>CM042022.1:93047500-95720000 GCA_023525975.1 Smallanthus sonchifolius | reverse complement strand
CTGGAAACTTGAGTAAGGAGTAGATCTTTTTGGAGTTTTCTAGAATCTGAAAGCGAGAACTCCTTTCTTTTTCTTTTTTTGACCTACTTTAGCCGGATGAAAGGAAACTTTCATGTCCGATTTTGAGGGGGGGGGGGAGATCCTATCCCAATTTTTATTTTGCTAGGCCCATAGATAAAAAACCCACTTTTTTACGATTACGGGGTTTATTGGAATATGAAATTCAACCCTGGAAATACAGGATCCCAATTTTTTTTACTACCCGGAGCTTCGATACATTTTGAAATCGAGAGATGTCTACCGGGGGAAGTTCTATCAGACAACAATTAGCCAATCTAGATTTACGAATGATAATAGATTATTCATTGGTAGAATGGAAAGAATTGGAGGAAGAGGAACCCACAGGGAATGAATGGGAAGATCGAAAAGTTGGAAGAAGAAAAGATTTTTTGCTTAGACGCATGGAATTGGCTAAGCATTTTATTCAAACAAATATAGAACCAAAATGGATGGTTTTGTGTCTATTACCAGTTCTTCCTCCTGAGTTGAGACCAATCTATCATATAGATGAGGATAAACTAGTGACCTCGGATATTAATGAAATATATAGAAGAATTATCTATCGGAATAATACTCTTACAGATATATTAACAACAAGTATAGCTACGCCAAAAGAATTAATAATATCTTTTGAAAAATTGCTACAAGAAGCCGTGGATGCGCTTCTTGATTATGGAATCTGCGGACAACCTATGAGGGATGATCATAATATAATTTACAAGTCGCTTTCAGATGTAATTGAAGGCAAAGAAGGAAGAGTTCGCGAGACTCTGCTTGGTAAACGAGTCAATTATTCCGGGCGGTCAGTGATTGCCATGAGCCCTTCACTTTCATTACATCGATGTGGATTGCCTCCCGAAATTGCAATAGAAATTTTCCAGGCATTTGTAATTCGTGACCTAATTAGAAAACATCTAGCTTCAAACATAGGAGTTACTAAGAGTAAAATTCGAAAAAAAAAACCGATTGTATGGGAAATACTTCAGGAAATTCTGGATGACCATCCTGTATTGCTGAATAGAGCGCCTACTCTGCATAGATTAGGCATACAGGCATTCCTTCCCGTTTTAGTGGAAGGGCGTGCTATTTGTTTACATCTATTAGTTTGTAAGGGCTTCAATGCAGACTTTGACGGGGATCAAATGGCTGTTCATGTGCCTTTATCTGTAGAGGCTCAAGCAGAGGCACGTTTACTTATGTTTTCTCATATGAATCTTTTGTCTCCAACTATTGGAGATCCCATGTAACATCCCAAAAATAATAAAACGAATAAACATAGCGAGACCGGTGATTTAGTCAGAACATTTAAACAAAAGGGAGCGGGCTTGGGCTCGGCTTCAATGGGCCGAGGGAAGCCCAGGTATATATATAAGGCAAGGCAGCCCTCTTCCCTGCTCATTCCAAACTCACGCAACTTCTAGAGAGAGAAAGGAAAACTCGGGTCTAGAGAGAGAAAGTCGACGGATCGTCACGAGATTGGAGGAGCACGTTACAGCTGAGCCCGTGAGCAAAACCTCCGAATCAGAATTACAATCCAGGTAACGATTCGATCACATTATGAGTTTTTGTTCGTTTTGGGAAGTTTCGGGTTTTGGCTAAAAGATAACGATTTTTGCGGATGAAACTTGAAAGTGAACTTAGGTATAGCATCTAGAATGAAAAACAAATGTTTTGATCAAAGAAAATTTAGATATCGACATGATCAGATTCCATGCAGAACATTCGGATTTTTGGGGAAGGCGATAAGTGCAGACCATCGAAACTACTTAGTTTCGATATGTGCAGACAAATCGAAACTACCCAGTTTCGATATATGCAGGCCAATCGAAACTACCATAGTTTCAATATGAGCCCTCGATCCGAAGCTAAGATAATACATAAGTTACTTATCGAAACTACCTATCGAAACTACCAAGTTTCGACAGAAACAACCTATCGAAACTACCAAGTTTCGATATAAGCTAATCAATCGAAACTACTATGTTCAAGCATATTAATGTCTAGTGTCATCTAGGAGCACCACCTTATGTGTATGATTTTATTATACAGATCGTGAGTGACACTAGTGAAGCTCAGTAGCCAGCTTAGTGTATTACAGAAACTACTCATTAGGTGAGTTCTATGTGCCCCCTTTCTATGTTATGTGCAAACCTTATTAAATGTTTTGGGACTGAAATGTACACACTAAATGAATAACAGTTATGAATGTCAATGTGATCATACGTGGTATACAAATATATATATATATATATATATATATATATATATATATATATATATATATATCTTTACACGAAATAGAATTATGAATAAAGAATGAAACGTATGATATTTAAAGAATGAACGAAAGTATGACATAACGTGTAAAGAAGAAATCTTGCTTTATATCCATGAATATATTGCTTGCCAAGTATAAGAAAATGTTATGGACGCTTCGATGATAACGGCTACTTCGGTAGACGGACGACCACGTGACTATCGTACAACCGGGACAAGTGCGTTCCTTCATCAGCTAGGACGTACGAATGCCACAAGTGCGTTCCTTCATCAGCTAGGACGTACTAAAGTTATTAACAGACGGTCTAAGAAAAATTGGCATCTTATAGTAGAACGGTTGTATAAATGATAGTCGCATGGGAAACGGATACCTTCGGGTAGACGGGCGAATTACGGCCTACGGCGGTAGGACGGTTGTAAGTCATGACGGACGGACAAAGGTTGCCGGACGGTTGTAAGAATAAAATGACGGACGGCACTTGTTGCCGGACGGTTGTAAGTATAGGTGGGCCATGACGATGGACCGCGGCGATTGTCTTTGTGACCTTCGTAACCAAAAGACGGGTTGATCACCCTTAAGAGTATTACCTATGAATGTAAAGTAAAGTAAAGAAAAGGTGAATGCATATATATATGTAATCACGAAGTAAAGAAGAAAGAGAAGCAAAAGTTATGAAAATAATTGAGACCAATGATGTGAATATATATCTATATGTATTTGCGAAGAATGATAAATGAGAAGTAATTCAAGTCAATGTGTACTTATATAAGTGTATATTTATAATTATGCATACTTATAAAGAAAAGAATGTTTATACCTAATTGCATTAAACTAGAACTCACCAACTAGTATACATTTCAGGTAAAGGAAGATAAGGTCGTGCGATGGCGTGGAGGTTACCCGGCACGAGACTGACATCCCTCTTTTGTTTTATATGTTTTCAAACAATGTTATGTTTTTAATTGTAAAGACTTCCGCTGTTATGATTATGTAATTGGATGACGAATGTTTTTAATATAAATTCAGTATTTTATGACTATGTTTATGAGTAAATCCAACAAGTGAGGTTACCCGGGAAATGGGCTTTACAAGTTGGTATCAGAGCAATAGTTTGGGAGATTCAGACATCCCTAAATGTCTGGACTCAAACTGATTATGGGACCAACGCACGGATGTCAGTCATGGGTAACCAACGCCAACGCCAGCACGGTAAGTAAGTAATAAAGTTAATGCTCTTGCATAAGAATAGATACCACAACTTAGAACAAATAGATGTTAATTCCATGACTGATTTGAAGAGTTTGGAACCCGAAAAGCAATGTAAATTAGTAATCACAAACCGGTCACTGTAATTAAGAATTTGCCTTGCTCGTACTGTTCGAAACTACGATATGAAAAAATGACATTGATGTATTCCCTTTTTAACTATCAGGAAATTAAGAGCTATGGCTGGTGGAGGAAGAAAAGGACCTCGTGGCGGTCGCACCGGCCGACGGGGTAGACCTCCGTTGAACCAAAGAATTGAAGAAGAAGAGAGTGTGCACGTAGAGCACACCGAAAGTGTGCACGAAACAGAAGTGACCCCAGTTAAGGATGACAGTCCAGGGCCTATACCGTTGGAACCTGAAGTCAGGGATGCTATTGCCCGTGAAATTGTGCTCACTTTGAAGAAGGTATTACCTGATCTACTATCCGAGGCAATAAAGAAAAGTAAAGAGGAGGATGAAGGAGACAAGGAAGAGAAAGTATATGATAGTGATGGGGATGAAATAAAGATAGGGTCGAGCAACCGTGGATGTACTTACAAAGGTTTTAAGGACGGAGACCCACCCAAGTTCGATGGAAGCAAGGATTCAGTGGTAACGCTTGAATGGATTGAGAGGATGAATGCTGTAATCAACATCAGCGACTGTCGACCAGACCAGGCTGTTAAATACGTTGCTCATTCTTTCACCAACGAAGCACTAAGTTGGTGGAGGAATATTCAGAGAACTAAGTCACCAAATGCTATAAACAGAATGACATGGGACGACTTGAAGAAGCTGATCATCCAAAAGTTCTGTCCATAGAACGAAATTGATCGAGTGAAAAATGAATTCCTAAACCTTAAGGCTGGAAACAAGACGCACCGCCAGTATACTTCGAGATTCAATGAGCTAGCTCAACTAATACCCCACCTGGTAGAAACTGAAGACCATTTGATCAAGTACTATGTTAAGGGGTTGCCACAACGGGTCCGTGTTCATGTAAAAGCTAACCTACCCTCGACCTTCAAGTCGGTAGTGAATCTGAGCGGAATCGTCTACGACGACTACGCCAATGAGGACCCGGCACCGGAGACACAAAAGAGAAAGTGTGAGAACCCGTCTAGGGGTACCGGAAGATGGAATGTAACTACTGAAAATAAGAAACCAAGGTCGGATAAATATGAAACCTACAAGAAATGTGGAAGGCAACATTTTGGCGAGTGCCGGGTCAGCTCCACCACATGTTACAGGTGTGGGAAGGCGGGGCACTATTCTCGTGACTGCTTAAGAGACACTAAATGCCAAGGATGTGGACGGTTTGGTCACCTGACTAAGGATTGCAGAAAAACCAGACAATCTGGTTAGGGAAAAGAAAAGGAAATGGAACAACCAAAGACTAGGACTCGAGCTTACGCCCTGACTGAGGAGAAGCAAGGGGAAATCCTGATGTTGTGTCAGGTACGTTCCTAGTTAATGATGAACATGCGGCTATATTATTTGACTCGGGTGCTAGTAAAAGCTTTATATCAAATGCATTTAGTCGTAAACTGAATTGCACTATCAACACAGTAGTAAAGGCCTTTAGTGTACAAACTGCCGTTGGTAAAAATTCGGCAGTATTCCAAGTAACAGAGGATTGCATAATAGAAATAGAGGGTCATAAGTTTCCTTCTAGATTATTCCTTCTCACCTTAGGAGGATTCGATATAGTATTGGGTATGGATTGGCTAGCTGCCAACGAAGCTCAAATCATATGTAAACGTAAGAGGATACACCTCAAGGCTCCAAGCGACAGCCTAATTACGGTTTATGGGGATTGGAATTGCACGATGCCGAACATCATCTCGATGATCAAGGCCGAAAGTTACATGAGGCGCGGTTGCGAAGCTTATCTGGCATATGTTATTGATGATAGAATGAAAACGAAAGAACTCGAGAACGTACCCGTGGTGTGCAATTTTCTGGAAGTATTCCCTGAGGATCTACCTGGGTTGCCACCCGATCGGGAAATAGAATTTCAGATTGACTTACTGCCAGGAGCTGAGCCCGTTTCCAAAGCCCCCTACCGATTGGCTCCGTCAGAAATGAAAGAATTGATGTCTCAACTACAAGAATTAACAGAAAAAGGATTTATTAGACCGAGCATTTCACCATGGGGCGCTCCGGTACTATTTGTAAAGAAGAAAGACGGCAGCATGCGCATGTGCATCGACTACCGTGAACTGAACAAGAGGACAGTAAAGAACAAATACCCACTACCTAGAATAGATGACCTTTTTGATCAACTGCAAGGTGCGAGTTGGTTCTCAAAGATCGATCTTAGGTCGGGTTACCATCAGTTGAAAGTAAGAGAGGAAGATGTACCAAAGACCGCGTTTCGCACGCGTTATGGGCATTATGAGTTTCTCGTGATGTCCTTCGGATTAACTAACGCACCAGCAGCGTTCATGGATTTAATGAATAGAGTGTGTCGACCAATGCTAGATCGATCAGTGATAGTTTTTATAGACGACATACTGGTATATTCGAAAAACGAGGGTGATCACCACTGTCACCTAAGAGAGGTTCTGGAGGTGTTAAAGCAGGAGAAGTTGTACGCGAAATTCTCCAAATGCGCGTTCTGGCTTAGGGAAGTCCAATTCCTAGGTCACGTAATAAACCCAAACGGAATCATGGTAGATCCTGCAAAGATCGAGACAGTAAAGGAATGGAACGTCCCAAAGACACCAACAGAGATACGAAGTTTTCTGGGATTGGTAGGCTACTATCGAAGGTTCATTCAAGATTTCTCAAGGATAGCCTCGCCACTAACTAAACTGACATGGAAGGAAGTGAAATATGAATGGGGTCAAACCCAAAACAACGCGTTTGAAGAACTTAAGGCATGACTAACCCAAGCTCCATTCTTAACACTACCTGAGGGAAATGAAGACTTGGTAGTCTACTCCGACGCTTCAGGGCAGGGTTTAGGGTGCGTACTCATGCTACGAGGAAAGGTAATTGCTTATGCATCGCGGCAACTAAAGATTCACGAGGTTCACTACCCAACACACGATCTAGAATTAGCAGCAGTAGTTTTCGCGTTGAAAATATGGAGACACTATCTGTATGGAGTTAAATGCACCATTTACTCCGATCACAAAAGCCTGAAGTACTTTTTCGAACAAAAGGAATTAAACATGAGATAAAGGAGATGGTTAGAGCTACTGAAAGACTATGACTGTGAGATATTGTACCATCCAGGCAAGGCAAACGTAGTGGCTGACGCTTTAAGTAGGAAGGAAGAATCGGCACCTATCCGGATCAAAGCGTGTCAGTTGATTATAACACCAGACTTGATGGGTGAAATATCAAAGGCACAAGATGAAGCATTGTTAGAAAGAAATGTGAAACGGGAAAGAATAGTAGGACAACAAGGGAGCTTAGATGCAAATGCATACGGAGTACGAACTAGGTTTGGCCGGATGTGGATACCTAAGATTGGCGAGCTTAGAGCCAAAATACTTGATGAGGCCCATAAGTCTCGCTATTCTATCCACCCCGGGACAAACAAAATGTATCAAGACTTGAAGAAAGAATACTGGTGGCCTGGCATGAAGAATGATGTGACAGAATACGTGAGCAAGTGCCTAACGTGTTCTCTAGTTAAGGCGGAGCACCAGAAACCATGCTGTAAAATGCAACCTTTACCAATACCGGAATGGAAGTGGGAAGAGATCAAAATGGACTTCATTACCAAGCTACCGCGAACAGCTAAAGGCAATGATACCATTTGAGTGATCGTCGACCGCTTGACAAAGAGTGCTCACTTCTTGCCAATACGAGAAACTTCTTCTTCTGAAAAGCTAGCAGAAATATTTATCAAGGAAATTGTGAGCAGACATGGTATGCCGCAGTCGATTGTGTCCGACAGAGATACTAGATTCACGTCAAGGTTTTGGAAGAAATTCAACGAAGCAATGGGCACTAGACTGAACATCAGCATCGCTTACCACCCTCAAACCGATGGACAATCGGAAAGGACCATTCAGACCTTGGAGGACATGCTCCGGGCCTGTATCATTGACTTCGGTGGGAGTTGGGACAGCCATCTACCATTGGCAGAATTTTCATATAACAACAACTATCACTCGACTATTGGCATGCCGCCATTTGAAATGTTGTATGGGAGGAAATGTAGGACCCCGGTTTGTTGGGGGGAAATTGGACAGAAGGATTTTGCAAGTCTCGAAGTGGTCAAAGCTACTTCTGAGAAATTTGATCAAATCAAGGCTCGAATGAAAGCCGCAAAAGACAGACAGAAATCATACGCGGATAAGAGAAGGAGGGATTTAGAGTTTCAAGTAGGGGACATAGTACTGTTGAAAGTATCACCGTGGAAAGGAATCATTCGGTTCAGAAAGCATGGCAAACTAAGTCCAAGGTTTGTCGGACCTTTCAAGATTTTAGCAAGAGTGGGTCAAGTTGCTTACAGACTTGACCTACCCGTCGAGCTTAGTGGAATACACCCTACGTTTCACGTGTCGCACTTACGCAAGTGCCTAGCTGACGACACAGCTCACATACCTTACGACGAGATCGAAGTGGATAACAGTCTAAATTATGTAGAGGAACCAATAGCCATTCTTGATCGAGCTGAGAAACGACTACGCAATAAGTCGATACCGTTAGTCAAGATACAATGGAAGCACATAAAAGGGTCAGAAGCTACGTAGGAAAAAGAAAACGAGATGAGGGGACTATACCCTCAATTGTTTAACGATTAGCAGGTTTCGAGGACGAAACCTTTCTAAGGAGGGTAAACTTGTAACATCCCAAAAATAATAAAACGAATAAACATAGCGAGACCGGTGATTTAGTCGGAACATTTAAACAAAAGGGAGCGGGCTTGGGCTCGGCTTCAATGGGCCGAGGGAAGCCCAGGTATATATATAAGGCAGGGCAGCCCTCTTCCCTGCTCATTCCACACTCACGCAACTTCTAGAGAGAGAAAGGAAAACTCGGGTCTAGAGAGAGAAAGTCGACGGATCGTCACGAGATTGGAGGAGCACGTTACAGCTGAGCCCGTGAGCAAAACCTCCGAATCAGAATTACAATCCAGGTAACGATTCGATCACATTATAAGTTTTTGTTCGTTTTGGGAAGTTTCGGGTTTTGGCTAAAAGATAACGATTTTTGCGGATGAAACTTGAAAGTGAACTTAGGTATAGCATCTAGAATGAAAAACGAATGTTTTGATCAAAGAAAATTTAGATATCGACATGATCAGATTCGCATGCAGAACATTCGGATTTTTGGGGAAGGCGATAAGTGCAGACCATCGAAACTACTTAGTTTCGATATGTGCAGACCTATCGAAACTACCCAGTTTCTATATATGCAGGCCCAATCGAAACTACCATAGTTTCGATATGAGCCCCCGATCCGAAGCTAAGATAATACATAAGTTACTTATCGAAACTACCTATCGAAACTACCAAGTTTCGACAGAAACAACCTATCGAAACTACCAAGTTTCGATATAAGCTAATCAATCGAAACTACTATGTTCAAGCATAGTAATGTCTAGTGTCATCTAGGAGCACCACCTTATGTGTATGATTTTATTATACAGATCGTGAGTGACACTAGTGAAGCTCAGTAGCCAGCTTAGTGTATTACAGAAACTACTCATCAGGTGAGTTCTATGTGCCCCCTTTCTATGTTATGTGCAAACCTTATTAAATGTTTTGGGGCTGAAATGTACACACTAAATGAATAACAGTTATGAATGTCAATGTGATCATACGTGGTATACAAATATATATATATATATATATATATATATATATATATCTTTACACGAAATAGAATTATGAATAACGAATGAAACGTATGATATTTAAAGAATGAACGAAAGTATGACATAACGTGTAAAGAAGAAATCTTGCTTTATATCCATGAATATATTGCTTGCCAAGTATAAGAAAACGTTGTGGACGCTTCGATGATAACGGCTACTTCGGTAGACGGACGACCACGTGACTATCGTACAACCGGGACAAGTGCGTTCCTTCATCAGCTAGGACGTACTAAAGTTATTAACGGACGGTCTAAGAAAAATTGGCATCTTATAGTAGAACGGTTGTATAAATGATAGTCGCATGGGAAACGGATACCTTCGGGTAGACGGGCGAATTACGGCCTACGGCGGGAGGACGGTTGTAAGTCATGACGGACGGACAAAGGTTGCCGGACGGTTGTAAGAATAAAATGACGGACGGCACTTGTTGCCGGACGGTTGTAAGTATAGGTGGGCCATGACGATGGACCGCGGCGATTGTCTTTGTGACCTTCGTAACCAAAAGACGGGTTGATCACCCTTAAGAGTATTACCTATGAATGTAAAGTAAAGTAAAGAAAAGGTGAATGCATATATATATGTAATCACGAAGTAAAGAAGAAAGAGAAGCAAAAGTTATGAAAATAAATGAGACCAATGATGTGAATATATATCTATATGTATTTGCGAAGAATGATAAATGAGAAGTAATTCAAGTCAATGTGTACTTATATAAGTGTATATATATAATTATGCATACTTATAAAGAAAAGAATGTTTATACCTAATTGCATTAAACTAGAACTCACCAGCGTTAGCTGACTTTTAGTATACATTTCAGGTAAAGGAAGATAAGGTCGTGCGATGGCGTGGAGGTTACCCGGCACGAGACTGACATCCCTCTTTTGTTTTATATGTTTTCGAACAATGTTATGTTTTTAATTGTAAAGACTTCCGCTGTTATGATTATGTAATTGGATGACGAATGTTTTTAATATAAATTCAGTATTTTATGACTATGTTTATGAGTAAATCCAACAAGTGAGGTTACCCGGGAAAGGGGCTTTACATCCCATTTCTGCACCAACTCAAGATATGCTTAGTGGACTCTATGTCTTAACGAGTGGAAATCGTTTTTTTTTTTTGATGTTGAGAATGTTGGCTTACATGATCAAAGCAACATCGAGCAAGAATCGGAAGGTGAGACAATAGCCCAAGAACATACCTCTACACAAGCCGAAGGTGAGAATTCTCCATTACTAACTGAAAATGAGTCACATTCTTTTGTTGAACCAGAAAACAATTGTCCTGCTCGAGAAAAGAGGGAACGATTTCCTTTGAAACGTCTTGACGGCTATGATGTGAAGCTCCCACCGTCCGTCGATCCTGCATCACTCACCCACAATCAAAGTTCCTCAACGGTGCATTATATGGCCAACTATATATCTTATAATAAATTTTCCAATTCTCATAAAGCATTTCTGACATCTATCAATATGCACGATGAGCCCAAAACCTTGAACAAGGCTATGCAGGACAAGAATTGGAGGGAAGTCATGAAAAGAGAAATACAAGCTCTTGAATTAAATGGAACGTGGACACTTGAGGAGTTGCCAAAGGGTAAGCGAGCCATAGACTCTAAATGGGTCTATATGTGACACAAGGTATTTCAGGTCAATATCCATATTACATAAATGCACGTTCATAACATATATTTCCTGAAGTTTTATTTTGACTAAGTAAAGTCAAGAAGTCTAGCAAAGGAACTTATATCAAAATAGTAATTGATAAGAATTACTAGGAAAATAAACAGTGATAACCCGCAAGGTACGGTCGTTGGTGATTAACAAGAATTTTATTCTAGCAAAAGTCTAGGGACACGCTTTAATGTAAAAACATAAATATTGGTGACTAAACTTTTATAAAAGTTGACACAAATAATCGTTACATGGTTCTATATTATTTTAAGTATACATGTATTATATTAGTTAAAACATTAACCATAACGGGTTAAATTAGTGGACTATTAAAATAGTCAAGATACAAAAAATATATATATATATATAGTTTTAATCATAAAAGTTCGTACATCGGGTATTAGATCACGGGAACACCTACCGAGTATACCCTACCTGAAATCCATCTAACTAAACACCTAGAAATCAACTAGAAGTGGAACAAGACCCAACCCCCCACCCTTCTACCCATTTCGTCCGAGAAAGGGAGGGCCCACCCACACACCATCACCTAGACCTCAACACCACCATTCCTTGTGTCATTAGACCCAGTCCCATTCAACCAAATATCCATCTAAGAGTCACATCCATCTAATCCTCCAAGATATGTAATGATTATGATGAGTCCAACACTCCATCTCTTTTGTTTCCATACAATATATACGACACACACAACATACACACACATCACTCTTTCAAAATCCAAGAAAAAGTTCCATAGAAGTACTAACTAGAAGGCTTGGAGATTTAAGGGAATTCTTGAAGTCTAGGAGTCGGTTTTGCTAGAAAATCAAGCCGCTACCACCTTCTACTTGTTATTCTTCACCTAGCTTGTCTAGTGGTATGAAATCGACACCACTCTTCATCTTTGTCTTTAATTGTAGTTTAAAGCTCGTTGTTCACCGAAGTAACAAGAGATTTAAAAGATTAAAAGAGTTTTTATAAAAAAATTAAGTTTATTAAATTAGACACTAAGATTTTTGCATAAATATATACATATATATGGGCCGAAAATGTGTAGGTTTACATATACATTTTTTTTTTGTGTTTTGATTATTTGATGATAAAATGTGAGATTTAAAATAAAGAGAATGATTAGTGTATCACAAAGTAAATATTAGAGATATAAAAACTAAGACTTATTTATATATATGCATGGTTGGCCGAAAATTTGCAAGATAATGTGTAGTTATTAATATAAAACATGTCTTGTAATGATAATAGAGAAATGTACATGATCATAAGGTTAAGTTGTAGATGTGTATAAATGCATATAGAAATCGGGATAAATGTGTATATTCATGTAGTTGTATGATCAAAGGTATATAAACATAAAATAATAAATATATTCATGTCTTGAAAATATGCCACGAAAAATGTTACATACTCTAAGAATTGGGAATTTGTAAGTTGTAGTTATGTATTTGACATGAAATATTGGTATGATTTAATGTCTAGGACATTAGTAAATATAAGAGTCATATAGGCATATATTATGATGGGATAATCATAAACAAAATTATGTGCATGAAATTAAAGACGCCCGGTTAAAAAGATAAAAGTTCATATGTTATCATGGAGCATATTTAAATATATGTAGATTGACGAGATACTTGTAAGCATGTGTTGGTAAAAAAATATGAATGCATGATGAAACTACACAAGTTGATAAATGTCGTTCGGAACGTAAATACTTGCATATGGATGTGTTAACGTAGATTATACGTATGTAGGATAATAAACATGCATAAATATACTTGAACGATATTTGTGGTTTTAAATAATTATTGATAGGAAATAATTATATGATGATACATGGACTATAATATAAATATATTATAAGACGTTGCAAAAATAATATTTATTTTTGACGAACGTAACAAGTCACCAATATAGAAATATAATATTTTCTTGGAAAATAAGTAAAGCGTCTAGACTGGAATAATAATCACCAACGAGTCGTCATGAGAAAACATTGTTTTAAATAAACAAAGACGTACTTAACACGAATAGTTAAGTCGGGTGAACAACTTGCGTTTAAGACGGGTAGTCTTAACGTGTTTAGTATCCTTGTGTGAATAGGATACGGATAGGCGGGTCTGTTTTATTCAAGTATTTGCTAGCATTCATACTATCGAGGTGAGTTTCACTAACCCCCCTTTTTCTAAGTTTTTGAAATATTTTGGGGTGGAAACATACTTGTAAAGAATTTTCGTATGTAAATGAATGAACTAATGATATGACCGTATGTGTGTATTGAGGGAAAAATAAAGCGCTTAAAGTCCTCGGAATAAATTAGTAACCATTAGCTATGGACTTAGCCCGGGATTTTATGGATAGTACTATTGGGGGTGACGCCTCCGGTCATGATTAGTCGCGCTAATCAGGGGTCTAAATGGCCGAATGACCGCATATTGTCTTAACTCGCAGAAAGGCGAGGGGAGGCACAGAAAGTTGGGGTTTGGTTACGGTCTCGTACATTACATACTATTTTGTATTCGTTGCAAGTTTACAAATGGGGTCAATTGATCGGATTAGTATTCGGATTCATTGGTAATACATACAAAGAGTTTTGATCGGAAAATGATCAGGTTTAAATATTGGGTTTATGATAACTCTTGATAATAACTTGTGAACTCACCAACCTCGTGTTGACATTTTTAAGTATGTTTTCAGGAAATTGAACGTGATCTCCAGGCTAGCAATGTAGGTTACATACATACATGAGGATACAGCTTTTGGAAGGATTTCACTTGTATAACTCATGGTCTTGAGTCATATTGCGAAATCTTAAACTTTGTAAAAATTGAACTATGTTTTGGGATGTAAACATTTAAACTTTGATTATGTATCCAATATCATGTATGTGTTTGTGGTAATCATATGCTTTAGAAACCAGTGAATGTTAGGCCTCGCGTTTCCGCCTTGGCGGGGTGTGACCGAAATTGGTATGAGAGCCATTGATTATAGCGAACTAGGAGTCTAAAATGGAACCTAGTCTATAATTTAAATGACTCACTAAAACGTTTTCATTGTATAAGCATTGCATAACCATTCATCATGTCATATGGATATTGTAGTCACGCCATGTCACACACTAACCCCACTTAAACTCCATAGTTAGGAAGCGTCTTACACAAAAATGGCTGAATCCACTCGTGAGACCATGCCCCGAGGACCAAGGATCGACGTATCATACTGGGAATGGCTTTGCCAAGTAGTTCAAATGTGGAGGGTGGAGGAGGACCTCCCTGCGACCATTGACTCTGTCGGATTAACATGCGAATCACAACCAGTACCGCTCACTGGGGAGTGCGCAGAATGCACTATCCCTCTACTAGTGTCCCGAAGCAGTAAGCAGGGGATAGAGATTGATCACTTGGAAAGGGATGTGAAATCCATCCGAAGGGACTTGGTAACTATTCCAACTTTAGTGGAAAACATTAATGGGATATCGGAGGATCAGAGATTAATCGACCAGTCTCTTCAGCATGCATCTAGCCACATGATGGAGTTCGAGAAAATACTAGCGGAGATGGAGAGGAGGACCGCTGCAGCTGAGCGGAGGGCGGAGGCAGCCGAGCAGAGGGCGATTGATGCTGAGCTCCGGGCTACTGTAGCTAAGGCACGTGTGGAGGAGATGATGACCTCGGCTACCGTTCTGACAGGAACGCTTTCCTATTTCTAGACCTATTACGGGCGGGTTGTGCCTGTAACGCATTATGTAGTTTGAAACTTTGGTACTGATGTGGTCATGTGAACCCATCCCTTTTGTATCCTTATCTTTTGGAACAATGTACTATGTATGTGATAGTTTATGTTATGATGATGGTTGTTTACGTTTGATGTTGTTGTATCCTTATGTCATGTTATATCATTATCATTATATAATGTTGTTCTTTTTAAATGTTATGTTAGAAAGAACGTCATGGCACCTAAGCGAAGGACACCCCGTGACACTACTGGTGACAACAACGAGACGATTTCCCCAAACGTGGAACAACTCATAGCACAGCGAGTAGCTGCCGCCATGGAGCAGTATGAAGCAAATCGAAATAGTGGTGGAGGAAACGGCAGCGGTACCGGCGGAGAAGGTGCAGGAGGTAGCGGCACAGCCGGAGGTTCCAGAGGTAATAGAATAAATAATCACAGCCGTAACACATAGTCATGATCTAGATTAATAGCGTTATTAAAATAGTGACTTATGACCCTACAGATGCTCCAACCAGGAGGTGCACCTATAAAGCCTTCCTATCTTTCAACCCTCTCAATTTCAATGGCACAGAGGGTGCAGTGGGGCTAATGAGATGGATAGAAAAGATGGAGTCGGTGATTGATATTAGTGAATGCACCGCTGACTGCATGGTGAAGTATTCTACATGCACGCTCACTGATAAAGCTTTAACTTGGTGGAATACCCAAATGAAGACTTTGGGGAGAGAGACAGCGTATCAATTGTCTTGGGAAGACTTGAAAAACATGATGATTGAGGAATATTGTCATCAAAACGAATTGCAAAAGATTAAAACTGAGATGTGGAACCTACAGATGATCAGAGATGATGTGGCGGGGTACACCGACCGTTTCAATGAATTGGCGATTCTAGTACCGCATATGGTCACACCAGAACATAAGCGCGTGGAAAGGTATCTGTGGGGCCTTGTGCAACAAATTCGTAGTATGGTAACATCATCTAATCCAATAGATGCCAAGAGTGCTATAACTTTAGCATTCAAGCTAAGGGATTGTAATATCTGTACTTTTCCGTTTACAATTTCCGGCCATTTGGCATTTATTGTAAACCCTAATTATCCATATTTAATAATATGTGAAAATTCTTAAATGAATTGCTTAAACTATGTGGCTAAAAAACCATACTCAAACTATGTTTTAGGGCTAATATTCATGGTATTTGAATAAAGTCCCTAAACTATATAAAATAAATCTCATAAATTATCTAAGTGTAAAAAAAAAAATTATACTTATTTAATTTGAAAAAAAAAAATCCTAATGTGTTTTATTTAAATTAAAACACAAATTATATAAATTAAAATGACTTTTATAAATTTTTATGAATTTTTAAGAAATAATAAGATTTATTTCTAAATAAATCAAATAAATAAAGTTTAATTAAATAAATATATATATTTTTTTTTAAAATAAAGTTTTATAAAAATATGTCATTTTATATCATTTTTATAGAAATAAACAATTCTTTTATAATTTATACATTTAAATATATCAAATTAATTAACTAAAAACCCTACTTAACCTAACTAACAAATTCTAAACCCTAAGGACCTTTTCTGCCTAAATCCAAACTTAAGAACAAGAAACTAGAGGGACTAGTAGTGTATTTAACCCATTCTTGATTTCTGTTGACTTTTGAAAGTCAACACATTCGAGCCTTTGATCCAAATTCGAATCATATAACCTCGAATTCGTCCGATTTTGTAACCGATATGCACGTCTCAGACATTAACGACCATTATCAGGTCATTAAACCCCGTCATTGATTCGAATTAAATCCATTTACAATCCTTTAAACCATAACCGTCGACTCCTAATCATGAGACCATCAAATTGATTCGTTTCGATCTTTAAGCTCACAATTCAACACCTGCACACCTTATTCGAACTTCCCCGAACCTGTTGCACCACTCGATTTGGTCGGAGACGCAGCCGTAAACGTCGGGGAGTAACCGTTGAAGCCGCGACTGACATTTAGTCGATCCCCGCATTTCCGATATCATTTCAGGTAATTGAAACTCCTATCACCTTCGTTCTCATCTGTAGAACAGAAGCCCTAACCTTTTTGGGGCTGATATCATCGAATCGATCATGAACCCAATTCTAGGGTTCTTATGAAACCGGTTTAATCGAACACCACTTTAGACCCTTTTTAAATCCAATTAAATTATACCATTAGCTTCGAAATCAATCACTCCTTAAAAGCCCTTTATCAATTTAAACTGTTATTATCGAATTGATCATAACCAGTAACCTAGGGTTTGTTCATAATCCATTTTGGGGTTTTTGATCCTAGACACGATTAAAATGAAATTAAATCATACGAATAGATTCGCAATAACCTAAGCAATGAAAGCCCTATGATTCCAACGAGTTTCACTATCGAAATTGATCAAATTGATTTGATGCTCATATCTAGGGTTTCAGCCTTTCATCGAGTAATTAAACCATTCTAAACCTAACGTTTTTGCAATTAAACTCACCCTCGAAATCGCAGGCACCCGATTAACAACACCCCTATGCCCCCAGATTCGATCGAAGTCTAAATCGGGAGTATTGGGACTGGTTTTGATTCGGTCTGTTAAGGGGGGGGAGAACACTCCGTGTTAATACCAATTGAAACCGGATCATTTGTGCGATACCCTAGCGGGCGTGATGGTTAAACCGGTGTGTGTGTGTAGGGGAGACCCGGGTTCGAGACCGGGCTCCTGCATATATATTTTTTTGGATTTTTTCTGGTTAATTTAATTAATAAAAATTGTTTTATTAATTATTATTATTATATATAAATGTGTTTTAACCCGGGAAACGACCCGTAGACTCGGGTATGAATTTATTAACTTATTTTTTATTAATATACCCACTTTTATAAATAATATATTTATGTTATTATCAAATAAAAATAATATATTTATATTATTTTCGAAACTGTAACTTTGGATAAAAATAATATGTTTTATTATTTTTAACCCGTGACTTTTATAATTAGATAATATATGTTTATATATTATTTCGTATCATTTTTGTACCACGTGTGACGTTTTAAAACTATTAAATGATATAAATAGTTATATTATTTACTCTCGTTATTATTTTGACTAAAAATAATATATTTATTATTTTTGACGTAAATGGTTATTTATTTATCTAGAGAACTTAAAAAAAAAGATATATTAAATTATATTATCTTCCTAACCATTTTAAATGACACGAACAAACCTTAGCTTATTCCTTTAAACTAAATGACTAAACTACAACTATAATAGGTTAATTGTGACCTACTTTGGATTATATCTTTGGATCAAACTTAGCTCGGAAACTACTTACAAACCATGTGAGTTTTCATGCCCCTCTTTATACATTTTATCACTTTTGGGGTGAAACATGTTCCTATATAATTACACTTACACTATTGACAAATCTCACAACTTGAAACAAATTCCCTTATGTTAGACTTGTTTAATTGCATTATGTGGCTTATTTGTTGATTACACTAGTTCATATTATTAACTGTTTCGACAGCCTATGAATGGAATTAGTGGTACCATGTGGGTTAGCTACCCCATGCATTTCTTTGATCTAGGATGCATGTAATGAATTCTGAAACTGAAAAAACTGTTAACTATATGTTGGACAATCTGAATTGGATAAATCTTAAAAGGAAGGTTTAATTTGGACTGTGTGTATATACAATAAGACTATAATGTATTACTTGTCTTAGCATGGAATTTGTACTTTATCTAAACTACTATATCTATATCTACCATGATTGCTCACCAACAATTCATTTTGTTGATAACTCTTATTTTAAACATGTTTCAGGTGCACCAAGTTCAAGCAACGCTTGATTTATGTTCAACACTTAGGCTTGGACTTAGAAATTTGAAATCTGATTTTATCTTGTTTGGAACTATGTTTTGTCTTGTTTATTTGAACTATTTGTAGCCTTTGAGGCACTTTTAATATTATTGAATAAAATTATGAAATTTTAATAGTTCCAAGTGCTACGAGCAATCTGGTTACAACTCGGGTCATACTCCGACGTGTTCCGCCGCCCGGTTGGGGTGTGACAGATTGGTATCAGAGCCTTGGTTATAGGGATTTAGGTTATTAGAAATTCTTAACCTAGACTATAACTTTAGGACCCTCTTTTAGTCTTGCATGATTAGGAACTTATGTGTTTATTTGTCAAATTCTAAATCTTTAACACAAATCTTACAAATCCTCAAAATTCTAAGACTTTACCTTATATTTCCATCAATATTCTTTTATATGAAATTCTTCAATGTTTTAAAATATTTTATAAAACCCCCTAGACTTTGTAAGTCTATCCAAAATCTCGTTAAGGTTTAAGACTTTGACAATGTTCAGAAACTCGTGCAATCTGGAAGGGTGAATGCCTGTATTCTGAGTTTCCTGTCTAGGCAAGCGTATTCGTACAAATCCAAATTACTGGACCTGTTACGCTTACCTGGGGATTCTCGGGATGAGTGTTCACTTATAGGCTAAAGCATGACTTTCTCAAATATTGTTGAAATCTTATTAACCTTGATATGTCCTAAGTAATTGTGAGGTAAAACCCAACCAACACAATTACCAACTATGTGTTTAAACTTAAGCCTATCTTTACTTTCAAAGCTAACTCTTGAATATTATTATTCATCTCAAACTTGCATTTTACTTTATTTTCTTATAGAATGTCTGATCCCGTTGATACAAATCCGGCACTCACACAACAAATTGTTGATCGGATTGCTGCAATACTACCAGCTCTGTTTCAACATCGTGATCAAAGCTCTTCTAATAACAACAACAACAATGCTTGCAACTTCAAATACTTTAATTCGTGTTCACCACCAAAGTATTCGGGTCATGAAGGAGCCACTGGACTACTCCAATGGTTTGAGGGCATTGAGAACACCTTCCTTAATGCTGGTGTTCCCGAGGCACTCAAGGTTCAATATGGCTCAAGCGTCTTTCAAAAGCGTGCACTAACTTGGTGGAACGGCGAGAAAACTACTCGCACCTTTCTTGTTGCTATGGCTCTTCCTTGGGCTGAATTCAAGGAACTCATGATCAATGAGTTCTGTCCTCGAAACGAAATGATGAAGATCGAGGAGGAATTTTGGACTCTCTCCCAAGATAGTGGTGATAATTCTGCTTATGTCACTCGTTTTTATGAGCTTTGTCTACTCGTTCCTCACCTAGTCGACACCTTGGCTAGGAAGATTGAGAAATTCTGCAAGGGACTCCCAATTCAAATCAGGAGTGCTGTTCTTAGTAGTAGACCTGCTACTATCGAAGAAGCTGTTCGTCTTTCAGCCACACTTACCGACACTTATGTCGATGCGGGAATCCTTCACCGCAAAGGAGGGAAGAAACCTGTTGTGGTTGCTGCTGTGACTTCTAAACCTGAACCTACTGGTAGAAACAGGAAGAGAAAGTCCAACCATAAACAAAATTATGGGACTGTTACACCTGCTCAACCTGTGAGCCAAGTAGCACCTGCTACTACTACTACTACCTTCAGTCCAACCAAGAAGGCTTATTCGGGGAGTTATCCTCAATGTGATATTTGCAAGTCTCACCATCTTCCCAATGCACCATGTTGGGTTTGCACAAAGTGCAAAAGATTGGGACATACTCAAGATCGTTGCCGAACCCCAAGCAACACTCAATCTCAAGTGCAAGGCCATAACGTGATACAAAACACACCATCCTTAACTGTTAAGGCTTGTTTCCAATGTGGAGATCCAAGTCACTTCAAGGATAAGTGTCCATTACTGGCCAATGCAATAAAAGCTTCAATATCTGCTTCCAAAGGCCGAGTCTACACCATTACTGCTAGTCAAGCTCAAGCCGACAACGATGTTTTCAATGGTACGTATCTGATCAATAATCAATATGCTACTATTTTGTTTGATTCTGGTGCGGATAAAAGTTTCGTGTCCTTTGACTTTGAACCAATGCTTGCTAAGACTAGAACCCAACTAGACAAAACTTATAATGTAGAAGTAGCTAACGGGAAATCCGTTAAAGTTGACTCAATCATTGCAAACAATCAACTACAACTTAACGAACATACTTTCTCTATTGACTTAACTCCTATGCAACTTGGGAGTTTCGACATGATCGTCGGCATGGATTGGTTATCCAAACATCGTGCTGAGATCGTTTGTGCCGACAAATTCATAAAGATTCCTCTGCCGTCTGGTGAAGTACTACACGTGTATGGAGAGAAACAACCCAAAGGCTTAAAACTGATGACTATAACAAAAGCTCAGAAGTACCTCAACAAGAATTATCCAGTTTTTCTAGCTCACGTTGTGAAAGAGAAGGACAAGGGTAAACTCATGGCTGATATTCCTGTGATTAAGGACTTTGCTGAAGTATTTCCGGAAGACCTACCGGGAATTGCCCCTACACGACAAGTCGAGTTTCGTATCGACCTTGTGCCTGGTGCAACTCCTGTGGCAAGAGCACCATATCGTCTTGCACCATCTGAAATGCAAGAACTTGCTAGTCAACTTCAAGAACTCTCTGATAAAGGATTCATACGTCCTAGTTCCTCACCATGGGGAGCACCTGTCTTATTCGTTAAGAAGAAGGATGGATCTTTTAGGATGTGTATCGACTATCGGGAACTCAACAAATTGACTGTCAAGAATCGATACCCACTTCCAAGGATTGACGATTTATTTGATCAACTCCAAGGAGCTTCTATTTTCTCAAAGATCGATCTTCGTTCGGGTTATCACCAACTACGTGTTAAGGAGGAAGACATTCCCAAAACAGCTTTTAGAACTCTCTATGGACACTACGAGTTTGTTGTCATGCCATTCGGTTTGACTAACGCACCTGCCGTGTTCATGGATTTGATGAATCGTGTTTGTCGACCTTATTTGGATAAATTCGTCATTGTCTTCATTGACGATATTCTTATCTACTCAAAATCTAAGCAAGAACATGAAGAACATCTTCGTTTAGTACTTGATCTTCTTAAACAGGAACAACTTTATGCTAAATTCTCCAAATGTGAATTCTGGCTAAAGGAAGTCCAATTCCTAGGTCATGTTATTAACGAGGCTGGGATTCATGTTGATCCTGCTAAAATTGAAGCTGTAAAGAATTGGATTGCTCCTAAAACACCAACAGAAATCCGTTCTTTTCTTGGACTAGCAGGATATTATCGACGCTTTATTTCTAACTTTTCCAAGATTGCTGTTCCTCTCACTGCCCTAACTCATAAGGGTAGGATCTTTGAATGGGGACAAGAGCAAGAAGAAGCGTTCCAAACTCTTAAAGAAAAACTGTGCCATGCTCCAGTCCTATCTCTTCCCGATGGCAGCGACGACTTCGTTGTTTTCTGTGATGCTTCAAAGCAAGGACTTGGATGCGTTCTCATGCAAAGGGGTAAGGTGATTGCTTATGCCTCAAGACAACTTAAGGTTCATGAAGATAACTACACCACTCACGACCTCGAACTTGGTGCGGTCGTGTTTGCTCTCAAAATTTGGAGACATTATCTCTATGGAACCAAATGTGAAATCTTTACCGATCACAAGAGTTTGCAACATATATTCAACCAAAAAGACTTAAACATGAGACAACGTCGTTGGATGGAACTGTTAAATGATTATGATTGCGAAATCAAATATCATCCAGGGAAAGCTAACGTGGTGGCTGATGCGTTAAGTCGGAAAGAATATCCTAACATATGTTGTGCTCTTATTCAATCGGATATCGAGACCAAAATTCTTAAAGCTCAACAAACGGTTCTTTCCGAGGGCAACATGCAAAAAGAATTGGGTTGTGGAGTTGAAAAACAATTGGAGACTCGACCCAATGGGTTGCTACACTTCTTAAACCGCTTATGGGTTCCTGATCGGGATGATCTTCGTACTTTGATTTTTGACGAGTCTCACAAAACTCGTTATTCTATACACCCAGGAGCCGATAAAATGTACAAAGGCCTTCGCCAACACTATTGGTGGCCCGGCATGAAGAAAGATGTTGCCGTGTACATTTCAAAATGTCTTACTTGTTCTAAGGTCAAGATTGAACATCAACGACCTTCGGGTTTGCTTGAACAACCCAAGATTCCAATGTGGAAATGGGAGTGTATTTCCATGGATTTTATCACCAAACTTCCAAGAACACCTCGAGGATTTGATAGCATTTGGGTAATCGTGGACCGACTCACGAAATCAGCTCATTTTCTCGCAATTCGAGATGATTGGGGAGCTGAGAAGTTGGCTCAAGTTTATTTGGATGAGATCGTTCGTCTACATGGCGTTCCTCTTAATATCATATCTGATCGTGATAGTCGTTTCACTTCCCGTTTTTGGGGATCTCTACAATCGTTCATGGGTACTCAATTGAATTTGAGTACAGCTTACCATCCCCAAACTGATGGTCAAACGGAAAGAACGATTCAAACTCTTGAAGATATGTTACGTGCTTGCGTCCTTGACTTTGGAGGCAATTGGGACAAATATCTTCCACTAGCTGAGTTTTCGTATAACAACAGCTACCATGCTAGTATCGAGATGGCACCTTTCAAGGCTTTATATGGTCGCCATTGTCGTTCTCCTCTTGGCTGGGATGAGGTCGGTGAAGCACAAATCACTGGTCCCGCTCTAGTCCAAGACACCACTGATCGAATCATCCAAGTTCGCGACAATCTTTGTTTGGCTCGGGAGAGACAAAAGAAGAATGCTGATATTCGTAGAAGACCTCTTGAATTCCAAGTTGGTGACATGGTTCTTGTAAAGGTATCACCTTGGAAAGGCGTTGTCCGGTTTGGGAAGAAAGGGAAATTCACACCGCGATACGTTGGACCTTTCAAAATCATCAAACGTATCGGGAAAGTTGCTTACGAGTTGGAATTACCCGACAAGCTTAGCAATGTACATCCCACGTTTCATGTATCTAACCTCAAGAAGTGTCTTGCCGAGGGAAACCTCCAAGTTCCTCTTGACGAAGTTCACATTGACGAGTCGATGCACTTCGTGGAAAAGCCTATTGAAATCATGGATCGAGAGATCAAACAACTTAAAAGAAGCCGAATTCCGATTGTGAAAGTACGTTGGCAATCTAAACGAGGACCCGAGTTCACTTGGGAACGTGAAGATCAAATGAAGGCCAAGTACCCACACCTGTTCACAAACTCCACTACTTAATTTCGGGACGAAATTTCCTAAAGTAGGGGAGACTGTAATATCTGTACTTTTCCGTTTACAATTTCCGGCCATTTGGCATTTATTGTAAACCCTAATTATCCATATTTAATAATATGTGAAAATTCTTAAATGAATTGCTTAAACTATGTGGCTAAAAAACCATACTCAAACTATATTTTAGGGCTAATATTCATGGTATTTGAATAAAGTCCCTAAACTATATAAAATAAATCTCATAAATTATCTAAGTGTAAAAAAAAAATTATACTTATTTAATTTGAAAAAAAAAAATCCTAATGTGTTTTATTTAAATTAAAACACAAATTATATAAATTAAAATGACTTTTATAAATTTTTATGAATTTTTAAGAAATAATAAGATTTATTTCTAAATAAATCAAATAAATAAAGTTTAATTAAATAAATATATATATTTTTTTTTTAAATAAAGTTTTATAAAAATATGTCATTTTATATCATTTTTATAGAAATAAACAATTCTTTTATAATTTATACATTTAAATATATCAAATTAATTAACTAAAAACCCTACTTAACCTAACTAACAAATTCTAAACCCTAAGGACCTTTTCTGCCTAAATCCAAACTTAAGAACAAGAAACTAGAGGGACTAGTAGTGTATTTAACCCATTCTTGATTTCTGTTGACTTTTGAAAGTCAACACATTCGAGCCTTTGATCCAAATTCGAATCGTATAACCTCGAATTCGTCCGATTTTGTAACCGATATGCACGTCTCAGACATTAACGACCATTATCAGGTCATTAAACCCCGTCATTGATTCGAATTAAATCCATTTACAATCCTTTAAACCATAACCGTCGACTCCTAATCATGAGACCATCAAATTGATTCGTTTCGATCTTTAAGCTCACAATTCAACACCTGCACACCTTATTCGAACTTCCCCGAACCTGTTGCACCACTCGATTTGGTCGGAGACGCAGCCGTAAATGTCGGGGAGTAACCGTTGAAGCCGCGACTGACATTTAGTCGATCCCCGCATTTCCGATATCATTTCAGGTAATTGAAACTCCTATCACCTTCGTTCTCATCTGTAGAACAGAAGCCCTAACCTTTTTGGGGCTGATATCATCGAATCGATCATGAACCCAATTCTAGGGTTCTTATGAAACCGGTTTAATCGAACACCACTTTAGACCCTTTTTAAATCCAATTAAATTATACCATTAGCTTCGAAATCAATCACTCCTTAAAAGCCCTTTATCAATTTAAACTGTTATTATCGAATTGATCATAACCAGTAACCTAGGGTTTGTTCATAATCCATTTTGGGGTTTTTGATCCTAGACACGATTAAAATGAAATTAAATCATACGAATAGATTCGCAATAACCTAAGCAATGAAAGCCCTATGATTCCAACGAGTTTCACTATCGAAATTGATCAAATTGATTTGATGCTCATATCTAGGGTTTCGGCCTTTCATCGAGTAATTAAACCATTCTAAACCTAACGTTTTTGCAATTAAACTCACCCTCGAAATCGCAGGCACCCGATTAACAAAACCCCTATGCCCCCAGATTCGATCGAAGTCTAAATCGGGAGTATTGGGACTGGTTTTGATTCGGTCTGTTAAGGGGGGGGAGAACACTCCGTGTTAATACCAATTGAAACCGGATCATTTGTGTGATACCCTAGCGGGCGTGATGGTTAAACCGGTGTGTGTGTGTAGGGGAGACCCGGGTTCGAGACCGGGCTCCTGCATATATATTTTTTTGGATTTTTTCTGGTTAATTTAATTAATAAAAATTGTTTTATTAATTATTATTATATATAAATGTGTTTTAACCCGGGAAACGACCCGTAGACTCGGGTATGAATTTATTAACTTATTTTTTATTAATATACCCACTTTTATAAATAATATATTTATGTTATTATCAAATAAAAATAATATATTTATATTATTTTCGAAACTGTAACTTTGGATAAAAATAATATGTTTTATTATTTTTAACCCGTGACTTTTATAATTAGATAATATATGTTTATATATTATTTCGTATCATTTTTGTACCACGTGTGACGTTTTAAAACTATTAAATGATATAAATAGTTATATTATTTACTCTCGTTATTATTTTGACTAAAAATAATATATTTATTATTTTTGACGTAAATGGTTATTTATTTATCTAGAGAACTTAAAAAAAAAGATATATTAAATTATATTATCTTCCTAACCATTTTAAATGACACGAACAAACCTTAGCTTATTCCTTTAAACTAAATGACTAAACTACAACTATAATAGGTTAATTGTGACCTACTTTGGATTATATCTTTGGATCAAACTTAGCTCGGAAACTACTTACAAACCATGTGAGTTTTCATGCCCCTCTTTATACATTTTATCACTTTTGGGGTGAAACATGTTCCTATATAATTACACTTACACTATTGACAAATCTCACAACTTGAAACAAATTCCCTTATGTTAGACTTGTTTAATTGCATTATGTGGCTTATTTGTTGATTACACTAGTTCATATTATTAACTGTTTCGACAGCCTATGAATGGAATTAGTGGTACCATGTGGGTTAGCTACCCCATGCATTTCTTTGATCTAGGATGCATGTAATGAATTCTGAAACTGAAAAAACTGTTAACTATATGTTGGACAATCTGAATTGGATAAATCTTAAAAGGAAGGTTTAATTTGGACTGTGTGTATATACAATAAGACTATAATGTATTACTTGTCTTAGCATGGAATTTGTACTTTATCTAAACTACTATATCTATATCTACCATGATTGCTCACCAACAATTCATTTTGTTGATAACTCTTATTTTAAACATGTTTCAGGTGCACCAAGTTCAAGCAACGCTTGATTTATGTTCAACACTTAGGCTTGGACTTAGAAATTTGAAATCTGATTTTATCTTGTTTGGAACTATGTTTTGTCTTGTTTATTTGAACTATTTGTAGCCTTTGAGGCACTTTTAATATTATTGAATAAAATTATGAAATTTTAATAGTTCCAAGTGCTACGAGCAATCTGGTTACAACTCGGGTCATTCTCCGACGTGTTCCGCCGCCCGGTTGGGGTGTGACAGGGATGATGCGGTACGTAATGGATTGTTTGTGAGGAAGGAGAACGAGGAAGGTAGATTTGGGGAGAAAAGGAAATGGATGGGAAATTCAAGTAACAAATCTAGAAAACAAGGGCTTAAGAAACAAGGAACTGTGAAGGCTTTTGCAGCCAACACAATGGAAAGGAAGGAGTGTGATAGGGGCCTACCGAGGTGTAAGAAGGGTGAAAATCATCACCCCGGTGAATGTATCAAATGTGGAAAGTGCGACAGGTTTGGCCATACCACACAAGCTTGTCGAGTTAATAACCGAATGTGGAAGAATAAACCGGGATGTTTTGTTTGTGGCGATCCGAAGCACTTCAAGAGGGATTGCCCCAAGTGGAAGAATCAGAACAACGCTCAGGCACCGGGGTGGGCATTTGTGATGGGTGCAAGGGACGCACGCCAGGACCCGAACATCGTCACTGGTACGTTCCCGATAAATAATCACTATGCCTCTATACTTTTTGATTCTAGTGCGGATATGAGCTTTGTGTCAAATGATTTTAAATCCTTACTGGGTATTAAGGCCAACAAACTAGATCAAAGTTATACAATTGAATTAGCAAATGGGAAATTAATAGAAACCGGAGAGGTCATTAGGGGTTATACTTTATGTTTAGAAAACCATACATTCAGTATAGACCTTTTACCCGTCGAACTAGGGAGTTTTGATATTGTTATTGGCATGGATTGGTTATCAAAGAACCATGCCGAGATCGTATGCTTTGAGAAGATTGTACGTATCCCACTACCAAGCGGAAAAATTCTTTCAATTCAAGGCGAAAGGTGTAGAACGATGTTGAAGACGATAAACTGCATGAAAGCTCATAAGTATCTACGCAAGGGTTATTGCGCATTTTTGGCTCACATCATCGAGAAGAAACCCGAAGAACGTCGACTTGAGGACATACCAATCGTCAGAGATTACTCGGAGGTATTTCCTAGGGACTTACCAGGATTACCACCATCAAGACAAGTCGAGTTCCGGATCGACCTAGTACCAAGAGTCGCATCAGTTGCACGGTCGCCGTATCGTCTAGCCCCTTCCGAGATGCAGGAACTGTCGAGCCAACTACAAGAATTACTTGACAAAGGTTTCATAAGACCGAGTTTCTCACCATGGGGAGCTCCGGTCCTGTTTGTAAAGAAAAAGGATGGAACCTTTAGAATGTGCATTGATTACCGGGAATTAAACAAACTGACAATCAAAAATCGGTATCCTCTTCCTCGAATAGACGATTTGTTTGATCAACTTCAAGGTTCCAGTTTCTATTCTAAAATTGATCTACGATCAGGGTATCATCAACTGAAAATTCAAGAAGAAGATATACCAAAAACGGCTTTTAGGACTCGTTACGGTCACTACGAGTTCCTAGTTATGCCATTTGGCTTGACTAATGCACCGGCCGTTTTCATGAATCTCATGAACCGCGTATGCAAGCCATACTTGGATAAATTCGTGATTGTGTTTATCGATGACATATTAATATATTCACGAACCAAGGAGGAACATGAACATCATTTGAAATTAATCTTGGAACTACTCAGGAATGAGAAGCTTTATGCCAAATTCTCTAAGTGTGAATTTTGGATCCGAGAGGTTCACTTTCTCGGACATGTCATCAATAAGAATGGTATCCATGTGGATCCATCCAAGATTGAAGCTATCAAAAACTGGGAAGCACCAAGAACTCCGACTGAGGTGCGTCAATTTCTAGGTTTGGCAGGCTATTACATGCGATTTATCGAGAATTTTTCAAAGATAGCCTTGCCTTTGACCACGTTAACTCAGAAGGACAAAAAGTTTGATTGGACTGATAAGCAAGAATTAGCTTTTCAATTGTTGAAGCAGAAGCTTTGCAGTGCACCAATCCTATCCCTTCCCGAAGGAACTGACAATTTCATTATGTACTGCGACGCATCACACAAAGGTCTGGGATGTGTGTTGATGCAGAGAGAAAAAGTCATAGCGTATGCATCCAGGCAGATGAAAGTCGATGAGAAAAACTATACGACTCACGATCTGGAATTGGGTGCTGTCGTGTTTGCACTCAAGATTTGGAGACATTACTTATAAGGTACAAAATGTACTATCTTTACAGACCACAAGAGTCTCTAGCACATCTTTAATCAGAAAGAACTCACCATGAGGCAACGTCGTTGGATAGAGCTACTGAATGATTACGACTGTGATATCAAGTATCACCCTGGTAAGGCAAACGTCGTAGCAGATGCCTTGAGTCGTAAAGAACTGGTTAAAACTCTCCGTGTTCGTGCCCTAGGATTGACAATTTATACGAGTCTCACGACTCAAATCCGGATGGCACAACAAGAGGCAATCAAAGAAGAAAACATTCAGAATGAAGCTTTACGGGGAATGATAAAGCAGTTGGAACCAAAGCCAGATGATACTTTATACTTCATGAATAGAATGTGGGTGCCATGTTTTGGTAACTTACGGGAGTTGGTTATGGACAAAGCCCACAAGTCCAGGTACTCCATTCACCCAGGTTCGGATAAAATGTATAAGGATCTGAAAGAACTCTAATGGTGGCCGAACATGAAAGGAGAAATTGCTATTTATGTCGGTAAATGCCTGACATGTTCAAAGGTAAAGGCAGAATATAAGAAACCGTCGGGATTGTTACAACAACCCGAGATACCTCAATGGAAATGGGAAAAGATTTCAATGGATTTCATTACAAAGTTACCCAAGACATCGAGCGGGTATGACACTATATGGGTAATCGTCGATCGTTTGACAAAATCAGCTCATTTTCTGCCCATCAAAGAGACGAATAAAATCGAGAAATTTGCAAAGCTTTATATCAAGGAAATTGTGGCTAGGCATGGAGTGCCAATTTCTATTACCTCTGATAGAGACAGCAGATTCGTGTCTAGAATATGGAAATCATTACAAGAAGCCATGGGCACACGTCTTGACATGAGCACGGCATATCACCCACAAACAGATGGTCAAAGTGAAAGGACCATTCAAACTTTAGAGGATATGCTACGTGCGTGTGCAATTGATTTCAGAGGAAATCGGGATACTCGTTTGCCGCTAGCTCAGTTTTCATACAATAATAGTTACCACACCAGCATCAAAGCCGCTCCGTTTGAAGCTTTATACGGTCGAAAATGTCGTTCACCGCTATGTTGGGCGGAGGTTGGAGACAAGCATTTAACCGGTCCTGAGGTTATTCAGGAGACTACTGACAAAATCTTCAAGATCAAGGATCGTCTGAAGGCCGCCCATGACAGGCAAAAGAGTTACGCGGATAACAGACGAAGACCATTAGAATTCCAAGTTGGGGACCGCGTCATGTTGAAGGTCTCACCTTGGAAAGGAGTTGCAAGATTTGGCAACCGTGGCAAGCTTAACCCTAGGTACGTCAGACCATTTGAAATATTGGCTAGGGTTGGCCCTGTAGCATACAAGCTCAAGTTGCCACAAGAACTAAGTAATGTACATGATACGTTTCATGTGTCAAATCTCAAGAAGTGCTTATCAGACGACACATTAATTATACCGCCTGATGAGATTCACATAGATAACAAGCTGCACTTCGTTGAGGAACCCATTGAAGTCACAGATTGGAAGGTTCATAAAACAAGGCGTGCCGGGTTAAATTGGTTAAGGTACGTTAGAATTCAAAGCGTGGCCCCGAGTATACGTGGGAGCGGGAAGATAAAATGAAAGCCAAGTATCCGTCCTTGTTCACGAACACTCCAAGTAAAGATGACAAGAACTGAATTTCGGGACGAAATTCTCTTTAACATGGGGAAATTTGACACCAAGTATTTCAGGTCAATATCCATATTACATAAATGTACGTTCATAACATATATTTCCTGAAGTTTTATTTTGACTAAGTAAAGTCAAGGAGTCTAGCAAAGGAACTTATATCAAAATAGTAATTGATAAGAATTACTAGGAAAATAAACAGTGATAACCCGCAAGGTACGGTCGTTGGTGATTAACAAGAATTTTATTCTAGCAAAAGTCTAGGGACACGCTTTAATGTAAAAACATAAATATTGGTGACTAAACTTTTATAAAAGTTGACATAAATAATCGTTACATGGTTCTATATTATTTTATGTATACATGTATTATATTAGTTAAAACATTAACCATAACGGGTTAAATTAGTGGACTATTAAAATAGTCAAGATACAATATATATATATATATATATAGTTTTAATCATAAAAGTTCGTACATCGGGTATTAGATCACGGGAACACCTACCGAGTATACCCTACCTAAAATCCATCTAACTAAACACCTAGAAATCGACTAGAAGTGGAACAAGACCCAACCCCCCACCTTTCTACCCATTTCGGCCAAGAAAGGGAGGGCCCACCCACACACCATCACCTAGACCTCAACACCACCATTCCTTGTGTCATTAGACCCATGCCCATTCAACCAAATATCCATCTAAGAGTCACATCCATCTAATCCTCCAAGATATGTAATGATATGATGAGTCCAACACTCCATCTCTTTTGTTTCCATACAATATATACGACACACACAACATACACACACATCACTCTTTCAAAATCCAAGAAAAAGTTCCATAGAAGTACTAACTAGAAGGCTTGGAGATTTAAGGGAATTCTTGAAGTCTAGGAGTCGGTTTTGCTAGAAAATCAAGCCACTATCACCTTCTACTTGTTATTCTTCACCTAGCTTGTCTAGTGGTATGAAATCGACACCACTCTTCATCTTTGTCTTTAATTATAGTTTAAAGCTCGTTGTTCACCGAAGTAACAAAAGATTTAAAGGATTAAAAGAGTTTTTATAAAAAATTAAGTTTATTAAATTAGACACTAAGATTTTTGCATAAATATTTACATATATATATATACATATATATGGGCCAAAAATGTGTAGGTTTACATATACATTTTTTTTGTGTTTTGATTATTTGATGATAAAATGTGAGATTTAAAATAAAGAGCATGATTAGTGTATCACAAAGTAAACATTTGAGATATAAAAACTAAGACTTATTTATATATATGCATGCTTGGCCGAAAATTTGCAAGATAATGTGTAGTTATTAATATAAAACATGTCTTGTAATGATAATAGAGAAATGTACATGATCATAAGGTTAAGTTGTAGATGTGTATAAATGCATATAGAAATCAGGATAAATGTGTATATTCATGTAGTTCTATGATCAAAGGTATATAAATATAAAATAATAAATATATTCATGTCTTGAAAATATGCCACGAAAAATGTTACATACTTTAAGAATTGGGAATTTGTAAGTTGTAGTTATGTATTTGACATGAAATATTGGTATGATTTAATGTCTAGGAAATTAGTAAATATAAGAGTCATATAGGCATATATTATGATGGGATAATCATAAACAAAATTATGCGCATGAAATTAAAGACGCCCGGTTAAAAAGATAAAAGTTCATATGTTATCATGGAGCATATTTAAATATATGTAGATTGACGAGATACTTGTAGGCATGTGTTGGTAAAAAAATATGAATGCATGATGAAACTACATAAGTTGATAAATGTCGTTCGGAACATAAATACTTGCATATGGATGTGTTAACGTAGATTATACGTACGTAGGATAATAAACATGCATAAAGATACTTGAACGATATTTGTGGTTTTAAATAATTATTGATAGGAAATAATTATATGATGATACATGGACTATAATATAAATATATTATAAGACGTTGCAAAAATAATATTTATTTTTGATGAACGTAACAAGTCACCAATATAGAAATATAATATTTTCTTGGAAAATAAGTAAAGCGTCTAGACTGGAATAATAATCACCAACGAGTCGTCATGAGAAAACATTGTTTTAAATAAACAAAGACGTACTTAACACGAATAGTTAAGTCGGGTGAACAACTTGCGTTTAAGACGGGTAGTCTTAACGTGTTTAGTATCCTTGTGTGAATAGGATACGGATAGGTGGTCTGTTTTATTCAAGTATTTGCTAGCATTTATACCATCGAGGTGAGTTTCACTAACCCCCCTTTTTCTAAGTTTTTGAAATATTTTGGGGTGGAAACATACTTGTAAATAATTTTCGTATGTAAATAAATGAACTAATGATCTGACCGTATGTGTGTATTGAGGGAAAAATAAAGCGCTTAAAGTCCTTGGAATAAATTAGTAACCATTAGCTATGGACTTAGCCCGGGACTTTATGGATAGTACTATTGGGGGTGACGCCTCCGGTCATGATTAGTCGCGCTAATCAGGGGTCCAAATGGCCGAATGACCGCATATTGTCTTAACTCGCAGAAAGGCGAGGGGAGGCACAGAAAGTTGGGGTTTGGTTACGGTCTCGTACATTACATACTATTTTGTATTCGTTGCAAGTTTACAAATGGGGTCAATTGATCGGATTAGTATTCGGATTCATTGGTAATACATACAAAGAGTTTTGATCGGAAAATGATCAGGTTTAAATATTGGGTTTATGATAACTCTTGATAATAACTTGTGAACTCACCAACCTCGTGTTGACATTTTTAAGTATGTTTTCAGGAAATTGAACGTGATCTCCAGGCTAGCAATGTAGGTTACATACATACATGAGGATACAGCTTTTGGAAGGATTTCACTTGTATAACTCATGGTCTTGAGTCATATTGCAAAATCTTAAAATTTGTAAAAATTGAACTATGTTTTGGGATGTAAACATTTAAACTTTGATTATGTATCCAATATCATGTATGTGTTTGTGGTAATCATATGCTGTGGAAACCAGTGAATGTTACGCCTCGCGTTTCCGCCTTGGCGGGGTGTGACACTATAAAGTGAAGTACAAACCGAATGGTGAAATAGAAAGGTACAAGGCAAGACTGGTTGCAAAAGGGTTCACACAAATGGAAGGCTTTGATTTCCATGAGGCTTTTACTCCTGTGGCAAAGCTGGTAACTGTCTGAACTCTGTTAGCTGTTGCCGTCAAGAAAGACCGGATGATACATCAGCTTAATGTCAACAATTCTTTCTTGCATGGAGACTTGAACGAGGAGGTATATATGAAAATACCTCAGGGTTTTGAAAAGGGAAAGGATACCAAAGTTTGCAGGCTTAGAAAGTCCCTTTATGGACTAAAACAAGTATCAAGAAACTAATATCAAAAATTTTCTTCAGCTCTTCTTGAGATCGGTTTTACATAGTCCAAAAGCAGACCACTCACTTTTCATCTTTAAAGATGGAGATGTCTTCATAGCCACCCTCATATACGTTGACGATGTCGTTGTCGTAGGGAACAATGAACCAAAAATAAAGGAGATAAAGACCTTTCTAAACAACAAATTTAGCATTAAAGACCTTGGCATTCTAAAATACTTCATGGGAATCGAGGTTGCAAGAACTCGATAAGGCTTGGTTCTTAGCCAAAGAAAGTATGTTCTCGATATTCTGGAAGACAATCGGATAATAGGGTGCTGACCCTGTGCGTTCCCAATGGAACAAAACTTAAAACTGGATAAAGGTGAAGAAGAAGAGCACGTGGATGCAAGAGAATATCTAAGATTGGTGGCAAGGTTGCTCTACTTGCAAGCAACTAGACCTGATATCACCTACTCGGTGAATGTTCTTAGCCAATACGTAGCTGATCCTCAGAAAAATCATATGGATGCGGCTGTTAGGGTGCTATTATACCTGAAAGCCATGCCAGGACAGGGCATACTTCTTTCAACAGGATAGATGAATCTTGTGGTATATTCTGATTCAGACTGGCTGGGATGTCAAGACACTAGAAGATCTAGAACTGGTTATCTATTATTAATTGGAGGCGCTCCAGTTTCTTGTATCACGATCTTCCGAAGAGGCCGAGTATAGAGCAATGGCAACCATCGTTAGCGAAGTCCTATGGATGCATTGGTTATTGCGTGATTTGGGAGCGGAACAAACCGGTCCGACCACTCTTTTCTGTGACAACCTGGTCGTTAGGCACATTGCGAATAATCCAATTTTTCATGAACGAACGAAACACGTGGAAATGGATTGTTATTTCGTTCGAGAATGGGCTGAATCTGAAGAAATAGAACCCTCGTATATCGATACCAAATTACAGACAACAGACATATTCACAAAAGCATTGGGATCAAGGCGGATGCAGTTACTACTCGACAAGTTGGGCATTTGTAATCTTCATGCTCCAACTTGAGGGGGAATATAGAAGGAAATTATTTTCCTTCCCTAAATTCTATTCTTTAATTAGGGTCCTTATTTTATGTATTTCCATAGATAACTTTTGTATCTCTTTTTATTCCTCTTTTGCTCATTTGATATTCGTATTCAGAAAATTAAATCAAAAGGTTATCAAAATTTATTAAAATCTAGCTAATCCATATCATCATTCCGGTCCTCCTCGTCGGTATCATCTTCATCGCCATCATTTGGTGTCTTGTTCGAACTGTATATTGTTGGAGTTGATCTCTAAAAGCCGTGTTTTGAAACAAATTGTCAATTTATATATATACGAATGTATATTATATATATACCTATATATATTTTCAAAAAATTAATAATAATATACTATACAAGTATTCCATTTTGCAATAAACGTTTGGGTTCATGTAAAATATACATTTATATATGAATATGATTATATGTTTATGTAACATAATATTTGTTCAAGTTTATAAAAAAACTAAGTTTTCATATTCGTTCGAAACGTATTCGTTAGATTTTCAATTGTTCGTGTCATTTATCCGAAACTTCTTGATACGAATATTTACTTTACATATAAGTATATGAATATACACATATACATTTGAGAATAATTGTCGTGCTTCAAAATAATCATTTGATCTCATAAACATGATAATATTTACATTCATATATGTATTTATAGGTGTATATACACACACATATATATAGATATATAATGTTTTCATTTATGTAAGTGTGGTTGTATCAGCGTTTGTTAATTGACAACTCCTAGTTTAGCCATTCTGTTGGTCCTTGGAGCCTCGTCGCGTAGCGAAAATACACGGATCTGTTCAGTGATTTGTGTGGGAACAAAGAAGAATGAGACATAGAGAAACATGAACATAAAGAAAAGAATCAACACAAAAACGATACGTAATCCATAACAACGAAGTCATCTCACATTACATACCGAAGAAGTACACATCTCTCGTCTACGCACACGGTCCGGGGGCGGGAGAGCTCATCCCGCCCGGACACCTCTCGACCAAGTTTCCAGAAGTTCCACCTACAAATGAAGACAAGTCTTCTGTTTATAGGGACAGGAACACTACCTGCATACTTGGCTAAGTACGCAGGGCATTGGCCTTGCGTACTTACTAAGTATGCAGGACCGACCGGTGAACAAGCTAAGTACGCAGGAACACCCTCCTGTGAACTAGCCTAGTACACCGATACATAGAATTTAATCTATAGTTACTAAAACATGCTTCTACTGACTCCCTCTTAACTATAGCATCAAATTCTATCTATCACTTACACTGATAATCACCAGTTTACAAAGAATATCCTAACAGACTCCCTCTAAACTAATGACATCACGTGTCTTCTGGCGAGACTTGATCTTCTGGCATTCCACTTGAGATCTTAAATCTTCAAACTTCAGTCTTTAGTTGCCGAGTAATGACAAACCCGACTCCCTCTTAACTGTAGCTTTCATTGTCGACCAAACCAAATGCTTTAATAAGAACCAACTAACCCAACACAACTCATTGTAGTTCATTCTCTCAGCAGTAGCAACCTCCACCCTGACCTAGAATTCCTCCAAATCAGCTGGCATATGATAGAGAGTTTGAAATTCCAATAACCTGCATCAAACTAATCAGCTCTCATAGGAATTCCAGTAAGATAAAGTTTAGTCTTCACCCCAGATGTGTCCAACTCTATCCTGTATCTTCACGAGTTAACCAAATTCCCGAAGATGTTCATTTCCAATTTCCCCTTTCAATGTAAGCTTCTCCTAACTAGACCAGAAACAAGGGAACGTTTCCTATCCCGTCGGCAAATGATAAAAGGTTCCATCTTCAACTAATAATCCAAAGAATATCTAGCTTTATCTTGAAAACACACGATATAATCAAACATAAAATCATGCTCAGCAGTGATCATCCTGAATCCAAAGTCCAACATTCTTCAATTAGATCTTCATTCCTGGTTAACACCTTCTAATCTGTTTACATTCACCATGGCGTGAAGTTCCATAACTAGGTTATCTATCTAGATCCCAAATGAGAAATCCAGTCATAACTAAATCACATCAAATCTTCAACACAGGCTTGACTAATGAGCACGAAAAATATAGTTTACACGAGAAATCATAGTTGAGATCCATGTTACGTTAAAGAGGTATATATATATATATAGGAAGTACCAACGGCTTTTCCACCACCTCTTTAATGTCTCATGAATACTAGATTTTATCCCCATCATTTCTCTATAAACTATGACCAGCTTCATCACCGCTTCACTCAAATCTTTAAAACCACAACTAGTCAAATCTAGGATTTTATTCTTTTATTCCTTTGCAAAGATCCAAAATAACAAATCCTTGGGTTCAAGTTGTTCCAGTATTCATCCCCTATTAAAGAAGTATCATAGATACTCGTAGCCTACATATTCAGGTTTGAATACCTAAACAATATGATTCTTTTTGCAAAGACCCAAAGTAGCAACATCTTTACAAATAAAACGAGACCTTTAGCTGATGACGACCCAGTTGCTCAACTTGATTCAGCATTCATTCCCTATTAAAGAAGTATCCCGGATACTCGTAGCCCACACTTTCAGGTTTGAACACTTAAACAATGTTTGACAATTAGTATCATCCAAGAAAAATCTCGTCCTTGTTTCGCCAAGCCACATCAAATTTCAGTCCCGAAAAACCAAAATCACTATCTTCTCAAAAATGGCCCGAAACAAGCGTACAAACGATTACCTTTTTTTTAATCCCAGATGATAGTTCCTACGTACTTAGCAAATACACAGATATAGGGCATTCCTGCGTACTTAGTAAGTTCGCAAAGCCAAGTCTACATGCGTACTTGATAAGTTCTCAAAGCCAAATACCCATACGTACATGCTAAGTTCGCAGAGCCAACTACTCATGCGTACTTAGCAAGTACGCAGGATAATTACTCTTGCGTACTTAGTATGTACGCAGAAAAGCTGAATTTGCGTACTTAACAAAAAGTAGCAGCGTTCTTGACGGATCTTGAGGAGAATGCTCGAAAAGTGTTGGATCTGATAAATTGATGCATTCAAAAGCTTAGAAATCATCTTCTAACAAACCATCAGCCTTCCAAACACCAAATGAAGCGATAACAAAGATGAATCAAAGGATTTTTGACAGAAAAAGTAGCGAACTTTCATCACTCAGATCTGCTCCAAAAACCCTAAAACTCGAATCTGGAACACAAATCAACGAACATCGAGGCTCTGATACCAGTTGTAAGTCCCTGGAGGCTCGTCGCGCAATGAAAATACACGGATCTGTTTAGTGATTTGTGTGGGAACAAAGAAGAACAAGACAGAGAGAAACACGAACAAAAAGAAGAGAATCAACACAAAAACGATACGTAATCCATAACAACGAAGTCATCTCACATTACATACCGAAGAAGTACACATCTCTCGTCTACGCTCACGGTCAGGGGCGGGAGAGCTCATCCCACCCGAACACCTCTCGACCTAGTTCCCAGAAGTTCCACCTACAAATGAAGACAAGTCTTCTATTTATAGGGGCAGGAACACTACCTGCGTACTTGGCTAAGTACGCAGGGCATTGGTCATGCGTACTTGCTAAGTAAGCAAGGCAAAAGCCTTGCGTACTTACTAAGTATGCAGGACCAACCGATGAACAAGCTAAGTACACAGGAACACCCTCCGGCGTACTAGCCTAGTACACCGATACATAGAATTTAATCTATAGTTAGTAAAACATGCTTCTACACATTCGGTTTATGAACTTGAATACTACTTAATGACAAGTCAAATTGATATTTATATATATATACACGTTTATACGAAATGATTGAGGTTAAAGTCATCCTGTTTGTATTTATTTGTATAAACCGTTTGATACCATAAACATAATATATTTGCCTTCGTGTTCACGTACTAATATTTACAATTTGTATGCGTCATTCGTTGATCATGTTTAAGATTCTCGTTTAATCGATTACCCATTTACGAATATACCTACTTGCTTAATAATAATTATAACGAACTCTCAGGGGTTTAATATACGCGTTCACGGTCCGTTACTATTAATTTTTATGTTAATATTTATTTTTACTTTTAACGAATTGTTTAGGCTCAACACAATTCAACCGCACACATGTTTAATTTATGCGTAATCAAATATAATCACACTAGCGTGTATTTTATACCTTTCGGGAGTCTCGTTTACGAACCGACACGCCCTTAACCTTACGGTTCATGTTTTTACTAAGTTTGACTTTCGTTGATCGGCGTTGACTGAGTTTGAGTAGGTTTGACCAAGTCTCGGGATGTCGTATCCTGTCCAAAAACTACATTTAGTACTCGGGAATGAAACCTGGCCACTCAAATTTCCTAGATTTATAACGAAAAGCAACCGATTTCAAGATAACCCGCAAGATTAACAAAACCAAAACTTATAACGTTATTATTAATATGATTTAATCTAGGGTTTTAAGGCGGTGAAGAGGAGATGATAAGAATTTATATCTAGGGTTTTAAGGTAGTGAAAGGGTAGGTGAACACCGCGTGTCACACGCGAATTACCAGTATAGAATCGAGAAATCTTTTCACCGACTTATTATCTCCTGACTCTAAAAATCTTATAACGTTATTATTAATAATATTTAAACACTAATTTATGAGATTTCCGTTCTGACTGTCGTCCAGGTCGGTACGCACCGGTACTGCGTGTCTAACGTGTTTGTTCTTTTAAATGTTTCGCGCTCATTTAAAATTATTATTTCTTAAATAATAATAACAATAATAGTAAATCAAAAATGATAATGTAAATAACCACTTATATTATTTAAGCAAAATGGGTAATAAATAACCGGGTTACATTTACGCTAGTATTTATCGTAGTCGTGTGTCCCACGTCGTATCACTCACGCGCGAATGTTCCTAATATTATTGTTCGAATACATATTGATATTCATTATTAATATTTAGTACTAGTTATTATATTTCTTGTCAGGTGTCAGTTACTTACCCTGTAGGCGTTAACTTAAGCGTTAACTTATTTGATCTGTACGTCGTAAGGCTATGTAAACCCTATGCGTTAACAATACGTTATCTCAAATCATTTAGTGATCCGTCGAGTAGGGTTATGTACCAAGCTCGCCTATTGGGCCTAGTGATGGGCCGTTAGTGGGCCAAGTCCATATATGGTGAACTAACTATCAAGGATTATTGATCCTAATTCAGGGTTGTCACATCTTCATGATTTCTGATTCTTTTCTTTAATACTTCAACTTCTTGACGCATTCGTAAAAAGCGTGCAACAACTCTCATGTATAACTGTAACACCCCAGCCCAGCTAGGGCTGACATGTCACTTATACAATATTTAGAATTCAATATCAATCCATAATTAATAAAACTTTTACATTAAATGAAAGAAAATACAAAAGATTACAATTTATTAAATAAAAATATCTTGATCTTTATTCTCTCAAGCCCTCTCGCCAAGCCTTCCCAATTGTCACACCCCAATCGACGACGGAATACGTCGGGGCACGACATGTAGACTGTGCATATCTCATGATCAAACTAAAGTTTCATATTTAAAAATTAACTCAATTCCATACATTGATCAACAAAATATATCAACATGATCCAATGTTTAATTAACTAGGTCTCTACTCCTAAGTGTAGCAACTTGAACACAAGGAAAAGGGTGAGAACTTCATGAGGATTTCTTGGATATAGGTAAGAAATAAACAAGCATATGTCACATTGTGTAACATATATGGGTAAACATATTTAGATTGCTCTCATTTGGTATCATAACCATTTGAATGCTATGACATATCAAGGTTACTTAAACTCATATAACCTTCGAGAAGACATACTTTAGCCTATAAGTAAACACTTATCCTTGGAATTCCCAGGAAAGTATACGGATCTTTCTTGGATTTATATGTAATGCTTTCCTAGATAGAAAACCCAGAATACAGATGTCACTCTTCCGGATTGCACGTGTCCTGTAATGATTAACAAAGTTTAAAACCTTGACGGGGGCTTAAGAACTTTAATAGACTTGTGTCTATGAGTATAACGTTCCACATGCGAAGATGGTGATGATATAGAAGGAGGTAAGAAGAATGAGAGGTTTAGGATGAAGATGTTATGTTTATTATTTAGTTTGTCACTTTAGGTAGAGTCTAGTAAGTCATGCAGTCTAATACTTTGGGTATCAAATATACAATCACATAAGGTAGTATTTAAATAACACATAGCACGTGGTAGATAACATGTAGCAAGTAGTACATAACATGTAACAATTGGTATATAACATATAGCAATTAGCATATAACATGTAGCATGGCATAAGATAGGTGTCCTAAGGTTATAGTCTAGGTCATGGGTTTCTAATAACCTAATTTCGTATAACCATGGCTCTGATACCAATCTGTCACACCCCAACCGACGGCGGAATACTTCGGGGCGGGATATGTAGACTGTGCATAGCTCATGATCAAACTAAAGTTTCATATTTAAAAATGAACTCAATTCCATACATTGATCAACAAAACACAATCAACATTCAAAAGCAAAAAAAAATATATCAACATGATCCAATGTTTAATTAACTAGGTCTCCACTCGTAAGTGTAGCAACTTGAACAAGCACTTAAACATTTGTACCTAAAACATGATAAAAACAAGGTCAACTAAAAATAGTTGGTGAGCATACATAGGTTTTGACACCATAAATAGTTTTCCAGTGTTTATACATTTCATTTGTCACATGGTAAATAAGGCCTTTGTGGAGAATCTATAGTCAAACTGGATGTACAATCAAACCTTGTGACTGAGCCATAACACGCAGGTTACCCTAATGTAATGTCAGTAACAATCACCCTACGTGGGTGGGTTTGTGAGACTCAATCGATCTATCAATGTTACCGTTGGCTTGTATAGAGTTAATGATTGCACGAGTATGTCATGTACATGTTTAGTTTCAACTCATAGCATTCAAACACTAAGCACAAATTACACATATGGTCATAAATGTTGAATTGTATGTTGTAATTGCAATTAGTTTTCAATGTATCATGAATCACCCCAAAATATGTAAAAAGTAAAAAGAGGGGCTATGTAACTCACATGTAATTCTATGTTGTAGATCACACGGGCATGGTGTTGCACAAGTGTTTTGCCTAACCACGGGATTAACCTATAATTTAATTGTATGATAGTATCAATGGTAAACACATGTGTCTAGGGGAGATCCTAATGTACGTAGGAATTGAGTGCGGACTTGGTCAAATAAGTGTATACTTTTTTGTGTTTCAAAGGTTGTTTATAAAAATCTCATGTAAGGTATGTGTGTAAGAGCTTATGGTTTCATCTGTTTTGGTAAGAAAACCTGATATGTGTATGTATGGATGTCTACTTCACGATTACAATAGGTAAATAAATGAATAATTAGTTTGTTTCTTGATATCAAATAAATGAATAAAATAATTGAAAAGTAATGAGTTTGAATAAACTGATAGTTTGATAAATAAATATATATCTTTTATTTTCTAAAGGGAAGAATAATGGTCGAACCATTTAGTACTATAATTTACGGTTCGAAAAATAATGTTCTAAGTAAATAAATAGTTTAATGGTATAAATAAATAAAACCAGATTCTTGCACTGAAAAGTCCTAATTAAATAATTAATTTAGTCATAATTAATTATTAATTAAAAAAATAAAGTATGTGTTAAGGTTCCATGAAAATAGTTTGTACAACGGTTATTAAATCTCTTTACAAGTAAATGGGTTTATAAAATATTTACTTTCACTTTTTTCAGATAAATTTTTGTAAATAAAATATTTAAATAAACGTTTCGTTTCAAATAACTATATTTAATTAGATTAGGTTTTATTAGGTTCATATAATAATAAATAAAATGGTTTCTTCGAATTTTGACAACTTCGAATTTGTAAAACTTGTTCAACGTGAATCAAAGATGCATAAAAATAATTTTTATAAAGGAATAGGGCTTAAAAAAGTTTAAAAAAAAATAAATGTCGTTCCTGGGTTTCGAACCCGGGTTGGTTCTAATGGGGAAATACGCGTTACCACTAGACCAGGGAGATTCTAGTGCCAACTAGCCGGTCTGTATAGCTAATAACCCAAGCCTGAGAGGGGAAACGGGTTCAGGGGCGAAAGTGTGCAAAAAGGTGCAGGGCTAGGTTCGAACCCGTGACCTTGTCTAAGTGTTTCGAGTGTTTTACCAATAGACGAGGGCGTATGCCTTGGTAAAGTCTTGAAACGATTTGGTTTTAACAATCAACCCAACCCGTCCCCTTCCTCAATACATTCAGCCCGAACCCTAGCCATACGAATTTACCCAAACAATTGACCGATTGTTCCTGGATTCATGGGGCTTTTATTCTCCAGATCAAAACGACTCTATTGGTGTATGAATTACCTGGAATGGTTGAGAAATGATCGAGTACAACTGGGTGGACATGTCTGGTGTTCTTCGGCTGTGATTCGTGTTCTAGAGGTGCTTGGGATGGATCTGTGAGTTTAGGGAGTAAGGAAAAGGTGTCGTGCATGATGTGGGTTGGGTTTTATAGCTTGATTTCAAGTGGAACGCTCGAATTGATACGGGTCATGATTAGGAACGGTTACGGGAGGGATTTTTGTTCAAAGTTATTGAATTCGTCAAATTGGGTAATCAAAACCATTCGAAACAGTCATATAACCGTTTATGCACGATTTCGTGGAGCTATAACGCACGAATCTGAGGATTTAAAAATGATTTTGTGAGAAATTCATCCCTGTTGACTTTTCTAAGTCAAAATCGATAAGGATGAGGGTTCAAAGACAAGAAGGTCCAAGGGGGTTCAAATGAAATTAAATGGGAGGGGGGGGGGGGGGGGGGGGGGGTTGACGGTTTAAGTTCATTTGTTTGAAATTATATATAAACTATTTGATGTTCCTTACAAAATATATAAAATTAATTATATTATAGATTGTTTTTAAATAATAATAATTTGGATTAATTGTTTAAAACTATTATATGTTTTTATGTGATTTCTTATCAAAGAAATTCAAATATATTAATATACTTGTATTCATGCATTTATAAATGATTATATATATATATATATATATATATATATATATATATATATATATATATATATATGTTTATAAGAGTTGTTGAACCTTAAGGAGAGTTTCTAAGACACACTTTGGAAATAATTGGTTTAATGATGCATATATATGTGCATGTATATGTGTATTCATTGTAAATCCATAACACGGACTTGCATAGGTGAAACCTGAAATTGAATTCACTTGTAATCACAATGTGTTGAACTAGAGTGTTATTGTAACACCCAAAAATAAAAAGAAAAGAAAAATTTAAAATTTCACTCCCTCGCGGTACGCGAGGGAGATTTTGACAAAACCTCGCGGTACGCGAGGGGACTACTCATAAGCCCGCGAGGGAGATTTTGACAAAACCTCGCGGTACGCGAGGGGACTACTCATAAGCCAGATTTACACCTTCTCGCGGTGCGCGAGAAGATTCCCCACCAAGCCTCGCGGTACGCGAGGGGATAGTACACGCGTCAGGGCCAGAAAACACGTGTCATTCACCCTTGCCACCAGCCGCCACGTGTCATGCTGACTCAGCACCGTTCGTGACACCTCATCCTCTCGCGGTACGCGAGAGATTTCTTTGGCCAGTCTCGCGGTACGCGAGAGACTGGAAAATCAGCCTATAAAAGGCCTTCAACGGGATTGAAATTCTGTACAGTTTCCAAACATTCCTTATACACAAACCCGATCTCTCAAAACTCCACAACGTCCCGAAGCGCTGTTCAAGAATCCTACGAAACCCAACTCAAGCCGTAGTTCTGTCCAAATCCCGCAAAGTAGGTATCATTAAAACTATTCATATATATATAGTCGCAATTATATATATATTCTCTCATATATATATTCTCGTTAATCGTGTCTTCCCTAGGAAGAAACGTGTCGAGGTTCTGCTCAAATTCCGAAGCCTACAACCCTACCAGCCATCAAAATCAAGGTGAACACATTTAACGCTTTTCAAACGATAAAACCATTTTATTTACGAAAACGGCATGAAACAAATTAAATGCTTTAATCATAAGGGTAATCTACGTGATAGCATTCAGGCCATAAGCATACGTAGATTTGATCAAATGGTATACATGTGACGGGTGAAAGTCCGGTCCGTGGCTGGGTACAGATCATGAAAGGGGGTATCATAAGACTGAGGATATGGTTCCTTAGCAGATTATACAAGGGACGAGTTCCTGAGTATCATATAAGACTAAGAACAAGGTTCTTAGCATCACGACCCTGGGAATAGGCTATCAGTCTGAGACATAGAGCTCAGCCAGTTGACCCCATGGCAGTTAACCCAGTGTATGTAGGTGGTATATACTTCAGGTGAAAAAGACTGCTGAATGTGTAGATTTACCATACAGAAACGTGCTTAAAGGCTTTAATTTGGTTTATGTTAGAAATCATTTTCGTGTCAGTTAAATGTGATTCACCGGCTTTATGCTGATGTTCATTTTCAAAACGTTTTTCACAGGTAGTGAAAGAAATCATTAAATTCAGGGTGGTGCAGTAAAGACAAGATCTTTAGGCATATTTAAATCCCTGTGGCAGACTAATACAAGACCAAATGTTGGAACGGACAGAGATCCTAGACATTTTAAATGGCTTGTATTATGTAAATTAATTCAGCAGATGTACATTATATAATAGACTTTTGAATGTCTATTATCATGAAATGAAAAGGGACGTGGATCCCAAGTTTTGACAAAAAGTACAGAATTAACCCTTGAGGTTATTTACATGACATTTCATTACAAAAAGGCATCAAGTAAAAACAAAGACTTCCGCTGTCCAAATTTATGGGACCTCATTCAGATACCAGCATTGTCTCGCGACGCCCGGGCAGGGGTAGCCCGGGGTTGTGACAGGTTGGTATCAGAGCCACATTCAAGGGTTTTAGCAAAATTAGATACTTGTATGATAGTATCTTAGCTTTAACCAATAGTTGTGCCTACTAAACGAACGGTAGGAAGATGCCTTTAACATAACCAATAAATTACAGGATGTCAGATCCATACTATTATCCTTATAATTACCCAAACTACTTCCCTGGAGAATCATCTAATCAAGTAGTACCAAGCTATGATGATTATGTCCACTACCTGCCGACCCCGGAGAATTGGAACAGAATGGTCGCAGAACAAGTGGAGCAGACTCAAGCAAGGCTTGAACCTCTGAGGGAAGAATCAGAGTATTCAGTGGAAATGGAAGATTCAAGAGAATCTTTACGTCCTGTTATGACATCTATGCCACTACCTCAATCGTTAGACATAGTATACCCTACCGGAACAATTCAAGAGCATCCACCCAGTCCAAGTGAAGAAACTCCACATTCGATTTCTGAATCCGACAAGGCTGCCGTTTGTGAAGGCAGTGGTGGAAAGTATTTCTTTGATCCTATTCCAGAACATCCCGTTTTCAAGGAACCTTTCTTTTATGTAGATCCCTCCGATGGACGTCAGTATGCAACCGACGGAAAAGTCGTGTGGTCTGTTAACTCAGCATATCACGATCTTAGGATGGGACACAGGGAACCACCTCCTTGCTATGGATACCATGATGAACTGCCAAAATCAATTGATGAACACCTCGATCGTGCTCTTAGAGAGGCTGACGATCTACGTGCTGAACTGTACTTCACCAGACAAGTCGTAGTTAAAAACGAACAAACTATATTTGACTATGAACTAGCCCAGGAAGACAGGAAGTACGCAGAACAATGGGTGGCAGATCAGTTGATCCAGAAGGGTGCTATGACCGAGACCCTGGGGAGATTCTATCAAGATTTGGGAGATGTGCTTCTCGATTAAAGTTAATGATAGTATTTGTATAATTAGCTAACTTTAGGTGATATAGATGCATATCTATATTTCTGTATTTGTAACAAATAGATGAAGTTTAAGCGATAATAAACTTCAAATTTTGACCCAAATTCTTGTCTTGTATTCTTAGATGTCTCAACAAAATAACAATAGCGGTCCATCTACCTACATTATCAAGGAAAAAGGAAAAGAAGTTAATAATAATCCTGAAATAGCTACTCAACAACCAGAATTGCAACAACTGGTCAAACAAAGCATTAAAGAAATGCTTCCTGCCATAATAAAGGAAGTACAAGAAAACATCAAAACTCCAAGCCACGTAACTCTTCCTTCAAAAAGAATGGAAAACCCTTCGAAAACCCACACAGAGCAAGTAGCAAGCTCTCGTAAACCTCAAACCTCGAAAAGATCCAGAACATCAAGCAATAAGTATTCTGAATCTGAAGAATCGTTAAATCTAAGCAGTGAAGACTCTGAAGAAGAAGAGAATGAAACAAAAAGGTATAGACACAAAGGGTGTTCTTATAAAACCTTTCAGGACTGTAAACCTTATGAATTTAAGGGCACCGAAGGCGGTATTGCTACTCTTCACTGGCTAGAGAAGATGGAGTCAGTAATAGCAATTAGCAAGTGTGCTAAGAAAGATCAAGTACTGTATGCTTCAAACTCCTTCAAAAATGAAGCGTTGGAATGGTGGAATTCAATCATTTCTGCCAAAGGGAGGAGAAAGACCAATGCTATGGATTGGAAAGAATTTCGGGCAAAGGTGAAAAAGAAATTTTGCCCCAAGACTGAAAAAGAACAAGCTGAAAGAAAATTTCTGGAGCACCGAATGGTGGGTACCAATGATCGAGAGTATACTACCAAATTCTTTGAATATGCTCGTTTGGCACCTCACCTGGCTAAACCCGAGTCGGTTCTCATAACTCGATATATTTACGGTTTAGTTCCAGAGATCCGTGATTTGGTGAAGGTTGTCTCACCAAAAACCATTGAGTCCACCGTAGAATTGACTGGTACCATGACGGCTGGACTAATCAGAAATATAGAGGAAAAGAAGAAAGTCGAATCCTCTATAAAATCAAAACCCGAGGCCAAAAGATTTAGCAAGAACTTTGGGCAAAAGGGGTTACCATTTAACAATCCACCATGCAAAACATGCGGACGCAGGCATAGTGGAAAGTGTGTTTTTGAAACTCCATTATGTAATCATTGCAAGGTCTCAGGTCACACTACTGAGAATTGCTTCAAGAGAAAGGGAATGATTACTTGTTTCAATTGTGGAGAGCCGGGGCACATCAGCACTAATTGCCCTAAGTTTGCAAGGACCGGAAGAGCTGGAGGATCAGGAGCCAAGATCACTCCAGAAAACAAAAAGACCGTACGAGCTTTTGTCATGAATGCTAACCAAGCTGAGAGAACGCCGGACGTAATTACCGGTACGTTTCTTCTTAATAATGTTTATGCTAAGGTCTTATTTGACTCAGGTGCGAACCGGAGTTTTATAGATTATAATTTCTGTAATCTATTAAATAAACCTTTAAGTCCCTTAGCTGAAACATATGAAGTAGAAACAGCGAACGGTGATTTGATAAAAATATCCCAATCACTGAACAATTGTTACATTACATTGGCTGGTTTCACTATCCCAGTACAATTGTTACCAATGTCAATAACTGGCTTTGACATTGTTTTGGGGATGGATTGGTTATCCAATAACCAAGCCGAAATCCTTTGTAATCAACAAGTTGTAAAACTCGTTACACCAACAAACAAAACTCTAACTATCCAAGGTGATAAACCCACAAAACCTATCCAGATAATCTCCATACTTAAAGCAACCAAGTGCTTAAGAAAAGGATATCTGGCATGTCTGGTATCAATTACTGCCTTGGAAAAGGAGAAGAAGATAGAATCAGTACATGTAGTATCTGAATTTCCAGACGTTTTTCCTGAAGAACTGCCTGGATTACCACCAGAACGAGAGGTAGAATTTCGAATCAACCTTGTACCTGGTGCAACTCCAATTGCCAAATCCCCGTACAGACTTGCACCCACAGAAATGGCAGAACTCAAGAAACAATTGGATGAACTTCTTGAGAAAGGTTTTATACAACCAAGTTCTTCACCCTGGGGAGCTCCAATTCTCTTTGTTAAGAAGAAAGACGGATCAATGCGCATGTGTATTGATTATCGGGAACTGAATAAAGTTACCATCAAAAACCGATACCCGCTTCCACGGATTGACGATTTATTCGATCAACTCCAAGGAGCTTGTCATTTTTCAAAGATCGATCTTCGTTCAGGTTATCATCAGTTGAAAGTGCATGATAACGATATCTCAAAAACTGCATTTCGAACACGGTATGGACATTTCGAGTTCACGGTTATGCCATTTGGACTTACAAATGCTCCTGCCGCATTCATGGACATGATGAATCGTGTCTGCAAACCTTACTTGGATAAGTTTGTCATAGTTTTTATTGATGACATACTTATTTATTCCAAAACCCAAGTTGAACACGAAACTCATCTTCGAACCATACTTGAACTTCTTCGAAAAGAGAAATTATATGCTAAGTTTTCCAAATGCGGATTTTGGTTAACAGAAGTACAATTTCTTGGTCATGTCATCAACATGAACGGAATTCAAGTAGATCCTTCCAAAATTGAAGCTATATCCAAATGGGAAATTCCCAAGTCACCCACCGAAATTCGTAGTTTTCTGGGATTAGCGGGATATTACCGCCGGTTCATTCAAAATTTTTCTCGTATAGCAATCCCACTCACATCCTTAACTCGGAAATCTGTAAAATACGAATGGGGACCCAAACAATCTGAATCTTTTGAAACCTTGAAACAAAAACTGACAAACGCACCTATCTTATCCTTACCAGATGGTATTGAAGACTTCGTAGTTTACTGCGACGCCTCACATACTGGTTTAGGTTGCGTATTAATGCAACGCAAGAAAGTCATTGCTTATGCATCTCGTCAGTTGAAAATTCATGAGAAAAACTACTCAACCCACGATCTAGAATTGGGCGCTATAATCTTTGCTTTGAAATTATGGCGACACTATCTCTATGGGGTTAAGTTCACAATCTACACTGATCATAAAAGTCTCAAGTACATATTTAGCCAGAAGGAGTTAAATATGAGACAAAGAAGATGGATGGAAATCCTGAATGATTATGATTGTGAAATTTGTTATCATGAAGGAAAGGCAAATGTAGTAGCAGATGCCTTGAGCCGAAAAGAAAACGTCAAGCCAAAGAGAGTACGTTCTCTCAGACTTGAACTACAAATTGATCTTGTAAGTCAGTTAAAAGAGGCACAAGAGTTAGCTTTGAAGGAAGGTAATTTTGAAAAAGAAGGAATGAAAGGAATGCTTGATTTACTGATCAAAGGAGAAGATAATATCCTTCGCATGAATAAACATATTTGGGTACCAGTTACAGGTGATCTTCGAGAGCGAATCCTCGAAGAAGCACACAAGTCCAAATACACCATGCACCCAGGAAGTGATAAAATGTACAAGAACCTCAAAGAAAGTTATTGGTGGATTGGTATGAAAAAGAACATTGCTATCTACGTAGCAAAATGTTTGACTTGTTCCAAAGTCAAAGCCGAACACCAAAAGCCAGCTGGATTATTGCAACAGTTAGAATTACCAGTTTGGAAATGGGAATTGATAACTATGGACTTTATTACCAAACTTCCTCGAACCACTCGTGGAAATAATGCAATCTGGGTTATCATTGACCGTTTAACCAAATCAGCTCACTTTCTATCTATCAAGGACACCATGAGTATGGACAAAATGGCACAAATTTACGTTAATGAAATTGTAACGTTACATGGTGTGCCTCTATCCATAGTGTCAGATAGAGATAGTCGCTTCACATCTCGATTCTGGCAAAGTTTTCAAACAGCTCTAGGAACTCGATTGAACCTTAGTACTGCTTACCATCCACAAACTGATGGGCAGAGCGAAAGAACCATACAAACCCTAGAAGATATGCTCCGAGCCTGTGTGATAGACTTTGGAGGTAATTGGGATGATCATTTACCTCTAATGGAATTTTCCTACAACAATAGTTATCACACAAGTATTCAAGCCGCACCATTTGAAGCATTGTACGGACGAAAATGTCGAACGCCTGTATGTTGGTCAGATATCGGAGAAAATCAACTATCAGGACCAGAGATAGTCCAAGAAACTACCGATAAAATCTTGCAAATACGTGAACGTTTAAAAGCGGCTCGAGATCGACAGAAAAGTTATGCAGATAAACGAAGAAAGCCGTTAGAATTCCAAATCGGTGACAAGGTGTTATTAAAAGTTTCACCTTGGAAAGGTGTTATTCGTTTCGGAAAGAAAGGAAAGTTAAGTCCACGTTTTGTTGGACCTTTCAAAATCATTAAACGAATCGGATCTGTTGCCTATCAGCTTGAACTACCAGTAGAGATGGGTGGAGTATACGATGTATTCCATGTATCAAACCTACGTAAGTGTTTAGCTGATGAATCCTTGCTTATGCCTTTACAAGATGTGGAAGTAAATGAAAAGCTCAATTTCATTGAACGACCGTTACAAATTGAAGACCGACAAATCAAAAAGCTTAAACGAAAGCAATTGGCGTTAGTCAAAATAAGATGGGACTCCAGGCGTGGCCCAGAATATACTTGGGAACTTGAGTCAGAAATGCGCAAAAAGTATCCACATCTTTTTCAATGAATCTCGAGGACGAGATTATTCTAAAGGAGGGGAGGATGTAACACCCAAAAATAAAAAGAAAAGAAAAATTCAAAATTTCACTCCCTCGCGGTACGCGAGGGAGATTTTGACAAAACCTCGCGGTACGCGAGGGGACTACTCATAAGCCAGATTTACACCTTCTCGCGGTGCGCGAGAAGATTCCCCACCAAGCCTCGCGGTACGCGAGGGGATAGTACACGCGTCAGGGCCAGAAAACACGTGTCATTCACCCTTGCCACCAGCCGCCACGTGTCATGCTGACTCAGCACCGTTCGTGACACCTCATCCTCTCGCGGTACGCGAGAGATTTCTTTGGCCAGTCTCGCGGTACGCGAGAGACTGGAAAATCAGCCTATAAAAGGCCTTCAACGGGATTGAAATTCTGTACAGTTTCCAAACATTCCTTATACACAAACCCGATCTCTCAAAACTCCACAACGTCCCGAAGCGCTGTTCAAGAATCCTACGAAACCCAACTCAAGCCGTAGTTCTGTCCAAATCCCGCAAAGTAGGTATCATTAAAACTATTCATATATATATAGTCGCAATTATATATATATTCTCTCATATATATATTCTCGTTAATCGTGTCTTCCCTAGGAAGAAACGTGTCGAGGTTCTGCTCAAATTCCGAAGCCTACAACCCTACCAGCCATCAAAATCAAGGTGAACACATTTAACGCTTTTCAAACGATAAAACCATTTTATTTACGAAAACGGCATGAAACAAATTAAATGCTTTAATCATAAGGGTAATCTACGTGATAGCATTCAGGCCATAAGCATACGTAGATTTGATCAAATGGTATACATGTGACGGGTGAAAGTCCGGTCCGTGGCTGGGTACAGATCATGAAAGGGGGTATCATAAGACTGAGGATATGGTTCCTTAGCAGATTATACAAGGGACGAGTTCCTGAGTATCATATAAGACTAAGAACAAGGTTCTTAGCATCACGACCCTGGGAATAGGCTATCAGTCTGAGACATAGAGCTCAGCCAGTTGACCCCATGGCAGTTAACCCAGTGTATGTAGGTGGTATATACTTCAGGTGAAAAAGACTGCTGAATGTGTAGATTTACCATACAGAAACGTGCTTAAAGGCTTTAATTTGGTTTATGTTAGAAATCATTTTCGTGTCAGTTAAATGTGATTCACCGGCTTTATGCTGATGTTCATTTTCAAAACGTTTTTCACAGGTAGTGAAAGAAATCATTAAATTCAGGGTGGTGCAGTAAAGACAAGATCTTTAGGCATATTTAAATCCCTGTGGCAGACTAATACAAGACCAAATGTTGGAACGGACAGAGATCCTAGACATTTTAAATGGCTTGTATTATGTAAATTAATTCAGCAGATGTACATTATATAATAGACTTTTGAATGTCTATTATCATGAAATGAAAAGGGACGTGGATCCCAAGTTTTGACAAAAAGTACAGAATTAACCCTTGAGGTTATTTACATGACATTTCATTACAAAAAGGCATCAAGTAAAAACAAAGACTTCCGCTGTCCAAATTTATGGGACCTCATTCAGATACCAGCATTGTCTCGCGACGCCCGGGCAGGGGTAGCCCGGGGTTGTGACAGTTATTGACGTACATAACCAGAAGAATGTACGTCTAAGTAAACTTGACTTTACTTAGTGGGACAACAACTATACAATATGCAACAACTTAAATATCTATCAAAAAAATATATACACACACATTTAGTACTTCACATTCGGTGAGTCATATAACACGTTCATGTAACATCTCAAAAATAAAACGACAGTTAAAATGACGAAATAAACGAACGAGGCATGTCGGGTCGGGTCGGCGGGCTGGAAGGGGAGCCTCCCCTGTAAATAGCTTAGGCCTCCATCATTTCTCTCATTTGCAAGTTCTAGAGAGAGAAACCGTAGAGAGAGAAAGTTGGCGGATCGACCCAAGATTTCAGCAAAATGTTGCTCCATAGCTCGTGAGAAGAACGTCCAGATCAGAAACTCGATTCAGGTAACGATCGGGCCTAAATCTGAGTTTTTGTTCGTTTTTGGGTTTTTCGGGTTTTGGGTGAAAAGGTAACGTTTTCACGGATAAAACTGAAAGATAAACATATATTTGAGTTCCTTAATGGAAACGTTTTGAAGTAAACAAGTTCGGGATCTTGACGTGATCAGACCCGAAGGCGAAATTTAGGGTTTTTGCGAAGAAGCAGTTCGTGCGTACTTATCAAGTACGCATGAAGATGATCCTGCGTACTTACCAAGTACGCAAGAAGAGGATCCTGCGTACTTATCAAGTACGCATGAAGAGGGTAGAGGGTCATGCGTATTTATCAAGTACGCATAAGTACACAAGAACAAGTCCCTGCGCACTTGCTAAGTGCGCAGGCATCAGGCTGATTAGGTAAAGTCGGTATGTTTAGAAGGTTAAATCGTTAGAGTCGGGATTTGGTCTGATGTGTATTTAACTAATCAATTCAGATCGGAAGTGACGTAGTGGGACCTTTGTTTAGGACAACCCGGAATAGCTTATCAGGTGAGTTCTAGAAGCCCTCTTTTAAAAGTTTTATATAATGTTTTCAGACTGGTATGCATACATATGAAATGATGTTTTTACGAAACAATGTTTATGAAACTATGTTTATAAAATGATGCTTATGAAACTATGTTTACGAAATGAAATGATTTGGAATGAACGGTTTATGGAAAGAAAGTTTTATGAATGGAATGTTTACGAACGAAATGTTTATAAAGAAATGGTTTAAACTAAAGGTAAAGGGTTTCGAAAATGAATGAAAGGTTTTATGAAAAGAAAAGAAAAAGGGCAAAGGTTTTAAAGAAGTCATTACAAATCTAATCTGTCGAATGAATGGAATTGACGAATGAAGTCTGGGAATGTAATTCCCAGCCTTGTGGTAGATTGTGGACAGCGAGCCATAGTTGCCATAAGAGCAACAAGGGCAGTGTCTTGGTGGCCTGCCAATGGTTTTGATGTTGTACAACTGGTAGGGAGTAACGACGGTTACTCAGGGGTTAACGTGACCCTATGTAAGGTTAAATTATGATCCGACGGTGTTATGGCCGTGAGTCATAGCCGTCGATGGAAGTTGTCGGTTTATGGACATAAGAGTCATAGGGGCAACTGAATGGGTATTGTCGGTCCTCGTGCAGTTAAGCCTTGGGGGCAATATAAAAGGGAATTGACGGAATGTATGGTATTGTCGGTCTTCGTGCAGTTAAGCCGTAGGGGCAATACCATACTAAATGACGGTACGAATGGTAACACAGATTTAGATAGTAATGTATGACTTAAATGAATGTTAAATGTTTTAAACAAATGATCCGTTCAATGTGTTTATGATGAGGAAAAATGTTTGAAAGTTTTTAATGATGAACGAAAAGGCTCTGTTTTCTTATACATGATGTTAAACCCTAATGAATGATTCAATGATGAACCATTTCTTAAATCGAAAAAAATCTAGGACTCACCCGTGTAGCTGACTTTTTAGTATGCACATTCAACTTAAGGCAGGTTATGAGGATGGAAGGTGATGCTTGGCTAGCGTGATGAGTACCCGGCTGATCATGAAGACTGTCATCCCGTTATGTTTTAGTTACGATGTTTTTATGTTTTAGACAATGTTTACGCTTCCGCATGTTGAACAATGTAATGGTTATGTTTAATGAAGTATTTTCCGCTGCGTTATTTGATATTCAAGTTTAGGAACTGTTTGTGAATGAGTAAATCCAACAAGTGAGGCCTCCCGGGTTTGGGGCCTTACAGTTCAGTAGTTCAGCGCGTCACCTTTTGGTGCGTCGCATTCAGTTTTTTAGCGCGTCACCTTTCGGTGCGTCGTAATCAGCAGTTCAATGCATCAATATCAATACTTGCTAATATATCTAAATATATATAATACTTACAGATAATTCTCAAAACAATTAAATAACGAATTTGGATTCCCAATTATGGTGTAATGAAAATCCAATCCGTACACATATGTCGTTCGAGAGTCCGTACCTTAATCGCATGTGTTTAAACTTGATAAAGAAAGAAACCTCTAATGTCTCTGTTGAAAGTCGTAGAACATGCATAATTTGAGGGAAAAAATATATTAGAAGTGAAGAATACGGGTTAAAAAGTAAAGGGTTCCGGTGGGACTGATATCGAGTGGATGAAGCTAATATAAATCTTGGCTTTTAAAATGCGGATTGTAACGAGTCGGTAAGACTATGTGTAGTGGTAGTGTGAAGTTGAGAGCACACCCTGTGCCACATAGGTGCCACGTAGACACTTGCAGAACTCACCCTCACCTTCACCTAGGTGTGTAATTATGGGGTGAAGGTGACCAGTTTTGTAATAATTACATGTAAGGTCCCAAACCCAGGAGGCCTCACTTGTTGGATTTACTCAATCACAAACAGTTCTTAAACTTGAATATCAAATAACGTCACGAAAAACTTTAATTTAAACTTAACCGTAACATTGTCAGACATGTGGAAGCGTAAACATTGTCTAAAACATTCATTACATAACATAAACATAACGTAACGGGATGCAAGTCATCATATCAGTCGGGTAACTCTTCATCACTTTCCAAGCATCACCGTCCCTCCGTACGTGTCCTTAACCTGAATGAGCATACTAAAAGTCAGCTACGCTGGTGAGTTCTAGCTTTACATAAAACCATAACATAAACATTTTTGCCACAAAACATAACATACATTTATTTAATAAAAGCATACGTAAAACATGCTATAACCATCATAACCTCATAACGTAACATCATAAAATAACATCATCACATAAGTCAACTTGAACCGAATCTGCGCCTTTTTGTAACCGTTAATTACAACATCATGGGTTGGCGGAGAAATCCCGAGGCACACCACCACTAAGCCCATCAACTCCGTACTGTCCTTTGGGCAAAGAAATCCTAGGGCCCGATACCTCAAAGCCCTTAGACACCAACCAGTACCTTAGACACTATTTCCCAGCAAGGATAGTACCTTCCATCCGGATCCCGATAATCCCATGGGTGACTGTCGTCACCCCATCATCAACCAGTTGTACAACCGTTAGCCAGCCACAAAGGCCCCCTGTAAGGGTAAGGCCAATACATACATACCCTAGCTCCTGTAGGAACTCGTGGCAGATTCGTTCATTCGTGACTTTCATAAAACCTTTACCTCATTTTAGTTAAAGCATTCGTACGTTTTATTAAACAATGTTTCATTCGTAAACCTTTCATAAACTTCATTTGGCAAAACATTTCATAAAAATCATCCTTCGTAGACATCATTTCATAAACGTCATTTCGTAAACATCGTTTCGTAAAACATCATTTCCTAAACATCGCTTTCGTAAAACATCATTTCGTAAGTATGCACACCAGCCCAAAAACATTAATTAAAACATTTAAAGAAGGGCTTCTAGAACTCACCAGTCTATCGATACTCAACCCGAAGTTGATACCTTATCTATTGCTTAAGCGTATACCGATCTGCACATATATCAAAGTTTGTATTCTATCATTTGCATAAGAGTCGGCCAGAAACGTTACTAGCGACTCATAAGATTTGGCTGAGACAAATGCTAGCGACACTAGAGTGTCGGCCGAGAGTATCGGCAGGAACACCTGAGAGTCGGCTGGGAGAGTCCTTAACCACACTCATAAGTGTCGCCTATAGTTGCGTTCAGTACTTCGCGTTGTGCTAGGGAGCCGATTCTTAGCGTGTTCATTAGAGGGTCGACTCTCAGAGGGCCGACTATCAGGAGTCCATTCTATGAGGGCTGATTCCCTCCTTGGCCGACTCTCCTCTTCGTCTTCTTCGCTGAGAGTCGGCATATTGCAGGTGCCGACTCTTGAGAGCCTTCTCAAGAATAGCAATATTCTCCAGGTATGATTTTAATCCAAAACCTTAACTTTTTACATCCAAAACATTTTTCTAGCTTCCATGAAGCTAGATCTGAGCTTTAAACCTTATTTCATACGTAAAGGTTCCACCTTTTGTTTAAAAACCCCATAAACCCTAAAAACCCATTTTTGAAGAAAAACTCAGATCTGAGGTCGATGCTTACATCAAAACTCATGATTCTTCGTATAGAAACGATCAGAGATGTTGGAGAAACAAGATGACACATAAATCAGAGCTTGGATGTTGCTCCCCCCACTTTCTCCCTCTAGAACTCCAATCTTTCTCTCTCTAGGTTTTGGTGAAATTTGGTGAAAATGAGGAAGAAGATGCTGAATCATGCATTTATATACATGGGCTACACAGGCCAATTGGAGTCGAGCCCAAGCCCGCTCCCTCCCCTTTCACTCCTTTGGTTAAATCCCGACCTCGTTTTTATGGACGCATTGTCTTCGTTTATTATTTCTTGTTATTTTTTTTGGGGATGTTACAAGTCTACCCCCCTTATTAGAGGTTTCGTCCTAGAAACCTATTATAGGCCAAATAACCGAGGGTATGACTCCCTCATTTCTGATTTAATCTCCCACGTGGCTTAAGACCCTGTTCGATGTTTCCATTGAACTTTGACCATTGCAATGACTTTATTTCGTAATTGCTTTTCCTTTTTATCCAAGATGGCAATGGGTTCTTCGATATAGTTAAGGTTGTTGTCAACCTCGATGTCAGTAAGTGGTACGTGAGCTGATTCATCCGCTAAACACTTTCGCAAGTGTGATACATGGAACATAGGATGAATCCCACTAAACTCATCAGGCAACTCCAACCGATAAGCGACCTTACCAACCCGCGCCAATATCTTGAATGGTCCAACAAACCTTGGACTTAACTTTCCCCTCTTCCTGAATCGTATGATTCCCTTCCAAGACGACACCTTCAGCATTACCCTGTCCCCAACTTCAAACTCAATAGCCCTTCGTCACTTATCCGCATAGGATTTCTGACGATCTTGGGCGGCCTTCATTCTTGCTTTGATCTGATCAAACATTCTGACATTTCCTTTATGACCACAAGACTTCCTAATACAGCATCGCATAATGCGGCATGTCTATCATCGAGTGATAGCTGTTGTTGTAGGAGAACTAGGCCAACGACAGATGACTGTCCCAACTATCGCCGAAGTCAATAATATAAGCACAGAGCATGTCCTCTAACGTTTGAATGGTCCTTTCAGACTGACCATCCGTTTGCGGGTGGTATGACGTGCTGATATTAAGTCTCGGGTCCATCGCTTCGTGGAATATTTTCCAGAAACTCGATGTGAATCGTGTGTCTCGGTCAGATACTATTGTTAAGGCACCCATTCCATGCTACTACTTCATTAATAAATACTTCTGCTAACCTCTCCGACAAGAATGTCTCGCGAATAGGTAGGAAATGAGCACTCTTCGTTAAATGGTCCACGATTATCCAAATGGTGTCATGACCTTTAGCTGTGCGAGGTAGCTTGGTTATGAAGTCCATGGTAACGTGTTCCCACTTCTATTATGGTATATCAAGAGGTTGAATATTCCTATACGGTTTCTGGTGTTTAGCCTTTACTTATGAGCAAGCCAGGCACTTGCTTACGTATTTCGTCACCTCATATTTCATCCCAGGCCACCGGTATTCCCTATTCAGATCCTGGTACATTTTGTTGGCACCGAGATGGATAGAGTAACGTGACTTATGAGCCTCATTAGTATCTTTGCTCTAAGCTCACCGCCCATAGGTATCCATACCCGACCAAAACGTGTCCTAACACTAAGGGTGTTATATTTGATGTTTTCTCCTTTAAGTGCTTCATATTGAGCCTTTTCAATTTCCCTCATCATATCCGATGTTACCACCAACCGGAAAGCTTTCACTCTAATAGGAGCAGGTACATCCTTTCGGCTTAGAGCGTCAGCCACCAAGTTCGCCTTTCTAGGATGGTATATGATTTTACAATCATAGTCATTCAAAAGTTCCAACCATCGCCTCTGCCTCATATTCAGCTCCTTCTGTTCGAAGAAGTACTTTATGGTAAACTTCACCCCGTAAAGGTAGTGCCTCTATATTTTCAATGCAAACACGACATCAGTAAGTTCCAAATCATAAGTCGGATAATTGACTTCGTGAACTTTCAACTGCCATGATTCATACGCAATCACTCTTCCCTGTTGCATCAGTACACACCCCAATCCCTGACCTGAAGCGTAAGAGTATATTACCAAGTCTTCATTGCCCTCGGGAAGGGCCAAGACCGAAGCTTGGGTTAGCTTCTCCTTTAATTCCTTAAATGCCTCATCCTGGGTCGGACCCCATTCGTACTTCACCTCCTTCCGAGTCAGATTTGTCAACGGCGAATCTATTTTTGAGAAATCTTGGATGAATCTCCGATAGTTGCCCGCCAATCCCAAGAAACTGCGGACTTCAGTTAGCACCTTAGGAATATCCCAATCTCTTACCACCATTATCTTTGAGGGGTCGACCACAATGTCGTTCGGGTTAATGACTTGACCTAGGAATTGGACTTCCCTAAGCCAGAACGCGCATTTGGAGAACTTAGTATACGACTTCTCCTTCTTCAAGGCTTCCAACACTTCCTTCAAATGACATGCGTGATCACCCTCATTCTTCAAGTAGATGAGGATATCATTGATGAACACTATTACCGATCGGTCCAGCATCGGTTGACACACCCTATTCATTAAATTCATGAACTCTGCGGGGGCGTTCGTCAATCCGAAGGACATTATGCGGAACTCGAAATGTCCATAGCGCGTGCGGAACGTGGTTTTTGGTATGTCTTCTTCCTTTACCTTCAACTGATGGTACCCGGATCGAAGGTTGATCTTTGAGAACCAACTGGAGCCGTGTAATTGATCGAACAAGTCGTCGATCCTTGGTAGAGGGTACTTGTTCTTCACGGTACGTTTGTTCAACTCGCGATAATCAATACACATTCTCATCAAACCATCCTTTTTCTTCACAAACAATACCAGGGCACCCCAAGGTGAGATGCTCGGTTGGATAATCCTTTCTCAAGTAATTCGTCTAATTGTGCCATTAGTTATTTCATCTATACCGGTGCTAGTCGATATGGAGGCTTAGCCACGGGGCTGAGCATCTAGTACTAAGTCGATTGGGAACTCAATCTCTCTATCAGGTGGTATCCCCGACAAATCCTCTGGAAACACCTCTGGGTACTCGCGTACCACAGGTACATCGTCTAGTTCCTCCACTTTCTTACATTTTTCAAACACGTATACCAGATAAGCCTCGCATCTGCGCCTCAGGTAATTTGTTGCCTTAATCATCGAGATGACGTTAGGCATTGGGGCATCGCGATCCCCGAATACTTCGACTCCGCTACCATCCGGAGCCTTGAGTCGGATTATCTTCCATTTGCTTATAATCTGAGCCTCATTGGCAGTTAGCTATATCATACCTAATACGACATCAAACCCTCCCAAAACCATAACAAACAATCTGACGGGGAATCTATGGCGTTCTATTTTTATCGTGGAATTGTCAACTACTTAGGTCACCCTTGCGGTTCTACCCTCGCGGTTCTACTCTCAACGGTTTCTACGCTAAAGACCCTTTCTAGCTTACTTAAGGTGCACTTCACTCGCTTACAGAAAGTTACAGATATAAAATTCTTACTGGCACCCGAATCAAATAACACAGATACAAAAGTGTTATCGAGGATGAACGTACATGATGCCACATCGGGGTTTACCCTGGCCTATTCTTGTGTCAGTGCATACGCTCGAGGCTTCGCTCGGGGCCTTTCTTCCTTTTTCTCCGAGCCTTTCCCCTTGCCACCTTCCCCCATCCTTGGCTTAGTGCATTCATGGCTCATGTGTCAGTTCCCCTACAGTTATAACATTTAACACCTTGCGGGCATTCTCGAAGTAGTGCCCGGTCTTGCCACATGCCTTGCACCACATTTCCCATAAACTGTGACCTCATCCACTCTAGCCTGCTTCTCTCGAGCTCCAAACAGTCTTCTGCCAGATCGTTTGGTCGTAAAACTTGGTTTCTTCTTTGGCTCACCAGTAGCGGCAACATTCAGTGCCAAATCATCAAATACCACGCCACTCAGTTCTACGACCGAATCATAGGTAATAGGAGCGTTTTCCTTAACGTAGGTGCGGACCTTGTCCGACAATCCCTGAATGTAGTAGGAAATTTTCCTCTATTCAGTAGTGAGAAGATGTGGCACCAGACGTGCCAGTTCATTGAACTGTGTGGTGTACTGCCGGTGCGTCATGCTTCCGGCCTTAATCCCCAGAAATTCCATCTCTACCTTTTCGATTTCGTTCCTTGGATAGAAATTCTTGATCACCAAAGTTTTCAAATCAGTCCACATCATTGCATCCACAGCCTCGTCCCCCTTGACTTGAAGTACACCTTCCCACCAATGGGATGCTTCCTCTCTCAAGGAGTTAGCAGCAAATTTCACAACTTGATTTGCTCGACACTCGCTCAGATGAATGGCAGCTTCCATACGGATTACCCAATCAAAAGTAGCCACCGCGTCCTTCTTTCCAGTCAAAACCGGTGGATCACATGCCTTGAAGGACTTATAGTCACAACCGCGAGCAGGCGGTGCGTTAACTGCCTCAATAATCGGGGTATCAGTTGCCGTGTTAGACCCGCCCGCCTCATTAGCCTTCTTCAATGCTTTTTCCAGCAGATCTGGCAGGGTAGCCTTCATCAGCTTAGTAAACTTGCGTGCCAAGGCCGCCTGTCAAACCCCGCCCCGGGCACCCCTGAGACATTACCAGGCTGCGACATCCGTTGGCACTTTCGGTACCTGCTTTGATTTCAGAGTTTGTTTTTATGCAGCGGAATAACGTTTGAAAATGGATCATTTTAACTCAACCTCAAGGGTTGTTTTTGTAAATATAGAAATCTCGTCGTGTAGACAAAAGATTATCTTTATTTAAATAACTGGGTATGAAAACCTGATCGTTTGTACATTTGATTTCAAATCAAAACTCTGACGTAAAGTCAATAGGTTTACAAGGAGGTAATCTGCCTAAGGAAAACGTAGTCATTCGATCACCTTAACATTGTTTACTCTTCATGTTCTTTCTGTGCAATGCACGACCTGTAACAACATATTTTTGGGTTGCACCGGGGCTTGGTGTGTGGCCTGACCCGGCTATGCAACAAAACTGTCATCGGGACCCGGGCCGTAGCCGGTCCCGGTACGATGAGATCAATTCATTCTTTTCCTAAAAACATTTGAAAATGAATGCCAGATACATGCTAGTGAATACGTTATGACCTCAAATCATTTTCACAGACACGGAAAAACAGTTTAATTAAACAGTTAAACATTTCATCTTTGGATTCTAGCGAACACTTCGCTTTCTTCTGATTTATCCATTTGTATACATTGAACAAGTACGCGGGGGTTACGCGGCCGAACTGGCACTCCTGCAGTTTACGTAATCACCCGACATACAAGCCAACCCCGCCCGGCCCAACTGGATCCGGAGCGAGTATAAACCTTTTATCAAACTTTACGTACACTTTTTGGGTAATCATATCCACATGGGTAGAACCCCTAATTCTGGGACTTAATCTTGTCCACAGGGGTTGAACTCAACCCCTAATTCTGGGACTATTATGAGTAAATATTTAATTAACGTGTTTTGCCCTTTTTCGTAAAACATGATAGTCTGTATTGGCTGCGTGATGATAGCCTATAGACCAAGCACGTCTTATAAATCATTTTTGACAGACTCCGTTTATGACATAAACAGGTAGTCTATGATCACGTCTTTGTAAACCGTTTTGAAAAGCTTGTTCTCACCATGAGAACGAGTATTTTTAGTACAAATGAGCATTCACCTTTAGTTTGAATTCGGAGATCGAAGGTAATAATCTTAGTGCTAATTAGCTCTTAGAGTTGACTCTTAGGGCTCTAGCACCTTAACTTGCACTTCTATGAGTTCCTCGGGTTCTTTGGCTCTTAAACACTCGAGTCCGGTGATAAGCGAACATCGGTCGAACCGGGATGAGCGGCTTGGGAGTCGGGACGGCTGGAGGGCTTGAGAAAGGCTCGAGAGCATAGGAGGTTTGAGAGTGAAGGTATCAAAAATGAAATGCCAATGCTCCTCTATTTATAGGCTGATAACGGCCTCAAATCGGACCGTTATCCGGGGGATATCGGTCCGATATGCCTCCATTGTCCCGCATGCGCGCAACGTGGTAGCCATGCAATTCCGGAGTGCCACCCATCCATGTCAGACCGAGTAGACAAGCCGTGTCGGTCTGACATCCATCCACGCGTCCGACATGTTGACGCATGCCCTACACGTGTCTTGACACGTGTCTGGTGCAGAGGGTTTATAGGGTTATGCATTGCAGACCGTTTTCTAGACCATGTTGGTCCGAGGTTTAACCTCTTCCCATATCGGACTGATATCAATCTCATGTCGGTTTGATATCTCCTAACTTTCAGAATTTCCAAATTTATTTTCTGTCATTTTTGGTTTTTCATTAACTCCCGTTATTTCTTTTAAGTTCTGGGCAGAAATTGAGATCGGGATTTTGGCATGTGTTATATTAACCACAACTTTTTTGAAATCTCGTCCTCGAGATTACTTTCTGAATAAGTGTGGGTATTTCTTTTTCATTTCGGATTCAAGTTCCCATGTGTACTCGGGTCCACGTCTGGAATTCCATTTCACCTTGACTAATATGAGTTTCTTTTGTTTCAATTTTTTTTCCTGTCGGTCCTCAATTTGTAACGGTTGTTCCACAAACTTAAGCCTTTCATCCACTACTACATCTTGTAATGGCTTGGCTAAGGCTTCATCTGCTAAACATTTACGCAGATTGGAGACATGGAATACATCGTGTACTCCTTTCATCTCTATTGGTAATTCTAACTGATATGCCACTAGTCTGATTCGTTCTAAGATTTTAAATGGCCCAACAAATCTAGGGCTTAACTTCCCTTTCTTTCTAAATCATACCACACCTTTCCAAGGTGATACCTTAAGTAAAACATTGTCTCTAACGTTAAATTCTAACGGCTTTCGCCTTTTGTCGGCATAACTTTTCTGGCGATCACGAGCCATTTTCAATTTTTTCCTGATTTGTAATATCTTATTAGTGGTTTCCTGGACTATCTCAGGTCCTGATAACTAGTTTTCCCCTACTTCAGCCCAACACACGGGAGTTTTGCATTTTCTGCCATACAAGGCTTCAAATGGTGCAGCCTGTATACTTGTGTGGTATCTGTTATTGTAAAAGAATTCTATTAGATGTAACTAGCCGTCCCAACTTCCTCCTAGGTCAATAACACATGCTCGAAGCATATCCTCCAAGGTTTGGATTGTCCTCTCGCTCTGCCTATCCGTTTGAGGATGGTATGCAGTGCTAAGGTTTAAACGAGTTCCGAGAGCTTTTTGGAATCTCTTCCAGAATCGAGACGTGAATCGAATGTCTCTATCTGATACGATGGATAACGGCATTCCGTGTAAAGATACTATCTTGTTAACGTATAATTGTGCCAATTTATCCATGCTAAAAGTTTCCTTCATTGGTAGGAAATGTGCGGATTTGGTTAAACGATCAACGATAACCCATATTGTGTCATTTCCTTGACTGGTTCGTGGAAGTTTAGCAATGAAATCCATGGTGATCATTTCCCATTTCCACATTGGCAACTACAGTTGTTGCAATAGCCCAGATGGCTTTTGGTGTTCGGCTTTAACCTTGGAACAGGTTAGACATTTGGCTACATACTCGGCTATGTGCTTTTTTAAGCCGATCTTAACACTGGTATTCTGGTTTCATGCCGATCCACCAGTATTCTGGTTTCAGATTTGTATACATCTTATCACCACCGAGGTGCATTGTGTACTTGGATTTATGGGCTTCCTCGAGAATTTCTCCTCGGAGATTTCCATAGACCGGAACCCATATTCGTTTATTCATTCTAAGGATGTCATTATTTCCTTTGATGAGTTGTTCAGTCCTTCCTATCATTCCCTAATTTTTGAGGTTTGCCTCTTTCAAGGCCGATCTCTATGCCTCTTTGATATGAGAAATAAGACTGACTTGCGGGTCAAGTCTTAGGGCACGTACTCGCTTTGGTTTCTCATATTCCTTTCGACTTAATGCGTCGTCTACTACGTTAGCCTTGCCCTCGTGATAACATATCTCACAGTCATAGTCACTTAGGACTTCCATCCATTGTCTTTGTCTCATGTTCAACTCTTTCTGGCCGAATACACACTTTAGACTCTTATGGTCTATGAAAACCGTGAATTTGACTCCATAGAGATAGTGTCTCCATAATTTCAGCACGAAGATTATGGCACCTAACTCCAGGTCATGAGTCGTATAGTTCTTTTCGTGAGTCTTAATTTGTCGAGATGCATAAGCGATGACTTTGTTTCCTTGCATCAAAACACATCCTAAACTAGTGTGCGATGCATCGCAGAAAACTACAAAACCTTCGCTGCCTTCGGGCAGTGATAGAATTGGTGCTTGAGTTAATTTCTGCTTTAAAATTTCAAATGCCTCATCCTGCTTTGGACCCCATTCATATTTGATTGCCATTCAGTTTAGTGTAGTCAAAGGAACGACGATCCTTGAGAAGTCCTTAATAAACCTTCGGTAATATCCTGCCAAACCAAGGAAGCTTCTCACTTCGGTTGGTGTCTTTGGGACTTCCCAATTGGATATAGCCTCAATCTTAACTGGATCTACTTGAATTCCTTTCTCGTCTATGACGTGACCGAGAAATTGTACCTTTGACAACCAAAATTCACACTTCGAGAATTTGGCGTAAAGTTCCTTGTTTCTCAATAGGTCAAGTATCGTCCTTAGATTGTTGGCATGATCTTCCTCACTTTTGGAGTAGATAAGTATATCGTCTATGAACACGATTTTGAATTTATCCAAGTAGGGTTTACAGATTCGGTTCATCATATCCATGAAAGCTGCGAGAGCATTTGTAAGTCCGAATGACAAAACCGTGAACTCATAGTGACCATACCTAGTTCTGAAAGCAGTTTTAGATATGTCATCTTCCTGGAATTTCAACTAATTATAGCCTGATTGCAGGTCTATTTTGGAAAAAACATCTTGCTCCTTGGAGCTGATCAAACAGATCGTCGATTCTTGGAAGTGGATACCGGTTCTTAATCGTGACTTTATTTAATTCCCGAAAATCTATGCACATCCTCATTGATCCGTCTTTCTTCTTTACAAAAAGTATCAGAGCTCCCCATGGTGAGGAACTTGATCTTATAAATCCTTTCTCCAATAACTAATCGAGTTGTTTCTTTAATTTAGCCATCTCGGTAGGAGCTAATCTGTACGGGGCTTTGGCTATCGGAGTCGTGCCTGGTACAAGATTTATCCGAAACTCAACTTCCCGATTTGGCGGTGTTCCAGGTAACTCTTCAGGGAAGATATCAGGGTATTCGGAGACGATTGGTATATTCTTTAGTTCTCGCTCGATATTGCAGGTGATTACGGATATGAGATAAGCAAGGCATCCCTTTCGTAGATACTTTGTTGCTTTTATCATAGATAACAAACCAACAGGGTTAGTTGATTTGTCTCCTTTAATCGTCACTACTTCTCCTGAAGGTGTGCGTAATTCAATGGCTTTTGAGTCGCAGCGGATATGGGCCTGGTTAGTTGCTAACCAATCTATTCCAAGGACTATATCGAAGCCAGCCAAATCCATTGGTAAGAGTTCTATGGGTATGACGTGTCCAGATAACATAATTGAACAACCATTCAAAGATTTGGAGACTAGGATCATGTTTTCGTTCGCGGTTTCGACTTGGTAAGTTTTGTCTAGCTTAGCTAAGGGCTTATTAACTAGTTTACAGAACTTATTATCTACAAAACTTTGGGTTGCCCCAGAGTCAAAAAGCACCTTAGCATATGCATTATTGACAAGAAAAGTACCGTATATGACATCGGTCATATTGGCAGCTTCTTTGGCGTTTAAGCGAAACGCTCTAGCATTCTTCTTAGTTTTGGTGGCCGGCTTAGTACCTGAGCCACTAACGAATTTTGGTTTTGGGCATTCGCTCCTGTGGTGGACGGTCTCGACACAATTGTAGCATGTGGCTAGTTTCCTTCGCGGACACTGATTGTTGTGATAGCCCGTACACTTGCATTCAGGGCAGGTGATAAGAAGTCGACATTTTCCTGAATGCCTTTTCTTGCATGTTTTGAACTCGGAAGAACTAGATTGTCTTTCCTTTGTGCTAGAACCTTGATTGGTCTTTTTGAAGTCTACCTTCCCTCGACTGAAGGTTTCCTTTTTCTTATTTTCTTCCAAGGTTCGGACCAAACCGTCCATTAATTGAGCACCTAGATCCATGGCATCATCGATTTTTTAGGTTTTGAAACCTTTACCATATCACGGATCTCACTGTCCATCCCATAGATGTATCTTTTTATGAGATTGGATTTAGGCATAGCTAGATGCGGCGCTAGTCGTGCATATTCTAGCAGCTTGGTCATGTAATCTTGATTATTAGAGCCAACCATTCTTAGGTTGAGGAATTTTTTTCTATTTGATCTATTTCATTGATAGGACATAATTTTCTCTTGACTCGGTCTTTAAATGAGTCCCAACTCATTTCATATGTCAGTTCTCTTCCTTTGGCGTATACCAGGGCGTTCCACCATTCAAGAGCGAAGTTCTTGAAGAGGTTAGAGGCATAGATGACTTTGTCTTCTTCGGCACATTTACTTATGGCCAAGAATTATTCTGTATCCATCGTAGTGTTGTTACTCCGCCTTCCTTTCCAAGGAAGTCATAGGGCTTACGAGCTTGGAAAGTCTTGTATGAGCAACCCATGTGTTTACTCTTTTTGTGACGCTGTTTGTAATTGTCCGCAGAGCTGTCACTTGAGGAATAGTGTTCCTCATTTCAGGTTCTCTTGGTTTTAGAACTTTGATGGGTATGAGTTTTTGAATGTTCCCTTCTCACGGAAATAGTGTGGTTTGATTTGTTAAGCTCAGATTTATGAAGCATATGCTCGTATGCTCCTTTTCTTTTCCTTTATTTTTGGCCTTGGCTTTGGCAGCCTGAGCCTTTTCAAATGCCTCTACCATTGTTGGAATTGAATCCTCAATTCCTTTGTTTATCATTTTCTGCATTTCTGTAGCTTGGGACTCTTTTTCTAAGGCCTCTTCGCTGGTTTCTTTCGACCGACACGTATGTGTGGATGGTCCAGTTCTTTTTGACATTCTAGATGAAAGACATAATATTCATTAGAATTCGAAGATATTTTTGATAAGGGAAATAGAAGATTTTTATTATTTTTTCAAACTTCAAAATACAATACGGTAATTGAAAATAACATAGATAAGACATATTCTAACGACCCCTAGCTCTAATCAACGCTTGTTGTAGAGCGGCGATCTTGGCGTCTTTTTCAGCTTCAATCCTTTCTAATTCAGCTACACGTGCTTGCATTGCTGCAATCCTTTCTTCTCCCGGGGTTTCTTCATTAGTCCGGGGAGTATGGATTGGAGTAGGATTGGTGGAATGGTAAGTTCCGTAGGGTCTGTTGGAGTCGGCCCTTTCCTCACCTTCCAAAGTGTAGTGGTGTTCATACGGGATTTCGGGTGGTTTCTCTAGGTAGCTATAATTGTTTACGTAGGTTTGGTTATAGCTTTCGAGTGTTGGAGCGGCGTTATAGCTCATTGGGGTTTCATAGAAAATTTTGGATGTTTCTATTTCCCCTAGATTTTGAAAGGTTCCGCTAGTGTATTCGAAATTTGTTCCAGAATAGGATTTGGTTGAGTTTGTGTTTCGTTCGCTATTTCCAGGTGGTGCGTACTTACGAATGAAGTTAAGTCCTTTTCCCTTTCCTGCCATTCTAGAAAAATGAAACGAAAATAAATATTTTTATTAATAGGGTAAAACGATTACAAGATTTTATTTGGGTTACATAAAAATGATAGTAGGACGCCTATTTCTTGATGACGCTCTTGGCATCGTTCAACAAGCTTTTATCTTGAAACCAAATTCTTTTGGCGAATGACTTATGCTCCTTGTCCTTTTGGGCTAACTTCTTTTTGGCCTTTTATAGATCCTTCTCGGTCTCTATCAATACCTCCCTAGTCAAGTGTGACAATCCGACTTTCCAAATTAACTCCGTTAGCAATCCCGTTAAATTTCCTGTTAAAACCTAACCCCGTTAACTCAAATAACCCTAGGGACTCATTCTGTCAATAATTGAATTAAAACCATAGGGACTACTTATGTAAATACCTAAAAGCTGTTCTATTGACTTCTCAAAGTCATAATCAAACGAATTGTTTTCCTGTTGACTTCTAGGAGTCAAACCCATAGCAATTTGATATCAATTCGAATTCATGATCGATGTTATACCAGGATTTGTAACCGTTGTACACGACCAAGTCTGTAACGAACTTAATTAAGGCTTAATCATCACCATTATATTGAAATTAAACTGAATTAATAGGTATTAACTCAAAACCGTCGACAATGATTATTTGGCCCTCAAATTCGTCTAATTCCTATGCTAATTCCACCAGTGAACACCCTGCACACCTTATACGAACACCTCTGAAGCTTCTACGCACGTTTGTTCGATCGAGATAGCATCAGGAGTTACCAGAGACCAAGCCGTGTTTCGTCGGAATCCTAACTAGCCATTCTCAGTCAATTCGACATCACATCTGGTAATAGCTTATACCTATAGATTCGTTTCAATCTCTAAATCAAAAGCCCCATGGTTAATTGGGCTTAGATTATCGGATTCGTCATGATTCGAGAGCTAGGGTTATTGTAAAACCAGTTTAGCCGATCACCACCCTAGACCCGGTTTAAACCCAATTAACTGACATCATCAGACTCGTACTCACTTGTTTAACAAAAACCTATGCCAATTCATATATATATTATCGAATTTACAAAGATCAAAGATCTAGGGTTCTTATACTCTCATGTTTAATCGAATTCATACCTATACTTGATTTAAATGAAATTAAACATTTCAGACTGATTCGCAAACCATTATATAGTAAAAGCCCCATGATTTTGACTCCAAACATCACCAGATTTCATCAAATTGATCTTGAGTTCATAATCTAGGGTTTCGACTATCCCAAACCGATCTAAACACGATACTTTTGAAATTAATCATAACCACAGGTTCGTTGTGAACAGATTAACTAAACCCCTATGCTTTCAAATCCAATCACGGTCCAAATCGTGGGTCAAGGGGACTGGTTTGGCTTGGCTTGAGCGGGGGAGAAGAACCCACGAGGTTTGATTGTTAAAACCATTTGGAACCGGTGTCTAACGCGATACCCTAGCGGGCGGGATTGGTTAAGACTGTGTGCGTGTGTGGGAGAGACCCGGGTTCGAGACCGGGCTCCTACATTTTATTTTTGGGGCTTTTTCTAGTATTAATTTAATATAAAAACATATCCCTAAATTATTATAAAAATATATTAATGTGTTTTAGCTCCAGAAATAACCCGTATGCTCGGGTTTGGTTCGTAACCCATATTTATGTTTATAAATCACTAATAAAATAATATATTAAAATTGTTTTCAAAGTATAACCCAATTTGAAATATTATTTTCGCCACGTTAATAAACTTAAAATAAAAGTTTGCAAATATATATATATATATATATATATATATATAATATAATTATTATACACCTTTATATTCCCGAATAAAATAATAGAATTATTATTTTGGTAGTGCAATTTTTATTGTAATACGTTGTTAAAATCTAAAATTGTATATATATTATATTATTTCTTTAGGTCATTATTTAATGGCAAAACGCTCGAATATATTTATTATATATTATTTTGTCATTCGTCACGTAACGTAGATATCTTAATTATTAATTAAAGAATTCGTTTCCCGTGGACACGTTCGTCTACTCTTAATCATTAGAGCGCTATTTTAGGACGTTCCTCATTCCGTGTTGTCGTCACAAATCCCATATGTCCCTAACCTATGTGTTTATAATTCTAGGGCATACGTAAGCCGTGCAAGCTAACACTTTATGTTTTAAATCTCATACTTGTGTGATACTACCTACGTCGTTCAGGTGAGTTTTCACGGCCCCTTTTACTGTTTTACTAATTGGGAGAGAAAACATGTCGTAAACATTTTTGGTTATGTAATTCATATATGTTATCACTTGTTTAACAATGCGTACACATCTATCACTAAGTCCTCACATCAGACCGTTAATATGAACATAGCGAGGTAAGTTGAGTAGTACTACTGGGTTTGACAAACTTCACCTGCGTTAGTCGCGCTAACCCGACTGGATGTCGAACGGGTGCATTCTTGACCTAAACATGCACCATGATTGATGGGCCTGGTGGGAGGCAAAACATAAACAGTCAGTTGTCGGTTGTGAGCGCATTAGTTAACATGCTTATGGGTTAGCTACCTATTGATTTATATATTGAATGTACATTAACATATTGAACTTTGCTGTAACTGAAACCTGTTAACTCACCAACCTCGTGTTGACATTTTCTTACGTGTTTTCTCAGGTCGCTTAAGAAAAGTCACAGGTGCACGCATAGGGCATGCATGGAGTCTTATGATTTAATTATAAATTATTATTATTGAATTGATTTGTACTTTTTTTTGGACTTTGTTTGGACTGAACACTTTGGGACTTTTCTTGGGCGCTTTTGTTTTGCGCATTTACTTTCGTTTTGTGCTTCCGCACTTACTTTGATCATTTATGATATATTTTCATTGTAGTCCCATATAGTGTCGGTCAATGTAACTAATGACTGGGATCATGGTTTGTCACTTCCCAAACGGTAAAACTCCGTTAGTTGAAATTGGGGGTGTGACAGATTAGTATCAGAGTCATTGGTTATAGAGAACTAGGATTGCATACTAGACTATAACCTCACACATTAGTTACATGTCATATACATTTGGATTTTTAGCACTTATGTATTACGTTACAGGATCATGTCGTCAACCCCACCACCATCACCTAAGTCATCTACCTTATCATCCCCGGAGCCCAAAAGGTGCTGGACTAGTTCTAGTAACAACTTGGTGGAACAGGGTGAACCAAGTAATGCACAAGCAAGGAACACAACACTTAATTAGAATGCATATCCGAAGATGATCCAAAGGTGGATCGAGATGGGAAATGTTCCATCACCCTATTTTTGTTCAACTTCCTCATCCTCTACTTTGCCAAGCTTGCCATGCACCATGGAACAAGCGTTTGCAGCTTTTGTGTTTATTATAACCAAGGAGTTAAAAGTGATAAAGGAAGCCACTGATGATATACCCGCCATTCTAGAACGGGAGCCACAAGTGGAAGAAAACAAGGAGCAATAGAGCATTTGACCACTAAACTAGCAGCAACGGATCAGGTCCATAACCTTTTGGTGGACCGGGTTACACATTTGGAGACGAGGGTGGACACCTCGGACCATGATGTAGGAGGGATTCAGGAGAGAGTGACTCATCTTGTAGGTCCCCAGGTGTCTTGGATCGTTACGCGTTGGTGTGTGACTAGTCGGACCAGGTGCGGATTGCCCATGACTAGGTGGAGAATCAAACAACACAAAGTAAACTGACAAAGAAATCACTTTAAAGTTCCTTCTATTATAAACTCGATCGGTTACAGAGAAGAACTACTGAGTGCAAATGTCTGCGTACTTACATTCTGTCAACCTATTCTATTTATACAAAACCTGATCTCTACGCACTTAGCAAGTGTGCAGGGCAAATTACTCATGCGTACTTAGCAAGTATGCATAGTATTCTTGCGCACTTGCTAAGTACGCAGGAACTAATTCCTGCGCACATACTAAATGCGCAAAACACTTAGAGAATTAAGCAACAATCAACATGCATTAGTAAATACAACTCGATAACTAATACATACAAACGCTTACAAACAAAGACAAATACATACAAAGAGAGTACATAACCTAAGACTCTATCCAGAGTGTTTGTCATACAAAAGTGCTTCAACAAACTCCCCCTTGACAACAGCTCTGGATCGTCTTCGGTCTTCACAGCTCTGCATCTTTAGCTTCCATCTTCTTCTTGTATTCAAGGCAAAACTTGATCACCCTGTCATATTTAGAAGCAAGGAACTTTGTCCACTCGTCCGTGTACATGCAATACCTGTCAGCTAGTGCCTCCAGATCTTTCATTGAGAAGTTTATGAAGCAGACTTTATCAAATACTCTGATCAGTTCCATTGGCACTAAGATTCCACTATCGGACCACACCTTTCCTATCACCACTGCCTCGCCCGTTTTAGGATCTACGTACCAGTACCATATGTTACCGAGGATATCCTGAGATAACTTGCTCAGTGGAATCTTGGTTTCACACAGCACTAGCTTTTATACCAGTTTCTTTATGCTTCTGTTAGTCAAAGGATGTCTAGCGTTCTTATCCTTGACTCGCTTGGGCACTTATGGCTTAAACATATCAAATATCCAAGATCTTACTTCACGCTGTAGAACCTGCCACAAACCCATCGCTACTGCGTGATTTGAGTGACCCAGCAGCTCTCGGTTTGCTAGGTTCACGAGGTTGTATCTAGGTAAGGAGTTGAAAGCTTCACTGGTTGGTTTCAAGTATTGAACCCCCCCAGCTCGCTTGATTGCAAACAACTGCTTATCCTCCTCGAACCTCACAGCTAAGATCATTCCTGTTGCTCCATGTTTGTCTATGATAGAAGTCTCTTGCCAGACAGGAGCAGGATCCTTTTATGAACTAGCATACATATCTTTGTTTTTCTATGCCTCTAGATTCACAGGTGTAGGGTCGACAGGGGAGGCTTCAGTCGATGCTTCAACATTACTAGCAGTCTCTACTGAACCTGTGTCGAGCTGAGATTCAAAGGATGGAACTTCGAAGATCTCTCCATCTTCAAACTCATACTCTCCTTCCCCGTCGCCCTTGGGAACTTCGATAACTACATTATTATCATCTTCATCCCAATCATCACCAGAGTCGATCTCTCCTTCTTCAAGATTGTAGAGAGCCTCGATCTGTGCTTCTTTTGAATATTCAGGCTCAAAGAATAAGATCACATCGTCAGATAGATCTTTCAGAACATCAGCCACTAACTTTCCTTTATCACCACCGGAAGTATCACCACCTTCCTGATGAGTCGACTCCCCCTTAGCCATTGGATCAGCAGAAATGGGCACTATCGCCAAAGCTTGTTGCTCACTTCCACTAGGACCGACTTCAGGATCCTTGTCTTTGTCATCATCCTTTGTCAGATCAACCGGATGACAAGGCTCATCACCGGTAGGTTTATATGCCTTATCCATCTCTTTTTCTTTTTCCTTTTCTTTCTCCCCCTGAGCAGCAAGCTTCCTGGTCAGGTCAGTTACTAACTTGACCATCATTTCATGTTCTTTCCGCTGCATGTCAAACTGAACCTCTAGAGACAACCTGTGTCCCAGAATCATATTGTTTGTTTTGATCAGTAGTTCATTCTGGGACATCACATTTGCTAGTCTCTCTTCCGTCCCAGTTCTCTAGCTTATTAAAATAGTAACTTCGTCCACCAATGAATTTATCTGAGTCTGTTGAGCCTTAGATTCTTCCCTTGATTTCCGAACAGTTTCTAGTAGCCTAGCCACTTTGGTTTCCATAGTAGTTATCCTTGCATCATTTGGATCAGGATTCCTGGACGTAGAGGCTTCAGCATTATGGAGGGGAGAGGAGAAGAGCATATTAAAGTCAAAACCCTGAGAAAAGTCTCCAAATTTATAGGGTTGACTGATATGTTCAATGGTGGTAGTAGGGATTATGGATGGGATGGTGGTTGTAGGAGTGATGGAAGGAGTGAGGGTGACTGACTCGGTAAGAATCGGAGTTGTCATCGCCACTTGGACAGATGGTACAGGGAGGGTCACTATCACAGGAACATCCTCTGTGATATCAGTGTCTGCCACATCAGGTGTTACCTGTGGCCTCCTCCGCTGTCGCCGGTACAGCTGTTGTGAAGGTGGGGTAGAAGCTGAATCAGTACTCACAGCCAATACTTATACTTGCCTCTGAGAACTATCCTCTACCTCACGAGGAATAACTTGTTGCTGCCTATCCCCCCGTTGTTTGTTGATACTTTCACGTGTTCGTCTTTGTATAGCAGCGTCCGAGTCAGAATCTGGCTCGTATTCACTGCTCGTCGATTGTCGCTTTCTCTTAGAAGATGACTCAGGAAGGGTCACATTTTTCAATCTTCTCGGGTGTGCCTGTGATGGTGCATCATGAGAATCAGATGAATCAGACTCTGTATCTTCGGAGTCGGATCCTTCAGCACCATCATTACCTGCTTCTTCGTCTCCACTTTCAGACAATTCATCCTCAGTTTCAACATCCTCATCTTCTTGTTGCTCATTAGAATGTTCACTGAGTTCTGGCTCAGAATCATGATTAAACCATCTCCAATCAGCTGGTGCCACATACGCTTCATTAATCAGGTGGCCAAAGAGTGTGGTGTGCTCAGGGGTAGGTTCTACACTGCCTGGCTTTAGGAATTGGGCAAACACTCTCTTGTCCACCCGTTTTACTTGCAATCTCTCCCCAATAGCAGGCAGATTTAGCAACGCATCATTGATCAGTAGTTGCACAAATCTTGGGTATAACAGGAATCTAAACCTCTCAGCTGTATTTATCTGATCATTTAAGGCCTTGAAGATGTATCGTGAGAAGTTATAACCCCTGTTGAGAGACAGGCCAACCATGGCTGCTGAAAGATCATGTCCCATAGCATCCTTCCCCGCCTTCCTGGAAGAAATGCACATGATCATCATGTGGGCAAAGTACCTCCACTGATCGAGCACCCACATCTTCTTGTAGGAAGAGTAATCTCGTACACCGACGTATCCCATACGCTGCCTCCAACACCCATCAACAAAGTAATCAAGATAGACAGTTGGGTTGGTGGCGAGATCCCGGAACTGTAAGACCCGTCGAATTGTGTCCTCAGAAAAAGCAACGTCATGACCCGCCACAGTAGCCCGAATGACATTAGGGGTTACCGTGCAGTCATGATCCACTGTATCCCAGAACTGCAGTCATGATCCACTGTATCCCAGACAGTAAAGGCATGAGCCATCACTGAAAAAACACACAATAAACATAATAAGAGCAAGAAGATTCATTGGAATTGAATACACATGACCAAGTATAGCAGTTACACACTGAACTGAATTTCAGACTTAGAAAAATTTCACAAGTGTTATTCCTGCGTACTTAGCAAGTACGCAGAGATTTGTTCTTGCGTACTTAACAAGTACTCATGAATTACTTCTTGTGTACTTGTTAAGTGCGCAAGAATTGCACTTAGCCAATTTTTTTCAAAAATCTAATATTCAACAGATGTAAGACATTGACATGGAATATGGTTACCATAAGGGCGAAACCCATGATAAGGACCTATGGAACCTCTATCCACATCAATGACCCGCTAACCTAGTCAAATTTTGACCTAAAAACTAATCCATATGAACCGAAGGTCAAATAGTAAGTCAAGGATAAAATCAAAGATCGTTATGGGCGATTAAGTAATGAATAAGGTTCGATTGATGATTCTAAACAAGTTTTGATCATAATGTGTTACCAAAACGACCAAGAAATGTCCAAAATCAAGATTTAAACCCTATATTTTTCAAAATCCTAAATCGGTCCGTAAGTAAAGATTTCATGGATGAAAAGCCCTAAGATTCTCACCAAATGATGTCGAAAAACCGGTTAGGAACACTCGAAATTTTTGAGTAAAAATGAGAAGAGAATATTCAACAGTTGTTCGAATTTTGAATGACATAAACGCAAAAAAAAATTCTAAGTCATGTATATATACCCAACACATATTGGTCTTGCATACTTGCTAAGTGCGCAGGACTTAACTCCTGCGTACTTACTAAGTACGCATGACTTAAGTCTTGCGTACTTGTTAAGTACGCAGGGTTTACCTCATGCGCACTTATCAAGTTCGCAGAGACCCTTGTGTGCTCAAACTTTCAACTCAAGTTATGAAGATTTCAATTCAAATAACGAACAAGATAAAAGCATTCAATCAAGAGGATTCAAAGTCAATTCGAGAAGGTTAAACATAAATATTTTTGGCTTTTCTGATTAAAATTAAACTATACACAAACTTAGAATCTTTTTGATCTTTTCAAGATAGAAATATACAAGTATATACACACACACTATTTTTGCTCAAAGACACGAGTAGAGGATCATATCAGGCTAAACTTTAGCAAAAACGATACAAGATAAACGTCAAAGAATATGGGATCATGTCATGAATTACAAGTTATTCATACGTAATAAGCACATAAACAAGTAATTCAAGTTGGCAATATTATGATATTTGAAACCATAAGCATCTTTGTATCACGTTCTTGTGTGTTAAGGTATTAATTGTAAGATATACAACGTGTACCCCACTGATATGCTACAATAATGTAAATTGCACTATTTCAAAGCATCTAAGATTTTCCCAAAGATTTTCCAAATCTCCAGAATGAAGTTACATCGTTTAGCATAGAAAAAATCAAGCAGAATCCATAAGGATTATCAAGAATCATAAGATTCAGAATTGAGTGATTCAGATGTCTTGGTTTGATTGGATTTTCTTCTATGACTATCATATGATGATTCAGGTTAATAGATATGGAGTCTGAGGATTTAGGTAAGACGATCCAACTTTTATCTGGATTTGATTTCAATGAATTAGGTATGATTCAAGGGTGAATAAAGACATGTCTTGATTCAACCTCTCATTACATACTTGTGAGTATGAGCAGTGAGATGAACCGCAGTAATTGTGCTAAAGACATAACCCGAAACTGGTCTCTGAAGAAAATATTTGCTAAAATCTTACATCCTTTATCTGATAATGATCTTTTTGTATTCTTTTACACACGCACACATGAATACATGGGTTCAAATCACAGTTGTAGTCTATATTTAGTTTCCACACTACTAATGATTCAAAGACGCCTACAGCCTACTGACAATTCAAATTACTTGTAAATAAGCAGATTAAAAACATAATAATTTAAACAATCAAGTAAGCATGACGCAATCATTTCCCATATGAGCAGTCTATGGCGTTTAGATCATTTCTGATGTACTATCATTTCCTCTTTTCACAAGATAACTTTGAAATTTTTCCCCATTTTCTATTTTGTTTGAATTTTTGTAAAATATTTGGAAATTAAAAGAACTTTACAAAAATCTTTAAAAGAAATAAAATTTAACTTTCATGAATTGAATTGATTTAAGAAAAACAAGTTTTCACTCTGGATTGAACATTCCTATCAAGTTAACAAGATGCTCAAAACGGGATCGGTCAAACGCCTTAGTGAAAAGGTCAGCAAAGTTGTCATCCGTGTGAACCTTTACAAGTTCAATGAGATGCTTTTTAGCACAATCATGGATGAAATGATGGCGCATTTCAATATGTTTAGTTTTGGAATGTTTCACCGGGTTATTTGTGATGGACATGGTGGCATTGTTGTCAATGAACAGAGGAGTTCCAGTGAAGTTCAAGCCGTAGTCTCTCTATTGCTGCTGAATCCACAATATCTGAGAACAACCGCTAGCTGCAACAATGTATTCTGCTTCACATGTTGAGACAGAAACCGTTGACTGCTTCTTACAATGCCAGGAAACCAGTCTGTCTCCCAAGAATTGACATCCACCAGAAGTTGACTTTCTATCAAGGTTACAACTGCCATAGTCTGAATCAGTGTAGGCTTTGAAGTCAAATGACTGCTGCTTAGAGTACCAAAGATCCAATCTGGGTTTCCCTTCAAGTATTTGAAAATCCTCCTTACAGCTATCATATGAAACTCCTTTGGTTGTGACTGAAACCTTGAGCACAAGCATACAGCAAACATTATATCTGGCCTTGAAGCTGTGACATACATAAGAGATCCGATCATCCCACGGTACAATTTGTAATCCACATCCTTTCCATCTTTGTCAGGATGCAGACCATGATTGACGGGGATAGGTGTGCCATAAGTACTGCTATCATTCATCTTGTATTTCGACAAGATGTCCTGCACATACTTTGTTTGATGCAGATAAATGCCATCCTCTCTTTGACTGACTTGCAGACCCAGGAAGAACGACAGTTCACCCATGTTACTCATTTCAAACTTGGACTTCATCACCTATTCGAATTCCCTACACATTTCTTCATTTGTAGACCCAAAGATAATGTCATCGACATATACTTGTACAAGAAGAATATCACCTCTTGCTTTCCATATGAAGAGGGTCGAGTCAATCTGTCCACAGTCAAAACCATTTGACAGTAGATGTTTTGATAATGTCTCATACCACGCCCGAGGTGCTTGATGAAGACCATAAAGTGCTTTGTCGAGCTTATACACTTTATTAATATTATGCGTATCTTCAAAGCCGAGAGGTTGAGTTACATATACCTCTTCATGAACCTTTCCATACAGGAAAGCACTCTTCACATCAAGTTGGTAGACCTTGAAGCCAACATATGAGGCATAAGCCAGAAACAGTCGAATGGCCTCAAGTCTAGCAACTAGGGCATATACTTCTGTGTAGTCCAAGCCCTCTTGTTGATAAAAACCCTGAACAACCAACCTTGCTTTGTTCTTCACTACAACATGACGATCATCCGTCTTACATTTGAACACCCATCTGGTGCCAATTGGTTGTACACCCCTTGGCAAGTTAACCAAGTCCCACACATGCAACTTTTGGAATTGAGACAGTTCGTCTTGCATTGCCTCAATCCAGCAGTTGTCAGCGAGAGCCTATTTCACATTCTTTGGCTCTAACTGGGACACGAATGCAACACGCAGACATGTTTCCATGACACCAGTGTCAAGTATATCAGAGTAAGGAATAGTGTTCTTAGCAATGGTTCGATGACGAGTTTAAACACCGGCATGAGGGTCACCAATAATGTTGTAAATTGGATGATTCTTATGCACTCTCATCTCTGGTACATTTGGTTCCTGAATTTCTGAATCGAGGTTCGTGCTTAACTCCCCCATATCATGTGTTCCAGAAGAAGAAGATTCAATGTTGATTGGATCAGCTGGAGCTTCATTTCCTACGCGAGTGTTAGGATTAGCTTGAGCGTCATTTTCGTCCTCATGAACATCTTCACTGTTATCACCATCATGAGTTCCAGATGCAGATGCAGCATATGAATCAGGAGTTACAATAGGTACAGTAGCACGAGTTGAGAAACTGGAGTAATCACCACCACCAAATAATTCATATACATTTGCGGCATCATTTGCAGACAAATCTGGAAGATTGAAAGATTTGAATAACGCATCATAATCAAAACCCTAAGCTTGACCAGTTGGTTACGGTGGAATGCTATGTTTACTACAATCCACTTCAAACCATTCCTCGACAATACGAGTTCCTATATTATACACTCTCTTGCAAGGAGAGTTGGCAACATATCCTAAGAAGATGCCTTCCCCCGCTTTTGCATGAAACTTAGACTTGCGGTCTTTGTATTGTAGCAATAAGGAACAGGGACTACCAAAAGGAAGTAGATAGTCATGATTGGGAGGTCGATTGTTGATCAACTCATAACAAGTCTTGTTGTGCCTCTTCACAACCAGACTCTGTTCAAGACCTGACAAGCTGTATTAACTGCTTCTGCCCAGAAAGTGACAGGAAGCTTTGCATCAGACAGCATTGTCCTTACAGTCTCAATCAAGGTTCTGTTCTTCCGTTCTGCGACTCCATTCTGCTGAGGTGTGTACGGGGCACTAAATTCATGACGGATCCCCTTCTTGAGACAGAAAGGTTCCATCAAATTATTCTTGAATTCAGTTCCGTTGTTACTCCTTATTCTTCTAACCTTCAACTTGCAAAGAGATTCCAAGCTTAGGATCAGGTATTGAAGAATATCCGCAGTTTCGTCCTTCGAACCTAAAAAATGCACCCAAGAAAAACGTGAGAAATCATTAGTTACAACCGGAAAGAATGACTTACCTCCAATACTCCTGATACCTTTGGGGCCAAACATATCCATATGTAATAGCTCCAAAGGGGTATCGATGGAGTTTTGGAGCTTGGGATTGTGATACTTCCGTTGCTGTTTGCCCTTTTTACAAGGCATACAGTCATCTGCAAGGGTAAATCTCAGCTTAGGAACACCGGTTACCAAAATGTTTCGGACAAGATGATTCATTTTTCGATAAGAAATGTGTCCGAGTTTCCTATGCCACAAGATAGAATCAAGCTCTGTCGCTTTGGTAAGCAAACATGTAGCAACTGATGAGGTGGTTGTTGCCATGCTCATATCAATCTGATAGGTGTCGTTTGTCCTTGGTTGTCTCATCAGAATCCAGTCTTCAAGAACCTTAAAACCAGGTTTGAGTATCAAGCATTCAGTTTTGTCAAACATTACTAAGTACTCCTTGTCGCATATCTGGGAGACACTCAACAAGTTATGCTTCAGCTGCTCGCAGTAGTTGACATTGTCAAAGCTGACACAACCATTTGAAACCACGCCTTGACACGTGATACTACCGCCTTTCTCTCCAGCAAAGGCCACATAGCCGCCTCTGAATGGTTTCACATCTTGAAGAAAGGCCATGTTACATGTCATGTGCTGGGATCATCCACTATCTACATACCAATGATTAGAGATAGTACCATTCAGATGTCCCTGCACGAGTCACAAAAAGAATTAATTAGTTTTGGAGACCCAAGCCATAGTGGTCTTGGGTCGTCCGACTTTCTTAAAATAAACAACCTCAATTAACTCACAGTTGTGACTGTCAAAAATTGATGAATCTTTAGAAGATTTGGGATCAGGAGATTGAAAACATTTGGATTTGTTATTCCAGTACCTCTTCTTTTTCTTAACTGGAACAGTAGACTTAGATTCAACAGCAGCAGGTGAACTAGTGGAAGCTTCATCTGATTGAATTTCAGCCAACTGTTCTAGCTTTCTCAATCTCTTATTACTTCTTCTCCTCTGTGGCTTAGAGAGTTTCAGCACAGGATTCACACCAGTTTGTGCACTACCAAAGGTAGATGCACTAGGTTTAGCTGGTAGCTTTCCCCTCTTTGAAACAAATGGTTTAGCCTCGAAATTGATCTTTGGCTTTACCATAGGTTTTACTGGTGGTTTCACCACATTTGATTTTGGACTTTGGGAATGCTTCACTAGTGGTGACTTAGGGATAATAGCCGGTTGTGAAACAATTGGCCGTTTCCCTTAGTTCTTAGTAGGACAGTTCACAAGAATGTGACCAACCATACCACAGTGAAATTAAGTTCTCTTTTCTTTGTAAGTCCTCCTATAAAGCTCATTTGATCTGGCATTTGATGACTCAGCATGATGAGCAGGAGAAGTTGTTTGGTGAACAATGGTTTGACCCGATGATGATTGTCTTTTGGGAGTATAAATTTTTTGTAAATTTTCTTGATAACCAAGCCCAAAATGAGCTGAAAAAGCTTCTTTCTTAACTTGATTAATGTTTTTATATCCTCTATAAAGCATCACTTTCAATTTGTCATTAGATTCAATGATATCGGGTTCAGTCAAAATACAATTATCACTATTAGTGATAATGTTTTTCGTAACTTTCTGTTCACTTAACAACTCCTCAGAGACTACTCCTTTAGGGCAGGTGTTCTCAGACCCATCATCAGAAGCAGTAAAGAACTCTTCATTAGCTGCAGAGTCAGCCTTACTTGATGAATCATCCTTGTTAGAGGAATCATCCTGACTTGAGGCCTCATCAAGGCAAGACAAATCAATGTCAATTAAGCTGTTGACAAATTTCCCACTAACTGGTGGATGAATGGCATTAGTACCCAGCCTTAAGCCATTCACTGCCTCACTACAGACTCGTAGTGTTCCACCACAAAACGAGAATTTTTCAACTTCTCAATATTGCCTTTCAACTGCAAGATCTCATTTTGCAGCTTATTGATCTCATTGTTCCTATTCTCCAACCCCTTGTATGCAATATCCAAATGAAACTGTTGATCGCTGATTTTAAGTGAATAATCACGTTTTTCTTTCTTCAATGTTTCAATTGAATCTTTGTAACATTTTTCGTTTTCCTTGTAGCTTAACACTGCAATACAAAGGGGTTCAACTTTGTCTTGAAGCTTAGAGTTTTCAACCTTAAATCTTAGACATTTGGAACAAGAAATGACAGCAAAAGGATTAGAATCTACCTCAGATGACGAGCTTGATGCTTCCCCAATAGCCATGAGGGCAAAAGCAGTTGTAGACTCTACTTGATCAGCCACGGAAGCTTCCCGTTACTCTGCTTCCATCATCTCCATAATCTCAGCCATGAGACCAACCTGTGTTTGTGCAATAAGGGCATCCTCCAAATGAACACCCCAATCAAAGCTATCGTCCTGTTGAGCCACCAATACATTGGAAGTTCCACTTTGGCTTTGATTGCGGTTGTTAGAGTTGTACCCTTGGTTGTTTCCTTGATTGCTTCCCTGGCTTGTTCTTGTGAATCCAGATGCAGGTGCTTTGTCCTTCTAACATTCACGAGCAAAGTGTCCAAAGTTCAGACACTTGTAGCACTTGCCCTTGGATTTGTCAAAACCAACCTTGGCATTAGAATGGCCACCAATGAATTTTCGGCCAGTTCTGTTTAGGAAACGCTTCTCCCTCCTCAAGATCATGGCCATATTCCATTGAATATCCATATCCTCCCTATCATCCGGATCGACCTGATTAAAGTCTTCTTCGATGGTTTCAGGATCCGTGAGCTTACCGCCAATGAAGTTCTCATAGGCAAGCATGCATGAAGAGAATAAAGCCACATGATCTTCAACTATCTTGGCTATTGCTGATTGGTTAGCTGAAGATGTGGGAGAAGGATTTCTTGAGGAGTTTTGTTGATGAGATCCCGAACCTGATGATGCATAGCACGCATGACCACCACAAGCCTTTGAAGTTTCTTCCTCATGAGAGTTTCCTGAGAAAAGGGCAATTCCATAGCCCGATGACTTGGTTGTAGAAGACATCCCATAATACATAGAAGGGTCTTGTATTTGAGGTCTTCCTGAGCTCTTCTTTCTTTTTAGGTTCATGTCATGTGATTGAACCTTTCCAATTGCCTCATCAATTGTCATCTCATAAAACTTAGAATTCTCTCTCATCAGGGTAGTATACATCTCAAATTTGGGTGGCAAAGCATCTAGAAAATTTTCAACTAATTCCTCATTTGGATAGATGAGGTCAAAAGCTTTCAACTCAGTCTGGAGAGATAGAATCTAGAGATGAGCTCATCTATGGATTCGTTCACTAGATATCTGAAGCACTCATACTGCTTCATGAGAAGATCCCTTTTACTCTTCTTGATGTCACTGTTACCCTCGAATCTCTTCTGTAATGCCTTCCAGAGATCCTTGGAGTTATCGTATCCTCTGAAGCTGTGGAATAACTCCCTGGTCAAGGCCATAGTGATAGATCCGTGTGCCTTCTTCTCTCTATCATAAACTTTCTTTTCTTCTTCATCATGTTTAGAGATAGGCTTGGGAACTTCCTCATCAAGGTAAGTGTATGTGGGATGCTTATAGCCCTATAGAATGGGTATCCATAACGAAGAATCGGTATAAGAAATATAATGTTCAAAACGTGCTTTCCTGTTTGAATAATCATTTACATTAAGCAGCTTTGGGGGTTTCTGTGGGGTTCCGGTCTCGTTGTCATAGTTCAGAAGGCTACCGAGGTTCTGAAGATTTGACATGGTGAACACTTAGTCAAATTTCAGAAAAGTCAAAGAAACTTGCGCACTTGTCTTTGGCCTTGCGCACTTAACAAACCTAGTCTTGCGTATTTAGAATTTGCTCTTGCGTACTTGATAAGTACGCAAGAGTAAATGATAAGTAAGCAGGAGATTAAGTAAGTACGCAGCAAATATGGTCTTGCGTACTTGGTAAGTACGTAGCAAGACTGTACTTGTTGCCAAATAAGGTAAGCACGCAGATGACTTTTTCACCAACTCTCACCAACTTTTTCCAGTGACTGGAAACTCACCGGAGATGGCAGAAATCGAAAAATTGACCAAACAAAATGAGCCAAAGGGTCAGAAACTCGTTTCTAACCAACCTTTGATGCTCAAAACACTCAAATACACAACAAAAGTCAGTTTTTGAGTGATTTTTTCTTCTAAATTAGTGCTCAAGAGCTACCCCTAATTTATCACAAAAATCAACAAAAACACCCACTTTTGGTTGCAAAAACTCTGTAGGATGTGTAGAAAATACTCCTAACACACTCACAACACTCGAAATCAAGAGCAAAGCTCAGATACCACTTGTAGGTCCCCGGGTGTCTCGGATCGTTACACGTGGGTGTGTGACTAGTCGGACCGGGTGCGGAATACCCGTGACTAGGTGGAGAATCAAACAACACAAAGTAAACCGAAAAGAAATCACATTAAAGTTCCTTCTATTATAAACTCGATCGGTTACAGAGAGAAAATACTGAGTGCAAATGTCTGCGTACTTACATTTTGTCAAACTATTCTATTTATACAAAACCTGATCTATGTGCACTTAGCAAGTGCGCAAGGCAAATTACTCATGCGTACTTAGCAAGTATGCAGAGTATTCTTACGCACTTGCTAAGTACGCAGGAACTAATTCCTGTGCACATACTAAGTGCGCAAAACACTTAGAGAAGTAAGCAACAATCAACATGCATTAGTAAATACAACTCGATAACTAATACATACAAACGCTTACAAACAAAGACAAATACATACAAAGAAAGTACATAAGCTAAGACTCTATCCAGAGTGTTTATCACACAAAAGTGCTTCAACACATCTGAAAGCCCAACTTCAAGTAGCAGACCATGCTGCTGAAGGACTTCGGGAGAGAGTGACCCACTTAGAAGCTCAACTATAAGCAGCCCTACTTCCAGAAGACATTCCACTTTCGGACGACGAGGAGGAGCACTTCAAGGAGGAGCCCTTCGAGGATGAGCCCTTAGAGAAGGAGCCACCCGAGGAGGAACCGGTGGAGATCGACGATGCACAATCATACGTTTCTTCCGACGACGAGGATGTTTGATGATCCGTCTATTCTATCTTTCCTTTTCATTCGTGCTTCGTTTATGTTATTTCTATTTTCAAACCTAGATGGGTAAGGTTGTTCCCATTCAATAAAAGCATGAGAAGTTTAATGTTTTGAGTTATTCATTTTGTAGCTTTACAATTTATTTAATTTTCAAAATGTTAAATGTTGTATTTCCTTACTTGTACATAAATAATGTTTAATATGCGATATATTTCTCATTGTTTTGTATTTGTGAATGTGAAGAATCATGTCAGGAAGAGGACGTGGAGGTCGTGCTGGTGGCCGAGGTAGCATCAACATGACAGCAGCGGAGTTGGCAGCACTAATCAACGATAGTGTGGCCGAGGCTCTAGCAGAACAAAATGTTGCAGGTAAATGTTATGCCCATTGACTAGTGAGGTCAATTCATATCTCAAAGCGCCTTTCTTAAGCTTTATAACCTTGAACCTATATTATGTTTCTAACTCCAGGCTAGCAGAATCAGCAACCAGTATGCACATTCAAAACATTTATGGACTGCAATCCCCACACCTTTTGTGGAGTTGAAGGAGCTATCGGACTACTCCGTTGGTTCAAAAAAGTAGAATCAGTATTTGCCATGTGCAACTGTCCATTGGCCAATCAGGTCAAGTTCGCTTCTAGAACTTTGGAGGGCCCGACTCTCACTTGGTGGAATGCACAGGTCCAGATGTCGGGCTTAGCTATGGCCAATGTTTCTAACTCCAGGCCAGCAGGATGTCAAGGAGTAGAGTATTCAAGACATCCCCATCATCCGGGACTTTCCCGAAGTTTTCCCCGAAGACCTATCTGGTCTTCCACCCGTTCTACAAGTAGAATTTCGCATTGACCTTGTACCCTGAGCTAACCGCGTGGCTAGAGCTCCATACCGTCTACCTCCTTCCGAAATGCAAGAGCTTGCAAGTCAACTCCAAGAGCTCTCCGACAAGGGCTTCATCCGTCCAAGTCATTCACCGTTGGGTGCACCCGTCTTATTCGTCAAGAAGAAGGATGGATCATTCAGCATGTGTATTGACTACCGCGAACTCAACAAGCTTACCATCAAAAATTGTTATCCCTTGCCTAGAATTGATGATCTCTTTGACCAACTTCAAGGTTCTACTTGCTTCTCGAAGATTGATCTTCGATCTGGTTATCACCAACCCCGTGTGCAAGAGGAAGATATTCCAAAGACTGCCTTTCGAACAAGGTATGGTCACTACGAGTTTATGGTCATGCCTTTGGGTTAACCAATACACCCGCGGTTTTCATGGACCTCATGAATCGTGCGTGCAAGCCATATCTTGACAAATTCGTGATCGTCTTCATTGACGATATCTTAATCTACTCCAAGACTAAAGCCGATCATGAGCAACACCTTAGGTTGGTTTTGGACCTCTTGAGGAAAGAGCAACTATATGCTAAATTCTCCAAATGTGAAATCTGGTTAAAGGAGGTTCAATTCTTGGGTCATATCGTCAATGAAAAGGGAATTCATGTTGACCCTGCTAAGATCGAAGCTATTAATAATTGGAATGCCCCTAAGACCCCCACCGAAGTTCGTTCCTTTCTAGGTCTTGCGGGATATTATCGTCGTCTCATTTCAAATTTCTCTAAGATTGTTGTCCCCCTCACCGCTTTGACCCACAAGGGTAAACCTTATGAATGGGGACCAAAGCAAGAAGAAGCTTTCCAAACTCTCAAGCAAAAGTTGTGCAATGCTCCTATATTGACCCTCCCTGAGGGGAATAATGATCTACTTGTCTACTGTGATGCCTCCAACCAGGGTCTTGGTTGTGTTCTCATGCAACGAGGCAAGATGATCGCTTATGCATCAAGACAACTTAAGATTCATGAGAAGAATTATACGACGCAGTGCGGTCGCATTCGCATTGAAAATTTGGAGACATTACCTTTATGGCACGAAATATGTGGTGTTCACCGACCACAAAAGTCTCTAACACATCTTTAACCAAAAAGAACTCAATATGAGGCAACGACGTTGGGTTGAACTTCTTAACGACTATGACTACGAGATTTGTTACCATCCCGGCAAAGTGAATGTTGTAGCTGACACTTTGAGTCGTAAGGACCATGTAATGCTTCATTGTATCCGTATTCAAACCGACATTCAAAATCGTATCCTAGAAGCTCAACACGTCTCGGTCACCGAGGGTAACATGTATGATGAAATGTCGTGTGGTGTTGAACTTCAACTTGAATCTAAACCCAATGGCTTACTTTATTACTTGAACAGTATTTGGGTTCCCAATCGCGATGACCTCCGTTTATTTCTCCTGAACGAGGCTCCCAAGACTCGTTATTCTATTCATCCTGGTGCGGATAAGATGTACTAAGATCTTCGCCAACAATATTGGTGGCCCGGTATGAAGAAAGACATTGCTCTCTATGTTGCCAAATGTCTAACTTGCTCCAAAGTCAGGGTCGAAGACCAACGTCCTTCCGGTTTGCTTGAACAACCGAAAATTCCCATGTGGAAATGGGAAAATTTAGCTATGGACTTCATTACCAAACTCCCTCGCACCTCAAGTGGTTATGATAGCATTTGGGTGATCATTGACCGCCTTACCAAATCTGCTTATTTCTTGCCTATCCGTGAAGACTATCGGGTTGAGAAATTAGCCCGAATTTACATTGACGAAATTATGAGTCGCCACGGTGTTCCATTAAACATAATCTCCGATAGAGATGCTCGCTTTACCTCCCATTTCTGGCAATCCCTCCAAACTGCTCTTGGTACACGATTAGATTTGCGCACGGCTTACCATCCCCAAACTGATGGTCAGACCGAGCGTAAAATCCAAACTCTTGAGGACATGCTTAAAGCATGTGTAATTGATTTTGGTGGCAATTGGGATTCGCATCTACCCTAGTCGAGTTCTCTTACAACAATAGCTACCACACAAGTATCAACATGGCTCAATTTAAAGTTCTCTATGGTCGTAAGTGTCGTTCTCCTATCTGTTGGAACGAGATTGTTGAAGCACAAATCACCGGTCCCGAGTTGATTCAAGAGACATCCGACAAGATCATTCAAATCCTTGACCACATCCGAGTAGAGAGGAGTCGGAAAAAGAGCTATGTTGACAAGCGACGAAAACCCTTGGAATTCCAAGTCGGTGATCTTGTTCTTCTAAAGGTGTCTCCATGGAAGGGTGTGATACGTTTTGGAAAGAAAGGCAAGCTTGCACCTCGCTATGTGGGTCCATTCAAGATCCTTGAAAGGATTGGGAAAGTGGCTTACAAACTCGAGTTACTCCATCACCTGGCAATGTGCATCCTACATTCCATGTGTTAAATTTAAAGAAATGTCTTGCTGATGAGAATCTCCATATACATCTTGACGATGTGCGCATTGACGAAACGGTGCAATTCGTTGAGAGACAGGTGGAGATCATGGATCGTAAGATCAAGCAACTCAAGCGAAGCCGTATTCCTATTGTCAAAGTTCGTTGGGAATCTAAGCATGGACATGAGTTCACTTGGGAACGTGAGGACCAAATGAGACTCAAGTACCCGTATCTGTTTGCTGGTCCAGAAGCCTCAAGTAGCTAAATTTCGGGACGAAATTCCCTCAACATGGGGATACTATAACATTTGTGATTTTTACTTATTTGCAATTCGATGTAACACGTTCAAACCCATTCTAGTGCAATATTTTACGTTATTCATACAATCAATTTGAACTCTAACGCATGGAAACTCTCAAATTCTGTCTCACCTTTTCTCAAAATTTCTATACAAATGCATACATATATATATATATATATATATTTAGGAATGCATAAGTAAACATACACGTACATACATCATACAAATACATGCATGCAACCAAACGCGATGATTTGAACCCTAACCGCCAAAACACTTGAACCCTCGAGCCTTGAACCCCGCCTTTTAATCTTGAAATGTAAATGGATTGACTTATAAAAGTCAAAATTGAAACAAGACCCCCCATGAAATCTACCTGTTTGACTTTCAAAAGTTAAACAGGGCCAAATCCTTCCAATCCAAGCCACGGTTTGGATCCAATCGAGTCTCGTGGGTTTTATCTCGTGTCCAAGTAATAAATCGGCCCAATCCAGACCCAAACAACAAATCAATTCGTTCAATCACGCAGTCAAATTCGAATTTTGAAAGGATTTGACTTTGCATAGTCAAATCCGTATCAATTGCATTCAATTCAGAAACACTAACGCGTCTTAACCCCGTAAATCCCTCGCAGGTCAATCACGTACGTACCTAGACCATTAACAGGACCCGATTCACTCTCAATTCAATGAATTTATGCGTAATAAAGCCTCCCCGTCCATTTCGGTCAAATTAAAATCAAAACAGCTAAGCCGCGTGAAATTAAACGAATTAAACCTCTTTCTCACTTGCGTATACCTCCACACAAACTCTCCCAGCCACTGGTTAATCCGTATTTCACCTCTGGACGTCTGTCGATCATCAAGAACAGCCGTATCAAACTCGAAGCCGTCTGCATTCGTGCCCTAATCATTTCAAGTAAGAATAGCATTATTCGATTCGTAATCAAATGGTTATCAAAAGCCCTCTGCTAATTCGTGATGTCAGAGGGTATCGATACCGATTAGGACTAGGGTTCATAGCGGGTTAATTCGTATTTGAATTCTGGGTTGTTTTAATTTCACGAGTTAACCAAGTGGAATCCTAATTTAACCAGCGAAACCACCTGGTTTGGCCGGTAAGTCACTGCGTCACCGAACCGGGTGGCGTGGGTTCGAAACCCTCAATCCGCTAAAGCGGTCTACTCTTTTTGCGCGTGTCCCCGTAGCCGACCCGATCCCCTACCTTGAACATGTTATGGTCAAAACAAACCGATCTTGTACACGAGTAGCCACCCTGGTCCGGCGGTAAGCGCCATCTGATCACCCAGAAACCACCCGGGTTCGAACCGGGTGGCTATTTATATATTTTTTTTAAACAGTTTTGAAGTTCCAAAAATTATAAAAAAATTATTTTTATAAACTTCACAATTATTAGAACATAATGTAACAAATTTTACAATTTTTACATAAAATCTCTATTTTTATAAATTAATCCTTAAACAATTAATTTAAATTATGTCATTCATTTTGAGTAAATTATTTATAAAATTTGGTGACAATTTTATAAAAACACTTTATTCAAAGTTTATAAAATTTAAGTTATATTTTTAATACCTAAAAATATTTGTAGTTTTATATACCTAAGAATACATACCCTTTTTAATTAAATACAATTAGTTATCATATTCAACTTAAATGGCAAATAAATAAATTAATTAATTTACTATTTATATAAATTACATTTATAAAACATACTTAGAATTTAATTATATCTAAATATAAATTGCATACCATTATAAATAAATAAATAAGGTAACAACTATTTATTTAATTTATATTTAAACAAAAACTGTTTATGTAGGTTATACTTAAATAAACCTAATACCTACATTATTTTTTAACTAAATAAAGGAATAACAATTATGTGACTTATTTAGTTATTCAAACTCTAAACCAAACTATTTTAAAACCATTGTTCAATATTCCATTTTATACAACACCCTTTTTAAGTACAAACCACAATTTCCTACACTCCTATACATACTACAACACAACTCTTTGTACACACATCCAATTCAATACTAGAATTTGACAAAGACTTTAGTACACGCTTTTAATTGAATATATATTACACACTAGGTTAACGTGGTATGTTACAAGGATCACTTTACTACCTAGTCTCGCGTGCTAACTACACCCTTGATCAAGTGGGTATTACATAGCCCCTTTTACTCTTTTACACTTTTTGGGGTGAAACATGAACTCTATACACACAATTGCTTACATTTACACAAACTACACAAACACAAATCCTCTTTACATTCATGTATACAAAATTTGAGCTTTATGTTTGAGTGCTAGGTGTGTTAACTGTTTGTGTGCAATTTATGTGCAATCATTAACTATTCAAGCCGACGGTTAACAATGATAGATCTATTGAGTCTGACAAACCCACCCAGATTGGGATGATTGTTACCGACAACACAATTTGCATGCTAGTTACAAATGTTTGATTGTACTTTGGTTCCACAATATTTGCTCCCCATAAATGCCTTATTTTATCATGTTATGTAAGGATTTGTTTATTCACATCTATACACCATCTATGTACAAACCTATGTATGCTCACCAACTTTTTAGTTGACTTTATTTTATTCATGTTTCAGGTGCTAATGTGTGATTTGATCAAGACTTGCTACACATAGGTTTTGGGACTTAGTTAATTTTAATTCAAGAACAATTTGTATTTCATTCATGTACTTTGGAACTTGGTTGTGTTTGATTTGTTTGAAATGAAATTTGATGATTAATATATTGAGATCTAGTCAACCTTGTGCTCATGAACAGTCTACATGTCCTGCCCCGACGTATTCCGCCGTCGGTTGGGGTGTGACAGGCTCGCTTCTTTGGTCAATATTCTGTTGAGAATAGATTGACCACAAAGTTGAGAACGCATATTCAAACACTATCCTGACTCAGTTGGAAGGACGACTACTTTGATGCTTCCTGTTACTCATATCCATGAATTAGTTTCACTCCCGAAGTCGCATTAGCGTGCATGACTCATCTACAATCTATTGGATTGGACTCTCGTATTGTGTTTCAACTCGAGTGAATGCTCGGATCAAACGATTTCCTACTACTCATCCTGATATGAGTTCTAGTTGATCAATTTATGGTTGATGACTAAGCTTCTCGATGACTTATCGTATCTGATAACACTCTGTACTCGGCAATACAAACTAAAGGACATTTTGACACAAGACAGGGATAAGCTACTGTGAGCATGCAAAGCAAATTATCATTACGGGTGCACACGTAATAGTAATTTGAGGTGCATGAAAATCCTGGTGAAACCTAGTGTGTGGATAAATGGTCCTAATCTGTGAATTAGAGACTTAAGTTTCCACTGTCCGTAGAAATTCTCGTAACCCACTCAAGACTAGTTGGTATCGTTAAACATGTTCAACAGTTGATAGACGCGACTATCAGGTTGAAGATGTTTATGGACACACTGAGTTATCATTAATGGAATCCATCATTTTATTTTCACTCGTGTAAGAGTCTTAGTGACCGTAAGACTCTCATTCAAACTTGATCAAGGAAGCAATCTCGATTGAAACTTTAGTACAACCTCATGGTAAACCCACCGACTCCTACTTTGTAAGCGGAATCTAAGAAATTCTTTCTAAACTAATACGTTCCATTTGACCCTATTGCTTTATCCTATGGATAATCCTGAGTCTAACTTGATTTGTACCCCAGTATATCCAGATATTTCAATGACATTAGGAAACGGGGATTTGATCTAACCAACCATCAGTTGAACGCGACTACTTAAACAGACATCTTATCCCTTATGTTACTGAATCTGTATCTCATTAAATTTCTTTTCCTACATGTGAACCTCTTCCCTCAGACTTTGTGTTGACCGACGCTTACCTTAAAAGCGCAAGTCTCACTAGAAGTCTCAGCGTGACTTCACGAATTTCATGTTGGTGTTGTCGTACTCCAACTCTATTAGAAACTAAGTACACTATATAAATAGTAGACGATCAAATAATCGAAGCAACTCACATTCTTAGAGGATGTAAACTGGGATTGGCCGGTCATAAGCTTGACATTGACCTCATGCCAGTCACGTTTGGCAATTTTGACGTAATTGTCGATATGGATTAGTTATCTAAGAACCAAGCCGAAATTATTTGTCGTGAGCAAATTTGTTCGCCTTCAAAGTGGAGAAACCCTTTCTGTCCAAGGCGAAAAGAGTGGTGCTATCGTGGGCATCATATCTTTCGTGAAAGCACAAAAGCGTCTACGTAAGGGTCATATTGCCATTATCGCTCTCGTCGCCGAGCAGCCATCTGAGGAGAAGAAGATTGATGATATTCCGATCGTTTGTAACTAACGGGATGTATTTCCCGAGGATTTTCCTGGTCTGCCACCTCAACGTCAAGTTAAATTCCAAATTGATCTAGCACCCAGAGCGGCACCGATCGCTCGGGCACCTTATAGACTAGCACCTAGTGAATTGCAAGAGCTATCTACTCAGCAGCAGTAATTATTAGATAAAGGTTTCATCCGACCTAGCTCATCGCCATAGGGAGCACCAGTTCTGTTTGTCAAGAAGGACGGGACTTTTCGCATGTGCGTCGACTATCGTGAGCTGAACAAAGTGACGATCAAGAATCGTTATCCTCTACCTGGCATCGATGATCTCTTTAATCAACTCCAAGGACCAAGCTTCTATTCCAAGATAGATTTTAGATCTGGTTACCACCAGTTGAGAGTCCGAGATGAGGATATCTCCAAGATTGCACAACCCCTCACAACTTTAACTCAGAAGAACAAACCTTATAACTGGGGTGATACCCAGGAATCAGCATTCCAACTTCTGAAATAGAAACTTTGTAGTGCACCCATCCTATCTCTTCCAGAGGGAACGGATGATTTTATGGTGTATTGTGATGCATCAATTCAAGGTCTTGGTTGTGTTCTGATGCAACGCGAGAAGGTCATCGCTTACGCTTCTCGTCAACTAAAAATACATGAGAAAAACTACACAACTCATGACTTAGAGTTGTGAGCCGTGGTATTTGCACTAAAAGATATGGAGACATTACTTGTACGGTACCAAATGCACTATCTACACCGATCACAAGAGTCTTCAGCATATCTTTGAGCAGAAAAAGTGGAACATGCGACATCATTGTTGGATCGAACTCTTAAACGTCTAAGACTGTGCAATCAGGTACCATCCAGGGAAGGCTAATGTAGTAGCCGATGCCCTAACCCGTAAGGACACCAAACCTAAATGAGTTAGAGCATTAGCACTTACTATTCACCCCGGATTACCTAACAAAATCCGAAGTGCTCAACTCGAAGCCCTTAAAGAGGAGAACCTACCACTGGAAGCCACACGCAGTATGGAAGGACAACTGGAGGTCAAATCAGATAGCATTCGCTACATGGCAGAGCGAATGTAGGTTCCAGTGTATGGGAACTTATGACAACTGCTTCTGGATGAAGCACACGAATCCCCATACTCTATTCATCTAGGTTCTGAGAAAATGTACCATGACCTTAAAATGTTATATTGGTGGCCGAAGATAAAGGCCGATATAGCCACCTATGCGAACAAGTGCCTGACTTGCGCAAAGGTCAAAGTGGAATACCAAAAGCCTTCTGGCTTACTTCAACAACTAGAGATCCCAATGTGGAAATGGGAACAAATCTCTATGGACCTCATAACCAAATTACCCCAAACTCTTAGCGGATGCGACACCATCTGGGTGATTGTCGATCTTTTGACAAAACCTGCTCACTTCTTAGCTGTCAAATCAAGTGAATAGATGGAGAAACTTACTCGTCTTTACTTGAAAGAAGTAGTCTATCGGCACGGAGTGCCAATTTCTATCATTTCGGATCGAGACGCTAGATTCACATCACATTTTTGGCAATCTCTACAAAAAACTTTAGGTACGCGTCTAGACATGAGTACGGCGTATCATCCTCAAATTGATGGTCAAATGACACGTACCATTCAAACCTTAGAGGACATTCTACGAGTTTGTGTGATCGACTTCGGTAACACTTGGGAGTTTCACTTACCTATAGTGGAGTTCTCCTACAACAAAAGTTATCACACTAGCATCAAGGCAGCACCATTCGAGGCATTTTACGGACGTAAATGCTGATCTCATATTTGTTGGGCTGAAGTTGGGGATAGCCAACATACAGGTCCCGAACTTGTATTCGAAACCTTTGAAAAGATCATTCAAATTCAAAACCGTATGGCGGCTGCTCGTGATCGTCAAAAGAGCTACGCCGATAAGCGTCATAAACCGTTAGAGTTTCAAGTAGGCGACATGGTTCTTTTGAAAGTCTCACCTTGGAAAGGTGTAATTCACTTCGGGAAACGAGGCAAACTAAATCCTCGTTATGTTGGACCATTCAAGACAGTGAAGAGAATTGGCCCAGTAGCGTATCAACTGGAGCTACCTGAAGGACTTAGTGGTGTACACGATGTCTTTCATGTCTTGAACTTGAAGAAATGTCTAGCAGACAAGACACTCATGGTTTCTCTTGAGGAACTACACATTGATGAACAACTGCAGTTCGTTGAAGAACCGGTAGAAATCAAGGATAGGGAAATCAAAATGCTCAAACGCTGTAAAATCCTTATTTTCAGAGTTCGTTGGAACTTGAAACGCGGACCGGAATTCACATGGGAGCGCGAGGATCAGATGATGCGCAAGTATCCTCATATATTCAAGCAATCCACGTCTAACTCTTAAGGTACAATTCTAATTTTCGGGACGAAAATTCTTTCAACTAGGGGATGATGTGACACCTCAAAAAAAAATTTTTATTATTTTAATTTTTGGGACGAAAATTCGTTCAACTAGGGGATGATATGACAATCCGCACTTTTAGGTTAACCTTGTTAGTTAAAATCAGTTAAATCCTAACTTAGTTGACCTATATATAACTATAGGGACTAATTTTGTAAATATTCTAAACTTAAACTCCAGGGACTAGTTGTGTAATACCCCTAAACTATTATGTTGACTTTACAAGGTCAAACTCATATTTCTGTTGACTTTTCATAGTCAAATCCAACCAAACCCTAACGTACATCCAACCAAACCCTAACCTAGTAACTTAGTTTAAACCTTGGGGACTTATTCTACCAATCCCTAAACACTATAGTATGAAACCACAGGGACTAGTTCTGTTAATCACCAAATTTCGATTTCATTGACTCCCAAAAGTCAAAATAGACGTTCTTGAGCCTAATTCGCAAGTCATAACTGATCCTTGTTCGATATTGTAACTGACATCGAGTGTACAATGTCATTAACGGCTTTAACTATCGAGTAAAACATCATCATGGCCTAATTAAACCCAATTATGGATAATTATCTTAAAACCGTCGAACTCGATATTAGAACAACCAAATTTGACAAATTCCGATTACCAACTCGAGTACAAACACCCTGCGCACCTAGATCGAGCATCCTTGAACCTGTTTCACCTGTGAATTCTATCGGAGAAGGAGTCACAGACACCGGAGATCGAGTTCTTCACAGTCGGAGTCTATTTTACTAGATCACCATCGATACGACATTCATTCTGGTAATTGATTCTGCCCCTAGCTTCGTTTTAACCCTTTGATCAAAAGCCCTATGTTAATTAGGGCTTATAATATCAAATTGGTCATGAACCCGATTCTAGGGTTCATGCGAACTCAGTTTAATAGAAACCCAACTCTGAAACTGTTTAAATGCAATTAATCCACATCTCTAGACTTGTAATCACTTTTTTATTAATAGCCCTATGAATCCAACACCTTCCATTATCAGAATCGATCAAATCGATATCCTTGTCCATATCTAGGGTTTCGGAGACTGAATCTGTAATTAAACGAACTTAGACTCGATGTTTTCTTCAAATTAAACTCACCCACAGGACCGAAAACCTTCGATTAACAAAACCCCTATGATTTCAAATCCGATTGTGGTCCAAATCGTGGGTTAAGGGGCTGGTTTGGCTCGGCGTGCGTGGGGGAGAAGAACCCACGACATTTGTTTGTTAAAACCAATTGTTCCGGGTTAACAGCGCGATACCCTAGCGGCGGGACTGGTTAAACACATGTGTTGGTAGGGAGGAGACCTGAGTTCGAGTCTCCCTCCCCCTGTTTTTGAGTTTTTAATTCTTTTAGCCATTATTTAATTATAAAAACCATTCCGCTATTATTATAATATTATACTAAGGTGTTTTATCCCTGGAAAACAACCCGTAGGCTCGGGTTTGGTTTTATAACCTATTTTTATATTTATTCTAACTTTTAAAATAATATATTTATATTGTTCAAACCGTGAATTTGTATAAAATAATATATTTATATTATTTTCAACCCCATGATCTCAATTAAAAAATAATATATTTTTATACTATTTTTACCACGTTTATAAACCGTTTGAAACGATTCAAATAATTAAATAGTATAATTATTTATATTATTTACCCTCGGTTTTCATTATCGATTAAAAATAATATATTTATTATTTTTTACACATAAATGATTATTTGGTTAATCCTATGAACCTAAAAATAATATATTAAATTGTATTATTTTCCTAAACGACTCAAACGTACGAATTTATTTATTTATTTAATATTATTCGTTATTAACGTTCAACACGTAACGCTTTGATTTTAATTTATTATATTAAGAAACCGATATTCCCGTAGACACGTTCGTCTACTCATCAATCCTTAGAATGTGTTGAGATGTTCTAATATTCAGTGTCATTGTCACAAATCCCAATATGTCCCTAACTTATGTGTTTATAATTCTAGGGCATGGTAACACTTGAGATTTCAAATCTAATACTTTTGTGAGAGTACCTACTACGAAATGCAGGTGAGTTTTCACGACCCCTTTTTACTTGTTTTCCTATTGGGGGAGAAACAAGCATACACACAAACATTATTTTTACTTGTTTTCCCGTTGGGGAGAAACATGCGTACACACAAACATTATTTTTACTTATTTTCCCGTTGGGGAGAAACATGCATACAAATGAATATCATTTTACTTGTTTTCCAGTTGGGGAGAAACACGCGTACAAACAAGCATCATCTTACTTATTTTCCCGTTGGGGAGAAACATGCATACGAACATGCATCCGTTACTTGTCTCCCAGCTAGGGAGAGACATACACACGGACATGGATCACATAGTATTTCATTACCACTTGTGTACCTAAGTGCAAACATAACATGCAAAGTCCTTACACACTCGGACCGTTAATATATGGAGTATAGCGAGGAAATTTGAGTAGTACTACTGGGTTTGACAAACCCCACCCGGGTAAGTCGCGCTAACTTTATTGGAGGTCTAACGGGTGTAAATTGTCCTAAACACTTGTCATTGTTGATGTTAGCAATGGCGGAAGGCACCCAAACACAAACAGTCAGCTTCGGTTGCGAACGCTTAGAGTAACTTGTACATTTTCTAGCTAGCAATAGGTGTGACTTACGTATGTGGATCCAGCAACACTCAAACAGTTTATTTACATACAAATCTGTGAACTCACCAACCTCGTGTTGACACTTTTTCTTACATGTTTCTCAGGTCGCTTTGGCACAGGTTGCACACTTAGGACATGCATGGAGTCTTACTATCATTTCATCCTTATGCAAACATTTAAAACAATTTACTTGTTTTATTAAACTAAACTTGGGCGCGCTTGTTTTGCGCATTTATTTTCCTATTTAAACGCTTCCGCATTAACTCTGAACTTTTATAATATTTCATTTATGTCCCATATAGGATCGTTTGATGTAACTAATGACAGATCCTAGTTTGTCACACACCAAATGGTAAACTCCGTTAGTGGAATTTGGAGGTGTGACAATACTTAAATTAATCTGAATTAATAGGTATTAACTCAAAACCGTCGACAATGATTAGTTGGCCCTCAAATTCATCTAATTCCTATGATAATTCCACCATTGAACACCCTGCATACCTTATACGAACACCTCTGAAGCTTCTACGCACGTTTGTTCGATCGGGATAGCAGCAGGAGTTACCAGAGACCAAGCCGTGCTTCGTCGGAATCCTAACTAGCCGTTCTCAGTCAATTCAACATCACATCTGGTAATTGCTTATACCTATAGATTCGTTTCAATCTCTAAATCAAAAGCCCCATGGTTAATTGGGCTTAGATTATCGGATTCGTCATGATTCGATACCTAGGGTTCTTGTAAAACTAGTTTAGCCGATCACCACCCTAGACCCGGTTTAAACCCAATTAACTGACATCATCAGACTCGTACTCACTGGTTTAACAAAACCCTATGCCAATTCATATATATATTATCGAATTTACAAAGATCAAAGATCTAGGGTTCTTATACTCTCCTGTTTAATCGAATTCATACATATACTTGATTTAAATGAAATTAAACATTTCAGACTGATTAGCAAACCATTAATGAGTAAAAGCCCCATGATTTTGACTCCAAACATCGCCAGATTTCATCAAATCGATCTTGAGTTCATAATCATGGGTTTCGACTCTTCCAAACCGGATTAAACGAATCTAAACACGATACTTTTGAAATTAATCATAACCATAGGCTCGTTGTGAACCGATTAACTAAACCCCTATGCTTTCAAATCCGATCGCGGTCTAAATCGTGGGTTAAGGGGACTGGTTTGGCTCGGCTTAAGTGGGGGAGAAGAACCCAGGAGGTTTGATTGTTAAAACCATTTGGAACCGGTGTCTAACGCGATACCCTAGCGAGCGGGATTGGTTAAGACTGTGTGCATGTGTGGGAGAGACCCGGGTTCGAGACCGGGCTCCTACATTTTATTTTTAGGGCTTTTTCTAGTATTGATTTAATATAAAAACCTATCCCTAAATTATTATAAAAATATATTAACGTGTTTTAGCTCCAGAAACAACCCGTAGGCTCTGATTTGGTTCGTAACCCATATTTATGTTAAAAATAAAAGTTTGCAAATATATATATATATATATATATATATATATATATATATATTTGAAATATTAAAATCACTAATAAAATAATATATTAAAATTGTTTTCAAAGTATAATCCTATTTGAAATATTATTTTCACCACGTTAATAAACTTAAAATAAAAGTTTGCAAATAATAGAATAAAATAATATAATTATTATACACTTTTATGTTCTTAAATAAAATAATATATATATATATATATACATATAATATAACTATTATACACTTTTATGTTCCCGGATAAAATAATAGAATTATTATTTTGGTCGTTCAATTTTTATTGTAATACTTTGTTAAAATCTAAAATAATATATATTATATTATTTCCTTAGGTCATTATTTAATGGCAAAACGCTCGAATATATTTATTATATGTTATTTTGTCATTCTTCACGTAACATATATATCTTAATTATTATATGTTATTTAGTACGTTCCTCATTCCGTGTTGTCGTCACAAATCCCATATGTGCCTAACCTATGTGTTTATAATTCTAGGCCATACGTAAGCCATGCAGGCTAACACTTGAAGTTTTAAATCTCATACTTGTGTGATACTACCTACGCCGTTCATGTGAGTTTTCACGGCCCCTTTTACTGTTTTACAAATTGGGGGAGAAAACATGTCGTAAACATTTTTGGTTATGTAATTCATATATGTTATCACTTGTTTAACTATGCGTACACATCTATCACTAAGTCCTCACATCGGACCGTTAATATGAACATAGCGAGGTAAGTTGAGTAGCACTACTGGGTTTGACAAATCTCACCCGCGTTAGTCGCACTAACCCGACTGGATGTTGAACGGGTGCATTTTTGACCTAAACATGCACCATGGTTGATATGCCTGGTGGGAGGCAAAACATAAACAGTTAGCTGTCGGTTGTGAGCGCATTAGTTAACATGCTTATGGGTTAGCTAACTATTGATTTATATATTGAATGTACATTAACCTATTGAACTTTGCTGTAAACTGAAACCTGTGAACTCACCAACCTCGTGTTGACATTTTCTTACATGTTTTCTCAGGTCGCTTAAGATAAGGCACAGGTGCACGCATAGGGCATGCATGGAGTCTGATGATTTAATTATAAATTATTATTATTGATTTGATTTGTACTTTGTTTGGACCGAACACTTTGGGACTTTTCTTGGGCGCTTTTGTTTTGCGCATTTACTATCGTTTTAACGCTTCCACACTTACTTTGCTCATTTATGATATATTTTCATTTTAGTCCCATATAGTCTCGTTTAATGTAACTAATGACTGAGATCCTGTTTTGTCACTTCCCAAACAGTAAAACTCCACTAGTTGAAATTGGGGGTGTGACATCAAGATAAGCTCTCTCTTGACTTGATCGGTTTCACTAAGCGACCGATCGAGACACTCTATTGGAGATCCTGGTGTGGATGCGGGATATCCAAATTTCGGTGGAGGGTCTCTTAGTCCTAAGACTATGTCGTTGTATACATTATCGTAGCAGGGAGTAGGTTTATGTTTCAAGGTAGCTTGTGGGCTAAAGTCCTCAGGTATAACGTTAGGTTCGTCAAATGTGGCCTCAAATCCAGCCATAAGATTGTATTCATCCTGGATATAGGGATCCATGAACTGTGGATGATTTGCATAATCGATGTACGATCCAAAACTTCTGGAGTAGGCTCTTATGGAACTTGTGTTAGCGTAATTTCTGTCAGTGTCCAAATTATTACTCATGTATGGACCCGATATGACAGGATAGTTGAGGTAATCAGCAAACGGTTCATAACTGGCTGATTGTGGTGAATAGGCTTCCACTGGAGGTAGAGGAAGGAATCCTTCGGATTCAGAACTTTTGTAGTTCTCCAGATTTTTATAGATTTTCTCTAAACTAGCTCGTGTGATGGAAAGCTTCTTTCACCCTCATTCGAGGTTTAGTGGCCTTCTTGCTAGACCCTGCCTCATATTGATTAGTAGAAGGAGGATACATGGGCGTTGGAGGTGTTTAAGGTGGAGACTAGTTTGGTGGTGGAGGTACTGTGTAATGTGGTGGTGTACATCTCTAGTTACTAAAGTCAGAGCCACCCATTTAGCTGAGGTGATCTGATTCGTATTCCTCCTTTATTGGAGACTTTGGCAGAGTATGATACCATGAGAAGTTTCCTACTTCCATGGGTGCGTAAGGATTTGCCATTGATTCTTGTTCAACTGTAACTTTAGAGTTATAGTAGCTATGGTATCCTTGTCCTCGTGACATAATACTACCTGCATGTTTCGACACTATCAGCATAAACGCAAGTGTCTACCTACTTTTGCTTAGTAGGCAAGTCATTTCTTAATCTGGTTATAGCTTAGATACTAATCAAGTATCTAATTCGCTAAAACCTCAGGCTCTGATACCAACCAATGTCACACCCAGCCCCGGGCACCCCCGAGACGTTACTGGGCTGCGACATCCGTTTGCACCTTCGGTACCTGCTTTGATTTCAGAGTTTGTTTTTATGCAGTGGAATAACGTTTGAAAATGGATCGTTTCAACTCAACCTCAAGGGTTAGTTTTGTAAATATAGAAATCTCGTCATGTAGACAAAAGATTATCTTTATTTAAATAAATAGGTATGAAAACCCGATCGTTTGTACAATTGATTTCAAATCAAAACTCTAACGCAAATTCAGTAGGTTTACAAGGAGGTAATCTGCCTAAGGAAAATGTAGTCTTTCGGTCATCTTAACCTTGTTTACTCTTTAGGTTCTTTATGTGCAATGAACGACCTGTAACTACATATTTTCGGGTTGCACCGGGTCTAGGTGTGTGGCCTGACCTGGTTGTGCAACAAAACTGTCATCGGGACCCAGGCTGTAGCCGGTCCCGGTACGATGAGGTCAATTCATTCCTTTCCTAAAAACATTTGAAAATGAACGTCAGCTACATGCTGGTGAATACTTTATGACCTCAAATCATGGCAAAACAGTTTAATTAAACAGTTAAACATTTCATCTTTGGATTCTAGTGAACACTTCGCTTTCTTTCGAATTATCCATTTGTATACATTGGGCAAGTACGTGGGGGCTACGTGGCTGAACTGGCACTCCTGTGTTTTACTCAATCACCCAACATAAAAGCTAACCCCGCCCGGCCCAACTGGATCCGGAGCGAGTATAAACATTTGATCAAACTTTACGTACACTTCTTGGGTAATCATATCCACAGGGGTAGAACCCCTAATTCTGGGATTCAATCTTGACCATAGGGGTTGAACTCAACCCCTAATTCTGGGACTATTATGAGTAAATATTTAATTATCATGTTTTGGCCTTTTTCGTAAAACATGATAGTCTGTCTTGGTTCCTCGATGATAGCCTATAGCCCAGGCACGTCTTATAAATCATTTTTGACAGACTCCGTTTATGACATAGATAGGTAGTCTATGATGACGTCTTTGTAAACCGTTTTGAATAGCTTGTTCTCACCATGAGAACGAGTATTTTTAGTACACACGAGTATTCTCCTTTAGTTTGAAGTCGGAGATCGAAGGATAATAATCTTAGTGCTAAGTAGCTCTTATAGTTGACTCTTAGGGCTCTAGCACCATAACTTGCACTTCTATGAGTTCCTCGGGTTCTTCGACTCTTAAACGCTTGAGTTCGGTTGATAAACGAACGTCGGTCGAAATGGGAGGAGCGGCTCGGGAGTCGGGACGGCTGGAGGGCTTGAGAAAGGCTAGGGAGCAGAAGAGGTTTGAGAGTGAAGGTGTGGAAAAGAAATCCCAATGCTCCTCTATTTATAGGCTGATAACGGCCTCAAGTCGGACCTTTATGCGGATTTTATCGGTCCGATATGCCTCCATTGTCCCACATGCACGCCACGTGGTAGCCATACAATTTCGGAGGGCCACCTGTCCATGTCGGGACGAGTAGGCAATCCATGTCGGTCTGACATCCATCCACGCGTCTGATATGCTGACACATACCCTCCACGTGTCTGGAGTAGAGGGTTTCTAGGGTTATGCATTACGGACCGTTTTCTAGACCATGTCGGTCCGATGTTTAACCTCATCCTATATCGGACCGATATCAATCTCATGTCGGTCCGATATCTCCTAACTTTCAGAATTTTAAATTTATTTTCTAAGCTTTTTGGGTTTTCATTAACTCCCGTTATTTCTTATAAGTTCCGGGCAGAAATTGAGATCGGGATTTTGGCAGGTGTTATACTAACTTCACTTCCGGTTCGAAGGTGAAGTGTTGTTCTTCCACGGAAGTCCTTTCTGTTCCATGCACGCTAACTTCCTATTCCATGTGGAAACTTCCCTCTTCATTGTACTCCTAACAAGTAGGAGTCCTACCACGACCACCGGTACGGCCCCCACCACGCCTTCTGCTCTTTCGTCCCTCCATTTCGTTCTATAAGACAAGGAATCTAGTGTCATCACGCTAGTTAACAAATAGAATTCAACAAGTACTTTAAGATGTTAATATACACTAGCCATCTGCAATTAACCATTACACTACCTTTCGACTTCTATTTGACCACCTTTATGACTCCATCAGATAACAAGTCTTCATCTAATACTTTCTAAGACATACTATACATAAACTACTTTCATACCTGATGTTGTGGCTCGAGTTACCCGTACTGGCATCCGCTCTCGGTCCCATTCATAGTTTAAGTTCAGACACTGGGAGTGTCTAAATATCTCAAACTATTGCTCTGATACCAACTTGTAAGGCCCCAAACCCAGGACGCCTCACTTGTTCGATTTACTTATTCACAAACAGTTCTTAAACTTGAATATCAAATAACGCTGCGGAAAACTTTCATTTAAACACAACCGTAACATTGTCAGACATGCGGAAGCGTAAACATTGTCTAAAACATTCATTACATAACATACACATAACGTAACGGGATGCCAGTCATCATATTAATTGGGTAACTCTTCATCGCATGCCAAGCATCACCGTCCCTCTGTACCTGTCCTTAGCCTGAATGTGCATACTAAATGTCAGCTACGCTGGTGAGTTCTAGCTTTACATAAAACCTTAACATAAACATTTTTTCCAAAAACATAACATACATTTATTTAACAAAAGCATACGTAAAACATGCTATAACCATCATAACCTCATAACGTAACATCATAACATTACATCATCATAACATCATCACATAAGTCAACATGAACCGAATCTGCTCCTTTTCGTAACCGTCAATTCCAACATCATGGGTTGGCGGAGAAACCCCGAGGCACACCACCACTAGGCCATTCAACACTGTACTGTCCTTTGGGTGAAGAAATCCTAGGGCCCGATACCTCAAAGCCCTTCGACACCAACAAGTACCTTAGACACTATTTCCCCGCAAGGAATAGTACCTTCCATCGGGATCCCGGAAATCCTGTGAGTGATCGTCTTCACCCCATCATCAACCAGTTGTACAACCGTTAGCCAGCGACAAAGCCCCCTGTAAGGGTAAGGCTAATACATATATACATACCCTAGCTCCCGTAGGAACTCATGGCAGATTCGTTCATTTGTGACTTTCATAAAATCTTTACCTCATTTTAGTTAAAGCATTCGTACGTTTTATTAAACAATGTTTCATTCGTAAACCTTTTGTAAACTTCCTTTGGCAAAACATTTCATGAAAATCATCCTTCGTAAACATCTTTTCTTAAACGTCATTTCACAAACATCGTTTCGTAAAACATCATTTCGTAAACATCGCTTTCGTAAAACATCATTTCGTATGTATGCACACCAGCTCAAAAATATTAATTAAAACATTTAAAGAAGACCAGTCTATCGATACTCAACCCGAAGTTGATGCCTTATCTATTACTTAAGCATATACCGATCTGCACATACATCAAAGTGCAGATTCTATCATTTGCACAAGAGTCGTCTAGAAACGTTACTAGCGACTCATGAGAGTAGGCTGAGACAAACGCCAGCGACACTAGAGTGCCGACTGAGAGTATCGGCAGGCACACCTGAGAGTCGGTTGGGAGAGTCGCCAGCCACACTCATAAGTGTCGCCTTAACTTGCATTTAGGACTTCGCGTTGTGCTAGGGAGTCGATTCTTAGCGTGTTTATTAGAGGGTCGACTTTCAGGGGGCCGACTCTCAGGAGTCATTTCTCTGAGGGCCGATTCCCTCCTTGGCCGACTCTCCTCTTCGTCTCCCTCGTTGAGAGTCGGCATATTGCAGGTGCCGACTCTTGAGAGTCGGCTCAAGAACAACAATCATCTCCAGGTCTGATTTTAATCCAAAACCTTAACTTTTTACATCCAAAACGTTTGTCTAGCTTCTATGAAGCCAGATCTGAGCTTTAAACCTTATTTCATACGTAAAGGTTCCACCTTAGAGATGTTGCAGAAACATGATGAAGAAGAAATCAGAGCTTGGATGTTGCTCCCCCCATTTTCTCTCTCTAGAAGTCCAAGCTTTCTCTCTTTATGTTTTGGTGAAATTTGGCGGAAATGAGGAAGAAGATGCTGAATCATGCATTTATATGCATGGGCTACACCGGCCCATTAGAGCCGAGCCCAAGCGCACTCCCTCCCCTTTCACTCCTTCTTTGATTAAATCCCGACCTCGCTTTCATGGACGCATCGTCTTCGTTTTATTCTTTCTTATTATTTTTTTATTTTTTTTGGGATGTTACATTACATAATTATTAATTTTTTTTAATTTAATTCATTTGTATATATTATTTATATTAAAAAATAATTCTATTTAAATCACAAATAAATAAAAAAAAACTTATTTAATTTAATAAATTGGATTACAAATACTTTGTAAAAATACAACAAAATAATTCTATTCTTCGACTAGATGATTTATAAACATCAGTGACGCTTGAACCGCACTCACCGGAAGCTCTTCACCATCCGATGAGTCGGATGATGAAGATAAAACCATTGAAACTTGAAATTTAGAGAGTATTTAGGAAAATATAAAGTGTAGGTTTTTTAAGAAGTGGTAATTAATTTGTATATATAGATAGTTTAAAAAAAATTAAAAATTGTTTTTTTAATTTCCGTGCCCCCCAACGACACTATTGACTGAACGGCTAGTTTTACTAGCCTCTTCCCCCTTCTCACGCCGGTGAACACCACCACGACCCCCTTCTCACGCCCCCCTCACCTCCACCCGGTTCGGTGTTTCACGCCCGTGATGGGGTGAAGTGGCACCACGCCCTGGCTCTAACGGTGTGATTACACATAGTCTAAATAAAGAATGTCGTAGGTTATGAATGGATTCCCAAAAACGTTTCTTTTCCTTCAAAATTAATTTCATTCTATAATATCTCTTTATTTACATTATGACATTTATTGGATTAAATTCACTTAATCCAATTTAATTCAAACTAAAGTCTATTTAATATTACAATTTTATTAAATTTCTATTCTATATATAATCTAATCTAATACTAGTTGATTGTCGAACCAAAAAACTAATGAAATTATACTAGTTTATTTTAAAAAAAATTCATCTTAAGATAATTAAAAGGTAATAAATAATCTAATTATAAATAGATTTTAACACTTGTTGTTTTACTCGTAAATCACATTTTATCTCAAGCAATTTATTTATTTATGTACTATTTTTATTATTAATATTATTTCAAAATTCGGGATGTTATAATAACCGTGCTTCAATCCGTACAGTCGTGCCTTCATCACAATGTATTGTATTGTAATACAAAACTTTCAGGTCTTCATCACAAAATGATGATACTTTTTCTCATTTACTTGTTAATATTCCAGGATTTCAAGATGATTTTGGATGTCGATGACATGTTGAACCCTGAAGGTGAGGGTATGGAGAGACCTGAGATTGATGGAGAAGATAAAGACAACGAATACAAAGGAAAGGAGGATGAAGAGGAAGAAGATAAAGAAGGTGAAAAGAAAGATGACAAACCACCGTATGATGATAATGGTGGATTTGGAGATGTGCATTCCAGTTCAATAGGTTCTGAATCAGATGTCAAAAGTCCCTGTAACATCCCAAATTTTCAAGAAATGAAAGTTTAAGGTTAAAAATGAAAAATCTGAAGTTGGAGTAGATATCAGACCGATATCATTCCTCCCATCGGTCCGAAGTGAGCCGAGGGTCAAATGTCGGACCGATATCAGTTGGATAGCGGTCCGATAACCGCCATTGCGCCACAACCCCTAATATTAACCCATGTTCGGTGACTCAGCTCTAGGGTTTTACACGTGTCTTGATAACGGACCGACATCCATGCACATAACGGTCCGCTATGTGCTCACCAAGACAAATAAGCAGACATAGGGGATGTCGGGGCCAATATGGTTCTAATGTCGGTCCGACATGAGTCCCATCTGAGCCCTATAAATAGTTTGTATAAGCCGTTCATTTGAAACATCCACAAAACATCACCACCACTTCACACACACACACGCATACCAAGGATATAGGAATGACGGTTACAAGCACGGTGGTTACGAGTGCGGTACGTTGCGAGTGCGGTACGTTGCGAGTGCGGTATGTTGCGAGTGCGGTTCGAGTTCGGAGAATCATTTAAAGCGAGGAACGAACTTAGAAACTACCCGAGGATAAAGTAAGTACACTGACCCGTACCCTAGACACGATTATGTGAATTATGTGCTTAAATGATATGTGTTATGTGATATGTATATGACGAGGGTACGGGGTAATGAATGGTTAGTCTAGACATTAAACGAAAGTAATGGAGTAGTCACGACGTGTCCAAGAGGTGGTGGATACGCCGCTGGTACTTCCTATATATAAATCTCTTGATACTTCATGGTGAAACCATTATGAATGTTTAGGGGTATAGGCTAATACACAGTAATGAAAATATATTAAACGTACGGGAGAACTTCCAATCGGTATGTTGTTATCTGACAAATGAAATGTTCTGTCTAAGGAAAGAGTGGTTTATAAATCTCTCCTAGACCCGTCACTCTTTCGTGGGAACATCTCTGTCGGAGGTACTACTGTGGAGGGATAATCACCCCAGTTTACAATATATGACAAGTATGAATATGTGATGAAAATGTACATGAGTACGAGAATATACCATGCAAGAATACATGATGAATATGAATACGTGAAATGCATGAAGAATACATGAATGCATGTTGATAGGTGTAATCTGTGAATGAGTATGATGAAACGAGTCAAAACCCTAAAATGGAATAAGGGAGTACTCACGAAATGTTAAAGGGGTGGTGGATACGGCGCTGGTACTTCCTATATATAAACCCTTTTATTACATCATGGAGAAACCGTTACGAAGATTTAAAGAGAGGACTAGTTGGGAAGTAAATCAAGCATATACGTAAATGCTTGATACATTTGGGAGGCTGTGAGTAAAAAATACTCAAGGTCCCAAATGAAATGAGATACTCGGCCTCTAAGGTGGATCTCAATAAATAATAAAGAAGAGAACTAAAAAGATTCCAAGCCTACGAGGCTGAGGAAAAGAAAAGGAAACGCTAGGCCTACGGGGCTGAAGGAGGAAAAGATTCCAAGCCTACGGGCCTGAGGAATGAATGAGTCTTCGTGACAAATGCAAGAGGTCTAAACTAACGAGTATAAGAACCTTGGCAATACTCGGACCGGAGGTACGACCTAAGATGGTTGTGACGGGGTTAGCACACCCATAAAATATACAAATGACGTGACCGGAGGTATGTCCGGAGATGGTCACGGGTGCGCCGAGAGGCTAGGAAACTTAAACAATAATAAGAACCTAAAGGGTTCAAAATAAAATGAACGATTCAATGTACTTACTTAGCGTAAGCTAATTCAAAAACGTTTTCTAAACACTGAAGGAAAGAAGCACATGGAATGAAGCTTCCTGAGGACAGGGCTACGGAGATAGAGAAATCCCTATATAGAATGATGTAATTATATCATCTTTTGTAAAACAATAATATTATAATGAAAATTTTTTACCTTAGCCAATTATAGTAAGGTTTTGTTAATCTGGGACCTGTTTTCCGCATTAAACTCTGATAAAATAATAAAGAAATAAGTAGGGTATTTCAGTCCCACAAATAAACAATACACAAAGACTCATTATGACACTCAACAAGAATTCAAAGAAGCTAATGGTTCTGTTCTAGGAAGAATGGAGTATATTGTTGACGACAACAATGACTTTGATCTTCCTGCTGATCAAATAGAGTCAAAAGCAAAGTCAACTGAGTCTGAAGCAGAGAAAGTCAAAACTAGCAAACCTAACTATAAAGACATCCGGTGGAAGAAGAAAGAACATTTGTCATTCGTCGAAAAAGTCATCCAGAAGGTTTATCCGAGAAAAGCGTTGAACGGAAGGATAGACAAATGCACGTTGTAAAGACGGAGAATGGAGAGATTCAATACTTTGAGAAACTCCAATTTCTGCCTAGATGGGACATTTGAGAAATAGGAAAGCTTGAGTTGATCAACCCAATGAACTATCCTAATGCATATTCGGTTAAGAACTTTCTAAGGCGTCAATGTAATCAAGAAAAATTCACTAGCTTCATTCCTTGATATCTTGATAGAAGAAAGTTAAAGCAGATTAATCCTAAAACTTTAAAAAGGAAGATAGTGTATGTGGTACAACCGGCTGAGACTATGGTGACGGTGAAGATTCCAGAAAGAAAGCCAATCTTGATTAAAGACTTTGAAAAATGGTATTATGACAGCAGAACAAGCGAAACTGTTATGCTTCAGAAAGATAAGTCAAAGATTCTAGTATTTAATCCTATGGATTTGTTCAGTTTTTGGGATGAAGATATGAAAGTTTTGTATTACAATACGATACATTGTGATGAAGGCACGGCTGTTAGAATTGAAGAACGGTTATACATAAGAGTTGTTGCACACTGTTTATGAATGCGTCAAGAAGCTAAAGTGTTAAGAAAAGAATCAGAAAGCCTCGAGAACTAATAGTCCATCGAAATGAAACCGTTGTGTTTTGAATTTTATCAAATGTAAAGTTTTCGGGCAAAGAATGTTTCAGTCGAAAACGTATTCGCACGAAGTCGTTTTCGGTCGAAAACTCTTGTCTATATATAGTTGTGTTGTTAGAACTCTTTAGTAACTGATGGCGTTTGATGTGTCGTTTTTAGTATAAAAATATAATAAATATATCTTTAGGATGGTTTTACGAGATCATGTTTTAAATTTATAAAATGATAATTACTTTAACTTAAAAACATACACAATAGGCAAGTGTACCTATCGCAACGTAATATAGTTTAGGTAAGAACCAAGTATCGAACCAATGGACACGGTCGAGTTCAAGTACTCAACTTTTTTTATCGTTTAGCCGGATCATATAGTGAGTGGATTTTGTGTGCTCGTGAAGCAGAATAGTAAATGACAGAAAAGTAAATAACGGTAAAGTAAATAACATAAAAGTAAAAATGTGTGTGATGTGTGTAACAGAAATGTTACAAACAAAATAGTAAATAGCAGAAAAGTAAATATCTTGGAGATGATCACGTCACGAAGAGTATTGCTTCGGGATTCGAATTCCAAAGTCTTTGCATAATTTCTTCTTTGTCGATCCAAAGATGATATCATCTACATAGATTTGCACCAATAGAATTTCTCCCCCTTCATCTTTGATAAACAATGTCTGATCAATGGCACATCTTCTAAAATTGTTGCTGAGTAGATAGCCTGGCAAAGTCTCATACCAGGCTCTGGGGGCTTGATGTAGTCCATATAGAGCCTTGTCTAGTTTGAAAACTTTGTTTGGTTGTGAGGGATCTACAAAGCCTGGAGGCTGTCTGATATATACTTCCTCTCCAATCTTCCCATACAGAAAAGCACTCTTGACATACATCTGATAAATAGTAAAGCTTTTGGATGCAGCATATGCTAGGAAGATTCTAATGGCATCTAGTCTGGCAACAGGAGCAAAGACTTCATCATAGTCAATTCCTTCTTCCTGTGTGTATCCATGAGCCACAATTCTGGTTTTGTTCTTAATTACAATCCTTCTTTCATCTTGCTTGTTCCTAAAGACCCACCTTATGCCTATAGCAGTATGGCCATGTGGAAGATCAACTAGGGTCCACACCTTTTGTCTTTTGAATTGCAGCAACTCTTCTTGCATTGCTTCAATCCAACTATTGTGTTGCAAAGCTTCATCTATCTTCTTTGGTTCAAATTGAGACAGAAAACAGGAGTATAGACAGATATTAGCTTTATGAGACTTGCTTCTACTTTGAACTCCTTGTTGAACTTGGCCAATGACATTTTCTAAGGGATGTTCTTTATTGATTCTTTGTGTGGGAACAACATCCAATTGTATTCCATGGTCAAGATTGCTTTGATTTTGATCAGGAAGATGATGATTGTCGATAGGGTTGTTTGCAGAAATGTCTTCAACAGCAACAACATCTGTAGGTGAGTTGTCAGCAGCATCAGATGAAATACCTTCATCTTGATCTTCATTGTCAGAAAGAGTGTTGCTGGTGACATTTGAGTTGCTTGTTCTGACTTCACCGGCTTCAATAGCATCAACAACAGATGGAGGATCAATGGATGGTCTTTTGATTCTTATAGATGGATCATTGAAGCCTAATATGTAGTCATCAAATGATGTAGATGCTTGCTTTTTGGAAGAGGTAGATTCCATATTTGAGAAGATGAGAGGTTCAAATACTTGTGAAAAGGAGTCAATATCAAAAATTCAGTCTGGTCCTTTACCCTTTTCACATGGAATGTGTTCCCTACATTCCACATTTGATGATTCTTCAACTATTCATGTTCTGGAATTGAATACTCTGTAAGCCTTGGATTGAGAGGAATAGCCCACAAAATATCCTTCATCAGATTTGGCACCAAATTTTGGAAGAACACCATTGGTGATAAGAATAGTACATGGACATCCAAGGGGTTTTAGGAAGCCAATGTAGGGAACTCTATTGAACTATAGCTCATAAGGTGTTTTGTTGAGAGGCTTGACAATGACAATTTTATTTTACACATAGCAAGCTGTGCTAACTGCCTCTGCCTAGAATGTGAGAGGCAGTTTTGAGTCGGCCAGCATTGATCTTGCAGACTCAATGAGAGTTATGTTTCTCCTTTCAGCAACCCCATTTTGTTGAAGAGTTGTTGGAGCACTGTATTGTCTTTCAATACCTTTGCTTTCACAAAAACAATTCAAGGTCTGGTTCTTAAATTATGTACCTTGATCACACCTTATGATTTTGACTTTCTGATTGCTTTGATTCTCAACCCTAAAAATGTAGGATTTAAGAATTTCAGCAGTTTCATCTATTGTTCTCAAGAAGTATACCCATGAGAATCTGGTGTAGTCATCAGTTATCACCAGACAATATGACTTCTTGCCCATTCTTTATCTGTGAAAAGCATCCAATGCTTCTGATCACATATTTGAGACACACTTATGAGGTTGAACTCTAGTTCTTTTACATAGTTCACCTTTTCAATGCTCATTCTCTCATTGAACAAAGTTCATGTCTAGTGACAGATCCTCCCTTTGAATCACTTCCAAATGCAACATATCCTCCATACAAGTTTCTGAAATCTGAGAGGATGGATCTGTTGCCTGTCATGTGCCTGGAACAACCACTATCTACAACCCATGTGTTATCATTATTTCCTTGTTTTCCCTGCACATTAGAGAGATCTAGTTAGAAGGAGGGACCCAAGAACGTGCAGACTTGGGTGAGTGTGCTTTGAAGCCAAAATTATCACTATGCAGGCATTCAATAGATCCAATGATGATACTTTGAGAGGATGAAGATGTGGACTTGGCTTTCTATTTTTGAATAAACTTTCCAGAACCTTTTCCTCTATCAACAGCAGATGTGACTTTGGTTGCTTATTGTTCTTTCTGGATTTCAAGATTTGATGTTGATGGTTTTGAGTGATCAGCAGCTAACTTGGTTACTGCTAGTTTTGGCTGATCAGCAGCAAACTTGATTGTCGCTGATAGTGTTAACTGATCAGCAACAGATTTGGTTGCTACTGAAGGCTTGGGTTTGTTTTTCGTCCTTTTCGGCTTCATGTGATCAGCAGTAATTTTGATTGCTGCTGACTGTTCAGCAAACACCTGCTTCTCCTTCTTTACCTTCCTATTAAAAGTGGGCTTTTCTGTTGGGGTTCTTCTATAGACCTGCTGCTGGTTAGGAAGAATCTTGATTATTGTTGAGGCTGATTGAGAGATCAGGTTGAATGGATTGAATTTACAATATGCAGCAAAGTGGTTTGATTCACCACATATGATGCAAGATTGTTGAACTTTTGGGATCTGCTTCCTTGGTGGAGAGATAGATTTTCTGAAGCTAGTTGCTTTGGCTTCATAGCTTCTTACCTTCTTGTTCTTGTTGGTCTTCTCAAAGGCTTGTTGCTTAAGATTTAATTGCTGCTGAAGGTAATAGAAGCAGGTGTTGGCGGTATGATTGTATTTTCCACAGACAAAGCATGATTTAGCAATTTGATCCCTTTGAAAGTACACATAGACCTTTCTTTTGAATAAGTCTTTGAAGTTCCAAGGATGAGTTTTTTTATGCTTAAAGGTGGCTTCCTCCAATGTTCTATGAACATATGGAGTTCTGTCTCCAGATGCATGACATATGTCAAACACCTTCCTTGGTTGGTTTGCTTGATGATTTGTAGAGATTGAGGATTGTCCCTTTTCAATAATTAACTTTCTTTCTTCAGGAGGATAGCTAATTTTGATATGTTTGGTGAGTTGAGGTACTGGTATAGAGGGAATAAAGGGACTTGGACCATTGGTTTGGATTACTCTACCAGATTTGGTGATTTTGAGAATTAATTTATTGGTATGGAGTAATGGGGCTTCACTGGTTTCAGTGGATTCTGAGCAAATGGACTCAGATTCAGTTGAGGTATTGCATTCTTGCACAACTGTTTCTTCTTTGGACGGATCAATGTTTTGGTTTGCATGGTCAAGGTTTGTGAGGTTGAAGTTAGGTTCATGGATGGCTACATAGTCAGCAGGTGGTGGTACAGATTTGTAAGTTTGCTCAGCTTGATACCCAAGACCAGCAGTTACCTTTTCATGAATTTGAGCATCCAAAAGTCTTTACAGCTTTTTGGATGCAAATTCATATTTGTCAACATGAACCTTTTGTTCTGTCAGTTCAGCTCTTGTAGCTTTTAGCTTAACCAATAGATCATCAATCTGAGTTTCAAGATTTTTTGTTCATGTTTTAATGATGAAATCTCTTTCTTTAGACAATTAATATTTTCTTTGTAACTGTTTTCAACCTTTTTAAATTCAGATTTCATTTGATGAAACTCTTCATTTTGATCTATAAGATTTTGGTTATGCTTTCTATATACTAGAACCTTATTAATGCAAGCTTGAGAACAGAGATGTTCATATACCTGAGGTGATATCTCCTTGGTGTCTGCCATGAGATCTTGGTTTGTAGCTGTTGGTTCTACATATTGAAAACTCCAGTCAAAATCAGTTGTTCCCACTTGTTAAGTTGCACATGTTGTAGTTTGAGCATGATGAGTGTTTTGACCTACCTGACTTTGATGTGTCTGTCTTGGCTGTGTAGTAGCTGGGTTTGCTTTTGGTGCCTTACATTCTCTGGCAAAATAGCCAAGTTGATTACAGTTGTAACATATTAGCTGGCTCTTATCCAACCCAACTCTAGTGTTAGAGTTGTTGCTTGGAATAGGTCTCCCAATTCTAGAGTAGAACATTTTAGCTCTAAGAGATAACATAGCATAAGAGTGTTGTATGTCCATTTCTTCTAGGTCATCTGGATGAAAACACTCCAGATCTTCTTTGATAAATGACATATTGCTTGGGTTTTCAGAGACAAATGCAGCAGAGTTATTTTGAGGTGGGGCTTCAAGGAGAAAATTTGAGTTGCTAGTTTGTGAGTTGGGAGTTTGTGGATGGGTAACAATAGTAGTTGCTTGAACTTGGAGTTGAGTGGTCAGAGTGTAGTGCAGAGGAAGTGATGGATGACGAGGATAAGGATGAAAGACCCGAGCTTCTTTCTCTAGTTTGAATCAATTCTAGCTCATATGTCTTCAGCATTCCAAACAGCTCAGTCATTTTGAGAGCCTTCAGGTTTTCAGTTCTTCTGATTGACACTGTGTAAAGAGTCCAGCAACTTGGAAGAGATCTAATAAACTTTTTGAGAATGTCTTCATTCTCCAGCTTAACTTTAGAGCTCTGCCACAAGATAGGTGTACATGTTGTATAGAGTGGTAAGAAACTCAACATCCTTGTAGACAAAGTTTTCAATCTGTTTCTTTAGAATGTCTCTTCTATTTTCTTTCACTTCTTCAGAACCAGCAAACATCTTTTCAAGAGCTTCCCATAGCTCTTTGGCGGTTTTGTATTCTCCGAAGTTATGAAAAACTTCATTTGGTAAGCACATATGTATAGCTCCCATAGTTTTAAAATCTACCTCCATCTTCTTGATGTCTTCTTCATAATATTTGGAGGCTTCTTTAGGAACAGATGGACCTCCAAAGTCAGCAGAAACCACCATAGGCACATACGGACCATCAATTATGGATCTTCACATTCCATATTCTTGGTAGCAGAAGAAACTTTCCATTATTCTCTTCCACATCTCATAATCTTCTTCAGACACCAGTCTTGGTGGTCTGTGAAGGCTTCCAACATCATCAAATCCAGTATTCTAAGCCATACTTTGGATAGATGGTTTAGCAGCAAAGGGATAACAGAACCAGATACTGATTAAACAAGTGTTAGTTTGTTTAATCTGAGAGCCAAAGATTTGATACCACTTGTAGGATCGGTGTTTTACAAGATGGTTATGTTCAGTTGAGATTGGCGGAAACAATCATAACTATGCAATGTAAACAGGAAACAATGATGATACTTATAAATGCAAATTGTATTAATCTTCAAAGTTTACAAGTAACAGAGAGACTCTAAGGAAGCACACTTGTGTAATAAGAAGATACAATACATATAAAGGAACTTAGAATCAAGACAGACCCTTGATTCTAAGGATCAGATCTAATACCAGCCGTTGATCTTTGATAGTTACAAGTTACACTACAATTGGTAGACAACTAAAAGACAAACTGCAGCAAACAGTATGAATCAGGTCGAAAGACTTCTTAGGAATCTTTGCAGGAGACTTCAGAAGTAGTAGCTTTGTCTTTAATCATCTGCACCAATAACATTCCTTCTGCTGATAGATGTGTTAGTGTTACAGCAAAAGGTGTCAGTAGCAAAGTCAAACATGTTGATGATTTGCCTATCAGCAGCATCAATGTTTGATGTTGTTGAAAAGCCTATTAGCATCAACTTTGGACTTCAGCAGATAAGGCTATCCGCAACATAGTTGTTCATCAGCAGTGGAACTTAACTATCAACAGCATATGCCTTATCAGCAGCAACTTTGTAAGTCAGCAAAACTGTAGAGTTCGCAGCATCTATACTTAGAGAACTCTGTAGCCATCGGTCTTTATCTTTACAATGGGTACAGGTTCATTGTTCACTTGCTGATTAATAGACCAATTTATAATGAAATCTGTCCATTCAGGTTCCTTACTGCCAACATCATCCATATAATCTTTCCAATTCAATTATTCTTTCTCTATGAACTTTACATCACGACTGACACAAATCCGTTTCGTGTTAGGATCAAATAATTTGTATGCTTTAGATCCTTATTCAGTTCTTAAATATACCGTTTGAGTGCTTATTTCGTCTAACTTCTTTAGATGAGGCAGCAACACTTTAGCATTGGCAATGCAGCCAAAAACCCTAAGACGTTTTAGGTCTGGCTTTTTACCCTTAAGTGCTTCGTATGGTGTACTATCCTTTAATGCTCTGGTTGGTACATAGATGGCGTGTCTAACTGCTTGTCCCCATAAGTTCTGAGGCATCTTTGTTACCTTTAACATACTTCTAGTAGTAGACATAATAGTCATGTTCCTTCGTTCTACTACTCCATTTTGTTGTGGTGAGTATGGTGTAGTGAGTTGTCTTGCTATGCCATTTTCCTTACAGAAGTGTGTGAATTCCTTAGATGTGAATTCTCCACCTCTATCTATCCTTAACATCTTCAACTTAGTTCCTATTTTTGTCTCAACTATCAACTTGAATTCCTTAAATATCTTAAATGCTTGATCTTTCGAATTCAGAAAATATGCCCACATGTATCTACTACAGTCGTCTACTAGAAGGAATATGTAGCTCTTTCCTGAGTGTGTTAGCGGTGAAATAGGACCACAGAGATCTCCATAGACTAAATCCAATGGTTTTGCTGATTAGAACTTAGCCTGATTTGGGAATGGAGATCTACTATGTTTCCCTAATAAACATGCATCACCGACTTGGGTTGCCTGATTAATCCGAGGAATTCCATGAACTAGGTTCTTCCGAGTCATATTCTTGATTGCCTTAAAATTTAGATGACCTAATCGAGCATGCCACATCCATGCTTCAGCTTCCATGTTTGCTAGCAGACATATGGGTGTACCCGTCTTCAGGTTAACATTGTTGAATCGATTTTTCGAGCGCGTGACCTTTATGAGAAGCTTCTGATTTAAACCATAAAGTCATAGTAGATCGTGTTCCATGATGACCTTACATCTATTCTCCGTTAACTGTCTGAGCCTTAGAATATTACTTCTTCGATTTGGAATGTAATAAACTTGTGAAATAACTCGTTGTTCCTTGTTTTTACACTCCAATATTATTGAACCTTTTCCTTTTATTTCCACATATGATCCGTCTCCAAACCGAACTTTTCCCATAATTCTCTCATCAATCTCTGTGAAGTGTGTTCGCGTGCCAGTCAAACGATCGCTTTCTCCGTTGTCTAGATACCACAAACTTTCATCAGTAGAACTCTACTTGCTGGGTTTGAAACCTATTTTGTTTAAGAAGATTTCCAGATGATTTTTGTGGTTTTCTGAAAATGCTATTATAAGGGTCGGTTCTTCGTCTTCTTGCACAAGATTGGCCTGATCTTCTGCATGATCCTTCTGTGGGCATTTCATTACATAATGCCCGAGTTTACTGCAGTTAAAGCATTTCAGTTTGCTTAAGTCTCTCACAAACTTCTTTCCTTTGTTGAAGTTGTTGTTTTTTGGACATTTGTTGTGTGGAACTGTTGTCTCTTCCTAATGGAGCAAATCTTCCACGGCCTTGCCCGCATGGATTAAACTTTCTTTGTCCTCGTCTTCCCTTGTACTGACCACGACCGGTCATTATTATCATGACGTGTGAATAATAATTTGTCTTGGTTTTCTGCTAGACCTCCTTTCTTCAATTTGACTCTTTCTTCGAAAGTCTTCAACCTTCCGATTGCTTCATCTAAATCTGATTATTGTTCTATGGATGCTACTATTTGAAAGAATTTATCCGGCACAGAATTTAGTAACTTCCGTACCATAATTGATTCATCAAATGTTGATCCTAAATTGTTTGCTCTAGAAACAATACCATTTAGTTTTCCGGTGAACAAATCGATCGTATCTTCTTCCTTTATTCGCAGCATCTCAAATTGAGTGTCTTTAAACGTGCTTTCTGGTCTCGATCCACACCGATGTGTCTAGACTTAAACGTGTCCCATATTTCTATTGCGGATTTTCATTTTGCTACTTGCAAAACAAGATCTTCTCGTAATGATTGAAAAAAGTATGTTGTTGCAGTTTTATCCTTCTTGACATCCGGTTGCGTCGTTGCCGTCGGTTCAATCATTTCCTAAAGACCGTTTGCCTCAATGATGGTCTTGATACGTATAACTCATACGGTATAGTTGTAGATTTAAGTATTGGGCATTGGAAATTGGACAATGTTGCAACTTCCTTATACTGTATTATTACCCTTGTGTTTGTAGGCGGTGTCTCCGACATGATTTCTTAAAACAGATTCTAGGGTTTCTAGATAGTATGAATTTTCCCTCGAATTCTTAACAAGAAACCAATCTATGTTGTTTCTAGGAGTCTAATCTTTAAGAGGATGTTTGGGATTGAGTTTGAAAATGACTTATTGACTTATTGGCTTTTTTTAAAAAGCCAGTAAGTCAAAAAAGTGTTTAGCATGGATAAAAGTCATTTTTATTTTGACTTTTTGATAAGTATTAAAAAGTTGTTTTCCAAAAGACACAAATCCTAGCTTTTTAAAACTATTTATTACTTTTTGAACATAAAATTACCAATCTACCTACCTTTTACCCTACAATAAATATTTCTCGTTCTCTCATCTGCTCGCAACTCTCTTGCGTTCTCTTTTCGATGGCTGCAACACGTTCTATTTTCCGGTGCAAATCGCCGTCGCCGATTACATCATCGGAGGTAACTCGATTTGCCATATATACCTAATAATCGATTTTTGTATTTTTTTTTACATTACAGCCGTCGCTGGTACTCGATTTTTGCAATATTGTTTTGCATTACAGTCATCGCCGTCACTTCGATTTGCCAAATTGTTTTTGACTTATTGGTTTTCATTATAGTTGTTGATATTTGCCATATATACCTGATTCATGATTTTTGCATTCTATCTGTTTGCATTAGTATTGCTAATAATCGATTTTGCATTATAGTTATTATATTAGTTGATGGTTTTAATTGTTTTTTAATAGTTGTTAATCGATTTGCCAAATTGTTTTTGTTAATCGATTTGCCAAATTGTTTTTGTTAATCGTTATGTTGTTGTTGCCGGTGATGTTAATCGATCATACTGATTTTTAATTGTGTTACTACGTAATTATCAGATAATGGATGGAAACCACCCTAATGTTGTTGATTGTGAAACATCTAATAAAAAGAATAAACCAAAATTTGTGTGGGTTAATGCTACATTCATGGAGTTTATCGATGCTTGCTTGACTGAACTTAAAAATGGGAATAGCCTGGTACTCACTTCAATAAGGTTGGGTGGACGAATTTAGAAAAAACCATGAAGGAAAAAAATGGCAAAATCTTTGATAAAAAATAAGTTAAAAACAAATGGGACCACATGAAAAAAGAATGGAAGCTTTATGACCGCTTAATGAGGCTTGAAACTGGAATCGGTGGGACAAGAAGCTTAATCGATGCATCGCCTGAGTGGTGGGAGGAGAAAATAAAGGTAAGTTATTATTTTTAATCATTTGTAGTTATGACTGCATCGTGAAATCAATGAATTCATCCGCTTATCTTGTAGGTAGATAAAGAGTTTGCCAAATTTAGGGACACAAATTTGGACATATACGAGACACATTATGCTCCTTTGTTTCGGGATTGCGTTGCCGTTGGAGATCAGACTATGACTCCATTACAATTTCAAAACAATAGCAATCTGAACGATGTTCGACGTGAAGGAAATATAGAGGGCATAGTAGATAGTGATGAAATCAATTTAGGTGACGATGAACTTTTATTTCATAGTCCCGTTGAAAGTAGTTCGAGTAAAAGAAAGAAGTCTAACGATGTTTCCAACAACCGTTCAACCAAGAGTAAAAATTCATCTTTTGAGGAAAAACTAGATGTTGTATTGGATGCCTTATCAACAAAAAAACACACAAACTTTTTCACCAAATAATCCCTCTCCAACAATATCAGATTGCATGAACATTGTCATCACTTTTCCCGGTTACAAAGAAGGTTCCAAAAAGTATTCACAAGCATTGTGTGTCTTCATCAAAAAGCAAAATCGTGAAGCTGTTATGTTTCTGACGGCTGACTAAGCAAAGATGGAGTTCTTTAAGTTACTTATGGAAGAATGATTTGTCGTTTCACATTATATCTTATTGTTTGACCTTATGTGTTATCGTTTGACATTATGCTCTATCGTTTTACATTATGTATTATCGTTTGACATTATGTTCTATCGTTTTATATTACGTATTATCGTTTTGATTTTAAATTTATATTATATAGGATGGATAGTGACGACTCTGATTCATATGATAGTGATGAAGAATATTGGGTGACCGATGATATAGAATTCAAAAAGTTATGTGGAATAGTTGTGAAATGGATAATAATAGCTCGTAACTTGCGTAACGCAAGAACGCCATGTCACACCTTGGATCACACAGGGAACATATTTATTAATGAAATATTAAATGGCCATGCTAGACGCTGTTATGAAAGGTTTAGACTGCACGTACCAGTTTTTAGATAGTTATGCACACATCTTGCTACTAACTACGGATTGAAACAAACATGTAATATGTCTATTGAGGAGTCGGTCGGAATCTTCTTGATGACTTTGGCTCATGGATGTACGAATAGGTATGGTTAAAAATCTTTTAATAATTCCGGGGAAACCATTCATAGACATTTCCATACAGTTTTGGCAGCCGTGCTTAAGATGAGTGACGACATCATCAAGCCAACCACAAACTATAATGATGATGTACCCGTATATATATTCAATAATCCTCGATATTATCCAATGTTCAAGGTATTATCCAATGTTCCAGTTACTTTGATGGTAGTTAAACTTTAACAAATGATTTAATTATGATATCTTTTTTTGTATTTGTAGGATTCAATTGGCGCTATAGATGGGACACACGTGAGGGCATCGGTTCGACAGAGCGATCAAGTGAAGTACATTGGTCGAAAGGGATATGCTACACAAAATATAATGGATGTTTGTGATTTTAACATGTGCTTTACATTTGTATGGGTCGGACGGAAGGGGATCGCGCATGACACAAAAATTTTCAATGAAGCCTTACAGAGACCAGAGCTTCGTTTTTTGCATCCAACGGGCGGTTAGTATAATTTTTTATAGCAATTCAATTTCTATGTTTTTAACACTTGTTTGAAACGAATAACATTTGTTTATTTTATTTGTAGATAAATATTACGTTGTTGATGTCGGATACCCAAATACTAAAGGGTTTGCTCCATACAAAGGTACGAACATTCGTTATCATCTACCGGATTTTCGAGGTGGACAGACTAGTGCTATATGTGCTCCTCGTGGACAGAAAGAAACATTTAACTCTCATCACTCATCATTGCGATATATCATTGAACGAACTTTTGGAGTGTGGAAAGCTTGGTGGGCGTTATTGAGAGATATACATATTAATTACAAGTAAGAGCACCAAGTGAGTATTGTGATAGCATCGAGGACGATCCTTAACTTTATTAGAAAAGCCGGTAGATTTGATGAAGCATTTGACAAGGCATAACAAGAAACCTACAATCCCACATAAAGTGGTACTAGTATTGAAGTTCATGAAAAAGTTCTGGTTACACGTTGTACGAATAATGATGATATATATATGGCAGCGATACGAGATATTATTGCGCAAGATATAATGGCATCGCGGGGATGAATGTACTATGATATCATTTTGGTATTTTTTATAAATTATTTACAATTTGTATGAACGTAATATTATTATGGTCTAATTAAGAAATTATAAAATTTGTAAAAGAAATTTATATTATTTATTTTGTATTTTTTTTAAATTATAATTTTTGTCCAAAACAATAGTTAATTATATAATAGTATATGTAAATAAGCAATCTCAAACACCCTCAAAGTATAACATGATTTTAAATATAAAAGAATTTTTTTTTATCATTTTACAAAAATAAGCTAAGTCAAACAATTTTTAAAAAATAACTTATTAACTTAATAGTTTTTCCTATCACAAAAGTTAATACAAACAATTTTTTAAAAACATATTTTAAAAAAGTAATAAGTGAATAAACAATTTAAAAAAAAACACTTTTAGAATTAAATAAGTGATACCAAACACCCAATCGACGCATCGGTTCTCAGGAACCGATTCAAACAAGCGTACATATCCGTTCTAAATACAAATGTTACATAGAGACCTTTTACCTATTATGAATTACTTAAGGACTCCAAACTAATAACTAATACATATTTACATAATAGACCTTGGACTTGTATAAGAGAGATGAACGGGATTATATACAACCTTGGTTTAAAAAAGCGCTAGGCGAGGCGAAGCGTTTCGGTCCCAAAATCCGAGGCGCCACGCCTTCACGTATGCGAGGCGAGGGCTTCACGTATGCGAGGCGCTAAGCTAAAAAAGTAATAAAAAATTTAGTAACATTGTTAAAAACTCCTCCTTTTGAGTAATTTTCACAAAACTTGCAAGAAAAACAACTTAAAAACTGATTTAAGTAAAGATACATGTGATTTTCACAAAACTTGCAAAAAAAACACATGAAAAAAAGGCAAAAATACATAAAAAAACAGTGAAAAAAGGCAAAAATACATGAAGCGCGCCTCACCTCGCCTCGCCCCTCAAGCCTGAGGCGGCGCCTCAGGGCGCTTCATGTATATGGGGCGCCTCACCCATTTGAGGCGTTTTGTTCAGCGCCTCACGCCTTAAGCAGCGCCTCATGGCGCTTTTTTAAACCAAGTATACAACAGTCTGGACATTACGATACAAAGTGCCCAAATTTATGGCATCTTAAACATTGGATCTGTGATTTATCACGTATCCAGTTGTTGTTGTTCTTAAGATCGTTGTTCCTGTTATGGGTCGGTCCATGACCCCGACCCGTACCTCGGTCGTTGCCTCGGCCTCGGTAGCTGTCGTAGCCGCTACCCCGACCACGACCTAACGACTCACTTTGTTTGTTCCTTCCACTTGGTTCAGTGTGATTAAACAGGAGCTTACCTTGTGTCTCTCTCTTGATCTCTTTCCCTCTAAGCCGGTCCTCGGAGGCTTTGAGTCTTCCTATGACATTTTCAGCCATCATAGTGTCTAAATCTGCAAATAGTTCCCTCTCGTACAACCTTGAGAAGTTTTCTCACCAGTGTTGCATCGCTAAATAAACAGTTCCAAGGCTCACCGCCTTGGGTTCCAATCCTCTGAGTTTGCTAACGAATTGATCAACGGTTTCATCATCTCTCATCTTTAGATTCTCGAGTTCTGTATATAATGTGTGTAATCTGGCCATCTGAACTCTGTTGACTCCAACATACCTGGTTTTGAAGGCTTCCAAGATATCCCAGGCTGTTTTGTATTTTGCGATTTGGAGAAGTATCACCCCTAATACGGGTTGGAATAAGAAAGGCCTAGCAGTCTGATTTTTCTTCTCGTTAGTCGCTGTGCCTACAGCAGCAGGTTGCATGGCGTCCCAGGCGCATTTTCGTCGAGAATGGCTTCTTCCACAATCGCCCAAAGGTGTTGGTTTGGGATTTATTTTTCAATTTCTTTTCTGAGTAATGCGTGTAGATATGGGGAGAGAGGATGGTTATGGGGATTATGAGTTGGGATTGTTGTATGAGTGAGTATTGGGTGTAGTCATCTTGTGCTGATTTGATGATCTTTGACTTTCTGTGAAACAATTGATGGAGTCTGTTATATCACATCTGCTGAATTCTGTACGACTTTATCCTTGTCTTTTGGTATTATGATTATGGTTTCTGGTCTCTCTTTGAACACATTGATCATGTCAGCGGTTTTGCTGGGTTCCTTAGGTTCTATTCATATGCTGGAGGTTAGCACCACCCATGGAGAGATAAGTTTGGACTTTGCCAGAGAATTTTTGATGCATAACTTCTTTATATAATTTTTAATTATTTTGTTCATTCTATAGCAAAAAACCATTCACATTTATTAGTTGAGTCATGGCCTTTTATGAGTGTCTTTTAGTCTGTCTTGAGTTTGTTCTGTTGGGACATTGGGTTCATGGGTGGGATAGCTCGTGTGAGGGCAGTACTATCTGTGGAGGGTATGGGGATATTACGATTTTATATCTTGCTGGAGATTAGCAAAAAAATTGGAGAGATAAGGATTACTTAATGACTTATCGTTTTCGTAAAAGTTTTTAGTTCCTGGCCTTTCAGTGGTACAAAAACCTCATTTGTGTCTGTAATTGGTTAAAGCCCTTGTATTCCTTGTATGTTTTGTCATGTGTCATTGTCCTTGGGATATTGGGCTTGGAGGGAGTCAAAATGGGAAGAGGGACTAATGCCTTGATTATTGTTGAAATTGGCAATTGGGTTAGTAGTACTCACATTTCTGTTGATCTAAAAGTTGTAAAATTTCTGCTTCTTTAAGAGTTGTTCTGCCATACTGATTAAGTACAAATTAAGGAATATGTAAACTAGGGGCTTTGAGTTGGGTATTAGAATAAATATTTGTTAGCAGTTATACTATGATGATAATATTGTTGTTGACGAGAAGTTCACTAAAAGGATGCAAATAGTGTATAGCTATTACCCTGATGTTATGTTTGATGATAGTTATGGGTGTATTACTTTCTCTCTTACGTGTCTGTATTTGCAAGGGAAAGGTTATATGACCACTATGAAAACTGCTTATGGGATTTTTCTGAGATACTGCCGTCAATTAACTGTTTCTACGCATGAACTTTTAACTTTCTGATACAATCATCATTTATAGTTGCTGCAGTTTTGGGAGTATAATAGCCAAGGAACTGTTTTGTAAATTATAGGCAGTTGCAACCGATAAACTTTCTTAAGAACATAGAGGCCAAGTAACACATGCGATTAGAGAGATGATCTCAGTGGGTTGATTCCTTAACCACAACCCATGGAGCCGGGGGTCTAAACGGGAGCAGCCACTTTATCCCTTGGGATAGGGGTAAGGTTTGCCCTCATCACACCCTCCCCAGACCCTACTAATAGCGTTAGCTATGTGTGAGATTATACTGGGTACGTTTGGTTTGGTTTGGTGATTCCTTAACCACAAGCGAATAAAATTAAGGAGAAACGAGGAATAAATTACAGGTATTTGAACATCATCCTGGCATAAATATGTGCTTGCTATCAAGCATACAATTGTGTTATCATGTAATCGTCAACTGTTGAGACAGACTGAACTTCGATCTGGCTCTCTCCGGTAAAAAAAGCAGGTTGTTTAGGATGAGGCAACACACCCACACTGACCAGAACAACCGACAACATAATTGGCCTATCTTCTGCATGATGTTGTACACATAACAATGCAACATGTATTGATCTTAGTACTTCAGAGACGGCACATGAGACCTATAAAGATCCACTCATCAATTCAATGGACATGCCTTCATTATAAAGTCTTCATGCCTACATCAAACTAAAATACATATTTAAAAGAATCAAAAGTTTCTAGTCAAGATATTGGGATTTAGTGTTACAACTTAGCTTACATGTCATCTCTCTGATCTCCATGAGAGAATTCTCTTTTTTTTTGGCCGCTAATTATCTCCAACACCATAACACCAAAACTAAATACATCAGATTTTATAGAGAAACGCCCGTATACTGCGTACTCCGGAGAAATGTAACCACTGCAACATAATAAACTTACATATTAGTATTAGAGTTTCTCTTTTAGTCTCATCTTCATTTTCTTTGATGATATAGTATTCAAGTTACGGAGGATCCTTACTACGTTCCGACTACTTTCTTTGTCTTAGCAGTGGTATCTTGTCCTACAAAGTTTCTCGCAAGGCCAAAGTCGGATATTTTTGGATTCATGTCACCGTCGAGCAATATGTTACCCGCCTTTAGATCTCTATGGATAATTTGAAGGCGGGAATCTTGATGTAGATGGAGAATACCTCGAGCCATCCCATGTATTATATTAAATCGTTGAGGTCAGTCAAGCATCATACTTCTAGTTTCATCTGTCAAAAGGTGACTACTAAGTCATGTGCTATTGTATAAAATTTGAAAGTAAGATACTTTGTATAATCATAGGGTGAGTCAAACCAAAGAGAAGAAAATCCAAGCTTTTGTTAGGCATGCATTCATAAATCAAAATCAGTTCCTTTTTATGAATGCAACATCCAAGAAGCTTCACGAGATTCCGATGCTGAAGTTTTGCAATACAAATGACTTCATCCTTGAACTCATCAAGTCCTTGTTGGGACGTCTCTGAAAGCCGCTTCACAACAATTTCTCTTCCGTCTTCCAACACACCCTAGAAAGTTAGGTTTATGATTAAGAGCTTGTGAAAACTTATAGTTCTGTAGATTTTATAAGTTTCCAATTCATGATAGTGATAAGCAATGCATTCTGTTTAAGAAACCTTAAAAAATTACCTTGTAAACAGCACCAAAGCCGCCTTCCCCAATCTTATTGGAGGCGCTGAAGTTACCTGTGGCCTTGGCTACTTCAAATAGGCTAAAAAATGGTAAATCATCAAATTGTTCCATCGGTAGACTTGTATTATTTTCATCAAGCACATATCTATTTCCTACAACAATATGTTTTATTGCTGTCCGTTACATGATTTTTAAACTTTGTATCATATAAACATACGAAATTGTCAACATTACTTGCTCCTTTGTGTTACCTCGTCCTTTCATGTGAGCCTTTTTCTTTATCTTTTTGCAGGCATATGCCACTGCAAGGATAATTGCCAGCTCTGATGAAAGAATCACCACTTTAAGTAGTAATCCAATACTTTTGTTGAAATCAGGTTGGGAGTCCACTAGACCTTTCATTAAGAAATAATAATAGTTTAGCAGATAAGCTAAAAACACAATAATAGACCAAATTTAGAAACAAAAGGTATACCTTCTAACTCAGAGGCATCCACTCTTATGTAAATATCTTGAATTGCATCATACTCTCTAGTGTCTAGAACCTCACCAAACCATAATAGACATCCAGTTCCTCCATTTCTGATATCTAAACTTCCATAGCCTGTACAAGAGCAATTCCTTTTGCAGGCCGTCTCACATTCTCCAAGCGTCATGTTCACATCATATCACGACCTTCGTGTATCTGGTACCTTCACTCCTGCAAGTTTCCAAAACCCGTCCGCGTTCCCACAATTTAACGGCTTTTTGCGAATACACCCACTAGCCCAATCAGTTGCTTTCCATTCTTCTGAATTTCTTGGTTGAAAACCTTGCATACATGTACAAGGTGGATGCTTGTTAATGTTACAAATTCCATAAAGACCACAGAGTGAAAACCGATCACAAGTATCTACTAAACTGTCTGCATACACAATCCAGTCTCTGATTCGCTCAATCCATTGCAAAATATTTATCTTGCCATCCCATCTCAAAACTATTCTTTGAACAACTGAACTGTTAAGTGCATATCTATGGTAGATTTCCTTCTCATTAACGACAAACTCGGAGGTGTAAATCCCATTTTCTTTTTCAATAGGAAATCCACTAAAACCAAGACCATTCCATGGTCGAAGTCTTGATACTAAAACTTGACCTCTCCACCCAAAAGTTTGTGGATATCCATTATATTACTATACTCACCTATAGAAGGATCATCAGGACTCTTCCAAGATGTCATGCACCTCTGTAACCCTGTTACCAAGTTCTTCCCAAATTTCATTACTGGAAGAAATGTGTCACCAGGATAGTCAAAACATTGCCAAATCAGATTTTTATTTTCATTCCAAACAATTAGATTTCCAGTATCCAGAAGCTGCACCACCGGACTATTACTCCCCACAGGTACCGTTGATTTCGATGCCCAGACCTATGTACTGTTGCCACTGAGAAGTTGTAAGTTTCCATTTCTGCCAAGTTTGAGCACGCCTGATGTATCTGTAATTGGTGTCTCCCTGTTAGCAACTGATGAGATGCGGATTTTGTGTGTATACAGTGCTTTAACCCCGCGATTTTATATGTTTTTCTCTTATTACATATGCATGGATAGCAATTACTACGAGCTTTTGTGTTTGTAGGTAAGAGGGGTTAAAACATAGATGTTAGAGCACGTGGAAATGCAGGTTACGGGAATCGGAACGAAGAAACGAAGAAGTGAAAAAGGGCTGGCCGTAAGTTACGGCCAGGCCACCGTAACTTAAGGTGGACAGATTTTCGAGACCGTAAACCAGAATCTACAGGCCGTAAGATAGTTTTGGGATAGGCTGACCGTAACTTACGGTGGAAAGAAAATCAAAAAGTTTGGCCGTAAACCAGAAGCTACAAGCCGTAAGTTATAATTTTGAAAAAGTTGACCGTAAGTTACGGCCAAACAACCGTAACTTACAGTGGTCGGGAAAACAGAAAGACGGGAGCTTCGATTCTGAGGAAAAATAAGCCATTGAAAGTCAGTTTTTTAACAGAGACGAACAGGTAGGGAAATCTAGGCGATTTTGGGGCATTTGGATCATCAAGATTGAAGCTTTTTCACCCAAAAATCGAAGAGCTAATCATGGATTCTTTGAAGAACTTTGAAGAATCAATCATTATGATGTCAGGCTAATCACCCGGTACCCAACCCTAGATGTAAGACTTTGATGTTTGGATCCTTAACTAGTTTTGATTGTGTGAATGTAAACATGGGATTGAGTAGTCTTTTTTTCGTGTGTTTATAATTGTTTTCCGGATTCACAAATAGATTTGAATCAATCTAATTTGCAATTATTCGATTGTCATTCGACTTTTACAGCCGCTAGCATATCGAGTTGTTAATCAGGTTTTTGTCAAAGTGATAACTGTTAGATTAGTTCGTGATTGTGTTCCATTGTCCGATCTCAGACCGTTGGGTTAACACACTGAATGAAATCTAATTGTTATTAGTTGAATTGGTAACAAATTGTCACTCAATCAAGTTAGATGGTTTTGAATCCATATCAAGTCTAAAGTCTAGGGTTGGTTACTATTTTTAATCAATTGTTATTCGTTTTCAAGTTTACTCTCATTTATTCTTGATTTCTTAATTTTAAATTCAGTAAGTGCATAATCGGTTTTTCTTAAAAACTAATCAAATCCAAAATTCGGTTTTACTTTTATCGCCTAGTTTAATTAGTTGCAACAGTTAATCTTCCACGAGCTCCTCGAGAATCGATACCCTACTTACCCTTTACTAAAGGTATTTAGGTTTTAATTTGGTTGTACCTTCAACTGCGATCAAATTTTGGCGCCGTTGCCGGGGAGCCGGTGCGCAAGGTTTATTGTTTAGATTAATTTGTTTCAAGCAGTGCTACTTGGGTTGTTTGTTTTTGTTGTGTGCTGGTGATCACAAATCGTATGCATACAATATATTTTGGTAGATCTTCTCCGTTGAACTTCGATCCAGAAATTGAACGAACAGCTCGCCACAACAGGATTATTCATCGCACCAATCTTGCATCTTCAAGCCAGCCAAATCCATCTCCAGAAATGGTGAATCCTAATGTTCCTCCACTCAACTTTGAGGATCAATTCGATCCTCCACCCTACAACAACCCACCACCCAATCAACCACCTCTGAATGACCCTCAAAATCCAAATCCACCCTCAAGCAGAGCACAAACCAATACCGATCGCCATACTCTTGACATAGTGTGCATGGCACATTTGGAACGGGTGTAAGGGTACAACGATGGGATGATGGGTGGAATGGATATGATCCGCATCAAGGGCAGCCACAGAACATGTACGAGAATCTACCACCGAATTACATGAATCAAGAACACCAAATAAATTATGGTGGATATGGATTCCTGCAGCAACAACCACAAGGATACCCTCCACAACCGCAAGGATTCTATAGGCCTCCGATGCCACAGATGCAGGGACCAAATTATGAGCTCGGTATTCCTATGCCTCCACCACAATACATGGGAGTACCGAGAAACTACAATCAAGGCATGATGCATGCCCAAGCTGCCAACAATTACTTCCAACCAGCTTTGACCACGAATGCTTCTCCGGTAGTAACACCTGTGAGAAATGGAAGATCCTTTGAAGTCCGTCCAGCAGTATTGACTTCCATGCCTACTTTTCATGGGCGTGCCACTGAAGAACCTTATCCACATCTGCAGAGTTTTGAGCAATTTTGTCAGGTAACTGAGCTACAAGGTTTTACACCAGATGAGGTTAAGTTGATTTTGTTCTCCTTCAGTTTGAAAGACCGTGCGAAGGAATGGTTTGATTCTCTACCATCTGCTAGTATTTACACATGGGCTGACTTACAAAAGAAGTTTTTGGAAGAGTTTTACACTATGAAGAAAACTAATGAGGCCCGAGCAAATATCCGAAATTTCAAACAGAAGGGTGGGGAGTTGTTTCATGAGTCTTTTACTCGATTCAAGGATATGCTACGGAAGTGTCCTCATCATGGTATTAACATGTGGGAGTTATTGGTGGCGTTTTATGATGGAATGTCGTCTGAAGACATCCGGGATATCAATTCACAGAGTAATGGCACCTTCTTGTATAATCATGTACAAGTTGATTGGGATTTGCTAGAATGAATGTGTGCCAACTCTAAACGGTTGGAGCAGTCGAACAAAAGATCTAAGCATGAGACGGTGAATGGGGCAGCCACCCAAATGACTGATGAGCAATTGGAGGCTATGGCACAGAAAGTGGCAAAGATAGCCGGGTTGGGTAAGGAGAACACTTCAGCTCCAACGGGTTCGGTCTATCATGTGTGTGGGGTATGTGGTGATCTTGGGCACAAATCTAGTCAGTGTCAGCAACAACAAGGTGGACAACAAGGGGGCCCAACTGAAGAGGTTAATCAAGTGCATGGAGATATGAACTCGAACACCTACCGTCCAGGGCTTCGAAACCATCCTAATTTTAGGTATGGTAATGCTTCAAATCAGATGAACCCGAATTTCCAACCTGCAAACAACAGAAGTTATCCTCAAGCTTTTGATCGTCAACAGTACCAACAAGCCAATTATCAGAAACCTTATTATGGGAATCAGCAACAAGGGGTGGTCAGAACAACACGCAACAAGCTCCGCCTGCAAATCAACAAGCTGGATCATCCACCAATTCTGAAGGCTCAAAAATTGATCAACTCGTTGAGATGATGAAAGAGATGAGGAAGGAAAATGACATAAGGGACAAGGCTTTTGTTGCATTGAACAAGCAAGTGGGACAGATAGCAGAGCAACTTTCACAGAGACCTCCTGGAACACTTCCCAGCGATACACAGGTAAATCCAGCTCATCAGAGTTCTAGCCAAAAGAATGCTCAAGTAAATCAGGTAATTACTCTCAGAAGTGGTAAAGAAGTGAATAATAATGTCACTCCTCCACCTCCTTTCGTCGAAGGGATTGTGGAGGATGTAAATGAGAGTGCAGAGAGTGATAGTGAGGAACCTGTTATTGCATCTAAACCGGTTTTAAATAATAACTCACCATCTGAAAATGTTGTTAACAAGGCTCCATTTCCATCAGCCTTGGTCAAACCAGACAAATCAAACAAGTTAAAAAGAGGCCCACAACAAGATGAGTTGTGGGAAGTTTTTAAACAAGTAAAAATCAATCTGCCTCTTCTAGATGCAATTAAACAGGTACCTGCTTATGCTCGGTATTTGAAGGACCTTTGCACACAGAAAAGACAACCAAGGTTGCCTAAGAAGTTAGATGTAAATGTGCAAGTCAGTGCTATTTTGTCGGGTGCACTTCCACCAAAGCTTGATGACCCAGGAACGCCTTTAATTTCAATTCAAATCGGTGATTTTAAAAGTGAACAGGCGTTACTGGATTTGGGAGCTAGCATTAGCATTCTCCCGGGAAGCTTGTATGACCAATTTGATTTTGGTCCGCTCAAGAAGGCTGACACTACTGTGGTGTTAGCTGACTTGACTCCTAAGCTTCCTAGGGGAGTGTTAACTGATGTCCTTGTTAAGGTGGGAGAATTTTATTACCCTGTGGACTTTTTAGTTTTGGATTATGTGTCGGGGATACAAGGGAGACAACCAGATGTCATATTGGGGAGGCCATTTTTGGCCACTGCACATGCCATAATTGGTTGTGTTTCAGGAACAATCGACATGACATGTGGCAATTGGAAAATGAGGTTGAATATGTTCACTAACGTTACTAACCCCACCTGTTTCTGATACTTGTTTTATGGCAGATATTGTTGACCGATGTGTTCCTTGCTATGAGCCTTTGGTGAGCAAGGATAACATATCAGACGATTGTTCTGTGTTTGACAGGGTGGAGAGAGAACATATGCAGGAATTGATTGAGGCGGAAAGGGAAGTTGAACTTAAAGCATCGCAAGAAAACAGGCCACCGTGGTCCTGTCATCAAGAGAAACTTCCAGATAAATGGAACAAGGAGTTAAAGCCATCCTTGGTTGAGCCACCGCAGCTGGAGCTGAAAGAATTACCATCACATTTGAAGTATGCATTTCTAGGAAAGGAGAAAACCTTACCGGTCATTGTTGCATCAGATTTGACCGAGGATCAGGAGAAAGAATTGTTGAAGGTGCTGGTTGCTCACAAATTAGCAATTGGATGGACGATAGCAGATTTGAAGGGGATTAGTCCCTCTGTTGTAATGCACAAGATCATAACCGAGTCGGACGCAAAACCCGCCCATGACACACAGAGGTGACTCAATCCGAACATGAGAGAAGTCGTGAAGAAAGAGGTGCTTAAGTGGCTTGATGCAGGTATTGTCTACCCCATTTCAGACAGTACGTGGGTGAGCCCCACTCAGACAGTTTCAAAAAAAGCACGTATCCAGGTAATTAAAAAGGAAAATGGTGAGGAACTTGCTACCCGCCCAGTAACCGGGTGGCGAGTGTGCATAGATTACAGGAAGCTGAACGCAGCTACCTCGAAAGACCACTTTCCATTACCTTTTATTGATCAGATAATAGAGCGACTTTCAGGTCAGAAATTATTTTGTTTTCTTGATGGATATTCTGGGTATAATCAAATTGCCATACATCCAGACGATCAGCACAAGACTACATTCACATGCCCGTATGGTACATTCGCTTTCAGGCGAATGCCATTCGGTTTGTGCAATGCCCCCGCCACCTTCCAAAGGTGCATGATGAGTATCTTCTCAGATATGGTGGGGGAGAATCTTGAGATCTTCATGGATGATTTTTCTATTTTTGGAATGTCATTTGAAAAATGTCTAGATCAACTTACCAAAGTACTTAAACGTTGTGTTGAAAAAAATTTGGTACTAAGTTGGGAGAAGAGCCACTTCATGGTTCGAGAGGGGGTAGTGTTAGGACATGTTGTGTCTGAACGTGGGATGGAGGTTGATAGGGCAAAAGTTAATGTAATTTCAACTTTGCCTCCTCCCACGAATGTGAAAGGCGTGCGATCATTCTTAGGGCACGCTGGGTTTTATCGTTGGTTCATCAAAAGTTTTAGCGTCATTTCAAAACCATTATGTAACTTGCTTTTAAAAGACACGACATTTACCTTTGATGACGAATGCTTAAAATCCTTTGAAACATTGAAAAAGTTGTTGGTTGAAGCCCCAGTGTTACAGTCACCCGATTGGTCATCACCGTTTGAAATCATGTGTGATGCGAGTGATGTGGCATTAGGGGCAGTGTTAGGTCAAAGGATAGACAAGAAACCGGTAGTTATTTATTATGCTAGTAAAACCCTTTCAGAGGCACAATTGAATTATACAACAACTGAAAAGGAATTCCTAGCAGTTGTCTATGCCTTAGACAAATTTCGTTCTTATTTTTGGGGCAGCAAAGTTATTATTTATACTGATCATTCTGCTATCAGGTACTTGATGGAAAAGAAGGATGCGAAGCCGAGGCTGATTCGGTGGATACTGCTTCTTCAAGAATTCAATTTGGAGATCCGAGATAAGAAAGGGAGTGAAAACGTGGTGGCAGATCATTTGTCACGCCTACCGACCCTCAATAATGGGATCCCCTCGGAAATTAATGACACATTTCCCGATGAACAACTCTTTTCGGTTACTAAATTGCCATGGTTCGCTGATTTGGTGAATTATTTGGATGCAGGTGTAATTCCAAGTTTTTGGTCAGCACAGAAAAGACGCCATTTTCTTGTTCAGGTTAGACATTATGTGTGGGATGCACCTGATTTGTTCAAGGTAGGTGTAGATCAAATTTTGAGAAGGTGCATCCCAGAAGAAGAAGTGCAGAGTGTGCTAGCTCATGCACATTCGTTTGGGTGTGGAGGCCATCTAAGTGGGAACAAAACGGCATATATGGTTCTATCATGTGGTCTTTTCTGGCCCACTTTGTTTAAAGATGCTACGAATTATGTTAAATGCTGTGTTAAGTGTCAACAACGTGGGGGAATTGCAAAACGGGATGAGATGCCCATGAACCCAATTTTAATTGTTAACATTTTTGATGTATGGGGAATTGATTTCATGGGCCCATTCCCGGTTTCGTTTGGTAAGGTATATATCTTAGTGGCAGTGGATTACGTGTCTAAATGGGTTGAAGCCATTGCCACTAAGACGAATGATCACGCAGTTGTTTGTGAATTTGTAAGAACCCACATTTTTTCTAGATTTGGGGTACCCCGGGTCATCATTAGTGATGGGGGAACCCATTTCAAAAATTTTAATTTTGGGAAATTACTTAAAAAGTATGGCGTGGATCATCGCATTGCTACACCTTACCACCCCCAAACTAGTGGTCAAGTTGAGGTTTCTAATCGGCAGATTAAGGAAATTTTGCAAAAGACCGTCCGAGCTGATCGAAAAGATTGGTCTAAGAAATTAGATGATGCTTTATGGGCATATCGGACGGCGTACAAAACGCCGATTGAAACGACTCCTTATCGTTTAGTTTATGGAAAAGGTTGTCATCTACCATTGGAAATCGCCCACCGTGCTTTGTGGGCGATGACCACACTTAATTTGGAATATGATGATGCAGGGAAAGAACGTCGGTTAGAGCTTTATGAATTGGAGGAGTTGCGTGAAGAGGCGTATGACACAGCAGCCGCATACAAGACAAAGATGAAAGCGGTGCATGATGCGAAGCTAAGGAAAAGGAGCTTCGAAGTTGGTCAAAAGGTATGGTTGTTTAATTCACGGTTGAAGTTATTTCCAGGAAAATTGAAGAGCAAGTGGTCCGGACCATTTATGATTGTGAGGATTGGTCACTACGGTGACATTGAAATTGAAAGCGTGAAAGATCAGACAAAGCAAGTGGTTAATGGTCACCGACTGAAGCCATATTTGGATGCGACCGATATTAACAAGGAATCAATGGAAGTGGTGAGCTTTGTCGAAGGCTCACCAACTTATGAGGACGTCTGAGGTCTAGGTAATCTCGAGGGAAACCTCGGGTTGTAGAGTTTGTATTTCAATTTGTTCATTAGGCATTTGTTACTTTCGTTTGTTTTCTTTTTGTGTGTTTGATGTGTTTGTTTGTCATGAGTTCTCCTACGAGGCTAAGTGTGGGGAAGATCGATCACCAGGTACGTTTTGATTTGAGAATTGTGTTGGGGGCAACACAACTTTCGAGAGGGGGTGAGTTCCAAGGATGAGAAATTGACAAAACCACACATTGGGGACAATGTGTCTCAAGTGTGGGGATGGGGGAAGAAACACACTTAACTTTGCTGAATTTTGCTAAAAATCGCCGAAATTGAAAAATTGAAAAATTTTTGCAAAGCAAACCAATTTTTAAACTCATGGAAAAGGTCCTTTCTGATTGACTAATCTAGATATTGAATCATGGTTGTCCCTTTAAGTTTCAGGAGAGTATTTCCGATGGGTGTTTTAAGAAAAATGGGAAGGGATGCTTAATTAGGTGTAACATGCTTTGAATTGATTGCTAATGCTACATGTCGGTAACCAATTGTCCGCCATATGTGAGTTTTTGAACCATACATGCTATAAGATTGATAGGTCACTGAAAAATTTGTTTCAATTGCTGAGAGTGACCAATGTGATATGATATGGTAGAACTTGTATGGTTGATACATTTCGAGACTACATATTAGACATGTACACAAAGATGACAAGGCATTAGGATTCCCCATATTCCCCGTTAATCCATTTTGTTGCTATAATTCCTTAGAAGCCATTGTTGAGCCTGATAGATGACATTGAATAAAATCATTATACCCGTCGTTTGTCCACCCCATAAGCCGAGTAGAAAGTGTATATTTTCTTGAAAATTTTGATGAGAATGCTAGATAAAAAAAAAAGGTGAAAAATACAAAAATAGCATGGAGTATGAGAAGTGAATCACAATGATTCAAGTTGTGAGAAATTTGTGAAAGAAATAAAACAAGTCAAATGTGACTTTGTAAGTTAAAAATATATATATATATATATATATATATATATATATATATATATATAGAATTTCTCATCACACTAGCCACCAAAAAGCCTAAAATCCTTACCCGAGCCTAAGCCAAAAACCCAAAGTCCTTCGATTTGTGCAGTATCTATAGCAGTAGTGGAGATTTTATTGCTTTACAAGCATATGCTTATATGGTCTCACATTCGGTTTTGGAGTGAATACTTATACTAGCACATTATTTATGCTAGTCCAGAAATTAAACCGAGAGGAGTGCATCTTGTGAGGGATATGTGGCAATTGCATAGAAATAAAAGCATGTTGCGTTTGATTAAGCAAACCGCGTTTTGTTCTAACTGTTTATCACTTGCTCGTCGGTTTGTCAATCTCGACTGTGTCAGTCTATGGGACGGGTATGATTCTAGACCTTAACTTGTTGAGAAATAAAAGGGCTTTGGATGTGGGTTATTGGTGAAATAAGTGAAAAATAAAGGTTTGCTTGGGGACAAGCAAAGATTAAGTGTGGGAATGTGATGAGATGCGGATTTTGTGTGTATACAGTGCTTTAACCCCGCGATTTTATATGTTTTTCTCTTATTACATATGCATGGATAGCAATTACTACGAGCTTTTGTGTTTGTAGGTAAGAGGGGTTAAAACATAGATGTTAGAGCACGTGGAAATGCAGGTTACGGGAATCGAAACGAAGAAACGAAGAAGTGAAAAAGGGCTGGCCGTAAGTTACGGCCAGGCCACCGTAACTTACGGTGGACAGATTTTCGAGACCGTAAACCAGAATCTACAGGCCGTAAGATAGTTTTGGGATAGGCTGACCGTAAGTTACGGTGCATCGGGCGTAACTTACGGTGGAAAGAAAATCAAAAATTTTGGCCGTAAACCAGAAGCTACAAGCCGTAAGTTATAATTTTGAAAAAGTTGACCGTAAGTTACGGCCAAACAACCGTAACTTCCGATGGTCGGGAAAACAGAAAGATGGGAGCTTCGATTCTGAGGAGAAATAAGCCATGGAAAGTCAGTTTTTTAACAGAGACGAACAGGTAGGGAAATCTAGGCGATTCTGGGGCATTTGGATCATCAAGATTGAAGCTTTTTCACCCAAAAATCGAAGAGCTAATCATGGATTCTTTGAAGAACTTTGAAGAATCAATCATTATGATGTCAGGCTAATCACCCGGTACCCAACCCTAGATGTAAGACTTTGATGTTTGGATTCTTAACTAGTTTTGATTGTGTGAATGTAAACATGGGATTGAGTAGTCTTTCTTTCGTGTGTTTATAATTGTTTTCCGGATTCACAAATAGATTTGAATCAATCTAATTTGCAATTATTCGATTGTCATTCGACTTTTACAGCCGCTAGCATATCGAGTTGTTAATAAGGTTTTTGTCAAAGTGATAACTGTTAGATTAGTTCGTGATTGTGTTCCATTGTCCGATCTCAGATCGTTGGGTTAACACACTGAATGAAATCTAATTGTTATTAGTTGAATTGGTAACAAATTGTCACTCAATCAAGTTAGATGGTTTTGAATCCATATCAAGTCTGAAGTCTAGGGTTGGTTACTATTTTTAATCAATTGTTATTCGTTTTCAAGTTTACTCTCATTTATTCTTGATTTCTTAATTTTAAATTCAGTAAGTGCATAATCGGTTTTTCTTAAAAATTTATCAAATCCAAAATTCGGTTTTACTTTTATCGCCTAGTTTAATTAGTTGCAACAGTTAATCTTCCACGAGCTCCTCGAGAATCGATACCCTACTTACCCTTTACTAAAGGTATTTAGGTTTTAATTTGGTTGTACCTTCGACTGCGATCAGCAACCCATACAACAGTACCATATGATATCTTCTTGTACCATATCCCCAGGTATCGGTTCTTCGATTTCCCGGGACTGAAAAAGCCCAATTCAAACATTTCCCCTTCCGAAACAAGGGTTTTACCATCTTTGATTTCTTGATTTGTAGATATGGTATCCAGTGCAGAGCAATCTGATAGCAGGAAGATCAAAGCAAGAAAGAAGAATATATGTGTCGATTGGTCGTCCATTAATGATTCAAAGGAAAGTAATGGCAAACTTTTATTCATCTTTGATTATTCAAAGTTCCCTTTTTATTGTAGCCTTTACCTACCAACATTTCAGCATTTCTACTTTTAGCATGAAAATTTCCCTTTTTATTTAATCCGAACTCTAAGGTTTGTTTTTAAACAAATATAATGAAGTTTATAATACAAGAAACATTATAACCTTATAACAGAAAGTCCACTTTTCCATTTACCCCTTAAATTTATGTAATTTGGTAAAACACAAAAATATAAACCCATAACTAATAATTAGTTATAAAAATATAGAATTCAAATAATGTTAGAGATATATGGAAATTATTTTCTAAGTAGATATACAATTATATTCATTTACTGATATTAATGTTTTCTTCATTAGTTTTCGTAACTAGATAAATTACCTTATCAATTTCCAAATCAGAAATTAACAAACCCTTAAAAGGCAATGTTGATTGTCAATGGGGAGCCATCGACAAAGCCATTGTTCTTTGTTTTTTGATTTCTTTTTCCATTGATTTAACAAATCCTTCCTTTGGTGGGTTGGTTAGAGCTTCGTAACAAAGGATTGCCACAAGTCCTTTGTTCGATCCTTGCTTCAATTCTTTCTTTTTGTATTTTTTCTTTGAGTAAACTGCAGTTTTCGTTCTTAAGATTTGAACAAAAAATCAGGTTTCATCAACCTGTAATACATTTCATCCCCGACGTTTGACGTTTTAACACTTTGGGTCCCTCGTCCTTAACTCCATTAACTTTTACGTTAGTTTTTTGTGTAAAATTACTGATTTTGGTGGGTGGTGTGATGTTTGAAGAAGAAGAAGAAGAAGGGGGAGGGGTATATTAGTAATTTGACACAAAAACTAACAGAAAAGTTAACGGAGTTAAGGACCATGGACGCAATGTGTTAAAACATCAAACATTGTGGAACAAATGTGTTACGGGTAGACGAAACCTTATGTTTTTTTCAAATCTCAGGGACGAAAAATGCAGTTTACTCTTTTTTTTTTAGATTTGTTATTTTTTCAGTTTTTATTATTTTTTTAATTATTAAGCCGCAATATGCAAGACATAATTCTTTTTTCTATCTATTCTTCAATCTCCAAGAACGATCCGCATCAAATTTGTATGTTTCTTTTATGCACTTAAGCACTTTTTTGTACCTAAGCACGTTAGCTGTTTCATGCAACAACCATTGAAACCTCACTTAGATGTTGTTTGTCGGTTTCTAAGGTATGTTAAATCTACACCAACTTATGGAATAAAGTTTAAGAGGGAGTCGAATGTTGAGCTGATCGGCTATTGTGATGCCGATTATGGTCGAGCTATAGCAACCCGAAGGTCAACAACAGGCTATGTGTTATGTATAGGACCAGGAGCTGTGGCATGGTGTAGTAAGAGGCAACCAATGGTATCCTTATCAACCACCGAAGCCGAGTATCGAGTTGCAACCATGGCGTCTCAAGAATGTATATCGTTGAAACAGTTATTGGAAGAGTTGAACCACAAGGTGAATGATAAAGTTGTCTTGTTTGGAGATAATGTGTCATCTGTTATGTTAGTTGTGTAACATCCCGGTTTTTATGAAATAACGGGGTTTGTATAAATGTAAGTGTTTGTAGAGAGTTAACGAGTATTTAGTGAGGGTTTGGCGGGATTATTTTAAAATCGTGGATGGGGCCAAACACGGGGGACCGGATGCACCAAGTTTAAAAGACGGGCCCATAGGGAAACCTTATAGGCAACGACGCAATGGGGAAGCCCCCATTTGCACATTAGGGTAGCCGAGAGCAAGGAGAAGAGGGATCCAAGCCGTTCTTCGTGATCCGAATCCGATTTAAGGTAATTTTCATGATCTTTAATCCTCCATTACGCGTTGTGATCGACAAATTATTGTTTTAACACATGGACGATTCTAGGGCTTTTGCAAAGGTTGAGTTTTTAAGGATCGCCGGGGATTCGATCCGCACGAGTTCTCCGATATGAATGTATAACCATGAAGCCCTTACGTTTAGATTGTTGTGTGATTGTTTGGAACACCCATGTATGCGCATGGGGTTCGGCCGATAACCTAAGGGTGGCCAGCTAGGTGGCGTATGGCTGACGGTTGGATGGAGAAGAACCAAAACCATGCAAGGTGGCTAGGCTGGCGTTGGGTGATCTCGGTAACAGCGAGAAGGGCCGGGAGACGGCTGTTCAAGTGACAAGAGGGGAGGCGGAAACGCGATGGGCTGGCTGGAGGCCGTAGGAGGCGTAACAGGCCGGCTAGCGACTGCGGGAGGCTGGCGGAGGTCGACGGAAGTCCGGGCCGAGGAAGCGAGTACCTTTAACATCCAAGATCGATTGTATGTGAATGTGGAGCGAGCTAGTCGTGCATGGTGGCGGGATAGGTGCGGGTTGGCCATGCAAGGTGGCGAGCCAATCTTGCGAGTCGGGATTTGTCACACCCCCAATTTCAACTAACAGAGTTTTACCGTTTGGAAGGTGACACACCAGGATCTCAGTCATTAGTTACATCAAACGACACTATATGGGACTTGAAATGTCAAAACATAAAAGTTCAGAGTTAATGCGGAAGCGTAAACGTTAATATGAAGTCAAAAGTAATTACACGCAATAGGCGTCAATATATGTAAATAAGTAAACTGTTTCAAATGTTTGAAATGGATGATATGACAGTAGGACTCCATGCATGTCCTAAGTGTGCAACCTGTGCCTTAGCGACCTGAGAAACATGTAAGAAAAAGTGTCAACACAAGGTTGGTGAGTTCACAGGTTTCAAGTTTACAATAAGAGTGTGTTTGCCAGATTATGTACTTTCAATATGCATATCTGTAGGTAGCTAACATATGTTCATGTCTTACTAAAGCGCTCGCAACCGAAGCTGACTGTGTTTATATGCCTCCTGCCAGGTCTATCAACTCTGGCACATGTGAGTAGGCTAACATTTCACCCGTTCGATATCCAATCGAGTTAGCGCGACTAACGCGGGTGGGATTTGTCAAACCCAGTAGTACTACTAAACATTACCTCGCTAAGATCCATATTAACGGTTCGAAATAAGATGAGGACTTTCTGTGATAGCATGTTACGCTTAGTCTCAACAGTGATATCATATAAAGTACCATAATCAAATAGTTGCGTCATGTTTTCTCCCCTGGCGGGAAAAACAATATATGCTTGCGTACCTGTTTCTCCCCCACGGGGAAAACAAGTAAAAGTATGATAATTGGTGTTTCATGTTTGTTTCTTCCTCAACAGGAAAACAAGTAAAATACGTTTGTGTGTAAGCATGTTTCTCCCCCAATAGTAAAACAGGTAAAAAGGGGCCGTGAAACTCACCTAAGCTTGAGTAAGGATTTGAATCACACAAGGGAAAAGTTGGAACCAAGTGTGTAAGTCTCAAAAGACTTACAAATGCCCTAAAATTATAAACACATAAAATTAGGGATAAAGGAAAATGGGAAATGTGACAATGACACGGATTGAGAAGCGTCCTAAAGGAACGCTCTAATATTCAAGAGTGGACGAAAGTGTCGACGGAGTTAGGAATTACTTTACGCGACGAATGACACGACTAATAATAATTATAACCGGGTGTTTTGTCATTCACAAAAATTAAGAAAATAATAATATATGTATACGAGTAAATAGTATAACCAATTATATTATTATTTAGTCTCAATCGACACACGATGTTATAAATTGATTTGAAATAATATAAATATATATTATTTAATAATACGGGTCACGGTTTGAAAATAATATAAACATATTATTTTATATGAATTCACGGTTTAAAAATAATATAAACATATTATTTTCACTTGGGGATAATAACACTAAATTATTTATAAAAGTGGGTATAATATATAGTAATAAGTTAATAATTCAAACCCGAGCCTACGTGTTGTTTTCCGGGTTAAAACCCATTTATATAATAATATAATATTAAAAGGTTTGATTTTTATTAATTACATATTAACAGAAAAATGTTTAAAAATAATTGTGGGAGCCCGGACTCGAACCCGGGTCTCTCCCACACCCGCACACAGCCTTAACCATCTCCGCCCGCTAGGGTATCGCGAAGGATACCGGGTTGGAATGGTTTTAACATCAGGCTCTATGTGGTTTTCCTCCCTTAAAGACCCGCGATCGAAACCGGTCAATATCCCTCGATTCGGGCGATGGTTTGAGTGAAACAGAAACAAGTTTTGATGCTCAGAGGATTACGAATCCGAGCATGTCATCAATTTTGAAATCGGTTAAGATTTGGTTGTCTAATTTGTCAAAAACAGATCGAAACTTTATTTAGAAAACTTTGAATCGATTAGAAGTATTTCGATGATTAAGATGGTTAAAACTATAGGGCTTTTGTTAATCGGATAGATACGAAACTGATGAAGTAATTTAATTTCGTTTCTTTTCAGTCTAAGATCGAAAACCCCAAATTAGAACGCATATGAACCCTAATTACGGGTTCATGATCAATTCGATAGTGGAAGCCCGTTGTTTCATAGGGCTTTCACTCTACAGACGATTGCGAATCTAATGGAGTAGGTTAATTTGATTTAAAAACGGTTTAGAATTGAATTCGACAGATAGAGTTCACATGAACCCTAATTACGGGTTACAGAGATTTTTATATTAAAACTTGAAATTGGCAAAGGGCTTTCAGTAGAAAAGGTGTTGCGAATCTTTCTGCATAGGTTAATTTCATTTTCATTGGGTCTAGATTAGGGCTCGACTAAATCAGTCAGATGATGAACCCTAGGATCAAGAACTCGATCGAATTGATAATGTGAGCCCTAATTGTGTTAGGGCTTTCATTTCAGAGATAAAAGCGAAGCTGATGATGTATCTAGTTACCTGAATTGGTGTCGGGACGGTAGAGATCAACTAAAATAGGTCCGACGATGACTAGTTCGATTCCCGGCGGCTCTTGCTATGAATCCGATCAATTTGACGAGTGCAAAGGTTTCCGAGAGACTCGATTTAGGTGTGCAGTGTGTTGGTTTGCAAATTGGTAACTGATTACAGTCGAATTCGATTGAGTAAGACATAGGGTCGACGGTTACTTGTTTAATTCTCATTATTAGTGTTAATTCGATTAAATTGGAGGTGTTTAATGGATCAATTATGATCGTTATGATCATTATCATGCACGAACGGATCTAATTCCAACGGATTTCAGGATATAATTCGCGAATTGGAAATCAAAGGATCCCAATGTTGACTTCCAAAAGTCAACAGGAGTAATTTTGATAAAATTGACTTTGGTGGGTCAATTTATTTGGCTTGGTAGATTCACTCAACTAGTCCCTGAAGTTTTGAATTAATATTGTGACCGAATTAGACCTTGGGGTTAGATTTGACTAACGGGGTTAGGTTTTTAACGGTAAGTTAACGAAATTTGCTAACTGAGTTAACCAGAAAAGTCGGGTTGTCACATCATCCCCTAGTTATAAGAATTTTCGTCCTGAAAATTAAAATAAAAAAATTGTTTCCCGGGTATCACATTATCCCCTAGTTAAAAGAATTTTCGTCCCGAAAATTTAAAATAATACCTTAAAGATTTGACGTGGAGTGCTTGAATAGATTAGGATATTTGCGCATCATCTGATCCTCGCGCTCCCACGTGAATTCCGGTCCGCGTTTCGAGTTCCAACGGACTCGAACAATAGGGATCTTAATGTGCTTTAACGTTTTAACTTCCCTATCCATAATTTCCACAGGTTCTTCGATGAAACGTAACTGTTCATCAACATGTAGTTCCTCCAGAGGAACTGCGAGTGATTCATCAGCTAGGCATTTCTTTAAATTTGAGACGTGAAAGACGTTGTGTACACCACTAAGTCTTTCAGGTAGGTCCAGTTGATACGCGACTGGTCCGATTCTCTTCAATATTTTGAAAGGTCCAACATAACGAGGATTCAGTTTTCCTCGTTTCCCGAAACGAATGACACCTTTCCAAGGTGAGACTTTGAGTAAAACCATGTCACCTATTTGAAATTCCAAAGTTTTACGACGCTTGTCGGCATAGCTCTTTTGACGATCACGAGCTGCCGCCATACGATTTCTAATTTGAACGATCTTTTCGGAAGTTTCAAATACAAGTTCAGGACCTGTGAGTTGGCTATCCCCAACCTCGGTCCAACAAATGGGAGAACGGCATTTCCGTCCATAAAGTGCTTCAAATGGAGCTGCCTTGATGCTAGTGTGATAACTGTTGTTGTAGGAGAACTCCACCAATGGTAGGTGAGACTCCCAAGTGTTACCGAAATCGATCACACAAGCTCGTAGCATGTCCTCCAGAGTTTGGATAGTACATTCAGTTTGGCCATCAGTTTGAGGATGGTATGCTGTGCTCATATCTAGACGCGTGCCTAATGCTTTATGCAATGATTGCCAGAAACGGGAAGTGAATCGTGCATCACGATCCGAAATAATAGAGATTAGCACTCCGTGCTGAGAGACCACTTCTTTCAAGTATACTCGAGTGAGTTTATCTATTTTGTCAGTTTCTTTGATGGCTAGGAAGTGAGCAGATTTTGTTAGGCGATCCACAATTACCCATATAGTATCACATCCGGTAGGGGTTCGAGGTAATTTGGTAATGAAGTCCATGGATATTTGTTCCCATTTCCACATGGGAATTTCAGGTTGTTGTAGGAGACCGGACGGTTTTTGGTATTCAACTTTGACCTTCGCGCAGGTCAGACACTTACTAACATAAGTGGCTATATCGGCCTTCATCTTTGGCCACCAATATAGTACTTTTAGATCATGGTACATTTTATCGGAACCCGGATGAATGGAGTAACGAGATTTATGAGCTTCATCCATGATTAGTTCCCTTAAACTTCCGAACACCGGAACCCATATTCGTTCGACAAAGTAACGAATTCCGTCAGATTTTACTTCAAGTTGTGCTTCTATGCCGCGAGTACCTTCTAACGGTAGGTTATCTTCTTTCAAGGCTTCAAGTTGAGCACTACGGATTCTGTTAGGCAATCCAGGGTGAATAGTGAGTTGTAACGCTCGAACTCGTTTGGGTTTCGTTTCTTTTCGGCTTAGTGCATCAGCCACGACGTTAGCTTTACCCGGATGATACCGGATCGCACAGTCGTAATCATTTAAAAGTTCAACCCAACGACGTTGTCGCATGTTCAACTCCTTCTGCTCGAAGATATGCTGGAGGCTCTTGTGGTCGGTGTAGATGGTGCATTTGGTACCGTACAAGTAATGTCTCCATATCTTAAGTGCAAAAACTACTGCTCCCAACTCTAGGTCATGAGTGGTGTAGTTTTTCTCGTGAAGACGTGAAGCGTATGCGATTACCTTTTCGCGTTGCATTAAGACACAACCCAGACCTTGAATAGATGCATCACAATACACTACAAAATCATCAGTTCCTTCCGGAAAAGCTAGAATAGGTGCACTGCAAAGTTTATGTTTAAGGTGTTGGAATGTTGACTCTTGGTTGTCGCCCCAATTATAGGCTTTACCCTTTTGAGTTAAAGCAGTGAGGGGTTGAGAAATTTTGGAAAATCCTTCGATGAATCGACGGTAGTATCCAGCCAATCCTAGAAATTGTCGCACCTCAGTCGGAGTCGTCGGTGCTGCCCAATTCTTGATGGCTTCTATCTTTGATGGGTCGACATGTATTCCTTTCTCGTTAACCACATGTCCTAGAAACTGAACTTCCTGGATCCAAAATTCACACTTGGAAAACTTAGCATACAGTTGTTCTCGCTTCAGTAGTTCCAAAATTAAGCGTAGATGTTCCTCATGTTCCTCCTTGTTCTTGGAATAAATGAGTATATCGTCGATGAAAACGATAACGAACTGGTCAAGGTAAGGCTTACACACACGGTTCATGAGGTCCATGAATACCGCAGGTGCGTTGGTTAACCCGAAAGGCATGACCATAAATTCGTAATGGCCGTACCTCGTTCTGAATGCAATCTTTGAGATATCCTCTTCTCGGACTCTTAACTGATGGTAACCGGACCTAAGATCTATTTTGGAATAGAAACTTGATCCTTGGAGTTGATCAAAAAGGTCATCAATACGAGGTAAAGGGTAGCGGTTCTTGATTGTAACTTTGTTCAGCTCCCGGTAATCAATACACATACGAAACGTACCGTCCTTCTTCTTGACAAATAATACCGGAGCTCCCCACGGTGATGAACTAGGTCAGATGAAGCCTTTATCCAATAAGTCTTGCAACTGAGTGGACAGTTCCTGCAATTCACTGGGTGCTAATCGATAAGGTGCACGAGTAATCGGTGCTGCTCCGGGTGCTAGGTCAATTTGGAATTCCACTTGATGGTGCGGTGGCAAACCGGGCAGATCCTCAAGAAACACTTCAAAAAATTCATGCACAACGGGAATATCTTCAATCTTCTTCTCTTCTGAGGGCTGCTCAGCAACAAGAGTCAAAATAGCCGTATGCCCCTTTCGAAGACATTTCTGTGCTTTCATGAAGGATATGATGCCAACGACTGCACCACTCCCTTTTGCCTTGGACAGAAAGGATTTTCCCTCTAAGGAGAGGAAGGCAATCATTTTTGTCACAACAGATGGCCTCAGGTTGGTTCTTGGACAACCAATTCATATCGACAATAAGGTCGAAACTGCCAAGTGTAACTGGTAGACGGTCAATGTCAAGTTTATTACTAACCAATGCTAGTTTACATCTGCAAGAATGCGAGTTGTTATCTATAACAGCCCAAGCAAACCGTATCAAGATATTGTCCGCTTTGCCCACGAAGGGTTGCCCATCCAGGAACTCACGGTTTTGTTTTTACCCGACGAGTTGCTCGCCCAGGCAAAACGCGTCTCAATAGAGAAGGTATCCGCCTCCTAATAAGGAACGTATTATTCTCCCCCTCAACCGATGCGGGATATTACAGTCTATTATCTCGATAGTATACTTGGCTTTTAATAGAGTTAGAGCACTACGCACTAATATGGAATTTGTGAAATCGTGATGAGACTTATAGTGAGACCCGCGCTTATAAAGCAAGTGTCAGTCAACGCATAGGCTAAGGAAAGAGGTTCACATGTAGGAAAGAAAAGTATAATGAGATATAGATTCCAGTAGCATAAGAGATAGGATGTATGTTCGAGTAATTGCGTTCAACAGATGGTTGGTTAGGTTAAATCTTCGTTTCCTAATGTCATTGGATCAACGGGATCATTTCGTGAAGAAAGAAATCCGTTTACAGGAATGAATATGCTGGAGTAAAATTCGAAGTTAGACTAAGGATTAGTCATAGGATGAGGTAACAAGTTCAAGTGGGATCTATTGTAGGAGTGTAAGGAATAACGCGTTAGCATAGAAAAAATTCCTCAAATTCTGTGTACATAGTTGGAGTCGGTGGTTTTACGCTGAGGTTCTACTAGAGTTTCACTCTAGGTGGTTCTATTGATTAAGTTTGAATGAGAGTCGTAAGATCACTAAGACTCTTACATGAGTGAGATAAAATGATGTATTTCATTAATGATAGTCCGGTGTGTCCGTAAACACCTTCAACTTGATAGTCGCGTCTATCAGTTGTTGATCGAGTTTAACTATACCAACTAGTCGTTGAGTGGGTTACAAGAACTTCTACTGACAGTGGCAGTTTAAGTTTATAGATCACTGCTTAGGACCATTCATCCACATACTAGGTTTCACCAGGACTTACATGCACTTCAAATTATTATTACGTGTGCACCCGTAATGATAATTTGCTTTGCATGCTCACCCTAGCTTCTCCCTACCCTGTGTCAAAATGTCCCTCAATTTGCATTACCGAGTACAGTGTTGTCAGATATGGTAAGTCATCGAGAGGCTTAGTCATCAACCACAAGTTGACCAACTAGGACTCATAGCAGGATGAGTAGTCAAGAAATCGTTTGATCCGAGTATTCACTCGAGTTGAAACACAATACAAGAGTCCAATCCAGTGGATTGTAGATGAGAACATGAAGTAAACATGTACACGAAATGCGACTTCGAGGAATGAAACTAATTCATGAATACGAGTTATAGGAAGCAGCAAGGTAGCCGTCCTTTCAACTGAGTCAAGATAGGGTTTAAGTATGCATTGAACAATGCGTTCTCAGATTTGTGGTCAATCTATTCTCAACAGAATATCGAACAAGGATGTGAGCCCATGGCTCGGGAAAGTGATGACATCTACATGTCAATGGATTCTGCAATAATGCGTGCAACGGTCTGCCTTCAGTCGGCGTATTGTTGCTAATGTGTACAGTAGGGACTCGCCTCCGACGATCCCAATTCCCAAAGAGATATGCGTTAGTGCTGAGTGTCGTCCATAACATGGACCTGAGAAAGCCCACCATGCCCAACGGGTGACGGTGATGCAAGTGACTCCTTCGAAGGCTCCGTCTCGCTTCCCTCGGACGGGAGTGGATGATATTCTGGTGATTCCCCGAGTGTCGCCACTGGGAATGATGGTGCAATGCAAATGTTGTGTCCCTCGCCAACTGAGGGTGATACAGATGGTGTTACATACCTGCACTACAATGTATGTATAGATGCTATATATATCAGGTATGAGTGTCTGTGCCGTGTAACTAATGCATGTGTACGGTTATAGTCTAGTATGCAATCCTAGTTCTCTATAACCAATGGCTCTGATACCAATCTATCACACCCCCAATTTCAACTAACGGAGTTTTACCGTTTAGAAGGTGACACACCAGGATCTCAGTCATTAGTTACATCAAACGACACTATATGGGACTTGAAATGTCAAAACATAAAAGTTCAGAGTTAATGCGGAAGCGTAAACGTTAATATGAAATCAAAAGTAATTACACGCAATAGGCGTCAATATATGTAAATAAGTAAACTGTTTCAAATGTTTGAAATAGATGATATGACAGTAGGACTCCATGCATGTCCTAAGTGTGCAACCTGTGCCTTAGCGACCTGAGAAACATGTAAGAAAAAGTGTCAACATAAGGTTGGTGAGTTCACAGGTTTCAAGTTTACAATAAGAGTGTGTTTGCCAGATTATGTACTTTCAATATGCATATCTGTAGGTAGCTAACCTATGTTCATGTCTTACTAAAGCGCTCACAACCGAAGCTGACTGTGTTTATATGCCTCCTGCCAGGTCTATCAACTCTGGCACATGTGAGTAGGCTAACATTTCACCCGTTCGATATCCAATCGAGTTAGCGCGACTAACGCGGGTGGGATTTATCAAACCCAGTAGTACTACTAAACATTACCTCGCTAAGATCCATATTAACGGTTCGAAATAAGATGAGGACTTTCTGTGATAGCATGTTACGCTTAGTCTCAACAGTGATATCATATAAAGTACCATAATCAAATAGTTGCATCATGTTTTCTCCCCTGGCGGGAAAAACAATATATGCTTGCGTACCTGTTTCTCCCCCACGGGGAAAACAAGTAAAAGTATGATAATTGGTGTTTCATGTTTGTTTCTTCCTCAACAGGAAAACAAGTAAAATACGTTTATGTGTAAGCATGTTTCTCCCCCAATAGTAAAACAGGTAAAAAGGGGCCGTGAAACTCACCTGAGCTTGAGTAAGGATTTGAATCACACAAGGGAAAAGTTGGAACCAAGTGTGTAAGTCTCAAAAGACTTACAAATGCCCTAAAATTATAAACACATAAAATTAGGGATAAAGGAAAATGGGAAATGTGACAATGACACGGATTGAGAAGCGTCCTAAAGGAACGCTCTAATATTCAAGAGTGGACGAAAGTGTCGACGGAGTTAGGAATTACTTTACGCGACGAATGACACGACTAATAATAATTATAACCGGGTGTTTTGTCATTCACAAAAATTAAGAAAATAATAATATATGTATACGAGTAAATAGTATAACCAATTATATTATTATTTAGTCTCAATCGACACACGATGTTATAAATTGATTTGAAATAATATAAATATATATTATTTAATAATACGGGTCACGGTTTGAAAATAATATAAACATATTATTTTATATGAATTCACGGTTTAAAAATAATATAAACATATTATTTTCACTTGGGGATAATAACACTAAATTATTTATAAAAGTGGGTATAATATATAATAATAAGTTAATAATTCAAACCCGAGCCTACGGGTTGTTTTCCGGGTTAAAACCCATTTATATAATAATATAATATTAAAAGGTTTGATTTTTATTAATTACATATTAACAGAAAAATGTTTAAAAAAATTGTGGGAGCCCGGACTCGAACCCGGGTCTCTCCCACACCCGCACACAGCCTTAACCATCTCCGCCCGCTAGGGTATCGCGAAGGATACCGGGTTGGAATGGTTTTAACATCAGGCTCTATGTGGTTTTCCTCCCTTAAAGACCCGCGATCGAAACCGGTCAATATCCCTCGATTCGGGCGATGGTTTGAGTGAAACAGAAACAAGTTTTGATGCTCAGAGGATTACGAATCCGAGCATGTCATCAATTTTGAAATCGGTTAAGATTTGGTTGTCTAATTTGTCAAAAACTGATCGAAACTTTATTTAGAAAACTTTGAATCGATTAGAAGTATTTCGATGATTAAGATGGTTAAAACTATAGGGCTTTTGTTAATCGGATAGATACGAAACTGATGAAGTAATTTAATTTCGTTTCTTTTCAGTCTAAGATCGAAAACCCCAAATTAGAACGCATATGAACCCTAATTACGGGTTCATGATCAATTCGATAGTGGAAGCCCGTTGTTTCATAGGGCTTTCACTCTACAGACGATTGCGAATCTAATGGAGTAGGTTAATTTGATTTAAAAACGGTTTAGAACTGAATTCGACAGATAGAGTTCACATGAACCCTAATTACGGGTTACAGAGATTTTTATATTAAAACTTGAAATTGGCAAAGGGCTTTCAATAGAAAAGGTGTTGCGAATCTTTCTGCATAGGTTAATTTCATTTTCATTGGGTCTAGATTAGGGCTCGACTAAATCAGTCAGATGATGAACCCTAGGATCAAGAACTCGATCGAATTGATAATGTGAGCCCTAATTGTGTTAGGGCTTTCATTTCAGAGATAAAAGCGAAGCTGATGATGTATCTAGTTACCTGAATTGGTGTCGGGACGGTGGAGATCAACTAAAACAGGTCCGACGATGACTAGTTCGATTCCCGACGGCTCTTGCTATGAATCCGATCAATTTGACGAGTGCAAAGGTTTCAGAGAGACTCGATTTAGGTGTGCAGTGTGTTGGTTTGCAAATTGGTAACTGATTACAGTCGAATTCGATTGAGTAAGACATAGGGTCGACGGTTACTTGTTTAATTCTCATTATTAGTGTTAATTCGATTAAATTGGAAGTGTTTAATGGATCAATTATGATCGTTATGATCATTATCATGCACGAACGGTTCTAATTCCAACGGATTTCGGGATATAATTCGCGAATTGGAAATCAAAGGATCCCAATGTTGACTTCCAAAAGTCAACAGGAGTAATTTTGATAAAATTGACTTTGGTGGGTCAATTTATTTGGCTTGGTAGATTCACTCAACTAGTCCGTGAAGTTTTGAATTAATATTGTGACCGAATTAGACCTTGGGTTAGATTTGACTAACGGGGTTAGGTTTTTAACGGTAAGTTAACGGAATTTGCTAACTGAGTTAACCAGAAAAGTCGGGTTGTCACAGGATTTAACCTCGAGTCGCGAATTGACTTGTAAATTATGTTTTGTAGCTGAGAAGTCGAGGGGCGAAGGTGAGGTGCACGTGAGTTCTAGGAAGAGGGTCATTTTGCATAAAGGTGACTTTATATCGTCCAACCATTTTTAAATGTTTATTATTTTGGGCACGAAATACATGTGACGTAAGTGTTTTAATAAACGCAATGCATATGTGACTTGCTGTGACGAATGGTTTATTTAATAATTTATGCGCTTGTGTATGTGTGCTATTTTTATGTTACATACATGAAGAACATGATGGGTTATTACTGTGAATACATGTGGTTGTGTTTTTCGAGATCAAACGGGTTGTTGGGCCTAAGATAATTACGCGGGGACTTGTGTTTTCCGGTATCTGATAGTACAACAAACGGTAAATAATATTGATTAAATAGTATCAAATGACTTATTTTCAGAAGAGTTTATAAATGTGACATGTGGTGAACCTTTTCAAACGCGAAACGTGTCACATTATGAGCACTTTTGCTACCCCTCCAACGATTTATGAAACAATAACGAATTTGGGATGAATTATCCCTAACAACTCACTATATAAGTCACTCAGCATAGCTGACTTTTTAGCATGTATTTCAGGTAAGGAAAAGGAGTAGGTTGGCGGCTTTTCGGATGGTAAGTGGTTACCCAGATTGTGATGGATTATTGATATTCCCATACTTTTGATGTTTTGTTTGGATTTTAGTATTTGAATATATGTTTATGTTAAGTCGTTGGGACGCCAGATATGGGTTGACTTTTAATTCCACTGCATTTATGAGACTATTTAACTTCTAAAACTATTGTGCTTGTCGAGTATGCCAAAAAGTATGGTTCCCAGGTTTGGGGCCTTACAAGTTTGTATCGGAGCTGTAGTTTAAGAGATCTTGGCATCCCCGATGCATAGACTTAGACTGAGAATGGACCATGAGTGGGAATGCCATCCCGGGTAACCAAAAGCTAGGAGCACAGGTATGAGTGTGTGTGTGTTAGTAGGTTAGGACAACGACGTTATGCCAAAGATGTAGTACAAAGAAAGTTTAAAACCCGAAAAGCAAGGCGAGAAGGTAATGGCGACCGGCCACGATCATTAACTAATTGCACTGCTCATAATGTTTTTAAATTGCACCTGAATTGCTCTATTTGTGTTATTTCAGTAATGTAGATGGTACCTAAGTAGCAGATTGCTAACAATGCCAACGCTAGGAGGGGTCACAAAAGTGCTCATAATGAGGACACTAACCAGGATGGAGTGTCGTTTCATACTGAAGCATCAGTGCACACTAAACCATGCGTGCATTCCGAGCAACCGAAAAGTTTGAGTTCGAACCAGTGGTTCATGATGCTGTCAAGAAGGAAGTGGGGGATATGATTCATGAATATCTGCCCGATATTGTAAAGGGAGCTTTTGATGAGCTACAAAAGGTGGTACTGAAGGACATCCAATCAAATAAATCATCTAGGTATGACGGTTATGTTGGGTTTGAGAAGAGAGCTTATGATTATGGTGACTTCAAAAAATGTGATCCACCTCGATTTGATGGTTGCAAGGATGCGGTGGCTACCTATCACTGGCTCACAGAGATGGAGTCCACCATTTCCATTAGTGAGTGTAGGGCGAATCAAGTGGTAAAGTTTGCTACACATTCGCTCTCTGTTGAGGCTCGGTGAAAGAAAGAAAGAATGTTTAGGAGATAGATGCTATGACGTGGGACGAGCTTAAGGATATGGTTAGAAAGAAGTTTTGTGCTCTAGGAGAGCTCGAGAAAGTGGAGTGAGAGTTTTTGACATTCAAGCCAGGAAAGTTGACACACCGTGAGTATACTTCTAATTTTATTGAGATGGAACGTCTGGTGCCATATTTAGCAGGAAATGATGAGAAGTAGATGAAGCTATATATAGCTGGATTGCCAGATCGAGTCACACATCTGGTGAAAGCTCAGAAACCACTGTGCTTTGATGAGGCAGTTGAACTAAGTGGGACGTTGTTTGATGACGTTATGGGGACTGAAGTGCGAGAGACTAAACCCGAGGAAAGGAAGTGGGTTGGACCGGGCAAGAGGTTTGGGAAGGACTAGAGAGTTCCGTTTGGTAAAAAGATGAAGACGAAGGGTCCAGATACATGTCCTAAGTGTGGGAAGATGCACTTGGGTGAATGCAGAATTGATAGGTTATTGTGTTATCACTGTGGAAAGTTAGGTCACTTTTCTAGGGATTGCCCTCTTGACCCTAAGTGCTACAAGTGTGGGGATCTTGGCCACATCTCCAGGGATTGCAAGGCTAGCCAGAATGGGGGATCGAGTAAGGGAATGACTTTGGTAAAGAAGGAAGATGAGAAGCCTAAGGCCAAAGCAATAGCCTTTACTATGACTACTGTAGAAGCTAAGGCTGACCCTGACATTGTTTCAGGTACTTTTCTTGTTAATGATGTACCTGCTTGTGTATTATTTGATTCGGGGGTTGGCAAGAGTTTCGTGGCCCATCTTTTTGTAAGAACTTGTTTAGAACGACTACGAAGATCGAGGAACCGTTTAGTGTCGAAACCGCAGTCGGTTTACCCACTAGTGTGACCAAGGCGTTAGACAATTATTACATTGATCTAGAGGGTCATAGATTCCCTGCTAGACTTTTCATCATTACCTTGGGAGGTTTTGATGTGGTATTAGGAATGGATTGGTTAGCCGCGTTTGATGCGGACATCGTGTGTCGGAAGAAAATGATACGGTTGATGTCTTTGGAGGGATCTGTGGTGAGGGTGATAGAGTGAGCTCTTTACCAAGGGTCAATTCAATGATGAAGGAAAAGAAGTTTTTGAGACGTGGATGCGGAGCGTACTTGGCTTATATCACCAATACTGATACAAAGAGCACGGAGTTGTCAGAGGTACAGGTGGTGTAGGATTTCCCTGATGTTTTTCCTGACGACTTGACTCGGGTGCAACCGGAGCGAGAGATTGAATTCCAGATCCACTTATTACCATGAGCTAAGTCAGTTTCTAAAGTGCCATATTGTTTAGCTCCGACTGAAATGAAGGAAGTAATGGAGCAACTTCAGGATTTGTTAGACAAGAGGTTTATAAGACCGAGTATCTCGCCTTGGGGTGCACCGGTCTTGTTCGTTAAGAATAAGGACGGTAACATGTGGATGTGCATAGACTATCGTGTGTTGAACAAGTTGATGATTAATGTGCATTTTGGTTGAGGGAAGTATAATTCTTTAGGCACGTTATCATTACAGACGAAATTATGGTGGATCGTGCCAAGATTGAGGCAGTAGTGAAATGGAGCGCGCCTAAAACTCCGACCAAGATTCGTAGTTTTTTAGGTTTGGCCGGCTACTACAGAAGATTCATCCAAGACTTCTCTAAGTTAGCAACGTCTTTAACTCGGTTGACTAGGAGAGAGGCGAAATTCAAATGGGGAGTGGAACAAGAGATTGCATTCGAGGATTTGAAGAAGAGACTAACGGAGGCACCAGTGTTAACATTGCCGGAAGGAACAAATGATCTAGTAGTATATTCGGATGCTTCATATTTGGGATTAGGTTGCGTGTTGATGCAACGGGGGAAGGTGATCGTTTATGTGTCGCGACAGTTGAAAACTCATGAGGCGAACTACCCTACTCATGACCTAGAATTGGCGGCGGTGGTGTTTACGCTTAAACTTTGGAGGCATTATCTTTATGGAGTCAAGTGCACAATCTATACCGACGATAAGAGTTTAAAGTACTTCTTTGAGCAGAAGCAGCTGAACATGAGACAACGGAGGTGACTTGAATTGATAAAAGATTATGATTGTGAGATTCTTTACCATCCAGGCATGGCGAATGTAGTTGCTGATGCGTTAAGCCGTAAGGAGAGGCACGCGCTGCTCAGTATCAAAGCGTGTCAATTGATTATAACACCTGATTTTCTGACATTGTTAAAAGATGTGCAGACCGAGGCATTGCACGATGAGAGTTTGAAAGAGGAGCGGATCTTCGGTCAATGCGAGTTATTGACCGAGAATAGTCAAGGCGTAAGGGTTTGGGGTGACTGTATGTGGATACCGAGGTTTGGTGGATTTAGAGAGATGGTGCTTGACGAGGCTCAAAAGTTAAGATAATCGATTCATCCTCGAACTACAAAGATGTATCGGGATATGAAGAGAAACTACTTGCGAGGAATGAAGTACAATGTGACTCATTACTTGAGTAAATGCTTGACGTGCTTGCAGGTTAAAGATGAATATCAGAAACCGTACGACAAGATTTAGCCGTTGGAAATCCCGAAGTGGAAATGGGAACATGTCACTATGGATTTTATTATCAAACTGTCTAAGACGGTAAAAGGGCATGACACGATTTGGGTATATGGTTGATCGTTTGACCAAGAGTGCCCATTTTCTACCTATTCGAGAGCCGTTTTGTTCTGAAAGGTTGTCGAAAATGTTTGTGAACGAGATTGTTTCTAGGCATGGGGTGCCAATTTCTATTGTGTCTGATAGAGACACGAGATTTACATCCAAATTATGGAAGAGGTTTAACAAGGCTATGGGGACCCGATTGCTTATAAGTACAGCGTATCACCCGCAAACTGACGGATAGTCCGAACGGACGATAAAGACATTAGAAGACATGCTTCGCTCATGTGTTATCGATTTTGGTGGTACTTGGGATAGTCACCTACCACTGGCGGAAATTCCTATAACACTAGTTATCACGTGACTATTGGGATGCCATCATTCGAATTGTTGTACGGACGAAAGTGCATGACCTCGGTTTGTAGGGGCGAGATTGGGAAGAAAGAACTAGGGAGTATAGACATGGTGAAAGAAACATCAGAGAAGTTTGAGATTGTAAAAGCAAGGATGAAAGCCGCGCAGGATCGGCAAAAGTCGTATGCCGACAAGAGACGGCGAACCATATAGTTTAACGCGGGTGATGTAGTTATGTTGAAAGTGTCACCCTGGAAGGGCATTATTAGATTTCAGAAGCGTGGGAAGCTTAGTCCGTCGTATATCAGACCGTTTAAGATCGAGGGGTGTGTTGGTCGTGTCGCCTACCGACTGTTGTTTCCGGAGGAACTGGCAGGGATAACACCCAACTTTTCATGTGTCCCATCTACGAAAGTGTTTGGCGGACGCTACAGAGCACGTGTTGTTAAATGACATTGTGGTCGATGATAAGCTGCGATATGTGGAAAAACCGGTTGCTATACTGGACCGAAAAGAAAAGAGATTGAGAAAGAAGGTGGTTCCTATCGTGAAGGTGCAATGGAAGCACCGTAAAGGATCCGAGGCTACTTAGGAGCCAGAGGCAGAAATGCGGGAGCATTATCCGCATTTGTTTCCGAATGACGTAGGTTTCGAGGACGAAACCCCTTTTAGGGGAGAAGACTTGTAACATCCCTTTTTTATGAAATAACTGGGTTTGTATAAATGTAAATGTTTTTAGAGAATTAAACGTAAACAACATTTCCCAAGAAGTCGATTAAGGTGGCGTAAGGATTGATCTCAAGGGGTGGAGGTGGAGATCACAGTAAGAAATCAATTCGAAATTCTAATTGCATTCAAATTGGGATTATCTTTTATTTATTTGTTTTATTATTTTCGTTTGCTTGGAGCTGGAGGTTAGTACCACCCATGGAGAGATAAGTTTGGGCTTTGCTAGAGAATTTTAGATGCATAACTTCTCTATATAATTTTTAATTATTCTTTTCATTCTGTAGCAAAAAAACCATTCACATTTATTAGTTGAGCCATGGCCTTTTATGTGTGTCTTTTGGTCTGTCTTGAGTTTGTTCTGTTGTGACATTGGGTTTATGGGTGTGAGGGCTATTACGATTTTATATGTTGCTGGAGATTAGCAAAAACATTGGAGATATAAGGATGACTTCTTGTTTTCGTATCATTTTTTACTTCCTGGCCTTTCAGTGGTACAAAAACCTCATTTGTGTCTGTAATTGGTTAAAGCCTTTGTATTCCTTGTATGTTTAGTCATGTGTCATTGTCCTTGGGATATTGGGCTTGGAGGGAGTCAAAAGGGAAGAGGGACTATTGCCTTGGATATTGTTGAAATTGGCAATTGGGTTAGAGCATTTTCAGTAGCTTCTCTATCCACATCTCTATAATTACACTAAAAATCACTATCTTTTCTCTCTCATTTTCAATTAAATAATATTTTTTAATACCTTTATCATTACCTTTTCTCTCTCCTCCACTTATAACCACTTTCAAAAAATATTAAAAAGTTAATAGAGGGGACCACTGTTTGCACAAATATACCGATAAAGAGTAACATGTTCTATCTCCTCCACTCACAACCAATTTAAACCACTCCCTAAAATATGCAGAACCCACTCACACATATACAGAACATGCTGTGAATGCTCTTAGTAGTACTCACAATTCTGTTGATCTAAAAGTTGTAAAATTTCTGCTTTTTTAAGAATTGTTCTGCCACATTGATTGCTGGAAAGTAGGGGATTAGTCTGGCCTGATTAAGTACTAATTAAGGAATATGTAAACTAGGGGCTTTGAGTTATACTATGATGACAATATTATTGTTGATGAGAAGTTCACTAAAAGGATGCAAATATGTAAACTAGGGGCTTTGAGTTATACTACCCTGATGTTATATTTAATGATAGTTATGGGTGTATTACTTCGTCTCTTAGGTGTGTGTATTTGCAAGAGAAAGGTTATATGATCACTATGAAAATGCTTATGGGATTTTTCTGAGATACTGCCGTCAATTAACTGTTTTTGAGCATGAACTTGCTGATACAATCATCATTTGAAGTTGCTGCAGCTTTGGGAGTATAATAGCCAAGAAACTGTTTTGTAAATTATAGGCAGTTGCAACTGAGAAACTTTCTTACGAACATAGAGGTAACACATATGTGATTAGAGAGATGATCTCAGTCAGCCGTATAAATCTTGAAAAACGCAAACGCCACATTCATAATCTATAAATATATGAAATGGTTAAAATGTCAACTAAAAGTCGTGTATCTCAAGTAATCAAAATGTTTGATGTTTACTAAGGGTTGATTCCTTAACCACAAGTGAATAAAAGGAGAAAGAAGGAATAAATTACAGGTATCTGAACATCATCCTGGCATATATATGTGCTTGCTATCGAGCATACAATTGTGTTATCATGTAATCGTCAACTGTTGAGACAGACTGAACTTCGATCTGGCTCTCTCCGGTAAAAAAAGCAGGTTGTTTAGGATGAGGCAACACACCCTCACTCACCTGCATCAGAACAACTGACAACATAATTGGCCTATCTTCTGCATGATGTTGTACACATAACAATGCAACATGTATTGATCTTAGTACTTCAGAGACGACACATGAGACTTGTAAAGATCCACTCATCAATTCAATGGACATGCCTTCATTATAAAGTCTCCATGCCTACATCAAACCAAAATACATATTTAAAAGAATCAAAAGTTTCTAGTCAAGATATTGGGATTTAGTGTTACAACCTAGCTTACATTTCCAAGAAGGTTATCTCTGTGATCTCCATGAGAGAACTTGATTTTAAGTACCTGAATACATTAGATCAAGTGGCGGATACATTTAGTAAATGCCTATCCAAGAAAAAGATGTTGAAGTTCTGCGAAGCAATGGAAATGGTGGTAGCAAATATTGAGAGGGAGTATTAAGCGTAAACAATATTTCCAAAGAAGTCAGTTAAAGTGGTGTAAGGATTGATCTCAAGGGGTCGAGGTGGAGATCATAATATGAAATCAATTCGAAATTCTAATTGCATTCAAATTGGGATTTTCTTTTATTTATTTGTTATATTATTTTAGTTTGCTTGTGAGTTTATGTTCTAGTAGTATTTAAGTAGACGGTAGATTATTGTTTTCATTCACTTGTACGTTAAATTGAGTAGACAAATAAAACCAAAGTTTGTTCTTGGTGAGTAAGTTTCTCATAGTGTGCTTACGGAATACACTTGTTAACCGTTTAAGTAAATAGTGTTGGTAATCAAGAACAATAATCAAACGAATTTGATTATCTTGCTATTTGATTTCATGAATTTGTTCATTCATACATACATACATACATACAATCGACACTTCATACGATATAGGAAGGGGTATATAACCCTAATTACAGAACCGTTGCATCCCCTTTCTATACAACCGTTTAGACAATTTTATTTTCATACTTACCCTTGCACTTCCTACAAATACATATTTGACTCTAACTTAACTTTCTAGTATTTACAACTTTGACCAAACTCTAACTTTTGCTTTTTCTGCACTATTTGGATTATGCATTCACTCCACTAACATCCATCTCTTATACAATTGATGTTAATATCCAAGAACAAACAGCCCTCAATCCAATCTTGATTGCATTTTTGTCTCTGTCGTCAAATCAAACAAACAGAACAGCAACAAAAGGAACTTTTTTTCGTTCTATTGAAGAATCGTACTGAACAACTACAATTGTTCCTTTAACTTTGATCAAATTTAATCTTCTTTAATCCAATAAAACTGATTAAACTTCATTTTTTTTTCAAGCAGCCTTCAAACTTGACTTTTGAAAGTCTTTGTTCAAATCTTATCAACCCAATAGGAACCTAACTTTGATTTTTGATTGCTTTAACGTTCTATGTTCTCGGTTCTTTTTTTTGCCTCAAGATGAATCCAGAAGATGAATTGAACAAACCCAACAATTTGAATTGCAAAAGGATCGTTACAATTTTCATTGATTTGAGATTTGTATTTATACTGGATGAAGAAGGAGCGACACATCAGTTCAAGAAAGGAGATACCGATTCATTCTAATCTAATCAAGGGATTAGACAAGTTTAAGTGCTTAACCCTTTGTGTTACATAATTAATTTATACTAACTAAACATACTTTGACATATTGACACACCTAACCCTAGACTTTAACATGGGAGGGATTAATATCTAACAAAGTTCACTAAAAGGATGAAAATAGTGTATAGCTACTACCCTGATGTTATGTTTGATGATAGTTATGGGTGTATTACTTTCTCCCTTAGGTGGCTGTATTTGCAAGGGAAAGGTTATATGATCACTATGAAAACTGCTTATGGGATTTTTCTGAGATACTGCCATCAAGTAACAGCTTATGGGACTTTCTGATACAATCATCATTTTAAGTTGCTGCAGTTTTGGGACTATAATAGCCAAGAAACTGTTTTGTAAATTATAGGCAGTTGCAACCGAGAAACTTTCTTAAGAATGTATAGGTAACACATATGTGATTAGAGAGATGATCTCAGTCAGCCTTATAAATCTTGAAAAACGCAAATGCCACATTCATAATCTATAAATATATGAAATGGTTAAAATGTCAACTAAAAGCGGTGTATCTCAAGTAATCAAAATATTTGATGTTTACTATGGGTTGATTCCTTAACAACAAGCGAATAAAAGGAGAAACGAGGAATAAACTACAGGTATTTGAACATCAGCCTCGCATAAATATGTGCTTGCTATCGAGCATACAATTGTGTTAGCATGTAATTGTCAACTCTTGAGACAGACTGAACTTCGACCTGGCTCTCTCCAGTGAAAAAAGCAGGTTGTTTAGGATGAGGCAACACTCCCTCACTGACCAGCATCAGAACAACTGACAACATAACTGGCCTATCTTCTGTATGATGTTGTACACATAATAATGCAACATGTATTGATTTTAGTACTTCAGAGATGACACGTGAGACCTGTAAAGATCCACTCATCAATTCAATGGAACTGCCTTCATTAAAAAGTCTCCATGCCTACATAAAATCAAAATACATATTTAAAAGAATCAAAAGTTACCAGTCAAGATATTCGGATTTAGTGTTACAACTTAACTTACATGTTCAAGAAGGTTATCTCTGTGATCTCCATGAGAGAACTCTCTATTTTTCTTGCCGCTAATTATCTCCAACACCATAACACAAAAGTAATACATCAGATTTTATAGAGAAACGACCGTGTACTGCGTACTCCGGAGAAATGTAACCATTGCTACATAATAAACTTACAAATTAGTATTAGAATTTCTCTTTTAGTCTCATCTTCATTTTCTTTGATGATATAGTATTCAAGTTACAAAGGATCCTAACTACGTTCCGACTACTTTCTTTGTTTTAGCAGTGGTATCTTGTCCAACAAAGTTTCTCGCAAGGCCAAAGTCAGCTATTTTTGGATTCATGTCACTGTCGAGCAATATGTTACCCCCTTTAGATCTCTATGGATAATTTGAAGGCGGGAATCTTGATGTAAATAGAGAATACCTCGAGCCATCCGATGTACTATATTAAATCGTTGAGGCCAGTCAAGCATCATACTTCTAGTTTCATCTGCCAAAAGGTGACTACTAAGTCATGTGCTATTGTATAAAATCTGAAAGTAAGATACTTAGTATAATCATAGGGTGAGTCAAACCAAAGAGAAAAAAATCCAAGCTTTTGTTAGGCATGTATTCATAAATCAAAATCCGTTCTTTTTTTATGAATGCAACATCTAAGAAGCTTCACAAGATTCCGATGCTGAAGTTTCACAATACAAATGACTTCATTCTTGAACTCGTCAACTCCTTGTTGGGATGTCTCTGAAAGCCGCTTCACAGCAATTTCTCTTCCGTCTTCCAACACACCCTAGAAAGTTAGGTTTATGATTAAGAGCTTGTGAAACTTATAGTTTTGTAGATTTTATAAGTTTCCAATTCATGATAGTGATAAGAAATGCATTTTGTTTAAGAAACATTAAAAAAATTACCTTGTAAACAGCACCAAAGCCCCCTTCCCCAATCTTATTAGAGGCACTGAAGTTACCTGTCGCCTTGGCTACTTCAAATAGGCTAAAAAATGGTAAATCATCAAATTGTTCCATCAGTGGATTTGTATACTTTTCATCAATCACATATCTATTTCCTACAAAACAATATGTGCTATTGCCCTTCGTTACATGATTTTCTAAACTTTGTATCATATGAACATACAAAATTGTCAACATTACTTGCTCCTTTGTGTTACCTTGTCCTTTCATGTGAGCCTTTTTCTGAATCTTTCTGCAGGCATATGCCACTACAAAGATAATTCGCAGCGCTGATGAAAGAAGCACCACTTTAAGTATTAATCTAATACCTTTGTATGATTCGGGTTGGGAGTCCACAAGACCTTTCATTAAGAAACAATAATAGTTTAGCAGATAAGCTAAAAACACAACAATAGAACAAATTTAGAAGGAAAAAGTATACCTTCTAACTCAGAGGCATCCACTCTTATGTAAATATCTTGAATTGCATCAAACTCTCTGGTGTCTAGAAGCTCATCAAACCTCTAGGATTTGGTCGAATATTCCTAGCCTATCTTTTCCTTTTATTTTTCCTTAATTTTAGCCATAGTTTCCTTGCTGCTATTGGTTTTGTTTTAGTCTATATATTGTATCCATCTTTTGGTTTTATTTATTTTTTTAGAAGAGAGAAAAACATAATACAGTGAATCCTTTTGGTACCATCAATTTCTAGATGGTATCAGAGCAAGGTTAACCTTTGTACGCTAATTCTCGATCATTCAAGAAACCATGACAGGTAATTTCCAATCCGATGGTGATTGGATCATTGATTCAGGAGCTACATAACACATAACAAATCAAGTTGATTTACTTGATAATAAAAGAAAAAATCTTTTTGAAGCTCCTGTTATAATTCCCAATTGTGACACCTTTCCTGTTGAAGGAAGAGGTGATTATGTATTACCAGGAGGGGCCAAAGTGAAAGAAGTCCTATACGTCCCTAAGTTCAATTGCAACTTACTATCCGTGAGCCGTTTAACAAAAAATCTTCAATGTGTCGTGACCTTTTTTTCCCGATTTTTGTGTCGTACGGAGGCTGCGGTCGAGGAACTTGATTGGTGCAGGTGAGTGTAGAAGAGGTCTATACCGGATGGGGATTTTTGGAAACGAGAGGAAAGTTATGCTGGTAACAATGGATAGGTGGCACAAGAGACTAGGTCACGCATCCAAAGAGAAGCTTGTTCAGGTTGATTATCTTAAAAACGTTTCTTCCAATGTTATGAATAAAGTTTGTGATTCATGTGAAAAGGCTAAACATACCAGGTCACCTTTTCCAATTAGTTCGACAAAAACAAACGAATGCTTTGAATTATTACATTGCGATATTTGGGAAAAATATCGAATGCCTTCTTTTTCGGGAGCAAATTATTTCTTAACACTCTTGGATGATTACAGTAGGTCAGTTTGGGTCTTTCTTATTAAGCACAAATATGATGCTAGCAAATGCTTAATCAATTTTCACAAATTGATAGAAACTCAATTTGGGAAATCTGTCAAAAGAATAAGATGTGATAACGGAGGCGAATTCACATCAAATCTTATAAATGATTTCTATGCTAAAAATGGAATTTTATTGGAGACCACTTGTCCACACACGCCCCAACGGTGGTGGAACGCAAGCACAGACATTTGCTCGAAACAGCACGAGCCTTGAGAATTGAGGCAAAATTACCAAAGAGTTTTTGGGGGGAGTGTATTCTTACAGCAACTTATATTATTAACCGACTTCATTCTCAAGTTCTCAACAATAAAACCCCATATGAATTGTTGTTCAATAAAAGGCCCGAATATGATCACATGAGGGTTTTTGGTTGTCTAACATATTATAGGAGCTTTGAGACAAAGGGAGAAAAGTTTGAAGTGAGGGGGAGACCCGGGGTCTTCTTAGGGTATCCCCCTAGACCTAAAGGATAAAAAATATATGATATGGAAAATAGAAAAATTATCGTTTCTAGAGACGCAAAGTTTTTTGAAGATAATTTTCCTTTTTCTTCCGTCACCCAAATCGAAAATAGAGATGCTCCACTTGACTTACCTTATGAACCATGTCAATCTGTTTTTTATGTGGAAGATTTTTTAGTCCATGAGGAAAGTTCAGAAGCCCAAGATGAGCACGTAGATGAAGCAATGGCCCATGATGGTGAACAACATGATTTAAATAATGGTTTTGGCACATTTAATGAAGGCCCAACAAATGAGAATGTAATTCTACATGAAAACGTTGAATCCGAAGCAGTAAGCACAAGACCTCAAAGAATCCGTGTCCAACCGCTGCACCTCCATGACTTTGATGTATCGCTTCTCCCATCGATAGACCATGCACAACCCGCACACAATCAAGAGACCTCAACGGTACACCCTATTGCCAATTACATTTCTTATGCAAAATTTTCGAAAACTCACAAGGCGTTTTTAGCGGCCATCAACTCAAATGATGAGCCGAAAAGTTTCAAGCAGGCTATGCAGGATGAACGGTGGATAGAAGCCATGAAGAAAGAAATACAACCTCTCTAGCAAAACGAAACCTGAACTTTACAAACGCTACCCGATGGGAAACGAGCTATTGATTCCAAATGGGTTTACAAAATAAAATATAAACCCAATGAAGAAATTGAACGATATAAGGCACGGCTTGTCGCAAAGGGGTTTACACAAATGGAAGGGGTCGACTTTCATGATACTTTTGCCCCAATTGCTAAGCTGGTCACTGTCAGAACACTTCTCGCACTAGCATCTAAGAGAAACTGGGTTGTTCATCAACTTGACGTAAATAATGCGTTTCTACATAGAGATTTGAATGAGGAAGTATACATGAAGACTCCTCAAGGGTTCTTTAAAGAAAATGAGACTCGGGTTTGTCGTCTTCGCAAATCGCTATACAGTTTGAAACAAGCTTCACGCAACTGGTATCATAAGTTCACCACCTTTCTTATCGATCTGGATTTTAAACAATCTAAGGCTGATCACGCGTTGTTTTTGTACAAGAAAGAAGGGTCTTTTGTTGCAGTATTAATCTATGTCGATGATGTCATTATTGTTGGGAACGACAACTAGAAAATTCAAGAAATCAAGAAACGTCTTGATAATCAATTTAGCATCAAAGACCATGGTTCATTAAAGTATTTCCTTGGAATTGAAGTTTCCAAGATATCGGAGGGTTTGATCCTTAGCCAACGAAAGTTCACTCTCGACATTTTAGAGGATGGTGGGATGCCTGGATGCCGACCAAGTACTTTCCCCATTGAACCGAATCTAAAATTGGACAAAGGAAAAGATGATCCTCGTGTAGATGCAAACTCCTATCGCTGTATGGTTGGTCGTCTTTTATACCTCCAAGCTACTCGGCCCGACATCGCTTATGCAGTGAACGTTTTAAGCCAGTTTGTGGCTGATCCTCGCCTTAAACATTTGGAAGCTGCAAATCGCGTTCTAAGATACAATTTCTCATTTCTCGTTCTTTTGCAGAAGAAAAATATAGAGCCATGGCTTCCGCTGTTAGTGAGATTTTATGGGTGAGATGACTTCTCGAGGATTTGGATGTTCATATTGATACCCCTACACCTCTATTTTTTGATAATCAAGCTGCTCGTCAAATTTCCAATAACCCGGTTTTTCACGAGCGTACTAAACATGTTGAGATGGACTACTATTTTGTTCGAGAAAGGGTAGAGACCAAACAAATTGTTCCCATGTGCGTCGACAGCAAATTGCAACTGGCAGATTTACACACCAAAGGATTGGCTTCACAACAACTTCAATTTTTGCTATCCAAGATGGGTACTCGAAACTTACATGCTCCATCTTGAGGGGGAGTCTAGAATTTGGTTGAATATTCCTAGCCTATCTTTTCCTTTTATTTTTCCTTAATTTTAGCCATAGTTTCCTTGCTGCTATTGGTTTTGTTTTAGTCTATATATTGTATCCATCTTTTGGTTTTATGTATATTTTTTAGCAGAGAGAAAAACATAATACAGTGAATCCTTTTGGTACCATCGATTTCTAGATAGTAAACATCCAGTTCCTCCATTTCTGATATCTAAACTTCCATAGCCGGTACAAGAGCACTTCCTTTTGCAGGAAGTCTCACATTCTCCAAGGGTCATGTTCACATAATCCCAAGACCTTCGTGTATCTGGTACATTCACTCCTGCAATTTTCCAAAACCCGTCCCCGTTCCCACAATTTAACGGCCTTTTGTGAATACACCCACTAGCCCAATCAGATGCCTTCCATTCTTCTGAATTTCTTGGTTCAAAACCTTGCATACAAGTACAAGGTGGATGCTTGTTAATGCTACAGATTCCATGAGGACCACAGAGTGAAAAACGATCACAAATATCAACTTGACTGACTGCATACACAATCCAGTCTTTGATTCGCTCAATCCATTGCAATAATAGTGTCTTGCCATCCCATGTCAAAACTACCCTTTGAACAACTGAACTTTTAAGTGCATATCTATGGTACATTTCCTTCTCATTAACGACAAACTCGGTGGTGTAAATCCCATTTTCTTTTTTAATAGGAAATCCACTAAAGCCGAGACCATTCCATGGTCCAAGTCTTGATACTAAAACTTGCCCTTTCCACCCAAACGTTTGTGGATATCCATTTGTTTCCATTATATTACTATACTCACCTATAGAAGGATCATCAGGACTCTTCCAAGATGTCATGGACCTCTGTAACCCTGTTACCAAGTCCTTCCCGAATTTCATTCCTGGAAGAAATGTGTCACCAGGATAGTCAAAACTTTGCCCAATCAGATTTTTATTTTCATTCCAAACATTTAGATTTCGAGTATCCAGAAGCTGAACCACCGGACTGCTACTCCACACAGGTACCATTGAATTGGATGCCCAGACTACGGGGTCGCTGCCACTGAGAATCACCAGGTTTCCTGTCTGCTAAGTTTGAGCATACCTGATGTATCTGCAATTGGTGTCTCCCTATTAGCAACCCATACAACAGTACCGTATGATATCTTCTTGTACCATATCCCCAAGTATCGGTTCTTGGACTTCCCGGGACTGAAAATTCCGACTTCAAACATTTCCCCTTCAGAAACAAGGGTTACCATCTTTGATTTCTTTTTTTTTTAACAGCGAACATTGAATATTGTGACGTCGCACCCTCCGTCACATGGGAGAGACTCGTCCAACTCCGGCCAATATGTTGTCTTAACCGGGCCCACTTGATGTCAGAGTTGGAGAGCATCCAAGGAAAAATCCCACCCAATACGGCCCCTTCCGGCTTGAGGGAGAGCCGAGGCTCGAACCCCGGATCGGCGTGGGTAAAACCCAGGTGCATCAGCCTAAGAGCTAGGCCTCATTTGCATGCCGCAGAAACTAATAAGGAGGGCAGGGATTGAACCTGAGTCACAACCAGGTCTCTCCCTTACCACTCCACCACCAGCTCATTGGCACCATCTTTGATTTCTTGATTTGCAGATATGGTATCTAGTGCAGAGCAATCTGATAGCAGCAAGAAAGAAGAATACATGTGTGGATTGGTCCTCCATTATTGACTCAAAGGAAAGAAATGGAAAACTTTTATTCTTATTAGATTCTTCAAAGTTCTATACCTACCATTCTACCAATAATTCAGCATTTCTACTTTAGGATGAAAATTTCCCTTTTTATTTAATCCGAACTTGATGATTGTTTTAAAACATAAATATAATGAAGTTTATAATACAAGAAACATTACAAACTTGTAACAAAATCCCATTTTTTCATTTACCCCTTTAATTTAGGTAATATGGTAAAACACAAAAATATGAACCCATAATTTATCATTAGTTATAAAAATATAGAATTCAAATAATGTTAGAGATATATGGAAATTTTTTTCTAAGTAGATATACAATTATATCCAAATTACTTGATATTAATGTTTTCTTCATTAGTTTCCGTAACTAAATAAATTACGTTATCAATTTCCAAATCATAAAATTAAATAAATCAAGCACAAACATGTATTCAAATGTAAACTAGGTATTAAACCACACGTGTTGCGTCGCGCTAAAGCGCGAAAATAATTAACGTCTTCAAAACTTAGTGAGAGCGTTAATAATACTCAACGTACACCTTATATAAAATAAACCAAACCACTAGAAAAGTTAACGTCTAAAAGCACGGTGCAGCAGTGGAGGCGTTGATAACATTTGAAACTTTATATAAAAAAACCGTCACAAACCCGCATGGTGCGGTAGGAATTTTGATAATATTAGGAAGTGTAAATATAAAAAAAGATACCGTTAGAAAGTTTACGTTGAAACGTCGATAAAATAAGCACTTCACAAAGGAAAAAAAAACCAAACCGTTATGGTTGAGATATAGCAACCCGAAGGTCAACAACAGGCTATGTGATGCCGATTATGGTCGAGAAAGGTCAACAACATGCTATAAAAAAAGATACCGTTAGAAAGCTTACGTTGAAACATCGATAAAATAAGCACGTCGCAAAGGAAAAAAAACGAAACCGTTATGGTCGAGATATCGCAACTCGAAGGTTGTAACATCCCAAAAATAAAACGACAGTTATAATAACGGAATAAACGAACGAGGCATGACGGGTCGGGTCGGATGGGTCAGCGGGCTATAAATAGCCTATGCCACCCCTTTTCTCTCATTTGCAACTTTTTAGAGAGAGAAACCGTAGAGAGAGAAAGTTGGCGGATCGACCCGAGACTTCAGCAAAGTGTTACTCCATAACTCGTGAGAAGAACCTCCGGATCAGAAACTCGATTCAGGTAACAATCCGACCTAAATCTGAGTTTTAGTTCGTTTTTGGGTTTTTCGGGTTTTGGGTGAAAATGTAACATTTTAACGGATAAAAATGAAGGATAAACATAGATTTGAGTTCCTTAATGGAAACGAACGTTTTGGATGCAAACAGGTTCGAGATCTTGACGAGATCAGACCTGCATGCGAAAGTTAGGGTTTTTCGCGAAGAACAGGTCGTGCGCACTTGCTAAGTGTGCACGGAGCAGGTCCTACGCACTTGCTAAGTGCGCAGGAGGAGGGACCTGCGCACTTGCTAAGTGCGCAGGAAGAGGTGTCTGCGCACTTGTTAAGTGCGTAGGCAGCAGGGTCTGCGCACTTGCTAAGTGCGCAGGCATCAGGCTGATTAAGTAAAGTTAGTATGTTTAGAAGGGTTAAACCGTTAGAGTCGGTATTGGTCTAATGTGTATTTAACTAATCAATTCAGATCGAAAGTGACGTTGTTGTGCCTTTGTTTAGGACAACCGAGACTAGCTTATAAGGTGAGTTCTAGAAGCCCTCTTTTAAATGTTTTAATAATGTTTTTAGGCTAGTGTGCATACGTAACGATGTGACTATTTTATAAAACGATGTTTATGAATGTGGTATGTAACGTTTTATAAAATGATGTTTATGGACGATGTTTTGGAAGGAAGTGTTAAGAAAGAAGTGTTTATGAAATATTTTGCCAAAAAAAGTTTATGAATGAATGAATGTTTTTAATAAAACGTACGAATGCTTTAACTGAAGTAAAAGAAGCGAAGGTTTACGAAAGTCACAAACCAACGAATCTGTCATTATTCCTTAGGGAATGAAGGTTAAGAGATGGGAAGTATGTTATGGGCCTTTACCTTTTAGGGGCCTTTGTGGCTAGCCAACTGTTGTACAACTGGGGCGATGACGGTCATCAAGGGGATTATCGTGATCCTTGAAGTTTGGTACGATTTACCTTACGGGGTAGTCGTGCTTGAAGTTTGGTACTTGCGCCCTACGGGGTGCAATGCTTGAAGTATGGTACGCACTATCCTTTGGGACGCCGTGCTTGAAGGGTTGGATGACCTAAGTATCGGGCCCTAGGATTTCCTCACCCGAAGGACAGTACGGTGATGATGGGCCTAGTGGTGGTGATCCTTAGATTATTCAACCAGTATGTAACGTAGGGATTTGACGGTTACGAGAAGGCGCAGATTCGATATGTTCGTTGACTTATGTTTATGAAGTGTTATGTTTTGTTATTGCATTATTTTACGTATGCTTTTTATTAAATGAAGTATGAAGTTATGAAGTTATGTTTTTGGCAAATTATTTGAAGCTAAAGTTTTATGTTAAAACTAGAACTCACAAGCGTAGCTGACTTTTTAGTATGCACATTCAGGTTAAGGCAGGTTATGAGGATGGACGGTGATGTTTGGCTAGCGAGAGGAGTTACCCGACTGACTATGAAGACGGGCATCCCGTTATGTTTAGTTATGATGTATTTATGTTTTAAACAATGTTTACGCTTCCGCATGTATGAACAATGATGACGTTATGTTTTAATGAAGTATTTTCCGCTGCGTTAATTGATATTCATGTTTAAGAACTTTTTGTGAATGAGTAAATCCAACAAGTGAGGTCTCCCGGGTTTGGGGCCTTACAAGTTAGTATCAGAGCAATAGTTTGAGAGATTCGGACACTCCCGGTGTCTGAACTTAAACTGTGAATGGGACTGAAAGCGGATGCCAGTACGGGTAACTCGAGCCACAGCATCAGGTATGAAGTTAGTATATATATTTACGTATATAGTATGCCTTAGAAAGGGTTAGGTAAGGACTTGTGTTCTGATGGAATCACAAAGGTGGTCAAATAGAAATCGAAAGGTAGTGTAATGGTTAATTACAGATGGCCAGTGTATATTAACATCTTACAGTACTTATTGAATTTTATTTGTTAACTAGCGTGATGACATTGGATTCTTGTCTTATAGAAAAAAATGGAAAGAAGAGGAAACGGAAGGCGTGGTGGCCGTACCGGTGGTCGTACCGGCGGTCAAAATGGTGGGCGTGGCAGGATCCCTGCGCGCCAAGAGGATAGTGAAGAAGGAAGTGTTCACACTGAACCGGCGGTTAGTGTGCATAGAACTGAGCAGACACTGGTTGAAGAACAACCTTTCACTTTTGAACCAGAAGTGAGAGCTGCTATAGCTAGAGAGTTCACCGAGTTGATGAAGAATTCTCTGCCACGTCTGTTAGCTGAAGCATTGAAGAAGGTTAGTGGGGAAGGTGGGTCTAGCGCGGCAACTGGTGCCCAGAATAACGAGAATGACAGCGCGCCGCCTGCTCGCGGATGCGACTATAAGTCATTCAAGGCATGTGACCCGCCGATCCTGACTGGGAAGAAAGACGCGGTGGCTACTTTTGATTGGGTAATCCATATGGAAGCTGCCATTCGCCTGAGCGAGTGCCGAACGGATCAGGTTGTGAAATTTGCTGCTAACTCCTTGAGAGAAGAAGCATCCCATTGGTGGGAAGGTGTACGTCAGGCAAAAGGGAGCGAGGTTGTGGATGCGATGATGTGGGCTGACTTGAAAACCTTGGTGATCAAGAATTTCTGCCCAAGGAACGAGATTGAGAAGGTAGAGAGGGAATTTCTGGGTTTGAAAGCCAGGAACATGACGCACCGGCAATACACAACCCGATTCAATGAACTGGCACGTCTGGTACCACATCTTGTCACGACCGAGGAAAGAAAGATCGTATGCTACATACAAGGACTGCCGGACCAGGTCCGCACCTATGTTAAGGCAAACGCCCCTACTACCTATGATTCGGTAGTAGAACTGAGCGGCGTGGTATTTGATGATCTGGCGCTGAATGTCGTTGCCATTGAAGAGCCCAAGAAGAAGCTGAGTTTTCCCGCTAAGCGATCGGGTGGGAAGTTGTTTGTGGCTCGGGACAAGCAGGCCAGGGTAGGCGAGGCGGCAGTTTGCGGAAGGTGTGGGGTAAGACACACGGGTGAATGTCGGTTAGGGTCTAATCTATGCTTTAAATGCGGTAAAACCGGACACTACTCCCGTGAATGCCCGCAAGGCTTCAAATGCTACAACTGTGGGGAGGGTGGACATATGAGCCGGGAATGCACCAAGCCCAGGATGGGTCAAGCTGGGAAAGGGAAAGGCCCGGAGAAGACAGAAGAAAGACCCCGAGCAAAGACTCACGCCTTTACGCTGACGCAAGAACAGGCCAGAGCGGACCCCGATGTGGCGTCAGGTACGTTCGTCCTTGACAACACTTTTGTTTCTATGTTATTTGATTCGGGTGCAAGTAAGAGTTTCATATATGCAACTTTTTGTAAACGAGTGAAGTACACTGTCAGTAAACTAGAAAGGGCCTTTAGCGTAGAAACCGCTGAGGGTAGAACTGCGAGGGTGACTGATGTAGTTGACAACTCCACGATAGAAATAGAAGGCCATAGATTTCCCGTCAGGTTGTTTGTCATGGTTTTGGGTGGGTTCGATGTCGTGTTAGGAATGGATTGGCTAACTGCCAATGAAGCACAAATTATATGTAAACGAAAGATAATCCGACTCAAGGCTCCGGACGGTAGCAAAGTCGAGGTTTTTGGAGATCGTGACGCCCAGATGCCAAATGTCATCTCGATAATTAAGGCAGCATATTACTTGAGGCGCGGATGCGAGGCTTATCTGGTATACGTGATTGACGAGTGTAAGGAGGTGAAGGAACTAGACGATGTACCCGTGGTACACGAGTACCCGGAGGTGTTTCCAGAGGATTTGCCTGGGATACCACCCGACAGAGAGATCGAATTTTGAATCGACTTAGTACCAGATGCCCAGCCCGTGGCTAAGGCTCCATATCGACTAGCACCGGTGGAGATGAAGGAACTTATGGTCTAACTAGACGAGTTACTTGAGAAAGGATTTATCCAACCGAGCATCTCGCCGTGGGGTGCTCCGGTGTTGTTTGTGAAGAAGAAAGACGGTTCAATGAGAATGTGTATTGATTATCGCGAGTTGAACAAGCGTACCGTAAAGAACAAGTACCCGTTACCAAGGATCGACGACCTATTCGATCAATTGCAAGGCGCAAGTTGGTTCTCGAAAATCGACCTTCGATCCGGGTACCATCAGTTGAAGGTGAGGGAAGAAGACATACCGAAAACCGCATTTCGTACGCGTTATGGACATTTCGAGTTCCGCGTAATGTCTTTCGGATTGACGAACGCCCCGACAGCGTTCATGGATTTGATGAATAGGGTGTGTCGACCGATGTTGGACCGATCGGTAATCGTTTTCATCGATGATATCCTCATCTACTCCAAGAATGAGGGTGATCACGCGTGTCACTTGAAGGAGGTATTGGAAGCTCTGAAAAAGGAAAAGTTATATGCTAAGTTCTCCAAATGCGCGTTCTGGCTTAGGGAAGTCCAATTCCTAGGTCACGTCATCAACCCGAACGACATTATGGTTGACCCAGCAAAGATAATGACGGTAAGGGAATGGAATGTCCCTAAGACGCCAACTGAGATCCGCAGTTTCTTGGGATTGGCAGGTTACTATCGGAGGTTCATCCAGGAATTCTCGAAAATAGCTTCGCCATTGACAAGGTTGACTCGGAAGGAGGTAAAGTATGAATGGGGTTCGACCCAAGATGCGGCGTTTAAGGAATTGAAGGAGAAGCTAACCCAAGCCCCAGTCTTGGCCCTTCCTGAGGGCAATGAAGACCTAGTGGTATACTCTAACGCTTCAGGTCAGGGATTGGGATGCGTGTTGATGCAACGCGGGAGGGTGATCGCTTATGCGTCGCGGCAGTTGAAGATTCACGAAGCTAATTATCCGACTCACGATTTGGAACTTGCTGCTGTCGTATTCGCATTAAAAATCTGGAGGCACTACCTTTACGGGGTGAAGTTCACTATTTACTCCGACCACAAAAGTTTGAAGTACTTCTTCGAACTGAAGGAACTTAATATGAGGCAGAGACGATGGTTGGAACTCCTGAAGGATTATGACTGTGAGATCATGTACCATCCTGGAAAGGCAAACGTGGTGGCTGACGCCCTAAGCCGAAAGGATGTGCCTACTCCTATTAGAGTGAAAGCTTGCCAGTTGGTGGTAACATCGGATGTGATGAGAGAAATTGAAAAGGCTCAAGATGAGGCACTTAAAGAAGAAAACATAAAGAAGGAAAGGATGGGTGGCCAACGGGACAAGTTGGAATATAACACCCTTGGTGTTAGGACACGTTTTGGACGAGTATGGATACCTATGGGTGGCGAGCTTAGAACCAAAATCTTGGATGAGGCTCATAAGTCTCGTTACTCTATCCATCCTGGTATCAATAAAATGTACCAAGATCTGAGGAAGGAATACAGGTGGCCCGGAATGAAACATGAAGTGACAAAGTATGTAAGCAAGTGCTTGACTTGCTCACAAGTAAAGGCCGAGCACCAGAAACCGTATGGAAGGATTCAACCACTTGATATACCAGAATGGAAGTGGGAACACATTACCATGGACTTCATAACCAAGCTACCTCGCACATCTAAAGGTCATGACACCATTTGGGTAATTGTGGACCGATTAACGAAGAGTGCTCATTTCCTGCCTATCCGCGAGACGTTCTCGTTAGAGAGGTTAGCGGAAGTGTTTATTAATGAACTAATAGCACGGCATGAGATGCCATTGACGATCGTATCTGACCGGGACACCCGATTCACATCGAGGTTCTGAAAAGATTTCACGAGGCGATGGGCACGAGGCTTAATATCAGTACGGCATACCACCCACAAACGGATGGTCAGTCCGAAAGGACCATTCAGACATTGGAGGATATGCTCCGTGCTTGTATTATCGACTTCGGTGGCAGTTGGGACAGTCATCTGCCGTTAGCCGAATTCTCCTACAACAATAGTCATCTCACTACGATAGGCATGCCGCCTTACGAAATGTTGTATGGGAGAAGATGTAGGACCCCAGTTTGTTGGGGTGAGATTGGACAGAAGGAGTTAGGAAGTCTTGAAGTCGTAAGAGAAACATCGGAAAGGTTTGATCAAATCAAGGCACGAATGAAGGCCGTACAAGATCGTCAGAAATCCTATGCGGATAAATGACGAAGGCCTATTGAGTTTGATATTGGTGACAGAGTAATGCTGAAAGTGTCACCATGGAAGGGAATCATACGATTCAGAAAGAGAGGTAGTTAAGTCCGAGGTTTGTCGAACCGTTCAGGATAATGGCTCGGGTTGGTGAAGTCGCTTATCGATTAGAGTTTCCTGATGAGTTAAGTGGGATTCATCCTACCTTTCATGTATCACACTTGCGAAAGTGTTTGGCGGATGAATCGGCTCACGTACCACTTACTAACATCGAGGTCGACAACAGCCTTAATTACATCGAAGAACCCGTGTCCATCCTTGATCGGAAGGAGAAACGTTTACGTAATAAAGTTATCCAATTGGTTAATGTCTAATGGAAGCATCGAAAGGGATCGGAAGCCACTTGGGAAACGGAGAAGGAAATGAGGGAGTCGTACCCTCATCTATTTGACTTATGATAAGGTTTCGGGGACGAAACCTATTATAAGGGGTAGACTTGTAACATCCCAAAAATAAAACGACAGTTATAATAACGGAATAAACGAACGAGGCATGACGGGTCAGGTCGGATGGGTCAGCGGGCTATAAATAGCCTATGCCACCCCTTTTCTCTCATTTGCAACTTTTTAGAGAGAGAAACCGTAGAGAGAGAAAGTTCGCGGATCGACCCGAGACTTCAGCAAACTGTTACTCCATAACTTGTGAGAAGAACCTCCTGATCAGAAACTCGATTCAGGTAACAATCCGACCTAAATCTGAGTTTTAGTTCGTTTTTAGGTTTTTCGGGTTTTGGGTGAAAATGTAACATTTTAACGGATGAAACTGAAGGATAAACAAAGATTTGAGTTCCTTAATGGAAAACGAACGTTTTGGATGCAAACAGGTTCGAGATCTTGACGAGATCAGACATGCATGCGAAAGTTAGGGTTTTTCGCGAAGAACAGGTCGTGCGCACTCGCTAAGTGCGCACGGAGCAGGTCCTGCGCACTTGCTAAGTGCGCGGGAGGAGGGACCTACGCACTTGCTTAGTGCGCAGGAGGAGGGAACTACGCACTTGCTAAGTGCGCAGGAAGAGGTGCTAGCAGGGTCTGCGCAGTGCGCAGGCATCAGGCTGATTAAGTAAAGTTAGTATGTTTAGAAGGGTTAAACCGTTAGAGTCGGTATTGGTCTGATGTGTATTTAACTAATCAATTCAGATCGGAAGTGACGTTGTTGGGCCTTTGTTTAGGACAACCGAGACTAGCTTATAAGGTGAGTTCTAGAAGCCCTCTTTTAAATGTTTTAATAATGTTTTTGGGCTGGTGTGCATACGTAACGATGTGACTATTTTATAAAACGATGTTTATGAATGTGGTATGTAACGTTTTATAAAATGATGTTTATGGACGATGTTTTGGAAGGAAGTGTTAAGAAAGAAGTGTTTATGAAATATTTTGCCAAAAGAAGTTTATGAAATGTTTATGAATGAATGAATGTTTTTAATAAAACGTACGAATGCTTTAACTGAAGTTTTGAAGTAAAAGAAGCGAAGGTTTACGAAAGTCACAAACGAATGAATCTGCCATTATTCCTTAGGGAATGAAGGTTAAGGGATGGGAAGTATGTTATGGGCCTTTACCTTTTAGGGGCCTTTGTGGCCGGCCAACTGTTGTACAACTGGGGCGATGACGGTCGTCAAGGGGATTATCGTGATCCTTGAAGTTTGGTACGATTTACCTTACGGGGTAGTCGTGCTTGAAGTTTGATACTTGCGTCCTACGGGGTGCAGTGCTTGAAGTTTGGTACGCGCTATCCTTTGGGACGCCGTGCTTGAAGGGTTGGATGACCTAAGTATCGGGCCCTAGGAGTTCCTCACCCGAAGGACAGTACGGTGATGATGGGCCTAGTGGTGGTGATCCTTAGATTATTCAACCAGTATGTAACGTAGGGATTTGACGGTTACGAGAAGGCGCAGATTCGATATGTTCGTTGACTTATGTTTATGAAGTGTTATGTTTTGTTATTGCATTATTTTACGTACGCTTTTTATTAAATGAAGTATGAAGTTATGAAGTTATGTTTTTGGCAAATTATTTGAAGCTAAAGTTTTATGTTAAAACTAGAACTCACCAGCGTAGCTGACTTTTTAGTATGCACATTCAGGTTAAGGCAGATTATGAGGATGGACGGTGATGCTTGGCTAGCGAGAGGAGTTACCCGACTGACTATGAAGACCGGCATCCCGTTATGTTTAGTTATGATGTATTTATGTTTTAAACAATGTTTACGCTTCCGCATGTATGAACAATGATGACGTTATGTTTTAATGAAGTATTTTTCGCTGCGTTAATTGATATTTATGTTTAAGAACTGTTTGTGAATGAGTAAATCTAACAAGTGAGGTCTCCCGGGTTTGGGGCCTTACAAAGGTCAACAACATGAAGGTCAACAATAGGCTATGTGATGCCGATTATGGTCGAGATATAGCAACCCGAAGGTCAACAACAGGCTATGTGTTCTGTATATGATCGGGTGTTGTGGCATGGTGTAGTAAGAGGCAACCAAGGGTATCCTTATCAACCACATAAGCCGAGTATGGAGCTGCAAGCATGGCGGCTCAAGAATGTGTGTGGTTGAAACTGTTATCGGAAGAGTGGTACCATATTGTGAATGATAAAGTAGTCTTGTTTAGAGATAATGTGTCGTTTATTATGTTAGCCGAACATCCCACTGTTCATGAAAGAACAAAGCATATCGAAATACATTACCAATTTATACGAGAGAAAGTATTAAACGGAGAAATTGATTTTAAGTACGTGAATTATTTTAGTTTGCTTGTGAGGGAGTATTAAACGTAAACAATATTCCAAAGAAGTCAGTTAAGGTGGCGGCGTAAGGATTGATCTCAAGGGGTGGAGGTAGAGATCACAGTAAGAAATCAATTCGAAATTCTTATTGCATTCAAATTGGGATTTTCTATTACTTATTTGTTTTATTATTTTAGTTTGCTTGTGAGTTTATGTTCTAGTATTTATGTAGATGGTAGATTATTGTTTTCATTCATTCACTTGTACGTCAAATTGAGTCAATAAATAAAACCAAAGTTTGTTCTTGGTGAGCGAGTCTCTCATAGTCTTTACCGAATACACTTGTGAACCATTTAAGTAAACAGTTTTAAGGCCCTAAATTAGACACCCTACAGTTGGGTAACATCACTGTGTATCCATTTAAAAACACTTAACTCTTTATAAAAATATGAGCGAATTACAAATTACGTCCTTTAAGTATTACCCAAATTTCAGAATACGTCCTTTAACTAAGGAAATTACAGAAAACGTCATTTATGTTTAAAAAACCTTGCATGTTACGTCCTTTAGACTAACGAGCGTTAAATTTCACCGTTAAATCCAGTTATGGTGAGGGTATTTTCGTCCATTTACCATTTTATAATTAGAGCGAATTACAAATTACGTCCTTTAAGTATTACCCAAATTTCAGAATACGTCCTTTAACTAAGGAAATTACAGAAAACGTCCTTTATGTTTAAAAAAACATTGCATTTTACGTCCTTTAGACTAACGGACGTTAAATTTCACCGTTAAATCCAACCAAACCCGTTGTCTTCATCTTCTGCCCTAACACAATGGTTGTCGAACCCCGATTCGGAATTGCAGGTCGTGTAGGTTTGGGTAAATAGGATCATAGTGGGAATTCTGATGTGAATTTGCTAAATTTGAAATTAGAAGAGGTAGAATTTGAATTTGCTGAATTTGAATTTGCTTTTGAGGTGCTGTTGGGTGGCCGGAGTTGGGGGTGGCCGGCGGGTTTCAGGTAGTGGTAGGGTGGCATCACTGAATTTTAGCATTCAGCAATGAGATTTAATCAAGAGATAGAGGGGGTTATTTTAATTTTTTTTAATTAAGATGGTAAATGGACGAAAATACCCTCACCATGACTGGATTTAGCGGTGAAATTTAACGTCCGTTAGTCTAAAGGACGTAACGTGCAAGGTTTTTTAAACATAAAGGACGTTTTATATAATTTCCTTAATTAAAGGACGTATTCTGAAATTTGGGTAATACTTAAAGGACGTAATTTGTAATTCGCTCTAATTAAAATAGTAAATGGACTAAAATACCCTCACCATGACTGGATTTAACGGTGAAATTTAACGCCCGTTAGTCAACGTGCAAGGGATTTAAAACATAAAGGACGCTTTCTGTAATTTCCTTAGTTAAAGGACGTATTCTGAAATTTGAGTAATACTTAAAGGACGTAATTTGTAATTCGCTCTTAAGCGGAAGTCTTAGCTCAAAACAAGATTTGTATTTTAAAATCATTATTAAGTTTTACCTTACCGTACGAATGCATGCACACCAACCCGAGTAGCACCACTCCCAAGCCAAGATATGTCATCACGAGAACTCACCTACAAAACAGTCTAACGTACATACAAAATCAGCTACACTGAGTGAGTTCTAATAGTTTATTATGAACAGAAAACCTTCTCGTCACAAATATCATTTATTTGAAATCAGGACATTCCAGTCCTTTGTAAAACAGTTTGTCGTTTATTAACAAATCGGTAACCCATAAGGGTCCAACAACCCAAGACTCAACCTACAACCATAACCCAGTAAGTCTCACCGACATGGATCGAGCTTACTAAACTACTAACTTTTATTCTACCATACGCGTCAACACGAAATCCGATTAACTCTACCGAGCCCTAGAGATAGACCTAACAAGCCCTAACCAAGACTCTCACAAGGTCTACTAACACACTAGTCGTAAACACGACATCGTTCCAACACAACAGTCAATCTAATGCTTAACACCGAAGCAATAACATCATAACACAATGAATATCAATCAACATATGCATGCAATTAAACCAAACATTTATGCACAAAATAATTACCTTCGAAGGATTTCACCGGTCTCATCACATCTACCCTTGTCAGGGTTACCCTCGTTAGGGTATTTGATAACGTGTGTTTTGTTATATAAATATATATATATATACATACTAGCTTAGAACCCGTGTAATACACACGAGATGAAAAATATTAATACATAAAATTCTAAAATCTTTATGTATATATTTTACAGATGTAAAAATGTATTAAATATATACTAACGATAGAAAATAAAATTCAAAATATGTATAGTTTAATATATAATTAGGTTTCAAAAATACGTTAATTACTATTTAATTTAATTTGACTTTCATTTACTTTTTAATTGAAAATAAAAGTTACATAATTAAATTTTAACGTTTCTTATAAAAAGGGATAATTTAAAATAAATGTATTTTATTAGTATAATTAGTATTTTTTTTAAAACATACTATTATTAGAAGAGAGAGGTGTATTTAGTAAAAGAGAGGGCGGGAAAAAAATAATGAGAATGAATATAGAGGCGACACGTGCCATGAAAATATTTATTTATTATATAGTGTGTGTATATATATATATATTTGTTTTTGAAAAAGATTTCACAAAATCAGGTTTTAAATTTATAAAATAATAAATACTCAAACTTGAAACACACACAATAAGCAAGTGTACCTATCGCAGTGTAATATAGTTTAAGTAAGAACCAAATATCGAAGCAATGGACACGGTCGAGTTCCAACACTCAACTTTTGTTATTGTTTAGCCGGTTTAATTAGTAAGTGGGTTTTGTGTGCTTGTGAAGCACAAAAGTAAATGACGGTAAAGTATATAACAGAAAATGAAAAATGTGAGTGAAGTATGTAACAGAAATGCAAAAAACAGAATAATAAATAACATGAATGTAAATAGCTCAAGAATAATCAGGTTATGACGAGTATTGCTTTGAGCTTCGAATCCGCTTGGTATATGATAATGTTATGTTAACTAATGCGATGGTATGACTAACACAATGTGTGAATGGTACACCGCTAAAGCATCATTCTCATAACATTTGGTTCACAAATTATGTTCCATAATAATAAAATAGTAAGACTCCTAGCTAGGGACATCATTAACCTTAACTCTTCAATAGATCTATACATTCGTATGCTTAAGATCTATCTCCGAGTTGGTTTAATACATTAACAATTATGATTACCAAACCTCACCTAGTGGTGCTTCAACCAAGCTGCAACTCGGCGTGTGGCACATAGGCTGCAGTTCTAGAAATGAAGTACTTTAAGAATCATCCCAGTGGTGTTTCAATCAGGTTGGAACCTGACGTGTGACATGCAGGCGAAACTTAGATTTCCAAATTAATTAAGCTCAAGCAGATTGAATTATGGAATGCGGGTGCCACCAACTGTCGGATTTATTTTCATGAAAAGAAAGTGGCGTGCCAAAAAAATTTCAAAAACATATAAATTTTTAAATTTAACGCGGTACTTATCCCCTTAAGATGAGAACCCATAAGATATCCTGATTTAATCAATTAATTATTCCTAGTTAACACTCACAGGATATTTAAGCTCTTCATAGTTGGCTGGGTTTACCAAAACATCACAAATTAGACGCGTTTTCTATTATTATTTCATTTAAACACAACAAGCAGATTTCCAGTTCTACCTATCATCTTCCATTTAGTTACAAATACTCTTATTCAAAGGACATTTTACTTCAAATTTTTCAATGTTTTTTTTTTGTATTTTTGTATATTTTTAAAAGGAAAACAACCTAAACAAACTAAGATAGACGTAGTCTTTCATCCCCACACTTGAAATGCACATTGTCCCCAATGTGAACCGAGAAACAACGGAAAACAAAAGTAAAGACTCAAAACACAAGAAAATAAAAAATACAAAACGAAAACTGGAAAAGACTTAGTTGGTAATGTAGCAATGATCTTGGTCAGTTTTGCTCTTCCACATCAAGCACGTGCAACCGTATAACATTTCATTCGCGGTTGCAAACACTATCTGTAGGGTCCCTTGTACATGTAAATCAAGCTCGGATCTTCATTTTTCAAATGGAGATTGAGTACGAACAATTCTGATCAAACCTTCAAAATTAAACTCACAGCAAACCCAAACAGCATTAAACTGACTAAAAATACAAACTCGGTAAAGAAAACAAAAGGCTCTACTAAGTCGACATGACTCACAAAGAAACACGGAAACATACCTGATCGCTGACAAACGCATAAACATGAAAGTCAAAACAGGGTAAATCGATCTCGAACGACTCAGAGGATTCCCATGGTGATAAATGTAGTGATGGATGGTGGTGTAATGGTAGATGGTGAATGGACGGTGAATGATGAATGATGTGGGACACAAAGGAAAGTGGGAGGAAAAGGGGCCCTCGCGTGTCGTGCAAAGTCAGAGAGCCTTCCTCGCATACTGCGAGGAGGTGAAATTTTACATGGCCTTAATTCTTGTCCTTCACGTACCACGAAGGATGGCTTCCTGGTCTTCTCGTACCGCGAAGAGGTGTTGTTCACCGAATGTTTTGGGCATTTTTATACTTAGAAAACTTTTGGCCCCCGAAATCCTTATTGCACCCAATTCCTCTACTAACTTGTTCCAATAATAAATTCAAGTGCATACATACCTGGAACTTCATTCTTGATGATTTTTTCTCACTGAATCAATTGCGAATCCCTGCAAAACAAAAACACGCAAACCAAAAAATACCAAAAATAACACGAAACAAACCCAAAGTAATATACAAAAATCCTCCACTCGGGCACTGGCCCGAGAAGCAAGCAATCTAATCAGGAGGCTTGTCTTTATCCTCCTCAGAACCGCTTTCTTCCGACGCGGTCCGTTCACTCTCATCAGCATATAACTACCAACTAGTCTCGCACTACCACCACTACACTCTCTCACATCCTTCCACTAACACTTAAACCTACCAGGTCCAAAAATAACCTGCAACATGTATCCCAGCAAACTCTTTCCCATAAACGTCCTACACTTAGGGCTTGAACTATCCTCAAATCATGTATACCTCTTAACCCTCACACCCTCTTACGTGGCGGCCTAGACCTAGGGGTTGAATCAGTGTATCCCCCCTCAGTATGAACAGAAATAATTAGCAAGGGCTCAGGCGGGGGTATCTCTAATGGTGTGGCCTCTACACTCTTTTTCGGATCTTTTGGATCCTCTACACTTTCAACCATCCCCACACTTGGGGTTTTCCATATCATCTATGCCATAATGTCATGCATATCACTGGGTGTATCCTCACCATAATCCTCATCTGGCGCGTTCAGCAACTCCTCGAAATCAAGCGCCCATTCTGATAAATCTCCTAGATTAGGTGCGGGTTCTTCAACACAACCCCCCTAGTATGAACATAAATAATAAGCAAAGGCTCAGGAGGGGGTATCTCTAATGGTGTGGCCTCTACACTCTCTTCCGGATCTTCTGGATCTTCTACACTTTCAACCATCCCCACACTTGGGGTTTTCCATATCATCTCTGCCATCTTGTCATGCATATCACTGGGTGTATCCTCACCATAATCCTCATCTGGCGCGTTCAGCAACTCCTCAAAATCAAGCGCCCAGTCTGATAACTCTCCTAGATTAGGTGCGGGCTCTTCAACACAACTCTCAACTAAACCAGAGTCCCGATGATCATCCATGAAGTTATCAATTGAACAAACTGATTTGCTATTCTCACTACCCTCCTTCACAGACTTAGTGGCATCGAAAGTAACTCTCCCATCCCCCACACGAAGTGTGAGCTTTCCGTCAATGACATCAATCAATGCCTTGGTGGTACACAAGAACGGTCGCCCTAGGATGAGCGGGATTCTATCATCGACCTCCATGTCGAGAATCATGAAATCCACAGGGAAAACGAATCTATCTACCTTCACCAACATGTTTTCCACTATATGGCATTAGATTGATGCTAGCACCTAGATCCGCCAACGCGTGGTTCTCAGTCAAACCACCGAGCAGACAAGGGATCGTGAAATGACCTGGATCTGTCAATTTCTCTCGCAGCTTGTTCTGAACCACTGCATAACATCGCTCACTCAGTGAGACTTTCGAGACTTCCTCCAGCTTCTTCTTGTCAGACAGAAGAACTTTCAAGAATTTAGCATATTTGGGCATATGCTAGGGGACCTCGATGAATGGAAATTGACCTTAAGTTACTTAAACATATTCAGGAAGTGACCATATTCCTTAGCATACTTATGGGGCATAAGACGCGTCGGGTTAGAAACACGGCTCAGGTCAGCTTAGGGGGTGTTCTTCTCACCCCCACTCTTCTTTTCCTCTGATTTCTCAGCATGCTTCTCTATCACTATCTCTTCATCTACCGGCTCTTCTTCCTCCACCGATGGTTCCTTCCTTTATTCTCTTCCTCTACTACGAGTCTTCACGGCCATCACTGAAGCATTAGAACCCGAAGATGAGCCTTCGTGCTTATCCTTCAGATTCTTTGCGATGTCTCCTACCGTGCACTACAGGTCTAGGAACACAGAATGCTGATTTCTCAGCAAAGGATCATGCCCATCTAGCCTCTGCTGGGTCTCCTTATCTCTCACTATCAACTAGTCAAGCATCTGCGTCTGGTTCTCCAGCATCTCTTCAATCTTCTTATCTCCCGCACTACTCCCAGAACTCTGACCTACATCTCCTCCGCCGAACTGATTTTGGCACTGCTGAAACCCAGGTTAGTTCCCGCTAGATCTCCATCCCAAGTTATATGAATTGCCAAAGGCGTTATTGAATCCTCGGTTTTGGTTACTTACAAACTCCACCTGCTCTTGCTGGTTGACGGGGCAATCCCTGGTGTCGTGTCCCCCTTTGTACACCTCACATTTCTGTGCACTCAGCTTCAGCTCCTTTATCTCCTTCTCCATATCCGCAAGTGCATCTACCACGCTAGTATCAGGGGTGACCTGATGAACACCTCTAGCAGAAGAGGCGGGTGTCCTAGCACTAGGAATGGAAGTCCAAGTAGATGGCTGTTGTTGCTCGGCCAGAGCAAAGCTTTTGAACATCTCCTCACATTCAGCCGACTCCTTCTTGTCCATGATATGCCCACCGGTGATTGCTTCTCGAAGGTCGGTCCGTTATGGAATTTCTCCACTATCGCCCAATCAGAAAGGCTATGCTGGGGACATCTACTCAACAGGGCGTTGAACCTCTCCTATGCCATGTGGTACGGCTCGTCAGGTCCATGCGGAATGTTTGGATCTTGTCCCTTAGGCGAGCGGCCTTGGATGGTGGATAGTACTTCTTTAGAAACTTGGCTTGCAGATCCTCCCTAGTGGTAATAGAGTCATTAGGGAGGGTATCTAGCCAAGTGGGGCACGTCCAGAGAGTGAGAATGGGAAAGACGTAAATAGGTTGCGTCCTCAGATACAACAGTAATGCGAAAAGTGACGCAAATACGAACGAAGCGGGATAGATTTCGTGGTGCATCCTCATCCTCAAGGCCATGAAATTGAGTAGAATGGATGATGGTGTTCATGACATGTGATGGGATTTGCCAATTGTTAGCGTTAGGCACAGCTGGGCGGGTGATCGAAGATATGGTCCTAGTAACCCCATCACTGGCTCTCTGGTGCACGGTACGTCTAGCTCGTGGGTCAGCGTCACCCGTGTTAGGAAATGGAACATGGCTAGGACTACGTACTTGATTCTTGCATAATACTCTTAAACGCTCCCAAAAGCACCCCGTGCGCTCGTGAAGCACTTACTCAGGCTCTGAATAAGAAGAATACTGAGGGATACTTGCGAGCGAGTGTGTTGCATAAACATCAAAGACAAAAACTGTCACACCCCCAATTTCAACTAACGGAGTTTTACCGTTTGGGAAGTGACGAACTAGGATCTCAGACATTAGTTACTTTGAACGACTCTATATGGGACTCAAAATGAAAATACAATTCAAATCAGAGTATCAATGCGGAAGCGTAAAGAAAGTAAATGCGCAAAATACACGCGCCCAAAACCAAAGTCCAAACGTCCAAACAAAGCAAAGTACAATAGAATAATTCAACTAAACATAAATAGACATAATCAAAGCAGTTGAATCCCATGCATGCCCTAATGTGCACCTGTGTCTTAGCTTAGCGACCTGAGAAAACATGTAAAAATATGTTAACACAAGGTTGGTGAGTCTACAGGTTTTAATATAAGTAAATAAGCGTTTACCGGATTTATCTTCATTCAGTACGTATCTATAGGTAGCTAACCTATGTTCATGTTCAGCTCAAGCGCTCGCAACCAAAGCTGACTGTTTGTTTATTGCCTCCTGCCAGGTCTATCAACACTGGCGGTGTGAGTAGGCTAACATTTCACCCGTTTGATATCTAATCGAGTTAGCGCGACTAACGCGGGTGGGATTTGTCAAACCCAGTAGTACTACTAAATATTAACTCGCTAAGATCCATATTAACGGTCCGATATTAGTTGAGGACTTTCTGTGATAGCGTGTTACGCTTAGCATTTAACATTGATAACATAAGAATTAAAAATCCAAAATCGTTTAGTCATGTTTTCTCCCCCAAGTTAAAACAGTAAAAGGGGTCGTGAAAACTCACCTGAGCTGAGTAGTGGTTATCACAGAAGTACGAGATTAAAATCTCAAGCAGTAGCCTAACACGGCTCACGGATGCCCTAGAATTATACACATAACAATTAGGGACAAAAATGGGAATTTTGACGACAACATGGAAGATTGGACGTACTAAGGAAACGCTTTAATGATTAAGAGTAGACGAATATGTCTATGGGAATACGGATCTCTAAGTTAAACGATTAAGACGATTATGATAGGCGATGAAAGACAATAGTTACAATCATTAGTAAATACATTTAATTGACTTCGTCATTTAAATAATGATTTAGAAAAAATAATATTAACATATTATTTTTAAACTCACATTGTTAATACGATAACTATTGACGTGGTAAAAATATTATTATATATATTTTTATTTTAGAATATAAACGAGTATAGATGATTATGTCATTTATGACTTTGAACGTTCCAACGGGGGAAATAACAAATATTTTATTTTTACATTGTTCACGGTCCAACAATAATATGAATATATTATTTTATAAATATGTTTTAATAATAATTACGGTTTGCAAGACCAAACCCGAGTTCACGGTTGGTTTTCGGTTTCAAATTGTATATATATATTAATATAATAATATAGGATGGTTTTTAAATATTTTTAAAATGTTTACAAATAATTAAACCAAAACAGGGGGGAAGACTCGAACCCGGGTCTCCTCCCTGTATGCACACGTGATTAACTGGTCCGCCCGCTAGGGTCATCGCGATATGATCCGAACCAAAATGCTTTTAATCAAGCATTACCGAGAGTCCCCCTCCCTAATCAAGCCGCGATCGATTCCCATCCCAACAACATCGAAATCGGCCACGATTCATCGAATTTACACAGGGGTTTTGACATTCGAGTATAGGCGAGTCTGTGGGCTAGTTTAATTGCAAATCTACCAATTTTAAGATCGTTAAATTTTAAAAAGAAGGGCCGAACCCTAGCCCAAGAACACAAGATTAATTTGATCGAATTCGGTATTGATTTGGATTGAAATCTTAAGACTTTTATTAAACGAGGGGTTACGAACCTGCTCATGTAGTTTAATTTGGTTAATATAGTGTCTAATATCGAAAGCCCCAAATCAAAATTCGTAAGAACCCTAGGTTAGTGATTTCACACAATTTGATGTTATAAGTTTGAATTAGCATAGGGCTTTTGATCTAGACATCTTGACGAGTCTGTGGACGTGTTCAATTTCAGTATTAATTACCGAATTGATACGGTTCTATTAAATCCGAAAGTATATGAACCCTAGAACTGGTTCCCGAAGAATTCGATAATGCAGGCCCTGATAATGATAGGGCTTTCAATCTAGATAAAGAAACGAAACTACATGTATAATTGATTACCAGATTGGATGTCGGATTGATAGGATTTGACTAAATGAATGCCGACGGCAACGACTTCGATCCTCGGCGACAATTGCAGCGGTTCTGGCAAAATTCCATTGTGCAACAGTTTCAAACGGGTACGATTTAGGTTTGAGAGTGTTCAATTTCAGTGTATTTAATCGAATGATTGCGAATTGGTGAATAATAAGAGTGAAGTCGACGGTTACAAATTGATTTCCCATTAACAGGATTAATTGTTCGTAATTGCGGTGTTTAATGGTTCAATGATGAATATTAACAACTTCATTATGCATATCTGATACAAATTCGATTCAATTTCGGTTATGGATTACGATTTTGAACCAAAGAGTACACTATTTGACTTTAAAAAGTCAACAGGGACAATTTCACTCCAATTTGACTTTGCCTGGTCAACAAATCGAGTTTTGGTTAATTACAACATTGATCCCTGCAGTTTGAGTTCAGATATTGACAGAATTTGACCCTATGGTTAGATTTAACAGGGTTAAGTTTTCTATTGGATTTTTAACGGAATTGTTAACGACGTTATTATGAAAAGTCCGAGTTGTCACAAAAACAAAAGAAGAAAACTGACTCAACACATAAAGAACTCAACCTAAAATTAAGACACACAAATAGCAAATAAGACGAAGCATGAAATTAAGACCTAAAAGGAAAAGACTCAAACTACTAAAATAAAATAAACACAAGATAGAAAATGTGACACCCACACCCCTGCTCACCCGAGATGCCGGCCTCTTATCGGATTTACTCATGAACATATAGTAAAACAGAGATCATACACAGTGGAAGACTTTAAAAATACTATTTTATATCATAAATTTTTTCTTAATGTACATTCTAAAGAAAGTACAACTTAACTATTCTAATGCCAGCTCATTAGTGGATGCTAGATAGCCTGCATGATGCCTCTAATGTTGTCCCTTGCCTCTACTGCGGGAGGCTACATCTCTTCCTAATACACTTGCTTAAACATCTGTCAGCTTTACGTTGGTGAGTTCTAAGTTTTAGTAAAAAATGTCTTTAACCTCTGTCTCATTCATAAATGGATTCTTATGACATGTATTAAAACGTCACATTAACTTCTTGCCAAAACATAATGTCTTTCCGAGGTCACGTTAACCTCCAAGTGGTCATCAAGACAATAATTGTCAAGACCTCTGCTTGTCAAGGTAAAACCTTGACCTCTCTTCCTTTACTTATCTAGGCACACCATGATAAATTCTAAAACGTTTTACGTGTCAAAACCATTTTCTTTCTCAAACACTTTACATTATGAATTAATGCCAAAAAGGCAAGTATTCATTTTCTTTCTTTCTCTTTCTTTCCCTTTCAAAATCATTCGTTATCTTAAATCCTTGTAATGGTTTCTCCATGATATATCAAGAAGACAAGGTGGTTATCTTCCCAGAGTAGTACCTCCAACAGAGATGTTCCCAGGAAAGAATGACGGGTCTTGGAGGGATTTACACACCATTCCTTCCTTAGACAGAACATTCTGTTTGTCAGATAGCTACATACCAGTCGGATGGTTACCCAATGCTTCTTTGATATTTCATGATTACTCTATTACTTGGCTTTAAGATTTAAACATCCTTCATACATAACCTCTTGCAACATGAATGCTATCCCAAATGTTTAAATCAAAGGTATATAGCATTTATGTAAACCTTTCTATCATGCATACCGGCCCAAAACATTTAAAGAAAAATATTAAAAAGGATCTCATAGAACTCACCTCTAACTTCCTTCTCTTTCAAACAATCTTTTCGTGCTTATGTTAACAGCACAATGACTTGGATCAAGGTCTTAAGCCATTATAACATTACTTAATCATAAGTTCCTAACTTAGTGAAAATAACCACGTCATTAGGAACTTATCGGAACCTTACCTCGGCACTATCTCTTTAGAATTAGGACTGAAAAGTTGGAAATCGAAATTCTCTATGCGAACCAGGCCTTCTGCGCATGCTTACCAAGGCTAAGCGTGTGTATCTAAGTGTGTTGGGACTGTAGCAGACTGCTATATCTGTACATGTCGGACCGCTATCCAAGTATGGCGGTGTAATTTGCTTAACCGGCACATAACGGACCGTTATACTTCTCATGTCGGTCCGCAAGGAATAGATTGCGGCTAGCGGACCGCAACGGACTCCATATCGGTTCGATATCCATCCTACAAGTGTCAGTCTTTAGTGATTAGTCACCCGACACGTGTCACTCCCCAGTTGATTCCTTACCCTCTACATAGCGGACCGATATCTTTAGAGATGTCGGTCCGACATGTGTCTACTTTCATAAATTTTTACTTTTAGTCTCTGGACTTTGGTTCAATAGCATTTTAATCCCTTACACTTTAATATATTATCACTTTAGTCCCCTAGTGTTACATCAAATAACAACTTTAGTCCCTCCACTTATATTTCTTTAAAATTTGGGGTGTTACAAAATTACCCCCCTTACAAAGGTTTCGTCCTCGAAACCTATTACTCGAATAAGTAGGGATAAGATTGCCTCATCTCTTCCTCTGTCTCCCATGTGGCTTCAGACCCCTTTCGGTGTTGCCACTAAACTTTGACTTGCTTTATTACCTTTTTTCGTAATCTCTTTTCTTTACAGTCGAGTATAGCCACTGGCTTCTCGACATAAATCAATCTTTCTTCTACCTCTATATCATTCAGTGGTACATGAGACTTTCGTCTGCCAAACACTTTCGTAAGTGTGATACATGGAATGTCGAGTGAATTTTACTCACTCGTCTAGCAATTCTAATCTATATGCAACCTTCCCTACTCGAGCCATAATCTGAAATGGTACAATAAATCTTAGACTCAACTTTCCCCTCTTTCTGAAAATTATAATTCCCTTCCATGGAGATACTTTCAATAGAACGTAATCTCCAACTTGGAATTCTAACGGCCTTCGTATTTTGTCTCCATACGACTTTTGTCTGTCCTGAGCAGCTTTTAGACGAGCTTTAATCTGATCTTACTTTACACCTGTTGCTTGGACTATTTCTTTACTTCTAAGCACTTTCTGTCCAACTTCTCCCCAAAATATGGGAGTTCTACATCTTCTCCCGTACAACATTTCGTATGGCGGCATGCCAATACTTGCATGATAACTATTATTATACGAGAATTCTACCAATGGTAGATGACTATCCCAACTTCCACCGAAGTAATTAATGCAAGCACTCAACATATCCTCAACTGTTTGTATCGTTCTTTCACTTTGTCCATCCGATGAAGATGATATGCCGTGCTAATCAATAACTTAGTTCTCATCTCTTCATGGAACTTCTTGCGGAAATGTGACGTAAAACGTGTGTCTCTGTCAGATACAATTGAAACCCACACTCTATTCCGTGAAACAATTTCTTTAATAAACGCTTCTGCTAACCTTTCAGAAGAGTAAGTCTCACGTATTGGTAAGAAGTGAGCACTCTTAGTTAGCCTATCAACTATAACCCATATGGTATCGTAACCTTTAGCTATTTTTGGTAGCTTTGTTATGAAGTTCATAGTGATATGCTCCCACTTCCATTCTGAAATATCTAGTGGTTGTAACCTGCTATAAGGCTATTGATGCTCTGCTTTCACTTGGGAACAAGTTATGCATTTAGCCACATATTTCATGATATCGAATTTCATACCAGGCCACCAATAATCTTGGCGTAGATCTTGTACATTTTTGTAGTACCCGGATGAATTGAATATCGTGACTTATGAGCTTCATCCAGAATCTTAACTCTGAATTCACCCATATATGGTATCCACATACGATTGAATCGAATCTTAACTCTATACTCATTTTCTTCCAAGTATTTCTCTTGTCCAGCCATTCTTTCCTTCTTAACATTCTCTGCTTTCAATGTTTCAATCTGGACATTTATGAACTGAATCATAAAGTCAGGAGTTACAATTAACTTATATGACTTCACCCTAATAGGTGGATGCTCTTCCTTACGGCTTAGAGCATCTGCTACCACATTAGCTTTCCCTGGGTGATATAGGATTTCACAATCATAATCCTTTATCAGCTCTAACCATCTTCGCTGCCTCATGTTTAGATCCCTTTTGCTCAAAGAAATACTTTAAGCTTTTATGATCTGTGTAGATTATGCACTTAACTCCGGATAGATAGTGTCTCTATATCTTAAGTGCAAATACTACATCAGCTAACTCTAAATCATGGGTCGGGTAGTTAGCTTCATGGGGTTTGAGTTGTCGTGAAGCATAAGCTATAACCTTGAACTCTGCATTAATACACACCCCAGTCTCTGATACGAAGCATCAGAGTAAACTACCAGATCCTCTGTCCCGTCTGGTAAAGACAATACCGGAGCTTGAATCAATTTCCCTTTTAGCTTTTGGAAAGCATTTTTCTTGCTCCATTCCCCATACAAACTTTATCTCATTCTTTGTTAGTTTTGTTAATGGGGTAGCAATCTTAGAGAAATTTTGAATAAATCTTCTATAGCAACCTGCCAAACCTAAGAAACTGCCTATCTCTGTAGATGTCTTTGGTGGGTTCCATTTCATCACCGTTTCTATCTTTTAAGGATCTACAAGAATTCCTTCTACGTTTATCACATGACCCAAGAACTAAACTTCTCAGAGCCAAAACGCACATTTAGATAATTTTTCATACAATTTCTCCTTTATAAGTTTTTCCAGTACTTCCTTAGGATGACATGCATGATCACCTTCATTCTTAGAGTAAATTATAATATCATCTATGAAAACGATCACAGATCGGTCCAACATTGGTCGACAAACCCTATTCATGAGGTCCATGAATGCAGCGGTGCATTAGTCAAACCAAATGACATTACTAAGAACTCATACTGTGCATATCTCGTACGGAAGGCTGTTTTTGGAATATCTTCATCTCTTACTTTCAAATGATGATAACCTGACCTTAGATCGATTTTGGAAAACCAGTTTGCTCCCTATAATTGATCAAACAAGTCATCGATCCTGGGTAACGGGTATATGTTCTTAATGGTAAGTTTGTTCAACTCTTGATAGTCTATGCACATACGCATACTACCATCTTTCTTCTTCACGAATAATACCGGAGCACCCCAAGGCTAGATACTCGGTCTTATGAAACCTCTGTCTAACAACTCTTGCAGTTGTGACATAAGTTCTTTCATTTCTGATGGAGCTAATCGATAAGGTGCTTTAGCTATAGGCTTAACACCAGGTATTAAGTCGATTCTAAACTCTACTTCTATTTCTGGAGGTATTCTAGGTGATTCTTCTGGAAATACATTAAGAAAGTCGCAAACTACAGGCACATCTTTTAATTCCTTAGTTTTCACTTTGGAATCAATAGCATAAGCCAGGTAAGCCTCATTGCCTTAACTCATAAATTTTGTGGCTTTCATCATAGAAATGATTCTAATGGTTGATCTTCTCTTATCACCGTAGATGGTGATCTAATTACCGTCTGGAGTCTGCATCTGGACTGCTTTCATATTGCAAATGATCTGGGCATCGTTTGCTGCCAACCAGTCCATTCCCAAGACTACATTAAATCCTTCGAGGATTATAGGATATAGTTTAACGGGAAATCTGTGTCCTTCAAGATCGATAAAACAATCTTGAATGACTTCTGTTACTTTTATCGTCTTTCCAATAGCTGTTTCGACTTCAAAGGTTTCACTTAATCTTACTGTAGGTCTAGCTAAGGAAGGATACGAAACTCTTAGTAGCTCCTGAGTAAAATAACACAGTAGCAGGTACATCATTAACAAGAAATGTACCTGATACTACGTCAGGCAATGCCTTCGCTTCCTTTGTGGTTTTCGTGTAGACCGTACTTCTGGCCTTCGAGGCTTCCTTATCCTTTCCATCTTCGATTACAACTGGTGTTGAAATATTCAGAGTTGGGCATTCTATGATTCGGTGTTCAAGTTCTCCACACTTGAAACACCTCATTCCCAACTTACTTAGGCAATTGGTGGTTATATGCTCAGTCTAACAACAACTGTAGCAAGTATTAGATCCATACTTGCATTTTTTGGTATGAAGTTTGCCACATTTGGTACATTTATAAAAGCCACCTCCCTGTTCTTGATTCTTTCCTCCTCCTCCTCCATTCTTCTCGTTCGGCTTTATAGAGAAATCTGACCACTTTCTCTTTGATTCCACAGGGCAGGAGCCGAAGACTTCATCGCACATTGTCGAAGCAAGATGCACGGCAGAACAATAGGTTTTCAGGTCTGAAGTTATCATTAATCTCCGTATCTCTGATGGCAAACCTTATACGTATCGTCTGATGCGTACAGATTCAGGGGTTATCAGATGGGGTACTAAACTAGCCATTCTATTAAACATGGTAGTATACTCTCGGAGAGTCATACTACCAGCTTCCAATTTAAGAAAATCTCTCTCGAGTTTGTCCATCTCATTATCTGGACAGAACTCCTCTATCAGTAATTTTTTAGCTCCTCCCAAGTCATTCGGACAATAGCTTTATCTCCCAAAGCTATGACCAAGTTGTCCCACCAACATAAAGCTTCTGAAACAAACGAGTGAGCTGCATACTTGACCTTCTGGTCATCTCTACACTCACTAATCTTGATCACTGCTTTTATTTCTCTTATCCACTGATGACTAACAGTGGCATCCCTCGTTCCTTCAAACTTTGGAGGGTTTCCATCTTTGAATGCCTTATAAGGACATCCCTTCTTTCCTTTCTTCCGAGGTCGTGCCTCATATGGATCATCAGATTCATCATAATCAAAATCATCTTCATCCTCATCATCTGGTTTATTAGTTCTTTCTGCCGGTTGAGTCTCATCATTCTTCTTTCTATTTTCCTCTAAGCTTGTTAATAAAATTGGCAGAGCCGTGTCTAGTGCTTTGGCAACAGCCATGTCTACAAGATTTTTAAGTTATAGATCTATCACAGGTTCCTCTACTTGCTCTTCTCTCTCCACATGTCTTCTTTCTGGTTCGGTTACCTTCGAGGAGTATTAGGATTAACCCTTCCTCCTCTTCTGCCTCTGCCTCTACCTCTACCTCTACCAACCATTTCTACAAAAGATATGGATTGTTTTAGTATTCGCATGATGGATTGATAGCTAGAACACAAGTGTATTGTAAACATTAATAACATTGGCCACAACGAAATTAATCATTTACCCCACTTTCGGTGCTCTAGTTATCCTTCTATTATGCTTCCTACTAAAATACTCATACCTTTCTCCTTTCCCTTGGCATCAGGCTATCTTGACTGGCATCTCTACTGGCATTATTACTATCTCTTAACCCTAGTTTAAGTCTAGATACTTGGGCATGTATCTAAATCTCTTAAACTATAGCTCTAATACCAACTTACGACACCCACATCCCTACTCACCTGAGATACCGGCCTCTTGTAGGATTTACTAATGAACATATAGTAAAACATAGATCATACACAGTGGAAGACTTTAAAATACTATTTTATATCATAAATTTTGTCTTAATATACATTCTAAAGAAAGTACAACATAACTATTCTAATGCCAGCTCATCAGAGGATGCCAGATAGCCTGCACGATGCCTCTACTCTTGTCCCTTGCCTCTACTGAGGAGGCTACATCTTTTCCTCATACACATGCTTAAACATTTTTCAGCTTTACGCCGGTGAGTTCTAAGTTTTAGTCAAAAATGTCTTTGACCACTGTCTCATTCATAAATGGATTCATATGACACGTATTAAAACGTCACATTAACTTATTGCCCAAACATAATACTTTATACTTGCACACTTGTCTTTCCGAGGTCATGTTAACCTCTAAGCGGTCGTCACCACTTATACATACCCTTGCACAAGGTGTCTATACTACATTCCACAAAGGAATGCAGTACTTCTCTACGTCTTAAGTTGCAAGATATTATGTGGCATTTGGCCAGACGTGGCAAAATCTTTTCTCTCGTTACAGACCAATATGGTCCAAATATTTGACATGGCAAAACATGCCAAAACTCTATCCTTCTCTTTACTATTTATCAAGACAATAATTGTCAAGACCTCTGCTAGTCAAGGTAAAACATTGACCTCTCTTCCATTACTTATCTAGGCACACCATGATAAGTTCTAAAACGTTTTACGTGTCAAAACCATTTTCTTTCTCAAACACTTTACTTTATGAATTCATGCCAAAAAGGCAAGTATTCATTTTCTTTCTTTCTCCCTCTTTCTCTTTCAAAATCATTCATTATCTTAAATCCTTGTAATGGTTTCTCCATGATATATTAGGAAGACATGGTGGTTATCTTCCTAGAGTAGTACCTCCAACAGAGATGTTATCAGGAAAGAATGACGGGTCCAGGAGGGATTTATACACCATTCTTTCCTTATACAGAACACTCTGTTTGTCAGATAGCTACATACCAATCGGATGGTTACCCAACGCTTCTTTGATATTTAATGATTACTCTGTTACTTAGCTTTAAGATTTAAACATGTTTCATACATAACCTCTTGCAACATGAATGCTATCCCAAATATTTAAATCAAAGGTATATAGCATTTATGTAAACCTTTCTAGCATGCATACCGGCCCAAAACATTTAAAGAAAAATATTAAAAAGGGCCTCATAGAACTCACCTCTAACTTCCTTCTCTTTCAAACAATCTTTTCGTGCTTATGTAAACAGCACAATGACTTGGATCAAGGTCCAAAGTCATTATAACATTACTTATTCATAAGTTCCTAACTTAGTGAAAATAACCAAGTCATTAGGAACTTATTGGAACCTTACCTCGGCACTATCTTTTTCGAATTGGGACTGAAAAGTTGGAAACCGGACTTCCCTACGTGAACCGGGCCTTTTAAGCACGCTTACCGAGGCTAAGTGTGTGTTTCTAAGTGTGTTGGGACCGAGCGAATGCTCTAAAATCGACTCACATGTCCAACTATTTAAAGGCTGCTTGTCGGGTCCATTGCGGACCGCTATCTGTATACATGTCGGTTCGCTATCCAAGTATGGCGGTGTAATTTGCTTAACGGGCACATAATGGACCGTTATACTTCTCAAGTCGGTCCGCAAGGAATAGCAGACCGCAACGGACTCCATATCGGTCCGACATCCATCCTCCACGTATCAGTCTTCAGTGATTAGTCACTCGACACGTGTCACTCCCCGGTTGATTCCTTGCCCTATACATAGCGGACCAATATCTTTTACGACATCTGTCTATTTTCATAAATTTTTAGTTTTAGTCCCTGGACTTTGATTCAATAGCATTTTAATCCCTTACACTTTAATATAATGTCACTTTAGTTCCCTATTGTTTCATCAAATAACAACTTTAGTCCCCCCACTTATATTTCTTTAAAAATTGGGGTGTTACAGAAAATAACGCAAATAACCAAACAAAAAACTAATCAAACTTAATTTTTGCTATTGCCAAGTATCCCCTGCAACGACGCCAAAAATTTGATGTCGTCCGGATGGTTTACGAAAACTAAACGAAAACCTAACCTAGACACTCTAGTAATACTCTAGAAAACCTTTAAACTAGACCGCACTAACTGGCAACTGTACCTATCGAATGTAGTAGAGCCTAATGGTAAACCGGATATCGAACCCTAGAGACACAATAAATAACTAAACTAGACTCTGACTAGAACTGAAATATTTGGTTGCGGGGAATTCTATAACTAAGATTAAACTAATAAACTCAAAAGTACTAAGAACTCACTATCGACACTAACTATCAGACAGAAGACTCGGGTGAAATCAAGAATAGAGAAAACACTACCTAGATCAGAATGCTACTTATAAAACTCGGACTTCCCTCGGTTATGGGGTTCTAAGGATAACACTCTCAGACAACCTAGTGGATCCGTAATCAATCTCAGGTGTCACCAGAAGAAAACTCTAAGGAATGTAAAACGCTCACCAGAAGTTGGATTACCTTTCAGTCTCTTCAATTGCACTAAAGTACCCTATAGATATATCACTTTTCAGTCTCACTATCACATTACATTCAAAGAATGCAAGGGGTAATCTTAGAACAAAACGATAAGATACAGACTAGCAAGGATACTAAGAACCTAGGGGAAACCTCCTTTTAGAGTTTTTACAACTGAACACCTAACACCGAACACTAATCGACTACTTCTCACCTTTCAGCTATCGAGATATATAGGAATAACACTCAGATCTAATGAATTCTCAATCAACACTCCTATGGTTTACTTAGCTTTAGCAAAACCATAAACTAATCACAAACACAAAGTAAGTAACCTAAATATGCAACTATAACTGAAAGACATTCAACAAGAAGCATACAGAATGATGATCAATCATAAATCAGTACTAAGCATGCACATACATCAAATCAATTGAACTAAGATTGTCTACAATAGAATCAAACCATCATAAATAACCATAAACCAAAAAAGATCCAAACTTTACCAAGTATTCATCACAAACCTAGGTAGCTAACATGTATTTAGCCAAGAAACATGATCAAAAACATCAAACCAGAAGTAATAGTCATGAAAATAATCTCAATCAAAACAATCGAACACTCGAGAATAAAAAACAACAACCGAATGATTAATGTTTAACAAAACCGAGGTCCAAAGCTTCGATCTTTACCTGCAATCGCTTCCTCTAACTCAAAAATCGCCCTAAGACTCTCCTCGGGTAGCTAATAATCGAACTCCTTTGCATAATGGCAATCAAATATCGATTTAGGGTTTTTTCACGGATTTTATAACTTTCGGGTACCACAAAACAAGCATGGAGGCCCTTCGTGTACCGCGAAGGCCAAAACAGTCGGTCCCGGATCTGGAGTTTCTCGCGTACCGCGAAACTTTTCCTCCCCATCTTCGCGTACCGCAAAGAACTTGATTTCAACATTTTCCCTCTTTTTCTCTGGACTTCTTCTCGTGCTCGATTTCTTCATGATATATCTTCTTCTTCCACATAAGCACCTGTAAACAGAACATAGACTCAATACGAGCAAAAAACAAATAAAAACGACAACAAAAACTATCTAAAATGCACAAACACAGTAGGATAAAAGACATGTGTTTTGCAACACATCAGAGCCCAATATGGTGACATGTTGGGATTCCAAATATTGGGCCGAACAAACTGGGAATGGCCTTGAGGCTGTTGGTGCCCACGAGACTGATTGCGGCTTGAAGATGGGCCTCCACGACATATTCTGCGTGGCTGGTCCCGGCGGCGCGGCTGCTGTCGACCACCGGTACGTGGTAGTTGTGGATCATGTCGTGGCTGAGGTGGCTCATGAAAAACATTGGCCACAATTGTAGGGGATGATGCTACGGAATCCCGTGTCTGTTGGCGTCTCTGTTCCAAGTCCAGAAGGTTACACGCCTCTTCCCATGAATGGAGACTTTGATTGATGATGGCAGCAGCCCTTGAACCTTTGTTGTTCAGAAAGAGGCTTCGAATTCTAGTCTAGGCTTCAAAGGCTGTTGATTCAGATCCAAGGACACGAGCCAAGAGGTTATCAGAGATCGATCCATAGATCCACTGTAAGACTATGGAGTCGATTTTGACCCAAGACTCGTAGTTCAGATCGTTGCGGGCCGGAGCAATTGTAACGTCGATGTGATGCAACACATCGTATCCTCTGGCGTGCTATCGAAAGAGTTTGACCCAGGAGGCGTATGTTTGGTGCCATCCAAAACCCGTACATTGTTTTAGATGTTGGTGATAGAATAAACAGGATGAAGGATATCAGTTTTCTTGGATGATTCTCATTTATCAGTCATCTAGTTCTTGAGATAAAAAGAAAACAGAAAAGAAAAATCCGGCCAGGTAGGACCGGCAGCCAGATAGAAGAAGAGGGCGGTTGTGGTAAGAGCTAGGGTACCGGCTCTGATACCATATAATTCTCAGTAAATCGATAATTGTATTGAACAATAAAAGGGCTATAAATAATACACAGAAATCTACCTAAATTCCTTAAAATCAGGGATCAAATATACATAATTTAACTACTAAAAATACAGTAATAATTACAGAATAAACTGCGGATATTCATCCTCTAATAAAAGGATGGAAATAGTGTATAGCTACTAGCCTAATGTTATGTTTGACGATAGTTATGGGTGTATTACTTTCTCTCGTAGGTGTCTTTATATGCCCTAAATTATACACGTTTTGAATGCATAATAATCCCCATATTATGGTACTAATTAATTAAAAGCCTTGCAAACGATACTTAATGCGTTAATATTTCACAATTGCATGTTATTCGGTGTTCCAAGATAAAATGAGCAAAAACCAGCCTAAAACATGAAAAAATCAAGCTTTTGGAGGACCAAACCCTAGCATTGACCCCCAAGAAGTCAAACCAGGCCAACACAAGTCAACCAACAGCTAAAAGACAAGCCTGGGGAGCAAATAGAGGGATGCATGGCCGTGCATCCCTTTGCACAGTCGTGCATTTCATGTCTGGCATCCCCAGACTCCGGTACACTGTCCTTTGTACCCTGTTTGATTCCCGAGGTGTTTGCACGCCCGTGCAATCCAATGCACGGATGTGCATTGCTCATTTTGAGGCCTTTAAATAGATGGCTTGAGTTCTTCATTGAGAGATCCCTTACAAAACCCAAGAACACATGAGAGAAAGCTTATTTCGTAGTTAGAGTGTAGTAGTAGTGAGTAGAGGGGCTCTTCCTCCTTGTTTCGAAATAGGGGAGCCTACGAAACTCAGCGTTATGCTAGTTAGTATGGCCATTCTTGGGTATACTTTTTGTATTGCTAGGGTGAAGATTAAGTTTGGTGCATATTAATGTTTAACATATTAATCCAAGTGATGTGTTAATGTCTTTAATCATTCGTCCTTAAAACCATCTTTTCGGTGAGCTTTTATTATTGTCTAAATCCGTCTTTATATTTGTGAGTGTTCTTGATTTTAAAGTGTAAGATCGTAAAACCTTTTTAATCAAACTTCTCTTGAAGCTTGTACGTCTTTATACAAGTAGAGATTGATAAGCCAGGGCTTGGTCAACACTATTAATATCGTACGTCTTTGTACGAACTTATTATGCGACCAGGAATCGGTGAACTCATGTTAGGAACTGTACGTCTTTATACTTAGTCCCATTGTTGCACCATCTCCCGGTAAACAAAATATAATCACCTATTTAACTCTAATACAAAGAATTTTACGTTCGATGTCTTAAACCAACCCGAAGATGACCATTCGAAGGGTTGAGGGTAATTGTTATCCTTAACGGGAGGCACTACCACTTTTTAAAAATTTTAATTAGCAAATCAAATGTTGTGAGGACAAGGCTCTAGCGGTTACCCGGGTCACAAGTTTGTAATAGTCACATCACTGTATTAGTCAACTTAACATTATCACGTACCAAGCGGATTCGAATCCCGAAGCAATACTCTTCGTGACCTGATCATCTCCAAGATATTTAATTTTCTGGTATTTACTATTCTGTTCGTTACATTTCTGTTACACACATTACGCACGCTTTTTTTTTCTTTTATTTACTTTTCTGTCATTTACTATTCTGCTTCACAAGCACACAAAATCCACTCACTAATTGATCCGGCTAACGATAACAAAAGTTAAGTACTGGAACTCGACCGTGTCCATTGATACTTGGTTCTGACCTAAACTATATTACGCTGCGATAGGTACACTTGCCTATTATGTGTGTTTTTAAGTTAAAGTAATTATAATGTTATAAGTTTAACCTGATCTCGTAAAACCATCCTAAAAGTATATTTATTATATTTTTATACTAAAAACGACACATCATATCTGTAATTGCAAGGGGAAGGTTATATGATCACTATGAAAACTGCTTATGGGATTTTTCCGAGATACTGCCGTCAATTAACTGTTTCTGCGCATGAACTTATAACTTTCTGATACAATGATCATTTAAACTTGCAGCAGTTTTTGGAGTATAATAGCCAAGAAACTGTTTTGTAAATTATAGGCAGTTGCAACCGAGCAACTGTCTTAAGAATGTAGAGGTAACACATATCAGATCAGAGAGATGATCTCAGTCAGCCTTATAAATCTTGAAAAACGCAAACGCCACATTCATAATCTATAAATATATGAAATGGTTAAAATGTCAATTGAAAGTCGTGTATCTCAAGTAATCAACATATTTGATGTTTGATAAGGGTTGATTCCTTAACCACAAGCTAATAAAAGGAGAAACGAGGAATAAATTACAGGTATTTGAACATCAGCCTGGCATAAATATTTGCTTTTTATCGAGCATACAATTGTGTTATCATGTAATCTTCAACTGTTGAGACAGACTGAACTTCGATCTGGCTTTCTCCGGTGAAAAAAGCAGGTTGTTTAGGATGAGGCAACACACCCTCACTGACCAGCATCAGAACAACTGACAACATAACTGGCCTATCTTCTGCATGATGTTGTACACATAACAATGCAACATGTATTGATCTTAGTACTTCAGAGACGACACATGATAACTGTAAAGATCCACTCATCAATTCAATGGACCTGCCTTCAATATAAAGTCTCCATGCCTACATCAAACGAAAATACGTATTTAAAAGAATTAAAAGTTTCTAGTCAAGATATTGGGATTTAGTGTTACAACTTAGCTTACATGTCCAAGAAGGTTATCTCTGTGATCTCCATGTGAGAATTCTCTGTTTTTCTTGCCGCTAATTATCTCCAACACCATAACACCAAAACTAAATACATCAGATTTTATAGAGAAACGCCCGTGTACTGCATACTCCAGAGAAATGTAACCACTGCAACATAATAAACTTACATATTAGTATTGGAGTTTCTCTTTTAGTCTCATCTTCATTTTCTTTGATGATATAATATTCAAGTTACGGAGGATCCTTACTACGTTCCGACTACTTTCTTTGTCTTAGAAGTGGTATCTTGTCCTACAAAGTTTCTCGCAAGGCCAAAGTCGGATATTTTTGGATTCATGTCACTGTCGAGCAATATGTTACCCGCCTTCAGATCTCTGTGGATAATTTGAAGGCGGGAATCTTGATGTAGATAGAGAATACCTCGAGCCATCCCATGTATTATATTAAATCGTTGAGGCCAGTCAAGCATCATACTTCTAGTTTCATCTGCCAAAAGGTGAGTACTAAGTCATGTGCTATTGTATAAAATTTGAAAGTAAGATACTTAGTATAATCATAGGGTGAGTCAAACCAAAGAGAAAAAAATCCAAGCTTTTGTTAGGCATGTATTCATAAATCAAAATCAGTTCATTTTTATGAATGTAACATCCAAGAAGCTTCACGAGATTCCGATGCTGAAGTTTTGCAATACAAATGACTTCATTCTTGAACTCATCAAGTCCTTGTTGGGATGTCTCTGAAAGCCGCTTCACAGCAATTTCTCTTCCGTCTTCCAACACACCCTAGAAAGTTAGGTTTATGATTAAGAGCTTGTGAAAACTTATAGTTCTATAGATTTTAAAAGTTTCTGATTCATGATAGTTATAAGCAATGCATTCTGTCTAAGAAACATGAAAAAATTACCTTGTAAACAGCACCAAAGCCGCCTTCCCCAATCTTATTGGAGGCAGTGAAGTTACCTGTCGCCTTGGCTACTTCAAATAGGCTAAAAAATGGTAAATCATCAAATTGTTCCATCGGTAGACTTGTATTCTTTTCATCAAACACATATCTATTTCCTACAAAACAATATGTTCTATTGCTCTCTGTTACATGATTTTTTAAACTTTGTATCATATATTACAAAATTGTCAACATTACTTGCTCTTTTGTGTTACCTCGTCCTTTCATGTGAGCCTTTTTCTTTATATTTCGGCAAGCATACGCCACTGCAAAGATAATTGACAGCGTTGATGAAAGAAGTACCATTTTAAGTATTAATCTGATACTTTTGTTGGAATCGGGTTGGAAGTCCACAAGACCTTTCATTAAGAAACAATAATAGTTTAGCACATAAGCTAAAAACACAACAATAGACCAAATTTAGAAGCAAAAAGTATACCTTCTAACTCAGAGGCTTCCACTCTTATGTAAATATCTTGAACTGCATCAAACTCTCTGGTGTCTAAAAGCTCAACAAACCAAAGTAGACATCCGGTTCCTCCATTTCTGATATCTAAACTTCCATAGCCGGTACAAGAGCAATTCCTTTTGCAAGCCGTCTCACATTCTCCAAGGGTCGTGTATCAGGTACCTTCACTCCTGCAATTTTCCAAAACCCGTCCCCGTTCCCACAATTTAACGGCTTTTTGCGAATACACCCACTAGCCCAATCAGATGCCTTCCATTCTTCTGAATTTCTTGGTTCAAAACCTTGCATACATGTACAAGGTGGATGCTTGTTAATGTTACAAAATCCATAAGGACCACAGAGTGAAAAACGATCACAAGTATCCACTAAACTGTCAGCATACACAATCCAGTCTTTGATTCTCTCAATCCACTGCAAAATCTTTGTCTTCCCATCCCATCTCAAAACTACCCTTTGAACAACTGAACTTTTAAGTGCATATCTATGGTAGATTTCCTTCTCATTAACGACAAACTCGGTGGAGTAAATCCCATTTTCTTTTTCAATAGGAAATCCACTAAAACCGAGACCATTCCATGGTCCAAGTCTTGATAATAAAACTTGACCTCTCCACCCAAACGTTTGTGGATATCCATTTGTGTCGATTATACTACTATACTCTCCTACAGAAGGATCATCAGGACTCTTCCAAGATGTCATGCACCTCTGTAACCCTGTTACCAAGTCCTTCCCGAATTTCATTCCTGGAAGAAATGTGTCACCAGGATAGTCAAAACTTTGCCAAATCAGATTTTTATTTTCATTCCAAACAATTAGATTTCCAGTATCCAGAAGCTGCACCACCAGACTATTACTCCCCACAGGTACCGTTGAATTGGATGACCAGAACTCTGTACTGTTTCCACTGAGAACTTGTAAGTTTCCATTTCTGCTAAGTTTGAGCATGCCTGATGTATCTGCAAGTGGTGTCTCCCTGTTAGCAACCCATACAACAGTTCCATATGATATCTTCTTGTACCATATCCCCATGTATCGGTTCTTGGACTTCCCGGGACTGAAAAAGCCGACTTCAAACATTTCCCCTTCAGAAACAAGGGTTTTACCATCTTTGATTTCTTGATTTGTAGATATGGTATCTAGTGAAGAGCAATATGAAAGCAGCAAGATCAAAGCAAGAAAGAAGAATACGTGTGTGGATTGGTCCTCCATTATTGATTCAAAGGAAAGAAATGGAAAACTTTTATTCAAAGTTCTAGAGTCAACTGAATATTGTAGTCTATATTCAGCATTTCTACTTTTAGCATGAAAATTTCCCTTTTTATTTAATCCGAACTTAATGATTGTTTTAAAACATAAATAATGAAGTTTATAATACAAGAAGCATTATAAACTTATAACAAGAAGCCCACTTTTCCATTTACCCCTTCAATTTATGTTAAAACACAAAGTTATAAACCCATAACTTATAATTAGTTATAAAAATATACGTAGAATTCAAATAATGTTAGAGATAGAAGCAATATCAAAGCAATAAAGAAGAATATATGTGTGGACTGGTCTTTCATTGAATTCTTGATTTTTTGAAAACCCGCCTCTCAGAAGATTTATATACTTCCATTGATTTCTTGATTTTCACGACCTTGACTAACGGCGAGAATAATTCCTATTGAAGGGCATTTTTATTTTTATGACAAATTTTGTTTTCAACATATTTTACATCAATTAATTTATATATACATAGTACTTTATATTAATTAAGTTATTTTATTTATTAGACTAAAAGAAAAGATTTTATCAGAAAACAAAAATTACTTATGATATAATATGGCACGCGCTACACATACACCGCGTGACAATCTAATCCAACACCACTTTCAAACGGCCGTCCAAAGTCAAAGCGGACGGCCGTTTACAGAAAAGGGCTAACGTCACGTGTCAGACGGCGTTTTAAAACACCTACGAGACGACCGTTTAAGGGATGGCTTACGTCAGCTTTCTTCACTCTGAACGGCCGTTTAGCTTAAGGCAGACCGACCGTCCGTATTTTTGAATTAAAATAGCCTTAAATGTTTGTTTGATTTAAAGGAAGATTTCCAACATACAAAAGAATAATAAGTTTTCATAAACAGACTAGAAAAACATGGTTGCTTTCTAGACAAGGTATAAGAAGTTCGTCTTGAAAAACCTTTTGTAAATAGACACGTTCTCTCGGAAGACATTGTATTGTGATTAAAAGTAATGACAATATAACAATCTATATAATGTGTATAATGTGTACTTACATAATTAATTGAAAAACTTTTCTATATGTACTTTATGCAAAGCCAGTTTTTATAGCATACAAAAGATGGAATATGTTGCATCTTCTGATCATAAAATATACTCTCAAACAATTCCTAAGAACTGTCTGATTACATATGTATATATTCTTCCACTTGGTGAATCATCCACATGCCCTTCATTCTTCATTGAAAGCTCCATATAAAGTAGTATTAAACTTCACCTCATCAGTCCTTCCACTGTGTTCTTTGCCTTGTCTTAATTTCAGAAGAAGATTTCCATCATACCGATGTAGCTCAAACCAATTTATTTGACGGTTCAATTTCAAATGACTAGCCAGTCAAGACGTGACAAAAGCAAAGCAACAAGCAAGCAGTATGAAAAGAGTGCACTGGAAATGTGACTTCATCGGTATTTATATCAAGTCTGATCACTGAATATGATAAGAAGAGGATAATAGGAAGCACGGAAGATCTCCATACTATGTTCCACTTTCTGCATTACTCAATAACAAACTTATGCACATGAAGCGGTGGATCATCACCACTATAACAAACTTCTACACATGAAGCGGTGGATCAAAAACGCATTTGTACTTTATGCAGGCTATTTTACTATGTCAGATTCAGAGGAATATTTCCAATATACCGATGTTCCTTGATTTACATCTTTGTCATATGAATGGCTTAGCTTCTTATCACGTTGGATCAGAGAGATTTAAGCTTATCAAACTAATACATGGAGCCACATCATCTTTCTTGTCTTCCTGTTTAGGAGGTTCTTGTTGCTTCGAGTTTTGTTGATTTTAACAATGCACTGCCTCAATTTCTAAAGGTATGCAAACTGATTCCAACCTTTTAATACAATTTAAATCTCCATGGGTCCAACATATATGGTTTGAATGACATATAGGATCCAGAAGGCTCTAGAGAAATGTGTGTGAAGTGTGTCAGATTATGTGAGAGGTTATTCATTTGTAATGTCCTCGTCATCTAAATGGAGGTATATCTGGACTGGTGTTTTGTCCTGTTTGTGAACCCGATCGACACCATATCCACCGATAATATGCTTCATCCATCTGTAAAATCAGATTTAGTGTTAAAAAAAATACAAGACGCCTCTTCGATTTCTAAAACATATTGATACTGCAACAAACATTGAGTGATCGTGTACGATGACAAGGCAAATCCACATTCACTTCTACACTCTTCCACTCTTTGAGAAAGGTAGAGAGAGTGCTTGTATTAACAACGAATTTGAGAAAATCACGACCTATCCATGTTCTAAGCATACAATCTATCCTCTACCAAGTCTTAGAAGTGACCAAACCATTCATTGTAAGCAATTTCTCATCAAATTTTAGTAGTAGAGCTTTTAAAATGGGTTTGTTGTACAAACATCAAATTTTAGCATGAAAATTCTACAATTGATATTTCTAATAAGTCTCTAGTCCTTGAGCTTTTAATGCAATTTATATAAATTGTTGAGTTGAACCTTGATTATTATTTATAAAGGATTATAATTGTTAATAAAGTTGTTAGTTATCATACAAAAACAAATGTAGGACAATGTAAAAATATTACCCACTTCGTCTAATATTGTGAGTAAGGTATCAATCCCATGTGCTCGGAAGACATTTCCCTATGCATGTGGTTATGATTTGCCTAGGTGGCCCACTACATTGCCCTCCACCTTTCGGTGTTCCACTCATTTCATAAAAAAATATAAATTAGTGTATATATATATATGTATTAAATTAATGCATATCTTGTGGATCATCTCATTCGGTCCAGGCCCAGGCCCACCGAATACTTTATGTTTTAGTATAAATAGATGTGTTTGTAACAATATTCGGGTTGGACGACTGAGACAGTCAGAGAGTGGGACGAGTTAGACAGTTTAGACGAGTTGTTAAGCGACGCTTATATTGTTTTTCAGTTGTTTATCAATATACGAATCGTTTGACAATCAATTGTGTCTCGTCCTTATTGTTTATACCTACAAGTCACATGTCGAGTCTGTTTCCGCCAGGTTCAACACGTTAAATTCGTTGATTGAAGATCCTCATGAATCCAGACCTTACAATTGGTATCAGAGCCTTAGCGCTCATTTGGTGAAGCTTGCAACAGAGTTCTTTGACTCGTGAGGTATCAAAGTTACTGTTTTTGAGTTTATTTGAACTGACTTGTGTTTTTGGAAGAGTTTCAGGACAGATTGACAGGGTTTGGACGTTGTTTCTGTCACGTTTGTTGAAGTTTACAGTTGATCAGTTGTTGTTTCGGCTTGAAAATCAAAGTTACTAGTAAAATTTCTTCATCTGAAAGACTGCGGTTCTGCAAGTTTGCGGTTTAGCAACTTTGCGCTTTCCAAGTTTACGGTACCATCAAGTTTGCGGTCACTTCAAGTTTGCGGTCACTCAAGTTTGCGGTATTTGAAGTTTGCGGTCTTGAAGTATACAATTTTTCAAAGTTTGTGATTTTTCCAAGTATTTGGTGTGAATACTTTTTGTTACTTATTTTTCACGTGAACTTGCGACATGGGAGAAAGTAGAAAGGAGATGATGAAGCAAGAGTTAAATATGTTCAATCATGTTAGTGGTGAAAATTTGGATGCTCAGATTAACATATTCACGCACTTGTTGACGGAGATGAAGAGTGCTGAAATACAGTTGACAAAGGGAAAAATCAACAAAAGGCTACTCAACTCTTTACCAATAACCTAGAACTTCAACTGCACCGCCATCAAGAGAACCAAGGATATGTATCAAACATCCTTGAGTGAGCTGATTTCTATTTTGTACTCTTATTATATGGATGATATACAGTGTCACCTTAATCATATGAGTTCAATGGATGTTTCTGAAACTGCTGGAGCTAGTACATCTACTTCATGTGAATCAAAGGCACTTGTGAGCCAGCAGGACAAGAGAGATAAAGTTCAAGATTTGGAAGTGAAACAACATCATGCCTTCGTGGTTGAGATCATGGACACTGAGGTAACCAAAGATCTTTGCTCTGCTATTTGTATTGAGAAAGTCAATTGTTACAAACATGATAACGATATCTTAAATCCAGAAATAACAAAGCTTAGATATTCCAACTCAGAACACAAATGACTAGAAAAGATTTTCAAAGATAAAATTGAAGCAAGCAAAAATGATTTTTCAAAACTTGAATTGGAATTTAGTAATAAGGAATGTCTTTATCATAATGCATTAAAACGGATTGACGACCTTAGCTTAAAATTAAATGATGATGTGACTCAATTGGCAAATACTAAACTAACAATCGAGAAAATTAAACACTCTTGATTAGTAGTTTATGACATGATAGATTCTCAAGTTAGAAAGAAAGGGAATCCGGGGGTGGGTTATCATGCTGTGGAACATCCATTTAATGAAAATTTTTCATCTTTACCCAATGACTACCCTGAAAATGTTGAGATGGCTTACGGTCTGGGATGTGAGCCTTCATCATCCAAGCAGTCAACTCCTACGACTGCTAGTCCCGTGACCCCCGGTATGAATATTGCTAATGTTTCTAAGCCTTGTGCAGAAGAATGTTTAGTAGAAGATTGGGATACCGATGATGAGGAAGAGAGTAAGGAAAAAGAGCCTAAGAATGTTAGGAAGTTTTTCTCTAGAAAAACTGATGATACTTTTGGAAAAGGGAATCAAATTAAGTTTGTGAAGGGTGGTGAGTTTGAAAAAGAAGAAAATATCTTTAAAGAAAGTAATCATGATTTTGTCAAAAACAAGGTTACAAATTCTAGAAAGGTTAATCAAAGAAACTCAAAACCATCTGTCAGTCAATTAAACCATAAACAATCTCCTCAAAAGTTTACAAAGAATGAATTTTATTCAAAATTTGATAATAATCATAGAGTTTTTGAACAAAAAATTAGAAGAGAAGAGAGAGATTGTATCATGAGAAATCATAGAGAGTATAATAGAGAGTCTGTTAGGAGAGATGAAAGTAGAGATCACAAGCACACTGAGAATACAGATTACTTGAAAAGGTCACCTCCTCAGTCATCATCATGGTTCGACAAATCGGGATATGTTCCTTATGCTAGGAAGCAGACATGATACACATCGTCCTTATGAGCCCTATTATTTGCAAAATCAGAGGGCTACACCAAGGGAAAAGTATTATTCTAAGCCAATGAAGGTTGAAAAACCTAAGGCAATGAAGAATAAGCATCCCAAAGTTAAGCCTTCCGATGGTGATTGGAATGCTGCTAAGAACAAACAAAGGTTTTTCGTGAAAACAAGCAATGTAAAAAACCTAAACATAAAGTGAAACCTAAAGTTAGTACTCCTCAAGTAACTAAAAAGTTTGTTAAACCTACACCAATTTGGAAAACTAAATCAAAAGCAGTTGAATCACCAGTGTTAGAGAACGATAAGGATATGTGCTTACAGAAAGTATCTTACATTGATGCTTTGGGAGTACCTAGGACCACTATGGCTTGGGTACTTCTATCTAACTAACTTGCTTGAATCATGCAGAGCCAAGGAGGACTGTCAACAACCTATGGTACGTTGATAGTGGTTATTCCAGACACATAATTTGGGACATCTCTCTACTACTTGATATCAAACACTTTGATGGAGGGTATGTTTCCTTTGCATGAGACAAATGAGGTAAGATCAGCATGAAAGGTATGGTCACTAATGGTACTCTTTGTTTTGAGGATGACAATTATGCTTAAAATGTTTTTACAAAATCCTTTGATCTAACCAGATTCATTTTTCCGGTTCAGTGTTTCAAAATGTTCTGCTTCGATTAACGAGTCACAAGTTCGGTCACCAAAAATAATTTTTGTTTATTTTGTTTTTCTTAGAATACAAATTTTGTTTTGTTTATTAATTATACAAAAGCAAAAGTTTTGGGGGAGAAAATTCAAAAAAAAATATATCAAAACTACCAAAAAGATTTTATCTTTGAGTCTTTCTATTTTAAATCCAGAAAAATACAAAAAGATTTCATGTTTATGTCTTGTTTTATTACTATGAAAATCGAGAACTCTGTCAAATAGGAAATGATGGTACATCATTTTAGAAGTCGGATCATCATATGTAAGGCCTGTAGTTGAAAAGATTAGGATCTTAGGGTGATATGTTGATAGACTCTGCTAAAACTGGAAAGACAGCATGATAGTGTTTTAATAAAACATAAAGATCATTGTCATAGTGGGGAACATCTCATAGATTGGTAGAATAATTATCTTCTATTAAAAATCGAGCACTTAAACATAAAGATTGGTAAACTATGGATGAACATAATATATCTGGATTGGACAAACTGAGACCCTTCACAAAGGGGCTGCGAGCTGACTTGATACAAGTCTGTATATATATATATATATATATATATATATATATATATATATATATATATATATATGTATATATATGTGTGTGTGTGTGTGTATAGATAAAAGAAATGCATTGACATGCAATAGGTGAAAAGACACTCAATGATAGTGCAAAGCAAAATTTTGAGCAAAAAGACACGCAATGTTAATGTCGTGCTATAGGAAAATTTCAAAAAGATATGTCTAAAGATGTACATATAAGTATACTTGTAAATATTTTTCTCTTTGGGAATATGTGACATGGAAGGAATCTCTAATCAAGACATAATGTTTTTGAACATGTAAGTCCGTCGTGCTATGTTTTTAATCAATTTTGTTAGAGATTTCCCGAACAGTTCGCTGACCCATGCTAGTTATGCTCTTTTAGTTATTACTTAGGTGCTCAAAAGAACATGAGGAAGAGAAGGTTTATCCTATTGAGTTCATCAAAAACTCATCTAATTAACATTAAAATAAATGCATGTTTCTGAGATGTGAGTGTGGGACCCACTAAGTCATGAATAATTATTACCCAGAAAACATGATAAACTTATTCACTGCTTGCTTGTCAACTAAGGTATAAAAGTTTGAGTTTAGAAGGATACTATATATTGACAATCACCGAGACCTATCTGAGAAAATGAACGGCTAACAAGTATGCTTTGGTATGCACTAGAATGATATGATCTCATAAAAGAGTTTCTCTAAAAAAATGTGTTTCAGTAAGTGTCGTATGTTGTTAAAAGAACAAAAAGATTTTGTATTTTTAGCTTACTTTAAGTTATTTTATTTTTATCTGTCTTTTTTTTGTTAAAATGACCTTTCTTTTTTGATTCAATAATCGTGAAAGGGAGGTTTTTATTGAAAAAATTGGAAAGTTTCAAGGTTTTATGAGTTTGAGCATACTTGCATTTTGCGCATACTTGTAATTGAGTGAACTTTCAGGAGCAACAAGATAACATTCCTTATCCAAGGGATGATGAAGAACATATCAACACTGTTGCACCAAGTGTCATCACTTCTGAAAAGCACGATATTTTCCAAGAAGAAAATGAAGAAGAAGATGTTGACTCTTCAGAAACCAAAAGTGACAGAGAGAAAGTACCAATCAACAAACATCATAAAGCGATATTGCAAAAGAGAAAGGCTATTAGGTCCTCCTCCTAACAACTCTTCTCAACATAATTATGATTTTAATGATGCTAATTACGATCTTTTTGTGGATCGAACTCAAAAGAAAAGAATAAGAGCAAGTGAACAAAACAACATCCTCAACAACCGTAAAGTCGTTCGTGAAGGTTTTGGGAATGGCTCTTGCAAAGAAGTTATTGCAAGAGGTGGTGATTATTCAGTCATTTTTGAAATATTAATACTGCTTTGAGTGCATCAGCCTACGACGAGATTGTAAGGACCAAAAATATAATAGGCTGACGCATCAAAGAATCATCGAGTTATTCATAAGTTCGGATGATGAAGATTGGAAGAAGCAAGAAAGTATGCGGCAGCATACTTGAAGTATGCGGTCCAAACAGCATACTTGAAGTACGCGATATAGGCCTAGGCCCACCGAACACTTTCTGTTTTAGTATAAATAGATGTGTTTGAAACAGTATTCGGGTTGGACAACTGAGACAGTCAGATAGTGGGACGAGTTAGACCGTTTAGACGAGTTGTTAAGCGACGTTTGTATTGTTTTTCAGTGGTTTATCAATATATGAATCATTTAACAATCAATTTTGTCTCGTCCTTATTGTTTATACCTACAAGTCACGTGTCGAGTCTATTTCCGCCAGGTTCAACACGTTGTTGAATTCGTTGATTGAAGATCCTCAGGAATCCGGACCTTACAATTGCGCTGAATTTTCTTCGGAGGAGCTCTAATGACTCCTTCTCGCTGCCATCAGGTAAACAACACGGAAATGGGCGGCTGATTCCATAGCTTGAGTATTTTAGGGTTAATTTTACTTTAGCCTTGTCCACCTCTAGTCCCCCTTAAATAAATTATTTCCATTCCTAACCCTAGACCTTTAAATGAAGCCTTTTTTTTATTGCTATTATTATTATATTTGTAGTGTTAATTTTTTTATAAAAATTCAGGGGTGTTACAAGTCTACCCTCCTTATAAGAATTTCGTCCTCAAAATTCGACCCTTCTCATAACACAATTTAAAACACATGTATCTTCTAGGTAATCTCTCAGGTTCCTTTGAACCGGCATGACCTGCATCATTCGAAACACGAACACTCGTTTTCATACGCGTACCAGACGTAGTTAGGGTTTATACCATCGCTTGGAATGAATACATGCCACTACTATCTCTTATATCTTCACAACAAGCATCTCTTGACGTTGTCTCGAATAGTTTTATCTCTTCTGGCTCTCATACGTGTTTCACGGGTGCAATATAACTCGAATACACTAAACACTTATGCGGCTTTGACATGGGGAGCAAGCTACACATACTTTTCAATACTTAGGGGTGTCTCTCAGGAGTTTTAGTATGCCATTGAATCTAGCGTATTTCAACCGAACCAATACTAGACTACTCTCATTGATCAGACTTTGCTTTTCTAATGCTAGATTTTTGTGTACCTGATGTGTCATTTTTAATATATAAAAATATAATATATTTTTATGATGGTTTTACGAGATCAGGTTTTAAATTTATAAAATGACAATTACTTTAACTTAAAAACACACACAATAGGCAAGTGTACCTATCGTAGCGTAATATAGTTTAGGTAAGAAGCAAGTATCGAACCAATGGACACGGTCGAGTTCCATTACTCAACTTTTGTTATCGTTTAACCGGATCATTTAGTGAGTGGGTTTTGTGTGCTTGTGAAGCAGAATAGTAAATGACAAAAAGTAAATAACGGTAAAGTAAATAACAGAAAAGTAAAAACGTGCGTGATGTGTGTAACAGGAATTTAAATAGCAGAATAGTAAACAAGAAAGTAAATATCTCAGAAATGATCAGGTCACGAAGAGTATTGCTTCGGGCTTCGAATCAGTTTGGTACGTGATAATCTTAAGTTGACTAATCCAGTGATATGACTACTACAAAATTGTGACCTGGGTCACCGCTGGAGCCTCGTCCTCATGACATTTGATTCACGAATTAAAATATTTAATATAAAATAGTAGTGCCTCCCGTTAGGGACAACAGTTACCCTCAACCCTCCGAATGGTCATCCCTGGGTTGGTTTAAGACATCGAACGTAAATGCTTTGTATTAAAGTTAAATAGGAGATTATACTTTGTTCACCAGGAGGCGGTGTAACAATGGGACCGAGTATAAAGACGTACTGTTCCCAACATGAGTTCCCCAATTCTTGGTTGTATAAGAAGTTCATATAAAGACGTACAACCTTACTAATGTTAACCAAGCCTTGGCTTATCAATCTCTGCTTGTATAAAGACGTACAAGCTTCAAAGGAAGTTTGATTTAAAAAGGTTTTGCAATCTTACACTTTAAAATCAAGAACACTCACTAATATAAAGACGGATGTAGACAATAATAAAAGCCCACCAAATGGTGGTTTTAGGACGAATAATTAAAAATATAAACAAACCACTAAATTAATACGTCAAACATTAACATGCACCAAACATTATCTTCACCCTAGCAATACAAGAAGTTTAGCCACGAATGGCAATACTAACTACCGTAACGCTGAGTTTCGTAGGCTCCCGTTGCGGAACATGGAGGAAGAGCCCCTCTACTCACTACTACTACTCTAATACTGCTAGAAACAAACTATTCTCTCTATCTTTGGTTGTGTTGTTGTGTGTGGAATGAAGAACCCAAGCCATCTATTTATATGCCTCAAAATGAGCAATGTAGGGGCGTGCAAACACCTCAGCAATCAAACAGGGTACAAGTGACAGTGTACTAGACCCTTGGAGAGCAAGTTAGGCATTGCACGATCGTGAAATGGGATGCAAGGACGTGCATCCCCTTCTTGCCTCCTGTTTTGTCTTCTAGCTGCTTGTTTGACTGGTTGTTGACCTGGTTTGACTTCTTGGGGGTCAAAGTTCTGGTTTGGTCCTCCATAAGCTTGATTTCTTCATGTTTTAAGCTGGTTTTTGCTTTGTTTATCTTAGGACACCGAATACAATTATGAAATATTAACGCATTAAGTAGAAATTGCAAGGCTTTTGTTTGATTAGTACCATAATATGAGGATTATTATGCATGCAAAACATGTATAATTTAGGGCATATCATAATACCCCACACTTAAACTTTGCTTGTCCTGAAGCAAACTCATGCATGATCATATCCATAACTAAAAACTTTACAAATGGTAATGGAGTTCTAAGTAGTTGGAAACCCCGGGATAACTCTTGAGTTGTTTATTCTATTTTTGTATTTTTCAAAGATGGAATCCATGACAAGCGTACTAGAACTTCAATTATGCATAATCTCTCACTACTCACAATTTTCACTCAACTCAAGGGTCATATATGTATAGATAATGTAAGTTAAGTGGAACACTCAAGTTTGAATCGAATTATGGAATGGCCATAAGCTTGTATGCAAATCAAGTCTCCACTAACTAACTATGTAGGATGCATGAATCAAGAGGGCTTTAAAAGGGTTGTAATGTGGCTAAAAAAATAAAGGGTGAAAATGAAAATGTTTTTGGATTTTTAGGGATTTAAAAGGGGTTTTGAAGGGCTGCAGCTATCGTGGAACACATAGCTACAGCTTCCTAACTTAAAATGGAAAATATTAGCAGGTCCCTCTACAGTACTCAGATTATGAGGGTATAACTAATCTGAGGGCTCGTTTATTGTTAGATTGCCAAGACCAAGATCTCTTATCATTCTCAACTCTTTCCTCACTGCGTAGTACATATTATTTCCTTTCAGTATGGATCTTTCGGCATGTAGCCTAAAAGCTCCTACTTTGATCACATGCGTATACTCATGTCGGGAATGAGTTGATTATTGCTACACTTTCCATCGTGGCTCGAGTTGCCACACTTCACACATTTGTCGTATCTTTTAGCTCTTCTTTTGGCGGCACTTTTTGACAAGCCGCATAATGGTGGCAATTGTTCTTGCTTGTGCCACCGTTTTCTTACATCACTTGTTGCTTGGAAAATCTACTCTCGGAGTTCGATTGGTAATTCAGGCTTTGCGAAATGATAGCAGAAAATCAAATTAAAATCAAAAGAATGCATATCCAGTTCTTTAAGGTCTAGCCGGTAAACGACCCACTTCTCTCTTTCTTTTTCTTTTCTTCTTTTTCTATTTTTTTCTTTTCTTTTTGTATCAAGACAAATTCTTCAATAATTCTTTTTTCTCAATTTCTTTGAAATAATATTTCTATAAATTACTTGTAGATAGTTCGGCTGTTTCTTCCTAATACATCCACCTTCTTGTATATTCCAATTGTTTTGAGTAAACAGATTCTTTCCAAAATTGTCTCAATGGTAATGAACTTGAAATAACGATATAAGATAATTTTCCCATTTTGAAGACATTCAGCCAATAACCGGTTTTTACGAAAAGCTGGTTGGTTGATAAATGTGGGTAGTAGAAAAGAAAAGGCTAAGGCTCAGAGGGCTATCTAGGCGGATAATATTTTTGGGATTTTTGGGTTTAGGATAATATATAAGGGTAATAAAGTCTTAGGTGCCTCAATCACTTTCATACTTCTAATAGTTCATGGTCTTGATATGTATAAGTCACACACGTTCTAATTATGCATAAAATCCGATGGAATAAACTCTCAATATACCAAATGAAAGAGCATGCGAAAAATAATGATAATAATGCTCGTGAAAAGGCTCAGATTATTCTCACATGGAAACGGATGGGATAGGGTTTAGTGATTTATTATGCATAGTATCCATTTGTTTCTACTTGCCATGTATTCGTTTTATTTAATTAAGTGCAAACTCAAAGAGATTTTGGTTTTAGGGTTTAAAATTTTATAAAATTTTTCGGGTTTTTCAAAAGGTAGGTTTTTGTAAGGTCTTAGTCAAATGGGCAGAAAATCACAAGTTAAAATTTTACTGCTTTGAGTTTACAAGTAGTCCTGAATCTCTAATTCCCCACCCCACACTTAAAGTAGTGCATTCCCCTCAATGTACAAATGCATGTAATGGAATGCTATGTAGGAATTTAAATGCATGAAGTTTTAAGGGAAAAGAAACTGGTACTCCCCTGGCCAATTCGGTATATAACCTAAGGCCAAAACTTATTGCTGCTATCAGGTTGTGCCTATCAACTGCTTGTCAACACTTTGCTTTAAAGTCTTTATCTAATTTCTCATAAATTTGATGTCGTTTCCGAATCCTCAGGTTGTAGAGATGGAGTGTAACTCCTCAAAGAAATAGAGAAACTACCTGGTGATGTTATTCTACCTGACACACAAAGGAAAACATTAAAGCAGATAAGAAATATAAAAGGCAGTAGTTAAGCTACTAAGGTCCTAGTATCGAGAAGGCATACCTGGGGGCTGAAGTATGAGAAACTTAAATTTGGAAAACCAAACCTGAGGTCCATCCATTCTGCCTTATGCACCAACTTCTCAATTTATTTGTGATCATCGGGTTGCCCCCGGAAGCGACACGTTTATTTAAGGGTCGTTAGCCGGACCCATACGTGCTTTGTGAATTTTCAATTTAGTACTGATGGAGGAATAATCTGTCAAATGGGTGGCTTGTAATATGGAGAGGTTCATCCAACCCATTCGATAACCATGCGTACAATGATAATTAGCTGATACAGGAATTACTTGCGTCCATCCTAGACCAGCTAGACAGAGAAAAATAGGGTAAAAAGTGTTCAAACTTGAAACGGTCATAACTTGAGCTACGTTTGGAGTTAGAGAGCCCCCGACCAGGGGGCGGAAAGGTTTCGACGAGCCGGATCATGTGGCAAACGGTCGTACGCGGTCTGTCCCAGTGGTCCGAGCAAAAATCCTCCATTAAGTGACCCAATTTCATAAATCAAGGATTTTACCCAATTTTCTATTTTTAATACCTTCAACTTTTTATGCTAAAAAAGGGTGAATAATTGATTTATGTATTTTCAAAGTATATTTTTAGTTTTAATTTTAGTTTGGATGGATCGATTTAAAATTTTAAATTTTTTTGTAAAACTGTCAAATTTAGAATGCTCTATAGAAGAGCAGCTAAAGAAAATAGTGTAAGTAAATCACACCACCAACATTTGAAATTTACTGGACCAAACTTCAACCAACCCATGTAGTGAAGGAGACGGTCACCCCGGTATGATAATTTTGTCACGTAATTTTCGTTAGATGAACGTTGCTTCATCCATGAGAAGTGGTCCTCAGAGTGATGTGCTCTATCCTGTGGCTTATATGATTCATGGAAAGATTCACTGATATGCTTGGTCACAGGCCAGCTATCACTGTTGCAAGGAAGAGGTCCCACCATTGTCATTTGTTTGCTGGTGAATACTCCCTCTTGCATAATCTCCTCCTGGATGTTGGTCTCACAATCTGGTTCTTCATATGATGTTTTCTCCGAAGTGACAGGAACTCCAGACTGTTCCATACATCCTTCTTGTGCTTCCATATTTAGGATTTCCCCCAATTCTTCCTTAGAGCTTCATTCTTCTAACTCCTTTGATTGTTTAGCTTCCAGTCTCTCAGAAAAAGTCAGGAAGTGATTGTAAAGTTGCAGTAGCCCTTTCTTCTGAATCACCCGGTCTCACTTCCAACTGATCCATGCTTGTGAAGCTGGAAGGTTCTTGCTCCTTATAGTCACTTAATCCTACTAGAGATGTTGGAGCTATAACTTCCAATTTTTGGACTCTAAAGAGATCATCTTGTTGTTCAGTTGGGAAGCTCTTTAGGATTTGAACCTTAATTTTTTCCAAATGATGAAACACTTGTTGTTCAATTGCAGAGCTCTTTAGGAGTTGAAGCTTACTTTCTTCCAAATGATGAAACAGGTTTCCTAGGGTCCATGAGTCAGAATCTAGAGCTGAGTTTTGAATTTCTTGGGGCAGTGTGGTTTCTTCATATGGTTGCCAGTAGGGTTGGTGAAAATCTGTGAAATACCATTGATAGTGATAACAATCATGAGTGTAGTAGGCTTCCCCACATATCTCACACCAAACCTTCGAATAGTGGTACTCATAGTCGTAGTGATATCCTTCATAACAACAATCGTAGTTGTTATCCATGAAAGTTGCTGTAAAAAACAATCAAAATAAACCATAAAAATATATGTAAAGGTTAAAAAGGCTAATCTGTTAACTTGAATCTTTCTTGAAATCACCGTGTCCCCGACAACGGCGGCAAAAACTTGATGTGTCGTTTTTAATATATAAAAATATACTATATTTTTATGATGGTTTACGAGATCAGGTTTTAAATTTATAAAATGTTAATTACTTTAACTTAAAAACACACACAATAGGCAAGTGTACCTATGGCAGCATAATATAGTTTAGGTAATAACCAATGAACACGTTCGAGTTCCAGTACTCAACTTTTGTTATCGTTTAGCCAGATCAATTAGCGAGTGGGTTTTGTGTGCTTGTGAAGCAGAATAGTAAATGACAGAAAAGTAAATAACGGTAAAGTAAATAACAGAAAAGTAAAAATGTGCATGATGTGTGTAACAGGAATGTAAATAGCCGAATAGTAAACAACAACAAAGTAAATATCTCGGAAATGATTATGTCACGAAGAGTATTGCTTCGGGCTTCGAATCAGTTTGGTACGTGATAGTGTTAAGTTAACTAATCCAATGATATGACTACTACAAACTTGTGACCCGGGTCACCGCTGGAGCCTCGTCCTCACAACATTTGATTCACGAATTAAAATCTTTAAATTAAAATAGTAGTGCCTCCCTTTAGGGACAACAGTTACCCTCAACCCTTCGAATGGTCATCTCCGGGTTAGTTTAAGACATCGAACGTAAATTCTTTGTATTAAAGTTAAATAGGTGATTACACTTTGTTCACCGGGAGGTGATGTAACAATGGGACCGAGTAGTAAGACGTACCGTTTCCAACATGAGTTCACCAATTTTTGGTCGCATAATAAGTTCGTGTAAAGACGTACGACCTTACTAATGTTGACCAAGCCTTGGCTTATCAATCTCTGCTTGTATAAAGATGTACAAGCTTCAAAGGAAGTTTGATTTAAAAAGGTTTTGCGATCCTACACTTTAAAATCAAGAACACTCACAAATATAAAGACGGATTTAGACAATAATAAAGCCCACCAAATGGTGGTTTTAAGGACGAATAATTAAAGACATTAACATACCACTAGATTAATACGCCAAACATTAACATGCACCAAACATCATCTTCACCCTAGCAATACAAGAAGTTTAGCCACGAATGGCCATGCTAACTAGCATAACGCTGAGTTTCGTAGGCTCCCCTATTGCGGAACAAGGGGGAAGAGCCCCTCTACTCACTACTACTCTAATACTGCTAGAAACGAACTATTTTCTCTATCTTTGGTTGTGTTGTGGAGTGTGGAATGAAGAACCCAAGCCATCTATTTGTACGCCTCAAAATGAGCAATGCACGGTCGTGCATTGGATTGCACGGGCGTGCAAACACATCGGGAATCAAACAGGGTACAAGTGACAGTGTACTAGACCCCTGGAGAGCAAGTTGGGCATTGCACGGTCGTGCAATGGGATGCATGGCCATGCATCCCCTTCTTGCCTCCAATTTTGTCTTTTAGCTGCTTGTTTTACTGGATGTTGACCTGGTTTGACTTCTTGGGGGGTCAAAGTTCGGGTTTGGTCCTCCAAAAGCTTGATTTCTTCATGTTTTAAACTGGTTTTTGCTTTGTTTATCTTAGGACACCGAATAACCTGCAATTATGAAATATTAACGCATTAAGTATCAATTGCAAGGCTTTTGTTTGATTAGTACCATAATTTGGGGATTATTATGCATGCAAAACATGTATAACTTACGGCATATCAGTAGCCTTGACTTTACCCTTTCTAATTCCTGATGAACACGATGTCTTCCCGGTAAGACACATTCTTAGTCGACCTTCTGCATCTAACCGTTATGGTTCTCATCTCATCATTCTACATGAACTACCTTATCAAGGTCAGAGTTGTCCAGAGAAGACTCCATTGCCATAAACTCATCTCCTTGTTAAGGTTGTCTACTCTGTCATTTAGATGGTTATTATCGATCATCCCATGACTGTTTGGATCATTGTGTGTACCTCATAAGCTACACATGCCTTACTTCACATTGTTGGTCAAAACTTGTCCTTCACATTCATTCTGAACAATCAATTCTTGGGTTGGATCTGGTTTCATTTGGTTTAGCTTGCACGCCCTAGCTAACATCGTGGTTCCTGTTACTTGTTGTTGTTGGTATCTCTATCTTCTTGTTTCAAGCGATACTCATATTAGTTGTCTATGTCGTCTTCTACATGGAGAGATGCCATTTGTGCATTCGTGCACTCATATATTTTTGGGCATACATTTGTGTGGTTATTTCCTTCATACTCATGCATACTTCGACAGTAGACCGATTTTTATTCATCATAACGCGTTTATGCTAAGCGTAGTCCACACTAGCTCCTTGGCATTCTTCATACGTATTCTCGTCTGTCTTGGGTAAAATCAAAGTGTCACTCCTCATCTTGCCCGTGTTTCGTACTTGCTGAAATCATTCACCTTTGTAAAGTACACCATCTTTGTCATTGCTACTATCACCAATTGGTGTTCATAAATCTCTTAAATCACTAATCGGATGACTAGTGTCTCGTAGTGATAGTTGAGTACTTAGATCAACTCTGATACGTAAGCATTAATCAACACCATAAGATTCTCTATCATGCACGTGAACCTGTAAATTCACAATTACGCGGATCCAAACGTAATTGTCAATTTAGCTTACTCGAGCACCACAGTTCCTCTTATAACATTTCATAACACTCGCGTCTCCTAAAAGTTGAGATGTTGCCCCGGTATTCTTCTCCCTTCACTACGCATCAAATTTTGAAGCATGACCCTAGACCGTTCACTACTGACATGTTTGGTCAATTAACGTACATGCATCTTGCTCCCCTTGCAGCTAAAAAGCTCCTTCTCGTACCTCCTTGAAAAACTTTGCATGATACAGTGAACCTCTAACTCGAGAGTTATCAACAATACCTCCTCGATACCTCTTACCAATCCCGCGCTAAGTCCACACAACTGATGACAACTCGAAACACACTCGGACGGTCAATAGTTAATAACACGTCTGTTATTAACTATTACTTCACGCATGTGCTCTAGCCGCCTTCCAACATGTGTCCTTTGCATATATGTATATATATATATATATATATATATATATATATATATATATATATATTCGCTCCTTCCTTTACTTCCGTACTTGTGACCATGTTGATCGTGCACGGTATGCTACTACTATGCATAAACCTCATTATCTAAGTTAAAGGCATTCTACATACTACTCGAAGAAGATGTTGCTGGCCTTGAGCTACCCGTACTAGCATCCGTCACTTGGTCACATTCACAGTTTAAGTTCAGACACTGGGAGTGTCCAAATCTCTCAAAGTATTGCTCTGATACCAACTTGTAAGGCCCCAAACTCGGGAGGCCTCACTTGTTGGATTTACTCATTCACAAACAGTTCTTAAACATGAATATCAAATAATGCAGCGGAAAAATTTCATTCAAACATAACATAAACTTGTTCATCGTATCAAAACATTAACATTTTTCTAAACATAAACGTAATCGTAAACGGGATGTCAGTCTTCATAATCAGCCGGGTAACTCTTCTCGCTTGCCAGGCAACACCGTTCGTCGCCCATACATGTCCTTAACCTCAATGTGCATACTAAAAGTCAGCTACGCTGGTGAGTTCTAGCTTTACATAAAACATTAACATAAAAATTTGCCAAAAACATAACATTCATTCATTTAACAAAAGCGTACGTAAAACATACAATAACATAACATTAAACATAAGTCAACGAGTATATCGAATATGCGTGTTCTCATAACCGTCAATTCCATTAACCGTATACTGTGGAGAAACCCCGATGCACGCCACCACTAGGGCCTTCAACACCGTACATTACCTGTAAGCGAAGAAACCTAGGGCCCGATACCTCAAAGCTATTCGACACTAGAACCTTAGGTACGACACCACAAGGATACACACACCTTCACCTTAAGCACTGTTCCCTCGCAGGGAATAGTACCTTCATTTGGGATCCCGGTAATCCCATGGCAACCGTCGTCACCCCTTTATCCACCCAGTTGTACAACCGTTTGCTGACCACAAAGGCCCCTGTATAGGTATAGCAAACCTTCGCGTCCAATACACCCAGTCTCATCTGGATTCCTAACCTAGACACGATCCCAATGCACGGTCGTGCAATACACATTTTGAATCCTATAAATAGATGGCTTGGGTTCTTCATTCCACACACCACAAGATACACTACCACAGCTCAAGATTGTCTGTTTCTGTAGTTTAGAGTAGAGAGGCTCCTCCTCTTTGTCCGCAATAGGGGAGCCTACGAAACTCAGTGTTACGCTGTGACACCCAGCATTTCAGGTCAATATCCACATTTCATGAACGCACGTTCATAATTATTATTTCCTGATATTTTATTTTGACTAAGTAAAGTCAAGAAGTCTAGCAAAGAAGTTTGTTCCAAGTCTAGTAAACCGTAAAGAGTTACTAGAAAAAGTAAGCAGGATAACCCGACTTAATGCGAACGTAAATGGTTAAATAAAATAACCAGAAAAATATATATATATATATATTACACAAAATTTACGTTGAGCCAAGATTCTAATATTTTCTTCAACGAGCCATAAAATGGTTAAAAATTTATAATACCATGAAGAATCGAAACTGAATTAAATTACCCATTTAAAACTCTAATTGATACTTATACCATAATAAATTAATATTTAAAAATTGGTTATCATTAACCCCTAAACAACTTCTTGACTTTCTTGGCCGAGAGTCAGGGGAGCCATGCTCCCACTTGCCTGATTCACTTTGATTCAGATGAAAACCATACTCTTCAGACGAAACTTCACCATTCCTTTCAAACCTTCTCTTTTCTTACGGCAAATTCCCAATTCCCTTTCAAATCGAAGTCCAGTTTTAAAGCGAAAATCACCATAATTCGGTGTCATAAGGAGAATTTCAAGTGTTCTTGAAGAAAGCTCAAAAGATTCAAGACTACTTCTCTGTTTTTCTCTAAAGATCGCCATTCTCGGTTTGAGGTAAAAACTCGATACCATCCATATTATTTGCTTTAAAACCGTAACTAAACATACAAATCATTCAAACACAAATAAGATAACAAGAAAACTGTGTCAAACTCAAGATTTGAACATAAAAATATACAGAGTGAATTCTGTAAATCAAAGTGCAGATATCGAAACTATAGTTTCGATACCTGTTGGTCAATCGAAACTAGGTAGTTTCGATACCTATTGATCGAAACTAGGAGTTTCGATACCAGTTATTCAATCGAAACTAGGAGTTTCGATACCGGTTGTTCTATCGAAACTAGGAGTTTCGATATCTATTTACTCAATCGAAACTAGGAAGTTTCGATACCAGTTGTTCAATCGAAACTAGGAGTTTCGATACCTATTTACAATCGAAACTAAGTAGTTTCGATACTGATTGCCCAATCGAAACTAGGCAGTTTCGATACTATTCTTGCCAATCGAAACTAGGAGTTTCGATAACCGTTTTGCCCTGTCGAAACTAGGAAGTTTCGACATCTGTTCTGTTCAATCGAAACTAAGATAGTTTCGATACCTGTTCATCAGCCCATAAGGCTGTAACTCAGAACTATTTTCATAACAAAACAAGGTTGGAAAAACTAAAAAGATAATTAAAACAAAAGTAATCAGATCGGCCAAGTCAAGTGAACAATTTGCGTTTAAGACAAGTAGTCTTAACGTGTATGTTATCCTTGTGTAAATAGGATACGGATAGGCGAATCTGCCGTCATTCAAATTTTTGCTAGCATTCATACTGTCGAGGTGAGTTTCACTAATTCCCCTTTTTCTAAGTTTTTGAAATGATTTGGGGTGGAAACATACTTGTAAAAGACTTTTGTGTATAAATGAATGGAACTAATGATCTGACCGTATGTATGTATTGAGGGAACAATAAAGCGCTTAAAGTCCTCGTAATAAATTAGTAACCATTAGCTATGGATTTAGCCCGGGATTATATGAATAGTACTATTGGGGGTGACGCCTCCGGTCATGGTTAGTCGCGCTAACCAGGGGTCAAAATGGCCGAATGACCGCATATTGTCTTACTCGCAGAAAGGCGAGGGGAGGCACAGAAAGTTGGGGTTTGGTTACGGTCTCATACATTACATACTATTTTGTATTCCTTGCAAGCTTACAAATGGGGTCAATAGATCGGATTAGTAATCATATTCATTGGTAATACATACAAAAGAGTTCTGATCAGGGTAAAAATGATCAGGTTTATCAAAAGAGTTCTGATCAGGTTAAAATGATCAGGTTTTACACAAAAGGGTTCTGATCAGGTTAAAATGATCAGGTTTTACACAAAAGAGTTCTGATCAACGTAAAGTGATCAGGTTTTACACAAAAGAGTTCTGATCAGGGTAAAGTGATCAGGTTTATCAAAAGAGTTCTGATCAGGTTAAAATGATCAGGTTTACACAAAAGAGTTCTGATCAGGGTAAAGTGATCAGGTTTATCAAAAGGGTTCTGATCAGGTTAAAATGATCAGGTTTTACACAAAAGAGTTCTGATCAAGGTAAAGTGATCAGGTTTTACACAAAAGAGTTCTGATCAGGGTAAAGTGATCAGGTTTATCAAAAGAGTTCTGATCAGGTTAAAATGATCAGGTTTTACACAAAAGAGTTCTGATCAGGGTAAAGTGATCAGGTTTATCAAAAGAGTTTTGATCAGGTTAAAATGATCAGGTTTTACACAAAAGTGTTCTGATCAGGGTAAAGTGATCAGGTTTAAAGTAAAGAATTCTGATCAGGTTAAAGTGATCAGGTTTAAATGAAAGAGTACTGATCAGGTTAAAATGATCAGGTTTAACAAAGAGTTTTGATCGGCAAAAAGATCAGATTTAAACATTGGGTTTATGATAACTCTTTATAATAACTTGTGAACTCACCAACCTCGTGTTGACAGTTTTAAGTATGTTTTCAGGAAATTGAACGTGGTCATCAGGTTAGCAATGTAGGTTACATGCATGCACGTGGATACGGCTTTTGGGAGGATTTCTCTTGTATAACTCATGGTCTTGAGTCATATTTGCGAAATCTTAAACATTTGTAAACTCAAATTGATATTTTGTAATGTAAATATTTTAAATTCAGTTATGTATCCAATTACATGTATGTGTTTGCGGTAATCATATGCTTTGAAAACCAGTGAAAGTCGCGCTTCGCGTTTCCGCCCTGGCGGGGTGTGACAGAACTCGGTATCAGAGCCATTGATTATAGCGAACTAGGTGTCTAAAACGGAACCTAGTCTATAATTAGAATGACTCACTAAAATGTTTTCATTGCATAAGCATTGTATAACCAGTCATCATGTCATGTGGATATTGTAGTCACAAGTATGTCGTCACATTCACACTCTGACCCCGTCTCTGACTCTGAATCCAACGAGGAACTTTCCGCCTCACGCCCTAAAAATCGAGTACAAGTTCGCAGCTCGACACCACCCAATGTCGCTCTGGGAGAACCGCCCATCGTCTACCGAAAGAAAAGCGGAGGACCAGTTAAGGTGCAAAGTGCTAGGAAGAAGGTTCGACTTCCGCGCAAGAGAAACCTGGCAGCCCGTGACCCGAAAGACTTGGAGACCGATGAGGAACCACCGAGGCAACGACCCTGCTACCACCCTACCGTGGGAACCATCCGTTGGATGCCTCGTACCCTGGCACGTTGGAGGGAGATGGAGAGCATTCCATCTACCTTTGAGCTTGGAGAGTCTTCTAACTCCCCAACACCCCTACCCCACACTGGGGAAGCCATAGAGCTCACTGTGCCTACCTTGGTAGCTCGCGTTCGTACGCATGAGGAGCGTCTTGATGATCTCCTAGATGATATTCGGGCACAGGGGGATGCAACCAGGCGCTTACATCAAGGGCTCGAATCTCGAGTACAGACTCTGGAGGATAGCACTCGAGACATACAGAGTGCCACTGACTACCTCGAGTTGAGAGCTGATATGGACTGGCAGTTCACTCTCACGGTCCGAGACATGGTGGAGGCGCCGGAGGAGAGGACTTTGGCTGCAGAATTTGTGGCAAGAGCTAGCTTTGTCATGGCAGGACTTGCCATGATGATTGGGTTGTACTCCCACTTCTTCTTTTAAACCTATTACGGGTGGGTTGTGCCCATAGTACATTATGTAGTTTAAAACGTTAGTACTGATGAGGTCATGTGAACCCATCCTTTTGTATCCTTATCTTTTGGGAACAATGTACTATGTATGTTTTGACTATGTATGTAATGGTTTATGTTGTAATGATAGTTGTTCATGTTTGATGTTGTGGTATCCTTATGTCATGATCTATCATTATTGATATATGATGTTGTTTCTTTTTAATTGACATGTTAGAAAGAACGTCATGGCACCTAAGCGTGGGACACCCCGTAACACTACTGGTGACAACAACGAGACAATTTCCCCAAACATGGAACAACTAATAGCACAGCGAGTAGCTGCCGCTATAGAGCAGTATGAAGCAAACCGAAATAGCGGAGGAGGTGCAGGAGGTAGCGGTACCGCAGGGGGTAGCGGTACAGCAGGAGGTTCCGGAGGTAATAATAAAAAAAATAAATAAATAAGCCATAACACATAGTCATGATCCGAATTAATGACGTTATGACTTGTGATCCTGCAGATGCTCCAAATAGGAAGTGTACCTACAAGGCCTTCCTATCCTGCAAACCCCGCAGTTTTAATGGCACCGAGGGTGCAGTAGGACTAATGAGATGGATAGAACATATGGAGTCGGTGATTGATATAAGTGAATGCACCGCTGATTGCGTAGTGAAGTATTCTACCTGCACGCTCACTGATAAAGCTTTAACTTGGTGGAATACTCAAATGAAGACTTTGGGGAGAGAGACAGCGTACCAATTGTCTTGGGAAGATTTGAAAAACATGATGATTGAGGAATACTGTCCTCGGAACGAATTGCAAAAGATTGAAACTGAGATGTGGAACCTACAGATGATAGGAGATGATGTAGCGGGATACACCGACCGCTTCAATGAATTGGCACTTCTGGTACCGCATATGGTCACACCAGAACATAAGCGTGTGGAGAGGTATCTGTGGGGCCTTGCGCCTCAAATTCGTAGCATGGTAACATCATCTAATCCAATAGATGCCAAGAGTGCTATAACTTTAGCATTCAAACTAAAGGATGATGCAGTACGTAATGAATTGTTTGTGAGGAAGGAGAATGAGGAAGGTAGATCTGGGGAGAAAAGAAAATGGATGGGAAATTCAAGTAACAAATCTGGAAAACAAGAGTTTAAGAAACAAGGAACTGTGAAGGCTTTTGCAGCCAACACAGTGGAAAGAAAGGAGTATGATAGGGGCCTACCGAGATGTAAGAGGTGTGGAAATCATCATGCCGGTGTTTGCATCAAGTGTGGAAAATGTGACAAGTTTGGTCACACCACTCAAGCTTGTCGAACTAACAACCGATTGGGGAAAATCAAACCGGGATGTTTTGTATGTGGTGATCTAAAACACTTCAAGAAGGATTGTCCCAACTGGAAGAATCAGAACAACGCTCAGGCACCAGGGAGGGCATTTGTGATGGGTGCAAGGGACGCACGCCAGGACCCGAACATCGTCACTGGTACGTTCCCGATAAATAATCACTATGCCTCTGTACTTTTTGATTCGGGTGCGGATATGAGCTTTGTGTCGAATGATTTTAAATCCTTACTCGGTATTAAGGCCAGCAAACTAGATCAACGTTATACAATTGAATTAGCAAATGGGAAATTAATAGAAACCGGAGAGGTCTTTAGGGGTTGTACTTTATGTTTAGAAAACCGTACATTCAGTATAGACCTTCTACCCGTCGAGTTAGGGAGTTTTGATATTGTTATTGGTATGGATTGGTTAACCAAGAATCGTGCCGAGATAGTATGCTTCGAGAAGATTGTACGTATTCCCCTACCAAGCGGAGAAATTCTTTCAATTCAAGGCGAAAGGTGTATAACGATGTTAAAAACGATAAACTGCATGAAAACTTATAAGTATCTACGCAAGGGTTATTGTGCATTCCTGGCTCACATCGTCGAGAAGAAACCCGAAGAACGTCGACTTGAGGACATACCAATCGTCAGAGATTATTCGGAAGTATTTCCCGAAGACTTACCAGGAATACCACCATCAAGACAAGTCGAGTTTCGGATCGACCTAGTACCAGGAGCCGCACCAGTTGCACGATCTCCGTATCGTCTAGCCCCTTCTGAGATGCAGGAACTGTCGAGTCAACTACAAGAGTTACTTGACAAAGGTTTCATAAGACCGAGTTTCTCACCATGGGGAGCTCCGGTCCTATTTGTAAAGAAAAAGGATGGAACCTTTAGAATGTGCATTGATTATCGAGAGTTGAACAAACTGACAATCAAAAATCGGTATCCTCTTCCTCGAATAGACGATTTGTTTGATCAACTTCAAGGTTCCAGTTTTTATTCTAAAATTGATCTACGATCAGGGTATCATCAACTGAAAATTCAGGAAGAAGACATACCAAAAACGGCTTTTAGGACTCGTTACGGTCACTACGAATTCCTAGTTATGCCATTTGGCTTGACTAATGCACCAGCTGTTTTCATGGATCTCATGAACCGCGTGTGCAAGCCGTACTTGGATAAATTCGTGATTGTGTTTATCGATGACATATTGATATATTCACGAACCAAGGAGGAACATGAATATCATTTAAAATTAATCTTGGAACTACTCAGGAATGAGAAGCTTTATGCTAAATTCTCTAAGTGTGAGTTTTGGATCCAAGAGGTTCACTTTCTCGGACATGTCATTAATAAGAAGGGTATCCATGTGGATCCATCTAAGATTGAAGCTATCAAAAACTGGGAAGCACCAAGAACTCCGACTGAGGTGCGTCAATTTCTGGGTTTGGCAGGCTATTACAGGCGATTTATCGAGAATTTTTCAAAGATAGCCTTGCCTTTGACCACGTTAACCCAGAAGGACAAAAAGTTTGATTGGACTGATAAACAAGAATCAGCTTTTCAATTGTTGAAGCAAAAACTTTGCAGTGCACCAATCCTATCCCTTCCCGAAGGGACTGACAATTTCATTGTGTACTGTGACGCATCACACCAAGGTTTAGGATGTGTATTGATGCAGAGAGAAAAAGTCATAGCATATGCATCCAGACAACTAAAGGTGCACGAAAAGAATTATACGACCCACGACTTGGAATTGGGTGCAGTCGTGTTTGCACTCAAGATTTGGAGACATTACTTATACGGTACAAAATGTACTATATTTACAGACCACAAGAGTCTCCAGCACATCTTTAATCAGAAAGAACTCAACATGAGGCAACGTCGTTGGGTAGAACTACTGAATGATTACGACTGTGATATCAAGTATCACCCTGGCAAAGCAAACGTCGTAGCAGATGCCTTAAGTCGTAAAGAACGAGTTAAAACACTCCGTGTTCGTGCCCTAGAATTGACAATTCATACGAGTCTCACGACTCAAATTCGGATGGCACAACAAGAAGCAATCAAAGAAGAAAACAGTCAGAACGAAGCTTTACGAGGAATGATAAAGCAGTTGGAACCAAAGTCAGATGACACTTTATACTTCATGAATAGAATTTGGGTGCCATGTTTTGGTAACATACGGGAGTTGGTTATGGACGAAGCCCACAAGTCCAGGTACTCCATTCACCCAGGTTCGGATAAAATGTATAAGGATCTGAAAGAATTCTACTGGTGGCCGAACATGAAAGGAGAAATTGCTATTTATGTCGGTAAATGCCTGACATGTTCAAAAGTAAAAGCAGAACATCAGAAACCGTCGGGATTGTTACAACAACCCGAGATACCTCAATGGAAATGGGAACAGATTTCCATGGATTTCATTACAAAGTTACCCAAGACGTCGAGCGGGTATGACACTATATGGGTAATCGTCGATCGTTTGACGAAATCAGCTCATTTTCTACCCATCAAAGAAACGGATAAAACCGAGAAACTTGCAAAGCTTTATATTAAGGAAATAGTGGCTAGGCATGGAGTACCAATTTCTATTATCTCTGATAGAGACAGCAGATTCGTGTCTAGAATCTGGAAATCATTACAAGAAGCCATGGGCACACGTCTTGACATGAGCACGGCATATCACCCACAAACAGATGGTCAAAGTGAAAGAACTATTCAAACATTAGAGGATATGCTCCGTGCGTGTACAATTGACTTCGGTGGAAATTGGGATACTCATTTGCCACTAGCTGAATTTTCATACAATAATAGTTACCACACCAGCATCAAAGCCGCTCCGTTTGAGGCTTTGTATGGTCGAAAATGTCGTTCACCGCTTTGTTGGGCAGAAGTTGGCGACAAACATTTAACCGGTCCTGAAGTTATTCAAGAGACCACTGATAAGATTTTCAAAATCAAGGATCGTCTGAAGGCCGCCCGTGACAGACAAAAGAGTTACGCGGATAACAGACGAAGACCTTTAGAATTCCAAGTAGGAGACAAAGTCATGTTAAAGGTCTCACCTTGGAAAGGAGTTGCAAGATTTGGCAACCGTGGCAAGCTTAACCCTAGATACGTTGGACCGTTTGAAATATTGGCTAGGGTTGGCCGTGTAGCTTACAAACTCAAGTTGCCACAAGAACTAAGCAATGTACATGATACGTTTCATGTATCAAATCTCAAGAAGTGTTTATCAGACGAGACGTTAATTATACCGCCTGATGAGATTCACATAGACGACAAGTTGCACTTCATTGAGGAACCTATGGAAGTCACAGATTGGAAGGTTCAGAGAACAAGGCGCAGCCGTGTTAAGCTGGTCAAGGTACGTTGGAATTCAAAGCGCGGCCCCGAGTATACGTGGGAGCGGGAAGATAAAATGAAATCCAAGTACCCGTCACTGTTTACAAAAACACCAAGTCAGAGTGACAAGAACTGAATTTCGTCTGTAACATGGGGAGAATGTGACACCCAGCATTTCAGGTCAATATCCACATTTCATGAACGCACGTTCATAATTATTATTTCCTGATATTTTATTTTGACTAAGTAAAGTCAAGAAGTCTAGCAAAGAAGTTTGTTCCAAGTCTAGTAAACCGTAAAGAGTTACTAGAAAAAGTAAGCAGGATAACCCGACTTAATGCGAACGTAAATGGTTAAATAAAATAACCAGAAAAATATATATATATATATATATATATATATATATATATATATTACACAAAATTTACGTTGAGCCAAGATTCTAATATTTTCTTCAACGAGCCATAAAATGGTTAAAAATTTATAATACCGTGAAGAATCGAAACTGAATTAAATTACCCCTTTAAAACTCTAATTGATACTTATACCATAATAAATTAATATTTAAAAATTGGTTATCATTAACCCCTAAACAACTTCTTGACTTTCTTGGCCGAGAGTCAGGGGAGCCATGCTCCCACTTGCCTGATTCACTTTGATTCAGATGAAAACCATACTCTTCAGACGAAACTTCACCATTCCTTTCAAACCTTCTCTTTTCTTACGGCAAATTCCCAATTCCCTTTCAAATCGAAGTCCAGTTTTAAAGCGAAAATCACCATAATTCGGTGTCATAAGGAGAATTTCAAGTGTTCTTGAAGAAAGCTCAAAAGATTCAAGACTACTTCTCTGTTTTTCTCTAAAGATCGCCATTCTCGGTTTGAGGTAAAAACTCGATACCATCCATATTATTTGCTTTAAAACCGTAACTAAACATACAAATCATTCAAACACAAATAAGATAACAAGAAAACTGTGTCAAACTCAAGATTTGAACATAAAAATATACAGAGTGAATTCTGTAAATCAAAGTGCAGATATCGAAACTATAGTTTCGATACCTGTTGGTCAATCGAAACTAGGTAGTTTCGATACCTATTGATCGAAACTAGGAGTTTCGATACCAGTTATTCAATCGAAACTAGGAGTTTCGATATCTATTTACTCAATCGAAACTAGGAAGTTTCGATACCAGTTGTTCAATCGAAACTAGGAGTTTCGATACCTATTTACAATCGAAACTAAGTAGTTTCGATACTGATTGCCCAATCGAAACTAGGCAGTTTCGATACTATTCTTGCCAATCGAAACTAGGAGTTTCGATAACCGTTTTGCCCTGTCGAAACTAGGAAGTTTCGACATCTGTTCTGTTCAATCGAAACTAAGATAGTTTCGATACCTGTTCATCAGCCCATAAGGCTGTAACTCAGAACTATTTTCATAACAAAACAAGGTTGGAAAAACTAAAAAGATAATTAAAACAAAAGTAATCAGATCGGCCAAGTCAAGTGAACAATTTGCGTTTAAGACAAGTAGTCTTAACGTGTATGTTATCCTTGTGTAAATAGGATACGGATAGGCGAATCTGCCGTCATTCAAATTTTTGCTAGCATTCATACTGTCGAGGTGAGTTTCACTAATTCCCCTTTTTCTAAGTTTTTGAAATGATTTGGGGTGGAAACATACTTGTAAAAGACTTTTGTGTATAAATGAATGGAACTAATGATCTGACCGTATGTATGTATTGAGGGAACAATAAAGCGCTTAAAGTCCTCGTAATAAATTAGTAACCATTAGCTATGGATTTAGCCCGGGATTATATGAATAGTACTATTGGGGGTGACGCCTCCGGTCATGGTTAGTCGCGCTAACCAGGGGTCAAAATGGCCGAATGACCGCATATTGTCTTACTCGCAGAAAGGCGAGGGGAGGCACAGAAAGTTGGGGTTTGGTTACGGTCTCATACATTACATACTATTTTGTATTCCTTGCAAGCTTACAAATGGGGTCAATAGATCGGATTAGTAATCATATTCATTGGTAATACATACAAAAGAGTTCTGATCAGGGTAAAAATGATCAGGTTTATCAAAAGAGTTCTGATCAGGTTAAAATGATCAGGTTTTACACAAAAGGGTTCTGATCAGGTTAAAATGATCAGGTTTTACACAAAAGAGTTCTGATCAACGTAAAGTGATCAGGTTTTACACAAAAGAGTTCTGATCAGGGTAAAGTGATCAGGTTTATCAAAAGAGTTCTGATCAGGTTAAAATGATCAGGTTTACACAAAAGAGTTCTGATCAGGGTAAAGTGATCAGGTTTATCAAAAGGGTTCTGATCAGGTTAAAATGATCAGGTTTTACACAAAAGAGTTCTGATCAAGGTAAAGTGATCAGGTTTTACACAAAAGAGTTCTGATCAGGGTAAAGTGATCAGGTTTATCAAAAGAGTTCTGATCAGGTTAAAATGATCAGGTTTTACACAAAAGAGTTCTGATCAGGGTAAAGTGATCAGGTTTATCAAAAGAGTTTTGATCAGGTTAAAATGATCAGGTTTTACACAAAAGTGTTCTGATCAGGGTAAAGTGATCAGGTTTAAAGTAAAGAATTCTGATCAGGTTAAAGTGATCAGGTTTAAATGAAAGAGTACTGATCAGGTTAAAATGATCAGGTTTAACAAAGAGTTTTGATCGGCAAAAAGATCAGATTTAAACATTGGGTTTATGATAACTCTTTATAATAACTTGTGAACTCACCAACCTCGTGTTGACAGTTTTAAGTATGTTTTCAGGAAATTGAACGTGGTCATCAGGTTAGCAATGTAGGTTACATGCATGCACGTGGATACGGCTTTTGGGAGGATTTCTCTTGTATAACTCATGGTCTTGAGTCATATTTGCGAAATCTTAAACATTTGTAAACTCAAATTGATATTTTGTAATGTAAATATTTTAAATTCAGTTATGTATCCAATTACATGTATGTGTTTGCGGTAATCATATGCTTTGAAAACCAGTGAAAGTCGCGCTTCGCGTTTCCGCCCTGGCGGGGTGTGACATACGCTAGTTAGTATCGTCCTTCATGGCTAAATTCTTTGTATTGCTACGGTGAAGATGAAGTTTGGTGTATGTTAATGTTTAACGTATTAATCTAGTGGTATGTTTATGTCTTTAATTATTCACTCTTAAAACCACCTTCTAGGTGGGCTTTTATTATCTTCTAAACTTGTCTATACACTTGTGAATGTTCTTAATTTTGAAGAGTAAGACCGTAAAACATTTTTAATCTAACTTCTCTTGAAACTTGTACGTATTTATACAAGAATATTTTGATAAGTCAAGGCTTAGTTAATACTAAAAATGTGGTACGTCTTTATAAGAACTTGTTATGAGACCAAGAATTGGTGAACTCACGTTGGGAACGGTACGTCTTTATACATGGTCCCATTGTTGCACCACGTCACAGTTAACAAAGTCTAATCACTCTTTTACTAATAATACTTAAGCCTTTAAGTTCGATGTCTTAAACCAACTTGGAGATAGCATTCAAAGAGTTGAGGGTAACGTTGTCTCTAGCGGGAATCATTAGCATTTTATTATTAAAGATTATAATTAGTGAACCAAATGTTGTGAGAATGAGGCTCTAGCGGTGTACCGTTCACACATTTGTATTATTCATACCAACGCATTAGTCAACTTAACATTATCGTATACCAAGCGGATTTGAAGCCCAAATCAATACACTTCGTGACCTGATCATCTTCGAGATATTTACTTTCTTGCTATTTACTAATCTGCTATTTACATTTCTGTTACACACTTCACGCACATTTTTACTTTCTGTCATTTACTTTACCGTCATTTACTTTTCTGTCATTTACTTTTCGGCTTCACAAGCACACAAAACCCACTCACTAATTAAAACGTCTAAACGATAACAAAAGTTGATTATTGGAACTCGACCGTGTCCATTGGTTCGATACTTGGTTCTTACCTAAACTATATTACGTTGCGATAGGTATATTTGTCTATTGTGTGTGTTTTAAGTTTGAGTATGTATCATTTTAGTTATAAATTTAAAACCCGATCTCGTGAAACCAACATTTCCAAAACAAATATATATTAATATATATTTTATATATTAAACACACGCTATCAATTTTTTAGCGCCGTTGCCGAGGACACGGTTGTTTAAATAAAGATTCAAGTTAAAGGATTAGCTTTTTAACCTTAATATTTTCCATCTGTTTTTCTGTTACATTTGTTGCAGGTAGTGTATGATCCATAGCTCCACTACTGGTTTATATTAACCTTTAGCAGAGTGATATGCTCTAAATTATACATGTTTTGCATGCATAATAATCCCCATATTATGGTACTAATTGATTAATAACCATGCAATTGATACTTAAAACGTTTATATTTCATAATTGCAGGTTATTCGAAGTCTTAAAGATAAACAAAGATAAAATCAATCAAAAACACCAAGAAATCAAGCTTTTAGAATCATCATTCCCGAGCTTTGACCCCCAAGAAGTCAACCAAGGTCAATAATAGTCAACAAGCAACTAAAAGACAAAACTGGGCAGAAGGGGAGGGATGCACAGCCGTGCATCCCAATACACGGGCATGCATTGCACTCCCTTGCTCCCCAAGCCCCAGTACAATGTTTTGTGTACTCTATTTGATTCCCGAGGTGTTTGCACGCCGCGCAATCCAATGCACAGCCGTGCATTGCTCATTTTGAGGCCTATAAATAGGAGGCTTGGGTTTTTCATTCCACACACCCTACCATAGATTATTATAGCTCAAAATAGTCTATTTCTATAGTTTAGAGTAGAGAGTAGAGCGTCTCCTCCTCTTTGTCTGCAATAGGGGAGCCTACGAAACTCAGCGTTACGCTAGTTAGTATGGCCATTCGTGGCTAAACTCTTTGTATTGCTTGGGTGAAGATGAAGCTTGGTGTATGTTAATGTTCAACGTATTAATCTAGTGGTATGTTTATGTCTTTAATTATTCGCTCTTAAAACCACCTTCAAAGTGGGCTTTTTATTATTGTCTAAACTTGTCTTTACACTTGTGAGTGTTCTTGATTTTAAAGCGTAAGACCATAAAACCTTTTCAATGAAACTTCTCTTGAAACTTGTACATCTTTATACAAGCTGATTTTGATAAGCCAAGGCTTGGTTAACATTAATAAGGTCGTACGTATTTATACCAACTTATTATGAGACCAAGAATTGGTGAACTCACGTTGACAACGATACGCCTTTATACATGGTCCCATTGTTACACCGCCTCCCGGTGAACAAAGTCTAATCACTCTTTTAATAATAATAACTAAGCACTTAAGTTTGATGTCTTAAACCAACTCGGAGATAACACCAAAGAGTTGAGGGTAACGATGTCCCTAGCTGGGAGTCCTACCATTTTATTATTAAAGAATATAATTCGTGAACCAAATGTTGTGAGAATGAGGCTCTAGCGGTGTCCCGGGTCACACATTTGTATTAGTCATACAACTAGATTAGTCAACTTAACGTTATCATGTACCAAACGGATTCAAAGCCCAAAGCAATACTCTTCATGACCTGATCATAATCGAGATATTTACTTTCTTGCTATTTACTATTATGCTATTTACATTTCTGTTACACACATCACACACGTTTTTACTTTTCTGTATTTACTCTACCATCATTTACTTTTCTGTCATTTACTTTTTTGTTTCACAAGCACACAAAACTCAGTCACTAATTAAACCGGCTAAACGATAACAAAATTTGATTATTGGAACTCGACCATGTCCATTGGTTCGATACTTGGCTCTTACCTAACCTATATTATGCTGCGATAGGTACACTTGCCTATTGTGTATGTTTTAAGTTTAAGTATTTATCATTTTAATTATAAATTTAAAACCTGATCTCGTGAAACCAATATCTCTAAATATATTATTATATAATATAATTATTATATCAAGCATCACACATCAAGTTTTTGGCACCGTTGCCGGGGACACGATGATTTCAAGAAAAATTCAAGTTAACGGATTAGCCTTTTTAACCCCACTATTTTCCATCTGTTTTTAAGTTACGTCTTGTTGCAGGTAGTGTATGATCCATAGCTCCACTACTGGTTTATATCAACCTTTAGCAGAGCCCGAAAGATTCTTTCACCATCGAATACGAGAAAACCGTGCTAGAAAAATGGTCGTAGAAAATCGCACTATTTCCGACTTTGCAAGGCCGTCACTTGAGGCTTTGGGGTCTAGCATCACAAAACCAACGGTTGACGCTAACAACTTTGAGATCAAACCGCATGTCATTCACATGATCCAATCATGATGCACTTTCCATAGATTACCCGATGAAGACCCACATGCCCACATTGCAAATTTCCTCGATATTTGTGACACTTTCAAACTGAACGGAGTTTCGAATGACGCAATTCGACTCCGAATGTTTCCTTTTTCCTTAAGGTAACGAGTTAAGGAATGGCTAAATTCTCTTTCTACCGGGTCAATCACTACATGGGATGATCTAGCTCAAAAATTCCTATCAAAATACTTCCCTCCAGCAAAATACTTCCGGCCAACGACCCTTAAATTGGGTTAATTGGTGTGGTGATTATGGTTAAAAGTTGTATAGAAACCTTAATCTAGTGTTGTAAATGTTGGAGAATCATGTTGTACATGATTTTAACATCCAATTTAAGAATCTTAAAAATTAGGGTTATTGAGGTAAAATTAGGGATTTTGATTGGGGTGTTTAAATGATGAATTGGAGTTTGGTAAGCGTTTATGGTGTTAAGTAAGCACAAAATCAATCAAAAATACTCAATCAAAATGATGAATCAAGAACCTTGGAGAATTGGGTGAGAACCTTAATGAGTCAAATGGGTTGATTTTGATTAATGAGGTTAAAAGCTTGCGAGAAGCTAAATAAACCAAGTTCTAATTGAGGGTGAAGGCCATAACATCTTGGGTGGGAGTCAAACCTCAATTAATTGAATTATTAGGGATTTTACTTGAATACTAAGTGAGTGGGTTGTTTAGGTTATCTAAAGGTGTTAATTGCTAGTTCGAAAGATAAAGCGAAGCCTTCACTAGCTAAAGGTAAGTGTTTTTGCACTTACTTAGTATTTGATATGTAGTGAGATTACATAAGTAGATAGTATGTTGTTTGGATACTTACTTATGTGTTGTTGAAATCCGGTGGCCTTGAAGTCTAAGAATTTCTTGGGTATAAATCGATGATCTTGAAGTGAAATACTTCATGGGTATATACTTGGAGTGAAATACTCCATGGGTGGGATTGGAAGCATATATTTCATTAATTAGTAATAGATATAATGGTAGATACATGTAAATAGGAAGTTTAAATTCTATTCATGTATATTATGTTGTGGAAATTTGACTTATATGGTAAAATTAGTGTATTTGACTTATGTGGTAATGAGTCAAACTAAAATGTGGAATGTGGTGAATTTGGTGTATTTGACTTATGTGGTAAAGAGTCAAACTAAAATGTGGAATGTGGTGAATTTGGTGTATTTGACTTATGTGATAAATAGTCAAACTAAAATGTGGAATGTGGTAAAATTTGGTGTATTTGACTTATGTTGTAAAAGTCAAACCATTGTGCAATAATGATTAAATTGGTGTAAATTGATTTAATGTGTTATAAGTCAAACCATTTGTGTAATAATGGTGAGTTGGTATATTAACAGGACTTCTATGTGTATATATTTGTCTAAAAATCGGTCGTTATACATTAAGTACAAAAGAGTATGGTCGGGTTAGTGGGTGATTAACCAACTAATGTATACATACATAGGTGACGTAATATATGTAGGGTGTTATATATGTTATTTGAAGTCTTTGGGTTCTAACTGACCTACGGGTGGGGATTAGACATGTAAGGGTGTTCATACATGTTATCGGAAAAAGCCCAAACTTCTAATTAGTGTATCTCAGGTTAGAAAATGAATTATGAAAGTCAAAATATATGAAACCTGAGTGTTTCGAGGAAAGGAATCTAAAAATGAAGTATGTGTAGGAGCAGCGGCGGCGTACCATACGCCTAAAAGCTTTTGTTTGACGCCGGAAAATCTGGAAATTTGGGGTTTTAGTCGGTCGTTGTTGTAGGGACTTGGGAAAAGTCCCTAGGGCTACTTATATTTACTAACTATGTTCAAATTGATGTTTTGAATGTGGAGAAAGCTTTGGAGTGATCTCGGGTCTTGCATCATGGGGGTTGGATTCTCATGGACGTGTTTAATTTTGTTTTTGTTTAACCTTCTCATGGGGAGTCTTTACATACTTTTTGGGGACGTTAAAAGATGTGGATAACTTGTTGTTTTTAACTTTTGTCTAAACTACTTTTGTGGAATTAGGATAGTTTAACTCGAGTTTGTAAAACTTAAACATGTGGATATATTAAATGTCCGCACATTTTAAAAGTTTAAATCGGGTTGGATTTTTGGGTGTTACAGTATGTCGGACCTGTCCCGACGACACGAAAGCATATGTCTTCCGGATAGGCTATACCGATGACACGTCGTCGCTAATAGGGTCGATGCTATTACCTCGACGCTAAAAGAGTCTAAGGTCGTCGGGGTAGTTGTGGTCGGGATAGGTGCACTCTATACCGATGACAGGGTCATTTCAAAAATATTTTTGTTGATTACAAATAAATAAATAATAAAAGAATTTTCAACATACACCGACGACATGTGGTTGGTATAGGGTCGTTCCAAAAAACATTTTTATTGAATAAAATAAATGAATAATAATATAATTGTCATCAGTATAGGAGCACTTTTAAAAAAAATCCAGATTTTTTTAAAAGAATAATAATAGTGATAACAAACATGTAAATTGACGACTAATTTTAATTAAAAACAGTTATATAACTAAAATCCATCAAATTACATAATTTAATTAATTTTAATACAAACCGTCAATTTAGAGTAAATTTCGGATTTAGTCCATGTGGTTTGCTCAAAATAATCAATTTCACTTTTTGATTCTTTGTGGTTTGTCAATTGTCCCAATCAACTACGCGTCTCTAAAGCCATCCATTTTCTCTGTTAAGTTTTTATGAAAACACGAAAATACCCCTGGACTAAAATTGTTACTCGAATACCCTTATATGTTTGTATATAAAGACCAATATCTTATATAAACATGTTCTGATGGATTTACAATATGTTGGCACTTCACCCACAACCCTAGCTGCTCATTAAATGAAAACTAGAAGTTTTGACCCGTGCTTCGCGATGGCAAGCGGCTTTTAAACGGTTAAGGCGGTGATACTGACGTGGCTAAACAAAAAAAGAAATGTAGTTAGATTAATTTTGCCCCGCGTTCCGCGGCGGGAGGCAGACCTTAAACGGTTGAGGCGGTGATATTAACGTGAGTAAACACAAAAAGAACTTGTACTTAAAAATATAAAAGAAACGTATGAAGTTACGGCTACTCGGTTTTGGATATCAAAACATAGATAAAAGATAGTTAGATAACGGTACCGACTTTTTTAAACGATGTTGGTCTTATTGTTCACGGTACCAGCACGTTACTGTCAAATAACCCACGATACTTAAAATACTCTATTTTGAATACGACAAACAAACAAACAAAAATTATTAAGGAAAAATCAGATTACATATACTACAGGGGGTAAATTTGAAACTTTAAAACTTGAGGGGGTTAAAGCGAAATTTTATAAGGTTAAGGGGTCATTTTGCTATTTCACAAAATTAAGGGTTAATATTGTCAATGGCAAGTGTCCACCGACACTTGCCTTTAAGTAGAATCATAATTCATTCGACTTTGAACTATCTGTTGGCATTGTTTCAGGACTGAACCACCTATCCACAAAGAAACATTTTAAATGATAATGTTGGTGTTTCAAATTTTCAATATTTACATTTACATAACGCCAGAGTTGCAGAAGGAAGCTATATACCATCTCTTGGGGTGGAGAGACAGCTAAGTAGTAATAACAACAGTAAGATACCCCACCGCCGCCCACTTCCCTTACCGCCGGCGACCCCTTCCGCCGCACACTTCACCTTCATCTCTCTCTCTCTCTCTCTCTCTCTCTCTCTCTCAATCTTTCAGGTGGTTATGGCGCTAGATATGGAGGTGTAGAAGATCCAGACCCAAATCTAAAAGGGGTTTAGTCGGGGGTATTGGTGTTCTCTATTGCCGGAAAAAGAATGAGGGAACAGGTTTCTCTTGGTGGTCTTGGTGAACGAATCTGGTGGGGAACAGATCTTGCATGGCTGCCGGCGGGGTCCAGATATGATGGGGGTGTATCTGGGTTTACAAGGATGGCCTGAAAGACGATGGTTGGTTGGAGTTCTTTGATTTGGTTGTGTGGTGGCTTTGATTTGATTCAGTTGTAAGATATAAGGCGGCGGTGGCGGTGGTTTTAGCAGGCGGTGATTGTGGTAGAGGGAGAAAATGAAGAGAGAGGGAGACATATAAGGGTATTAAAGTAACAATTTTAGTCTATGAGTATTTTCGTATTTTCATAAAACCTTAATACAAAAAATGGATAGCGTTAGAGACACGTAGTTGATTGAGACAATTGACAAACACCAACGACTTAAAAAGTGAAATTGAACCTATTGAACTCAATGCGTTATTTTGAGCAAATCACAAGGACTAAAACCGAAATTTACTAGTAAAAATTATAATAACAAACTAACGAATTATCATAATCTTTGTCTTGGTTAGGCGACCCGCGTTTGTTAGATTTTAATTCATTGATCTCATCTTGCATCCGTTTCATGTTTTCATTTATTTGACGGATAGTTTCTTGCATGTTATTATATGTTGGAAATTTTGGACATAATAATTATTTGTATTTGCTACTAATATAATTATTAATTACTATGTGTGTGTTCTACTACGTGAGAGGATCACAATGAACTAAACCATGTCCAAACCGGAGCTAAGACGAATGAAACATCGATATTCCAAGTTTTGTGTTTGAAACTTAATGTCATGTGGACGGGACGGGGGCGACGACTCGCATCACCGCTAGTTGCTTGAGAGCCGCCTTAATAATTTTGACCCGTGTCGCGTGGTCAGATGGCTAGTCGAGACTATGGCTATGTCTCTTGAAATTCCATCACTTAATTTGAATTAGAAGAGTATTAATTCAATTAAGTGATCATTTAAATCGAATTAATTAGGTAATATTTCTATTATGTAAGACCTTTCATCAGGTCTAAATTTTATGTATAAATACAATGCTTTTGAGCCTTGTTGAGACACCCAAAAAATTTGTTCACATGTTTCAGAGATCGCACAAACAATCAATCACATTTCTTTCGGTCGTGGACCTTGACACGCTTATGTCAGGTATAGTTCGGATGCTTGGTTAAACTCCGGCAGTGCATCTGCTCCGGCTGTTGTATCCCAGGAGATAGACAGGTTTCACCCGGATGGCCCGAAATATGTTTTAATGGACCTCTGTTGAACAGAAATCCTCAGCCACCATACCCGGTGTTTTTTGTTTCATTCATTTTGTTATGCTTCTTCTCCCTTTTTGTACTGTATTGTAATTCGAATTATTGAATAATAAAAGTTCTCTATTTTATGAACCGTTTTCCTACAAACTTAAAACAGATTTTAAAACAACTGTTCATTGTTTAAAAATATCCTAGTTACAATCGGTGTTTGCAAACTTTGTGTAAGTTTGTTAATTGGTTTTTGTAAACCAAACCTTTCCATTTCATTTGGTTTTTTGTAAACCTTAATGGTTTGGTGAATGTGTAATTTCTAACATTTGTTAGAAGTCTTGTGGTCATCTATAAAAACACTTTATGTAAATGATTATGTGGTATTTATTTAAATATTTTGTGTAAACATTTGATAGATAACTCTTGTTATCTTACTTATGAGAAACGTGTAGTTTAACATGTGTAATTCTAACTAAGTGTTAGAAGAAGATTTGGTAAAAGTAAATGATTATACAATTTCTATGGATATACTTAATTTCCATTTAACACGGTGGGGTTTCAACCCGGGAGTCAAACTACCTTGTAATTTCACACTAACTTTGCAATAAATATGAGTTTGAAAAACTTATGGAGTGTTTAAATATTAAAATCTGGAGTAAATTACAAATGGAAACAACTTTGTGTTGTTGTAAATAGTTTGAACTGTTCAAATGATTTTACTTGTGTGAACTATCAACTTGTAGTTGTCTCGTTTCAGATTTGTGACTGTGAAATATGGACATGATGATATTAGTGGATGGAGTTCCACTAAGGGAGTGCCATAAGACATGCTTGAAGAAGATATCATTGGGATTATTTCGGGTCTATGTGAAAATACACGAGTTATTGTTTGTCGTGGCTGGTTCTTAATGACGGGTTCCACTATTCATGCGTGTTCTTGTCGGCCCGGACTTAAGAACTATCATGCTATAGAAAGAAGCGTGATAATGGTTGACGGACAAAAGCAATAGGGATTGGAACTATGGAGCTGCAAATGTCTTCAGGATGTTCCCTAACCTGGAAAGATGTTATACATGTCCGTGGCATCAATAAGGGTATAATATCTGCTAGCAACTTAAACAGTGAGGGGTACTCGATGTTATTTGCATCTGCAGATAAGTGGCACATGTTTCGTCAAAGGGGATCCCAATCCTTCCGTGCGATTGGAACCATACCGGGTGTGATGTATCGACTAACTCTATGGAATGATGTGTCAAATGTTATTGATGTATCTAATGATGAAAGTGTTGGCGATAATAACACTATATGATACTATGATTTGGTCAATCTTGTATCTGCTAAAATAATTATTCATAAAAGTTTTGCATTTCATTGTTTTAGTTTTTTTTTTGTATTAGTGTATGTGTTCAACATCTTAGGATAACACGCACATTTGATATAAAAAGTAAATTAACTAAGCATGACATGCCATAATAAACTTTTATAAAATAATTTTAAATGGATAGTGCAAGAAGAGATTTGCATGAGTACAACTTGCGAGTTGCTACATTGACTAAATAATACATCAAATGTCATAATATACAGAGTGGAAATAAATAAATATGAGACAGTCATGTCCTTGAAAATTATTAAGTGTGAATTATAACACATGAACTAATATGTGTTAATGAAGACTTTATACCTTTGGAAATTCACTAAGTGTGAATTATAACATATGAATTAATGAGATATTTGAATCCTTGAAAATTCATGAATGGATCGCTAAGTGAAAGCAGTATATGTTATTGTAGGAAACTTGTAAGATTCGCTCCGAGAGATCTACATGTAGATGCGTCTATCACCTTAATGTTGTTAGAACTATGTGAAGGAATTTACCTTCGTTTTGGGATAGTATCCTAAATATATATAACTTCAAGAAAACAACAAAGCAAGTGTGCAAATCACTTAAAGTCAAATGAGTTGAATGTCATGTTGTTAAGTATCATGTTCACCAAAGTTAATCGAGTTAAGACTTATGGTTAAGTGCTTATGAATTAATGGTGAAGCCTTTGAGATTAAAGTTAAACAGGTTATGTTCCTAACTTGAATGAAGAATAAGTCTCATGACTTGTCTAAACTGAGGCATGAATGTTGACAAGGAATATTATGATATCCCTTAAGGCTGTGAAGAATCAGAATGATGCATCTTCTGTTCACATGCTTGAGTATTATAGTCTAAAGCATGCTAGACTAGTATTAATTAATTATGATGCTCCGAGGAGACAAATTAACTACAAACATTCACTATGTACTTAGACACAAGAAAGAATTTGTGTATGGACAAAAAGATTATCTTCATTCAATATAAGGAGATTAATATAACTTATGAAAAACTTGATTAACTATATCGTGGTAAATGATGTTATCTAGTTTAATGAGGGGAACTCATACTGACTTACAATCTTTCTAAGTATGTGACTTATGACAAGGTTAGTTACATTAGTAAGTGTTGGGAGCTTAAACTAAGCCATGTTTTGCTTTGGTTAGCTCAAAAGCTCTTGTGAGATAATGTAATTTGAGTTGAAACAATGATGAACTCATTAATACAAAGATGTATATCTTTTCATGAGCGTCTAAATGTCGTCGTAAGTGAAGTTTGATCAAATAGCAAGAAATGTGGAGGAAGAAGCCAATTAAGAAACGACCCTTCAGGGTATGCTTATGTGAGAAGTTTTCTCAACCACATGTAGAAATGGAGAACCTTTTATTACCCCATGTGAATGTTATCCAATAACACTTAAATATGGGGGTGACTTGCATTTGAATCTGGAAAGTTTGGCAATAAGTATTTGGTAATCCAAATTTATATTGCAAACGCGTGACCAAGTAGAGTACAAAAAGGTCATAAGGAGTCTATCTAATGTAACTAGTTACATGACTCCATGGCAATTGGCTAGAATCTTGTTTGTTGTCTGATACCAAAGGTATGTTCTCCTTGAGAAAAAAATGTATAATTCTAAGACGAAATTATGACTAGATCTAGAAGAGATCTAAGATTATAGTCTTAAAAGCATACAATGGCAACAATAACTTATGAGTTAAGAACACGTAATGACAACGGTCTTGTGGTGAGTCAGTTTTGCTATGTGGACGAGATCCTTGAAAAGGTTTAATGCGGAGGAACACGAGTGTAGCTCAAACTCCCATTGACACAACCCACCATCTGTCAAAGAACAGAGGCGACGATGTTGCTCAACTGGAGTATTCAAGGATAATTGGTAGTCTTATGTATCTCATGACATGTACTCGGTGAGACTTAGCATATGCTGTGAGCAGGCTAAGTAGATATACTAGTAATCCTAGTTCTAAGCATAAGGTATTTGAGATACACGAGTAGTTATGGACTGCATTATGGCCAAAATCCAGCAGTTGTGGAACAATGCAGTGATGCTAACCAGATATCTGATATAAAAGATTCCAAATCCACGAGTGGTTTTAGGTTTACCCTTGGAAGAGCGGCTATATCTGGGAAATCGTCTAAGCAAACTCTCATAGCTAGATCTACCATGGTATCTGAGTTTATCGCGGTAGACAAAGCTGGAGAAGAGGCAGAATGGCTACGTTAATTCTTGGAATATGTTCCAGGATGGCCAAAGCCTGTTTTGGCTATTTACATACATTGTGATTCCCAATCGGCCATTGGTAGAGCTCAAAGTGCAATGTATAATTGAAAATCAAGGCACATACGACGTAGACACAACACGATACGACAACTGCTCTTAACAGGGGTTATCGAGATTGACTATGTGAAGTCAAAGGATAACATTGTGGATCCGCTTACAAAAGGCTTAAGTAGAGAGGCAGTATATAAGTCGTCGAGAGGAATGGGACTAAAGCCCTTGGACTAAGTTAGTACAAAGGAAAACCTATCCTTGAAGATTGGAGATCCCATGATCTAGGCTCAATAGGACAACCTAATTGTATGAACTCGGATCACTGTGGGGGTGCACCCCAACATATGAACGGAGTTCCATACTTCCTAGTCCATTCCTATAATAAATCAATGATATCAAAGGAGGTTAAGCATACTGCTTTTAATGATTTGAATAAATTCACCTATGCGAGAGAGTAGTGGGGTTGCTTTGAATGGATTTATGGGGGCGCAAATCCTAGAGCCCTCGCAGAACCAGGCTAGTGTTCCATGACCATAATGGACACGAGAATGAGGTGTTAACCAGATTAGGAAGAGTATTGTGTGAAATGTACTAACGTCTACGTCAAAAGGGGCTGGCTCAAGGACACCGCGTCTACTAACCGCTAGGAGACTAAGAATATTTCACAAAGGAGGGTTCAAAGGGAACACCTACTTCTCCTGCATTACTCAACCGCTGTAATTATATCTTAACACTTGAGTGTATAGGATCGATCTCCATTCATGTGGGGGATTGTTGGAAATTTTGGACATAAATAATTATTTGCATTTGCTACTAATATAATTATTAATTAGTATGTGTGCGTTCTACTACGTGAGAGGATCACAACGAACTTAACCATGTCCAAAACGGAGCTAAGATGATTGAAACATCGATGCTCCAAGTTGTGTGTTTGAAACTTAATGTAATGTGGACGGGGACGGGGGCGATGACTCGCATCACCGCGAGTTACTTGAGAGCCGCCTTAATAATTTTGACCCGTGTCGCATGGTCAGATGAAACACCCTACTTATTTTATTATTTTTATCAGAGTTTAATGCGGAAAACAGTACTAGATTAACAAAACCTTGCCATAAAATGGCTAAGGTATCTTTTTCATTATAATATTATTTTACATAAGATAATACATTTACGTAACACCCCAATGTTTAAAGAAATATAAGTGGAAGGACTAAAGTTGTCATTTGATAAAACCCTAGGAGGTTAAAAGACATTATATTAAAGTATAAGGGGTTAAAGTTCTATTGAATCAAAGTTCAGGGACTAAAAGTGAAAATTTATGAAAGTGGATAGATGTCGGACAGACATTTGTAAAGATATCGGTTCGCTATGTAGAGGGCAAGGAATCAATCTGGAAGTGACACGTGTCGGTGACTAATCACTGAAGACTGACACGTGGAAGATCGATGTCGGACCGACATGGGATCCATTGCGGTTCGCAAGCCACAATTCATTCATTTCGGACCGACATGAGAAGTATAACGGTCCGTTATGTGCCCACTAAGCAAAAATACAGCGCCACACTAGATAGCGGACCGACGTGTGTAGGGATAGCGGTCCGCTATGGACCTGTCAGGCAACCTATAAATAGATGGGACTTGTTATCGATTTTGAAGCATCCCACACAGCAAAACACACTTAGAAACACACACTTAACCCCGGTAAGCGTGCCAAGGAGCCCCGGTTCACGTAGAGAAGTCAGGTTTCCAGCTTTTCAACCCCAATACATAGGAAATAGTTCTGAGGTAAGGTTCTGCCTAGTTCCTAATGACTTGGTTAAGCTAGGAACTTATGGTTAAGTAATGTTGTAATGACTTAGGGTCATTGTGCTATTTACGATAGAAATGGGTGAAGGAGAAGGAAGTTAGAGGTGAGTTGTATGAGGCCCATTTTAAATGTTTTACTTAAATGTTTTGGGCCGATATGCATGCTAGAAAGATTTACATAAATGCTATATACCTTACTTTACATATTTGGGATAGCATTTATGTTGCAAGAGGTTATGTATGAAAGATGATTAAATCTCAAAACTAAGTAACAGAGTACTCATGAAACATCAAATAAGTGTTGGGTAACCATTCAACCAGTATGTAGTTATCTGGTAAACAGAATGTTCTGTCTAAGGAAAGAGTGCTGTATAAATCCCTACTGGACACGTCATTCTTTTCTGGGAACATCTCTGTTGGAGATACTACTCTGAGAGGATAACCACCTTGTCTTCTTTGATATATCATAGAGAAACCTTTACAAGTATTTAAGATAAGTAATGGTTTTGAAAGAAATGGTTAGAATGGAAGCTTGCCCTTTGGCATAATTTCACATTATAAAGACTATGGAAAGAAAATGGTTTTGACACGTAAAACGTTTTATAACTTATCATGGTGTGGCCAGATAAGTAATGGCAGAGAAGTCAAGGTGTTACCTTGACTTGCAGAGCTCTTGACATTTAATGTCCTGATAAAGCATAAAGAGAAAGAAATAGAATTTTTGGCATGTTTTGCCATGTCAAATATTTTGACCATATTGGTCTGTAAAGAAAGAAAGATTTTGCCACGTCTGGCAAAATGCCACATGATATCTTGCAACTTAAGACGTAGAGATGTACTATATTTCTTTGTGGGATGTAGTATAGACACCTTGTGCAAGGGTATGTATAAGTGGTGACGACCGCTTGGAGGTTAACGTGACCCCAGGAAAGACAAGTGTGCAAGTTTAAAATATTATGTTTGGGCAAGAAGTTAATGTGATGTTTTGAATGTGTGTCATATAAATCCATTTTTGAATGAGACAGAGGTCAAAGATAATTTGAAAAAACTTAGAATTCATCAGCGTAATCTGACAAATGTTTAAGCATGTGTATCAGGTAAAGATGTAGCTTCCAGCAATCAAGGAAGGAGGCTAGAATAGAGGCATCTGGCGGGCTATCTGGCATATTTGGCAACTGGCATTAGAATAGTTACGTTATACTTTCTTTATAATGTACATTAAACAAGTCATGATATGAAATAGTATTTTAAAGACTTTCGCTGTGTATGATCTCTGTTTACTATATGTTCATGAGTAAATCCGACAAGTGGCCGGCATCTCGGTTGATCCGGGATGTGGGTGTCACAAGTTGGTCTCAGAGCTATAGTTTAAGAGATTTAGATACTTACCCAAGTATCTAGACTTAAACTAGGATTAATGGACCATAGGAATGCCAGTAGAAGTTAAGATAGCCTAATGCCAAGGGTAAAAGGAAAAGATATGAGTATTTAGTAAGAACATAATAGAGGATAACTAGAGCACCGAAAGTGGCATAAATAATTAATTTCATCATGGCCACAGTTATTAATGTTTACAATACACTTGTGTTCTTGCTATTAATCTATCATGCGAATTCTAAAACACTCCATATCTTTTGTAGAAATAGTTGGTAGAGGTAGAGGCAGAATAGGAGGAAGGGTTAATCCCAATACTCCTAGAAGGCAAACACGGTCTACCGCCAATGCCGAACCAGAGATAGAACATGTAGAAAAAGAAGAACACGTAGAAGAGCCAATGGTAGATCCACAACTTAAGAATCTTGTAGACATGGCTGTTACCAAAGCGTTAGATACGGCTTTGTCAATCTTATTGACAAGCTTAGAAGAGAATAGAAGGAAGAAAGATGAGACTCAACCCGCCGAAGAAATTAATAATTTAGACAATAAGGATGAGGATGATTTTGTTTATGATTATGAATTTGATTATTCATATAAGGCAAGACCTCGGAAGAAAGAAAAGAAGGGATGTCCTTACAAGGCATTCAAAGACGGAAACCCTCCTAAGTTCGAAGGAACGAAGGATGCCACTGTTACTGATCAATGGATAAAAGAGATAGAAGCAGCTATCAAGATCAGTGAATGTGGAGATGATCAAAGGTCAAGTATGCAACCCACTCGTTTGTTTTAGAAACTTTGTGCTTGTGGGAAAACTTAGTCATAACTTTGGGAGATATAGCTATTGACCGGATGACTTCGGAAGAATTGAAGAGGCTGCTGATAGAGGAGTTCTGTCCAGATATTGAGATGGACAAACTCAAAAGAGATTTTCTTAGACTGGAAGCTGGTAGTATGACTCATCGAGGGTATACTACCAAGTTTAATAGAATGGCACGTTTAGTACCCCACCTGATAACCCTTGAATCAGTACGCATTAAGCGGTACGGACATGGTTTACCATCTAAAATACGAGGGTTAGTAAAGACCTCAGAATTAAAAACCTATCGGTCTACCGTACAGCTTGCTTCAACAATGTACGATGAAGTCTTCGGTTCCCGCCCTGCGGAATCAAAGAGGAAGTGGTCGGACTTTTCTAAAGGTCAAAATAAAAAGAATGGACGAGGAGGAGGAAGGAAGCAGGAACAGAGCGGTAGTTCTAAATGTACCAAATGTGGTAAAATACACACTGGAGAATGCAGGTATGGAACTAATACTTGCTACAGTTATGGTAAGCCTACGCATATAGCCACCAATTGCCATACAAGTGCGAGGAACTTGGACACCGAATCATAGAATGCCCAACACTAAAGATTTCAACACCAATAGTAATTAAAGATGGGAAAGAGAAGGAAGCTCCAAAGGCCAAAAGTAAGGCCTATACATTAACGACAGAGGAAGCAAAAGATATGCCTGACGTAGTATCAGGTACATTTCTCGTTAATAACGTACCTGCTACTGTGCTATTTGACTCAGGAGCTAGTAGAAGTTTTGTATCTCTAGACTTCTATCCTTACCTAGCTAGACCTACTGTAAGATTAAAAGAAAATTTTGAAGTCGAAACGGCTATTGGGAAGACGATGAAGGTGGCAGAAGTCATTTAGGATTGTTTCATCAATCTTGAAGGACATAAATTTTTCGTTCGACTGTATCCAATGATCCTTGAAGGATTTAATGTAGTCTTAGGAATGAACTGGTTAGCGGCAAACGATGGCCAGATCATTTGCAACTAGAAAGCAGTTCAAATGCAGACTCCTAACAGCAATGGGATTACGATCCATGGTGATAAGATAAGACCAACCATTAAAATCATCTCTACGATGAAGGCTGTGAAATTTATGAATCAAGGTAGTGAGACCTACCTGGCTTATACTATTAATTCCAAAGTGAAAACAAAGGAATTAAAAGATGTGCTAGTAGTATGTGACTTTCCTGGTATATTCCCAGAAGAATTACCAGGAATACCTCAAGAAAGAGAAGTGTAGTTTCGAATCGACTTAGTGCCTGGTGCTAAGCCTGTAGCTAAGGCACCATATCGTTTAGCTCCATCAGAAATGAAGGAACTAATGTCACAACTGCAGGAATTGCTAGACAGAGATTTCATAAGGCCGAGTATCTCGCCTTAGGGTGCTCCAGTTTTGTTCCTAAGGAAGAAAGACGGTAGTATGCGTATGTGTATAGACTACCGAGAACTGAATAAGCTTACCATAATGAACAAATATCCATTACCTAGGATCGATGACTTGTTCGATCTATTACAAGGAGCAAGTTGGTTTTTCCAAAATCGATCTAAGGTCGGGATATCATCAATTGAAGGTTAGAGACGAAGATATTCCCAAAACAGCCATCCGTACAAGATATGGACATTATGAGTTCTTAGTAATGTCATTTGGTCTGACTAATGCCCCTGCTGCATAAATGGACCTCATGAATAGGATTTGTCGACCAATGTTGGACCGATCTGTGATCGTGTTCATAGATGATATTCTAATATACTCAAAGAATGAAGGGGATCATTCATGTCATCTCAAGGAAGTGCTGGAAACACTTAGAAAGGAGAAATTATATGCAAAATTCTCCAAATGTGCATTCTGGCTCCGAGAAGTCCAGTTCTTGGGTCATGTGATACACGCAGAAGGAATTCTGGTTGATCCTTCAAAGGTAGGGACCGTGATGAAATGGAACCCGCCAAAGACACCTACATAGATACGCAGTTTCTTTGGTTTGGCTGGTTACTACAGAAGGTTTATTCAGGATTTCTCCAAGATTGCAACCCCATTAACAAAACTCACAAAGAAGGAGACAAAGTTTGTATGCGGAGTAGAGCAAGATAACACTTTTCAAAAGCTAAAGGAAAAATTGACACAGGCCCCGGTGTTGTCTTTACTAGAAGGAAATGAAGATCTGGTAGTTTACTCTGATGCTTCATATCAAGGACTGGGATGCATACTCATGCAGAGTGGCAAGGTTATAGCCTATGCTTCACGATAACTCAAACCCAATGAAGTTAACTACCCGACCCATGATTTAGAATTAGATGCAGTAGTTTTTGCACTTAAAATATGGAGACATTATTTGTATGGAGTTAAGTGCACTATCTACACAGATCATAAAAGCTTAAAGTATTTCTTTGAGCAAAAAGATCTGAATATGAAGCAACGAAGATGGTTAGAGCTGTTAAAGGATTATGATTGTGAAATCCTGTATTACCCAGGAAAAGCCAATGTAGTGGCAGATGCCCTAAGCCGTAAGGAATATCATCCTCCTATTAGGGTGAAGTCATATAAGTTAGTTGTAACTCCTAACTTTATGACTCAGCTCAGGAATATCCAGGTAGAAGCGTTGAAAACAGAGAATGTTAAGAAGGAAAGAATGGCTGGACAAGAGAAATACTTGGAAGAAAATGAATATGGGGTTAAGATTCGATTCGGCTGTATGTGGATACCACATATGGGTGAATTCAGAGTTAGAGTTTTAGATGAAGCTCCAAAATCTCTATATTCGATTCATCCACGTACTACAAATATGTACCAAGATCTACGCCAAGATTATTGGTGGCCCGGCATGAAATTCGATATCATGAAATATGTGGCTAAATGCTTAACTTGTTCTCAAGTCAAAGCAGAGCATCAGAAGCCTTGTGACAGATTACAGCCACTAGATATTCTAGAATGGAAATGGGAACATATCACTATGGACTTCATAACTAAGCTACCGAAAACAGCTAAAGGTTACGATACCGTATGGGCAATAGTGGATAGGCTAACTAAGAATGCTCACTTTTTACCAATACATGAAACTTACTCTTCAGAAAGGTTAGCAGAAGCATTTATCAAAGAAATTGTTTCACGACATGGAGTGTCGGTTTCAATTGTATCTGACAGAGACACACGTTTCTCATCACGTTTCGGGAAGAAGTTCCACGAAGAGATGGGAACTAAGTTGTTGATTAGTATGACATATCATCCTCAGACGGATGGTCAGAGTGAAAGAACGATTCAAACACTTGAGGATATGCTGCGTGATTGCATTATTGACTTTGGTGAAAGTTGGGATAGTCATCTACCTTTGGTAGAATTATCGTATAACAATAGCTATCATGCAAGTATTGGAATGCCACCATGCGAAATGTTATACGGAAGAAGATGTAGAACTCCCATCTGTTTGGGACAGGTTGGACAAAAAGAACTTGGAAGCAAAGAAATTGTCCATGCAACAGGTATAAAGTTAGATCATATTAGAGCTCTCCTAAAAGCCGCACACGACAGACAGAAGTCTTATGCAGATAAAAGGCGAAGGCCCATAGAATTTCAAGTTAGAGATTTTAAACTGTTGAAAGTAGCACCATGGAAAGGAATCATTAGATTCAGAAAGAGAGGGAAGTTGAGTGCAAGGTTTATTGGACCATTTAAGATTATGGCTCGAGTAGGGAAAGTTGCTTATTTACTGGAATTGCCAGAAGAGTTGAGTGGAATTCACTCGAAATTTAATGTATCACACTTGTAAAAGTGTTTGGAATACGAAATCTCTCATGTAACAATGAATGATATAGAGGTAGACAAAAGATTAAATTATGTCGAGAAGCCAGCCAGTGGCTATACTCGATTGGAAGGAAAAGAGATTACGAAACAAAGTGATCAGGCAAGTGAAAGTTCAGTGGCAACACCGAAAGGGATCTGATGCCACATGGGAAACATAGGAAGAAATGAGGCAGTCTTATCCCTACTTATTCCAGTAAGTAACAGGTTTCGAGGACGAAACCTTTGTAAGGGGGGTAGATTAGTAACACCCCAATTTTTAAAGAAATATAAGTGGAAGGACTAAAGTTATCATTTGATAAAACCCTAGGAGGTTAAAAGAAATTATATTAAAGTATATGGGATTAAAGGGCTATTGAATCAAAGTTCAGGGACTAAAAGTCAAAATTTATGAAAGTGGACACATGTCGGACCGACATCTGTAGAGATATCGGTCCGCTATGTAGAGGGCAAGGAATCAATCAGGAAGTGACACGTGTCAGTGACTAATCATTGAAAACTGACACGTGGAAGATCGATGTCAGACCGACATGGGATCCATTGCGGTTCACTAGCCACAATTCATTCATTTCGGACCGACATGAGAAGTATAACGGTTCGTTATGTGCCTACTAAGCAAAAATACACCGCCACACTAGATAGCGGACCGACGTGTGTAGGGATAGTGGTCCGCTATGGAGAGGGCAAGGAATCAACCGGGAAGTGACACGTGTCGGGTGACTAATCACTGAAGACAGACACGTGGAAGATCGATGTCGGACCGACATCGGATCCATTGCGGTCTGCTAGCCGCAATTCATTCGTTTTGGATCGACTTGAGAAGTATAACAGTCCGTTATGTGCCCACTAAGAAAAAATACACCTCCATACTAGATAGCGGACCGACGTGTGTAGAGATAGCGTTCCGCTATGGACCTCTCGGGCAGCCTATAAATAGATGGGACTTGTGATCGATTTTGAAGCATCCCACACAGCAAAACACACTTAGAAACACACACTTAACCTCGGTAAGCGTGCCAAGGTGCCCCGGTTCGTGTAGAGAAGTCAGGTTTCTAGCTTTTTGACCCCAATACACAGGAAATAGTTGTGAGGTAAGGTTCTGCCAAGTTCCTAATGACTTGGTTAAGCTAGGAACTTATGGTTAAGTAATGTTGTAATGACTTAGGACCCCGATCCCAGTCATTGTGCTGTTTACATTAGCAAGAAAGAATTATGTGAAGGAGAAGGAAGTTAGAGGTGAGTTCTATGAGGCCCTTTTTAAATGTTTTACTTAAATGTTTTGTGACGATATGCATGCTAGAAAGATTTACGTAAATGTTATATACCTTACTTTAAATATTTGGGATAACATTCATGTTACAAGAGGTTATGTATGAAAGATGATTAAATCTCAAAACTAAGTAACAGAGTACTCAGGAAACATCAAAGAAGTGTTGGGTAACCATCCAACCAGTATGTAGTTATCTGGCAAACAGAATGTTCTGTCTAAGGAAAGAGTGGTGTATAAATCCCTCCTGGACCCGTCATTCTTTCCTGGGAACATGTCTGTCGGAGGTACTACTCTGGGAGGATAACCACCTTGTCTTCTTTGATATATCATGGAGGAATCTTTACAAGTATTTAAGATAAATTTGGCATGGTTTCACATTATAAAGACTATGGAAAGAAAATGGTTTTGACACGTAAAACGTTTTACAACTTATCATGGTGTGCCTAGATAAGTAATGGCAGAGAAGTCAGGGTGTTACCTTGACTTGCAAAGGTCTTGACATTTAATTCTTGACAAAGAGTAAAGAGAAAGAGATATAATTTTTGGCATGTTTTGCCATGTCAAATATTTTAACCATATTGGTCTGTAAAGAAAGAAAGATTTTACCACGTCAGGCCAAATACCACATGATATATTACAACATAGGACGTAGAGATGTACTACATTTTTTTGTGAGATGTAGTATGGACACCTTGTGCAAGGATATGTATAAGTGGTGAAGACCACTTGGAGGTTAACGCGACCTTAGGAAAGACAAGTGTGTAAGTTTAAAATATTATGTTTGGGTAAGAAGTTAATGTGATGTTTTGAATGTGTGTCATATAAATCCATTTATGAATGAGACAGAGGTCAAAGATAATTTGACAAAAACTTAGAACTCACCAGCTTAAGCTGACAAATGTTTAAGCATGTGTATCAGATAAAGATGTAGCTTCCAGCAGTCAAGGTAGGAGGCTAGAATAGAGGCATTTGGCGGGCTATTTGGCATATTTGGCAACTGGCATTAGAATAGTTATGTTGTACTTTCTTTAGAATGTACATTAAACAAGTTATGATATGAAATAGTATTTTAAAGACTTCCGCTGTGCATGATCTCTGTTTACTATATGTTCATGAGTAAATCCGACAAGTGGCCGGCATCTCGGATGATCTGGGATATGGGTGTCACAATTTACATCTTATTACATAGGGATTCTTCAACTCCGACCAGCCTTATCCATAGGAAGCTCTATTCCATGTGCTTCTTTCCTGCAGTTTTTGAAAAACGTTTTTGAATTAGCTTACGCTAAGTTAGTACACTTCATCATTCATTCTATTATGAACCCTTTAGGTTCTTATTATTGTTCAAGTTTCCCAGGCTCTCGGCGCCCCCGTCACCATCTTTGGGCGTACCTCCGGTCACGTCATTCGTATATTTTATGGGTGTGCTAACCCCCTCGCAACCATCTTAGGCCGTACCTCCGGTCCTAGTATTGGCAAGGTTCTTATACTCGTCAGTATAGAACCTTTCATTTGTCACGAAGACTCATTCATTCATCAGCCCTGTAGGCTTGGAATCTTTACCTCCTTCACCCCCGTAGGCCTAGAGTTTCCTTTTTCTTTTCCTTAGCCCCATAGGCTTGGAATATTTTTAGATTTCTTCTTTATTATTGAGGTCCACCTTTTAGGTCGGGAAACTCATTTCATTTGGGACCTTGAGTATCTTTTGACTCACAGCCTCCCAAATGTATCAAGCATTTGTTTTGATTTCACGTATATGCTTGATTTACTTCCCAACCAGTCCTCACCTTAAAACTTCGTAACGGTTTCTCCAAAATGCATTAAAAGGGTTTATATATAGGAAGTACCTGCGGCGTATCCACCACCCCTTTAACAATTCGTGAGTACTTCGTTATTCTATTTTAGAGTTTAGACTCGTTCCATCATACTCATTCATATTTGCACGTATCATCATGCATTCACATATCCATCATGCATTTCACGTATTCATACTCATCATGTATTCATATTTATCATGCATGATATATTCACATACTCATGTATTTTCATCACATATTCATACTTGTAATATATTATAAAAAGGGGTGATTATCCTTCCAGAGTAGTACCTCCAACAGAGATGTTCCCAAAAAATAGTGACGGGTCTAGGAGAGATTTATACACCACTCTTTCCTTAGACAGAACATTCCATTTGTCAGATAACTACATACCATTTGGAAGTTCTCTCGTACGTTTACTATATTTCATTACTATCTTTTATTCTATACCCCTAAACATTCATAATGGTTTCATCACGAAGCACCAAAAGATTTATATATAGGAAGTACCAGCGGCGTATCCACCACCCCTTGGATACGTAGTGACTACTCCATTATTCCCGTTTAGTGTTTAGACTAATTCGTCATCACCCCGTACCCTCGTCATATTTATAACACATAACACATAGCATTTTATCATATAATTCACATAATAGTGTCTAGGGTACGGGTCCAGTGTACTTACATTATCCTCGGGTAATTCCTAAGTTCGTTCCTCGTTTTAAACGCTTCTCCGAACTCGAACTGCACTCGTCGCGTACCGTACTTGCACTCAAACGCGCCGCAATAGCTCTTTAACCCTTCTTCGGAGAGTGTATGTATGTATGTTGTTTGTGTGTGATGATTCTCCATTTGAACAGCCTTAAGAGTCTATTTATAGGCTGAATCGAGACCCATGTCGGACCGACATGTCATGCCAAGTCGGTCCGACTTCGGCTAAAGTCGGTGACACGCGTCAAAACCTCTTTCTTTGCTTTTGAAGCACATATCGGACCGAAGTGTAGTTCATATCGGTCCAACATCCCCGTATCGAACTGACGTGTAAATCATATCGGTCCGACATCCCCATGTCGGACCGACGTGTAAAGTATATCGGTCCGACGTGGGTGCTGAGTCATCAAAACGCCTATCAAAGCCTCCTGAATTGCTTCAGGAACACATGTCGTACCGTTATTCTTAGGATATCGGTCCGACATACCTCATTTTCATATTCTCCTCGTCGAAACACCCCATTTTTTATGGCTCCTGTAACTCATATTCTAGCCCGAGATATGCTTATGCGAAGTTTTGGGCTATTTCCGGGCGAATAGTCTTCTCGTTTCGTACTCGGTTGGGTTCTTAGGCCACGTTTCTCAACCGACACGTTTCCCATCTTATATTTAGGAGTTTTGGGATGTTACAACTCTCTCCCCCCCCTCTAATTTAGGTTTCGTCCTAGAAACCTGTTAATCCTCAAAGAGTTAAGGATAATTCTCTCATTTCATCCTTAGTTTCCCAAGTCATTTCTAATCCTTTTCTGTGCTTTCATTTCACTAACACTTGTTTGATTGTCTTATGACGTAACTACTTTTCTTTTGTGTCTAGAATCTTGATAGGTTCTTCAACGTAAGTTAATTTATCATCAACCTTTATCTCTTCTATAGGAACGTGTGCAGCTGTATCTGCTAAACATTTCCTTAAATAAGATACATGTAATGTGTTGTGTATCTTATTTAATTCTTCAGGTAGCTCTAACTGATAAGCTGCCTTTACGACTCTTTTAATGGTTTTGAAAGGACCAATGAATTGTGGACTTAGCTTTCCACGTTTTTTGAATCGGATTAGAGCTTTCCAAGGAGATACTTTCAACAAACATAATCTCCTCCTTGAAATTCTATTTGTCTATGTCTCTTGTCTGCGTATGACTTATGTCTATCTTGTTCAGCTTTCAAACGTGCCTTGATTAAGTCAAGCTTTTCTGAAGTGGCTTGAACTATTTCTTTGCTGCCTAACTCTTTCTGCCCAATTTCTCCCCAACATACAGGAGTCCTACATCTTCTACCATATAGCATCTCATATGGTGGCATACCAATACTGGAATGATAGTTGTTATTGTATGAGAATTCTGCTAATGGCATATGGCTATCCCAACTTCCTCTGAAATCGATTATACAAGCACGCAACATATCTTCATGAGTTTGTATCGTCCTCTCACTTTGACCGTCGGTCTGAGGATGATATGTCGTTCTGATCAATAATCTAGTTCCCATCTCCTCATGGAACTTTTTTCAAAAACGTGAAGTGAAACGAGTATCTCAATCAGAGACAATCGAGACCGGCACTCCATGTCTGGAAATAATTTATTTGATTAACAAATCGGCTTACTTTTCTGAAGAGTATGTTTCACGTATTGCTAAAAAATTAGCACTCTTAGTTAGTCGATCTACAACCACCCAAATGGTATCATAACCTCTAGCTGTCTTTGGTAGCTTCGTTATGAAGTCCATAGTGAGATATTCCCACTTTCATTCTGGGATTTCTAATGGTTATAATCTTTCGTATGGCTTCTGATGTTCTGCTTTAACTTGTAGGCAAGTTGCATTTAGTTACATATTTCATTATATCAAACTTCATTCCGGGCCACCAATAATCCTTACGCAGATCTTGGTACATTTTTATAGTACCCGGACGAATAGAATATCGTGATTTATGAGCTTCAGCGAGAATCTGAAGTCTAAACTCACCTAATCATGGTATTCACATACGACCAAATTGAGTCTTGACTTTATACTCATTCTTTTCTAGAAACTTCTCCTGACCAACCATTCTTTCTTTCTTAACATTCTCATTTTTTAATGTTTCGATTTGTGCATCTCGAAGCTGGCTCATGAAATCAGGAGTTATCACTAACTTATATGCTTTCACCCAAATAGGATGATGCTCTTCCTTACTGCTTAGAGTATCGGCTACCACGTTGGCCTTTCCAGGGTGATATAAGATTTCACAATCATAATCATTGACCAGTTCTAACCATCGTCGTTGCCTCATGTTTAAGTCCTTTTGGTCAAAGAAATATTTAAGACTCTTGTGGTCTGTGTAAATCGTTCACTTCGTTCCGTACAAGTAATGCCTCCAGATTTTTAGTGTGAATACAACCGCAGCTAATTCAAGATCATGGGTTGGATAGTTTACTTCATGTGTCTTTAGCTGTCGAGAGGCATAGGCTATCACCTTTCCTCTTTGCATCAGAACACATCCTAACCCAAGTTTTGAGGCATCAGAATATAATACAAAGTCTTCTACTCCTTCTGGTAACGCCAGAACAGGAGTTTATGTTAGTCTTTCCTTTAATGTCTGGAATGCCTTCTCTTGTGCTGCATTCCATTCGTATTTCAAGTTCTTTCGAGTTAGCTTAGTTAATGGGGTGGCTATCTTAGAGAAGTCCTGGATGAACCTTCTATAATAGCCAGCTAATCCGAAGAAACTTCTAAGTTCTGATGGATTCTTAGGTGGAGACCATTTCATTACAGCCTCTACCTTCGCTTGGTCTACTGAGATACCTTCTGCGTTCACAACATGGCCCAGAAATTGAACTTCTCTTAATCAGAATGCGTATTTCGAGAATTTGGTGTATAGTTTCTACTTCCGCAAAGTACTAAGTACTTCACGAAGATGTTGCGCATGTTCTTCTTCATTCTTTGAACAAATCAGAATGTCATCGAAGAAGACAATAACAAATTTGTCTAACATTGGCCAGCATACTCTATTCACGAGGTCCATGAAGACTGCTGGAGAATTCATTACTCTAAACGGCATCACTACAAATTCATAGTGTCCATAACAAGTTCTGAATGCCGTTTTAGGTACATCTTCTTCTCGTACCTTAACTTGATGATAACCGGATCTTAAGTAAATCTTGGAAAACCAACTTGATCCTTGCAATTGATCAAACAGATCATCAATTCTAGGTAAAGGATACCTATTCTTGATAGTTAACTTGTTCAATTGTAGGTAGTTTATACACATCCTCATACTACCGTCTTTCTTCTTCACAAAGAGAATTGGTGCAACTCAATGGGATACACTTAGGCGTATAAATCCCTTGTCTAACAACTCTTGTAGTTGTGACATCAACTCCTTCATTTCTGTTGGTGCTAACCGAAAAGGGGCTTTAGCTACCGGCTTATTCTCAGGAATCAAATCAATTTTGAATTCAATTTTTCTTTCAGGTGGGGCACCTGAAAGATCGTCCGAGAATACTTCTGGGAATTCTTTTACCACTGGAACTTGATCCAGTTCTTTCTATTTCCTCTTTACTTCAGCTACATAGGCTAAGAAGGCTTGATGACCTTGTCTCATGTAGCTACTTATCTTGGCCATCGTATACAGCGTGATCCGGTTCCGTCGTTCACCAATGACACTAACTTCCGTTCCTGTGGGCGTCATGAATCGTATAATCTTCTGATTGCATATAATCGTTGCAGCATATGAAGACAACCAGTCCATTCAAATGATCACGTCGAATTCTTGCATTGGCATCAGAATTAAATCGATGAGATATTCTTCTCCTACTATTAGTAGTCGGCAATCTTGGCATATTTTAGTAACTACGCACTTATGATCACTCACGATTTCGACCTCTAATGCCTTAGCCAACTTACTTCTATTAAATTTTCTAGCGTTTGCATACTTTCAAGAAATAAACGATTGACTAGCTCCTGTATCGAATAAAACACAATCATGTAGGCAATTCAAGAGGAATATACCTGATACAACGCTAGGAATATCTTTCGCTTCCCCTGTAATGATTTGAAAAGCCCTACCTCTTGGCTTCGGAGCTTCTATTCTCTTTACCTCATTCTCTGCCACTTTCGACCCTTCTCACGTCTGAGATTTTAGCTCAGGACAATCCCTGCTAAAATGTCCTAGTTTATAACAGTTGTAGCACAATCGGGTGCCACACATGCATTGCAATGCAGTGTGCCCTGTCTTTCCACACTTGTAACAAGTTGTTGACTTGAATCAACACTCTCCTAGGTGCCTTTTCCCACAAGTCTTGCAGCGTTGAACACTTTTCCTTAGGGAGGAACCGCCTCCCGGTTTATTAAACTTAAACCTTTTAAGAGAAATAGGAGAAGGATAACTCTCTCCTTTCCTTTTCCCGTCTCTCTCTGCTTGTCTCTTCATCTCAATCTCGCGTTCTCAAGCCCAATCAATCGTCTCCTCAAAGTTCGCACACTTAGATGGATGGATAAACTCTCTAATTTCTATTTTCAAAACGAGATGGTATCTCGTCATCCACATCTCCGGGGTTGTCAACAAAGCCAGACAGAACCTGGTTTTGTCAAAGAAGATCCCTGTGATCTCATCCACAGTCTCTGTTGTTTGACGGAGTTAAAGAAACTCCTCAGTGATTCTTTCGATTGCCGCTCGAAGGCAATAGTGTTTTAAAAAAAGGATATTTGAACTCTTCCCACCTCTTCTCTTTGATTCTCTCGCTACCTTTTTCTCTCTGCACTACTCCCCACCAATCATCAGCTCGTTCTTTTGGCTGATTGGTGGCGAAGGTGACTTCATCTTCTTTTTGATAGTGGCATGTATCGAATGCTCTTTCTATTGAGGAGATCCACCTCTGACTTTCTAAGGGATTAACCGCTCCCTTAAACTCTAATGGCTTGCATGTCATGAAATCCTTATACGTGTAATGAGTTGATTTCTTATCAACTTTTGGATTCCCTCCTTCTCCGTTATGAGTACTGTCTTTGTGGCTTTCAAACCAGCTTTCTAATGAGTTCTGTAAATCTGCTTGTAAGATTGGAAAGTTTGCATCGAATGCCTTTCCTATTTCTATTGCGATTTGTCTCCGAATGTTCTCCGGGACTTGTTCAACTTCATTCTCATCATGATGTGGAGATTCAGCTCTCTTGTGGCTTCCCTCATCACGTATTTCGTCATTGTGATGTTCAGCCATTTGCTAAAACATGGCATCGCTTAATCTCTCATTTGTTTACCCTAATCATAGTCTAGGGTTTTATACTATAGGCGTTATCTTATTCAGGCATTCTATGTAAAGCTGATACTCGTATATGCATACATTCATTCATGTATCCTTAATCATGCATATTCACATTCCTGGCTTACTATTTGCTGACATAAGTTATCATATGATGTTTGCGATATCATAATTGTCCTATACATTAGCTCCTATAGTGGCCAGCCATAAGGCAATGTATGTTACTTATCATGATACTCCCAACTATCACATGGAGCTTATCTCATACAAAATTCAGCCTATATATACTCGCACATCTCTGTTTAAGCACTGGAATTTAAACATACCTGCTCCCTTGGACGGCCTCCGATTAAATCCCTGTTTATATCATGAGCACTTATGATTTGAGGTTAAGTACCTCTTTTTATACATAAATCCCTCAAACCGTGCTCTAATACCAAAATTAAACACCCTACTTATTTTATTATTTTATTAGAGTTTAATGCAGAAAACGGTCACAGTTTAACAAAACCTTGCTATAAAATGGCTAAGGTATCTTTTTCATTATAATATTTTTTACATAAGATAATACATTTACATCATATTACATAGGGATTCTTCAACTCCGACCAGCATTGTCCATAGGAAGCTCTATTCCATGTGCTTCTTTCCTACAGTGTTTGGAAAACGTTTTTGAATTAGCTTACGCTAAGTAAGTACACTGCATCATTCATTTTACTATGAACCCTTTAGGTTCTTATTATTGTTCAAGTTTCCTAGGATCTCGGCGCCATGTCCGGACCCATGTCGGACCGACATGTCATGCCAAGTCGGTCCGACTTCGGATGAAGTCGGTGACACGTGTCAAAACCTCTTTTTATGCTTCTGCAGCACATATCGGACCGACGTGTAATTCATATCGGTCCGACATCCGCATATCGGACCGACGTGTAAATCATATCGGTCCGACATCCCCATGTCGGACCGACGTGTAAAGCATATCGGTCCGACGTGGGTGCTGAGTCATCAAAACAATCAAAGCCACTTGAATTGCTTCAGGAACACACGTCGGACCATTATGCTTAGGATATCAGTCTGTCATACGTCATTTTCATATTCTCCTCGTCAAAACACCCCATTTTCATATATTATGGCTCCCGTAACTCCTTTTTTAGCCCGAGATATGCTTATGCGAAATTTTCGGCTATTTCAGGGCGAATAGTCTTCCCGTTTCGTACTCAGTTGAGTTCTTAGGCCACGTTATGTGTCCCATCTTATATTTACGAGTTTTGGGATGTTACATCAGATGGCTAGTTGAGACTATGGCTATGCCTCTTGAAATTCCATCACTTCATTTGAATTAATAGAATATTAATTCAATTAAGTGATCATTTAAATCAGATTAATTAAGTATTAATTCTTTTAAGTAATATCTTTCATCAGGTCTAAATTTCGTGTATAAATACAATGCTTTTTAGTTTTGTTGAGACACCCGAAAAATTTGTTCACATGTTTCAGAGATCGCCCAAACAATCAATCACATTTCTTTCGGTCGTGGACCTTGACACGCTTATTTCAGGTATAGTTCGGGTGCTTGGTTAAACTCCAGTAGTGCATCTGATCTGGCTGTTGTACCCTGGGAGACAGACGGGTTTCACTTGGGTGGCCCGAAATTTGTTTTAAGGGACCTCTGTTGAACAGAAATCCTCAGCAACCATACCCGGTGTTTTTTGTTTGATTCATTATGTTATACTTATTATCTCTTTCTGTACTGTATTGTAATTCGAATTATTGAATAATAAAAGTTCTCGTTTATTTTATGAACGGTTTTCCTACATTATAATGTGATTGTGATGACATGTTGGACACACATGACACGTCGGTATAGGGTCAAATAAAAAAGGCGTCGTGTTATTTATTATGAATTAAAAATAAAAAAAATGTAGGGATATATCGACGACATGTCGTCGATATAGACCCCACATACCTCTTCGTTAATTTGACCGGATAAGTTGAAAAGGTAAAAAAAAAACCACATCTATACCGACGACACGTCGTCGGGATAGCCTACCCAAAGGGCGGGTTTATTTTCACCATTCTCGCATAACGTATACCAACGACACATCGTCAGGAAAAGGTGGAAAAAAATTAGTTTTGGAACGAGATTAGACCGACAACATGTTGTTAGGATAGCCTAACCTATGCCGACGACATGAAGTCGTCGCTAAAACTCCGTCGTATGAGACGACTTTTCTTGTAGTGTAACATCTTACTAAGTTATTTAGATTACACAAAATGGTTCTTGTAACGTGTTAAAATGGTTCTTTGCCTATGTTTGAACACCATCTTTTACTAAGAGTATCGAAAGGGTGTTTTATAGAAAAGTGCCGGCCCCGATAATACTTGAAATGTTTTGGGCCTGAGGCGTATAAAAAAAGCGGGCCCCTGTAATATAAACTCAATAATATTATATAAAAAACTATAATACAATCCCTTTTTTTTATTAAATTTAAAAATATGTTTGGGTCTTTTAATTTTTATGTGGGTTTAATTATAATTTGAGCTTTTTTTAAAAATAATTCGGGCCACATGTGTAAGTAATGGACTAATGTAATTGGGTTTAAACTAAAATTATATAGAATTTTTTGTAAATATATAAATATGTATATATAAAATACAAAAAAAAAATTAGAACCCTTGAGGAGACCGGGTCTTGGACGTTGGGCTGGCCTTGTGATAGAGCACACTAGTGGTGCACAAAACGGTTTTTTAACCCGAACCGGTTCAAAACCAAACCGAACCGGTTTGGTCAACAAAAAGTCAAAACCGGTTTTTTTTAACCCGGACCGGTTTGAAACCGGTTTGAGATGGGCCGTTGACCGGTTTGAAACCAGTTTTTAAGCGGTTTTTAAACGGTTCGGTTCGGGTTAAACCGATTTAAATGTATAGGTTTCAAACCGGTTTTAAACCGGCGGTTTGAACCAGTTTGAACCAGTTTGAAACCGGTTTGGTCTAAACCGGTTCGGGTATCGGTTTGAAACCGGTTTGGGTTTTCAAACCGGTTTTTTTGTGCATCTCTAGAGCACACCATATGTACACATTTTTAGACTCGTTACTACTTTGAAATCTCTAACCATAAGGAATTTAACATCATTTATTCCATTTGTTTTTCTCTGAAATATTATACGTTGACAAGAAACTATTGAATATTGACGTTGGTACCCAGTTGAACGGCTTAGGTAATATCGCTAGGTTTTCAAGTACTGGGGCATGTCCCTTATTTTGGTCCAAAAAGGCAACCACCAATATAGTAACGGATTATGGTTAATTAATATCGAAATGCCCCAGCATTCAAAGATTACGTAATCCATATATAATTCACATATTTTAAATGGAATCCTTTAAAACTCGAATAATCGGTTTTGCATGTTTTTAAGTTTTATGTTAATTGGGATTAAGATATTATTCACGTATTACCTGTTGTTATTTTATGAAAAATGATTAATGACGTATTATTATTTTAAAATACTCTAAAAATGATCAATATACTAACTTTAAATGTATAGATAAATAGAGGCGAACAAACGAAGATTGCCCGAACAGAATAGACCAAGACTGCCAGAGCAGTATACGTCAATGGTGGACGAGAAGATGAATGGAAAGAGGTTTCAATGAAGACTTGTAAGGAGTCATCAACAGAATAGACCAACCAAGTCTTTCTTTATTTCAATCTTCCAGGAGGAGTGTCACTACTAAAAACGACCATTTTCCATAGCCGAAAACCATCGCAAATGCCTATTTGCGACCATTTTCGGCACTCGGTTGTACCTTGGTTGGCAATTACTTTTGCGACTATTTTTTGCTACCGAAATATTCTTGGGATTGATTTTACGACTAGAACTTCCATCGCAAAATTAGCAACTGTACCTTTTTGCGACTGATTCTATGACTGAACATTTACTAAGTGAGATTGATGAGGAGCTGATTTAAGAGTTGGAAGAATCTTATTTGCACCAGTTGGATATGTGAAACATGACAGAAATGATTCAAACTTTAAATGGACATAACTTGGGTTGCGACTGGAATTATAGGGCAAATAACCGGTAGACGGAAAGGAATTGACGAGCTGTATCATGTGGCAAACGCCTTTGGCACTTTGGCCCAATTCTCATAACCAAATTCCATCATTAAGGGCTCCAATTTCGCCAATTAGTGAATTTCCACAATTTTTCCTCCAATTTTCAAAGTTTTCCTTTTTTAGTCCAATTAATGTCTGAATCTTTGATTTATGTAATTTGCATCTTTATTTTTGGTTTTAGTTTTAGTTTTAAATTGGTGATATGATTTGTAATCTAAAAAATTTGGTAAAGTTGCACAATTTAGAATTCCACTCTTTAACGGCATCTCATGTAATAGCTTTCTCATTCGGTTTTCTTCTATTAAAAGGTAAAAAAGTTCTTTGAGAATTACTTTTTTGTTATTTTCTTGCTCCCGCTTTGCATCAACATTGCGACAGAACTCTTTTCCAACGGATTTTGCGATTAATCTGTTAGCATCTACAACTGCGACCCGCGTCTTTTTGCGATCAATTTTGCTTTTGAATTAGCGACCAAATTTGCAACTGAATCTATTTACGACCAATTTGGCAACTAAAATCATTAGCTACCTATTTTGCATCCGGGCTTTTTGCAACCGATTCACTAGCACCTTATTTGCGATCAATTTGTTACCGCTTTGTAACTATTTATGACCACTTTTATTTTTAATTTTTCTTTAGTTTTTAGTTTTTTGTATTTAAATTTAATAATCAAATTATTAGATTAATAAATATTCAAATTTATCCAAAGTTCTCAAATTTTACATATTAACAAAATATTCAAATTATACACACATAACGTCAATAGACAATGTTTATATATAAATTATTCCCTAAAAGCTAAATAAATATAAAAATATAAAGAAGAATACTATATAACCAAATTACATTTTTGTAACCCAGCTTCAATGAAGGTTGTATAATTCTACATGTTAATTAACCACGTCAAAATACCATCGCTTCTGACCTACATGCTGATCAGATTCTTACAACAATTTGTTCTTGCTGCTGCGAATTTAATAAAAAATATCCAACCAACTAGCTAATTGGACTTCAATTTTGATCGATTCGCTGTACTTGCTACTGGCCTACTTGCTAACCAGATTTTATGCGTTCCTGACCGACTTGCTAACAAGATTTTATGTGTTCCTCATCACTATCATCATTCAAAGTTGGACCAGAACCAGAATTCTCAACAGTATCTCCATTAGCTTTCTTGAGTGCATCCACCGGTAAGGCAGGCAAAGAGGACTTCGGTATCCTGTTAATTTCCCGTGATAGAGCCGCGTGGACTTGTGGCTCAAAAGTAAAATCCTCCTCGTGATCCTCATTCGACGGAACCCTCTTAACTTACGAGGCCCTGTTATCCCCCTCATGCATGACAGGGGATTCCTCACGACGCCTCGTGCTTCCTCCTCGTCTACTACCGCCTCTACGTCCACCACGTCTGCCAACCATAATTGTTAACTGAAAGATATGCGAAAGGAAAATCTATGCCATCATTCTGGGTAATATTTAGGACTCAGTAAGCATGTAAGATGTTAATATACACTGTGCTATTAACTATTACGCTACTTGTTGAATTCTAGATATTCCCCTTTATAAGTGGAATTGAAACCCCAACACTTATCTCCATCCTAAGTTACAAGGCAATCTAAGGTCTAGAAGTCTCTAATGCTCTTGGCTTCGAGTTACCCATACTGTCATCCGTCATTGGGTCCCATTCTTTGTTTAAGTCAAGACATCGGGCATGTCCAAATCTCTCAAACTATGACTCTGATACCAACTTGTAAGGCCTAAAACCCGGGAGACCTTACTTTTTGGATATACTAATAAACACATAGCGAATTAAACTTAAAATAGAATAAAGGCATCGAAAATCTCATTCAAATTACAATATGTTCAAACATAGCGGAAACATTGTCTTAACATAAATTCAAATAACATAAATTAACAGCAATCTAAACTTGAAGGCATATTAAAAAGTCAGCTATGCTGTTGAGTTCTAACTCTACATAAAACTTTACATATCGTAAACGTTTTGACAAAACCTAACATTCATCAATACTAATAAAATCGTAGATATCATGCAATAACATTAAACATAAACCATTCGTGTCAAATATGCGCTTTTTCATTACCGTCAATTCCTTTAGGCATTACTCGAGATTAATCGAGGCCTAGTGACTGTCTAGGATGCTCGGTCTCGTCCGGAATCCTAACCTAAACAGAATCACGCCCCACCGTGATAGTAACATTGCTCGTGTGCATCCACACGACATTGACATGATAGCTAATCCCGTCGTTCGCACCAGTTGTATAACCGTTTGCTAGCCATAAAGGCCCCTGTATAGGTATAGCTAATCTTCATGTCTAGGACGCCCAGTCACATCTGGAATCCTAACCCAGACACGGTTTCATTCATCGCATTCGTTCCCGAAGGAACCACTAGAAGATTCGAGTTACATTATAGCATTCGTTCATTCATTAAACCTTTTAAGTTAAAGCATAGTACGTTTTATTAAAACATCATTCATTCAAACCTTTCGTAAACATTCAGGGCAAAACATTTCGTAAATCCTTTCATAAACATTCGTTTCGTAAACATTTTGTAAGTATGTGATATGTCCCAAACCATAGTAAAACTTTCAATAAAAAGGGACATCTAGAACTCACCTGACTTTCTAAGTTAATCCTCCCTAAGTGTATGGCTCGAAACGGTGCTAGGCTATCTGTTCGAGAGGTCATAAATGAAATTTGTTAACTTCACGATACAACAAAAACGATTCGTCCGAAATCCTACTTGGTCGAAAACCCTTTCGTCCGAATTCTCTGTTCGACCAAAATCCTTTTCGGTCGAAATCCATTTCGGTCGAAATCTTTTTCGCCCGAAATGTCTTTCATCCAAAAAACTATTTCGCTCGGAAACTATTTCGTTCGAAAACCTTTTCGCCCGAGTAGCTTTTCGATTAGAACACAATGTTCCTTATTTCGACCGAGAACCTTTTCGGACGAAAACGTATTTCGGTCCCTTTGACCACTTTTCGCTCCATTCATACGGTTCTTAGCCAAAATCGTCGTTTTCGATTCAAAATCCTAACTTTTTACGTCCAAACTGTCCGATTTTTATCCATGTCCGATTTTTACGACCACGGCAGAACAATAGGTTTTCAGGTCTGAAGTTATCATTAATCTCCGTATCTCTGATGGCAAACCTTATACGTATCGCCTCATACGTACAGATTCAGGGGTTATCAGATGGGGTACTAAACTAGCCATTCTATTAAACTTGGTAGTATACTCTCGGAGAGTCATACTACCAGCTTCCAGTTTAAGAAAATCTCTCTCGAGTTTGTCCATCTCATTATCTAGATAGAACTCCTCTATCAGTAATTTTTTTATCTCCTCCCAAGTCATTCGGTCAATAGCTTTATCTCCCAAAGCTATGACCAAGTTGTCCAACCAACATAAAGCTTCTGAAACAAACGAGTGAGCTGCATACTTGACCTTCTGGTCATCTCTACACTCACTAATCTTGATCACTGCTTCTATTTCTCTTATCCACTGATGACTAACAGTGGCATCCCTCGTTCCTTCAAACTTTGGAGGGTTTCCGTCTTTGAATGCCTTATAAGGACATCCCTTCTTTCCTTTCTTCCGAGGTCGTGCCTCATATGAATCATCAGATTCATCATAATAGAAATCATCTTCATCCTCATCATCTGGTTTATTAGTTCTTTCTGCCGGTTGAGTCTCATCATTCTTCTTTCTATTTTCCTCTAAGCTTGTTAATAAAATTGGCAGAGCCGTGTCTAGTGCTTTGGCAACAGCCATGTCTACAAGATTTTTAAGTTATAGATCTATCACAGGTTCCTCTACTCGCTCTTCTCTCTCCACATGTCTTATTTCTGGTTCGGTTACCTTCGAGGAGTATTAGGATTAACCCTTCCTCCTCTTCTGCCTCTGCCTCTACCTCTACCTCTACCAACCATTTCTACAAAAGATATGGATTGTTTTAGTATTCGCATGATGGATTGATAGCTAGAACACAAGTGTATTGTAAACATTAATAACTATGGCCACAACAAAATTAATCATTTACCCCACTTTCGGTGCTCTAGTTATCCTTCTATTATGCTTCATACTAAAATACTCATACCTTTCTCCTTTCCCTTGGCATCAGGCTATCTTGACTGGCATCTCTACTGGCATTATTACTATCTCTTAACCCTAGTTTAAGTCTAGATACTTGGGCAAGTATCTAAATCTCTTAAACTATAGCTCTAATACCAACTTACGACACCCACATCCCTACTCACCCGAGATCCCGGCCTCTTGTAGGATTTACTAATGAACATATAGTAAAACAGAGATCATACACAGTGGAAGACTTTAAAATACTATTTTATATCATAAATTTTGTCTTAATATACATTCTAAAGAAAGTACAACATAACTATTCTAATGCCAGCTCATCAGAGGATGCCAGATAGCCTGCACGATGCCTCTACTCTTGTCCCTTGCCTCTACTGAGGAGGCTACATCTTTTCCTCATACACATGCTTAAACATTTGTCAGCTTTACGCTGGTGAGTTCTAAGTTTTAGTCAAAAATGTCTTTGACCTCTGTCTCATTCATAAATGGATTCATATGACACGTATTAAAACGTCACATTAACTTATTGCCCAAACATAATACTTTATACTTGCACACTTGTCTTTCCGAGGTCATGTTAACCTCCAAGCGGTCGTCACCACTTATACATACCCTTGCACAGGTGTCTATACTACATTCCACAAAGGAATGCAGTACTTCTCTACGTCTTAAGTTGCAAGATATTATGTGGCATTTGGCCAGACGTGGCAAAATCTTTTCTCTCGTTACAGACCAATATGGTCCAAATATTTGACATGGCAAAACATGCCAAAACTCTATCCTTCTCTTTACTATTTATCAAGACAATAATTGTCAAGACCTCTGCTAGTCAAGGTAAAACCTTGACCTCTCTTCCATTACTTATCTGGGCACACCATGATAAGTTCTAAAATGTTTTACGTGTCAAAACCATTTTCTTTCTCAAACACTTTACTTTATGAATTCATGCCAAAAAGGCAAGTATTCATTTTCTTTCTTTCTCCCTCTTTCTCTTTCAAAATCATTCATTATCTTAAATCCTTGTAATGGTTTCTCCATGATATATCAGGAAGACATGGTGGTTATCTTCCCAGAGTAGTACCTCCAACAGAGATGTTATCAGGAAAGAATGACGGGTCCAGGAGGGATTTATACACCATTCTTTCCTTATACAGAACATTCTGTTTGTCAGATAGCTACATACCAGTCGGATGGTTACCCAACGCTTCTTTGATATTTCATGATTAATCCCTTACTTAGCTTTAAGATTTAAACATGTTTCATACATAACCTCTTGCAACATGAATGCTATCCCAAATATTTAAATCAAAGGTATATAGCATTTATGTAAACCTTTCTAGCATGCATACCGGCCCAAAACATTTAAAGAAAAATATTAAAAAGGGCCTCATAGAACTCACCTCTAACTTCCTTCTCTTTCAAACAATCTTTTCGTGCTTATGTAAACAGCACAATGACTTGGATCAAGGTCCAAAGTCATTATAACATTACTTAATCATAAGTTCCTAACTTAGTGAAAATAACCAAGTCATTAGGAACTTATTGGAACCTTACCTCGGCACTATCTCTTTCGAATTAGGACTGAAAAGTTGGCAACCGGACTTCCCTACGTGAACCGGGCCTTTTAAGCACGCTTACCGAGGCTAAGTGTGTGTTTCTAAGTGTGTTGGGACCGAGCGAATGCTCTAAAATCGACTCACATGTCCAACTATTTATAGGCTGCTTGTCGGGTCCATAGCGGACCGCTATCTCTATACATGTCGGTTCGCTATCCAAGTATGGCGGTGTAATTTGCTTAACGGGCACATAACGGACCGTTATACTTCTCAAGTCGGTCCGCAAGGAATAGATTGCAGCTAGCAGACCGCAACGGACTCCATATCGGTCCGACATCCATCCTCCATGTGTCAGTCTTCAGTGATTAGTCACTCGACACGTGTCACTCCCCGGTTGATTCCTTGCCCTCTACATAGCGGACCAATATCTTTTACAGATGTCTGTCCGACATCTGTCTACTTTCATAAATTTTTAGTTTTAGTCCCTGGACTTTGATTCAATAGCATTTTAATCCCTTACACTTTAATATAATGTCACTTTAGTCCCCTGGTGTTTCATCAAATAACAACTTTAGTCCCTCCACTTATATTTCTTTAAAAATTGGGGTGTTACAGAAAATAACGCAAATAACCAAACAAAAAACTAATCAAACTTAATTTTTGCTATTGCCAAGTATCCCCTGCAACGATGCCAAAAATTTGATGTCGTCCAGATGGTTTACGAAAACTAAACGAAAACCTAACCTAGACACTCTAGTAATACTCTAGAAAACCTTTAAACTAGACCGCACTGACAGGCAACTGTACCTATCGAATGTAGTCGAGCCTAATGGTAAACCGGATATCAAACCCTAGAGACACAAAAAATAACTAAACTAGACTCTAACTAGAACTGAAATATTTGGTTGCGGGGAATTCTATAACTAAGATTAAACTAATAAACTCAAAAGTGTAACCTTTCTGATTCCTATGTATTTTATGCCATGCAATAAAAGATTTCAACCTTACATTTATTGTTCATATACACTTACAAGCATACACGCGTTCATTATAATACAATATTAATGAAAATAATCTTACAAACCTCGAGGACCAAACTTGACCAAAACTCAAAACAACATCAATTCTACAAAACTACAGGGACCATTCTTGTAAATATCAAAAAGGGCACAAGCACGGTCGTGCTTAGTCCTAAGCACGGTCGCGCTTAAGCCACGACCACGGTCGTGCTTATCATTAAGCACGGTCGCGCCTCTTATACAGTTTGACTCTGAAAAGGTCAAACCGACTCAAATCTTGTCCAAAAATAAATTGTAAACGTGTTCTAGAATTCACGAAACTTGCAGAAGACGATATTCGGTGGATCAAGTCCTAAACACGACCAAATACACACGAATACACGCAATCTCGCACCAAACAACCGGACCTTCCTTTCTTAATCAAATCGTGTATTTTTGTTAAATATCAGACGAATTAAACTAATTTAATTCATTCATACGACCCCAATAAATATCCCGCAACCCTAAATCTATCATTACATCGTCTCTATTCCTCTGCCGATCAAACAAGCCGCGAATTCCTACTTCGAAGCCGACTGCACTTGTTGTCCAATCTAAACAGGTTAGTAGTAGTCCAATTGGTTCGTCTCTTCACCCTGATCAAAAGCCCTAAATTAATTCGTTGCTACATTACGCAAATAATCAGATTTTAAAACTTGGTATTGAAATAAAAACGATTTAATCGAACTACACGATGGATGTGTTATAAATCCAAGTAAATAATGTGATTGGATTCGCAATCATCTAATTAATGAAAACCCTATGAATTCCGACAAGAATAATACAAGAATCAAGCGAATTGTGTCTGAAAAAGACCAGACACGGTCGCGCTCATCAAAGAGCGCGGTCGTGCCTGAGCAAGCACAGTCGTGCCCGAGAGAGGCCCGGTCGTGTTTACCGATCAAACCAAGTCCTGACCTAGTCAAAACCCTAGGCGCGGTCGTGCCGGATACGGACGCGGTCGTGTCTCAGGACCAGACTCTTGTTTTGACTTCTGACCAACCACGGGCGCGTTACCGACCAAGCGCGGTCGCGTACGTGCCGGGCGCGGTCGTGCCATATACAAGCACGGTCGTGCTCATCCCTCAAACAGAATCTTTACTTTTATTTTTATTCTGTTAATTTGATAAATAAATAACAGTTTAAATAATTATTTTAAGACAAACCCTACACGTTTAAGAATGACAAATTCACTTCCGTCATTAAATAACGCAAATCAATAACACATATACATTGTTCATTAGGTCGAACCTAGCAATCTACAACACATCGCTGTTTTCCATTTGCTTGTGCAACCTACACGCTACATAACACGTGAGTTACATAGCCCCTCTTTTACTCTATTTTACAAACGTTTTGGGGTGGAACATGCGTTCTATTTACATGTTTTCAATTATACACATATACAGTTCCATCCTATGCATGTTTACAGTTTTGCGCTTTGTGCTTGAGTACATTTTGTAGACCAATTATTATGCTCTTCATGTACAATCATTAACTAACAGCCGACAGTAAACAGTGGTAGATCTATTGAGTCTGACAAACCCACCCAGGTAGGGTGACTGTTACTGACAACACAAATTTTGAGTGCAAGTTACAAAGGTTTGATTGTATAGGTCACACGATGTTTTCCTCTCCATAAATGCCTTAATTGTCATGATTGTATTGAACTGTATGCACACAACACGTATTTTGCTATCACGCGATTAAACCTATGTTTTCTCACCAACTTTCTAGTTGACCCTGTTTTAACCATGTTTCAGGTACTAATGTTTGAAGTGATCAAGATATGCTACACATAGGACTTTGGGCCTAGAATTTAATTAAACTAGCTTATTTGATGTAATTTTCATTATTGTTTGGTGGATTGAATCTATGTTTTGTTGAACTTATCTATTTGCAATGAAAACAATTAATAATTATTCAAACTTTAGCAAACCATGAGCAATGAACAGTCTGCACGCTTCACGCCCCGACGTTTCCGCCGTCGGTTGGGGTGTGACAAAAAGTACTAAGAACTCACTATTGACACTAAACTATCAGACAGAAGACTCGGGTGAAATCAAGAATAAAGAAAACACTACCTAGATTAGAATCCTACTTATAAAACTCGGACTTCCCTCGGTTATGGGGTTCTAAGGATAACACTCTCAGACAACCTAGTGGATCCGTAATCAATCTCAGGTGTCACCAAAAGAAAACTCTAAGGAATGTAAAACGCTCACCAGAAGTTGGATTACCTTTCAGTCTCTTCAATTACACTAAAGTACCCTATAGATAGATCACTTTTCAGTCTCACTATCACAATACATTCAAAGAATGCAAGGGGTAATCTTTGAACAAAACGATAAGATACAGACTAGCAAGGATACTAAGAACCTAGGGGAAACCTCCTTTTAGAGTGTTTACAACTGAACACCTAACACCGAACACTAACCGACTACTTCTCACCTTTCAGCTATCGAGATATATAGGAATAACACTCAGATCTAATGAATTATCAATCAACGCTCCTATGGTTTACTTGGCTTTAGCAAAACCATAAACTAATCACAAACACAAAGTAAGTAACCTAAATATGCAACTATAACTGAAAGACATTCAACAAGAAGCATACGGAATGATGATCAATCATAAATCAGTACTAAGCATGCACATACATCAAATCAATTGAACTAAGATTGTCTACAATAGAATCAAACCATCATAAATAACCATAAACCAAAAAAGATCCAAACTTTACCAAGTATTCATCACAAACCTAGGTAGCTAACATGTATTTAGCTAAGAAACCTGATCAAAAACATCAAACCAGAAGTAATAGTCATGAACATAATCTCAATCAAAACAATCGAACACTCGAGAATCAACAACAACAACCGAATGATTAATGTTTAACAAACCCGAGGTCCAAAGCTTCGATCTTTACCTGCAATCGCTTACTCTAACTCAAAAATCGCCCTAAGACTCTCCTCGGGCAGCTAATAATCGAACTCCTTTGCATAATGGCAATCAAATATAGATTTAGGGTTTTTTCACGGATTTTATAACTTTCGCGTACCACAAAACAAGCATGGAGGCCCTTCGTGTACCGCGAAGGCCAAAACAGTCGGTCCCGGATCTGGAGTTTCTCGCGTACCGCGAAACTTTTCCTCCCCATCTTCGCGTACCGCAAAGAACTTGATTTCAACATTTTCCCTCTTTTTCTCCGGACTTCTTCTCGTGCTCGATTTCTTCATGATATATCTTCTTCTTCCACATAAGCACCTGTAAACAGAACATAGACTCAATACGAGCAAAAAACAAATAAAAACGACTACAAAAACTATCTAAAATGCACAAACACAATAGGATAAAAGACATGTGTTTTGCAACACATCAGAGCCCAATATGGTGACATGTTGGGATTCCAAATATTGGGCCGAACAAACTGGGAATGGCCTTGAGGCTGTTGGTGCCCACGAGACTGATTGCGGCTTGAAGATGGGCCTCCACGGCCTATTCTGCGTGGCTGGTCCCGGCGGCGCGGCTGCTGTCGACCACCGGTACGTGGTAGTTGTGGATCATGTCGTGGCTGAGGTGGCTCGTGAAAAACATTGACCACAATTATAGGGGATGATGCTACGGAATCCCGTGTCTGTTGGCGTCTCTGTCCCAAGTCCAGAAGGTTACACGCCTCTTCCCATGAATGGAGACTTTGATTGATGATGGCAGCAGCCCTTGAACCTTTGTTGTTCAGAAAGAGGCTTCGAATTCTAGTCTAGGCTTCAAAGGCTGTTGATTCAGATCCAAGGACACGAGCCAAGAGGTTGTCAGAGATTGATCCATAGATCCACTGTAAGACTATGGAGTCGATTTTGACCCAAGACTCGTAGTTCGGATCGTTGCAGGCTGGAGCAATTGTAACGTCGATGTGATGCAACACATCGTATCCTCTGGCATGCGATCGAAAGAGTTTGACCTAGGAGGCGTATGTTTGGTTGTTTTAGATGTTGGTGATAGAATAAACAGGATGAAGGATATCAGTTTTCTTGGATGATTCTCCTTTATCAGTCATCTAGTTCTTGAGATAAAAAGAAAACAGAAAAGAAAAATCCGGCCAGGTAGGACCGGCAACCAGATAGAAGAAGAGGGCGGTTGTGGTAAGAGCTAGGGTACCGGCTCTGATACCATATAATTCTCAGTAAATCGATAATTGTATTGAACAGTAAAAGGGCTATAAATAATACACAGAAATCTACCTAAATCCCTTAAAATCAGGGATCAAATATACATAAGTTAACTACTAAAAATACAGTAATAATTACAGAATAAACTGCGGATATTCATCCTCTAATAAAAGGATGGAAATAGTGTATAGCTACTAGCCTAATGTTATGTTTGACGATAGTTATGGGTGTATTACTTTCTCTCGTAGGTGTCTTGATATGCCCTAAATTATACACGTTTTGCATGCATAATAATCCCCATATTATGGTACTAATTGATTAAAAGCCTTGCAAACGATACTTAATGCGTTAATATTTCACAATTGCATGTTATTCGGTGTTCCAAGATAAAATGAGCAAAAACCAGCCTAAACATGAAGAAATCAAGCTTTTAGAGGACCAAACCCTAGCATTGACCCCCAAGAAGTCAAACCAGGCCAACACAAGTCAACCAACAGCTAAAAGACAAGCCTGGGGAGCAGATAGAGGGATGCATGGTCGTGCATCCCTTTGCACAGTCGTGCATTTCATGTTTGGCATCCCCAGACTCTGGTACACTGTCCTTTGTACCCTGTTTGATTCCCGAGGTGTTTGCACGCCCGTGCAATCCAATGCACGGACGTGCATTGCTCATTTTGAGGCCTTTAAATAGATGGCTTGAGTTCTTCATTGAGAGATCCCTTACAAAACCCAAGAACACATGAGAGAAAGCTTATTTCGTAGTTAGAGTGTAGTAGTAGTGAGTAGAGGGGCTCTTCCTCCGTGTTCCGCAATAGGGGAGCCTACGAAACTCAGCGTTATGCTAGTTAGTATGTTCATTCGTGGGTATACTTTTTGTATTGCTAGGGTGAAGATTAAGTTTGGTGCATATTAATGTTTAACACATTAATCCAAGTGATATGTTTATGTCTTTAATCATTCGTCCTTAAAACCATCTTTTCGGTGGGCTTTTATTATTGTCTAAATCCGTCTTTATATTTGTGATTGTTCTTGATTTTAATGTGTAAGATCGTAAAACCTTTTTAATCAAACTTCTCTTGAAGCTTGTACGTCTTTATACAAGCAGAGATTGATAAGCCAGGGCTTGGTTAACACTATTAATATCGTACGTCTTTGTACGAACTTATTATGCGACCAGGAATCGGTGAACTCATGTTGGGAACGGTACGTCTTTATACTTAGTCCCATTGTTGCACCACCTCCCGGTGAACAAAATATAATCACCTATTTAACTCTAATACAAAGAATTTTACGTTCGATGTCTTAAACCAACCCGAAGATGACCATTCGAAGGGTTGAGGGTAATTGTTATCCTTAACGGGAGGCACTACCACTTTTTAAAAATTTTAATTAGCAAATCAAATGTTGTGAGGACAAGGCTCTAGCGGTTACTCGGGTCACAAGTTTGTAATAGTCACATCACTGTATTAGTCAACTTAACATTATCACGTACCAAGCGGATTCGAATCCCGAAGCAATACTCTTCGTGACCTGATCATCTCCAAGATATTTAATTTTCTGGTATTTACTATTCTGTTCGTTACATTTCTGTTACACACATTACGCGCGCTTTTGTTTTTCTTTTATTTACTTTTCTGTCATTTACTATTCTGCTTCACAAGCACGCAAAATCCACTCACTAATTGATCCGGCTAACGATAACAAAAGTTAAGTACCGGAACTCGACCGTGTCCATTGATACTTGGTTCTGACCTAAACTATATTACGCTGCGATAGGTACACTTGCCTATTATGTGTGTTTTTAAGTTAAAGTAATTATCATGTTATAAGTTTAACCTGATCTCGTAAAACCATCCTAAAAGTATATTTATTATATTTTTATACTAAAAACGACACATCATGTCTGTAATTGCAAGGGGAAGGTTATATGATCACTATGAAAACTGCTTATGGGATTTTTCCGAGATACTGCCGTCAATTAACTGTTTCTGCGCATGAACTTATAACTTTCTGATACAATGATCATTTAAAGTTGCAGCAGTTTTGGGAGTATAATAGCCAAGAAACTGTTTTGTAAATTATAGGCAGTTGCAACCGAGAAACTGTCTTAAGAATGTAGAGGTAACACATATCTGATCAGAGAGATGATCTCAGTCAGCCTTATAAATCTTGAAAAACGCAAACGCAACATTCATAATCTATAAATATATGAAATGGTTAAAATGTCAATTGAAAGTCGTGTATCTCAAGTAATCAACATATTTGATGTTTAGTAAGGGTTGATTCCTTAACCACAAGCTAACAAAAGGAGAAACGAGGAATAAATTACAGGTATTTGAACATCAGCCTGGCATAAATATTTGCTTTTTATCGAGCATACAATTGTGTTATCATGTAATCTTCAACTGTTGAGACAGACTGAACTTCGATCTGGCTTTCTCCGGTGAAAAAAGCAGGTTGTTTAGGATGAGGCAACACACCCTCACTGACCAGCATCAGAACAACTGACAACATAACTGGCCTATCTTCTGCATGATGTTGTACACATAACAATGCAACATGTATTGATCTTAGTACTTCAGAGACGACACATGATAACTGTAAAGATCCACTCATCAATTCAATGGACCTGCCTTCAATATAAAGTCTCCATGCCTACATCAAACGAAAATACGTATTTAAAAGAATTAAAGTTTCTAGTCAAGATATTGGGATTTAGTGTTACAACTTAGCTTACATGTCCAAGAAGGTTATCTCTGTGATCTCCATGTGAGAATTCTCTGTTTTTCTTGCCGCTAATTATCTCCAACACCATAACACCAAAACTAAATACATCAGATTTTATAGAGAAACGCCCGTGTACTGCATACTCCGGAGAAATGTTACCACTGCAACATAATAAACTTACATATTAGTATTGGAGTTTCTCTTTTAGTCTCATCTTCATTTTCTTTGATGATATAATATTCAAGTTACGGAGGATCCTTACTACGTTCCGACTACTTTCTTTGTCTTAGAAGTGGTATCTTGTCCTACAAAGTTTCTCGCAAGGCCAAAGTCGGATATTTTTGGATTCATGTCACTGTCGAGCAATATGTTACCCGCCTTCAGATCTCTGTGGATAATTTGAAGGCGGGAATCTTGATGTAGATAGAGAATACCTCGAGCCATCCCATGTATTATATTAAATCGTTGAGGCCAGTCAAGCATCATACTTCTAGTTTCATCTGCCAAAAGGTGAGTACTAAGTCATGTGCTATTGTATAAAATTTGAAAGTAAGATACTTAGTATAATCATAGGGTGAGTCAAACCAAAGAGAAAAAAATCCAAGCTTTTGTTAGGCATGTATTCATAAATCAAAATCAGTTCATTTTTATGAATGCAACATCCAAGAAGCTTCACGAGATTCTGATGCTGAAGTTTTGCAATACAAATGACTTCATTCTTGAACTCATCAAGTCCTTGTTGGGATGTCTCTGAAAGCCGCTTCACAGCAATTTCTCTTCCGTCTTCCAACACACCCTAGAAAGTTAGGTTTATGATTAAGAGCTTGTGAAAACTTATAGTTCTGTAGATTTTATAAGTTTCTGATTCATGATAGTTATAAGCAATGCATTCTGTCTAAGAAACATGAAAAAATTACCTTGTAAACAGCACCAAAGCCGCCTTCCCCAATCTTATTGGAGGCAGTGAAGTTACCTGTCGCCTTGGCTACTTCAAATAGGCTAAAAAATGGTAAATCATCAAATTATTCCATCGGTAGACTTGTATTCTTTTCATCAAACACATATCTATTTCCTACAAAACAATATGTTCTATTGCTCTCTGTTACATGATTTTTTAAACTTTGTATCATATATTACAAAATTGTCAACATTAATTGCTCTTTTGTGTTACCTCGTCCTTTCATGTGAGCCTTTTTCTTTATATTTCGGCAAGCATACGCCACTGCAAAGATAATTGACAGCGTTGATGAAAGAAGTACCATTTTAAGTATTAATCTGATACTTTTGTTGGAATCGGGTTGGAAGTCCACAAGACCTTTCATTAAGAAACAATAATAGTTTAGCACATAAGCTAAAAACACAACAATAGACCAAATTTAGAAGCAAAAAGTATACTTTCTAACTCAGAGGCTTCCACTCTTATGTAAATATCTTGAACTGCATCAAACTCTCTGGTGTCTAAAAGCTCAACAAACCAAAGTAGACATCCGGTTCCTCCATTTCTGATATCTAAACTTCCATAGCCGGTACAAGAGCAATTCCTTTTGCAAGCCGTCTCACATTCTCCAAGGGTCATGTTCACATCATACCACGACCATCGTGTATCAGGTACCTTCACTCCTGCAATTTTCCAAAACCTGTCCCCGTTCCCACAATTTAACGGCTTTTTGCGAATACACCCACTAGCCCAATCAGATGCCTTCCATTCTTCTGAATTTCTTGGTTCAAAACCTTGCATACATGTACAAGGTGGATGCTTGTTAATGTTACAAAATCCATAAGGACCACAGAGTGAAAAACGATCACAAGTATCCACTAAACTGTCAGCATACACAATCCAGTCTTTGATTCTCTCAATCCACTGCAAAATCTTTGTCTTCCCATCCCATCTCAAAACTACCCTTTGAACAACTGAACTTTTAAGTGCATATCTATGGTAGATTTCCTTCTCATTAACGACAAACTCGGTGGAGTAAATCCCATTTTCTTTTTCAATAGGAAATCCACTAAAACCGAGACCATTCCATGGTCCAAGTCTTGATAATAAAACTTGACCTCTCCACCCAAACGTTTGTGGATATCCATTTGTGTCGATTATACTACTATACTCTCCTACAGAAGGATCATCAGGACTCTTCCAAGATGTCATGCACCTCTGTAACCCTGTTACCAAGTCCTTCCCGAATTTCATTCCTGGAAGAAATGTGTCACCAGGATAGTCAAAACTTTGCCAAATCAGATTTTTATTTTCATTCCAAACAATTAGATTTCCAGTATCCAGAAGCTGCACCACCAGACTATTACTCCCCACAGGTACCGTTGAATTGGATGACCAGAACTCTGTACTGTTTCAACTGAGAACTTGTAAGTTTCCATTTCTGCTAAGTTTGAGCATGCCTGATGTATCTGCAAGTGGTGTCTCCCTGTTAGCAACCCATACAACAGTTCCATATGATATCTTCTTGTACCATATCCCCATGTATCGGTTCTTGGACTTCCCGGGACTGAAAAGGCCGACTTCAAACATTTCCCCTTCAGAAACAAGGGTTTTACCATCTTTGATTTCTTGATTTGTAGATATGGTATCTAGTGAAGAGCAATCTGAAAGCAGCAAGATCAAAGCAAGAAAGAAGAATACGTGTGTGGATTGGTCCTCCATTATTGATTCAAAGGAAAGAAATGGAAAACTTTTATTCAAAGTTCTAGAGTCAACTGAATATTGTAGTCTATATTCAGCATTTCTACTTTTAGCATGAAAATTTCCCTTTTTATTTAATCCGAACTTAATGATTGTTTTAAAACATAAATAATGAAGTTTATAATACAAGAAGCATTATAAACTTATAACAAGAAGCCCACTTTTCCATTTACCCCTTCAATTTATGTTAAAACACCATAACTTTTAATTAGTTATAAAAATATACGTAGAATTCAAATAATGTTAGAGATAGAAGCAATATCAAAGCAATAAAGAAGAATATATGTGTGGACTGGTCTTTCATTGAATTCTTGATTTTTTGAAAACCCGCCTCTCAGAAGATTTATATACTTCCATTGATTTCTTGATTTTCACGACCTTGACTAACGGCGAGAGTAATTCCTATTGAAGGGCATTTTTATTTTTATGACAAATTTTGTTTTCAACATATTTTACATCAATTAATTTATATATACATAGTACTTTATATTAATTAAGTTATTTTATTTATTAGACTAAAAGAAAAGATTTTATCAGAAAACAAAAATTACTTATGATATAATATGGCACGCGCTACACATACACCGCGTGACAATCTAATCCAACACCACTTTCAAACGGCCGTCCAAAGTCGGACGGCCGTTTACAGAAAAGGGCTAACGTCACGTGTCAGACGGCGTTTTAAAACACCTACGAGACGACCGTTTAAGAGATGGCTTACGTCAGCTTTCTTCACTCTGAACGGCCGTTTAGCTTAAGGCAGACCGACCGTCCATATTTTTGAATTAAAATAGCCTTAAATGTTTGTTTGATTTAGAGGAAGATTTCCAACATACAAAAGAATAATAAGTTTTCATAAACAGACTAGAAAAACATGGTTGCTTTCTAGACAAGGTATAAGAAGTTCGTCTTGAAAAACCTTTTGTAAATAGACACGTTCTTTCGGAAGACATTGTATTGTGATTAAAAGTAATGACAATATAACAATCTATATATTGTGTATAATGTGTACTTACATAATTAATTGAAAAACTTTTCTATATGTACTTTATGCAAAGCCAGTTTTTATAACATACAAAAGATGGAAAATGATGTATCTTCTTATCAGAAAATATACTCTCAAACAATTTAAAAACATAGTTCTAAATAGAAGATCGTTTGCACAAACGGTTGTCAAAAATCTATTGTAAGTTTATAACTTTCACGTAAGGCTCACATCTTGTGAATAAAAAAAAGAAAAATATTACCATAGGTGAACCCTCTAGAAGATTCAGAGGATGATTTCCATCATACTGAAATTCGTCATGATGATCTTGACATTTGTGAGCCTTCAAATTATTCTGGGAAACATGAAAGTAGAAGACCTCATTTCACTATGATTCACAATCATGGAAAATGAAGAAGTTTTATCTTGAAAGAGATTGAAGATTTGGGTATAACTTTTAATTATCCAGATAACTCTGCAAACGTTGATCATGATTACTTTAATAAAAGGGAACAAAATCTTAGATTGTCTAAAAAAGAGCTTTTATCATGTGTCATATGTTGGACAGTTTTTGTGATTACAAGTAATGATAATATAACTACCTATATATTGTGTATATTGTGTACTTAAAAAGTTTCTACATGTCCTATATGCAAAGTCAGTTTTTATAGCATACAAAAGATGGAAGATGTTGCATCTTCTGATCATAAAATATACTCTCAAACAATTCCTAAGAACTGTCTGGTTACATATGTATATATTCTTCCACTTGGTGAATCATCCACATGCCCTTCATTCTTCATTGAAAGCTCCATATAAAGTAGTATTAAACTTCACCTCATCAGTCCTTCCACTGTGTTCTTTGCCTTGTCTTAATTTCAGAAGAAGATTTCCATCATACCGATGTAGCTCAAACCAATTTATTTGACGGTTCAATTTCAAATGACTAGCAAGTCAAGACGAGGCAAAAGCAAAGCAACAAGCAAGCAGTATGAAAAGAGTGCACTGGAAATGTGACTCCATCAGTATTTATATCAAGTCTGATCACTGAATATGATAAGAAGAGGATAATAGGAAGCACGGAAGATCTCCATACTATGTTCCACTTTCTGCATTACTCAATAACAAACTTATGCACATGAAGCGCCGGATCATCACCACTATAACAAACTTCTACACATGAAGCGGTGGATCAAAAACGTATTTGTACTTTATGCAGGCTATTTTACTATGTCCGATTTTTAAGGAATATTTCCAATATACCGATGTTCCTTGATTTACATCTTTGTCATATGAATGGCTTAGCTTCTTATCACGTTGGATCAGAGAGATTTAAGCTTATCAAACTAATACATGGAGCCACATCATCTTTCTTGTCTTCCTGTTTAGGAGGTTCTTGTTGCTTCGAGTTTTGTTGATTTTAACAATGCACTGCCTCAATTTCTAAAGGTATGCAAACTGATTCCAACCTTTTAATACAATTTAAATCTCCATGGGTCCAACATATATGGTTTGAATGACATATAGGATCCCGAAGGCTCTAGAGAAATATGTGTGAAGTGTGTCAGATTATGTGAGAGGTTATTCATTTGTAATGTCCTCATCATCTAAATGGATGTATATCTGGACTGGTGTTTTGTCCTGTTTGTGAATCCGATCGGCACCATATCCACCGATAATATGCTTCGTCCATCTGTAAAATCAGATTTAGTGTTAAAAAAAATACAAGACGCCTCTTCGATTTCTAAAACTTATTGATACTACAACAAACATTGAGTGATCGTGTACGATGACAAGGCAAATCCACATTCACTTCTACACTCTTCCACTCTTTGAGAAAGGTAGAGAGAGTGCTTGTATTAACAACGAATTTGGGAAAATCACGACCTATCCATGTTCTAAGCATACAATCTATCCTCTACCAAGTCTTAGAAGTGACCAAACCATTCATTGTAAGCAATTTCTCATCAAATTTTAGTAGTTGAGCTTTTAAAATGGGTTTGTTGTACAAACATCAAATTTTAGCATGAAAATTCTACAATTGATATTTCTAATAAGTCTCTAGTCCTTGAGCTTTTAATGCATTTTATATAAATTGTTGAGTTGAACCTTGATTATTATTTATAAAGGATTATAATTGTTAATAAAGTTGTTAGTTATCATACAAAAACAAATGTAGGACAATGTAAAAATATTACCCACTTCGTCTAATATTGTGAGTAAGGTATCAATCCCATGTGCTCGGAAGACATTTCCCCATGCATGTGGTTATGATTTGCCTAGGTGGCCCACTACATTGCCCTCCACCTTTCGGTGTTCCACTCATTTCATAAAAAAATATAAATTAGTGTGTATATATATATGTATTAAATTAATGCATATCTTGTGGATCATCTCATTCGGTCTAGGCCCAGGCCCACCGAATACTTTATGTTTTAGTATAAATAGATGTGTTTGTAACAATATTCGGGTTGGACGACTGAGACAGTCAGAGAGTAGGACGAGTTAGACAGTTTAGACGAGTTGTTAAGCGACGCTTATATTGTTTTTCAGTTGTTTATCAATATACGAATCGTTTGACAATCAATTGTGTCTCGTCCTTATTGTTTATACCTACAAGTCACGTGTCGAGTCTGTTTCCGCCAGGTTCAACACGTTGTTAAATTCGTTGATTGAAGATCCTCATGAATCCAGACCTTACAATTGGTATCAGAGCCTTAGCGCTCATTCGGTGAAGCTTGCAACGGAGTTCTTTGACTCGTGAGGTATCAAAGTTACTGTTTTTGAGTTTATTTGAACTGACTTGTGTTTTTGGAAGAGTTTCAGGACAGATTGACAGGTTTTGGACCTTGTTTCTGTCACGTTTGTTGAAGTTTACAGTTGATCAGTTGCTGTTTCGGCTTGAAAATCAAAGTTACTAGTAAAATTTCTTCATCTGAAAGACTGCGGTTCTGCAAGTTTGCGGTTTAGCAACTTTGCGCTTTCCAAGTTTGCGGTACCATCAAGTTTGCGGTCACTTCAAGTTTGCGGTCACTCAAGTTTGCGGTATTTGAAGTATACAGTTTTTCAAAGTTTGCGATTTTTTCAAGTATTTGGTGTGAATACTTTTTGTTACTTATTTTTCACGTGAACTTGCGACATGGGAGAAAGTAGAAAGGAGATGATGAAGCAAGAGTTAAATATGTTCAATCATGTTAGTGGTGAAAATTTGGAGGCTCAGATTAACATATTCACGCACTTGTTAACGGAGATGAAGAGTGCTGAAATACAGTTGACAAAGGGAAAAATCAACAAAAGGCTACTCAACTCTTTACCAATAACCTGGAACTTCAACTGCACCGCCATCAAGAGAACCAAGGATATGTATCAAACATCCTTGAGTGAGCTGATTTCTATTTTGTACTCTTATGATATGGATGATATACAGTGTCACGTTAATCATATGAGTTCAATGGATGTTTTCTGAAACTGTTGGAACTAGTACATCTACTTCATGTGAATCAAAGGCACTTGTGAGCCAGCAGGACAAGAGAGATAAAGTTCAAGATTTGGAAGTGAAACAACATCATGCCTTCGTGGTTGAGATCATGGACACTGAGGTAACCAAAGATCTTTGCTCTGCTATTTGTATTGAGAAAGTCAATTGTTACAAACATGATAACGATATCTTAAATCCAGAAATAACAAAGCTTAGATATTCCAACTCAGAACACAAATGATCAGAAAAGATTTTCAAAGATAAAATTGAAGCAAGCAAAAATGATTTTTCAAAACTTGAATTGGAATTTAGCAATAAGGAATGTCTTTATCATGATGCATTAAAACGGATTGACGACCTTAGCTTAAAATTAAATGATGATGTGACTCAATTGGCAAATACTAAACTAACAATCGAGAAAATTAAACACTCTCGATCAGTAGTTTATGACATGATAGATTCTCAAGTCAGAAAGAAAGGGAATCCGGGGGTGAGTTATCATGCTGTGGAACATCCATTTAATGAAAATTTTTCATCTTTACCCAATGACTACCCTGAAAATGTTGAGATGGCTTACGGTCTGGGATATGAGCCTTCATCATCCAAGCAGTCAACTCCTGCGACTGCTAGTCCCGTGACCCCCGGTATGAATATTGCTAATGTTTCTAAGCCTTGTGCAGAGGAATGTTTAGTAGAAGATTGGGATACCGATGATGAGGAAGAGAGTAAGGAAATCATAGAGAGTATAATAGAGAGTCTGTTAGGAGAGATGAAAGTAGAGATCACAAGCACACTGAGAATACAGATTACTTGAAAAGGTCACCTCCTCAGTCATCATCATGGTTCGACAAATCGGGATATGTTCCTTATGCTAGGAAGCAGACATGATACACATCGTCCTTATGAGCCCTATTATTTGCAAAATCAGAGGGCTACACCAAGGGAAAAGTATTATTCTAAGCCAATGAAGGTTGAAAAACCTAAGGCAATGAAGAATAAGCATCCCAAAGTTAAGCCTTCCGATGGTGATTGGAATGCTGCTAAGAACAAACAAAGGTTTTTCGTGAAAACAAGCAATGTAAAAAACCTAAACATAAAGTGAAACCTAAAGTTAGTACTCCTCAAGTAACTAAAAAGTTTGTTAAACCTACACCAATTTGGAAAACTAAATCAAAAGCAGTTGAATCACCAGTGTTAGAGAACGATAAGGATATGTGCTTACAGAAAGTATCTTACATTGATGCTTTGGGAGTACCTAGGACCACTATGGCTTGGGTACTTCTATCTAATTAACTTGCTTGAATCATGCAGAGCCAAGGAGGACTGTCAACAACCTATGGTACGTTGATAGTGGTTATTCCAGACACATAATTCGGGACATCTCTCTGCTACTTGATATCAAACACTTTGATGGAGGGTATGTTTCCTTTGCATGAGACAAATGAGGTAAGATCAGCATGAAAGGTATGGTCACTAATGGTACTCTTTGTTTTGAGGATGACAATTATGCTTAAAATGTTTTTACAAAATCCTTTGATCTGACCAGATTCATTTTTCCGGTTCAGTGTTTCAAAATGTTCTGCTTCGATTAACGAGTCACAAGTTCGGTCACCAAAAATAATTTTTGTTTATTTTGTTTTTCTTAGAATACAAATTTTGTTTTGTTTATTAATTATACAAAAGCAAAAGTTTTGGGGGAGAAAATTCAAAAAAAAATATATCAAAAATACCAAAAAGATTTTATCTTTGAGTCTTTCTATTTTAAATCCAGAAAAATACAAAAAGATTTCATGTTTATGTCTTGTTTTATTACTATGAAAATTGAGAACTCTGTCAAATAGGAAATGATGGTACATCATTTTAGAAGTCGGATCATCATATGTAAGGCCTGTAGTTGAAAAGATTAGGATCTTAGGGTGATATGTTGATAGACTCTGCTAAAACTGGAAAGACAGCATGATAGTGTTTTACTAAAACATAAAGATCATTGTCATAGTGGGGAACATCTCATAGATTGGTAGAATAATTATCTTCTGTTAAAAATCGAGCACTTAAACATAAAGATTGGTAAACTATGGATGAACATAATATATCTGGATTACACAAACTGAGACCCTTCACAAAGGGGCTGCGAGCTGACTTGATACAAGTCTGTATATATATATATATATATATATATATATATGTGTGTGTGTGTGTGTGTGTGTGTGTGTGTGTGTATAGATAAAAGAAATGCATTGACATGCAATAGGTGAAAAGACACTCAATGATAGTGCAAAGCTACTTTGCAAAGCAGAATTTTGAGTAAAAAGACACGCAATGTTAATGTCGTGCTATAAGAAAATTTCAAAAATATATGTCTAAAGATGTACATATAAGTATACTTGTAAATATTTTTCTCTTTGGGAATATGTGACATGGAAGGAATCTCTAATCAAGACATAAGGTTTTTGAACATGTAAGTCCGTCGTGCTATGTTTTTAATCAATTTTGTTAGAGATTTCCCGAACAGTTCGCTGACCCATGCTAGTTATGCTCTTTTAGTTATTACTTAGGTGCTCAAAAGATCATGAGGAAGGGAAGGTTTATCATATTGAGTTCATCAAAAACTCATCTAATTCACATTAAAATAAATGCATGTTTCTGAGATGTGAGTGTGGGACCCACTAAGTCGTGAATAATTATTACCCAGAAAACATGATAAACTTATTCACTGCTTGCTTGTCAACTAAGGTATAAAAGTTTGAGTTTAGAAGGATATTATATATTGACAATCACCGAGACCTATCTGAGAAAATGAACGGCTAACAAGTATGCTTTGGTATGCACTAGAATGATATGATCTCATAAAAGAGTTTCTCTAAAAAAAATGTGTTTCAGTAAGTGTCGTATGTTGTTAAAAGAACAAAAAGATTTTGTATTTTTAGCTTACTTTAAGTTATTTTATTTTTATCTGTCTTTTTTTGGTTAAAATGACCTTTCTTTTTTGATTCAATAATCGTGAAAGGGAGGTTTTTATTGAAAAAAATGGAAAGTTTCAAGATTTTATGAGTTTGAGCATACTTGCATTTTGCGCATACTTGTAATTGAGTGAACTTTCAGGAGCAACAAGATAACATTCCTTATCCAAGGGATGATGAAGAACATATCAACACTGTTGCACCAAGTGTCATCACTTCTGAAAAGCACGATATTTTCTAAGAAGAAACTGAAGAAGAAGATGTTGACTCTTCAGAAACCAAAAGTGACAGAGAGAAAGTACCAATCAACAAACATCATATAGCGATATTGCAAAAGAGAAAGGCTATTGGGTCCTCCTCCTAACAACTATTCTCAACATAATTATGATTTTAATGATGCTAATTACGATCTTTTTGTGGATCGAACTCCTAAGAAAAGAATAAGAGCAAGTGAACAAAACAACAGCCTCAACAACCGTAAAGTCGTTCATGAAGGTTTTGGGAATGGCTCTTGCAAAGAAGTTATTGCAATAGGTGGTGATTATTCAGTCGTTTTTGAAATATTAATACTGCTTTGAGTGCATCAGCCTACGGCGAGATTGTAAGGACCAAAAATATAATAGGCTGACGCATCAAAGAATCACCGAGTTGTTCATAAGTTCGGATGATGAAGATTGGAAGAAGCAAGAAAGCATGCGGCAGCATACTTCGTTCGGAAGCATACTTGAAGTACGCGGTATAGGCCTAGGCCCACCGAACACTTTCTGTTTTAGTATAAATAGATGTGTTTGAAATAGTATTCGGGTTGGACAACTGAGACAGTCAGATAGTGGGACAAGTTAGACCGTTTAGAAAAGTTGTAAAGCGACGTTTGTATTGTTTTTAAGTGGTTTATCAATATATGAATCATTTAACAATCAATTTTGTCTCGTCCTTATTGTTTATACCTACATGTCACGTGTCGAGTCTATTTCCGCCAGGTTCAACACGTTGTTGAATTCGTTGATTGAAGATCCTCAGGAATCCGGACCTTACAATTGCGCTGAATTTTCTTCGGAGGAGCTCCAATGACTCCTTCTCGCTGTCATCAGGTAAACAACACGGAAATGGGCGACTGATTCCATAGCTTGAGTATTTTAGGGTTAATTTTACTTTAGCCTTGTCCACCTCTAGTCCCCCTTAAATAAATTATTTCCATTCCTAACCCTAGACCTTTAAATGAAGCCTTTTTTTATTGCTATTATTATTATATTTGTAGTGTTAATTTTTTTATAAAAATTCAGGGGTGTTACAAGTCTACCCTCCTTATAAGAATTCCGTCCTCGAAATTCGACCCTTCTCATAACACAATTTAAAACACATGTATCTTCTAGGTAATCTCTCAGGTTCCTTTGAACCGACATGTCCTGCATCATTCGAAACACGAACACTCGTTTTCATACGCGTACCAGACGTAGTTAGGGTTTATACGATCGCTTGGAATGAATACATGCCACTACTATCTCTTATATCTTCACAACAAGCATCTCTTGACGTTGTCTCGAATAGTTTTATCTCTTCTGGCTCTCATACGTGTTTCACGGGTGCAACATAACTCGAATACACTAAACACTTATGCGACTTTGACATGGGGAGCAAGCCACACATACTTTTCAATACTTAGGGGTGTCTCTCAGGAGTTTTAGTATGCCATTGAATCTAGCGTCTTTCAACCGAACCAATACTAGACTACTCTCATTGATCAGACTTTGCTTTTCTATTGCTAGATTTTTGTGTACCTTATGTGTCATTTTTAATATATAAAAATATAATATATTTTTATGATGGTTTTACGAGATCAGGTTTTAAATTTATAAAATGACAATTACTTTAACTTAAAAACACACACAATAGGCAAGTGTACCTATCGCAGCGTAATATAGTTTAGGTAAGAGGCAAGTATCGAACCAATGGACACGGTCGAGTTCCATTACTTAACTTTTGTTATCGTTTAACCGGATCATTTAGTGAGTGGGTTTTGTGTGCTTGTGAAGCAGAATAGTAAATGACAGAAAACTAAATAACGGTAAAGTAAATAACAGAAAAGTAAAAACGTGTGTGATGTGTGTAACAGGAATTTAAATAGCAGAATAGTAAACAACAAGAAAGTAAATATCTCAGAAATGATCAGGTCACGAAGAGTATTGCTTCGGGCTTCGAATCAGTTTGGTACGTGATCATCTTAAGTTGACTAATCCAGTGATATGACTACTACAAAATTGTGACCTGGGTCACCGCTGGAGCCTCGTCCTCATGACATTTGATTCACGAATTAAAATATTTAAATTAAAATAGTAGTGCCTCCCGTTAGGGACAACAGTTACCCTCAACCTTCCGAATGGTCATCCCTGGGTTGGTTTAAGACATCGAACGTAACTGCTTTGTATTAAAGTTAAATAGGAGATTATACTTTGTTCACCGGGAGGCGGTGTAACAATGGGACCGAGTATAAAGACGTACCGTTCCCAACATGAGTTCCCTAATTCTTGGTTGTATAAGAAGTTCATATAAAGACGTACAACCTTACTAATGTTAACCAAGCCTTGGCTTATCAATCTCTGCTTGTATAAAGACGTACAAGCTTCAAAGGAAGTTTGATTTAAAAAGGTTTTGCAATCTTACACTTTAAAATCAAGAACACTCACAAATATAAAGACGGATTTAGACAATAATATAAGCCCACCAAATGGTGGTTTTAGGATGAATAATTAAAAATATAAACAAACCACTAAATTAATACGTCAAACATTAACATGCACCAAACATTATCTTCACCCTAGCAATACAAGATGTTTAGCCACGAATGGCAATACTAACTACCGTAACGCTGAGTTTCGTAGGCTCCGTGTTGCGGAACAAGGAGGAAGAGCCCCTCTACTCACTACTACTACTCTAATACTGCTAGAAACAAACTATTCTCTCTATCTTTGGTTGTGTTGTTGTGTGTGGAATGAAGAACCCAAGCCATCTATTTATATGCCTCAAAATGAGCAATGTAGGGGCGTGCAAACACCTCAGCAATCAAACAGGGTACAAGTGATAGTGTACTAGACCCTTGGAGAGCAAGTTAGGCATTGCACGATCGTGAAATGGGATGCAAGGCCGTGCATCCCCTTCTTGCCTCATGTTTTGTCTTTTAGCTGCTTGTTTGACTGGTTGTTAACCTGGTTTGACTTCTTGGGGGTCAAAGTTCTAGTTTGGTCCTCCATAAGCTTGATTTCTTCATGTTTTAAGCTGGTTTTTGCTTTCTTTATCTTAGGACACCGAATAACCTACAATTATGAAATATTAACGCATTAAGTAGAAATTGCAAGGCTTTTGTTTTATTAGTACCATAATATGAGGATTATTATGCATGCAAAACATGTATAATTTAGGGCATATCATAATACCCCACACTTAAACTTTGCTTGTCCTGAAGCAAACTCATGCATGATCATATCCATAACTAAAAACTTTACAAATGGTAATGGAGTTCTAAGTAGTTGGAAACCCCGGGATAACTCTTGAGTTGTTTATTCTATTTTTGTATTTTTCAAAGATGGAATCCATGATAAGCGTACTAGAACTTCAATTATGCATAATCTCTCACTACTCACAATTTTCACTCAACTCAAGGGTCATATATGTATGGATAATGTAAGTTAAGTGGAACACTCAAGTTTGAATCGAATTATGAAATGGCCATAAGCTTGTATGCAAATCAAGTCTCCACTAACTAACTATGTAGTATGCATGAATCAAGAGGGCTTTAAAAGGGTTGTAATGTGGCTAAAAAAAATAAAGGGTGAAAATGAAAATGTTTTTGGATTTTTAGGGATTTAAAAGTGGTTTTGAAGGGCTGCAGCTATCGTGGAACACACAGCTACGGCTTCCTGACTTAAAATGGAAAATATTAGCAGGTCCCTCTACAGTACTCAGATCATGAGGGTATAACTAATATGAGGGCTCGTTTATTGTCAGATTGCCAAGACCAAGATCTCTTATCATTCTCAACTCTTTCCTCACTGCGTAGTACATATTATTTTCTTTATGTATGGATCTTACGGCATGTAGCGTAAAAGCTCCTACTTTGATCACATGCGTATACTCATGTCGGGAATGAGTTGATTATTGCTACACTTTCCATCGTGGCTCGAGTTGCCACACTTCACACATTTATTGTATCTTTTAGCTCTTCTTTTGGCGGCACTTTTTGACAAGCCGCAGAATGGTGGCAATTGTTCTTTCTTGTGCCACCGTTTTCTTACATCACTTGTTGCTTTAAAAATCTACTCTCGGAGTTCGGTTGGTAATTCAGGCTTTGCGAAATGATAGCAGAAAATCAAATTAAAATCAAAAGAATGCATATCCAGTTCTTTAAGGTCTAGCCGGTAAAAGACCCACTTCTCTCTTTCTTTTTCTTTTCTTCTTTTTCTATTTTTTTCTTTTCTTTTTGTATCAAGACAAATTCTTCAATAATTCTTTTTTCTCAATTTCTTTGAAATAATATTTCTATAAATTCCTTGTAGATAGTTCGGTTGTTTCTTCCTAATACATCCACCTTCTTGTATATTCCAATTGTTTTGAGTAAACAGATTCTTTCCAAAATTGTCTCAATGATAATGAACTTGAAATAACGATATAAGATAATTTTCCCATTTTGAAGACATTCAGCCAATAACCGGTTTTTACGAAAAGCTGGTTGGTTGATAAATGTGAGTAGTAGAAAAGAAAAGGCTAAGACTCAGAGGGCTATCTAGGCGGATAATATTTTTGGGATTTTTGGGTTTAAGGATAATATATAAGGGTAATAAAGTCCTAGGTGCCTCAATCACTTTCATACTTCTAATAGTTCATAGTCTTGATATGTATAAGTCACACACGTTCTAATTATGCATAAAATCCAATGGAATAAACTCTCAATATACCAAATGAAAGAGCATGCGAAAAATAATGATAATAATGCTCGTGAAAAGGCTCAGATTATTCTCACATAGAAACGGTTGGGATAGGGTTTAGTGATTTATTATGCATAATATCCATTTGTTTCTACTTGCCATGTATTCGTTTTATTTAATTAAGTGCAAACTCAAAGAGATTTTGGTTTTAGGGTTTAAAATTTTATAAAATTTTTTGGGTTTTTCAAAAGGTAGGTTTTTGTAAGGTCTTAGTCAAATGGGCAGAAAATCATAAGTTAAAATTTTACTAATTTGAGTTTACAAGTAGTCCTGAATCTCTAATTCCCCACCCCACACTTAAAGTAGTGCGTTGCCCTCAATGTAAAAATGCATGTAATGGAATGCTATGTAGGAATTTAAATGCATGAAGTTTTAAGGGAAAAGAAACTGGTACTCCCCTGGCCAATTCGATATATAACCTAAGGCCAAAACTTATTGCTGCTATCAGGTTGTGCCTATTAACTGCTTGTCAACACTTTGCTTTAAAGTCTTTATCTAATTTCTCATAAATTTGATGTCGTTTCCGAATCCTCAGGTTGTAGAGATGGAGTGTAACTCCTCAAAGAAGTAGAGAAACTACCTGGTGATGTTATTCTACCTGACACACAAAGGAAAACATTAAAGCAGATAAGAAAAATAAAAGGCAGTAGTTAAGCTACTAAGGTCCTAGTATCGAGAAGGCATACCTGGGGGCTGAAGTATGAGAAACTTAAATTTGGAAAACCAAACCTGAGGTCCGTCCATTCTGCCGTATGCACCAACTTCTCAATTTATTTGTGATCATCAGGTTGCCCCCGGAAGCGACACGTTTATTTAAGGGTCGTTAGCCGGACCCATACGTGCTTTGTGAATTTCCAATTTAGTACTGGTGGAGGAATAATCTGTCAAATGGGTGGCTTGTAATATGGAGAGGTTCATCCAACCCATTCGATAACCATGCGTACAATGATAATTAGCTGATACAGGAATTACTTGCGTCCATCCTAGACCAGCTAGACAGAGAAAAATAGGGTAAAAAGTGTTCAAACTTGAAACGGTCATAACTTGAGCTACGTTTGGAGTTATAGAGCCCCCGACCAGGGGGGCGGAAAGGTTTCATAAATCCTCCATTAAGTGACCCAATTTCATAAATCAAAGATTTTTCCCAATTTTCTATTTTTAATACCTTCAACTTTTTATGCTAAAAAAGGGTGAATAATTGATTTATGTATTTTCAAAGTATATTTTTAGTTTTAATTTTAGTTTGGATGGATCGATTTAAAATTTTGAATTTTTTTGTAAAACTGTCAAATTTAGAATGCTCTATAGAAGAGCAGCTAAAGAAAATAGTGTAAGTAAATCACACCACCAACATTTGAAATTTCCTGTACCAAACTTCAACCAACCCATGTAGTGAAGGAGACGGTCACCCCGGTATGATAATTTTGTCACGTAATTTTCGTTAGATGAACGTTTTGTCATGTAATTTTCGTTAGATGAACGTTTCTTCTTCCATGAGAAGTGGTCCTCAGAGTGATGTGCTCTATCCTGTGGCTTATATTATTCATGGAAAGATTCACTGATATGCTTGGTCACAGGCCAGCTATCACTGTTGCAAGGAAGAGGTCCCACCATTGTCATTTGTTTGCTGGTGAATACTCCCTCTTGCATAATCTCCTCCTGGATGTTGGTCTCACAATCTGGTTCTTCATATGATGTTTTCTCTAAAGTGACAGGAACTCCAGACTGTTCCATACATCCTTCTTGTGCTTCCATATTTAGGATTTCCCCCAATTATTCCTTAGAGCTTCATTCTTCTAACTCCTTTGATTGTTTAGCTTCCAGCCTCTCAGAAAAAGTCAGGAAGTGATTGTAAAGTTGAAGTAGCCCTTTCTTTTGAATCACCCGGTCTCACTTCCAACTGATCCATGCTTGTGAAGCTGGAAGGTTCTTGCTCCTTATAGTCACTTAATCCTACTAGAGATGTTGGAGCTATAACTTCCAATTTTTGGACACTAAAGAGATCATCTTGTTGTTCAGTTGGGAAGCTCTTTAGGATTTGAACCTTAATTTTTTCCAAATGACGAAACACTGTTGTTTAATTGCAGAGCTCTTTAGGAGTTGAAGCTTACTTTCTTCCAAATGATGAAACAGGTTTCCTAGGGTCCATGAGTCAGAATCTAGAGCTGAGTTTTGAATTTCTTGGGGCAGTGTGGTTTCTTCATATGGTTGCCAGTAGGGTTGGTGAAAATCTGTGAAATACCATTGATAGTGATAACAATCATGAGTGTAGTAGGCTTCCCCACATATCTCACACCAAACCTTCAAATAGTGGTACTCATAGTCGTAGTGATATCCTTCATAACAACAATCGTAGTTGTTATCCATGAAAGTTGTTGTAAAAAACAATCAAAATAAACCATAAAAATATATGTTAAGGTTAAAAAGGCTAATCTGTTAACTTGAATCTTTCTTGAAATCACCGTGTCCCCGACAACGGCGGCAAAAACTTGATGTGTCGTTTTTAATATATAAAAATATACTATATTTTTATGATGGTTTACGAGATCAGGTTTTAAATTTATAAAATGATAATTACTTTAACTTAAAAACACACACAATAGGCAAGTGTACCTATGGCAGCGTAATATAGTTTAGGTAATAACCAATTATCGAACCAATGAACACGTTCGAGTTCCAGTACTCAACTTTTGTTATCGTTTAGCCGGATCAATTAGCGATTGGGTTTTGTGTGCTTGTGAAGCAGAATAGTAAATGACAGAAAAGTAAATAACGGTAAAGCAAATAACAGAAAAGTAAAAATGTGCATGATGTGTGTAACAGGAATGTAAATAGCCGAATAGTAAACAACAACAAAGTAAATATCTCGGAAATGATTATGTCACGAAGAGTATTGCTTCGGGCTTCGAAACAGTTTGGTACGTGATAGTGTTAAGTTAACTAATCCAATGATATGACTACTACAAACTTGTGACCCGGGTCACCGCTGGAGCCTCGTCCTCACAACATTTGATTCACGAATTAAAATCTTTAAATTAAAATAGTAGTGCCTCCCTTTAGGGACAACAGTTACCCTCAACCCTTCGAATGGTCATCTCCGGGTTAGTTTAAGACATCGAACGTAAATGCTTTGTATTAAAGTTAAATAGGTGATTACACTTTGTTCACCGGGAGGTGATGTAACAATGGGACCGAGTAGTAAGACGTACCGTTCCCAACATGAGTTCACCAATTTTTGGTCGCATAATAAGTTCGTGTAAAGACGTACGACCTTACTAATGTTGACCAAGCCTTGGCTTATCAATCTCTGCTTGTATAAAGACGTACAAGCTTCAAAGGAAGTTTGATTTAAAAAGGTTTTGCGATCCTACACTTTAAAATCAAGAACACTCACAAATATAAAGACGGATTTAGACAGTAATAAATCCCACCAAATGGTGGTTTTAAGGACGAATAATTAAAGACATTAACATACCACTAGATTAATACGTCAAACATTAACATGCACCAAACATCATCTTCACCCTAGCAATACAAGAAGTTTAGCCACGAATGGCCATGCTAACTAGCATAACGCTGAGTTTCGTAGGCTCCCCTATTGCGAAACAAGGGGGAAGAGCCCCTCTACTCACTACTACTCTAATACTGCTAGAAACGAACTATTTTCTCTATCTTTGGTTGTGTTGGGGAGTGTGGAATGAAGAACCCAATCCATCTATTTATACGCCTCAAAATGAGCAATGCACGGTCGTGCATTGGATTGCACGGGCATGCAAACACATCGGGAATCAAACAGGGTATAAGTGACAGTGTACTAGACCCTTGGAAAGCAAGTTGGGCATTTCACAGTCGTGCAATGGGATGCACGGCCATGCATCCCCTTCTTGCCTCCAATTTTGTCTTTTAGCTGCTTGTTTGACTGGCTGTTGACCTGGTTTGACTTCTTGGGGGGTCAAAGTTCGGGTTTGGTCCTCCAAAAGCTTGATTTCTTCATGTTTTAAACTGGTTTTTGCTTTGTTTATCTTAGGACACCGAATAACCTGCAATTATAAAATATTAACGCATTAAGTAACAATTGCAAGGCTTTTGTTTGATTAGTACCATAATTTGGGTATTATTATGCATGCAAAACATGTATAACTTACGGCATATCAGTAGCCTTGACTTTACCCTTTCTAATTCCTGATGAACATGATGTCTTCCCGGTAAGACACATTCTTAGTCGACCTTCTGCATCTAATCGTTATGGTTCTCATCATTCTACATGAACTACCTTATCAAGCTCAGAGTTGTCCACAGAAGACTCTATTGCCATAAATTCATCTCCTTGTTAAGGTTGTCTACTCTGTCATTTAGACGGTTATTATCGATCATCTCGCGACTGTTTGGATCATTGTGTGTACCTCATAAGCTACACATGCCTTACTTCACATTGTTGGTCAAAACTTGTCCTTCACATTCATTCTGAACAAACAATTCTTGGGTTGGATCTGGTTTCATTTGGTTTAGCCTGCACGCCCTAGCTAACATCGTGGTTCCTGTTACTTGTTGTTGTTGATATCTCTATCTTCTCGTTTCAGGCGATACTCATATTAGTTGTCTGTGTCGTCTTCTACATGGAGAGATGCCATTTGTGCATTCGTGCACTCATATATTTTTGGACATACATTTGTGTGGTTATTTCCTTCATACTCATGCATACTTCGACAGTAGACCGATTTTTATTCATCATAACGCGTTTATGCTAAGCGTAGTCCACACTAGCTCCTTGGCATTCTTCATACGTATTCTCGTTTGTCTTGGGTAAAATCAAAGTGTCACTCCTCATCTTGCCCATGTTTCGTACTTGCTGAAATCATTCACCTTTGTAAAGTACACCATATTTGTCATTGCTACTATCACCAATTGGTGTTCATAAATCTCTTAAATCACTAATCGGGTGACTAGTGTCTCGTAGTGATAGTTGAGTACTTGGATCAACTCTGATAAGTAAGCATTAATCAACACCATAAGATTCTCTATCATGCACGTGCACCTGTAAATTCACAATTACGCGGATCCAAACGTAATTGTCAATTTAGCTTACTCGAGCACCACAGTTCCTCTTATAACATTTCATAACACTCGCGTCTCCTAAAAGTTGAGATGTTGCCCCGGTATTCTTCTCCCATCACTACGCATCAAATTTTGAAGCATGACCCTAGACCGTTCACTACTGACATGTTTGGTCAATTAACGTACATGCATCTTGCTCCCCTTGCAGCTAAAAAGCTCCTTCTCGTACCTCCTTGAAAAACTTTGCATGATACAGTGAACCTCTAACTCGAGAGTTATCAACAATACCTCCTCGATACCTTTTACCAATCCCGCGCTAAGTCCACACAACTGATGACAACTCGGAACACACTCGGACGGTCAATAGTTAATAACACGTCTGTTATTAACTATTACTTCACGCATGTGCTCTAGCCGCCTTCCAGCATGTGTCCTTTGCATATATATATATACTCGCTCCTTCCTTTACTTCCGTACTTGTGACTATGTTGATCGTTCATGGTATGCTACTACTATGCATAAACCTCATTATCTAAGTTAAAGGCATTCTACATACTACTCGAAGAAGATGTTGCTGGCCTTGAGCTATTCGTACTAGCATCCGTCACTTGGTCACATTAACAGTTTAAGTTCAGACACTGGGAGTGTCCAAATCTCTCAAAGTATTGCTCTGATACCAACTTGTAAGGCCCCAAACTCGGGAGGCCTTACTTGTTGGATTTACTCATTCACAAACAGTTCTTAAACATGAATATCAAATAATGCAGCGGAAAATTTTCATTCAAACATAACATAAACTTATTCATCGTATCAAAACATTAACATTTTTCTGAACATAACCGTAACATAAACGTAATCGTAAACGGGATGTCAGTCTTCATAATCAGCCGGGTAACTCTTCTCACTTGCCAGGCAACACCGTTCGTTGCCCATACATGTCCTTAACCTCAATGTGCATACTAAAAGTCAGCTACGCTGGTGAGTTCTAGCTTTACATAAAACATTAACATAAACATTTGCCAAAAACATAACATTCATTCATTTAACAAAAGCGTACGTAAAACATACAATAATATAACATTAAACATAAGTCAACGAGTATATCGAATATGCATGTTCTCATAACCGTCAATTCCATTAACCGTATACTGTGGAGAAACCCCGATGCACGCCACCACTAGGCCCTTCAACACCATACATTACCTGTAGGCGAAGAAACCTAGGGCCCGATACCTCAAAGCTATTCGACACTAGAACCTTAGGTACGACACCACAAGGATACACACACCTTCACCTTAAGCACTGTTCCCTCGCAGGGAATAGTACCTTCATTTGGGATCCCGGTAATCCCATGGCAACCGTCGTCACCCCTTTATCCACCCAGTTATACAACCGTTTGCTGACCACAAAGGCCCCTATATAGGTATAGCAAACCTTCGCGTCCAATACGCCCAGTCTCATCTGGATTCCTAACCTAGACACGATCCCAATGCACGGTCGTGCAATACACATTTTGAATCCTATAAATAGATGGCTTGGGTTCTTCATTCCACACACCACAAGATACACTACCACAGCTCAAGATTGTCTGTTTCTGTAGTTTAGAGTAGAGAGGCTCCTCCTCTTTATCCGTAATAGGGGAGCCTACGAAACTCAGTGTTACGCTAGTTAGTATCGTCCTTCATGGCTAAACTCTTTGTATTGCTACGGTGAAGATGAAGTTTGGTGTATGTTAATGTTTAACGTATTAATCTAGTGGTATGTTTATGTCTTTAATTATTCACTCATAAAACCACCTTCTAGGTGGGCTTTTATTATCTTCTAAACTTGTCTATACACTTGTGAATGTTCTTAATTTTGAAGAGTAAGACCGTAAAACATTTTTAATCTAACTTCTCTTGAAACTTGTACGTATTTATACAAGAAGATTTTGATAAGTCAAGGCTTGGTTAATACTAAAAAGGTGGTACGTCTTTATAAGAACTTGTTATGAGACCAAGAATTGGTGAACTCACGTTGGGAATGGTACGTCTTTATACATGGTCCCATTGTTGCACCACGACACAGTTAACAAAGTCTAATCACTCTTTTACTAATAATACTTATGCCTTTAAGTTCGATGTCTTAAACCAACTTGGAGATAGCATTCAAAGAGTTGAGGGTAACGTTGTCTCTAGCGGGAATCATTAGCATTTTATTATTAAAGATTATAATTAGTGTACCAAATGTTGTGAGAATGAGGCTCTAGCGGTGTACCGTTCACACATTTGTATTATTCATACCACCGGATTAGTCAACTTAACATTATCATATACCAAGCGGATTTGAAGCCCAAATCAATACACTTCGTGACCTGATCATCTTCGAGATATTTACTTTCTTGCTATTTACTAATCTGCTATTTACATTTCTGTTACACACTTCACGCACATTTTTACTTTTCTGTCATTTACTTTACCGTCATTTACTTTTCTGTCATTTACTTTTCGGCTTCACAAGCACACAAAACCCACTCACTAATTAAAACGTCTAAACGATAACAAAAGTTGATTATTGGAACTCGACCGTGTCCATTGGTTCGATACTTGGTTCTTACCTAAACTATATTACGTTGCGATAGGTACACTTGTCTATTGTGTGTGTTTTAAGTTTGAGTATTTATCATTTTAGTTATAAATTTAAAACCTGATCTCGTGAAACCAACATTTCCAAAACAAATATATATTAATATATATTTTATATATTAAACACACACTATCAATTTTTTAGCGCCGTTGCCGAGGACACGGTTGTTTAAATAAAGATTTAAGTTAACGGATTAGCTTTTTAACCTTAATATTTTCCATCTGTTTTTCTGTTACGTTTGTTGCAGGTAGTGTATGATCCATAGCTCCACTACTGGTTTATATTAACCTTTAGCAGAGTGATATGCTCTAAATTATACATGTTTTACATGCATAATAATCCCCATATTATGGTACTAATTGATTAATAACCATGCAATTGATACTTAAAACGTTTATATTTTATAATTGCAGGTTATTCGAAGTCTTAAAGATAAACAAAGATAAAATCAATCAAAAAAACCAAGAAATCAAGCTTTTAGAATCATCATTCCCGAGCTTTGACCCCCAGAAGTCAACCAAGGTCAACAATAGTCAACAAGCAACTAAAAGACAAAACTGGGCAGAAGGGGAGGGATGCACAGCCGTGCATCCCAATACACGGGCATGCATTGCACTCCCTTGCTCCCCAAGCCCCAGTACACTATTTTGTGTACTTTATTTGATTCCCGAGGTGTTTGCACGCCCGCGCAATCCAATGCACGGCCGTGCATTGCTCATTTTGAGGCCTATAAATAGGAGGCTTGGGTTCTTCATTCCACACACCCTACCATAGATTATTATAGCTCAAAATAGTCTATTTCTATAGTTTAGTGTAGAGAGTAGAGCGTCTCCTCCTCTTTGTCTGCAATAGAGGAGCCTACGAAACTCAGCGTTACGCTAGTTAGTATGGCCATTCGTGGCTACACTCTTTGTATTGCTTGGGTGAAGATGAAGCTTGGTGTATGTTAATGTTCAACGTATTAATCTAGTGGTATGTTTATGTCTTTAATTATTCGCTCTTAAAACCATCTTCAAAGTGGGCTTTTTATTATTGTCTAAACTTGTCTTTACACTTGTGAGTGTTCTTGATTTTAAAGCGTAAGACCATAAAACCTTTTCAATGAAACTTCTCTTGAAACTTTTACGTCTTTATACAAGCTGATTTTGATAAGCCAAGGCTTGGTTAACATTAATAAGGTCGTACGTATTTATACCAACTTATTATGAGACCAAGAATTGGTGAACTCACGTTGACAACGATACGCCTTTATACATGGTCCCATTGTTACACCGCCTCCCGGTGAACAAAGTCTAATCACTCTTTTAATAATAATAACTAAGCACTTAAGTTTGATGTCTTAAACCAACTCGGAGATAACACCAAAGAGTTGAGGGTAACGATGTCCCTAGCTGGGAGTCCTACCATTTTATTATTAAAGAATATAATTCGTGAACCAAATGTTGTGAGAATGAGGCTCTAGCGGTGTCCCGGGTCACACATTTGTATTAGTCATACAACTAGATTAGTCAACTTAACGTTATCATGTACCAAACGGATTCAAAGCCCAAAGCAATACTCTTCGTATCATAATCGAGATATTTACTTTCTTGCTATTTACTATTATGCTATTTACATTTCTGTTACACACATCACACACGTTTTTACTTTTCTGTATTTACTCTACCATCATTTACTTTTCTGTCATTTACTTTTTGTTTCATAAGCACACAAAACTCAGTCACTAATTAAACCGGCTAAACGATAACAAAATTTGATTATTGGAACTCGTCCGTGTCCATTGGTTCGATACTTGGCTCTTACCTAAACTATATTATGCTGTGATAGGTACACTTGCCTATTGTGTATGTTTTAAGTTTAAGTATTTATCATTTTAATTATAAATTTAAAACCTGATCTCGTGAAACCAATATCTCTAAATATATTATTATATAATATATTTATTATATCAAGCATCACACATCAAGTTTTTGGCACCGTTGCCGGGGACACGATGATTTCAAGAAAAATTCAAGTTAACGGATTAGCCTTTTTAACCCCACTATTTTCCATCTATTTTTATGTTACGTTTTGTTGCAGGTAGTGTATGATCCATAGCTCCACTAATGGTTTATATCAACCTTTAGCAGAGCCCGAAAGATTCTTTCACCATCGAATACGAGAAAACCGTGCTAGAAAAATGGTCGTAGAAAATCGCACTATTTCCGACTTTGCAAGGCCTTCACTTGAGGCTTTGGGGTCTAGCCTCACAAAACTAACGGTTGACGCTAACAACTTTGAGATCAAACCACATGTTATTCACGCTAACAATTTAGCCATGCCCACATTGCAAATTTCCTCGAAATTTGTGACACTTTCAAACTGAACGGAGTTTCGAATGACGCAATTCGACTCCGAATGTTTCCTTTTTCCTTAAGGTAACGAGTTAAGACATGGCTAAATTCTCTTCCTACCGGGTCAATCACTACATGGGATGATCTAGCTCAAAAATTCCTATCAAAATACTTCCCTCCAGCAAAATACTTCCGGCCAACGACCCTTAAATTGGGTTAATTGGTGTGGTGATTATGGTTAAAAGTTGTATAGAAACCTTAATCTAGTGTTGTAAATGTTGGAGAATCATGTTGTACATGATTTTAACATCCAATTTAAGAATCTTAAAAACTAGGGTTATTGAGGTAAAATTAGGGATTTTGATTGGGGTGTTTAAATGATGAATTGGAGTTTGGTAAGCGTTTATGGTGTTAAGTAAGCACAAAATCAATCAAAAATACTCAATCAAAATGATGAATCAAGAACCTTGGAGAATTGGGTGAGAACCTTAATGAGTCAAATGGGTTGATTTTGATTAATGAGGTTAAAAGCTTGCGAGAAGCTAAATAAACCAAGTTCTAATTGAGGGTGAAGACCATAACATCTTGGGTGGGAGTCAAACCTCAATTAATTGAATTATTAGGGATTTTACTTGAATACTAAGTGAGTGGGTTGTTTAGGTGATCTAGAGGTGTTAATTGCTAGTTCGAAAGATAAAGCGAAGCCTTCACTAGCTAAAGGTAAGTGTTTTTGCACTTACTTAGTATTTGATATGTAGTGAGATTACATAAGTAGATAGTATGTTGTTTGGATACTTACTTATGTGTTGTTGAAATCCGGTAGCCTTGAAGTCTAAGAATTTCTTAGGTATAAATCGATGATCTTGAAGTGAAATACTTCATGGGTATATACTTGGAGTGAAGTACTCCATGGGTGGGATTGGAAGCATATATTTCATTAATTAGTAATAGATATAATGGTAGATACATGTAAATAGGAAGTTTAAATTCTATTCATGTATTTTATGTTGTGAAAATTTGACTTATATGGTAAAATTAGTGTATTTGACTTATGTGGTAATGAGTCAAACTAAAATGTGGAATGTGGTGAATTTGGTGTATTTGACTTATGTGGTAAAGAGTCAAACTAAAATGTGGAATGTGGTGAATTTGGTGTATTTAACTTATGTGATAAATAGTCAAACTAAAATGTGGAATGTGGTAAAATTTGGTGTATTTGACTTATGTGGTAAAAGTCAAACCATTGTGCAATAATGATTAAATTGGTGTAAATTGATTTAATGTGTTATAAGTCAAACCATTTGTGTAATAATGGTGAGTTGGTATATTAACAGGACTTCTATGTGTATATATTTGTCTAAAAATCGGTCGTTATACATTAAGTACAAAAGAGTATGGTCGGGTTAGTGGGTGATTAACCAACTAATGTATACATACATAGGTGACGTAATAAATGTAGGGTGTTATATATGTTATTTGAAGTCTTTGGGTTCTAATTGACCTACGGGTGGGGATTAGACATGTAAGGGTGTTCATACATGTTATCGGAAAAAGCCCAAACTTCTAATTAGTGTATCTCAGGTTAGAAAATGAATTATGAAAATCAAAATATATGAAACCTGAGTGTTTCGAGGAGAGGAATCTAAAAATGAAGTATGTGTAGGAGCAGCGGCGGCGTACCATACGCCTAAAAGCTTTTGTTTGACGCTGGAAAATCTGGAAATTTGGGGTTTTAGTCGGTCGTTGTTGTAGGGACTTGGGAAAAGTCCCTAGGGCTACTTATCTTTACTAACTATGTTCAAATTGATGTTTTGAATGTGGAGAAAGCTTTGGACTGATCTCGGGTCTTGCATCATGGGGGTTGGATTCTCATGGACGTGTTTAATTTTGTTTTTGTTTAACCTTCTCGTGGGGAGTCTTTACATACTTTTTGGGGACGTTAAAAGATGTGGATAACTTGTTATTTTTAACTTTTGTCTAAACTACTTTTGTGGAATTAGGATAGTTTAACTCGTGTTTGTAAAACTTAAACATGTGGATATATTAAATGTCCGCACATTTTAAAAGTTTAAATCGGGTTGGATTTTTGGGTGTTACAGTATGTCGGACCTGTCCCGACGACACGAAAGCATATGTCTTCCGGATAGGCTATACCGATGACACGTCGTCGCTAATAGGGTCGATGCTATTACCTCGACGCTAAAAGAGTCTAAGGTCGTCGGGGTAGTTGTGGTCGGGATAGGTGCACTCTATACCGATGACAGGGTCATTTCAAAAATATTTTTGTTGATTACAAATAAATAAATAATAAAAGAATTTTCAACATGCACCGACGACATGTGGTTGGTATAGGGTCGTTCCAAAAAACATTTTTATTGAATAAAATAAATGAATAATAATATAATTGTCATCGGTATAGGAGCACTTTTAAAAAAAATCCAGATTTTTTTTCAGAATAATAATAGTAATAACAAACATGTAAATTGACGACTAATTATAACTAAAAACAATTATATAACTAAAAACCATCAAATTACATAATTTAATTAATTTTAATACAAACCGTCAATTTAGAGTAAATTTCGGATTTAGTCCATGTGGTTTGCTCAAAATAACGCTTTGAGTCTAATAGTTTCAATTTCACTTTTTGATTCTTTGTGGTTTGTCAATTGTTCCAATCAACTACGCGTCTCTAAAGCCATCCATTTTCTCTGTTAAGTTTTTATGAAAAGACGAAAATACCCCTGGACTAAAATTGTTACTCTAATACCCTTATATGTTTGTATATAAAGACCAATATCTTATATAAACATGTTCTGATGGATTTACAATCTGTTGGCACTTCACCCACAACCCTAGCTGCTCATTAAATGAAAACTAGAAGTTTTGCCCCGTGCTTCGCGATGGCAAGCGGCTTTTAAACGGTTAAGGCGGTGATACTGACGTGGCTAAACAAAAAAAGAAATGTAGTTAGATTAATTTTGCCCCGCATTCCGCGGCGGGAGGCAGACCTTAAACGGTTGAGGCGGTGACATTAACGTGACTAAACACAAAAAGAATTTGTACTTCAAAATCTAAAAGAAACGTATGAAGTTACGGCTACTCGGTTTTGGATATCAAAACATAGATAAAATATAGTTAGATAACGGTACCGACTTTTTCAATCGATGTTGGTCTCATTGTTCACGGTACCAGCACGTTACTGTCAAATAACCCACGATACTTAAAATACTCTATTTTGAATACGACAAACAAACAAACAAAAATTATTAAAGAAAAAATCAGATTACATATACTACAGGAGGTAAATTTGAAACTTTAAAACTTGAGGGGGTTAAAGAGAAATTTTATGTGGTTGAGGGGTCGTTTTGCTATTTCACAAAATTAAGGGTTAATATTGTCAATGACAAGTGTCCACCGACACTTGCCTTTAAGTAGAATCATAATTCATTCGACTTTGAACTTTGAACTATCTGTTGGCATTGTTTCAGGACTGAACCACCTATCCACAAAGAAACATTTTAAATGATAATGTTGGTGTTTCAAATTTTCAATATTTACATTTACATAATGCCAGAGTTGCAGAAGGAAGCTATATACCATCTCTTGGGGTGGAGAGACAGCTAAGTAGTAATAACAACAGTAAGATACCCCACCGCCGCCCACTTCCCTTACCTCCGGCGACCCCTACCGCCGCACACTTCACCTTCATCTCTCTCTCTCTCTCTCTCTCTCAATCTTTCAGGTGGTTATGGCGCTAGATATGGAGGTGTAGAAGATCCAGACCCAAATCTAAAAGGGGTTTAGTCGGGGGTATTGGTGTTCTCTATTGCCGGAAAAAGAATGAGGGAACAGGTTTCTCTTGGTGGTCTTGGTGAACGAATCTGGTGGGGAACAGAACTTGCAAGGCTGCCGGCGGGGTCCAGATATGATGGGGGTGTATCTGGGTTTACAAGGATGGCCTGAAAGACGATGGTTGGTTGGAGTTCTTTGATTTGGTTGTGTGGTGGCTTTGATTTGATTCAGTTGTAAGATATAAGGCGGCGGTGGCGGTGGCGGTGGCGGTGGTTTTAGCAGGCGGTGATTGTGGTAGAGGGAGAAAGTGAAGAGAGAGGGAGACATATAAGGGTATTAAAGTAACAATTTTAGTCTATGAGTATTTTCGTATTTTCATAAAACCTTAATAGAAAAAATGGATAGCGTTAGAGACACGTAGTTGTTTGAGACAATTGACAAACACCAACGACTTAAAAAGTGAAATTGAAACTATTGAACTCAATGCGTTATTTTGAGCAATCCACAAGGACTAAAACCGAAATTTACTAGTAAAAATTATAATAACAAACTAACGAATTATCATAATCTTTGTCTTGGTTAGGCGACCCGCGTTTGTTAGATTTTAATTCATTAATCTCTTCTTGCATCCGTTTCATGTTTTCATTTATTTGACGGATAGTTTCTTGCATGATATTATATGTTGGAAATTTTGGACATAATAATTATTTGTATTTGCTACTAATATAATTATTAATTACTATGTGTGTGTTCTACTACGTGAGAGGATCACAATGAACTAAACCATGTCCAAACCGGATCTAAGACGAATGAAACATCGATATTCCAAGTTGTGTGTTTGAAACTTAATGTCATGTGGACGGGACGGGGGCGGCGACTCGCATCACCGCGAGTTGCTTGAGAGCCGCCTTAATAATTTTGACCCGTGTCGCGTGGTCAGATGGCTAGTCGAGACTATGGCTATGTCTCTTGAAATTCCATCACTTAATTTGAATTAGAAGAGTATTAATTCAATTAAGTGATCATTTAAATCGAATTAATTAAGTATTATTTCTATTATGTAAGACCTTTCATCAGGTCTAAATTTCATGTATAAATACAATGCTTTTGAGCCTTGTTGAGACACCCGAAAAATTTGTTCACATGTTTCAGAGATCGCACAAACAATCAATCACATTTCTTTCGGTCGTGGACCTTGACACGCTTATGTCAGGTATAGTTCGGATGCTTGGTTAAACTCCGGCAGTGCATCTGCTCCGGCTATTGTATCCCAGGAGATAGACAGGTTTCACCTGGGTGGCCCGAAATATGTTTTAATGGACCTCTGTTGAACAGAAATCCTCAGCCACCATACCCGGTGTTTTTTGTTTCATTCATTTTGTTATGCTTCTTCTCCCTTTCTGTACTGTATTGTAATTCGAATTATTGAATAATAAAAGTTCTCTATTTTATGAACCGTTTTCCTACAAACTTAAAACAGATTTTAAAACAACTGTTCATTGTTTAAAAATATCCGAGTTACAATTAGTGTTTGCAAACTTTGTGTAAGTTTGTTAATTGGTTTTTGTAAACCAAACCTTTCCATTTCATTTGGTTTTTGTAAACCTTAATGGTTTGGTGAATGTGTAATTTCTAACATTTGTTAGAAGTCTTGTGGTCATCTATAAAAACACTTTATGTAAATGATTATGTGGTATTTATTTAAATATTTTGTGTAAACATTTGATAGATAACTCTCGTTATCTTACTTATGAGAAACGTGTAGTTTAACATGTGTGATTCTAACTAAGTGTTAGAAGAAGATTTGGTAAAAGTAAATGATTATACAATTCCTATGGATATACTTAATTTCCATTTAACACGGTGGGGTTTCAAACCGGGAGTCAAATTACCTTGTAATTTCACACTAACTTTGCAATAAATATGAGTTTGAAAAACTTATGGAGTGTTTAAATATTAAAATCTTGAGTAAATTACAAATGGAAACAACTTTGTGTTGTTGTAAACAGTTTGAACTGTTCAAATGATTTTACTTGTGTGAACTATCAACTTGTAGTTGTCTCGTTTCAGATTTGTGACTGTGAAATATGGATATGATGATATTAGTGGATGGAGTTCCACTAAGGGAGTATCATAGGACATGCTTGAAGAAGATATCATTGGGATTACTTCGGGTCTATGTGAAAATACACGAGTTATTGTTTGTCGTGGCAGGTTCTTAATGACGGGTTCCACTATTCATGCGTGTTCTAGTCGGCCCGGACTTAAGAACTATCATGCTATAGAAAGAAGTGTGATAATGGTTGACGGACAAAAGCAATAGGGATTGGAACTATGGAGCTGCAAATGTCTTCAGGATGTTCCCTAACCTTGAAAGATGTTATACATGTCCGTGGCATCAATAAGGGTATAATATCTGCTAGCAACTTAAACAGTGAGGGGTACTCGATGTTATTTGCATCTGCAGATAAGTGGCACATGTTTCGTCAAAGGGGATCCCAATCCTTCCGTGCGATTGGAACCATACCGGGTGTGATTTATCGACTAACTCTATGGAATGATGTGTCAAACGTTATTGATGTATCTAATGATGAAAGTGTTGGCGATAATAACACTATATGATACTATGATTTGGTCAATCTTGTATCTGCTAAAATAATTATTCATAAAAGTTTTGCATTTCATTGTTTTAGTTTTTTTTTGTATTAGTGTATGTGTTCAACATCTTAGGATAACACGCACATTTGATATAAAAAGTAAATTAACTAAGCATGACATGCCGTAATAAACTTTTATAAAATAATTTTAAATGGATAGTGCAAGAAGAGATTTGCATGAGTACAACTTGCGAGTTGCTACATTGACTAAATAATACATCAAATGTCATAATATACAGAGTGGAAATAAATAAATATGAGACAGTCATGTCCTTGAAAACTATTAAGTGTGAATTATAACACATGAACTAATATGTGTTAATGAAGACTTTATACCTTTGGAAATTCACTAAGTGTGAATTATAACATATGAATTAATGAGATATTTGAATCCTTGAAAATTCATGAATGGATCGCTAAGTGAAAGCAGTATATGTTATTGTAGGAAACTTGTAAGATTCGCTCCGAGAGATCTACATGTAGATGCGTCTATCACCTTAATGTTGTTAGAACTATGTGAAGGAATTTACCTTCGTTTTGGGATAGTATCCTAGATATATATAACTTCAAGAAAACAACAAAGCAAGTGTGCAAATCACTTAAAGTCAAATGAGTTGAATGTCATGTTGTTAAGTATCATGTTCACCAAAGTTAATCGAGTTAAGACTTATGGTTAAGTGCTTATGAATTAATGGTGAAGCCTTTGAGATTAAAGGTAAACAGGTTATGTTCCTAACTTGAATGAAGAATAAGTCTCATGACTTGTCTAAACTGAGGCATGAATGTTGACAAGAAATATTATGATATCCCTTAGGGCTGTGAAGAATCAGAATGATGCATCTTCTATTCACATGCTTGAGTATTGTAGTTTAAAGCATGCTAGACTAGTATTAGTTAATTATGATGCTCCGAGGAGACAAATTAACTACAAACATTCACTACGTACTTAGACACAAGAAAGAATTTGTTTATGGACAAAAAGATTATCTTCATTCAATATAAGGAGATTAATATAACTTATGAAAAACTTGATTAACTATATCGTGGTAAATGATGTTATCTAGTTTAATGAGGGGAACTCATACTGACTTACACTCTTTCTAAGTATGTGACTTATGACAAGGTTAGTTACATTAGTAAGTGTTGGGAGCTTAAACTAAGCCATGTTTTGCTTTGGTTAGCTCAAAAGCTCTTGTGAGATAATGTAATTTGAGTTGAAACAATGATGAACTCATTAATACAAAGATGTATATCTTTTCATGAGCTTCTAAATGTCGTCGTACGTGAAGTTTGATCAAATAGCAAGAAATGTGGAGGAAGAAGCCAATTAAGAAACGACCCTTCAGGGTATGCTTGTGTGAGAAGTTTTCTCAACCACATGTAGAAATGGAGAACCTTTATTACCCCATGTGAATGTTATCCAATAACACTTAAATATGGGGGTGACTTGCATTTGAAACTGGAAAGTTTGGCAATAAGTATTTGGTAATCCAAATTTATATTGCAAACGCGTGACCAAGTGGAGTACAAAAAGGTCATAAGGAGTCTATCTAATGTAACTAGTTACATGACTCCATGGCAATTGGCTAGAATCTTGTTTGTTGTCTGATACCAAAGGTATGTTCTCCTTGAGAAAAAAATGTATAATTCTAAGACGAAATTATGACTAGATCTAGAAGAGATCTAATATTATAGTCTTAAAAGCATACAATGGCAACAATAACTTATGAGTTAAGAACACATAATGACAACGGTCTTGTGGTGAGTTAGTTTCGCTATGTGGACGTGATCCTTGAAAAGGTTTAATGCGGAGGACACTGGTGTAGCTCAAACTCCCATTGACACAACCTACCATCTGTCAAAGAACAGAGGCGATGGTGTTGCTCAACCGGAGTATTCAAGGATAATTGGTAGTCTTATGTATCTCATGACATGTACTCGGTGAGACTTAGCATATGCTGTGAGCAGGCTAAGTAGATATACTAGTAATCCTAGTTCTAAGCATAAGGTATTTGAGATACACGAGTAGTTATGGACTGCATTATGGCCAAAATCCAACGGTTGTGGAACGATGCAGTGATGCTAACCAGATATCTGATATAAAAGATTCCAAATCCACGAGTGGTTATAGGTTTACCCTTGGAAGAGCGGCTATATCTGGGAAATCATCTAAGAAAACTCTCATAGCTAGATCTACCATGGTATCTGAGTTTATCGCGGTAGACAAAGCTGGAGAAGAGGCAGAATGGCTACGTTAATTCTTGGAATATGTTCCAGGATGGCCAAAGCCTGTTTTGGCTATTTGCATACATTGTGATTCCCAATCGGCTATTGGTAGAGCTCAAAGTGCAATGTATAATTGAAAATCAAGGCACATACGTCGTAGACACAACACGATACGACAACTGCTCTCAACAGGGGTTATCGAGATTGACTATGTGAAGTCAAAGGATAACATTGTGGATCCGCTTACAAAAGGCTTAAGTAGAGAGGCAGTATATAAGTCTTCGAGAGGAATGGGACTAACGCCCTTGGACTAAGTTAGTACAAAGGAAAACCTATCCTTTAAGATTGGAGATCCCATGATCTACGCTCAATAGGACAACCTAATTGTACGAACCCGGATCACTGTGGGGGTGCACCCCAACATATGAAGGGAGTTCCATACTTCCTAGTCCATTCCTATAATAAATCAATGATATCAAAGGAGGTTAAGCATACTGCTTTTAATGATTTGAATAAATTCACCTATGCGAGAGAGTAGTGGGGTTGCTTTGAATGGAATTATGGGGGTGCAAATCCTAGAGCCCTCACAGAACCAGGCTAGTGTTCCATGACCATAACGGACACGACAATGAGGTGTTAACCAGATTAGGAAGAGTATTGTGTGAAATGTACTAACGTCTACGTCAAAAGGGGATGGCTCAAGGACACCGCGTCTACTAACCGCTAGGAGACGCAGAATATTTCACAAAGGAGGGTTCAAAGGGAACACCTACTTCTCCTGCATTACCCAACCGCTGTAATTATATCTTAACACTTGAGTGTATAGGATCGATCTCCATTCATGTGGGGGATTGTTGGAAATTTTGGACATAAATAATTATTTGTATTTGCTACTAATATAATTATTAATTAGTATGTGTGCATTTTACTACATGAGAGGATCACAATGAACTTAACCATGTTCAAAACGGAGCTAAGATGAATGAAACATCGATGCTCCAAGTTGTGTGTTTGAAACTTAATGTAATGTGGACGGGGACGGGGGCGATGACTCGCATCACCGCGAGTTACTTGAGAGCCGCCTTAATAATTTTGACCCGTGTCGCATGGTCAGATGAAACACCCTACTTATTTTATTATTTTTATCAGAGTTTAATGCGGAAAACGGTCCTAGATTAACAAAACCTTGCCATAAAATGGCTAAGGTATCTTTTTCATTATAATATTATTTTACATAAGATAATACATTTACGTAAAACCCCAATGTTTAAAGAAATATAAGTGGAAGGACTAAAGTTGTCATTTGATAAAACCCTATGAGGTTAAAAGACATTATATTAAAGTATAAGGGGTTAAAGTTCTATTGAATCAAAGTTCAGGGACTAAAAGTGAAAATTTATGAAAGTGGATAAATGTCGGACAGACATCTGTAGAGATATCGGTTCGCTATGTAGAGGGCAAGGAATCAATGTGGAAGTGACACGTGTCGGTGACTAATCACTGAAGACTGACACGTGGAAGATCGATGTCAGACCGACATGGGATCCAATGCGGTTCGCTAGCCACAATTCATTCATTTCGGACCGACATGAGAAGTATAACGGTCCGTTATGTGCCCACTAAGCAAAAATACACCGCCACACTAGATAGCGGACCGACGTGTGTAGGGATAGCGGTCCGCTATGGACCTGTCGGGCAACCTATAAATATATGGGACTTGTGATCGATTTTGAAGCATCCGACACAGCAAAACACACTTAGAAACACACACTTAACCCCGGGTAAGCGTGCCAAGGAGCCCCGTTTCACGTAGAGAAGTCAGGTTTCCAGCTTTTCAACCCCAATACATAGGAAATAGTTCTAAGGTAAGGTTCTGCCTAGTTCCTAATGACTTGGTTAAGCTAGGAACTTATGGTTAAGTAATGTTGTAATGACTTAGGGTCATTATGCTATTTACATTAGCACGACAGAATTGGGTGAAGGAGAAGGAAGTTAGAGGTGAGTTCTATGAGGCCCATTTTAAATGTTTTACTTAAATGTTTTGGGCCGATATGCATGCTAGAAAGATTTACATAAATGCTATATACCTTACTTTACATATTTGGGATAGCATTTATGTTGCAAGAGGTTATGTATGAAAGATGATTAAATCTCAAAACTAAGTAACAGAGTACTCATGAAACATCAAAGAAGTGTTGGGTAACCATCCAACCAGTATGTAGTTATCTGGCAAACAGAATGTTCTGTCTAAGGAAAGAGTGTTGTATAAATCCCTACTGGACCCGTCATTCTTTCCTGGGAACATCTCTGTTGGAGATACTACTCTGAGAGGATAACCACCTTGTCTTCTTTGATATATCATAGAGAAACCTTTACAAGTATTTAAGATAAGTAATGGTTTTGAAAGAAATGGTTAGAATGGAAGCTTGCCCTTTGGCATGATTTCACATTATAAAGACTATGGAAAGAAAATGGTTTTGACACGTAAAACATTTTATAACTTATCATGGTGTGGCCAGATAAGTAATGGCAGAGAAGTCAAGGTGTTACCTTGACTTGCAGAGCTCTTGACATTTAATGTCTTGACAAAGCATAAAGAGAAAGAAATAGAATTTTTGGCATGTTTTGCCATGTCAAATATTTTGACCATATTGGTCTGTAAAGAAAGAAAGATTTTGCCACGTCTGGCAAAATGCCACATGATATCTTGCAACTTAAGACGTAGAAATGTACTATATTTCTTCGTGGGATGTAGTATAGACACCTTGTGCAAGGGTATGTATAAGTGGTGATGACCGCTTGGAGGTTAACGTGACCCTAGGAAAGACAAGTGTGCAAGTTTAAAATATTATGTTTGGGCAAGAAGTTAATGTGATGTTTTGACTGTGTGTCATATAAATCCATTTATGAATGAGACAGAGGTCAAAGATAATTTGACAAAAACTTAGAATTCATCAGCGTAATCAGACAAATGTTTAAGCATGTGTATCAGGTAAAGATGTAGCTTCCAGCAATCAAGGAAGGAGGCTAGAATAGAGGCATCTGGCGGGCTATCTGGCATATTTGGCAACTGGCATTAGAATAGTTACATTATACTTTCTTTAGAATGTACATTAAACAAGTCATGATATGAAATAGTATTTTAAAGACTTTCGCTGTGTATGATCTCTGTTTACTATATGTTCATGAGTAAATCCGACAAGTGGCTGGCATCTCGGTTGATCCGGGATGTGGGTGTCACAAGTTGGTCTCAGAGCTATAGTTTAAGAGATTTAGATACTTACCCAAGTATCTAGACTTAAACTAGGATTAATGGACCATAGGAATGCCAGTAGAAGTTAAGATAGCCTAATGCCAAGGGTAAAAGGAAAATATATGAGTATTTAGTAAGAACATAATAGAGGATAACTAGAGCATCGAAAGTGGCATAAATAATTAATTTCGTCATGGCCACAGTTATTAATGTTTACAATACACTTGTGTTCTAGCTATTAATCTATCATGAGAATTCTAAAACACTCCATATCTTTTGTAGAAATAGTTGGTAGAGGTAGAGGCAGAAGAGGAGGAAGGGTTAATCCCAATACTCCTAGAAGGCAAACACGGTCTACCGCCAATGCCGAACCAGAGATAGAACATGTAGAAAGAGAAGAACACGTAGAAGAGCCTGTGGTAGATCCACAACTTAAGAATCTTGTAGACATGGCTGTTTGCATAGCGTTAGATACGGCCATGTCAATCTTATTGACAAGCTTAGAAGAGAATAGAAGGAAGAAAGATGAGACTCAACCCGCCGAAGAAATTAATAATTTAGACAATAAGGATGAGGATGATTTTGATTATGATTATGAATCTGGTTATTCATATAAGGCAAGACCTCGAAAGAAAGAAAAGAAGGGATGTCCTTACAAGGCATTCAAAGACGGAAACCCTCCTAAGTTCGAAGGAACGAAGGATGCCACTGTTACTGATCAATGGATAAAAGAGATAGAAGCAGTTATCAAGATCAGTGAATGTAGAGATGATCAAAAGGTCAAGTATGCAACCCACTCGTTTGTTTTAGAAACTTTGTGCTTTTGGGAAAACTTAGTCATAACTTTGGGAGATATAGCTATTGACCGGATGACCTCGGAAGAATTGAAGAGGTTGCTGATAGAGGAGTTCTGTCCAGATATTGAGATGGACAAACTCAAAAGAGATTTTCTTAGACTGGAAGCTGGTAGTATGACTCATCGAGGGTATACTACCAAGTTTAATAGAATGGCACGTTTAGTACCCCACCTGATAACCCCTGAATCAGTACGCATTAAGCGGTACGAACAGGGTTTACCATCTGAAATACGGAGGTTAGTAAAGACCTCAGAATTAAAAACCTATCGGTCTATCGTACAGCTTGCTTCGACAATGTACGGTGAAGTCTTCGGTTCCCGCCCTGCGGAATCAAAGAGGAAGTGGTCGGACTTTTCTAAAGGTCAAAATAAAAAGAATGGACGAGGAGGAGGAAGGAAGCAGGAACAGAGTGGTAGTTCTAAATGTACCAAATGTGGTAAAATACACACTGGAGAATGCAGGTATGGAACTAATACTTGCTACAGTTATGGTAAGCCTAGGCATATAGCCACCAATTGCCCAAGTAAATTAGGATTGAGGTGTTACAAGTGCGAGGAACTTGGACACCGAATCATAGAATGCCCAACACTAAAGATTTCAACACTAGTAATAATTAAAGATGGGAAAGAGAAGGAAGATCCAAAGGCCAAAAGTAAGGCCTATACATTAACGACAGAGGAAGCACAAAATCTGCCTGACGTAGTATCAGGTACATTTCTCGTTAATAACGTACCTGCTACTGTGTTATTTGACTCAGGAGCTAGTAGAAGTTTCGTATCTCTAGACTTCTATCCTTACTTAGCTAGACCTACTGTAAGATTAAACGAAAATTTTGAAGTCGAAACGGCTATTGGGAAGACGATGAAGGTGGCAGAAGTCATTTAGGATTGTTTCATCAATCTTGAAGGACATAAATTTTTTGTTCGACTGTATCCAATGATCCTTGAAGGATTTAATGTAGTCTTAGGAATGAACTGGTTAGCGGCAAACGATGCCCAGATCATTTGCAACTAGAAAGCAGTTCAAATGCAGACTCCTAACGGCAATTGGATTACGATCCATGGTGATAAGATAAGACCAGCCATTAAAATCATCTCTACGATGAAGGCTGTGAAATTTATGAATCGAGGTAGTGAGACCTACCTGGCTTATACTATTAATTCCAAAGTGAAAACAAAGGAATTAAAAGATGTGCTAGTAGTATGTGACTTTCCTGGTATATTCCCAGAAGAATTACCAGGAATACCTCAAGAAAGAGAAGTGGAGTTTCGAATCGACTTAGTGCCTGGTGCTAAGCCTGTAGCTAAGGCACCATATCGTTTAGCTCCATCAGAAATGAAGGAACTAATTTCACAACTACCGGAATTGCTAGACAGAGATTTCATAAGGCCGAGTATCTCGCCTTGGGGTGCTCCAGTTTTGTTCGTAAGGAAGAAAGATGGTAGTATGCGTATGTGTATAGACTACCGAGAACTGAATAAGCTTACCATAATGAACAAATATCCATTACCTAGGATCTATGACTTGTTCGATCTATTACAAGGAGCAAGTTGGTTTTCCAAAATCGATCTAAGGTCGGGATATCATCAATTGAAGGTTAGAGACGAAGATATTCCCAAAACAGCCTTCCGTACAAGATATGGACATTATGAGTTCTTAGTAATGTCATTTGGTCTGACTAATGCCCCTGCTGCATAAATGGACCTCATGAATAGGGTTTGTCGACCAATGTTGTACCGATCTGTGATCGTGTTCATAGATGATATTCTAATCTACTCAAAGAATGAAGGGGATCATGCATGTCATCTCAAGGAAGTGCTGGAAACACTTAGAAAGGAGAAATTATATGCAAAATTCTCCAAATGTGCATTCTGGCTCCGAGAAGTCCAGTTCTTGGGTCATGTGATAAACGCAGAAGGAATTCTGGTTGATCCTTCAAAGGTAGAGACTGTGATGAAATGGAACCCGCCAAAGACACCTACATAGATACGCAGTTTCTTTGGTTTGGCTGGTTACTACAGAAGGTTTATTCAGGATTTCTCCAAGATTGCAACCCCATTAACAAAAATCACAAAGAAGGAGACAAAGTTTGTATGCGGAGTAGAGCAAGATAACACTTTTCAAAAGCTAAAGGAAAAATTGACACATGCCCCGGTGTTGTCTTTACTAGAAGGAAATGAAGATCTGGTAGTTTACTCTGATGCTTTATATCAAGGACTGGGATGCATACTCATGTAGAGTGGCAAGGTTATAGCCTATGCTTCACGACAACTCAAACCCAATGAAGTTAACTACCCGACCCATAATTTAGAATTAGATGCAGTAGTTTTTGCACTTAAAATATGGAGACATTATTTGTATGGAGTTAAGTGCACTATCTACACAGATCATAAAAGCTTAAAGTATTTCTTTGAGCAAAAAGATCTAAATATGAAGCAACGAAGATGGTTAGAGCTGTTAAAGGATTATGATTGTGAAATCCTGTATCACCCAGGAAAAGCCAATGTAGTGGCAGATGCCCTAAGCCGTAAGGAAGATCATCCTCCTATTAGGGTGAAGTCATATAAGTTAGTTGTAACTCCTAAATTTATGACTCAGCTCAGGAATATCTAGGTAGAAGCGTTAAAAACAGAGAATGTTAAGAAGGAAAGAATGGCTGGACAAGAGAAATACTTGGAAGAAAATGAATATGGGGTTAAGTTTCGATTCGGCTGTATGTGGATACCACATATGGGTGAATTCAGAGTTAGAGTTTTAGATGAAGCTCCAAAATCTCGATATTCGATTCATCTACGCACTACAAATATGTACCAAGATCTACGCCAAGATTATTGGTGGCCCGGCATGAAATTCGATATCATGAAATATGTGGCTAAATGCTTAACTTGTTCTCAAGTCAAAGCAGAGCATCAGAAGCCTTGTGACAGATTACAGCCACTAGATATTCTAGAATGGAAATGGGAACATATCACTATGGACTTCATAAATAAGCTACCGAAAACAGCTAAAGGTTACGATACCATATGGGCAATAGTGGATAGGCTAACTAAGAGTGCTCACTTTTTACCAATACATGAAACTTACTCTTCAGAAAGGTTAGCAGAAGCATTTATCAAAGAAATTGTTTCACGGCATGGAGTGTCGGTTTCAATTGTATCTGACAGAGACACACGTTTCTCATCACGTTTCTAGAAGAAGTTCCACGAATAGATGGGAACTATGTTGTTGATTAGTATGACATATCATCCTCAGACGGATGGTCAGAGTGAAAGAACGATTCAAACACTTGAGGATATGCTGCGTGCTTGCATTATTGACTTCGGTGGAAGTTGGGATAGTCATCTACCTTTGGTAGAATTATCGTATAACAATAGCTATCATGCAAGTATTGGAATGCCACCATGCGAAATGTTATACGGAAGAAGATGTAGAACTCCCATCTATTGGGGACAGGTTGGACAAACAGAACTTGGAAGCAAAGAAATTGTCCATGCAACAGGTATAAAGTTAGATCATATTAGAGCTAAGTCTTATGCAGATAAAAGGCGAAGGCCCATAGAATTTCAAGTTGGAGATTTTAAACTGTTCAAAGTAGCTCCATGGAAAGGAATCATTAGATTCAGAAAGAGAGGGAAGTTGAGTGCAAGGTTTATTGGACCATTTAAGATTATGGCTCGAGTAGGGAAAGTTGCTTATACACTGGAATTGCCAGAAGAGTTAAGTGGAATTCACTCGAAATTTCATGTATCACACTTGCAAAAGTGTTTGGAATACGAAATCTCTCATGTAACAATGAATGATATAGAGGTAGACAAAAGATTAAATTATGTCGAGAAGCCAGTGGCTATACTCGATTGGAAGGAAAAGAGATTACGAAACAAAGTGATCAGGCAAGTGAAAGTTCAGTGGCAAAACCGAAAGGGATCTGATGCCACATGGGAAACATAGGAAGAAATGAGGCAGTCTTATCCCTACTTATTCGAGTAAGTAACAGGTTTCGAGGACGAAACCTTTGTAAGGGGGGTAGATTAGTAACACCCCAATTTTTAAAGAAATATAAGTGGAAGGACTAAAGTTATCATTTGATAAAACCCTAGGAGGTTAAAAGAAATTATATTAAAGTATATGGGATTAAAGGGCTATTGAATCAAAGTTCAGGGACTAAAAGTCAAAATTTATGAAAGTGGACACATGTCGGACCGACATCTGTAGAGATATCAGTCAGCAAAGTAGAGGGCAAGGAATCAATCAGGAAGTGACAAGTGTCGGTGACTAATCATTGAAAACTGACACGTGGAAGATCGATGTCGGACCGACATGGGATCCATTGCGGTTCGCTAGCCACAATTCATTCATTTCAGACCGAAACGAGAAGTATAACGGTCCGTTATGTGCCTACTAAGCAAAAATACACCGCCACACTAGATAGCGGACCGACGTGTGTAGGGATAGTGGTCCGCTATGGAGAGGGCAACGAATCAACCGGGAAGTGACACGTGTCGGGTGACTAATCACTGAAGACAGACACGTGGAAGATCGATGTCGGACCGACATTGGATCCATTGCGGTCTGCTAGCCGCAAATCATTCGTTTCGGACCGACTTGAGAAGTATAACAGTCCATTATGTGCCTACTAAGAAAAAATACACCGCCATACTAGATAGCCGACCGACGTGTGTAGGGATAGCGGTCCGCTATGGACCTCTCGGGCAGCCTATAAATAGATGGGACTTGTGATCGATTTTGAAGCATCCCACACAGCAAAACACACTTAGAAACACACACTTAACCTCGGTAAGCGTGCCAAGGTGCCCCGGTTCATGTAGAGAAGTCAGGTTTCTAGCTTTTCGACCCCAATACACAGGAAATAGTTGTGAGGTAAGGTTCTGCCTAGTTCCTAATGACTTGGTTAAGCTAGGAACTTATGGTTAAGTAATGTTGTAATGACTTAGGACCCCGATCCCAGTCATTGTGCTGTTTACATTAGCAAGAAAGAATTGTGTGAAGGAGAAGGAAGTTAGAGGTGAGTTCTATGAGGCCCTTTTTAAATGTTTTACTTAAATGTTTTGTGTCGATATGCATGCTAGAAAGATTTACGTAAATGTTATATACCTTACTTTAAATATTTGGGATATCATTCATGTTGCAATAGGTTATGTATGAAAGATGATTAAATCTCAAAACTAAGTAACAGAGTACTCATGAAACATCAAAGAAGTGTTGGATAACCATCCAACCAGTATGTAGTTATCTGGCAAACAGAATGTTCTGTCTAAGGAAAGAGTGGTGTATAAATCCCTCCTGGACCCGTCATTCTTTCCTGAGAACATGTCTGTTGGAGGTACTACTCTGGGAGGATAACCACCTTGTCTTCTTTGATATATCATGGAGGAATCTTTACAAGTATTTAAGATAAATAATGGTTTTGAAAGAAATGGTTCGAATGGAAGCTTGCCCTTTGGCATGGTTTCACATTATAAAGACTATGGAAAGAAAATGGTTTTGATACGTAAAACGTTTTACAACTTATCATGGTGTGCCTAGATAAGTAACGGCAGAGAAGTCAGGGTGTTACCTTGACTTGCAGAGGTGTTGACATTTAATTCTTGACAAAGAGTAAAGAGAAAGAGATATAATTTTTGGCATGTTTTGTCATGTCAAATATTTTAACCATATTGGTCTGTAAACAAAGAAAGATTTTGCCACGTCTGGCCAAATGCCACATGATATCTTACAACATAGGACGTAGAGATGTACTACATTTTTTGTGGGATGTAGTATAGACACCTTGTGCAAGGATATGTATAAGTGGTGACGACCACTTGGAGGTTAACGCGACCTCAGGAAAGACAAGTGTGTAAGTTTAAAATATTATGTTTAGGTAAGAAGTTAATGTGATGTTTTGAATGTGTGTCATATAAATCCATTTATGAATGAGACAGAGGTCAAAGATAATTTAACAAAAACTTAGAACTCACCGGCGTAAGCTGACACATGTTTAAGCATGTGTATCAGGTAAAGATGTAGCTTCCAGCAGTCAAGGTAGGAGGCTAGAATAGAGGCATTTGGCGGGCTATCTAGCATATTTGGCAACTGGCTTTAGAATAGTTATGTTGTACTTTCTTTAGAATGTACATTAAACAAGTTATGATATGAAATAGTATTTTAAAGACTTCCGCTGTGCATGATCTCTGTTTACTATATGTTCATGAGTAAATCCGACAAGATCTCGGTTGATCTGGGATATGGGTGTCACAATTTACATCATTTCTTTCGGTCATGGACCTTGACACGCTTATTTCAGGTATAGTTCGGGTGCTTGGTTAAACTCCAGTAGTGCATCTGATCTGGCTGTTGTACCCTGGGAGACAGACGAGTTTCACTTGGGTGGCCCGAAATTTGTTTTAAGGGACCTCTGTTGAACAGAAATCCTCAACAACCATACCAGGTGTTTTTTGTTTGATTCATTATGTTATACTTATTATCTCTTTCTGTACTGTATTGTAATTCGAATTATTGAATAATAAAAGTTCTCGTTTATTTTATGAACGGTTTTCCTACATTATAATGTGATTGTGATTGCGATGACATGTTGGACACACATGACACGTCGGTATAGGGTCAAATAAAAACGGCGTCGTGTTATTTATTATGAATTAAAAATAAAAAAATGTAGGGATATATCGACGACATGTCGTCGATATAGACCCCACATACCTCTTCGTTAATTTGACCGGATTAGTTGAAAAGGTAAAAAAAAAAAACAACATCTATACCGACGACACGTCGTCGGGATAGCCTACCCAAAGGGCGCGTTTATTTTCACCATTCTCGCATAACGTATACCAACGACATATCGTCAGGAAAAGGTGGAAAAAAATTAGTTTTGGAACGAGATTAGACCGACAACATGTTGTCAGGATAGCCTAACCTATGCCGACGACATGAAGTCGTCGCTAAAACTCCGTCGTACGAGACGACTTTTCTTGTAGTGTAACATCTTACTAAGTTATTTAGATTACACAAAATGGTTCTTGTAACGTGTTAAAATGGTTCTTTGCCTATGTTTGAACACCATCTTTTACTAAGAGTATCGAAAGGGTGTTTTATAGAAAAGTGCCGGTCCCGATAATACTTGAAATGTTTTGGGCCTGAGGCGTATAAAAAAAGCGGCCCCCTGTAATATAAACTCAATAATATTATATAAAAAAACTATAATACAATCCCTTTTTTTTATTAAATTAAAATATATGTTAGGGTCTTTTAATTTTTATGTGGGTTTAATTATAATTTGAGCTTTTTTTTTTAAATAATTCGGACCACATGTGTAAGTAATGGACTAATGTAATTGGGTTTAAACTAAAAATATATAAAATTTTTTGTAAATATATAAATATGTATATATAAAATACAAAAAAAAATTAGAACCCTTGAGGAGACCGGGTCCTGGACGTTGGGCTGGCCTTGTGATAGAGCACACTAGTGGTGCACAAAACGGTTTTTTAACCCGAACCGGTTCAAAACCGAATCGAACCGGTTTGGTCAACAAAAAGTCAAAACCGGTTTTTTTTAACCCGGACCGGTTTGAAACCGGTTTGAGATGGGCCGTTGACCGGTTTGAAACCAGTTTTTAAGCGGTTCGGTTCGGGTTAAACCGGTTTCAAACCGGTTTAAATGTATAGGTTTCAAACCGGTTTTAAACCGGCGGTTTGAACCAGTTTGTAACTGGTTTGGTCTAAACCAGTTCACGACCGGTTCGGGCCCAAACCGGTTTTTTGTGCATCTCTAGAGCACACCATATGTACACATTTTTAGACTCGTTACTACTTTGAAATCTCTAACCATAAGGAATTTAACATCATTTATTCCATTTGTTTTTCTCTGAAATATTATACGTTGACAAGAAACTATTGAATATTGACGTTGGTACCCAGTTGAACGGCTTAGGTAATATCGCTAGGTTTTCAAGTACTGGGGCATGTCCCTTATTTTGGTCCAAAAAGGCAACCACCAATATAGTAACGGATTATGGTTAATTAATATCGAAATGCCCCAGCATTCAAAGATTACGTAATCCATATATAATTCACATATTTTAAATGGAATCCTTTAAAACTCGAATAATCGGTTTTGCATGTTTTTAAGTTTTATGTTAATTGGGATTAAGATATTATTCACGTATTACCTGTTGTTATTTTATGAAAAATGATTAATGACGTATTATTATTTTAAAATACTCTAAAAATGATCAATATACTAACTTTAAATGTATAGATAAATAGAGGCGAACAAACGAAGATTGCCCGAACAGAATAGACCAAGACTGCCAGAGCAGTATACGTCAATGGTGGACGAGAAGATGAATGGAAAGAGGTTTCAATGAAGACTTGTAAGGAGTCATCAACAGAATAGACCAACCAAGTCTTTCTTTATTTCAATCTTCCAGGAGGAGTGTCACTACTAAAAACGACCATTTTCCATATCCGAAAACCATCGCAAATGCCTATTTGCGACCATTTTCGGCACTCGGTTGTACCTTGGTTGGCAATTACTTTTGCGACTATTTTTTGCTACCGAAATATTCTTGGGATTGATTTTACAACTAGAACTTCCGTCGCAAAATTAGCGACTGTACCTTTTTGCGATTGATTCTATGACTGAACATTTACTAAGTGAGATTGATGAGGAGCTGATTTAAGAGTTGGAAGAATCTTATTTGCACCAGTTGGATATGTGAAACATGACAGAAATGATTCAAACTTTAAATGGACATAACTTGGGTTGCGACTGGAATTATAGGGCAAATAACCGGTAGACGGAAAGGAATTGACGAGCCGTATCATGTGGCAAACGCCTTTGGCACTTTGGCCAAATTCTCATAACCAAATTCCATCATTAAGGGCTCCAATTTCGCCAATTAGTGAATTTCCACAATTTTTCCTCCAATTTTCAAAGTTTTCCTTTTTTAGTACAATTAATGTCTGAATCTTTGATTTATGTAATTTGCATCTTTATTTTTGGTTTTAGTTTCAGTTTTAAATTGGTGATATGATTTGTAATCTAAAAAATTTGGTAAAGTTGCACAATTTAGAATTCCACTCTTTAACGGCATCTCATGTAATAGCTTTCTCATTCGGTTTTCTTCTATTAAAAGGTAAAAAAGTTCTTTGAGAATTACTTTTTTGTTATTTTCTTGCTCCCGCTTTGCATCAACATTGCGACAGAACTCTTTTCCAACGGATTTTGCTATTAATCTGTTAGCATCTACAACTGCGACCCCGCGTCTTTTTGCGATCAATTTTGCTTTTAAATTAGCGACCAAATTTGCAACTGAATCTATTTACGACCAATTTGGCAACTAAAATCATTAGCTACCTATTTTGCATCCGGGCTTTTTGCAACCGATTCACTACCACCTTATTTGTGATCAATTTGTTACCGCTTTGTAACTGTTTATGACCACTTTTATTTTTAATTTTTCTTTAGTTTTTAGTTTTTTGTATTTAAATTTAATAATCAAATTATTAGATTAATAAATATTCAAATTTATCCAAAGTTCTCAAATTTTACATATTAACAAAATATTCAAATTATACACACATAACGTCAATAGACAATGTTTATATATAAATTATTCCCTAAAAGCTAAATAAATATAAAAATATAAAGAAGAATACTATATAACCAAATTACATTTTTGTAACCCAGCTTCAATGAAGGTTGTATAATTCTACCGGTTAATTAACCACGTCAAAATACCATCGCTTCTGACCTACTTGCTGATCAGATTCTTACAACAATTTGTTCTTGCTGCTGCGAATTTAATAAAAAATATCCAACCAACTAGCTAATTGGACTTCAATTTTGATCGATCCGTTGTACTTGCTACTGGCCTACTTGCTAACCAGATTTTATGCGTTCCTGACCGACTTGCTAACAAGATTTTATGTGTTCCTCATCACTATCATCATTCAAAGTTGGACCAGAACCAGAATTCTCAACAGTATCTCCATTAGCTTTCTTGAGTGCATCCACCGGTAAGGCAGGCAAAGAGGACTTCGGTATACTGTTAATTTCCCGTGATAGAGCCGTGTGGACTTGTGGCTCAAAAGTAAAATCCTCCTCGTGATCCTCATTCGACGGAACCCTCTTAACTTACGAGGCCCTGTTATCCCCCTCATGCATGACAGGGGATTCCTCACGACGCCTCGTGCGTCCTCCTCGTCTACTACCGCCTCTACGTCCACCACGTCTACCAACCATAATTGTTAACTGAAAGATATGCGAAAGGAAAATCTTTGCCATCATTCTAGGTAATATTTAGGACACAGTAAGCATGTAAGATGTTAATATACACTGGGCATCTGCTATTAACTATTACGCTACTTGTTGAATTCTAGATATTCCCCTTTATAAGTGGAATTGAAACCCCAACACTTATCTCCATCCTAAGTTACAAGGCAATCTAAGGTCTAGAAGTCTCTAATGCTCTTGGCTTCAAGTTACCCATACTGTCATCCGTCATTGGGTCCCATTCTTTGTTTAAGTCTAGACATCGGGCATGTCCAAATCTCTCAAACTATGACTCTGATACCAACTTGTAAGGCCTAAAACCCGGGAGACCTCACTTTTTGGATATACTAATAAACACATAGCGAATTAAACTTAAAATAGAATAAAGGCATCGAAAATCTCATTCAAATTACAATATGTTCAAACATAGCGGAAACATTGTCTTAACATAAATTCAAATAACATAAATTAACAGCAATCTAAACTTGAAGGCATATTAAAAAGTCAGCTATGTTGTTGAGTTCTAACTCTACATAAAACTTTACATATCGTAAACGTTTTGACAAAACCTAACATTCATCAATACTAATAAAATCGTAGATATCATGCAATAACATTAAACATAAACCATTCGTGTCAAATATGCGCTTTTTCATTACCGTCAATTCCTTTAGGCATTACTCGAGATTAATCGAGGCCTAGTGACTATCTAGGATGCTCGGTCTCGTCCGGAATCCTAACCTAAACAGAATCACGCCCCACCGTGATAGTAACATTGCTCGTGTGCATCCACACGACATTGACATGATAGCTAATCCCGTCGTTCGCACCAGTTGTATAACCGTTTGCTAGCCATAAAGGCCCCTGTATAGGTATAGCTAATCTTCATGTCTAGGACGAGCAGTCACATCTGGAATCCTAACCCAGACACGGTTTCATTCATCGCATACGTTCCCGAAGGAACCACTAGAAGATTCGAGTTACATTATAGCATTCGTTCATTCATAAAACCTTTTTAGTTAAAGCATAGTACGTTTTATTAAAACATCATTCATTCAAACCTTTCGTAAACATTCAGGGCAAAACATTTCGTAAATCCTTTCATAAACATTACGTTTTATAATGATAGAGAATTTACTTTTCTGTCATTTACTTTTCGGCTTCACAAGCACACGAAACCCACTCACTAATTAAAACGTCTAAACGATAACAAAAGTTGATTATTGGAACTCGACCGTGTCCATTGGTTCGATACTTGGTTCTTACCTAAACTATATTACGTTGCGATAGGTATATTTGTCTATTGTGTGTGTTTTAAGTTTGAGTATTTATCATTTTAGTTATAAATTTAAAATCCGATCTCGTGAAACCAACATTTCCAAAACAAATATATATTAATATATATTTTATATATTAAACACACGCTATCAATTTTTTAGCGCCGTTGCCGAGGACACGGTTGTTTAAATAAAGATTCAAGTTAACGGATTAGCTTTTTAACCTTAATATTTTCCATTTGTTTTTCTGTTACATTTGTTGCCGGTAGTGTATGATCCATAGCTCCACTACTGGTTTCTATTAACCTTTAGCAGAGTGATATGCTCTAAATTATAAATGTTTTGCATGCATAATAATCCCCATATTATGGTACTAATTGATTAATAACCATGCAATTGATACTTAAAACGTTTATATTTCATAATTGCAGGTTATTCGAAGTCTTAAAGATAAACAAAGATAAAATCAATCAAAAACACCAAGAAATCAAGCTTTTAGAATCATCATTCCCGAGCTTTGACCCCCAAGAAGTCAACCAAGGTCAATAATAGTCAACAAGCAACTAAAAGACAAAACTGGGCAGAAGGGGAGGGATGCACAGCCGTGCATCCCAATACACGGGCATGCATTGCACTCCCTTGCTCCCCAAGCCCCAGTACAATGTTTTGTGTACTCTATTTGATTCCCGAGGTGTTTGCACGCCCGCGCAATCCAATGCACGGCCGTGCATTGCTCATTTTGAGGCCTATAAATAGGAGGCTTGGGTTTTTCATTCCACACACCCTACCATAGATTATTATAGCTCAAAATAGTCTATTTCTATAGTTTAGAGTAGAGAGTAGAGCGTCTCCTCCTCTTTGTCTGCAATAGGGGAGCCTACGAAACTCAGTGTTACGCTAGTTAGTATGGCCATTCGTGGCTAAACTCTTTGTATTGCTTGGGTGAAGATGAAGCTTGGTGTATGTTAATGTTCAACGTATTAATCTAGTGGTATGTTTATGTCTTTAATTATTCGCTCTTAAAACCACCTTCAAAGTGGGCTTTTTATTATTGTCTAAACTTGTCTTTACACTTGTGAGTGTTCTTGATTTTAAAGCGTAAGACCATAAAACCTTTTCAATGAAACTTCTCTTGAAACTTGTACATCTTTATACAAGCTGATTTTGATAAGCCAAGGCTTGGTTAACATTAATAAAGTCGTACGTATTTATACCAACTTATTATGAGACCAAGAATTGGTGAACTCACGTTGACAACGATACGCCTTTATACATGGTCCCATTGTTACACCGCCTCCCGGTGAACAAAGTCTAATCACTCTTTTAATAATAATAACTAAGCACTTAAGTTTGATGTCTTAAACCAACTCGGAGATAACACCAAAGAGTTGAGGGTAACGATGTCCCTAGCTGGGAGTCCTACCATTTTATTATTAAAGAATATAATTCGTGAACCAAATGTTGTGAGAATGAGGCTCTAGCGGTGTCCTGGGTCACACATTTGTATTAGTCATACAACTAGATTAGTCAACTTAACGTTATCATGTACCAAACGGATTCAAAGCCCAAAGCAATACTCTTCATGACCTGATCATAATCGAGATATTTACTTTCTTACTATTTACTATTATGCTATTTACATTTCTATTACACACATCACACATGTTTTTACTTTTCTGTATTTACTCTACCATCATTTACTTTTCTGTCATTTACTTTTTTGTTTCACAAGCACACAAAACTCAGTCACTAATTAAACCGGCTAAACGATAACAAAATTTGATTATTGGAACTCGACCATGTCCATTGGTTTGATACTTGGCTCTTACCTAATCTATATTATGCTGCGATATGTACACTTGCCTATTGTGTATGTTTTAAGTTTAAGTATTTATCATTTTAATTATAAATTTAAAACCTGATCTCGTGAAACCAATATCTCTAAATATATTATTATATAATATAATTATTATATCAAGCATCACACATCAAGTTTTTGGCACCGTTGCCGGGGACACGATGATTTCAAGAAAAATTCAAGTTAACGGATTAGCCTTTTTAACCCTACTATTTTCCATCTGTTTTTAAGTTACGTCTTGTTGCAGGTAGTGTATGATCCATAGCTCCACTACTGGTTTATATCAACCTTTAGCAGAGCCCAAAAGATTCTTTCACCATCGAATACGAGAAAACCGTGCTAGAAAAATGGTCGTAGAAAATCGCACTATTTCCGACTTTGCAAGGCCGTCACTTGAGGCTTTGGGGTCTAGCATCACAAAACCAACGGTTGACGCTAACAACTTTGAGATCAAACCGCATGTCATTCACATGATCCAATCATGATGCACTTTCCATAGATTACCCGATGAAGACCCACATGCCGACATTGCAAATTTCCTCAAAATTTGTGACACTTTCAAACTGAACGGAGTTTCGAATGACGCAATTCGACTCCGAATGTTTCCTTTTTCCTTAGGGTAACGAGTTAAGGAATGGCTAAATTCTCTTCCTACCGGGTCAATCACTACATGGGATGATCTAGCTCAAAAATTCCTATCAAAATACTTCCCTCCAGCAAAATACTTCCGGCCAACGACCCTTAAATTGGGTTAATTGGTGTGGTGATTATGGTTAAAAGTTGTATAGAAACCTTAATCTAGTGTTGTAAATGTTGGAGAATCATGTTGTACATGATTTTAACATCCAATTTAAGAATCTTAAAAATTAGGGTTATTGAGGTAAAATAAGGGATTTTGATTGGGGTGTTTAAATGATGAATTGGAGTTTGGTAAGCGTTTATGGTGTTAAGTAAGCACAAAATCAATCAAAAATACTCAATCAAAATGATGAATCAAGAACCTTGGAGAATTGGGTGAGAACCTTATTGAGTCAAATGGGTTGATTTTGATTAATGAGGTTAAAAGCTTGCGTGAAGCTAAATAAACCAAGTTCTAATTGAGGGTGAAGGCCATAACATCTTGGGTGGGAGTCAAACCTCAATTAATTGAATTATTAGGGATTTTACTTGAATACTAAGTGAGTGGGTTGTTTAGGTTATCTAAAGGTGTTAATTGCTAGTTCGAAAGATAAAGCGAAGCCTTCACTAGCTAAAGGTAAGTGTTTTTGCACTTACTTAGTATTTGATATGTAGTGAGATTACATAAGTAGATAGTATGTTGTTTGGATACTTACTTATGTGTTGTTGAAATCCGGTGGCCTTGAAGTCTAAGAATTTCTTGGGTATAAATCGATGATCTTGAAGTGAAATACTTCATGGGTATATACTTGGAGTGAAATACTCCATGGGTGGGATTGGAAGCATATATTTCATTAATTAGTAATAGATATAATGGTAGATACATGTAAATAGGAAGTTTAAATTCTATTCATGTATATTATGTTGTGGAAATTTGACTTATATGGTAAAATTAGTGTATTTGACTTATGTGGTAATGAGTCAAACTAAAATGTGGAATGTGGTGAATTTGGTGTATTTGACTTATGTGGTAAAGAGTCAAACTAAAATGTGGAATGTGGTGAATTTGGTGTATTTGACTTATGTGATAAATAGTCAAACTAAAATGTGGAATGTGGTAAAATTTGGTGTATTTGACTTATGTTGTAAAAGTCAAACCATTGTGCAATAATGATTAAATTGGTGTAAATTGATTTAATGTGTTATAAGTCAAACCATTTGTGTAATAATGGTGAGTTGGTATATTAACAGGACTTCTATGTGTATATATTTGTCTAAAAATCGGTCGTTATACATTAAGTACAAAAGAGTATGGTCGGGTTAGTGGGTGATTAACCAACTAATGTATACATTCATAGGTGACGTAATATATGTAGGGTGTTATATACGTTATTTGAAGTCTTTGGGTTCTAACTGACCTACGGGTGGGGATTAGACATGTAAGGGTGTTCGTACATGTTATCGGAAAAAGCCCAAACTTCTAATTAGTGTATCTCAGGTTAGAAAATGAATTATGAAAGTCAAAATATATGAAACCTGAGTGTTTCAAGGAGAGGAATCTAAAAATGAAGTATGTGTAGGAGCAGCGGCGGGATACCATACGCCTAAAAGCTTTTGTTTGACGCTGGAAAATCTGGAAATTTGGGGTTTTAGTCGGTCGTTGTTGTAGGGACTTGGGAAAAGTCCCTAGGGCTACTTATATTTACTAACTATGTTCAAATTGATGTTTTGAATGTGGAGAAAGCTTTGGAGTGATCTCGGGTCTTGCATCATGGGGGTTGGATTCTCATGGACGTGTTTAATTTTGTTTTTGTTTAACCTTCTCGTGGGGAGTCTTTACATACTTTTAGGGGACGTTAAAAGATGTGGATAACTTGTTGTTTTTAACTTTTGTCTAAACTACTTTTGTGGAATTAGGATAGTTTAACTCGAGTTTGTAAAACTTAAACATGTGGATATATTAAATGTCCGCACATTTTAAAAGTTTAAATCGGGTTGGATTTTTGGGTGTTACAGTATGTCGGACCTGTCCCGACGACACGAAAGCATATGTCTTCCGGATAGCCTATACCGATGACACGTCGTCGCTAATAGGGTCGATGCTATTACCTCGACGTTAAAAGAGTCTAAGGTCGTCGGGGTAGTTGTGGTCGGGATAGGTGCACTCTATACCGATGACAGGGTCATTTCAAAAATATTTTTGTTGATTACAAATAAATAAATAATAAAAGAATTTTCAACATGCACCGACGACATGTGGTTGGTATAGGGTCGTTCCAAAAAACATTTTTATTGAATAAAATAAATGAATAATAATATAATTGTCATCGGTATAGGAGCACTTTTAAAAAAAATCCAGATTTTTTTTTCAGAATAATAATAGTAATAACAAACATGTAAATTGACGACTAATTTTAATTAAAAACAGTTATATAACTAAAAACCATCAAATTACATAATTTAATTAATTTTAATACAAACCGTCAATTTAGAGTAAATTTCGGATTTAGTCCATGTGGTTTGCTCAAAATAATCAATTTCACTTTTTGATTCTTTGTGGTTTGTCAATTGTCCCAATCAACTACGCGTCTCTAAAGCCATCCATTTTCTCTGTTAAGTTTTTATGAAAAGACGAAAATACCCCTGGACTAAAATTGTTACTCTAATACCCTTATATGTTTGTATATAAAGACCAATATCTTATATAAACATGTTCTGATGGATTTACAATCTGTTGGCACTTCACCCACAACCCTAGCTGCTCATTAAATGAAAACTAGAAGTTTTGCCCCGTGCTTCGCGATGGCAAGCGGCTTTTAAACGGTTAAGGCGGTGATACTGACGTGGCTAAACAAAAAAAGAAATGTAGTTAGATTAATTTTGCCCCGCATTCCGCGGCGGGAGGCAGACCTTAAACGGTTGAGGCGGTGACATTAACGTGACTAAACACAAAAAGAATTTGTACTTCAAAATCTAAAAGAAACGTATGAAGTTACGGCTACTCGGTTTTGGATATCAAAACATAGATAAAATATAGTTAGATAACGGTACCGACTTTTTCAATCGATGTTGGTCTCATTGTTCACGGTACCAGCACGTTACTGTCAAATAACCCACGATACTTAAAATACTCTATTTTGAATACGACAAACAAACAAACAAAAATTATTAAGGAAAAATCAGATTACATATACTACAGGGGGTAAATTTAAAACTTTAAAACTTGAGGGGGTTAAAGCGAAATTTTATAAGGTTAAGGAGTCATTTTGCTATTTCACAAAATTAAGGGTTAATATTGTCAATGGCAAGTGTCCACCGACACTTGCCTTTAAGTAGAATCATAATTCATTCGACTTTGAACTATCTGTTGGCATTGTTTCAGGACTGAACCACCTATCCACAAAGAAACATTTTAAATGATAATGTTGGTGTTTCAAATTTTCAATATTTACATTTACATAATGCCAGAGTTGCAGAAGGAAGCTATATACCATCTCTTTGGGTGGAGAGACAGCTAAGTAGTAATAACAACAGTAAGATACCCCACCGCCGCCCACTTCCCTTACCGCCGGCGACCCCTTCCGCCGCACACTTCACCTTCATCTCTCTCTCTCTCTCTCTCTCAATCTTTCAGGTGGTTATGGCGCTAGATATGGAGGTGTAGAAGATCCAGACCCAAATCTAAAAGGGGTTTAGTCGGGGGTATTGGTGTTCTCTATTGCCGGAAAAAGAATGAGGGAACAGGTTTCTCTTGGTGGTCTTGGTGAACGAATCTGGTGGGGAACAGGTCTTGCATGGCTGCCGGCGGGGTCCAGATATGATGGGGGTGTATCTGGGTTTACAAGGATGGCCTGAAAGACGATGGTTGGTTGGAGTTCTTTGATTTGGTTGTGTGGTGGCTTTGATTTGATTCAGTTGTAAGATATAAGGCGGCGGTGGCGGTGGTTTTAGCAGGCGGTGATTGTGGTAGAGGGAGAAAGTGAAGAGAGAGGGAGACATATAAGGGTATTAAAGTAACAATTTTAGTCTATGAGTATTTTCGAATTTTCATAAAACCTTAATACAAAAAATGGATAGCGTTAGAGACACGTAGTTGATTGAGACAATTGACAAACACCAACGACTTAAAAAGTGAAATTGAACCTATTGAACTCAATGCGTTATTTTGAGCAAACCACAAGGACTAAAACCGAAATTTACTAGTAAAAATTATAATAACAAACTAACGAATTATCATAATCTTTGTCTTGGTTAGGCGACCCGCGTTTGTTAGATTTTAATTCATTGATCTCATCTTGCATTCGTTTCATGTTTTCATTTATTTGACGGATAGTTTCTTGCATGTTATTATATGTTGGAAATTTTGGACATAATAATTATTTGTATTTGCTACTAATATAATTATTAATTACTATGTGTGTGTTCTACTACGTGAGAGGATCACAATGAACTAAACCATGTCCAAACCGGAGCTAAGACGAATGAAACATCGATATTCCAAGTTTTGTGTTTGAAACTTAATGTCATGTGGACGGGACGGGGGCGGCGACTCGCATCACCGCGAGTTGCTTGAGAGCCGCCTTAATAATTTTGACCCGTGTCGCGTGGTCAGATGGCTAGTCGAGACTATGGCTATGTCTCTTGAAATTCCATCACTTAATTTGAATTAGAAGAGTATTAATTCAATTAAGTGATCATTTAAATCGAATTAATTAAGTATTATTTCTATTATGTAAGACCTTTCATTAGGTCTAAATTTTATGTATAAATACATTGCTTTTGAGCCTTGTTGAGACACCCAAAAAATTTGTTCACATGTTTCAGAGATCGCACAAACAATCAATCACATTTCTTTCGGTCGTGGACCTTGACACGCTTATGTCAGGTATAGTTCGGATGCTTGGTTAAACTCCGGCAGTGCATCTGCTTCGGCTGTTGTATCCCAGGAGATAGACAGGTTTCACCTGGGTGGCCCGAAATATGTTTTAATGGACCTCTGTTGAACAGAAATCCTCAGCCACCATACCCGGTGTTTTTTGTTTCATTCATTTTGTTATGCTTCTTCTCCCTTTTTGTACTGTATTGTAATTCGAATTATTGAATAATAAAAGTTCTCTATTTTATGAACCGTTTTCCTACAAACTTAAAACAGATTTTAAAACAACTGTTCATTGTTTAAAAATATCCGAGTTACAATCAGTGTTTGCAAACTTTGTGTAAGTTTGTTAATTGGTTTTTGTAAACCAAACCTTTCCATTTCATTTGGTTTTTTGTAAACCTTAATGGTTTGGTGAATGTGTAATTTCTAACATTTGTTAGAAGTCTTGTGGTCATCTATAAAAACACTTTATGTAAATGATTATGTGGTATTTATTTAAATATTTTGTGTACACATTTGATAGATAACTCTCGTTATCTTACTTATGAGAAACGTGTAGTTTAACATGTGTAATTCTAACTAAGTGTTAGAAGAAGATTTGGTAAAAGTAAATGATTATACAATTCCTATGGATATACTTAATTTCCATTTAACACGGTGGGGTTTCAAACCGGGAGTCAAACTACCTTGTAATTTCACACTAACTTTGCAATAAATATGAGTTTGAAAAACTTATGGAGTGTTTAAATATTAAAATCTTGAGTAAATTAGAAATGGAAACAACTTTGTGTTGTTGTAAACAGTTTGAACTGTTCAAATGATTTTACTTGTGTGAACTATCAACTTGTAGTTGTCTCGTTTCAGATTTGTGACTATGAAATATGGACATGATGATATTAGTGGATGGAGTTCCACTAAGGGAGTGCCATAAGACATGCTTGAAGAAGATATCATTGGGATTATTTCGGGTCTATGTGAAAATACACGAGTTATTGTTTGTCGTGGCTGGTTCTTAATGACGGGTTCCACTATTCATGCGTGTTCTAGTCGGCCCGGACTTAAGAACTATCATGCTATAGAAAGAAGCGTGATAATGGTTGACGGACAAAAGCAATAGGGATTGGAACTATGGAGCTGCAAATGTCTTCAGGATGTTCCCTAACCTGGAAAGATGTAATACATGTCCGTGGCATCAATAAGGGTATAATATCTGCTAGCAACTTAAACAGTGAGGGGTACTCGATGTTATTTGCATCTGCAGATAAGTGGCACATGTTTCGTCAAAGGGGATCTCAATCCTTCCGTGCGATTGGAACCATACCGGGTGTGATGTATCGACTAACTCTATGGAATGATGTGTCAAACGTTATTGATGTATCTAATGATGAAAGTGTTGGCGATAATAACACTATATGATACTATGATTTGGTCAATCTTGTATCTGCTAAAATAATTATTCATAAAAGTTTTGCATTTCATTGTTTTAGTTTTTTTTTTGTATTAGTGTATGTGTTCAACATCTTAGGATAACACACACATTTGATATAAAAAGTAAATTAACTAAGCATGACATGCCGTAATAAACTTTTATAAAATAATTTTAAATGGATAGTGCAAGAAGAGATTTGCATGAGTACAACTTGCGAGTTGCTACATTGACTAAATAATACATCAAATGTCATAATATACAGAGTGGAAATAAATAAATATGAGACAGTCATGTCCTTGAAAATTATTAAGTGTGAATTATAACACATGAACTAATATGTGTTAATGAAGACTTTATACCTTTGGAAATTCACTAAGTGTGAATTATAACATATGAATTAATGAGATATTTGAATCCTTGAAAATTCATGAATGGATCGCTAAGTGAAAGCAGTATATGTTATTGTAGGAAACTTGTAATATTCGCTCCGAGAGATCTACATGTAGATGCGTCTATCACCTTAATGTTGTTAGAACTATGTGAAGGAATTTACCTTCGTTTTGGGATAGTATCCTAAATATATATAACTTCAAGAAAACAACAAAGCAAGTGTGCAAATCACTTAAAGTCAAATGAGTTGAATGTCATGTTGTTAAGTATCATGTTCACCAAAGTTAATCGAGTTAAGACTTATGGTTAAGTGCTTATGAATTAATGGTGAAGCCTTTGAGATTAAAGTTAAACAGGTTATGTTCCTAACTTGAATGAAGAATAAGTCTCATGACTTGTCTAAACTGAGGCATGAATGTTGACAAGGAATATTATGATATCCCTTAAGGCTGTGAAGAATCAGAATGATGCATCTTCTGTTCACATGCTTGAGTATTGTAGTCTAAAGCATGCTAGACTAGTATTAGTTAATTATGATGCTCCAAGGAGACAAATTAACTACAAACATTCACTATGTACTTAGACACAAGAAAGAATTTGTGTATGGACAAAAAGATTATCTTCATTCAATATAAGGAGATTAATATAACTTATGAAAAACTTGATTAACTATATCGTGGTAAATGATGTTATCTAGTTTAATGAGGGGAACTCATACTGACTTACAATCTTTCTAAGTATGTGACTTATGACAAGGTTAGTTACATTAGTAAGTGTTGGGAGCTTAAACTAAGCCATGTTTTGCTTTGGTTAGCTCAAAAGCTCTTGTGAGATAATATAATTTGAGTTGAAACAATGATGAACTCATTAATACAAAGATGTATATCTTATCATGAGCGTCTAAATGTCGTCGTAAGTGAAGTTTGATCAAATAGCAAGAAATGTGGAGGAGGAAGCCAATTAAGAAACGACCCTTCAGGGTATGCTTATGTGAGAAGTTTTCTCAACCAAATGTAGAAATGGATAACCTTTTAATACCCCATGTGAATGTTATCCAATAACACTTAAATATGGGGGTGACTTGCATTTGAATCTGGAAAGTTTGGCAATAAGTATTTGGTAATCCAAATTTATATTGCAAACGCGTGACCAAGTGGAGTACAAAAAGGTCATAAGGAGTCTATCTAATGTAACTAGTTACATGACTCCATGGCAATTGGCTAGAATCTTGTTTGTTGTCTGATACCAAAGGTATGTTCTCCTTGAGAAAAAAATGTATAATTCTAAGACGAAATTATGACTAGATCTAGAAGAGATCTAAGATTATAGTCTTAAAAGCATACAATGGCAACAATAACTTATGAGTTAAGAACACGTAATGACAACGGTCTTGTGGTGAGTCAGTTTCGCTATGTGGACGAGATCCTTGAAAAGGTTTAATGCGGAGGAACACGAGTGTAGCTCAAACTCCCATTGACACAACCCACCATCTGTCAAAGAACAGAGGCGACGATGTTGCTCAACTGGAGTATTCAAGGATAATTGGTAGTCTTATGTATCTCATGACATGTACTCGGTGAGACTTAGCATATGCTGTGAGCAGGCTAAGTAGATATACTAGTAATCCTAGTTCTAAGCATAAGGTATTTGAGATACACGAGTAGTTATGGACTGCATTATGGCCAAAATCCAGCAGTTGTGGAACGATGCAGTGATGCTAACCAGATATCTGATATAAAAGATTCCAAATCCACGAGTGGTTTTAGGTTTACCCTTGGAAGAGTGGCTATATCTGGGAAATCGTCTAAGCAAACTCTCATAGCTAGATCTACCATGGTATCTGAGTTTATCGCGGTAGACAAAGCCTGTTTTGGCTATTTGCATACATTGTGATTCCCAATCGGCTATTGGTAGAGCTCAAAGTGCAATGTATAATTGAAAATCAAGGCACATACGACGTAGACACAACACGATACGACAACTGCTCTCAACAGGGGTTATCGAGATTGACTATGTGAAGTCAAAGGATAACATTGTGAATCCGCTTACAAAAGGCTTAAGTAGAGAGGCAGTATATAAGTCGTCGAGAGGAATGGGACTAAAGCCCTTGGACTAAGTTAGTACAAAGGAAAACCTATCCTTGAAGATTGGAGATCCCATGATCTAGGCTCAATAGGACAACCTAATTGTATGAACTCGGATCACTGTGGGGGTGCACCCCAACATATGAAAAGAGTTCCATACTTCCTAGTCCATTCGTATAATAAATCAATGATATCAAAGGAGGTTAAGCATACTGCTTTTAATGATTTGAATAAATTCACCTATGCGAGAGAGTAGTGGGGTTGCTTTGAATGGATTTATGGGGGCGCAAATCCTAGAGCCCTCGCAGAACCAGGCTAGTGTTCCATGACCATAATGGACATGAGAATGAGGTGTTAACCAGATTAGGAAGAGTATTGTGTGAAATGTACTAACGTCTACGTCAAAAGGGGCTGGCTCAAGGACACCGCGTCTACTAACCGCTAGGAGACTAAGAATATTTCACAAAGGAGGGTTCAAAGGGAACACCTACTTCTCCTGCATTACTCAACCGCTGTAATTATATCTTAACACTTGAGTGTATAGGATCGATCTCCATTCATGTGGGGGATTGTTGGAAATTTTGGACATAAATAATTATTTGTATTTGCTACTAATATAATTATTAATTAGTATGTGTGCGTTCTACTACGTGAGAGGATCACAACGAACTTAACCATGTCCAAAACGGAGCTAAGATGAATGAAACATCGATGCTCCAAGTTGTGTGTTTGAAACTTAATGTAATGTGGACGGGGACGGGGGAGATGACTCGCATCACCGCGAGTTACTTGAGAGCCGCCTTAATAATTTTGACCCGTGTCGCATGGTCAGATGAAACACCCTACTTATTTTATTATTTTTATCAGAGTTTAATGCGGAAAAACAGTCCTAGATTAACAAAACCTTGCCATAAAATGGCTAAGGTATCTTTTTCATTATAATATTATTTTACATAAGATAATACATTTACGTAACACCCCAATGTTTAAAGAAATATAAGTGGAAGGACTAAAGTTGTCATTTGATAAAACCCTAGGAGGTTAAAAGACATTATATTAAAGTATAAGGGGTTAAAGTTCTATTGAATCAAAGTTTAGGGACTAAAAGTGAAAATTTATGAAAGTGGATAGATGTCGGACAGACATTTGTAAAGATATCGGTTCGCTATGTAGAGGGCAAGGAATCAATCTGGAAGTGACACGTGTCGGTGACTAATCACTGAAGACTGACACGTGGAAGATCGATGTCGGACCGACATAGGGTCCATTGCGGTTCGCAAGCCACAATTCATTCATTTCGGACCGACATGAGAAGTATAACGGTCCGTTATGTGCCCACTAAGCAAAAATACACCGCCACACTAGATAGCGGACCGACGTGTGTAGGGATAGCGGTCCGCTATGGACCTGTCAGGCAACCTATAAATAGATGGGACTTGTGATCGATTTTGAAGCATCCCACACAGCAAAACACACTTAGAAACACACACTTAACCCCGGTAAGCGTGCCAAGGAGCCCCGGTTCACGTAGAGAAGTCAGGTTTCCAGCTTTTCAACCCCAATACATAGGAAATAGTTCTGAGGTAAGGTTCTGCCTAGTTCCTAATGACTTGGTTAAGTTAGGAACTTATGGTTAAGTAATGTTGTAATGACTTAGGGTCATTGTGCTATTTACATTAGCACGACAGAATTAGGTGAAGGAGAAGGAAGTTAGAGGTGAGTTCTATGAGGCCCATTTTAAATGTTTTACTTAAATGTTTTGGGCCGATATGCATGCTAGAAAGATTTACATAAATGCTATATACCTTACTTTACATATTTGGGATAGCATTTATGTTGCAAGAGGTATAAATCCCTACTGGACCCGTCATTCTTTCCTGGGAACATCTCTGTTGGAGATACTACTCTGAGAGGATAACCACCTTGTCTTCTTTGATATATCATAGAGAAACCTTTACAAGTATTTAAGATAAGTAATGGTTTTGAAAGAAATGGTTAGAATGGAAGCTTGCCCTTTGGCATAATTTCACATTATAAAGACTATGGAAAGAAAATGGTTTTGACACGTAAAACGTTTTATAACTTATCATGGTGTGGCCAGATAAGTAATGGCAGAGAAGTAAATGTGTTACCTTGACTTGCAGAGCTCTTGACATTTAATGTCCTGACAAAGAATAAAGAGAAAGAAATAGAATTTTTGGCATGTTTTGCCATGTCAAATATTTTGACCATATTGGTCTGTAAAGAAAGAAAGATTTTGCCACGTCTGGCAAAATGCCACATGATATCTTGCAACTTAAAACGTAGAGATGTACTATATTTCTTCGTGGTATGTAGTATAGACACCTTGTGCAAGGGTATGTATAAGTAGTGACGACCGCTTGGAGGTTAACGTGACCCCAGGAAAGACAAGTGTGCAAGTTTAAAATATTATGTTTGGGCAAGAAGTTAATGTGATGTTTTGAATGTGTGTCATATAAATCCATTTTTGAATGAGACAGAGGTCAAAGATAATTTGACAAAAACTTAGAATTCATCAACGTAATCTGACAAATGTTTAAGCATGTGTATCAGGTAAAGATGTAGCTTCCAGCAATCAAGGAAGGAGGCTAGAATAGAGGCATCTGGCGGGCTATCTGGCATATTTGGCAACTGGCATTAGAATAGTTACGTTATACTTTCTTTATAATGTACATTAAACAAGTCATGATATGAAATAGTATTTTAAAGACTTTCGCTGTGTATGATCTCTGTTTACTATATGTTCATGAGTAAATCCGACAAGTGGCCGGCATCTCGGTTGATCCGGGATGTGGGTGTCACAAGTTGGTCTCAGAGCTATAGTTTAAGAGATTTAGATACTTACCCAAGTATCTAGACTTAAACTAGGATTAATGGACCATAGGAATGCCAGTAGAAGTTAAGATAGCCTAATGCCAAGGGTAAAAGGAAAAGATATGAGTATTTAGTAAGAACATAATAGAGGATAACTAGAGCACCGAAAGTGGCATAAATAATTAATTTCGTCATGGCCACAGTTATTAATGTTTACAATACACTTGTGTTCTTGCTATTAATCTATCATGCGAATTCTAAAACACTCCATATCTTTTGTAGAAATAGTTGGTAGAGGTAGAGGCAGAAGAGGAGGAAGGGTTAATCCCAATACTCCTAGAAGGCAAACACGGTCTACCGCCATTGCCGAACCAGAGATAGAACATGTAGAAAAAGAAGAACACGTAGAAGAGCCAATGGTAGATCCACAACTTAAGAATCTTGTAGACATGGTTGTTACCAAAGCGTTAGATACGGCTTTGTCAATCTTATTGACAAGATTAGAAGAGAATAGAAGGAAGAAAGATGAGACTCAACCCGCCGAAGAAATTAATAATTTAGACAATAAGGATGAGGATGATTTTGATTATGATTATGAATTTGATTATTCATATAAGGCAAGACCTCGGAAGAAAGAAAAGAAGGGATGTCCTTACAAGGCATTCAAAGACGGAAACCCTCCTAAGTTCGAAGGAACGAAGGATGCCACTGTTACTGATCAATGGATAAAAGAGATAGAAGCAGTTATCAAGATCAGTGAATGTGGAGATGATCAAAAGGTCAAGTATGCAACCCACTCGTTTGTTTTAGAAACTTTGTGCTTTTGGGAAAACTTAGTCATAACTTTGGGAGATATAGCTATTGACCGGATGACTTCGGAAGAATTGAAGAGGCTGCTGATAGAGGAGTTCTGTCCAGATATTGAGATGGACAAACTCAAAAGAGATTTTCTTAGACTGGAAGCTGGTAGTATGACTCATCGAGGGTATACTACCAAGTTTAATAGAATGGCACGTTTAGTACCCCTCCTGATAACCCCTGAATCAGTACGCATTAAGCGGTACGGACAGGGTTTACCATCTGAAATACGGAGGTTAGTAAAGACCTCAGAATTAAAAACCTATCGGTCTACCGTACAGCTTGCTTCAACAATGTACGATGAAGTCTTCGGTTCCCGCCCTGCGGAATCAAAGAGGAAGTGGTCGGACTTTTCTAAAGGTCAAAATAAAAAGAATGGACGAGGAGGAGGAAGGAAGCAGGAACAGAGCGGTAATTCTAAATGTACCAAATGTGGTAAAATACACACTGGAGAATGCAGGTATGGAACTAATACTTGCTACAGTTATGGTAAGCCTACGCATATAGCCACCAATTGCCCAAGTAAATTAGGATTGAGGTGTTACAAGTGCGAGGAACTTGGACACCGAATCATAGAATGCCCAACACTAAAGATTTCAACACCAGTAGTAATTAAAGATGGGAAAGAGAAGGAAGCTCCAAAGGCCAAAAGTAAGGCCTATACATTAACGACAGAGGAAGCAAAAGATCTGCCTGACGTAGTATCAGGTACATTTCTCGTTAATAACGTACCTGCTACTGTGCTATTTGACTCAGGAGCTAGTAGAAGTTTTGTATCTCTAGACTTCTATCCTTACCTAGCTAGACATACTGTAAGATTAAAAGAAAACTTTGATGTCGAAACGGCTATTGGGAAGACGATGAAGGTGGCAGAAGTCATTTAGGATTGTTTCATCAATCTTGAAGGACATAAATTTTTCGTTCGACTGTATCCAATGATCCTTGAAGGATTTAATGTAGTCTTAGGAATGAACTGGTTAGCGGCAAACGATGCCCAGATCATTTGCAACTAGAAAGCAGTTCAAATGCAGACTCCTAACGGCAATTGGATTACGATCCATGGTGATAAGATAAGACGAGCCATTAAAATCATCTCTACGATGAAGGCTGTGAAATTTATGAATCGAGGTAGTGAGACCTACCTGGCTTATACTATTAATTCCAAAGTGAAAACAAAGGAATTAAAAGATGTGCTAGTAGTATGTGACTTTCCTGGTATATTCCCAGAAGAATTACCAGGAATACCTCAAGAAAGAGAAGTGTAGTTTCGAATCGACTTAGTGCCTGGTGCTAAGCCTGTAGCTAAGGCACCATATCGTTTAGCTCCATCAGAAATGAAGGAACTAATGTCACAACTGCAGGAATTGCTAGACAGAGATTTCATAAGGCCGAGTATCTCGCCTTAGGGTGCTCCAGTTTTGTTCGTAAGGAAGAAAGACGGTAGTATGCGTATGTGTATAGACTACCGAGAACTGAATAAGCTTACCATAATGAACAAATATCCATTACCTAGGATCGATGACTTGTTCGATCTATTACAAGGAGCAAGTTGGTTTTCCAAAATCGATCTAAGGTCGGGATATCATCAATTGAAGGTTAGAGACGAAGATATTCCCAAAACAGCCTTCCGTACAAGATATGGACATTATGAGTTCTTAGTAATGTCATTTGGTCTGACTAATGCCCCTGCTGCATAAATGGACCTCATGAATAGGGTTTGTCGACCAATGTTGGACCGATCTGTGATCGTGTTCATAGATGATATTCTAATCTACTCAAAGAATGAAGGGGATCATTCATGTCATCTCAAGGAAGTGCTGGAAACACTTAGAAAGGAGAAATTATATGCAAAATTCTCCAAATGTGCATTCTGGCTCCGAGAAGTCCAGTTCTTGGGTCATGTGATAAACGCAGAAGGAATTCTGGTTGATCCTTCAAAGGTAGAGACCGTGATGAAATGGAACCCGCCAAAGACACCTACATAGATACGCAGTTTCTTTGGTTTGGCTGGTTACTACAGAAGGTTTATTCAGGATTTCTCCAAGATTGCAACCCCATTAACAAAACTCACAAAGAAGGAGACAAAGTTTGTATGCGGAGTAGAGCAAGATAACACTTTTCAAAAGCTAAAGGAAAAATTGACACAGGCCCCGGTGTTGTCTTTACTAGAAGGAAATGAAGATCTGGTAGTTTACTCTGATGCTTTATATCAAGGACTGGGATGCATACTCATGCAGAGTGGCAAGGTTATAGCCTATGCTTCACGATAACTCAAACCCAATGAAGTTAACTACCCGACCCATGATTTAGAATTAGATGCAGTAGTTTTTGCACTTAAAATATGGAGACATTATTTGTATGGAGTTAAGTGCACTATCTACACAGATCATAAAAGCTTAAAGTATTTCTTTGAGCAAAAAGATCTGAATATGAAGCAACGAAGATGGTTAGAGCTGTTAAAGGATTATGATTGTGAAATCCTGTATTACCCAGGAAAAGCCAATGTAGTGGCAGATGCCCTAAGCCGTAAGGAATATCATCCTCCTATTAGGGTGAAGTCATATAAGTTAGTTGTAACTCCTAACTTTATGACTCAGCTCAGGAATATCCAGGTAGAAGCGTTGAAAACAGAGAATGTTAAGAAGGAAAGAATGGCTGGACAAGAGAAATACTTGGAAGAAAATGAATATGGGGTTAAGATTCGATTCGGCTGTATGTGGATACCACATATGGGTGAATTCAGAGTTAGAGTTTTAGATGAAGCTCCAAAATCTCGATATTCGATTCATCCACGTACTACAAATATGTACCAAGATCTACGCCAAGATTATTGGTGGCCCGGCATGAAATTCGATATCATGAAATATGTGGCTAAATGCTTAACTTGTTCTCAAGTCAAAGCAGAGCATCAGAAGCCTTGTGACAGATTACAGCCACTAGATATTCTAGAATGGAAATGGGAACATATCACTATGGACTTCATAACTAAGCTACCGAAAACAGCTAAAGGTTACGATATCGTATGGGCAATAGTGGATAGGCTAACTAAGAGTGCTCACTTTTTACCAATACATGAAACTTACTCTTCAGAAAGGTTAGCAGAAGCATTTATCAAAGAAATTGTTTCACGACATGGAGTGTCGGTTTCAATTGTATCTGACAGAGACACACGTTTCTCATCACGTTTCTGGAAGAAGTTCCACGAAGAGATGGGAACTAAGTTGTTGATTAGTATGACATATCATCCTTAGACGGATGGTCAGAGTGAAAGAACGATTCAAACACTTGAGGATATGCTGCGTGATTGCATTATTGACTTCGGTGGAAGTTGGGATAGTCATCTACCTTTGGTAGAATTATCGTATAACAATAGCTATCATGCAAGTATTGGAATGCCACCATGCGAAATGTTATACGGAAGAAGATGTAGAACTCCCATCTGTTGGGGACAGGTTGGACAAAAAGAACTTGGAAGCAAAGAAATTGTCCATGCAACAGGTATAAAGTTAGATCATATTAGAGCTCTCCTAAAAGCCGCACACGACAGACAGAAGTCTTATGCAGATAAAAGGCGAAGGCCCATAGAATTTCAAGTTAGAGATTTTAAACTATTGAAAGTAGCACCATGGAAAGGAATCATTAGATTCAGAAAGAGAGGGAAGTTGAGTGCAAGGTTTATTGGACCATTTAAGATTATGGCTCGAGTAGGGAAAGTTGCTTATACACTGGAATTGCCAGAAGAGTTGAGTGGAATTCACTCGAAATTTAATGTATCACACTTGCAAAAGTGTTTGGAATACGAAATCTCTCATGTAACAATGAATGATATAGAGGTAGACAAAAGATTAAATTATGTCGAGAAGCCAGCCAGTGGCTATACTCGATTGGAAGGAAAAGAGATTACGAAACAAAGTGATCAGGCAAGTGAAAGTTCAGTGGCAACACCGAAAGGGATCTGATGCCACATGGGAAACATAGGAAGAAATGAGGCAGTCTTATCCCTACTTATTCGAGTAAGTAACAGGTTTCGAGGACGAAACCTTTGTAAGGGGGGTAGATTAGTAACACCCCAATTTTTAAAGAAATATAAGTGGAAGGACTAAAGTTATCATTTGATAAAACCCTAGGAGGTTAAAAGAAATTATATTAAAGTATATGGGATTAAAGGGCTATTGAATCAAAGTTCAGGGACTAAAAGTCAAAATTTATGAAAGTGGACACATGTCGGACCGACATCTGTAGAGATATCGGTCCGCTATGTAGAGGGCAAGGAATCAATCAGGAAGTGACACGTGTCAGTGACTAATCATTGAAAACTGACACGTGGAAGATCGATGTCAGACCGACATGGGATCCATTGCGGTTCGCTAGCCACAATTCATTCATTTCGGACCGACATGAGAAGTATAACGGTCCGTTATGTGCCTACTAAGCAAAAATACACCGCCACACTAGATAGCGGACCGACGTGTGTAGGGATAGTGGTCCGCTATGGAGAGGGCAAGGAATCAACCGGGAAGTGACACGTGTCGGGTGACTAATCACTGAAGACAGACACGTGGAAGATCGATGTCGGACCGACATCGGATCCATTGCGGTCTGCTAGCCGCAATTCATTCGTTTCGGATCGACTTGAGAAGTATAACAGTCCGTTATGTGCCCACTAAGAAAAAATACACCGCCATACTAGATAGCGGACCGACGTGTGTAGAGATAGCGTTCCGCTATGGACCTCTCGGGCAGCCTATAAATAGATGGGACTTGTGATCGATTTTGAAGCATCCCACACAGCAAAACACACTTAGAAACACACACTTAACCTCGGTAAGCGTGCCAAGGTGCCCCGGTTCGTGTAGAGAAGTCAGGTTTCTAGCTTTTTGACCCCAACACACAGGAAATAGTTGTGAGGTAAGGTTCTGCCTAGTTCCTAATGACTTGGTTAAGCTAGGAACTTATGGTTAAGTAATGTTGTAATGACTTAGGACCCCGATCCCAGTCATTGTGCTGTTTACATTAGCAAGAAAGAATTATGTGAAGGAGAAGGAAGTTAGAGGTGAGTTCTATGAGGCCCTTTTTAAATGTTTTACTTAAATGTTTTGTGACGATATGCATGCTAGAAAGATTTACGTAAATGTTATATACCTTACTTTAAATATTTGGGATAACATTCATGTTGCAAGAGGTTATGTATGAAAGATGATTAAATCTCAAAACTAAGTAACAGAGTACTCAGGAAACATCAAAGAAGTGTTGGGTAACCATCCAACCAGTATGTAGTTATCTGGCAAACAGAATGTTCTGTCTAAGGAAAGAGTGGTGTATAAATCCCTCCTGGACCCGTCATTCTTTCCTGGGAACATGTCTGTCGGAGGTACTACTCTTGGAGGATAACCACCTTGTCTTCTTTGATATATCATGGAGGAATCTTTACAAGTATTTAAGATAAATTTGGCATGGTTTCACATTATAAAGACTATGGAAAGAAAATGGTTTTGACACGTAAAACGTTTTACAACTTATCATGGTGTGCCTAGATAAGTAAGGGCAGAGAAGTCAGGGTGTTACCTTGACTTGCAAAGGTCTTGACATTTAATTCTTGACAAAGAGTAAAGAGAAAGAGATATAATTTTTGGCATGTTTTGCCATGTCAAATATTTTAACCATATTGGTCTGTAAAGAAAGAAAGATTTTACCACGTCTGGCCAAATACCACATGATATCTTACAACATAGGACGTAGAGATGTACTACATTTTTTTGTGGGATGTAGTATGGACACCTTGTTCAAGGATATGTATAAATGGTGAAGACCACTTGGAGGTTAACGTGACCTCAGGAAAGACAAGTGTGTAAGTTTAAAATATTATGTTTGGGTAAGAAGTTAATGTGATGTTTTGAATGTGTGTCATATAAATCCATTTATGAATGAGACAGAGGTCAAAGATAATTTGACAAAAACTTAGAACTCACCAGCGTAAGCTGACAAATGTTTAAGCATGTGTATCAGGTAAAGATGTAGCTTCCAGCAGTCAAGGTAGGAGGCTAGAATAGAGGCATTTGGCGGGTTATTTGGCATATTTGGCAACTGGCATTAGAATAGTTATGTTGTACTTTCTTTAGAATGTACATTAAACAAGTTATGATATGAAATAGTATTTTAAAGACTTCCGCTGTGCATGATCTCTGTTTACTATATGTTCATGAGTAAATCCGACAAGTGGCCGGCATCTCGGTTGATCTGGGATATGGGTGTCACAATTTACATCTTATTACATAGGGATTCTTCAACTCCGACCAGCCTTATCCATAGGAAGCTCTATTCCATTTGCTTCTTTCCTGCAGTTTTTGGAAAACGTTTTTGAATTAGCTTACGCTAAGTTAGTACACTTCATCATTCATTCTATTATGAACCCTTTAGGTTCTTATTATTGTTCAAGTTTCCCAGGCTCTCGGCGCCCCCGTCACCATCTTTGGACGTACCTCCGGTCACGTCATTCGTATATTTTATGGGTGTGCTAACCCCCTCGCAACCATCTTAGGCCGTACCTCCGGTCCTAGTATTGGCAAGGTTCTTATACTCGTCAGTATAGAACCTTTCATTTGTCACGAAGACTCATTCATTCATCAGCCGTGTAGGCTTGGAATCTTTACCTCCTTCAGCCCCGTAGGCCTAGAGTTTCCTTTTTCTTTTCCTCAGCCCCATAGGCTTGGAATATTTTTAGATTTCTTCTTTATTATTGAGGTCCACCTTTTAGGTCGGGTAACTCATTTCATTTGGGACCTTGAGTATCTTTTGACTCACAGCCTCCCAAATGTATCAAGCATTTGTTTTGATTTCACGTATATGCTTGATTTACTTCCCAACCAGTCCTCACCTTAAAACTTCGTAACGGTTTCTCCAAAATGCATTAAAAGGGTTTATATATAGGAAGTACCTGCGGCGTATCCACCACCCCTTTAACAATTCGTGAGTACTTCGTTATTCTATTTTAGAGTTTAGACTCGTTCCATCATACTCATTCATATTTGCACGTATCATCATGCATTCACATATCCATCATGCATTTCACGTATTCATACTCATCATGTATTCATATTTATCATGCATGATATATTCACATACTCATGTATTTTCATCACATATTCATACTTGTAATATATTATAAAAAGGGGTGATTATCCTCCAGAGTAGTACCTCCAACAGAGATGTTCCCAGAAAAGAGTGACGGGTCTAGGAGAGATTTATACACCACTCTTTCCTTAGACAGAACATTCCATTTATCAGATAACTACATACAATTTGGAAGTTCTCTCGTACGTTTACTATATTTCATTACTATCTTTTATTCTATACCCCTAAACATTCATAATGGTTTCATCACGAAGCACCAAGAGATTTATATATAGGAAGTACCAGCGGCGTATCTACCACCCCTTGGATACGTAGTGACTACTCCATTATTCCCGTTTAGTGTTTAGACTAATTCGTCATCACCCCGTACCCTCGTCATATTTATAACACATAACACATAGCATTTTATCATATAATTCACATAATAGTGTCTAGGGTACGGGTCCAGTGTACTTACATTATCCTCGAGTAATTCCTAAGTTCGTTCCTCGTTTTAAACGCTTCTCCGAACTCTAACTGCACTCGTCGCGTACCGTACTTGCACTCAAACGCGCCGCATTAGCTCTTTAACCCTTCTTCAGAGAGTGTATGTATGTATGTTGTTTGTGTGTGATGATTCTCCATTTGAACAGCCTTAAGAATCTATTTATAGGCTGAATCGGGACCCATGTCGGACCGACATGTCATGCCAAGTCGGTCCGACTTCGGCTAAAGTCGGTGACACGCGTCAAAACCTCTTTCTTTGCTTTTGAAGCACATATCGGACCGAAGTGTAGTTCATATCGGTCCAACATCCTCGTATCGAACCGACGTGTAAATCATATCGGTCCGACATCCCCATGTCGGACCGACGTGTAAAGTATATCGGTCCGACGTGGGTGCTGAGTCATCAAAACGTCGATCAAAGCCTCCTGAATTGCTTCAGAAACACATGTCGTACCGTTATTCTTAGGATATCGGTCCGACATACCTCATTTTCATATTCTCCTCGTCGAAACACCCCATTTTTTATGGCTCCTGTAACTCATATTCTAGCCCGAGATATGCTTATGCGAAGTTTTGGGCTATTTCCGGGCGAATAGTCTTCTCGTTTCGTACTCGGTTGGGTTCTTAGGCCATGTTTCTCAACCGACACGTTTCCCATCTTATATTTAGGAGTTTTGGGATGTTACAACTCTCTCCCCCCCCCCCCTCTAATTTAGGTTTCGTCCTAGAAACCTGTTAATCCTCAAAGAGTTAAGGATAATTCTCTCATTTCATCCTCAGTTTCCCAAGTCATTTCTAATCCTTTTCTGTGCTTTCATTGCACTAACACTTGTTTGATTGTCTTATGACGTAACTACTTTTCTTTTGTGTCTAGAATCTTGATAGGTTCTTCAACGTAAGTTAATTTATCATCAACCTTTATCTCTTCTATAGGAACGTGTGCAGCTTTATCTGCTAAACATTTCCTTAAATAAGATACATGGAATGTGTTGTGTATCTTATTTAATTCTTCAGGTAGCTCTAACTGATAAGCTGCCTTTCCGACTCTTTTAATGGTTTTGAAAGGACCAATGAATCGTGGACTTAGCTTTCCACGTTTTTTGAATCGGATTAGAGCTTTCCAAGGAGATACTTTCAACAAACATAATCTCCTCCTTGAAATTCTATTTGTCTGTCTCTTGTCTGCGTATGACTTATGTCTATCTTGTTCAGCTTTCAAACGTGCCTTGATTAAGTCAAGCTTTTCTGACGTGGCTTGAACTATTTCTTTGCTGCCTAACTCTTTCTGCCCAATTTCTCCCCAACATACAGGAGTCCTACATCTTCTACCATATAGCATCTCATATGGTGGCATACCAATACTGGAATGATAGTTGTTATTGTATGAGAATTCTGCTAATGGCATATGGCTATCCCAACTTCCTCTGAAATCGATTATACAAGCACGCAACATATCTTCATGAGTTTGTATCGTCCTCTCACTTTGACCGTCGGTCTGAGGATGATATGTTGTTCTGATCAATAATCTAGTTCCCATATCCTCATGTAACTTTTTTCAAAAACGTGAAGTGAAACGAGTATCTCAATCAGAGACAATCGAGACCGGCACTCCATGTCTGGAAATAATTTATTTGATTAACAAATCGGCTTACTTTTCTGAAGAGTATGTTTCACGTATTGCTAAAAAATTAGCACTCTTAGTTATTCGATCTACAACCACCCAAATGGTATCATAACCTCTAGCTGTCTTTGGTAGCTTCGTTATGAAGTCCATAGTGAGATATTCCCACTTTCATTCTGGGATTTCTAATGGTTGTAATCTTTCGTATGGCTTCTGATGTTCTGCTTTAACTTGTAGGCAAGTTGCATTTAGTTACATATTTCATTATATCAAACTTCATTCCGGGCCACCAATAATCCTTACGCAGATCTTGGTACATTTTTATAGTATCCGGACGAATAGAATATCGTGATTTATGAGCTTCAGTGAGAATCTGAAGTCTAAACTCACCTAATCATGATATTCACATACGACCAAATTGAGTCTTGACTTTATACTCATTCTTTTCTAGAAACTTCTCCATACCAACCATTCTTTCTTTCTTAACATTCTCATTTTTTAATGTTTCGATTTGTGCATCTCGAAGCTGGCTCATGAAATCAGGAGTTATCACTAACTTATATGCTTTCACCCAAATAGGATGATGCTCTTCCTTACTGCTTAGAGTATCGGCTACCACGTTGGCCTTTCCAGGGTGATATAAGATTTCACAATCATAATCATTGACCAGTTCTAACCATCGTCGTTGCCTCATGTTTAAGTCCTTTTGGTCAAAGAAATATTTAAGACTCTTGTGGTCTGTGTAAATCGTTCACTTCGTTCCGTACAAGTAATGCCTCCAGATTTTTAGTGTGAATACAACCGCAGCTAATTCAAGATCATGGGTTGGATAGTTTACTTCATGTGTCTTTAGCTGTCGAGAGGCATAGGCTATCACCTTTCCTCTTTGCATCAGAACACTTCCTAACCCAAGTTTTGAGGCATCAGAATATAATACAAAGTCTTCTACTCCTTCTGGTAACGCCAGAACAGGAGTTTATGTTAGTCTTTCCTTTAATGTCTGGAATGCCTTCTCTTGTGCTGCATTCCATTCGTATTTCAAGTTCTTTCGAGTTAGCTTAGTTAATGGGGTGGCTATCTTAGAGAAGTCCTGGATGAACCTTCTATAATAGCCAGCTAATCCGAAGAAACTTCTAAGTTCTGATGGATTCTTAGGTGGAGACCATTTCATTACAGCCTCTACCTTCGCTGGGTCTACTGAGATACCTTCTGCGTTCACAACATGGCCCAGAAATTGAACTTCTCTTAATCAGAATGCGTATTTCGAGAATTTGGTGTATAGTTTCTACTTCCGCAAAGTACTAAGTACTTCACGAAGATGTTGCGCATGATCTTCTTCATTCTTTGAACAAATCAGAATGTCATCGAAGAAGACAATAACAAATTTGTCTAACATTGGCCAGCATACTCTATTCACGAGGTCCATGAAGACTGCTGGAGAATTCATTACTCTAAACAGCATCACTACAAATTCATAGTGTCCATAACAAGTTCTGAATGCCGTTTTAGGTACATCTTCTTCTCGTACCTTAACTTGATGATAACCGGATCTTAAGTCAATCTTGGAAAACCAACTTGATCCTTGCAATTGATCAAACAGATCATCAATTCTAGGTAAAGGATACCTATTCTTGATAGTTAACTTGTTCAATTGTAGGTAGTTTATACACATCCTCATACTACCGTCTTTCTTCTTCACAAAGAGAATTGGTGCACCCCAATGGGATACACTTAGGCGTATAAATCCCTTGTCTAACAACTCTTGTAGTTGTGACATCAACTCCTTCATTTCTGTTGGTGCTAACCGGAAAGGGGCTTTAGCTACCGGCTTATTCTCAGGAATCAAATCAATTTTGAATTCAATTTCTCTTTCAGGTGGGGCACCTGAAAGATCGTCCGAGAATACTTCTGGGAATTCTTTTACCACTGGAACTTGATCCAGTTCTTTCTATTTCCTCTTTACTTCAGCTACATAGGCTAAGAAGGCTTGATGACCTTGTCTCATGTAGCTACTTATCTTGGCCATCGTATACAGCGTGATCCGGTTCCGTCGTTCACCAATGACACTAACTTCCGTTCCTATGGGCGTCATGAATCGTATAATCTTCTGATTGCATATAATCGTTGCAGCATATGAAGACAACCAGTCCATTCAAATGATCACGTCGAATTCTTGCATTGGCATCGGAATTAAATCGATGAGATATTCTTCTCCTACTATTAGTAGTCGGCAATCTTGGCATATTTTAGTAACTACGAACTTATGATCACTCACGATTTCGACCTCTAATGCCTTAGCCAACTTACTTCTATTAAATTTTCTAGCGTTTGCATACTTTAAAGAAATAAACGATCGACTAGCTCCTGTATCGAATAAAACACAATCATGTAGGCAATTCAAGAGGAATATACCTGATACAACGCTAGGAATATCTTTCGCTTCCCCTGTAATGATTTGAAAAGCCCTACCTCTTGGCTTCGGAGCTTCTATTCTCTTTACCTCATTCTCTGCCACTTTCGACCCTTCTCACGTCTGAGATTTTAGCTCAGGACAATCCCTGCTAAAATGTCCTAGTTTATAACAGTTGTAGCACAATCGGGTGCCACACATGCATTGCAATGCAGTGTGCCCTGTCTTTCCACACTTGTAACAAGTTGTTGACTTGAATCAACACTCTCCTAGGTGCCTTTTCCCACAAGTCTTGCAGCTTTGAACACTTTTCCTTAGGGAGGAACCGCCTCCCGGTTTATTAAACTTAAACCTTTTAAGAGACATAGGAGAAGGATAACTCTCTCCTTTCCTTTTCCCGTCTCTCTCTGCTTGTCTCTTCATCTCAATCTTGCGTTCTCAAGCCCAATCAATCGTCTCCTCAAAGTTCGCACACTTAGATGGATGGATAAACTCTCTAATTTATGTTTTCAAAACGAGATGGTATCTCGTCATCCACATCTCCGGGGTTGTCAACAAAGCCGGACAGAACCTGGTTTTGTCAAAGAAGATCCCTGTGATCTCATCCACAGTCTCTGTTGTTTGACGGAGTTAAAGAAACTCCTCAGTGATTCTTTCGATTGCCGCTCGAAGGCAATAGTGTTTTAAAAAAAGGATATTTTAACTCTTCCCACCTCTTCTCTTTGATTCTCTCGCTACCTTTTTCTCTCTGCACTACTCCCCACCAATCATCAGCTCGTTCTTTTGGCTGATTGGTGGCGAAGGTGACTTCATCTTCTTTTTGATAGTGGGATGTATCGAATGCTCTTTCTATTGAGGAGATCCACCTCTGACTTTCTAAGGGATTAACCGCTCCCTTAAACTCTAATGGCTTGCATGTCATGAAATCCTTATACGTGTAATGAGTTGATTTCTTATCAACTTTTGGATTCCCTCCTTCTCCGTTATGAGTACTGTCTTTGTGGCTTTCAAACCAGCTTTCTAATGAGTTCTGTAAATCTGCTTGTAAGATTGGAAAGTTTGCATCGAATGCCTTTCCTATTTCTATTGCGATTTGTCTCTGAATGTTCTCCGGGACTTGTTCAACTTCATTCTCATCATGATGTGGAGATTCAGCTCTCTTGTGGCTTCCCTCGTCACGTATTTCGTCATTGTGATGTTCAGCCATTTGCTAAAACATGGCATCGCTTAATCTCTCATTTGTTTACCCTAATCATAGTCTAGGGTTTTATACTATAGGCGTTATCTTATTCAGGCATTCTATGTAAAGCTGATACTCGTATATGCATACATTCATTCATGTATCCTTAATCATGCATATTCACATTCCTGGCTTACTATTTGCTGACATAAGTTATCATATGATGTTTGCGATATCATAATTGTCCTATACATTAGCTCCTATAGTGGCCAGCCATAAGGCAATGTATGTTACTTATCATGATACTCCCAACTATCACATGGAGCTTATCTCATACAAAATTCAGCCCATATATACTCACACATCTCTGTTTAAGCACTGGAATTTAAACATACCTGCTCCCTTGGACGGCCTCGGATTAAATCCCTGTTTATATCATGAGCACTTATGATTTGAGGTTAAGTACCTCTTTTTATACATAAATCCCTCAAACCGTGCTCTAATACCAAAATTAAACACCCTACTTATTTTATTATTTTATTAGAGTTTAATGCAGAAAACGATCACAGTTTAACAAAACCTTGCTATAAAATGGGTAAGGTATCTTTTTCATTATAATATTTTTTACATAAGATAATACATTTACATCATATTACATAGGGATTCTTCAACTCCGACCAGCATTGTCCATAGGAAGCTCTATTCCATGTGCTTCTTTCCTACAGTGTTTGGAAAACGTTTTTGAATTAGCTTACGCTAAGTAAGTACACTGCATCATTCATTTTATTATGAACCCTTTAGGTTCTTATTATTGTTCAAATTTCCCAGGATCTCGGCGCCATGTCCGGACCCATGTCGGACCGACATGTCATGTCAAGTCGGTCCGACTTCGGATGAAGTCGGTGACACGTGTCAAAACCTCTTTTTATGCTTCTGCAGCACATATCGGACCGACGTGTAATTCATATCGGTCCGACATCCGCATATCGGACCGACGTGTAAATCATATCGGTCCGACGTGGGTGCTGAGTCATCAAAACACCTATCAAAGCCACTTGAATTGCTTCAGGAACACACGTCGGACCATTATGCTTAGGATATCAGTCTGACATACGTCATTTTCATATTCTCCTCGTCAAAACACCCCATTTTCATATATTATGGCTCCCGTAACTCCTTTTTTAGCCCGAGATATGCTTATGCGAAATTTTCGGCTATTTCAGGGCGAATAGTCTTCCCGTTTCGTACTCAGTTGAGTTCTTAGGCCACGTTACATGTCCCATCTTATATTTACGAGTTTTGGGATGTTACATCAGATGGCTAGTCGAGACTATGGCTATGCCTCTTGAAATTCCATCACTTAATTTGTATTAATAGAGTATTAATTCAATTAAGTGATCATTTAAATCAGATTAATTAAGTATTAATTCTTTTAAGTAAGATCTTTCATCAGGTCTAAATTTCGTGTATAAATACAATGCTTTTTAGTTTTGTTGAGACACCCGAAAAATTTGTTCACATGTTTCAGAGATCGCCCAAACAATCAATCACATTTCTTTCGGTCGTGGACCTTGACACGCTTATTTCAGGTATAGTTCGGGTGCTTGGTTAAACTCCAGTAGTGCATCTGATCTGGCTGTTGTACCCTGGGAGACAGACGGGTTTCACTTGGGTGGCCCGAAATTTGTTTTAAGGGACCTCTGTTGAACAGAAATCCTCAGCAACCATACCCGGTGTTTTTTGTTTGATTCATTATGTTATACTTATTATCTCTTTCTGTACTGTATTGTAATTCGAATTATTGAATAATAAAAGTTCTCGTTTATTTTATGAACGGTTTTCCTACATTATAATGTGATTGTGATTGTGATGACATGTTGGACACACATGACACGTCGGTATAGGGTCAAATAAAAAAGGCGTCGTGTTATTTATTATGAATTAAAAATAAAAAAAATGTAGGGATATATCGACGACATGTCGTCGATATAGACCCCACATACCTCTTCGTTAATTTGACCGGATTAGTTGAAAAGGTAAAAAAAAAACCACATCTATACCGACGACACGTCGTCGGGATAGCCTACCCAAAGGGCGGGTTTATTTTCACCATTCTCGCATAACGTATACCAACGACACATCGTCAGGAAAAGGTGGAAAAAAATTAGTTTTGGAACGAGATTAGACCGACAACATGTTGTTAGGATAGCCTAACCTATGCCGACGACATGAAGTCGTCGCTAAAACTCCGTCGTATGAGACGACTTTTCTTGTAGTGTAACATCTTACTAAGTTATTTAGATTACACAAAATGGTTCTTGTAACGTGTTAAAATGGTTCTTTGCCTATGTTTGAACACCATCTTTTACTAAGAGTATCGAAAGGGTGTTTTATAGAAAAGTGCCGGCCCCGATAATACTTGAAATGTTTTGGGCCTGAGGCGTATAAAAAAAACGGGCCCCTGTAATATAAACTCAATAATATTATATAAAAAAACTATAATACAATCCTTTTTTTTATTAAATTTAAAAATATGTTTGGGTCTTTTAAATAATTCGGGCCACATGTGTATGTAATGGACTAATGTAATTGGGTTTAAACTAAAAATATATAGAATTTTTTGTAAATATATAAATATGTATATATAAAATACAAAAAAAAATTAGAACCCTTGAGGAGACCGGGTCCTGGACGTTGGGCTGGCCTTGTGATAGAGCACACTAGTGGTGCACAAAACGGTTTTTTAACCCGAACCGGTTCAAAACCGAACCGAACCGGTTTGGTCAACAAAAAGTCAAAACCGGTTTTTTTTTAACCCGGACCAGTTTGAAACCGGTTTGAGATGGGCCGTTGACCGGTTTGAAACCAGTTTTTAAGCGGTTTTTAAACGGTTCGGTTCGGGTTAAACCGGTTTAAATGTATAGGTTTGAAACCGGCAGTTTGAAACCGGTTTGGTCTAAACCGGTTCACGACCGGTTCGGGTATCGGTTTGAAACCGGTTTGGGTTTTCAAACCGGTTTTTTTTGTGCATCTCTAGAGCACACCATATGTACACATTTTTAGACTCGTTACTACTTTGAAATCTCTAACCATAAGGAATTTAACATCATTTATTCCATTTGTTTTTCTCTGAAATATTATACGTTGACAAGAAACTATTGAATATTGACGTTGGTACCCAGTTGAACGGCTTAGGTAATATCGCTAGGTTTTCAAGTACTGGGGCATGTCCCTTATTTTGGTCCAAAAAGGCAACCACCAATATAGTAATGGATTATGGTTAATTAATATCGAAATGCCCCAGCATTCAAAGATTACGTAATCCATATATAATTCACATATTTTAAATGGAATCCTTTAAAACTCGAATAATCGGTTTTGCATGTTTTTAAGTTTTATGTTAATTGGGATTAAGATATTATTCACGTATTACCTGTTGTTATTTTATGAAAAATGATTAATGACGTATTATTATTTTAAAATACTCTAAAAATGATCAATATACTAACTTTAAATGTATAGATAAATTGAGGCGAACAAACGAAGATTGCCCGAACAGAATAGACCAAGACTGCCAGAGCAGTATACGTCAATGGTGGACGAGAAGATGAATGGAAAGAGGTTTCAATGAAGACTTGTAAGGAGTCATCAACAGAATAGACCAACCAAGTCTTTCTTTATTTCAATCTTCCAGGAGGAGTGTCACTACTAAAAACGACCATTTGCCATAGCCGAAAACCATCGCAAATGCCTATTTGCGACCATTTTCGGCACTCGGTTGTACCTTGGTTGGCAATTACTTTTGCGACTATTTTTTGCTACCGAAATATTCTTGGGATTGATTTTACGACTAGAACTTCCGTCGCAAAATTAGCGACTGTACCTTTTTGCGACTGATTCTATGACTGAACATTTACTAAGTGAGATTGATGAGGAGCTGATTTAAGAGTTCGAAGAATCTTATTTGCACCAGTTGGATATGTGAAACATGACAGAAATGATTCAAACTTTAAATGGACATAACTTGGGTTGCGACCGGAATTATAGGGCAAATAACCGGTAGACGGAAAGGAATTGACGAGCCGTATCATGTGGCAAACGCCTTTGGCACTTTGGCCCAATTTTCATAACCAAATTCCATCATTAAGGGCTCCAATTTCGCCAATTAGTGAATTTCCACAATTTTTCCTCCAATTTTCAAAGTTTTCCTTTTTTAGTCCAATTAATGTCTGAATCTTTGATTTATGTAATTTGCATCTTTATATTTGGTTTTAGTTTCAGTTTTAAATTGGTGATATGATTTGTAATCTAAAAAATTTGGTAAAGTTACACAATTTAGAATTCCACTCTTTAACGGCATCTCATGTAATAGCTTTCTCATTCGGTTTTCTTCTATTAAAAGGTAAAAAAGTTCTTTGAGAATTACTTTTTTGTTATTTTCTTGCTCCCACTTTGCATCAACATTGCGACAGAACTCTTTTCCAACGGATTTTGCGATTAATCTGTTAGCATCTACAACTGCGACCCGCGTCTTTTTGCGATCAATTTTGCTTTTGAATTAGCGACCAAATTTGCAACTGAATCTATTTACGACCAATTTGGCAACTAAAATCATTAGCTACCTATTTTGCATCCGGGCTTTTTGCAACCGATTCACTACCACCTTATTTGCGATCAATTTGTTACCGCTTTGTAACTGTTTATGACCACTTTTATTTTTAATTTTTCTTTAGTTTTTAGTTTTTTGTATTTAAATTTAATAATCAAATTATTAGATTAATAAATATTCAAATTTATCCAAAGTTCTCAAATTTTACATATTAACAAAATATTCAAATTATACACACATAACGTCAATAGACAATGTTTATATATAAATTATTCCCTAAAAGCTAAATAAATATAAAAATATAAAGAAGAATACTATATAACCAAATTACGTTTTTGTAACCCAGCTTCAATGAAGGTTGTATAATTCTACATGTTAATTAACCACGTCAAAATACCATCGCTTCTGACCTACATGCTGATCAGATTCTTACAACAATTTGTTCTTGCTGCTGCGAATTTAATAAAAAATATCCAACCAACTAGCTAATTGGACTTCAATTTTGATCGATCCGCTGTACTTGCTACTGGCCTACTTGCTAACCAGATTTTATGCGTTCCTGACCGACTTGCTAACAAGATTTTATGTGTTCCTCATCACTATCATCATTCAAAGTTGGACCAGAACCAGAATTCTCAACAGTATCTCCATTAGCTTTCTTGAGTGCATCCACCGGTAAGGCAGGCAAAGAGGACTTCGGTATCCTGTTAATTTCCCGTGATAGAGCCGCGTGGACTTGTGGCTCAAAAGTAAAATCCTCCTCGTGATTCTCATTCGACGGAACCCTCTTAACTTACGAGGCCCTGTTATCCCCCTCATGCATGACAGGGGATTCCTCACGACGCCTCGTGCGTCCTCCTCGTCTACTACCGCCTCTACGTCCACCACGTCTGCCAACCATAATTGTTAACTGAAAGATATGCGAAAGGAAAATCTATGCCATCATTCTGGGTAATATTTAGGACACAGTAAGCATGTAAGATGTTAATATACACTGGGCATCTGCTATTAACTATTACGCTACTTGTTGAATTCTAGATATTCCCCTTTATAAGTGGAATTGAAACCCCAACACTTATCTCCATCCTAAGTTACAAGGCAATCTAAGGTCTAGAAGTCTCTAATGCTCTTGGCTTCGAGTTACCCATACTGTCATCCGTCATTGGGTCCCATTCTTTGTTTAAGTCTAGACATCGGGCATGTCCAAATCTCTCAAACTATGACTCTGATACCAACTTGTAAGGCCTAAAACCCGGGAGACCTCACTTTTTGGATATACTAATAAACACATAGCGAATTAAACTTAAAATAGAATAAAGGCATCAAAAATCTCATTCAAATTACAATATGTTCAAACATAGCGGAAACATTGTCTTAACATAAATTCAAATAACATAAATTAACAACAATCTAAACTTGAAGGCATATTAAAAAGTCAGCTATGCTGTTGAGTTCTAACTCTACATAAAACTTTACATATCGTAAACGTTTTGACAAAACCTAACATTCATCAATACTAATAAAATCGTAGATATCATGCAATAACATTAAACATAAACCATTCGTGTCAAATATGCGCTTTTTCATTACCGTCAATTCCTTTAGGCATTACTCGAGATTAATCGAGGTCTAGTGACTGTCTAGGATGCTCGGTCTTGTCCGGAATCCTAACCTAAACAGAATCACGCCCCACCGTGATAGTAACATTGCTCGTGTGCATCCACACGACATTGACATGATAGCTAATCCCGTCGTTCGCACCAGTTGTATAACCGTTTGCTAGCCATAAAGGCCCCTGTATAGGTATAGCTAATCTTCATGTCTAGGACACCCAGTCACATCTGGAATCCTAACCCAGACACGGTTTCATTCATCGCATTCGTTCCCGAAGGAACCACTAGAAGATTCGAGTTACATTATAGCATTCGTTCATTCATAAAACCTTTTAAGTTAAAGCATAGTACGTTTTATTAAAACATCATTCATTCAAACCTTTCGTAAACATTCAGGGCAAAACATTTCGTAAATCCTTTCATAAACATTCGTTTCGTAAACATTTTGTAAGTATGTGATATGTCCCAAACCATAGTAAAACTTTCAATAAAAAGGGACATCTAGAACTCACCTGACTTTCTAAGTTAATCCTCCCTAAGTGTATGGCTCGAAACGGTGCTAGGCTATCTGTTCGAGAGGTCATAAATGAAATTTGTTAACTTCACGATACAACAAAAACGATTCGTCCGAAATCCTACTTGGTCGAAAACCCTTTCGTCCGAATTCTCTTTTCGACCAAAATCCTTTTCGGTCGAAATCCATTTCGGTCGAAATCTTTTTCGCCCGAAATGTCTTTCATCCAAAAACTATTTCGCTCGGAAACTATTTCGTTCGAAAACCTTTTCGCCCGAGTAGCTTTTCGATAGAACACAATGTTCCTTATTTCGACCGAGAACCTTTTCGGACGAAAACGTATTTCGGTCCCTTCGACCACTTTTCGCTCCATTCATACGGTTCTTAGCCAAAATCGTCGTTTTCGATTCAAAATCCTAACTTTTTACGTCCAAACTGTCCGATTTTTATCCATGTCCAATTTTTACGACCACGGCAGAACAATAGGTTTTCAGGTCTGAAGTTATCATTAATCTCCGTATCTCTGATGGCAAACCTTATACGTATCGCCTGATACGTACAGATTCAGGGGTTATCAGATGGGGTACTAAACTAGCCATTTTATTAAACTTGGTAGTATACTCTCGGAGAGTCATACTACCAGCTTCCAGTTTAAGAAAATCTCTCTCGAGTTTGTCCATCTCATTATCTAGATAGAACTCCTCTATCAGTAATTTTTTTATCTCCTCCCAAGTCATTCGGTCAATAGCTTTATCTCCCAAAGCTATGACCAAGTTGTCCAACCAACATAAAGCTTCTGAAACAAACGAGTGAGCTGCATACTTGACCTTCTGGTCATCTCTACACTCACTAATCTTGATCACTGCTTCTATTTCTCTTATCCACTGATGACTAACAGTGGCATCCCTCGTTCCTTCAAACTTTGGAGGGTTTCCGTCTTTGAATGCCTTATAAGGACATCCCTTCTTTCCTTTCTTCCGAGGTCGTGCCTCATATGAATCATCAGATTCATCATAATAGAAATCATCTTCATCCTCATCATCTGGTTTATTAGTTCTTTCTGCCGGTTGAGTCTCATCATTCTTCTTTCTATTTTCCTCTAAGCTTGTTAATAAAATTGGCAGAGCCGTGTCTAGTGCTTTGGCAACAGCCATGTCTACAAGATTTTTAAGTTTTAGATCTATCACAGGTTCCTCTACTCGCTCTTCTCTCTCCACATGTCTTATTTCTGGTTCGGTTACCTTCGAGGAGTATTAGGATTAACCCTTCCTCCTCTTCTGCCTCTGCCTCTGCCTCTACCTCTACCTCTACCTCTACCAACCATTTCTACAAAAGATATGGATTGTTTTAGTATTCGCATGATGGATTGATAGCTAGAACACAAGTGTATTGTAAACATTAATAACTATGGCCACAACAAAATTAATCATTTACCCCACTTTCGGTGCTCTAGTTATCCTTCTATTATGCTTCCTACTAAAATACTCATACCTTTCTCCTTTCCCTTGGCATCAGGCTATCTTGACTGGCATCTCTACTGGCATTATTACTATCTCTTAACCCTAGTTTAAGTCTAGATACTTGGGCAAGTATCTAAATCTCTTAAACTATAGCTCTAATACCAACTTACGACACCCACATCCCTACTCACCCGAGATACCGGCCTCTTGTAGGATTTACTAATGAACATATAGTAAAACAGAGATCATACACAGTGGAAGACTTTAAAATACTATTTTATATCATAAATTTTGTCTTAATATACATTCTAAAGAAAGTACAACATAACTATTCTAATGCCAGCTCATCAGAGGATGCCAGATAGCCTGCACGATGCCTCTACTCTTGTCCCTTGCCTCTACTGAGGAGGCTACATCTTTTCCTCATACACATGCTTAAACATTTGTCAGCTTTACGCTGGTGAGTTCTAAGTTTTAGTCAAAAATGTCTTTGACCTCTGTCTCATTCATAAATGGATTCATATGACACGTATTAAAACGTCACATTAACTTATTGCCCAAACATAATACTTTATACTTGCACACTTGTCTTTCCGAGGTCATGTTAACCTCCAAGCGGTCGTCACCACTTATACATACCCTTGCACAGGTGTCTATACTACATTCCACAAAGGAATGCAGTACTTCTCTACGTCTTAAGTTGCAAGATATTATGTGGCATTTGGCCAGACGTGGCAAAATCTTTTCTCTCGTTACAGACCAATATGGTCCAAATATTTGACATGGCAAAACATGCCAAAACTCTATCCTTCTCTTTACTATTTATCAAGACAATAATTGTCAAGACCTCTGCTAGTCAAGGTAAAACCTTGACCTCTCTTCCATTACTTATCTGGGCACACCATGATAAGTTCTAAAATGTTTTACGTGTCAAAACCATTTTCTTTCTCAAACACTTTACTTTATGAATTCATGCCAAAAAGGCAAGTATTCATTTTCTTTCTTTCTCCCTCTTTCTCTTTCAAAATCATTCATTATCTTAAATCCTTGTAATGGTTTCTCCATGATATATCAGGAAGACATGGTGGTTATCTTCCCAGAGTAGTACCTCCAACAGAGATGTTATCAGGAAAGAATGACGGGTCCAGGAGGGATTTATACACCATTCTTTCCTTATACAGAACATTCTGTTTGTCAGATAGCTACATACCAGTAGGATGGTTACCCAACGCTTCTTTGATATTTCATGATTAATCCGTTACTTAGCTTTAAGATTTAAACATGTTTCATACATAACCTCTTGCAACATGAATGCTATCCCAAATATTTAAATCAAAGGTATATAGCATTTATGTAAACCTTTCTAGCATGCATATCGGCCCAAAACATTTAAAGAAAAATATTAAAAAGGGCCTCATAGAACTCACCTCTAACTTCCTTCTCTTTCAAACAATCTTTTCGTGCTTATGTAAACAGCACAATGACTTGGATCAAGGTCCAAAGTCATTATAACATTACTTAATCATAAGTTCCTAACTTAGTGAAAATAACCAAGTCATTAGGAACTTATTGGAACCTTACCTCGGCACTATCTCTTTCGAATTAGGACTGAAAAGTTGGAAACCGGACTTCCCTACGTGAACCGGGCCTTTTAAGCACGATTACCGAGGCTAAGTGTGTGTTTCTAAGTGTGTTGGGACCGAGCGAATGCTCTAAAATCGACTCACATGTCCAACTATTTATAGGCTGCTTGTCGGGTCCATAGCGGACCGCTATCTCTATACATGTCGGTTCGCTATCCAAGTATGGCGGTGTAATTTGCTTAACGGGCACATAACGGACCGTTATACTTCTCAAGTCGGTCCGCAAGGAATAGATTGCAGCTAGCAGACCGCAACGGACTCCATATCGGTCCGACATCCATCCTCCACGTGTCAGTCTTCAGTGATTAGTCACTCGACACGTGTCACTCCCCGGTTAATTCCTTGCCCTCTACATAGCGGACCAATATCTTTTACAGATGTCGGTCCGACATCTGTCTACTTTCATAAATTTTTAGTTTTAGTCCCTGGACTTTGATTCAATAGCATTTTAATCCCTTACACTTTAATATAATGTCACTTTAGTCCCCTGGTGTTTCATCAAATAACAACTTTAGTCCCTCCACTTATATTTCTTTAAAAATTGGGGTGTTACAGAAAATAACGCAAATAACCAAACAAAAAACTAATCAAACTTAATTTTTGCTATTGCCAAGTATCCCCTGCAACGACGCCAAAAATTTGATGTCGTCCAGATGGTTTACGAAAACTAAACGAAAACCTAACCTAGACACTCTAGTAATACTCTAGAAAACCTTTAAACTAGACCGCACTGACAGGCAACTGTACCTATCGAATGTAGTCGAGCCTAATGGTAAACCGGATATCAAACCCTAGAGACACAATAAATAACTAAACTAGACTCTGACTAGAACTGAAATATTTGGTTGCGGGGAATTCTATAACTAAGATTAAACTAATAAACTCAAAAGTACTAAGAACTCACTATCGACACTAAACTATCAGACAGAAGACTCGGGTGAAATCAAGAATAAAGAAAACACTACCTAGATCAGAATCCTACTTATAAAACTTGGACTTCCCTCGGTTATGGGGTTCTAAGGATAACACTCTCAGACAACCTAGTGGATCCGTAATCAATCTCAGGTGTCACCAAAAGAAAACTCTAAGGAATGTAAAACGCTCACCAGAAGTTGGATTACCTTTCAGTCTCTTCAATTACACTAAAGTACCCTATAAATAGATCACTTTTCAGTCTCACTATCACAATACATTCAAAGAATGCAAGGGGTAATCTTTGAACAAAACGATAAGATACAGACTAGCAAGGATACTAAGAACCTAGGGGAAACCTCCTTTTAGAGTGTTTACAACTGAACACCTAACACCGAACACTAACCGACTACTTCTCACCTTTCAGCTATCGAGATATATAGGAATAACACTCAGATCTAATGAATTCTCAATCAACGCTCCTATGGTTTACTTGGCTTTAGCAAAACCATTAACTAATCACAAACACAAAGTAAGTAACCTAAATATGCAACTATAACTGAAAGACATTCAACAAGAAGCATACGGAATGATGATCAATCATAAATCAGTACTAAGCATGCACATACATCAAATCAATTGAACTAAGATTGTCTACAATAGAATCAAACCATCATAAATAACCATAAACCAAAAAAGATCCAAACTTTACCAAGTATTCATCACAAACCTAGGTAGCTAACTTGTATTTAGCCAAGAAACCTGATCAAAAACATCAAACCAGAACTAATAGTCATGAACATAATCTCAATCAAAACAATCGAACACTCGAGAATCAACAACAACAACCGAATGATTAATGTTTAACAAACCCGAGGTCCAAAGCTTCGATCTTTACCTGCAATCGCTTCCTCTAACTCAAAAATCGCCCTAAGACTCTCCTCGGGCAGCTAATAATCGAACTCCTTTGCATAATGGCAATCAAAATATCGATTTAGGGTTTTTTCACGGATTTTATAACTTTCGCGTACCACAAAACAAGCATGGAGGCCCTTCGTGTACCGCGAAAGCCAAAACAGTCGGTCCCGGATCTGGAGTTTCTCGCGTACCGCGAAACTTTTCCTCCCCATCTTCGCGTACCGCAAAGAACTTGATTTCAACATTTTCCCTCTTTTTCTCCGGACTTCTTCTCGTGCTCGATTTCTTCATGATATATCTTCTTCTTCCACATAAGCACCTGTAAACAGAACATAGACTCAATACAAGCAAAAAACAAATAAAAACGACTACAAAAACTATCTAAAATGCACAAACACAATAGGATAAAAGACATGTGTTTTGCAACACATCAGAGCCCAATATGGTGACATGTTGGGATTCCAAATATTGGGCCGAACAAACTGGGAATGGCCTTGAGGCTGTTGGTGCCCACGAGACTGATTGCGGCTTGAAGATGGGCCTCCACGACCTATTCTGCGTGGCTGGTCCCGGCGGCGCGGCTGCTGTCGACCACCGGTACGTGGTAGTTGTGGATCATGTCGTGGCTGAGGTGGCTCGTGAAAAACATTGACCACAATTATAGGGGATGATGCTATGGAATCCCGTGTCTGTTGGCGTATCTGTTCCAAGTCCAGAAGGTTACACGCCTCTTCCCATGAATGGAGACTTTGATTGATGATGGCAGCAGCCCTTGAACCTTTGTTGTTCAGAAAGAGGCTTCGAATTCTAGTCTAGGCTTCAAAGGCTGTTGATTCAGATCCAAGGACACGAGCCAAGAGGTTGTCAGAGATCGATCCATAGATCCATTGTAAAACTATGGAGTCGATTTTGACCCAAGACTCGTAGTTCGGATCGTTGCGGGCCGGAGCAATTGTAACGTCGATGTGATGCAACACATCGTATCCTCTGGCATGCGATCGAAAGAGTTTGACCCAGGAGGCGTATGTTTGGTTCCATCCAAAACCCGTACATTGTTTTAGATGTTGGTGATAGAATAAACAGGATGAAGGATATCAGTTTTCTTGGATGATTCTCCTTTATCAGTCATCTAGTTCTTGAGATAAAAAGAAAACAGAAAAGAAAAATCCGGCCAGGTAGGACCGGCAACCAGATAGAAGAAGAGGGCGGTTGTGGTAAGAGCTAGGGTACCTGCTCTGATACCATATAATTCTCAGTAAATCGATAATTGTATTGAACAGTAAAAGGGCTATAAATAATACACAGAAATCTACCTAAATCCCTTAAAATCAGGGATCAAATATACATAAGTTAACTACTAAAAATACAGTAATAATTACAGAATAAACTGCGGATATTCATCCTCTAATAAAAGGATGGAAATAGTGTATAGCTACTAGCCTAATGTTATGTTTGACGATAGTTATGGGTGTATTACTTTCTCTCGTAGGTGTCTTGATATGCCCTAAATTATACACGTTTTGCATGCATAATAATCCCCATATTATGGTACTAATTGATTAAAAGCCTTGCAAACCATACTTAATGCGTTAATATTTCACAATTGCATGTTATTCGGTGTTCCAAGATAAAATGAGCAAAAACCAGCCTAAAACATGAAGAAATCAAGCTTTTGGAGGACCAAACCCTAGCATTGACCCCCAAGAAGTCAAACCAGGCCAACACAAGTCAACCAACAGCTAAAAGACAAGCCTGGGGAGCAGATAGAGGGATGCATGGCCGTGCATCCCTTTGCACAGTCGTGCATTTCATGTCTGGCATCCCCAGACTCTGGTACACTGTCCTTTGTACCCTGTTTGATTCCCGAGGTGTTTGCACGCCCGTGCAATCCAATGCACGTACGTGCATTGCTCATTTTGAGGCCTTTAAATAGATGACTTGAGTTCTTCATTGAGAGATCCCTTACAAAACCCAAGAACACATGAGAGAAAGCTTATTTCGTAGTTAGAGTGTAGTAGTAGTGAGTAGAGGGGCTCTTCCTCCGTGTTCCGCAATAGGGGAGCCTACGAAACTCAGCGTTATGCTAGTTAGTATGGCCATTCGTGGGTATACTTTTTGTATTGCTAGGGTGAAGATTAAGTTTGGTGCATATTAATGTTTAACACATTAATCCAAGTGATGTGTTTATGTCTTTAATCATTCGTCCTTAAAACCATCTTTTCGGTGGGCTTTTATTATTGTCTAAATCCGTCTTTATATTTGTGAGTGTTCTTGATTTTAAAGTGTAAGATCGTAAAACCTTTTTAATCAAACTTCTCTTGAAGCTTGTACGTCATTATACAAGCAGAGATTGATAAGCCAGGGCTTGGTGAACACTATTAATATCGTACGTCTTTGTACGAACTTATTATGCGACCAGGAATCGGTGAACTCATGTTGGGAACGGTACGTCTTTATACTTAGTCCCATTGTTGCACCACCTCCCGGTGAACAAAATATAATCACCTATTTAACTCTAATACAAAGAATTTTACGTTCGATGTCTTAAACCAACCCGAAGATGACCATTCGAAGGGTTGAGGGTAATTGTTATCCTTAACGGGAGGCACTACCACTTTTTAAAAATTTTAATTAGCAAATCAAATGTTGTGAGGACAAGGCTCTAGCGGTTACTCGGGTCACAAGTTTGTAATAGTCACATCACTGTATTAGTCAACTTAACATTATCACGTACCAAGCGGATTCGAATCCCGAAGCAATACTCTTCGTGACCTGATCATCTCCAAGATATTTAATTTTCTGGTATTTACTATTCTGTTCGTTACATTTCTGTTACACACATTACGCGCGCTTTTGTTTTTCTTTTATTTACTTTTCTGTCAATTACTATTCTGCTTCACAAGCACGCAAAATCCACTCACTAATTGATCCGGCTAACGATAACAAAAGTTAAGTACTGGAACTCGACCGTGTCCATTGATACTTGGTTCTGACCTAAACTATATTACGCTGCGATAGGTACACTTGCCTATTATGTGTGTTTTTAAGTTAAAGTAATTATCATGTTATAAGTTTAACCTGATCTCGTAAAACCATCCTAAAAGTATATTTATTATATTTTTATACTAAAAACGACACATCATGTCTGTAATTGCAAGGGGAAGGTTATATGATCACTATGAAAACTGCTTATGGGATTTTTCCGAGATACTGCCGTCAATTAACTGTTTCTGCGCATGAACTTATAACTTTCTGATACAATGATCATTTAAAGTTGCAGCAGTTTTGGGAGTATAATAGCCAAGAAACTGTTTTGTAAATTATAGGCAGTTGCAACCGAGAAACTGTCTTAAGAATGTAGAGGTAACACATATCTGATCAGAGAGATGATCTCAGTCAGCCTTATAAATCTTGAAAAACGCAAACGCAACATTCATAATCTATAAATATATGAAATGGTTAAAATGTCAATTGAAAGTCGTGTATCTCAAGTAATCAACATATTTGATGTTTAGTAAGGGTTGATTCCTTAACCACAAGCTAACAAAAGGAGAAACGAGGAATAAATTACAGGTATTTGAACATCAGCCTGGCATAAATATTTGCTTTTTATCGAGCATACAATTGTGTTATCATGTAATCTTCAACTGTTGAGACAGACTGAACTTCAATCTGGCTTTCTCCGGTGAAAAAAGCAGGTTGTTTAGGATGAGGCAACACACCCTCACTGACCAGCATCAGAACAACTGACAACATAACTGGCCTATCTTCTGCATGATGTTGTACACATAACAATGCAACATGTATTGATCTTAGTACTTCAGAGACGACACGTGATAACTGTAAAGATCCACTCATCAATTCAATGGACCTGCCTTCAATATAAAGTCTCCATGCCTACATCAAACGAAAATACGTATTTAAAAGAATTAAAAGTTTCTAGTCAAGATATTGGGATTTAGTGTTACAACTTAGCTTACATGTCCAAGAAGGTTATCTCTGTGATCTCCATGTGAGAATTCTCTGTTTTTCTTGCCGCTAATTATCTCCAACACCATAACACCAAAACTAAATACATCAGATTTTATAGAGAAACGCCCGTGTACTGCATACTCCGGAGAAATGTAACCACTGCAACATAATAAACTTACATATTAGTATTGGAGTTTCTCTTTTAGTCTCATCTTCATTTTCTTTGATGATATAATATTCAAGTTACGGAGGATCCTTACTACGTTCCGACTACTTTCTTTGTCTTAGAAGTGGTATCTTGTCCTACAAAGTTTCTCGCAAGGCCAAAGTCGGATATTTTTGGATTCATGTCACTGTCGAGCAATATGTTACCCGCCTTCAGATCTCTGTGGATAATTTGAAGGCGGGAATCTTGATGTAGATAGAGAATACCTCGAGCCATCCCATGTATTATATTAAATCGTTGAGGCCAGTCAAGCATCATACTTCTAGTTTCATCTGCCAAAAGGTGAGTACTAAGTCATGTGCTATTGTATAAAATTTGAAAGTAAGATACTTAGTATAATCATAGGGTGAGTCAAACCAAAGAGAAAAAAATCCAAGCTTTTGTTAGGCATGTATTCATAAATCAAAATCAGTTCATTTTTATGAATGCAACATCCAAGAAGCTTCACGAGATTCCGATGCTGAAGTTTTGCAATACAAATGACTTCATTCTTGAACTCATCAAGTCCTTGTTGGGATGTCTCTGAAAGCCGCTTCACAGCAATTTCTCTTCCGTCTTCCAACACACCCTAGAAAGTTAGGTTTATGATTAAGAGCTTGTGAAAACTTATAGTTCTGTAGATTTTATAAGTTTCTGATTCATGATAGTTATAAGCAATGCATTCTGTCTAAGAAACATGAAAAAATTACCTTGTAAACAGCACCAAAGCCGCCTTCCCCAATCTTATTGGAGGCAGTGAAGTTACCTGTCGCCTTGGCTACTTCAAATAGGCTAAAAAATGGTAAATCATCAAATTGTTCCATCGGTAGACTTGTATTCTTTTCATCAAACACATATCTATTTCCTACAAAACAATATGTTCTATTGCTCTCTGTTACATGATTTTTTAAACTTTGTATCATATATTACAAAATTGTCAACATTAATTGCTCTTTTGTGTTACCTCGTCCTTTCATGTGAGCCTTTTTCTTTATATTTCGGCAAGCATACGCCACTGCAAAGATAATTGACAGCGTTGATGAAAGAAGTACCATTTTAAGTATTAATCTGATACTTTTGTTGGAATCGGGTTGGAAGTCCACAAGACCTTTCATTAAGAAACAATAATAGTTTAGCACATAAGCTAAAAACACAACAATAGACCAAATTTAGAAGCAAAAAGTATACCTTCTAACTCAGAGGCTTCCACTCTTATGTAAATATCTTGAACTGCATCAAACTCTCTGGTGTCTAAAAGCTCAACAAACCAAAGTAGACATCCGGTTCCGCCATTTCTGATATCTAAACTTCCATAGCCGGTACAAGAGCAATTCCTTTTGCAAGCCGTCTCACATTCTCCAAGGGTCATATTCACATCATACCACGACCATCGTGTATCAGGTACCTTCACTCCTGCAATTTTCCAAAACCCGTCCCCGTTCCCACAATTTAACGGCTTTTTGCGAATACACCCACTAGCCCAATCAGATGCCTTCCATTCTTCTGAATTTCTTGGTTCAAAACCTTGCATACATGTACAAGGTGGATGCTTGTTAATGTTACAAAATCCATAAGGACCACAGAGTGAAAAACGATCACAAGTATCCACTAAACTGTCAGCATACACAATCCAGTCTTTGATTCTCTCAATCCACTGCAAAATCTTTGTCTTCCCATCCCATCTCAAAACTACCCTTTGAACAACTGAACTTTTAAGTGCATATCTATGGTAGATTTCCTTCTCATTAACGACAAACTCGGTGGAGTAAATCCCATTTTCTTTTTCAATAGGAAATCCACTAAAACCGAGACCATTCCATGGTCCAAGTCTTGATAATAAAACTTGACCTCTCCACCCAAACGTTTGTGGATATCCATTTGTGTCGATTATACTACTATACTCTCCTACAGAAGGATCATCAGGACTCTTCCAAGATGTCATGCACCTCTGTAACCCTGTTACCAAGTCCTTCCCGAATTTCATTCCTGGAAGAAATGTGTCACCAGGATAGTCAAAACTTTGCCAAATCAGATTTTTATTTTCATTCCAAACAATTAGATTTCCAGTATCCAGAAGCTGCACCACCAGACTATTACTCCCCACAGGTACCGTTGAATTGGATGACCAGAACTCTGTACTGTTTCCACTGAGAACTTGTAAGTTTCCATTTCTGCTAAGTTTGAGCATGCCTGATGTATCTGCAAGTGGTGTCTCCCTGTTAGCAACCCATACAACAGTTCCATATGATATCTTCTTGTACCATATCCCCATGTATCGGTTCTTGGACTTCCCGGGACTGAAAAAGCCGACTTCAAACATTTCCCCTTCAGAAACAAGGGTTTTACCATCTTTGATTTCTTGATTTGTAGATATGGTATCTAGTGAAGAGCAATATGAAAGCAGCAAGATCAAAGCAAGAAAGAAGAATACGTGTGTGGATTGGTCCTCCATTATTGATTCAAAGGAAAGAAATGGAAAACTTTTATTCAAAGTTCTAGAGTCAACTGAATATTGTAGTCTATATTCAGCATTTCTACTTTTAGCATGAAAATTTCCCTTTTTATTTAATCCGAACTTAATGATTGTTTTAAAACATAAATAATGAAGTTTATAATACAAGAAGCATTATAAACTTATAACAAGAAGCCCACTTTTCCATTTACCCCTTCAATTTATGTTAAAACACAAAGTTATAAACCCATAACTTATAATTAGTTATAAAAATATACGTAGAATTCAAATAATGTTAGAGATAGAAGCAATATCAAAGCAATAAAGAAGAATATATTTGTGGACTGGTCTTTCATTGAATTCTTGATTTTTTGAAAACCCGCCTCTCAGAAGATTTATATACTTGCATTGATTTCTTGATTTTCACGACCTTGACTAACGGCGAGAATAATTCCTATTGAAGGGCATTTTTATTTTTATGACAAATTTTGTTTTCAACATATTTTACATCAATTATATTATATATACATAGTACTTTATATTAATTAAGTTATTTTATTTATTAGACTAAAAGAAAAGATTTTATCAGAAAACAAAAATTACTTATGATATAATATGGCACGCGCTACACATACACCGCGTGACAATCTAATCCAACACCACTTTCAAACGGCCGTCCAAAGTCAAAGCGGACGGCCGTTTACAGAAAAGGGCTAACGTCACGTGTCAGACGGCGTTTTAAAACACCTACGAGACGACCGTTTAAGGGATGGCTTACGTCAGCTTTCTTCACTCTGAACGGCCGTTTAGCTTAAGGCAGACCGACCGTCCATATTTTTGAATTAAAATAGCCTTAAATGTTTGTTTGATTTAGAGGAAGATTTCCAACATACAAAAGAATAATAAGTTTTCATAAACAGACTAGAAAAACATGGTTGCTTTCTAGACAAGGTATAAGAAGTTCGTCTTGAAAAACCTTTTGTAAATAGACACGTTCTCTCGGAAGACATTGTATTGTGATTAAAAGTAATGACAATATAACAATCTATATATTGTGTATAATGTGTACTTACATAATTAATTGAAAAACTTTTCTATATGTACTTTATGCAAAGCCAGTTTTTATAACATACAAAAGATGGAAAATGATGTATCTTCTTATCAGAAAATATACTCTCAAACAATTTAAAAACATAGTTCTAAATAGAAGATCGTTTGCACAAACGGTTGTAAAAAATCTATTGTAAGTTTATAACTTTCACGTAAGGCTCACATCTTGTGAATAAAAAAAAGAAAAATATTACCATAGGTGAACCCTCTAGAAGATTCAGAGGATGATTTCCATCATACTGAAATTCGTCATGATGATCTTGACATTTGTGAGCCTTCAAATTATTCTGGGAAACATGAAAGTAGAAGACCTCATTTCACTATGATTCACAATCATGGAAAATGAAGAAGTTTTATCTTGAAAGAGATTGAAGATTTGGGTATAACTTTTAATTATCCAGATAACTCTGCAAACGTTGATCATGATTACTTTAATAAAAGGGAACAAAATGTTAGATTGTCTAAAAAAGAGCTTTTATCATGTGTCATATGTTGGACAGTTTTTGTGATTACAAGTAATGATAATATAACTACCTATATATTGTGTATATTGTGTACTTAAAAAGTTTCTACATGTCCTATATGCAAAGTCAGTTTTTATAGCATACAAAAGATGGAAGATGTTGCATCTTCTGATCATAAAATATACTCTCAAACAATTCCTAAGAACTGTCTGATTACATATGTATATATTCTTCCACTTGGTGAATCATCCACATGCCCTTCATTCTTCATTGAAAGCTCCATATAAAGTAGTATTAAACTTCACCTCATCAGTCCTTCCACTGAGTTCTTTGCCTTGTCTTAATTTCAGAAGAAGATTTCCATCATACCGATGTAGCTCAAACCAATTTATTTGACGGTTCAATTTCAAATGACTAGCCAGTCAAGACGAGACAAAAGCAAAGCAACAAGCAAGCAGTATGAAAAGAGTGCACTGGAAATGTGACTCCATCAGTATTTATATCAAGTCTGATCACTGAATATGATAAGAAGAGGATATCAGGAAGAACGGAAGATCTCCATACTATGTTCCACTTTCTGCATTACTCAATAACAAACTTATGCACATGAAGCGCCGGATCATCACCACTATAACAAACTTCTACACATGAAGCGGTGGATCAAAAACGTATTTGTACTTTATGCAGGCTATTTTACTATGTCAGATTTTTAAGGAATATTTCCAATATACCGATGTTCCTTGATTTACATCTTTGTCATATGAATGGCTTAGCTTCTTATCACGTTGGATCAGAGAGATTTAAGCTTATCAAACTAATACATGGGGCCACATCATCTTTCTTGTCTTCCTGTTTAGGAGGTTCTTGTTGCTTCGAGTTTTGTTGATTTTAACAATGCACTTCCTCAATTTCTAAAGGTATGCAAACTGATTCCAACCTTTTAATACAATTTAAATCTCCATGGGTCCAACATATATGGTTTGAATGACATATAGGATCCCGAAGGCTCTAGAGAAATGTGTGTGAAGTGTGTCAGATTATGTGAGAGGTTATTCATTTGTAATGTCCTCGTCATCTAAATGGATGTATATCTGGACTGGTGTTTTGTCCTGTTTGTGAACCCGATCAGCACCATATCCACCGATAATATGCTTCGTCCATCTGTAAAATCAGATTTAGTGTTAAAAAAAATACAAGACGCCTCTTCGATTTCTAAAACTTATTGATACTACAACAAACATTGAGTGATCGTGTACGATGACAAGGCAAATCCACATTCACTTCTACACTCTTCCACTCTTTGAGAAAGGTAGAGAGAGTGCTTGTATTAACAACGAATTTGAGAAAATCACGACCTATCCATGTTCTAAGCATACAATCTATCCTCTACCAAGTCTTAGAAGTGACCAAACCATTCATTGTAAGCAATTTCTCATCAAATTTTAGTAGTTGAGCTTTTAAAATGGGTTTGTTGTACGAACATCAAATTTTAGCATGAAAATTCTACAATTGATATTTCTAATAAGTCTCTAGTCCTTGAGCTTTTAATGCATTTTATATAAATTGTTGAGTTGAACCTTGATTATTATTTATAAAGGATTATAATTGTTAATAAAGTTGTTAGTTATCATACAAAAACAAATGTAGGACAATGTAAAAATATTACCCACTTCGTCTAATATTGTGAGTAAGGTATCAATCCCATGTGCTCGGAAGACATTTCCCCATGCATGTGGTTATGATTTGCCTAGGTGGCCCACTACATTGCCCTCCACCTTTCGGTGTTCCACTCATTTCATAAAAAAATATAAATTAGTGTGTATATATATATGTATTAAATTAATGCATATCTTGTGGATCATCTCATTCGGTCCAGGCCCAGGCCCACCGAATACTTTATGTTTTAGTATAAATAGATGTGTTTGTAACAATATTCGGGTTGGACGACTGAGACAGTCAGAGAGTGGGACGAGTTAGACAGTTTAGACGAGTTGTTAAGCGACGCTTATATTGTTTTTCAGTTGTTTATCAATATACGAATCGTTTGACAATCAATTGTGTCTCGTCCTTATTGTTTATACCTACAAGTCACGTGTCGAGTCTGTTTCCGCCAGGTTCAACACGTTGTTAAATTCGTTGATTGAAGATCCTCATGAATCCAGACCTTACAATTGGTATCAGAGCCTTAGCGCTCATTCGGTGAAGCTTGCAACGGAGTTCTTTGACTCGTGAGGTATCAAAGTTACTGTTTTTGAGTTTATTTGAACTGACTTGTGTTTTTAGAAGAGTTTCAGGACAGATTGACAGGTTTTGGACCTTGTTTCTGTCACGTTTGTTGAAGTTTACAGTTGATCAGTTGCTCTTTCGGCTTGAAAATCAAAGTTACTAGTAAAATTTCTTCATCTGAAAGACTGCGGTTCTGCAAGTTTGCGGTTTAGCAACTTTGCGCTTTCCAAGTTTGCGGTACCATCAAGTTTGCGGTCACTCAAGTTTGCGGTATTTGAAGTATACAGTTTTTCAAAGTTTGCGATTTTTCCAAGTATTTGGTGTGAATACTTTTTGTTACTTATTTTTCACGTGAACTTGCGACATGGGAGAAAGTAGAAAGGAGATGATGAAGCAAGAGTTAAATATGTTCAATCATGTTAGTGGTGAAAATTTGGAGGCTCAGATTAACATATTCACGCACTTGTTAACGGAGATGAAGAGTGCTGAAATACAGTTGACAAAGGGAAAAATCAACAAAAGGCTACTCAACTCTTTACCAATAACCTGGAACTTCAACTGCACCGCCATCAAGAGAACCAAGGATATGTATCAAACATCCTTGAGTGAGCTGATTTCTATTTTGTACTCTTATGATATGGATGATATACAGTGTCACCTTAATCATATGAGTTCAATGGATGTTTTCTGAAACTGCTGGAACTAGTACATCTACTTCATGTGAATCAAAGGCACTTGTGAGCCAGCAGGACAAGAGAGATAAAGTTCAAGATTTGGAAGTGAAACAACATCATGCCTTCGTGGTTGAGATCATGGACACTGAGGTAACCAAAGATCTTTGCTCTGCTATTTGTATTGAGAAAGTCAATTGTTACAAACATGATAACGATATCTTAAATCCAGAAATAACAAAGCTTAGATATTCCAACTCAGAACACAAATGATCAGAAAAGATTTTCAAAGATAAAATTGAAGCAAGCAAAAATGATTTTTCAAAACTTGAATTGGAATTTAGCAATAAGGAATGTCTTTATCATGATGCATTAAAACGGATTGACGACTTTAACTTAAAATTAAATGATGATGTGACTCAATTGGCAAATACTAAACTAACAATCGAGAAAATTAAACACTCTCGATCAGTAGTTTATGACATGATAGATTCTCAAGTCAGAAAGAAAGGGAATCCGGGGGTGGGTTATCATGCTGTGGAACATCCATTTAATGAAAATTTTTCATCTTTACCCAATGACTACCCTGAAAATGTTGAGATGGCTTACGGTCTGGGATATGAGCCTTCATCATCCAAGCAGTCAACTCCTGCGACTGCTAGTCCCGTGACCCCCGGTATGAATATTGCTAATGTTTCTAAGCCTTGTGCAGAGGAATGTTTAGTAGAAGATTGGGATACCGATGATGAGGAAGAGAGTAAGGAAAAAGAGCCTAAGAGTGTTAGGAAGTTTGTCCCTAGAAAAACTGATGATACTTTTGGAAAAGGGAATCAAATTAAGTTTGTGAAGGGTGGTGAGTTTGAAAAAGAAGAAAATATCTTTAAAGAAAGTAATCATGATTTTGTCAAAAACAAGGTTACAAATTCTAGAAAGGTTAATCAAAGAAACTCAAAACCATTTGTCAGTCAATTAAACCATAAACAATCTCCTCAAAAGTTTACAAAGAATGAATTTTATTCAAAATTTGATAATAATCATAGAGTTTTTGAACAAAAATTTAGAAGAGAAGAGAGAGATTGTATCAGGAGAAATCATAGAGAGTATAATAGAGAGTCTGTTAGGAGAGATGAAAGTAGAGATCACAGGCACACTGAGAATACAGATTACTTGAAAAGGTCACCTCCTCAGTCATCATCATGGTTCGACAAATCGGGATATGTTCCTTATGCTAGGAAGCAGACATGATACACATCGTCCTTATGAGCCCTATTATTTGCAAAATCAGAGGGCTACACCAAGGGAAAAGTATTATTCTAAGCCAATGAAGGTTGAAAAACCTAAGGCAATGAAGAATAAGCATCCCAAAGTTAAGCCTTCCGATGGTGATTGGAATGCTGCTAAGAACAAACAAAGGTTTTTCGTGAAAACAAGCAATGTAAAAAACCTAAACATAAAGTGAAACATAAAGTTAGTACTCCTCAAGTAACTAAAAAGTCTGTTAAACCTACACCAATTTGGAAAACTAAATCAAAAGCAGTTGAATCACCAGTGTTAGAGAACGATACAGAAAGTATCTTACATTGATGCTTTGGGAGTACCTAGGACCACTATGGCTTGGGTACTTCTATCAAACTAACTTGCTTGAATCATGCAGGAACAGCCAAGGAGGACTGTCAACAACCTATGGTACGTTGATAGTGGTTATTCCAGACACATAATTCGGGACATCTCTCTACTACTTGATATCAAACACTTTGATGGAGGGTATGTTTCCTTTGCATGAGAAAAATGAGGTAAGATCAGCATGAAAGGTATGGTCACTAATGGTACTCTTTGTTTTGAGGATGACAATTATGCTTAAAATGTTTTTACAAAATCCTTTGATCTGACCAGATTCATTTTTCCGGTTCAGTGTTTCAAAATGTTCTGCTTCGATTAACGAGTCACAAGTTCGGTCACCAAAAATAATTTTTGTTTATTTTGTTTTTCTTAGAATACAAATTTTGTTTTGTTTATTAATTATACAAAAGCAAAAGTTTTGGGGGAGAAAGTTAAAAAAAAAATATATCAAAAATACCAAAAAGATTTTATCTTTGAGTCTTTCTATTTTAAATCCAGAAAAATACAAAAAGATTTCATGTTTATGTCTTGTTTTATTACTATGAAAATTGAGAACTCTGTCAAATAGGAAATGATGGTACATCATTTTAGAAGTCGGATCATCATATGTAAGGCCTGTAGTTGAAAAGATTAGGATCTTAGGGTGATATGTTGATAGACTCTGCTAAAACTGGAAAGACAGCATGATAGTGTTTTACTAAAACATAAAGATCATTGTCATAGTGGGGAACATCTCATAGATTGGTAGAATAATTATCTTCTGTTAAAAATCGAGCACTTAAACATAAAGATTGGTAAACTATGGATGAACATAATATATCTGGATTGCACAAACTGAGACCCTTCACAAAGGGGCTGTGAGCTGACTTGATACAAGTCTGTATATGTATATATATATATATATATATATGTATATATATATATATATATGTGTGTGTGTGTGTGTGTATAGATAAAAGAAATGCATTGACATGCAATAGGTGAAAAGACACTCAATGATAGTGCAAAGCTACTTTGCAAAGCAGAATTTTGAGTAAAAAGACACGCAATGTTAATGTCGTGCTATAAGAAAATTTCAAAAATATATGTCTAAAGATGTACATATAAGTATACTTGTAAATATTTTTCTCTTTGGGAATATGTGACATGGAAGGAATCTCTAATCAAGACATAAGGTTTTTGAACATGTAAGTCCGTCGTGCTATGTTTTTAATCAATTTTGTTAGAGATTTCCCGAACAGTTCGCTGACCCATGCTAGTTATGCTCTTTTAGTTATTACTTAGGTGCTCAAAAGATCATGAGGAAGGGAAGGTTTATCCTATTGAGTTCATCAAAAACTCATCTAATTCACATTAAAATAAATGCATGTTTCTGAGATGTGAGTGTGGGACCCACTAAGTCGTGAATAATTATTACCCAGAAAACATGATAAACTTATTCACTGCTTGCTTATCAACTAAGGTATAAAAGTTTGAGTTTAGAAGGATACCATATATTGACAATCACCGAGACCTATCTGAGAAAATGAACGGCTAACAAGTATGCTTTGGTATGCACTAGAATGATATGATCTCATAAAAGAGTTTCTCTAAAAAAAAATGTGTTTCAGTAAGTGTCGTATGTTGTTAAAAGAACAAAAAAATTTTGTATTTTTAGCTTACTTTAAGTTATTTTATTTTTATCTGTCTTTTTTTTGTTAAAATGACCTTTCTTTTTTGATTCAATAATCGTGAAAGGGAGGTTTTTATTGAAAAAAATGGAAAGTTTCAAGATTTTATGAGTTTGAGCATACTTGCATTTTGCGCATACTTGTAATTGAGTGAACTTTCAGGAGCAACAAGATAACATTCCTTATCCAAGGGATGATGAAGAACATATCAACACTGTTGCACCAAGTGTCATCACTTCTGAAAAGCACGATATTTTCCAAGAAGAAACTGAAGAAGAAGATGTTGACTCTTCAGAAACCAAAAGTGACAGAGAGAAAGTACCAATCAACAAACATCATATAGCGATATTGCAAAAGAGAAAGGCTATTGGGTCCTCCTCCTAACAACTATTCTCAACATAATTATGATTTTAATGATGCTAATTACGATCTTTTTGTGGATCGAACTCCAAAGAAAAGAATAAGAGCAAGTGAACAAAACAACAGCCTCAACAACCGTAAAGTCGTTCATGAAGGTTTTGGGAATGGCTCTTGCAAAGAAGTTATTGCAAGAGGTGGTGATTATTCAGTCGTTTTTGAAATATTAATACTGCTTTGAGTGCATCAGCCTACGGCGAGATTGTAAGGACCAAAAATATAATAGGCTGACGCATCAAAGAATCACCGAGTTGTTCATAAGTTCAGATGATGAAGATTGGAAGAAGCAAGAAAGCATGCGGCAGCATACTTCGTCCAGCAGCATACTTGAAGTACGCGGTATAGGCCTAGGCCCACCGAACACTTTCTGTTTTAGTATAAATAGATGTGTTTGAAACAGTATTCGGGTTGGACAACTGAGACAGTCAGATAGTGGGACGAGTTAGACCGTTTAGAAGAGTTGTAAAGCGACGTTTGTATTGTTTTTCAGTGGTTTATCAATATATGAATCATTTAACAATCAATTTTGTCTCGTCCTTATTGTTTATACCTACATGTCACGTGTCGAGTCTATTTCCGCCAGGTTCAACACGTTGTTGAATTCGTTGATTGAAGATCCTCAGGAATCCGGACCTTACAATTGCGCTGAATTTTCTTCGGAGGAGCTCCAATGACTCCTTCTCGCTGCCATCAGGTAAACAACACGGAAATGGGCGACTGATTCCATAGCTTGAGTATTTTAGGGTTAATTTTACTTTAGCCTTGTCCACCTCTAGTCCCCCTTAAATAAATTATTTCCATTCCTAACCCTAGACCTTTAAATGAAGCCTTTTTTTTATTGCTATTATTATTATATTTGTAGTGTTAATTTTTTTATAAAAATTCGGGGGTGTTACAAGTCTACCCTCCTTATAAGAATTCCGTCCTCGAAATTCGACCCTTCTCATAACACAATTTAAAACACATGTATCTTCTAGGTAATCTCTCAGGTTCCTTTGAACCGACATGTCCTGCATCATTCGAAACACGAACACTCGTTTTCATACGCGTACCAGACGTAGTTAGGGTTTATACGATCGCTTGGAATGAATACATGCCACTACTATCTCTTATATCTTCACAACAAGCATCTCTTGACGTTGTCTCGAATAGTTTTATCTCTTCTGGCTCTCATACGTGTTTCACGGGTGCAACATAACTCGAATACACTAAAAACTTATGCGGCTTTGACATGGGGAGCAAGCCACACATACTTTTCAATACTTAGGGGTGTCTCTCAGGAGTTTTAGTATGCCATTGAATCTAGCGTCTTTCAACCGAACCAATACTAGACTACTCTCATTGATCAGACTTTGCTTTTCTATTACTAGATTTTTGTGTACCTTATGTGTCATTTTTAATATATAAAAATATAATATATTTTTATGATGGTTTTACGAGATCAGGTTTTAAATTTATAAAATGACAATTACTTTAACTTAAAAACACACACAATAGGCAAGTGTACCTATCGCAGCGTAATATAGTTTAGGTAAGAGGCAAGTATCGAACCAATGGACACGGTCGAGTTCCATTACTTTACTTTTGTTATCGTTTAACCGGATCATTTAGTGAGTGGGTTTTGTGTGCTTGTGAAGCAGAATAGTAAATGACAGAAAAGTAAATAACGGTAAAGTAAATAACAGAAAAGTAAAAACGTGCGTGATGTGTGTAACAAGAATTTAAATAGCAGAATAGTAAACAACAAGAAAGTAAATATCTCAGAAATGATCAGGTCACGAAGAGTATTGCTTCGGGCTTCGAATCAGTTTGGTACGTGATCATCTTAAGTTGACTAATCCAGTGATATGACTACTACAAAATTGTGACCTGGGTCACCGCTGGAGCCTCGTCCTCATGACATTTGATTCACGAATTAAAATAGTAGTGCCTCCCGTTAGGGACAACAGTTACCCTCAACCTTCCGAATGGTCATCCCTGGGTTGGTTTAAGACATCGAACGTAACTGCTTTGTATTAAAGTTAAATAGGAGATTATACTTTGTTCACCGGGAGGCGGTGTAACAATGGGACCGAGTATAAAGACGTACCGTTCCCAACATGAGTTCCCTAATTCTTGGTTGTATAAGAAGTTCATATAAAGACGTACAACCTTACTAATGTTAACCAAGCCTTGGCTTATCAATCTCTGCTTGTATAAAGACGTACAAGCTTCAAAGGAAGTTTGATTTAAAAAGGTTTTGCAATCTTACACTTTAAAATCAAGAACACTCACAAATATAAAGACGGATTTAGACAATAATAAAAGCCCACCAAATGGTGGTTTTAGGACGAATAATTAAAAATATAAACAAACCACTAAATTAATACGTCAAACATTAACATGCACCAAACATTATCTTCACCCTAGCAATACAAGAAGTTTAGCCACGAATGGCAATACTAACTACCGTAACGCTGAGTTTCGTAGGCTCCCTGTTGCGGAACAAGGAGGAAGAGCCCCTCTACTCACTACTACTACTCTAATACTGCTAGAAACAAACTATTCTCTCTATCTTTGGTTGTGTTGTTGTGTGTGGAATGAAGAACCCAAGCCATCTATTTATATGCCTCAAAGTGAGCAATGTAGGGGCGTGCAAACACCTCAGCAATCAAACAGGGTACAAGTGATAGTGTACTAGACCCTTGGAGAGCAAGTTAGGCATTGCACGATCGTGAAATGGGATGAAAGGCCGTGCATCCCCTTCTTGCCTCCTGTTTTGTCTTTTAGCTGCTTGTTTGACTGGTTGTTAACCTGGTTTGACTTCTTGGGGGTCAAAGTTCTGGTTTGGTCCTCCATAAGCTTGATTTCTTCATGTTTTAAGCTGGTTTTTGCTTTCTTTATCTTAGGACACCGAATAACCTACAATTATGAAATATTAACGCATTAAGTAGAAATTGCAAGGCTTTTGTTTTATTAGTACCATAATATGAGGATTATTATGCATGCAAAACATGTATAATTTAGGGCATATCATAATACCCCACACTTAAACTTTGCTTGTCCTGAAGCAAACTCATGCATGATCATATCCATAACTAAAAACTTTACAAATGGTAATGGAGTTCTAAGTAGTTGGAAACCCCGGGATAACTCTTGAGTTGTTTATTCTATTTTTGTATTTTTCAAAGATGGAATCCATGATAAGCGTACTAGAACTTCAATTATGCATAATCTCTCACTACTCACAATTTTCACTCAACTCAAGGGTCATATATGTATGGATAATGTAAGTTAAGTGGAACACTCAAGTTTGAATCGAATTATGAAATGGCCATAAGCTTGTATGCAAATCAAGTCTCCACTAACTAACTATGTAGTATGCATGAATCAAGAGGGCTTTAAAAGGGTTGTAATGTGGCTAAAAAAAATAAAGGGTGAAAATGAAAAGGTTTTTGGATTTTTAGGGATTTAAAAGGGGTTTTGAAGGGCTGCAGCTATCGTGGAACACACAGCTACGGCTTCCTGACTTAAAATGGAAAATATTAGCAGGTCCCTCTACAGTACTCAGATCATGAGGGTATAACTAATATGAGGGCTCGTTTATTGTCAGATTGCCAAGACCAAGATCTCTTATCATTCTCAACTCTTTCCTCACTGCGTAGTACATATTATTTTCTTTCCGTATGGATCTTTCGGCATGTAGCGTAAAAGCTCCTACTTTGATCACATGCGTATACTCATGTCGGGAATGAGTTGATTATTGCTACACTTTCCATCGTGGCTCGAGTTGCCACACTTCACACATTTGTCGTATCTTTTAGCTCTTCTTTTGGCGGCACTTTTTGACAAGCCGCAGAATGGTGGCAATTGTTCTTTCTTGTGCCACCGTTTTCTTACATCACTTGTTGCATGGAAAATCTACTCTCGGAGTTCGGTTGGTAATTCAGGCTTTGCGAAATGATAGCAGAAAATCAAATTAAAATCAAAAGAATGCATATCCAGTTCTTTAAGGTCTAGCCGGTAAAAGACCCACTTCTCTCTTTCTTTTTCTTTTCTTCTTTTTCTATTTTTTTCTTTTCTTTTTGTATCAAGACAAATTCTTCAATAATTCTTTTTTCTCAATTTCTTTGAAATAATATTTCTATAAATTCCTTGTAGATAGTTCGGCTGTTTCTTCCTAATACATCCACCTTCTTGTATATTCCAATTGTTTTGAGTAAACAGATTCTTTCCAAAATTGTCTCAATGATAATGAACTTGAAATAACGATATAAGATAATTTTCCCATTTTGAAGACATTCAGCCAATAACCGGTTTTTACGAAAAGCTGGTTGGTTGATAAATGTGAGTAGTAGAAAAGAAAAGGCTAAGACTCAGAGGGCTATCTAGGCGGATAATATTTTTGGGATTTTTGGGTTTAAGGATAATATATAAGGGTAATAAAGTCCTAGGTGCCTCAATCACTTTCATACTTCTAATAGTTCATGGTCTTGATATGTATAAGTCACACACGTTCTAATTATGCATAAAATCCGATGGAATAAACTCTCAATATACCAAATGAAAGAGCATGCGAAAAATAATGATAATAATGCTCGTGAAAAGGCTCAGATTATTCTCACATAGAAACAGATGGGATAGGGTTTAGTGATTTATTATGCATAATATCCATTTGTTTCTACTTGCCATGTATTCGTTTTATTTAATTAAGTGCAAACTCAAAGAGATTTTGGTTTTAGGGTTTAAAATTTTATAAAATTTTTTGGGTTTTTCAAAAGGTAGATTTTTGTAAGGTCTTAGTCAAATGGGCAGAAAATCATAAGTTAAAATTTTACTGCTTTGAGTTTACAAGTAGTCCTGAATCTCTAATTCCCCACCCCACACTTAAAGTAGTGCATTGCCCTCAATGTAAAAATGCATGTAATGGAATGCTATGTAGGAATTTAAATGCATGAAGTTTTAAGGGAAAAGAAACTGGTACTCCCCTAGCCAATTCGATATATAACCTAAGGCCAAAACTTATTGCTGCTATCAGGTTGTGCCTATTAACTGCTTGTCAACACTTTGCTTTAAAGTCTTTATCTAATTTTTCATAAATTTGATGTCGTTTCCGAATCCTTAGGTTGTAGAGATGGAGTGTAACTCCTCAAAGAAGTAGAGAAACTACCTGGTGATGTTATTCTACCTGACACACAAAGGAAAACATTAAAGCAGATAAGAAAAATAAAAGGCAGTAGTTAAGCTACTAAGGTCCTAGTATCGAGAAGGCATACCTGGGGGCTGAAGTATGAGAAACTTAAATTTGGAAAACCAAACCTGAGGTCCGTCCATTCTGCCGTATGCACCAACTTCTCAATTTATTTGTGATCATCAGGTTGCCCCCGGAAGTGACACGTTTATTTAAGGGTCGTTAGCCGGACCCATACGTGCTTTGTGAATTTCCAATTTAGTACTGGTGGAGGAATAATCTGTCAAATGGGTGGCTTGTAATATGGAGAGGTTCATCCAACCCATTCGATAACCATGCGTACAATGATAATTAGCTGATACAGGAATTACTTGCGTCCATCCTAGACCAGCTAGACAGAGAAAAATAGGGTAAAAAGTGTTCAAACTTGAAACCCCCCGACCAGGGGGGCGGAAAGGTTTCATAAATCCTCCATTAAGTGACCCAATTTCATAAATCAAAGATTTTCCCCAATTTTCTATTTTTAATACCTTCAACTTTTTATGCTAAAAAAGGGTGAATAATTGATTTATGTATTTTCAAAGTATATTTTTAGTTTTAATTTTAGTTTGGATGGATCGATTTAAAATTTTGAATTTTTTTGTAAAACTGTCAAATTTAGAATGCTCTATAGAAGAGCAGCTAAAGAAAATAGTGTAAGTAAATCACACCACCAACATTTGAAATTTCCTGGAACAAACTTCAACCAACCCATGTAGTGAAGGAGACGGTCACCCCGGTATGATAATTTTGTCACGTAATTTTCGTTAGATGAACGTTTCTTCTTCCATGAGAAGTGGTCCTCAGAGTGATGTGCTCTATCCTGTGGCTTATATGATTCATGGAAAGATTCACTGATATGCTTGGTCACAGGCCAACTATCACTGTTGCAAGGAAGAGGTCCCACCATTGTCATTTGTTTGCTGGTGAATACTCCCTCTTGCATAATCTCCTCCTGGATGTTGGTCTCACAATCTGGTTCTTCATATGATGTTTTCTCTGAAGTGACAGGAACTCCAGACTGTTCCATACATCCTTCTTGTGCTTCTATATTTAGGATTTCCCCCAATTCTTCCTTAGAGCTTCATTCTTCTAACTCCTTTGATTGTTTAGCTTCCGGCCTCTCAGAAAAAGTTAGGAAGTGATTGTAAAGTTGAAGTAGCCCTTTCTTCTGAATCACCCGGTCTCACTTCCAACTGATCCATGCTTGTGAAGCTGGAAGGTTCTTGCTCCTTATAGTCACTTAATCCTACTAGAGATGTTGGAGCTATAACTTCCAATTTTTGGACACTAAAGAGATCATCTTGTTGTTCAGTTGGGAAGCTCTTTAGGATTTGAACCGTAATTTTTTCCAAATGACGAAACACTGTTGTTTAATTGCAGAGCTCTTTAGGAGTTGAAGCTTACTTTCTTCCAAATGATGAAACAGGTTTCCTAGGGTCCATGAGTCAGAATCTAGAGCTGAGTTTTGAATTTCTTGGGGCAGTGTGGTTTCTTCATATGGTTGCCAGTAGGGTTGGTGAAAATCTGTGAAATACCATTGATAGTGATAACAATCATGAGTGTAGTAGGCTTCCCCACATATCTCACACCAAACCTTCAAATAGTGGTACTCATAGTCGTAGTGATATCCTTCATAACAACAATCGTAGTTGTTATCCATGAAAGTTGCTATAAAAAACAATCAAAATAAACCATAAAAATATATGTTAAGGTTAAAAAGGCTAATCTGTTAACTTGAATCTTTCTTGAAATCACCGTGTCCCCGACAACGGCGGCAAAAACTTGATGTGTCGTTTTTAATATATAAAAATATATATATTTTTATGATGGTTTACGAGATCAGGTTTTAAATTTATAAAATGATAATTACTTTAACTTAAAAACACACACAATAGGCAAGTGTACCTATGGCAGCGTAATATAGTTTAGGTAATAACCAATTATCGAACCAATGAACACGTTCGAGTTCCAGTACTCAACTTTTGTTATCGTTTAGCCGGATCAATTAGCGAGTGGGTTTTGTGTGCTTGTGAAGCAGAATAGTAAATGACAGAAAAGTAAATAACAGAAAAGTAAAAATGTGCATGATGTGTGTAACAGGAATGTAAATAGCCGAATAGTAAACAACAACAAAGTAAATATCTCGGAAATGATTATGTCACGAAGAGTATTGCTTCGGGCTTCGAATCAGTTTGGTACGTGATAGTGTTAAGTTAACTAATCCAATGATATGACTACTACAAACTTGTGACTCGGGTCACCGCTGGAGCCTCGTCCTCACAACATTTGATTCACGAATTAAAATCTTTAAATTAAAATAGTAGTGCCTCCCTTTAGGGACAACAGTTACCCTCAACCCTTCGAATGGTCATCTCCGGGTTAGTTTAAGACATCGAACGTAAATGCTTTGTATTAAAGTTAAATAGGTGATTACACTTTGTTCACCGGGAGGTGATGTAACAATGGGACCGAGTAGTAAGACGTAACGTTCCCAACATGAGTTCACCAATTTTTGGTCGCATAATAAGTTCGTGTAAAGACGTACGACCTTACTAATGTTGACCAAGCCTTGGCTTATCAATCTCTGCTTGTATAAAGACGTACAAGCTTCAAAGGAAGTTTGATTTAAAAAGGTTTTGCGATCCTACACTTTAAAATCAAGAACACTCACAAATATAAAGACGGATTTAGACAATAATAAATCCCACCAAATGGTGGTTTTAAGGACGAATAATTAAAGACATTAACATACCACTAGATTAATACGTCAAACATTAACATGCACCAAACATCATCTTCACCCTAGCAATACAAGAAGTTTAGCCACGAATGGCCATGCTAACTAGCATAACGCTGAGTTTCGTAGGCTCTCCTATTGCGGAACAAGGGGGAAGAGCCCCTCTACTCACTACTACTCTAATACTGCTAGAAACGAACAATTTTCTCTATCTTTGGTTGTGTTGTGGAGTGTGGAATGAAGAACCCAATCCATCTATTTATACGCCTCAAAATGAGCAATGCACGGTCGTGCATTGGATTGCACGGGCATGCAAACACATCGGGAATCAAACAGGGTATAAGTGACAGTGTACTAGACCCTTAGAGAGCAAGTTGGGCATTGCACGGTCATGCAATGGGATGCACGGCCATGCATCCCCTTCTTGCCTCCAATTTTATCTTTTAGCTGCTTGTTTGACTGGCTGTTGACCTGGTTTGACTTCTTGGGGGGTCAAAGTTCGGGTTTGGTCCTCCAAAAGTTTGATTTCTTCATGTTTTAAACTGGTTTTTGCTTTGTTTATCTTAGGACACCGAATAACCTGCAATTATAAAATATTAACGCATTAAGTAACAATTGCAAGGCTTTTGTTTGATTAGTACCATAATTTGGGGATTATTATGCATGCAAAACATGTATAACTTACGGCATATTAGTAGCCTTGACTTTACCCTTTCTAATTCCTGATGAACACGATGTCTTCCCAGTAAGACACATTCTTAGTCGACCTTCTGCATCTAACCGTTATGGTTCTCATCATTCTACATGAACTACCTTATCAAGCTCAGAGTTGTCCACAGAAGACTCTATTGCCATAAATTCATCTCCTTGTTAAGGTTGTCTACTCTGTCATTTAGACGGTTATTATCGATCATCTCGTGACTGTTTGGATCATTGTGTGTACCTCATAAGCTACACATGCCTTACTTCACATTGTTGGTCAAAACTTGTCCTTCACATTCATTCTGAACAAACAATTCTTGGGTTGGATCTGGTTTCATTTGGTTTAGCCTGCACGCCCTAGCTAACATCGTGGTTCCTGTTACTTGTTGTTGTTGGTATCTCTATCTTCTCGTTTCAGGCGATACTTATATTAGTTGTCTGTGTCGTCTTCTACATGGAGAGATGCCATTTGTGCATTCGTGCACTCATATATTTTTGGACATACATTTGTGTGGTTATTTCCTTCATACTCATGCATACTTCGACAGTAGACCGATTTTTATTCATCATAACGCGTTTATGCTAAGCGTAGTCCACACTAGCTCCTTGGCATTCTTCATACGTATTCTCGTCTGTCTTGGGTAAAATCAAAGTGTCACTCCTCATCTTGCCCATGTTTCGTACTTGCTGAAATCATTCACCTTTGTAAAGTACACCATCTTTGTCATTGCTACTATCACCAATTGGTGTTCATAAATCTCTTAAATCACTAATCGGGTGACTAGTGTCTCGTAGTGATAGTTGAGTACTTGGATCAACTCTGATAAGTAAGCATTAATCAACACCATAAGATTCTCTATCATGCACGTGCACCTGTAAATTCACAATTACGCGGATCCAAACGTAATTGTCAATTTAGCTTACTCGAGCACCACAGTTCCTCTTATAACATTTCATAACACTCGCGTCTCCTAAAAGTTGAGATGTTGCCCCGGTATTCTTCTCCCTTCACTACGCATCAAATTTTGAAGCATGACCCTAGACCGTTCACTACTGACATGTTTGGTCAATTAACGTACATGCATCTTGCTCCCCTTGCAGCTAAAAAGCTCCTTCTCGTACCTCCTTGAAAAACTTTGCATGATACAGTGAACCTCTAACTCGAGAGTTATCAACAATACCTCCTCGATACCTTTTACCAATCCCGCGCTAAGTCCACACAACTGATGACAACTCGGAACACACTCGGACGGTCAATAGTTAATAACACGTCTGTTATTAACTATTACTTCACGCATGTGCTCTAGCCACCTTCCAGCATGTGTCCTTTGCATATATATATATACTCGATCCTTCCTTTACTTCCGTACTTGTGACCATGTTGATCGTGCATGGTATGCTACTACTATGCATAAACCTCATTATCTAAGTTAAAGGCATTCTACATACTACTCGAAGAAGATGTTGCTGGCCTTGAGCTATCCATACTAGCATCCGTCACTTGGTCACATTCACAGTTTAAGTTCAGACACTGGGAGTATCCAAATCTCTCAAAGTATTGCTCTGATACCAACTTGTAAGGCCCCAAACTCGGGAGGCCTCACTTGTTGGATTTACTCAATCACAAACAGTTCTTAAACATGAATATCAAATAATGCAGCGGAAAAATTTCAGTCAAACATAACATAAACTTATTCATCGTATCAAAACATTAACATTTTTCTGAACATAACCGTAACATAAACGTAATCGTAAACGGGATGTCAGTCTTCATAATCAGCCGGGTAACTCTTCTCACTTGCCAGGCAACACCGTTCGTTGCCCATACATGTCCTTAACCTCAATGTGCATACTAAAAGTCAGCTACGCTGGTGAGTTCTAGCTTTACATAAAACATTAACATAAACATTTGCCAAAAACATAACATTCATTCATTTAACAAAAGCGTACGTAAAACATACAATAACATAACATTAAACATAAGTCAACGAGTATATCGAATATGCGTGTTCTCATAACCGTCAATTCCATTAACCGTATACTGTGGAGAAACCCCGATGCACGCCACCACTAGGCCCTTCAACACCATACATTACCTGTAGGCGAAGAAACCTAGGGCCCGATACCTCAAAGCTATTCGACACTAGAACCTTAGGTACGACACCACAAGGATACACACACCTTCACCTTAAGCACTGTTCCCTCGCAGGGAATAGTACCTTCATTTGGGATCTAGGTAATCCCATGGCAACCGTCGTCACCCCTTTATCCACCCAGTTATACAACCGTTTGCTTACCACAAAGGCCCCTATATAGGTATAGCAAACCTTCGCGTCCAATACGCCCAGTCTCATCTGGATTCCTAACCTAGACACGATCCCAATGCACGGTCGTGCAATACACATTTTGAATCCTATAAATAGATGGCTTGGGTTCTTCATTCCACACACCACAAGATACACTACCACAGCTCAAGATTGTCTGTTTCTGTAGTTTAGAGTAGAGAGGCTCCTCCTCTTTGTCCGCAATAGGGGAGCCTACGAAACTCAGTGTTACGCTAGTTAGTATCGTCCTTCATGGCTAAACTCTTTGTATTGCTACGGTGAAGATGAAGTTTGGTGTATATTAATGTTTAACGTATTAGTCTAGTGGTATGTTTATGTCTTTAATTATTCACTCTTAAAACCACCTTCTAGGTGGGCTTTTATTATCTTCTAAACTTGTCTATACACTTGTGAATGTTCTTAATTTTGAAGAGTAAGACCGTAAAACATTTTTAATCTAACTTCTCTTGAAACTTGTACGTATTTATACAAGAAGATTTTGATAAGTCAAGGCTTGGTTAATACTAAAAAGGTGGTACATCTTTATAAGAACTTGTTATGAGACCAAGAATTGGTTAACTCACGTTGGGAATGGTACGTCTTTATACATGGTCCCATTGTTGCACCACGACACAGTTAACAAAGTCTAATCACTCTTTTACTAATAATACTTAAGCCTTTAAGTTCGATGTCTTAAACCAACTTGGAGTTAGCATTCAAAGAGTTGAGGGTAACGTTGTCTCTAGCGGGAATCATTAGCATTTTATTATTAAAGATTATAATTAGTGAACCAAATGTTGTGAGAATGAGGCTCTAGCGGTGTACCGTTCACACATTTGTATTATTCATACCACCGGATTAGTCAACTTAACATTATCATATACCAAGCGGATTTGAAGCCCAAATCAATACACTTCGTGACCTGATCATCTTCGAGATATTTACTTTCTTGCTATTTACTAATCTGCTATTTACATTTCTGTTACACACTTCACGCACATTTTTACTTTTCTGTCATTTACTTTACCGTCATTTACTTTTCTGTCATTTACTTTTCGGCTTCACAAGCACACAAAACCCACTCACTAATTAAAACGTCTAAACGATAACAAAAGTTGATTATTGGAACTCGACCGTGTCCATTGGTTCGATACTTGGTTCTTACCTAAACTATATTACGTTGCGATAGGTACACTTGTCTATTGTGTGTGTTTTAAGTTTGAGTATTTATCATTTTAGTTATAAATTTAAAACCTGATCTCGTGAAACCAACATTTCCAAAACAAATATATATTAATATATATTTTATATATTAAACACACACTATCAATTTTTTAGCGCCGTTGCCGAGGACACGGTTGTTTAAATAAAGATTTAAGTTAACGGATTAGCTTTTTAACCTTAATATTTTCCATCTGTTTTTCTGTTACGTTTGTTGCAGGTAGTGTATGATCCATAGCTCCACTACTGGTTTATATTAACCTTTAGCAGAGTGATATGCTCTAAATTATACATGTTTTGCATGCATAATAATCCCCATATTATGGTACTAATTGATTAATAACCATGCAATTGATACTTAAAACGTTTATATTTCATAATTGCAGGTTATTCGAAGTCTTAAAGATAAACAAAGATAAAATCAATCAAAAACACCAAGAAATCAAGCTTTTAGAATCATCATTCCCGAGCTTTGACCCCCAAGAAGTCAACCAAGGTCAACAATAGTCAACAAGCAACTTAAAGACAAAACTGGGCAGAAGGGGAGGGATGCACAGCCGTGCATCCCAATACACGGGCATGCATTGCACTCCCTTGCTCCCCAAGCCCAAGTACACTGTTTTGTGTACTCTATTTGATTCCCGAGGTGTTTGCACGCCCGCGCAATCCAATGCACGGCCGTGCATTGCTCATTTTGAGGCCTATAAATAGGAGGCTTGGGTTCTTCATTCCACACACCCTACCATAGATTATTATAGCTCAAAATAGTCTATTTCTATAGTTTAGAGTAGAGAGTAGAGCATCTCCTCCTCTTTGTCTGCAATAGGGGAGCCTACGAAACTCAGCGTTACGCTAGTTAGTATGGCCATTCGTGGCTAAACTCTTTGTATTGCTTGGGTGAGGATGAAGCTTGGTGTATGTTAATGTTCAACGTATTAATCTAGTGGTATGTTTATGTCTTTAATTATTCGCTCTTAAAACCATCTTCAAAGTGGGCTTTTTATTATTGTCTAAACTTGTCTTTACACTTGTGAGTGTTCTTGATTTTAAAGCGTAAGACCATAAAACCTTTTCAATGAAACTTCTCTTGAAACTTGTACGTCTTTATACAAGCTGATTTTGATAAGCCAAGGCTTGGTTAACATTAATAAAGTCGTACGTATTTATACCAACTTATTATGAGACCAAGAATTGGTGAACTCACGTTGACAACGATACGCCTTTATACATGGTCCCATTGTTACACCGCCTCCCGGTGAACAAAGTCTAATCACTCTTTTAATAATAATAACTAAGCACTTAAGTTTGATGTCTTAAACCAACTCGGAGATAACACCAAAGATTTGAGGGTAACGATGTCCCTAGCTGGGAGTCCTACCATTTTATTATTAAAGAATATAATTCGTGAACCAAATGTTGTGAGAATGAGGCTCTAGCGGTGTCCCGGGTCACACATTTGTATTAGTCATACAACTAGATTAGTCAACTTAACGTTATCATGTACCAAACGGATTCAAAGCCCAAAGCAATACTCTTCGTATCAAAATCGAGATATTTACTTTCTTGCTATTTACTATTATGCTATTTACATTTCTGTTACACACATCACACACGTTTTTACTTTTCTGTATTTACTCTACCATCATTTACTTTTCTGTCATTTACTTTTTTGTTTCATAAGCACACAAAACTCAGTCACTAATTAAACCGGCTAAACGATAACAAAATTTGATTATTGGAACTCGACCGTGTCCATTGGTTCGATACTTGGCTCTTACCTAAACTATATTATGCTGTGATAGGTACACTTGCCTATTGTGTATGTTTTAAGTTTAAGTATTTATCATTTTAATTATAAATTTAAAACCTGATCTCGTGAAACCAATATCTCTAAATATATAATTATAGAATATATTTATTATATCAAGCATCACACATCAAGTTTTTGGCACCGTTGCCGGGGACACGATGATTTCAAGAAAAATTCAAGTTAACGGATTAGCCTTTTTAACCCCACTATTTTCCATCTGTTTTTATGTTACGTTTTGTTGCAGGTAGTGTATGATCCATAGCTCCACTAATGGTTTATATCAACCTTTAGCAGAGCCCGAAAGATTCTTTCACCATCGAATACGAGAAAACCGTGCTAGAAAAATGGTCGTAGAAAATCGCACTATTTCCGACTTTGCAAGGCCGTCACTTGAGGCTTTGGGGTCTAGCATCACAAAACTAACGGTTGACGCTAACAACTTTGAGATCAAACCACATGTTATTCACGCTAACAATTTAGCCATGCCCACATTGCAAATTTCCTCGAAATTTGTGACACTTTCAAACTGAACGTAGTTTCGAATGACGCAATTCGACTCCGAATGTTTCCTTTTTCCTTAAGGTAACGAGTTAAGACATGGCTAAATTCTCTTCCTACCGGGTCAATCACTACATGGGATGATCTAGCTCAAAAATTCCTATCAAAATACTTCCCTCCAGCAATATACTTCCGGCCAACGACCCTTAAATTGGGTTAATTGGTGTGGTGATTATGGTTAAAAGTTGTATAGAAACCTTAATCTAGTGTTGTAAATGTTGGAGAATCATGTTGTACATGATTTTAACATCCAATTTAAGAATCTTAAAAACTAGGGTTATTGAGGTAAAATTAGGGATTTTGATTGGGGTGTTTAAATGATGAATTGGAGTTTGGTAAGCGTTTATGGTGTTAAGTAAGCACAAAATCAATCAAAAATACTCAATCAAAATGATGAATCAAGAACCTTGGAGAATTGGGTGAGAACCTTAATGAGTCAAACGGGTTGATTTTGATTAATGAGGTTAAAAGCTTGCGTGAAGCTAAATAAACCAAGTTCTAATTGAGGGTGAAGACCATAACATCTTGGGTGGGAGTCAAACCTCAATTAATTGAATTATTAGGGATTTTACTTGAATACTAAGTGAGTGGGTTGTTTAGGTGATCTAGAGGTGTTAATTGCTAGTTCGAAAGATAAAGCGAAGCCTTCACTAGCTAAAGGTAAGTGTTTTTGCACTTAGTATTTGATATGTAGTGAGATTACATAAGTAGATAGTATGTTGTTTGGATACTTACTTATGTGTTGTTGAAATCCGGTGGCCTTGAAGTCTAAGAATTTCTTAGGTATAAATCGATGATCTTGAAGTGAAATACTTCATGAGTATATACTTGGAGTGAAGTACTCCATGGGTGGGATTGGAAGCATATATTTCATTAATTAGTAATAGATATAATGGTAGATACATGTAAATAGGAAGTTTAAATTCTATTCATGTATTTTATGTTGTGGAAATTTGACTTATATGGTAAAATTAGTGTATTTAACTTATGTGGTAATGAGTCAAACTAAAATGTGGAATGTGGTGAATTTGGTGTATTTGACTTATGTGGTAAAGAGTCAAACTAAAATGTGGAATGTGGTGAATTTGGTGTATTTAACTTATGTGATAAATAGTCAAACTAAAATGTGGAAGGTGGTAAAATTTGGTGTATTTGACTTATGTGGTAAAAGTCAAACCATTGTGCAATAATGATTAAATTGGTGTAAATTGATTTAATGTGTTATAAGTCAAACCATTTGTGTAATAATGGTGAGTTGGTATATTAACAGGACTTCTATGTGTATATATTTGTCTAAAAATCGATCGTTATACATTAAGTACAAAAGAGTATGGTCGGGTTAGTGGGTGATTAACTAACTAATGTATACATACATAGGTGACGTAATATATGTAGGGTGTTATATATGTTATTTGAAGTCTTTGGGTTCTAATTGACCTACGGGTGGGGATTAGACATGTAAGGGTGTTCATACATGTTATCGGAAAAAGCTCAAACTTCTAATTAGTGTATCTCAGGTTAGAAAATGAATTATGAAAGTCAAAATATATGAAACCTGAGTTTTTCGAGGAGAGGAATCTAAAAATGAAGTATGTGTAGGAGTAGCGGCGGCGTACCATACGCCTAAAAGCTTTTGTTTGACGCTAGAAAATCTGGAAATTTGGGGTTTTAGTCGGTCGTTGTTGTAGCGACTTGGGAAAAGTCCCTAGGGCTACTATCTTTACTAACTATGTTCAAATTGATGTTTTGAATGTGGAGAAAGCTTTGGACTGATCTCGGGTCTTGCATCATGGGGGTTGGATTCTCATGGACGTGTTTAATTTTGTTTTTGTTTAACCTTCTCGTGGGGAGTCTTTACATACTTTTTGGGGACGTTAAAAGATGTGGATAACTTGTTGTTTTTAACTTTTGTCTAAACTACTTTTGTGGAATTAGGATAGTTTAACTCGTGTTTGTAAAACTTAAACATGTGGATATATTAAATGTCCGCACATTTTAAAAGTTTAAATCGGGTTGGATTTTTGGGTGTTACAGTATGTCGGACCTGTCCCGACGACACGAAAGCATATGTCTTCCGGATAGGCTATACCGATGACACGTCGTCGCTAATAGGGTCGATGCTATTACCTCGACGCTAAAAGAGTCTAAGGTCGTCGGGGTAGTTGTGGTCGGGATAGGTGCACTCTATACCGATGACAGGGTCATTTCAAAAATATTTTTGTTGATTACAAATAAATAAATAATAAAAGAATTTTCAACATTCACCGACGACATGTGGTTGGTATAGGGTCGTTCCAAAAAACATTTTTATTGAATAAAATAAATGAATAATAATATAATTGTCATCGGTATAGGAGCACTTTTAAAAAAAATCCAGATTTTTTTTCAGAATAATAATAGTAATAACAAACATGTAAATTGACGACTAATTATAACTAAAAACAGTTATATAACTAAAAACCATCAAATTACATAATTTAATTAATTTTAATACAAACCGTCAATTTAGAGTAAATTTCGGATTTAGTCCATGTGGTTTGCTCAAAATAACGCTTTGAGTCTAATAGTTTCAATTTCACTTTTTGATTCTTTGTGGTTTGTCAATTGTTCCAATCAACTACGTGTCTCTAAAGCCATCCATTTTCTCTGTTAAGTTTTTATGAAAAGACGAAAATACCCCTGGACTAAAATTGTTACTCTAATACCCTTATATGTTTGTATATAAAGACCAATATCTTATATAAACATGTTCTGATGGATTTACAATCTGTTGGCACTTCACCCACAACCCTAGCTGCTCATTAAATGAAAACTAGAAGTTTTGCCCCGTGCTTCGCGATGGCAAGCGGCTTTTAAACGGTTAAGACGGTGATACTGACGTGGCTAAACAAAAAAAGAAATGTAGTTAGATTAATTTTGCCCCGCGTTCCGCGGCGGGAGGCAGACCTTAAACGGTTGAGGCGGTGACATTAACGTGACTAAACACAAAAAGAATTTGTACTTCAAAATCTAAAAGAAACGTATGAAGTTACGGCTACTCGGTTTTGGATATCAAAACATAGATAAAAGATAGTTAGATAACGGTACCGACTTTTTCAATCGATGTTGGTCTCATTGTTCACGGTACCAGCACGTTACTGTCAAATAACCCACGATACTTAAAATACTCTATTTTGAATACGACAAACAAACAAACAAAAATTATTAAGGAAAAAATCAGATTACATATACTACAGGAGGTAAATTTGAAACTTTAAAACTTGAGGGGGTTAAAGCGAAATTTTATGAGGTTGAGGGGTCGTTTTGCTATTTCACAAAATTAAGGGTTAATATTGTCAATGACAAGTGTCCACCGACACTTGCCTTTAAGTAGAATCATAATTCATTCGACTTTGAACTTTGAACTATCTGTTGGCATTGTTTCAGGACTGAACCACCTATCCACAAAGAAACATTTTAAATGATAATGTTGGTGTTTCAAATTTTCAATATTTACATTTACATAATGCCAGAGTTGCAGAAGGAAGCTATATACCATCTCTTGGGGTGGAGAGACAGCTAAGTAGTAATAACAACAGTAAGATACCCCACCGCCGCCCACTTCCCTTACCTCCGGCGACCCCTACCGCCGCACACTTCACCTTCATCTCTCTCTCTCTCTCTCTCAATCTTTCAGGTGGTTATGGCGCTAGATATGGAGGTGTAGAAGATCCAGACCCAAATCTAAAAGGGGTTTAGTCGGGGGTATTGGTGTTCTCTATTGCCGGAAAAAGAATGAGGGAACAGGTTTCTCTTGGTGGTCTTGGTGAACGAATCTGGTGGGGAACAGAACTTGCAAGGCTGCCGGCGGGGTCCAGATATGATGGGGGTGTATCTGGGTTTACAAGGATGGCCTGAAAGACGATGGTTGGTTGGAGTTCTTTGATTTGGTTGTGGTGGCTTTGATTTGATTCAGTTGTAAGATATAAGGCGGCGGTGGCGGTGGCGGTGGTTTTAGCAGGCGGTGATTGTGGTAGAGGGAGAAAGTGAAGAGAGAGGGAGACATATAAGGGTATTAAAGTAACAATTTTAGTCTGAGTATTTTCGTATTTTCATAAAACCTTAATAGAAAAAATGGATAGCGTTAGAGACACGTAGTTGTTTGAGACAATTGACAAACACCAACGACTTAAAAAGTGAAATTGAAACTATTGAACTCAATGCGTTATTTTGAGCAATCCACAAGGACTAAAACCGAAATTTACTAGTAAAAATTATAATAACAAACTAACGAATTATCATAATCTTTGTCTTGGTTAGGCGACCCGCGTTTGTTAGATTTTAATTCATTGATCTCGTCTTGCATCCGTTTCATGTTTTCATTTATTTGACGGATAGTTTCTTGCATGTTATTATATGTTGGAAATTTTGGACATAATAATTATTTGTATTTTGCTACTAATATAATTATTAATTACTATGTGTGTGTTCTACTACGTGAGAGGATCACAATGAACTAAACCATGTCCAAACCGGATCTAAGACGAATGAAACATCGATATTCCAAGTTGTGTGTTTGAAACTTAATGTCATGTGGACGGGACGGGGGCGACGACTCGCATCACCGCGAGTTGCTTGAGAGCCGCCTTAATAATTTTGACTTGTGTCGCGTGGTCAGATGGCTAGTCGAGACTATGGCTATGTCTCTTGAAATTCCATCACTTAATTTGAATTAGAAGAGTATTAATTCAATTAAGTGATCATTTAAATCGAATTAATTAAGTATTATTTCTATTATGTAAGACCTTTCATCAGGTCTAAAATTCATGTATAAATACAATGCTTTTGAGCCTTGTTGAGACACCCGAAAAATTTGTTCACATGTTTCAGAGATCGCACAAACAATCAATCACATTTCTTTCGGTCGTGGACCTTGACACGCTTATGTCAGGTATAGTTCGGATGCTTGGTTAAACTCCGGCAGTGCATCTGCTCCGGCTATTGTATCCCAGGAGATAGACAGGTTTCACCTGGGTGGCCCGAAATATGTTTTAATGGACCTCTGTTGAACAGAAATCCTCAGCCACCATACCCGGTGTTTTTTGTTTCATTCATTTTGTTATGCTTCTTCTCCCTTTCTGTACTGTATTGTAATTCGAATTATTGAATAATAAAAGTTCTCTATTTTATGAACCGTTTTCCTACAAACTTAAAACAGATTTTAAAACAACTGTTCATTGTTTAAAAATATCCGAGTTACAATTAGTGTTTGCAAACTTTGTGTAAGTTTGTTAATTGGTTTTTGTAAACCAAACCTTTCCATTTCATTTGGTTTTTTGTAAACCTTAATGGTTTGGTGAATGTGTAATTTCTAACATTTGTTAGAAGTCTTGTGGTCATCTATAAAAACACTTTATGTAAATGATTATGTGGTATTTATTTAAATATTTTGTGTAAACATTTGATAGATAACTCTCGTTATCTTACTTATGAGAAACGTGTAGTTTAACATGTGTGATTCTAACTAAGTGTTAGAAGAAGATTTGGTAAAAGTAAATGATTATACAATTCCTATGGATATACTTAATTTCCATTTAACACGGTGGGGTTTCAAACCGGGAGTCAAATTACCTTGTAATTTCACACTAACTTTGCAATAAATATGAGTTTGAAAAACTTATGGAGTGTTTAAATATTAAAATCTTGAGTAAATTACAAATGGAAACAACTTTGTGTTGTTGTAAACAGTTTGAACTGTTCAAATGATTTTACTTGTGTGAACTATCAACTTGTAGTTGTCTCGTTTCAGATTTGTGACTGTGAAATATGGACATGATGATATTAGTGGATGGAGTTCCACTAAGGGAGTATCATAGGACATGCTTGAAGAAGATATCATTGGGATTACTTCGGGTCTATGTGAAAATACACGAGTTATTGTTTGTCGTGGCCGGTTCTTAATGACGGGTTCCACTATTCATGCGTGTTCTAGTCGGCCCGGACTTAAGAACTATCATGCTATAGAAAGAAGCGTGATAATGGTTGACGGACAAAAGCAATAGGGATTGGAACTATGGAGCTGCAAATGTCTTCAGGATGTTCCCTAACCTTGAAAGATGTTATACATGTCCGTGGCATCAATAAGGGTATAATATCTGCTAGCAACTTAAACAGTGAGGGGTACTCGATGTTATTTGCATCTGCAGATAAGTGGCACTTGTTTCGTCAAAGGGGATCCCAATCCTTCCGTGCGATTGGAACCATACCGGGTGTGATGTATCGACTAACTCTATGGAATGATGTGTCAAACGTTATTGATGTATCTAATGATGAAAGTGTTGGCGATAATAACACTATATGATACTATGATTTGGTCAATCTTGTATCTGCTAAAATAATTATTCATAAAAGTTTTGCATTTCATTGTTTTAGTTTTTTTTTTGTATTAGTGTATGTGTTCAACATCTTAGGATAACACGCACATTTGATATAAAAAGTAAATTAACTAAGCATGACATGCCATAATAAACTTTTATAAAATAATTTTAAATGGATAGTGCAAGAAGAGATTTGCATGAGTACAACTTGCGAGTTGCTACATTGACTAAATAATACATCAAATGTCATAATATACAGAGAGGAAATAAATAAATATGAGATAGTCATGTCCTTGAAAATTATTAAGTGTGAATTATAACACATGAACTAATATGTGTTAATGAAGACTTTATACCTTTGGAAATTCACTAAGTGTGAATTATAACATATGAATTAATGAGATATTTGAATCCTTGAAAATTCATGAATGGATCGCTAAGTGAAAGCAGTATATGTTATTGTAGGAAACTTGTAAGATTCGCTCCGAGAGATCTACATGTAGATGCGTCTATCACCTTAATGTTGTTAGAACTATGTGAAGGAATTTACCTTCGTTTTGGGATAGTATCCTAAATATATATAACTTCAAGAAAATAACAAAGCAAGTGTGCAAATCACTTAAAGTCAAATGAGTTGAATGTCATGTTGTTAAGTATCATGTTCACCAAAGTTAATCGAGTTAAGACTTATGGTTAAGTGCTTATGAATTAATGGTGAAGCCTTTGAGATTAAAGGTAAACATGTTATGTTCCTAACTTGAATGAAGAATAAGTCTCATGACTTGTCTAAACTAAGGCATGAATGTTGACAAGGAATATTATGATATCCCTTAGGGCTGTGAAGAATCAGAATGATGCATCTTCTGTTCACATGCTTGAGTATTGTAGTCTAAAGCATGCTAGACTAGTATTAGTTAATTATGAAGCTCTGAGGAGACAAATTAACTACAAACATTCACTACGTACTTAGACACAAGAAAGAATTTGTTTATGGACAAAAAGATTATCTTCATTCAATATAAGGAGATTAATATAACTTATGAAAAACTTGATTAACTATATCGTGGTAAATGATGTTATCTAGTTTAATGAGGGGAACTCATACTGACTTACACTCTTTCTAAGTATGTGACTTATGACAAGGTTAGTTACATTAGTAAGTGTTGGGGGCTTAAACTAAGCCATGTTTTGCTTTGGTTAGCTCAAAAGCTCTTGTGAGATAATGTAATTTGAGTTGAAACAATGATGAACTCATTAATACAAAGATGTATATCTTTTCATGAGCGTCTAAATTTCGTCGTACGTGAAGTTTGATCAAATAGCAAGAAATGTGGAGGAAGAAGCCAATTAAGAAACGACCCTTCAGGGTATGCTTGTGTGAGAAGTTTTCTCAACCACATGTAGAAATGGAGAACCTTTATTACCCCATGTGAATGTTATCCAATAACACTTAAATATGGGGGTGACTTGCATTTGAATCTGGAAAGTTTGGCAATAAGTATTTGGTAATCCAAATTTATATTGCAAACGCGTGACCAAGTGGAGTACAAAAAGGTCATAAGGAGTCTATCTAATGTAACTAGTTACATGACTCCATGGCAATTGGCTAGAATCTTGTTTGTTGTCTGATACCAAAGGTATGTTCTCCTTGAGAAAAAAATGTATAATTCTAAGACGAAATTATGACTAGATCTAGAAGAGATCTAATATTATAGTCTTAAAATCATACAATGGCAACAATAACTTATGAGTTAAGAACACATAATGACAACAGTCTTGTGGTGAGTTAGTTTCGCTATGTGGACGAGATCCTTGAAAAGGTTTAATGCGGAGGACACTGGTGTAGCTCAAACTCCCATTGACACAACCCACCATCTGTCAAAGAACAGAGGCGATGGTGTTGCTCAACTGGAGTATTCAAGGATAATTGGTAGTCTTATGTATCTCATGACATGTACTCGGTGAGACTTAGCATATGCTGTGAGCAGGCTAAGTAGATATACTAGTAATCCTAGTTCTAAGCATAAGGTATTGGAGATACACGAGTAGTTATGGACTGCATTATGGCCAAAATCCAACGGTTGTGGAACGATGCAGTGATGCTAACCAGATATCTGATATAAAAGATTCCAAATCCACGAGTGGTTATAGGTTTACCCTTGGAAGAGCGGCTATATCTGGGAAATCGTCTAAGAAAACTCTCATAGCTAGATCTACCATGGTATCTGAGTTTATCGCGGTAGACAAAGCTGGAGAAGAGGCAGAATGGCTACGTTAATTCTTGGAATATGTTCCAGGATGGCCAAAGCCTGTTTTGGCTATTTGCATACATTGTGATTCCCAATCGGCTATTGGTAGAGCTCAAAGTGCAATGTATAATTGAAAATCAAGGCACATACGACGTAGACACAACACGATACTACAACTGCTCTCAACAGGGGTTATCGAGATTGACTATGTGAAGTCAAAGGATAACATTGTGGATCCGCTTACAAAAGGCTTAAGTAGAGAGGCAGTATATAAGTCTTCGAGAGGAATGGGACTAACGCCCTTGGACTAAGTTAGTACAAAGGAAAACCTATCCTTGAAGATTAGAGATCCCATGATCTACGCTCAATAGGACAACCTAATTGTACGAACTCGGATCACTGTGGGGGTGCACCCCAACATATGAAGGGAGTTCCATACTTCCTAGTCCATTCCTATAATAAATCAATGATATCAAAGGAGGTTAAGCATACTGCTTTTAATGATTTGAATAAATTCACCTATGCGAGAGAGTAGTGGGGTTGCTTTGAATGGAATTATGGGGGTGCAAATCCTAGAGCCCTCACAGAACCAGGCTAGTGTTCCATGACCATAACGGACACGACAATGAGGTGTTAACTAGATTAGGAAGAGTATTGTGTGAAATGTACTAACGTCTACGTCAAAAGGGGTTGGCTCAAGGACACCGCGTCTACTAACCGCTAGGAGACGCATAATATTTCACAAAGGAGGGTTCAAAGGGAACACCTACTTCTCCTGCATTACTCAACCGCTGTAATTATATCTTAACACTTGAGTGTATAGGATCGATCTCCATTCATGTGGGGGATTGTTGGAAATTTTGGACATAAATAATCAAGCAGTATATGTTATTGTAGGAAACTTGTAAGATTCGCTCCGAGAGATCTACATGTAGATGCGTCTATCACCTTAATGTTGTTAGAACTATGTGAAGGAATTTACCTTCGTTTTGGGATAGTATCCTAAATATATATAACTTCAAGAAAATAACAAAGCAAGTGTGCAAATCACTTAAAGTCAAATGAGTTGAATGTCATGTTGTTAAGTATCATGTTCACCAAAGTTAATCGAGTTAAGACTTATGGTTAAGTGCTTATGAATTAATGGTGAAGCCTTTGAGATTAAAGGTAAACATGTTATGTTCCTAACTTGAATGAAGAATAAGTCTCATGACTTGTCTAAACTAAGGCATGAATGTTGACAAGGAATATTATGATATCCCTTAGGGCTGTGAAGAATCAGAATGATGCATCTTCTGTTCACATGCTTGAGTATTGTAGTCTAAAGCATGCTAGACTAGTATTAGTTAATTATGAAGCTCTGAGGAGACAAATTAACTACAAACATTCACTACGTACTTAGACACAAGAAAGAATTTGTTTATGGACAAAAAGATTATCTTCATTCAATATAAGGAGATTAATATAACTTATGAAAAACTTGATTAACTATATCGTGGTAAATGATGTTATCTAGTTTAATGAGGGGAACTCATACTGACTTACACTCTTTCTAAGTATGTGACTTATGACAAGGTTAGTTACATTAGTAAGTGTTGGGGGCTTAAACTAAGCCATGTTTTGCTTTGGTTAGCTCAAAAGCTCTTGTGAGATAATGTAATTTGAGTTGAAACAATGATGAACTCATTAATACAAAGATGTATATCTTTTCATGAGCGTCTAAATTTCGTCGTACGTGAAGTTTGATCAAATAGCAAGAAATGTGGAGGAAGAAGCCAATTAAGAAACGACCCTTCAGGGTATGCTTGTGTGAGAAGTTTTCTCAACCACATGTAGAAATGGAGAACCTTTATTACCCCATGTGAATGTTATCCAATAACACTTAAATATGGGGGTGACTTGCATTTGAATCTGGAAAGTTTGGCAATAAGTATTTGGTAATCCAAATTTATATTGCAAACGCGTGACCAAGTGGAGTACAAAAAGGTCATAAGGAGTCTATCTAATGTAACTAGTTACATGACTCCATGGCAATTGGCTAGAATCTTGTTTGTTGTCTGATACCAAAGGTATGTTCTCCTTGAGAAAAAAATGTATAATTCTAAGACGAAATTATGACTAGATCTAGAAGAGATCTAATATTATAGTCTTAAAATCATACAATGGCAACAATAACTTATGAGTTAAGAACACATAATGACAACAGTCTTGTGGTGAGTTAGTTTCGCTATGTGGACGAGATCCTTGAAAAGGTTTAATGCGGAGGACACTGGTGTAGCTCAAACTCCCATTGACACAACCCACCATCTGTCAAAGAACAGAGGCGATGGTGTTGCTCAACTGGAGTATTCAAGGATAATTGGTAGTCTTATGTATCTCATGACATGTACTCGGTGAGACTTAGCATATGCTGTGAGCAGGCTAAGTAGATATACTAGTAATCCTAGTTCTAAGCATAAGGTATTGGAGATACACGAGTAGTTATGGACTGCATTATGGCCAAAATCCAACGGTTGTGGAACGATGCAGTGATGCTAACCAGATATCTGATATAAAAGATTCCAAATCCACGAGTGGTTATAGGTTTACCCTTGGAAGAGCGGCTATATCTGGGAAATCGTCTAAGAAAACTCTCATAGCTAGATCTACCATGGTATCTGAGTTTATCGCGGTAGACAAAGCTGGAGAAGAGGCAGAATGGCTACGTTAATTCTTGGAATATGTTCCAGGATGGCCAAAGCCTGTTTTGGCTATTTGCATACATTGTGATTCCCAATCGGCTATTGGTAGAGCTCAAAGTGCAATGTATAATTGAAAATCAAGGCACATACGACGTAGACACAACACGATACTACAACTGCTCTCAACAGGGGTTATCGAGATTGACTATGTGAAGTCAAAGGATAACATTGTGGATCCGCTTACAAAAGGCTTAAGTAGAGAGGCAGTATATAAGTCTTCGAGAGGAATGGGACTAACGCCCTTGGACTAAGTTAGTACAAAGGAAAACCTATCCTTGAAGATTAGAGATCCCATGATCTACGCTCAATAGGACAACCTAATTGTACGAACTCGGATCACTGTGGGGGTGCACCCCAACATATGAAGGGAGTTCCATACTTCCTAGTCCATTCCTATAATAAATCAATGATATCAAAGGAGGTTAAGCATACTGCTTTTAATGATTTGAATAAATTCACCTATGCGAGAGAGTAGTGGGGTTGCTTTGAATGGAATTATGGGGGTGCAAATCCTAGAGCCCTCACAGAACCAGGCTAGTGTTCCATGACCATAACGGACACGACAATGAGGTGTTAACTAGATTAGGAAGAGTATTGTGTGAAATGTACTAACGTCTACGTCAAAAGGGGTTGGCTCAAGGACACCGCGTCTACTAACCGCTAGGAGACGCATAATATTTCACAAAGGAGGGTTCAAAGGGAACACCTACTTCTCCTGCATTACTCAACCGCTGTAATTATATCTTAACACTTGAGTGTATAGGATCGATCTCCATTCATGTGGGGGATTGTTGGAAATTTTGGACATAAATAATTATTTGTATTTGCTACTAATAAAATTATTAATTAGTATGTGTGCATTTTACTACGTGAGAAGATCACAATGAACTTAACCATGTCCAAAACGGAGCTAAGATGAATGAAACATCGATGCTCTAAGTTGTGTGTTTGAAACTTAATGTAATGTGGATGGGGACGGGGGCGATGACTCGCATCACCGCGAGTTACTTGAGAGCCGCCTTAATAATTTTGACCCGTGTCGCATGGTCAGATGAAACACCCTACTTATTTTATTATTTTTATCAGAGTTTAATGCGGAAAACGGTCCTAGATTAACAAAACCTTGCCATAAAATGGCTAAGGTATCTTTTTCATTATAATATTATTTTACATAAGATAATACATTTACGTAAAACCCCAATGTTTAAAGAAATATAAGTGGAAGGACTAAAGTTGTCATTTGATAAAACCCTATGAGGTTAAAAGACATTATATTAAAGTATAAGGGGTTAAAGTTCTATTGAATCAAAGTTCAGGGACTAAAAGTGAAAATTTATGAAAGTGGATAAATGTCGGACAGACATCTGTAGAGATATCGGCTCGCTATGTAGAGGGCAAGGAATCAATCTGGAAGTGGCACGTGTCGGTGACTAATCACTGAAGACTGACACGTGGAAGATCGATGTCGGACCGACATGGGATCCATTGCGGTTCGCTAGCCACAATTCATTCATTTCGGACCGACATGAGAAGTATAACGGTCCGTTATGTGCCCACTAAGCAAAAATACACCGCCACACTAGATAGCGGACCGACGTGTGTAGGGATAGCGGTCCGCTATGGACCTGTCGGGCAACCTATAAATAGATGGGACTTGTGATCGATTTTGAAGCATCCCACACAGCAAAACACACTTAGAAACACACACTTAACCCCGGTAAGCGTGCCAAGGAGCCCTGTTTCACGTAGAGAAGTCAGGTTTCCAGCTTTTCAACCCCAATACATAGGAAATAGTTTTGAGGTAAGGTTCTGCCTAGTTCCTAATGACTTGGTTAAGCTAGGAACTTATGGTTAAGTAATGTTGTAATGACTTAGGGTCATTGTGCTATTTACATTAGCACGACAGAATTGGGTGAAGGAGAAGGAAGTTAGAGGTGAGTTCTATGAGGCCCATTTTAAATGTTTTACTTAAATGTTTTGGGCCGATATGCATGCTAGAAAGATTTACATAAATGCTATATACCTTACTTTACATATTTGGGATAGCATTTATGTTGCAAGAGGTTATGTATGAAAGATGATTAAATCTCAAAACTAAGTAACAGAGTACTCATGAAACATCAAAGAAGTGTTGGGTAACCATCCAACGAGTATGTAGTATCTGGCAAACAGAATGTTCTGTCTAAGGAAAGAGTGTTGTATAAATCCCTATTGGACCCGTCATTCTTTCCTGGAAACATCTCTGTTGGAGATACTACTCTGAGAGGATAACCACCTTGTCTTCTTTGATATATCATAGAGAAACCTTTACAAGTATTTAAGATAAGTAATGGTTTTGAAAGAAATGGTTAGAATGGAAGCTTGCCCTTTGGCATGATTTCACATTATAAAGACTATGGAAAGAAAATGGTTTTGACACGTAAAACATTTTATAACTTATCATGGTGTGGCAAGATAAGTAATGGCAGAGAAGTCAAGGTGTTACCTTGACTTGCAGAGCTCTTGACATTTAATGTCTTGACAAAGCATAAAGAGAAAGAAATAGAATTTTTGGCATGTTTTGCCATGTCAAATATTTTGACCATATTGGTCTGTAAAGAAAGAAAGATTTTGCCACATCTGGCAAAATGCCACATGATATCTTGCAACTTAAGACGTAGAAATGTACTATATTTCTTCGTGGGATGTAGTATAGACACCTTGTGCAAGGGTATGTATAAGTGGTGACGACCGCTTGGAGGTTAACGTGACCCTAGGAAAGACAAGTGTGCAAGTTTAAAATATTATGTTTGGGCAAGAAGTTAATGTGATGTTTTGACTGTGTGTCATATAAATCCATTTATGAATGAGACAGAGGTCAAAGATAATTTGACAAAAACTTAGAATTCATCAGCGTAATCAGACAAATGTTTAAGCATGTGTATCAGGTAAAGATGTAGCTTCCAGCAATCAAGGAAGGAGGCTAGAATAGAGGCATCTGGCGGGCTATCTGGCATATTTGGCAACTGGCATTAGAATAGTTACGTTATACTTTCTTTAGAATGTACATTAAACAAGTCATGATATGAAATAGTATTTTAAAGACTTTTGCTGTGTATGATCTCTGTTTACTATATGTTCTTGAGTAAATCCGACAAGTGGCTGGCATCTCGGTTGATCCGGGATGTGGGTGTCACAAGTTGGTCTCAGAGCTATAGTTTAAGAGATTTAGATACTTACCCAAGTATCTAGACTTAAACTAGGATTAATGGACCATAGGAATGCCAGTAGAAGTTAAGATAGCCTAATGCCAAGGGTAAAAGGAAAAGATATGAGTATTTAGTAAGAACATAATAGAGGATAACTAGAGCATCGAAAGTGGCATAAATAATTAATTTCGTCATGGCCACAGTTATTAATGTTTACAATACACTTGTGTTCTAGCTATTAATCTATCATGCGAATTCTAAAACACTCCATATCTTTTGTAGAAATAGTTGGTAGAGGTAGAGGCAGAAGAGGAGGAAGGGTTAATCCCAATACTCCTAGAAGGCAAACACGGTCTACCGCCAATGCCGAACCAGAGATAGAACATGTAGAAAGAGAAGAACACGTAGAAGAGCCTGTGGTAGATCCACAACTTAAGAATCTTGTAGACATGGCTGTTTGCATAGCGTTAGATACGGCCTTGTCAATCTTATTGACAAGCTTAGAAGAGAATAGAAGGAAGAAAGATGAGACTCAACCCGCCGAAGAAATTAATAATTTCGACAATAAGGATGAGGATGATTTTGATTATGATTATGAATCTGATTATTCATATAAGGCAAGACCTCAAAAGAAAGAAAAGAAGGGATGTCCTTACAAGGCATTCAAAGACGGAAACCCTCCTAAGTTCGAAGGAACGAAGGATGCCACTGTTACTGATCAATGGATAAAAGAGATAGAAGCAGTTATCAAGATCAGTGAATGTAGAGATGATCAAAAGGTCAAGTATGCAACCCACTCGTTTGTTTTAGAAACTTTGTGCTTTTGGGAAAACTTAGTCATAACTTTGGGAGATATAGCTATTGACCGGATGACCTCGGAAGAATTGAAGAGGTTGCTGATAGAGGAGTTCTGTCCAGATATTGAGATGGACAAACTCAAAAGAGATTTTCTTAGACTGGAAGCTGGTAGTATGACTCATCGAGGGTATACTACCAAGTTTAATAGAATGGCACGTTTAGTAACCCACCTGATAACCCCTAAATCAGTACGCATTAAGCGGTACGAACAGGGTTTACCATCTGAAATACGGAGGTTAGTAAAGACCTCAGAATTAAAAACCTATCGGTCTATCGTACAGCTTGCTTCGACAATGTACGATGAAGTCTTCGGTTCCCGCCCTGCAGAATCAAAGAGGAAGTGGTCGGACTTTTCTTTAGGTCAAAATAAAAAGAATGGACGAGGAGGAGGAAGGAAGCAGGAACAGAGTGGTAGTTCTAAATGTACCAAATGTGGTAAAATACGCACTGGAGAATGCAGGTATGGAACTAATACTTGCTACAGTTATGGTAAGCCTAGGCATATAGCCACCAATTGCCCAAGTAAATTAGGATTGAGGTGTTACAAGTGCGAGGAACTTGGACACCGAATCATAGAATGCCCAACACTAAAGATTTCAACACTAGTAATAATTAAAGATGGGAAAGAGAAGGAAGATCCAAAGGCCAAAAGTAAGGCCTATACATTAACGACAGAGGAAGCACAAAATCTGCCTGACGTAGTATCAGGTACATTTCTTGTTAATAACGTACCTGCTACTGTGTTATTTGACTCAGGAGCTAGTAGAAGTTTCGTATCTCTAGACTTCTATCCTTACTTAGCTAGACCTACTGTAAGATTAAACGAAAATTTTGAAGTCGAAACGGCTATTGGGAAGACGATGAAGGTGGCAGAAGTCATTTAGGATTGTTTCATCAATCTTGAAGGACATAAATTTTTTGTTCGACTGTATCCAATGATCCTTGAAGGATTTAATGTAGTATTAGGAATGAACTGGTTAGCGGCAAACGATGCCCAGATCATTTGCAACTAGAAAGCAGTTCAAATGCAGACTCCTAACGGCAATTGGAATGGTGATAAGATAAGACCAGCCATTAAAATCATCTCTACGATGAAGGCTGTGAAATTTATGAATCGAGGTAGTGAGACCTACCTGGCTTATACTATTAATTCCAAAGTGAAAACAAAGGAATTAAAAGATGTGCTAGTAGTATGGGACTTTCCTGGTATATTCCCAGAAGAATTACTAGGAATACCTCAAGAAAGAGAAGTGGAGTTTCGAATCGACTTAGTGCCTGGTGCTAAGCCTGTAGCTAAGGCACCATATCGTTTAGCTCCATAAAAAATGAAGGAACTAATTTCACAACTGCCGGAATTGCTAGACAGAGATTTCATAAGGCCGAGTATCTCGCCTTGGGGTGCTCCAGTTTTGTTCGTAAGGAAGAAAGATGGTAGTATGCGTATGTGTATAGACTACTGAGAACTGAATAAGCTTACCATAATGAACAAATATCCATTACCTAGGATCGATGACTTGTTTGATCTATTACAAGGAGCAAGTTGGTTTTCCAAAATCGATCTAAGGTCGGGATATCATCAATTGAAGGTTAGAGACGAAGATATTCCCAAAACAGCCTTCCGTACAAGATATGCACATTATGAGTTCTTAGTAATGTCATTTGGTCTGACTAATGCCCCTGCTGCATAAATGGACCTCATGAATAGGGTTTGTCGACCAATGTTGTACCGATCTATGATCGTGTTCATAGATGATATTCTAATCTACTCAAAGAATGAAGGGGATCATGCATGTCATCTCAAGGAAGTGCTGGAAACACTTAGAAAGGAGAAATTATATGCAAAATTCTCCAAATGTGCATTCTGGCTCCGAGAAGTCCAGTTCTTGGGTCATGTGATAAACGCAGAAGGAATTCTGGTTGATCCTTCAAAGGTAGAGACCGTGATGAAATGGAACCCGCCAAAGACACCTACATAGATACGCAGTTTCTTTGGTTTGGCTGGTTACTACAGAAGGTTTATTCAGGATTTCTCCAAGATTGCAACCCCATTAACAAAAATCACAAAGAAGGAGACAAAGTTTGTATGCGGAGTAGAGCAAGATAACGCTTTTCAAAAGCTAAAGGAAAAATTGACACATGCCCCGGTGTTGTCTTTACTAGAAGGAAATGAAGATCTGGTAGTTTACTCTGATGCTTCATATCAAGGACTGGGATGCATACTCATGTAGAGTGGCAAGGTTATAGCCTATGCTTCACGACAACTCAAACCCAATGAAGTTAACTACCCGACCCATAATTTAGAATTAGATGCAGTAGTTTTTGCACTTAAAATATGGAGACATTATTTGTATGGAGTTAAGTGCACTATCTACACAGATCATAAAAGCTTAAAGTATTTCTTTGAGCAAAAAGATCTGAATATGAAGCAACGAAGATGGTTAGAGCTGTTAAAGGATTATGATTGTGAAATCCTGTATCACCCAGGAAAAGCCAATGTAGTGGCAGATGCCCTAAGCCGTAAGGAAGATCATCCTCCTATTAGGGTGAAGTCATATAAGTTAGTTGTAACTCCTAAATTTATGACTCAGCTCAGGAATATCTAGGTAGAAGCGTTAAAAACAGAGAATGTTAAGAAGGAAAGAATGGCTGGACAAGAGAAATACTTGGAAGAAAATGAATATGGGGTTAAGTTTCGATTCGGCTGTATGTGGATACCACATATGGGTGAATTCAGAGTTAGAGTTTTAGATGAAGCTCCAAAATCTCGATATTCGATTCATCTACGTACTACAAATATGTACCAAGATCTACGCCAAGATTATTGGTGGCCCGGCATGAAATTCGATATCATGAAATATGTGGCTAAATGCTTAACTTGTTCTCAAGTCAAAGCAGAGCATCAGAAGCCTTGTGACAGATTACAGCCACTAGATATTCTAGAATGGAAATGGGAACATATCACTATGGACTTCATAAATAAGCTACCGAAAACAGCTAAAGGTTACGATACCGTATGGGCAATAGTGGATAGGCTAACTAAGAGTGCTCACTTTTTACCAATACATGAAACTTACTCTTCAGAAAGGTTAGCAGAAGCATTTATCAAAGAAATTGTTTCACGGCATGGAGTGTCGGTTTCAATTGTATCTGACAGAGACACACGTTTCTCATCACGTTTCTAGAAGAAGTTCCACGAATAGATGGGAACTATGTTGTTGATTAGTATGACATATCATCCTCAGACGGATGGTCAGAGTGAAAGAACGATTCAAACACTTGAGGATATGTTGCGTGCTTGCATTATTGACTTCAGTGGAAGTTGGGATAGTCATCTACCTTTGGTAGAATTATCGTATAACAATAGCTATCATGCAAGTATTGGAATGCCACCATGCGAAATGTTATACGGAAGAAGATGTAGAACTCCCATCTATTGGGGACAGGTTGGACAAACAGAACTTGGAAGCAAAGAAATTTTCCATGCAACAGGTATAAAGTTAGATCATATTAGAGCTCTCCTAAAAGCCGCACACGACAGACAGAAGTCTTATGCAGATAAAAGGCGAAGGCCCATAGAATTTCAAGTTGGAGATTTTAAACTGTTGAAAGTAGCTCCATGGAAAGGTATCATTAGATTCATAAAGAGAGGGAAGTTGAGTGCAAGGTTTATTGGACCATTTAAGATTATGGCTCGAGTAGGGAAAGTTGCTTATACACTGGAATTGCCAGAAGAGTTAAGAGGAATTCACTCGAAATTTCATGTATCACACTTGCAAAAGTGTTTGGAATACGAAATCTCTCATGTAACAATGAATGATATAGAGGTAGACAAAAGATTAAATTATGTCGAGAAGCCAGTGGCTATACTCGATTGGAAGGAAAAGAGATTACGAAACAAAGTGATCAGGCAAGTGAAAGTTCAGTGGCAAAACCGAAAGGGATCTGATGCCACATGGGAAACATAGGAAGAAATGAGGCAGTCTTATCCCTACTTATTCGAGTAAGTAACAGGTTTCGAGGACGAAACCTTTGTAAGGGGGGTAGATTAGTAACACCCCAATTTTTAAAGAAATATAAGTGGAAGGACTAAAGTTATCATTTGATAAAACCCTAGGAGGTCAAGAAATTATATTAAAGTATATGGGATTAAAGGGCTATTGAATCAAAGTTCAGGGACTAAAAGTCAAAATTTATGAAAGTGGACACATGTTGGACCGACATCTGTAGAGATATCGGTCCGCTATGTAGAGGGCAAGGAATCAATCAGGAAGTGACACGTGTCGGTGACTAATCATTGAAAACTGACACGTGGAAGATCGATGTCGGACCGACATGGGATCCATTGCGGTTCGCTAGCCACAATTCATTCATTTCAGACCGACACGAGAAGTATAACGGTCCGTTATGTGCCTACTAAGCAAAAATACACCGCCACACTAGATAGCGGACCGACGTGTGTAGGGATAGTGGTCTGCTATGGAGAGGGCAAGGAATCAACCGGGAAGTGACACGCGTCGGGTGACTAATCACTGAAGACAGACACATGGAAGATCGATGTCGGACCGACATTGGATCCATTGCGGTCTGCTAGCCGCAATTCATTCGTTTCGGACCGACTTGAGAAGTATAACAGTCCGTTATGTGCCCACTAAGAAAAAATACACCGCCATACTAGATAGGGGACTGACGTGTGTAGGGATAGCGGTCCGCTATGGACCCCTCGGGCAGCCTATAAATAGATGGGACTTGTGATCGATTTTGAAGCATCCCACACAGCAAAACACACTTAGAAACACACACTTAACCTCGGTAAGCGTGCCAAGGTGCCCCGGTTCATGTAGAGAAGTCAGGTTTCTAGCTTTTCGACCCCAATACACAGGAAATAGTTGTGAGGTAAGGTTCTGCGTAGTTCCTAATGACTTTGTTAAGCTAGGAACTTATGGTTAAGTAATGTTGTAATGACTTAGGACCCCGATCCCAGTCATTGTGCTGTTTACATTAGCAAGAAAGAATTGTGTGAAGGAGAAGGAAGTTAGAGGTGAGTTCTATGAGGCCCTTTTTAAATGTTTTACTTAAATGTTTTGTGTCGATATGCATGCTAGAAAGATTTACGTAAATGTTATATACCTTACTTTAAATATTTGGGATATCATTCATGTTGCAATAGGTTATGTATGAAAGATGATTAAATCTCAAAACTAAGTAACAGAGTACTCATGAAACATCAAAGAAGTGTTGGGTAACCATCCAACGAGTATGTAGTTATCTGGCAAACAGAATGTTCTGTCTAAGGAAAGAGTGGTGTATAAATCCCTCCTGGACCCGTCATTCTTTCCTGAGAACATGTCTGTTGGAGGTACTACTCTGGGAGGATAACCACCTTGTCTTCTTTGATATATCATGGAGGAATCTTTACAAGTATTTAAGATAAATAATGGTTTTGAAAGAAATGGTTCGAATGGAAGCTTGCCCTTTGGCATGGTTTCACATTATAAAGACTATGGAAAGAAAATGGTTTTGATACGTAAAACGTTTTACAACTTATCATGGTGTGCCTAGATAAGTAACGGCAGAGAAGTCAGGGTGTTACCTTGACTTGCAGAGGTCTTGACATTTAATTCTTGACAAAGAGTAAAGAGAAAGAGATATAATTTTTGGCATGTTTTGTCATGTCAAATATTTTAACCATATTGGTCTGTAAACAAAGAAAAATTTTGCCACGTCTGGCCAAATGCCACATGATATCTTACAACATAGGACGTAGAGATGTACTACATTTTTTGTGGGATGCAGTATAGACACCTTGTGCAAGGATATGTATAAGTGGTGACGACCACTTGGAGGTTAACGCGACCTCAGGAAAGACAAGTGTGTAAGTTTAAAATATTATGTTTAGGTAAGAAGTTAATGTGATGTTTTGAATGTGTGTCATATAAATCCATTTATGAATGAGACAGAGGTCAAAGATAATTTAACAAAAACTTAGAACTCACCGGCGTAAGCTGACAGATGTTTAAGCATGTGTATCAGGTAAAGATGTAGCTTCCAGCAGTCAAGGTAGGAGGCTAGAATAGAGGCATTTGGCGGGCTATCTAGCATATTTGGCAACTGGCATTAGAATAGTTATGTTGTACTTTCTTTAGAATGTACATTAAACAAGTTATGATATGAAATAGTATTTTAAAGACTTCCGCTGTGCATGATCTCTGTTTACTATATGTTCATGAGTAAATCCGACAAGTGGCCGGCATCTCGGTTGATCTGGGATATGGGTGTCACAATTTACATCATATTACATAGGGATTCTTCAACTCCGACCAGCCATATCCATAGGAAGCTCTATTCCATGTGCTTCTTTCCTGCAGTTTTTGGAAAACGTTTTTGAATTAGCTTACGCTAAGTTAGTACACTTCATCATTCATTCTATTATGAACCCTTTAGGTTCTTATTATTGTTCAAGTTTCCCAGGCTCTTGGCGCCCCCGTCACCGTCTTTGGATGTACCTTCGGTCACGTCATTCGTATATTTTATGGGTGTGCTAACCCCCTCGCAACTATCTTAGGCCGTACCTCCGGTCCTAGTATTGGCAAGGTTCTTATACTCGTCAGTATAGAACCTTTCATTTGTCATGAAGACTCATTCATTCATCAGCCCTGTAGGCTTGGAATCTTTACCTCCTTCAGCCCCGTAGGCCTAGAGTTTCCTTTTTCTTTTCCTCAGCCCCATAGGCTTGGAATATTTTTAGATTTCTTCTTTATTATTGAGGTCCACCTTTTAGGTTGGGTAACTCATTTCATTTGGGACCTTGAGTATCTTTTGACTCACAGCCTCCCAAATGTATCAAGCATTTGTTTTGATTTCACGTATATGCTTGATTTACTTCCCAACCAGTCCTCACCTTAAAACTTCGTAACGGTTTCTCCAAAATGCATTAAAAGGGTTTATATATAGGAAGTACTTGCGGCATATCCACCACCCCTTTAACAATTCGTGAGTACTTAGTTATTCTATTTTAGAGTTTAGACTCGTTCCATCATACTCATTCATATTTGCACGTATCATCATGCATTCACATATTCATCATGCATTTCACGTATTCATACTCATCATGTATTCATATTTATCATGCATGATATATTCACATACTCATGTATTTTCATCACATATTCATACTTGTAATATATTATAAAAAGGGGTGATTATCCTTCCAAAGTAGTACCTCCAACAGAGATGTTCCCAGAAAAGAGTAACGGGTCTAGGAGAGATTTATACACCACTCTTTCCTTAGACAGAACATTCCATTTGTCAGATGACTACATACCATTTGGAAGTTCTCTCGTACGTTTACTATATTTCATTGCTATCTTTTATTCTATACCCCTAAACATTCATAATGGTTTCATCACGAAGCACCAAGAGATTTATATATAGGAAGTACCAGCGGCGTATCCAGCACCCCTTGAATACGTAGTGACTACTCCATTATTCCCGTTTAGTGTTTAGACTAATTCGTCATCACCCCGTACCCTTGTCATATTTATAACACATAACACATAGCATTTTATCATATAATTCACATAATAGTGTCTAGGGTACGGGTCCAGTGTACTTACATTATCCTCGGGTAATTCCTAAGTTCGTTCCTCATTTTAAACGCTTCTCCGAACTTGAACTGCACTCGTCGCGTACCGTACTTGCACTCAAACGCGCCACAATAGCTCTTTAACCCTTCTTCAGAGAGTGTATGTATGTATGTTGTTTGTGTGTGATGATTCTCCATTTGAACAGCCTTAAGAATCTATTTATAGGCTGAATCGGGACCCATGTCGGTCCGACATGTCATGCCAAGTCGGTCCGACTTCGGCTGAAGTCGGTGACACGCGTCAAAACCCCTTTCTTTGCTTTTGAAGCACATATCGGACCGAAGTGTAGTTCATATCGGTCCAACATCCCCGTATCGAACCGACGTGTAAATCAATCGGTCCGACATCCCCATGTCGGACCGACGTGTAAAGTATATCGGTCCGACGTGGGTGCTGAGTCATAAAAACGCCTATCAAAGCCTCCTGAATTACTTCAGGAACACATGTCGTACCGTTAATCTTAGGATATCGGTCTGACATACCTCATTTTCATATTATCCTCGTCGAAACACTCCATTATTTATGGCTCCTGTAACTCATTTTCTAGCCCGAGATATGCTTATGCGAAGTTTTGGGCTATTTCCGGGCGAATAGTCTTCTCGTTTCGTACTCGGTTGGGTTCTTAGGCCACATTTCTCAACCGACACGTTTCCCATCTTATATTTAGGAGTTTTGGGATGTTACAACTCCCCCCCCCCCTCTAATTTAGGTTTCGTCCTCGAAACCTGTTAATCCTCAAAGAGTTAAGGATAATTCTCTCTCATTTCATCCTCAGTTTCCGAAGTCATTTCTAATCTTTTTCTATGCTTTCATTGCACTAAAACTTGTTTGATTGTCTTATGACATAACTACTTTTCTTTTGTGTCTAGAATCTTGATAGGTTCTTCAACGTAAGTTAATTTATCATCAACCTTTATCTCTTCTATAGGAACGTGTGCAGCTTTATCCGCCAAACATTTCCTTAAATAAGATACATGGAATGTGTTGTGTATCTTATTTAATTCTTCAGGTAGCTCTAACCGATAAGCTACCTTTTCGACTCTTTTAATGGTTTTGAAAGGACCAATGAATCGTGGACTTAGCTTTCCACGTTTTTTGAATCGGATTAGAGCTTTCCAAGGAGATACTTTCAACAAACATAATCTCCTCCTTGAAATTCTATTTGTCTATGTCTCTTGTCTGCGTATGACTTATGTCTATCCTGTTCAGCTTTCAAACGTGCCTTGATTAAGTCAAGCTTTTCTGACGTGGCTTGAACTATTTCTTTGCTGCCCAACTCTTTTTGCCCAATTTCTCCCCAACATACAGGAGTCCTACATCTTCTACCATATAGCATCTCATATGGTGGCATACCAATACTGGAATGATAGTTGTTATTGTATGAGAATTCTGCTAATGGCATATGGCTATCCCAACTTCCTCTGAAATCGATTATACAAGCACGCAACATATCTTCATGAGTTTGTATCGTCCTCTCACTTTGACCGTCGGTCTGAGGATGATATGTCGTTCTGATCAATAATCTAGTTCCCATCTCCTCATGGAACTTTTTTAAAAAACGTGAAGTGAAACGAGTATCTCAATCAGAGACAATCAAGACCGGCACTCCATGTCTGGAAACAATTAATTTGATTAACAAATCGGCTTAATTTTCTGAAGAATATGTTTCACGTATTGCTAAAAAATGAGCACTCTTAGTTAGTCGATCTACAACCACCCAAATGGTATCATAACCTCTAGCTGTCTTTGGTAGCTTCGTTATGAAGTCCATAGTGAGATGTTCCCACTTCCATTCTGGGATTTCTAATGGTTGTAATCTTTCGTATGGCTTCTGATGTTCTGCTTTAACTTGTAGGCAAGTTGCATTTAGTTACATATTTCATGATATCAAACTTCATTCCGGGCCACCAATAATCCTTACGCAGATCTTGGTACATTTTTATAGTACCCGGATGAATAGAATATCGTGATTTATGAGCTTCAGCGAGAATCTGAAGTCTAAACTCACCTAATCATGGTATTCACATACGACCAAATTGAGTCTTGACTTTATACTCATTCTTTTCTAAAAACTTCTCCTGACCAACCATTCTTTCTTTCTTAACATTCTCATTTTTTAATGTTTCGATTTGTGCATCTCGAAGCTTGCTCATGAAATCAGGAGTTATCACTAACTTATATGCTTTCACCCAAATAGGATGATGCTCTTCCTTACTGCTTAGAGTATCGGCTACCACGTTGGCCTTTCCAAGGTGATATAAGATTTCACAATCATAATCATTGACCAGTTCTAACGATCGTCGTTGCCTCATGTTTAAGTCCTTTTGGTCAAAGAAATATTTAAGACTCTTGTGGTCTGTGTAAATCGTTCACTTCGTTCCGTACAAGTAATGCCTCCAGAATTTTAGTGTGAATACAACCGCAGCTAATTCAAGATCATGGGTTGGATAGTTTACTTCATGTGTCTTTAGCTGTCGAGAGGCATAGGCTATCACCTTTCCTCTTTGCATCAGAACACATCCTAACCCAAGTTTTGAGGCATCAGAATATACTACAAAGTCTTCTACTCCTTCTGGTAATGCCAGAACAGGAGTTTATGTTAGTCTTTCCTTTAATGTCTGGAATGCCTTCTCTTGTGCTGCATTCCATTCGTATTTCAAGTTCTTTCGAGTTAGCTTAGTTAATGGGGTGGCTATCTTAGAGAAGTCCTGGATGAACCTTCTATAATAGCTAGCTAATCTGAAGAAACTTCTAAGTTCTGATGGATTCTTAGGTGGAGACCATTTCATTACAGCCTCTACCTTCGCTGGGTCTACTGAGATACCTTCTGCGTTCACAACATGGCCCAGAAATTGAACTTCTCTCAATAAGAATGCGTATTTCGAGAATTTGGTGTATAGTTTCTACTTTCGCAAAGTACTAAGTACTTCACGAAGATGTTGCGCATGTTCTTCTTCATTCTCTGAACAAATCAGAATGTCATCAAAGAAGACAATAACAAATTTGTCTAACATTGGCCAGCATACTCTATTCACGAGGTCCATGAAGACTGCTGGGGAATTCGTTACTCTAAACGGCATCACTACAAATTCATAGTGTCCATAACAAGTTTTGAATGCCGTTTTAGGTACATCTTCTTCTCGTACCTTAACTTGATGATAACCGGATCTTAAGTCAATCTTGGAAAACCAACTTGATCCTTGCAATTGATCAAACAGATCATCAATTCTAGGTAAAGGATACCTATTCTTGATAGTTAACTTGTTCAATTGGAGGTAGTTTATACACATCCTCATACTACCGTCTTTCTTCTTCACAAAGAGAATTGGTGCACCCCAATGGGATACACTTAGGCGTATAAATCCCTTGTCTAACAACTCTTGTAGTTGTGACATCAACTCCTTCATTTCTGTTGGTGCTAACCGGTAAGGGGCTTTAGCTACCGGCTTATTCTCAGGAATCAAATCAATTTTGAATTCAATTTCTCTTTCAGGTGGGGCACCTGAAAGATCATCCGGGAATACTTCTGGGAATTCTTTTACCAATGGAACTTGATCTAGTTCTTTCTATTTCCTCTTTACTTCAGCTACATAGGCTAAGAAGGCTTGATGACCTTGTCTCATGTAGCTACTTATCTTGGCCATCGTATACAGCGTGATCTGGTTCCGTCGTTCACCAATGACACTAACTTCCGTTCCTGTGGGCGTCATGAATCGTATAATCTTCTGATTGCATATAATCGTTGCAGCATATGAAGACAACCAGTCCATTCAAATGATCACGTCGAATTCTTGCATTGGCATCGGAATTAAATCGATGAGATATTCTTCTCCTACTATTAGTAGTCGGCAATCTTGGCATATTTTAGTAACTACGCACTTATGATCACTCACGATTTCGACCTCTAATGCCTTAGCCAACTTACTTCTATTAAATTTTCTAGCGTTTGCATACTTTAAAGAAATAAACGATCGACTAGCTCATGTATTGAATAAAACACAATCATGTAGGCAATTCAAGAGGAATATACCTGATACAACGCAAGGAATATCTTTCGCTTCCTTGTAATGATTTGAAAAGCCCTACCTCTTGGCTTCGGAGCTTCTATTCTCTTTACCTCATTCTCTGCCACTTTCGACCCTTCTCACGTCTGAGATTTTAGCTCAGGACAATCCCTGCTAAAATGTCCTAGTTTATAACAGTTGTAGCACAATCGGCTGCCACACATGCATTGCAATGCAGTGTGCCCTGTCTTTCCACACTTGTAACAAGTTGTTGACTTGAATCGACACTCTCCTAGGTGCCTTTTCCCACAAGTCTTGCAGCTTTGAACACTTTTCCATAGGGAGGAACCGCCTCCCGGTTTATTGAACTTAAACCTTTTAAGAGACATAGGAGAAGGATAACTCTCTCCTTTCCTTTTCCCGTCTCTCTCTGCTTGTCTCTTCATCTCAATCTCGCGTTCTCGAGCCCAATCAATCGTCTCCTCAAAGTTCACACACTTAGATGGATGGATAAACTCTCTAATTTCTGTTTTCAAAACGAGATGGTATCTCGTCATCCACATCTCCGGGGTTGTCAACAAAGCCGAACAGAACCTGGTTTTGTTAAAGAAGATCCCTGTGATCTCATCCACAGTCTCTGTTGTTTGACGGAGTTAAAGAAACTCCTCAGTGATTCTTTCGATTGCCGCTCGAAGGCAATAGTGTTTTAAAAAAAAAGATATTTGAACTCTTCCCACCTCTTCTCTTTGATTCTTTCGCTACCTTTTTCTCTCTGCAATACTCCTCACCAATCATCAGCTCGTTCTTTAGGCTGATTGGTGGAGAAGGTGACTTCATCTTCTTTTTGACAGTGGCATGTATCGAATGCTCTTTCTATTGAGGAGATCCACCTCTGACTTTCTAAGGGATTAACCGCTCCCATAAACTCTAATGGCTTGCATGTCATGAAATCCTTATACGTGTAATGAGTTGATTTCTTATCAACTTTTGGATTCCCTCCTTTATCTTATTCAGGCATTCTATGTCAAGCTCATACTCGTATATGCATACATTCATTCATGTATCCTTAATCATTCATATTCACATTCCTGAATTACTATTTGCTGACATAAGTTATCATATGATGTTTGCGATATCATAATGGTCCTATACATTAGCTCCTATAGTGGCCAGACATAAGGCAATGTATGTTACTTATCATGATACTCCCAACTATCACATGGAGCTTATCTCATACAAATTTCAGCCCATATATACTCACACATCTCTTTTTAAGCACTGGAATTTAAACATACATGCTCCCTTGGACGGCCTCGGATTAAATCCCTGTTTATATCATGAGCACTTATGATTTGAGGTTAAGTACCTCTTTTTATACATAAATCCCTCAAACCGTGCTCTAATACCAAAATTAAACACCCTACTTATTTTATTATTTTATTAGAGTTTAATGCAGAAAACGGTCACAGTTTAACAAAACCTTGCTATAAAATGGCTAAGGTATCTTTTTCATTATAATATTGTTTTACATAAGATAATACATTTACATCATATTACATAGGGATTCTTCAACTCCGACCAGCATTGTCCATAGGAAGCTCTATTCCATGTGCTTCTTTCCTACAGTGTTTGGAAAACGTTTTTCAATTAGCTTACGCTAAGTAAGTACACTGCATCATTCATTTTATTATGAACCCTTTAAGTTCTTATTATTGTTCAAGTTTCCCAGGATCTCGGCGCCATGTCGGGACCCATGTCGGACCGACATGTCATGCCAAGTCGGTCCGACTTCGGATGAAGTCGGTGACACGCGTCAAAACCTCTTTTTATGCTTCTGCAGCACATATCGGACCGACGTGTAATTCATATCGGTCCGACATCCGCATATCGGACCGACGTGTAAATCATATCGGTCCGACATCCCCATGTCGGACCGACGTGTAAAGCATATCGGTCCGACGTGGGTGCTGAGTCATCAAAACACCTATCAAAGCCACTTGAATTGCTTCAGGAACACACGTCGGACCATTATGCTTAGGATATCAGTCTTACATACGTCATTTTCATATTCTCCTCGTCAAAACACCCCATTTTCATATATTATGTCTTCCCGTTTCGTACTCAGTTGAGTTCTTAGGCCACGTTTCTCAACCGACACGTGTCCCATCTTATATTTACGAGTTTTGGGATGTTACATCAGATGGCTAGTCTAGACTATGGCTATGCCTCTTGAAATTCCATCACTTAATTTGAATTAATAGAGTATTAATTCAATTAAGTGATCATTTAAATCGGATTAATTAAGTATTAATTCTTTTAAGTAAGATCTTTCATCAGGTCTAAATTTCGTGTATAAATACAATGCTTTTTAGTTTTGTTGAGACACCCGGAAAATTTGTTCACATGTTTTAGAGATCGCCCAAACAATCAATCACATTTCTTTCGGTCATGGACCTTGACACGCTTATTTCAGGTATAGTTCGGGTGCTTGGTTAAACTCCAGTAGTGCATCTGATCTGGCTGTTGTACCCTGGGAGACAGACGGGTTTCACTTGGGTGGCCCGAAATTTGTTTTAAGGGACCTCTGTTGAACAGAAATCCTCAACAACCATACCAGGTGTTTTTTGTTTGATTCATTATGTTATACTTATTATCTCTTTCTGTACTGTATTGTAATTCGAATTATTGAATAATAAAAGTTCTCGTTTATTTTATGAACGGTTTTCCTACATTATAATGTGATTGTGATTGCGATGACATGTTGGACACACATGACACGTCGGTATAGGGTCAAATAAAAACGGCGTCGTGTTATTTATTATGAATTAAAAATAAAAAAAATGTAGGGATATATCGACGACATGTCGTCGATATAGACCCCACATACCTCTTCGTTAATTTGACCGGATTAGTTGAAAAGGTAAAAAAAAACATCTATACCGACGACACGTCGTCGGGATAGCCTACCCAAAGGGCGCGTTTATTTTCACCATTCTCGCATAACGTATACCAACGACATATCGTCAGGAAAAGGTGGAAAAAAAATTAGTTTTGGAACGAGATTAGACCGACAACATGTTGTCAGGATAGCCTAACCTATGCCGACGACATGAAGTCGTCGCTAAAACTCCGTCGTACGAGACGACTTTTCTTGTAGTGTAACATCTTACTAAGTTATTTAGATTACACAAAATGGTTCTTGTAACGTGTTAAAATGGTTCTTTGCCTATGTTTGAACACCATCTTTTACTAAGAGTATCGAAAGGGTGTTTTATAGAAAAGTGCCGGTCCCGATAATACTTGAAATGTTTTGGGCCTGAGGCGTATAAAAAAAGCGGGCCCCTGTAATATAAACTCAATAATATTATATAAAAAAACTATAATACAATCCCTTTTTTTTATTAAATTAAAAAATATGTTAGGGTCTTTTAATTTTTATGTGGGTTTAATTATAATTTGAGCTTTTTTTTTAAATAATTCGGACCACATGTGTAAGTAATGGACTAATGTAATTGGGTTTAAACTAAAAATATATAAAAATTTTTGTAAATATATAAATATGTATATATAAAATACAAAAAAAAATTAGAACCCTTGAGGAGTCCGGGTCCTGGACGTTGGGCTGGCCTTGTGATAGAGCACACTAGTGGTGCACAAAACGGTTTTTTAACCCAAACCGGTTCAAAACCGAATCGAACCGGTTTGGTCAACAAAAAGTCAAAACCGGTTTTTTTTAACCCGGACCGGTTTGAGATGGGCCGTTGACCGGTTTGAAACCAGTTTTTAAGCGGTTCGGTTCGGGTTAAACCGGTTTCAAACCGGTTTAAATGTATAGGTTTCAAACCGGTTTTAAACCGGCGGTTTGAACCAGTTTGTAACTGGTTTGGTCTAAACCAGTTCACGACCGGTTCGGGTATCGGTTTGAAACCGGTTTGGGTTTTCAAACCGGTTTTTTTGTGCATCTCTAGAGCACACCATATGTACACATTTTTAGACTCGTTACTACTTTGAAATCTCTAACCATAAGGAATTTAACATCATTTATTCCATTTGTTTTTCTCTGAAATATTATACGTTGACAAGAAACTATTGAATATTGACGTTGGTACCCAGTTGAACGGCTTAGGTAATATCGCTAGGTTTTCAAGTACTGGGGCATGTCCCTTATTTTGGTCCAAAAAGGCAACCACCAATATAGTAATGGATTATGGTTAATTAATATCGAAATGCCCCAGCATTCAAAGATTACGTAATCCATATATAATTCACATATTTTAAATGGAATCCTTTAAAACTTGAATAATCGGTTTTGCATGTTTTTAAGTTTTATGTTAATTGGGATTAAGATATTATTCACGTATTACCTGTTGTTATTTTATGAAAAATGATCAATATACTAACTTTAAATGTATAGATAAATAGAGGCGAACAAACGAAGATTGCCCGAACAGAATAGACCAAGACTGCCAGAGCAGTATACGTCAATGGTGGACGAGAAGATGAATGGAAAGAGGTTTCAATGAAGACTTGTAAGGAGTCATCAACAGAATACACCAACCAAGTCTTTCTTTATTTCAATCTTCCAGGAGGAGTGTCACTACTAAAAACGACCATTTTCCATAGCCGAAAACCATCGCAAATGCCTATTTGCGACCATTTTCGGCACTCGGTTGTACCTTGGTTGGCAATTACTTTTGCGACTATTTTTTGCTACCGAAATATTCTTGGGATTGATTTTACAACTAGAACTTCCGTCGCAAAATTAGCGACTGTACCTTTTTGCGATTGATTCTTTGACTGAACATTTACTAAGTGAGATTGATGAGGAGCTGATTTAAGAGTTGGAAGAATCTTATTTGCACCAGTTGGATATGTGAAACATGACAGAAATGATTCAAACTTTAAATGGACATAACTTGGGTTGCGACTGGAATTATAGGGCAAATAACCGGTAGACGGAAAGGAATTGACGAGCCGTATCATGTGGCAAACGCCTTTGGCACTTTGGCCCAATTCTCATAACCAAATTCCATCATTAAGGGCTCCAATTTCGCCAATTAGTGAATTTCCACAATTTTTCCTCCAATTTTCAAAGTTTTCCTTTTTTAGTCCAATTAATGTCTGAATCTTTGATTTATGTAATTTGCATCTTTATTTTTGGTTTTAGTTTCAGTTTTAAATTGGTGATATGATTTGTAATCTAAAAATTTGGTAAAGTTGCACAATTTAGAATTCCACTCTTTAACGGCATCTCATGTAATAGCTTTCTCATTCGGTTTTCTTCTATTAAAAGGTAAAAAAGTTCTTTGAGAATTACTTTTTTGTTATTTTCTTGCTCCCGCTTTGCATCAACATTGCGACAGAACTCTTTTCCAACGGATTTTGCTATTAATCTGTTAGCATCTACAACTGCGACCCCGCGTCTTTTTGCGATCAATTTTGCTTTTGAATTAGCGACCAAATTTGCAACTGAATCTATTTACGACCAATTTGGCAACTAAAATCATTAGCTACCTATTTTGCATCCGGGCTTTTTGCAACCGATTCACTACCACCTTATTTGCGATCAATTTGTTACCGCTTTGTAACTGTTTATGACCACTTTTATTTTTAATTTTTCTTTAGTTTTTAGTTTTTTGTATTTAAATTTAATAATCAAATTATTAGATTAATAAATATTCAAATTTATCCAAAGTTCTCAAATTTTACATATTAACAAAATATTCAAATTATACACACATAACGTCAATAGACAATGTTTATATATAAATTATTCCCTAAAAGCTAAATAAATATAAAAATATAAAGAAGAATACTATATAACCAAATTACATTTTTGTAACCCAGCTTCAATGAAGGTTGTATAATTCTACCGGTTAATTAACCACGTCAAAATACCATCGCTTCTGACCTACTTGCTGATCAGATTCTTACAACAATTTGTTCTTGCTGCTGCGAATTTAATAAAAAATATCCAACCAACTAGCTAATTGGACTTCAATTTTGATCGATCCGCTGTACTTGCTACTGGCCTACTTGCTAACCAGATTTTATGCGTTCCTGACCGACTTGCTAACAAGATTTTATGTGTTCCTCATCACTATCATCATTCAAAGTTGGACCAGAACCAGAATTCTCAACAGTATCTCCATTAGCTTTCTTGAGTGCATCCACCGGTAAGGCAGGCAAAGAGGACTTCGGTATACTGTTAATTTCCCGTGATAGAGCCGTGTGGACTTGTGGCTCAAAAGTAAAATCCTCCTCGTGATCCTCATTCGACGGAACCCTCTTAACTTACGAGGCCCTGTTATCCCCCTCATGCATGACAGGGGATTCCTCACGACGCCTCGTGCGTCCTCCTCGTCTACTACCGCCTCTACGTCCACCACGTCTACCAACCATAATTGTTAACTGAAAGATATGCGAAAGGAAAATCTATGCCATCATTCTGGGTAATATTTAGGACACAGTAAGCATGTAAGATGTTAATATACACTGGGCATCTGCTATTAACTATTACGCTACTTGTTGAATTCTAGATATTCCCCTTTATAAGTGGAATTGAAACCCCAACACTTATCTCCATCCTAAGTTACAAGGCAATCTAAGGTCTAGAAGTCTCTAATGCTCTTGGCTTCGAGTTACCCATTCTGTCATCCGTCATTGGGTCCCATTCTTTGTTTAAGTCTAGACATCGGGCATGTCCAAATCTCTCAAACTATGACTCTGATACCAACTTGTAAGGCCTAAAACCCGGGAGACCTCACTTTTTGGATATACTAATAAACACATAGCGAATTAAACTTAAAATAGAATAAAGGCATCGAAAATCTCATTCAAATTACAATATGTTCAAACATAGCGGAAACATTGTCTTAACATAAATTCAAATAACATAAATTAACATCAATCTAAACTTGAAGGCATATTAAAAAGTCAGCTATATTGTTGAGTTCTAACTCTACATAAAACTTTACATATCGTAAACGTTTTGACAAAACCTAACATTCATCAATACTAATAAAATCGTAGATATCATGCAATAACATTAAACATAAACCATTCGTGTCAAATATGCGCTTTTTCATTACCGTCAATTCCTTTAGGCATTACTCGAGATTAATCGAGGCCTAGTGACTATCTAGGATGCTCGGTCTCGTCCGGAATCCTAACCTAAACAGAATCACGCCCCACCGTGATAGTAACATTGCTCGTGTGCATCCACACGACATTGACATGATAGCTAATCCCGTCGTTCGCACCAGTTGTATAACCGTTTGCTAGCCATAAAGGCCCCTGTATAGGTATAGCTAATCTTCATGTCTAGGAAGCCCAGTCACATCTGGAATCCTAACCCAGACACGGTTTCATTCATCGCATTCGTTCCCGAAGGAACCACTAGAAGATTCGAGTTACATTATAGCATTCGTTCATTCATAAAACCTTTTTAGTTAAAGCATAGTACGTTTTATTAAAACATCATTCATTCAAACCTTTCGTAAACATTCAGGGCAAAACAATTCGTAAATCCTTTCATAAACATTCGTTTCGTAAACATTTTGTAAGTATGTGATATATCCCAAACCATAGTAAAACTTTCAATAAAAATGGACATCTAGAACTCACCTGACTTTCTAAGTTAATCCTCCCTAAGTGTATGGCTCGAAACGGTGCTAGGCGATCTGTTCGAGAGGTCATAAACGAAATTTGTTAACTTCACGATACAACAAAAACGATTCGTCCGAAATCCTACTTGGTCGAAAACCCTTTCGTCCGAATTCTATTTTCGACCAAAATCCTTTTCGGTCGAAATCTTTTTCGCCCGAAATGTCTTTCATCCAAAAACTATTTCGCTCGGAAACTATTTCGTTCGAAAACCTTTTCGCCCTAGTAGCTTTTCGATTAGAACACAATGTTCCTTATTTCGACCGAGAACCTTTTCGGATGAAAACGTAATTCCGTCCATTCGACCACTTTTCGCTCCATTCATACGGTTCTTAGCCAAAATCGTCGTTTTCGATTCAAAATCCTAACTTTTTACATCCAAATTGTTCGATTTTTATCCATGTCCGATTTTTACGACCACGGCAGAACAATAGGTTTTCAGGTCTGAAGTTATCATTAATCTCCGTATCTCTGATGGCAAACCTTATACGTATCGCCTGATGCGTACAGATTCAGGGGTTATCAGATGAGGTACTAAACTAGCCATTCTATTAAACTTGGTAGTATACTCTCGGAGAGTCATACTCCCAGCTTCCAATTTAAGAAAATCTCTCTCGAGTTTGTCCATCTCATTATCTAGACATAACTCCTCTATCAATAATTTTTTTAGCTCCTCCCAAATCATTCAGTCAATAGCTTTATCTCCCAAAGCTATGACCAAGTTGTCCAACCAACATAAAGCTTCTGAAACAAACGAGTGAGCTGCATACTTGACCTTCTGGTCATCTCTACACTCACTAATCTTGATCACTGCTTCTATTTCTCTTATCCACTGATGACTAATAGTGGCATCCCTCGTTCCTTCAAACTTTGGAGGCTTTCCGTCTTTGAATGCCTTATAAGGACATCCCTTCTTTCCTTTCTTCCAAGGTCGTGCCTCATATGAATCATCAGATTCATCATAATCGAAATCATCTTCATCCTCATCATCTGGTTTATTAGTTCTTTCTGCCGGTTAAGCCTCATCATTTTTCTTTCTATTTTCCTCTAAGCTTGTTAATAAAATTGGCAGAGCCGTGTCTAGTGCTTTGGCAACAGCCATGTCTATAAGATTTTTAAGTTATAGATCTATCACAGGTTCCTCTACTCGCTCTTCTCTCTCCACATGTCTTATATCTGGTTCGGTTACCTTCGAGGAGTATTAGGATTAACCCTTCCTCCTCTTCTGCCTCTGCCTCTACCTCTACCTCTACCAACCATTTCTACAAAAGATATGGATTGTTTTAGTATTCGCATGATGGATTGATAGCTAGAACACAAGTGTATTGTACACATTAATAACTATTGCCACAACGAAATTAATCATTTACCCCACTTTCGGTGCTCTAGTTATCCTTCTATTATGCTTCCTACTAAAATACTCATACCTTTCTCCTTTCCCTTGGCATCAGGCTATCTTGACTGGCATCTCTACTGGCATTATTACTATCTCTTAACCCTAGTTTAAGTCTAGATACTTGGGCAAGTATCTAAATCTCTTAAACTATAGCTCTAATACCAACTTACGACACCCACATCCCTACTCACCCGAGATACCGGCTCTTGTAGGATTTACTAATGAACATATAGTAAAACAGAGATCATACACAGTGGAAGACTTTAAAATACTATTTTATATCATAAATTTTGTCTTAATATACATTCTAAAGAAAGTACAACATAACTATTCTAATGCCAACTCATCAGACGATGCCAGATAGCCTGCACGATGCCTCTACTCTTGTCCCTTGCCTCTACTGAGGAGGCTACATCTTTTCCTCATACACATGCTTAAACATTTGTCAGCTTTACGCTGGTGAGTTCTAAGTTTTAGTCAAAAATGTCTTTGACCTCTGTCTCATTCATAAATGGATTCATATGACACGTATTAAAACGTCACATTAACTTATTGCCCAAACATAATACTTTATACTTGCACACTTGTCTTTCCGAGGTCATGTTAACCTCCAAGCGGTCGTCACCACTTATACATACCCTTGCACAAGGTGTCTATACTACATTCCACAAAGGAATGCAGTACTTCTCTACGTCTTAAGTTGCAAGATATTATGTGGCATTTGGCCAGACGTGGCAAAATCTTTTCTATCGTTACAGATCAATATGGTCCAAATATTTGACATGGCAAAACATGCCATAACTCTATCCTTCTCTTTACTATATATCAAGACAATAATTGTCAAGACCTCTGCTAGTCAAGGTAAAACCTTGACCTCTCTTCCATTACTTATCTGGGCACACCATGATAAGTTCTAAAACGTTTTACGTGTCAAAACCATTTTCTTTCTCAAACACTTTACTTTATGAATTAATGCCAAAAAGGCAAGTATTCATTTTCTTTCTTTCTCCCTCTTTCTCTTTCAAAATCATTCATTATCTTAAATCCTTGTAATGGTTTCTCCATGATATATCAGGAAGACATGGTGGTTATCTTCCCAGAGTAGTACCTCCAACAGAGATGTTATCAGGAAAGAATGACGGGTCCAGGAGGGATTTATACACCATTCTTTCCTTATACAGAACATTCTGTTTGTCAGATAGCTACATACCAGTCGGATGGTTACCCAACGCTTCTTTGATATTTCATGATTAGTCCGTTACTTAGCTTTAAGATTTAAACATGTTTCATACATAACTTCTTGCAACATGAATGCTATCCCAAATATTTAAATCAAAGGTATATAGCATTTATGTAAACCTTTCTAGCATGCATACCGGCCCAAAACATTTAAAGAAAAATATTAAAAAGGGCCTCATAGAACTCACCTCTAACTTCCTTCTCTTTCAAACAATCTTTTCGTGCTTATGTAAACAGCACAATGACTTGGATCAAGGTCCAAAGTCATTATAACATTACTTAATCATAAGTTCCTAACTTAGTGAAAATAACCAAGTCATTAGGAACTTATTGGAACCTTACCTCGACACTATCTCTTTCGAATTGGGACTGAAAAGTTGGAAACCGGACTTCCCTAAGTGAACCGGGCCTTTTAAGCACGCTTACCGAGGCTAAGTGTGTGTTTCTAAGTGTGTTGGGACCGAGCGAATGCTCTAAAATCGACTCACATGTCCAACTATTTATAGGCTGCTTGTCGGGTCCATAGCGGACCGCTATCTCTATACATGTCGGTTCGCTATCCAAGTATGGCGGTGTAATTTGCTTAACGGGCACATAACGGACCGTTATACTTCTCAAGTCGGTCCGCAAGGAATAGATTGCAGCTAGCAGACCGCAACGGACTCCATATCCGTCCGACATCCATCCTCCACGTGTCAGTCTTCAGTGATTAGTCACTCGACACGTGTCACTCCCCGGTTGATTCCTTGCCCTCTACATAGCGGACCAATATCTTTTACAGATCTGTCTACTTTCATAAATTTTTAGTTTTAGTCCCTGGACTTTGATTCAATAGCATTTTAATCCCTTACACTTTAATATAATGTCACTTTAGTCCCCTGGTGTTTCATCAAATAACAACTTTAGTCCCTCCACTTATATTTCTTTAAAAATTGGGGTGTTACAGAAAATAACGCAAATAACCAAACAAAAAACTAATCAAACTTAATTTTTGCTATTGCCAAGTATCCCCTGCAACGACGCCAAAAATTTGATGTCGTCAAGATGGTTTACGAAAACCTAACCTAGACACTCTAGTAATACTCTAGAAAACCTTTAAACTAGACCGCACTGACAGGCAACTGTACCTATCGAATGTAGTAGAGCCTAATGGTAAACCAGATATCGAACCCTAGAGACACAATAAATAACTAAACTAGACTCTAACTAAAACTGAAATATTTGGTTGTGGGGAATTCTATAACTAAGATTAAACTAATAAACTCAAAAGTACTAAGAACTCACTATCGACACTAACTATCAGACAGAAGACTCTGGTGAAATCAAGAATAGAGAAAACACTACCTAGATCAGAATCCTACTTATAAAACTCGGACTTCCCTCGGTTATGGGGTTCTAAGGATAACACTCTCAGACAACCTAGTGGATCCGTAATCAATCTCAGGTGTCACCAAAAGAAAACTCTAAGGAATGTAAAACGCTCACCAGAAGTTGGATTACCTTTCAGTCTCTTCAATTGCACTAAAGTACCCTATAGATAGATCACTTTTCAGTCTCACTATCAAAATACATTCAAAGAATGCAAGGGGTAATCTTTGAACAAAACGATAAGATACAGACTAGCAAGGATACTAAGAACCTAGGGGAAACCTCCTTTTAGAGTGTTTACAATTGAACACCTAACACCGAACAGTAACCGACTACTTCTCACCTTTCAGCTATCGAGATATATAGGAATAACACTCAGATCTAATGAATTCTCAATCAACGCTCCTATGGTTTACTTAGCTTTAGCAAAACCATAAACTAATCACAAACACAAAGTAAGTAACCTAAATATGCAACTATAACTGAAAGACATTCAACAACAAGCATACGGAATGATGATCAATCATACATCACTACTAAGCATGCACATACATCAAATCAATTGAACTAAGATTGTCTACAATAGAATCAAACCATCATAAATAACCATAAACCAAAAAAGATCCAAACTTTACCAAGTATTCATCACAAACCTAGGTAGCTAACATGTATTTAGCCAAGAAACCTGATAAAAAACATCAAACCAGAAGTAATAGTCATGAACATAATCTCAATAAAAACAATCGAACACTCGAGAATCAACAACAACAACAACCGAATGATTAATGTTTAACAAACCCGAGGTCCAAAGCTTCGATCTTCACCTGCAATCGCTTCCTCTAACTCAAAAATCGCGCTAAGACTCTCATCGGGTAGCTAATAATCGAACTCCTTTGCATAATGGCAATCAAATATCGATTTAGGGTTTTTTCACGAATTTTATAACTTTCGCGTACCACAAAACAAGCATGGAGGCCCTTCGTGTACCGCGAAGGCCAAAACAGTCGGTCCCGGATCTGGAGTTTCTCGCGTACCGCGAAACTTTTCCTCCCCATCTTCGCGTACCGCAAAGAACTTGATTTCAACATTTTCCCTCTTTTTCTCCGGACTTCTTCTCGTTCTCGATTTCTTCATGATATATCTTCTTCTTCCACATAAGCACCTATAAACAGAACATAGACTCAATACGAGCAAAAAACAAATAAAAACGACTACAAAAACTATCTAAAATGCACAAACACAATAGGATAAAAGACATGTGTTTTGCAACACATCAGAGCCCAATATGGTGACATGTTGGGATTCCAAATATTGGGCCGAACAAACTGGGAATGGCCTTGAGGCTGTTGGTGCCCACGAGACTGATTGCGGCTTGAAGATGGGCCTCCACGGCCTATTCTGCGAGGCTGGTCCCGGCGGCGCGGCTGCTGTCGACCACCGGTACGTGGTAGTTGTGGATCATGTCGTGGCTGAGGTGGCTCGTGAAAAACATTGGCCACAATTGTAGGGGATGATGCTACGGAATCTCGTGTCTGTTGGCGTCTCTGTTCCAAGTCCAGAAGGTTACATGCCTCTTCCCATGAATGGAGACTTTGATTGATGATGGCAGCAGCCCTTGAACCTTTGTTGTTCAGAAAGAGGCTTCGAATTCTATTCTAGGCTTCAAAGGTTGTTGATTCAGATCCAAGGACACGAGCCAAGAGGTTGTCAGAGATCGATCCATAGATCCACTGTAAGACTATGGAGTCGATTTTGACCCAAGACTCGTAGTTCGGATCGTTGTGGGCCGGAGCAATTGTAACGTCGATGTGATGCAACACATCGTATCCTCTGGCATGCGATATAAAGAGTTTGACCCAGGAGGCGTATGTTTGGCTCCATCCAAAACCCGTACATTGTTTTAGATGTTGGTGATAGAATAAACAGGATGAAGGATATCAGTTTTCTTGGATGATTCTCCTTTATTAGTCATCTAGTTCTTGAGATAAAAAGAAAACAGAAAAGAAAAATCTGGCCAGGTAGGACCGGCAGCCAGATAGAAGAAGAGGGCGGTTGTGGTAAGATCTAGGGTACCGGCTCTGATACCATATAATTCTCAGTAAATCGATAATTGTATTGAACAGTAAAAGGGCTATAAATAATACACAGAAATCTACCTAAATCCCTTAAACTCAGGGATCAAATATACATAAGTTAACTACTAAAAATACAGTAATAATTACAGAATAAACTGCGGATATTCATCCTCTAATAAAAGGATGGAAATAGTTTTTAGCTACTAGCCTAATGTTATGTTTGACGATAGTTATGGGTGTATTACTTTCTCTCGTAGGTGTCTTGATATGCCCTAAATTATACACGTTTTGCATGCATAATAATCCCCATATTATGGTACTAATTGATTAAAAGCCTTGCAAACGATACTTAATGCGTTAATATTTCACAATTGCATGTTATTCGGTGTTCCAAGATAAAATGAGCAAAAACCAGCCTAAAACATGAAGAAATCAAGCTTTTGGAGGACCAAACCCTAGCATTGACCCCCAAGAAGTCAAACCAGGCCAACACAAGTCAACCAACAGCTAAAAGACAAGCCTTGGGAGCAGATAGAGGGATGCATGGCCGTGCATCCCTTTGCACAGTCGTGCATTTCATGTCTGGCATCCCCAGACTCCGGTACACTGTCCTTTGTACCCTGTTTGATTCCCGAGGTGTTTGCACGCCCGTGCAATCCAATGCACGGACGTGCATTGCTCATTTTGAGGCCTTTAAATAGATGGCTTGAGTTCTTCATTGAGAGATCCCTTACAAAACCCAAGAACACATGAGAGAAAGCTTATTTCGTAGTTAGAGTGTAGTAGTAGTGAGTAGAGGGGCTCTTCCTCCTTGTTCCGCAATAGGGGAGCCTACGAAACTCAGCGTTATGCTAGTTAGTATGGCCATTCGTGGGTATACTTTTTGTATTACTAGGGTGAAGATTAAGTTTGGTGCATATTAATGTTTAACATATTAATCCAAGTGATGTGTTTATGTCTTTAATCATTCGTCCTTAAAACCATCTTTTCGGTGGGCTTTTATTATTGTCTAAATCCGTCTTTATATTTGTGAGTGTTCTTGATTTTAAAGTGTAAGATCGTAAAACCTTTTTAATCAAACTTCGCTTGAAGCTTGTACGTCTTTATACAAGCAGAGATTGATAAGCCAGGGCTTGGTCAACACTATTAATATCGTACGTCTTTGTACGAACTTATTATGCGACCAGGAATCGGTGAACTCATGTTGGGAACGGTACGTCTTTATACTTAGTCCCATTGTTGCACCACCTCCCGGTCAACAAAATATAATCACCTATTTAACTCTAATACAAAGAATTTTACGTTCGATGTCTTAAACCAACCCGAAGATGACCATTCGAAGGGTTGAGGGTAATTGTTATCCTTAACGGGAGGCACTACCACTTTTTAAAAATTTTAATTAGCAAATCAAATGTTGTGAGGACAAGGCTCTAGCGGTTACCCGGGTCACAAGTTTGTAATAGTCACATCACTGTATTAGTCAACTTAACATTATCACGTACCAAGCGGATTCGAATCCCGAAGCAATACTCTTCGTGACCTGATCATCTCCAAGATATTTAATTTTCTGGTATTTACTATTCTGTTCGTTACATTTCTGTTACACACATTACGCGCCCTTTTGTTTTTCTTTTATTTACTTTTCTGTCATTTACTATTCTGCTTCACAAGCACGCAAAATCCACTCACTAATTGATCCGGCTAACGATAACAAAAGTTAAGTACCGGAACTCGACCGTGTCCATTGATACTTGGTTCTGACCTAAACTATATTACGCTGCGATAGGTACACTTGCCTATTATGTGTGTTTTTAAGTTAAAGTAATTATCATGTTATAAGTTTAACCTGATCTCGTAAAACCATCCTAAAAGTATATTTATTATATTTTTATACTAAAAACGACACATCATGTCTGTAATTGCAAGGGGAAGGTTATATGATCACTATGAAAACTGCTTATGGGATTTTTCCGAGATACTGCCGTCAATTAACTGTTTCTGCGCATGAACTTATAACTTTCTGATACAATGATCATTTAAAGTTGCAGCAGTTTTGGGAGTATAATAGCCAAGAAACTGTTTTGTAAATTATAGGCCGTTGCAACCGAGAAACTGTCTTAAGAATGTAGAGGTAACACATATCTGATCAGAGAGATGATCTCAGTCAGCCTTATAAATCTTGAAAAACGCAAACGCAACATTCATAATCTATAAATATATGAAATGGTTAAAATATCAATTGAAAGTCGTGTATCTCAAGTAATCAACATATTTGATGTTTAGTAAGGGTTGATTCCTTAACCACAAGCTAATAATAGGAGAAACGAGGAATAAATTACAAGTATTTGAACATCAGCCTGGCATAAATATTTGCTTTTTATCGAGCATACAATTGTGTTATCATGTAATCTTCAACTGTTGAGACAGACTGAACTTCGATCTGGCTTTCTCCGGTGAAAAAAGCAGGTTGTTTAGGATGAGGCAACACACCCTCACTGACCAGCATCAGAACAACTGACAACATAACTGGCCTATCTTCTGCATGATGTTGTACACATAACAATGCAACATGTATTGATCTTAGTACTTCAGAGACGACACATGATAACTGTAAAGATCCACTCATCAATTCAATGGACCTGCCTTCAATATAAAGTCTCCATGCCTACATCAAACGAAAATACGTATTTAAAAGAATTAAAAGTTTCTAGTCAAGATATTGGGATTTAGTGTTACAACTTAGCTTACATGTCCAAGAAGGTTATCTCTGTGATCTCCATGTGAGAATTCTCTGTTTTTCTTGCCGCTAATTATCTCCAACACCATAACACCAAAACTAAATACATCAGATTTTATAGAGAAACGCCCGTGTACTGCATACTCCGGAGAAATGTAACCACTGCAACATAATAAACTTACATATTAGTATTGGAGTTTCTCTTTTAGTCTCATCTTCATTTTCTTTGATGATATAATATTCAAGTTACGGAGGATCCTTACTACGTTCCGACTACTTTCTTTGTCTTAGAAGTGGTATCTTGTCCTACAAAGTTTCTCGCAAGGCCAAAGTCGGATATTTTTGGATTCATGTCACTGTCGAGCAATATGTTACCCGCCTTCAGATCTCTGTGGATAATTTGAAGGCGGGAATCTTGATGTAGATAGAGAATACCTCGAGCCATCCCATGTATTATATTAAATCGTTGAGGCCAGTCAAGCATCATACTTCTAGTTTCATCTGCCAAAAGGTGAGTACTAAGTCATGTGCTATTGTATAAAATTTGAAAGTAAGATACTTAGTATAATCATAGGGTGAGTCAAACCAAAGAGAAAAAAATCCAAGCTTTTGTTAGGCATGTATTCATAAATCAAAATCAGTTCATTTTTATGAATGCAACATCCAAGAAGCTTCACGAGATTCCGATGCTGAAGTTTTGCAATACAAATGACTTCATTCTTGAACTCATCAAGTCCTTGTTGGGATGTCTCTGAAAGCCGCTTCACAGCAATTTCTCTTCCGTCTTCCAACACACCCTAGAAAGTTAGGTTTATGATTAAGAGCTTGTGAAAACTTATAGTTCTGTAGATTTTATAAGTTTCTGATTCATGATAGTTATAAGCAATGCATTCTGTCTAAGAAACATGAAAAAATTACCTTGTAAACAGCACCAAAGCCGCCTTCCCCAATCTTATTGGAGGCAGTGAAGTTACCTGTCGCCTTGGCTACTTCAAATAGGCTAAAAAATGGTAAATCATCAAATTGTTCCATCGGTAGACTTGTATTCTTTTCATCAAACACATATCTATTTCCTACAAAACAATATGTTCTATTGCTCTCTGTTACATGATTTTTTAAACTTTGTATCATATATTACAAAATTGTCAACATTAATTGCTCTTTTGTGTTACCTCGTCCTTTCATGTGAGCCTTTTTCTTTATATTTCGGCAAGCATACGCCACTGCAAAGATAATTGACAGCGTTGATGAAAGAAGTACCATTTTAAGTATTAATCTGATACTTTTGTTGGAATCAGGTTGGAAGTCCACAAGACCTTTCATTAAGAAACAATAATAGTTTAGCACATAAGCTAAAAACACAACAATAGACCAAATTTAGAAGCAAAAAGTATACCTTCTAACTCAGAGGCTTCCACTCTTATGTAAATATCTTGAACTGCATCAAACTCTCTGGTGTCTAAAAGCTCAACAAACCAAAGTAGACATCCGGTTCCGCCATTTCTGATATCTAAACTTCCATAGCCGGTACAAGAGCAATTCCTTTTGCAAGCCGTCTCACATTCTCCAAGGGTCATGTTCACATCATACCACGACCATCGTGTATCAGGTACCTTCACTCCTGCAATTTTCCAAAACCCGTCCCCGTTCCCACAATTTAACGGCTTTTTGCGAATACACCCACTAGCCCAATCAGATGCCTTCCATTCTTCTGAATTTCTTGGTTCAAAACCTTGCATACATGTACAAGGTGGATGCTTGTTAATGTTACAAAATCCATAAGGACCACAGAGTGAAAAACGATCACAAGTATCCACTAAACTGTCAGCATACACAATCCAGTCTTTGATTCTCTCAATCCACTGCAAAATCTTTGTCTTCCCATCCCATCTCAAAACTACCCTTTGAACAACTGAACTTTTAAGTGCATATCTATGGTAGATTTCCTTCTCATTAACGACAAACTCGGTGGAGTAAGTCCCATTTTCTTTTTCAATAGGAAATCCACTAAAACCGAGACCATTCCATGGTCCAAGTCTTGATAATAAAACTTGACCTCTCCACCCAAACGTTTGTGGATATCCATTTGTGTCGATTATACTACTATACTCTCCTACAGAAGGATCATCAGGACTCTTCCAAGATGTCATGCACCTCTGTAACCCTGTTACCAAGTCCTTCCCGAATTTCATTCCTGGAAGAAATGTGTCACCAGGATAGTCAAAACTTTGCCAAATCAGATTTTTATTTTCATTCCAAACAATTAGATTTCCAGTATCCAGAAGCTGCACCACCAGACTATTACTCCCCACAGGTACCGTTGAATTGGATGACCAGAACTCTGTACTGTTTCAACTGAGAACTTGTAAGTTTCCATTTCTGCTAAGTTTGAGCATGCCTGATGTATCTGCAAGTGGTGTCTCCCTGTTAGCAACCCATACAACAGTTCCATATGATATCTTCTTGTACCATATCCCCATGTATCGGTTCTTGGACTTCCCGGGACTGAAAAAGCCGACTTCAAACATTTCCCCTTCAGAAACAAGGGTTTTACCATCTTTGATTTCTTGATTTGTAGATATGGTATCTAGTGAAGAGCAATCTGAAAGCAGCAAGATCAAAGCAAGAAAGAAGAATACGTGTGTGGATTGGTCCTCCATTATTGATTCAAAGGAAAGAAATGGAAAACTTTTATTCAAAGTTCTAGAGTCAACTGAATATTGTAGTCTATATTCAGCATTTCTACTTTTAGCATGAAAATTTCCCTTTTTATTTAATCCGAACTTAATGATTGTTTTAAAACATAAATAATGAAGTTTATAATACAAGAAGCATTATAAACTTATAACAAGAAGCCCACTTTTCCATTTACCCCTTCAATTTATGTTAAAACACCATAACTTTTAATTAGTTATAAAAATATACGTAGAATTCAAATAATGTTAGAGATAGAAGCAATATCAAAGCAATAAAGAAGAATATATGTGTGGACTGGTCTTTCATTGAATTCTTGATTTTTTGAAAACCCGCCTCTCAGAAGATTTATATACTTCCATTGATTTCTTGATTTTCACGACCTTGACTAACGGCGAGAGTAATTCCTATTGAAGGGCATTTTTATTTTTATGACAAATTTTGTTTTCAACATATTTTACATCAATTAATTTATATATACATAGTACTTTATATTAATTAAGTTATTTTATTTATTAGACTAAAAGAAAAGATTTTATCAGAAAACAAAAATTACTTATGATATAATATGGCACGCGCTACACATACACCGCGTGACAATCTAATCCAACACCACTTTCAAACGGCCGTCCAAAGTCAAAGCGGACGGCCGTTTACAGAAAAGGGCTAACGCCACGTGTCAGACGGCGTTTTAAAACACCTACGAGACGACCGTTTAAGGGATGGCTTACGTCAGCTTTCTTCACTCTGAACGGCCGTTTAGCTTAAGGCAGACCGACCGTCCATATTTTTGAATTAAAATAGCCTTAAATGTTTGTTTGATTTAGAGGAAGATTTCCAACATACAAAAGAATAATAAGTTTTCATAAACAGACTAGAAAAACATGGTTGCTTTCTAGACAAGGTATAAGAAGTTCGTCTTGAAAAACCTTTTGTAAATAGACACGTTCTCTCGGAAGACATTGTATTGTGATTAAAAGTAATGACAATATAACAATCTATATATTGTGTATAATGTGTACTTACATAATTAATTGAAAAACTTTTCTATATGTACTTTATGCAAAGCCAGTTTTTATAACATACAAAAGATGGAAAATGATGTATCTTCTTATCAGAAAATATACTCTCAAACAATTTAAAAACATAGTTCTAAATAGAAGATCGTTTGCACAAACGGTTGTCAAAAATCTATTGTAAGTTTATAACTTTCACGTAAGGCTCACATCTTGTGAATAAAAAAAAGAAAAATATTACCATAGGTGAACCCTCTAGAAGATTCAGAGGATGATTTCCATCATACTGAAATTCGTCATGATGATCTTGACATTTGTGAGCCTTCAAATTATTCTGGGAAACATGAAAGTAGAAGACCTCATTTCACTATGATTCACAATCATGGAAAATGAAGAAGTTTTATCTTGAAAGAGATTGAAGATTTGGGTATAACTTTTAATTATCCAGATAACTCTGCAAACGTTGATCATGATTACTTTAATAAAAGGGAACAAAATCTTAGATTGTCTAAAAAAGAGCTTTTATCATGTGTCATATGTTGGACAGTTTTTGTGATTACAAGTAATGATAATATAACTACCTATATATTGTGTATATTGTGTACTTACAGACGTCATTGAAAAAAGTTTCTACATGTCCTATATGCAAAGTCAGTTTTTATAGCATACAAAAGATGGAAGATGTTGCATCTTCTGATCATAAAATATACTCTCAAACAATTCCTAAGAACTGTCTGATTACATATGTATATATTCTTCCACTTGGTGAATCATCCACATGCCCTTCATTCTTCATTGAAAGCTCCATATAAAGTAGTATTAAACTTCACCTCATCAGTCCTTCCACTGTGTTCTTTGCCTTGTCTTAATTTCAGAAGAAGATTTCCATCATACCGATGTAGCTCAAACCAATTTATTTGACGGTTCAATTTCAAATGACTAGCCAGTCAAGACGAGACAAAAGCAAAGCAACAAGCAAGCAGTATGAAAAGAGTGCACTGGAAATGTGACTCCATCAGTATTTATATCAAGTCTGATCACTGAATATGATAAGAAGAGGATAATAGGAAGCACGGAAGATCTCCATACTATGTTCCACTTTCTGCATTACTCAATAACAAACTTATGCACATGAAGCGCTGGATCATCACCACTATAACAAACTTCTACACATGAAGCGGTGGATCAAAAACGTATTTGTACTTTATGCAGGCTATTTTACTATGTCAGATTCAGAGGAATATTTCCAATATACCGATGTTCCTTGATTTACATCTTTGTCATATGAATGGCTTAGCTTCTTATCACGTTGGATAAGAGAGATTTAAGCTTATCAAACTAATACATGGAGCCACATCATCTTTCTTGTCTTCCTATTTAGGAGGTTCTTGTTGCTTTGAGTTTTGTTGATTTTAACAATGCACTGCCTCAATTTCTAAAGGTATGCAAACTGATTCCAACCTTTTAATACAATTTAAATCTCCATGGGTCCAACATATATGGTTTGAATGACATATAGGATCCAGAAGGCTCTAGAGAAATGTGTGTGAAGTGTGTCAGATTATGTGAGAGGTTATTCATTTGTAATGTCCTCATCATCTAAATGGAGGTATATCTGGACTGGTGTTTTGTCCTGTTTGTGAACCCGATCGGCACCATATCCACCGATAATATGCTTCGTCCATCTGTAAAATCAGATTTAGTGTTAAAAAAAATACAAGACGCCTCTTCGATTTCTAAAACTTATTGATACTACAACAAACATTGAGTGATCGTGTACGATGACAAGGCAAATCCACATTCACTTCTACACTCTTCCACTCTTTGAGAAAGGTAGAGAGAGTGCTTGTATTAACAACGAATTTGAGAAAATCATGACCTATCCATGTTCTAAGCATACAATCTATCCTCTACCAAGTCTTAGAAGTGACCAAACCATTCATTGTAAGCAATTTCTCATCAAATTTTAGTAGTTGAGCTTTTAAAATGGGTTTGTTGTACAAACATCAAATTTTAGCATGAAAATTCTACAATTGATATTTCTAATAAGTCTCTAGTCCTTGAGCTTTTAATGCATTTTATATAAATTGTTGAGTTGAACCTTGATTATTATTTATAAAGGATTATAATTGTTAATAAAGTTGTTAGTTATCATACAAAAACAAATGTAGGACAATGTAAAAATATTACCCACTTCGTCTAATATTGTGAGTAAGGTATCAATCCCATGTGCTCGGAAGACATTTCCCCATGCATGTGGTTATGATTTGCCTAGGTGGCCCACTACATTGCCCTCCACCTTTCGGTGTTCCACTCATTTCATAAAAAAATATAAATTAGTGTGTATATATATATGTATTAAATTAATGCATATCTTGTGGATCATCTCATTCGGTCCAGGCCCAGGCCCACCGAATACTTTATGTTTTAGTATAAATAGATGTGTTTGTAACAATATTCGGGTTGGACGACTGAGACAGTCAGAGAGTGGGACGAGTTAGACGAGTTGTTAAGCGACGCTTATATTGTTTTTCAGTTGTGTATCAATATACGAATCGTTTGATAATCAATTGTGTCTCGTCCTTATTGTTTATACCTACAAGTCACGTGTCGAGTCTGTTTCCGCCAGGTTCAACACGTTGTTAAATTCGTTGATTGAAGATCCTCATGAATCCAGACCTTACAATTGGTATCGGAGCCTTAGCGCTCATTCGGTGAAGCTTGCAACGGAGTTCTTTGACTCGTGAGGTATCAAAGTTACTGTTTTTGAGTTTATTTGAACTGACTTGTGTTTTTGGAAGAGTTTCATGACAGATTGACAGGTTTTGGACCTTGTTTCTGTCACGTTTGTTGAAGTTTACAGTTGATCAGTTGCTGTTTCGGCTTGAAAATCAAAGTTACTAGTAAAATTTCTTCATCTGAAAGACTGCGGTTCTGCAAGTTTGCGGTTTAGCAACTTTGCGCTTTCCAAGTTTGCGGTACCATCAAGTTTGCGGTCACTTCAAGTTTGCGGTAACTCAAGTTTGCGGTATTTGAAGTTTGCGGTCTTGAAGTATACAGTTTTTCAAAGTTTGTGATTTTTCCAAGTATTTGGTGTGAATACTTTTTGTTACTTGTTTTTCACGTGAACTTGCGACATGGGAGAAAGTAGAAAGGAGATGATGAAGCAAGAGTTAAATATGTTCAATCATGTTAGTGGTGAAAATTTGGAGGCTCAGATTAACATATTCACGCACTTGTTAACGGAGATGAAGAGTGCTGAAATACAGTTGACAAAGGGAAAAATCAACAAAAGGCTACTCAACTCTTTACCAATAACCTGGAACTTCAACTGCACCGCCATCAAGAGAACCAAGGATATGTATCAAACATCCTTGAGTGAGCTGATTTCTATTTTGTACTCTTATGATATGGATGATATACATTATCACCTTAATCATATGAGTTCAATGGATGTTTCTGAAACTGCTGGAGCTAGTACATCTACTTCATGTGAATCAAAGGCACTTGTGAGCCAGCGGGACAAGAGAGATAAAGTTCAAGATTTGGAAGTGAAACAACATCATGCCTTCGTGGTTGAGATCATGGACACTGAGGTAACCAAAGATCTTTGCTCTGCTATTTGTATTGAGAAAGTCAATTGTTACAAACATGATAACGATATCTTAAATCCAGAAATAACAAAGCTTAGATATTCCAACTCAGAACACAAATGATCAGAAAAGATTTTCAAAGATAAAATTGAAGCAAGCAAAAATGATTTTTCAAAACTTGAATTGGAATTTAGCAATAAGGAATGTCTTTATCATGATGCATTAAAACGGATTGACGACCTTAGCTTAAAATTAAATGATGATGTGACTCAATTGGCAAATACTAAACTAACAATCGAGAAAATTAAACACTCTCGATCAGTAGTTTATGACATGATAGATTCTCAAGTCAGAAAGAAAGGGAATCCGGGGGTGGATTATCATGCTGTGGAAAATCCATTTAATGAAAATTTTTCATCTTTACCCAATGACTACCCTGAAAATGTTGAGATGGCTTACGGTCTGGGATGTGAGCCTTCATCATCCAAGTAGTCAACTCCTGCGACTGCTAGTCCCGTGACCCCCGGTATGAATATTGCTAATGTTTCTAAGCCTTGTGCAGAGGAATGTTTAGTAGAAGATTGGGATACCGATGATGAGGAAGAGAGTAAGGAAAAAGAGCCAAAGAGTGTTAGGAAGTTTGTCCCTAGAAAAACTGATGATACTTTTGGAAAAGGGAATCAAATTAAGTTTGTGAAGGGTGGTGAGTTTGAAAAAGAAGAAAATATCTTTAAAGAAAGTAATCATGATTTTGTCAAAAACAAGGTTACAAATTCTAGAAAGGTTAATCAAAGAAACTCAAAACCATCTGTCAGTCAATTAAACCATAAACAATCTCCTCAAAAGTTTACAAAGAATGAATTTTATTCAAAATTTGATAATAATCATAGAGTTTTTGAACAAAAATTTAGAAGAGAAGAGAGAGATTGTATCAGGAGAAATCATAGAGAGTATAATAGAGAGTCTGTTAGGAGAGATGAAAGTAGAGATCACAGGCACACTGAGAATACAGATTACTTGAAAAGGTCACCTCCTCAGTCATCATCATGGTTCGAAAAATCGGGATATGTTCCTTATGCTAGGAAGCAGACACGATACACATCGTCCTTATGAGCCCTATTATTTGCAAAATCAGAGGGCTATACCAAGGGAAAAGTATTATTCTAAGCCAATGAAGGTTGAAAAACCTAAGGCAATGAAGAATAAGCATCCCAAAGTTAAGCCTTCCGATGGTGATTGGAATGCTGCTAAGAACAAACAAAGGTTTTTCGTGAAAACAAGCAATGTAAAAAAAGTAAACATAAAGTGAAACCTAAAGTTAGTACTCCTCAAGTAACTAAAAAGTTTGTTAAACCTACACCAATTTGGAAAACTAAATCAAAAGCAGTTGAATCACCAGTGTTAGAGAACGATAAGGATATGTGCTTATAGAAAGTATCTTACATTGATGCTTTGGGAGTACCTAGGACCACTATGGATTGGGTACTTCTATCTAACTAACTTGCTTGAATCATGCAGGAACAGCCAAGGAGGACTGTCAACAACCTATGGTACGTTGATAGTGGTTATTCCAGACACATAATTCGGGACATCTCTCTACTACTTGATATCAAACACTTTGATGGAGGGTATGTTTCTTTTGCATGAGACAAATGAGGTAAGATCAGCATGAAAGGTATGGTCACTAATGGTACTCTTTGTTTTGAGGATGACAATTATGCTTAAAATGTTTTTACAAAATCCTTTGATCTGACCAGATTCATTTTTCCGGTTCAGTGTTTCAAAATGTTCTGCTTCGATTAACGAGTCACAAGTTCGGTCACCAAAAATAATTTTTGTTTATTTTGTTTTTCTTAGAATACAAATTTTGTTTTGTTTATTAATTATACAAAAGCAAAAGTTTTGGGGGAGAAAATTCAAAAAAAAAATATATCAAAAATACCAAAAAGATTTTATCTTTGAGTCTTTCTATTTTAAATCCAGAAAAATACAAAAAGATTTCATGTTTATGTCTTGTTTTATTACTATGAAAATTGAGAACTCTGTCAAATAGGAAATGATGGTACATCATTTTAGAAGTCGGATCATCATATGTAAGGCTTGTAGTTGAAAAGATTAGGATCTTAGGGTGATATGTTGATAGACTCTGCTAAAACTGGAAAGACAGCATGATAGTGTTTTACTAAAACATAAAGATCATTGTCATAGTGGGGAACATCTCATAGATTGGTAGAATAATTATCTTCTGTTAAAAATCGAGCACTTAAACATAAAGATTGGTAAACTATGGATGAACATAATATATCTGGATTGCACAAACTGAGACCCTTCACAGAGGGGCTGCGAACTGACTTGATACAAGTCTGTATATATATATATATATGTGTGTGTGTGTGTGTGTGTATAGATAAAAGAAATGCATTGACATGCAATAGGTGAAAAGACACTCAATGATAGTGCAAAGCAGAATTTTGAGCAAAAAGACACGCAATGTTAATGTCGTGCTATAGGAAAATTTCAAAAATATATTTCTAAAGATGTACATATAAGTATACTTGTAAATATTTTTCTCTTTGGGAATATGTGACATGGAAGGAATCTCTAATCAAGACATAATGTTTTTGAACATGTAAGTCCGTCGTGCTATGTTTTTAATCAATTTTGTTAGAGATTTCCCTAACAGTTCGCTGACCCATGCTAGTTATGCTCTTTTAGTTATTACTTAGGTGCTCAAAAGATCATGAGGAAGGGAAGGTTTATCCTATTGAGTTCATCAAAAACTCATCTAATTCACATTAAAATAAATGCATGTTTCTGAGATGTGAGTGTGGGACCCACTAAGTCGTGAATAATTATTACCCAAAAAACATGATAAACTTATTCACTGCTTGCTTGTCAACTAAGGTATAAAAGTTTGAGTTTAGAAGGATACTATATATTGACAATCACCGAGACCTATCTGAGAAAATGAACGGCTAACAAGTATGCTTTGGTATGCACTAGAATGATATGATCTCATAAAAGAGTTTCTCTAAAAAAAATGTGTTTCGGTAAGTGTCGTATGTTGTTAAAAGAACAAAAAGATTTTGTATTTTTAGCTTACTTTAAGTTATTTTATTTTTATCTGTCTTTTTTTTGTTAAAATGACCTTTCTTTTTTGATTCAATAATCGTGAAAGGGAGGTTTTTATTGAAAAAATGGAAAGTTTCAAGATTTTATGAGTTTGAGCATACTTGCATTTTGCGCATACTTGTAATTGAGTGAACTTTCAGGAGCAACAAGATAACATTCCTTATCCATGGGATGATGAAGAACATATCAACACTGTTGCACCAAGTGTCATCACTTCTGAAAAGCACGATATTTTCCAAGAAGAAACTGAAGAAGAAGATGTTGACTCTTCAGAAACCAAAAGTGACAGAGAGAAAGTACCAATCAACAAACATCATAAAGCGATATTGCAAAAGAGAAAGGCTATTGGGTCCTCCTCCTAACAACTATTCTCAACATAATTATGATTTTAATGATGCTAATTACGATCTTTTTGTGGATCGAACTCCAAAGAAAAGAATAAGAGCAAGTAAACAAAATAATAGCCTCAACAACCGTAAAGTCGTTCATGAAGGTTTTGGGAATGGCTCTTGCAAAGAAGTTATTGCAAGAGGTGGTGATTATTCAGTCGTTTTTGAAATATTAATACTGCTTTGAGTGCATCAGCCTACGGCGAGATTGTAAGGACCAAAAATATAATAGGCTGACGCATCAAAGAATCACCGAGTTGTTCATAAGTTCGGATGATGAAGATTGGAAGAAGCAAGAAAGCATGCGGCAGCATACTTCGTCCGGCAGCATACTTGAAGTATGCGGCCACATACTTGAAGTATGCGGTCCTGACAGCATACTTGAAGTACGCGGTATAGGCCTAGGCCCACCGAACACTTTCTGTTTTAGTATAAATAGATGTGTTTGAAACAGTATTCGGGTTGGACAACTGAGACAGTCAGATAGTGGGACGAGTTAGACCGTTTAGACGAGTTGTAAAGCAATGTTTGTATTGTTTTTCAGTGGTTTATCAATATATGAATCATTTAACAATCAATTTTGTCTCGTCCTTATTGTTTATACCTACATGTCACGTGTCGAGTCTATTTCCGCCAGGTTCAACACGTTGTTGAATTCGTTGATTGAAGATCCTCAGGAATCCGGACCTTACAATTGCGCTGAATTTTCTTCGGAGGAGCTCCAATGACTCCTTCTCGCTGCCATCAGGTAAACAACACGGAAATGGGCGGCTGATTCCATAGCTTGAGTATTTTAGGGTTAATTTTACTTTAGCTTTGTCCACCTCTAGTCCCCCTTAAATAAATTATTTCCATTCCTAACCCTGGACCTTTAAATGAAGCCTTTTTTTATTGCTATTATTATTATATTTGTAGTGTTAATTTTTTTATTAAAATTCAGGGGTGTTACAAGTCTACCCTCCTTATAATAATTCCGTCCTCGAAATTCGACCCTTCTCATAACACAATTTAAAACACATGTATCTTCTAGGTAATCTCTCAGGTTCCTTTGAACCGGCATGACCTGCATCATTCGAAACACGGACACTCGTTTTCATACGCGTACCAGACGTAGTTAGGGTTTATACGATCGCTTGGAATGAATACATGCCACTACTATCTCTTATATCTTCACAACAAGCATCTCTTGACGTTGTCTCGAATAGTTTTATCTCTTCTGGCTCTCATACGTGTTTCATGGGTGCAACATAACTCGAATACACTAAACACTTATGCGGCTTTGACATGGGGAGCAAGCCACACATACTTTTCAATACTTAGGGGTGTCTCTCAGGAGTTTTAGTATGCCATTGAATCTAGCGTCTTTCAACCGAACCAATACTAGACTACTCTCATTGATCAGACTTTGCTTTTCTATTGCTAGATTTTTGTGTACCTGATGTGTCATTTTTAATATATAAAAATATAATATATTTTTATGATGGTTTTACGAGATCAGGTTTTAAATTTATAAAATGAACATTACTTTAACTTAAAAACACACACAATAGGCAAGTGTAACTATCGCAGCGTAATATAGTTTAGGTAAGAAGCAAGTATCGAACCAATGGACACGGTCGAGTTCCATTACTTAACTTTTGTTATCGTTTAACCGGATCATTTAGTGAGTGGGTTTTGTGTGCTTGTGAAGCAGAATAGTAAATGACAGAAAAGTAAATAACGGTAAAGTAAATAACAGAAAAGTAAAAACGTGCGTGATGTGTGTAACAGGAATTTAAATAGCAGAATAGTAAACAACAAGAAAGTAAATATCTCGGAAATGATCAGGTCACGAAGAGTATTGCTTCGGGCTTCGAATCAGTTTGGTACGTGATCATCTTAAGTTGACTAATCCAGTGATATGACTACTACAAAATTGTGACCTGGGTCACCGCTGGAGCCTCGTCCTCATGACATTTGATTCACGAATTAAAATATTTAAATTAAAATAGTAGTGCCTCCCGTTAGGGACAACAGTTACCCTCAACCCTCCGAATGGTCATCCCTGGGTTGGTTTAAGACATCGAACGTATTGGTTTAAGACATCGAACGTAACTGCTTTGTATTAAAGTTAAATAGGAGATTATACTTTGTTCACCGGGAGGCGGTGTAACAATGGGACCGAGTATAAAGACGTACCTTTCCCAACATGAGTTCCCTAATTCTTGGTTGTATAAGAAGTTCATATAAAGACGTACAACCTTACTAATGTTAACCAAGCCTTGGCTTATCAATCTCTGCTTGTATAAAGACGTACAAGCTTCAAAGGAAGTTTGATTTAAAAACGTTTTGCAATCTTACACTTTAAAATCAAGAACACTCACAAATATAAAGACGGATTTAGACAATAATAAAAGCCCACCAAATGGTGGTTTTAGGACGAATAATTAAAAATATAAACAAACCACTAAATTAATACGTCAAACATTAACATGCACCAAACATTATCTTCACCCTAGCAATACAAGAAGTTTAGCCACGAATGGCAATACTAACTACCGTAACGCTGAGTTTCGTAGGCTCCCTGTTGCGGAACAAGGAGGAAGAGCCCCTCTACTCACTACTACTACTCTAATACTGCTAGAAACAAACTATTCTCTCTATCTTTGGTTGTGTTGTTGTGTGTGGAATGAAGAACCCAAGCCATCTATTTATATGCCTCAAAATGAGCAATGTAGGGGCGTGCAAACACCTCAGCAATCAAACAGGGTACAAGTGATATTGTACTAGACCCTTGGAGAGCAAGTTAGGCATTGCACGATCGTGAAATGGGATGCAAGGCCGTGCATCCCCTTCTTGCCTCATGTTTTGTCTTTTAGCTGCTTGTTTGACTGGTTATTAACCTGGTTTGACTTCTTAGGGGTCAAAGTTCTGGTTTGGTCCTCCATAAGCTTGATTTCTTCATGTTTTAAGCTGGTTTTTGCTTTCTTTATCTTAGGACACCGAATAACCTACAATTATGAAATATTAACGCATTACGTAGAAATTGCAAGGCTTTTGTTTTATTAGTACCATAATATGAGGATTATTATGCATGCAAAACATGTATAATTTAGGGCATATCATAATACCCCACACTTAAACTTTGCTTGTCCTGAAGCAAACTCATGCATGATCATATCCATAACTAAAAACTTTACAAATGGTAATGGAGTTCTAAGTAGTTGGAAACCCCGGGATAACTCTTGAGTTGTTTATTCTATTTTTGTATTTTTCAAAGATGGAATCCATGATAAGCGTACTAGAACTTCAATTATGCATAATCTCTCACTACTCATAATTTTCACTCAACTCAAGGGTCATATATGTATGGATAATGTAAGTTAAGTGGAACACTCAAGTTTGAATCGAATTATGAAATGGCCATAAGCTTGTATGCAAATCAAGTCTCCACTAACTAACAATGTAGTATGCATGAATCAAGAGGGCTTTATAAGGGTTGTAATGTGGCTAAAAAAAATAAAGGGTGAAAATGAAAATGTTTTTGGATTTTTAGGGATTTAAAAGGGGTTTTGAAGGGCTGCAGCTATCGTGGAACACACAGCTACGACTTCCTGACTTAAAATGGAAAATATTAGCAGGTCCCTCTACAGTACTCAGATCATGAGGGTATAACTAATCTGAGGGCTCGTTTATTGTCAGATTGCCAAGACCAAGATCTCTTATCATTCTCAACTCTTTCCTCACTGCATAGTACATATTATTTTCTTTCCGTATGGATCTTTCGGCATGTAGCGTAAAAGCTCCTACTTTGATCACATGCGTATACTCATGTCGGGAATGAGTTGATTATTGCTACACTTTCCATCGTGGCTCGAGTTGCCACACTTCACACATTTGTCGTATCTTTTAGCTCTTCTTTTGGCGGCACTTTTTGACAAGCCGCAGAATGGTGGCAATTGTTCTTTCTTGTGCCACCGTTTTCTTACATCACTTGTTGCTTGGAAAATCTACTCTCGGAGTTCGGTTGGTAATTCAGGCTTTGCGAAATGATAGCAGAGAATCAAATTAAAATCAAAAGAATGCATATCCAGTTCTTTAAGGTCTAGCCGGTAAAAGACCCACTTCTCTCTTTCTTTTTCTTTTCTTCTTTTTCTATTTTTTTCTTTTCTTTTTGTATCAAGACAAATTCTTCAATAATTCTTTTTTCTCAATTTCTTTGAAATAATATTTCTATAAATTCCTTGTAGATAGTTCGGCTGTTTCTTCCTAATACATCCACCTTCTTGTATATTCCAATTGTTTTGAGTAAACAGATTCTTTCCAAAATTGTCTCAATGATAATGAACTTGAAATAACGATATAAGATAATTTTCTCATTTTGAAGACATTCAGCCAATAACCGGTTTTTACGAAAAGCTGGTTGGTTGATAAATGTGAGTAGTAGAAAAGAAAAGGCTAAGACTCAGAGGGCTATCTAGGCGGATAATATTTTTGGGATTTTTGGGTTTAAGGATAATATATAAGGGTAATAAAGTCCTAGGTGCCTCAATCACTTTCATACTTCTAATAGTTCATGGTCTTGATATGTATAAGTCACACACGTTCTAATTATGCATAAAATCCGATGGAATAAACTCTCAATATACCAAATGAAAGAGCATGCGAAAAATAATGATAATAATGCTCGTGAAAAGGCTCAGATTATTCTCACATAGAAACGGATGGAATAGGGTTTAGTGATTTATTATGCATAATATCCATTTATTTCTACTTGCCATGTATTCGTTTTATTTAATTAAGTGCAAACTCAAAGAGATTTTGGTTTTAGGGTTTAAAATTTTATAAAATTTTTCGGGTTTTTCAAAAGGTAGGTTTTTGTAAGGTCTTAGTCAAATGGGCAGAAAATCATAAGTTAAAATTTTACTGCTTTGAGTTTACAAGTAGTCCTGAATCTCTAATTCCCCACCCCACACTTAAAGTAGTGCATTGCCCTCAATGTAAAAATGCATGTAATGGAATGCTATGTAGGAATTTAAAAGCATGAAGTTTTAAGGGAAAAGAAACTGGTACTCCCCTGGCCAATTCGATATATAACCTAAGGCCAAAACTTATTGCTGCTATCAGGTTGTGCCTATCAACTGCTTGTCAACACTTTGCTTTAAAGTCTTTATCTAATTTCTCATAAATTTGATGTCGTTTCCGAATCCTCATGTTGTAGAGATGGAGTGTAACTCCTCAAAGAAGTAGAGAAACTACCTGGTGATGTTATTCTACCTGACACACAAAGGAAAACATTAAAGCAGATAAGAAAAATAAAAGGCAGTAGTTAAGCTACTAAGGTCCTAGTATCGAGAAGGCATACCTGGGGGCTGAAGTATGAGAAACTTAAATTTGGAAAACCAAACCTGAGGTCCGTCCATTCTGCCGTATGCACCAACTTCTCAATTTATTTGTGATCATCGGGTTGCCCCCGGAAGCGACACGTTTATTTAAGGGTCGTTAGCCGGACCCATACGTGCTTTGTGAATTTCCAATTTAGTACTGGTGGAGGAATAATCTGTCAAATGGGTGGCTTGTAATATGGAGAGGTTCATCCAACCCATTCGATAACCATGCGTACAATGATAATTAGCTGATACAGGAATTACTTGCGTCCATCCTAGACCAGCTAGACAGAGAAAAATAGGGTAAAAAGTGTTCAAAATTGAAACGGTCATAACTTGAGCTACGTTTGGAGTTAGAGAGCCCCCGACCTGAGGGGCGGAAAGGTTTCATAAATCCTCCATTAAGTGACCCAATTTCATAAATCAAAGATTTTCCCCAATTTTCTATTTTTAATACCTTCAACTTTTTATGCTAAAAAAGGGTGAATAATTGATTTATGTATTTTCAAAGTATATTTTTAGTTTTAATTTTAGTTTGGATGGATCGATTTAAAATTTTGAATTTTTTTGTAAAACTGTCAAATTTAGAATACTCTATAGAAGAGCAGCTAAAGAAAATAGTGTAAGTAAATCACACCACCAACATTTGAAATTTCCTGGACCAAACTTCAACCAACCCATGTAGTGAAGGAGACGGTCACCCCGGTATGATAATTTTGTCACGTAATTTTCGTTAGATGAACGTTGCTTCTTCCATGAGAAGTGGTCCTCAGAGTGATGTGCTCTATCCTGTGGCTTATATGATTCATGGAAAGATTCACTGATATGCTTGGTCACAGGTCAGCTATCACTGTTGCAAGGAAGAGGTCCCACCATTGTCATTTGTTTGCTGGTTAATACTCCCTCTTGCATAATCTCCTCCTGGATGTTGGTCTCACAATCTGGTTCTTCATATGATGTTTTCTCTGAAGTGACAGGAACTCCAGACTGTTCCATACATCCTTCTTGTGCTTCCATATTTAGGATTTCCCCCAATTCTTCCTTAGAGCTTCATTCTTCTAACTCCTTTGATTGTTTAGCTTCCAGCCTCTCAGAAAAAGTCAGGAAGTGATTGTAAAGTTGAAGTAGCCCTTTCTTCTGAATCACCTGGTCTCACTTCCAACTGATCCATGCTTGTGAAGCTGGAAGGTTCTTGCTCCTTATAGTCACTTAATCCTACTAGAGATGTTGGAGTTATAACTTCCAATTTTTGGACTCTAAAGAGATCATCTTGTTGTTCAGTTGGGAAGCTCTTTAGGATTTGAACCTTAATTTTTTCCAAATGACGAAACACTGTTGTTTAATTGCAGAGCTCTTTAGGAGTTGAAGCTTACTTTCTTCCAAATGATGAAACAGGTTTCCTAGGGTCCATGAGTCAGAATCTAGAGCTGAGTTTTGAATTTCTTGGGGCAGTGTGGTTTCTTCATATGGTTGCCAGTAGGGTTGGTGAAAATCTGTGAAATACCATTGATAGTGATAACAATCATGAGTGTAGTAGGCTTCCCCACATATCTCACACCAAACCTTCAAATAGTGGTACTCATACTCGTAGTGATATCCTTCATAACAACAATCGTAGTTGTTATCCATGAAAGTTGCTGTAAAAAACAAACAAAATAAACCATAAAAATATATGTTAAGGTTAAAAAGGCTAATCTGTTAACTTGAATCTTTCTTGAAATCACCGTGTCCCCGACAACGGCGGCAAAAACTTGATGTGTCGTTTTTAATATATAAAAATATACTATATTTTTATGATGGTTTACGAGATCAGGTTTTAAATTTATAAAATTATAATTACTTTAACTTAAAAACACACACAATTGGCAAGTGTACCTATGGCAGCGTAATATAGTTTAGGTAATAACCAATTATCGAACCAATGAACACGTTCGAGTTCCAGTACTCAACTTTTGTTATCGTTTAGCCGGATCAATTAGCGAGTGGGTTTTGTGTGCTTGTGAAGCAGAATACTAAATGACAGAAAAGTAAATAACGGTAAAGTAAATAACAGAAAAGTAAAAATGTGCATGATGTGTGTAACAGGAATGTAAATAGCCGAATAGTAAACAACAACAAAGTAAATATCTCGGAAATGATTATGTCACGAAGAGTATTGCTTCGGGCTTCGAATTAGTTTGGTACGTGATAGTGTTAAGTTAACTAATCCAATGATATGACTACTACAAACTTGTGACCCGGGTCACCGCTGGAGCCTCGTCCTCACAACATTTGATTCACGAATTAAAATCTTTAAATTAAAATAGTAGTGCCTCCCTTTAGGGACAACAGTTACCCTCAACCCTTCGAATGGTCATCTCCGGGTTAGTTTAAGACATCGAACGTAAATGCTTTGTATTAAAGTTAAATAGGTGATTACACTTTGTTCACCAGGAGGTGATGTAACAATGGGACCGAGTAGTAAGACGTACCGTTCCCAACATGAGTTCACCATTTTTTGGTCGCATAATAAGTTCGTGTAAAGACGTACGACCTTACTAATGTTGACCAAGCCTTGGCTTATCAATCTCTGCTTGTATAAAGACGTACAAGCTTCAAAGGAAGTTTGATTTAAAAAGGTTTTGCGATCCTACACTTTAAAATCAAGAACACTCACAAATATAAAGACGGATTTAGACAATAATAAATCCCACCAAATGGTGGTTTTAAGGACGAATAATTAAAGACATTAACATACCACTAGATTAATACGTCAAACATTAACATGCACCAAACATCATCTTCACCCTAGCAATACAGGAAGTTTAGCCACGAATGGCCATGCTAACTAGCATAACGCTGAGTTTCGTAGGCTCCCCTATTGCGGAACAAGGGGGAAGAGCCCCTCTACTCACTACTACTCTAATACTGCTAGAAACGAACTATTTTCTCTATCTTTGGTTGTGTTGTGGAGTGTGGAATGAAGAACCCAAGCCATCTATTTATACGCCTCAAAATGAGCAATGCACGGTCGTGCATTGGATTGCACGGGCATGCAAACACATCGGGAATAAAACAGGGTACAAGTGACAGTGTACTAGACCCTTGGAGAGCAAGTTGGGCATTGCACGGTCGTGCAATGGGATGCACGGCCATGCATCCCCTTCTTGCCTCCAATTTTGTCTTTTAGCTGCTTGTTTGACTGGCTGTTGACCTGGTTTGACTTCTTGGGGGGTCAAAGTTCGGGTTTGGTCCTCCAAAAGCTTGATTTCTTCATGTTTTAAACTGGTTTTTGCTTTGTTTATCTTAGGACACCGAATAACCTGCAATTATGAAATATTAACGCATTAAGTAACAATTGCAAGGCTTTTGTTTGATTAGTACCATAATTTGGGGATTATTATGCATGCAAAACATGTATAACTTACGGCATATCAGTAGCCTTGACTTTACCCTTTCTAATTCCTGATGAACACGATGTCTTCCCGGTAAGACACATTCTTAGTCGACCTTCTGCATCTAACCGTTATGGTTCTCATCATCCTACATGAACTACCTTATCAAGCTCAGAGTTATCCACAGAAGACTCCATTGCCATAAATTCATCTCCTTGTTAAGGCTGTCTACTCTGTCATTTAGACGGTTATTATCGATCATCTCGCGACTGTTTGGATCATTGTGTGTACCTCATAAGCTACACATGCCTTACTTCACATTGTTGGTCAAAACTTTTCCTTCACATTCATTCTGAACAAACAATTCTTGGGTTGGATCTGGTTTCATTTGGTTTAGCCTGCACGCCCTAGCTAACATCGTGGTTCCTGTTACTTGTTGTTGTTGGTATCTCTATCTTCTCGTTTCAGGCGATACTCATATTAGTTGTCTGTGTCGTCTTCTACATGGAGAGATGCCATTTGTGCATTCGTGCACTCATATATTTTTGGACATACATTTGTGTGGTTATTTCCTTCATACTCATGCATACTTCGACAGTAGACCGATTTTTATTCATCATAACGCGTTTATGCTAAGCGTAGTCCACACTAGCTCCTTGGCATTCTTCATACGTATTCTCGTCTGTCTTGGGTAAAATCAAAGTGTCACTCCTCATCTTGCCCATGTTTCGTACTTGCTGAAATCATTCACCTTTGTAAAGTACACCATCTTTGTCATTGCTACTATCACCAATTGGTGTTCATAAATCTCTTAAATCACTAATCGGGTGACTAGTGTCTCGTAGTGATAGTTGAGTACTTGGATCAACTCTGATACGTAAGCATTAATCAACATCATAAGATTCTCTATCATGCACGTGCACCTGTAAATTCACAATTACGCGGATCCAAACGTAATTGTCAATTTAGCTTACTCGAGCACCACAGTTCCTCTTATAACATTTCATAACACTCGCGTCTCCTAAAAGTTGAGATGTTGCCCCGGTATTCTTCTCCCTTCACTACGCATCAAATTTTGAAGCGTGACCCTAGACCGTTCACTACTGACATGTTTGGTCAATTAACGTACATGCATCTTGCTCCCCTTACAGCTAAAAAGCTCCTTCTCGTACCTCCTTGAAAAACTTTGCATGATACAGTGAACCTCTAACTCGAGAGTTATCAACAATACCTCCTCGATACCTCTTACCAATCCCGCGCTAAGTCCACACAACTGATGACAACTCGGAACAACTCAGACGGTCAATAGTTAATAACACGTCTGTTATTAACTATTACTTCACGCATGCGCTCTAGCCGCCTTCCAGCATGTGTCCTTTGCATATATATATATATATACTCGCTCCTTCCTTTACTTCCGTACTTGTGACCATGTTGATCGTGCATGGTATGCTACTACTATGCATAAACCTCATTATCTAAGTTAAAGGCATTCTACATACTACTCGAAGAAGATGTTGCTGGCCTTGAGCTATCCGTACTAGCATCCGTCACTTGGTCACATTCACAGTTTAAGTTCAGACACTGGGAGTGTCCAAATCTCTCAAAGTATTGCTCTGATACCAACTTGTAAGGCCCCAAACTCGGGAGGCCTCACTTGTTGGATTTACTCATTCATAAACAGTTCTTAAACATGAATATCAAATAATGCTGTGGAAAAATTTCATTCAAACATAACATAAACTTGTTCATCGTATCAAAACATTAACATTTTTCTGAACATAACCGTAACATAAACGTAATCGTAAACGGGATGTCAGTCTTCATAATCAGCCGGGTAACTCTTCTCGCTTGCCAGGCAACACCGTTCGTCGCCCATACATGTCCTTAACCTCAATGTGCATACTAAAAGTCAGCTACGCTGGTGAGTTCTAGCTTTACATAAAACATTAACATAAACATTTGCCAAAAACATAACATTCATTCATTTAACAAAAGCGTACGTAAAACATACAATAACATAACATTAAACATAAGTCAACGAGTATATCGAATATGCGTGTTCTCATAACCGTCAATTCCATTAACCGTATACTGTGGAGAAACCCCGATGCACGCCACCACTAGGCCCTTCAACACCATACATTACCTGTAGGCAAAGAAACCTAGGGCCCGATACCTCAAAGCTATTCGACACTAGAACCTTAGGTATGACACCACAAGGATACACACACCTTCACCTTAAGCACTGTTCCCTCGCAGGGAATAGTACCTTCATTTGGGATCCCGGTAATCCCATGGCAACCGTCGTCACCCCTTTATCCACCCAGTTGTATAACCGTTTGCTGACCACAAAGGCCCATGTATAGGTATAGCAAACCTTCGCGTCCAATACGCCCAGTCTCATCTGGATTCCTAACCTAGACACGATCCCAATGCACGGTCGTGCAATACACATTTTGAATCCTATAAATAGATGGCTTGGGTTCTTCATTCCACACACCACAAGATACACTACCACAGCTCATGATTGTCTGTTTCTGTAGTTTAGAGTAGAGAGGCTCCTCCTCTTTGTCCGTAATAGGGGAGCCTACGAAACTCAGTGTTACGCTAGTTAGTATCGTCCTTCATGGCTAAACTCTTTGTATTACTACGGTGAAGATGAAGTTTGGTGTATGTTAATGTTTAACGTATTAATCTAGTGGTATGTTTATGTCTTTAATTATTCACTCTTAAAACCACCTTCTAGGTTATTATCTTCTAAACTTGTCTATACACTTGTGAATGTTCTTAATTTTGAAGAGTAAGACCGTAAAACATTTTTAATCTAACTTCTCTTGAAACTTGTACGTATTTATACAAGAAGATTTTGATAAGTCAAGGCTTGGTTAATACTAAAAAGGTGGTACGTCTTTATAAGAACTTGTTATGAGACCAAGAATTGGTGAACTCACGTTGGGAACGGTACGTCTTTATACATGGTCCCATTGTTGCACCACGACACAGTTAACAAAGTCTAATCACTCTTTTACTAATAATACTTAAGCCTTTAAGTTCAATGTCTTAAACCAACTTGGAGATAGCATTCAAAGAGTTGAGGGTAACGTTGTCTCTAGCGGGAATCATTAGCATTTTATTATTAAAGATTATAATTAGTGAACCAAATGTTGTGAGAATGAGGCTCTAGCGGTGTACCGTTCACACATTTGTATTATTCATACCACCGGATTAGTCAACTTAACATTATCATATACCAAGCGGATTTGAAGCCCAAATCAATACACTTCGTGACCTGATCATCTTCGAGATATTTACTTTCTTGCTATTTACTAATCTGCTATTTACATTTCTGCTACACACTTCACGCACATTTTTACTTTTCTGTCATTTACTTTACCGTCATTTACTTTTCTGTCATTTACTTTTCGGCTTCACAAGCACACAAAACCCACTCACTAATTAAAACGTCTAAACGATAACAAAAGTTGATTATTGGAACTCGACCGTGTCCATTGGTTCGATACTTGGTTCTTACCTAAACTATATTACGTTGCGATAGGTACACTTGTCTATTGTGTGTGTTTTAAGTTTGAGTATTTATCATTTTAGTTATAAATTTAAAACCTGATCTCGTGAAACCAACATTTCCAAAACAAATATATATTAATATATATTTTATATATTAAACACACGCTATCAATTTTTTAGCGCCGTTGCCGAGGACACGGTTGTTTAAATAAAGATTTAAGTTAACGGATTAGCTTTTTAACCTTAATATTTTCCATCTGTTTTTATGTTACGTTTGTTGCAGGTAGTGTATGATCCATAGCTCCACTACTGGTTTATATTAACCTTTAGCAGAGTGATATGCTCTAAATTATACATGTTTTGCATGCATAATAATCCCCATATTATGGTACTAATTGATTAATAACCATGCAATTGATACTTAAAACGTTTATATTTCATAATTGCAGGTTATTCGAAGTCTTAAAGATAAACAAAGATAAAATCAATCAAAAACACCAATAAATCAAGCTTTTAGAATGATCATTCCCGAGCTTTGACCCCCAAGAAGTCAACCAAGGTCAACAATAGTCAACAAGCAACTAAAAGACAAAACTGGGCAGAAGGGGAGGGATGCACAGCCGTGCATCCCAATACACGGGCATGCATTGCACTCCCTTGCTCCCCAAGCCCCAGTACACTGTTTTGTGTACTCTTTCAAACTAAACGGAGTTTCGAATGACGCAATTCGACTCCGAATGTTTCTTTTTTCCTTAAGGTAACGAGTTAAGACATGGCTAAATTCTCTTCCTACCGGGTCAATCACTACATGGGATGATCTAGCTCAAAAATTCCTATCAAAATACTTCCCTCCAGCAAAATACTTCCGGCCAACGACCCTTAAATTGGGTTAATTGGTGTGGTGATTATGGTTAAAAGTTGTATAGAAACCTTAATCTAGTGTTGTAAATGTTGGAGAATCATGTTGTACATGATTTTAACATCCAATTTAAGAATCTTAAAAACTAGGGTTATTGAGGTAAAATTAGGGATTTTGATTGGGGTGTTTAAATGATGAATTGGAGTTTGGTAAGCGTTTATGGTGTTAAGTAAGCACAAAATCAATCAAAAATACTCAATCAAAATGATGAATCAAAAACCTTGGAGAATTGGGTGAGAACCTTAATGAGTCAAACGGGTTGATTTTGATTAATGAGGTTAAAAGCTTGCGTGAAGCTAAATAAACCAAGTTCTAATTGAGGGTGAAGACCATAACATCTTGGGTGGGAGTCAAACCTCAATTAATTGAATTATTAGGGATTTTACTTGAATACTAAGTGAGTGGGTTGTTTAGGTGATCTAGAGGTGTTAATTGCTAGTTCGAAAGATAAAGCGAAGCCTTCACTAGCTAAAGGTAAGTGTTTTTGCACTTACTTAGTATTTGATATGTAGTGAGATTACATAAGTAGATAGTATGTTGTTTGGATACTTACTTATGTGTTGTTGAAATCCGGTGGCCTTGAAGTGTAAGAATTTCTTAGGTATAAATCGATGATCTTGAAGTGAAATACTTCATGGGTATATACTTGGAGTGAAGTACTCCATGGGTGGGATTGGAAGCATATATTTCATTAATTAGTAATAGATATAATGGTAGATACATGTAAATAGGAAGTTTAAATTCTATTCATGTATTTTATGTTGTGGAAATTTGACTTATATGGTAAAATTAGTGTATTTGACTTATGTGGTAATGAGTCAAACTAAAATGTGGAATGTGGTGAATTTGGTGTATTTGACTTATGTGGTAAAGAGTCAAACTAAAATGTGGAATGTGGTGAATTTGGTGTATTTGACTTATGTGATAAATAGTCAAACTAAAATGTGGAATGTGGTAAAATTTGGTGTATTTGACTTATGTGGTAAAAGTCAAACCATTGTGCAATAATGATTAAATTGGTGTAAATTGATTTAATGTGTTATAAGTCAAACCATTTGTGTAATAATGGTGATTTGGTATATTAACAGGACTTCTATGTGTATATATTTGTCTAAAAATCGGTCGTTATACATTAAGTACAAAAGAGTATGGTCGGGTTAGTGGGTGATTAACCAACTAATGTATACATACATAGGTGGCGTAATATATGTAGGGTGTTATATATGTTATTTGAAGTCTTTGGGTTCTAATTGACCTACGGGTGGGGATTAGACATGTAAGGGTGTTCATACATGTTATCAGAAAAAGCCCAAACTTCTAATTAGTGTATCTCAGGTTAGAAAATGAATTATGAAAGTCAAAATATATGAGACCTGAGTGTTTCGAGGAGAGGAATCTAAAAATGAAGTATGTGTAGGAGCAGCGGCGGCGTACCATACTCCTAAAAGCTTTTGTTTGACGCTGGAAAATCTGGAAATTTAGGGTTTTAGTCGGTCATTGTTGTAGGGACTTGGGAAAAGTCCCTAGGGCTACTTATCTTTACTAACTATGTTCAAATTGATGTTTTGAATGTGGAGAAAGCTTTGGACTGATCTCGGGTCTTGCATCATGGGGGTTGGATTCTCATGGACGTGTTTAATTTTGTTTTTGTTTAACCTTCTCGTGGGGAGTCTTTACATACTTTTTGGGGACGTTAAAAGATGTGGATAACTTGTTGTTTTTAACTTTTGTCTAAACTACTTTTGTGGAATTAGGATAGTTTAACTCGTGTTTGTAAAACTTAAACATGTGGATATATTAAATGTCCGCACATTTTAAAAGTTTAAATCGGGTTGGATTTTTGGGTGTTACAGTATGTCGGACCTGTCCCGACGACACGAAAGCATATGTCTTCCGGATAGGCTATACCGATGACACGTCGTCGCTAATAGGGTCGATGCTATTACCTCGACGCTAAAAGAGTCTAAGGTCGTCGGGGTAGTTGTGGTCGGGATAGGTGCACTCTATACCGATGACAGGGTCATTTCAAAAATATTTTTGTTGATTACAAATAAATAAATAATAAAAGAATTTTCAACATGCACCGACGACATGTGGTTGGTATAGGGTCGTTCCAAAAAACATTTTTATTGAATAAAATAAATGAATAATAATATAATTGTCATCGGTATAGGAGCACTTTTAAAAAAAATCCAGATTTTTTTTCAGAATAATAATAGTAATAACAAACATGTAAATTGACGACTAATTTTAACTAAAAACAGTTATATAACTAAAAACCATCAAATTACATAATTTAATTAATTTTAATACAAACCGTCAATTTAGAGTAAATTTCGGATTTAGTCCATATGGTTTGCTCAAAATAACTCTTTGAGTCTAATAGTTTCAATTTCATTTTTTGATTCTTTGTGGTTTGTCAATTGTTCCAATCAACTACGCGTCTCTAAAGCCATCCATTTTCTCTGTTAAGTTTTTATGAAAAGACAAAAATACCCCTGGACTAAAATTGTTACTCTAATACCCTTATATGTTTGTATATAAAGACCAATATCTTATATAAACATGTTCTGATGGATTTACAATCTGTTGGCACTTCACCCACAACCCTAGCTGCTCATTAAATGAAAACTAGAAGTTTTGCCCCGTGCTTCGCGATGGCAAGCGGCTTTTAAACGGTTAAGGCGGTGATACTGACGTGGCTAAACAAAAAAAGAAATGTAGTTAGATTAATTTTGCCCCGCGTTCCGCGGCGGGAGGCAGACCTTAAACGGTTGAGGCGGTGACATTAACGTGACTAAACACAAAAAGAACTTGTACTTCAAAATCTAAAAGAAACGTATGAAGTTACGGCTACTCGGTTTTGGATATCAAAACATAGATAAAAGATAGTTAGATAACGGTACCGACTTTTTCAATCGATGTTGGTCTCATTGTTCACGGTACCAGCACGTTACTGTCAAATAACCCACGATACTTAAAATACTCTATTTTGAATACGACAAACAAACAAACAAAAATTATTAAGGAAAAAATCAGATTACATATACTACAGGGGGTAAATTTGAAACTTTAAAACTTGAGGGGGTTAAAGCGAAATTTTATAAGGTTGAGGGGTCGTTTTGCTATTTCACAAAATTAAGGGTTAATATTGTCAATGACAAGTGTCCACCGACACTTGCCTTTAAGTAGAATCATAATTCATTCGACTTTGAACTTTGAACTTTGAACTTTGAACTATCTGTTGGCATTGTTTCAGGACTGAACCACCTATTCACAAAGAAACATTTTAAATGATAATGTTGGTGTTTCAAATTTTCAATATTTACATTTACATAATGCCAGAGTTGCAGAAGGAAGCTATATACCATCTCTTGGGGTGGAGAGACAGCTAAGTAGTTATAACAACAGTAAGATACCCCACCGCCGCCCACTTCCCTTACCTCCGGCGACCCCTACCGCCGCACACTTCACCTTCATCTCTCTCTCTCTCTCTCTCAATCTTTCAGGTGGTTATGGCGCTAGATATGGAGGTGTAGAAGATCCAGACCCAAATCTAAAAGGGGTTTAGTCGGGGGTATTGGTGTTCTCTATTGCCGGAAAAAGAATGAGGGAACACGTTTCCTTGGTGGTCTTGGTGAACGAATCTGGTGGGGAACAGAACTTGCAAGGCTGCCGGCGGGGTCCAGATATGATGGGGGTGTATCTGGGTTTACAAGGATGGCCTGAAAGACGATGGTTGGTTGGAGTTCTTTGATTTGGTTGTGTGGTGGCTTTGATTTGATTCAGTTGTAAGATATAAGGCGGCGGTGGCGGTGGCGGTGGCGGTGGTTTTAGCAGGCGGTGATTATGGTAGAGGGAGAAAGTGAAGAGAGAGGGAGACATATAAGGGTATTAAAGTAACAATTTTAGTCTATGAGTATTTTCATAAAACCTTAATAGAAAAAATGGATAGCGTTAGAGACACGTAGTTGTTTGAGACAATTGACAAACACCAACGACTTAAAAAGTAAAATTGAAACTATTGAACTCAATGCGTTATTTTGAGCAATCCACAAGGACTAAAACCGAAATTTACTAGTAAAAATTATAATAACAAACTAACGAATTATCATAATCTTTGTCTTGGTTAGGCGACCCGCGTTTGTTAGATTTTAATTCATTGATCTCGTCTTGCATCCGTTTCATGTTTTCATTTATTTGACGGATAGTTTCTTGCATGTTATTATATGTTGGAAATTTTGGACATAATAATTATTTGTATTTGCTACTAATATAATTATTAATTACTATGTGTGTGTTCTACTACGTGAGAGGATCACAATGAACTAAACCATGTCCAAACCGGAGCTAAGACGAATGAAACATCGATATTCCAAGTTGTGTGTTTGAAACTTAATGTCATGTGGACGGGACGGGGGGCGACGACTCGCATCACCGCGAGTTGCTTGAGAGCCGCCTTAATAATTTTGACCCGTGTCGCGTGGTCAGATGGCTAGTCGAGACTATGGCTATGTCTCTTGAAATTCCATCACTTAATTTGAATTAGAAGAGTATTAATTCAATTAAGTGACCATTTAAATCGAATTAATTAAGTATTATTTCTATTATGTAAGACCTTTCATCAGGTCTAAATTTCATGTATAAATACAATGCTTTTGAGCCTTGTTGAGACACCCGAAAAATTTGTTCACATGTTTCAGAGATCTCACAAACAATCAATCACATTTCTTTCGGTCGTGGACCTTGACACGCTTATGTCAGGTATAGTTCGGATGCTTGGTTAAACTCCGGCAGTGCATCTGCTCCGGCTATTGTATCCCAGGAGATAGACAGGTTTCACCTGGGTGGCCCGAAATATGTTTTAATGGACCTCTGTTGAACAGAAATCATCAGCCACCATACCCGGTGTTTTTTGTTTCATTCATTTTGTTATGCTTCTTCTCCCTTTCTGTACTGTATTGTAATTCGAATTATTGAATAATAAAAGTTCTCTATTTTATGAACCGTTTTCCTACAAACTTAAAACAGATTTTAAAACAACTGTTCATTGTTTAAAAATATCCGAGTTACAATTAGTGTTTGCAAACTTTGTGTAAGTTTGTTAATTGGTTTTTGTAAACCAAACCTTTCCATTTCATTTGGTTTTTTGTAAACCTTAATGGTTTGGTGAATGTGTAATTTCTAACATTTGTTAGAAGTCTTGTGGTCATCTATAAAAACACTTTATGTAAATGATTATGTGGTATTTATTTAAATATTTTGTGTAAACATTTGATAGATAACTCTCGTTATCTTACTTATGAGAAACGTGTAGTTTAACATGTGTGATTCTAACTAAGTGTTAGAAGAAGATTTGGTAAAAGTAAATGATTATACAATTCCTATGGATATACTTAATTTCCATTTAACACGGTGGGGTTTCAAACCGGGAGTCAAACTACCTTGTAATTTCACACTAACTTTGCAATAAATATGAGTTTGAAAAACTTATGGAGTGTTTAAATATTAAAATCTTGAGTAAATTACAAATGGAAACAACTTTGTGTTGTTGTAAACAGTTTGAACTGTTCAAATGATTTTACTTGTGTGAACTATCAACTTGTAGTTGTCTCGTTTCAGATTTGTGACTGTGAAATATGGACATGATGATATTAGTGGATGGAGTTCCACTAAGGGAGTATCATAGGACATGCTTGAAGAAGATATCATTGGGATTACTTCGGGTCTATGTGAAAATACACAAGTTATTGTTTGTCGTGGCCGGTTCTTAATGACGGGTTCCACTATTCATGCGTGTTCTAGTCGGCCCGGACTTAAGAACTATCATGCTATAGAAAGAAGCGTGATAATGGTTGACGGACAAAAGCAATAGGGATTGGAACTATGGAGCTGCAAATGTCTTCAGGATGTTCCCTAACCTTGAAAGATGTTATACATGTCCGTGGCATCAATAAGGGTATAATATCTGCTAGCAACTTAAACAGTGAGGGGTACTCGATGTTATTTGCATCTGCAGATAAGTGGCACATGTTTCGTCAAAGGGGATCCCAATCCTTTCGTGCGATTGGAACCATACCGGGTGTGATGTATCGACTAACTCTATGGAATGATGTGTCAAACGTTATTGATGTATCTAATGATGAAAGTGTTGGCAATAATAACACTATATGATACTATGATTTGGTCAATCTTGTATCTGCTAAAATAATTATTCATAAAAGTTTTGCATTTCATTGTTTTAGTTTTTTTTTTGTATTAGTGTATGTGTTCAACATCTTAGGATAACACGCACATTTGATATAAAAAGTAAATTAACTAAGCATGACATGCCGTAATAAACTTTTATAAAATAATTTTAAATGGATAGTGCAAGAAGAGATTTGCATGAGTACAACTTGCGAGTTGCTACATTGACTAAATAATACATCAAATGTCATAATATACAGAGAGGAAATAAATAAATATGAGACAGTCATGTCCTTGAAAATTATTAAGTGTGAATTATAACACATGAACTAATATGTGTTAATGAAGACTTTATACCTTTGGAAATTCACTAAGTGTGAATTATAACATATGAATTAATGAGATATTTGAATCCTTGAAAATTCATGAATGGATCGCTAAGTGAAAGCAGTATATGTTATTGTAGGAAACTTGTAAGATTCGCTCCGAGAGATCTACATGTAGATGCGTCTATCACCTTAATGTTGTTAGAACTATGTGAAGGAATTTACCTTCGTTTTGGGATAGTATCCTAAATATATATAACTTCAAGAAAACAACAAAGCAAGTGTGCAAATCACTTAAAGTCAAATGAGTTGAATGTCATGTTGTTAAGTATCATGTTCACCAAAGTTAATCGAGTTAAGACTTATGGTTAAGTGCTTATGAATTAATGGTGAAGCCTTTGAGATTAAAGGTAAACAGGTTATGTTCCTAACTTGAATGAAGAATAAGTCTCATGACTTGTCTAAACTGAGGCATGAATGTTGACAAGGAATATTATGATATCCCTTAGGGTTGTGAAGAATCAGAATGATGCATCTTCTGTTCACATGCTTGAGTATTGTAGTCTAAAGCATGCTAGACTAGTATTAGTTAATTATGATGCTCCGAGGAGACAAATTAACTACAAACATTCACTATGTACTTAGACACAAGAAAGAATTTGTTTATGGATAAAAAGATTATCTTCATTCAATATAAGGAGATTAATATAACTTATGAAAAACTTGATTAACTATATCGTGGTAAATGATGTTATCTAGTTTAATGAGGGGAACTCATACTGACTTACACTCTTTCTAAGTATGTGACTTATGACAAGGTTAGTTACATTAGTAAGTGGTGGGAGCTTAAACTAAGCCATGTTTTGCTTTGGTTAGCTCAAAAGCTCTTGTGAGATAATGTAATTTGAGTTGAAACAATGATGAACTCATTAATACAAAGATGTATATCTTTTCATGAGCGTCTAAATGTCGTCGTAAGTGAAGTTTGATCAAATAGCAAGAAATGTGGAGGAAGAAGCCAATTAAGAAACGACCCTTCAGGGTATGCTTGTGTGAGAAGTTTTCTCAACCACATGTAGAAATGGAGAACCTTTTATTACCCCATGTGAATGTTATCCAATAACACTTAAATATGGGGGTGACTTGCATTTGAATCTGGAAAGTTTGGCAATAAGTATTTGGTAATCCAAATTTATATTGCAAACGCGTGACCAAGTGGAGTACAAAAAGGTCATAAGGAGTCTATCTAATGTAACTAGTTACATGACTCCATGGCAATTGGCTAGAATCTTGTTTGTTGTCTGATACCAAAGGTATGTTCTCCTTGAGAAAAAAATGTATAATTCTAAGACGAAATTATGACTAGATCTAGAAGAGATCTAAGATTATAGTCTTAAAAGCATACAATGGCAACAATAACTTATGAGTTAAGAACACATAATGACAACGGTCTTGTGGTGAGTTAGTTTCGCTATGTGGACGAGATCCTTGAAAAGGTTTAATGCGGAGGACACTGGTGTAGCTCAAACTCCCATTGACACAACCCACCATCTGTCAAAGAACAGAGGTGACGGTGTTGCTCAACTGGAGTATTCAAGGATAATTGGTAGTCTTATGTATCTCATGACATGTACTCGGTGAGACTTAGCATATGCTGTGAGCAGGCTAAGTAGATATACTAGTAATCCTAGTTCTAAGCATAAGGTATTTGAGATACACGAGTAGTTATGGACTGCATTATGGCCAAAATCTAACGGTTGTGGAACGATGCAGTGATGCTAACCAGATATCTGATATAAAAGATTCCAAATCCATGAGTGGTTATAGGTTTACCCTTGGAAGAGCGGCTATATCTGGGAAATCGTCTAAGAAAACTCTCATAGCTAGATCTACCATGGTATCTGAGTTTATCGCGGTAGACAAAGCTGGAGAAGAGGCAGAATGGCTACGTTAATTCTTGGAATATGTTCCAGGATGGCCAAAGCCTGTTTTGGCTATTTGTATACATTGTGATTCCCAATCGGCTATTGGTAGAGCTCAAAGTGCAATGTATAATTGAAAATCAAGGCACATACGACGTAGCCACAACACGATACGACAACTGCTCTCAATAGGGGTTATCGAGATTGACTATGTGAAGTCAAAGGATAACATTGTGGATCCGCTTACAAAAGGCTTAAGTAGAGAGTCAGTATATAAGTCTTTGAGAGGAATGGGACTAACGCCCTTGGACTAAGTTAGTACAAAGGAAAACCTATCCTTGAAAATTGGAGATCCCATGATCTAGGCTCAATAGGACAACCTAATTGTACGAACTCGGATCACTGTGGGGGTGCACCCCAACATATGAAGGGAGTTCCATACTTCCTAGTCCATTCCTATAATAAATCAATGATATCAAAGGAGGTTAAGCATACTGCTTTTAATGATTTGAATAAATTCACCTATGCGAGAGAGTAGTGGGGTTGCTTTGAATGGAATTATGGGGGTGCAAATCCTAGAGCCCTCACAGAACCAGGCTAGTGTTCCATGACCATAACGGACACGACAATGAGGTGTTAACCAGATTAGGAAGAGTATTGTGTGAAATGTACTAACGTCTACGTCAAAAGGGGCTGGCTCAAGGACACCGCGTCTACTAACCGCTAGGAGACGCAGAATATTTCACAAAGGAGGGTTCAAAGGGAACACCTACTTCTCCTGCATTACTCAACCGCTGTAATTATATCTTAACACTTGAGTGTATAGGATCGATCTCCATTCATGTGGGGGATTGTTGGAAATTTTGGACATACATAATTATTTGTATTTGCTACTAATATAATTATTAATTAGTATGTGTGCATTTTACTACGTGAGAGGATCACAACGAACTTAACCATGTCCAAAACGGAGCTAAGATGAATGAAACATCGATGCTCCAAGTTGTGTGTTTGAAACTTAATGTAATGTGGACGGGGACGGGGGCGATGACTCGCATCACCGCGAGTTACTTGAGAGCCGCCTTAATAATTTTGACCCGTGTCGCATGGTCAGATGAAACACCCTACTTATTTTATTATTTTTATCAGAGTTTAATGCGGAAAACGGTCCTAGATTAACAAAACCTTGCCATAAAATGGCTAAGGTATCTTTTTCATTATAATATTATATTACATAAGATAATACATTTACGTAACACCCCAATGTTTAAAGAAATATAAGTGGAAGGACTAAAGTTGTCATTTGATAAAACCCTATGAGGTTAAAAGACATTATATTAAAGTATAAGGGGTTAAAGTTCTATTGAATCAAAGTTCAGGGACTAAAAGTGAAAATTTATGAAAGTGGATAAATGTCGGACAGACATCTGTAGAGATATCGGTTCGCTATGTAGAGGGCAAGGAATCAATCTGGAAGTGACACGTGTCGGTGACTAATCACTGAAGACTGACACGTGGAAGATCGATGTCGGACCGACATGGGATCCATTGCGGTTCGCTAGCCACAATTCATTCATTTCGGACCGACATGAGAAGTATAACGGTCCGTTATGTGCCCACTAAGCAAAAATACACCGCCACACTAGATAGCGGACCGACGTGTGTAGGGATAGCGGTCCGCTATGGACCTGTCGGGCAACCTATAAATAGATGGGACTTGTGATCGATTTTGAAGCATCCCACACAGCAAAACACACTTAGAAACACACACTTAACCCCGGTAAGCGTGCCAAGGAGCCCCGGTTCACGTAGAGAAGTTAGGTTTCCAGCTTTTCAACCCCAATACATAGGAAATAGTTCTGAGGTAAGGTTCTTCCTAGTTCCTAATGACTTGGTTAAGCTAGGAACTTATGGTTAAGTAATGTTGTAATGACTTAGGGTCATTGTGCTATTTACATTAGCACGACAGAATTGGGTGAAGGAGAAGGAAGTTAGAGGTGAGTTCTATGAGGCCCATTTTAAATGTTTTACTTAAATGTTTTGGGCCGATATGCATGCTAGAAAGATTTACATAAATGCTATATACCTTACTTTACATATTTGGGATAGCATTTATGTTGCAAGAGGTTATGTATGAAAGATGATTAAATCTCAAAACTAAGTAACAGAGTACTCATGAAACATCAAAGAAGTGTTGGGTAACCATCCAACCAGTATGTAGTTATCTGGCAAACAGAATGTTCTGTCTAAGGAAAGAGTGTTGTATAAATCCCTACTGGACCCGTCATTCTTTCCTGGGAACATCTCTGTTGGAGATACTACTCTGAGAGGATAACCACCTTGTCTTCTTTGATATATCATAGAGAAACCTTTACAAGTATTTAAGATAAGTAATGGTTTTGAAAGAAATGGTTAGAATGGAAGTTTTCCCTTTGGCATGATTTCACATTATAAAGACTATGGAAAGAAAATGGTTTTGACACGTAAAACATTTTATAACTTATCATGGTGTGGCCAGATAAGTAATGGCAGAGAAGTCAAGGTGTTACCTTGACTTGCAGAGCTCTTGACATTTAATGTCTTGACAAAGCATAAAGAGAAAGAAATAGAATTTTTGGCATGTTTTGCCATGTCAAATATTTTGACCATATTGGTCTGTAAAGAAAGAAAGATTTTGCCACGTCTGGCAAAATGCCACATGATATCTTGCAACTTAAGACGTAGAAATGTACTATATTTCTTCGTGGGATGTAGTATAGACACCTTGTGCAAGGGTATGTATAAGTGGTGACGACCGCTTAGAGGTTAACGTGAGCCCAGGAAAGACAAGTGTGCAAGTTTAAAATATTATGTTTGGGCAAGAAGTTAATGTGATGTTTTGAATGTGTGTCATATAAATCCATTTATGAATGAGACAGAGGTCAAAGATAATTTGACAAAAACTTAGAATTCATCAGCGTAATCTGACAAATGTTTTAGCATGTGTATCAGGTAAAGATGTAGCTTCCAGCAATCAAGGAAGGAGGCTAGAATAGAGGCATCTGGCGGGCTATCTGGCATATTTGGCAACTGGCATTAGAATAGTTACGTTATACTTTCTTTAGAATGTACATTAAACAAGTCATGATATGAAATAGTATTTTAAAGACTTTCGCTGTGTATGATCTTTGTTTACTATATGTTCATGAGTAAATCCGACAAGTGGCTGGCATCTCGGTTGATCGGGGATGTGGGTGTCACAAGTTGGTCTCAGAGCTATAGTTTAAGAGATTTAGATACTTACCCAAGTATCTAGACTTAAACTAGGATTAATGGACCATAGGAATTCCAGTAGAAGTTAAGATAGCCTAATGCCAAGTGTAAAAGGAAAAGATATGAGTATTTAGTAAGAACATAATAGAGGATAACTAGAGCACCGAAAGTGGCATAAATAATTAATTTCGTCATGGCCACAGTTATTAATGTTTACAATACACTTGTGTTCTAGCTATTAATCTATCATGTGAATTCTAAAACACTCCATATCTTTTGTAGAAATAGTTGGTAGAGGTAGAGGCAGAAGAGGATGAAGGGTTAATCCCAATACTCCTAGAAGGCAAACACGGTCTACCGTCAATGCCGAACCAGAGATAGAACATGTAGAAAGAGAAGAACATGTAGAAGAGCCTGTGGTAGATCCACAACTTAAGAATCTTGTAGACATGGCTGTTTGCATAGCGTTAGATATGGCCTTGTCAATCTTATTGGCAAGCTTAGAAGAGAATAGAAGGAAGAAAGATGAGACTCAACCCGCCGAAGAAATTAATAATTTAGACAATAAGGATGAGGATGATTTTGATTATGATTATGAATCTGATTATTCATATAAGGCAAGACCTCGGAAGAAAGAAAAGAAGGGATGTCCTTACAAGGCATTCAAAGACGGAAACCCTCCTAAGTTCGAAGGAACGAAGGATGCCACTGTTACTGATCAATGGATAAAAGAGATAGAAGCAGTTATCAAGATCAGTGAATGTAGAGATGATCAAAAGGTCAAGTATGCAACCCACTCGTTTGTTTTAGAAACTTTGTGCTTTTGGGAAAACTTAGTCATAACTTTGGGAGATATAGCTATTGACCGGATGACTTCGGAAGATTTGAAGAGGTTGCTGATAGAGGAGTTCTGTCCAGATATTGAGATGGACAAACTCAAAAGAGATTTTCTTAGACTGGAAGCTGGTAGTATGACTCATCGAGGGTATACTACCAAGTTTAATAGAATGTCACGTTTAGTACCCCACATGATAACCCCTGAATCAGTACGCATTAAGCGGTACGAACAGGGTTTACCATCTGAAATACGGATGTTAGTAAAGACCTCAGATGTAAAAACCTATCGGTCTATCGTACAGCTTGCTTCGACAATGTACGATGAATTCTTCGGTTCCCGCCCTGCGGAATCAAAGAGGAAGTGGTCGGACTTTTCTAAAGGTCAAAATAAAAAGAATGGACGAGGAGGAGGAAGGAAGCAGGAACAGAGTGGTAGTTCTAAATGTACCAAATGTGGTAAAATACACACTGGAGAATGCAGGTATGGAACTAATACTTGCTACAGTTATGGTAAGCCTAGGCATATAGCCACCAATTGCCCAAGTAAATTAGGATTGAGGTGTTACAAGTGCGAGGAACTTGGACACCGAATCATAGAATGCCCAACACTAAAGATTTCAACACTAGTAATAATTAAAGATGGGAAAGAGAAGGAAGATCCAAAGGCCAAAAGTAAGGCCTATACATTAACGACAGAGGAAGCACAAAATCTGCCTGACGTAGTATCAGGTACATTTCTCGTTAATAACGTACCTGCTACTGTGTTATTTGACTCAGGAGCTAGTAGAAGTTTCGTATCTCTAGACTTCTATCCTTACTTAGCTAGACCTACTGTAAGATTAAACGAAAATTTTGAAGTCGAAACGGCTATTGGGAAGACGATGAAGGTGGCAGAAGTCATTTAGGATTGTTTCATCAATCTTGAAGGACATAAATTTTTCGTTCGACTGTATCCAATGATCCTTGAAGGATTTAATGTAGTCTTAGGAATGAACTGGTTAGCGGCAAACGATGCCCAGATCATTTGCAACTAGAAAGCAGTTCAAATGCAGACTCCTAACGGCAATTGGATTACAATCCATGGTGATAAGATAAGACCAGCCATTAAAATCCTCTACGATGAAGGCTGTGAAATTTATGAATCGAGGTAGTGAGACCTACCTGGCTTATACTATTAATTCCAAAGTGAAAACAAAGGAATTAAAAGATGTGCTAGTAGTATGTGACTTTCCTGGTATATTCCCAGAAGAATTACCAGGAATACCTCAAGAAAGAGAAGTGGAGTTTCGAATCGACTTAGTGCCTGGTGCTAAGCCTGTAGCTAAGGCACCATATCGTTTAGCTCCATCAGAAATGAAGGAACTAATGTCACAATTGCAGGAATTGCTAGACAGAGATTTCATAAGGCCGAGTATCTCGCCTTGGGGTGCTCCAGTTTTGTTCGTAAGGAAGAAAGACGGTAGTATGCGTATGTGTATAGACTACCGAGAACTGAATAAGCTTACCATAATGAATAAATATCCATTACCTAGGATCGATGACTTGTTCGATCTATTACAAGGAGCAAGTTGGTTTTCCAAAATCGATCTAAGGTCGGGATATCATCAATTGAAGGTTAGAGACGAAGATATTCCCAAAACAGTCTTCCGTACAAGATATGGACATTATGAGTTCTTAGTAATGTCATTTGGTCTGACTAATGCCCCTGCTGCATAAATGGACCTCATGAATAGGGTTTGTCGACCAATGTTGTACCGATCTGTGATCATGTTCATAGATGATATTCTAATCTACTCAAAGAATGAAGGGGATCATGCATGTCATCTCAAGGAAGTGCTGGAAACACTTAGAAAGGAGAAATTATATGCAAAATTCTCCAAATGTGCATTCTGGCTCCGAGAAGTCCAGTTCTTGGGTCATGTGATAAACGCAGAAGGAATTCTGGTTGATCCTTCAAAGGTAGAGACCGTGATGAAATGGAACCCGCCAAAGACACCTACATAGATACGCAGTTTCTTTGGTTTGGCTGGTTACTACAGAAGGTTTATTCAGGATTTCTCCAAGATTGCAACCCCATTAACAAAAATCACAAAGAAGGAGACAAAGTTTGTATGCGGAGTAGAGCAAGATAACGCTTTTCAAAAGCTAAAGGAAAAATTTGACACAGGCCCCGGTGTTGTCTTTACTAGAAGGAAATGAAGATCTGGTAGTTTACTCTGATGCTTCATATCAAGGACTGGGATGCATACTCATGCAGAGTGGCAAGGTTATAGCCTATGCTTCACGACAACTCAAACCCAATGAAGTTAACTACCCGACCCATAATTTAGAATTAGATGCAGTAGTTTTTGCACTTAAAATATGGAGACATTATTTGTATGGAGTTAAGTGCACTATCTACACAGATCATAAAAGCTTAAAGTATTTCTTTGAGCAAAAAGATCTGAATATGAAGCAACAAAGATGGTTAGAGCTGTTAAAGGATTATGATTGTGAAATCCTGTATCACCCAGGAAAAGCCAATGTAGTGGCAGATGCCCTAAGCCGTAAGGAAGATCATCCTCCTATTAGGGTGAAGTCATATAAGTTAGTTGTAACTCCTAAATTTATGACTCAGCTCAGGAATATCTAGGTAGAAGCGTTAAAAACAGAGAATGTTAAGAAGGAAAGAATGGCTGGACAAGAGAAATACTTGGAAGAAAATGAATATAGGGTTAAGTTTTGATTCGGCTGTATGTGGATACCACATATGGGTGAATTCAGAGTTAGAGTTTTAGATGAAGCTCCAAAATCTCGATATTCGATTCATCCACGTACTACAAATATGTACCAAGATCTACGCCAAGATTATTGGTGGCCCGGCATGAAAGTCGATATCATGAAATATGTGGCTAAATGCTTAACTTGTTCTCAAGTCAAACCAGAGCATCAGAAGCCTTGTGATAGATTACAGCCACTAGATATTCTAGAATGGAAATGGGAACATATCACTATGGACTTCATAAATAAGCTACCGAAAACAGCTAAAGGTTACAATACCGTATGGGCAATAGTGGATAGGCTAACTAAGAGTGCTCACTTTTTACCAATACATGAAACTTACTCTTCAGAAAGGTTAGCAGAAGCATTTATCAAAGAAATTGTTTCACGGCATGGAGTGTCGGTTTCAATTGTATCTGACAGAGACACACGTTTCTCATCACGTTTCTGGAAGAAGTTCCATGAATAGATGGGAACTATGTTGTTGATTAGTATGACATATCATCCTCAGACGGATGGTCAGATTGAAAGAACGATTCAAACACTTGAGGATATGCTGCGTGCTTGCATTATTGACTTCGGTGGAAGTTGGGATAGTCATCTACCTTTGGTAGAATTATCGTATAACAATAGCTATCATGCAAGTATTGGAATGCCACCATGCGAAATGTTATACGGAAGAAGATGTAGAACTCCCATCTGTTGGGGACAGGTTGGACAAACAGAACTTGGAAGCAAAGAAATTGTCCATGCAACACGTATAAAGTTAGATCATATTAGAGCTCTCCTAAAAGCCGCACACGACAGACAGAAGTCTTATGCAGATAAAAGGTGAAGGCCCATAGAATTTCAAGTTGGAGATTTTAAACTGTTGAAAGTAGCTCCATGGAAAGGAATCATTAGATTCAGAAAGAGAGGGAAGTTGAGTGCAAGGTTTATTGGACCATTTAAGATTATGGCTCGAGTAGGGAAAGTTGCTTATACACTGGAATTGCCAGAAGAGTTGAGTGGAATTCACTCGAAATTTCATGTATCACACTTGCAAAAGTGTTTGGAATATGAAATCTCTCATGTAACAATGAATGATATAGAGGTAGACAAAAGATTAAATTATGTTGAGAAGCCAGTGGCTATACTCGATTGGAAGGAAAAGAGATTACGAAACAAAGTGATCAGGCAAGTGAAAGTTCAGTGGCAAAACCGAAAGGGATCTGATGCCACATGGGAAACATAGGAAGAAATGAGGCAGTCTTATCCCTACTTATTCGAGTAAGTAATAGGTTTCGAGGACGAAACCTTTGTAAGGGGGGTAGATTAGTAACACCCCAATTTTTAAAGAAATATAAGTGGAAGGACTAAAGTTATCATTTGATAAAACCCTAGGAGGTTAAAAGAAATTATATTAAAGTATATGGGATTAAAGGGCTATTGAATCAAAGTTCTGGGACTAAAAGTCAAAATTTATGAAAGTGGACACATGTCGGACCGACATCTGTAGAGATATCGGTCCGCTATGTAGAGGGCAAGGAATCAATCAGGAAGTGACACGTGTCGGTGACTAATCATTGAAAACTGACACGTGGAAGATCGATGTCGGACCGACATGGGATCCATTGCGGTTCGCTAGCCACAATTCATTCATTTCAGACCGACACGAGAAGTATAACGGTCCGTTATGTGCCTACTAAGCAAAAATACACCGCCACACTAGATAGCGGACCGACGTGTGTAGGGATAGTGGTCCGCTATGGAGATGGCAAGGAATCAACCGGGAAGTGACACGTGTCGGGTGACTAATCACTGAAGACAGACACGTGGAAGATCGATGTCGGACCGACATTGGATCCATTGCAGTCTGCTACCCGCAATTCATTCGTTTCGGACCGACTTGAGAAGTATTACAGTCCGTTATGTGCCCAATAAGAAAAAATACACCGCCATACTAGATAGCGGACCGACGTGTGTAGGGATAGCGGTCCGCTATGGACCTCTCGGGCAGCCTATAAATAGATGGGACTTGTGATCGATTTTGAAGCATCCCACACAGCAAAACACACTTAGAAACACACACTTAACCTCGGTAAGCGTGCCAAGGTGCCCCGGTTCATGTAGAGAAGTCAGGTTTCTAGCTTTTCGACCCCAATACACAGGAAATAGTTGTGAGGTAAGGTTCTGCCTAGTTCCTAATGACTTGGTTAAGCTAGGAACTTATGGTTAAGTAATGTTGTAATGACTTAGGACCCCGATCCCAGTCATTGTGCTGTTTACATTAGCAAGAAAGAATTGTGTGAAGGAGAAGGAAGTTAGAGGTGAGTTCTATGAGGCCCTTTTTAAATGTTTTACTTAAATGTTTTGTGTCGATATGCATGCTAGAAAGATTTACGTAAATGTTATATACCTTACTTTAAATATTTGGGATATCATTCATGTTGCAAGAGGTTATGTATGAAAGATGATTAAATCTCAAAACTAAGTAACAGAGTACTCATGAAACATCAAAGAAGTGTTGGGTAACCATCCAACCAGTATGTAGTTATCTGGCAAACATAATGTTCTGTCTAAGGAAAGAGTGGTGTATAAATCCCTCCTGGACCCGTCATTCTTTCCTGAGAACATGTCTGTTGGAGGTACTACTCTGGGAGGATAACCACCTTGTCTTCTTTGATATATCATGGAGGAATCTTTACAAGTATTTAAGATAAATAATGGTTTTGAAAGAAATGGTTCGAATGGAAGCTTGCCCTTTGGCATGGTTTCACATTATAAAAACTATGGAAAGAAAATGGTTTTGATACGTAAAACGTTTTACAACTTATCATGGTGTGCCTAGATAAGTAACGGCAGAGAAGTCAGGGTGTTACCTTGACTTGCAGAGGTCTTGACATTTAATTCTTGACAAAAAGTAAAGAGAAAGAGATATAATTTTTGGCATGTTTTGTCATGTCAAATATTTTAACCGTATTGGTCTGTAAACAAAGAAAGATTTTGCCACGTCTGGCCAAATGCCACATGATATCTTACAACATAGGACGTAGAGATGTACTACATTTTTTTGTGGGATGTAGTATAGACACCTTGTGCAAGGATATGTATAAGTGGTGACGACCACTTGGAGGTTAACGCGACCTCAGGAAAGACAAGTGTGTAAGTTTAAAATATTATGTTTGGGTAAGAAGTTAATGTGATGTTTTTAATGTGTGTCATATAAATCCATTTATGAATGAGACAGAGGTCAAAGATAATTTTACAAAAACTTAGAACTCACCAGCGTAAGCTGACAGATGTTTAAGCATGTGTATCAGGTAAAGATGTTGCTTCCAGCAGTCAAGGTAGGAGGCTAGAATAGAGGCATTTGGCGGGCTATCTAGCATATTTGGCAACTGGCATTAGAATAGTTATGTTGTACTTTCTTTAGAATGTACATTAAACAAGTTATGATATGAAATAGTATTTTAAAGACTTCCGCTGTGCATGATCTCTGTTTACTATATGTTCATGAGTAAATCCGACAAGTGGCCGGCATCTCGGTTGATCTGGGATATGGGTGTCACAATTTACATCATATTACATAGGGATTCTTCAACTCCGACCAGCCTTATCCATAGGAAGCTCTATTCCATGTGCTTCTTTCCTGTAGTTTTTGGAAAACGTTTTTGAATTAGCTTACGCTAAGTTAGTACACTTCATCATTCATTCTATTATGAACCCTTTAGGTTCTTATTATTGTTCAAGTTTCCCAGGCTCTCGGCGCCCCCGTCACCATCTTTGGACGTACCTCCGGTCACGTCATTCGTATATTTTATGGGTGTGCTAACCCCCTCGCAACCATCTTAGGCCGTACCTCCGGTCCTAGTATTGGCAAGGTTCTTATACTCGTCAGTATAGAACCTTTCATTTGTCACGAAGACTCATTCATTCATCAGCCCTGTAGGCTTGGAATCTTTACCTCCTTCAGCCCCGTATGCCTAGAGTTTCCTTTTTCTTTTCCTCAGCCCCATAGGCTTGGAATATTTTTAGATTTCTTCTTTATTATTGAGGTCCACCTTTTAGGTTGGGTAACTCATTTCATTTGGGACCTTGAGTATCTTTTAACTCACAGCCTCCCAAATGTATCAAGCATTTGTTTTGATTTCAAGTATATGCTTGATTTACTTCCCAACCAGTCCTCACCTTAAAACTTCGTAACGGTTTCTCCAAAATGCATTAAAAGGGTTTATATATAGGAAGTACCTGTGGCGTATCCACCACCCCTTTAACAATTCGTGAGTACTTCGTTATTCTATTTTAGAGTTTAGACTCGTTCCATCATACTCATTCATATTTGCACGTATCATCATGCATTCACATATTCATCATGCATTTCACGTATTCATACTCATCATGTATTCATATTTATCATGCATGATATATTCACATACTCATGTATTTTCATCACATATTCATACTTGTAATATATTATAAAAAGGGGTGATTATCCTTCCAAAGTAGTACCTCCAACAGAGATGTTCCCAGAAAAGAGTAGCGGGTCTAGGAGAGATTTATACACCACTCTTTCCTTAGACAGAACATTTCATTTGTCAGATGACTACATACCATTTGGAAGTTCTCTCGTACGTTTACTATATTTCATTGCTATCTTTTATTCTATACCCCTAAACATTCATAATGGTTTCACCACGAAGCACCAAGAGATTTATATATAGGAAGTACCAGCGGCGTATCCAACACCCCTTGGATACGTAGTGACTACTCCATTATTCCCGTTTAGTGTTTAGATTAATTCGTCATCACCCCGTACCCTCGTCATATTTATAACACATAACACATAGCATTTTATCATATAATTCACATAATAGTGTCTAGGGTACGGGTCCAGTGTACTTACATTATCCTCGGGTAATTCCTAAGTTCGTTCCTCATTTTAAACGCTTCTCCGAACTCGAACTGCACTCGTCGCGTACCGTACTTGCACTCAAGCGCGCCACAATAGCTCTTTAACCCTTCTTCAGAGAGTGTATGTATGTATGTTGTTTGTGTGTGATGATTCTCCATTTGAACAGCCTTAAGAATCTATTTATAGGCTGAATCGGGACCCATGTCGGACCGACATGTCATGCCAAGTCGGTCCGACTTCGGCTGAAGTCGGTGACATGCGTCAAAACCCCTTTCTTTGCTTTTGAAGCACATATCGGACCGAAGTGTAGTTCATATCGGTCCAACATCCCCGTATCGAACCGACGTGTAAATCATATCGGTCCGACATCCCCATGTCGGACCGACGTGTAAAGTATATCGGTCCGACGTGGGTGCTGAGTCATAAAAACGCCTATCAAAGCCTCCTGAATTACTTCAGGAACACATGTCGTACCGTTATTCTTAGGATATCGGTTTGACATACCTCATTTTCATATTCTCCTCGTCGAAACACCCCATTTTTTATGGCTCTTGTAACTCATTTTCTAGCCCGAGATATGCTTATGCGAAGTTTTGGGCTATTTCCGGGCGAATAGTCTTCTCGTTTCGTACTCGGTTGGGTCCTTAGGCCACATTTCTCAACCGACACGTTTCCCATCTTATATTTAGGAGTTTTGGGATGTTACAACTCTCCCCCCCCCCTCTAATTTAGGTTTCGTCCTCGAAACCTGTTAATCCTCAAAGAGTTAAGGATAATTCTCTCTCATTTCATCCTCAGTTTCCCAAGTCATTTCTAATCTTTTTTTGTGCTTTCATTGCACTAACACTTGTTTGATTGTCTTATGACATAACTACTTTTCTTTTGTGTCTAGAATCTTGATAGGTTCTTCAACGTAAGTTAATTTATCATCAACCTTTATCTCTTCTATAGGAACGTGTGCAGCTTTATCCGCCAAACATTTCCTTAAATAAGATACATGGAATGTGTTGTGTATCTTATTTAATTCTTCAGGTAGCTCTAACCGATAAGCTACCTTTTCGACTCTTTTAATGGTTTTGAAAGGACCAATGAATCGTGGACTTAGCTTTCCACGTTTTTTGAATCGGATTAGAGCTTGCCAAGGAGATACTTTCAACAAACATAATCTCCTCCTTGAAATTCTATTTGTCTATGTCTCTTGTCTGCGTATGACTTATGTCTATCTTGTTCAGCTTTCAAACGTGCCTTGATTAAGTCAAGCTTTTCTGACGTGGCTTGAACTATTTCTTTGCTGCCCAACTCTTTCTGCCTAATTTCTCCCCAACATACAGGAGTCCTACATCTTCTACCATATAGCATCTCATATGGTGGCATACCAATACTGGAATGATAGTTGTTATTGTATGAGAATTCTGCTAATGGCATATGGCTATCCCAACTTCCTCTGAAATCGATTATACAAGCATGCAACATATCTTCATGAGTTTGTATCGTCCTCTCACTTTGACCGTCGGTCTGAGGATGATATGTCGTTCTGATCAATAATCTAGTTCCCATCTCCTCATGGAACTTTTTTCAAAAACGTGAAGTGAAACGAGTATCTCAATCAGAGACAATCGAGACCGGCACTCCATGTCTGGAAACAATTAAGTTGATTAACAAATTGGCTTACTTTTCTGAAGTGTATGTTTCACGTATTGCTAAAAAATGAGCACTCTTAGTTAGTCGATCTACAACCACCCAAATGGTATCATAACCTCTAGCTGTCTTTGGTAGCTTCGTTATGAAGTCCATAGTGAGATGTTCCCACTTCCATTCTGGGATTTCTAATGGTTGTAATCTTTCGTATAGCTTCTGATGTTCTGCTTTAACTTGTAGGCAAGTTGCATTTAGTTACATATTTCATGATATCAAACTTCATTTCGGGCCACCAATAATCCTTACGCAGATCTTGGTACATTTTTATAGTACCCGGATGAATAGAATATCGTGATTTATGAGCTTCAGCGAGAATCTGAAGTCTAAACTCACCTAATCATGGTATTCACATACGACCAAATTGAGTCTTGACTTTATACTCATTCTTTTCTAAAAACTTCTCCTGACCAACCATTCTTTCTTTCTTAACATTCTCATTTTTTAATGTTTCGATTTGTGCATCTCGAAGCTGGCTCATGAAATCAGGAGTTATCACTAACTTATATGCTTTCACCCAAATAGGATGATGCTCTTCCTTACTGCTTAGAGTATCGGCTACCACGTTGGCCTTTCCAGGGTGATATAAGATTTCACAATCATAATCATTGACCAGTTCTAACCATCGTCGTTGCCTCATGTTTAGTCCTTTTGGTCAAAGAAATATTTAAGACTCTTGTGGTATGTGTAAATCGTTCACTTCGTTCCGTACAAGTAATGCCTCCAGATTTTTAGTGTGAATACAACCGCAGCTAATTCAAGATCATGGGTTGGATAGTTTACTTCATGTGTCTTTAGCTGTCGAGAGGCATAGGCTATCACCTTTCCTCTTTGCATCAGAACACATCCTAACCCAAGTTTTGAGGCATCAGAATATACTACAAAGTCTTCTACTCCTTCTGGTAACACCAGAATGGGAGTTTATGTTAGTCTTTCCTTTAATGTCTGGAATGCCTTCTCTTGTGCTGCATTCCATTCGTGTTTCAAGTTCTTTCGAGTTAGCTTAGTTAATGGGGTGGCTATCTTAGAGAAGTCCTGGATGAACCTTCTATAATAGCCAGCTAATCTGAAGAAACTTCTTAGTTCTGATGGATTCTTAGGTGGAGACCATTTCATTACAGCCTCTACCTTCGCTGGGTCTACTGAGATACCTTCTGCGTTCACAACATGGCCCAGAAATTGAACTTCTCTCAATAAGAATGCGTATTTCGAGAATTTGGTGTATAGTTTCTACTTTTGCAAAGTACTAAGTACTTCACGAAGATGTTGCGCATGTTCTTCTTCATTCTCTGAACAAATCAGAATGTCATCAAAGAAGACAATAACAAATTTGTCTAACATTGGCCAGCATACTCTATTCACGAGGTCCATGAAGACTGCTGGAGAATTCGTTACTCTAAACGGCATCACTACAAATTCATAGTGTCCATAACAAGTTCTGAATGCCGTTTTAGGTACATCTTCTTCTCGTACCTTAACTTGATGATAACCGGATCTTAAGTCAATCTTGGAAAACCAACTTGATCCTTGCAATTGATCAAACAGATCATCAATTCTAGGTAAAGGATACCTATTCTTGATAGTTAACTTGTTCAATTGGAGGTAGTTTATACACATCCTCATACTACCGTCTTTCTTCTTCACAAAGAGAATTGGTACACCCCAATGGGATACACTTAGGCGTATAAATCCCTTGTCTAACAACTCTTGTAGTTGTGACATCAACTCCTTCATTTCTGTTGGTGCTAACCGGTAAGGGGCTTTAGCTACCGGCTTATTCTCAGGAATCAAATCAATTTTGAATTCAATTTCTCTTTCAGGTGGGGCACCTGGAAGATCATCCGGGAATACTTCTGGGAATTCTTTTACCAATGGAACTTGATCCAGTTCTTTCTATTTCCTCTTTACTTCAGCTACATAGGCTAAGAAGGCTTGATGACCTTGTCTCATGTAGCTACTTATCTTGGCCATCGTATACAGCGTGATCTGGTTCCGTCGTTCACCAATGACACTAACTTCCGTTCCTGTGGGCGTCATGAATCGTATAATCTTCTGATTGCATATAATCGTTGCAGCATATGAAGACAACCAGTCCATTCAAATGATCACGTCGAATTCTTGCATTGGCATCGGAATTAAATCGATGAGATATTCTTCTCCTACTATTAGTAGTCGGCAATCTTGGCATATTTTAGTAACTACGCACTTATGATCACTCACGATTTCGACCTCTAATGCCTTAGCCAACTTACTTCTATTAAATTTTCTAGCGTTTGCATACTTTAAAGAAATAAACGATCGACTAGCTCCTGTATCGAATAAAACACAATCATGTAGGCAATTCAAGAGGAATATACCTGATACAACGCTAGGAATATCTTTCGCTTCCCTGTAATGATTTGAAAAGCCCTACCTCTTGGCTTCGGAGCTTCTATTCTCTTTACCTCATTCTCTGCCACTTTCGACCCTTCTCACGTCTGAGATTTTAGCTCAGGACAATCCCTGCTAAAATGTCCTAGTTTATAACAGTTGTAGCACAATCGGCTGCCACACATGCATTGCAATGCAGTGTGCCCTGTCTTTCCACACTTGTAACAAGTTGTTGACTTGAATCGACACTCTCCTAGGTGCCTTTTCCCACAAGTCTTGCAGCTTTGAACACTTTTCCATAGGGAGGAACCGCCTCCCGGTTTATTGAACTTAAACCTTTTAAGAGACATAGGAGAACGATAACTCTCTCCTTTCCTTTTCCCGTCTCTCTCTGCTTGTCTCTTCATCTCAATCTCGCGTTCTCAAGCCCAATCAATCGTCTCCTCAAAGTTCGCACACTTAGATGGATGGATAAACTCTCTAATTTCTGTTTTCAAAACGAGATGGTATCTCGTCATCCACATCTCCGGGGTTGTCAACAAAGCCGGACAGAACCTGGTTTTGTCAAAGAAGATCCCTGTGATCTCATCCATAGTCTCTGTTGTTTGACGGAGTTAAAGAAACTCCTCAGTGATTCTTTCGATTGCCGCTCGAAGGCAATAGTGTTTTAAAAAAAAGATATTTGAACTCTTCCTACCTCTTCTCTTTGATTCTCTCGCTACCTTTTTGTCTCTGCACTACTCCCCACCAATCATCAGCTCGTTCTTTAGGCTGATTGGTGGCGAAGGTGACTTCATCTTCTTTTTGACAGTGGCATGTATCGAATGCTCTTTCTATTGAGGAGATCCACCTCTGACTTTCTAAGGGATTAACCGCTCCCATAAACTCTAATGGCTTGCATGTCATGAAATCCTTATACGTGTAATGAGTTGATTTCTTATCAACTTTTGGATTCCCTCCTTCTCCGTTATGAGTACTGTCTTTGTGGCTTTCAAACCAGCTTTCTAATGAGTTCTGTAAATCTGCTTGTAAGATTGGAAAGTTTGCATCAAATGCCTTTCCTATTTCTATTGCGATTTGTCTCCGAATGTTCTCCGGGACTTGTTCAACTTCATTCTCATCATGATGTGGAGATTCAACTCTCTTGTGGCTTCCCTCGTCACGTATTTCGTCATTGTGATGTTCAGCCATTTGCTAAAACATGGCATCGCTTAATCTATCATTTGTTTACCCTAATCATAGTCTAGGGTTTTATACTATAGGCTTTATCTTATTCAGGCATTCTATGTCAAGCTCATACTCGTATATGCATACATTCATTCATGTATCCTTAATCATTCATATTCACATTTCTGGATTACTATTTGCTGACATAAGTTATCATATGATGTTTGCGATATCATAATGGTCCTATACATTAGCTCCTATAGTGGCCAGACATAAGGCAATGTATGTTACTTATCATGATACTCCTAACTATCACATGGAGCTTATCTCATACAAAATTCAGCCCATATATACTCACACATCTCTGTTTAAGCACTGGAATTTAAACATACCTGCTCCTTTGGACGGCCTCGGATTAAATCCCTGTTTATATCATGAGCACTTATGGTTAAGTACCTCTTTTTATACATAAATCCCTTAAACCGTGCTCTAATACCAAAATTAAACACCCTACTTATTTTATTATTTTATTAGAGTTTAATGCAGAAAACGGTCACAGTTTAACAAAACCTTGCTATAAAATGGCTAAGGTATCTTTTTTCATTATAATATTGTTTTACATAAGATAATACATTTACATCATATTACATAGGGATTCTTCAACTCCGACCAGCATTGTCCATAGGAAGCTCTATTCCATGTGCTTCTTTCCTACACTGTTTGGAAACGTTTTTCAATTAGCTTACGCTAAGTAAGTACACTGCATCATTCATTTTATTATGAACCCTTTAAGTTCTTATTATTGTTCAAGTTTCCCAGGATCTCGGCGCCATGTCGGACCGACATGTCATGCCATGTCGGTCCGACTTCGGATGAAGTCGGTGATACGCGTCAAAACCTCTTTTTATGCTTCTGCAGCACATGTCGGACCGACGTGTAATTCATATCGGTCCGACATCCGCATATCGGACCGACGTGTAAATCATATCGGTCCGACATCCCCATGTCGGACCGACGTGTAAAGCATATCGGTCCGACGTGGGTGCTGAGTCATCAAAACACCTTTCAAAGCCACTTGAATTGCTTCAGGAACACACGTCGGACCATTATGCTTAGGATATCAGTCTGACATACGTCATTTTCATATCCTCCTCGTCAAAACACCCCATTTTCATATATTATGGCTCTCGTAACTCCTTTTTTAGCCCGAGATATGCTTATGCGAAATTTTCGGCTATTTCCGGGCGAATAGTCTTCCCGTTTCGTACTCAGTTGAGTTCTTAGGCCACGTTTCTCAACCGACACGTGTCCCATCTTATATTTACGAGTTTTGGGATGTTACATCAGATGGCTAGTCGAGACTATGGCTATGCCTCTTGAAATTCCATCACTTAATTTGAATTAATAGAGTATTAATTCAATTAAGTGATCATTTAAATCGGATTAATTAAGTATTAATTCTTTTAAGTAAGATCTTTCATCAGGTCTAAATTTCGTGTATAAATACAATGCTTTTTAGTTTTGTTGAGACACCCGAAAAATTTGTTCACATGTTTCAGAGATCGCCCAAACAATCAATCACATTTCTTTCGGTCATGGACCTTGACACGCTTATTTCAGGTATAGTTCGGGTGCTTGGTTAAACTCCAGTAGTGCATCTGATCTGACTGTTGTACCCTGGGAGACAGACGGGTTTCATTTGGGTGGCCCGAAATTTGTTTTAAGGGACCTCTGTTGAACAGAAATCCTCAACAACCATACCCGGTGTTTTTTGTTTGATTCATTATGTTATACTTATTATCTCTTTCTGTACTGCATTGTAATTCGAATTATTGAATAATAAAAGTTCTCGTATATTTTATGAACGGTTTTCCTACATTATAATGTGATTGTGATTGCGATGACATGTTGGACACACATGACACGTCGGTATAGGGTCAAATAAAAACGGCGTCGTGTTATTTATTATGAATTAAAAATAAAAAAAATGTAGGGATATATCGACGACATGTCGTCGATATAGACCCCACATACCTCTTCGTTAATTTGACCGGATTAGTTGAAAAGGTAAAAAAAAAAACATCTATACCGACGACACGTCGTCGGGATAGCCTACCCAAAGGGCGCGTTTATTTTCACCATTCTCGCATAACGTATACCAACGACATATCGTCAGGAAAAGGTGGAAAAAATTTAGTTTTGGAACGAGATTAGACCGACAACATGTTGTCAGGATAGCCTAACCTATGCCGACGACATGAAGTCGTCACTAAAACTCCGTCGTACGAGACGACTTTTCTTGTAGTGTAACATCTTACTAAGTTATTTAAATTACACAAAATGGTTCTTGTAACGTGTTAAAATGGTTCTTTGCCTATGTTTGAACACCATCTTTTACTAAGAGTATCGAAAGGGTGTTTTATAGAAAAGTGCCGGTCCCGATAATACTTGAAATGTTTTGGGCCTGAGGCGTATAAAAAAAGCGGGCCCCTGTAATATAAACTCAATAATATTATATAAAAAAACTATAATACAATCCCTTTTTTTATTAAATTTAAAAATATGTTAGGGTCTTTTAATTTTTATGTGGGTTTAATTATAATTTGAGCTTTTTTTTTAAATAATTCGGACCAAATGTGTAAGTAATGGACTAATGTAATTGGGTTTAAACTAAAAATATATAAAAAATTTTGTAAATATATAAATATGTATATATAAAATACAAAAAAAAATTAGAACCCTTGAGGAGACCGGGTCCTGGACGTTGGGCTGGCCTTGTGATAGAGCACACTAGTGGTGCACAAAACGGTTTTTTAACCCGAACCGGTTCAAAACAGAATCGAACCGGTTTGGTCAACAAAAAGTCAAAACCGGTTTTTTTTTAACCCGGACCGGTTTGAAACCGGTTTGAGATGGGCCGTTGACCGGTTTGAAACCAATTTTTAAGCGGTTCGGTTCGGGTTAAACCGGTTTCAAACCGGTTTAAATGTATAGGTTTCAAACCGGTTTTAAACCGGCGGTTTGAACCAGTTTGTAACCGGTTTTGTCTAAACCGGTTCACGACCGGTTCGGGTATCGGTTTGAAACCGGTTTAGGTTTTCAAACCGGTTTTTTTTGTGCATCTCTAGAGCACACCATATGTACACATTTTTAGACTCGTTACTACTTTGAAATCTCTAACCATAAGGAATTTAACATCATTTATTCCATTTGTTTTTCTCTGAAATATTATACGTTGACAAGAAACTATTGAATATTGACGTTGGTACCCAGTTGAACGGCTTAGGTAATATCGCTAGGTTTTCAAGTACTGGGGCATGTCCCTTATTTTGGTCCAAAAAGGCAACCACCAATATAGTAATGGATTATGGTTAATTAATATCGAAATGCCCCAGCATTCAAAGATTACGTAATCCATATATAATTCACATATTTTAAATGGAATCCTTTAAAACTCGAATAATCGGTTTTGCATGTTTTTAAGTTTTATGTTAATTGGGATTAAGATATTATTCACGTATTACCTGTTGTTATTTTATGAAAAATGATTAATGACGTATTATTATTTTAAAATACTCTAAAAATGATCAATATACTAACTTTAAATGTATAGATAAATAGAGGCGAACAAACGAAGATTGCCCGAACAGAATAGACCAAGACTGCCAGAGCAGTATACGTCAATGGTGGACGAGAAGATGAATGGAAAGAGGTTTCAATGAAGACTTGTAAGGAGTCATCAACAGAATAGACCAACCAAGTCTTTCTTTATTTCAATCTTCCAGGAGGAGTGTCACTACTAAAAACGACCATTTTCCATAGCCGAAAACCATCGCAAATGCCTATTTGCGACCATTTTCGGCACTCGGTTGTACCTTGGTTGGCAATTACTTTTGCGACTATTTTTTGCTACCGAAATATTCTTGGGATTGATTTTACGACTAGAACTTCCGTCGCAAAATTAGCAACTGTACCTTTTTGCGACTGATTCTATGACTGAACATTTACTAAGTGAGATTGATGAGGAGCTGATTTAAGAGTTGGAAGAATCTTATTTGCACCAGTTGGATATGTGAAACATGACAGAAATGATTCAAACTTTAAATGGACATAACTTGGGTTGCGACTGGAATTATAGGGCAAATAACCGGTAGACGGAAAGGAATTGACGAGCCGTATCATGTGGCAAACGCCTTTGGCACTTTGGCCCAATTCTCATAACCAAATTCCATCATTAAGGGCTCCAATTTCGCCAATTAGTGAATTTCCACAATTTTTCCTCCAATTTTCAAAGTTTTCCTTTTTAGTCCAATTAATGTCTGAATCTTTGATTTATGTAATTTACATCTTTATTTTTGGTTTTAGTTTCAGTTTTAAATTGGTGATATGATTTGTAATCTAAAAAATTTGGTAAAGTTGCACAATTTAGAATTCCACTCTTTAACGGCATCTCATGTAATAGCTTTCTCATTCGGTTTTCTTCTGTTAAAAGGTAAAAAAGTTCTTTGAGAATTACTTTTTTGTTATTTTCTTGCTCCCGCTTTGCATCAACATTGCGACAGAACTCTTTTCCAACGGATTTTGCTATTAATCTGTTAGCATCTACAACTGCGACCCCGCATCTTTTTGCGATCAATTTTGCTATTGAATTGGCGACCAAATTTGCAACTGAATCTATTTACGACCAATTTGGCAACTAAAATCATTAGCTACCTATTTTGCATCCGGGCTTTTTGCAACCGATTCACTACCACCTTATTTGCGATCAATTTGTTACCGCTTTGTAACTGTTTATGACCACTTTTATTTTTAATTTTTCTTTAGTTTTTAGTTTTATGTATTTAAATTTAATAATCAAATTATTAGATTAATAAATATTCAAATTTATCCAAAGTTCTCAAATTTTACATATTAACAAAATATTCAAATTATACACACATAACGTCAATAGACGATGTTTATATATAAATTATTCCCTAAAAGCTAAATAAATATAAAAATATAAAGAAGAATACTATATAACCAAATTACATTTTTGTAACCCAGCTTCAATGAAGGTTGTATAATTCTACCGGTTAATTAACCACGTCAAAATACCATCGCTTCTGACCTACTTGCTGATCAGATTCTTACAACAATTTGTTCTTGCTGCTGCGAATTTAATAAAAAATATCCAACCAACTAGCTAATTGGACTTCAATTTTGATCGATCCGCTGTACTTGCTACTGGCCTACTTGCTAACCAGATTTTATGCGTTCCTGACCGACTTGCTAACAAGATTTTATGTGTTCCTCATCACTATCATCATTCAAAGTTGGACCAGAACCAGAATTCTCAACAGTATCTCCATTAGCTTTCTTGAGTGCATCCACCGGTAAGGCAGGCAAAGAGGACTTCGGTATCCTGTTAATTTCCCGTGATAGAGTCGCGTGGACTTGTGGCTCAAAAGTAAAATCCTCCTCGTGATCCTCATTCGACGGAACCCTCTTAACTTACGAGGCCCTGTTATCCCCCTCATGCATGACAGGGGATTCCTCACGACGCCTCGTGCGTCCTCCTCGTCTACTACCGCCTCTACGTCCACCACGCCTACCAACCATAATTGTTAACTGAAAGATATGCGAAAGGAAAATCTATGCCATCATTCTGGGTAATATTTAGGACACAGTAAGCATGTAAGATGTTAATATACACTGGGCATCTGCTATTAACTATTACGCTACTTGTTGAATTCTAGATATTCCCCTTTACAAGTGGAATTGAAACCCCAACACTTATCTCCATCCTAAGTTACAAGGCAATCTAAGGTCTAGAAGTCTCTAATGCTCTTGGCTTCGAGTTACCCATACTGTCATCCGTCATTGGGTCCCATTCTTTGTTTAAGTCTAGACAACGGGCATGTCCAAATCTCTCAAACTATGGCTCTGATACCAACTTGTAAGGCCTAAAACCCGGGAGACCTCACTTTTTGGATATACTAATAAACACATAGCGAATTAAACTTAAAATAGAATAAAGGCATCGAAAATCTCATTCAAATTACAATATGTTCAAACATAGCGGAAACATTGTCTTAACATAAATTCAAATAACATAAATTAACAGCAATCTAAACTTGAAGGCATATTAAAAAGTCAGCTATGCTGTTGAGTTCTAACTCTACATAAAACTTTACATATCGTAAACGTTTTGACAAAACCTAACATTCATCAATACTAATAAAATCGTAGATATCATGCAATAACATTAAACATAAACCATTCGTGTCAAATATGCGCTTTTTCATTACCGTCAATTCCTTTAGGCATTACTCGAGATTAATCGAGGCCTAGTGACTGTCTAGGATGCTCGGTCTCGCCCGGAATCCTAACCTAAACAGAATCACGCCCCACCGTGATAGTAACATTGCTCGTGTGCATCCACACGACATTGACATGATAGATAATCCCATCGTTCGCACCAGTTGTATAACCGTTTGCTAGCCATAAAGGCCCCTGTATAGGTATAGCTAATCTTCATGTCTAGGACGCCCAGTCACATCTGGAATCCTAACCCAGACACGGTTTCATTCATCGCATTCGTTCCCGAAGGAACCGCTAGAAGATTCGAGTTACATTATAGCATTCGTTCATTCATAAAACCTTTTTAGTTAAAGCATAGTACGTTTTATTAAAACATCATTCATTCAAACCTTTCGTAAACATTCAGGGCAAAACATTTCGTAAATCCTTTCATAAACATTCGTTTCGTAAACATTTTGTAAGTATGTGATATGTCCCAAACCATAGTAAAACTTTCAATAAAAATGGACATCTAGAACTCACCTGACTTTCTAAGTTAATCCTCCCTAAGTGTATGGCTCGAAACGGTGCTAGGCGATCTGTTCGAGAGGTCATAAACGAAATTTGTTAAGTTCACGATACAACAAAAACGATTCGTCCGAAATCCTACTTGGTCGAAAACCCTTTCGTCCGAATTCTCTTTTCGACCAAAATCCTTTTCGGTCGAAATCCATTTCGGTCGAAATCTTTTTCGCCCGAAATGTCTTTCATCCAAAAACTATTTCGCTCGAAAACCTTTTCGCCCGAGTTGCTTTTCGATTAGAACACAATGTTCCTTATTTCGACCGAGAACCTTTTCGGACGAAAATTTATTTCGGTCCCTTCGACCACTTTTCGCTCCATTCATACGGTTCTTAGCCAAAATCGTCGTTTTCGATTCAAAATCCTAACTTTTTACGTCCAAACTGTCCGATTTTTATCCATGAAGTTTAATCCATGACTTTTATACTTAAACACACGTAAAAATCGAAGCCTTTTAGATCAAACTCGTTTTTACCCATATTTACCCAAAAACCTTAAATACAGAGATTTAGACAAGATCTATACCTCTAATCGATCCGTTTCTTCAGCAAAGCTTCTTTCAATCAGTGGAGATAATGAATGAAATGATCTTGGAGCAAAACCGTCACTTTCTCTCTCTAGAAGTGGGGAAGAAGATGGAGTTGAAAATGAGGTGAGGAAGGGGAGAACTAGGGTTTTGGAGGCTCCCCCTCCACCCTTATGCCCACATGGCCAAATCTCGGACACGACCAGGTCCATCTTGACCCGCCCCTCCTCAAAAGTTAAAATCAGCACCGAATACATGAGGAAATTCCGGATGTTACAAGTCTACCCTTCTTACAAGAGGTTTCGTCCTCGAAACCTTTCATAAGTCGAATAACTACGGGTACAACTGCTTCATCTCATCCTCGGACTCCCACGTGGCTTCCGAGCCCTTACGGTTCTTCCACTGAAATTTCACATGACGAATCACATTATTACGCAACTTCTTCTCTTTTCGGTCAGTGATTGCTATAGGCATCTCAACATAATTTAACCGGTCACCCACCTCAATGTCTTCAATCGGTATGAAATCCGATTCATTCGCTAGACATTTTCGTAAATGCGACACGTGAAATATCGTGTGGATACCATCGAGTTCTTTTGGTAAATCCAATATGTAGGCTACTTCTCCGACTCGGGCTACAATCCTAGAAGGTCCGACATATCAAGGACTTAACTCGTCGCTTATGAAACCGAACAATACCCTTCCATGGTGACATTTTTAACAAAACCTTATCCTCCACGTTGAATTGAATCCGCCTGCACCTCTTGTTTGCATAGGATTTCTGTCTATCTTGTGCAACCTTTAGGCGAGCCTTAATCTGTTCGAACTTTACTAACGTTTCCTTTACTACATCCAAACTTCTCAACTCCTTCTGACCAATCTCGCCCCAACACACCGGAGTTCTACATCGCCTATCATAAAGCATCTCAAAAGGTGGTATGTCGATGCTTGAATGATAACTGTAGTTGTAAGAGAACTCCGCGAGTGGTAGGTGGCAATCCCAACTTCCACCAAAGTCGATGACACACGCATGAAGCATATACTCTAAGGTTTGAATGATCCTTTAGGACTGACCATCCGTTTGAGGATGATACGTCGTGCTAATGTTTAACCTCGTTCCTATTTCTTCATTAAACTTCTTCCAAAACCTCAACGTGAACCGTGAGTATAGATCAGAGACAATCGACACCGGTACGCCATGTAGAGTTACGATCTTGCTGATAAACAATTCTGCTAATCGTGCGGAAGTGAACGTTACACCAATCGGCAAAAAATGAGCGCTCTTCGTCAATCGGTCCACAATCACCCAAATTGTGTGACAACCCTTAGTTGTACGCGGTAGCTTAGTTATGAAGTCCATGATGATGCGTTCCCATTTCCATTCATGAATCTCTAATGGCTACAGCTTCCCATAAGGTTTCTGGTGCTCGGCCTTCACTTGTGAGCAGGTCAAACACTTAGTATACCCAGCCACCGGTAGTCTTTCTTGAGATCATGTTACATCTTCGTAGTACCTGGATGGATGGAATAACGAGACTTATGAGCTTCATCAAGAATCTTAGCTCTAAGCTCGCCTCCCTTAGGCAACTAAATCCGATAAAACCTGGTCCTCACACCCGAGGTGTTTGTTTCTAGGGCTTCCTGCTGACCTACCATCATCTCTTTCTTCAAATTATCCTTGCTGATCAGGCCCAAGATGTCTAGCGTCATAATTAGACTATACAACTTCACTTGGATAGGAGCATGGTCCTCCTTTCGACTTAATGAGTCAGCAATGACATTAGCCTTTCCCGGGTGATACATAATGTTGCAATCATAATCCTTAATTAACTCCAACCATGTAACATCCCGGTTTTTATGAAATAACAGGATTAGTGTAATTATACATTTTGTATAAAGAGTTGGCGAAGTTTTAGCTAGAACTTAACTGGGATTGTTCTAAATCACGAAAAAGGCCGGGCCAGGGGGACCAAGTTGGCGCGTGGGCCAAACTCGGCCCATAGGGGGAACCCTATAGGGTGCGACGGTAAGGGGGGACCACATTTAGGTGTTACGGCTACTGAGAACAAAATAAGGGGGAAAGCGATGATCTTTGCGTTTGGACTTCAATCTAAGGGTTTTGAAAGGGACGAGCTTTGTGAAAGACGAGTTTCTTGGTGATTCGATTCACACGAGTCACACGGATTGGAGGTATATTATCGAAAACCCTTATGTTTAATCATAGTTTATCGATTGGATCGAGTGTTAGGCGAGTTGGGTGTTCGCCGAACCCTTTTAGGTGGCCGACGTGTTGACGTGTGATCGGTGGCGCGACAGGGAAGGCTCATGGTTCTGGTCGGACAGCTGTGGTGGCGCGAGGAAACCACAGCAGCAGCATGGAAGCCGGACAGCGGTCATACGTGACCGGCCGAAGGCCGTAGGCGGGCTACGATGGTGGCGGGTAGCCATGGCAGCCATGCATGGGGTTGTTCACTACTGCTAACGGGTGGCGGGGGCTGCTCGGAGCCGTTGGTGTTGGGAATCATGCACCGGTTTTAACATTTAAAGCAATAACATTATAAAATCATATTTACAAGGGCGGAAGCGTAAACAATAGCACACGATAATAAAGTTCAGAACTTTATCTGACGGTCATCTGATTACACAGCGTTTAGACAATAATAATATAAATAACAACCATATGGGGTTAGGGTTCTATACCTTTGACGAATAAAACCGCATTGTAACACTTAGGTACAAAGAATGTCATGTTAGATGACTCCAAATGAACTCGTCACACAAACACACGTCTTGCAAAACCCGGCTTATGGCTCCCGGTTAGGCTTACGGGTGTCACACGGTTCTCGGCTACAACCCATGCGAAAGGGGTTATGGGCCGGCAATGTGGTAGCGACTGGTGGTGGCTGCCGGAGGCGGAGCACGGCGGCGGCAGTGGCGGCCGGTGGTGGTGGCTCGTGAAAAACCGAATAGGGGAAGGGGTGTTCAGTTCTCGATCGCAAGAGGGGAGGAGGAGGCCAAAAACTATTAGGGTTTTGCGATTATGCATGTATATATAAATCTTTAAACCCTATGTAATTAACATTAAATTACTAACCGGTTACCATTTAATCAGTTCCAGTCCCCGTAGTTTATAATTACATTAATCAACAAACTATCTTGCGTAAACCGAACTGGTCTTACATTTAACAAATATATATATATATATATATGAAAACTTATTCTGTTTATTGTTATATTTAGTTATTCTAAATAATTAAACATAAATAATAAATATCTCTCTAGATATTTATTCCACCAAATATGTGTTTCGTGTAATAACGTTTAACAATTAAACGATATAATTTTGTTCTTTGCCCAAAGTGTAACTCTTCGGATCGTACATCAACAGCAACGTTGATATTAACAATGATCGGACATCTAATATCCAACAATCTCCCACTTGGACGATTCATTGATTTTTCGGGTCAACGTAGACAGTCATGGACGCCTAGCTGCATCTCACTGCCCCTTGCAAGGTATGACGTATTTACAATCGTCAACTAATTTCTTGTGTTCAAGTAACCCTTACTTAACCAAGTATTATAGCCATGGAAAACATATCTATGTATCCTTTCTGTTTTGGTCATCCGTTGAACATGAGACATGGATTCAAGTCACTTCTCATATGTGGTTTAACCATTCTTGTTCTCGTTCTCAAATTCAAATTAGTCTAAACAAACTACTCTTTAGTTTGTGCGTGGCCACGCGATTTATACCAGTTTGAATCAACGAGGGCGCCAGAATGTCCAACTCCTAATCAAAGGAGAACAGAATTACTTTAGTCACGTACAACTCCCACTTAACTTCAGATTCATTCCTAATCATACCATTATTACTGCCTATTAGGGTACAACGTTAGATAAGATTAAAGAACAAACTTTAGTCAGAGTTAGTTCTATAATGTGCCTTGGGTCGAAGGATCGATAGATCTTACCATATTCAAAACTTCTCAAGACATTGACCCATGAAGATAGTTTTGCAGCGAGTTACGTTCAATAATCATTCTCTAATGATTATATGTGAATATGATGTCCAACCGTTTGGACTTTCATTCCTAATGAACCAATCATCCAATTCAAAATAGTCTTTCGTTCAGATTGATTCCCATGAATCTGATCGACTATGAACATTTAGAATATATAATATTCAAGGATTTCTAAAACGTATAAACTATCGAACATAGAAAACATCTATTTATAATGCATTTAACCTTTAAATCAATATAAAACACTAATGTTTTTATATATAGTTCAAAAGCACCCAATACTAACATACAAATCAAACTCAAGTCTAACACCTATCAACATACTCCTCATATGCAGTTAGGTATAGGTATAACGAATGGGGCAGCTAGATATTGATTTGTGTGAATTTTGTTTCAGTGTGATGTCTCTAAGTTTCATGGTCCCATTAATGAAACTTATGATGGAAAAACTTCTTTTGGAACTCCTTTCCAAACTATTAGAAGTCATCTGAACCCCTTTCAGAAAACTATCTTCTAATGTTTCCAAGTCACAACATATTATGTTTGTGTAATTGTTATTGATAAAATTCTTTTATCAGATAACTCTGATGTATCTTATAATCATTCTCAATGATCGTCTTTTGGTGTTTATGTCTTAACTTTTAAGACAATAGTGTTTGACTGACAAGTTATCATAACTAATTATGATCTTGTTTCAAGAACCCTTCTTGATTAGTCAATGTTGGTACTCATGGCATCTTATCCAATAAGATAGCATTATCTCATCATAACACTTTATGATCATCACCATCATGTGCTTCTCAAGCAGTATCCTTTTTTTATGTCATAATTAAATTTCAAGTTCTTTCATTGTATGAAAAAAGTATTGACAAAATCTTTTAGATGAAACTACATGAACCTTTTCACTTTCATCCTATCCCAAATATCAGGGAATATAGATAATGTTAAGGATTTGTCTTTATTGATTTGTCACACAAAACATTTAAGACAATTTTACCAATGTCAACAGATTGCTGTGATTCTTACACTAGAATCTCTCCTTTATATATCTTATATACTGATGCAATCAATGCAAGCTCTGTAATTTATGTCTAAAGATACTTTATCTTTCAATGATATATTTAAAACTCATAATTTTAGCAATGTATCACTATACATTCTATGATAACACTTATCATCCCCTTTAATGGTGTTCCGTGTATCTCTATACACTCCTCTTAATAATGTGTCTCGGCACATTTCCATTGTTGTAGTTACTTACTCCCACCGTCCTTTGCATCTATCATATTGACTCTTCTTTGAATTGATCTTATCAATTTAATGATTCAACAGTCTCAGACATATTCAGACTTTTATACTTTTCTTGAAGCTACTTTATTACAAGAACATTCTAGTATTCATAATACATGTTTATTTTGATTAGTTTGTTCAACTATTCAAAACTTGTAATAGGTTTCTTCTTAAAGAAACTTGGAATGTAATTCCTATTTTATCAACTTTTGATAATATGTCAAGCTTCTAGTATGAACAATCCATTTGTTGTTTCCAAAAGCAACTTCCACATCTTGATGAGTCTCATTCATGTTGTAGCCTGATCAAATCTCATTTGTCATAGTATGGATTGTAGTCTAGGTTATCATAAAGTGATTTTACTAAAGAATCTTATTCTTTCATCACATGATTTCATATGTCTATTATAAAAGATCTCATATTTTGCTTTCATATATCATTAAGGATCTCATCTTTAAGTGTCTATATGAATTTTGTGTTTATGCAATTGAATAATACCATTTATTCACAACTTTAAACAACGTTTGTTTCTTGTTCAAGATCCAGGTATATCTCGGTTATGAACAGCTTCAATTTTCATGATAAAGTTTGAAGGTTTATTAAGGTGACACACGAAACTCTTTCGTATAGGAGTTCATAACATCATATCCTTAATTGTCATAGGATTCTTCCTTCATATTCATATCCCATATGGATTGTCATACCTGTTCTGGATGAACCTTTTGGTTCAAGGCTAGTGATTTGGATCATATTGGGGTAGTTGTTTACTCATGACTAACCGCTTAGTCTTGAAGGAGTGATAACTCTTATCGCTCTTTATGTCTTATCTTATAAGATAGTTTTCAGAGAAACTTTATTGAAATTATAAAGTCATATGTAAAAACATTATATCTCATATATATATATATATATATATATACACCTTTAGAAGACTTAATCAATTTGTTTCACGGTATCTATTAGATCTGATCTAATGCAGTATCTATTATACCTAAATAACATGTCCCACATGTCTTTACGTTTCATGTTGAATAGATAGCATTGAATTCTCAATTTATAGTTAGGCAACGGTGTAATGCATAAAAGATTTTAAATAATAAGTCATACTTAAAAAATAATCAAGCAATACTCAAAAGAAAATAAATCCGGAATTTAAATTTGTTCTAAACAAAATAAAATAACATCATCAAATGGTGTAATCAAAAAACTTGAAACAATCTCCAAGCTTTGTCCTTCTTCCTTTTCTTCTCCCTTTCTATAATATATTATGTTTTATTATAATTATGGATGTAAATAAATAAAAGGAAAGTTGGGGGTTTTAGTTGTAATGGGTGAGTTTTTGACTAACTTATGGAAGAAGGAGTCAAGGGCTGAAAGTGGGAGGACCAATATTGAAAATTGGTCAACTCCCTTGGGGTTTGAAGAGGAAAACGCAGTGTCTTGCGAAAATTAGAGGAAAGAAAGAGAGAGAGGTGGGTCTTGATCAAGAACAATATCTGAATATTTGCATGCTTGGATTGAAGGATTTGGTGAGCACATCTCCTTCCAATCATCAAGTAAGTTCTGTTTCAATTCCTAATTCCACCATTATTAGTGTTCTAGAAGTTTTTGGAGAAAAACAGAATTAGGGCTGAATTGGGTGGATTTGATGAAAGATAACTTGGAATAACTTGTTATCTAGCTTGTCTAATGTTGATTAGGGGTTAATAACTTCCAATTTGATGATTTCAAAATTAGGGTTCTTGAGGTGAAAATTGGGGGTTTTCAAATTGATGAAGTTAAATGATGGATTGGTGGTTGATAAGTGTTTATGGTGTTAATAAACATAATTTTTAGTAGAAACCCTCAATCAATTTGTTGAATCAAGGACCTTGGAGAATTGGGTGAAATTGGATAAAACCTTAACGAGTCAAAATGGGTTGGTTGTTATCTAGAAAGGTTAAAAGCTTGTGTAAAGCTGAATAAACCAAGTTAGTTATTGGTGAAGATCATAAGATCCTGGGTGGGTGTTAAACTTCATTTGGTGAATGTATTGGGGTAACTTAGATTACTAAAACATGTGGAATGCTTAGGTGATCAAGGCGATAAAGGTGTTAGCTTTGAAGACGGATTGGAGTCTTAGTTGGCCAAGGTTGCACTTACTTAGTATTAGATAAGTAGTTTTGTGTGAGTAGTATGTGTGGTATGCTATTTACATGTTATTGTATGTTTGACTCAATGTGGATATTTAGTCAAACTAAGCCATTGATGTGTGGCAATTTGGTAAATAGTTAAAGTAAAGTGTGAATGTGGTAGGATTGTTGTAGTTTACATAATGAGGAAATTAGTCAAACTAATGATAACAATTGGTAAAAAGGTTGAACTATATGGAATATAGTCAAACTAAACGTGGTAAAAGTGGTGTAGTTGAACTATGTGGAATATAGTCAAACTAAACGTGGTAAATTGGTGTAGTTGACTAGTGTGGCATATAGTCAAACTAAATTATAGAATGTGGTGATTTGTTGTAAATTGACTTAGCGTGGTATAAGTCAAACCAGTTGTGGATAAATGGTGAAATTGATATAAAGTTGACTTAATATGGTATAAGTCAAACCATTTTGGATAATGGTGAAATTGGTGTAATTTGACCTTAGTGGTATAGGGTCAAACTATTATGTTGAAATAGGTGTAATTAGACTATGTGATTAATAGTCAAACTTGATTGTGCAAATGTGGTAAATATGTGTAATTAGACTATGTGGTTAATAGTCAAACTTGATTATGAAAATGTGGTTAATAGATGTAAGTTGACTTATGTGGTTATTGGTCAACTAATGGGTGATATGTGGTTTAATGGTGTAAATGACACATTGTGGTCAATAGTCAATTAAAATGTAGAATGTGGTAATATTAGACTAAAGTTGACTTAATGTGGTAAAATTCAACCGTTGGTAGTAAAACGGTAAATTGGTTGATTACATGAAGTGTGGATACTTCATGGAGGTGTTTACATGAAGTGTGGATACTTCACGGGTGGTAGTGAGGTCAAGTATTTCATGGGTGAAAGTGAAGTCAAATACTTCACGGATAACATGAAGTGTGGATGCTTCAAGGGTGGGCATGGAGTCAAATACTCCATGCAAGAAAGCGAGTGGTGGTTCCCGCAATAGACATGTGGATATGTCAAGTTAACGAATGGTGAAACGTTAGGACTTGTATTGGTCAATACATGTCTAAGTTGTAGGTTGTTGTATGCCTAAATAATTATTTGGTAGAACTTGAAGTTAAATACTTCAAGAGTGCAAAAACGAGTTGTGGTTCTCGTTTCGGGTGTGTCTAATAATTAATATTATGACCCTTGGTGATTAAAACATTTATAAAATGTTGTTGGTGGTTTAAAACGACTAGGGGTCGAGTCGGGAGGGTCGAAAGGGTCAAAAACTAAAAAATTGGGTTTGCTGAACTCGGCTGGAGTCTAGGACGCGGAAAGTGGAGTCTTGGACGCTGGTCAGACGCCAACCTGGGCTATTGGACGCCAAGTTGGACACCAGTTGGCTGAATTTTGGGGTTTTGGCCTGTTGTTATTTTAGGGACTTGTGGGAAGTCCCTAAGACTTCTTATCTATACTAACCATGTTCAAATTAATGTTTTGAATGTAGGGAAAGCTCCGGAGTGATTCTCGGGTCTCGCATCATATGGATGAATTCTCATGGATCGTGTTGAATTAGTTTTTGTTTTAACTTCTCGAGGCGAATGTTTACAAACTTAATGGTTGTTAAATGTTGTGGATAACATTGTAGACGTTAATGTTATGTCAAAACTATTTTGTGGTTTCATGGGTAGTCAAATCCGTATTTGTAAACTTAAAACGTGTTGATACGTTAATGATGTAATTAGGACCGCTTCCACGTCGTTTTTAAAAAGTTTGAATTTTTGGGTGTTACACTTTCCTTCCTTTTTTTATCTCTGCAAAATAGCAAGTTTTGCACAGATATTAAAATTCTAACTTTTAAGTGATAATGAAACAATGGAAAAGTTGCCAAGATACCTCAAGTATATGCATTGAAGCATTCTATAGCAACAGCAGCTTCAGGCATCTCTTACACGACATCTGGGTTTAGAGAGGTGCGTCTTGGGCTCACCAATAGATTTGCCCTTATCCCCGGTCTTGATAGTGTCTACCGGTACCTCTTTGCTTGTGAAGGACATGTGAAGGTCATCATCGAATATAGCTCTCATGATGTTGTCACTGGGGTAAATCCTTGTCCTTTCAAGCTGGTCAATAAAGCATGTATTCTTAAAGCATCTTCGGGGACCACCTTGGCGTACCAAGAGATGAAATCCCTACCATCGTCATAACGACTAAGTAGATGCTTTTCCTATTTACAGTCGTCAAACACATCATCAATAGTAATATCTATGACCAAGTGATCGTATATGGGAATGCATGCTTTCTCGAGGTCTGCCACTTTCCTCCTCGTGATCATAGCACGTCTCGGATTCTCCAAAGCAACGTCTCTAATGTGTGACATTAAAGAGTAAGAAGGATCCTTGTTGTAATCTTGATGATATCTAACCTTCAAGTTACGGATCATGTCATAAGCAGTCAAGCACCGGAGTGATTCTCTAATCCCAGGGCTAACAAATGCAAGCAAAAGGTTTGATATAGCATTGGTATCATCCTTAAGTTTGTTCCAAGCCTTTAGAACAAACTCACCAGCATCCTCAGGTGGCTGCTCAGGTAAAGGGAACTTAAGAACATGTAATTTCTTGTTGTATCTAAGTACCCTCTTTAGATTGTAGTACAATTCCAAGAAATTTGTTCCAACAAGTTTGATTTTAAGGATATCGTTAAGACGCTCTAGGATAACCACATAAGCAGATTGAGACATGTACAAAATTCAAATAAGGTTTAGTATTTTCATGCTTAAATTTTCTAATTAAATTAATGACCCAAGGACAAAAAATAAATATATAATTAGGAATGAGATCCCGATTCACCATGTCTCAGTGAATGGCTGAGCACTCTCCACTGGTATGTAGGTATGAAAATACCAATTGTGTCGACTACACAATTCTCGGTTTGAAGGGCATGACGAGCAGGGTCAAGCTTTGGATACGTTTCCCTCAATTACGCCCACTTAAACGACTTAAGTGATATTCGTCCTACAATTGTGACTGTAGACCCGGCCTAAGTAACTCAGGAATCGCGGTCCTACCTTTAACCAAAACCATGGCTTCACTAACACCAACGTTTCGGATAGATTAGTTGAAGTGTCATAATTTAGGGTGGCGCAGAAATATCGATTTTAAATTGGGATTTTTTAATGTTTTAAGTTACCGGTTAAGGGTCAAAAACATATTGGACGACGAGGAACATGAGCCAAGTCGTGCAATTTTAGTAAACCAATTTTACTATTTAAGTTCGTGAAATGCTTTCAACACTCGACACGGTCCAATTTTAAATACTTTATAACTAAATTAGTCGTTAGTCGTGAACTTAATTTTAAACTAATTAACCTTTAATTAATTTAAATGTGTTTTTAAATAAAACAATTAAATTTAAAAACCCGTTTTACTTTTAAATAAAAACTCTTTTATTTAATTACCTTTCCGAGAAGATTTAAACCTTTTAATATTCTCGTCGTTTTATAAGATCATGTTAAAAAACGTTTTATAAAATATTTGCAGTTTAAATTATTATCCTAAATAATTGTAGCAACCACAAAATATAAACCGACCACTAGTAAGGTTGTCCGGTTTGGTTCGAGCCATCAAACGAAAACCGAACCGGTCTAAGGGACAACAAATACTAAATAAATATGTCGCCTCCCACTTAATACAAGATCTCTATCTACAAATCCCGTCTTTGTCAATCTTCTGTCTCCAAGTCTTCATCTTGTTAGGTTTACAATATATATACTTTACAATAAAATAAACAAAAGAAACCTAACTATTACATCCGAGTTCCAAATAACCCAAAATTAAATACAAAGAATGTAAAAACAACCATGACAAACAAGAAACCACAAGTCACTAGGGCTCGATGTATCAAACACAATCACAACCAAAACGACAAAGGTTTGATCTTTTGTTAACCAAAAGTGTTAACAAATAAAATGAAGATCGAGAAAATAAATTATGTCTAAACGCGCGTAAAGGTGGCTCTGATACCATTGTTGGGAATCATGCACCAGTTTTGACATTTAAAGCAATAACTTTGTAAAATCAGATTTACAAGGGCGGAAGCGTAAACAATAGCACACGATATTAAAGTTCAGAACTTTATCCGAAAGTGGTCCGATTACACAGCGTTTAGACAATAATAATATAAATAACAACCATAGGGGGTTAGGGTTTTATACCTTTGACGAATAAAACCGCGTTGTAACACTTAGATACAAAAAACGTCACGCTAGATGACTCCAAACGAACTCATCACACAAACACATGTCTTGCAAAACCCAGCTTGTGGCTCCCAGTTAGCCTCACGAGTGTCACACGGTTCTTGGCTACAACCCACGCGAAAGGGGTTATCGGCCGGCAGGGTGGCAGCGGCTGGTGGTGGGGTCCGGAGGCAGAAGTGGCGGTCGGTAAGGGGAAGGGGTGTTCGATTCTCGATCGCAAGAGGGGAGGAGGAGGCCAAAAACTATTAGGGTTTTGAGATTATGCATGTATATATAATTAGAATATTTACATCTTTAAACCCTTAGTAATTAACATTTAATTACTAACTGATTACCGTTTAATCAGTTCTGGTCCCCGTAGTTTATAATTACATTAATTAACAAACTATCTTGCGTAAACTGAACTGATCTTACATTTAACCATTAAATATAAAATCCCGATTATATATATATATATATATATATGAAAACTTATTCCGTTTATCGTTATATTTAGTTATTCTAAATAATTAAACATAAATAATAAATATCTCTCTAGATATTTATTCCACCAAATATGTGTTTTGTAATAACGTTTAACAATTAAAAGATATAATTTTGTTCTTTGCCCAAAGTGTAACTCTGCGGATCGTACCTCAACAGTAACGTTGATATTAACGATGATCGGACATCTAATATCCAGCAGTAGGGAACCCGGGGAAGGGTTGGTTTCGGTTCGTTCATGCAAGGTAAATGCCGGGAGTGAGAACCAAGGTGCCGGTGGTGATGTTTCGTGAGTTCAATGACCCGAGGGGACGCTTAGGACACGTTCGGACCCCGGGGACGTGAACGAATGTGTAGGTAATGCATGGGAACCATGCATGGTGACATGCAAGGGCGGGTGGCCATGCATGACGTCATGTTAGTCGAGCGAGTGAAGGTGTGTATGACGAGTTACGTATTGACTCGAGTGTTAAACATATTGTAGGTACGAAGTCGAAAGACGCGTTTTGAAAGTTAACAAGTTCTAGTGATCGAGGTGTGTTGAGTAAAGGTGAGTTTCTGTCGCCCACTTTTTAAATGTTTTATATTTATTTAGGCATGAATTGCATGTGAAGTAAACTTTTTATTATGCGTAATGCATGGATGGTGTTTTGTGATAAAATGGGTACTTTAATAATCATTATGCTTACGTATATCTGTAAGTTGTGTCACGTACGTAATCGGCGTGGCGGGAGATCGAGCGAAAGCTTGATAATATGTTAGTTATGTCACGTACTTAATCGTCGTGGCAGGAGATCCAGCGAAAGCTTGATATTGGGTTTGACTAGTTAAATCGGGTTATTGTGTCTGACGACGGTCAGGCGGGAAAGCTGTGTTTGCTTGTGTCCACGGATACGGTAAACGGGATTAAATTGTGTGTCGTTGCTATTATTTAATTGTTTTGAGATAAACTATTTATCTGGAGGTGTGATAAACCTTTTTGAGAAGATACCATTTTGATAACGGTTTTCGGGATTAATCATCCCTAATAACTCACTATAGAACTCACTCAGCGTAGCTGACGTTTTAGCATGTATTTTAATACTTGACTATCGTTTGTGTTTTGTCGTGGGGACGTCGACTACGGGTTAACTTGATATTCCGCTGCATGTTTTTAATATTATTGATGTCTAAGACTACTTAGCTTGTGTTTGTGCCAACAAGTAGGATTCCCAAGTTTAGGGCCTTACAAACCACCTTCTTTGCCTCATGTTCAAATTTTTATTATTTCGTGTCTCTTGCTTTGGCCTTGGGCCTCTCATCTTCCTTCTTTACCGAAGCCATTCCCTTACTCGATCCCCCATTCTAGCCAGCCTTGCAATCCCTCTAGATGTGGCCAAGTTCCCCACACTTGTAGCACTTAGGGTCAAGAGGGCAATCCCTAGAAAAATGACCCGCTTGCCACAACGATAACACAATAACATATCAGTTCTGCATTCACCCGAGTGCATTTTCCCACAGCTTCTATCTCCTGAACAGTCTTTCTTTCTTTCACCGAGTTCCACCAATGTAGAGCCTCAACAGAGAACGAATGTGAAGCGAACTTCACCGTTTGATTCAATCCACATCACTAATGGAAATGGTGGACTCCATCTCTGTGATCCAGTGATAGGTAGCCCCTGTATCCTTGCGACCATCAAATCGAGGTGGATCACATTTCATGAAGTAACCATAATCGCAAGCTCTCTTCTCAAACCCAACATCACAGTCATCCCCAAATGATTTCTTCGATTGGATATCCTTTTGCAGCTCGGAAAAAGATCCCTTTACAATATCGGGAAGATATTCGTGAATCATATCCCCCACTTCCTTTTTGACAGCATCAACACTGGTTCGAACTCAAACTTTTCGGCTTCTCAGAATGCACACATGGTTAAGTGTGCACTCAACACTCCATCATGGTTAGTGTCCTCATTATGAGCACTTTTGTGACCCCTCCTAGCATTGACATCGTTAGCAATCTGCTTCTTAGGTGCCATCTACGTTACTGAAATAATACCAAATAAAGCAATTCAGGTGCAATTTAAAACATTACGAGCAGTGCAAATAGTTAATGATAGTGGCTAGTCACCATTACCCTCTCGCTTTGCTTTTCGGATTTTAAACTTTCCCTGTAGTGCATCTTTGGCATAACGCCCCTGTCCTAACCTACTAACACACACACACACTCATACCTAGCGCTCTTGGCTTTTGGTTACCCATGATGTCATTCCCACTCATGGTCCCATTCTCAGTCAATGTCTAGGCATCGGGGATGCCCAGATCTCTTAAACTACAGCTCTGATACCAACTTGAAGTCCCCAAACCCGGGAACCCTACCTCTTTGTATACACGACAAGCACAATAGTTTTAGACATTAAATAGTCTCATAAATATTGCAGCAGAATTAAAAGTCAACCCATATCTGGCGTCCCAACGCCTTAACATAAACAAATATTCAAATACTAAAATCCAAACAAAACATCAAAAGTACGGGAATGTCATTAATCCATCACAATCCGGTTAACCACTTTTCATCCCAAGAGCCGCCAGCCTACTCCTTTTCCATACCTGAAATACATGCTAAAAAGTCAGATATGCTTAGTGAGTTATCACGGATAATTCATCCCAAAAATCGTTATCGTTTCGTACATCGTTACTGGCACGTTTCGCTTTTGAAAAGGTTCACCACATTTCTCATTTATAACTCTTCTGAAAATAAGTCATTTCATACTATTTAACCGATATTACTTCCCGTTTATTGTACAATCAGATACTGTCACACACGAGTCCCCGCCTAACCGTCGTTAGACCCAACAACCCGTTTGACCTTGTCAAACACAACCACATGTATTCATAGTAATAACCAATCACGTCCTTCATGTGCGTAACACAAAAATAGCACACATACACAAGCACATATATTATTGAATAAACCATTTGTCACAGCAAGTCACATATGCATTGCGTTTATCAAAACACTTACGTCACATGTATTTCGTGCCTAAAATAATAAAAATTTAAAAATGAAATGCCAAGGTTAGAACCTAAAGGGCTAGTTGTATCTAAAGTACCTAACTCCTGGGTTAAAAATGAAAATTTTGATTATGGGTAGACAGCGGACCGCTATCATATTCCCTAACGGTCCGCTATGAGTAAAGGGTCGGATAGTGGACCGCTATCGTCTGAATAAAAGTTAGAACCTAAAGGGCTATTTGTATCTAAAGTACCTAACTCTAGGGTTAAAAATGAAAAATTTGATTTCTGGGTAGACAGCGGACCGCTATCATATTCCCTAACGGTCCGCTATGAGTAAAGGGTCGGATAGTGGACCGCTATCGTCTGAATAACGCAATTCAGCTACAATTTTTAGTATGACTCAGCTCTAGATTCTGATGCGTGTCTTCATAACGGACCGCTACGTCCTCCATAACGGTCCGCTAGCCGTTAAATGAGGTTCGGTCCAATCAGAATTAGAGTATAGGGCTGACGCAATCATTGTGCGATAGCGGACCGCTATGCCCTAGCATAATGGTCCGCTATGGGTCTGAATTTCAGCCTATAAATACTTGAACGAATTTGATTGTTTTCTTCATCCACAACTCGTCAATTACACTCTAAATTCATTCCAGAGCCTCCCTAGGTTGTTCCCGACGATCCCGGTCCAACTTCTGCTCGTTGTAGTGCTTTGTTTAAGAAGAAAACACTTGTAGAAGTGCTGAAACGCTAGAGAAACTAAGTTAGGAAGCTGACTCTATAATTTTCAAATTAGAGGCTCATTCCTATTATCATAGTGAATACGTTATCTCTTTCAATACTTGTGTCAAACCTTTACGTTTACGAAAATGGCCAAATAAGGGTTAAGGGAATAATGCATAATGTTCTTCTACGAACAAAGTATTCAGGCCATAGGTATACGTAAAACTTACAAGGGATACACGGATCTCGGGTGGAAGTCCCGGATTACGGCCGGTACTTATCTTATAACAATTTCGGAGGCGTAGACCTGGCCATTGTTATAAGGCATGATACTAGTGTATACAGTGGTGCATATGATCAGGAGAAAATGGCATGCTGAATGTGTGGATTGAACATAAAGTTGTTATTATGAAATTAATACTTGTTTGTGCCAAATAATTGTTTGGGTCATTTCATCTCGTTTTTCCAAAACATAACATTCATCAATACTATTAAAATCATAAATATCATGCAATAATATTAAACATAAACCATTCGTGTCAAATCTGCGCTTTTTCGTAACCGTCAATTCTTTTAGGCATTACTTGAGATTAATCGAGGCCTAGTGACTGTCTAGGATGCCCGGTCTCGTCCGAAATCCTAACCTAAACAGAGTCACGCCCCACCGTGATAGTAACATTGCTTGTGTGCATCCACTTGACATTTACAAGATAGCTAATCTCGTCATCCGCACCAATTGTTTAACCGTTTGCTAGCCACAAAGGCCCCTGTATATGTATAGAAAATCTTCGTGTCAAGGACGCCCAGTCCCATATGGAATCCTAACCCAGACACGGTTTCATTCATCGCATTCGTTCCCGAAGGAACCGTTGGCAGATTCGACTTACATTATAACATTCGTTCATTCATAAAACATTTTTAGTTAAAGCATTGTATGTTTTATAAAAACATCTTTCATTCAAACCTTTCGTAAACATTGAGGGCAAAACATTTCGTAAATCCTTTCATAAACATTTGTTAATCCTCCCTAAGTGTATGGCTCAAAAGGGTGCTAGGCGATCTGTTCTAGCGGTCATAAACAAAATGTGTTAACTTCACGATACAAAAAAAATGATTCGTCCAAAATCCCACTTGGTCGAAAACCTTTTCGTCCGATTTCTCTTTTCGACCGAAATCCATTTCGGTCGAAATGTCTTTCGCCCGAAATCCATTTCGGTCGAAATATCTTTCTCCCGAAATCCATTTCGGTCGAAATGTCTTTCGCCCGAATTGTCTTTCATTTGAAAACTATATTGCTTGAAAAAAATTTCGTCCGAGTAGCTTTTTTATCAGAACGTAATGTTCCTTATTTCAACCGAAAACCTTTTCGGTCGAATACATATTTCGGTCCCTTCGACCACTTTTGGTCAATTCATACGGTTCTTAGCCAAAACAGTCGTTTTCGATCCAAAATCCCAACGTTTTACGTGCAAACTGTCCGATTTTTATCCACGAAGCTTAATCCACGGTTTTTAGACGTAAACACATGTAAAAATCAAATATTTTTGGATCAAACTCGTGTTTACCCATATTTATCCAAAAACCTTAAAAACAGATATTTAGACAAGATCTATACCTCAAATCGATCCGTTTCTTCAGCAAAGCTTCTTTCAATCAGTGGAGATAATGAATGGAAAGATCTTGTAGCAAAACCGTTAATTTCTTTCTCTAGGTTTTTCACTCTCTAGAAGTGGGGAAGAAGATGGAGTTGAAAATGAGGTGGGGAAGGGGAGAGCTAGGCTCTTTCTCTCTCCTTTTCTTCAACCTCTCTCCTATATCTCTCCATCAATTAAAATTTATGTTTGATCTTGAAATTCTAATGTGTAAAACATATATTTTTCTTTTTTATGTATAATTGACCAGTAACATAAAAACGATGTAACTAGGTTAGTTACATATATGTAACTTACAAACAATCAAATTTACATATATGTAAATAGTTTAGTTACATATACCAACAAAAACATCCATGAAGCATTACAGAATCAAGTTACGTATATGTAACTTGTAGGGTTACATATACGTAACTCTAAGAGTTACTATGTAACACCTAAGAGTTACTATGTAACACTTAGTGCTACATATACGTGTAAGTGTAACACTATTAATTGTATGCCTTGAAAAAAAATAAGTGTATGTTGCAGATTCATCTAACTCATAATTAACCAAAAAAGATACATGATAAGCTTTAACAATCACTACAATAAAATGAAGCTAATGCAACCTCGGTAAAATGTTGCATTAGGCCATGAAAAAGTTACATTAGGCCTAATACAACCTTTTATCGGGGGCTGCATTAGATCCAGTTGCATTAGACCTAATACAACCTGTTTGTTAGATAATGTAACTTTTTTTAAAGCGTTGCATTTATTATTTAAATGCAACCTTTTTAGTAAGCAACTTTTGTTACATACAAATGCAACTTTTTTTTACTTTAAAATGCAACTTTTGTTACTTTCAATTGTAACTTTTTATACTTTAAAATGCAACTTTTTATATATACTTAAATGCAACCTTTATTATATGTCTATTTAAAAAAATGCAACCTTGATACACTCAAATGCAACCATTGTTATGTTTTTAGTAAAAAAAATGCAACATTTTTTTTTATGATAAATGCAACATTTTTTACAATTTTAGTTACAACAAATGCACTACACGTCATTTCAACTTACAAAAACAACACTACACAATCACAATTCACAAAGTGCAACATGCATTGAAATACAAATTTTTAACCAAAATACAAGATTAATACATCACGGTCTTCAAGTACTTAAAGATAAAAATACAAATCAACAAACATGAAAATGAACTAAATACAAGATAAGTGTGAAAAAACAGTAAAATACTAATTTTTAATCTTCTCGAGCATAATATCGAGCACGCTTTGAGCCTATCTCTTCTTTTTCTTTGCCTTTGTTGGCTGTAGAACGAATTTAATGGCATCATTTGCTTCACATTCTGAAAAAATTATATTTTTGTATTTAACATAACAAATCACTGAAGAAAATCAAAACGCAATAATAAATATTTAAATATTTGAGGACAGTCTAAAGCCTAAAGCCCAGCAGTGATCTACACATTTTCTAGAGGATATTGTTTAGCTCATCAGTTACAATGATCCAATCTAGAACATGTATATTTGCACCTTTTGTGATCTATATATCCTAGAAACACACAAGCACTAAGAAGAAGAATGCATTACATGGGGGTACCAATCCAACTGAAGCCTATGATATGGAACTGTTGTATGTCCATCCACCTCCTCAAAATTACAATCCCACCTGTACATGTGATTAATGCAATATAACATGTTAAAGAATCGTGAGATGAGTAAAAAGACATAAAACTTGAGTACAGGAAAAAAAAATAACAGAAACAACCATATAGAATTACGAATATTGAAGCACTTTGTGACGATTCGGACTTTCAGGTTAACTCCGTTAACCATATCCAGTTAAGGTTAACCTAATTAACCCAATCCAAACACCAAGGGATGTGTTCTATCAATTTCTAAACTCAATACATGAAATCCGAGGGACTAAGGCTGTAATTAACTCAAATTCAATTTGTGTTGACTTCTAAAAGTCAAACTCATGGCTATGATCCGATTTGGAGCTCCACAATCTGAAATTCGTGAGAATTTGTAACCGAAATACACAATAACGACTTAAACATTCATCATTAACTCATTAAACACAACATTGATTCGAATTAAACCCAATTATGGGTAATCAAAACCGTAACTGTCGAAACTGTCTTCCATTTCAATCAAAATCGATCGATTCAAGCGTCCACTCTGCAATTGAACACCTGCGCACGCTATACGAGTTCCACATAAGCTTTTTCACATCCTAAGTTGGCCGGAGAAGGAACCAGCGACGCCGGAGACCAACTTAATAGACCCGCGGCTATAGCATAGTCGAACTCCATCAATCCGATATCGTTTCAGGTAATTGAAACCACCCTATGTTTTGTTTTTGTCTGTTAATTACAAGCCCCTTGTCAATTCGATCATACAACATCGAATTGAACTCAATTCCGTATCTAGGGTTCGTTCATAAATCAGTTTGGGGGTTTTGACCTTAAACTCTGTTTAAATCCAATTAAAGGGTATCAGTAGATTCGCAATCCCCTACCGGATAAAAACCCTATGCTAATTTGATTTCATAACATCAAATTTATCCCGATCCAGAAACTAAGGTTTGCTCTTAAAACATTTTGTGGGTTTTGATCCTAGACTCATTTTCAATCCAATTAAACCACGGGAATAGATTCGCAATGTCTTATTTAGTAAAAGCCCTTTGATTCCAACCGGTGTTATTATTGAATTCGATCTAATTGATTTTGTGTTCTTAGTTTAGGGTTTCGGTCGTTCAAACCTCAAATTAAAGATCTTAAACCAGATGTTTTCATAATTAAACTCCACTACAGACTCGTTTGATGTTAATGAACAAAACCCCTATGTTTAAGGGTTAGATCGATATCGAAATCGTGGTTTTTGGGAGGGTTTTTGGTTCGGCTCGCGTAGAGGGGGAGGAACCACCGAACTTGCTTGATAAAACCAACTCAAACCGGATTCTTGTGCGAATCCCTAGCGGGCTGTGTTGGTTAAGTTACTTGACTGTGGTGGGAGAGACCTGGGTTCGAGTCTCCGCACCTGTTTTCTATTTTAATCTTTTTTAAAGTGTTATTTTAATATAAAAACCATCCCCATATTAATATATTAATGTGTTTTGAACTCGGAAATCACCCGTAGACTCGGGTTGGGTTTTGTAACCCGTTTTAATATTCTTTCCCACTTTTAAAAATAATATATTTATATTATCTTCAACCCTTGACCCCGATTAAAAATAATATATTTATATATTATTTCCGCCACATTAATAAACATTTTGTAACTCTACTAACTTAAAAATAATATAATTATTACCCACGTTATTATGATCCGAATAAAAATAATATATTTATTATTTTGGCCACGTAATTAGTTATTGTGCTTTTTCTCCAAACTTAAAAATAATATAATAAAATATATTATTTTCTTAGACCATTATTAAATGATATAAATGTACGAATATATTTTCATATAAATATTATTCGTAATTAGAGGTGTTCGACACGAAAACTTATTTATCTTATTAACTATATTAAGAAACCCTTATTCCCGTAGACACGTTCGTCTACTCGTTGATCCTTAGAATGTCTATTATGTTCAAATCTTCCGTGCCGTCACAAAACCCCATTGCATCCCTAACTATTATGCTTATAATTTTAGGGCATACGTAAGCAATTCACAGGCGAACTCTTGTGTTTCCTACTTGCATCCTTGTGTGGTGCTATCTTCTACTCGTACACAACTCAGGTGAGTTTTCACGGCCCTTTTTTACTGGTTTTCCTATTGGGGGAGAAACATGCATACGAACAAACATTATTTTACTTGTTTTCCGTTGGGAGGAAACATGCATACAAACAGACATCCGTTTACTTGTCTTCCCTCCAAGGAGAGACATACTCATGAACGGACATGGATCACATAGTATTTCATTACCACTTGTTTACCTAAGTGCAAACATAACATGCAAAGTCCTTACACACTCGGACTATTAATATATGGAGTATAGCGAGGAAATTTGATTAGTACTGCTGGGTTTGACAAACCCCACCCGGGTTAGTCGCGCTAACTTGATTGGAGGTCGAACGGGTGTAAATTGTCCTAAACACTTGCCATTGTTGATGTTAGCAATGGCGGAAGGCACCCAAATACAAACACTCAGCTTCGGTTGCGAACGCTTAGAATAACTTGTACATTGTCTAGCTATCAACAGGTGTGACTTACGTATGTGGATCCTGCAAACACTTAAACAGTTTATTCACTTGTAAACCTGTGAACTCACCAACCTCATGTTGACACTTTTCTTACATGTTTCTCAGGTCGCTAAGGCACAGGTTACACACTTAGGACAAGCATAGAGTCCTATCATTTCATCCTTATGCAAACATTTAAAACAATTTACTTGACTTATTATACTTTAGCGCATTTGTTTTGCGCATTTATTTTCTTATTAAAACGCTTCCACATTAACTCTGAACTTTTGTGATATTACATTTATGTCCCATATAGTGTCGTTTGACGTAACTAATGGCTGAGATCCTTGTTTGTCACGTCCCAAACGGTAAAAATCCGTTAGCGGAATTTGGGGGTGTGACACACTGTTCATTTGTCTCGTCTTGTCAATCCAGTCTTCTTCGTATTATCCAACGGTACGTTAGCTTACTCTTGGTTCGCTCTGCGGCTTTGCCTTCTTAGGTTCGCATCCTTGCCTTACCTTCGTATCTCTTGGCGCCTTTGTGTGGTTAGAGTCCTGAGGCTACCCACGTCATCAGCCCCCAGTCAGGGATATCCTTGGCTTGCTTCGGCGAGGATTTTCTAGACTCAGCTCCTTCTCCTTATTTTATTTTTCTTCTGACTGATTTGACTTGTTCATTGCTTTCTTTTTAATTTTTTTTCAGGCGGTGCGAGCGTTTCTAGGCAAATGATTCTTGTCTTTTTGTGTTCCCTCTTTTAGACCCTTCTATTTCCGTTTCAAAATTCAAACCGCCCCATTTTCGCCTCTTTCCTTCTTCTTTCTCTCCGAATTTTCTTGAGTTCTCCATTGAATGTTCATGTTAGTTTTATTTTTCTTCGCTTGATAATGGGTGACCAGTGTCATATGGCTCTCCGGGTTTGCATGCTCGAACACAGTAGACTTTATGAACTTTGCGTCTTTCATTCCATCAGACCGAAATTCCAACCGACGCTTCCTTCTTCCGATCAAACTATTAACGATTGTCCCCCTGGGTTCATCGCTTTGTACACCCAGTTTTTCGAATTCTCTAATCTCCGATTGCCTCTTTCTGTGTTTTGTCTCAACGTTTTAAAGTATTATGGCCATGATCTTGGTCAACTTGCCCCTCTCGGTGTTAGTAAAATTACTCCCTTTGAGATCTAGTGCAGGGCATTAGTTTTTTCTCCCTCTATTGATCTTTTCCGTCAATGGCGATTGGTTTACTATCCAGCTTCATATGGAAATTTCTCCTCAATGTGTTCATCACTCTAGTCCAACCATAAAGGATTGGAAGAATTACTTCTTCTGGGTTTCATCAAATGTTCTACCTTTTCCTCCTTCGAAGAGGGACACTAAAGGATCTATAGCTGCCATAAATCTCCCTAGTTCTTCCTTCGATACTCGTCATTTTGAATTGCTTGAGTTGAACCGTACTTGGGTTCGCCCTTTCCTTGAGGAGGTGCTGGTTTGGTCGGGTTAAGCCGTATTTGGAAATCTCCTAGGTTTCTCCCTTCTTTTACTAAATCTGGGCGTGGTATGTATTTTTGTGTTTTGTTTTCTTGTTTTTCTTGTGTTCATACAGATTTTTGTTGTCTTCAGGTATGGATTGGCTATATTTGTTCCGTTTAGATAACGATTCTGCAGTTGAGGTCGTTCCTCGCCCTCTTGCTGCCGGTGAGGAAGATGTTCCTGCCCTTCATGGCCAAGTTACTTACTTTGGAGGGGAGTATGTTAGTATTCTGCCTAGTTCTCTCTCCGTTGATCTTGAGGTTGAGTGAGTTGTTGTTCCTTTACCCTCTCTTCTAAGAAGAAGAAGAAAGTTTCAGCTTCAGTTGATGTGAAGTGATGATGTGGGTAGCCTCAAGACGCTGACCACACAAAGGCGCCAAGAGATATGAAGGTAAGGTAGGGAGGCGAACCTAAGAAGGCAAAGTCGTGGGGTGAACCAAGAGTAAGCTAACGTACCGTTGGATAATATGAAGAAGCCTTAGTTGATAAGACTAGACATATGAATAGTGCGGGATGCAGGAGTGAGTCTCTAAAGAACCCAGACGGTGCAACACTTCCCAAAGCTACCCAAATGAAGGAAAGGCAGAGTATGCAGGGCTGAATAGTAGCCCTCTTTTTGCCATTCTAGTAGTAGAACATGTCAAACCCTAAGAAGGGGTTTGACGACGCAGGTCTGGGGAAATGAAGAAGTATATCAGTTAAACCATTTTGGGTGTCGCTTACGAAATTGAGAAGCAACCCTTTCGCCAAGGGAGCTCAAGGGTCCTAAAAGAGAATGTAAGGATCTTTGAAGAATCACTCCTTCTGTTACAAGAATCCACACTATAAATACGGGAAGACCATCATCAGGTATGCATTCATTCACTCCCAATCACTTCTAGTTACATCGTTCTCATTTCAACTCTCTTGTTCTCTAGGACATCCTTGCCTGATTCTCACACCGGAGGTGGATCGCAGGGGATCCTCCCCTGTGGTGAGCCTAACGGTTTACTCTTCTTAGCAGGATCCTAAGGACTTCAGCTCTGGTGCCCGTTCCAGCAACAAGTGGCATCCACCGTGGGGCACGAATTCGTATAAAATATGAAGTCGAGCTCCTCGACATCGTTCTCTTTCTTTTTGTTGCTTCTAGGTGCCACAATGTCCGAAGAAAAGGAACCAGAAAGACAAGAATTACACTCTGACTCTTCGTCTGAAGAGAGGGTGGAGGTCAGTAACATGATCGAGTTGACCCCTGAGGGTGTAAAGGAAAACTTTCCACACTTCAAGAGAACTGGTGCACGAATACGTTCAGGATGAACGAACGAGAGGGTGAAAGGTCCGATTATCTTATGAGGATGAATCCAAGACCCATGTTGCTCAATCCGGACAGGGAGCCTCAAGAGAAACAACCAGAACTAGGGAGGCCACTCTAGAAATCTCTGCAGCCTCTGTTATGTAGATGGTTATGACAAGCCTAGCTGTAATATGACATGCTCCTCACATTAGTTCCAGCTTAGCTCACCATGGTCACGATGCAAGGTACCCTCTCTTTCATCCTTTAAGTCAGGTATCCCCACAGGGAGGTTTCTCCCAACTCTCCTCTTAGGCCTTGCAAGCACCGGGGGCAGTTCAAAACATTCTAGGATTCTAAACACCTCACCCCTTACCTTTCCCAGGATTCCAACCTAACTATTTCCCGTATTCTTTTCTCTCTATGCATATGCCTAACCGGCCACTAATAGCTTACACCCAACCACTCACGGTGACTCATGGTATCGGAGGTGACTTGTCCATGCATATACACCTAACGCCCAAACCAAATTCTCGACATGAATTGCCAACTTTTGGTTCCCCCATAAAACAAAAATGCCAGTCAAAGTATATGATGGGCTAGGGGATCTATAGGATCACCTTGAGCTTTTTTCTGGGGCGGCCAAGGTGGAACAGTGGCCCATGCTTATATGGTACCACATGTTTACACAAACCCTCATCGGACCAGCTCGTTTATGGTTCAATAGCCTGCCACGTGAAAGCATCGAATCTTTTGAAGATTTAAGCCGGAACTTCCTGGCACACTTCATGCAGCAAAAAAAATATACCAAAGACCCTGTAGTGCTGCATAACATTAAACAGACGGAAGACGAGGATCTCCAAGCGTTCATGGGAAGATATAAATTAGAAGGTCTTAGCATCAGCGGTGCCACCTAGCAAATGCGTATCTTAGGTTTCATCCATGTGGTTTGCCCAGGACAACTTATAGAAGAGCTAAACAGAAACATCCCTAAGACCATGGAGGAGGCCATGGATAGGGTTGAAGCATTCCTCCGGGGAAAAGAAGTCGCGTAAATCCCTGAGGCATCTAAAAAGGCAAGAACCCCTGGATGGGGACACTCCGCACCAGGGGGCGGAGCATACCATTTCAGCCATTTGTAGAAAAGAGAACCCCAAGTTACAGCAGCGCTCCGAGAAGGTCCTATGAAAGACAACCTCACCCTTACGAAAGGCAAACATACCATCACTCCCATTCAAAGCATCAAAACCGAAGTGAAGATAGGGAGAGGCAGGTACAGTTCACAGCCCTGACGAAAACACCCAAGGAAATATTAGCAACAGAAGAAGCAAAATTCGGCTTCAGGCCACCAAAGCCTAACACCAAACCTCTGGACGCCAAGACAACCTACAGGTATTGTGAGTTTGACGGCGACGCGGGATACCACATGAACGATTGTTTTTAGCTTAAGAAAAGAATAGAAGCTGTTGTTCAGTCCGGAGAACTAGCCCACTTGATTAAAGATACCAAAGGGAAAATAGCAGAAGGCTCGAAAACGGAAAAAGGACAAAGGCAGGAGAAAGGAAATCATGATGGTGTCATATGGTGTGAAACAAAAGGTAAGAAGAGAAGGAGGTTTTGACAGAGAGAAGAAGTGGTCGAAGAGGGAAATATCTTTCCCATCCCTGAGCCCGGGGGAATCCACATACTCCCCCATGGTGATAAAGAGCCAAACTGAGGAAGGCATGTTCGAAGATATCGAACAGACATTCAGGAACTTAAGGAAAACAAATATGAAGTTGAACCCAGGGAAGTGATCCTTTGGTTTGAAAGAAGGAAAGTTCCTAGGCCATGTGGTAAGCAAGCAAGAAATTAGAGCAAATCCGGATAAAGTAAAGGCTGTACGTGACATGAAGTCGCCAAAAACATAGATTCTTGTCAAAACTAGCAGAGCGCTCCTTACCTTTCTTCAGAACACTAAAGGGGAGCTCGACTAAGAAAGATTTCCACCGGACAGAGGAAGCAGAGAAGGCATTTGAGGAGTTGAAAAATCACATTGCCAACATACCACCGATGGTAGCTCTGAGGCCCGGGGAAACGTTATCGTTATACGTGGCGGCAGCAAAAAAGGCCATAAGTGGGGTATTGGTAATAGACAGAGAAGGAATCTAGTCACCAGTTTTTTTTGTAAGCGGGGCTCTCAAGGAAGCTAAGGTGATGTATCTAACTCTAGAGAAAGTGGCCTTAGCGGTGGTGTATACGGCCTGACGGTTGAGACGATATTTCCAGGCACATTGAGTAAAAGTACTGACCAATTACCCTATCAAGGGTATCCTAACGAAACCTGAGATCGCCGGAAGGTTAACAAAATGGGCAGTAGATATGAGGGAACACGAGGTTACCTACGTTCCCAGAGTTGTAGTAAAAGGCCAAGTCCTGGCCGATTTTGTCCTGGAATCGTCAATAGAAGGCGAAGAAGAGAGAGAAGTTGGAGATGTCGGGGAAAAGGTACAAGATGGTAATGAACCAGAGAAATTAAAAAGAAATGAGTGGGAATGGTTATTATATACTAACGGAGCATCAATGTAGAGGGCTCGAGAGCCAGCCTTATACTCATTGACCCTGAAGGCACGGAACTCACATACGCCCTTCGCCTGAATTTCCTGAGCACAAACAACGAAGCTGAATATGAGGCTCTCTTAGCTGGATTAAGGTTGGCCCAAAATATCGGAGTAAAGACGCTACAAGTACGGGTCGACTCACTCCTAATTGCAAACTATGTGAATGGGGAATACGAAGCCAAAGGAGAAGCAATGAAGATGTATAAGAATCTGGCAAAGCAGATGGTTAGAAGCTTAAAAAAATGCACTATAATTCAGATCTCCGGAACGCAAAACAAGTGAGCAAACGCCCTCAGCAAACTAGCGTCCGTGGCTTTTACTCATTTGACAAAGAAAGTGTTAGTAGAGGTACTTGAGGAAAGCTCGGTGAAAGCCAAGTCTGTGACTGATATAAATGCAGAAGAAGAAGAAGACAAGTGGATGACCCTAATAAAAGAGTACCTGGCGACAGGGCTAATGCCGGAAGATGAAGATGAAGCGAGAAGGATAAGGTTGAAGGCATTGCAATATACCCTGATAGAAGGAGAATTATTCAAGAAGGGGTACTTGGCTCCTCAACTCATACGACATTATTTTAAAAAACAAATTACACCATAAAAACGAGCGTTTTTTATCTTTAAAACGAGTATAGTGTCATATATACAAAAACAAAAGAAAAAAATTACGTTTTCCAGCTCTTTGTGTAATTTGTCACGTCATTATGTAATGTCAGGTCTGGTCATTGTGTAATGTTAGGTCTGATCATTGTGTAATGTCAGGTCTGGGCATTGTGTAATGTCAGGTCTGGTCATTGTGCCAAATATTTTTCATCATTGTGTTTTACGTTTTAAATAATTTCGTGTTATTTTTGTCACTGTTTTTATGTATTATATATAACATTGTGATGAAAAATATTTGACACAATGACCTGACATTAGACACAATGACCAGACCTGATATTACACAATGACCAGACCTGACATTGATGAAAAATATTTAACACAATTACCAGACCTAACATTACACAATGACCAGACCTGACATTACACAATGACCTGACCTGACATCACACAATGACCTAACATATTTGACACAATGACCAATATGACCAGACCTGACATTAGACACAATGATGAGCAAAATACACAATGAGCTCGAATACGTAATTTTTTTTCTTTTTTGTATATAACGACACTATACTCGTTTTAAAGATAAAAAACGCTCGTTTTCGTCATAGTGTTTTACGTTTTAGATAATTTCGTGTTATTTTTGACATTACACAATGACCGGACCTTACATTCTGGTCATTGTGTCAAATATTTTTTATCACTATGTTATATATAATACATAAAAACAGTGACAAAAATAACATGAAATTATCTAAAACGTAAAACACAATGATGAATACATATAACACAATGATGAAAAATATTTGACACATTGACCACAGACCTGACAATACACAATGACCGACATATTTGACACAATAACCAATATGTCCTCTCTTTAAAAACAATAAAAGGGCACATGTCAAGTCCATAATCCTTCTTACCCTTCTTATTTTTAAAACCCTTTTTACCATAACTTAACCCAATATATCTATACTATATAATAAATAAAGGTTTTGATGTGCCACTTGTCACTCTCTCATGCATACTTAAGTTTTTTTTCACGCCTCTCTCTCCTATTAATTATACCAATTTGTTTAATTGTTTTTTCTCTCTCATATTAAATAATAATGACTTCTTTAATTTTTTTTATAAAACGTTTTTTCATGAATATGTAAATTTTATTAGTAAGTATATATAACATTGCATTTAGAACTCTTGCATTTATTTAACACGGGTAATTCACCGGGTTTCTAAAGTTTAATGTGAATTAACATTTATCAGTTAAATAAAAAAAGTTAATACTCAGCTAAATGTTTTAAAAATTAACTTAACATAATTTATAACTGTCATATAAAATTTTATTCAACTCGTGTAATAAACGGGGTTTTAAACACATAAAATTTTTTATTACTAAGTATATAAGATTATATTTATTTAGCCCGTATAATACACGGGATCCTAACCTAGTATATATATAGGGAGAAGTTCATTTCAGAACACTTAAATATTGCGAGAACAAGGGTAACAAACCTAAATCGTTTATTTTTTTGATCCATGGTAAAAAAATTTAAAACTTTATACTTCTTATACAAATATGTATGTTTATGTACATAAAAAACAATCAAACTAATTTTTCATATTTTTTTTATATTTAAAAGTTTTCTACACATGTGTAGGTTATGTGTAGGTAAAAAAACCTACACATGAATCATGCATGTGTAGGTATGTATATAAACGAAATTTTTTTATATTTTTTTTGTTTTAATTTCATGAAAAACAAATAAACATTACATTTATATAATTTTCTTATATTTTAAAACTTTTTAAGATTGAAAAAGTGAATAATTCGTTTTGTTTTACGTGTTCTCGCAATCTTTAGTGTTCTGAATTGAACCCTCCCTATATATATATATATATATATATATATAGAAAGTATAAAATGAAAACACACTTGAGTTGAGAAAACTCAAAAAAACCCTATGTAACAATTTTTTTTAAAGAGTAGGTTTGTTACATATTTTCGTCACTTTTTATAAAAAAAACGTTGAGTAGTTTTGTTTTAAAAAAATATGTTAAAAAAATGAACGTTTTTATGTAACATTTCCGTAAATAAAATTTAAAAAAAAATCTGGTCGACATTTTTTTTTATTTTTTTTATAAAAAGTGATGAATTATGTAACAAATCTATCCAAAAAAATTTTCACATATGTTTTAAGCTATTACATATGTGTTACATGGTTTTCATTATAACCATCCCTTTTATATATATATATATAGGGAAAGGTTCCACTAAAAAATTGATTTTCGCTAATAAACCTAAGAAATCGGGTCAAACGAACTCCGATTGGACTAATTTCAGCGGCGTTGGAACCGGCTCCTCGAAATAAAGCCTAGAGCTAAACTAACCCTAAAGCTAAACTCTGAAAGCTAAACCCTTAAATCTAAATGCTAAAGCTAAACCCAAAAACCTAACCACCCCATCCACATCCCCCCAAAAACCTAAATCCTCCAACCCACACCCCCCCCCCCCCCCAAAAAAAAAGAAACCTAAACATACCCACCCCACCCCCTAAAAAACCTAAATCCCCCACCCCCCAAAAACCTAAACCCTTACCCCACCCCACCCCACCCCCCCAAAACCTAAATCCCTGCACCCCCACCCCCTCCCCCCCAAAACCTTGACGAGCCGGTTTCAACGCCGTTGGAATGAGCTCAATCGAAGTTCGTTTGACCCGGTTTCGGTTAAAAAAGAAATCATTTCTTAGGTTTCTTAGCGAAAATTCACTTCTTATTTGAAACTCCCCATATATATATATATATATATATATATATATATATATATATATATATATATATATATTGGTTTTTGAGTATACTATGAACTGTGAAATGGAGGTGACGGTGGTGGTGAAGACGGTGGTGAGGGTGATGGCGGAGGTGAGTAACATGGCGGTGGCGATGAAGTTGGCGGTGGGGGTAAATAAACAGGTGGTGGTGGCGCTGAATAAACAGGTGGTGGTGGTGGTGATGGGTGAGGGATGAAACCTAATTTCTAGTGTAAAACTCACGAACGAAAACTGTATTTAATTCAAACAATTGGGGTGGAAAAGACCAAAATAACCTCAATATATGAAGTGAAAAGACATCAATTCCCCTGAAGACTAACAATTGACTAACAGACATTTGGTCCAAGGGCGAAAATTGATGAAAATAGAAATTACGAGAACGAAAATAACAGTTTTAAAATAGGAGGGAAGTAAAGTGGTTTTTAAGGTAGACCTTAGGGACGAAAACTGCAGTTTACTCTATTTATTTTTATATATGAATGACTTTATATTTAGATTATTAAAAATTATTAACCATTTATTAAAAAAAAGCCACTGAGTCCCATATCAATTGGTTTGATAGAAGACACCCCATGGTCTTCCAATGAAAGTCATGACTTTGAGACTCACTTGTGTAATATGCTAAGGTGGACAAGGGTTTTACCACAGTGGTCCTTTGGGTGGTGGGTTTCCCCTAAAATGTTGGGCGTTTGTGGACGTGGGTGGCCTTTTACCAATGGTTTTATACCTGTATAGCCGGGCTAATAGTATTCGTCGATTGTTCCAAAAAAAAAACTAAAGAAATTAAAGTTGCCTTTAAAATTATTTTCATCTCCCTTCAAATTACCTTTCCCTCCACAACGTTGGAGGACACACAAATTTTCCCCTTTCCCCCCTTCTATTTCACTAAACTTTTAATTTTTGAAATTCAGTCTTCCTCTTCTTTCAAAATAATAGATTATCACAACATGAATTTAAATATTTTTTATTGATGCTCATTTAGTAAAGCAAATCAAGAGTTCCCACCAATTCCTACGATTTATTAGCTTTCATATTTGATGTTCACTAAGGGATGACTCCCTACCCACAAGCCATTAAAACAAGAAACAACGAAGTAATTACTAGTATATGTGACATAAATTTGTGTTGCTATCAAGCATACGGTTGTGTTATCATGTATTCATCAACCGTTAAGTCAGACTGAACTTTGTTCAGACTCTCTCCCGTGAAAAAAGCAGGTTGTTTACGTTGAGGCAACACACCCTCACTTACCAACATTAGAACCACTGACAACATAGGTGGCCTATCTTCTGCATGATTTTGTACACATAATAGTGCAGCATGTATTGATCTTAGTACTTCAGAGACCACACATGAGGCGCGTAAAGATGCACTCATCAACTCAATGAACCTGCCATCTTTATAAAGTCTCCATGCCTACATCAAACCAAAACATACATTTAGAAAAATCACTACTTTCTTGTCAAGATATTGGACTTTGGTCATACAAGTTAAACCTTAACTTACATGTCCAAGAAGGTTATCACTATGGTCTTCATGACGAAATTCTCTGTTTTTCTTCCCACTTATTATCTCCAACACCAAAACACCAAAACTAAATACGCCAGATTTTATAGAGAAACGTCCATACACTGCGTACTCTGGAGAAATATAACCACTGCAGCAAAATGAACTTATAAATTAGAATTAGAGTTTATACTTCAGTCTCATCTTCATTTTCTTATGTGATAAAGTATTAAAGTTGAAAAGGATCCTTACTGTGGTCCGACAACTTTTTTTGTTTTAGCAGTGGTGTCATACCCTACAAAGTTTCTAGCAAGGCCAAAGTCGGATATTTTTTGATTCATGTCACCATCGATCAATATATTACCCGCCTTTAAATCTCTATATATAATTTGAAGGCGGGAATGTTGATGTAGATAGAGAATACCTCGAGCCATCCCTTGTATTATATTAAATCTTTGAGGCCAGCCAAGCATCAAACTTGTAGTTTCATCCGCCAAAAGGTGACTACTTTGTCATGTGTTATTATATAAAATTTTAGAGTAAGAGACTACGTATAATCATAGAGGGTGAGTAAAAACCAAAGATAAAAACGTCTAAGCTTTTGTTGGGCATGTATTCATATATTAGAATCAACTCATTTTGATGAATGCAATATCCAAGAAGCTTCACAAGATTCCGATGCTGAAGTTTTGCAATACAAATGACTTCATTCTTGAACTCATCAAGCCCTTGGTGAGATGTTTCTGAGAGTCGCTTCACAGCTATTTCTCTCCCGTCTTCCAACACACCCTAAAAGATTATGATTATGATTAAGAGCTTATGATAACTTATAGTTTTGTGGATTTCAAATTTTTAATCCATGATAATTATAAGCAATGAATTCTATTTAAAAAGCATAAAAAATGTAACACCCGGATAATTCCCAAGGACCAAAAGTGTCAAATATAAAGTTAGGGGTTGAATGGAATATTTTCCAAAGTTAAGGGACTAAAAAGTGAAAGTTCTAAAAATTGAAGGGGTAGCGGACCGCTACCCTATACCTTAGCGGTCCGCTGTAGGCTAAGGAAACAACCGGGAGCTCACGCGTGTCCTTGTGACTCACCGGTTGGAACTAGACGCGTGGAAGGGTGGCGGACCGCTAGCCTTGACCTTAGCGGTCCGCTACGTAGGCACCAAGCAAAATAGGCCGCCTCAAGGGGTGGCGGACCGCCACACCCATGCTTAGCTGTCCGCTACGGACCCGAGGTTCACCCTATAAATACTTGATCGAGTCTTGCTCATTGTACACCATCTTTCACACATACAAGCTTCTGAGAAGTCAATTCCCGAGCTGAGGTTCGCGTACGAGAGTCCGGTTTCTATCAAAACGTCCGCAAAACTGCCGTAAATAGTGTCGATGTAAGGTTTCTGAACACCCTGAGGTTCCTTTGTGTAAACCTAAGGTAGGGATGTTATTACAGTAATGTCGGATATGATTTAGGGTTCTGTCGAGGTGTTGATTATTATAAGTGATAAGAAAGGAGGTTCTGCTTGAGGTGAGTTCCTCTGAACTATGCTCCATAAAATGTTTTGTAAATGATTTTGTATCTGAGACTCCAGTATTATCCGTGCATATATCATATAATAAGTACTTATTATGGCCATGATTGGGGTGGGACCTAGGGACAAGACCGATCCTCTTGTTTGAGATTTGGTACGTATGGGACCAGCGCATCGTAAGGTCTCTGTATATATGTATGCTGTAGACTCAGAACCCGAGTAAAGTGGAGGTTACCGGGTGATGGATTAGAGAGGTGGTTGTAAGACCGAGACGGGGCATTCATATATGTATCAAAGATACCCGTAAATATGATTTTGTTTATGAACTCACCAGCGTTATGCTGATCCAAATGTTTTCAAATGTTTTTTTAGCATAGGTGAACCCTAGCGTGTAGTTGGCATTCCAGGAGATGTACAGATGTTTTGGGAATAGGGATGACTGAGGGCAGGTTCTTGGGAAAACATAAAACATGAGTGGATGGCATGATACTTCGTGAGCTATAAGTCCAGAGTTTGTTTATGTTGTATTTTTCCAGTCAATCCCTATAGTACAAACTTTATATTATGAAATAAAAGGAGTTATGACTTTTAAGTCTTCCGCTGTGTGTTTTTGGTATCAACGTCACAGTAACTATGTAGAGATAAAGACTGATGGCTACAAAATTCTCTAAGTAAGATTGTTGCGGACTCCACAATTTTGCTGCTGACTTACAAGTTGCTGCAGATAGTTGTGTTCTCCTGCTGATGAACAAGTTTCGTGGGGATAGCCTTATCTGCTGCACTCCAAAGTTGCTGCTGATAGGCTTCTCATCAGCATCAAACATTGATGCTGCTAATAGGCAAATCATCAGCAGCTTTGACTTTACTACTGACACCTTTTGCTGCAACACTGACACACCTATCAGCAGAAGGAATGTTATTGGTACAGAGAACAAAAGACAATGCTCCTATTCTGATCTGTCCTGCAATGATTACTGAGAAGACCTTAGTTTTGCTGTTGTCTTTTCATTGCAGAAGTCTTTTCACTGCAGTTGTCTTTTAGCTACTTGTCTTTTTGTTGTCTATCAATAGTACTGTAACTTGTAACTGTCAAAGATCAACGACTTGTGTTTGATCTGATCCTTAGAATCAAGGGTCTGTCTTGATTCTAAGTTCCTTTAAATGTATTTTATCTTCCATTTGTACAAGTGAGCTTCCCAAGTGTTTTCTCTTTAACTTGTAAACCTTGAAAATTAATACAACTTGCACTTATCAGTATTATCATTGTTTACTTGTATACATTGATTAGTTGTTATTGTTTTCGCCAATCTCAACTAAAAACAGAATCATCTTGTAAAAACCGATCCTACAAGTGGTATCAGAGCTTTGGCTCTCAGATTAAACAAACTCACACTTGTTTAATCACTCTCTGGTTCTGTTCACTACTATCTTTTTGCTAAACACCACTTATTCAGAAATGGCACAAAACAATGGTTTTAAAGATATTGGAAGTATTAACAGACCACCAAGACTGGTGTCTGGAGAAGACTATGATAACTGATGTCTATACTAGATTCTCATGGATATACTTCTTGAGAACAAAAGATGAAACTGCTGAGATTCTTAAATCCTACATTCTTAGGGTGGAGAATCAAAGCAATCAGAAATTCAAAGTCATAAGGTGTGATCAAGGTACCGAGTTCAAAAACCACACCTTGAACTGTTTTTGTGAAAGCATGGAAAGATAATACAGTGCTCCAAGAACTCCTTAATAAAATGGGGTTGCTGAAAGGAGAAACAGAATGCTAATTGAATCAGCAAGATCAATGTTGGCTGACTCAAAACTGCCTCTAACATTCTGGGCAGAAGCAGTAAGCACAACTTGCTACGTGCAAAATAGAGTTCTCATTGTCAAGCCTCTCAACAAAACACCTTATGAACTGTGGTTCAAAAGAGTTCCCTACATTGGATTTCTAAAACCCTTTGGATGTCCATGTACCATTCTAATCACACATGGGGTTCTTCCTAAATTTGGGGCCAAATCAGAAGAAGGATAATTTGTGGGCTATTCCTCTCAATCCAAGGCCTACAAAGTATTCAACTCAAGAACAAGAATTGTGGAAGAATCAGCAAATGTGGAATGTAGGGAACACATTGCATGTGAAAAGGGTAAAGGACCATACTGGCTTTTTGATATAGACTCCTTCTCCCAAGTATTTGAGCCCCTCATCTTCTCAAATATAGAGTCTTCCTCTTCCAAAGAACCAGCTTCCACATCATCAACTGATTACAGATTGAAATTCAATAGTCCCTCTATAAGAATCAAAAGGCCATCTATTGATCCTCCATCTATTATGGAAGCTATTGAGCCAATGCAGCAGGAACAAGTCTGTCCAATGTTACCAGCAGCAATTTCTCTGAACATGAAAATCAAAATGAAATTCACGACAATTCTGAAGCTGGAATAGAGGCATCTGCTGCGAATGAAGAAAATACCATTGGAATAGAGGCATCTGCTGCTGCTGGTGAAGAAAATACCATTGGAATAGAGGCATCTGCTGCTGATGCTGTTGATGCTGCTGATGTTGAAGACTCTTCCACATTGAATGAAGATATTCCTGATCAAAATCAAAGCAATCTTGAGCAAGGAATACAGATGGATGTTGTTCTAGCACAGAGAATCATCAAGGAACATCCATTAGAAAATATAATTGGCCAAGTTCAGCAAGGAGTCCAAACAAGAAGCAAGATTCATGAGGCCAATATATGTATGTATTCTTGCTTTCTATGGCAAGTCGAACCAAAGAAGATAGATGAAGCTTTGAAACATAGCGGTTGGATTAAAGTAATGCAGGAAGAGTTGCTGCAATTCAAAAGACAAGAAGTGTGGACCCTGGTTGATCTTCCACCTGGTCAAACTGCTATTGGCACAAGATGGGTATTCAGGAACAAGCAAGATGAAAGAGGGATTGTAGTCAAGAACAAAGCCAGACTTGTAGCTCAATGCTACACTCAGGAAGAGGGAGTTAACTATGATGGAGTCTTTGCACCTGTTGCCAGACTGGAGGCCATCCGAATCTTCTTAGCTTATGCTGCTTCCAAGAGCTTTACTGTTTATCAAATGGATGTCAAGAGTGCCTTTCTGTACAGGAAGATTGGTGAGGAAGTCTATGTCAGACAGCCTCCAGGCTTTGTCGATCCTGCCCATCCTTACAAGGTATTCAAATTAGGCAAAGCTCTCTATGTCTTACATCAATCCCCAAGAGCATGGTATGAAACCTTATAAGGATATCTACTTAGCAATAACTTCAGAAGAGGTGCTATTTATCAGACCTTGTTTATCAAAGATGAAGGGGGAGAAATCCTACTTGTATAAATCTATGTTGATGACATCATCTTTGGATCAACAAAGAAGAAGCTGTGTAAAGACTTTGAGGTCCTGATGCACTCAAAGTTTGAAATGAGTTCAATGGGTGAACTAAATTTCTTCTTGGGTCTCCAAGTCAAACAAGTTTCAAATGGAATCTTCATCAGCCAATCCAAATATGTCAAAAGCATCTTGGAAAGATCAAAGCTAGCTGACTACTCTGCTACAAGAACCCCTATGCAAGTGCACCATCAACTGACTCCAGATAAAGATGGACAAGACACTGATCAACATCAGTGTCGTGCAATGATATGATCACTCATGTATCTAACTGCCTCAAGGCCAGATATCATGTTTGTAGTATGCCTGTGTGCAAGATTCCAAGAAGCTCCAAAGAATACACACCTTCAAGCTGTCAAGAGAATTTTTAGATACCTAAAGGGAGCCCCAAGACATGGGCTATGGTATTTTGAAAATAACAAGTTCAACCTGTATGCATACACTGACAGTGACTATGGAGGAGGCAACTTAGACAAGAAGTCCACATCAGGGGGATGTCAGTTTCTGGGAGGAAGATTGATTTCATGGCAATGAAAAAAGCAAACTTGTGTATCAACCTCTACAGCAGAAGTAGAATACATTGAAGCTTCCAGTTACTGTGCACAATTCATGTGGATACAAAATCAAATGCTGGATTATGGGATGACTTTCATGGCAACTCCCATTCACATTGACAACATGAGTGTTATATCAATTACAAACAATCATGTACAGCACTCCAAGACAAAGCAAATTGACATCAGCTATCATTTCATAAGACATCAAGCTGAGAAAAAGAAAATCATTTTAACCAAAGTTCTTACCAATGAGCAATATGCTAACTTATTTACAAAACCTTTTGATGAAGCTAGATTTAGATATTTAGTTGAATCCATTGGCATGATGAACTTTGATTAAAATTTGTCTCCAAAATTTTTAAATAATAATGTGTCTGTCTTCTGTTATAAATAAAAATTAAAAGTCAGCAGCAAACATTTTGCTGACAGGTTTAAGCTTCAGCAGCAAAGAATTTGCCACTGACTGCCTTAAGTTATCAGCAGAAACAAGTCTCCTGCAGATAGCTTTAAGACAATCAGCAGCAACATTTTTGCTACGGACCATTACATCCATCAACAGCAACCAAGTTTGTTGCTGATAGACTTAGCCATCAACAGCAACCAAGTTTGCTACTGATAGGTTTAACCATCTGCAGCTACCAAGTTTGCTGCTAATGGGTAAAATGAGTCCAAATTAACTTCTACCCTATGTATAAACCACCTTTAGTTTTTACCATGGCTTCTACAGTGTGTTACAGCTGTAAAATAGTGAAAAGTAAATGGGTTGTACAGTACAAGTAAATCTACTTTTTCCCTCCTTTGCCGTTATAACACAAATCAAATTTCTTCCTTCACCACTTCACATTCAATTCTGACCTAACCCTCATGATTTTCTCTCAAGAATTCAAAGCTTTCCATACTTAACCACCTTTCAAAATCATCCTCCTTCCCTCCAAACCTAACTAAAATGGCAGAAGTTGATATCAACAACCCCGATGACAAGTTCTCAACCTACCATAATCTCACTGCTTATCTTGTCAAAGGAAAGAAATATGAACGGTTTGACGACATGATTGACTTCCTCTGTCGATCAAAAATCCACTTTGCACTAACAATCAACCCCACAATCTATATCCCTCACATGGAGGATTTCTGGAACACTGCCGTCTACTCTTCCTAATAGGGGACTCCCCAAATCAAAGCCACTGTAGATGAAAAAGACATCACCATCACTGAAGCCACACTAAGAAAACACCTCAAGCTTCAGGACGAGGGGGCCGCCATCTCATACACCAAAGACGAATATATGAGGACCTTTGTATCCATAGGGTACACTGGAAATCAGAACGAATACACGATTGAGAAGGCACTGATGGGCCCTCCTTAGAAGTTCTTATGCCACACTCTTCTTCAATGCATATCTCAGAAGAGAAGTGGATGGCATCAAGTGAGCTCTGCCCTTGCGTCTGCAGTTCATGGTATGGTAACTGGACAAGGTTTCAACTTTGCTCATTTGATATTCGGAGGTTTGAGATATAACCTTCAGGAAGGTGCAAAACAAGCCTTCTTTATGTACCCAAGGTTCTTGCAGGAAGATTTTAATCATGAACTAAAAGATCTTTCAAAACCTGCACGAATCTGCTTGATGTTGTGTAACACCCTAAAAATAGTAATTTAGTAAATAATAACGCGATAGAGACTTAATCGTCATAAAACAAAAGAAAAACGGATGGGCTTGGGCTTGGGCTCGAGCCGAGCCCAGCCCAGGTATATAAGGGTCAAGACAGAACAAGAACTCTCATTTCCACCAAAACTTACAACCTAGAGAGAGATAGGACAGCTCGGGTCTAGGGAGAGAAGGTTGACGGATAGACCCGAAATTGAAGGAGCACGTTACTACTGAGCTCATGAGCAAAACCTCCGAATCAGAATCACAATCCAGGTAACGATTCGACCTTAAACTGAGTTTTTCTTCGTTTTGGGGTTTCTAGGGTTTTAGCTAAATAGGAGACGTTTTTATGGACGAAACTTGAAAATAAGCTTAGAACTAGCATTTAGAGTGAAAAGCGCACCTTTTGATCAAAGAAAGTTGTAAGATTAGCATGATCGGATTAACATGCAAGAATTTCGGACTTGTCCAGGAAACAGGTGTTGCGTACTTATCAAGTACGCAGTAGGGACGTCCTGCGTACTTACCAAGTACACAGGAGAAAGATCATGCGTACTTACCAAGCACGCAAGAGAAAGATCATGCGTACTTGTCAAGTACGCATGAGCAAGGCCCTACGCACTTACTAAGTGCGCAGGCAGCAGACCAGTAAGTAAAGTCAGTATGTTTAGAATGATTAAACCGTTAGAGTCGGGGTTGGGTCTGATGTGTATTTAAACTACCTAATTCAGATCGTACGTGACGTTGTTGGACCTTTGTTTAGGACAACCAAGACTAGCTTTTCAGGAGAGTTCTATGTGCCCCCTTCTATGTTATGTGCAAATCATTTTAAATGTTTTGGGGCTGAAGTGTATACACTAAATGAATAAATGCTATAAATGTCAATGTGATCATACGTGATATACAAATATGTATATATATATACTTATATATGAAAATGAATTATGAATAAAGAATGAAGCGTATGATTATAAAGAATGAATGAAAGAAGGACATAACGTAAATGAATGAAATCTTGCTTTATATTATATATATATATATATATATATATATATTGCATGTTATGAATGTATGTAAACGTTATGAACCCTTCTATGACAATGGCTACTTCGGTAGACGGACGACCACGTGACTATTTTTCAACCGAGACAAAAACGTTCCTTCGCAAGCTAGGACGTATAAAAAGGCACTAATGGACGGTCGAAGCAATTGCCTTAACTAAAGTAGAACGGTTGCATACATAATGGTCGCGTGGGAAACGGATGCCCTAGGGCAGACGGACAAAAGAACGGACTACGACGGTAGGACGGTTTAAGAGCGGACGGACAAAGGTTGCCGGACAGATTTAAGTAAAGAACGGACGGTTTTCTAGAGCCGGACGGTTAATGAAAAGGGCTACGATGGTAGTTCTCACTGCGATGTCTTTGTGACATTCGCGACAAGTGTGATGGGTTGCTCTGCCTTAAGATTATGGCCAATAAGTGTTCTCCCCAAGTAAGTATGTATGTACATATATATATACTTAATATGAATGTTATGTGAGAACAGTAAAGTAAAGAATTTGTAAAAGTACGAATATTACGTATGTTATGTACACATATATATATAAAATATTCATGATAAGATAAGTATTATGTATGATTGTCCTTAAACTAGAACTCACCAGCGTTGCTGACATGAAGGTTACCCGGCACAAGACTGACATCCCACATTTATATATGTTAAGACAATGTTATGTATTTAATTGTTAAGACTTCCGCTGTTATGTCATATAATTTGAATGATGTTTGCTTCCGCTACTTCTGAATGTTTTAAATTTAAGTTCAGTATTTATGACTATGTTTATGAGTAAATCCAACAAGTGAGGTTACTCGGGAATGGGGCCTTACATGTTGGGTCATAAAAATAACATTTTTCAAAGTATGAGAACAATTTCTAAAAAATTCTCAGGGTCAATGTTCCATTGTTATCTACAATGTTGAACATACAAAGCACCCAGGGTGACAGTTCAGCAGTCCCAGCTGATACTGATCCCACACCCTCTACTTCACAGCGTGAACGTACTTCTACTTCCCTTGATCGAACCCATGTGCAGCCTATTAAGGGTGCACAGGCACAACAAATACTTACCCTAGTTCTTGAAGCCCAACTGGAAAACAGGGCCCCAGTTGAGGCAAGCTATACTAGAAAGAGAAAAAGGAGCAAGAAGACTCCTTCTATTCTTGTCTCACAGGCCCAATCCCAACCTAAAAGCCCTCATTCAGAATCACAACATTCTGATGAAAATACCATAAAGGATAGCCACATGATTATGGAAACTTCCTTGGAAGGATCCCTATTAGCATCAGGACCACATCCCAGGTCCATAGAAATCCCCACTGAGCCCATACATCTTTCTTCTCCGAACTTATGTGCAAAGGCTCCTTGTCAAGATGATGTACGTTCTCCAAATGCCACTATCAAGGAGGTACTGATTAACTTGGCTGCTAATGTACCCAGCCCAAGTTCATCACCCAAGAAGGTCCACTCTGGGAGTCATGAAAGAGTGGATATAGAAAGGGCTGTCACTACTTCTGGTCCATCAATTGACCAGGAGGACAGTGACAACATAATTAAGACCCTAACCATGGCAACTCAAGGTGAGAATGTTTATCTTGAAACATCTTTCACTGAGAGGAATCCTAGGCGCCAAGAAAACCAGGGTGATGGGGATGCATAGGCTAGGCCTAAGGCCCATCTAGTTCCAAGGATTCCACAACTATGGATGAGGACAGACTGAAACTTCATAACTTAGAATTAACGGCTAGGGTAGCTATGCTAGAGGCTGAAGTGTCCAAATTAAGACACCGAGACTCTATGCATGAAGCCCATCAATGCCCAACTATGACTTCTCCTTCCCTTGTATCAGTGGGAACTCAAACAGATCTCTCTCTATGCACTGATGCAACCAAAAAGGGGGAGATAGTTACTACTGAAAACGACACTGATAGTCTGGAGGATTGGATACAAGAGCAGATTGCCTTTCAAAGAACACTATTTCAGCCTGCGTTTGTTCAAGTCCATGATTTGATGCCTCTCAGAGATGAAGAGGAAGAGATCTCTAAGTAATGGAAGTTAGTGACGAGGGCTGTAGACGAAATATTCCCTAAGGAGATGGAAATTGAAGATGAAGATGAAGAAATGCCTCTCCTAGTCACTATACTTCAGCTGCTGCTTCTATCTTAAGACAAGCCATATCCCCTCATTTCCCACTAACTGCTCACAACCTGGAGTTTGACTCCATTCTGTCATGGGGATATGATGACCTATCTAAAAGATTTTGGATTGGCTGGGAATTTGCTGGAATCAAAGAGCTTTTCTTGGATAACCTAAATCTGCTAGAAATCCTTACCCTCATCTAACTGAATGTATCAACACATCTGATAATCTATCTGTCAAGCTTGCCATTGAACACTTCCATGACATATGTGAAGATAACATGCCCAAATTTGAGAGCTTTCTTAAGCTTGCTAAGAAAGTAGCATACAACAAGTTTGAGGATGAAGTAGCAGAGTCCTCTAGAGCAGTAGAAGAATGGCATCAAAGACTTGATTTGAGTAGAAGCAGAGCTCTAACTGAAGGTCAAATTCTGTGTTTGAGAAGATTCCTATATAATGAAGTGGTTAGAGGTTTAGAAGTTCATGGGTGGTCAAGCATTGGGCCTCTGGCTTTCAGTTCTTCTTATGTCCAGGATTATCCTTTATCATCAACAACATTCAAGAAATTCTACTCCTCAACTTAGACTTCCTCTATAAAGTATTTGAACTCAGATTACACATCTGTAACATCAACTCCAAGAAAAGTCAAGAAATGATTCTGATTGTCAAAAACTTTCTGGAAAATGAGGGATGGATTGCAGTGGATGAATCTAATTCAGACTTATCCCTTCCCTCTTCTCTAACTGTCATCCTAAACACTGAAGAAGAATCTGCAAGAAAAGAGAAATAGAATATTATGACATAATGGAAGGAAGTAACTGGAGAAGAATGGGAAGAAAGTGGAGATGAAGAAGTTGTCCCCCCTTTGTCCTCTCCTCAAATTGCCAATGAAGCTGATGCTGAGGTCTCAATAGCAACTTCCACTTCTGCTATTGTGATCTATGAAGCTGGAGCAGAGGCATCCAATAAAGACAAAGGGAAAGGAATCATGACAGAAGAAGAAGAAGAAAAAAGGATAGAGCAAGAAAAGAAGAAGAAGAGAAAGAGAAGAGGAGGAGATGGTTGAGTTTAAAAATGCTCAAGAAAGAAAAACTGTCATGCTCATCAGAGAACAACAAATCCAGTTGCATGCTAAGTAACTAGATAAAACAAGAGTTCAAGTTCCTACAGCTTCACAAAGAAAAGAAGATGAAGCATTAGCTCTTCAACTGCAGGAACAGTTAAATAAAGAAAATGAAGAGAGGGAGAGGAGAAGAAAAGAAGAAGCTAAGTTCAGAATCATTGACTCTGAACTTGCTAAATAAATGAGGGAAGAGTGGACTGAAGCTCTGATTTCTCAAGGTAAGGATGCAGACTACCTTGAGAAATTATCAAATAAAGAAATATACAGAGCTTTCATGGGACAACAAGGTCAACTGGAAAATAAGAAAAGGACCGAAGAAGAAGAAAAAGCCAAACAAAACCAGAAAGACCATTGCATTTAATGTCAGAACCCATGAAGAAAGGAAGGTCATGATGGACTTCCAGAAGGATAGAGGTGAGAGTGGAAAGAGGCTGGGTCCCATGAGCTTCATGAACCTGCAAGCCTTATATGTCAAAGTTAAGAAAGAAGAGGAAGAGAGACTGGGGAATAAGGGTAAACACTCAAACTGATGAAAGAAAACAAAAGAATCCCAAGCCTACTCTCTCATCCACTCCTTCCTCTTTCCAACAACCTTCCACTCTCCCTCCTAGGCCTCCCTCCTCTTCACCCAAAGAGTCCAAATCCTCTCACCCAACTCCTCCTCATCAACAGCCTCCCAAGAAGAAAATCAAACCTACTACCACACCAGAAGATTCAAGAGAAATTGTAGTATGGTTCTGCAACAATCAAGACCAATGGTTTTAATTTTTCAGGGGAAGGGAAGAGGTAAAAAGATCAACCTACAAATCTGTTGATGAGGTGATGTAGCTTCCAGATTCTGATCTTCAGAGAATGATGGAGCTGGGTGAAGCTCATGAGCCTGAAAATGATAGTGGAAGACATCTGTTGCTGGTGATCAAGCATTACTTCAACCCCAGAAAAGATGTGGTTATTGATGTTAAACCTCTTCAATCCCACTATCCATTTGTCAGTTGGTCCTACAATGTTGCTCAAGATGAGTACAATTTGATAGATGTCAGAGGTCAGAAGATGAGATGTTCAAGCAAGACCATCTTTAGCATGCCAAGCAAGGACAAGACTCTATCTGAACTCCCTCTTGACAATCCAAGCATGGACCCCAGAGGCTATGAGACAACAAGGATTGTTGCTCACATGCAAAAGCTTCAGCAACAAAAGCAATAAGAGAGTTTTGGTAGCATCAGTCTAGGGGGAGTTTGTAGAGATAAAGATTGATGGCTATAAAATTCTCTAAGTAAGATTGCTGCAGACTCCACAATTTTGCTGCTGACTTACAAGTTGCTGTAGATAAGGCTAAGTGTTGCAGATAGTTGTGTTCTCCTGCTGATGAACAAGTTTCCTGCGGATAGCCTTATCTACTGAAGTCCAAAGTTGCTGCTGATAGGCTTCTCATCAGCATCAAACATTGATGCTGCTAATAGGCAAATCATCAGCAGCTTTGACTTTAGTACTGACACCTTTTGCTGCAACACTGACACACCTATCAGTAGAAGGAATGTTATTGGTGCAGAGAACAAAAGACAATGCTCCTATTCTGATATGTCTTGCAATGATTACTGAGAAGACCTTAGTTTTGCTGTTGTCTTTTCATTGCAGAAGTCTTTTCACTACAATTGTCTTTTAGCTACTTGTCTTTTTGTTGTCTGCTAATAGTAGTGTAACTTGTAACTGTCAAAGATCAACGGCTTGTGTTTGATTTGATCCTTAAAATCAAGGGTCTGTCTTGATTCTAAGTTCCTTTAAATGTATTGTATCTTCTATTTGTACAAGTGAGCTTCCCAAGTGTTTTCTCTGTAACTTGTAAACCTTGAAGATTAATACAACTTGCACTTATCAGTATTATCATTGTTTACTTGTATACATTGATTAGTTGTTATTGTTTCCGCCAATCTCAACTAAAAACAGAATCATCTTGTAAACGCCGATCCTACAAACTAGAAGGCGACCTTCAGCCGGTATGTAGTTATCTGACGAACGGAATGTTCTGTCTAGGAAAGAGCGGTGTATAAATCTCTCCTAGACCCGTCGCTCTTACCTGGGAAGATACCTGTTGCAAGGTACTACTATGGTAAGATGACTGTCCTATGTAATGGGTGTGACAAAAAATTACCTTGTAAACTAGTCCAAAGCCGCCTTCCCCAATCTTATAGGAGGCACTGAAGTTATCGGTAGCCCTTGCTACTTCAAATAGGCTAAAAAACTGTAGATCTACAAATTGTTCGATCTGCAAACTTGTATTCTTTTCATCAAGGATATACCTATTTCCTACAAAATGATATGTCCGATTACTGTCATTGTTATGCGAAATTTTTAATCTTCTATCATATAAATATGCAGAATTGTCAACATAACTTGCTCCTTTGTGTTACCTCGTGTTTTCACTTGAGCCCTTTTCTTTATATTTTTGCATGTATATGCCACAACAAAGATAACCGGTAGAGTTAAAGTTAAAAGCACCATTGTAAGTATTCTTTTCTTTTTGATGGAGTCCACATGACCTTTCATTGAAAAATAATAATAGTTTAGCACTTGAAACACAAATATACTCCATTTTTAGAAGAAACATATGTACCTTCTAACTCAGAGGCAGCCATTCTTATGTAAATATCTTGATCTGCATCATATTCTCTAGTGTCCAAAAGCTCATCAAGCCATAGCAAACATCCACTACCTCCATTTCTGATATCTAAACTTGTATAACCTGTACAAGAGCAGTTCTTCTTGCACACCATCTGACATTCTCGAATTTTCATGCTCACATTATACCACGATCTTCGTGTATCTGGTACCTTCACTCCTGCAAGTTTCCAAAACCCATCCCCATTCATATTCCTACAATCCAAAGGCTTTTTGCGTATACACCCACTTGCCCAATCTGATGCCTCCCATTCTTCTGGATCTATTGGTTCAAAACCTTCCATACAAGTACAAGGTGGATGCTTGTTAATGCTACAGACTCCATAAGGACCACATAGTGAAAAACGATCACACATATCAACTTGACTTACTGCATACACAATCCAGTCTTTGATTCGCTCAATCCATTGCAATAACAACGTTTTGCCATCCCATGTCAAAACTACCCTTTGAACAACTGAACTTGTAAGTGCATATCTATGGTAGATTTCCTTCTCATTAACGACAAACTCGGCGGTGTAAATCCCATTTTCTTTTTCAATAGGAAATCCACTAAAACCAAGACCATTCCATGGTCCAAACCTTGCTAGTAAAACTTCACCTTTCCACCCCAAAGTTTGAGGATATCCATTTGTGTCTACTATATTACTATACTCTCCTATAGAAGGATCATCAGGACTCTTCCAAGATGTCATGCACCTCTGTAACCCTGTTACCAAGTCCGTCCCGAATTTCATTCCTGGAAGAAATGTGTCACCAGGATAGTCAAAACTTTCCCAAATCAGATTTTTATTTTCATTCCAAACAACTAGATTTCCAGTATCCAGAAGCTGCACCACCGGACTAATACTCCCCACAGGTGCCGTTGAATTGGATGACCAGACCACCTTGTTGCCGCCACTGAGAATCACCAGGTTTCCGTTTCTGCTAAGTTTGAGCATGCCTGATTTATCTGTAATTGGTGTCTCCTTGTTAGCAACCCATACAACAGTACCATATGATATCTTCTTGTACCATATCCCCAGGTACCGGTTCTTAGACTTCCCAGGACTAAAAAAGCCCAATTCTTACATTCCTCCTTCAGAAACAGGGGTTGTACCATCTTTGATTTCTTGAATTGCAGACATGGTATCTAGTGCTGTGGAATCTGATAGAAGCAATATCAAAGCTGTAAAAAAAAGTATATACGTTGATTGGTCCTCCAACGAGGACCCAGAGCTATGATATTATTAGCAGTTTTTGATAGTCAACCTTCAAGAAGATGTAAATATGTCAAATGATTGTATATTGATTAATTTATGCATACATAGTGCTATATATAGTAGTTTGTTTTGATTAATTAAAATAAATGATTGTATTAATACTTCTGAAAGATTCTAGACAAAGGTTAATTTATGTAGATTAAAATATTTTATCTATAAGACAAAAATAAATGGTTTATTTAATAATTAAGAAAGATTTCAGTGGATATATTAATTTTGTTATGAAACTTATTTTACATAAATTAGTTTCTTTTAATTAATTTATTTCATTTACAATTCTAAAATAAATGATTGTATTAATAATCTAGGAAAGATTTATGCAACTTGTCAACTTAAATGATTCACAACTTAAATATATTATTAAGGGGTAATGTTTTTCATATTAAAACAGAATAGACCATTTCTTAAACATCTGTTTGGAAGTTTGAATGACTTTCTTGATGATTTTGTTCCTAACATATACTTATTTGATGAATGCTATTATAATAGATTAAGGAAGTAGAGGCAAACATTATGTAGCTATAGGGTTTGTCAACAATTGTGTAGGCCAACGGGTCAACAATGGTTCAGGTCAAGATAATCATTATACACATAATTTAGTCAAAATATTTAGAAGATGTTTTCTTATTCTGTTAGTACTTCTAGAAAATACAATAAACAGAATGTTACTTAATCAACAAGAGGAGACTATTAAAAAAGAATCATCGGTATGTACAAATAATTAACATTTCTTCTTCCAAATATCAACAGTTTACGGGTTCTTACCCTCAAATTCTAGTCGAAGACGTTATACTTTAAAGATGGGTCAGTTTGGTGCGGGTCAGATTGGGTTCTGACAAAAAGAGATAGGGGTCAAGACGGGCCATTTTAAAAAATTTATGAATAAACAAACCCTCTAAGTTAAAGAGAGCCAATAGTGCAGCACCCCTGTGTTCTCCGTTCTCCAAATGACCAATATTTTTCTCAAAACCAACATCAGGTGAGGTGGCTTCACCAAGTAAAACTCAGGTTAACGGGTCACGGGTCAGCAGGGTTATTCATTATGTCACATGTTCTATTAGAAGCTATTACTTAATGTCACTTGAATGTGGCTTGACCAAGTAACCGGGTGAGGAATTGGTCAGCCAGATAAAATGGAATATGAGTTAGTAAATAGCAAGTATCATGTGAACGTGGGAATATGCATAAGTCTATTTATTTGTGTGTTTTATTTCCTTTAAATAGAGAAGCAGTATTCTTTCTTTACTGCAGCTTCTTTTACCTTTTAATCAATCAGAGTTTTACGTGAGTTTTGTGTGTATAACCAAGCCTGTGCCAACATTTGGTATCAGAGGCTAGGGTTCTTGAAGACGGAGAAGGCCGGTTTGAGAGTCGGTTTCGAGAAAGGGTGTAGACCTTGGCTGCGGGGCAAACGCAGCAGCAGAGAACCGAGTGCAAACTAAAGGTCTAGTCGTACAAGAAGGTCCGAGACGGCAGAGGCTGTTTCGAGACCGTTTTACAGCAGAAGACGGAGACGGTAATGTAACATCCGGAATTTTATTCACGTATCGGGTGCTTGTTTAACTCTATAATTGTGGCGGGACTTCACGGGCCGAGTCGCGGGCCGGAATGGGCCGCGTGGGCTCGAAAGGGGAGAAGGACCTCCATAACCCCAGCCCTCCCCTTAGCCACCTCATTTGAAACTCCATCTTGCTCACACCTTCTAGGGAGAGAGAGACCTAGACAGAGAAAGTGTCAATTTCGCTCAAAGAACGATCCATTCTACTCGAAGCTTTCCTGATAAATCGAGCTCAATCAGGTATCAAAACCCGTCCAGATTTGAGTTTCTGTTTGAAAATGAGTTTTAGGGTTTTTATGGGGTTTCAACTTAAAGATTGGATTAACAATGTGGCCATGCAGATGGACGACATTATTGGCAACGACACTAAGTCCGGAATGAAAGTTCTAGTGACGTTATTCTGACGACACTGACAATGCCAGGTGATGTGATGCAAAACACATCTATTTATCCTTTCGTTTTTGTTCGTTTTAGCTATTTAGTTAGTCGTTTTTGTTTCGTTCTTAGTTTGGGATGTGTTTTCAGGTGTTCGTGTGCAAAAGAAGCGGAAATCAAAGTTTAATCTTGGAGGAAACGAGCATACGGAGGAGAAGCATTGAAAACAATGTAAAAATCTGGAAATTCACCTGTTGGCGCCACGCGAAGATCATGGGTCAGGTCTTGGCGACACGCTAAGATCAGGAATTCAGAAAAAAGGGGGGCGACTATTTTGTCCCTGGCGCCACGCTAAGAATGCTATATGAGTTTTGGCAACACGTGAAGACCCATAAATACGGGAAAAAACCCTAAGTTGAGTATTTAAGCAATGTTAGTCTCCCATTCAAAGGGATCGATTTCCGGCCGTCAAGGAAGAGTTTTTGGGCGATTTCAGGAGCAGATAGTCCGTTGGGAGCAAAAAGGTTGAAGCTTGAGAGCACGTATTGGTAAGATTGCGTTATTCGGTTTATGAACTTAGATTTTCTTTGTTTGTTCAGCCTTTTGGATAGCATGTTTTCTATGTTTATGACTGATTTGCTGATGATGAACATGATTGTCGGCTAAACTTTAATTACTACCTAGGTTGATGATGATTTGTTGAATTCTTGGATTTTTATCTGTTTTTGGTTATTGTTGATGGATTAATGCTATTGTAACGAATCTTATTGCAATTGGTTTGATGTATATGCATGCTTAGTTCAGATTTGTCATTGATTAATGTTCCGCATGTGTCTTGTTGAATGTCTTTCAGTTATAGATGCATGATTAGGTCGCTTACTGTGTGTTTGTGATTATTTTATGGTTTTGCTAGACGTAGTAATCCATAGGAACATTGGTTTGTGATTTGTTAGAATTGAGTGTTCCTCCTACCTCAATAGGTGAGAGGTGAGAGATAGTTGGGTTGTCTTTGGTATTAGGTATTTAGGTGTAAGGGCTCAGAGAGGAGGTTTCCCTAGATTTCTTGGTATCTTTGTTATTCCGTGTCTTATCGATTGTTCTTAGATTACCCCTTGCATCTTCGGATGTACTGAGATAGTGAAACTGAAAGATAATCTGTCTTCACGGTAATTTAGTGTTATTGGAGAAACTGAAAAGTGATCCAACTAACCGGTGAGCGTTAAACATTCCTTATGGTTTCCCTCTGGTCACACCCGGAGAATGATCGGGGATCCACTAGATTGTCTAAGGGTGTCGTACTTTATGTAACATCCCAAAATAAATGAGGATTTTAAATAACGGGTTGAACCGGGACGAACGGGATAAAAGAACGAGGCGTAACGGGCCGGGCCGGTTGGGCCGGCAAACTTGAAGGAAGGGGGGGTTTCCTCCCTTTAAATAGCCAACACACACACCATTTCTCTCATTTGCAAGAATCTAGAGAGAGAAACCGTAGAGAGAGAAAGTTGGCGGATCGACCCGAGATTTAAGGAGCTTGTTGCTACTGAGCTCGTGAGCAAAACCTCCGGATCAGAATCTCGAAATCAGATAACACCCGAACCAAATCTGAGTTTTTGTTCGTTTTTGGGTTTTCGGGTATTTTCGGGAAAATGACGGGTTTTTATAAACCAAATGAGGAAAGGGTTATAAATCTGGAATCACGAAGGGAAAATACACGTTTTGAATGTAAAAAGTCCGGATCTTGACCAGGTCGGACCTGCATTGCGAAAGTTAGGGTTTTTCACGGGGAAGATAGCTGAGTTCTGCAGGTATCGAAACTAGAGTTTCGAGCGGCCTGCAGGTGTCGAAACTAGAAGTTTCGAGCGGCCTGCAGGTGTCGAAACTAGAAGTTTCGAGGGGCCTGCAGGTATCGAAACTAGAAGTTTCGATGGGCCTGCACCTGTCGAAACTAAGTAGTTTCGATAGGTCTGCATCAGTAAGTGAAGTCAGTGTATTCACCTGTAACAGAACGAGTAAACCGTTAGAGTCGGGATTTAGGTCTGATGTGTATTTAATTAATCAATTCAGATCGGAAGTGACGTTGTTGGACCTTTGTTTAGGACAACCGAGACTAGCTTATAAGGTGAGTTCTAGAGCCCTCTTTTAAATGTTTTGTTAATGTTTTTGGGCTGGTGTGCATACTTACGAAATGTTTAAAGAAATGATGTTTAACGAAATGATGTTTTAACGAAATGATGTTTAACGAAAGGAAAGGTTTTGAAATGTTGAAACGATGTTTACGAAAGGAAAGGTTTTGAAATGTTGAAACGATGTTTACGAAAGGAAAGGTTTTGAAATGTTTTTGCCAAAAAGGGTTACGAATGCTTTATGAACGGTTTAATTGAAGAAATGTTTAATGAGAAGAGAAAGAGGTAAAGGTTTTAAAGAAGTCATTACAAATCTAATCTGTCGAATGAATGGAATTGACGAATGAAGTCTGGGAATGAGATTCCCAGCCTTGTGGTAGATTATGGACAGCGAGCCATAGTTGCCACAAGAACAACAGGGGCATGTCTTTGTGGCATGTCAATGGTTATGATGTTGTACAACTGGTAAAAGGGAGTAACGACGGTTACTCAGGGGTTAACGTGACCCCATATAAGGTTAAATTATGATCCGACGATGTTATGGCTGAAAGTCATAACCGTCGATGGAAGTTGTCGGTTTATGGACATGAGAGCCATAAGGGCAACTGAATGGGTATTGTCGGTCCTCGCGCAGTTAGCCTTGGGGGCAATACCAAAAGGGAATTGACGGAATGTATGGTATTGTCGGTCTTCGTGCAGTTAAGCCTTAGGGGCAATACCATAAGGGAATTGACGGAATGTATGGTATTGTCGGTCTTCGTGCAGTTAAGCCTTAGGGGCAATACCATACTAAATGACGGAACGAAGGGTAACACAGATTTAGATAATAATGTATGACTTAAATGAATGTTAAAAGTTTTAATGAACGATCCGTTTAATGGTGTTTATGATTATGTTGATGATGATATGGGTACGAAACTTTTTTTTAAAGATGTTAAATTATTACCTGCTTTTGTGAAAGGTTTTTACTAAATGAATGATACGTTTTTGGCAAATGTTGATGTTAAAGTTTTTATGAAATGCTAGAACTCACCATCGTAGCTGACCTTTTTAGTATGCACATTCAGGTTAAGGCAGGTATGGACGATGGACGGTGATGCTTGGCAAGCGAGAAGAGTTACCCGGTCGATCATGAAGACTGGCATCCCGTTATGAGTAGTTTATGTTAAGTTTATGTAATTGACAATGTATGCTTCCGCATGTATGAACAAGTTTTTAGTTATGTTGAATGAATGATTCCGCTGCATTATTTGATACTCATGTTTAAGAACTGTTTGTGAATGAGTAAATCCAACGAGTGAGGCCTCCCGGGTTTGGGGCCTTACAAGTTGGTATCAGAGCAATAGTTTGAGAGATTCGGACACCCCTAATGTCTGAACTTAAACTTTGAATGGGACCGAAAGCGGATGCCAGTACGGGTAACTCGAGCCACAGCATCAGGTATGAAAAGTAGAGTATGTGTATGTAGTATGCCTTAGGAAGAGTTAGGAAAGGACTTGTGTTCTGATGGAATCACAAAGGTGGTCAAATAGAAATCGAAAGGTAGTGTAATGGTTAATTACAGATGGCCAGTGTATATTAACATCTTACAATACTTATTGAATTTTATTTGTTAACTAGCGTGATGACATTAGATTCCTTGTCTTTTAAGAACGAAATGGAGGGAAGAATAGGCGGAAGGCGTGGTGAGGGTCGTACCGGATGACACGGTAGGATTCCCGCCCACCAAGTTTATAGTGAAAAGGCAAGAGTTCTTGCGGAACCGGAAGGTAGTGTGCATGAGACCGTACGAGTGTGATGCGAAATGTCCTCCGTTGTGTTGACTTAGAGCGAAAGTGGTAAGAGGTGTCGATGAGAATGCCGGGACAAAATCTCAACTTTGAAGGGACGCGAGTATTAGAAAGTGTTATAAGAGGAACTAGAATGCTCGAGTAAGGTAAATTGGTAATTTCGTTTGGATCCGCGAAATTGTGAATTTACAGGTGCACGTGCATGATGGTGAATCTTATGGTATTGATTAATGCTTACGTATCAGAGTTGATCCAATTACTCAACCACGACTACGAGATGTTAGTCACCCGAGTAACGATTAAGGAGATTGATGAACATCATTAGTAATGGTAATGATGTCAAAGATGGTGTACCTTACAACGGTGAATGATGTCAGCAAGTACGAGCCACAGACAAGATGAGGAGGAATGAAACTTCGGTTTACCTAAGTCAGACGAGCATACGTATGAAGGATGCCAAGGAGCTAGGATGGGCTACGCTTAGCGCAAACACGTTCTGATGAATAAGAATCGGTCTACTGTTGAAGTATGCATGAGCATGAAAGAAATAACCACACTAGTGTATGTCCAAAGAATATATGAGTGCACGAATGCACAAAGTGCATCTTTCCATGTAGAAGACAGTCCAAGACAACTAATAAGGGTATCTGCTGAAATGAGAAAATAGATATACCAACAACAACAAGAGACGGAAACCGCGATGTTAATTAGGGCGTGCAGACTAAACCAAACCAAACCAAACCAGATCCGACCCAAGGATTGTTTGTCTAGAATGAATGTGAAGGACAAGTTTTGACTAACAATGTGAAGCAAGGCATGGGCACTAAGAAGAAATTCAAGGCGACTCAGAGAACGCTCTACTATGTCTAAGTCTAATCAATAGCTGCGAGTGTTACTAGAATTGGAAAGCCGTTGAGGGACCCACTGAAACTAGAAAGGAAATGAAAGTACAAGTGTCACCGTACGTGTCATCTATCCATAGTAAGACCAACGAATGTGACTTTAGAAGAAATGCATGCAGAAAAGGCTAACGGAAACGAGTAGCTAGAGAATATATATTGTCGGTCAGATGGGATGCCAATCCCTAAGACCATCCAGTGATATGTAGGAATAAGGGTGTTCAATGAACCAACGATGTGAAACGTAAAACCTGACAAGTACGTTTGAAAGAAAGACTAGAAAGAGATTGTGTATGAAGATATGAATGAAAAGTTCGAGTGACTAGTGTGCCATCTGAATGAATACCTTCCCGACAAGTTGAGTGTGATAAGGGATACCTCATATGTTTGGGGGATACCCGATACGGTTCCAACGGGAACGAAGCGATACGGTTCCTATGGGAACGAAGCGATAAGGTTCCTTCTGGAATGAAGCATATGGTTCCTTAGGGAACGAGACGATGTGGTTCCTTCGGGAATGAAATGGTACGGTACCTTAGGAAACTTGATAGTAGGAATCATTCAGGAACGGGATATTATGATTCATTCGAGAACGACATGGTATGGTCCTTCAAGGACGAATGCACCATGGACAGCTTATGAGGTATACACAATGATCCAAATAGTTGAGAGACGATCGATAGGAACCGTCCAGATGGAAAGGTGGATAACCTGAACGAGGAGTTGAAATTATGGCCAAGGAGTCTTCTGTGGACGACTCCGAGTTTGATAAGACATTTCACATAGAATGACGATATAAGAACCCTAACGGTTAGATGTGAAAGACCGACTAGGGATGTACGATGCTAAAAAAGATAACGTCTATCAAGAACGAGAGAGGTATAGTCAAGACTACACAAGGATCTGTCAACGGGAGAGTGATTGCATATACGTCGCGGCAGTTGAAAGTTCACGAAGTCAATTATCCGACTCATGATTTGGAACTTACTGCTGTCGTATTTGCATTGAAAATATGGAGGCACTACCTCTATGGGGTGAAGTTTACTATTTACTCCGACCACAAAAGTTTGAAATACTTCTTCGAACAAAGAGAGCTTAATATGAGGCAGAGACGATGGTTGGAACTTCTGAAAGATTATGACTGTGAAATCATATACCACCCTCGAGAGGCAAACGTGGTGGCTGACGCTCTAAGCCGAAAGGATGTGCCTACTCCTATTAGAGTGAAGGCTTGCCAGTTGGTGGTAACTTCAGATGTGATGTGAGAAATTGAAAAGGCTCAAGATGAGGCACTTAAAGAGGAAAACATAAAGAAGGAAAGGATGGTTGGCCAACAGGACAAGTTGGAATATAACACCCTTGGTGTTAGGACACGTTTTGGGCGGATATGGATACCTATGGGTGGCGAGCTTAGGACCAAAATCTTGGATGAGGCTCATAAGTCTCGTTACTCTATCCATCCCGGTACCAATAAAATGTACCAAGATCTGAGGAGGGAATACTGGTGGCCTGAAATGAAATGTGACGTGACGAAGTATGTAAGCAAGTGCTTGACTTGCTCGCAAGTAAAGGCCGAGCACCAGAAACCGTATGGAAAGATTCAACCACTTGATATACCGGAATGGAAGTGGGAACACATTACCATGGACTTCATAACTAAGCTACCTCGCACAGCTAAAGGTCATGACACCATTTGGGTAATTGTGGACCGTTTAACGAAGAGTGCTCATTTCCTACCTATTCGCGAGACGTTCTCGTCGGAAAGGTCAGCGGAAGTGTTTATTAATGAAATAATAGCACGGCATGGGATGCCATAGACGATCGTATCTGACCGGGACACACGATTCACATCGAAGTTCTGGAAAAGATTTCACGAGGCGATGGGCACGAGGCTTAATATCAGCACAGCATTCCACCCGCAAACGGATGGTCAGTCCGAAAGGACCATTCAGACATTGGAGGATATGCTTCGTGCTTGTATTATCGACTTCGGTGGCAGTTGGGACAGCCATCTGCCGTTAGCTGAATTCTCCTACAACAACAGTTATCACACGACGATAGGTATGCCGCCTTATGAAATGTTGTATGGGAGAAGATGCAGGACCCCGGTTTGTTGGGGTGAGATTGGACAGAAGGAATTGGGAAGTCTCGAAGTCGTTAAAGAAACATCGGAAAGGTTTGATCAGATCAAAGCACGCATGAAGGCCGCCCAAGATCGTCAGAAATCCTATGCGGATAAACGACGAAGGCCTATTGAGTTTAATGTTGGGGATAGAGTAATGTTGAAAGTGTCGCCTTGGAAGGGAATCATACGATTCAGAAAGAGAGGAAAGTAAGTCCGAGGTTTATCGGACCATTCAGGATTATGGCACGGGTTGGTGAAGTCGCATATCGGTTGGAATTGCCTGATGAGTTAAGTGGGATTCATCCTACCTTCCATGTATCACACTTGCGAAAGTGTTTGGCGGATGAATCGGCTCACGTACCACTTACGGACATCGAGGTCGACAACAGCCTTAACTACATCGAAGAACCTGTGGCCATCCTAGACAGGAAAGAGAAACGTTTACGTAACAAAGTTATCCAGTTGGTTAACGTCCAGTGGAAGCACCGGAAGGGATCGGAAGCTACATGGGAAACGGAGACGGAAATGAAGGAGTCGTACCCTCAACTGTTTGACTTATGATAGGTTTCGGGGACGAAACCTATTGTAAGGGGGGTAGACTTGTAACATCCCAAAATAAATGAGGATTTTAAATAACGGGTTGAACCGGGACGAACGGGATAAAAGAACGAGGCGTAACGGGCCGGGCCGGTTGGGCCGGCAAACTTGAAGGAAGGGGGGGTTTCCTCCCTTTAAATAGCCAACACACACACCATTTCTCTCATTTGCAAGAATCTAGAGAGAGAAACCGTAGAGAGAGAAAGTTGGCGGATCGACCCGAGATTTAAGGAGCTTGTTGCTACTGAGCTCGTGAGCAAAACCTCCGGATCAGAATCTCGAAATCAGGTAACACCCGAACCAAATCTGAGTTTTTGTTCGTTTTTGGGTTTTCGGGTATTTTCGGGAAAATGACGGGTTTTTATAAACCAAATGAGGAAAGGGTTATAAATCTGGAATCACGAAGGGAAAATACACGTTTTGAATGTAAAAAGTCCGGATCTTGACCAGGTCGGACCTGCATTGCGAAAGTTAGGGTTTTTCACGGGGAAGATAGCTGAGTTCTGCAGGTATCGAAACTAGAGTTTCGAGCGGCCTGCAGGTGTCGAAACTAGAAGTTTCGAGCGGCCTGCAGGTGTCGAAACTAGAAGTTTCGAGGGGCCTGCAGGTATCGAAACTAGAAGTTTCGATGGGCCTGCACCTGTCGAAACTAAGTAGTTTCGATAGGTCTGCATCAGTAAGTGAAGTCAGTGTATTCACCTGTAACAGAACGAGTAAACCGTTAGAGTCGGGATTTAGGTCTGATGTGTATTTAATTAATCAATTCAGATCGGAAGTGACGTTGTTGGACCTTTGTTTAGGACAACCGAGACTAGCTTATAAGGTGAGTTCTAGAGCCCTCTTTTAAATGTTTTGTTAATGTTTTTGGGCTGATGTGCATACTTACGAAATGTTTAAAGAAATGATGTTTAACGAAATGATGTTTTAACGAAATGATGTTTAACGAAAGGAAAGGTTTTGAAATGTTGAAACGATGTTTACGAAAGGAAAGGTTTTGAAATGTTGAAACGATGTTTACGAAAGGAAAGGTTTTGAAATGTTTTTGCCAAAAAGGGTTACGAATGCTTTATGAACGGTTTAATTGAGGAAATGTTTAATGAGAAGAGAAAGAGGTAAAGGTTTTAAAGAAGTCATTACAAATCTAATATGTCGAATGAATGGAATTGACGAATGAAGTCTGGGAATGAGATTCCCAGCCTTGTGGTAGATTATGGACAGCGAGCCATAGTTGCCACAAGAACAACAGGGGCATGTCTTTGTGGCATGCCAATGGTTATGATGTTGTACAACTGGTAAAAGGGAGTAACGACGGTTACTCAGGGGTTAACGTGACCCCATATAAGGTTAAATTATGATCCGACGATGTTATGGCTGAAAGTCATAACCGTCGATGGAAGTTGTCGGTTTATGGACATGAGAGCCATAAGGGCAACTGAATGGGTATTGTCGGTCCTCGCGCAGTTAGCCTTGGGGGCAATACCAAAAGGGAATTGACGGAATGTATGGTATTGTCGGTCTTCGTGCAGTTAAGCCTTAGGGGCAATACCATAAGGGAATTGACGGAATGTATGGTATTGTCGGTCTTCGTGCAGTTAAGCCTTAGGGGCAATACCATACTAAATGACGGAACGAAGGGTAACACAGATTTAGATAATAATGTATGACTTAAATGAATGTTAAAAGTTTTAATGAACGATCCGTTTAATGGTGTTTATGATTATGTTGATGATGATATGGGTACGAAACTTTTTTTTAAAGATGTTAAATTATTACCTGCTTTTGTGAAAGGTTTTTACTAAATGAATGATACGTTTTTGGCAAATGTTGATGTTAAAGTTTTTATGAAATGCTAGAACTCACCAGCGTAGCTGACCTTTTTAGTATGCACATTCAGGTTAAGGCAGGTATGGACGATGGACGGTGATGCTTGGCAAGCGAGAAGAGTTACCCGGTCGATCATGAAGACTGGCATCCCGTTATGAGTTGTTTATGTTAAGTTTATGTAATTGACAATGTATGCTTCCGCATGTATGAACAAGTTTTTAGTTATGTTGAATGAATGATTCCGCTGCATTATTTGATACTCATGTTTAAGAACTGTTTGTGAATGAGTAAATCCAACGAGTGAGGCCTCCCGGGTTTGGGGCCTTACACTTTAAGATCCCAATTCCATCATAGTTTACATAGCCGAGAGAAATATGAGATTCACAAATAGGATTCTTACCTGGGTAGTGCTTTCCTAATTCTTGAGTTAGCCTAAATACATTGAGTGATAGTTGGTTGTCTTTAGTTCTTCTTAATCTACTTTTGATTTTAATTATTTTAGACCTTTTTCGTAGAATCCCCCTTAAACCAAATCCTTTAGTTACTTTTCGGAGTCTAGTTCTAATTATTGTCAGTGTCTCGTGGGTTCGATATCCGTACTTCCATTAAGCTTTACTACAGTCGATAGGTACACTTGCCTTTTATTATTGTTTAGTTTAGGGTTTTCCATAGTTTAACTCGAGTGTCTAGGTTAGCTTTTTGATTGGTTTTTCATAGACCCTATTTAGCACATCACCGAGCGACATTGTCCGACGACACTAGTGGGTTTTTGAAACTAGTCCCTGATGACATTAACCGACGACACTAGTTTAGGCGACACTAGCTAAAGTTAACATGTTTTGTTTGTGACCACTCGAACAGATCGCCTAGCACCTTTTTGAGCCATACGCTAAGGGAGGATTAACTAAGAAATTCAGGTGAGTTCTAGATGTCCCTTTTAATGAAGTTTTACTACGTTTTCGTGACTGATTGCATGCTTACGAAATATTAATAATGAAATGAATGTTTATGAAATGTTTTCGAAATGTTTTGCCTTAAAATTTTATGAAAGGTCTAGAATAAAAGGTGTTTCTATAAAATATAAAATGCTTTAACTAACGGGTTTTACGAATGAATGAACGCTTTTAAAGTGAGTCAAATCTGCCAACGGTTCCTTCGGGGACAAATGCGACGAATGAAACCGTGTCTAGGTTAGGAAACCAGACGAGGCTGGGCGTCCTAGACACGAAGATTTTCTATACCTATACCGGAGCCTTCGTGGCTGGCAAACGGTTGTACAACTGGAATGAACGGCAGGACTAGCTATCCGACGGGATTAGCTAACCTGTAAATGTCGTGTGAATGCACACGCGCTTTAATGTTACTATCACGGTGGGGCGTGATTCTATCTAGGTTAGGATTCCATATGAGATTGGGCATCTGGACAGACACTGTGCCTCGATTAATCTCAAGTAATGCCTAAAGGAATTAACGGTTACGATAAGGAGCAGATTTGACGTGAATGGTGTATGTTTAATGTTGTCGAATGTTATGTATGGTTTTATTTATGATTGATGAATGTTATGATTTTTGGCAAAACGTTTATGATGTGTAACACGTTATGTAAAGTTAGAACTCATCAGCATAGCGAATTTTTAGTATGTCTTCAAGTAAAGTGTAGAATGTTGTTTATGGATGGATGCGAAACTTGCGGTAAGAGTGGACCCAAGCGATGAAACTGACACCCGTTCATTATTCTTATTTAAATTTAAAAATGTTATGACAATGCTTCCGCTATGTTTGAGACAAATTTGTAATTTGAATGATATTTTCCGCAACACATATTATATTTAAAGTTTAATTCGCTACGTGTTTATGAGTAAATCCAACAAGTAAGGTTTCCCGGCTTTGGGGCCTTACAGGTAAGGTGTTTCAGTTCAACCGTTATTGTGGTGGAAGTACCATTTGAGACGACGGGGGTCACCGGTGATAAACATTGGTGTTCCGAGTTGTTAGAGATTATCAAAGAACCTTTGATAGGCTTGTGTCACAACCCGACCAGGGGGCTAGGCGTAACGATCGAATACCAAAACAAAACACAGCGGAAATAACGTGACATATAATTTATAAATGTCATTGGTCCAACTAAGTCAAATTATACATTTACAAAGGTTCATATCAACTAAACACTGACTAAAAATATAATGAAACAATGGATTCTATCTTCTCATCAAAGCTTTCTCGGGTGGAATCTATGGCTCGACATAAGTCTTCTAAGGAATCATCTATCTTCAAGCAAGCTCGTGTCTAGGTTGCTAATTTCCAAACTCGAGAATGGTACCTGAATACATGCTTAAAAATATTGTGTCAACTAAAAAGTTGGTGAGTTCACGAGTTTAGTTAATAGAGCATTTATATTGAGAATCCAAATATGTATGGTGTAAAATTAAACAAGTTCACAATCAACCCTGTGCCCACAACCTGTGGACATCTAGAAATAATAATATTCTCCTAACCCATACCCCTTATTGTTATGGGTCTAATTACTCATGCCTGCCAACATAAGTTTCAAAAATGTTAAACGAATATATGTCACTAGATATTTATCATCATTATATGATTATCATCCCATGGGAGGTTGTCCCGGTTACGTCGGGCCCATGGTGTGCGGGGGTTTCACCAGATAGTACTACCCATATATTCGCTGGCTCCAAAGGAGTTAATGATTGTGTGCTAAAGTTCGTGGATTCGTTATGGCAGCTAAAAATGGCCTTATTTAATTAATACACCAAGTATGTAACAAAATAGAAGCATGTAATCACCCCAAAAAGTTTAAGTAAAAGAGGGGAAAAGCACATGAACTCACCTGGTAATCTTGTATATGCCAAATAATATGCTAAAGTTGCAAGCTTGCTATCGTGTACAGTTGTCAAAACAAATCATAATTATAATGGTGACATTAGTGTATTGTACTAGAGTAATGTCATGAACCGTGTGGTTGAGCTCGACTGATTCGTTAAAGTGTTGTGTCGTTTTAGTAAAAGTCTCGGGTTATAAACCTTCATTTATTATTCTAATATTTGTACTATAAAAGTGTTGGTTTGACTTAGCATTCATATATAATGGTAACACTTGTGTAAATGTTCTATTAGGAGTAGTTAAATGATGTTTCGACCTAAATCAAAGTAATACTAAAGATTATAATAATGGTTTGATTCAAATAAAGTATTACTAAATACTATTTACATGACGTATATATGTATAAAAATAAATATATTTGAGTAGTTATATTTGTTTTGAAAATAATAATCAAAGTATATTGTATATAAGTATGAAAGATTTCACCAATATATATGTATGTTATATATCACAGGTATTAAACATAGTTATAGGGATTGGTTTGCAAGTATTTGGTAAAATGCCTAAAGTTGTATTTACATGACGCCACATAAAAATATATTTGTATCGAAAGTAAATATTTGAAGTTTATAAAATGTTTGTATGTATAAATATACATAAGATATGTATAAAGTATTATATCAAATATCGTTTTCATTCGCTAATAATATGGTTAAGTAAGCATGTATGTATATGTAAGTGAAATAAGGTTATACATGTTTAAATACGTTTTAGGTAGTAGCAACTATAAGCATAAGTATAGCAATTTTACTATGTAATAAATTAAATGTTGTATAAAAATAATAATAGTAAGCAATAAAAGTAGTGATATCCCTTAAGATATATAGTTCGTGTAACAAATAGTAGTACTAATATTAATAAAAATATTTAATATTAGGATAAAACATAATTTAGGTTTTAGTAGTTAAAAATAATAATAACAACAATGCTAATAACCTTAATAAAGGTAAAGATATATATTTACATAAAGTTAATAGTTATAATATTATGTTAAAAATAATGTTAACGATAATAATAATAATTATTATAGTAATAACTAATAAAAGCAACGGTAATAAGTATACATCTTTAATAATTATAAAATTAATAATAGTAAAATTAATAATATCATTAATCATAAGTATAACATTTTATGTAAAGAAAATATCAATTTGTAAGGTTTCAATATAAACATATTTTTTTATAATAATAATACTAATGATGAACATAACATTTTTACTAACAACTTGTGTAGGGGTATTACTTAATTTCAAATAAGTATTTATAGTACTAATATCTACATAAAAATAGTAACAATAACAATAATTAGCCTTATTGTTAATAACTATAATAATTTATGAAAGTAATGTTGTTAATAAAAATAATAATAATAATAATAAATAAATAATAATAATAGCTTAATAAATATACATATAATAATAGCAATACTTATATTTATATATTATAGTTATCTCATATAAAACAAGTGTTCGTGCATTACTATCTTTATATGTATTATATATGTCGTTATAAGTTTCTTGTATTTTATAAATACCCGTTTTTAATTTATATCCATTATTCCGCTTATATAATTGTATTTATCACGGTTTTTATAATTTTAGTGTAACCAAATTATATATTTTATGAGTGTGTGTATATAATTATATTTCTAAGTAAAGCGTTTAATTTCTACAACTAAATGTATATACTTACGTTTATATATTCAGTTTTTATAAATTTTGGTTTATAAATAATTATATAAGTGTATATACATGTATATTTATATACATGAGTAATATTTTGGATTTATAATTAAATGTATATATATGTGCATATATATAGATTTTATATTTTCTCTTTGTTCGGACGGAGACCCAGTTATTACAAATACACGAACGAGGCTCGATTTTACATCTAAATCCCGAGTGGTCGGGATCGAGTCGGTTTAGCTCAACTAACTATTACACACGTTTACAACTTTACAAATTACAAAAATAAATACAATTTTAACGGGCGTTTATACCTCACTACTCAGACACGAATCTGCTCGTTTGACGACCTGTTTGACTCGGTTTCGCATCCGTGTCGTTTCCTAGCTCGCCATTTCTGCCGTTGACCGTCTTTGACCCGTATTGACCAGGTTTGACATGAGTTGACCGAAACCCGAGACTGTCGGGAACGACCCGAACAGTCCCGCCTATCCGGGTGGTGTCTCGCCTTCACCCTAACCTGTCAATGTACTCGTTTAACACCTGTGAATGAAAACCCGACTACCAAAACACCCGGTGTAGTCGGAAAGCTCGTTGAACACATTAAACAAAAAGAATGACAAGAAAAAAAAAAGGGGAAAAAAGGACTCGCCGAAAAGGACGGGTTCGCCGGAGCCCTAATTTTGTCATCGGAAGGAAACACGAGTTTACTCCCTGATTTGTTGTCGTCTTCACCTGTTACAACACCATCGGTGTCACCGGATTCACAACCACCACCGCCACCATTCTGAACCGCCATAGCCGCCATCGCTAAATGTGGATAGTTCGTCGGAGCTCGTCCCGCAACCCTAGCCGATGCCGCCGTCTTCTCCTCCACCTGATATCCGCCCGCCACTATCTTCGTTACAACTGACCTGGTGGGAAGGACCTTCTTAGCCGTCGCCGGCAGCCGTCAGGGTGGCTGGGCTTTGCCGGAGCTAGGGGAACGGCTCCTGTCTCTCTCTCTTTCTAATATGTATGTGTTAGGGTTTGAAAAGGAAATGAAGGTGTAGGATGGGGAAGACAGAACTCACCACCACTATCACCGCCATGAGACCACCGCGTCGCTGCCGTGGGAGCGACCGGAGATGGGGGCTCTCTACACTCTCTCTCGTGACTCCCTCCCTTAAGCTTATGCAGATCTTTAAAAGATTATGTCTTGGGTTTGTAAAGATATTTTGTGTATAAAATTAAAAAAAAAAGATCTTGTGTGCAGAGATTTAGAAGAATTGTAGGATCAGATCTTTAATATTTGATGAGATTTTGTGGGAAATTAAGGCTTTTTCTAACCACAGTTACCGTCTGGAATATTGTGTTCTATACGCCCTCGTACAGGATGTAAATCCAGACGGTAACTGTGGTTTTTCTAACCACACACGGAATATTGCTAATTGGACCCGCCGCCGATCTATACGCCCTCGTATAGGGCAATACGAGGGCGTATAGAATTCAGTCACTGCCAACAGAATGCCACGTGTCATTCTCTGTCTGGCGGCTGGTCCAATACGTGGCGTATTGACCTATACGCAGCGTATGAGGCACGGGTTATATTTTTGCTTCAAAAGTTGGAAGATTTGGAGTTTATGAATCCTATACGTGGCGTATTGACCTATACGCCACGTATAGGTATTTTTTATTTAATTATATTTTTTTATTTATTTATATTTTGTTTATTTTTATTTTAATTTATATAAACATTTGTATATTTTATTTTTTTTAAACATTTGTTAAATTTTTAAAGTATAACCAAGCAAAATATTAAACATTACAAACCAAACAAAATATTAAACATTACAATCAAACAAAATATTAAACATTACAACCAAACATAATATTAAACATTACAACCAAACAAATAAACTAAACATTATATACATTACATCAAAAAATTAAATATATACATCAAAATGTTTTACATACATAACAACGAAAGAAACAAAATACAAATAAAAGAACTAAATCTAACCGTCTCCGCCGTCACCCTGACCGGCTCCGGCGTCACCTTGACCCGCCCCGCCCTCACCCTGAACGGGGTCGTCCGGATAATGACGTGGCGGTGGTAGTGGGGGTGGCTCGATGCCGGCGGCTCGTGACTGATTCACGAGCTGTCCAACCGCCCACATCATCAGGTCCTCCATGCGATCGAGTTGACGACCCTGTCGTCGTGAGTCGGCAACAAGGCCATCAAGCACTGCCTGGGTAGCCCTATCCAGCCTAACAGACCGACGTACGTGTCGGGGATGCTGTGGCGGATGCTCGTGGACCTGCTCGACGTGTGGCGGCTCGTCCTCAATCGCTATACCCTGTAGCGCCTGAGGCATATGCGGGTCCCCCTGTCCAGGCATCTGCGGCAACGGCACCGGGACCCAAACCTGGTCCTGGACGGCCCCTACGAACCGAAGGCCCTGCGGGAATCGGTGCGTGATGCGCATGCCGCTCGCCGTGCGACGGTCTAATCGGACAGGGGGAATGGCCGGTAACATCGCAGGCTCATGCTGGTCAAATGGTAAGACCGACCGCATGATATGCGTGATGAAAGCACCGCCATATAAAAGTCCGCGATTCTGTCGCATATAGGCAGAAGCAAAATAAAGCGCCATGCTAGTGGACAGGTCGCACCGCCTCCCAGTAAGCAGGCAGAAAAGGAAGAAAAGATCTCTATCAGTGCACCACTCACGGCTTTTCAGACGCGGTGCGATCGACGTCGAAATAAGCCGGTGCAGATATCTATACAAAGGGTCTCTAATACCCGAGACCCTCCCCTTGGTACCCAACCAAGGACTATCTGAAATCAAGCCCCAAAAAACAAGGAGTTCCTCCTTGTCCACCTCTGTCACCGCCTCGGTGAAAAGCGGCGTCACCGTCTCAGGCTCGTAGTATAAGCCCGTCGTGACGGCCCACTGACTGAGGGTCTGACGGTAAACGACCCCAAAAATAGAAAAAGAAATACGATCCGGGTCAATATCCGGCGCCTCTCCGGGTAGAGGCTGCAGCCCAGTCTCTGAGTAGATGAACGTCGAAAGAAACTCGACGACCAGCTCTCGGTATGTCTCCGCAAAAGAAAGGTCAAAAAGACGCGACCATGGCGTGTCCTCGCCGATGATGGCCCTGGCTCGCTCGGCCTCTTGCACCTCCTCGAGGAGGGCCCAATCCACCGCCGTACCTGGACCCATCTGCACCTCCCGGAGCTTCTGGCAACGGGAAAAAGCCTCCGTATCGGGCGGAAAATCCAGAAATGGGTAGTGCGCAAGATCGTCTAGCTGATCCATCTCAATATCATTATGATCCGCCATATCTGATAATAATTAATTGTTTTTAATTTTTTAATTTAAATAATAATATAATATTGTTTAAATTTTAAATAATAAATAATAATATAATATTGTTTAAATTTTAAATTATAAATAATAATATAATATTGTTTTTAATTTTAAATAATAAATAATAATAATATATTGTTTTTAATTTTAAATAATAAATAATAATAATATATTGTTTTTAATTTTAAATAATAAATAATAATATTATATTGTTTTTAATTTTAAATAATAAATAATAATAATATATTGTTTTTAATTTTAAATAATAAATAATAATATTATATTGTTTTTAATTTTAAATAATAAATAATTATTAATTTTTTAAAAACCTATACGCCACGTATAGGCTTATACGTGGCGTATAGGCGGTTGCCGGGCAAAATAAGCCATACGCAGGCCAATTAAGCCATACGCGGGCGAGTTGCCGGGTAAACCAAGCCATACGCGACCAGTTAAGACCATACGCAGGCTAGTGACCGAGTAAACCAAGCCATACGCAGCGTATAGATTTATACGTGGCGTATGGCTTCATCGTCTTCCTAGGACGAACTATACGCCACGTATAGCCCTATACGTAGCGTATAGCCCTTAAGTTCAGACCTAAAAATCGCTAATCTACCCAGTTTTACCCGCTAATATTCAATTAAAACCTAACATTAATGATCGTGGGTTGAGACACGTACCTTTACAAAGTTTTTTTGAGGCCACAATCCAAATCAACGAGCGGGTAGCGTATGGCTTTGTGTTTGTTTGTTTGGTTCGTTTGGGTCAGTACGTGAGGCAAAACTGATATAACAAAAGTCTATACGCCACGTATAGATCAATACGTGTCGTATCTTCAACAACGTTTGGTATTCTATACGCCACGTATTGGACTATACGTGGCGTATAGAATACGTTTGGTATTCTATACGCCACGTATTGATCAATACGTGTCGTATATGTCAAAATTTTGAATTCCCTCTGATTTATATTCTATACGCTACGTATTGGACTATACGTGGCGTATAGAATATTGAATAAAAATTAATTATAAGTATATTTAATTAAAATTAATCACACGTATTAGTAGTTTAATTATAATCAGCTATAATTAAATAAAAATATTTAAAATAACCATAAAATTAATTCAAAAATAGTTACAATACAATTTTAAACAAATATCATCCGAGATTCGTGAAATATTGTGGAAATCTAGATCTATTAGTAGCCATTATTTTCTTAAATCGTTCAATACGATCATTGTATATATTTTCCCATTTTGCTGCATCATCATTTCGGTGCAAATTCCAAAGTGCATTCGGCGTAGGAATCGGAAATTCTCCGTCTAACTTGACGTGGATGAAATGATCATTGTTGACGTGAACTAACGATACGACTTGATGTTGAGCGTGAACGTTAGGACCAAACCACAATGGAAAAAATGTTTGATTACCGTTGATGCTTAAAAGATGAACAATCACCCCAAATCTTTGAGCAATTAGGAGTCCTGTGTATGGCATCGACATCCAACGACTAACTGGTGCGGCTTTCACATACTGCCAATCTATTGTGTGACGTAGCCTATCATACTCTTGAAAGGCGACTCTGTCAAAAACAGTTCTCCACCATTCCTCTTTATTGTCCATCTCATTTAGAAGTTGTTGTCGGATAAAGAGCCACCGGTTTTCATTTAACCCTAAGCCCAAAGCTACCGATCGAAAACCACAGTTACCGTCTGGATTTACATCCTGTATATGTGAAATGTACGGATGAAACACAGACGGTATCGAATCCTTAAAACATTTTATATTGTTAACCGCATCTTTCCCCGTAATCAATGGAAACCCTAGATGGGCGTTATCATCTTGCGGTTGCTTTCCTTTACCCTTCGTTGAACGACTGTGTTGAAAGACCGAACTCGCTTGTATAGACTCTTGTGACGCAATATACGAGCTGTGTCTCGCATGGTCACATTTGCTCGATATCTGCCAGACGACAAGCACACGGCAACCCACAACTACTGAAAAGTTGGCACCCACACGTTGCATTTTGTTTCCGTATATTTGATAACTTGTACCACTCGTTTTCTATCAAATCTAGAGCTTTATGTGAAACTTTACCGTGCAGGTTATCAAACAATTCAATAGCTATGTGGCTGTCCATTTTCCTTATCAGGCTTGTTCCAAACCCAAACTGTAACTGATAATACTGATCTGATACAATTTCATCAACAAACCCAACAAGTCTATCTAGCGAGCTGTTAGCGTTTCTAAGATAGCTCTTTAAGAGCGAATGCTGGCTCTCGACTCGGTTCGTTGTATGTTGACCAAAATTGAGGTTTCTGTTGGACCACGCCGATACAAACTTTTCTTTATACGGGTCCAGCCAATTTTTAGTCACATAATCTATAACTCCTGGAAAAATATTTAATATTGAATAAATATTTAAATACTGAAAATATTAAATATTTAATATTTAAAACTTACTTCCTCGTTTGGCTGCATACAGACGTTCGTAAAGCCGGTTGAAGTTGTACTGGTATATATCTGGCGTGGGAGACTCACATAATACCGACCATGAATACTTGAAATTTTTCCAGTCTTCGTCTGTAAATGATGCCCTGCAATGTTTTGCGATATTCTCGTGTATGTGCCACCGACATAGGTTCTTGGAACAGCCCGGAAATATTTTATCACACGCGTTCATAAGAGCTTTGTCCCTATCTGTTACTATCACACGCGGCTCCATACACTTTTGCAACATTGCTTTTATTTGAAGTAGCACCCAGACGAAGTTTTCCTCCCGTTCTTTTGATATAAATGCATGAGCGACGCAAAACGACTGGTGTGTGGAGGTCACACCGACCACTTGGACAAATGGAAGTTTATACATGTTTGTTTTGTAGGTCGCGTCGATCATCAACACGTGCGGGAAAGCACGCCACATCTCGTACGATTTCGGATGAACAAAGAATATCTCCTCCACACTATTTGTGACAGGATCTTCTCGAGTATAGTAGACGTATTTTTTAGAAGAAAGCAGGTTTTCCAGAATCTGTATTGGAGTTTCACCGACTCTCGTTTCGTTTTTTATCTTTTGTATAGCATTATAAATGTCCTTTTTAATGCAACTACTCTCTGGGTTTTGTTCCCTTATAGTTGCCAGAATGTTTCGTGGCAACATGTTTTGCGAGTACAACTTCCCCACCAAAAGTTGTTCCGACTGACACAGTCTCCTTGCAAACGAGTGCGCCACAAGATGTTGACTAGGATCGTGGTTATGACTGTCATCCTTCACCGTTAATTTCCAATCACCAGTATTTTCTTGATACTCTCCTTCCAATTTAAAGGGACAACCTATTTTTTTGCTACCGGCACGTCTAACCGTGGCAGTAGACGCACGTTCGCCGTGACGGTCACACACAAGCCACACCTTGATAAACGGTTCCGTCGGATCGTCGCCTTTTCTCCTCGATCGTCGGGTGACAAGGACGTAACCATTCTCACGTCCTCTCCGCATAGCCCAATCCACCAACTGTTCACGAGACTGAAAATTCTGGTCAGTTTTATACGACACATTTTGATGGTTTTGTTCTTCGTCTTTGGAGTCGTCGGTTTGTTGTGTCGGGTAAGAGACTTCACCGCACACGAAGTTGTTAGTTTGTTGTGTCCGGGAGGAGACTTCACCGTATACGAAGTCGTTCGTGGGTTGTGTAAGGTAAGACGGTTCACCGTATACGAACTCGGGATTGCTCAGTGGCTCGTTCAAATCTGGAAGCCTTACCCGTTGATTAGAATAAACGTCGGACGAGACCTCCTCCCAGTTCACCTCTTGAACGCCAGAACTTTGCGGGTTGTTTTCCAGCGACTCGTTAGAATATACCTGAAAACCGTAGTTACCATCCCACCACCAAGACATGTTTATAATTTTTGAGAGATTGTTTGAAATTTTTTTGAACGATACGTTCGAATGAGAATTTTGCATGGTTAAATACACAAAATTTGGCCCCTATACGCATCGTATAGGGCAATACGGTGCGTATAGGATTCGGGTCAAACCTGGTCAAACCTCGTATACGCATCGTATAGTTCAATACGATGCGTATAGCGTACGAGGTACTTTCTGCAACTAGTCAACATCACATCGCTATACGCTCCGTATAGATCTATACGTGGCGTATAGCGATGTGATGGTTGACTAGTAGCAGAAAGTACCTCGTACGCTATACGCATCGTATTGACCTATACGATGCGTATACGAGGTTTGAATGACCAGGTTGTACGAGGATGTCAGGCATGGGAAATTGTGAAGGGCTATACGCATCGTATTGCCCTATACGATGCGTATATGGCCAAGTCCATTTAGCAATTCCCGTGTGTGGTTAGTAGTCCCCTAAATAAAATACAAAGATAATAATTTAAATTACTTAAAGGCTTCTAGAATTAGACAAACGTAGTATAAATCGGACTGGCTTTCGACATATCGCGTGTACACTCAGATCCTCGGAATGTTAATTATCTCCAAATTATTATTCTATAATTTCTATAATGACATGACGTGGTAATTTAAATATTTGTTAGCTAAAATTCTCGTTCCGACCGTTGTCCAACTCGGTATGCGTCTATATCGCCTGTCTCATACGCGTTTGTCCGAGTTAACGTCTCACGCTCCGATAAATAATATATCTAATAATAACAACTAACAAAAATAATTAATGATTTAATTTATTTACCTAATGCCGCAGTTCTAAAATAGCTGGATAGTGTTCCTGTACCGCGTGTCTAACCGCAGATACTCATATTAAACGTTTCGCGTCTCGAGATTAATTATTATTTTATAAGTCCTATAATTATATATCATGGCAATATATATATATATATATATATATAGTCTTTAAATATTTGTTTTGTATAAACTCCGTTTCGACTGTTGTCTAAGTCGGTATACGTTGACACCGCGCGTGCCACACGCGCTCGCTCAGACTAACGATTCGCTTCGATAAGTTCTATTATTTATTAATACTAGTATTATTAAGTATAATAATAAATAATTATATATTTTATTATGCTATTTCTAAAATAGCCGGTATCGATCTTGTACCGCGTGTTCACACTCGTCTGTTCTAGGTAAAGCATGTCGCGTTCCACTAGTAGTTATTAATTCTTAAAGAGTAATAATATTGATAATTTAATAAGATAGATATAGAATAAATACTTTTTTTATATTATTTAGTTATACCGGATCTAGCAAGACCCGTTGATGTCTACGTCGGTACTTGTCGCATTCGGCATTTAACGTCGCAGATGTCGCGTAAACTCTAGTCGCACAAATAAATACTAATATTTATTAACATTATTTATTTGAGGTTTGACGTCTAAATATTGTATCGCGTCGAATAACCGATAATAACTCGTACGAGCGCGTTAATCATTCTAACAGTTCTCCGCGTAAATGGTTTAATTCGTAATTATTATAGATTATATCGAATATTGAAACGATCCGTCAAACAAATGTTTATTAGTTGGTTTTTGATTGGGTTCGTATACAAGGCCTTTAGTTGAGTCGTTCAAGGGTCGAGTTTGTTTATCTACAGTTGGGCCAAGTTCAATGGGCCTAGTTCAAATGTGTAGTCACAATGTGTATATTGAGTTCTACTTCGGAATCCAAAGTGTTCAGGTTTTCTAGCCAGCAATTCAAGTATCCAGATAGGTGGCACGTAATTAAATAAAAAAAATCAGGCCCTAAATTTGGGATTGTTACAGTCTCCCCTTGTTAAAGAAATTTCGTCCTCGAAATTTAAGTTTGGTTATTTTCAAAGTGTTGATTATGAATCTAGACAGTAGTGCAAGTTTTTTTTTTAAACCAGTTGATGAATTTGGAGAGAATATATATTTTTAATTGGTGTTTCAAAGGTAAACGATGAAAATCCGAACTCAAAAGTTGAACTGGACAAGTCATGAATAGCATTCGGGCAATTAGAGAGACAAGGAAGAGCAAATTTGGACAGCGGACCAACGGTTGATTTGTTGTAGGATGAGCTTATGGATACCTATTGTGAAACATACAAAAAAAGTTTATATTTTAATTTTTAATAGCTCGAGAATTAGTGGAAGCAATTTTAATGGCTTGATTAAAGGAAACAGACGGTTGGCTTTATCATATGAAGTCGGTATATTTGGCTAAGGGGCTCATGGAAATTTCATGGTATAAATTTAGGTAATCCTAATGAAATGACAATTGATCTTAAAATACGGTATGATATGGAATGTGAGTGAGTGGTTATTTCTATATAAGAGAAGGAATAAATATTGACATATGCAATAGCTTGAAATAGGATCTTGTAAAATGAGTATGACAATGGATGTCGTAAATGATCCATACACCGGGGGGGTTTACTGCGCATTCATCGGGATTAGCTCCGGACGGTTGAGATCATTGTCACAGTTAAGGAAGGAAAAGGATGCAAGCATAGGTGGGAACTCTTAGGCAAGAGGTCACACACGTAATACTTATTACTTGATGATTATTTCTCCTAAATATAAGTTATGGGATGGTTTGTGAGTAAAGTTAAACAAGGGTCAAAAGGGGATTAAACGGATAATTTACTTAAAAGACGATGCATCATTTCAAAATTAAGTAGAGGACTATGTATCCCAAGAGGGTCTAAAAGGATATCAATTGGGTAGATCACTTGGAAGACTATATATAATAGTTTGAAATCAGGCAATGGGTCGTTTGTCGCAAGGAATTGGTGTCTTGACACATTCGTATTTGTAGAACCTAGTTGTCTTGCTAATGTAGAACAAGAGATTTTCATTGAAATGTGGTCCGTGGAGGGGGTTTATTGATCTAATCGGATTCGTCGGGAGTAAGGATGACATTTTCTTCCGCAACTTCCTTGGTGTTGAGTGGAAATACTTGAGGCGTGTTGATAATAGTCATATAGGTAGTGAAGTAGACAACTATGACATGGAAGGAAATTTCATGGAAACAGGGTTTCCTAAGGTAGATTCTAGGCTTGTTAAGTGTATTTCATTGATAACTTTTAACATGACCTTGTCGTTGATCAATGTAGGGCTAGATCTTCACGGGGTAGAGGTCGATTAGTAACCATGGAGATAATAGAGTTTAATGAAGTCGACGATTGTGGAGTCGTTGGCTTCCAGGGTTTCTCTGAATGAATGCATAGTTATTCAAATAGTATGAGAAGAAAACTAAAAATGGGTTTGAAAATGGATTTGTTTGCTGGAAATTCCTAACGGACGAAAGGGTTTATAAGCCTACCCGAAAATTGTAGGTTTATAAGCGTTCATTTCATTATTTTACACCTTTGTAGTCACGTATGACCTCCTATATGTTCAGACCATTAAAGACACTAAATTTACGTATTATTAAGTTCATAAAACTGATTCATAACAACTTATGGCTTAAAACTTGAAAGGATAGCAAAAACTATTGAAAAACCGTCATGAAACTGTCGAAAACGGATTTCACAATCTTGTTTACTCAAAATAATATTTTTACCAACCAATTTACAAACTTAAAATTCTACAAAGGACATAAGTTCTAAATAAAGTGTTTCCCAAAAAGAATGACCCAAAAACGTTTTTTTTTTCTTTTCAAGACGACCGAAAGGGGTTTAAAAGCCATAAATTGGGGAAAACAGTTAAACACCTCAGAAAATTATGAAAATTTATAGAGAACTTTCTAATACTAATCTAAACCTAGGAAAAATATTGATTTATGTGCAGGTCTCCAATTACTATGAAACATGTTTAACGATTGTAAAATAAAATGAGAACTATTTGAATTTTTAATACATAGGGGATCAAATTGAAATCTGAGTTTTATAATTTTTAGGACTTACATATACTATATTAAGACTATTTAAAATATAAAATCGAATTTTTAAATTTATTTAATAATTATTAGGAATTTATGTCATTTTTAGACAATTAGATGTACTAAAAATATAAAAAAATTAGAAAATAATTATATAAAAATTATTTTTATACCTTATGAGTCATAATCCACTGTAGGAAAATATAACTTAGAAATGTTGAGGAAATTTTAATTATTTACGAATATATATCATTTAAACGCGTTAAAACAATAGTTAATTAAATAAAAGAAATAAAATAATACAAGAGTTATAAACTTTTATTTTCCAGAAAATTTTGTCTTATATAGATTAAGTACTACGAGCTTCCAATGAAAGTGAAAATGTTAATTTTATCAAGGATTGGGTATTAGGTTTGATGTACATGGTACTAGTTGTTGGACTTGGGTTTTCGTAATGAAATATTTCTTGAACAGAGTCTTAAGTTTACAATGGAAATTCAAAGTCAAGAAAGGCTTTGGCGTTCTCTTTGTGAGGAGTTGATGAAGAGATTATATTGAGGAGTAACTGCTTCATGTGATGTGGTATAAGGTCATGGGAGATGAGATAAGTCTTTAGTGTTCCAAGTTGACCGATGCTTCCACCACGCTTAATCCAAACCTTCTCATCTTCTTCAAGGTAGTAGGAAATCAGATAGGGAGTCTAGTTAGTGAAATAATGAAGTTGGAATATAACTGGTGTTTGATAATGGATCAACAAGTGTGTTGTTAAGGATAATATAGTAAATACATGAGGATACGAACTCGAAACAATATGGTTGCGACAATGTTGTTCATGAGTCATCTATGATGCCTTGTATAAGAGAGTCAAAGGAATTGAAAGAAGAAGTTGCTCTTATCATGAAAAATCACAGTTGAGTCGAGTTTCTTATGAAGAGTGTTGAATTTAGAAGGATGCAAGGATGAATTGAGTTAATGAATGCCTCCTTATCGTCAAGGGTTGTTTTAATTTAAGAAGAGTTTTATGTTTGTGGCTTACGCATATGGAGACCTGATAGGATTTCCTAGAATTCACATGTGCATGTAAGCTCTCAATTACGTCATATCAAGTGTAATTGTCAACTTACTCACAGGATCACTCTAGTAGTCTCCTAGCATAGTCATATTGTATGCGTGCACCAAGGTTATTTTAAGTTTTGGTGTGAGTGTAACCATCCTAAAGTGTACTTACAAGTCAAGGTCTTAAAAGTCATGTCTCGAGGTACTTAGATTCTCCTAAAGTACTAAAATTGTAATCAAAGCCATAGTAGCTTCAGAGTCCTAAGGGTGAAGATCCTTAAGGTGTTCTCAGTTAGAGCCTAGGAATCCTAAAGGAAACCTAATTCGCTAAAACCGCTGGCTCTGATACCAATCTGTCACAACCCGACCAGGGGGCTAGGCGTAACGATCGAATACCAAAACAAAACACAGCGGAAATAACGTGACATATAATTTATAAATGTCATTGGTCCAACTAAGTCAAATTATACATTTACAAAGGTTCATATCAACTAAACACTGACTAAAAATATAATGAAACAATGGATTCTATCTTCTCATCAAAGCTTTCTCGGGTGGAATCTATGGCTCGACATAAGTCTTCTAAGGAATCATCTATCTTCAAGCAAGCTCGTGTCTAGGTTGCTAATTTCCAAACTCGAGAATGGTACCTGAATACATGCTTAAAAATATTGTGTCAACTAAAAAAGTTGGTGAGTTCACGAGTTTAGTTAATAGAGCATTTATATTGAGAATCCAAATATGTATGATGTAAAATTAAACAAGTTCACAATCAACCCTGTGCCCACAACCTGTGGACATCTAGAAATAATAATATTCCCCTAACCCATACCCCTTATTGTTATGGGTCTAATTACTCATGCCTGCCAACATAAGTTTCAAAACTGTTAAACGAATATATGTCACTAGATATTTATCATCATTATATGATTATCATCCCATGGGAGGTTGTCCCGGTTACGTCGGGCCCATGGTGTGCGGGGGTTTCACCAGATAGTACTACCCATATATTCGCTGGCTCCAAAGGAGTTAATGATTGTGTGCTAAAGTTCGGGGATTCGTTATGGCAGCTAAAAATGGCCTTATTTAATTAATACACCAAGTATGTAACAAAATAGAAGCATGTAATCACCCCAAAAAGTTTAAGTAAAAGAGGGGAAAAGCACATGAACTCACCTGGTAATCTTGTATATGCCAAATAATATGCTAAAGTTGCAAGCTTGCTATCGTGTGCAGTTGTCAAAACAAATCCTAATTATAATGGTGACATTAGTGTATTGTACTAGAGTAATGTCATGAACCGTGTGGTTGAGCTCGACTGATTCGTTAAAGTGTTGTGTCGTTTTAGTAAAAGTCTCGGGTTGTAAACCTTCATTTATTATTCTAATATTTGTACTATAAAAGTGTTGGTTTGACTTAGCATTCATATATAATGGTAACACTTGTGTAAATGTTCTATTAGGAGTAGTTAAATGATGTTTCGACCTAAATCAAAGTAATACTAAAGATTATAATAATGGTTTGATTCAAATAAAGTATTACTAAATACTATTTACATGACGTATATATGTATAAAAATAAATATATTTGAGTAGTTATATTTGTTTTGAAAATAATAATCAAAGTATATTGTATATAAGTATGAAAGATTTCACCAATATATATGTATGTTATATATCACAGGTATTAAACATAGTTATAGGGATTGGTTTGCAAGTATTTGGTAAAATGCCTAAACTTGTATTTACATAACGCCACATAAAAATATATTTGTATCGAAAGTAAATATTTGAAGTTTATAAAATGTTTGTATGTATAAATATACATAAGATATGTATAAAGTATTATATCAAATATCGTTTTCATTCGCTAATAATATGGTTAAGTAAGCATGTATGTATATGTAAGTGAAATAAGGTTATACATGTTTAAATACGTTTTGGGTAGTAGCAACTATAAGCATAAGTATAACAATTTTACTATGTAATAAATTAAATGTTGTATAAAAATAATAATAGTAAGCAATAAAAGTAGTGATATCCCTTAAGATATATAGTTCGTGTAAACAAATAGTAGTACTAATATTAATAAAAATATTTAATATTAGGATAAAACATAATTTAGGTTTTAGTAGTTGAAAATAATAATAACAACAATGCTAATAACCTTAATAAAGATAAAGATATATATTTACATAAAGTTAATAGTTATAATATTATGTTAAAAATAATGTTAACGATAATAATAATAATTATTATAGTAATAACTAATAAAAGCAACGGTAATAAGTATACATCTTTAATAATTATAAAATTAATAATAGTAATATTAATAATATCATTAATCATAAGTATAACATTTTATGTAAAGAAAATATCAATTTGTAAGGTTTCAATATAAACATATTTTTTTATAATAATAATACTAATGATGAACATAACATTTTTACTAACAACTTGTGTAGGGGTATTACTTAATTTCAAATAAGTATTTATAGTACTAATATCTACATAAAAATAGTAACAATAACAATAATTAGCCTTATTGTTAATAACTATAATAATTTATGAAAGTAATGTTGTTAATAATAATAATAATAATAATAATAATAATAATAAATGATAATAATAGCTTAATAAATATACATATAATAATAGCAATACTTATATTTATATATTATAGTTATCTCATATAAAACAAGTGTTCGTGCATTACTATCTTTATATGTATTATATATGTCGTTATAAGTTTCGTGTATTTTATAAATACCCGTTTTTAATTTATATCCATTATTCCGCTTATATAATTGTATTTATCACGGTTTTTATTATTTTAGTGTAACCAAATTATATATTTTATGAGTGTGTGTGTATATAATTATATTTCTAAGTAAAGCGTTTAATTTCTACAACTAAATGTATATACTTACGTTTATATATTCAGTTTTTATAAATTTTGGTTTATAAATAATTATATAAGTGTATAGACATGTATATTTATATACATGAGTAATATTTTGGATTTATAATTAAATGTATATATATGTGCATATATATAGATTTTATATTTTCTCTTTGTTCGGACGGAGACCCAGTTATTACAAATACACGAACGAGGTTCGATTTTACATCTAAATCCCGAGTGGTCGGGATCGAGTCGGTTTAGCTCAACTAACTATTACACACGTTTACAACTTTACAAATTACAAAAATAAATACAATTTTAACGGGCGTTTATACCTCACTACTCAGACACGAATCTGCTCGTTTGACGACCCGTTTGACTCGGTTTCGCATCCGTGTCGTTTCCTAGCTCGCCATTTCTGCCGTTGACCGTCTTTGACCCGTATTGACCAGGTTTGACCTGAGTTGACCGAAACCCGAGACTGTCGGGAACGACCCGAACAGTCCCGCCTATCCGGGTGGTGTCTCGCCTTCACCCTAACCTGTCAATGTACTCGTTTAACACCTGTGAATGAAAACCCGACTACCAAAACACTCGGTGTAGTCGGAAAGCTCGTTGAACACATTAAACAAAAAGAATGACAAGAAAAAAAAAAGGGGAAAAAAGGACTCGCCGAAAAGGACGGGTTCGCCGGAGCCCTAATTTTGTCATCGGAAGGAAACACGCGTTTACTCCCTGATTTGTTGTCGTCTTCACCTGTTACAACACCATCGGTGTCACCGGATTCACAACCACCACCGCCACCATACTGAACCGCCATAGCCGCCATCGCTAAATGTGGATAGTTCGTCGGAGCTCGTCCCGCAACCCTAGCCGATGCCGCCGTCTTCTCCTCCACCTGATATCCGCCCGCCACTATCTTCGTTCCAACTGACCTGGTGGGAAGGACCTTCTTAGCCGTCGCGGGCAGCCGTCAGGGTGGCTGGGCTTTGCCAGAGCTAGGGGAACGGCTCCTGTCTCTCTCTCTTTCTAATATGTATGTGTTAGGGTTTGAAAAGGAAATGAAGGTGTAGGATGGGGAAGACAGAACTCACCACCACTATCACCGCCATGAGACCACCGCGTCGCTGCCGTGGGAGCGACCGGAGATGGGGGCTCTCTACACTCTCTCTCGTGACTCCCTCCCTTAAGCTTATGCAGATCTTTAAAAGATTATGTCTTGGGTTTGTAAAGATATTTTGTGTATAAAATTAAAAAAAAGATCTTGTGTGCAGAGATTTAGAAGGATTGTAGGATCAGATCTTTAATATTTGATGAGATTTTGTGGGAATAAATAAAATACAAAGATAATAATTTAAATTACTTAAAGGCTTCTAGAATTAAACAAACGTAGTATAAATTGGACTGGCTTTCGACATATCGCGTGTACACTCAGATCCTCGGACTGTTAATTATCTCCAAATTATTATTCTATAATTTCTATAATGACATGACGTGGTAATTTAAATATTTGTTAGCTAAAATTCTCGTTCCGACCGCTGTCCAACTCGGTATACGTCTATATCGCGTGTCTCATACGCGTTTGTCCGAGTTAACGTCTCACGCTCCGATAAATAATATATCTAATAATAACAACTAACAAAAATAATTAATGATTTAATTTATTTACCTAATGCCGCAGTTCTAAAATAGCTGGATAGTGTTCCTGTACCGCGTGTCTAACCGCAGATACTCAGATTAAACGTTTCACGTCTCGAGATTAATTATTATTTTATAAGTCCTATAATTATATATCATGGCAATATATATATATATATATAGTCTTTAAATATTTGTTTTGTATAAACTCCGTTTCGACTGTTGTCTAAGTCGGTATACGTTGACACCGCGCGTGCCACACGCGCTCGCTCAGACTAACGATTCACTTCGATAAGTTCTATTATTTATTAATACTAGTATTATTAAGTATAATAATAAATAATTATATATTTTATTATGCTATTTCTAAAATAGCCGGTATCGATCTTGTACCGCGTGTTCACACTCGTCTGTTCTAGGTAAAGCATGTCACGTTCCACTAGTAGTTATTAATTCTTAAAGAGTAATAATATTGATAATTTAATAAGATAGATATAGAATAAATACTTGTTTTATATTATTTAGTTATACCGGATCTAGCAAGACCCGTTGATGTCTACGTCGGTACTTGTCGCATTCGGCATCCAACGTCGCAGATGTCGAGTAAACTCTAGTCGCACAAATAAATACTAATATTTATTAACATTATTTATTTGAGGTTTGACGTCTAAATATTGTATCGCGTCGAATAACCGATAATAACTCGTACGAGCGCGTTAATCATTCTAACAGTTCTCCGCGTAAATGGTTTAATTCGTAATTATTATAGATTATATCGAATAGTGAAACGATCCGTCAAACAAATGTTTATTAGTTGGTTTTTGATTGGGTTCGTATACAAGGCCTTTAGTTGAGTCGTTCAAGGGTCGAGTTTGTTTATCTACAGTTGGGCCAAGTTCAATGGGCCTAGTTCAAATGTGTAGTCACAATGTGTATATTGAGTTCTACTTCGGAATCCAAAGTGTTCAGGTTTTCTAGCCAGCAATTCAAGTATCCAGATAGGTGGCACGTAATTAAATAAAAAAAATCAGGCCCTAAATTTGAGGTTGTTACAGCTTGTTTCTTGATAAGAGGGGACGGCCGTACGTGCATGAAAAGCGGGTAGAAAGGATCCGTCAAAGCAGGTGGCTTTGGGTTCGATTCGCTTCGCGGGTGAAAGAAAGCGGAGGCGGTGGCTTTGTTTTCTTGGTCGGTGGCAAAGCCTTTTTGAACAAGCGTGCTCGGAAAAAGGTATGGCTGTCAAGACAAGGAGAGAGTGGAGAAACTACTCGGTTGACAACATTATGGCGATGGAAGTTGAAATTGGGTGGCTTTGGATGTGACCGGGGGAAAGGTCGTGGGTCCGTGAAGAGTTGAGATGTTAATGAACGGTTCTAGCGGGATTGCCATGTTAGATGTTGCACGTGTGGTAAGGACTTTGGACGTGACCAAGGTGGAGGTCGGGTGTCCGGGAAAGATCAGGTTGAAGAAGACAGTGATTCGACGCTACTGTAGTAAAGGTGTGAACAAACCGATTAAGGGGGTGATTGTTGGATTAATCAGGTTTATTCACGGGTTAACGTATCACGGGTTAGCGAGTTAACGGGTCACGGGTCAGTAAGGTTATTCATTATGTCACATGTTTTATTAGAAGCTATTACTTAATGTCACTTGAAGGTGGCTTGACCAAGTAATCAGGTGAGGAATTGGTCAGTCGAATAAAATGGAATATGAGTTAGTGGAATAGCATGTATCATGTGAGCGTGGGAATATGCATAAGTCTATTTATTTGTTTGTTTTATTTCCTTTAAATAGAGAAGCAGTAGACTTTGTTTACTGCAGTTTTTTTTACCTTTTAATCAATCAGAGTTTTACGTGAGTTTTGTGTGTATAACCAAACCTGTGCCAACAAGTTAAACATTCAAAAAAATTTCAAAGATTTTATAAACGAAAAATCAATCAAAAACCAATTGTTAGTGAGGCGGCTTTGTTATTAAATGTAAGATCCAAAAATCCCCACGCGCGTTAGTGGACGGAAAGAAACAAAAAGGGAGCCCCCATTCCCCATTCTCCACCATTTTCGCTTAGAGAGAGAGCATTTTTAGAGAGAAGAAAGTCAATAAAAGCTCCAAAAAGCTTGAAGAACTGCCCCAAGTTGTATCTCAAGTGTTTGTGAAGAAGATTACACGAAGAAACGTCCGATTTGATGTAAGAATTGAACCTAATACGTCTTATTTTTAGTTTAAATGGGTTTTGATGTAAAACTAGGGTTTTGAACTTAAAGTATGGATTTGTATGTGTAATATGGGGTTTAAAGACAAGCTCTAGCTTCATGAAAGCAAGATAAACGTTTTGAACATAAAAAGTTGCAATCTTGGAATGAAAACAAGCTTGTTTGAGATTTGTGTTCATCAGGCGATACTGTAGTGTCTCCACATGCATGTGGTGATACTATAGTGTCTCCACATGCATGTGGCGACATTAATCAGGGAAATCAGAGAAGAAGGGTGTGATTCCAGAGGTGTTTCAATGATTGGAACACGTGTCATTCCCTCGCGACACTAAAGTGGGCGACACTAGGGGAACGACACTGTGTTCCATGACACCAAGTCCGGAACGCAAGTTCTACGAACACTAATAGTGTGCCCGATGACATTGCCTTGGCGACACTAATAGTGTGCCTGGCGACACTAATAGTGTGCATGGCGACACTAATAGTGTGCCTGGCGTCACATCCTTGGCGACACTAGGGTGTCAAGCAACAATGTAGACAGCATTAGTCAGATTTGACAGTTTTAGGTGTTAACTCTTATACAGGTTGACTAGCGAGCAACCTAACTTTGGACTTACGTTCAGAGTTAGTTATTCAACGATAGTTTTAGACCCCTTTTAGCCTGCTTTTGGGGTGGTGTACATACTGTGTGTTTATTATAAACGTGTGTTAATAATCAAACGCGTGTGAAGTGTTTACCAAAATTGTGTGTTGGTAAATGAAAGAAAACGTTTTACCATAAGTGTGTGTTAGTAAATGAAAGTAAAGGAATGTTTTAAAGTAAAGTTTCAAAAGAGGCAAAACGTGTGTTTGAAGAATGTTTTTAATAAATTAAGAAGGTAAATGTTTTAAGAAGTCGTTACACTGTCTAAGTCTGGGAAAGGAAGGAAAGGGTTCCTACGGGAACATGTGCCATGATAGTTACGGGCTTTGCCCCCTCTATAAGAGCCTTTGTGGTTCATTAACATTTGTACAATTGGTTTGTGTAAGGGTAACGACGGTTGCTCAAAGGGTTAACGTGACCCTTCATATGTTAAGCCTACATCATGGACGGTCGTCATGATGAAGACAGTACATACGTTTCCTGGACGGTTGTCATGAGCGTTACGTAGATCCGTGGACGGTCATCACGGAAGATAGTAACTGTATGAATTGACGGATGGTACCGACTTGAACAACGTGTGTGTGAAAGAAAATTAGACATTATAATGTATAAGTTTTAAAGTAAAGTGTGTGAATGATATGCCCTTACCGGCAAGTGTGATAGCGTGTGTAAATCCTTCTTCTTTTATTAAATAGTGTGAATGTGCGTTTTATGTAAAGCTAGAACTCACTCAGCGTTAGCTGACTTTGAGTATGCACATCAGGTTAAGTGTAGGTATGGGGATAGCTTTTGATTGCTTAGCTGGCTGAGAAGAGTTACCTCATGCATGCGTAGTAATTTGATATATATATAATTGTTGGTTTCACGAGATCGGGATTTAAATTTATAATTAAAATGATAAATACTCAAACTTAAAACACACACACAATAGGCAAATGTACCTATCACAGCGTAATATAGTTTAGGTAAGAACCGAGTATCGAACCAATGGACACGGTCGAGTTCCAATACTCAACGTTTGTTATCATTTAGCCGGTTTAGTTAGTGAGTGGGTGTTGTGTGTTTGTGAAGCAGAAAAGTAAATGATAGAAAAGTAAATGACGGTAAAGTAAATAAAATAAAAGTAAAAACGTGCGTGAAGTGTGTAGCAGAAATGTAAATAACAGAATAGTAAATAGCAGGAAAGTAAATATCTCGAGGATGATCAGGTTACGAAGATTTTTGCTTTGGGATTTGAATCCTCTTGGTATACGATAACGTTAAGTTGACTAATCCGGTGGTATGACTAATACTAATGTGTGACCCTGGTCACCATTAGAGCCTCATTCTCACGACATTAGGTTAACGAATTATAATCTTTAATAATAAAATGGTAGGACTCCCAGCTAGGGACATCGTTACCCTCAACTCTTTGGTGTTATCTCCGAGCTGGTTTAGGACATCAAACATAAGTGCTTATTTATTATTATTAAAAGAGTGATTAGACTTTGTTCAAAGGGAGGCGGTGTAACAATGAGACCATGTATAAAGACGTATCGTTCCCAACGTGAGTTCACCAATTCTTGGTCTCATAATAACTTCGTATAAAGAAGTACGGCCTTATCAATATTAAAGCATTGGCTTATCAAAATCTTCTTGTATAAAGACGTACAAGTTTCAAGAGAAGTTTGATTAAAAAGGTTTTACGATCTTACACTTTAAAATCAAGAACACTCACAAGTGTAAAGATAAGTTTAGATAATAATAAAAAGCCCACCTAGAAGGTGGTTTTAAGAGCGAATAATTAAAGACATAAACATACCACTAGATTAATACGTTGAACATTAACATACACCAAACTTCATCTTCACCCTAGCAATACAAGAGTTTAGCCACGAATGGCCATACTAACTAGCATAACGCTGAGTTTCGTAGGCTCCCCTATTGCGAACAAAGAGGAGGAGCCTCCCTACTCTCTATTCTAAACTATAGAAACAGACTATCTTGAACTATAATATGTCTGGTAGGGTGTGTCTAATGAATAACTCAAGCCATCTATTTATAGGCCTTAAAATGAGCAATGCACGGCCGTGCATTGGTTTGCATGTGCAAACACCTCGGGAATCAAACAGGGTACAGAGGACAGTGTGTGCATTGGTTTGCATGGGCGTGCAAACATCTCGGGAATCAAACAGGGTACAGAGGACAGTGTACTAGAGCCTTAGGGAGCAAGGAGTGCATTGCACGACCGTGCAATGGGATGCACGACCCTGCATCCCCCTGCCTGCTCCCTGCTTCATCTTTTAGCTGCTGGTTGACTTGTTGTTGACCTTGGTTGACTTCTTGGGGGTCAAAGCTCGGGAATGATCTCCCAAAAGGCTTGATTTCTTGGTGTTTTTTACTGGTTTTAGCTTTGTTTATCTCAGGACACCGAATAACCTACAATTATGAAATATTAATGTTTTAAGTATCAACTGCAAGGTTATTAATCAATTAGTACCATAATATGGGAATTATTATGCATGCAAAACATGTATAGTTTAGGGCATATCATTACCCGACATCGAAGGCTTCTGGCATCCCGTGTGTTTGAATGAAAGTTGTAATAGTTGATACTATGATTAAATATTTTTATTGGTTTAAAATTTGAAAATGATGTAATGACATTTATTTTCCACTGCAATGAATGCATTTTAAGTTTAAGAATTGTTTGTGATCGGGTAAATTTAACAAGTGAGGTGACCCGGGATCGGGGCCTTACAGTAAAGTTTTTGAGTGTGGCTTTGTTATTCAACGTAAATCAACTGTTAGTGATTTGGAGTCCCGAGAGTTGGTAAGTGTCATTAAGTGGTGATCGTGAAAAATGCAAGTATTTGTTGGAAGTTTTTGATTAAATATCGGATGATTACTTTAGTGATAGAGTTTAAGCTTGTTGCAATATAGGTGGAGAAATTAAGCCTTTTAAGTCATCATTAGTAAGAGTTCTTAATGATGTTAAGTGGGTGGTTTCTAGCGTCATCATTAGTAAGTGTTCTTAATGATGTTAAGTGGGTGGTTTCTAGCTTGGATGACGGGCTTTATTGCCCTAAAGGTTTGTTTTATTACTGTGAGGCGGTGTGCTTGATTTTTGGTGATAATGCTATTATTTTTCCTCCTAAACTGATTCTACTTGACATTCTTTAGAATTGTATCTGATGCTGGTCTTGACATGACCATGTTTAATCTCGGTATGTTGACTTTTTATGTTTGTAAGCTAGTACATTTGAGTGTCCGTTGCAAACAGCATTTTACCTGATCCCATTTGTTAGCAGTCACGACAACCAAAAAAAAGTTTGTACATCTTTATTGCAGGTTTGTTCATGGCGTTGCAACAAAAAAATATCGCTTGTGGAAACCCGGTTGCAACCTTTGCCATGGAGGTTCGTTTCTTTATTGGACCGGCGGTCATGGCATGTACATCAATGGCTGTTGGATTCCATGGAACATTGCTACATGCTGCCATTGTTCAGGTAGTAATTTTGACCATTGAAAGTGAAAATGTTGATTTAACTTTACTAACTGATTTGTGGTTAATGTTAAAACTAACATGTAGCTCTATCTCAAGGAATTGTCCCTTTTGGTACAATCCTCCAACCACTGTCAGGACCGTGCCTCTGCCAAAATCGGTTCCTATACAACTTGAGGGCTTTGGAAGGTGGTTCTATGATGAAAATACCGGCAACACAGTGATATCGTGCAAATGAAAGGAAGACATATGCATATTTGAACCCATGGGGTTGCTAAATATCCAACCTGAGGATTTAGAGTTGTTATTTCAGAATCTTATCATGGTTTTCGGTGATTTTGGAGCAGATGCCAAGGCATTCCAAAGGGTTGTATCTATGCATGTGAAGTTGTTCATCCTAAGAAGTTGAAGAAATTGTGCAAGACCTTAGGGGGAGATTGTAGGGTCTAAGCTTTTGATAAGTTTCTTATCCAATGTAACTTCTTGTTTTATTGCTTTGTAATTTTGTTTAAGTCTTTTGTGACAATCTAAGGTGTACTTACGATTGTAGTTCAATTTCATTTTTGTTACGATTTCAACCAAGTAACCAATCGTAAGTAGTACTTATGATTGGGTTATCATTTGCATGGTTGCGATAGAATAGTTACTCAGTGATTAGTGTGTGTGCCTTGTACACCTTAATTCACTCTCAAGCAGTTTTCTCAATACATAAGCATTTGAAAGCATTTCTTGTGGCGGTTCTTATTTATTCTCCACTATTATGATCTAAATATGTTTGTTGTTCCACACCACTAGTTTATTATGGTTCTGTCAGTTTACGACTAAGATTACTCGGGTTTTGTGAGATTTCAGTTTCGCGGGTGTTTTACGAGTAGATCTGAAAGAATTCAGATTTGAGGGTGATTAGCAGTGGATCTAAAAGAGCTTAGATTTGTGGATGTTTTTCGTGATTGGATCTGACGGAGTTCAGATTCGTGGATATTAGTGTAACCAGATCTAACGATCGGAATCGTTGATCTCAAAGTGTTGAGCTTGATCAGTCAACCGGTCCGCGAAAGGTATAGTTGTTGTAACATCCCGAGTTTTAGGGCGCGAAAGAATTCACGATAATTAAAAATTTTAAATAAGAAAAAGGGAAGCAGGCTTAGGCCGGGGTGTATGGGCAGAAATGGGCAAAGGTTTGGGCCCTTATAAGCCTCAAGACCTGCCCAAAAGCCCTCATTTCCATCATTATTTTCGTTTCTAGAGAGAGAAGGTGAGAGAGAGTCTAGAGAGAGAAAGTCCCGTTTTTTTCAAATCCGAGCTCATAGGATCGTGGGCATTCGTATCTGGACCGTTTAGCTGTGAAGGAGAAGCGATTTCAGGTAACCGATTCTCTTATATCTGAGTTTTAGTTCGTTTTTGGGTTTTTCGGGTTTTGGCTAAAAAGGCAACGATTTTGCGGATGGAACTTGAAAATGAGCTTAGGTATAGCATCTAGAATGAAAACCGAACGTTTTGATCTAAGAAAAGTTGGGATACTGACTCGATCAGACTCGCATGCAAAAGCTTCAGATTTTTGGGAAGACAATCTGTGCAGACCCCATCGAAACTACTAGTTTCGATATGTGCAGACTCCGTTGAAACTACTAGTTTCGATATGTTCAGGTCCATCGAAACTACCTAGTTTCGATATGTTCAGACCCATCGAAACTACCTAGTTTCGATCGAAACTACCTAGTTTCGATATGTGCAGACCCATCGAAACTACCTAGTTTCGATATGTGCAGACCCATCGAAACTACATAGTTTCGATATGTGTAGACCCCATCGAAACTATCAAGTTTCGACATAAACAACCTATCGAAACTATCAAGTTTCGATATAAGCAAATACATCGAAACTACTAGGTTTAAGCATAGGGATGTCTAGTGTCATCTAGGAGCACTACCTTACAAGTATGGCTTTATTATAACAGATCGTGAGTGACATTAGTGACGCTCAGTAGCCAGCTAAGAGTATTTCAGAAACTACTTACCAGGTGAGTTCTAATCCCCTTTTTGCCTTCTTTAGGGGTGGTGTGCATACTTAGTGTAAAGTGTTTATTATATTTTATATATTATAAACTGAAGTGAAAAGCTATGTTTTAGTGAAAAGTTTAAAAGAGTCAAAAGTACGTTTTGAGGAAAGTATATTTATATCATTTGGCAAGCGTTTACTATATTTCTATATACATAAACAAAGGCATGATATATGTGCTAGTATGTTTTCATTGAGCAAGTTATATTTTATGGCAAGCGTTTACTATATTTTATATACATAAACAAAGGCATATTATATATGAAAGTTATGAACAAGATTTACAGAAAGTTTTATGAACAGTAAAGTGAACAGTTTTTCCTTCGGGAATATGTACCAGTTTGTAAAGGTCCTTGGGACAGATGTTACTTGTACAAGATGTCAGATATGGGTGCTACCCATTAGTAAGAGTCTCGGTGGCTCGTTAAAAGTTGTACAATTGGAATGAGTGACGGCGGTTGCTCGGGGGACTACGCAATCCCCCATGTACCAGTTAAGCGGTATTGATCACGAGGACAATACCCGGTGTTGATCACGAGGACAACATCGTGTCATGTGGTGTTGCTCGCAAGGACAACATCATTGGGTCACGAGGACCCAGAAGGTATTGATCACGAGGACAATACTAGTATGTAACAAGAATTGACGGATAAGCGGTAGTGTCGGTTCATGGTGTAAGCCATGGGGGCATTGACCAGGTACTTGTCGGTTCATGGATGTAAGCTATGAGGGCAGTACAGTAAAGATGAATTGACGGTTAAGTGGTACTGATCACGAGGACAATACCGGCAGTGATAAGAATTGACGGTTAAGCGGTATTGATCACGAGGACAGTACCAACAGTGACAAGGAATTGACGAATACTTTATGAATGTTTTAAATTATGTTTTTGAAAAGTGTATTATGTAAAGTTTTGCCTTAAGGGCAGTATGTATGTATGTATTAGTAAATCTTTTGTATAAATGATTTAAAGTAAACGTTAGAACTCACTCAGCGTTGCTGATTTTTAGTATGCATATCAGTTAAGTGCAGGTTTAGTTAATGGATGTGGATGTTTGGCTTAGAGAGAAGAGTTACCCGAAGATCAGTGTCTGGCATCCCGATTATGTTTTAAGTTGATGTTGTTAGAGACAAGTTGTATTAGATATGTTTATGTTTCCGCTGTGTATGTTGAAGTTTTAAAACGTTTCCGCTGTGTTAATGAATGTCTTATGTTTAAAAGTGCTATGTGTTGATGAGTAAATCCAATAAGTGAGGTCTCCCGGGTTTGGGGACTCACAAGTTGGTATCAGAGCCATAGTTTGAGAGATTTGGACATCTTCGATGTTCAGACTTAAACTGAGAATGGGACAAGTAGCGGATGCCAGTAACGGGTAACTCAAGCCAAAGCATCAGAAGCGTATAGTAAGTAAAGTTTCTTTCCTAGTGTTAGAGTGTCAAGATAAGAATAGAGGCTTTAGTGGAATCATGAAAGCGAATAAATGGAAAACAAGAAGTGATGTAATGGTTAATTGCAGATGGCCAGTGTATATTAACATCTTACCTTACTTAATGTGTTCTACATATTCCCTAGCATGATGAAATTAAATCTTTTGTTCCCTATCTTTCAGTTAGAAATGGCTAGACGTGGAGGAACTAGAGGAAGTGGAGGAGGAAGACGTGGTGGGCGTACAGGCCGCCGCGGTGGGACCGGAATCAGCCAAGAGATTGAGGGGAGTGTTCACACTACCCCATACTGATACGGTGGTCAGTCAGCACAATGTTGAGCATGTGGAAGGAGATGACCCGCCGTTTGAGTTTGAACCAGTCGTACAAGCAGCTCTCGGTCGTGAGTTTACCAGACTGCTGAAGGAAACCTTACTAGCCATACTAGACGAAGCGTTGAGGAGGGCCAAGGAGATCCCCAATGTAATCCCAGCCACTGAAGGGCCAGTGGTGCTTCCAGCTACGGGAGGACCAGTTCTGGTAGAGAATGTTGCACCGCCTACTCGCGGGTGCGATTACAAGGCATTTCGTGGTTGTGATCCCCTTGAGCTAAGTGGAGAGAAAGAAGCAGCTGATACTTTAGATTGGATCAATGGCATGGAATCCACCATCCGCCTCAGTGACTGCCGACCGGATCAAGCGGTCATGTTCGCAGCTAAGTCACTGAAGGGGGAGGCAACACACTGGTGGGAGACTGTGAAACAGGCAAAGGGTGACCAAGCGGTCGAACTAATGAGGTGGTATGATCTGAAAGCGTTAGTAATTGAGAAGTTTTGTCCTAAGAACGAAGTCCACAAGGTGGATAGAGAGTTCCTGACGTTGCAAGTCGGACAAATGACTCACAGACAATATACATCCAAGTACAACGAACTGGCACGCCTGGTGCCTCATCTTGTAACCACAGAGGAGAGGAGGATTCATTATTATGTTCAAGGGTTGCCTCCAAAGATACGTACCTTTGTAAAGGCTAACACACCGAGTACCTTTGAGTCGGTGGTCGTTCTGAGCGGGGTTGTCTATGATGACGTTGCCTCTGAAGTCATTTATGAAGCTTCTAAGAGACAAGCGGCTAAGCGGACTGGGGAGGACCTTCAGGGTCCTAGTGATAGGAGGTCAAGGTTAGAAGCAGAGGGTCTGTGTGGAAAGTGTGGGAAAAGGCACGGAGGAAAGTGCAGAGCTGGGCAAGCAGGTTGCTTTAAGTGTGGAAAGTTTGGACACCAATCACGTGACTGCACGGCGAAGCCTAAGTGCCACAACTGTGGGGAGCCAGGGCATTTGAGCAGAGATTGTAGAAAGCGCAAAGAGCCAGAAGCGGGAGGATCCGGAAAGGGTAAGGGTGCAGAGAAAGAACCTTACATCAACAAGGTCACAGCAAGGGTTTACCAGATGACTCAGTAAGGTACGTTGCAAACTCTTATTTGTGATATGCCAGGTTTATGTTATTATTTTCTTAAGTGATTAGTTAGCCCCATCAGCTTAGAAGCCTTAGAACTAGATATTATCCGGATTAGATCCTTAGTGGTAGTTAATCACAATGGCCTTCATGACCAAGCTGCCTTGCATAGCTACGGTTTATGCCACCCATTCTGTGATTTGCTATCAGTATAGCTTATGGCAGGTTTCGAGGACGAAACCTATTGTAAGGAGGGTAGACTTGTAATATCCCGAGTTTTAGGCGAAAGAATTCACGAGAATTAAAAATTTTAAATAAGAAAAAGGGAAGCGGGCTTGGGCCGGGGTGTATGGGCTGAAAGGGGCAAAGGTTTGGGCCCTTATAAGCCTCAAGACCTGCCCAAAAGCCCTCATTTCCATCATCATTTTCGTTTCTAGAGAGAGAAGGTGAGAGAGAGAAAGTCCCGTTTTTTCAAATCCGAGCTCATAGGACCGTGGGCATTCGTATCTGGACCGTTTAGCTGTGAAGGAGAAGCGATTTCAGGTAACCGATTCTCTTAGATCTGAGTTTTAGTTCGTTTTTGGGTTTTTCGGGTTTTGGCTAAAAAGGCAACGATTTTGCGGATGGAACTTGAAAATGAGCTTAGGTATAGCATCTAGAATGAAAACCAAACGTTTTGATCTAAGAAAAGTTGGGATACTGACTCGATCAGACTCGCATGCAAAAGCTTCAGATTTTTGGGAAGACAATCTGTGCAGACCCCATCGAAACTACTAGTTTCGATATGTGCAGACTCCATCGAAACTACTAGTTTCGATATGTGCAGGTCCATCGAAACTACCTAGTTTCGATATGTGCAGACCCATCAAAACTACCTAGTTTCGATATGTGCAGACCCATCGAAACTACCTAGTTTCGATATGTGCAGACCCATCGAAACTACATAGTTTCGATATGTGTAGACCCCATCGAAACTATCAAGTTTCGACATAAACAACCTATCGAAACTATCAAGTTTCGATATAAGCAAATACATCGAAACTACAAGGTTTAAGCATAGGGATGTCTAGTGTCATCTAGGAGCACTACCTTACAAGTATGGCTTTATTATAACAGATCGTGAGTGACATTAGTGACGCTCAGTAGCCAGCTAAGAGTATTTCAGAAACTGCTTACCAGGTGAGTTCTAATCCCCTTTTTGCCTTCTTTAGGGGTGGTGTGCATACTTAGTGTAAAGTGTTTATTATATTTTATATATTATAAACTGAAGTGAAAAGCTATGTTTTAGTGAAAAGTTTAAAAGAGGCAAAAGTACGTTTTGAGGAAAGTATATTTATATCATTTGGCAAGCGTTTACTATATTTCTATATACATAAACAAAGGCATGATATATGTGCTAGTATGTTTTCATTGATCAAGTTATATTTTATGGCAAGCGTTTACTATATTTTATATACATAAACAAAGGCATATTATATATGAAAGTTATGAACAAGATTTACAGAAAGTTTTATGAACAGTAAAGTGAACAGTTTTTCCTTCGGGAATATGTACCAGTTTGTAAAGGTCCTTGGGACAGATGTTACTTGTACAAGATGTCAGATATGGGTGCTACCCATTAGTAAGAGTCTCGGTGGCTCGTTAACAGTTGTACAATTGGAATGAGTGACGGCGGTTGCTCGGGGGACTACGCAATCCCCCATGTACCAGTTAAGCGGTATTGATCACGAGGACAATACCCGGTGTTGATCACGAGGACAACATCGTGTCATGTGGTGTTGCTCGCAAGGACAACATCATTGGGTCACGAGGACCCAGAAGGTATTGATCACGAGGACAATACTAGTATGTAACAAGAATTGACGGATAAGCGGTAGTGTCGGTTCATGGTGTAAGCCATGGGGGCATTGACCAGGTACTTGTCGGTTCATGGATGTAAGCTATGAGGGCAGTACAGTAAAGATGAATTGACGGTTAAGTGGTACTGATCACGAGGACAATACCAGCAGTGATAAGAATTGACGGTTAAGCGGTATTGATCACGAGGACAGTACCAACAGTGACAAGGAATTGACGAATACTTTATGAATGTTTTAAATTATGTTTTTGAAAAGTGTATTATGTAAAGTTTTGCCTTAAGGGCAGTCAGTATGTATGTATTAGTAAATCTTTTGTATAAATGATTTAAAGTAAACGTTAGAACTCACTCAGCGTTGCTGATTTTTAGTATGCATATCAGTTAAGTGCAGGTTTAGTTGATGGATGTGGATGTTTGGCTTAGAGAGAAGAGTTACCCGAAGATCAGTGTCTGGCATCCCGATTATGTTTTACGTTATGTTTTAAGTTGATGTTGTTAGAGACAAGTTGTATTAGATATGTTTATGTTTCCGCTGTGTATGTTGAAGTTTTAAAACGTTTCCACTGTGTTAATGAATGTCTTATGTTTAAAAGTGTTATGTGTTGATGAGTAAATCCAATAAGTGAGGTCTCCCGGGTTTGGGCCTCACAGTTGTCTAACCCCTATGGTTGTGTTTTTTTTTTCCCTGGTGGGCAGCATAAGATAATGGCCTAGACTGGTTCGTACAGTTTATTTATTCCGCTGCATTGCTAAAAAATTGTATGAAAAGCAATGTGAGAAACCGTAATAGTGGTATCAAGCAATTTTTGCAAATATTAAGAAACTTTATATTCTAATTGCAATCAGGTTTTAATTTTGTCAAAACTTTTGTTTGACAAAAGATTGCATCATTTATGTTTCGTTTATATTTGTGTTGTTGTTCGTGGATCAAGCATAGACCCGTGGTTGTGTTTGTTTATTTGGTTTTGGTTTTAATTTTTGTCATGTATTATTATGGTTTTTTGGAAGCCTTGTTATAATATATTAGGATATTTAATTTTATTGTAAATTGTATTGTAATCTATTCAAGATAAACACCTAAATTGAAGATCAAAGACCAAGACGACTCGGAGGCCAAGATGGAGATCTTGAAGCAAGTGGGAGTTATTCGAGACCAAGAGTTGTGTTTTGGCTTTAACCTCCCCTTTTGACCTTGTTCGGTTTGGCTAATTGGCTCTAGCTAACCAAACACCCTTTTAGCTTGATTCACATTATGCTTTGATGGTTTTATGCATTGCTTGAATGATAACCATTTAGGTCTTAAATACTTTTCATAAACAATCAAATGGTTTAAACTTAACAACACGAATCGAAACAATGAGATTTTTAAAATAAAGATTTTAAGTTATCTTGTGAAAGGTTTATTAAAATGAAGATGTTTGTTTTAAGAGTAAAACCGGAGTTTTGGTAAAACATAATTAATCAGATTAGTTATTCAAAACTCAAATATTAATAAAGGAGTTTATTAATAGATAAATTGAATCGCAATAATGAACGGCTTATTAATATAGGATATTAAAACAAGCATGCGTGAGATAAATGAGTTTATTCGTATCACGAAGCATACATTTGATTAATCTTATATTAGAGTCTTATTGTTACACATGTGTTTATGTTATTATTCAATTCAACTTTGAACTAGATGTTGGTTTTGTTATAAGGCATAAGGCCTGATCTTTAGAATTATTATTCAACATTCTTAGGTTGTAATCTTTAGACTATAGTTTGGGTCGTACTACCATGGTGAGAGCAAGGTAGGCCTAGGTTATCTTAGGTAGAATAAAAGCATTGTTAAATAACTAATTCTGAATAAAAGTAATCAAGTGTATATTATAGTTTTCCTTGTGTACTTTGGGATTAGTAAAAACCTCTACCGAGTGATACATTGCCTGGATATATGTCTTCGAGATTCTAAGACATAAGATAGATGATTAAAATTTGCTTAAGTTGATATGTATTGTCTATTATACAATCATTCCTTGGATATCCAACAACCTTGGCGGGTGAGGATTCCTGTTACAAGCTCAATCATTAAGGTGGTGGTTAATTCTTCATAGTGGTGACCATGGGAGGACCGGCAGTGAGTTCGAAAGTTTTTTATCATCATTCTTCTAGTTTACTCTAGCAAGATACTAGCTCTTGAAGGAACTACCTTCATAAACCCAGTCATTCAAGTATTAGTCAAAAGGAATTGAAGTCTAAATGATATACCTTTTTAAATTTGAATCAAAACTATCTTTTAATTATTGTTTATTTACTTAAATGATCTTTTCCAAAAACCCAAAATATTAGTTAACTAGATATTGATATAAAGTTCATTATTAGGAGTTGTTGATACATGTGTCTATTGATCGATACTTGGTTCTTACCATAACTATATTGTATATACAATAGGTGCATTACCTAACTTGTGGGTAGTAGTTATAATTAAAAACCATTTTTATAAATTTAAAATCTTGTAAAGACTAGAGTCTTAGGATCTCTATACACGCACACCAAAATCTTTTTGGCGCCGTCGCCGGGGACGCATTTAGAAATTCTACGAAAAACCCAAGTCAGTAATCTAGTTTTATTTGAAAAATCATTTATTTATTTTACTTTATTACTTGTGCCTGGTAGGTTAGTGTTTTACCTTAGTTTATGCCCAGTAGTATTTCTAGGGAACTCGTCGAACCATTCCTAGAACCGGAACGTGAATTTCAATAGAAAAGTTTGTAGGCATAAGACGATATCATTGCCAATAGTGATCAAGAAGAGAGAGCAGCACCACCTGATACAAGGACTATCGCCGACTTCGCAAAGCCCATGGCAGAAGAAATCCGACAAAGCATCGTTCGGCCAGCATTCGAGGCCAACTAATTCTAGATCAAGCCCAATCTAAATAGCATGATCTAGAGCTCCGCTCAATTTGGCGAAGGATCCGAAGAAGACCCCAATACGCATATCGACGTCTTTCTGGAATTAGGCAATACGTTCAAGTACAATGGTGTCACGCAGGACGCCATGAGACTAAGGCTCTTCCCTTTCACACTACAAGGGAAAGCAAAGGCTTGACTATTATCATTACCTGAAGGTTTCATCACAACATCGGACCAAATGATCAATAAAATCTTAATTCGATATTTCCCCCTTCCAAGACATCATTAATAGGAAACCGAATCACAGAATTCACACATGAAATGGAGGAATCACTGTATGAAGCATGTGAGAGATTCAAGGAATACTTGAGGAAGTTCCCGCATCACATGTTTGAGCCCTGGTTTCAACTGCAAACCTTATTTAATGGTTTACAACTACCCACCAAGCTAACCGTAGATGCATTAGCTGGAGGATCACTCCTAAAACACACACCTAGTAGTGGATACGCATTACAGGAAGACCTCACGATCAGGAGCCACCATTGGCTGACCCCAAGAACTAAATCTGAACCAAAAGGTGTTCCAAAAATTGATGAATACGTCTCACTGAATGCGAAATTCGATGCTCTTTCATCGAAAATCGAGAAAATGCAGGTCAACAATGATGAGAATACTACAAAGGTTCACACACAACATCTAAGTGTTCTCATCTCGCCTCCGATGAACAAGCCTATTGGGCAAGTGGTAAAAGCCTACAAAATAATTCTTCAGAAACAATTATCACCCTGGATGGCGTAATCATCCTAACTTAAGATAGAAGTCGGGCGGCAGTAGTCATCACCCTCCGGGTTTTTAACCACGCCAAAATCAGGAGCAATTTCATGGGAATAGATCACAAGAAGAAAATATACAAAGTAAAAAAAAACTATGACACAACTCCAAGCATTGAGCGAATTAAGACAGCAAGAAAATCTGAAGATTCAACAAGATGCTCAAAACATATTAAAAGAGCTTCATGGAGAACTAAAAATCCAAAAGGGCGCCTTCTTAAACATAGAAAGGCATTTAGGGTAGCTAGCTAAAATAGTGTCTGAAAAACGTAGTGAACACCCAAAAGAAGCAGAAGAAAATGGGAAATCTCAAGCCAATGTCATAATGATAAGCAAAAGAGCTGATGGGCACGTCATGATTACTGAGATTATCCAAGACGGAAAGGAAGAGGATGGGCACAATAGAGTGATACCACTCACAGATAAAACCATAATCAAACCAAAGTTGGCGATACATAATGTTTTGTTCAAAACGAGAAACTCATATACCCGTGATGATTTTGTGGTCATGGACATGGCAGCTAATGAGGACAACCCACTCATCTTGGGACGTCCATTCCTAGCAACCACCAGTACCCTGATCAATGTCTCTCAAGGAACAATTCTATTTAGATTTGGAAACCAGCATGTCTTGTTTAAAAGCCAAAACTCTAATGACCAAATAGAGGAAGAGCCATCATAGGACCTAAATCAAAATAAAAGCCTAAGATGGGGTATGGCCCTCACTATAGAGGATGATTTCGAGGATCTCCACGAGGTTTTAGATTTTAGAGGAACACATAATACAAATTACCTAATCACTAGTATAGCTGAGCTAGAATAAATAATCTTTGATCCTTCTGATAAATTTAGAGACGAACTTCTCTTTGTTCTAGATATTGAAGGATTGGAAGAAGTTAGTTCCCCAGATTCAATATAAAATCAATCCGATCCTAAAATACAAGAAATGACGATAATAGGAGAGGACGAATTACCAAAAATGACTCGTAAGAGAAACCGTAAGAAGAAAATAAAAGAGAAACCATCAAAGAGATCAAAGGTATATATATTCTTTGCCTTGCAAAAGTAACCCAGGATCCATTCAAAAGACTAAACCGGTATCCTTAACAATTAGAATAAAAAACACTAAACCTAACCAAGAGAAAAAGAAAACTCTAATCGAGACAAACGGTAGGGATGTTAAGATTGACCTACCCGACAACCTGGTCGGTGGAATCAAACATCCCAACTAAAAAACACGGAGGGTGTGAGTCTGGCTGAACACTCCCAAATAAACTTAGCGCTCCTAGGAGGCAACCCATGTTACATTTTGATTTAATTGTTTTTTCCGTTCGCGTGATATAAATTACGTATCTCTCATCTATAGGAAAGATCAAAGCTGATCATTTTCAATCTAGAGATCGTACAGCCTTACGCCTATGTACGACCCGTGTGAGTTGGGGCGGTGGAATAATAATCGATAAAAATCAACCGTACGCCTTGTATACAGGTCGTATGGCCTGCCATATAGTGGCTATATAAAGGCTGACATATTCCACCCCAACCTCACAAATCTCAAACCCTACTCCAATCAAGACTGAAGATAATCCATCATATTCATCTTTTTTTCCACCTTTCCTGCGATAAGAAGTAAGATTCTACTCCATTCACGGCGTTTTATTTAGTTTTATTGTTTAATTTTCTTGCGCGGTCTGAGCTTAAAACCAATGTTATAAAAACCAGACCGGCGTGGACCGGCCGGTACGACCGTTCCGACTGGGTTCGGCCATCTTAAAGGTTCGGTCACATAGCTTAAAACAGGTTGCAAAATAACCGGCCGGTTCGGTGATATTTTTTTTTTGAACCGGTGGACTGTTCGCCAGTCGGACCGGATTTTTGTAAAAAAAAAATTTCGCTTTTCAGTTTTTCACATTCTAAAAGTCCTCACTTTGGATTATATTTGTTGGGATTTTAAGTTTGAATAAGTTTGTTGGATACTTGGATGAAATGTTTGAACTTGTGTTCCTAAAAAAATATTGTTATGTGTATTTTTTAAGTTGGATGAAATTTTTTAAAATTTTTAAGTTTGAATTATGTTTGTTGGATACTTGGATTGTTATGTGTCTTTTAATATTTTTGAAAACTTCGTCTGGTTCGTAATCTAGTCCGACCAGAGGACCGGTATTGCTTAAAACGCGTGTTTTAAACGTTTCTGAAGCTTACGGACTACCATCAGTCAAGCTATGGTTCCAAATAAGTGTGGGGATACCCCATTGTTTGATCCATACTGATTTATCCGTCACCTAATCGACAGATTCGGCATAGGGTCATACCCTTTTGTACGGGTCGTATTTAATGTATTATTATATAAAAAAAGCTCCAACTAGCAAGACGCTAGAAGGAAAAGAAAACAAACATTACATAAAATTTAAAGGGTTTTATAACAACTCTATCCCAGAAAAATTACATTTACTGATCCTACTACAGTACCAAAGAAAAGAAAACTTCACCACTTCATCAAACAACAAAGAAGATTTAAGTTGATTCTTCAAGAACACTATTGCATTCCTTAGCTTCCAAATTGCGCACCAAACCACGTAAACAATCGAACCAATAAGCACTTTCTTATCCTTGTTTAGACTATTGTTCACTAGCCAATCCATAATATACCGAATCGTTGGTAACAAGGGGCAGCCCAATGGTATTAGTGGGCCAAGTTAGGGCTTGGGGCCACCAAAAAATACCCCCACTTTTTAAAATTTGGTCAGGGGCAATCAGTAATCAAATCGCTTCAATCGACTATGCCTTTGCATTTTCAAATTTTCAATCACTCCGAGCATCCAATCGCTTCAATCGACTAATTCGTAGCGTTGTAGGTTTGCTATGCAATCAGATCGAAAATAGTAATTCGTTTGCTTTGCTTTGCTTTGCTTTGGTTTGCAATATGAGTTTCAAACAGAGACACTGAGTTTTGGATTTCAAATTGTTTGTTAAAAATTCTCCATACGCAAGTCTGGATTTACAACCACTAGCTTAGCCTAGTGGCAAAGCTGTATGTCCAAGACTTCACTAGAATGGAGAGACATTGGGTTCAAGTCTCACTTGTGGCAAAAAAAAGGAGGTCCAGGTTGGGCCAAATGGTTTTCTCACCTATAATGGGTTTCCTCCTGAATAAGATGAAAATGATCGGGTAGGTCAGTGGCCCTCCAATGATCCAAATTGACATCAAAAAAATGTCTGGATTTTTAATGCAATTGATCTGACAAGATTTTTAATGCAAACAGTATGGCTGCTAACTTTTTTTTTAGAAAAACATGGCTGCTAACTGCTAACTAAAGAGCTCTGACCAAGCTCAATGAATTCGAATTATTGATCCAGCTTCCTATTTTATTGTTATTTTTCTTACCGCTCATAATCAGTGGGATCTTTGGGTAGGGGCCGCAAAATATGAGTCGTTAAAATGGGTATAATAAAGAAAACAAATGATGATAAAATAATATCAAGTCATTAAATATAACCTAAAAATATCTATTATATATAATAAATAAAGGTTTTGATGAAACACTTGTCACTTTTTATTCATCCTTAACTTTTTTTCCCGCCTCTCTCTCCTATTTTTATAATTTTTTTTCTCGCCTCTCTCTCATGTTAAATAATAATGATTTCTATAATTCTTTTTATAAAACGGTTTTCATAAGTATGTAATATGTAAATCTTTATTACTAAGTATATATAACATTGCATTTATTCAACCCGTGTAATATATCGGGTTTCTAAAGTTTAATATGAATTAATATTTATATAAAACAATTAATACTCAGTTAAAAAATGTTTTAAAAATTAACTTAATAAAATTTATAACTGTCACGTAATATTTTATTTAACTCGTGTAATACACGAGTTTTTAAAGACATAAATTTTTTATTATTAAGTATATAACATTGCATTTATTCAACCCGTGTAATACATGGGATTCTAACCTAGTAGTTCATTAAATAGAAGTTCATGCTGAAACGTTATTTTTATTTTATTTTATTATTTTTTTTTTTGAACATCAACCACTTTATATATGAATATAAAGGACAAGCAAGAAGTTGAGAAACAGCAAAAAGAAACCCAAATTACAACCCAAATTACAACAAATAATAGATGTTAAAGTCTAACCAATCCTCCCAAAAAAGGGAGTAACAATTAGCCGTAACTTTAACAAAAAAAACGAATCTTTTATGAAACGTTATTTTTATGATATTGTATGTCGGCGATACATTCGAATTAGCAAAATTTAAATCATATAGAACATTATGATGGTACGCTACAAGTTGATGCTTAGTATAATGTTTTCTCATCATCAAAATTGTAAAGATAAAACTCAGTGAATTGATTAATAAATAATAGGAAAAAATATTAACATCAAACTACAATTAACATCAAGTTAAAATATAAACAAATAATAAAACAATACAATCAGTTTATTACTTAAATAAAAGGAAAAAAAAGAAATTATAAACTACAAACTGAAACTGTGAAGAGGTGAAGTGTTTTCAGAATCGGACCGAACCGGTCCGGGAACCGACATAAAACCGGTCCGATTGTATGTAGTTGAACCGCTTTTATTTGAACCGGCTCGTTATCGGTTGGACCGAATTTTAAAATTTTTATTTTTATTCAAAATCTTGTTTTCTGATTAATTTAGTATTTAAAGTTTCATATTTTATTTATTTAAACCTGAATATGTTATTAAAATTACAAATTCACATGTAAATAAAAAAAACGTTATATATTTTGTATCTATATAGTTTTAATTTGATATTACTTATAATGTCATCTTGTTATTGAATCCGGTCTAGCCGGTCCGACCGGTTTGACAAGTGAACCTCTAAAACGGCTGGTTCGCTATCTTGTCGGGTTCCTAAAACATTGCTAAGGATTAAGAACTAAAGGACCAACAGCGATGTCAAGGAGGTAGAAAGGGCGTTACAGCGATTGAATGAATTTAGGTTTATGCTTTTTTATTTTTTAGATTGATTTTGTATTTTTGGTTTTATTCATCTGGATGTTTTCTAGTCAAATAGCCATTCAAAAAAAGATCGGGTTGTTTAACATTCTAGTAGGTCCATAACAAAAGATTTGTGCCCCCAATACTCTTAATTGGCTAAATATTATTAAAAAATAAAATAAAATTTCTTTGTCAAGATGTAATTCAAAGCTCTGACCAAACACAATAAATTTGAATTATTGATCCACCTTCCCTATTTATTTATTTATTTTTCTCACCGGAATGGTGAATACTAGACCTTTGGATAGAGGGAAAATATGACTCGGTTAAAATGAGTCGGACAAAAAAATTAATGATGATAAAATAATATTAAGTCGTTAAATATAACCCAAAAACATAGTTTATTATATAGTTAAACACCTATAAGTGTGTGTAATTGTGATAATTATATTAATTGTTGTAATGATTTTGGCTTACAAGAGAGGGATATATATATATATACTATAACCATATTTAAAACTATCTTTAATTTTACTAATTAAAATTGATCTAATGTTCCCCCACAAGCTAAAGGCGGGGAACGACCTGTAGCTTGGAACGTAAGAGCGAGGCCAGTTACAACAACGTGGCGATGCCGTCGTTCAACTATACCATTTTGTTCGTGGTATGCGAGCACGATAAATTGTGAATAATGCCAATGGAGGTGAAGAAGGATGTCAATGGACGGAACTCACCACCATAGTCAGTTTGAACGTGTTTGACATATTGTGTTAAATTGTCGTTCATCCATTGTAACAAAATTTTTGAATGTAGAGAAGACATCCGATTTGTGAACTAAGGTAAATATCCATATATAACGATATTAATGATCAACACATAACATAAAGTAATGATGACCATCAAAAGACAATACAGGTGTAGGGCCCCAAGCATCACAATAAATTAGGTCAAGGAAGTTTGAACTACGAAAAGTAGCATTAGTTAAAGATAGTTTTGTAGATTTGCCTAAATGGCAAGCAGTAAAAGAAAGAGAAGATAAACTTGTAGTAACATGAAGTTTAAAACTAGAAAGCATAAAATGAAAGAGACGCTGATGAGGATAACCAAGTCTTCGGTGCCAAACATCGGAAGAAGTCCGAGTGGCAGAGAAAGCGGTCTTATGGATAGACTTGAGTTGAGGAAGACGGAGAGTGTAAAGACCTTGTTCCCTAGGACCGGTGATAAGGGTGGTACGTGTAGACTCGTCCTTCACAACAAAATAGAAAGAGTGAAATTCAAAGAATACATCATTATCGAGACAAAATTGTTGATTAGAAAGAAGATTTTTCCTGATTTGAGGAACATGAAGAATGTTATATATGTAAAAAGTTTTGTTTGGAGAAGAGAATTCAGATGAACCGATATGAAGGATAGGAAGTCCCACTGTCAGCATGAAGAGAGTCATTACCGTAGTATGCCTCTGACCTGTCAAGATTGGATAAGTATAGTGTCACGTGACTGTTGGCACCGGTGTCAGGATGCCAGGTACTACCAGCAACAGAGCGTATGTCAGCAGGTTGTCACATGACTGCAACGGTAAGATCCCCGTCGTCCTCGATTGAAGTTGCCATATTGTTTGAGGGACAAGCGCCATAGAAGGCCTGATGAGTTTGGGAAGCTACTGCTACATTTGGCATGAGTTGATAGCCAATCTAAGAGGACATCTGTTGAAGAGCAAGCAGTTGTTGTGTGGACTGAGTGCTACTAGTTGTGGGAGTGAATACTGTCGGCACAACAGATTGTTTAGTCTTTTTCACCATATAGTCACGATCACTCAGAAGACAAAGGAGAGGACCGGCCAATTCGTTGGGATTAGATATGTTAGTTGACAATTCGTTGTCTAAAGATCTCATAATTATCTAAGAGTTCTATAGTTGACGCAATTGATCTTCTAAGAAGTCGACTTGTCCAATGAGGCCATCCTTAGTGGTTTCACTGAAAAGTGATTCACGCCCTACCACGTCACTGTCACATCAGCACATGGACAATCACTTGACAGAATCACAAAACTACGTAATGGTTTCACTGCAGCATCTATTTTTTAATAATTAACTAAATAATAAAAAAAACTAATTTTGTAAATAAATAAATAAACTACATTAGTAAATAAATAAAAATACTACATTCTTGGCTGAGAGGTTGTTCAGGCCATTGTTTGGGTCAAGATTTTGAGCGAAGGGCCAACTATTTGGGTTGTAGCGAATGCTGGCGTAATGGGGATGTTTTTGGCTCGAAGCATTCATTTTTGAAAGATTGAGAGAAATAGGAATGAGACTGAAAGAGTATATGTTTTAATTATTTAAAATGTTTAAGTATTTATAAAATAAATTTATTTATTTTTTAATAGGCAACAACGCCCTTCCCCCGTGATTCCTCTCGCGTCTCAAGCCCAACGCCCTCATTCACGCCTATAGGGGTGGTGTTAGACGCCTGTGAAAGGGTCAGGTGGCTCACGCCCTATGTTTCACGCTTCCACTATTGTTGGTCTGAGTAGTGTGGATTATTAATCCTAGCCTTTAACAACTTAAGGATTTTATATTTAAATCGAAGGCTAAGTAAGTATTGAAGGATTAAATACAAAAAATTGTTAATATTAAGACTTTATTTAATCTATTCTATATTATAATACACCACCAAATGGTTTCTTAAATTTTAAGTAATACAAGTATGATTGTTTAAGGTATAACACTTAATACATATGTTAAAAACTTTTTAAGAGTAAATATGTCTTTTAAACAATACTGACATCTTTGCCACCTCAACTTTACTAAACTTTTGATTACTTAAACAATAATTACACTTTTAAACCAACTACCATTCACAGTTTTTAAACGGCCATAACTTTTTCATTCCGTAATATTTTTTTATAAAAAGCTGCACCATAAAAACGAACATTTTATTCTCTTTAATTTGAGTATGGTATTGCTATCGTTTTTTTAATAAAAAAATAAATATGTTACTTGATTACATATCAACACCTCCGTTTTTTGTTTCCTCTATAGTAACCGACGGTATCCTCGTGACAATCTCGAAAAATTCTAAAATCCGTCAAACGCCCGTAAAATAAAAATCTTCGATTCAATGATATAAATAAACCGACTACTTTGACTATTTTTCAAATACACACATAGCAAAGCAATTGTACTCTCAGTTTTTAGGTCTCCGTATAATTAGCACCCACCCACTAACAAAAAAATGTAAAAGTCCGCACATAAAATTATATTTATTTAATAAACAACCTATTCAAAAAATTAATAAATAATGGTGGATTGTCATTTTAAAACAGTTCTGTTAATATCACATAAATAAGAATGACATATTAATTGATCAATTTGTCAAATTTTAAAAGTCTGTCATTAACCCCAATGTAGTTAGGTTAGTGGATGAGTGGGGCTTAAATATTGACTACTTCAAATGTAATATATATATATATATATATATATATATATATATATATTAAAACTGAATGAATGATCAGAACCAGTTACCGAATATTATACTCAACCCAGATTTAGTAACTACCCATTAAAAACGGAAATAAATAATAAAAGAATAATAGACCCTTAAACATATAATACAAAACAATGCATAAATTGTCTTCAAAGTGCATCTACGCAAGTGAAAAAATTTCGGTGCCTTCAAATCGATCATCTGAGGTAAAAAAAAATATTTATGCACTGAATATATTTAAATGTTTTAACCAGTAAAAATGATATTATGTTAACCTGAATTTAGTGAGAAATTGCATTTTCTGGTGGTTATTCTTCTGTTTCTGCTAATTAAACATGTATCAACTGCAACACATAAATAAAAACTGAACCCTACAGTTTCGAATAGGAGTTAATAATCAATTTAAGTTACTATGTTTATAACTGATATTTTCTTATTTAAGATGTTTGTCATTATTAAATTGAGATATGTAAGGCATAGATAGACCACACCGATGCTACAAATAACAAAACTAACAGAAGTACTACACAATATATCACTAGAGGATTGATAAACTAACAGAAAACGAGTTTAGATTATAATACAAGTAAAAATATTAAATATAACAATTCACTAACCTGATCATGTATGTTCTAACACACAAAAATTTAATTTCACATAATAATGTTTTTAAGAAAAAAAATTTACTTCTTTTTTTCTTAAACAATTTGTATATAAATATGATTTATAAAGTTAAGCTTCACAAGATCTTTGCAGTTCACCAACATTGAACCTATGTAACATGTGTAAACCCTGGAGTTGAGAATGTCGATGTTACTTTTTTATTATTTGATTGTATAAAGTTTTCAGAACGCTAATTTTGACGATTAAATGCGCCGCAACACACGCGTGTAAAACACTAGTTTTATATATATGTATGTCCGATTCTACTTAAAATTTTATTGCAGCATCATTTTATCAATCATTGAGAATGATAAGCTAAATTATACGAATTAATTGCACTATCATTGCGATCAATCATTGAGAATGATAAACTAAAGAGGAAATCATCAAAATAGCCATTGACCCAATCCTATTTGCTAATATAGCCATTGATTTTTTTTTTTACCAAAATAGCCAACCAATAGGGTGATGCCATTTGTCAAAATGGCGAAATTTTGGGCCAAATTTTCGCCATCAGCGAAATTTTTAGCCAAAATTTCGCCAAAAATCCTAAAAATCGCCAATTATTACCTGAATTTTCGCTAAAAAAAAAAATTTTCGCCATTTTTTAAACTATTTTCGCCATTTCAATATTAAATTATAATTTAATTTTTAATATTAAAATATTATTAATTTTTCCCCATTTTCCTGAAAATATTTATATTTTTTTAAATTTAATAAAAATTATATATTAAAAATTTTTGTTTCTTAAAATATTTTCATTTAATTTTTGTTAAAGGAATTTTAATAAAAAAAATATATTTTTAAATTAAAAAACATGTAATTGTTTATTTTTAATTTTTGAAAAATAATAAAATATAATTTTTATTTAAAAAACGAATTTTAATAAAATATTCTTTGGAAACAAATATATATACCCCTCCCTACCATTTATTTTTGATACTTATCTAACAAACTTCATCAACTTTACCATTCATTTAAAAATTTCTTTCACATTCCATCCACTTATAAACTTCATCCTTTTATACATCCACTTATAAACTTCATCCTTTTATCCATCCACTTACCATTTATTTTTAAGTAATGTCTTGTAATATTATTTTATGTACCGGTGGAAAATAGGACTTTGTTAATGGTGTTGAGGAGTACGTTCCTGTAAAAAAAATGTTTTCGACGTGTTTTTTGTGTTCCTAGTAATATTAGTTATGTGGGTTTGAAAAATCTTATTTGTGAAAAATATGGGTTTAGCAATGAAATTCGTTTTTCTTATAAAATGTCTACTTACACACATTCAATTGATCTATTGGATGATAGTGATGTTTTATTTTTTTTAAATGTTGTTTTAAATCAACCAAATGAATTGTTGTCTTTTTTGTACGTTACTGAGGAATCTGGTGTGGGTAGTAGTTCAGTTGTTCCGTCTAATGAAACTCATCTTGATTTTAAAATTCCAGTGTCTTCTTCGGAATCTAATGTTGTACCTAACTTTTCTTGGTCTATGCCCAAGTCATTGTTTGATCGTACAATAAACGAAGTAAAAGTTCTTAACTCACAGTCTTCACATTTTTCTGATGGTCATATTTTTAAAAACAAAGAAGAATTAAAACTCGAACTTGGTAAAATTTGCATTACTGGATGTTTTGAATATAAAGTTGATAAATCTTCGAAAACCCGATTTGAGGCTTCATGTCAAAATGATGGTTGCGAGTGGCGTATAAGGGCGTATGTGATTGAAAACACCGACGTTTTCTAGGTGAGATATTTAAAGATCAACACACATGTTCTAGGACTCAGACGTATCCTTATATACGTCAAGCCAATAAAAAGGTCTTGGGTCACTTGATAAAAGATCAATTCAAAGATAGCGGGAGGATATACCGACCGAATGATATCGTTACAGATATTAAAGAGAAATACAAAATTGATATATCTTACTCTCACGGTTGGAGAGCAAAATCTTTTGCCCTTGAACTATTGACTGGTTCCCCTGAGGATTCGTTTGCCAGGCTCCCAGTTTACTGTCATAATTTGAAAAACACAAACCCGGGTACAGTTACCCACACATTAACGGACGCAGCCGGAAGATTTGAAATGTTTTTTATTGCACTTGGTGTTGCTGTAAGTGAATTTTTTAAATTAAAATATTTTTCATTGTTTTAAAAGTTCTAATAAAAATATTTTTATATACAGATTCGAAGTTTCGTCGGTTATTTACGACCGTTGGTAATTATTGATGGAGCACATTTAAAAGGAAAGTTTTTGGGCACTATGTTTCTGGCGGTCGGCATGGATGGAAACAATCAAATCGTGTCGATCGCATACGGTGTTGGTAAAACTGAAAGTGGTGAATCATGGTCGTGGTTTTTGTCAAGACTTAAGGATTGTATTGGGGAAAATCCAAATTTATATAAAGAAAAACAACTGAAATTAATAACGTAAGCAGAGAGAAGACTAGCGAAATACTTAAATTAACATTTATATAAAGAGATTTTATCAAATTTATATAAAGAAAAACAACTGATATTAATAAAAACTTACATTAACATTCATTTTTGTAGTGAAATACTTGAAAGGAAACGGCGAAAATTTGGAGTGAATGGCGAAATTATGAGTGGATGGCGAATTTATAGTAAAAATGGCGAAAATATGTCAAATCCTAACGCTAGATTCTCTGAATTTTCGCTAAATTCCCTGATTTTTCGCTTTAAATTTTCGCCAGATTCTCTGAATTTTCGCCATCACTTTGTCATTTTCTGAAATTTCGCCATTTTTGGTCAAATTTTCGTCATTTTTTCAACATTTTCGTCACTTTTTTCGAGATTTTCGCAGACCGGTCAAATCATTGTATTTTCGCCACTTTTTTCAAATTTTCGCCACTTTTTCGAAATTTTCGTCACTTTTTCAAGATTCTCTAAATTTTCGCCAAAAATGGTCAAATTTTCGCCATTTTCGAAATTTTCAAAGATTTTCTGGAATTTTCGCCAAAAGTGGTCAAATTTTCACCATTTTTTCGAAATTTTCGCCATTTTTCAAGATTTTAAGAATTTTCGCCACTTTTCAAAAATTTTCGCCATTATTTTAAAAATTTCGCCAATTCCAAAAATTTCACCGTTTTTCAAAATTTTCGCCACACCTAATCGCCATTCGGACCCACAAAATAAAAAAGGCGAAAATTTGAGGCGAAATAATATGGCAAAATTTCGCCATTTTGACTATTTTGGTAAAAAAAAATCAATGGTTATATTGACAAATGAGATTGGGTCAATGGCTATTTTGGTGATTTCCCCTAAACTAAATTATACAAATTTCCTATAATCGAGTACCTATGAATTGTTTTACGATCTTTTTTCTTGTGCGCCACCTACCACACTAAAGCAATAGGTCACTGTGTCTATGTCGTTTTCGTGATTTTACACTTATTTTTGGTTTTCTATCAAACACCATCTATACATTTCAAGGTATTTGTGTAATAAGAGATTTTTAAAGATTACTTTTAAGAGGAGGAATTAGTCATAATTGAGAAATATCATTGGTCTGAATCAATAATGGAGGAACAGTCAACGCATATATTCATCTTCATTGGTTTGATATTGCTTCTATCAGTATGCACCGCACTAGATACCATGTCTGCAAATCAAGAAATCAAAGATGGTAAAACCCTTGTTTCTGAAGGGGAAATGTTTGAAGTGGGCTTTTTTAGTCCCGGGAAGTCTAAGAACCGGTACCTGGGGATATGGTACAAGAAGATATCATATGGTACTGTTGTATGGGTTGCTAACAGGGAGGCACCAATTGCGGATAAATCAGGTACGCTGCAGCTTAGCAGACACGGAAACCTCGTGATTGTCGGTGGCGGCAACCCCTTGGTCTGGTCATCCAATTCAACGGTATCTGTGCAGAGTAATAATCCGGTGGTGGTGGTGCAGCTTCTAGATACTGGAAATCTGGTTGTGTGGAATGAAAATAAATTGATTTGGCAGAGTTTTGACTATCCAAGTGACACAATTCTACCAGGAATGAAATTTGGGAAGGACTTGGTAACAGGGTTACAGAGGTGCATGACATCTTGGAAGAGTCCTGATGATCCTTCTATAGGTGAGTATAGTAATATAGTAGACACAAATGGATATCCACAAACTTTGGGGCGGCGGGTGACGTTTTACTATCAAGGCTTGGACCGTGGAATGGTCTCGGCTTTAGTGGCTTTCCAATTGAAAAAGAAAATAAGGTTTACTCCATGGAGTCTGTTATTAATGAGAAGGAAATCTATCATAAATATGAACTTAAAAGTTCAGTTGTTCAAAGGGTAGTTGTGACATGGGATGGCAAGACAAAGATATTGCAATGGATTGAGAGAATCAAAGACTGGTTTGTGTATGCAGACACTTTCGTCGATACTTGTGATCGTTTTTCACTATGTGGTCCTTATGGAATCTGTAGCATTAACAAGCATCCACCTTGTACTTGTATGGAAGGTTTTGAACCAAAAAATCCAGAAGCATGGGACGCATCTGATTGGGCAAGTGGGTGTATACGCAAAAAGCCTTTGAATTGTGAGAATGCGAATGGGGACGGGTTTTGGAAACTTGCAGGAGTGAAGGTACCAGATACACGAAGGTCGTGGTATAATGTGAGCATGACACTTCGAGAATGTGAGATGGCATGCAAGAAGAACTGCTCTTGTACAGGTTATACAAGTTTAGATATCAGAAATGGAGGTAGTGGATGTTTGATATGGCTTGATGAGCTTTTGGACACTAGAGAGTATGATTTAGATCAAGATATTTACATAAGAATGGTTGCCTCTGAGTTAGAAGGTACATATGTTTCTTCCAAAATTGGAGTATATTTGTGTTTCTAGCTTATATACTTAAGTGCTAAACTATTATTATTTCTCAATGAAAGGTCATGTGGACTCCATCAAAAAGAAAAGAATACTTACAATAGTGCTTCTAATTTTATCAGCTCTGCCAATTATCTTTGTAGTGGCATATACTTGCAGAAATATAAAGAAAAGGGCTCAAGTGAAAGAACGAGGTAACACAAAGGAGCAAGTTATGTTGACAATTCTGCATATTTATATGATAGAAAATTAAAAAATTCGCATACATAGAGGCAGTAATTAGGCATATCATTTTGTAGGAAATAAGTATATGCTTGATGAAAAGAATACAAGTCTTCAGATGGAACAATTTGTAGATTTACAGTTTTTTAGGCTATTTGAAGTAGCAAGGGCCACCAATAACTTCAGTGCCTCCTGTAAGATTGGGGAAGGCGGCTTTGGACCGGTATACAAGGTAATTTTTCATGCTTGTTAAATAGAATGCATTGGTTATAATTATCATGAATTGGAAAACTGAAATCCACAAAACTACTAAGTTATCATAAGCTCTTAAGCATAATCATAATCGTAATCCTAATCTTTTAGGGTGTGTTGGAAGATGGGAGAGAAATAGCTGTGAAGCGACTCTCAGAAACATCTCATCAAGGGCTTGATGAGTTCAAGAATGAAGTTATTTGTATTGCAAAACTTCAGCATCGGAATCTTGTGAAGCTTCTTGGATATTGCATTCATCAAAATGAACTGATGCTAATTTACGAATACATGCCTAACAAAAGCTTAGACTTTTATATCTTTGGTTTTTTACTCACCCTCTATGATTATACATAGCATCTTACTCTCAAATTTTATATAATAACACATGACAAAGTAGTCACCTTTTGGCAGATGAAACTAGAAGTTTGATGCTTGACTGGCCTCAAAGATTTAATATAATACAAGGGATGGCTCGAGGTATTCTCTATCTACATCAAGATTCCCGCCTTCAAATTATCCATAGAGATTTAAAGGCGGGTAATATATTGCTCGATGGTGAAATGAATCCAAAAATATCTGACTTTGGCCTTGCTAGAAACTTTGTAGGACATGATACCACAACTAAAACAAAAAAAGTTGTTGGAACATAGTAAGGATCCTTTTCAACTTTAATACTTTATCACATAAGAAAAAAAAGATGAGACTGAAGTAGAGAGTAATTCTAATCTATAAGTTCATTTTGCTGTAGTGGTTACATTTCTCCAGAGTACGCAGTGTATGGGCGTTTCTCTATAAAATCTGACGTATTTAGTTTTGGCGTTTTGGTGTTGGAGATAATAAGTGGGAAGAAAAACAGAGAATTTCGTCATGAAGAGCATAGTGATAATCTTCTTGGACATGTAAGTTAAGGTTTAACTTGTAATAATAAAGTCCAATATCTTGACGAGAAAGTAGTGATTTTTCTAAATGTATGTTTTGGTTTGATGTAGGCATGGAGACTTTATAAAGAAGGCAGGTCCATTGAATTGATGAGTGGATCTTTACACTCCACATGTGTGGTCTCTGAAATAATAAGATCAATACATGTTGCGCTATTATGTGTACAACATCATGCAGAAGACAGGCCAACTATGTTGTCAGTGGTTCTAATGTTGGTAAGTGAGGGTGTGTTTCCTCAACCTAAACAACCTGCTTTTTTTACCGGAGAGAGTCGAAACGAAGTTCAGTCAGTGTCAACGGTTGAAGAATCCATGATAACACAATTGTATGCTCGATAGCAAACACATATTTATGCCACTGAAGTTCAAATAATTATAATTTCTTCATTGTTTCTTGTTTTGATGGCTTATGGTTAGGGCTGTCCAAATGGTCGACGCTCGAAACTCGCTCGAACTCGTTCGAAAAATGCTCGAAAATATGGTCGTTCGATTTCGGCTCGGTTTGTAAACGAGCCGATTGGCTCGATTCAGTTCAGTTTGTAAACGAACTGAGCACGAGCAAACGTACTAAATCATAGGAATTGGTGGGAGCTCTTGATTTGCTTTACTAAATGAACGTCAGTAAAAATATTTAAATTAATGCCGTGATACAAAAATTGAAGTCCTTAGAAACTTCCTACAAAATTCTGGCTAAAACTTAAAAAAAAATATATCATTTTATTTGTCGTCACAAAATTCTGACAAGATTTTTTATATCAATTTATTTTTTTATTTATTGATTTTTGTTGTTTTCACATAATAACAATAATAATTATAATAATTTTATCATTATTATTAACATTATTATTATTATTATTATTATATTATCATTATTATTATTATTATTATTATTATTATTATATCAAAGGGAGAGAAAGAAAAGGGAGATAGAATTTCTGGGAGAAAATTATTTTTTTAGTGAAATAAAAAGAGGAAAGGAGGAAAATTTTTGTGTCCACCATTGTGGAAATTAAAGGAGAGGTAATTTGAAGGGAGATGAAAATAATTTTAAAGGTAACTTCATTTTCTTTAAAATGATTAATAATTTTTAATAATCTAAATATAAACTCATTCATATATAAAATAAATATGAAAACAATACTAACATTGTTAATAATAATATTAATAGTTATTATAGTAATTGTAATTATTATGAAAAACATGTAAGGGTAATTAATCCGATTTTCTTTTATTTCACTTAATAAGAATAATAAAAGTTATATAAAAGTAATAATAACTATAATAGTAATCAAGTTAAATAAAGTACTTATAATAATAAAATTAATATTAATAATAAAGATAAAATAAATTAACAAAATAATAAGGGTCTTTGTCTAAAAGTTCCGACAAAAACCTTTTAGAAATTTTTATTTTACTAATATCATTAGTTATTTAATTATTATTTTACTATTATTTTTTAAATGGTATTATAAAGAATAAATAATTAATGTTTTTTGGAAAGTTATCGAAAGTTTCACACTTTTCCGACCACCATGAGAATAAATTTTATTTTTAGTTAATTTTTTATATTTATTACTGTTATAATTTCAATTATTATTATCATTATAATTATGTGTGTATGTGTATATGTGTATGCCTATGTGTGTATATGTACGTATATGTATGTGTATCGTATGTATGTGTATGTGAGTATATGTATATATGTATGTGTATATGTATGTGTATGTCTATGTGTGTATGTGTATGTGTATGTGTATATGTATTTCTATGTCTATGTGTGTATGTGTATGTGTATGTGTGTATGCATGTATGTGTATCTATATATGTGTAAGCGTATCTGTATATGTGTATGCATGTTTGTATGTGCATGTTTGTATGTGTATATGTATATGTGTAAGTGTATCTGTATATATGTGTATGTATGTGTGTATGTGCATGTTTGTACGTGTATATGCATGTGTATATCTATGTATGTCTATGATTGTATGTGTATGTATATGTATGTATGTGTATGTATATGGATGTATGTGTATATGTGTATCTATTGGTATGTGGATGTGTATATTAATATGCCTCAAACTATACATATTTTTCTTGCATAATCATCCAAATATTTGACTAATTTTGGGGAAATTTCATTGTAATTGATGCTTAATTAGTTCATTTGTGAATTTGTAGGTGAATATGGCATCCCGGTGAAAAACAGGTGAAAAGATGAACAAAATCAAGAAATTCACCGGGTAATGCACCACCTATGCATGGCTGCGCACCCTTAGGCATGGTTATGCGACCTAATAAATGCACGGCCATGCACCCCGAGGCACGACCATGCACCCTAATGCACGGCTGTGCACCTATATGCACGGCCGTGCACCTATATGCACGGCCGTGCATGTACGTTTCAACAGATTCTGAATAAAAAAGAGGTACATACATGTACGAGGTCAGAGGATCACAAGGCACACCCGTGCACCCATAGGCACGACCATTTATCTCTAACAGACTCTCAAAAGCATCTGAAAAGCTGGAGATTTGTGTGGGTACAACAGGTACGGAGGCACGGGCATGCGTACGGATGCACGACCATGCATAACCACTAGTTCAACCTATAAAAGTCAAGCCTCATTTGTTAGTGTACACGTCTAGGGGCGAAAACCATGTTTCTGGCCCCAATTTCTTTAATTAGTGGTGTACAAGTAGTGTAGAAATCTTTCATATCCAAGGATAAATAGGCATTTTATACTTTCTTTACTTAGCTTTGGTGTTATCATTGGATCTTTCCATGATTATATCACCAAGTGTTAGTGTTGTCATTTATATGACTATTCTTAGCTAGTCTTCTTGTATCACTTAGGTTTTGATGAACCTTGGTCTATTTTAATATTTTGATTTAGTAAAATGGTGTGTTTATGTTACTTGGTTATTTTTTACTATGATCATTGATGTGTGTAAATATATATATATATATATATATATATATATATATATATATATATATATATATAAAATAAAGATTTTTACACAATTAGTTTTAAAAAGGGTTTTCACCTAAGACTTAACTACACACACAACAGTCAAGTATACATATCGGATAGTAATATAGCCAACGGTAAGAAACGGATATCAATCCGTGGATAAGGTGGAATGCATTAATAAACTGGAAATCACTCTTCAATCAAGGAAGGGAAAATATATTTGCATGGGTTTTAGTTAACTATCATGCAAGAATATATAAAATTAAGCTAAGGTCACACAACAAACAATCAAGGAGAGAAAATCACTTTGGTCTCGAATCCATCTACAAAACATCCAACAACTACTATAGAAACATGGCAAATACACGAAACACATGTTGACTAAATTCTCGTCAAAGACATCTAATCAAATGACTCTTTGGAAAGCTAGCATTAATTATACAAACTAACCACCTAAAATTATACAGTGAAGCTCACGTGTTATGAATATGTCAATGTATATAAAGATTGAACTAGTTTCTTGTCAAGGGTGACTAATCCAGCAACTAGTTAGAAAGATAACATGAAAAACACACTATCCACCTCAAATGATTAAAGTAGACTAACAACATGCATTTCGTCAACATGCAATGTTCATACCAATATTACATAAATTAGGGGATTGTGTCAACAAATTCTAGATAAACATAACACTAAGCATGAAACATCATAACAAACACTTTGTCTTTCTAAACATAAGTATAACGATGCACATTCAAGAGTTATAAACCATAAACAAAACTCCATCCACCATTCCTAGTCAAAAACCATAAACTAGCATACATACATACACCAATCCATGAATATAAGCAAAAACCATGAGTTTTCCAACATTACATAGCCTACATAAATACAAGTCTTGCAAACAATTTCAAACTCTCAAATACATAATTTCATTGAAGAATAATCATGCCATTGTCATAACATTAACATAAAACTTGCCAATAATCCATAAGTGTTGTGAAATGTATCTAAACTTCATCTAAACCAAAGTAAACAAGAGTTTTAGCTCATCATGAGCACAAGAACAAACACAAAGCAGGGAAAATGGTAAGAAACATGAATGAAATACAAGAATCAAACCAGTCCTCCAAGCCAAATGACATAGATTATGTATGGTGATCCTTTTATATGTTGTGATCCCTCCAAAGTGCTTGAAGTATAGCTGGAACAAAGGAATTTCGAAGCATAAAATAGTGTATTTTTGCTTAAGAGTTCAGAATATGAAGTCTAGGGGAAAACACATGTATTTATATAAATGGGAGGCACAATCGTGCCAAATGGTGGCACGGTCGTGTGTCAGTAGGGTTGATCGATTTGAGTTTTCCATTGGGTCCCTTGCTTCGAGGAGGTACGGTTATCAGGTCATGTAACAGGTTCACGGGGATACACGCGGTAATGGTGGAGGCTGGGCACGGTCCTGGCTAGGGTTAGGGTTGGCGGTCATGCCAAGTAGGGGGCACGGCCGTGCCTCTTGCCCAGAAACCCTAAACTACCTTGAAAACTCCTAGAATCTGCATCTTTAATCACTTAGCTCCACAAAAACCTACAAAACTGAAAATGAAGCAATTAAGCGACAAAACTCAAGAAATAATCAGGAATTGATCGTGAAATGAGCGAAGTTTTGTGCAATAAAAATGTGTAATTTCTAAAACGTCAAACATCCTTTACGGACGTGAGTAGTTAATTTCAGTCACTAAAGTTTTAAATCTTGTGATTGTTTTAAACAATACATGTTGTTTGAATATTCATTTAAAGTTGTATGTATTTATACAAGTCTTTGATACCAAAAGGCACAGTTGGGAAATATCTAAACTTTTGCCGGATGGGATTTGGGTATTAAAGTAAGGCATTTTGAATCTTAGATAGACCTTGTGTTTTGTGTCGTTATTTCTTCTATCCTTCTATCTTGACTCGCTGAGGACTTTTAGCCGGAACCATGGTGTTTAAGGCCTGAGGTGGAAGAAGTATTTATTTAAAGTATATTGTAGTCAAAATGTCTTTATTTCAATCTTGAAGTGGCTAGAGTGAGACAGCTTTCCAAGAGACTGAGGGTCGTGGTAACCCTACCTAGAGTCCTTCCATTTTATTACTAAAAAACATAAATCAATTTTAATCTTTTGGCCTTCATGAGTTTGTTTGGAGATAGTTTTTTGTGCATCCGATTGTCCAAAGACCCATACGGCCTGGCAAGGGAGCCAAGTCACACACGTACATACATAGATAAAAATTTTCACGTGGCAACACCCCATTGGTTGGGTTTACTGTCCATTGTTATCTATTTTTAATAGAGTGTATAATAATTAAAAATGTAAAATTTTAGAGACAGACCGTTAACTACCATTTTAAAAACTTCACACCAAACCCGCCAGGTTGGTCGGAACGACCGGCCAACCAAACGGGAAATAACGGTTAAGGTTTTACGACTTAAATCAAGCCACGAACTGAAGTTGAAACTGTGGATCTTTAGTTATTGCGGAAACGAAATGAAGCTAAAATATTGGATGTTAATTTTTTATAATTATTTAAATTCTTAAGTACATAATTACTAAATATTTACATTGTTATAATAATAATAATAATACCCAAATATAATCAATGTTTAAAACAGTTCAGGTTAGATTGCGCTTTTCAAAAGAGCCTCGGTGAAACCCGACGATTTGCGCGGGCCAACCCACTAGTGTATAATGAAAGAGAACTAATAACAAGTAAAGTTTACTGTTAATGAAGTAAAGGTAGAACTCACTGTATATTTGACTTTTATTATAGATATCAGGTTAGAGATGGTTAGAAGAGAGATATTGTAATAGCTTGGATAGCATGGCTGACAGGCAGGCTACTCCACTTGATGACTGAAATTCATGATCGTTTGATATATGTTTAAAAGTTTTAATTTCCGCTATAATAGTTTCTGATTTCCGGTTTAAAAATTAAGAAATGCATGTTTTGAGTCAACTCTTATTGATTAGATGCATTAGGGTACTTGAGTAATTAGGGTTATGCCCCAATACCCTTAGTAGAAAGTTAAACAACCCGATCTTTTTTGAACAGCTATTTGAACTAGAAAACAACCAGATGAATAAAACCAAAAATACATTTTCAATCTAAAAAATAAAAAAAGCTTTAACCTAAATTCATTCAATAGCCGTAACCCCCTTTCCACATGTTGGTCCTTCAGTTCTTACTCCTTAGCCGCACAAGTGCACAACACGTCTTCACATTTTCACTTTGTAGTTTATATGCTCCTTTTTTCCTTTTATTTAATTAATAAACTGATTGTATTTTTTTATTACTTGTTTATAATTTAAGTTGATGTTAATTGTAGTTTGATGTTAATTATTTTTTCCTATTATTTAACTAACAAAATGATCTTATCCATATGATTTCGATAATGAGAAAAGATTATAGTGAGCATCAACTTGTCGCGTATCATCATAATGTTCTAAATTAAATGATACAAATTTTGCTAATTTGAATGTATCGCCGACATGCATTATTCTAAAAAAAATAATGCTTCAGCATCAACTTATATTTAATGAACTATGGTTTTGAGTTATATTTAATGGACTTAATGTTATTTTATCCTCGTTTGTTTTTTTTTGAATAGCAAAGGCCTGGACATTAGGGATCACCCTTCTGTTCGAAGAATAAAAGTGTGGTGACTCGGCCCCACATCAGCCAAGAGGAAACCCACAACAGAAGCAAGACTCGAACCTTTGACCTTCCATTTAAAAAGTCATGAGGCTACCGGTCAACGAGAAGGGTCGATGGGTCCAGGGGCGGACTTAAGTGAAGCGGGGGGGTGCACAAGAACCCCCCGAGTTTCGAAATTTTAGTTTAACGGTAGGTAAAAAAACTTGGGTAAACCCCCTAAAATATTATAGGGTGAACCCCGTTCGAAATTTTCCTGGATCCGCCACTGGATGGGTCATTTGTTCTTTCTTATCACACCCTTTTTAAGAACTCATATTTTGTCCCCTACCCAAGATCCTGTATTCGCTACTAAATATGGGGTTGGTGGCCCGTGCAATGATAGAGGAAAATCCTTTATAAACATCAAAGTTTAAGCAGGTAATAAGTTAAAGTCCTACTTATTTAAGGTATTAAGAAATTTGCAATTAAAAAAAAAGAAAAATAATAATAAATAGGGAAGCTGGATCAATAATTCGAATTCATTGTGCTTGGTCAGAGCTCCAAAATTAGCAGCCATATCGTTTGGATTAAAAATCTTGTCAGACCAATTATATTATAATTACTCTTACTCTTAAAAAGGTAACGTCGGTAGCCAATTACAAGCTAGCCACCGACAAAGACCAATTATATTATAATCAAACCTTTCATTTGGCGTGGTGGTTAGAGTTACTATAACACAAAAGCATCCTTGGTTAGGTAACGGGTTCGAATCCTTTTCTTAACATTCTTTTTTTTTGTTTTTTTCTTTTAAGATCATTTTTTTTCTTTACTGTTGATAACTTTTTTTTAATACTTTCTTTTATCTATCGTTCAATCTTCAAAATCGATCCGTCTTAATTTCTTACATCTCTTTTATGTACTTAAGCACGTTAGTTTCACCGCCACAACGCACATAACTAAGTTCGTAAGTGTGCCCTTACCCACATTAATGTCATCGTACGATACCACCGCAACGCGAGGGTTATGCATCCGCTGCAACGCGTGAGTTTACGTAATGCTTTTGGTTTTTTTACACAAAGTTTCGAAAACGTTGATTGATTTCGCGGTTTAACGAGCCACAACATGTAAATGTTTTTTTTTACTATAGTCATGAATTTGGCAAATGTTGACATAACATAAACGGGCGATAAGTGGGTCCTGTTAACGTCACAACGCGTGGGGAATGGACATACTTATTTTTATTAATAATTTGACGTAAATTTTTTTATTCAACACCGCCGCGGCCGCCGAGTCTTCATACTAGTCTATATTAAAAGACAATGGCATTGAATAAGTGTAGCCTTACATTGGGGTTGGTGGTGCAATGGTAGAGAAAAATCCTCTAAGAATACCAAGGTTTGAGAATGTAATGAGTTCAAGTCCCACTCTTAACAGTAATTAAAAAAATTTGCCTTTAAAAAAAGAATAATTGTAGCCTTACTCAAGACACAAAAAATATATAGAGAGTAAATTTCGTTTTGAGTCCTTATGGTTTGCTCCAAATTACTCTTTGAATCCAATAGTTTCAATTTCATTTTTTAGTCATTATGGTTTCAACTTCGTCTCAATTAAAGCAATACCTCTAACACCGTTTATTTTTTTTCTGTTAATATTTTATAATACAAAACTACCCCTATTAATTAAAAGAAACAAAAATAATAATAAATCCTAAACCAAACACCCCCTCCCCCTCCTCCACTTGAACTTCCGGCGAGCCATATCAACTCCTGCCAACCATAGCTTCCGACCACCGCCACCGCCACCTCAATAAACCTCACAACCCCTTAAATCAAATCCCCTAAAAGCCATCCTCTTGTGAACTAGATTTCACAACACAGAAAAAGAGGATACAAAAAACAAGAATCAAATGGACAAAATCAAATGAAAAGGATCAAATAGAACATGAAACAGCAAGAATCAAATACACAAAATCAAGGAACATCAAGTAACATCCTCTTTGTACAGTCCATCACATAGCCATGAACACTAAGCCATGAACACAATGAAGATACAAACAACAGATGGTTTCAAACCAAAAATATGCAACATCAAAGACCCAAATTGATTTCAAATCCTCAAAATCTAACCAAAACCATCTAAAAGTTACCAAAATCAGCCCAAGTTTCACTTGAAAAATACTTATATCAAAACCTAAACCACACCCCAAAATCAACACTAGAGGAGGCAACCGATCAAGGACGGATTCAGTCTACTTCACCTCAGAAACAGAGTAAGGGATGATAACGGGCAACTTCGTTCCTAAAATCTCTGAAAATCCTACAATTTCGTTCCACCTCAGAAACAAAAAGGAGTCCAAAGGTCTCTGATGACGAGCAATTTCGTTCCCAAGGTCTCTCATGCCATCAACACCCACTAGGTATCACCAAAAACTAGTCGGAAGAGAGTCTGTGTGCAAGGCGGTCCGACCGCCGATAAGGGTAATGGTAAAAACCCTAGATCGAAAATGGCGATGGGCGTTTTTGTTGGGTTAACTTTGTTTGGGTCAAATAATGGGCTGTATGGGCTATTTACTCGTACAAGTCCATTCCAGTAGATTGAGTCATAGCTGAGTATTTGTTTATTGATCGAGTCTTTAGGGTGGTTACGACTTATTTGGTGACCGTTGTATTACTGGCTTATTTATAGCCTTTCTTTGTTCTCTGAATAAAGCATTGTAAGTTTACGTATATTGATATCTACTTGGCTCTTTCAAGTGGTATCAGAGCGAATCACTGAGCGATCACAGGAAGGTGTTGAGAAGAACGGTATTTCAGAGTTATGGAGGACGAGAAAAGCTTTCAGGTTCCTTTTGTGCCCAAGTTCGATGGGGATTATGATCATTGGAGTATGGTGATGGAAACTCTCCTCCGATCAAAAGAGTATTGGCGTGTGGTTGAACAAGGATACACAGAGCCTCTGGCGACTAAGCAGGTTACGCCAACAGAGCGCAAGAACTTGGATGAATTGAAGCTTCAGGATTTGAAAGCCAGGAATTACCTATTCCAGTCGATTAACAAGACTATTTTGAAGACAATTACTCAAAGGGATACGGCGAAACAGATTTGGGACGCCATGTTGATCAAGTACAAAGGTAATGCTCGTGTGAAACGGGCTCAGCTGCAACGACTCAGACGCGACTTTGAGACCTTGGAGATGCGACCAGGTGAGACTGTTATGTCCTATTTTGGCAGAACCCTGATGATTGCAAATGATATGCGGACGTGTGGGGAAGACATGCCCGATTTCAAAATTGTTGAAAATATCCTTCGAACCCTCACCGAGAACTTTAATTTTGTTGTATGCTCGATTGAGGAGTCGAAAGATCTTGATACAATGTCTATAGATGAACTACAGAGCTCCCTTCTAGTTCATGAACAGAAACTTCTGCGCAGAGTTCCTGATGAACAGGTGTTCAAAGTTGAGCACGACACCACCATGGGTCGAGGACGTGGTCGAGGGAGAAACAGTTCTAGCCGAGGTAGGGGACGTGCCCAGTTTGATAAGGCTTTGGTTGAATGTTATAAATGCCATCAGTTTGGGCATTTCCAATACGAATGTCCTAGTAGTGAACGTACGGTGAATTATACAGAATATGAGGAGAACGAAGACTTGTTGTTAATGGCTTATGTTAATCTTGAGAAGTCTGAACGAGAGGCGAGTTGGTACCTTGACTCAGCCTGTTCTAACCACATGACTGGCAGGAAAGACTGGTTTATCCTTTTTGATGAGACCTACACTCACACAGTGCGTCTGGGAAATAATCTTCTCCTTCAGGTCCAAGGCATGGGTGACATACGAATCGCAGTACAAGGGATATCTCATGTGATAACCAACGTGTACTATGTGCCAGCCCTAACTCCAATCTCATAAGTGTGGGTCAGATGCAGGAAAAGGGAGTGGTTTTTGTGATCCAGGGAGGTGTGTGTAAGGTATATCATCCCTCCAAAGGGCTGATTATCACTTCACACATGATAAAGAATCGAATGTTTGTAGTACAAGGAGTAATGCAGCCTCATCCATCTCAATGTCTGCATGTTAGTGAAGATGTTACAGAAATGTGGCATAGATGTTTTGGTTACATAAATCATAAAGCACTTAGAACGATTCAATACAGACAAATGGTTCAAGGTTTGCCAAAAGTTGCAGGGAAAACCAAAGTTTGTGAAACGTGTGCAGTGGGCAAAAAACAAAGAGAGATCATCCCTAAGAAGAGCAATTGGCGAGCTAGTGAAAGACTTCAGCTGATCCACACAGATTTGTGTGGACCAATCACTCCAATTTCTCAAAGTGGTAAGTCTTATGCTCTTGTTTTCACTGATGACTACACTAGAAAAACATGGATTTATTTTCTGGCACAAAAGGGGGAAGCTTTTGAATTTTTTAAAAGGTTTAAAACAATGGTCGAAACTGAAACCGGGGTCAAGATACGAGGTCTTTGTAGTGACAGGGGAGGGGAGTTTACCTCAAATTCCTTTAATGAGTTCTGTGAAACTCATGACATTAAACGACAATTGACGACAGCCTACACTCCTCAGCAAAATGGAGTGGCGGAACGTCGTAATCGGACCATTATGAACATGGTACGATGTCTCTTGGTCGATAAAAATATGCCAAAATACTTTTGGGCAGAAGCTGCCAAGTGGGCTTGTTTTGTTCTAAACAGGTGTGTGAGTAGGAGCTTAGACGATAAAGTACCAGAAGAGTTTAGGTCTGGGAAGAAGTCCAATGTTAAGTCATTTCGAATTTTTGGGTGTATAGCTCACGTACATGTTCCCTCCCAAGTACGAACCAAGTTAGATGCAAGAATCCATAAGTGTGTACTTCTAGGGTTCAGTCCAGAACTAAAGGCGTATCGTTTATATGATCCCCTACAACAGAAAATTGTCATCAGTCGCGATGTAATTTTTTATGAAGATGGACAGTAGGAATGGAATGCTAAAGATCTAGGTGACAATGAACTTATCATTGATGGAGATACATAACAGGAAGTGGAGCATGTGAACTCTCCCTTGACAGATCACGAAATGGAAGGTGCAAGTTCCAGCCAAACAGTGACCCATACCAAAACCCAAGCCAAACTGTGACCCATCCAGAAAACCCAAGTCAGACCACGACCCATGCAGAACCCTCAACTCCCACACGCCAAAATCAGATGAACCCAAGTCAGACCACGACCCATGCAACAACTCATGCAGAAATCCGTGCAAAACCTTCAACTCGCAACCGAAGGCCACCAACTTGGATGCAAGATTATCACACAGGGAAAGACGCATCTGATGAAGAACTTGATGAAGTTGGCTTTGCAATGTACAGCTCAATGGACGATTCCACCACATTTGAAGAAGCAAGTAAGGAAGCAAAGTGGGTTAAAGCGATGGAATGTGAAATCAAGGCCATTGAACAAAATCACACGTGGGAATTGGTAGATGCACCGGCTGGAATCAAGCCCATTGGTGTTAAGTGGGTGTTTAAGACCAAACTAAATGAAGACGGGAATGTAGACAAACATAAGGCTCGTCTGGTGGTGAAGGGTTATGCTCAAAGAAAGGGGTTAGATTACACCGAGGTCTTCGCTCCTGTGGCAAGGTGCGATACTATTCGAACAATTCTGGCAATCGCTGCTCAAAGAAAGTGGAAGGTTTTTCAACTTGATGTGACGAGTGCATTTTTAAACGGGGAACTCAAAGAATTGGTTTATGCTGAACAACCTAAAGGTTTTATCAAAAAGGGTGAAGAAACAAAGGTGTTCAAACTAAAGAGAGCTCTATATGGGTTGAAGCAAGCTCCTAGAGCTTGGTTTCACCGGATTGAAAACTATTTTACACGCGAAGGGTTCACGAAAAGCAAATACGATCATACCTTATTTATCAAGAAAGTGTGGAATAAGGTAATTATTGTAAGCTTATATGTTGATGATTTGATCTTTGTGGGAAGTGATGTGATGATGTGTGAAAGCTTCAAGCGGTCCATGCAAAGAGAGTTTGAAATGGCGGATTTAGGAGAAATGCGTTTCTTTTTGTGAGTTGAAGTGCAGCAACATACTGATGGGATTCGAATCTATCAAAGGCGGTATGTGTGACACCCAGCATTTCAGGTCAATATCCGTACATGTTATAAACAAGTTTACATTATAATTGTTTTTGTGATTTACTTAATTTCACAAACAAGGACATTAAGGTCTAACAAAAACCGTACATGGTCTCATTTCATATTTGGTAATTCTAGGAGTTACCAGTTCACGTACCATATAAACCGACTAATACGAACGTTTGTGGTGAAATTAAATAACCAGAAAAATATATATATATATATATTACACAAATTTTTACGTTGGACAATAATTTATTTTTAGACTAAAAAAAATATTATACCGAATTAATTTACTGTTTAAAAATCCAAATTAATATTTAAGCACCTAATCAACTAATCATTTAACACCTAAATATGATTAGTAAAGTAATTAACCCAAACCAACCCCCATTTGACTTTCTCGGCCGAAAATCAGAGAAACCCATTCCCACTTCCTACTTCCTACTTCACTCACATCCTAAATATCTATACTAAAACCCATACATTGCCTGCGAGAATGCAGATAAAAACCATACCACCTCAATCACCATTCTCACGAACCCCTTTCATATTTCTCATTTCTTTCGGCAATCTTCCCCTTTTCTTCAAGTCGAAGTCAAGTTTTAAGGCGAAATCCACCATATATCGGTATTATAAGGAGCTTCTAAGGATTTCTAACCAAGAGAATTCAAGATCATCTTCTCTGTTTCTCTAGAAATCGTCATCTCTGTCCAGAGGTAAAAACTCGATACCATCCATATTATTTTCTTTAAAACTGTAGCTAAACATACAGTTTATTCGAACGTAAGTAAAATAACCAGAAAAGTGTGTCGAATTCAAGTTTAAAACATAAAAATATGCAGGACTGATTATGTCAATTAAAATTTCAGTAATCGAAACTAGGAGTTTCGATACCTATTGTTCAATCGAAACTAGGTAGTTTCGATACCTATTGTCCAATCGAAACTAGGTAGTTTCGATACCTATTGCTCAATCGAAACTAGGTAGTTTCGATACCTTTCTTACTCAATCGAAACTAGGTATTTTCGATACCCAATTTGCTCAGTCGAAACTAGGTAGTTTCGACAACTGTCCTATTCAATCGAAACTAGGAAGTTTCGACATCTGTTCTGTTCAATCGAAACTAAGAAAGTTTCGATACCTGTTCATCAGTCCCATGGGGCAGTAACTTAGAACTATTTTATAACGAAACAAGTGTTGAAAAACTAAAAAGATATTTAAACAAAAGCAATCAGATTTGCTAAGTCGGAGAACAATTTGCATATGAGACATTCGGTCATAACACGAGTTACCCTTTTTGTAATTAGGGTACGAATAGTCAAGTTTGACTAGAACAAATATCATTGCAAGCATACACAAACTCAAGTTGAGTTTCACTAATTCCCCTTTTTCTAAAGTTTTTGAAATGATTTGGGGTGGAAACATACTTGTAAAAGACTTATGTATGTAAATGAATGAACTAATGATCTGACCGTATGTGTGTATTGAGGGAAAAGTAAAGCGCTTAAAGTCCTATGAATAAATTAGTAACCATTAGCTATGGACTTAGCCCGGGATTATATGAATAGTACTATTGGGGGTGACGCCTCCGGTCATGGTTAGTCGCGCTAACTGGGGGTCTAAATGGCCGAATGACCGCATATCGTCTTAATCGCAGAAAGGCGGGGGGAGGCATAGAATGTTGGGGTTTGGTTACGGCCTCGTACATTACATACTATTTTGTATTCCTTGCAAGCTTACAAATGGGGTCAATAGATCGGATTAGTATTCAGATTCATTAGTAATACATGCAAAAGAGTTCTGATCAGGTTAAAGTGATCAGGTTTAACTAAAGAGTTTTGATCAGGTAAAAAGGATCAAATTTAAACATTGGGTTTATAATAGATCGGATTAGTATTCAGATTCATTAGTAATACGCCCCAAAAATCGAGTACAAGTTCGCAGCTCCACACCACCCAATGTTGCCCTGGGAGAACCGCCTATCATCTACCGAAAGAAAAGTGGAGGACCAGTTATGGTAAAGAGTGCTAGGAAGAAGGTTCGATTTCCACGCAAGAGAACCCTGGCAGCCCGTGACCCGGAAAACTTGGAGACTGATGAGGAACCACCTAGGCAACGACCCTGTTACCGCCCTACGGTGGGGACTATCCGTTGGATGCCCCGTACCCTGTCACGATGGAGGGAGATGGAGAGCATTCCCTCTACCTTTGAGCTCGGAGAGTCCTCCAACTCCTCAACACCCCTACCCCACACTAGGGAAGCCATGGAGCTCACAGTGCCTACATTGGTAGCACGTGTTCATACGCACGAGGAACATCTTGATGACCTCCTAGATGATATCCGAGCACATGGGGATGCAGCCACGCGACTACGTCAAGGGCTCGGATCTCGAGTACAGACTCTGGAGGACAACACCCGAGACATACAAGGTGCCACTGACTACCTAGAGTTGAGAGCTGATATGGACTGGCAGTTCACTCTCACAGTCCGAGACATGGTGGAGACGCTGGAAGAAAGGACTTTGGCTGCAGAAATTGTGGCTAGGGCTAGCTTTGTCATGGCGGGACTTGCCATGATGATTGGGTTGTACTCCCACTTCTTCTTTTAAACCTATTATGGGCGGGTTGTGCCCATAGCACATTATGTAGTTTAAAACTTTAGTACTGATGTGGTCATGTGAACCCATCCCTTTTGTATCCTTGTCTTTTGGAACAATGTACTATGCATGTTTTAACTATGTATGTGATGGTTTATGTTGTGATGATGGTTGTTTACATTTGATGTTGTTGTATCCTTATGTCATGATCTATCATTATTATTATATAATGTTGTTTCTTTTTAAATATTATGTTAGAAAGAACGTCATGGCACCTAAACGAAGGACACCACGTGACACTACTGGTGATAACAACGAGATGATTTCCCAAACATGGAACAACTCATAGCACAGCGAGTAGCTGCCGCCATGGAGCAGTATGATGCAGACCGAAATAGTGGTGGAGGAAATGGTAGCGGTACCGACGGAGGAGGTGCAGGAGGTAGCGGTACAGCCGGAGGTTCCGGAGGTAATAGAATAAATAAGCCGTAACACATAGTCATGATCCGAATTAATAACGTTATGACTTGTGATTCTACAGATGCTCCAAATAGGAAGTGCACCTACAAGGCCTTCCTATCCTGCAATCCCCGCAGTTTCAATGGCACCGAGGGTGCAGTAGGTCTAATGAGATGGATAGAAAAGATGGAGTCGGTGATTGATATTAGTGAATGCACCGCTGACTGTATGGTGAAGTATTCTAAATGCATGCTCACTGATAAAGCTTTAACTTGGTGGAATACTCAAATGAAGTCTTTGGGGAGAGAGACAGCGTATCAATTGTCTTGGGAAGACTTGAAAAACATAATGATTGAGGAATATTGTCCTCAAAACGAATTGCAAAATATTGAAACTGAGATGTGGAACCTACAGATGATAGGAGATGATGTGGAGGGATACACCGACCGTTTCAATGAATTGGCGATTCTAGTACCGCATATGGTCACACCAGAACATAAACGCGTTGAGAGGTATCTGTGGGGCCTTGCGCCTCAAATTCGTAGCATGGTAACATCATCTAATCCAATAGATGCCAAGAGTGCTATAACTTTAGCATTCAAACTAAAGGATGATGCAGTACGTAATGAATTGTTTGTGAGGAAGGAGAATGAGGAAGGTAGATTTGGGGAGAAAAGAAAGTGGATAGGAAATTCAAGTAACAAGTCTGAGAAGCAAGGTTTTAAGAAACAAGGAACTATGAAAGCTTTTACAGTCAACACAGTGGAAAGAAAGGAGTATGATAGGGGCCTACCGAGATGTAAGAAGTGTGGAAATCATCATGTCGGTGTGTGCATCAAGTGTGACAAGTTTGGTCACACCACACAAGCTTGTCGAACTAACAATCGAATGGGGAAATTTAAACCGGGATGTTTCATATGTGGTGACCTAAAGCACTTCAAGAGGGATTGTCCCAAGTGGAAGAATCAGAATAACGCTCAGGCACCAGGGAGGGCATTTGTGATGGGTGCAAGGGACGCACGCCAGGACCCGAACATAGTCATTGGTACGTTCCCGATAAATAATCATTATGCCTCTGTACTTTTTTATTCGGGTGCGGATATGAGTTTTGTGTCGAATGATTTTAAATCCTTACTCGGTATTAAGGCCAGTAAACTAGATCAAAGTTATACAATTGAATTAGCAAATGGGAAATTAATAGAAACCGAAGAGGTCATTAAGGGTTGTACTTTATGTTTAGAAAACCATACATTCAGTATAGACCTTCTACCCGTCGAACTAGGGAGTTTTGATATTGTTATTGGCATGGATTGGTTATCAAAGAACCGTGCCGAGATCGTATGCTTTGAGAAGATTGTACGTATCCCCCTACCAAGCGGAAAAATTCTTTCAATTCAAGGCGAAAGGTGTAGAACAATATTAAAGACGATAAACTGCATGAAAGCTCATAAGTATCTACGCAAGGGTTATTGTGCATTCCTGGCTCACATCGTCGAGAAGAAACCCGAAGAACGTCGACTTGAGGACATACCAATCGTCAGAGATTACTCAGAGGTATTTCCTGAGGACTTACCAGGATTACCACCATCAAGACAAGTCGAGTTCCGGATCGACCTAGTACCAGGAGCCGCACCAGTTGCACGATCGCCGTATCGTCTAGCCCCTTCCGAGATGCAGGAACTGTCGAGCCAACTACAAGAATTACTTGACAAAGGTTTCATAAGACCGAGTTTCTCACAATGGGGAGCCCCGGTCCTGTTTGTAAAGAAAAAGGATGGAACCTTTAGAATGTGTATTGATTACCGAGAATTGAACAAGCTGACAATCAAAAACCGGTATCCTCTTCCTCGAATAGACGATTTGTTTGATCAACTTCAAGGTTCCAGTTTCTATTCTAAAATTGATCTACGATCAGGGTATCATCAACTAAAAATTCAAGAAGAAGATATACCAAAAACGGCTTTTAGGACTCGTTACGGTCACTACGAGTTCCTAGTTATGCCATTTGGCTTGACTAATGCACCGGCCGTTTTCATGGATCTCATGAACCGCGTGTGCAAACCATACTTGGATAAATTCGTGATTGTGTTTATCGATGACATATTAATATATTCACGAACCAAGGAGGAACATGAACATCATTTGAAATTAATCTTGGAACTACTTAGGAATGAGAAGCTTCATGCCAAATTCTCTAAGTGTGAGTTTTGGATCCGAGAGGTTCACTTTCTCGGACACGTCATTAATAAGAAGGGTATTCACGTAGACCCAACCAAGATTGAAGCTATCAAAAACTGGGAAGCACCAAGAACTTCGACTGAGGTGCGTCAATTTCTGGGTTTGGCAGGATATTACAGGCGATTTATCGAGAATTTTTCAAAGATAGCCTTGCCTTTGACCACGTTAACTCAGAAGGACAAAAAGTTTGATTGGACCGATAAACAAGAATCAGCGTTTCAATTGTTGAAGCAGAAGCTTTGCAGTGCATCAATCCTATCCCTTCCTGAAGGAACTGACAATTTCATCGTGTACTGCGACGCATCACACCAAGGTCTAGGATGTGTGTTGATGCAGAGAGAAAAAGTCATAGCGTATGCATCCAGACAGCTGAAAGTCCATGAGAAAAATTATACGACTCACGATCTGGAATTGGGTGCTGTCGTGTTTGCACTCAAGATTTGGAGACATTACTTATACGGTACAAAATGTACTATCTTTACAGATCACAAGAGTCTCCAGCACATCTTTAATCAGAAAGAACTCAACATGAGGCAACGTCGTTGGGTAGAGCTACTGAATGATTACGACTGTGATATCAAGTATCACCCTGGTAAGGCAAACGTCGTAGCAGATGCCTTGAGTCGTAAAGAACGGGTTAAAACACTCCGTGTTCGTGCCCTAGAATTGACAATTCATACGAGTCTCACGACTCAAATCCGGATGGCACAACAAGAGGCAATCAAAGAAGAAAACATTTAGAATGAAGCTTTACGAGGAATGATAAAGCAGTTGGAGCCAAAGTCAGATGACACTTTATACTTCATGAATAGAATTTGGGTGCCATGTTTTGGTAACTTACGGGAGTTGGTTATGGACGAAGCCCACAAGTCCAGGTACTCCATTCACCCAGGTTCGGATAAAATGTATAAGGATCTGAAAGAACTCTACTGGTGGCCGAACATGAAAGGAGAAATTGCTATTTATGTCGGTAAATGCCTGACATGTTCAAAGGTAAAGGCAGAACATCAGAAACCGTCAGGATTGTTACAACAACCCGAGATACCTCAATGGAAATGGGAACAAATTTCAATGGATTTCATTACAAAGTTACCCAAGACGTCGAGCGGGTATGACACTATATGGGTAATCATCGATCGTTTGACGAAATCAGCTCATTTTCTACCCATCAAAGAGACGGATAAAACCGAGAAACTTGCAAGGCTTTATATCAAGGAAATTGTGGCTAGGCATGGAGTGTCAATTTCTATTATCTCTGATAGAGACAGCAGATTCGTGTCTAGAATCTGGAAATCATTACAAGAAGCCATGGGCACACGTCTTGACATGAGCACGACATATCACCCACAAACAGATGGTCAAAGTGAAAGGACCATTCAAACCTTAGAGGATATGCTCCGTGCGTGTGTAATTGACTTCGGTGGAAATTGGGATACTCATTTGCCGCTAGCTGAGTTTTCATACAATAATAGTTACCACACCAGCATCAAAGCCGCTCCGTTTGAGGCTTTGTATGGTCGAAAATGTCGTTCACCGCTATGTTGGGTAGAAGTTGGTGACAAGCATTTAACCGGTCCCGAGGTTATTCAAGAGACCACAGACAAGATTTTCAAAATCAAGGATCGTCTGAAGGCCGCCCGTGACAGACAAAAGAGTTACGCGGATAACAGACGAAGACCTTTAGAATTCCAAGTGGGAGACAAAGTCATGTTAAAGGTCTCACCTTGGAAAGGAGTTGCAAGATTTGGCAACCGTGGCAAGCTTAACCCTAGGTACGTTGGACCGTTTGAAATACTGGCTAGGGTGGGCCCTGTAGCTTACAAGCTCAAGTTGCCACAAGAACTAAGCAATGTACATGATACGTTTCATGTATCAAATCTCAAGAAGTGTTTATCAGACGAGACGTTAATTATACCGCCTGATGAGATTCACATAGACGACAGGTTGCATTTCATTGAGGAACCTATGGAAGTCACATATTGGAAGGTTCAGAGAACAAGGCGCAGCCGTGTTAAGCTAATCAAGGTACGTTGGAATTCAAAGCGCGGCCCCGAGTATACGTGGGAGCGGGAAGATAAAATGAAATCCAAGTACCCGTCCTTGTTTACAGACACTCCAAGTCAGAATGACAAGAACTGAATTTCGGGACGAAATTCTCTGTAACATGGGGAGAATGTGACACCCAGCATTTCAGGTCAATATCCGTACATGTTATAAACAAGTTTACATTATAATTGTTTTTGTGATTTACTTAATTTCACAAACAAGGACATTAAGGTCTAACAAAAACGGTACATGGTCTCATTTCATATTTGGTAATTCTAGGATTTACCGGTTCACGTACCATATAAACCGACTAATACGAACGTTTGTGGTGAAATTAAATAACCAGAAAATATATATATATATATATATATATATATATATATATATATATATATATATATATTACACAAATTTTTACGTTGGACAATAATTTATTTTTAGACTAAAACAAATAATATACCGAATTAATTTACTGTTTAAAATCCTAATTAATATTTAAGCACCTAATCAACTAATCATTTAACACCTAAATATGATTAGTAAAGTAATTAACCCAAACCAACCCCCATTTGACTTTCTCGGCCGAAAATCAGAGAAACCCATTCCCACTTCCTACTTCACTCACATCCTAAATATCTATACTAAAACCCATACATTGCCAGCGAGAATGCAGATAAAAACCATACCACCTCAATCACCATTCTCACGAACCCCTTTCATATTTCTCATTTCTTTCGGCAATCTTCCCTTTTTCTTCAAGTCGAAGTCAAGTTTTAAGGCGAAATCCACCATATATCGGTATTATAAGGAGCTTCTAAGGATTTCTAAGCAAGAGAATTCAAGATCATCTTCTCTGTTTCTCTAGAAATCGTCATCTCTGTCCAGAGGTAAAAACTCGATACCATCCATATTATTTTCTTTAAAACTATAGCTAAACATACAGTTTATTAGAACGTAAGTAAAATAACCAGAAAAGTGTGTCGAATTCAAGTTTAAAACATAAAAATATGCAGGACTGATTCTGTCAATTAAAATTTCAGTAATCGAAACTAGGTAGTTTCGTTACCTATTGTCCAATCGAAACTAGGTAGTTTCGATACCTATTGCTCAATCGAAACTAGGTAGTTTCGATACCTTTCTTACCCAATCGAAACTAGGTATTTTCGATACCCAATTTACTCAGTCGAAACTAGGTAGTTTCGACAACTGTCCTATTCAATCGAAACTAGGAAGTTTCGACATCTGTTCTGTTCAATCGAAACTAAGAAAGTTTCGATACCTGTTCATCAGTCCCATGGGGAAGTAACTTAGAACTATTTTATAACGAAACAAGTGTTGAAAAACTAAAAAGATATTTAAACAAAAGCAATCAGATTTGCTAAGTCGGTGAACAATTTGCATATGAGACATTCGGTCATAACACGAGTTACCCTTTTTGTAATTAGGGTACGAATAGTCAAGTTTGACTAGAACAAATATCATTACAAGCATACACAAACTCAAGGTGAGTTTCACTAATTCCCCTTTTTCTAAAGTTTTTGAAATGATTTGGGGTGGAAACATACTTGTAAAAGACTTTTGTATGTAAATGAATGAACTAATGATCTGACCGTATGTGTGTATTGAGGGAAAAGTAAAGCGCTTAAAGTCCTCTGAATAAATTAGTAACCATTAGCTATGGACTTAGCCCGGGATTATATGAATAGTACTATTGGGGGTGACGCCTCCGGTCATGGTTAGTCGCGCTAACCGGGGGTCCAAATGGCCGAATGACCGCATATCGTCTTACTCGCAGAAAGGCGGGGGGAGGCATAGAATGTTGGGGTTTGGTTACGGCCTCGTACATTACATACTATTTTGTATTCCTTGCAAGCTTACAAATGGGGTCAATAGATCGGATTAGTATTCAGATTCATTAGTAATACATGCAAAAGAGTTCTGATCAGGTTAAAGTGATCAGGTTTAACTAAAGAGTTTTGATCAGGTAAAAAGGATCATATTTAAACATTGGGTTTATAATAACTCTTTACAATAACTTGTGAACTCACCAACCTTGTGTTGACATTTTTAAGTATGTTTTCAGGAAATTGAACGTGGTCATCAGGTTGGCAATGTAGGTTACATGCATGTACGTGGATACGGCTTTTTGGAGGATTTCTCTTGTATAACTCATGGTTTTGAGTCACATTTGCGAAATCTTAAACTTTTGTAAACTCAAGTTGATATTTTGTGATGTGAATATTTTAAACTCGATTATGTATCCAATTACATGTATGTGTTTGCGGTAATCATATGCTTTGGAAACCAGTGAATGTTACGCCTCGCGTTTCCGCCTAGGCGGGGTGTGACAGTATGCAATGGAAGTGTTGCAAAGGTTTGGAATGTGGGATGGGAACTCAGTCAATAATCCTATTGTACCAGGTACGGTTCTGACTAAGGCTGGAGTAGGGGAGGAAGTTGATCCCACAACTTACAAAAGGTTGGTTGGCAGTTTGATGTACTTAACCATTACTCGACCGGATATAATGTATGTGGTGAGCTTTATATCACGTTTCATGGAGAATCCAAGAAGTGAACACATGCTGGCAGCTAAGAGAGTTCTACGTTATCTAAAGGGAACTTATAACTTTAGATTGGTGTATGAAATGGATCTGGCCAAGAAACTTCAAGTATATACCGATAGCGACTATGCACGATATGTGGAAGACCGTCTGTGTACCTCAGGTTATGTATGTCTATTTAGCAATGCTACAATTTGTTGGAGTTCTAGAAAGCAAGACATTGTTACACTCTCTTCGACGGAGGCAGAGTATGCGGCTGCAACAATCTGTGCGTGTCACTGCGTGTGGCTGAAAGGCCTACTGGAAGAACTCGAAGAGAAGACATATGGAGCTTTGGAAATTGTGTGTGATAACAGCTCAACTATTAAGCTTGCAAAGAACCCAGTGATGCACAGGAGGACCAAACATATTGATATTCGTTTTCACTATTTGAGAGATCTTGTGAATCAAGAAATTATAAAGCTAGATTCCTGCAAGACTGAGGAGCAACTAGCAGACATCATGACTAAACCAATGAAGCTCGATACCTTTGTTCAATTCAGGGATCAACTTGGAGTGCAGGAGATTAAACTGAATGATTGATTTTTCAGTTTAAGGGGAGGAATTTGTTGGGTTAACTTTGTTTGGGTTAAATAATGGGTTGTATGGGCTATTTACTCGTACAAGTCTAGTCTAGTAGATTGAATCATAGCTAAGTATTCGTTTATTGATCAAGTCTTTAGGGTTGTTACGACTTATTTGGTGACCGTTGTATTACTGGCTTATTTATAGCCTTTCTTTGTTCTTTGAATAAAGCATCGTACGTTTACGTATATTGATATCTACTTAGCTCTTTCAGTTTTAACCAGAATGAGATCTGTTGGCGATAATGGTAATGGTGAGCAATGGTAGTGGCGTTTAGCAATCGTGGTGGGTTGGTCGACGGCGGTGGTCTGGCGGGAGACAGTGGTGGTGATCGGTGGAAGGAGTCGGAGAGAGAATAGAGAGTGAGAGGACAGAGGCTGGTTTTTTTAGGTAAATAATTTAATATACAGAAACTAAACATAAAATATTTTTATTTTTAATAATAAGGGTATTTTGATCAATTTACAGTTAACAAAATAATCTTAACAATGTTAGATGTATTGCTTTAATTGAGCCGAAATCGAAACAAGAAAGACTCGAAAAGTGAAATTGAAACTATTGACTTCAAAGGTAATTTGGAACAAAACACAGGAACTCAAAATCAAATTTACTCATCTATACTATCTAATAAATAAAGGTTTTTTATGCCATACGTCGTCTCCATATTCATTCCCGTCAATTTTTTTCCGTCGTTTTCTCTTATTAAATACATCTCTATTTTTATTAATAATATATTTTTAAAGAAAATACTAATTATACTAATAAAACACATTTATTTTAAATTATCATTTATTATAATAAATTTTGAAATCTAATTATGTAACTTTTATTTTCAAACAAATAGTAAATGAAAGTCAAATTAAATTAAATAGTAATTAACATATTTTCAAAACCCAATTATATATTAATTTTTACATATTTTGAATTTTGTTTTCTATCTTTAGTATATGTAATATATTTTTACACCTGTAAAATATATATATAAAGATTTAAGAAATTTGATGTATCGATATTTTTCATCTCGTGTGTCGCACACGGGTTCTAAGCTAGTATATATATATATAATAAAGTTTGCCGTTCAAAAAAAAGTTACTATCCCATTCAAATTTTAACACGTGTGGCTTTTGCTTCTTTTTTTTCCTTTATTTTCATTTTCAACCCTCATACTATTATAAAATACGCTTTTAACCCGTTTAGTTATCCGATAATTTCATTTTCTTTAATAACTTTCGTACATTAACATAGAAAAAAAGTGAGTGCGCGATTGTTTTTAGTTTTTGGGTCAATGCTCCGATATAAGTTTTTATGAAAACGGAGTTGTATTCAAAATCGAGTTTTTGTGCTATCGTGCCACTATGACGCGTGCCTTTACCGTTGTGATATTGTGCTGAAACGAACATTTTATGAGCGAACAATATAATTTCCGTTATTGTTATTATCAGAACCGGTCTCAGTATTCGCTTTTATGGTTTCGACACCCCGAACTTTTTCCTCTTTCTATTATTTAGTTTTACGTTTTTTTATTAACATTATTTTTAACGTTTCACTTACGTTTTCGTTTAAATTTGGCGTGACACGTGTAAAATCGCTTTTAACCCGTTTAATTATATAATATTTTCGTTTTTTTTATAACTATCGTTCGTTAACGTTTTTCAAAAACGCGAGTGTGTGTCAACGTTCCGATATAAATTTATTTTGAAAACGCCATTGTATTCAGAATCGATTTTTTTTGTTATCATGGCCTATAGCGCGTGCTGTTACCATTATGGTACCGTGCCGAAACCAACCTGTTATGAGCGAACAACATAATTGTCGGTATTGGTGTTATCAAAACCGGTTTCGGTCTTCGCTTTTATGGTTTTCGACAACCCAAATTTTTTGACTTTTTTTTATTAGAGTAAACTATAATTTGCACCCCCGTGGTTTACGCCCGCTGACACGTTCCAACCCTGTTAAAAAGAAAGTACAATTTAACCCCGATGGTAAAGTTTCTCTTTATTTTTGCACCCTTCCATCAAAAATCCGTCCATTCCTCCGTTTAGAAGAAGGTTAATTTAGTACTTTTGTCTCTTACACCTCTGTATATCGATTTGTAACCCTATTTTACCCTTTTTCCAGAGTGTGCGACCGGAACCTCAAATCGTTCGTCACATCATCAAGCATAAAATTAATCAGCAATGATCCACCGTTATTATTATTAGAGTATATTTCTGTTTTGGCCCCTGTAGTTTGACCTATTTAACCCTTTTAGTCCAAAAAAAATATCTTTTAACATATCAATCCCTGAGGTTTGTTTTTTTATAAACATTTTAGCCCATGACACTAACCTCGTTAACTTTTTCTGTTAAGTAAGAGGACATTTTAGTCATTTTATTTCTAAGTGAACTAGTTTAACCTTTTCAGTCCAATAAAAACTTTTTTTGGGTTTTTCATAAAAAAAATTATACTTTTTTAAAAACGCTTTTTTTTTTACTTTTTTAAAATCATTTTTTTAGTTTTTTTTCCAGTAAAAACGTCTTTTTTGAACCTTTTTAAAAACGTTTTCAAATTTTCTAAAAATATATTTTCATAAAACGCTTTTAAAAACATTTTTTTAAGTTTTTTTTTATAAAAACGTTTTTTAGTTTTTTTGTAAAATGTTTTCTTAACTATTTTAAAAACTTTTTTTGGGCTAAAATAGTTAAAAAAACATTTTACGAAAAAGCGAAAAAATGTTTTTATAAAAAAAACTAAAACTGATTTTAAAAACGTTTTTTATGAAAAAAAATTAAAAAAATCATTTTTATAAAAAAAGCGTTTTTAAAATAGTTAAAAAAATATTTTACGAAAAAACTAAAAAAATGTTTTTGAAAACGTTTTTTATGAAAAAAATATTTTTAGAAAAATTGAAAACGTTTTTAAAAAGGTTCAAAAAATACGTTTTTATGTAAAAAACTAAAAAAATGATTTTAGAAAGGTAAAAAAAACGTTTTAAAAAAAGTAGAAAATTTTTTTTATGAAAAAGCTTAAAAATTTTTTTTATTAGACTGAAAAGGTTAAACTAGTTCACTTAGAAATAAAATGACTAAAATGTCCCTATACTTAATAGAAAAAGTAAACAGGGTTTGTATTATGGACTGAAATGATTACAAAAAACAAATCTCTGGGGTTGATAAGTTAAAAGATTCGTTTTTAAACTAAAGTGTTAAATAGTTCAAACCAGAGGGGCCAAAACCGAAATTTACTCTTATTATTATTATTATTATTATTATTATTATTGGGTTTTCACCCTGTAGACGTCTTCTCTTCTTGATGATGTAACTCTAGGTACCCTCAATTCTGATGAAGTTTTATCAACATATCTGACCCTTGGACTCTCTCTGCTATCTTCAATGGCAGATGGCTTGCCACACACAACCCATGATCCACCAAACCTCAAATTCACTTCCAGGAGTCAAATTCTTTGTTCAATTTTACTAAGAACAGACAAAGAAAACAATTATTTTCTTTTTTTTTAAAGAAAATAATTAAAGAAACACCAGACATTATGAATCAAGAACATACAACCCCACAAAAACCCACAATTAAATATACACAAAAATCACGTCTGTTCATTGATACCCTAAAAAAATCTAAACTTTTGTACATAAACACAAACAAAATCATGAAATTTCACAGATTGCTCCTCCCAATGTCAACTGTGAACACATTCCAACAGCCAGAAAGCAGGTTGGAGCAAATTCAGGCGAAATTAGCTGAAATTATTTGCTAATAGAAAAAACCCAACTCATAAAGGTCGAAATTGTTGAAACCCAGTGATCAAGAAACAAAAAAGATGAAATTTTTACCTGAAAGTGAGGGTTGAATCAATGAAAACTGATATAGGGTTCGAAAAGCCCCGGATCTGGAGTTGCAGGATCTGTGGACAGATGGATAGAGAGGGTTTAATTCCTGAAAAACAGAAATGGAAAATTGAAATAAGAAGAAAAAGAAAATTAAAGAAAATGTGTATACATTTTCTTGTTTAGCATTTATATATTCTCACAGTTTGGCCAGCTTTTGGAAGCCTATTGTTACATCATTAGGAAGAGAAGTTAATGAAATTAGGGCTCACATCTCTAATATAAAGGCAACAAGGGTAAAACAGACTTTTGCTATGTAAATGGACGGATGTTTGATGGAGGGACGTAAAAAGAAAGAGAAACTAGTATCGGGGGTTAAAGTGCAATTTCTTTTAAAGAGGGTTGTAATATATCAGTGGGCCCAAACCACAGGGATGCAAATTACAGTTTACTCTTCTTATTATTTAGTTTGAAGTTTCTTTTTTATTAACATTATTTTTAACGTTGCGCCTACGTTTTTGTTTAAATTTTATTAACACTCAGTCTGACGCCCACTTCGAAGCCCAAATGTCTAAACTTAAACTGATAATGGGTCCAAATCAAGGCTTTTTTTAAACGTTCCGATATAAAAATATTTGAAAACGGAGTTTTATTCAAAATGAGTTTTTTTTGTATCGTAGCCTATATCGGGTGTCGCTATCGTTGTGGTAATGTGACGAACTGAACCTAATATGAGAGAATTAGACAACCTGACACCCGCCGCCAAGCACGGGTATTCAACTAGTTGCATTAAAAACTCAGTCACATGTGAAAGGAGATTTATTTTTTTAACAACAATTGCTACATGGACTAGGATAAATACACCAAACATGTATATTACGGGATTTGAAAATTGACCCTTTTAGTTATGTGATACACCACTTAACCACGAATATATCCTTTTAAGGACAATTTTAAAAGAGATAATATATGAATGTTAGGCATGATAAGAAAGGATAGCGTTACAAACATATTTTCACTAAAATAAATAAGATACGTGACAATATGATGATTCATTGATTCCCATCACGGATGAAAATGTGATGACTACGAAGCCCAATAAGACGCTTTCTACTTGAATTCGTTTTGATTTGTCATATAGGTCCCGAGAGAGGGAATAGGTCTGCTATTGAGTATCCAAAAGAGAGTATTAACCGAATTTGATTCAATGTTTTTAGAATTGGACCAAACATTGAACCGACCTTTTTAAAGGTCCATTGGTCGATCCGATTTGATCTGAATTAAGAACAGATAACGTCACAAAAAAAACAATATGTATATAAATACAAAATATAAAATATTTTTTGTTTTAATGTGAATTTGCAAAATTTAATATCATATGAAAGCTTAAATAAATAAAATATACAACTTGGAATACTAAATTGTTTAGAAATGAGATTTTAAAGAAAAAATAAATAAATAAAAAAATTTGAAATCGTGTCCGACCAGTAACCGGCCGGTTCAACTGAAAGCAGTTCAACTACACAGAACTCTTGTGTCTTCTTGACAAAAACTTTTGTGATCATCTTCTTTGTCTGAGTAATATGAGGAGTTAACCCACGCACACAAATCCACTTAATATTTTGAATTCCTATCCCTTGATTGTTTTTGGCGTTGGTTTCATGACGTTTGGTCTCACTTTGACCACCATAACCTTGACCTGACCTTGACTTTGAGGCTCCCTCCTAGAAAATTAGGAATTTGCAACCAAAATCTGTCACTGTCAATGACGGTCGCAGAATTAGCGACCGATTTGCCATCGGCTTGTAAAAGTCGCGACCGCGCATATTTGTCATCGAAGCAGCGGTTGCAAAACTTACGAATGGATTTTTTATTTAGGGAACCCACTTTATATCTAGGTTAGCCGTTTAACCCCCTTCTCTCCAAAGCAAGCCATGTCATCAGCTTTGTTCATCGTTCCTTTGATTTCACGTTGTTCTTCATTCACATTTGATTTCGAGTATTTGATTCTTTCGCTCCCTAATCGACGCAATGACTGCAACCGAAAAATCTCATCAATTCACTTCTTCGACCGGATTTGACTCTGTTGGCCACCCACCAAGAAAACTAGGTCTTACGAATTTCACGGCGAGGCCGCCTGAATACCGACGGAATACAACGTCAGGTTTGAAGCATTTCGCGCCAATTAAAGCATTGGAAGGTTAGAGAATGCCGTTATATATAGTCGACGTGGAAGTTAAATGTGCAGTTACGAATGATTCCGATGACTCGAATGGTAAAAACTAAAAACTCGTTGTAATAGTATCGTTTTTTTGTGAAATTTACAACTATCATAGTCAGATTCATCATTTATGTTGAATTCATTTTGAAACGTCGACAATTGGAAGCGGATCTACGAATTTTGTTTGGCATAAATGTTCAGTTGAGAAAATTGACGAGGAGTTGCTTGAGCAAAAAGGTTGTGTGATTTGGATTACTGGCCTCAGTGGTTCAGGTTAGGTCAAATTTATATTCCTTTGTTCATTAAATCAATACATTAGGGTTTAAATTAGGTCAAATTGTTATCCAAATGCTCACTGGGTTCAGATTAGGTCAAATTGTAATCCCAATGCTCATTAAGTAACATTTGGGTTCAGATTAGGTCAAATTACTTTAATCTTAGTTTTTTTTTTTATCTTAATATTCATATTTATCTTAGATCATCATGGAAACCAGACAAAAGAATATGATTTAAGATACTGTTAGCAGAACTGAAAGTATTTAGGGAGACACAAAGTTTTTGTGTTTCTTACTGATTAAATTATTTCAACAAGTGTTAGAAGTATAAAATTAGGAGTTTGGTATAATCTCTGTTACAATAGTCAAAAGAATACGATTTGAGATACTGTTAGTAGAATTGAAAGTACTTAGGAAGTTAGGGAGACATAGAAATTTGATTTTGTTTTAAATTTTTTGAATCTATTGTAGGAGATAATTGGATAGACTGAGGGAAGAAAAATTACAAAAAATTGAGGAATTTGTTGACCGGCGTTCGAAACCAGATCTTGTTCGTTCAATTGATGGTAACCCGACCTAATATCGATCTTTGAGAACCAACTGGCGCCTCGTAGTTGATAAAAAAGATCGTCTATTCTGGGCAGTGGGTATTTATTCTTAACTGTTCGTTTATTCAGCTCACGATAGTCAATGCACATGCGCATGCTGCCGTCTTTCTTCTTAACAAATAGTACCAGAGCGCCCCATAGTGAGATGCTCAGCCTGATAAATGCTTTCTCTGTGAGCTCTTCTAATTGAGACATTAATTCTTTCATTTCTGATGGAGCCAACCGGTAGGGTGCTTTGGCAACGGGCTGAGCTCCTTACAGTAAGTCGATTTGAAATTCTATTTCTCGATCGGGTGGCACGCCAGGTAGGTCCCCTCGGAACACTTCTGGAAAGTTGCACACCACGGGTACATCTTTGAGTTCTTTTTATTTATTCTATCGTTAATAACATACGCCAGATAAGCTGCGCAACCTCATGTAACTTTCGGCATTGATCATCGAGATGACGTTTGGCATCGTCCAATTCCAATCCCCATAAACCGTAATCGGACTGCCGTTAGTAGCTTTGAGTTGTATCATCTTTCGTTTACATATGATTCAAGCTTCGTTGGCAGCTAACCAATCCATGCCAAATACTACATCGAATCCTCCTAAGGCCGGAAGGAATAATCTAGAAGGAAACTTATGGCGCTCTATTTCTATTATGCAATCATTAGTTACTTGAATTACTGCTGAGTTTCTACCAACAGCAGTTTCTACGCTAAAGGCCTTTACTATAGTGTTGATCGTGCAGTCTAGTTTGCGACTAAAGTTATTTGATATAATGCTTTTACTAGCACCAGAATCAAATAAGATAGAAGCATGTTCATCATTAACTAGGAACATACCTGACACGACATCAGGGTTCCCCCTGGCTTCTTCTTCAGTTAAGGCATAGACTCGAGTCCTAGCCTTTGGTTGTTCCTTTTCCTTCTCTTTTTCCGAATCAAACTGTCCGGTTTTCCTGCAGTCTTTTGTCAGATGTCCAAAAATACCACATCCTTGGCCATTGACGTCCCTCAAACAATCTCGAGAATAATGCCATGCCTTCCCGCACCTAAAGCACATTGTGGAGCCAACTAGGCACTCGCCTTGGTGTTTCTTCAAAAATTTCTTACAAACCTCATATTCTTCTTTCCTTGGTTTCTTAACCTCGGCGGTGTAGTCTCCCTTTCCAGTGCCCCTAAACGGGTTCTCCCACTTCCTTTTTGGTGCTTCTGGAGCCGGGTCCTCATTAGCATAATCGTCATAAACGATTCCAGTCAGATTTACTACCGACTCGAAGGTCGAGGGTAGATTAGTTTTCACATGGACTCGGACCCTTTGAGGCAGGCCCTTAACATAATACTTGAACAGCCTCTCCTCAGTTTCCACCAGATGAGGTACCAGCTGAGCTAGCTCGTTGTACCTAGAAGTGTACTGGCGGTGAGTCATGTTGCCAGCTTTGAAATTCAGGATTCATTCTCCACCCTATCTATCTCATTTTATGGGCAGAACTTCTCGATCATCAGTACTTTAAGATCTTTCCAAGTCATCCTCTTAAGAGCATTCGGGGACTTAGATCTCTGGATGTTCCTCTACCAACTCAGTGCCTCGTTGGTGAATGAGTGAGCAACAATTTAACAGCCTGGTCAATTCGGCACTCACTTATGCTGATTACCCCGTTCATTATGTCAATCCATTCAAACGTATCTACCGAATCCTTTTTCCCGTCAAACTTAGGCGGGTCATAATCCTTAAAGTCTTTGTAAGTGCATCCCATAGTGGTCAGTCCCATATTTACTTCATTCCTATCACTGTCATAAACTTTCTCTCTTGGGTTTCCCTCCTCTTCCTCTTTGCTTTTCTTTAATGCTTTTGACAACAAGTCAGACAGTATGTCTTTCAGAGTTAGTACAACTTCACGGGCAATAGTATCCCTAACTTCGGGTTCCAGTTGTAGTGTTCCTTCATTGCCATCTCCTGGTGGAGTCACATTGGTTTCGTGAACACTTTCCTCACGTTCCACGTGCACACTTTCCTTACGTTCCACATGCACACTTTCCTCCTCATTACGTCTTCGGTTCAATGGTGGCCTACCGACTCGACCAGTACGACCGCCACGGCGTCCAGCTCCTCCTCTACCAGCCATAATTTCTAAGTTCGTGATAAGTAAAAGGGAATATACCAATGTCATTCCTTCAGATCATATTTTAGAACAGTAAAAGCAAGGTAAATTGTTAATTACAGTGACCGGTTTGTGATTAATAATATGCTTTGCTTTTCGGGTTCAAAACTCTTCACATCGGTGGTGAAATTTATATCTACGCTTTTTAAGTTAAGCCATTTATCCTAAGCGACAGACATTAACTTTACCACTTACTTACTGTGTGTTGGTGTTGGCGTTGGCTACCCGAACTGACATCCTTGTGTTGGTCCCATTATCAGCTTGTGTCCAGACATTTAGGGATGTCTGAATCTCTCAAACTATTGCTCTGATACCAACTTGTAAGGCCTCAAACCCGGGAGACCTCACTTGTTGGATTTACTAATAAACATAGTCATTAGACACTGAACTTTAATTAAAATATTTAAACTTAGCGGAAGCATACATTAAGTCAATTACATAACAACGGAAGTCTTAGCATAAAAGACACATTGTCTTAACACATAATCAAATAAAACGGGATGTTAATCTTGTGCCTGGTAGCCATCACACCTTCGCACGTCCCTTTTTCTTGCTACCTGAAGTGCATACTAAAAGTCAGCTAACGCTGGTGAGTTCTAGTTTAAAACAAGTAGGCATAAACTTAGTTTCTTATCATATTGCCATATATATAAATATATTTATATATATATATATATATATATATATTTATCATTTCAATTCTTTCCTTCATATATCATTCATATGTGATTACGTATATAAATACATACATGCTTATATTCATTTGAACATTCATTGGTCTTACACATCAGAGTAATCAGCCCGTCATTGATTACGTAAATCACAAAGACAAACATTGTGGTCTACCGTCGTAGTCCGCCATACTTACAACCATCCCGACAACTAGTGTTCGTCCGTCCTTCCTTTTATTCTTACAACCGTCCGACAACCTTCGTCCGTTCGTCATGACTTAAAACCGTCCTACCGTCGTAGTCCGTCCTATTCGCTCGTCTGCCCGAATATGCAGTTGTGCTTCGATTTACGGCATCCGTCCTACCGTAGTAGTCTGTATTTAGTCTACCTTTCTAGACTTTATCATACCGTCTGCATAATAGTCGCATGATCATCCATCTACCGTAGTAGCCGTCATCATCGTAACGTACTACCGAAGTAGTCCGTATTTCCGTCCATATTGTTTACATACATTCATAACATGCATTATATATAGATATAAAGCAAGATTTCATTATTCATAACATACTTCTCATGCTCATTCATCATGTATTGTCATATAACGTATAGTTATTTATAGCATTCATATCATTCATTTGTTTTCATGTAAACACTTCAGCTGGTCACATAGAACTCACCTGATGAGCGGTTCCTGAAGTATATTAGCTAGTCAGTGAGCGTCACTTCGGTGCTATGCCTTGTCGGGATGATGAGAGACGAAGTCCGAGCTTTTGAGCCGATTCCCGAGCTTTCTCTCTCTAACCCGTGACCTCTCTCTCTCTAAAACTTGCGCAGGAAGGTTAGACTTAGGAGATGGAGCTGGTCTCATCCTTTATATACTTGGGCTCCCATCGGCCCATTAGAAGCGAGGCCAAGCCCCTCCCCTTCCTTTCATGCTTTTTATTCGAATATCGAGTTAATTCCCGAGCTCGTCCTCATTTATTTATTTATTTTTTTTTATAAATTGGGATGTTACAAATGGTGAAGTCAACCGGTGAAGTTCAGGGTTGCTACCATAGGTAAAAGGTGGTTGGTAGGGGTTATAGTTACTACTAATATGTAGAGTTGATACATATATTGAATCAAGGTTGGCTTCGGTTGAAAATTAATTACTACCGAAGTGTAACAATACTACATGCTCTAGATTTGACATTCTAGATGCAAAAACCATTGCCTAGCGGGCTTGGTGGAGGCCCCTTAGGACCTAGCAAAACGTCCAGAATTCCAAGAGCTAGAGACTGCTCGAGTCCATTGTCCATTAAGTTTCATGTTTTGAATATACTAATGACTACTGAGTTCCGATACTTGGATGTGCCTTATCGAAATATCCTGCTCGTTCTTGTAATACAATCGAATGATCATCGAAAAAAAACAATTTTCCTTCTGACCGTCTTCTCCAGGAGTAGGTAAACTAGCTTTATTGTGCGTATCACAACACGTAGATAATTGATCGTGTTGACTTTGACCTACAAGGTATCAATCTCCACTCCACACATTGTCTAGTTTGGGACGTCAATCAAGAAACTAGGGCCCACGTCTTCTTTGATTGCGAGAAACCTGTCGCAAACAGTATTGCAACATCTTTGAGTTTGCGACGGTTTTGTTGAGCGAAACTCCTTAGTTTCGCTTATCTTAGTCCAGCGAAACTAGTGAGTTTTGCTGGTTAGTTAATTTTGCTTGTTTAGTTAGTTTCACTTGTTAGCTTCTAGTATATAAACATTTTTGTAATCATTATTTGAGTTGTCAATCAAAATAATTTTCCCCCAATTATTTCTCTCTTAACTTACTTTGTCATTTCACTATCACAATATGGTATCAGAGCATTTTTAATCGATTGTGTGATCTCATGTTCTTCTTCCGCATTCATTAACGAGTTTTCCACCTGAATCTTCTTGATTTCACAGGTTTCTTGTCTTGTTTTCTCCACTTCTTGTATTTTTCATATTTTTTGGGTCATTTTGCTCTTTATTCTCTCCATTTCACCTTAAAATCGATCGTTTATGTTGTTATTTGGGGTTCTGATCATTCGTACCGGTGGAATTCTTCATTTTCGATCTATTTTGAGCGATCTGATGATTTCTGGACTTGAAACTTCTAGTTTGGGGTTTTGAGTTTGTTCACGAAAGACTGTTCTTTTTCAGTTCAGGCGAAACAGTTTTTGAGTTCGACGAGTTCGTATAATAATAATAGTATTATTATTATGTTGAAATATACTTTTAAACGAAAGGAACTCGTTGGAGAATGATTAATAATAGCAAGATTTATTTGGGTGTTATAATACCAAATTTTGATCAAGTTCGGTTCTATACGCGTTAACACCCGAGTCAAGCGGTTTCGCGAAATAATAATTTAAATTCAACAGAATAAATATATTTACGAGACGCAAGGACTCGAGGGAAAATAATAAATTATAATAAGTTATTTTTGGGTAAAATAACGCCTCTATTTTTTTATCGGGTTCGTTTAAACCGAAAAACCGACACGCGATTGGAGACCACGGGGGCTATAAATACCCCATCTTCAACCCACTTTCTCATTTTGTAAATTAGAGAGAGAAGTTAGAGAGAGAGGACAGAGAATTCACGTGGTGGTCCGGTGGTGGTCCGACGGCGGCAGACGGCGGCCCGCAGTGGTCCGGCGGTGGCCGAAGGTGGCCAGAGATGCGGTTTTTCACCTGGAACCATTTATCGATGCTACGAACGCAATGGTAAGCTCAGATTTGTCTGAATCCTTGCTTAAATTTGTTAAAAAGGTCAAAATTGAATCTGTCCAGAATGTTGTTGCATGCACAGTCTCAAAGATCGGACGATCCCCGGAAATTCGACTGTTAGAAATGCATGAATTTTGGATATAGTGTTGTGAACACATAGACACACAATCTACTGGAGGAATTTTTCTACCAGATCTCTCTAGGTATGCTTTTCATACCCTTGAATGCGACTGATCAGATTTTCGGATTTGAAAAACTAGGTCTCAAAGAATCGTCGACCCCGGAGATCCAACCGTTGGATCGTGACGATTTTTGGATAGTAGTTTTATAACACATGTATGAATGTTTGCACTAAAAGAAATTTCGATCAAATGTTGGGAAGTATATATTTGAATACGAACAGATTTTAACAGTTTTTGGGATTGAAAACAGGAAATTGATTGGGTTGCATGGCCATCGAAACGACATTGCATGTCAATTTTGAGCATGTGGAAATGCTCGGGAGATAAAAACGATCCTAATGGTGTTTTTGGTTCGTATTGCATGTGAAGTACGGGAGGTTCCGCGTACCCGAACCATTTATACGGAAGGTATAAACTTTACCCGTTAATGGACTTTATCTTTTACATCCTAATAAACGTTTCTCTGTTACAGTTGATTACTTTTCTCACTGTAATTATGTTGTTTTTTGAAACTTTGGCATAATAGACTTAGGCATTTTCCATTGTACAAACTTAAGGAAGTGAATGTTATTAATGATGCCCATGATTGTTCTCTTAATCATTTTTGTATTCGCCCTCAGGCTAGCCAACATAAACCTCCTTTTGCTACTAGTAGTAGAACTACTTCACACGTTTGATATTATTCATATTGATACGTGGTTACCGTATCGTTCTACCACATATGATGGCTATAAATATTTTCTCACCTTTGTTGATGATTTTGCTCGGACAACATGGACCATCTTTTGACAACTAAAGGCAATACCTTTAATATCCTTCAAGGATTCATTGAGATGGTTGAGACTCAATTCAATACTAAAGGCAAGTGTGTTCGGTCTGACAATGCTTATGAGCTTGGTTCGGTGTTCATCATACCGAGTATTTTAAACAGAAAGACATTATTCATCAAACTACTTGTCTTGGTGTTTCTCAATAGAATGAGGTTGTAGAACAGAAACAAAAGCATCTTCTTGAAACTGCACGAGCTCTTATGTTTCAGTCAAAGTTGCCTATTACGTTTTGGGGTGATTGTGTTCTTACTGCCACTCACTTGATTAATATTTTTCCCACACGGGTTCTCGAGGGAAAGTCTCATTCAGAGATGCTTTTCAGTAAAACTCCATAATACACTCATTCGGTAAAGATAAATTCCAGCCTCAGGCTCAAGCTTGTATCTTTATTGGTATCCCTTTGGAAATAAAGTTTACAAGCTTTATAATCTTGACACTCGACAAGTTTTTGTTTCTCAGGATGTGACTTTTATTGAGCACATTTTTCCTTCTTTGCACTCTTTTGATCCTTCTTTGTTTTCTTCTCTTAATGACATGTTTGAGGAGACAGATCCCGCTGTTGTTTCTTCATCTTCTTTGGTTGTTCCTTCCACTCCTTCGGTTGCTCTTGAAGTTGATTCCGCTCCTTATTCGGTTTCTCCTGTTCCTCCTCCTGCAGAGCTCAGTAGATCTTCTCGAAGTTGAAGTCACTTAATTTTAAAAATAAAATTAGGTTTATAAAAATATTTTGCAACAATAAAATCATATTAATTTTTTTTTTGAACGACGAACATTGAATGTTGTGACGTCGCACCCCCGTCACATGGGAGAGCCTCGTCCAACTCCGGCCAATATGTTATCTTAACCGGGCCCACTTGGCGTCAGAGTTGAAGAGCATCCAAGGAAAAATCCGACCCAATACGGTCCCTTCCGGGCTTGAAGGAGAGCCGAGGCTCGAACCCTGGATCGGCGTGGGTAAAGCTCAGGTGCATCAGTCTAAGAGCTATGCCTCATTTGTATGCCGTAGAAACTAATATGGAGGGCAGGGATTGAACCTGGATCACAAGGAACACCAAGTCTCTCCCTTATCACTCCACCACTAGCCCATTAACATAAAATAATTTTAGTACTTGAGTGATTTCTACTACTAAGAAAAAAAATATGAATTATTATTGAGTGAAATATTCAGTAAAAATAAATAAACTCATCAAAGGAATATTTGTCTTTTGCTTGCCAACTTGTTTATTAGTATCTTTTTCATTATCATTAAATAAATAACCTTACCATCAGAATCTTTATTCCGATTACACATACTACTAGAAAACCGGGTAAGATCCGTTCGTTAAAATCAGTCGTAATTTCGGTCGCAATATACCATTACCCACAGAGGCATATGTGACGGCAATTTCAGTCGTAAATGGGTATTTGCGACCGTTTGTGACCGAAAAGGCTATAACAATTGCCCAGTTTTCTAGTAACGACCAATTCTTTTATCGAGATTTTACGGTAAACCAATATAATAACTATATGAAATCAAACTGTCTTCAATCCAATAAAACCATAATACCCATAATACACCCAATTCGATAATAGGAAATCCAATTAAGCAAATAAAAATAAGATGTTTATATAAAATTTAATGAGCAGAAGATGGTAAGGAAATGCTCTTCAAGAAATGAGCAAATACTGTAAGAGCGAGCCTTGGGCGATCCATTGGAACCTCATGACCTGCCCCCTTCACCGTCAAATATGTCATCCCCTCGTATACTTGGCTCCATCCACCAACCTGTACCCCGTTTTCAATCATAATTAGATGTGTTTATAATGACAAAAAAAAAGATAATATAATTTATAAAATAGTATACTTTTTTGCTCAACTTTTAGGCCTTTTATCTTAAAAAATTACCAAAAAAAAAAAATTGTAACAAACTTCAAATTCTATAGATCTACTTTTAGTGTTTTCTATTTTAATTAAGGTACCAAACATTCAAATTTTTTTATGTTGACGTTGATCGATAAGTGTTGCAAAAAATGGCCAATTTTTGCATCTATATTAAACTTATAGTTAACCCAATATTAGTCCAAGTGAAGTTAGCTACCTTAAATTAGAAAAAAAGTTAAGTTTAGATTACATCCACTACAACAGAAACAAGTATTTGGGAAAATGGGACAGCCAAAACCATCACATATCCTTTGCGACGGCCTAAAAACCGTCGAAAACTATTTGCAACGGGTTTTGTGACGTTAATTTGGCCTTGATAAGAAAACTATTTAATTTGCAACACCGTATTTTATGTGAAACCTTAAATTATTTATTTTTTAATTTTTGCTGACCTGAATTTTCAATCGCTTTACGACCGAATAATTTTTTATGTTAAATCTATTTCATTTTTCACAAATTTAGGACTGAATTTAAATAGTCGACGACTGCTGAATTTTTTGTTATTTTAAATCTATTTATTTTTCCCAAATTTGCGATTGTTTTGAAACCGAATCAAAACGGTCGCAAAGTTTGTGACTGTTTCAGTTTTGGTCGTTAGTTTTGTGACCATTCTGAGTTTATTGCAGTGGTATTAGTGACGGCTCTATTCCGTCGCAAATGAGATGTCACTAATTTTTCTTCTTTACCTAGTAGTGCTCAAATGAGAAACTTCATAAAGTTTCTTATATTTTTTGTTAACTATTTTCGTCTTTTAACCGTTTATTTATGTTACACTCGAAAATTACGTGGTGCATAAGTAAATAAAGAGAACGCAAAATTGCATAAATTTGATTTTGAAGTAAATGTTAGAATAATTTAAAAAATAAGCGAAAAAGACTGTTTGTATACCTTTTCCTCGTCATACCAGGCATGCCAGTCCGCTAGGGTGTTCAATTTCAAAGCTTTGATAGAGTAACGGGTACCCGTCAATGGCAGCACAGCATCAGTGTCACCACTGTTTTATTCCCATTGTTTCAAACGCACAAAAGAATTAGACCAACTGCTAACATTTATATAAAAATAACATAATGTCTATATTGTCTTCATTACTTCAAATTCATCATGTAGCATGAAAATGATGGTAAATTACCTAAATACCCATATGCGAATGCCGGCCTTGATGAGTTCCTTGAAAATTGGAAGCATTGTTTGGGGCGAATCCGTCCAACTTCCCCTAACGATATCGCTGTTATCGAAATGAAACTCATTTAAATAACAATTATGTGTAATAGGGCGCTCATCCAGAAATTAGAGTTACGGTGCCCATTCAAGGATTAAATCGATATAACTCAAACGATAAAAGAACAAAAACGAAGAAGAGGATTGGATAACTCAAAATATTATTACTGAGAGGAAATATACTCAAAAACATTTATTACATCTCACTTGATAAACCCTAACGTAACATTTATTTATAAAGGTAACATTTATTTATAAAGCTAACACAAACATTGCTAACAAGAAACCTAATAATCCTAACTTGGTCATTAAGTAAACAATTAAAAACACTTAACTCACGGGTTGGGCCTGTTTCTTAGGCTAGATAACAATTGAGCCAACAATCACCCCCCCAACTGTTGTATCCGAATCACCTCCTAACTTCCGATTTGAAATAGGTGTGTCATCAACTTCATTCTTGTCATCTTTGTCTTGATTCTCTCGAGTCACTTCTTGATCTCTTGCGGTGTTCTTTGGTCTCCACTAGCTTGAATAAACATCTGCTTCTTATGATCACTACACGTATTCCTTGGGATTCAATGTTTTGCTTGACTTCACCTTTAAATTCTTGAACTTTCTTTCTTGGACTTTGAACTTTAGAACTTGGATCTTTGATTGTAATCTAACTCATACTTGGCTTATCATCTTTCAGTCCAACTCTTTGAAGTTCTCGACCTGCAAAATTCTTCATTCCAATGCTAGCTAATGTACCGAGAGTTTCTATCTTGATGCTAATCTTGTACAATCGGTTCTTGGTGCTTGTCACCTTCATTAAAAGCTTACCCGTATCATCATGGATGGTTAGCAAATCGCGTTTCCTATGAATGTCATCGAACTTTCGTTGCTTGATCAAGACTTATGATATTGCTTTTGAAGGTTGGGGATGTAGTAAACATTGGTCAACAGGTATTGCTCCCCCTTTTTTCCTTAAGTTAAAACCGACCCCTTTCCCCGAATGTCAATACAAGATCCGTCTTCGGATTTTATCTTTCCTGTTACTCGTTCTTCAAGTTCATAAAAATAATCACGATTACCCATCATGTGATTCGATGCGCCATTGTCAAGATACCAAGTGTCTTTCTCCATTGGCTCGGTCTAAAAGCGTCTTGGTATTTTTTTCTTCAACGAGGAAAACCGTATCTTGATCACATCTTATCATAAACAAAGATGGATCAACATCCTTGACTTCGGCCAAGTTTGCCTCTTTCTGTTTCTCCTCTTTCTTCATGCGCTCCGGACACACAGACGTGAAGTGACCTAGCTTATCACAACGATAACACTAAATATGTGGTTTATCCTTCTGTCCCCTTTGACGATCGTTGAATCTCCTTCGACCCGTCTGATTTGACCCAAGATCTTAACCTTCTCGGTTTTCACTACTATCTTGGTCCTCATCATCGCGTTCTTGACATCTTCCTCAGTCTCTACGTTTTCTTTTATAAGAACTACGATAATTATTAGTAAAGGACTCGTTTTTAGTAAACATTAGGTTACGTTGGTTTTCGGGTTCAGTCTCCTCGTCTCTTATACGCTCCTCGTATGCCTTTAAACGTCCCACAACATCTTCAAACCCAACGGTTTTCAAATCAATAGTCCGTTCGAACGAGGCTACCATATGAAGGAAACACTTTGGTAACCCATTAAGAAACTTCTTCACTAACTGTGTTTCGTCAAACGTAGACGCTAGCGATGCCACCTTAGAAGAGATTCGTGATAACTTGCTCGCGAAGAACATCATCCTCAAAGCATCAAACTCCGATATTAGGGTTTGAAGCCTCGCTTCACGTACCTGTTCGGCGCCTAGATGATGGGTCTTAATGGCTTCCCACATCTCCTTAGCCGAACTAGGATTGCCAACATGCAAAATCTGCTCCTCGTGTATCGATTGAAACAAGAGTACAATCTCCATATTACCCTTATTCTTATCCACACCCGTTCTCGGTTCATTGGCATCTTACACACCATACACCATAAAAATTACTCGGACCCGCATCGCCCAAATCGTGTAGTTAATAGAAGTCAACATCGAACATTGGAGCGTTGACGTGTTGCTATTAGAACTAAACTTCGTGGGTTCAGATTTATCCCCAATTAGGTCTGACTGTTCTTTGGTTGGTATAATCGGATCCGCTTGATCCAACCCTAGCTTGGCTGGAGTGGATTTGCGAAACGATCGATACTTATCAGCCCTTCTAATGTCGATCGAACCTTGATCAGACTTCTCCTTGTTGATCACGTCTTTTGGAACGACCACAGCCTTGGAACAACCTCAACTTTGACTAGTAAAAAACAGGTTGGAAGGATGTAACGGTTTGACTCTGATACCAATTCAACGATTGAATCGGTATAACTCAAACGATAAAAGAACATAAATGAAGACGAGTATTGGATAACTCACAATATTATTACTCATATGAAATATAACTCAAAAACCTCTATTACAACTCTCTTGATGAAACCTTAATCCGGTAACATCTATTTATAATGCTAACTCAAACTTTGCTAACAAAAAAGCTAATAACCCTAACTTGGTCATTAAGTAAATTATTAAAACCCCTTAACTCACGGGTTGGGCACGTTTCTTGGGCCAGAAAACAATTGAACCAACACCTATGAGTAATGGTCCAAAAGGTCTCGACGAGCTGGATGCGGTTTCGCCTAATTTCCGGACCCGGAATCTGTGATTTAGAGCCGTAAGCAATGTTTTCAGAACCAAACCGATCGAGAACCAGTCCGCTTATGCCTATTTGGGTCGTTTCCATTTGAATCAGGGTGGTCGGAATGGATTTTAAGTTTTTTCTCTTCTAAATCTCATTTTCTGATTAATCTAATTTTCTACTATCCATATTTTATTTATTCAAGTCTTCAAATTTTATTAAAATTGTAAATGAATACCAAATCATATAGTTTTTTCATATTTTGTTTTAGATTAGATAATAGTTTTGAGTTTTCTATTGTTTATGACGTCATATGGTTCGACTTGTCCAACGAGTGGATCCTTAAGAAAGCCGCTCGTGTCAATTGCTAATTCAACGATAACACGATTATTCACTTATTTGTTTTGAGTATCACGTACCTGCATGTGATCCAAGGATAAGGCAATCGTGTAACATTAGCATGAAATGCCTTTTGTACGTCAGGCCGATTCATGTACATTTTTGTATACTTTATAATGCAATTATTGTTCCCTCTGAACATCCAAGGCTGCAACCAAAGAACAAACCTAAATCAATAACATTTTAAAAGAAACTTGGTAACTTGTAATGCAAGAAAGTGTTACCAAAGGTAGTGTGGTGCCCAATTCATGACAAGGGGGGTCGTAAATGCCATAAAAGTTGATGTCACCGAATTCGGAATAAGCTCTTAGCAAATATTTATAACAGTCTCCACTCGGGAACAAGAAAGAGTCGTATGGGCACGACTCGTTTAGTATTTGATAGGTGGTGTCCGATATTAGGCCATGGTTCCACCAGAACTCAAATGTCCCGATGTTATCGTAGTAATCGTCGAGTAACGGGTTCCCCAACTAGTATAAGAATGTTTGGAAATTAAAATTTTAATAGTTCAAAATAAAAAATAAATGGTTCTTTAAGTTAAGCATGGATTGCTTGAGTAGCAAGTAATAAAGATAACTAATTGCCTACCAAGAAACCTTTGAAGTTGATTTCAGGATTCTTGACACCTTTGTTTAATCTGACTATGATCTGAGATAGTTGAGGAACATAATGACCTGAAATTTTAACAAGTTTATTACTACAATTTCATAATCTGTTATCTTCTCCCTCTAGTACAAGCATTAGTCTAAAGTATGTATACCGAATAGGTTAGAATTTTAATACATACCTGCATAACTTTCGCCGGCGATGTAAAATGGCCGATGTTTATATTGAGGAAATCTAAGAAGCCATTTAACAAGAAATGCATAGGCATCTTTCGCTGCAAGAGTGTCACAGTTCACACAAATTTAGTCGAAGATCCATCACAAAATAACTATTTAATTTGTGTGAATAAAGGTGTGTTTTCACGTAGATATACTCAAGATCATTTAAAAGTTAGAGCAAGAACCTGTTCTCTGATCTCCCGTGACTTGATCAAAAGAAGTATTCGTATACGAAAAACCAACCCCGGCTGGCGAATCAATGAAAAGCAAGTTTGCCTCTGCTTTAAACCACAATTATAAGTTTTAGAGTACAAAAAAATGATGTGATCAAAAGCATATGTAATATGTGGTTAGAAAATTGCCTTTGTTCCAATCATATGGATTTAAGGAAAGAGTTTTCCCATCAGGATTGACCCGAAAGGGTCCCACTTCCTCGAACGCACCATAGGCTATCGAGGAGCACCCTGGCCCGCCATTGAGCCAAAGCACAAGAGGTTTAGAAGACGCAGGGCCATTACTGGCCTCGGTCAACCAATAGAAAAGGGCCCGTCCTAGCTTTTTATCCACCGTGACATATCCTGAATACTGATTAAATGTGACATTTTTCGGTTGCCCGGGCAAGTTGCGGATCTTGTCGCTGAGACGTTGATATCGATGTTGGCGGCTAGCTGCTGCAGTAGCTGCGGTGGTGGAGCGGAGGAGGGTGATAAAAGCTGACACAAAAATAAAAATAAGGGAATAATTGTGACCTTTCATCACTGCTCAAAAGCCTCGGCGTGCATGTGTTAGGGGTTTTGTGAAATTATATGTTGAATGGTATTTACAATTAGAGTGTAGCTTAAGACATAATGTGAGTTTGCTTAAAACAAAATTTAACCTTTCTATCTAATATATATAATTCGAAATTTTTGTTCGTTTATTTTTTAACTTTCGTAAATATTAAAAAGTACTAAAATTCAAAAAAGGCTTCTAGAAGCTATAGTGTCGGCTATGGCGACGATGCTTGTAGCGACGAGATATGAGAACTATTCGTACAAGTTTGTAGCCACAAAACCTATAGGAACGATTTCTCGTCACTATATCTCTAAAAAGCCTATAGCGACGATTTCTCGTCACTATAGGCTAGAAAAAAATCATCGCTATAAGTTCTTATAGTGTCGCGTCTAGTCTTCTATGTAACTATTTATATGCTTATATATATAATATAAACTTAAAAATTGTCATTTTTAAAATGAAAATCATAATAGGTTGGAGGAAAATACAATTTTTTTATTTTTTTTTCTTTTTGTAATAACTATAGTAAGTAGCATTATTTATTTAGTTATTCCACCAATCACATTGTGAATCTGGTCAAATTTTGCTGGATTAAAACGTATATAATACTGATACATAATCAAATCCCGTAACAAAATAAAATCAACCTTTTGAAGAAGCATAGAATATTATAAAAATAATAAAATACAGATCTCGAGAAAAAGAAAATGGACACTAGGCCTGGCACAGGATCCCACCTTCTTTGACCATATTTAATTTATGTGCATAAAATGTAAATGTTACTTGCAAGTAATGGAAAAAATAATCATTTATATACACTTTATAACATTTATTCTTCTTGAATATATATTAACTTTTAAAATCAACAGTATTTTGTTTGATATGATTTTATCATTTGATTAAGAACTACATGTTCATCGTTTTTGGATCGAGATACATTAGTTATTAGTTTATCATCTGATTATTAATTTGTCATTATTATCATCTAGTTACTTAGATTCATATATCAACTAGATTTGGTTCGGTTTGTTAGCTTCAGATCCGATGCCTATACACATCATGTAATCGGTTTCAATTAATATGAAAATTTAATACCAAAAAACTATTTCATTTAGATTTCATTTTGTTCATTATATCAGAGCACCCAACTCGAAGTCTTGAACCATGGTAGAAGCTCTTGGCAACTGACAACTGATTATCAGTATGTCAGCCATAAAGCCAACACTCAACCAAACGACAACGTACGACCAACACACAAACTTGGCCAATATTACCAGTTTCTATAAAACATGTTTTAATATGTGGTTCTTATTTATCTAATTATTAAATGATCAAATATAATTACTTATTTATTTAATAACCTATGACTAGTAATTGGTTGATGGACATAATTACTCTTATTGGTCCATTAATGGGTTTCCCCTTGGGTGTACATATAAATAGAGAGTTAATTAAAGGGAATTGACGAATGATTATTCAATTACCATCGCCACTAAATCGTCTCTCTCTCTCTCTCCAAAACCGTGAGCTCTCACGATCTCACCTAATACCATCATAACCGTACACCCTAAACGGGAACCCGATCCATATCCATATCAGAGATCATGATGTTTTCCATATCATCGGTGAACTTAGCAGGTATGATTTATTATTGTTTTCCATTATTTAGTCACAACAACTGATCAACATGTGGTATCAGAGCAGATGTTGATTAATCATTTCTTCTTTCTTTCCCTAAACTGGAATTAAAATCGGAGAACAGATGTTCTGTTAAAACCATAAGAAAATCGTTTTTATTTAAGTTACGGTTTTCTGTTTTATTAATATATCACGTTTTTTTTTGCTCTCCTAAATCGAGATCCATTAAATTTTTGAAATTTGTTAAGTATTAATGTTCAAGATTTCGATTCTAGGTTTTTTATCTGATATTATTGAAGAACAGTTTATCTGATGTTCATAAGCTGTTCTTCGTGTTCATCATTAGATTCGATGAAAATCCCCTTAATTTGGGATGAATAATGATTTTGATTGTGTTTTTTCCTAAAATCTTGTAACTTTCTCTCCAAGATTTCGATTTAAAATATTATTTTAAATAAAGAAACTTGGATACACTTAACAACTTAAAAGATTTTTGAAATTTAAAATACAATCAAATCCCTTAATTTTCACACTGCCTTAGCAGGTTAAACTTCACATTTTTGACTCCTGCCCAAAAGTGATGTGTCACATTTGGTTTTCGCGAAGCTAATTATGTGCATACTAAACAAATGTTTCACTTCTGCTCAAAGGTGATGTATTACATTCTTACTACACATACTCAATATTAAATTGTTCCTAATACTAAACAAATGTTTCACTTCTGCCCAAAGGTGATGTGTTAAATTATTTAAATAGAACCTAATTAATCTTTTATTTTGGTGATTATAATAGATATTTATCACAGCTTCATTAATATAATGGTCCTTATTTCCGCATACCTTAGTTTAGGTTACCCCATAGGTAATCTAAGTTCTTCTTTAGCAATTAGTATCTTAATTTTTCTCGTATAAAATCCACTACAACCCCTAACTTGGGAATTAAAACTTTGAATGGTACGAACTTCTCTGCTTGGAAAGATTCACTGATGTTGTCTCTCGGCATGATGGAATTCGATCACGCACTCGACAAGCCTGCACCTGCTGATCTTACTGACAAAAGCACTCATCAGGACATTATAAAGCATGAGAAATGGATGAGGTGTAACCGCATGGCTCTTATCCTAATGAAGAACTCCATCAGTCTGATCAGAGGAGCTATACCTAATTCTAAAGACACCAAGACTTATCTAGCTTCTATGGAGGATCAATTCAAGGGAACTTCTAAGGCGCATGCTAGCACTCTAATTATGATGCTGGTGACTACAAAGTATGACGGGATCAGCGGTATTCGTGAGCACATCATGATGATGAATGACATGTCCCGTAAACTCAAGGGCTTAGACATGGAGATCAGTGACGGTTTCCTAGTGCACTTTATCATGACCTTTCTTCCTAAATCTTTTGAAGCTTTCAAAATCAACTATAACACACAGAAAGACAAGTGGACGATAAGTGAGTTGATTGCAATGTGCGTCCAAGAAGAAGAGCGTCTGAATCTAGAGAGATCGGATGTTGCTTACCTCATGTCCGCCGATTCAAAGAAGAGGAAGGGAAATTTTCGTAAGAAGGAATCTTCTAAGGTCCAGAAACAAGATGCAAATGGTGCTTCCAGCTCTAAGAATTTCAAAGGGAAGTCTCATTGCAAGTTCTGCCACAAGGCTGGACATAGGCAGCAAGAGAGGTAATCATCTTTATATGATACCTGAGTCCTATAATTTAAATGTTCAACTAATACATGGTAGTTTAATTCTGGTTCTATGGTTCATGTAACCAACTCCTTACATGGATTCCTTACAATCCAGAAGCTGGAAAGAAACCTAAGAACACTTAAGATGGGGAATGGAGAAGAACTAGTTGTCAAAGATGTGGGAACCTTAGAATTAATAATGAAAACTGGTTTATGCATTAAACTTTATGATACCTTATATATTCCTGAGATTACTCTTAATATAGTATCAGGACCAAAGTTAGACACTGACGGTTTTGATTGTTCTCATGGTCATGGCAAACTTTCTATTATGTTAAATTCTCAAGTGTTTGGATATGGTTATCTGGATGATGGTCTCTATAGATTAGAACTAGATAATGAATCTTCCAAGTCTTTGTTATCATATAATATCAATGAAAACTCAACAAAGACTAAACGAAAGCAAGACTTAGAAGCTTCATCCATGTTGTGGCATTAACGCTTAGGCCACATTTAACGAGATCGCTTATCTCGACTCGGGGAAGGATGAAGTATTACCATCTCTCGATAGAGGTGCACAAACTGGATTTTTTTGGGATCCGGACCTGATCCGTCAAACTTGGTCAACAACCGGACACATTGGAACCGGTTCTGGATCGGATCCGGTTAAGGGAGTGGAGAGTTGGAACCTATTGGGACCGGACCGGATATTTGAAACCGGACCGGACAAAAAAAACTGGTTCCACCGGATTTAAAAAAAATATTTTTTTAAAAAATTAACAAAGATACACTATAAAATACATGTTTTATTTATTTTTTATATTTTTTTAAGTGATTTAACAATAGTTCGTACAAAAAAATTACAAAAAACATAATTGAATCACAAAATATATATTATTTGTTATGACTCGTTATTCGTCGTCTACTCGTCTTAGTCTTCGTATTACATCGGTTTTCAATCTTCTTCGCTTGAGATACGTTGGGCTTCATCATAAGCTTGTTCTTCGTCAGAAAGTGGATTCGCCGCCCCTTGTTCTACTTCGAATTCATGTATTTCTTGTTCAATGTCAAGCTCGCCTTCTAGTTTTGAAACATGTTGTACACGTTTGGCGGCATCCAAATGGTCCTTAAAGCAAATGCACATCTCCATAGATTCCGGTGTAAGCCTCGTTCTTCGAATAGATAAAACCCTGCCACTAAGAGAAAAAGCAGATTCTGAAGCTACCGTGGAAGCTTGGACGGTTAGTAGGTCACGGGCGATTGCGGCTAGAACGGGATATTGGGATTCCCTTCCTTGCCACCGACTCAAGATATCAAAGTTTTCAAACTCTTCGGATCTTAGAGTTGAAATAAAGTCGGTTTCTTGATATCTCCCAAGCTCACTACTTGGTGTGCTTCTACGAGCTCGTTTAGTATTTTCGTTTCTTAAAGTGTTAAATAAGTTTAGCATCGGGTTCCTTGAACTACTAGAACTTGAACCCGAACCCATTGATTCACGTATGTTTGATGGATCACCACTTCCACCATATTTGCGTAAATAATAATCAAACATAATATTAAAAGCCGAATTGAAATCCCTTATTGCCTTTGATTTAAAATTTGGGTCTTCCTCGAACATATTTAAATCGTTCGATATTGATCCAATTATTGTTTCAACACCGGTTATATTAATCGTTGGGTTTAAGGCGGCCGAACATGTAACAACGACCAGCATTTCTGAAAAATATTTTTTAAATTTAGCTTTCATAGGTGTTACCATTTTTTCAAAATAGTGCCGTGATATTCAAACTCTTTTAATTTATTACATATTAAGTATAATTGTTGAATTATTAGCGAAGACGTGGGATAATAAACCCCCGATAAACATGTAGTTGCATTTTTAAAAACCTCAAGCAAATTAGTTAATTTCACGATCATATCCCAACTTATATTATCAAATTTTTGTGAACAACGTTTCTTTTGGAAAAGTTCATCATGTAAATGTTTTAAAGTAACTTTTTGCCTTAAGGCCGATTCAAACATTTTCCATGTCGAGTTCCATCTAGTAGGTACGTCCCAATTTGGACCTAAAAAGATGGAATCCGTTTGTTGGCACAAGTTTCTATAGTTTATATATCCTTTTTTGCTTGTGCTAAAAACTTACCGTATCATCATTTTAAAATTTTCTTTCACTTCTCTTATTTCTTGGACGTTTAGACCATCTTGCACAACTAAGTTAATGATGTGTGCAACACATCGACTATAAAAGAAAACACCGTTACAAGGCGGTTCATATTTTATTTTTAATTTTTTCACCGCGTTTGTGTTATTTGAAGCGTTATCAAAAGATATTGAAAATATTTTTGGTTGAATTTTATAAGTTTGAATTACCGAGTCTAAAATATAAAATAAGTTTTCACCGGTATGTGGATATCCAAAATAATCAAACGCAATCGTACGCTTTATCATTTGCCACGACTCGGGTTGAACCTAATGTGCGGTAAAGCAAAGGTACGATTCGGGTAAACCATGTGGAGCGGACCAAACGTCCGTTGTTAAGTTAATGCCGGTATTTAAATTTTCAAAACCTAAAATTAATTCTTTTTTAGCTCTTTTCCACATTTTAAACAATCTCTTCTCAAAGTAGAACGACTTACATTTGTGTAACTCGGTTGAAGCGTCTCTTGTATCATCCTCGTCAAGCGCGGATTATCAAAGTGATCAAAAGGCAAGCCTTCTTGAATGAAGAAATGTGTCATTCCCTCACGAACCCTCTCGACATTGTATTGCCAAACTCCTCCATCCCTACCAATTTGAGTTTGATCTTCACCTTGAGTGTGTTTTGCGTGACTACCAATATGTTTCCTCAAAGTGCTATTTCCTGCAGCACCCAAAACCTTACCACAACGTTTGCAACAAGCCTTTTGCAGACCGTTCGACATTTCACATAAATCGAAATAAGCTCATATCTCTTGGTTTCGGGAGCAACGAAGTACTGTCACCACCGTGGCATCGCTAGTAGGACCACCAACCGAATTTTGAGTGCTTGCGGAAGCCATGAAAGCGTTTTTTTTTTTGCATAAAAGTGAGCTTTTTTTGCGTTTTGAGAGCCTTTTTGAGTTTTGAGAGCTAGAATGCTGTGGTGAACTAACCCATACCCCCAATACCTATTTATACTAAGTTTCAAGTCTCAAAAACCTCAAAAACCCAAAAAAAAAAGGTAGTTAACGGCTATATAGCCGTTTTTTTCAGCCCAACGGCTTGAAGTGGTTAGAACCGGTTTTTTTTGTCTGATTTTTGTCCAGACCTTTTTTGTCCGATTTTTGTCTGATTTTTGTCCGGTCCACTGAAAACCACGTAACCGGTTCTGGATCCGACGTTTTCAAAAAGATCCAGTCCGATTCTTTTTTGTCTGGTTCCTCCCGGGTCTGATTCCGGATTATCCGCCGGATCGGATTTGGATCCGGTTCTATTGAGCACCTCTATCTCTCGATTTCAATGATTTTAGAACTTGTGTCAAATGCCTTAAAGGTAAAATGACATTAGCAAATAAGAAAGGTTCCACTAAGAGCTCTAATTTATTAGAACTCATTCACACTGATATTAGTGGCCCTTACCCCGTTGCTGGTATAACATGACATACTTCATTTATCACTTTTATCGATGATTATTCTCGTTATATGTACTTGTATCTTATTAAAGAAAAAATTGAATCACTTTTGACTTTTAAAGATTATAAAACTGAAGTTGAAAAACAACTTGATCTTCAAAAAAAAGTTGTGAGATCAGATAGAGGAGGTGAATATTATGGCATATATACTGATGTGGGTCAGGCTTCTGGTCCATTTTATGAGTTTTGTAAGGGCCAGGGGATCGTGAACCAGTACACCATGCCTGGTACTCCTCAGCAGAACGGTGTTGCTGAGAAAAGAAACAGGACCCTAATGAACATGGTACGTAATATGTTAGCCAACTCAGGTTTACCCTCATTCATCTGGATCGAGGCCTTAAAAGCAACCGTTCATATACTTAATAGAGTTCCTTCAAAGCCTATCCCTAAAACTCCTTATGAACTTTGGACAGGAAGTAAACCGAGTCTTAGATATATGAAAGTATGGGGTTGTCTTTCCGAAGCTAAACTCTATAATCCGTTCTTAAAGAAACTTGACATGAAAACTGTCACTTGTTACTTCATCGGTTATCACTATCACTCAAAGGGTTATAAATTCTACTATCATTCTCACGTCACTAGTATTGTAGAAACCAAGCATGCCAAATTCCTTGATGATTTTAAGGTCAGTAGGAGTAGTAAAAATCCTTATCCAGATTTAGAAGATGTACAAGACGTGGGGGGGGGGGGGATTTGTCGCTTATTTTACCTCCGATTACTCCTCTTATACACCACGCTGCACCGCACGTCACTTCACCACCTCCTCCTCACTCAGATCTTAATGCTACTCCTTTTATACTAGAGAATGAAGGCACATCAAACGACCGACATGAAGACAATGTCGAATCCAATAATCAACTCAGGAGGTCGTCTACGTCCAAAAGGCCTACTAACTTTGATGAATATGTTACCTACCTGACTGAAGCTGAAATGGATGCCGAAAAGTTTACAGATCCTACTTCTTATCATGAAGCCATTAGCAGTGATCCGTCTTCTGAATGGAACAAAGATATGATTGAAAAGCTTGACTCCATGAAGAAAAATGATGTTTGGGATTTAGTTGAATTACCCAATGGTGCTAAACCCGTAGGATGTAAATGGGTCTTCAAAACTAATCTAGATCCGAATAGAAGCATTGAACGCTATAAAGCGAGATTGGTTGCAAAGGGTTTCACTCAGAAAGAAGGAATCGACTATCAAGAGACCTTTTCTCCTGTTTCTCGAAAGGATTCATTAAGGATCGTGATGGCCCTAGTGACTTAGAGCTGCATCAGATGGACGTCAAAACCGCTTTCCTCAACGGTGACTTGAATGAAGACGTGTTCATGAAACAGCATGAAGGTTTTCAACCTAAAGGTCAAGAACATCTAGTCTGTAAGTTGAAGAAATCCATATACAGGTTGAAGCAGACATCACGTCAATGGTACCTAAAGTTTGATAAAGTCATGAAGAAACAAGGTTTCCTTAAGAATTAAGTGGATCAATGCACCTACCACAAGATGAGTGGGAGCAACTTTACTATACTTATCCTTTACGTAGATGACATTCTATTGGCAAGTAATAGTTTAGACATGTTGCATGAGTCGAAGCGTTTACTCTCGCATAACTTCGACATGAAGGATATCGGAGAGGCTTCCTATGTTATAGGCATCGAAATACATCAAGATAGATCTAAGGGCATTTTGGGATTATCTCAGAAAGCCTACATTGAACGGGTCCTCACACGTTACAATATGCAACACTGCTCTCCTTCTGTGGCTCCAGTAGTTAAGGGAGATGTTTTTGGTTCTTTCCAATGTCCAAAAATAGAGGTTGAGAAGGAGCAAATGAGAATGATACCTTATGCATCAGTAGTTAGGAGCGTTATGTATGCTCATGTCTGTACTAGTCCAGATATCGCTTATATTGCTGGAATGCTAGGCCGTTATCAGACTAATCCTAGCACAGATCACTGGAAAGCAGCTAAGAAAGTACTTCGATATCTGCAAGGGACGAAAGACTATAAACTGACTTATAGAAGAAGTGATAATTTGGAAGTGGTTGGTTATTCTGATTCTGATTTTGCTAAGTGCAAAGATGACAAGAAATTCACTTCAGGGTACATCTTTATGTTAGTCGGCGGACCTAACTCATTGAAGAGTCATAAGCAACAGTTGACCACAACATCCACTGTGATGGCAGAATACATAGTTGTGTATAACACGACATGTCATGAAATGTTGCTAAACAATCTTATCACTGGACTCAAAATAGTTAATTCCATTTCTAGACCATTGAAGCTTTATTGTGATAACTCAGGTGCCGTTAGTTTCTCGAACAGTAACAGTTCGACCGGAGCTGGATTATATCTTGATACAAAGTACTTGTTCGTACGTGAGAGAGGTGAGAAAAATAATCTTTGTATTGAGTATATAAGTACTAAAAATATGCTTGCGGATCCGATGACTAAAGGTCTCCCACCTAAAATTTTCGAAGAACATGTTTTGAAGATGAGCTTTTTAAAGACCTTATTTAGTGGCATAATTGTACTTACATACGTTTATTAATGAAATTTCCTCAGTTATTGAGTTTGTTTGTTTCTAAATATGTTATGCATGCCTAATGACATATAGACACCAATTATACAAATCAACGTTAAAGGGCTTACTTGTAAATTTGATCATAAAGTTTACTTAAGTTTTAAATTTGTGCTATAGTATGATTAATGGGGGTCTTGAGTTGAATATTGATTCAGTGAATGTATTTCTATGCTATAGTTACAGTTTAGAACTGAAATGAGTATTAAATCTCTACAGACTTACTAATGCTCATAATAAATGATTACTCAGGCAAGTAGGAGAATGTAAGACACGTTTTAATATGTGGCTCTTATAATCATTTATCTAATTATTAAATGATCAAATATAATTACTTATTTATTTAATAACCTATGACTAGTAATTGGTTGATGGGCCTAATTACTCTTATTGGGTCATTAATGGGTTTCCCTTAGGTGTATATATAAATAGAGAGTTAATTAACGGGAATTGACGAATGATCATTCAATTACCATAACCACTAAATCGTCTCTCTCTCTCCAAAACCGTGAGCACTCACGATCTCACCTAATGCAATCCTAACTGTACACCCTAAACGGGAACCCGATCAAGATCAGAGATCATGATGTCTTCCCTATCATCGGTGAACTTAGCAGGTATGATTTATTATTGTTTTCCATTATTTAGTCACAAGAACTGATCAACTGTTTCATTTCAGAAAACCATGGTTTTACTACGGTTTTTAAACATGGAAATACCTCCACCAACAAACAATTCCACCAAACGTGAGATATGGGAGAAAAAGTATGGCTATGTTTGTACATGTCTCAATACTACACTCACACCTTCACACCTTCCGTGGCAAATCTGGAAGTTGGTACCAAATTTGCGCCAGAATTATGGTCAGGCATTATAGAATCCGATATTCAACATGTTTGTACTCAGCATCGAAAAGGGTGAAGTCCAACCCCCATTCAATCAACTAAGATCAAAACTTTTAGTATATGAGGGCTAGATGACCCCAACAACAAACCAACACAACACCAATTTCAGCTCTGGCAACACTCAACATAAATTCCCCACATCAAGAAAGAGACAAGCCAACAGGAACTTCCGGTGATATGTCCAATCTGTGCCATAGCGGGACACAAGCATATGCTCTTTCACCACACGTTGCGAAAGCCACACAAGTTATACTCCCTCTCTGATACGACTTCGGTCTACCATACACTATGGCATTCTCGTCTAGATTTAGTTTTGTCTCATCTTTCTTTTATTAATATTTCTGATAAATACATGAAAAACATTCGTAATGCTGGCAATATTTCAAAGTTACCTTTTTTATCCTTCTTTCTCACGTAGTACTTTGCCTTTGCATACATGCATTGTAATATTTGGAGACCATCTCACACTATTCTACGCTCTGGTTTGCACTATTTTATTACATTCATTAATGACTTCAGTCGATTCATGTGGTTGTACCCTTTGGCTCTGTAAGTGTTACTCGTTGACTAATGTTGACTGAAGCGGTTGCTTATGCACGTGAGCGGTTTGCACCATGTTGAGAGATCATGGGGTGTAGCAGGCACGTTCATTTCTGCGTGTTTTTTTTTGGTTTCCTGCGGTTTGTTTTTTCTTTTGATTAAGAATAGGAAGCAGTAGTTTTGCAATTTGATTCAGCAACTTTTATTTCCTCTGTACTACATTTTGTTTAGCTTTAATATACAAAGAAAATCATCCCAAATGTGTGTTCTTATCTTGCTTTGCATTCTCTGATTACCCAACAGGCTCATCATTTTGAAGACATTAATTCATTTCGTTATTTTAAACCTTATTTCCTCTGTACTACATTTTGTTTAGCTTTAATATACAAAGAAAATCATCCCAAATGTGTGTTCTTATCTATCTCTTGCCCATACACTCAGAGAAAATATGGGGTGGTTGAGTAGAAGAGCCATCAACTATCTGATATTGCCCAAGCACTACTGTTTCACACGCACCAACCTCAAAAATATTGGAATGATGCCAATGCCACAACTGCCTTTCTTATCAACAGTTTACCCACTGAACCGTTAATAACACCTAACCCTATCCGGTCCTTTTTCAATCAAAACCTAATTACACGACCTTAAGTACGTTTAGTTACCACTGCTACCCCTTTATCGGTGATACACACCCCAGTAGAGCTCTCTCTCCTAAAATCTATGTTGGAAGTTTGGGTATAAGTGTGAATGAATGTCTTAAATATAAAAGTGGTAAAAGCTTGTCCCACATCGGTTTGGAAACAAAATGAGGTGTTGTTTTTTGGGAACAGAATGGGCACCTACACCTCTCACCATGTCACCTTCCGTGAGACCATCTTTACCATTCCCACCTTGTCTCCCGCCTCCGACCCGCCTACCACTATCCTACCTTCGTTTACTGTTATTTCGCCTTTTGAGCCTTCCACCACTACCCATCCCAACCTTCCACCCACCCCACATCCCACCCTTACCACACCCACTACCACAATCACATTAGATTGTTACCTGCTCTCGCAATCACAGCCGTCAACCCAAATACTTTCTTGATCATGTCCTTTTTCTTGCCTCATCCACTCTGATGACAAAGCCTTTCACTTTTACCCATGGCCAGAAATGGTCCGTATTGCGGGATATTATACATACTGGACTTACAACCGATCATGGATATTGGTGTTTACTCCATATCGAGCAAACATTGATGGATGTAATTGGCTTTATCAGATTAGAGACACTGATATGCTATAAATTACACATATTTTTAGCATTAAATTAATCCTAATTAATAAATGATTTTAGTGTAAATTACTAGTTTATGTGCTAAATTGTATTATTAGTGAATTTACAGGTCTATTTAGTGAATAGAAGTAATTTTGAGGAAGAAAATAATAGATATTGAAGTTCAAGGACTTGGAAGAAAAAGAGAAAAATTGCAGAAGACAACGCGGCTGTATGATTTTGTACGGGATGCATGATTGCACAAACTCTTGAATTGTAGTCGCGTCTGAAGACCGTATGACCATATACAGGTCATACGCAGAACCCTAATCGAATCCTATGTAAAGAGATTGACGGCTAGAGACTGTACGCAGAACACTAATTGAAGCCTATATAAAGAGATTGACGACTAGACACTGAAATATATCGGTGATACCAAGAGATACATAGAAAAATATCACAAGATACCAGGGAGGTTGACGTGCCATCAATTTTACATATTTTTCATGCATAATAATCCCCATATTTGATTGATTTCTGAGCAATTACTCTAAAATTAGGACTAAATTAGTTCTTTTGATATAATTGCAGGTTATTTGGCTCCCCGTACTAAAAGGAAGAAAAGTCAAAGACCTATGAAAGTCAGAGGCCAGGCACGATCATGCATGGCCAGGCACGACCGTGCCCCCAAGAAACCAGTCAGGAAGATTCTAGAAGCCAGTCACCGCACGGTCAACACAGGCACACCCGTGCATGCCTAACTTGCCAAAAAAAAGTTGACCTCCATACAAAAGGTGATTTGCACGGATGAAGGTATGAACGGGCATGAGTACGTAGGCACGCACGTGCCTCCCATATTTTCCAACCTATAAATAGAGGCTCAAGCCCTCTCATTTCACAAGCAACATTGGGAAGAGCTCCCACAGGTCTCTTCCACGAAACAGAGAGAGATAGTTAGTCATTTCACCCAAGATCAAGAAGCATTTCATAATCAATACACTTGTCTTTGGTTTGATTACTTATTTTCATTTCATGATCTATATACCAACTAGTGATTGTGTATTCATTTGTATGGCCACCGGTGGCTAGTGTTCTCATATCACTTGGATGAAGATGAAACTTCGCGTAAATTAATATTTTGATTTAATGAAAATGGTGTGTTTATGTTTCTTGGTTATTCTTGACCATGCTCATCCTTTATGGATGTGGGTTCTTAATTTTTCAATCACCAAACTCTTAAATCTTGTGGGTGTCTTGAGTAATACATGTTGTTTAAACATTTATTCAAAGTTGTATGTATTTATACAAATCTTTGATACTATATTAGACCCAGTTAGTAACGATTTCTACTTTTTTTGGTTGGAATTAGGTACCCAAGCAAAGCATTTTGAGTCTTAGATCGACCTTGTGTTGTGTGTCGTTATTTCTTCTATCCTCTTATCTCTGGCTCTAAAAGGACTTCTAGCAGGAGCCATGGAGTTTAGTGCTTGAGGTGGAAGACATATTTATGTAAATTATGTTGTAGTCAAGATGTCTTTATTCCGTTCTTACGGTGGCTAGCGTGTCTTATCATTTTAGGTTTTGATCGCGGTGTCAAGGTCAATCAAAAACTATATTAAAAACTACTACTTGGCTACCTTAAACTATAGACAGGGAAGTAGGTTTGTCGATCCACAAGAAATTCATGGAAAACACTATTTAAACTAAAACGGTTCAATGGTCACTAAAGTTGAAAATTTTATTAATTAAAACAATTGGAATTATAGAAAGCAACGAACTTTAAATTTTAGAAAACAATGGGAGAAAAACGACCACTCCGGGGTTCAGATTCAGCAAAACACAAATCTAGTTTTTGTTTCAAATCAGATAGGAGATTACATAGACATAATCTTATTTAAGTTGTTCAATCCAATTTCAATTTTATAAAACTCAACACATAACCAAATTATTCCCGATGCAAGAAAACCAAGAAACGATGACACACATACAAACATTGAACAAAATCAAACTGATAAGAAATCGAACATACAATTGAATCCAAAGAACTTAAAGGGTTCACAAAATCCAATCCAACACTGATAATCTACTAAAACTAGATAAGTATATGCATAAATCGTTCACCCGAAGTGATCATGAAGAGATTAGCCGCTCATGATTGTAGCAAACATCTCAATAATTAATCTAGAACTTACAAGCATTGAAAAACAAGAACAACTGACCAAACAATGCTTGAAATCGCCTTAGAACTCCTCTGGGACGGCTGGAAAGAAGGTAATTCAAGAATGGGAGTCACAATGGGGTTATAATTGAAATTAGGTTTAATTTGCTGAAACTTCTCTTCTTCATGTGTCGCGAAGTAATCTGGCCGGGCCTTCGCGTATCGCAAACACCAAAATAGTGTCGCCCACTTTCTGGCTCCCTGGCGTGTCGCGAACAACATCACCCAAAAGACCCTAAACTTCATGAATTGTCTTTTACTTTGACTCCTTGACTTTCCGTGCTTTGACGCCTACATGTTTATAACTCGTACACTCAATAAGCACAATTACCCTGAAACACTCAAAACTACAAAACTCACATAAAACCGACTCGATATACAAAGTTAAACTATAAAAACGTATACAAAACGACACATATAAACGGGATATTTGACCTTACATCACATCCCCAGACTTAACATTTTGCGTCCCGAAAAAGAATAATGCAATGGAATCATAATCGGAAAACTTGCTATATATACTTTCATTTTACACAGCTTTAAACATACTTACCCGCTAACTGTAACAATCGGTATTTCGATCCGATTAAACCCAACCACCGACTCTCGATCCCCCGATTCTGTGATCTACTATCCTATCATTACCAAGCAATCAGGCTATGTATGGGACCCACAGTCAGAAAGCTACAACTCAACCTAATCCCACCTCAAGGTCATGTTTAGGATCGGGTTAAACCATATAGATTTTTCCCAGCACTATAAATACTAATCTATAAGTTTTAAAAATCATGATGAATTATGGATGATGGATGAATGATTTGAGCCTTTATTAATATTCTATGAATAAACCTAACCCAGTAGTGTTTCAACCAAGTCACTATCCCGGAGGGTAACACACGGGCTTCAGTTTTTAAACAATGAAGAACATAACTCAACTTAGAGGCGTTTCAACCAGGTTTCTATCCCAGAGGGTAACACATAAGTCAAATTAGTCATCTAGAATTGATCACTCAAGAATCTGCCCATGGGCGTTTCAACCAAGCTTATAACCTGGAGGGTAACACGTAGGCAGATCTCAAGCTTTCAATTTAATTAATTAAGCTCAGAAATGGTGGATTATGAAATGTGGGCGCCACCAACTTTCGGATTTATTTTCATAAAAAGAAAGCGGTGTGCCAAAGATTTTAAAAACTTATAAATTATTACTTATAGAGGTACCTATCACCCTATGTTGACAGTTTCAATCTTACTTTCACCCATAAGATGGGAACCCACACGACATCCTGAATTAATTATTTAATTTTAAACCTAGATACACTATCAGGATATTTAAGCTCTTAAATCGTTTGGGCCTACCAAAACGTTAAAAATTAGACACGCTTTTTTATTTTCTTTATTCAATTATATTCCACAAGCATTCAAAGTTTTCAATTGTACTATCATTTTCCATTTAGTTGCATAAATTCTAATTTTGGGACATTTTTGAAAATTTTTAAGTTTTTATGTTTTTTTGAAAATTTTTTACTCAAACCGACTCAAATAAAAACTCAAATACAGACCTGGACTAAAGTCTCCCATCCCCACACTTACACTCGACATTGTCCTCAATGTAGGAAGAGCGACTCGAAAACGAAAGAAAAAACAAAATTTAAGAACACTTAGCTGGATATACGATCGTATAACATTTCATTCGTGATCGTGCTCCACAGATACTTATGGGCTACCTTGTACACACGAATCAAGTGAGAGTCGGAAATCATCACCCGAATGGAGATTGAGTACGAGCGGATAAACTCAAACCTGCTGCAAAATTAAACTCCAACAACCCACACGCATCATACTGACTCAATATAAAGACTCAATTAAAAAAAATAAAAGACCCGAAATTACAAAAATAACCCTTAATTTGGGGTTTGCGCGTACCGCGAAAGACTGGGAGCTAGTCTTATCGTACCGCGAAGACTTGAAAATTGACCGGCCCTTTGACTTTCTTCTTCGCGTGTCACGAAGACTAGGCCTTGGAGTTTCACGTACTGCGAAGAAGGTCCGGTAACAGAAAGTAAGGACGAATTTTTGAGTTTTTGCCTTAGAAAAATTTTTGCATCCCAAAACTCAATTTTTTCAATTTCTTCAAAAACTCATTCCAACACTTAGATTATATGCACACACACCTGGAACGTCATTCCTGGTGATTTTCTCCTCCAAATGGCCCCGAATCCCTACAAAAACTTAGAAAAACACGAAACTATACCGAAAAGACCGAAAAACTTAAAAACTTCTACAAACTCTACAACGGCATCCTGTCCCCCGCGGTTTTGTGTATTGCCCTTAATTACACTCACTCCAACCATTATCTCCCCAAAGGCGTCCCCACACTTGGCCAATTGCATACAAATAACGAAAATAAAGAAATGACAACCTAACTCACCTTCGTAGGAATCACGGATGCATTTAGCATATGCAACAAGCCTTTTAAACCCCTCGGTGGCCCGAGAGGACGAGTTTAGTCTCTCGAGGGTTTCCAGAGAACACACCCATAAAGTTCATTTAACTAGACACAAAATAAAACTAACTAACCTTAGGTTGCGTCCTAAGAGCGCTAAGTTTAACGTCTTCAGCCAAACGCGGTGTACCTGACTGAAGTTATGGTGGTTGGAAAACAAATTCCTTACCACATGATGTACATGCTCTTTGGTAGTTATTACCATTCAGGTTTAGATTCTGCATGTCTTCTACAACAGTGATTTCTTCTTCATCCCGCATTACCCAAGAGTCACCCGTTTCATAGGAAGTCCTGAAGAATTTAGGAGGTTTCTTTGACCTCCCTGGTGACCTTGATGGTCCTATTCCTGATCTGTTATAATCACCTGAACTTTCCGCCTCGTTCTCCCCTTTATGATATCTCATCCCCATGCTTGTGGGTTGTTGCATCCACTACCTTGTTCAGTTCATTCTTCAACTCAACCCTGTTAACCATAACACTTTTATCTTTTGTGCCACCCTCATCCACTTTGAACCGAGAGGGACATTTGTTAGTAGCACCTGTTTTCGAACATTTAACTTTACTAAAGTATGTAAAAGCATTTGAATGAATATCTACGTTAAACTCACAGTTACCAAAGGTCATGCTTACCGTATTGTCTCTGCAGTTGATCAGAGCATTGGCAGTTGCCAAAAATGGTCTTCCCAAGATGACCCTTGCTTGCTTCTTCTTCACATTTGGTTCATATTCAATCACTAGAAAATATTTAGGGTAATAGAATTTCCCCACCTTCACAGCAACACCTCTAACCATTCCCCTAGGCCGTTTCCGTGTCAAGTCAGCTAACACCACAGTGGTGTCAACTTGCTGTAGAGGACCAAAGTTAGACTGGTCATACAGACTGCCTGGTAGTATGCTTACACTTGACCCATAATCCAGTAGGGCTTGCTCAATTTTCATTCCCCTAATTGTTACAGGGATGATGGGTTCTCCTTGCTCCTCTTCATCTTCTAACTCTTTCTCTTCACCTTCTTGTTAGGTACTTACCGCAATTACATAGGCATTCTTTGAACCTGAGGAGCTAGCTCCTTGATGTTGTGGATTTAGTTTCGTGTCACTCGGGAGTTACCCTTGTGGTCTCCCTGCTACTTCAGCTAATTTTCCCGCCAGCTGACCCAGTTGCCTTTCAAATGATTCATTGTTCTTTACCTGGATCTCTTTATCCTGCTCAATCCTTTTTCAAAGATTCCAGTATGGCTGTGATCTGAGGGTCACCGCCGGCTGCTGGTTTGTTTTGCTGTTTCCCTTGTTGCTGGTACTGCTGGGGTTGATTTTTGATTGCTCTGGTTCCTTTGGTACCCTTGATACCCGCCTTGATTATAGCTTTGTTGGCGGTTTTGGTACTACTGTTGATTTCCACCCTGCACATCAGAACCCTAAAAGTTAGGATTTAATTGATTTGATGCATTACCATACCTTAGATTTGGATGATTTCGGAGTCCCGGATGGTAGTGGGTTGCATTCAGGTCCTACTTCCTATCTCTCCCAACTGTGTTCACCTCTTCTGCCTTGCCCTGCTCCCTTGGGTAGCTCGCCAAAGTATGGCCCAAGTCACCACATCCGTCACAAACCGGATATCCCTGTGACACATTTGCCACATCCTTTCCACCTGACCTGCCAAGCCTTGCCATTTGTAGTTCCTTGGCATCTAGACGCTTTTGTGTCTCATAGTCTATTTCCTTGGAAGATGCTCCATTCTTTGCTCTCCTACTGGCATGAGCTTGCCTCTTTGAAGTCACTGCCATCCTTTCTAGAATATCCCAATCGTCGTCCACATGATTTGAAAAGAAGGACCCGCTACTGGTTGAGTTTACATCCCTCACATCCTCAGGTAACAAACCGTCATAAAAGGCTTTGATCAACTCCCACTTCTCTATCCCATGGTGTGGGCAATTCCTTAGCAAATCTTTAAACCGCTTAAATGCCTCATAGAAAGGCTCCCCTGATTGTGGATTGAAATCACGTATTGCAGCTCGGGCCTCATTGGGTTTTTGAGGTGGGAAGTACTCATCAAGGAACTGCTGTTGCAGCTCTGCCCAGGTGGCAATACTAGTAGATGGCAAAGACAAGAACCATTGCTTCGCCCTGTCCTTAAGTGAAAACTGGAAGAGTACCAGTTTCACCTCATCGGTTGTGAACCCTTGACCACCAATGGTCCCACAAGTAGCCTCATATTCTGAAAGATGAGTGTAAGGCTCTTCAGTAGCTCTCCCAAAGAAGTGTGGGATGATCCCGAGGCATCCGGGTCGGATCTCGAATGCGTTCCCCCAACAAACTGGTGGTATGACGGGGGAAGCATTTAGAGTTAGAGCGGGCGGAAGTGACTGTCCACCCCTTGATTGTGTCTAGGTGGGTACATGTTCCCAGGCTGTCTATACGTGTTCTCTCTTTCCAAATTCCCCAAATACCCTTGACGGTTATTCCTAGGTTGAAACCCATACTCTGCTCTTGGCGGTGGTTGAACCCAACTGTCTACCACATCATGTATTTGATTTATGGGAGGGAATGAATCCTGGTGGTTTTGGTCATACCATGCCTCTTCTTCATCCCAGTTCTCATGTTGAGAACTGTGCTCTGGCCTGTAGCTTTGTCTCGTTGACATATTCTCATTACCCTCATACTCAGAGTGGCTTGGGAAACTGTTATATGGGTGATATTGGTGATCTTGGAAAATTGGTTGGCGGTTTGGTGGAGGCTGTTGGTTCTGTGGAGGCTGTTGGTTTTGAGGTGGGTGAGGCTGGTTTTGGTGTTGGTTCGGAAAAATAGGTCTGGAAGTGGTGGAATAGGTGGGTTTGCTCCCCCACCTTGATTTGGATCCTTGTTTGCAGGCTGATTTTGTGACATCCTTACCGAAGGACTGTCAAGCTTTTCTAAGATGGTCTGAACTCTTCCCTAGAGCTTTCTGTTAGCTTTTGTTGCTTTCTCTATCTCTGGATTAAACAGTAATGGTGAATAAAACAAATCAAAAATAGCACTTTGCACACAAACTCCCCGGCAACGGCACCATTTTGATTATGGTGTCAAGGTCAATCAAAAACTATATTAAAAACTACTACTTATCTACCTTAAACTATAGACAGGGAAATAGGGTTGTCGATCCACAGGGAATTCATGAAAAACACTATTTAAACTAAAACGGTTCAATGGTCACTAAAGTTGAAAACTTTATTAATTAAAACAATTGGAATTATAGAAAGCAACGAACTTTAACTTTTAGAAAACAGTGGGAGAAAAATGACCACTCCGGGGTTCAGATTCAGCAAAACACAAATCTAGTTTTAGTTTCAGATCAGATAGGAGATTACATAGACATAATCTTGTTTAAGTTGTTCAATCTAATTTCAATTTTATAAAACTCAACACATAACCAAATTATTCCCGATGCAAGAAAACCAAGAAACGATGACACACATACAAACGTTGAACAAAATCTTACTGATAAGAAAACGAACATACAATTGAATCCGAAGAACTTAAAGGGTTCACAAAATCCAATCCAACACTGATAATATACTAAAAGCAGATAAGTATATGCATAAATTGTTCACCCGGAGGGATCACGAAGAGCTTAGCCGCTCATGATTGTAGCAAATATCTCAATAATTAATCTAGAACTTACAAGCATTGAAAAACAAGAACAACTGACCAAACAAAGCTTGAAATCGCCTTAGAACTCCTTTGGGAAGGCTGAAAAGAAGGTAATTCAAGAATGGGAGTCACAATGGGGTTATAAATGAAATTAGGTTTAATTTGCCGAAACTCCTCTTCTTCACGTGTCGCGAAGTAATCTGGTCAGAAGGCCAAAATAGCCGCGCCCACTTTCTGGCTCCCTCGCGTGTTGCGAACAACATCACCCGCGAAGACCCTAAATTTCATGAATTTTGACTTTTACTTTGACTCATTGACTTTCCGTGCTTTGATGCCTTCTTGTTTATAACTCATATTTCCCGCTCAATAAGCACAATTATCCTGAAACACTCAAAACTACAAAACTCGCATAAAACCGACTCGATATACAAAGTTAAACTATAAAAATGTATACAAAATGACACATATACACGGGATATTTGACCTTACATCAGCTTTCCAATAGATTAAGGATCGTGATAACCCTACCTGGGAGCCCTTCCATTTTATTACTAAAAACATAAACTAGTTAGTTTCAGTAATCTTAAGTTTTTCATAAAGCGGCTTTGAACAGCTTTCCAATGAGTTATGCGGTGTGGTAACCCTACCTGGGAGCCACGTTAATAGGATAATTTTAGTCTGAATAATGATCGAAGGAAGCGTTAGCATTTGCGCGAGCATATTAGCGTTCAACGGTCATTAAGAATGGTAACCGGACCAAGGAGCCCTCATCCTTTTACTAAAATTGACCCCACCACTGACGTATTTCTTAAATATCGATTTACTACCTAGTAGATTCTAGCCCATTAAGAATGGTAACCAGAACATACCTGATTTTCTCTCAATCCTCTGTCTTGTTTTGTTTGCTCACTTGTCTTTACATTTTAAAAACCAATATCTTTATTATTAGACTAAATAATAATAATAATTAAGTGCCGATCAAGAAGAGATTGTAGTGCACCACCCGATGCAAAGACTATCGTTGACTATGCGAAGCCCACGGAAGAAGGAATCCGACCCGGTATCGTCCGGCTAACAATTGAGGCTAACAATTTTGAACTCAACCGCAACTTGATTCACATGATCCATAACTCTGTACCATTTAGCGGAGAATCCGACGAAGACCCAAATCCGCACATCGCAACATTTCTAGAGCTATGTGATTGATTCAAGTACAATGGTGTCACGCAGGATGCCATGAGACTAAGGGTTTTCCCTTTAACGCTGCAAGGGAAATCAAATGCTTGGTTACTATCACTATCTGAAGGTTCCATCACTACATAGGATCAGATGGTTAATAAATTTCTCGATCAATACTTTCGTCCTTCTTAAACTTCATAAATGCGGAATCAAATAACGGAATTCACATAAGAGTACGACGAGTTAGTTTACAAAGCATGGGACATAGCTAAGGAGTACTTGAGGAAGTGTCTGCATCATAGATTGGAACCCTGATTCCAACTTCAGACATTCTACAGTGGTTTACAACCACTCACCAAACAAATCGTGGATGCATCAGTAGGAGGATCGCTCCTCAAACATACACCTAATAGCACATACAATCTACTAGAAGATCTCGCAATCATAAGCCACCAATACCCAACCGCAAGAACCAAATCTAAACCTATGGTGTTCATACGATTGATGAATATGCCTCTCTTTCTGCAAAATTTGATGCCCTCTCATCAAAATTCAAAAAAATGCATGTAAACAAGGTTGAACAAAGCTGTGAGTATTATAAAAGCTCACGTAATACTTCTGATTGTTTTCAGCTCGCCGCTTATGAGCAAGCTTTTTGGGCAAGTGGCCATAGTTTACAAAATAATTCATTTGGAATTAATTAAAATCTTGGATAGCGTAATCAGCCAAACTTTAGTTGGAAGTCAGGCATTAGCAGTCAGCAACTATCATGTTTTCAATCCCGTCAGCCACAAGGATAATTTCAAGGAAATATACCATTACCCAAGAAGAGATATATGAGATTTTGACATAACTCCTAACGCTTAGCGAGTCAAGGCATCAGAAGAACCTAAAGTTGCAACAAGATTCTCAAAACAAACTCAAAGAGCATGAAGGAGAAATAAAAAGCTAAAAGGCCGCCCTCCAAAAATATCGAGCGACATTTAGGGAAATTGGCTAAGATTTTGTAAGAAACAAACGGTGAGCCCTTGAAGGAAGAATCCAGTGGCAAGTCCCAAGAAAATGTAGTGATGATTAGAGAAAAAGAAATTACATACATCATGATAGAAGAGATTATCCAAGAATGAAAAAAAGCAAAAGGGTGGGTAAGAGGTAGTAATGCCAATTCCACCCAAGAAAACTAACCCAGGTCGATTCATAATATTTTGCACAGTTGGAGGCTTATTCGAGAAAAGAGAATATAACTGACTTAGGCGCTGATGTGAGCATCATGCCTTACTCTGTGTTCACCAGCATAGGTTTAGGAGGTCGGACCCCATCAACATGAAGGTACAAATGGCCAACAAAATTATCACTGAACCAAAGGGAATACTATATAATGTATTTGTTCAAATCTAACACTTCATAGTCATTGACATGGCCAGTGGAGAGGACAACCCGCTCATCCTGGGACATCCGTTCCTAGCAATCGTGGGTACTTTAATAGATGTTTTGCACGAAACAATGATCTTTAGGGTATGTAACCCAGGAGGTTCTATTCAAAATGCTAACAGAAAATCATAATTTTCCAACCAAAACTAAGGAAGCATACACATGTAAGCCCCAATGATCGTCAGAAAAAGAAAACCTCACTAAAAGCCTAAGTGAGGGGATGACCCTCACTAAATAACATGAGTTTGATTACATACTTGAAACTTTGGGCTTCAGAGACTCCAAGGTTGTAGCTAACATAATCATGAGTATAACTGACCTAGAGCAGATACTTTTTTATTCATCCGATAACTTCGGAGAGGAACTACTCAACATTCTAGATTTCGAAGGAGTAGAGGAAGTAAGTTCTCCTGATGTAGAAGTCATCATAAAGGATCAACCCGGTTAAATAACATCTAAATTACCCATAAATGAAGAGGATGTGTTACCAATTATGATTCATAAGAGAGACCGTAAAAAGAAAGCAAAAGAGAAACCAACAAAGAAATCAAGAGTCAACACTTTGCTTTACAAAGATAAGGTAGACCCTGAACCCCTCCAGGAAGTCATAAAACCTGGCTCTTGATAATTAAAATTCTGAACAGTAATACCCAGAATGCCCGAGAAAGAAAGAGAACTCTAATCGAGCCAAATGGCAGTAATGTTAAAATCAACCCACGCGTCACTTCTATCGGTGGTGGAAAGCACCCTCAGTTAAAAACATTTATGGTAAGATTCTGGTTGAAGACTCCAAAAATAAACTTAGCATTGTAGAAGCATGTTTTTGTAACTATATATTAAATTCTATGTATCGGTGTATTTAGCTAGTACGCACGAGGGTGTTCCTGCGTATTTAGAAAGTACACCAGATTGGTGTTGCGCACTTAGTAAGTACGCATGGCTTTTGCCTTGCGTACTTGATAAGTACGCATGACCAATGCCCTGCGTACTTAGCCAAGTACGCAGGTAGTGTTCCCTCCCCTGTAAATAGAGATGATGGCCTCATTTGTAGGATGAGCTTTCCTGCCCCTGGACCGTGAGTGTAGACAAGAGATGTGTACTTCTTCGATATGTAATGCAAGATGACTTCGTTGTTATGGATTACGTATCATTTTTGTGTTGATTCTCTTCTTTACATTCGTGTTCTTCTCTGTCTCGTTTCTCTGTTCCCACACAAATCGACGGACATATCCGTGTTTTTCCGCTGCTCGACCGAGGCCCCGGGACCTACAAGCACTCCCAGGAGGCAACCCGTTTTCCATATCCGTTTTAATTTTCTTGTTTTTTCGTTCATGTGACCAGAATCACGTATCACCTAACCTAGGAAAGATAAAAAATTCATTCATTTTCATCAACTTGTTCGATCTAGAGATCATACGGTCGTACACTGAGGTACGAACCGTATGAGTTGGGTGGTGGAACGGAAATAGATTGGAGTGCCTATGGACCATACGGTCCTTATACGGGCCGTATGGTCTACCAAACAATGCTTATATAAAGGCTAACATACTCCACCCCAACAACACAATCTCTAAAACCCTAATCGGTGAAGATCGGCGGTTATCCATCGTTTTTCACCTTTCCAAGCTAATGGGAGGTATGTATTCAATTCTGTTCGCACCGTTTGGTTTGTTTTCGTGTTTTATTATTTCGATTGCGTGGTCTAAGCCAAATCTTTTGAAAAATGTATATTTTGAACCTTGTTGAGGCTTAAGGACCACCATTAACTTAGATATGGTCCTAAACAAGTGTGGGGATATCCCCCATTGTTCGATTAGTGGTTGTTCAGCCATACGGCCGTACTTTTATGTACGGGCCGTATGAGGTTAAGGCAGTAAAAGTTTGTTATCCGTCATTTGTGTATGGGCCGTATGTTTCTATATGGCCGTATGTTCCTATACGGTCGTTTGTTTGTTTTTGCGATTAAGGCTGGTGGAAGCCTAGAAAGATATTCAGATCTTGACAAAGGAAGTAGCTAGGCTTTTAGGACAACCAAAAGTTAGTCAGCCACCACCACCTCCTAAGCAGCGCAAACTTGTCGTTCTACAACCGATGTTCACCCAGGATTAGACCCAAGTCGGGAATTTGGTAGTCCTCAACATTGGATTAAAGATTAGGATCATAATTATGTTTGCTTAATTGTTTTGATGGATTATATTATGTTTGAACTACTTGTTGCATTCTGTTTCTATGTTGAACTATGGTATGTAACCCTAAGACCTTAATTATTTTTTTTAACATCCGAGTTATTTTCTCTTTATTTTCAAGTGCTATTGATGCTATTCTAATATGCAAAGTCTTCCAAAAGGAAGTAATGTACACATGACAATGAGTATTTCTAACCATAATTTCTATTTCTATTTTTTTTATGCTTTTCATATTTTTGTTTTGTATTGTTTTCAAGTACATTAAGGACAATGTACAATTTAAGTATGAGGATGTGAAATTGTGATTGAAATAATACTCATAAACATAAAATTGAACAAATTTTAGCCTATTTAAAAAAAATTAATCTTTTGCAAGTTTTTCTTGTGACTTTACGATACATAAAGACACTCTCATTTCGCATTTGAAGTAGATAACATTCTTTAGCATAAATTTTAGATCCCGATGCATAATCGTATTTTTGGATTCACATAAATAAAAAGATGCACCAACTGTTTTCAAAAATCTGGTAAAGCATATTCCAAGTGTGTCAAGTTGAAGGGAGGACGATTAGACATGTTTAGACATTTTTAACTCATATTCCTTCTATTTCCATTGAAGTTTTTTTATGCCTGGTCACCTTTTTTACTTTCATAGATAGGTTTTGTTTCGTGTGGGAGCCACATGATTCTATCATTTTAGAACTTGTCTAATGTATACGTTTCGAGGCCATAAACTAATTAATTTCATAAAATGACAGAGGCATTAGTATTTAACCCTTTGATTAGCCTTTTCTTTTGTTTTCCACACCCTGAAATTATTCCCTAGTGAGCCAACTTTGAGCCTTTTAAATTCCGTTTGATATAAACCGAATCCTGTAGACATATTCACCGAGTGAATTTTGCCTTGTTTTCTTAAAACGATAATTTCATTAAGTTGGTTGGTTTCTGTAATAAAAAAATGTTGATATCTTTGAAATCATTTATGCCTTTGGATCTTTAATTAGCTAGGACTTGTTTATTGAAAATACAAAGCTAGGGGAGTTGTTGGAATGTAGTTTGGGAATTTGCTTGAGGACAAGCAAAATTCAAGTGCTGGATGTTTGATGTGGTATAAATTACACATCATTTTAGCATTAAATTAATACTAATTAATAAACGATTTTATGTAAATTACAAGTTTATGTGCTAAGTTGCATTATTAGTGAATTTACAGGTCTACTTGGTGAATAGAAGTAATTTTGAGGAAGAAAACCAGTAGATATTGAAGTTTGAGAACTTGGGATAAAAAGAGAAAAATCGCAGAAGACAGTGTATGGCCGTATGATTCTGTACGGGCCATACGATTGCCCAAGTTCCTGAATTATAGCCGCTTCTGAAGACCGTAAGGTTGTACGACCATATACATTATACAGGCCATATGCAGAAATATAAAGAGATTGACGGGTAGAGATTGAAATATACCTGTGAGAGTAAGAAACCAAAAGGCTTAGCTTTAAGAGTCAAGATCATTCTCAGGGAGAAGCACTAAAGACTGGAGCCCTATACTCGGTTCTATCTTTATTGTATTTCCTTGATTATGTTCTTATATATGATTGTTTTGTTCATAACCGCTATGAGTAGCTAAACTCATTTATGTCATCTAGATGTAAATGAATTTTGACTATGAGTGTTTATTTGTTTGATTGATTTTATAAAGCTTTAATGATTTGATAATCTTATATCAAGATCTTATCTTGCATATGTGTTTCTATTGCTATTTGATTCATCTTTAAAACTTTAAAGTACGTGGAAGTTAGGTCCAAAAGCAACAATCAAACAAAACAACAACGTTAAAGTTTACAAACAAGTTTGAGACTTCAAATTTCCAAAATAAAAGAAGTCAAAACATTCTTAAAACGACCCACAAGCTATAAACAACCAACATGTTTGTAAATCCCACAACGAGAAAAGTTTCAACAAACAAACACCGGACAAAAATCATGAGAATCCAAATCCACGTGAAGCGAAACCCGAGACTGCACCGAAGCTTTACCTGCATCCAAAAACACTGCAAAACACGCCATTAATAATGATATACAACTCCCCCAATGATCCTCCATGTCCATAAATGAACAAACATCCCCAAGCGACAATTCAACATAGTTGAGTGTATGGGGCAGCGTAGGTAGAAGGTTTTGGGCATATAGTACGATGCCCCGGCATATGGAACGCCAAGGGGCGTACCATACGTTGACCTTCAGCCAGCTCCCCTTTTGCTAATTTCCAAGCCATTCCAACCCCCTTTATCCGACCCGTTTGCAACTTTGTGTAGTAAACGACTATTAACATGTATTAAAACACCATACAAGTCTTACGACTTCTACCAACATCAATTTATTAGTCTATCCTCCCCCGTTTATAAGCACCACAACTAGTTATTCACTGGTGGAGCGTTTAACTCCAAGACCACCCACTCATTGCACTTTTGTGCAATATACTACTTTAGACCTGTATTAACAACTTACAAGTCCTAACACACTACCCAGATTAGTTTGATAATTTAGACACATTCATCGCGATAACCAGAACTCGCTTTCCTACATGGAGCAATTGACTCCATGCTCACCCGTGAAGTGTTTGACTTTACATCACCCGTGAAGTATTTTATTTCACTATCACTGGCTTGGTATTTGACCTCACTACCACCCATTGAGTATTTGACTTCACGTTTTCTCCCATGAAGTGTTTTAACTTCAAGAATTCGCCCACTCCACCAAATCACCACTTCTTTCATCAGATGGTTTGACTTTATACCACGTTAAGTAAATTTATACCAAATCACCACATTTCACGTTTTAGTTTAACTCTAAACCACATTAAGTCAATTACACCAATTTAACACGTACATTCTACATTTTAGTTTGACTATATACCACATTAAGTCAACTACACCAATTTACCAAATTCCACGTTTTTAGTTTGACTATATACCACATTAAGTCATTTTACACCAATCACCACACATAAATAGAATTTAGCTACACAAGTCTATTTACAAGTATAGACCACCATATATATTGCTAAGTAAGTACAAATCACTTACTTTTAACTAGTGAAGGTCCCGGTTTGTCTTCCAAGCTAGCAACTTTCACACCTTGATCACCTAAACAATCCACTTGTTTAGTAATTTAGTAAACTCCTAACATATCACCAATTTGAGGTTTGACACCCACCCAAGATCTTATGGTGTTCACCCTCATCTAAAACTTGGTTTTTTTGTGATTCACACAAGCTTCTAACCTTCCTAAACCAATTTCACCCATTTTGACCCGTTAAGGTTTTCACCCAATTACCTCAAATTCTCCCATTTTATAATTTATCAATTAATTGAGTTTTCTACTTGTTAATGTATTTATTTAACACCATAAACACTTATCAACACTCAATTCACCATTTAAACATCCCAATTGAAAAACACCTAATTGCAACCTCAAGAACCCTAATTTTCAAAAACCCCAATTTGGTGAAATTAACATGAATTGATTAAACCCCTAGCTTTAGATTTGCTAGATAATCAATCCTAACCGACAATTGGTTCACCACAACCCCCAATTTCGTTAATTAGGGTTCATCTCCTCAACACCCCTCAAGAACAAGAACATGGAGGATTTAAGAGATGGAGAAGACATTACTTGATGATTAGGAAGGATTGTGCTAGCCAAAACTCCCAAATCGCACATGCAATTCATAGGTTCTTGAGTTCTTAATCTTTCTCCCCTTCTCCTCTCTAATTCATGACACACACATCTATGTGTGTGTGTTACCACCCCCATTCCCCACATAACAATCAAATTTGTTATATTTACAAAAAATAGTCCCTTCACCTTCATAATTGACTCCTCCTTCCTAAAGTTGGATAATTCCACCATAAAAGAAACACCCTCCAACTTTGTTTTATTTTATTACACCCCTACAATATAATTAGTATATTATAGAAAAAACCCGAAAGTTGGTTCGTTACAAATCAGTCTCCCTAATTTTGGGTGCCGACCCTGAAACCCGATCCACCAAATAGATTAGGGTAATACTTAAGCATCTCTTCCTCAGATTCCCATATAGTTTCCGCCCTTTTATATGTTTCCACCAAACCAACGCTCGGTCTATTTGCTTATTCCGCAAGTATTTCACCTTTCTATCTAAGATAGCCATCGGTTCTTCCACATAATTCAACCTTTCATCTATCTCGATATCATCAATCGACACAAATGTGGATTCATCCAACAAACACTTTTGTAGATGAAACACATGAAACGTATTATGGAGTTTACCTAATTCCCTCGATAATTCCAATCAATAAGCCACTTTTCCGACCCATTCAACAATTTTGAATGGCCCGATAAAACGGGGACTTAACTTTCCACGTTTCTGGAACCGAATCACACCCTTCCATGAAGAAACTTTTAACAACACAAAGTCTCCCACATGGAATTCAATCGGTCTCCTCCTCTTGTCCGCATAGGACTTTTTGCGGTCTTTAGCGGCTTTCAAGCGCGCTCTAATTTGGTCAATCCCTTCTGCCACTACATCTTTGCTACCAAGTTCACGTTGACCAATTTCAACCCAACAAACCTGGGTTCGATACCGTCTTCCACACAACATTTCAAATAGAGGCATACCAATACTCGAATGGTAGTTATTATTGTTTGAAAAATCCGCCAACGGTAAATGGTCATCCCAACTACCCCTAAAATCTAGCACACACGCCCGGAGCATATCCTAAAGCATTTGAATTGTCATCTTGCTTTGTCCATCCGTTTGTGGATGATAAGCGGTGCTAAGATTTAGTCTCGTCCCCAATTCCTCATGAAATTTCTTCCAAAATATGGAAGTAAAACGAGTGTCCTGATCCGACACAATAGAAACGGGCACACGGTGCCATGACACGACTTACTTTGTATAAACGTCCACCAATATCTCTAAGGAATAAGTTTCCTTAATCGGAAAGAAGTGTGCAGTTTTAGTCAACTGGTCAACCACCACCCATATCGCATCATAGCCTTTCCTGGTTTTAGGAAGTTTAGTGATCAAATCCATAGCAAGATTCTCCCACTTCCATTGAGGTACTTCAAGAGGTTGAAGTTTCCCTCACGGCTTTTGGTGCTCAGCCTTCACCCTTAGGTACGTGAGACACATTTCGACATATTTCACAATATCTCTCCTCATTCCCGACCACAAAAAATTAAACCTCAAGTCATAAAACATTTTAGTTGCCCCCGGATGGATAGAATATTTTGATTTATGCGCCTCCTCAAGAATAGTAGACAAAACATTTGACAACCTGGGAATCCAAATTCTACCAAAACAAGTCTTCAAGCCCAAGCTATTTTCCTCAAGCTTGTCCATATATGGAACCTTCCGTTCCTTTTTCAAATCTCCTTCGAGTGCTAAAACTTGAGCCTCTTTAATTTGATAAACAAGAGATGAAGAGATAGTCATTTTAAACTTCACCTTAATTGGTGCATGACTAAACTTCCGACTGAGTCCGTTCGCCACCACATTCGCTTTACCCGGCTGATAAAGTATCTCACAGTCATAGTCTTTGACCAATCAAGCCACATCCTTTCTCTCATATTGAGATTTTTTTTGTTCAAGCAAATACTTGAGACTTTTGTGATCCGTGTAAATTGTATAATGCACCCCATACAAATAATGTCTCCAGATTTTGAGCGCGAATACCACGGCTACAAACTCCAAGTCGTGGGTAGGATAGTTAGCCTCATGAACCTTTAATTGCTTAGAAGCATAGGCAATCACATTACCTCTTTGCATAAGGACACAACTAAGTCCAAAATGCGAAGCATCCGAATACACAACATAATCCTTGTTCTCTTCAGGCAAGGATAGAGTAGGTGCCTTTTTCAACTTCTCTTTCAAAAGTTTAAAGGCCGACTCCCGGTCAGTACCCCCACACAAACTTTGTATCCTTGCGAGTCAAGTTCCTCATCGGCAAGGCAATACGAGAGAAATTCTTGATAAATCGTCGATAATAGCCCTTTAGCCCCAAAAAAACTTTTAATCTCCATGGGCATTTTCGGCGATATCTAACCTTTCACCGCTTCGATTTCGAAAGGGTCAACGGAAATTACTTCTGCATTTACTACGTGACCCAAGAATTGAATCTCCCGGAGCCAAAAAACACATTTGGAGAATTTAGCGAATAGCCTATTGTTTCGAAGAACCTCAAAGATTTCACGAATATGACAAGCATGGTCACCCTCGCTGCGTGAGTAGATAAGATGAAAGCCACAGGCGCGTTGGTTAGACCAAATGGAATTACCGTGAACTCATAATGACAATAACGAGTACGGAAGGCCGTTTTAGGAATATCCTCCTCCTTCACTTTCAACTGATGATACCCGAATCTAAAATCAATATTTGAAAACCACGATGCTCCTTGTAGTTGGCCAAAGAGATCGTCGATCCGAGGTAAGGGATACCAGTTCTTGATTGTCAACTTATTCAACTTGTGGTCTATACACATCCAAAGACTTTCGTCCTTCTTCTTCACAAACAATATGGGTGCGTCGCATGGAGAGAAACTCGGGCGTATAAATCCCTTATCGATTAACTCTTGGATTTAAGCTAACAACTCTTTCATCTCTAGTGGAGCCAACCGATAGGGTACTTCAGCAATCGGTTTAGCCCCTGGGATAAGATTACTGTGAAACTACACCTCTCTCTCCGGCGGGACACCAAGCAATTTATCAGGGAAGACATCAACAAAGTTGTTCATGATCGGGACATCGTGAGTCTCCACCACTCCCCGCCTGGTAACGCCTTACACCCATGCACCATGTACTACATAGTAACACACCACTAGTTCTTTCGCCATGAATAAATAAAGTCTTCCCCGAATGAGATGTAAGTTGAATCACCTTTGGTCCACATAAAATATTGGCTCTAAATCTAGAAAGCCAGTCCATCCCGACGATTATATCAAACTCCCTACAATCATAGGAATGAGATCTATAGGAAAAGTTTCGCTAACAACCTCCAATCTACAACATTGATAGAGCATTGATGAGCGACATTAGCCACCTCGATTTCTAGTGGTTCCTCGAACCTTATACTTAGAAATGAAGTATGATTGGAAAATTTCAAGGATATAAACGACCGACTAGCACCAGAATCAAACAAAGTAAGTGCATGTAAAGAATTAACCATAAAGATACATGCAACAACGTCCGATCTTCTTTGCTTCCTCAGCACTGATTTAGAAAGCCCATCCCTTCGGTCTAGGGACTTCCACCTTCTTCCCTCCTCCTTCCTTGTGCTTTAGATCAGAGTAATCACTACGGTTGTGCCTCGGTTTGTAGCAGTGATGGCATAATTTGATGGGACTAGAGCATTGATGAGCGACATTAGCCACCTCGATTTTTAGTGGTTCCTCTAACCTTTTACTTAGAAATGAAGTAGGATTGGAAAATTTCAACAATATGAACGACCGACTAGCACTAGAATCAAACAAAGTAAGTGCAGGTAAAGAATTAAACATAAAGATTCCTACAACCGCATCCGGTCTTCTTTGCTTCCTCAGTAGTGATTTGGAAAGCCCGTTCCTTCGTTATAGGGACTTCCACCTTCTTCCTTCCTCTTTCATTTTGCTTTAGTTTGGAGCAATCACTACGGTTGTGCCCTGGTTTGTGGCAGTGATAGCACAAGCTTATGGGACTAGAGCATTGATGAGCGACATTAGCCACCTCAGTTTCTAGCGGTTCCTCTAACCTTTTACTTAGAAATGAAGTACGATTGGAAAATTTCAAGGATACAAATGACCGACTAGCACCAGAATCAAACAAAGTAAGTGCATGTAAAGAATTAACCATAAAGATACCTACAACAACATCCGATCTTCTTTGCTTCCTCAGCAGTGATTTGGAAAGCCCGTCCCTTCGCTCTAGGGACTTCCACCTTCTTCCCTCCTACGTCCTTGTGCTTTAGTTCGGATCAATCACTACAGTTGTACCCGGGTTTGTAGCAATGATAGCACATGTTGATGGGACTAGAGAATTGATGAGCGACATGCCCCGATTTCCCACAGCTATAACACGTCGGGGGTTTAAGTCGACATTCCCCCAAGTGTTCTTTCCTACCAATCTGACATTGACGAGTGGTAGGCTTCCCAAAACCTTTCTTACTACAGCTAGAGTGTTTCACTTTCTTTGAAGATGCCTCAACTCCTTCCCTTTTTCCTCTTTTCTCCCCACTCTTATTGTCTTTTAAGCTCTACTTCCCTCTCCCGACACTAACTAATAAGCTCTACCAAATTAGTGCACTGAGAGGGTGAAACAAACTTAAGGTATTCAAAATATTAGACCGAGAAGAACCGGTTTATCTTCATATTCTCCGTTGCCACAAGATCCGGGAAAAACTGAGCTTTATCATAGAACTCACCCACGATCTAATTTATGGTCCCATGAGTTTGCTTCTTATGGAGGAATTCCTCGGTAATACAGCCCACTTCCGCATATGGACAATGGTACTTAAGGAAAACCTCCTTGAACTCTTCCCATCGCAACGCCTTAATGCCGCCTTCGTTCTTCCTCTCTTTTCGGAGGACTTCCACCAAATCCTTAGCTCTTTCCCGGAGAAAGTTTATATATAAAGTCACCTCGTCCTCCGTTGCAACATGGCTTGTTTCAAAAGCCGACTCCATGTCAAAAATCCACCTCTGACTAAGCAAGGGATTTATCTCACAGTTATACTACTTCGTCTTGCACGCCATGAAGTCCTTGGAAGTACATGGCTTCCTTTCACTTTATTTCCCTTTGCCTTTATCATTTCCACCCGTGTTTACATCTTCCGCATTCTTCCCACCTTTAGCCTTTTCGTCTCTCTCGGTTAGGTGGTACTCCAGGCAAGTCCTTGGGAAACACCTCTGGAAAGTAACACACCACGGGTACATCCTTTATCTCTGTAACTTTAGCTTTATCGTTTGTAACATATGCCAGGTAAGCCTCACGTCCTTGCTTCATGAACTTTTCACCCTCGATCATAGAAATAGCGTTCGGCACTATGCAAACTTTATCCCCATGAACCGCGATTGAGCTACCATCAGTTACTTTAAGATGAACTATCTTTCTCTTTCATACTATTATGCTTCGCTGGCAGCTAAACAATCCATTCCCAATACTATCTGTTCCCAATACTATGTCAAACCTTCCTAAAGAACAATCTAACAGGGAATCTATGACCATCAAGTTCTATCAAATAATCATCTAGAGCTTCTATAACTGTTGTAGACTTGCCAATAGCAGTCTCCACTTCAAAGGCACATTCTATCAGCAATGTTAGCTTAAGACGGAGCACCAATGTTATTCTGTCAGGTAGTAATCCAGAACACTACGAGCAAGGTAAATTGTTAATGACAGTGACCGGTTTGTTATTAATAATTTACTTTATCTTTCAGGTACTAAATCTTTCCCGCCAAGAGGAACATCAGTATTCAGGTTTCTACCTTATGGTATAAGGCATCTACTATCTACTTAACTAAGCTCTTTTGGCATTAGGTTACTTGTGCTGACATATTTGACCTGGTCCCATTCTCAGTTTAAGTCCAGACATTAGGGAAATGTCTGAATCTCAACTATAGCTCTGATACCAACTGAAACACTCGAAACTCGGGGGTCTCGTACGTTGGATTTACACATCGGCATAATAGTTCTTAAACCAAAAATTTCATTTCAATCGCAACGGAAACTTTGTTTAAACACAAGATCAAGTTATTACAAATTAAATCTTTAACATACTTGTCTAAAAACAATCACAACGGTCTAAGATGTCAACTTTCATATAGAGTAGCCCTAGAGTCCATGCCAACCAAGCCCTCGCTGCTCCTATGAACTATCCACCTTTAACTTGATATGCATGCTAAAAGTCAGTTATACTGAGTGAGTTCTATTTTACTTTAACAGTTGAAACTTTATTAATTATGTAACTCTTCACTTTATAAAGGAACTTTGTCTTTATAGTACTTTATCAGATGTTTCTTTAACTAGGACATTGTCCCACCATCTTTAGAACTTTATAAAACCTCACTTTAAAGAATTTTATACAACTTTACTTTATCTTTATCGTCTTTGAACTTTATCATCTAAAAACCGTTCTTTTTATAAGATACTAAACTTTATTAGAACAATACTTTATCAAATCCGTTTACTTTATAAAATCACAAATTAGGCTTTAACAATCATGCTTGCACAAAGCAAGACTACCTTAGCATGCTTGTATTCGTACAAGACTCCTTTAACATGCTTACACATAGTAAAACTCCTTTAACATGCTTACACTTAGTAAAACTCTTTTATCATGCTTGCACAAGGCAAGACTCCTTTATCATGCTTGTACTCGTACAAGACTCCTTTAACGTGCTTATACAAAATAAGACTCCTTTATCATGCTTATACTCGTACAAGACTCCTTTAACGTGCTTATACAAAATAAGACTCATTTATCATGCTTGCACAAGGCAAGACACCTTTAAAATGCCTACACACGGTAAGACTCCTATTGCTTTTAACAAATAGAAGACTCATGTCGCTTGCAAGACTATTGTCGCTTGTAACAAGACTCCTTTAACTTACTATGGGTATCACATGCTTTACCTTTATACTATCTATCATTTAGCTATCACTTTAACATAATAATGCAAACAATTCAGTTAGCACAAAGTAGCACATAAGCACATAACATAACATCATTTTTTATCATCAAAGACTCTGACTTTCTTTCTCCATAAACTATGTATTTAACTCTTTATCTTTCTTTCTTTATAAACTTTGTCTTTACCTTTCTTTGTCATTACTTTAATACAACATTTTCTTTATAAGTATGCACATCAGTCCAAAACATGTCGAAGGAGGCAATTAGAAACTCACCTGATTGTCGGCTACTATTTCCAACTGAAGGCTCTAGCTAGGTAGAACGTTCAACAATCTGACCTCTTAGTACTATTCCTTCGGGAGGTTCTTGGCTAGGTGGAGTGCTATATGGTCTTTCGGAAAATTAAGATGCAGAATCTATCAAAAAGCGCTATTGTCGCCTATAGTATCGTCGGGATAGTGTCGCCAATAGTGCCTCCAAGACAGTGTCACCATGTCAGTGTTGCTGGTAGTGTCGCCATGACTAGTGTCGCCATGACTAGTGTTGCCATGACTAGTGTCGCCATGACTAGTGTCGCCATAACTTGCGTTATGGACTTTCGCCAATCATTAGTGTTTGCACTTAGTGTCTCCACTTAGTCTGCACTAGCGTCTCCACTAGCGTCTCCACTTAGTGTCTCCGCTAGTGTCTCCACTAGTGTCTCGACTTAACTTTTGAAACCGAACTGAAATTTTCGATTATACCCAAAACTAAAAACCAAACCATCGGTTATTCATTCGGTTCGATTAATTCATTTCGGTTTTATCAATTAATTTGGTTACGTTACTGTTAATCGGTTAATTTACTCACCCCTATCGTTATAAATGAATAGAGATTGCAAGTAGGCACGTTTGGGACAAGTTTGGTATTACTAGTCTTATACCGAACGATACCCAATACTCGATCACATCCCTCATCAGATATTAGATTACCCATTTACTAACGGGTATGTGGGTATTTCCATGGTTATCAAGGGTTCCCCGTTTATGATTTTAGATTGTTAAAATTTATCAGTCGGGATTCTCATTTGCGAAAACCTGATCTCAAACTCATCTTCAAAATATTATTAAATATGTTTCTTAATATGATAAAATATATACGGTTTTGATACGCGTAAACAAATGTAATATCAGTTTAGGGTAATCGCATCGGCATCATCTAATATCATGCATGTGCCCAAAATCTCTAAAAAATTTATGATTAATCATATACCCGGTATCCTCTTAACCAATCCAAATGTTTTGATGTTCAATTAGTTTCAGGTTTTTCTAGTTTCCCTAAAAATATATTTAATTATTTTGTTGACCATCAATTTATTTGCATGTAATAAAGTAATTTATAAGTGCAGCCAAAAAACACAAGTTGACAATGTGATCATCAGGAATCTTAATTCTCCAAATAGGTAAAACCCCATCTTACATAACGCCTCCATATCTGGGATTTTTGGTTTAAAAATGTTCTTTATTTACATGACTTATGAAAATGAACAAGCTTATAACTATGAAAATAATTTATTTATTTATTTATGGTCCAATGGACGAATACATTTTTTGAACAACTTATGTACTCCTAATCAACCGTAGGGATTCGAACTAACAACTAGAAATGTTAGCAGTTTCGTCGAACCAGTCTCGACGACATATGTCGTCGAGATAGATACCTCAGATACGACGACAGGTCGTCGGGATGGTCTCAAACAAATATTTATTGTCTTTCACCTTTTCTCGACGACACGTCGTCAGCCATGGTTTAGCAGGAAAAGGTGAAATATTTTGGCGCTTATCCAATACTAATCTCGACGACATGTCGTCGAGATTGACAATAATAATTTCTTTTTCCTTTTTTTACCTCGTAAAATATTAAACATTTTTTATTTAAAGAAAATTCCTAATCTCGGCGACATGTCGTCGTATCTGGAATATAGAAAAAAATTATTTTAATTTACAAATTAAACTAATTAAAATAATTAAAAAAAAAAGACATGTCGTCGAGACTGGTCTCACTTGATGTTATGTACACAGAAAACCCTTTTCATCCTTATTTCACCCCCTTTTTCTCTACAATCTTTCTCTCGGATTTCACCCACAAATCCTGCCATTTTACTTCAAATTCCACCGTGTTCCACCTCCTCCATCACCATTACTCATCTTATTCAAGTGGTTAGACCCTATTTTGACTTTTTTGTAATTTTTCTTTATAATTGCAAATTTTTAATATAAATCTTGTGTAGGTAAGGTTTTTGGTTAAGTGATGGATTGAAAACTAGATTGAGGGTTTTCCCGACGACATCTCGTCGTTTCAAGAAAGAATCCGGAGGTAATATGTATATATTTGTGTTTATAGGTATATTTGGGTAGTTTTATATAGATGTATAAATATATTTGTTTAATATTTTGGTAATAGGTATATATTTGAGAGATTTAGTTCTGTATAGTTGTTTTAATTGTTTTTTATTTGAATAATATAGATGAATATATAAATGTATGTATTATTTTATAAAATTGATGGTTAATTTATGTAGATGTATAGTATGTACGGTTCGTGTTTTTTATTGATGGTTAATTTTGTTAAATTGATGGTTAATTTATATAGATGTATAGTATGTGTATTTTTAATTATTTTTTATTTGAATAATATAGATGAATATATATAAATGTATGTATTATTTGTGAAAATTGTAGGTTTATATAGATGTATAAGTATATAGATATATGGATTATTTATGAAATTGATGAATTATAGGTTTGTATAGATGTATTATTGGTGGTGTTATGTATATATTATTTGTATGAATTGTATGATGTTATTTATTTTTTGTAATCTATGGTTTGTATGCATTATTTATTTGGGTATTTGTATGTATTTGTGAAATGTATTATTGGTGGTGTTATGTATGTATGGTTTGTATGAGTATAGATGAATATGTGCATGTATATATGTTAGTAATTCGAACACGAACCGTTTAACTTGTTTTGACTCAAATATTTGTATGCATTATTTATTTGGGTATTTGTATGAATTTAAAGAATATATTGTTGTTTTTTATTTTTTGTGAAATGTATTATTTGTATGATCAATATTGATGAATGTATGTATATATATGTTAGTAATTCGACCTAGGCTGCTTGCCCATGGTGTCGACTTTAGGTGAAGGTGATTGTTACACCCCAACAGACGACGGAATACTTCGAGGCGGGACATGTAGACTGTTCATAAGCTCATGATCAAACTAAAATCTCATATATTAATTTAATCCAAACTCCATAACACTTGTTCAAACAAATCATGTACAACATTCAAAGGAAAAACAAGGTAGACCATTTGCGTTCATTTGATTGTTTAACTAGGTCCTTAATCCTATGTGTAGCATCTTGCATATGATCTCAATATTAATACCTGAAACATGATGAAAACATGGTCAACTAAAAATAGCCGGTGAGCATACATAAGTTTTGACACCACAAGTAATAATCAAAGTTTTTGTACAATTCATATGAAGCATGGTTTAATAAGGCAATTATGGAGAACCACTATAGTTAAAACTGGGGCGCACAATCAAACCTTGTGACTATAGGCATAACACAACAGTTATCCTTAAATGATAGGCATAACACAACAGTTATCCTTAAGTGATAGGCATAACACAACAGTTATGCTTAAGTGATAGGCATAACACAATGGTTATCGTTAAGTGTTTTCAGCAACAATCACCCTAACCGGGTGGGTTGGTCAAACTCAATAGATCTATCATTGTATACCGTTGGCTTGTACTGAGTTAATGATTGCACTTGCAGTTGCACTATGTACAAAAAGTATGTAAATGTTGTGTGCACTAATAGTATTCAAGCATAAGGCACAAATTGCACACATGATCATAATGTTTGAATTGTTATAGTTGTAAGTAGTTTGGATGTAATCATGTTTCACCCCAAAGATGTAAAAGTGAAAAAAGGGCTACGTAAACTCACTTGTATTAGTTGTTTGTAGATCACACGAGCAGTAGGTAGCACAGTGATAACTTAACCACAAAGTTAACCTATAATTGAATTGTATGAATGTAATCAATGACATGCACAAACGACTAGGACAAATCCTATTGTACAAAGGGATTGAGTAAATGAGTGGTTGAATAGATGTGGGGACTTGGTTGTGTACGACAAGGGTTTATGTAATCACATGTAAAGGATGTGTGTAATATTATGAATGATGGTATTTGTATTTGAACAAAAAGTTAAAAACAAAAACGTTTAACCAAAGTATGTGTCTTTGTTTATGATTAAAGAAATAATAAGTGATTAGATGTTTATTAAAACCATTTAAATAGATATGTAATTAAATAAATAAAAGTCTTTTTATGTATTTAATTATTATTATGAAAAAGTGTCTCGAATTGGTAGTGTATCTAAATATATACTAATATAATTAGGGAATTATGTTGTAATTATTTAATATATTTAAACCCTAATTAGTTGTTTATTTAAGGGTAACAATGATTTTGTAAATTATAAAAACGATTGTGTAAAACTTTACAAGATAAAAAAGGGTTTATAAAATAATCATCTTATATTTTATAAATCAAGTAAATAAACCTTTTAAAATGAAATTATTAAATAAATTAACATTTATTAGGTCTTAATCCTAATAGTAAGAGATAGAATTGCATTTACATAATTTTAATCTTATAAAACTTGATTTAGGTATTTAGGGTTTTATAAAAATGATTTTTAGAAGGAAAAATAATGTCTAAAACGGTTTAAAAAAATATACGAGGCTTGCCCGGATGAAACCCGCGTGACCTGTGCATTGGACACACACATAAACCACTGGGTCGGAGGGCTCAGTGGTGATTTTAATCGGTTACAATTGTTTAAATGGGTTATTCGAAGTGGGACCGGGTTTCAGGGTTAGTCCAGCGCAAAAAGAAAAGAAAACATGGTGCAGGGATGTTTCGAACCCGCGACCATGCTCGCGTGGCTTATGAGTTTTACCGGTAGACCAGGGCGATTGCCTTGGTTAAGGACTGAATATTTAAATTGAAAACTAACGATCCAAACCTCTCTTCGTCCCTAATATGTAACCCGAAGCCTAGCCACCCAATTGGCATGTTCGTGTACAGGTACAAGCCCGAGATGATGGGGCTTTTGATCAGGAGGTAGAAACGAGTGAAAAGACATCCTTATTACATGAAACGATTGCACAGTTAAGGAGGTCGGCTGCAACACATAGGTTCGAGCTCGCCGGGGCTTGTTAGTGCACCAGAGCAAAAAGGCTTGTGATTGAGAGTTTGGGATGCAAGTAAAAGGTGTCACGAAGGTCGTGGGATTGATTTTATACTAAAACTTCATATGGAAAGCTTGAATTGAATTCAGATTTGATTAAGGGGCGGTTATGGGTTGATTTTGAATCGAATCATTGAATCAATGTTAATTGGATCATTTATCATATTGAAGTTGTTATTGTAACGTTTATGCATGATTGCCATGGATTATTACACATGAATTTGTGGTTTATAACCGAAATCAAACTGGGTTTGACTCTGGTTGGTCAAACTTAACGATTTGGGTTTGAATCTGAGTTCCGGTCCTTGAACCTGCTGAATCGGGTCATCATACGTGGTCAAAATGGTTGATTAATCATTTAAGTGAGTTTGAATGAAGTTTTAACCCACAATATCAAGGGTTTGAAACTGATCCGCGAAGGGTTCTTGCCCCTGTTAACTTTTCTAAGTCAAGTATGATGGGAAAATGATCTTGTTGACTTCAGGAGGTCAAACTAAGGGTAGAAGTCCGTATTGAAGTGCTTGGGTTCACATTAGAGGGTTCATACACCTAGTGGGGTTCAAATGTAATAGTTGGGATTCAAATGCACTAAGATTCTTTTGAAATTGTATATATATAATTTGATGTTTTTTTATAAAGTTTATAAAAGTAAATGGTTTATTTGAAAATGTTAATTATATAATTTTAAAGCTAACAAATATTTTATGTGATTTAAAAAAAAACATTTCTAATATATAAATATATTTGCATATATGCATTTAATAATGAATTTATATATATAACTATAAAATACATATATAAGAGTATGTAATACATGATTAAAGTTCCTAAGTTACATCTTTGATATAATTGGTTTAATAATATATATATATATATATGTGTGTGTGTGTGTGTGTGTGTATTTATTGTGAATCTAAAACATGAAATTGCATGGATGAATTATGAAATTGAAACACTTGTAGTCATGGTTTATGTTACACAATGTATTGCACTAGAATGGAATTAAAATGTTATTATTATACAAACAAAGCACAAGGAAAATCATGGATGTTATAGTGATCACTCAAGTCTTAACCCCAGATTGTGGATGATGATGAAGAAGATGAAGGCACATACACTTCGGATGAGGACGACAACGATGATATTAGTAATGATTCTGATTGACTTATAATGTATGTGACACTTATTTTATTGATGTACGTAGACACTTATTATTAATAATTCTAAATGACTTTTAATGTATGTAGACACTTATATTATTGATGATTATGATTGACTTCAAATTTATGTAGGTATATATGGCAACTTATGCTCGTTCACATGGTGGTGACGGTGGGGGTCGTGATCCACACGGCAATTCTAGTAGGCTCCCTACAGATTACGAGTCTTGTAAGTTACCTGTTTTAGTTAAATACTTGTTTTTATATTATGTATATTTTTAATTTGTCAATTCTTCAAATTCATGTAACAGCTGCCTCGAAAAAAGTACGGGGCCGTGGTAGAAACCTTGATATTGTAATCCCCAGGAAATTCCGGGTCCTATTCTGGCATTTGTAACCCTTTTTATTTAAAGTTTTACATAAATAAAATCATCTTATTCATGATTGTCTATACATATATTAGGTGCATTTACGCCAAGATTTAATGAATATTAAATTGAAATTATAAATGACTAAATCATATTAAACCTACATGAATGTATATATTAAATTATTTCTTAAATCTATATAAATATGCAGATACAAATGTTATATGGTAACATAGATTAAATCATATAAACTATAAAATAAGTAAGTTTTATAAAACCATTTTACTTTATATATATATATATATATATATATAAAGAAACATTTAAGTTTTAATATAAAAAATTATTAGAAATTTTAAAAAAAAAAATTTTTAAAACATCAAATGAGTTTATGTTCTATGAAAGTTCAGGGTTAATTGTGTAATTTCTGAAACTTAATTTCAATCTAAAACAAATTTTACACATAAAATGATAAACACATGAGACTTGGGGGACCTAATTGTAAAATCTGTTACTTTCTTCCCCAAATGTCGATTTTGACTTTTCGGAGTCAAACTAAACGAAATTGAAATTCCAATCGATCGAGTTAACGCGTTTTAACTACAATTGATAATACTACATCAATGCGCGACTGTTCCCTTATAGTTTAACGATACAATTAGTTAGAATCAATGATGTATTTACGAGTTCAATCCCGTAACCGTCCAAGTAATGCGCGAAATCAATTCATCTTTTCGGCTTGAAATTGGACTATAAAATCTACTCCATTACACTCGCAACAATTCGTACACACCTCCTACACTCTCAAACTCACTGAATTTCTTCTCCGGATCGCGATCAAGCACCAAGAAACCGAGTTCAAAAAGCCTTTGTCGTTCTCCCTCTACACGTAACCATTTCAGGTAAATCTAGTGTCGAAAATTTTGTCTTGATATGAAGATCGAAAGCCCTATGTCTTACGCTTCGATCGCCTGCCCAATCGGGTGAATCGAGGGGCTAGGGTTTACGGGTTTGATTGGGGACGAAGGGGTGCCTGGACTTGCGCGTTATAAACTAAACGAGACCATCTCAGACACGGCTTCATGCCCTGGTCTGATGGTTAAGTTGTGGTGCGTTTGGTTGGCTGCCAGCGGACCCGGGTTCGAGTCCCGTGGTCTGCATTATTTTTTTATTTTGATTTTAAACCACATTTTAACCTCATTCTTCTTATAAAAATTATTTTATAAAACTCCCAAGACTCGGGAATATTTTATGAACCAAATTGTTAATCTTAAATAATTATTTAATAGTTTTAAAGAATTAACAACTAATTAAGAGACTACATATTCATTTTATTTAAAACCATTATTAACTATTTTAATACACGATTATTTAGTATAATCTATGCCCTCTTTATTTGTCCACTTAATTATTTAATTAATTAAAGCTATATTTTATTAAACTAATTACCTATATATTCATATAAATATTAGTTTAATACTTAATCATTATTTTGTAAGCAACGTTATATATATAAACTTGTATTCAACCCTTGATTAACGATCATATTATTTTCGTTATTAAACAAACATATTATTTTCTTATTAACAAGCACATTATTCACAATAAATAGATACATACTCATTCAACCTAGTTCAACCTTTACTACCTAAATCTTTGGAGCATATCATTGATACATATATAAATGCAAACATAGGTTAACCTTGTGGTTAGCTAAACAACTTGTGCAACTTCACATACTTGTGATTTCAAGCTACCGAACCAATGTGAGTTTACATAGCCCCTTTTTTACTATTTTTACTTTTGGGGTGAAACATGATTACAAATACATTTATATACACAATTCAATACCCTGTGTTCATATGCTATGGTCTTTATGCTTATGTCTTAAACTACTTGGTGACCATTACATGTGTTCATGTCAGTACAATCATTAACTTGTGTGGCAAGCCTAAGGTAGTACATTTTATGATCATTTATACGGTAATCCGATACATTACTTAACACGAACCTTGGCGGGTTAGTGTTACATTGAGAACTTCACGCAATCCAGGGGATTGTGCATACATATAACATGGCTTGATTGTACGCTTGGAACGCTGTGTTTTTTCACATATGTGCTTTAGACATGCTTTGAACATATTGAATTGTAATCTATACTAACTCTTTTGGTGTCAAAACCTATGTTTCTCACCAACTACTTGTAGTTGACAGTTACTTACATGTTTCAGGTGCACCTGTTTGAGGACTACTTGCTCACCTAGGACTTGGACCTAGTTTAATTTAAATTGTGTTTTGAACGTTTCATTTTCCTTTGTAACAGATGCTTTTAATTTGAATAATAACTATTATCATATTTAATAGATGATCATGTGCTTATGAACAACCGCGTCAGTCCCGGCGTATAATCCGCCGCCGGCCAGGGTGTGACAGATTGGTATCAGAGCCATGGTTATAGGGAATTAGGTTATTAGACACATGACCTAGACTATAACCTAGGAGTCCCAAACATGAGTTTAACTCGTGTCTCTTATTAGGAACTCCACTCTATCTTTACTATGCATGCTTACCTACATCTATCTATTTTTGATTATCTGATACAACTCCGTGAACTACAACATTTAAGAGTCTACATGAAACTATTTGGAACTACTTGAACTACATGAAACTTACACTTGGACTTAAGAGTCTAATCCGAATGAAACTCTCATCAAAGGTATGTAAGTTCTAACTAATGAATAGGGAACTTGTGCAATCCGAAAGGGTGGATGCCTGTATTCTGGGAGTTCTGTCTAGGAAAGCATTTCGTATAAATCCAAATCAATCGATGGACCAGTTATGCTTTCCTGGGAATTCTTGGGATGAGTGTCCACTTATAGGCTAACGCATGACTTCTCAAACATTAGAAAGACTTAAAATACCTTGATAAGCCGATGTGCCCATTAGGGTACCATCTATGTTTCACCTAACATCTCATGATTAAATTGCAAACTCTTGTACATGATTCACATCTTATGAACTTTTTTATTCACCCGTTTGTAGAATGCCTCCCCGTCATGAGCGTAGGAACAACCTCACCGATAGGATCATCCAGCAAATGGCTACGATCCTTCCAACTATGGTCAACCAACTGAACCAGAATGCTGCACCAAGGAATCCCGCGTACACATTCAAACACTTCAACTCCTGCAATCCCACCAAGTTCTACGGGAACGAAGGAGCCACTAGACTCCTCTAATGGTTTGAAAGCATTGAGGGAACCTTCATCAATGTTGACTGTCCTGAGGATCTGAAAGTTCGTTATGCTACTAGTGTCTTCCAAAAGAGGGCACTAACATGGTGGAATGGAGAAAAACGTAACCGCGGGATAGAGGTTGCACTAGCCTTGCCTTGGGCTGATGTGAAGACACTCATGACAGATAAGTTTTGCCCCCGTAATGAGGTCAAAAAACTAGAAGCTGAATTCTGGGATCTCAAACAAGACAGTGGTGAAAGCCTTGCCTACACCACTCGCTTTCATGAGCTTAGCCTCTTGGTGCCCCACATGGTCACTCCTCTCTCCCGAGCCATCGAGAAGTACATCAACGGTCTGCCCATGAAGATTCAGGATACCGTGTTGGGTAGTAACCCAGCCACTCTTGAAGAAGCTATCCGTTTAGCTGCCACACTATCAGATAACCACGTTAAGGCAGGGACTTTATCCAAGAAGGGTGCTAAGAAAGTCATTGAAAAACCAACCACTGAAACCACCAAGGAAACCAAAGCTGAGTCCTCCTTCAATGGCAAAAAGAGAAAAGGCGGGAACTTCGCCATCATCACTCCTGCTGCTCCTCTAGCCCAAGTGGCACCTACTACCTTCAACCCCAACAAGAAGCCGTATGTGGGAACCCTACCAATGTGCAACACCTGCAAATTTCATTATACTGCAAACGTCCCATGTTGTGTGTGTACCACTTGTGGGCATTATGGACACTGGGCTAACACCTGTCGTGCCCCATCGGCTAACTAAATCTACCAACATGCTATTGCTGTTCCTGCTACTATCGCACAGGGTCGTGCTTGTTACGAGTGTGGTGACCCAAATCATTTCAGGAACCGTTGCCCTAGGTTAGTCATTGTGAACCAAGCCAACATGAATCAGGGCAACATGATTCAAGGGAACGGGAACCAAGGTAACATGATCCAAGGAAACAGGAACCAGGGGAATATGAACCGTGGAAATGTGAATCAGGGGAATGCAAACCCTATTGCTCGTGGACGTGCCTTTAACATCAATGCCAACGAGGCTCAAGCCAACAACGATGTGGTGAACGGTACGTACCCAATTAATCACCAATATGCTTCTATCCTGTTTGATACTGGTTCCGATAGGAGTTTTGTGTCCTTTGAATTTGAAGCACAACTTGCTATGGGTCGAGCTAAACTAGACAAACCCTTTGACATTTTGGTAGCGGATGGTTATTCTGTCTCATGTGACACCATTATTAGAGATTGTACCTTAACCTTGAGCGATCATGATTTTTCAATCAATCTTATTCCTATGGCTCTCGGAGGTTTCGACATCATAGTAGGCATGGACTGGCTGACCAAGCACCATGCTGAAGTTGTCTGTTTTGACAAGTATATCCGTATCCCTCTTGACTCGGGTGAAATTTTGAACGTCTATGGTGAGAAACCGTCAAAGGGACTCAAGCTTATGTCTTGCACTACCGCACAGAAGTACCTACGGAAGAAATGTGTGGCATTCTTGGCCCATATTGTGGAACGAAAAGGCAAAGACAAGAGTCTCCAAGACATTCCTGTAATCAAAGACTTTCTTGAATTTTTTCCAGAAGATTTACCCGGTCTTCCTCCTATACGTCAAGTCGAATTCCGTATTGACTTAGTGCCAGGAGCAAACCCCGTGGCCAAGTCACCTTATCGTCTTGCACCATCAGAGATGCAGGAACTTTCAAGCCAACTCCGAGAACTTTCTGACAAAGGATTTATTCGTCCTAGCGTTTCCCCTTGGGGAGCACCTGTTCTATTCGTCAAGAAGAAGGATGGTTCTTTCAGAATGTGCATCGACTATCGGGAACTTAACAAGCTTACCGTGAAGAACCGTTATCCACTTCCGATGATTGACGATTTATTTGATCAACTTCAAGGCTCGACTTATTTCTCTAAGATTGATCTTCGTTCTGGTTATCACCAGTTACGAGTCCTCGAATCCGATATCCCCAAAACAGCCTTTCGTACTAGATATGGCCATTACGAGTTCATGGTTATGCCCTTCGGACTAACCAATGCACCCGCTGTATTCATGGATCTTATGAACCGTGTGTGTAAGCCGTACTTGGACAAGTTCGTGATCGTCTTCATTGACGATATCCTCATATATTCAAAATCCAAAGCAGAACACGAAGAACACTTACGTCTGGTTTTAGATCTCTTGAAAAAGGAGCAATTATACGCTAAGTTCTCCAAATGTGAATTTTGGCTAAAGGAAGTCCAATTCTTGGCTCATATAGTCAACGAGAAGGGTATTCACGTGGATCCCGCTAAGATTGAGGCGGTGAAGAACTGGCAAGCTCCAAAGACCCCCACTGAAGTCCGCTCAATTTTAGGTTTAGCGGGCTATTATCGTCGTTTCATAGCAAATTTTTCAAAGATCGCGGTACCTCTCACAGCCTTAACTCACAAAGGCAAACCCTATGAGTGGGGACCAAAACAAGAGGAAGCCTTTCAAACCCTGAAACAGAAACTGTGTGAGGCTCCTATCCTGACTCTTCCTGATGGAACCGAAGACTTTGTCGTTTACTGTGACGCTTCCCACTTAGGTCTTGGTTGTGTACTAATGTAGCGAGGCAAAGTGATTGCTTATGCGCCCCGACAACTCAAAATCCATGAGAAGAATTATACGACGCACGATCTTGAGTTGGGTGCGGTCGTATTTGCCCTTAAAATTTGGAGACATTACCTATATGGTACCAAATGTGAGGTTTACACCGATCACAAGAGTCTCCAACACATTTACAACCAAAAGGAACTCAACATGAGGCAAAGGCGTTGGGTTGAACTCCTAAATGACTACGACTGTAATATTCGTTATCATCCTGGTAAGGCGAATGTAGTGGATGATGCTCTTAGCCGTAAGGAACCTATCAAGATCCACAGCATTCGAATCCAAAATGATATTCAAACTCGCATCCTAGAAGCACAACATCTTTCTGTCACTGAAGGAAACATGTACAATGAAATGTCATGTGGTGCTAAACTCCAACTTGAAACCAAACCCAATGGATTACTTTACTTTCTAAATCGTATCTAGATTCCGGACCGTGACAACCTTCGTACCTTTATCATGAACGAGGCTCACAAGACTCATTATTCTGTACATCCTGGTGCAAACAAAATGTACATGGATCTCCGTACTCAATACTGGTGGCCTGGTAAGAAAAAGGACATTGCCCTATATGTGTCCAAATGCCTTACTTGTTTAAAGGTTAAAGCCGAGCACCAGCGACCATCCGGTTTACTTGAACAACCCGAGATACCCGTGTGGAAATGGGAGTGTATTGCCATGGACTTTATAACCAAACTCCCACACACATCTCGTGGTCATGATAGCATTTGGGTAATCATCGACCGCTTAACAAAGTCTGCTCATTTCATACCCATACGTGAGGACTATCGAGTTGAAAAACTAGCTCGAATCTATATTGATGAAATCGTTAGTCGTCACGGTGTGCCTCTCAACATTATTTCTGATCGTGATGGACGATTCACCTCCCGTTTCTGGCAATCCCTACAATCAGCTCTAGGTACTCAACTAAATCTTAGTAGTGCTTATCATCCGCAAACTGATGGTCAATCTGAGCGGACGATTCAAACTCTCAAAGACATGCTTAGAGCATGTGTCATTGACTTCAAGGGAAATTGGGATTTACATCTACCCCTAGTCGAGTTCTCGTACAACAACAGTTATCACACGAGCATTAGCATGGCTCCTTTTGAAGCACTTTATGGCCGGAAGTGCCGCTCTCCTATCTGTTGGACCGAAATTGGTGAATCACAAATCACTGGTCCTGAACTTATTCAAGAGACTTCCGACAAGATAATGTTTATCCGAGACAACCTTCTGGTAGCAAGGAGTCGGCAAAAGAGCTATGCCGACAAACGTCAAAAACCCTTAGAATTTCAAGTTGGCGATCTGGTTCTTCTCAAGGTATCCCCTTGGAAAGGCGTAGTTCGTTTTGGAAAGAAAGGGAAACTTGCTCCAAGATTCGTAGGTCCTTTTAAAATCCTTGAGCGGATTGGGAAGGTAGCCTACAATTTGGATCTACCTGAAGGACTCAGCAACGTTCATCCGACATTTCATGTCTCGAACCTAAAGAAATGCTTAGCTGACGAAAATCTCCACATACCACTTGACGAGGTTCATATTGACGAAACAATGCACTTCGTGGAGAAGCCCGTGGAGATCATGGACCGAGAAGTTAAACAACTCAAGCGAAGCCGAATTCCAATCGTTAAGGTTCGATGGGAATCCAAGCGTGGCCCTGAGTTCACTTGGGAATGTGAGGATCAAATGAAAGCTAAATACCCACATCTGTTTCCAGGACCCTCTTCTTAATAAATTTCGGGACGAAATCTCCTAAAGTTGGGGAGACTGTAATCCCCATGAAATTCCGGGTCCTATTCTGGCATTTGTAACCCTTTTTATTTAAAGTTTTACATAAATAAAATCATCTTATTCATGATTGTCTATACATATATTAGGTGCATTTACTCCAAGATTTAATGAATATTAAATTGAAATTATAAATGACTAAATCATATTAAACCTACATGAATGTATATATTAAATTATTTCTTAAATCTATATAAATATGCAGATACAAATGTTATATGGTAACAAAGATTAAATCATATAAACTGTAAAATAAGCAAGTTTTATAAAACCATTTTACTTTAAATATATATATATATATATATATATATATAAAGAAACATTTAAGTTTTAATATAAAAAATTATTAGAAATTATTTTTTTTTTAAAATTTTAAAACATCAAATGAGTTTATGTTCTATGAAAGTTCAGGGTTAATTGTGTAATTTCTGAAACTTAATTTCAATCTAAAACAAATTTTACACATAAAATGATAAACACATGAGACTTGGGGAACCTAATTGCAAAATCTGTTACTTTCTTCCCCAAATGTCGATTTTGACTTTTTGGAGTCAAACTAAACGAAATTGAAATTCCAATCGATCGAGCTAACGCGTTTTAACTACAATTGATAATACTACATCAATGCGCGACTGTTCCCTTATAGTTTAACGATACAATTAGTTAGAATCAATGATGTATTTACGAGTTCAATCCCGTAACCGTCCAAGTAATGCGCGAAATCAATTCATCTTTTCGGCTTGAAATTGGACTATAAAATCTACTCCATTACACTCGCAACAATTCGTACACACCTCCTACACTCTCAAACTCACTGAATTTCTTCTCCGGATCGCGATCAAGCACCAAGAAACCGAGTTCAAAAAGCCTTTGTCGTTCTCCCTCTACACGTAACCATTTCAGGTAAATCTAGTGTCGAAAATTTTGTCTTGATATGAAGATCGAAAGCCCTATGTCTTACGCTTCGATCGCCTGCCCAATCGGGTGAATCGAGGGGCTAGGGTTTACGGGTTTGATTGGGGACGAAGGGGTGCCTGGACTTGCGCGTTATAAACTAAACGAGACCATCTCAGACACGGCTTCATGCCCTGGTCTGATGGTTAAGTTGTGGTGCGTTTGGTTGGCTGCCAGCGGACCCGGGTTCGAGTCCCGTGGTCTGCATTATTTTTTTATTTTGATTTTAAACCACATTTTAACCTCATTCTTCTTATAAAAATTATTTTATAAAACTCCCAAGACTCGGGAATATTTTATGAACCAAATTGTTAATCTTAAATAATTATTTAATAGTTTTAAAGAATTAACAACTAATTAAGAGACTACATATTCATTTTATTTAAAACCATTATTAACTATTTTAATACACGATTATTTAGTATAATCTATGCCCTCTTTATTTGTCCACTTAATTATTTAATTAATTAAAGCTATATTTTATTAAACTAATTACCTATATATTCATATAAATATTAGTTTAATACTTAATCATTATTTTTTAAGCAACGTTATATATATAAACTTGTATTCAACCCTTGATTAACGATCATATTATTTTCGTTATTAAACAAACATATTATTTTCTTATTAACAAGCACATTATTCACAATAAATAGATACATACTCATTCAACCTAGTTCAACCTTTACTACCTAAATCTTTGGAGCATATCATTGATACATATATAAATGCAAACATAGGTTAGCCTTGTGGTTAGCTAAACAACTTGTGCAACTTCACATACTTGTGATTTCAAGCTACCGAACCAATGTGAGTTTACATAGCCCCTTTTTACTATTTTTACTTTTGGGGTGAAACATGATTACAAATACATTTATATACACAATTCAATACCCTGTGTTCATATGCTATGGTCTTTATGCTTATGTCTTAAACTACTTGGTGACCAGTACATGTGTTCATGTCAGTACAATCATTAACTTGTGTGGCAAGCCTAAGGTAGTACATTTTATGATCATTTATACGGTAATCCGATACATTACTTAACACGAACCTTGGCGGGTTAGTGTTACATTGAGAACTTCACGCAATCCAGGGGATTGTGCATACATATAACATGGCTTGATTGTACGCTTGGAACGCTGTGTTTTTTCACATATGTGCTTTAGACATGCTTTGAACATATTGAATTGTAATCTATACTAACTCTTTTGGTGTCAAAACCTATGTTTCTCACCAACTACTTGTAGTTGACAGTTACTTACATGTTTCAGGTGCACCTGTTTGAGGACTTCTTGCTCACCTAGGACTTGGACCTAGTTTAATTTAAATTGTGTTTTGAACGTTTCATTTTCCTTTGTAACGGATGCTTTTAATTTGAATAATAAATATTATCATATTTAATAGATGATCATATGCTTATGAACAACCGCGTCAGTCCCGGCGTATAATCCGCCGTAGGCCGGGGTGTGACAGATATGCTTGAGGCTTTAGCCAAAAATGGCAACAAGCCACTCCCACTTGAGCTTGATCCATCTGCCGAGACATACAAGTTTGTCGGTCCGAACGGACGATGGTTTGTCCGACAAATCACTATTTCTCAAGAGAAAATCCCAGCACACTATTCTAGTTAGGGAAAAGTTCCTAAGGAGCATCAAAACATCGTATTTCGCAATCTTCGTGTAAGTATAAAATTTTAACATTCATAATTATTAAATGTTTCCAATTACCTTTTTTTACAGAATTACTTTGATCTAGAAAGCTGGAGTAACACACCGCAGTGGCCACGAATATGTGCGGGCATCCATGATGATTGTGCCCATAGATATCGTGCCCGTAAATCTGCTTTAAAGAAATATTTTGAATCGGTTGGTGGTTACGAGGATGTGGAAGAAGCAAAGAATCATCCTCATGAGTCCATCAGTTCAGGCAGTTGGAATTCCCTCATCGACGACTTGTTCCTTAATGCCGGGTATATGGCACGCTCGACTCAAAAATCTTCAAACCGAGCTAAACAACCATATTCCAATACTAGTGGGTGCAAGTCATTTGCTCAACGGCGATACAAGAAGGTAACAAAAATTGTTAATATTATCTAAAAATGTATTCATAAGTTAGTCAAATATTAGTAATATTATTTTTATTGTTTATAGGTGCAAAAAGGTGGAAACGCCAACCTGATTGATGGTTGGAGACGTATGCACATTTCTCACGGCACATGGGTCAACGATCGGGCACAAAACGATTGGGTAAGTATATATATTTTATTATTATGTTGCGAATCAAAGTATAAATGAGTCAAAATGACACGTACCCATTCTAAATGTGTCAAAATTACTCGTTTAACACAAGTCCACTAATACATGTATACTATTGCGTTTTGATACCTTTATTGTAGGGTTATTGTAGTTTGAGAAATTATTTGAGTATTAAGTTTGTATATTGTATTTGTAGTTTGGGAAATACATTAGAATATTAATCATATTGGTTATTGTTAGTGTTATTATAGGTTTTTATTGAGTTTTGGTGAATTATTATGTTTATTAAGCATTGTTAAATAGGTTGGTTATCAGTTTTACAGTAGTTATGCTGTCGGATTTTAAAAAAAATATATATATGCTTATTTTTTGTTAATTACATAATTCAATTCAATAAGAGTTGACCCTGATGCAACAAGCCCGCGAAGAGGTTGATGAGGAAGAGGTCCTATGACGTGCCCTTGGGGAGAGACGCGGTTGGAGCCGAGGGGTTGGAAGAAAAGTAAGAAACATACCCACTAATGTTTCATCTTTGTTCGACTCTCAATTTAACGAATTGAAAGAACAAATTCGTCAACTGAATGAGACCGTCAAACATATGCAAGAGTACTGCAACCGATCCGACAACCAAAATGACGACGATGAAGATGATTAAACTTGGTTGTAATATTTGAACAATTTGTAATAACTTACACATGTTTATTTTTGTTGAATGTTTTGTATAATATGTTTTAATTTATATATAACAGGTTCTGAATGTTTGCTTAGTTTAAAAATCTAGAAATTTCTAAAAAATTTAAAAATATTTTTTTTTTTAAAATACCTTTCTCGATGACATGTCGTCGAGATTGAGGTATAATATATCTAATAAAAAAATAAAGATAAATTACCTTTCTCAACGACATGTCGTCGAGACTGGTTGATTTTATTTTTATTTTATCTTTATTTTTAAGTGGTAGAAAAGCCATCCCGACAACCCTATATCGACGACATGTCGTCGAGATTGAGCATATTTCTCTTGACGACTATTTCTCGACCACATTTTAAGCAGTCTCGACAAAGCTTTGCCGACGGAAACATTATCGACGACATGTCGTCGAGACAGGTCGTTAAATCTGCCTAAAATTCTTGTAGCCTCATTACAGAAGCTGCAGTCTCAGAAGTACTATTTTTTTATTACTTTTTTCCAGAGAGTTGCCTTCGCTTTTGGCGTTCCCGTCGACCGACCTTAGGAGGGAGACTACCGCCCCTGAAAGGCAGAAGAAAAACATCATATTTTAATGATTTAGAAATGAATATCAGAAAAAGGATCCACTCGACCTACGGGATAGGGCGTTAAACAAGGTAGGTAGCGAGAGGGTATGTACACCACATTTATGAGGTACAATCCAACAATGTCACTAGATTACAATGTCATGACTAATGGACGAATAAATACATCCTGTTTCGTAGAACTTTAATAACTTAAATGATATGAAGAAATATAATAAGTAATATACAATGCTTTCATATATAACATACAAAATTCATATGAAAATCCGTTTCATCCTTAATGATCAACGATATATTTTATTATTTAATCAATTTATTAATTTACCGTACAACTTTCTTTACAACTAATGTGAAATAGTTATATAACATGAAGAAATATAATTAATGAAATAAGATATATGACATCTCATTATTAAAAAGATGTAAAAGTTACGTTGAATTTGAGTGTAATTCGCTTGAATTCGAAGATAGTCCCATTTTCCAAGCCATAAATAACGTGCGATCAAAATAAAACTATATTATTAAACTAATATAACGTGCGATCAAAAGTTTTCAAACCCTAAATATATATAGTGAGACTTCTATACCAAATAATTAATGGTTTTAAAGCTTTTAGATTCGATTTGGTATTTACAAGAATAATGACGGAAGAGTGGAGAAGCAGGTTATAAAAATAATAATTACGCATGCAAATGCGTAAATATACCATAAAGTTGATGCTCAATTACGTTAAAGTAAGCTGCAAATATAGTCAACGTCAATGATAGGAAAACTGAGGGATGAATGCAAGTAACTTCTTTTTTCTGTTCGGCCGTCTTATGACACAACAAAAGATAACCAAATTAGGAAATAAGCGGCTGTGATTCTGTTGATTTAATGGAATGATTACACTAAGAAATCAAATCAAATAACATCGAAGAGGGGATGGGAATTCAGATTAGGGATGGGAAGAAGAAGATCACACATATATCATATTCGTTGTCCCTATAATTCTCGATCTATCACGCTTACATCCGGCCACGGTTCCTTCTCCATTCCTATGGATCCATTCAACTTGTTGGGCTTCTCGACTGGGCTTGCTAGGATGGGCCTACTAGTATGGTTCATAAGATTACTCCCCCCTTTCAAATTCACCTTGAGGACAAGGTGAAAGGGATAGTCAAGGAGATAACAAGCTAGTGTAGGTGGTTTATGTCCATAAAGAGCTTCAAATGATGTTAAAGTACAAACTAATTGTGTGAAGTCAAGACATTGGTTGTGAAATAAGTGTGTATAAACCAACTTAGATGTGATGAATCAGTTGTGTCATAGGTCATGTTGAACCTCATTCCGACACACCATTTGACACACAATGCAACATGTAAAGAAGAAGTTTGCATAACAAACTCTAAAGTGCTTGCACGAGAATTAGAAGTAATCTCAAATGTTTGACTATTTGTAGCGTCAAGGACTTCTTCAATCAAACATGAGGGTGCAAAAAACTGATCACTTCAATCTGCAACACTGATTGTCGCTATCTCAAAATCATGATGACAACAATACTCATTCCATTCAAACCACATCTTAGCAAAAGAATATTTCTTGAAGCAAGAGGCATGGTTGACTTCATTTGCTCCATTTAAGCTATGTGCTTTTGAGAATGATATGTGTTCACCTTGAGCAAAGTAAGCATAAAGTGCACGAGCAAGCAGCTGCCAAAGAAGAAAATGATGTTGCTGGTTACTACCGGTATATGGGCTGTCATTGGGCTTCTCCTCTGGGTCATTATCAGCAAACACTTGAAAGAGCTTAGTGTGAACAGATGTTGCTAACACGAAATCCAAATAACATTGTACATTCATGGTAAAGCCACCATTAACTCCCCTGGCCAAGTGGATTGCGAGAGTTGGAATTCGCATGATAGGCTCTTGAATTCTAACAAGCTGATGGGAGTAAGATGCACAGTCACCTTGTCCTTCTTGAATAATCATTCGTCCAACAAGCATCAAATCACTGTCAAACCATGTATGCCATGAACCACCGCCATATGTGTTAACACCAACTTCCAGATAACCATTTGTTAATACCTCTGAAACAGGCTTAAGCTTAAGACAAGGACTATTGGTATGTGCACCAACGCTATGTAACCCATTCCTAGCAAAATACCTGCCGCTTCAAACTTGCTTAGTATTGTCAGAAGAGATTTGAACGACATTTGAAGATGCTTCGGTAGTGCAAGCAAACAGTGCATCTCGAGCATGTAGTTTCATGACTAATGGAATCACAATGGAATTGTCATAAGCTCTTGGAATCAAAACCATAATAGGATGTTTGTTGATAGTAGATATGGGTTTGAGGTTGTTCCAAACATACGCTACCATGTCTGCAGTGACCCATTTCGGTTTAGCAATTGAGTTGTGAGCAAGGTCATTCCTTGTAGTCGGCGCTATGCGGAGAATCTTGTATATGTTTTATGGAATGATGTTGTTGTTGCTGAGTTTGCGTACCGCATAACGCATTCCCTACATCAATAGTATCCTTAACAGCAGCAGAAAGATAATAGTATCCTTAGCCGCTCACGATTGTAGCAAACATCTCAAAAATTAATCTAGAACTTACAAGCATTGAAAAACAAGAACAACTGACCAAACAAAGCTTGAAATCGCCTTAAAACTCCTCTGGGACGGCTGGAAAGAAGGAAATTCGAGAATAGGAGTCACAATGGGGTTATAATTGAAATTAGGTTTAATTTGCCGAAACTCCTCTTCTTCACGTGTCGCGAAGTAATCTGGTCAGGCCTTCGCGTACCGTAAAGACCAAAATAGCCGCGCCCACTTTCTGGCTCCCTCGCGTGTCGCGAACAACATCACCCAGGTCTTCGCGTACTGCGAAGACCCTAAATTTCATGAATTTTGACTTTTACTTTGACTCATTGACTTTCCGTGCTTTGATGCCTTTTTGTTTATAACTCATATTTCCCGCTCAATAAGCACAATTACCCTGAAACACTCAAAACTACAAAACTCGCATAAAACCGACTCGATATACAAAATTAAACTATAAAAACGTATACAAAACAACACATATACATGGGATATTTGACCTTACATCAGCTTTCCAATAGATTAAGGATCATGATAACCATACCTGGGAGCCCTTCCATTTTATTACTAAAAACATAAAGTAGTTAGTTTCAGTAATCTTAAGTTTTTCATAAAGCAGCTTTGAGCAGCTTTCCAATGAGTTATGCGGCGTGGTAACCCTACCTGGGAGCCACGTTAACAGGATAATTTTAGTCTGAATAATGATCGAAGGAAGTGTTAGCATTTGCGCGAGCATATTAGCGTTCAACGGTCATTAAGAATGGTAACCAGACCAAGGAGCCCTCACCCTTTTACTAAAATTGACCCCACCACTGACGTATTTCTTAAATATCGATTTACTGCCTAGTAGATTCTAGCCCATTAAGAATGGTAACCAGACCAGACCTGATTTTCTCCCAATCCTCTGTCTTGTTTTGTTTGCTCACTTGTCTTTACATTTTAAAAACCATTATCTTTATTATTAGACTAAACAATAATAATAATTAAGTGTCGATCAAGAAGAGATTGTAGTAGCACCACCCGATGCAAAGACTACCGTTGACTATGCGAAGCCCACGGAAGAAGGAATCCGACCCGGCATCGTCCGGCTAACAATTAAGGCTAACAATTTTGAAATCAACCGCAACTTGATTCACATGATCCATAACTCTGTACCATTTAGCGGAGAATCCGACGAAGACCCAAATTCGCACATCGCAACATTTCTAGAGCTATGTGATTGATTCAAGTACAACGGTTTCACGCAGGATGCCATGAGACTAAGGGTTTTCCCTTTAACGCTGCAAGGGAAATCAAATGCTTGGTTACTATCACTATCTGAAGGTTCCATCACTACATGGGATCAGATGGTTAATAAATTTCTCGATCAATACTTTCGTCCTTCTTAAACTTCATCAATGTGGAATCAAATAACGGAATTCACATAAGAGTACGACGAGTTACTTTACAAAGCATGGGACATAGTTAAGGAGTACTTGAGGAAGTGTCTGCATCATAGATTGGAACCCTGATTCCAACTTCAGACATTCTACAGTGGTTTACAACCACTCACCAAACAAACCGTGGATGCATCAGTAGGAGGATCGCTCCTCAAACATACACCTAATAGCGCATACAATCTACTAGAAGATCTCGCAATCATAAGCCACCAATACCCAACCGCAAGAACCAAATCTAAACCTATGGTGTTCATAAGAATGATGAATATGCCTCTCTTTCTGCAAAATTCGATGCCCTCTCATCAAAATTCAAAAAAAATGCAGGTAAACAAGGTTGAACAAAGCTGTGAGTATTATAAAAGCTCACGTAATACTTCTGATTGTTTTCAGCTCGCCGCTTATGAGCAAGCTTTTTGGGCAAGTGGCCATAGTTTACAAAATAATTCATTTGGAATTAATTAAAATCTTGGATAGCGTAATCAGCCAAACTTTAGTTGGAAGTCAGGCATTAGCAGTCAGCAACTATCATGTTTTCAATCCCGTCAGCCACAACTATTTTCAGAAGAGATTTGAACGTCATTTGAAGATGCTTCGGTAGTGCAAGCAAACAGTGCATCTCGAGCATGTAGTTTCATGACTAATGGAATCACAACAGAATTGTCATAAGCTCTTGGAATCAAAACCATAATAGGATGTTTGTTGATAGTAGATATGGGTTTGAGGTTGTTCCAAACATACGCTACCATGTGTGCAGTGACCCATTTCTGTTTAGCAATTGAGTTGTGAGCAAGGTCATTCCTTGTAGTCGGCGCTATGCGGAGAATCGTTGTATATGTTTTAATGGAATGATGTTGTTGCTGAGTTTGCGTACCGCATAACGCATTCCCTACAGCAATAGTATCCTTAACAGCAGCAGAAAGATAATTGTTTGGTTGAAAGTACCAAGCAGATATTCCAAAGGATTGTGGGTGTATCTCAGAAGTTATAAATTCGGTCTTGATATCTCGAGAGCTGCCATTAACATATTTTGGCATCATGTTTGGAGAAGCCGAACTCCATGACAAGGCAACAGGAGGCATATTATTGATATTAGCATCAAAAGAGAGGAAATGGCTGTTTTGTGAGTGAACAGCTACAGCACCATCCAGACACAAGTTTGAGATATAGTAAGTGTGTAGAAAATGACCACCACCAGGATCAAAAAAGTATGATGTTGCAGATGTGGTAGGAGCAATAGTTGTTTCTATATGTTGGTCCGACTGTTGGTTAATTTCTTCCTGCTTGTAATAATTCAAACCCGGTGTTCCTTCCTTCCAACAAAGGCATTTATCCCCTTGGTTGGAAATTAAGCATGGCTGTAGCAAGTTTCGCCTTCCTATTCCCCCTACCCGTGCCACTAGATTGCAATTGTTGCACATCCGGATGAACACAAGACTCCTCATTGATTGGTTCAAATAGCACAACATCCCTAGGAAAATAAAGAATGGCAATAAAAAATGGACCAGTAACAAAACAGTGTTCTGTTCCTTGTAATTCAACACCAAAGGGCGAACTTAGACCAGCCATGATGATAGTAAAACTAAAAAGTTTGCAATATGTTGTACTAACAACAAGAACAATGTATGTTGGTTTTGGATATACCAGAATAGAATCTGAAGTAAGGGTTGTATACGGGTCGGGTGGTTCTGGAGCTTTATCCAAAACAAACAACTTAGGAGCAGGGGTGCAAAATTCAGCATGACTAGAGGAATAAAAGTAGGCACATGGTCCAAAAGCGAATTACGAGCAAACCCATAACAATAGGGCCAAACAACCTACTATACCAATTAAGATAAGGCGTGGGAATAAGAACCGGAGCAATAATACAACCCAATTTCATCCCTGGCAATTTAGCATCAAAATTCGATCTAGAGTTATCGATGAAATTAGCAGAAGGACCAATATTACTATGCTTTATACAAACATCTGTAACAATATTTTTCGGAGGGGATACCTAAATAGGAACTGTGGGAATGGGAAGATTAGAAACTGAATCCCAATTCAATCCCATGGGAGAAGGAAGAACGACATCAGAACCAATTGAAATTGTAGTCACGCTTGATGCAGGAGGTAACCCTAGACCCAGAGTATCCCCGTAACTGAGATCGACCTGCTCAGATATAGGATCGGTGCTAAGGATCCACATCTGAATCGCCAAGGGAAGACATCAAAACCTCATGTTCAGATTCAGTTGAACCAGAACGTGGATATCCCATTTGAAGAAATATCGATTGTTGTTTATCCAAGAGATCCGCTTTGCTGCATCTGATCATTATGCTCGAGTAGGGTTTTGAGATTATCCATCAATTCAAGGATTATCGTTTCGTCCGCCATCGATGCAGGCGAATCAATGAAAGCACCAATGTTAATTGACACAACAAAAGATAATCAAATTAGGAAGTAAGCAGCGGTGATTCAATGGAATGATTACATTATTGATACAACAAAGGATAATCAAATTAGGAAGTAAGCAGCTGTGATTCTGTTGATTTAATGGAATGAGAAATCAAATCAAATAACATAGAAAAGGGGATGGGAATTCATAGGATACAGTTCTTTCTTCATTCCCATGGATCCATTCAAGTGGTAAGAATACATGTGCTTAGGTCCTTGTCACTTTGTGTGCACATATTGCTTGTGTGACATTATTCTCACATCTGTCTATTTGATTGTCTAAATTGACTTATACTGGACTTGATGTGACTTCTGAGACCCTAGTTAGTTAATTAGATGTTAGTGATCCCCTATATTTGCATGCAAGTGATTCAAGTGGTTTAAAAATTAAAGAGAACTGAAAAGTACATTGTGTGGGTGACATTAACCTTGCAAGTAAAAAACAAAACGGGTTTTATTAATGGAACATGTATAAAATCAACTGATAATGAAGTACTTGCTAGGCAATGGGATAGAATTATGTGGTTCTTACTTGGATTCAGAATTCAGATTCTGATGTGCGTAAAGTTTATTCTAAACTAGCATCTAAAATGCGGCAAGATCTAAAAGAAACATATGATAAGGTTGATGGTTCTGTTGTATTTGGTCTATATCAAAAAATAGTTCTGTAACTCAAAGTGTCACTACTATTTCTGATTACTATCATAGGTTTAACACAATATTAAAACAGTTTGATGCAATGGCCCAATTACTTCTTGTACTTGTTAGGCTTTAAAAGAGTTTAATCACTTGATAACTCTTTCAACTATTAAAACTGTTTTTTTCAACAATATCCATGGAAGAATCTCACAATAGTACAGATATTTCATTAAAAGATCAAAATGTTGGTTTTGTGTCAAAGTCAAATCAATCTTTTGATATAAAAAGAAATTTAATAAAGGTTCTAATCCAAACTTAAAATTCACACATTACAACAAACTTGGACACACTGAAGATTTGTTTTGAAATTGTGGGGCAAGAGTATACTATTTCAAACAAAAATGGGTCTTCGTCTTCTCCAAATACTCCTACTTCACTTACTCCTAATCAAATTTTAAGGTTGCCAGGTCTGCTAATTGAAAATGAAAAAAAAAATTGATGAAGGATCTCATATTACAAATGTAAGAGGTAATTCCATTGGTAGTTTTTCTACAAACTGTATAAGTAAATGTGTTTTTGGGTTCACTAGTGGCACTACAACAGTAACACCCTATAGGGACGAAAAATCCGTATATTTTCCCGACGACATGTCGTCGGGATAGGGTGATTTGACATATCCCGACGAATGTCGTCCGTACAGGGTTCGTCAGGAATGTTTTGTACCAATAGGTCAAAGAAGTCGTCAGTATAGGGTAGGCTATCCCGACGACAAGTCGTCTGTAAAGGGCTTATTTAAAAATTTCAAAATTAAAATCTATACAAAAATAAAGGTTAAAAAGTCGGGATAGGTATCTTAAATAAATTCAATGAAATACAAATATGATGTTATTCCCACGTAGTCAACCGCAACGAGTTCCGAGCTTGTAACAAAATTAAATAAAGCTACATATACATACAAACATATATACATACACAATTACATATATACATACACAATTATATAAATATACATATACAAAACATACATACACATATAAACATAAACAAACATACATACAAATACATATATAAACATATGAATAGATACACAATTCTATACATACAAGTCATACAAATACATAAACATACATACAAACATACATACACATATATACATAAATAAAATGCCCAAATTCCCCAATTACATACAAATACATACATAAACATATGAATAAATACATAATTATATACATACAAATCATACAAATACATAAACATACATACAAATACATACAAACATACATACACATATATACATAAATAAAATGCCCAAATTCTCCAATTACATATATATACACAATTCCATACATATACATACACACATAAACATATGAATAAATACACAATTATATACATACAAACATGTTGGTATTTTGCCAGTGGTGATTAGTTAGATTAGTTATCAAAAACGGTTGATAAATAATTTAAGATTAATAATAATTATTTAGTAATTATTAATACGCAGCCGAATGAAACCGATTCAACACAAAATAAAAACCCGACAGGATCTGGGTTACAAAACATACGGAATAATATTTCGATCTAACTACCAATGAGATAGATATACCTTAGTGGTTAATGATTAATCGATCGAGACACCGAGGTACAACGAACCGATGCTAGATCACGAACCGAACACGAGAGACTGGAAGGTGCGGCTAGCCGGCTCGCGCAAGGCAGCGGCGAGGCTGGGATGGGCGGCCGAAAAAATGCAAAGGCAGCTTTGCTCCTTATCGTTAGGCACTTGTAGTGACCGGAAATTGGCAAAAGGAAAAACGGCTTCTTCCTGTATCTTGCGGCTAGGGATGGATGTTGACCACAGGGTGGTCAAGAAGTAAACCGACTTCTTCATATTTTCCCTTGCGGCTGAGTCCCAAAATTAGGCTAGCTCCAAAAAATTATTAGGTTATAATTATATATAACAATTATAAACCCTACTAAATGTTTCCGGGCCCAAAGTCCAATACAAGATACAAAAGCCTGAATCCGTTTTAATGTTTTAATGAAAGATTAAAACAATATAAAATTATTATTTATAAACCTGTATAAATAATAAATCCCGTGTAACGAATATATATATAAAATATATCGTCTCGCTAACAGTTCGTAATTACCAGTTAAGCGGGTTAAGTGGATTTAATGTTCGTTGCCCTAGGTGTAACTCTTACGGGTCATAACTCAGTTAGTCGCGTTGTCTATCGGGTCGGTCCATAAAATCCAACAATCTCCCACTTGGACTATCCACGATAAATCAACGCAAACAGTCAGCGGCGCTCTAGCTGCACATGGCTGTCCCTAACAAGGTATGACGCTTTAAAGTCATTAACCAAATATCTTGGTGTTAGTAATAGCTAACTAAAGCAAGACAATAGACTTATGGCAATAGTTGTCATTCATCCTTTCCGTATAAGACATCAATTGAATCAATGAGACATGGATTAGATTCATTCTCATATAGCGTTCAATCATTATTGTTCTCGTTCAAGATTCATAGTGGTCCAATCAAACACATAGTCAGTTTGGGTAAGGCCTTACACTTCACCAGTTTGAATCACGAGGGCGCCACGATGTCTAACTGTTACATATCATGTAAAAGTACAGAATCCCTTATCGACTACATACAACTCCCACTGAATTTCATATCCGTTCCTAACCAATGCCTTTATGACTGGCAGTTACGCGACAACGGTTGACAGTGATTAAAGAACAGTCCTTGGTAAACGAAAGTTCTAGTATGCATCTCAAGTCAGAGGATACTAAATGAGTATACCAATATCAAAACATCTTATGATTAAAATCCATGAAGATGATTTGAAGCGAGTTACATCCAACGTCACCCAAGATGAGGTCTGTGAAATTAGAAGTCAACTACTTGAGTCCAAGTTCAGAATAGTCTTAATTCAGAGTCGTTCCCACGATTCTGATCGACTACGGATGATTAAGAATACAAGATTCATGGATTAAACGTATTAAAATCGAACACAGTTGTAAGAATTCAGAATTGCATTTAAATCAGTAAACCAAAAGAATTCAAAAGTACAACTGTTTAATTGTTCACACATTCAAAATACTAAATCAAAACATATCAATAGCATCTCTGTGAAGATCATGCTTGTCCTGAGACATGGGCTTAGTAAACGGGTCCGCTAGGTTTTGATCTGTGTCTACTTTTCTTATCACGATGTCACCACGTTCCATAATTTCCCGTATATAGTGGAACTTTCTGAGAATGTGCTTGGCTTTGTGATGAGATCTAGGCTCTTTGGCTTGAGCTATAGCACCTGTGTTATCACAAAGTATCTCGATTGGTTGGCGAATACTCGGAACCACATAGAGGTCAATAATGAATTTCTTCATCCAAGCAGCTTCCTTAGCAGCATCTGATGCAGATATATACTCAGATTCGGTGGTTGAATCTGCCACCACACTCTGCTTGGAGCTCTTCTAGGAGATAGCTCCTCCGTTTAGAGTGAATACGAATCTCGATTGTGAGAGAGAGTCATCTCGGTCAGTTTGGAAGCTAGCGTCAGTGTAACATCTTACAGTGAGCTCTTCTTCCACTCCTCCAAATATTAAGAACATGTCTTTAGTCCTTCTCAAGTACTTCAGGATGTTCTTGACTGCAGTCCAATAGGTAATGCCAGGACTTTGCTGAAAAATGACTGGTCATGCTTAAAGCATACGAGACGTCAGGCCTGGTACATAACATAGCATACATGCTAGAACCAATCGCCGAAGCATATGGAATTGCTTCCATACGCTTGGTTTCAATGTCCGTTGAAGGAGATTGCGATTTGTTCAGCACAGTGCCTTTAGTCATAGGAACACCTCCTTTCTTGGAGTTTTCCATATGAAAGCGTGCCATGACTTTTTCTATGTATGTGCCTTGACTAAGCCCTAGAAGCCGCTTAGATCTATCCCTGTAGATCTTGATTCTTAGAATGTAAGCTGCTTCTCCAAGATCTTTCATTGCAAAACAAGTTCCCAACCAGTGTTTAACATCGTTAAGCATAGGGATGTTGTTTCCAATGATAAGTATATCATCCACATACAAGATGAGGAATGATATAGTGCTCCCACTAGCCTTTCTGTAAACACAAGGCTCATCTTCATTTTTGACAAAGCCAAACTCTTTAATCTTTTGGTCAAAACGAAGATTCCAGCTTCGAGATGTTGTTTGAGTCCATAAATAGACTTGTTCAGTTTACATACCCTATTAGGATATTTTGGATCAACAAAACCATCAGGTTGTACCATATAGACATCTTCAGAGAGATGCCCATTAAGGAAAGCGGTTTTGACATCCATTTGCCATATCTCGTAGTCATAGTATGCGGCTATGGCAAGCAATATCCTGATCGATTTGATCATAGCAATGGGCGAAAAGGTTTCATCATACTCAATGCCTTGAGTCTGAGTAAAACCTTTCGCAACTAGCCGTGATTTATAGGTGTGTATATTTCCATGCATGTCGGTTTTTCTCTTGAAAATCCATTTGCTCCCTACTGCCCGAGATTCGGGGGTAGCTCAACCAAGTCCCAGACTTGATTATCACGCATAGATTGCATCTCGGCGTTCATGGCTTCTAGCCATTTTGCAGATTCTGGATCTGAAATAGCAGATTTGTAGTTAGTAGGTTCGTCATTAGACTCGGCTACTAATAGGACCTCGGTACTATCAAGATGCCATAGGTATCTGTCAGGTTCTTTGCGAGTCCTTACACTTCTGCGAACGCTTGTGTTTATGTCTGATTCATCAGCAACAACTTCTTGTTGTTCAGATGCTCCGACTTCATCAGCGGTTGTTTGTGGTTCTCGAATTTCTTCAAGATCCACTATATTATCTCCAGTTCCTCGTTCAAGAATTTCTTTCTTGAGGAAGTGTGCCTTCCTTTTGATGGAAATAACATTTGTATCAGGATGGTAGAAATAATATCCGCTTCTGTTATAGTATCCAACGAAAACGACCTTTTCGCCTCTAGGATCGAGCTTGTCATCAGAATCGTTGGTGACATATGCATCACATCCCCATACTCTAAGGTAAGACATATTGGGTTTAGACCCATGCCATATCACATATGGAGTCTTGTTTACCTTCTTAGTCGGTGCCAGATTGACAATGCGGGCGGCGGTCATAAGAGCATAACTCCAGAAGGAGTGAGGCAAGTTTGTTCTACACATCATCGATCGAACCATATTAAGTAGGGTTCGATTTCTCCTCTCGCTCACGCCATTAAGTTGGGGTGTGCCAGGTGGAGTAGGTTGTGAAACTATTCAACGCTCCTTGAGATGATTTATGAACTCTGTGCTGAGATATTCACCACCTCGATCTGATCGAAGTGTCTTTATCGTTTTACCGAGTTGGTTTTCCACTTCATTTTGAAACTCTTTGAACTTTTCAAAAGTTTCATGCTTGTGTTTCTAAAATAGACATAAGCATATCGACTATAATCGTCGATAAATGAAACGAAGTATCTTTCATGATTTCTAGACATGGTTCTGAAAGGGCCACATACATCAGTGTGTATGAGTCCTAGCAGATCCTTGGCTCGTTCACCAATGCTGGTGAAGGATCCTTTAGTGAGTTTGCCAGCTAAGCAAGACTTGCAGTCTTCAAAGGATTCTTGTCCGGTGGATTCAAGGATCCCTTCGGATTGGAGCCTTTTCATGCGGGCCTTGCTTATGTGACCAAGTCTACAATGCCATAGAAATGTATCATTAATGCTAGATTTGATACGTTTAGAAAGATTGTATATGTTATTATTAGTTTGAACATCAACCTCATAAATTCCATTTCGAGGTTTAGCCTCAAAATAGAAAATATCATTTAAGTAAGTAGAAATATTAATTCCATTAAAAAACGTACTTAAAACCTTGTTCAAACAATAAGGAAACTGAAATAATGTTTCTGGTTAAACCAGGTGCAAACAAACAGTTATTTAAGATAACTACAAGGCTAGAAGGACATGAAAGGTGAAATGTTCCAGTTGCAAGAACTGGTACTCTCTTCCCATCACCAACGATGAGTTCCATGTCGCCTTGTTTCAGCTTCTTCCACTTTTCAGGCTTGTGCAATACATTAACGATGTGATAAGCACATCCGGTATCAAATACCCATGTGTCGCTAGAGACAGTGAAAAGTTCAATAACATAGATTGAAATACCAGAAGAGGTGCCTTCACCATTGGCTCTCTTCGATCTCAGCTTAGCTAGATATTCAGGGCAGTTACGTTTACAGTGCCCCATATTGTTGCATTCAAAACACTGACGCTTCTTGGGAGGGGGTGCTTTTGCAACTTGCTTGTTTTGTTGGTGGCATTCTTGGCAGCAACAATAACTTGCTTATTACCTTTGCTGTTATAACCCCTTTTCTTGGTTTTGGGCTTGTTTCCTGCATGCCATGCAGTTCAGGCATAGTCTTCTCCCATGTGTTCATATTTAAGTTCATTACGAAGTTGTCATAAGAATCAGGGAGATAGTTCAAGATGAGGTTGGTGTCATTCAATTTTTCATTCTCAAGCAAATACTTGAGAGAGAATGAGGAGTGGGATCCTTTTTCAGTAGACATCTTGTTAAATAAGCAAATTAAAGGTTAATTAGTATTTTGGATGTAATAAATTCTTATATTAATGACCCATGGCAAGAATAGAATAAGAATAGAGAATCTGGTTATATCAATTAGTAATGGCGGCTGTGGCACGCAACATTAGTAAGTGATTTAGGCAGACTGACAATAATTGCCAATTGTGGAAAAATGCACAATTCTCGAGTATGAGGCCGCTAAGACAACTCTTGTCTATGCATTGATACGTTTAGCCTCATCTATGCCCACTTTTGATCTCCATACAGCTGGGGCATGTACTAGAGAGAAAAGTAATAGTCGCCCCTAGTACAGGTACATGTGGAAGGGCCGGATGTGTCAACGAAACCCTTGCACCTTGGAGGGATAGGTTACGCACCAAGTGCGGTGCTGTGGCTCCAAACACCGGTGTTTCACGTTATGCCCCAAGTGTTCCTTATAGTAGGATGGCATAGACTAAAGATTTTAAATATGGGATTTAATTTTAGTGTTTACCGAATAGGGTCAAACACAACGAATGATAAATCATACGTGTGATGTAAAAGCCAGTTTTACTATATATTAGATCGTGACAACGTGATGAACCCTTTCATCTCTCAGGACACTTAATTTTAAATAACCTATTAAAACTAAGTTTGCCGCGATGTAATTAACCAATTAAAAGTTAATAGTTTAAATGAACTATCAAGTTATTTGTTTTGAAAATTTAAAATCAGTTTAAATTGCAAAACTTTATTGGTTATCATTTATTTTAAAAACAAATTGTTTGTTTTTATATAAAGTATCCACAAGTTGTAAAAAAGGTTTAGAACTTGTTATTATTTTGATTGTGAAAATTTTGGTATTTGGTCGGTACGTTATAACATTTATAAGATAAAAGCAACCACAATAGCAAACACAAAATATGTAAATCATATGGTCAAAGAAAAAGTGTTTGATTTTGCTAGAGCCTAATAGCAAGACCAAACTAGGTCACGGGGTCACAACACACAAACAACCACAAGGATGAACTTCGTGCATGCATCTAGTTGTTCCGTGTGACTCCCACTAAATCAAAGATCCTGTCTCCGTCTTCTGTTTTGTCTTCGGGTCTTTATCTTTACAATATTTATACAGAATACAAAAAAATAAAACCCTAAGCTATTACAACTTTGAGCCATCAAAGTGGGCCAAAACATAAAAGCTAATCTATTACAATTTTGAGTCATCAAATGGGCCAAACCATAAAACCAAAAACAGAAAACAAACACAAGACAGGGTCGGGCCAGATTTACATATTTAATACAATCAAATAACTGGGCAATCCTTTTGGTCAATAAAATAAATAAAAACTTTGATAAAAAAAATAAATAAAAATTGCCCTAAAAATATCTAGATCAGAAACTTTAAACAAGTTAAAGTTTGTGATCTATAACCGGTTAAAAGACCGGATCTGATTCGTATGTCGTAACCAAGGCTCTGATACCACTGTTAGGTATTTTGCCAGTGGTGATCAGTTAGATTAGTTATAAAAAACGGTTGATAAATAATTTAAGATTAATAATAATTATTTAGTAATTATTAATACGCAGCGGAATGAAACCGATTCAACACAAAATAAAAACCCGACAGGATCTGGGTTACAAAACATATGAATACGGAATAATATTTCGATCTAACTACCAATGAGATAGATATACCTTAGTGGTTAATGATTAACCGATCGAGACACCGAGGTATAACGAACCGAAGCTAGATCACGAACCGAACACGAGAGACGGGAAGGCGCGGCTAGCCGGCTCGCGCAAGGCAGCGGCGAGGCTGGGATGGGCGGCCGGAAAAATGCAAAGGCAGCTTTGCTCCTTATCGTTAGGCACTTGTAGTGACCGGAAATTGGCAAAAGGAAAAACGGCTTCTTCCTGTATCTTGCGGCTAGGGATGGATGTTGACCACATGGTGGTCAAGAAGTAAACCGACTTCTTTATATTTTCCCTTGCGGCTGAGTCCCAAAATTAGGCTAGCTCCAAACAATTATTAGGTTATAATTATATATAACAATTATAAACCCTACTAAATGTTTCCGGGCCCAAAGTCCAATACAAGATACAAAAGCCTGAACCCGTTTTAATGTTTTAATGAAAGATTAAAACAATATAAAGTTATTATTTATAAATCTGTATAAATAATAAATCCCGTGTAACGAATATATATATAAAATATATCGTCTCGCTAACAGTTCATAATTACCAGTTAAGCGGGTTAAGTGGATTTAATGTTCGTTGCCCTAGGTGTAACTCTTACGGGTCATAACTCAGTTAGTCGCGTTGTCTATCGGGTCGGTCCATAAAATCCAACAAAACATACATACAAATACATATAAACATACATACAAATACATACAAACATAAATACACATATATACATAAATAAAATGCCCAAATTCTCAAATTACATACACATACAAAATTCCATACATATACATACAAACATACATACAAATACAATCATAAACAAATGAAAAAATATACAACTATATACATACAAATCATACAAATACATATGAACATACATACAAATAAATACAAACATACATACACATATATATATATACAAACATACATCTAAACCTAATTTCATCACAAATTATTAACCAAAACGAACAATTACCTTAAAAAAGCTTAAAATCCAAGGAAATGGTGAAAGTTTCAAAAACCTAAAAAAAATCAAACAAATTAAACTTAAAACCCAAGAAATGTTAACTGTTTTGTGAAAATTGAAAACTAGATGTTAACTCACCTAAAAAACCGAGAGTTTGGTGAAGATTGCTATACAAAAAACCCAAAAACCATGAAATTGCGAAGGAGAGAATTTGGGGGAGTTTTGGTGGGTTTTTGGTGCAAATGAAGAAGCAGAAAGCTGTCTGCTGGATATGTTCTCGCGAAGACCTATACCGACGACATGTCGTCGGGATAGACTCCTATGTCGGCGGCATATGTTGGCCTATACTGACGACATGTCGTCGGTATAGGATTATTGGCCGGTCAACTTTTATGAAGCCTATACCGATGACATGTCGTCAGTATAGAGTTATTTATTATTATTTTAAAAAAAATTACCCATGAACCATTAATAAATAAAAATAGATACAATGAAATTAACCTATACCTGTCGTCGGTATATGTTTTCACCAGTGAAATATTGGGCGCCCAGATTTCCCTCCATTTGACCCAACCCTATACCGACGACATGTCGTCGGGATAGGGTCTCACTAGCCAAAATTAGGGTTTTCCCTATCCCCACGACATGTCGTCGGTATAGAGTCACCTATCACGATGACATATGTCGTCTGGATAAGCATCGTCAGGACAAGGTAATATCCTTGTAGTGTGGGTTATCATCTATATTCTGGTTGGGTTATGCATCACGTGTTTGGCAAATAGCTTAAAGCATCCTTAGAAGCACATCATGTTCCTGTTGACTCATATATTATAATTTATAAGCTAACATTTGAGCTCATTATCTTCCCTCTTTCTATATTTAGGATCCTATGATGATCCGTAAGAATCGCATTTTGATCCGAAAGTAAAATCACAAAACAAATTTCTAAACTATTAAAGTAAATTCGTAAAGAGAACTTTTCTAAATAGTTTGCCTATGTTTGATCTTCCTCTGACAGGAAACCAGGGCCGGCCCATTGGGCATGTGGACAACACACCCGTAGTGGGCCTAATATTTCGAGGGCCCAAAAAAATTTAATAAAAAAATAATTATTGGGCCTTTTTAAAGAAGTAATTTTCGAGGCTTTGTGAAAAAATAATTATTGGATCAAATATATCAAGAAAAAACAACTGGGTCTTTTTAAAAGTATGTTAGACTTAAAAATGTTAAATGTGTTTAGGCCTATGAATCCAATCCAGCCCAACACTTTATAATTTTGTATTAGGCTTAAAAAAAATTATATTTTAAAAAAAATGTTAAATGTGTTTAGGCCCATGGGCTTTTTTTTCGGCTCCTGTAGGGCATTCGAATCCTCGGGACCGGCTCTGCAGGAAACTACATGTGTCATTTTATTGATTTTTGGTTTGAAACTTAGAGAAAGGTCCTGATATGTCATCACAATGTTGTCTCATTTGACGAACCAGAAATTTTTAGTTGGGTCTAAATAGAATTTCATTTATATATTCACAGGCGTATATTGGTTTCCATTTTTTTCTAACGATGATACATACAAACACGAGACTGATTGCGGGCTTTTTTGATATTATTTTAATTTGTATTTATAGGACTTAATGGATGGTATTTTATTCTTTTATCAAAAATACTATGTTAAACCCCTATTTAATAAAAGAAGAATTCTGATGAGGAAAAAAAAGTAAACTTTGAACTTATCCCTGTGAAGTGGCAACCCAAGTCCTAAGAAAGGGAACCAAATGAAATTTGAGGTGCAAATTGGTGATGGAAGCTTGATTTCCACGAGATTAAGTGATTAGGGACCTATTTCCAAAATAGTAGTTTGCATCAAGAACCGGGGTGTAATTTTTTAAAAGAAGCTTAATACATAACAATGTATGATAAACGACCCTAAAAATCTAAACTTAAATATCTTGATGGTCTATCATTGTTACTTTATTTCTTGGATAATTTATTTTAAAGTATACATCACACATATTAGGGAAGCTAAAACAATACATAGAGATTTTAAAACCCAAAAACGTTTCCGAAAACATTGGTGTAATCAATTGAGAAATTCAACCTCTCCCACTTTGAAGGGTATTGACTATATTTATGTAAAAGGATTACAAGAATTTCAAAATATAAAAGATATACAACTCCTATAATAACATAAAGGAATAAACCTAATTAATGTGATTGTTTCTAATATCTCTCTCAAGTGAGATGGATATACAACTCCTATAATAACATAAAGGAATAAACCTAATTAATGTGATTGTTTCTAATATCTCTCTCAAGTGAGATGGTGGGGACAGAGACGTAGCATTGCCCGAAAGTACTCAAACCGGGAATGAGAAAGACTTTTGTAGAAGATGTCTGCCACCTGGAGTTTGGTTGGTACAAATTTTGTGTGCAATTTGCCAGATGCTACTAATTCTTGGATAAAGTGATAATCAAGATAAATGTGTTTGGCACGTTTATGGGAGACCGGATTCTAGCTTAAAAATAGAGCACTCTTATTATCACATAAGAGAGTTGGACGATCAGGAGGCAAAGCATGCAGTTCACGTAGTAAATGACTAATCCAAATAATTTCAGTTGTTGTGTTAGTAATGGCATTCACAACTGGACCGGGAAACGGTTGGCTATTTCTTAGCACTCCAATAGACGAGATTACCATCAAGGAAGATGGAGTAACCATAAGTGCAGCGACGGGTCTCAATACAGTGTGCCCAATCAACGTCTGAATAGCCAACAATGGAAGAAGTCTAGGGACGTTGAAATGTAAGACCAAAAGCGAGGGTGCCTTATACATACTGCATAATCCATTTGAGCGCTTGAAAATGTGCCTCGGTTGGAACCTGAAGAAACAGACTGATCTGATTAACAGAGTATGACAAATCTAGTCTAGTGATTATCATATATTGAAGCGCCCCAACAAGAGACCGAGACAAAGTGGGATCCGAATAAGGGTTTCCGGTCGACGTGAGAACTTCATGAGCAGCACGTGGAGTGGTAACGAGCTTAGAGTCAAGGAAACCAACACGAATCAGAATGTCATGAGCATATATAGATTGACTTAGAAAGAGACCATCATCAGTATAGGCAACCTCCAACCCCAAAAATAATTCAAATACTGAGGTCTTTAATAGCAAACTCATAGTTTAGTCAAGTGATGAAACTGGTAATAGTAGGTTCATGATTATCTGTCATAATAAGATCATCAATATAAACTAGCAAGTACATAATACACGAGTCTCGTTTAAAAACGAATAGAGATGTGTCACCCCTGCTGCAATAGAAGCCATTGGCGAGGAGAAGGTGCTTAGTCGATGAAACCATGCCCGAGGGGCTTGTTTTAAACCATGCCTTAGTCAGCTTGCAAACATGATCTACCAGGTGTGATAATGCTGCTACCTTGGCTAAGGCCTAAAGCCATGTGTTTAGTGGGAAGTCTAGACACTTGGGTGTCAGAAACAACAAGATTCGTGAGCTCATCATGCAAGGTGTGATATTAATTGAATATGTTCGTACACAACATAATCTAGCCAATCATCTAACTAAAGGGTTCGCGAGAGATCTTGTGCACAAATTGGTTGTGGGGATGTGATTAAAGTCCACTTAAATCTCTCATGTTAAGTGTCACACCCCAACCGACGGCGGAAACATCGGGGCGGGACATGGAGACTGTTCATGAGCTCATGGTTGACTATGTTGTAATATATTAAAACATCACATTTCATTTCAAAGATCAAACCAAACAAAATCGAACAATACATGAATTTGAAATACATAACAAGTTCTTTTATTTAATTAACTAGGTCCACAACTTAAGTGAAGCAAGCTTGATCAACTCAAACATTCGTACCTGAAACATGATTAAAACAAGGTCAACTAAAAAGTTGGTGAGCATACATAGGTTTTGACTCTAAATAGTGTCATTGTGTTGTGTGTATACAATCCATACATATCATGGTTAATAAGACAATTATGGAGAGTTACTATTATGAAACCAAGTTGTACAATCAAACCTTTGTAACTATCATGCAAATAACCAAATTGTGTTGTCGGCAACAATCACCCTAACTGGATGGGTTTGTCAGACTCAATAGATCTATCATTGTTAACCGTCGGCTTGTGTAGTTAATGATTGCACATGTAATTGCACACAAAATTGTAGTTTGAATACCTAGTACTCAAGCATAAGACTCAAATTGCACACATGAATGTAGGGTAGAATTGTATTGTGTAGTTTGTAAACATTGTATAATTGTACTCATGTTCCACCCCAAAATTCTAAATAGTGTAAAAGGAGCTATGTAAACTCACATGTATCAAAGATGTAGATAGCACGAGAGAATATGTAGCAAAGTGAACCTTGTAACTCACAAAGTTAACCTAGAGTGGAAGTGTATGAACTTGAATTAACATTGTGCATTATGTCTAAAGTAGAGTCTAGTGTTTCAATGGGAGTGAGTGTAGTGACTTGTACAAAGAGTTCGTGTTATATTATGTAAGGGGATGTGTATAAGTTTGTGTTTGTATTTGAATAAGAGTTTTAAAAGTGTAAGTTTGAAGCATATGGTTTAAAAAAACTAAATAATTTAGGGTTTAGGTTTGGAATAACTAAATAAATTAAATAAATAAGTTTCTTTTTATTTATTTATTTAGAAAGAGTAGTGTGGATTATATTTATTCAAATATGAATTAATTAAATAAATTTATTTTATTTATTTATTCATGAAAATGTGTCAAAATATAGTGTAAATATATATATATATATATATATATATATATATATTAGTATATATGATTAAGAAATTGTACTAATTATAATTTAAACCCTAAGTCGATCACTAATGTTCAAAGACAAATAGATTAGATAAATAAATTGTTTTTATTTGATAAAATTTATGTAATTAATAGAGTGGGGTTTTAAATAAAATAGAAAAAATACAATTATTTATTTTGTAGGTGAGGTTTAAAAATTATTTGAATGGTAAAAATAATATTTCTAGTTCTAAGATCTGATATTTTTAAGTAATTTAGTTCCATTTGATGTTAGGTTTTTATAAATTAATCTTTATAAATTAAATAGGGTATTAAAATGAAGAAAACAAAAGTTTGTGCACCACCCGGCTCGAACCCGGGTGGGTTCTAGGACTGTCATGCCCGCAAACCGGCAGACCAGAACCCAACTGGTGTTGTAATCCCGGTCCGGAAGTGTTTAAACGTGTAGTGGGAAGGATGCCGGGTTCAGCGGAGCGCAAAAAGGGAGAAAGGGTGCGGGGCCGGCTTCGAACCCGCGACCCTTATGTATTAACGACCCTGAATTACAAGATTTGATTCGTGGTTTAAGGACGACAACTGTATTGGGATGAATTTGGTCGCGAAAACGGCGTGAATACACGAGGGGTTAGTCTACGCGTGATTTGCGGGATTGAACCCGCTTGATTTCTTGATTTGAGGATCAATTCATACACGGTTTGACTAGGGAAAGTCAATCCCGTTTAAATTTTGAAATTGGCAGCAAGATTGGTCGAATTGGGTGTTAATCGAGTCAGGATACGGTCGAATTTGGCTTAGGTATACATGGAAAGTTCGTACAATCTGGATTTGATCTAAACCCGCCAAGAATGTCAATGAGTTTGTGTTGTTTGACTTTCAAAAGTCAAAATTGGCTCTTTGACTTGAATGAGGTCAAAATTAAGGTCAAAAGGGGTCATTTTCAACGGTGGGAGTTCAGTTGAAGGGTTCAAATTGTTAGGGGGTAAGTTCAAACCGTTTGTTTAATTAAATTATAAATATATATATATATACATGTGTATGATGACTAGATTGTACATCTAAAATGCTTAGGATTAATTCGTTTTTAGATGTATGTGTGTATAAATGTGGAAAGCATCTAGGATGGAGTTTTTGAACTATAAGGCTTGCACAAGTTGCACTAGAATTTGAAATTGAAAAATTGTTTATTGTATTAAATCAAATACAGGAAAAATCAGAAATGTTACATTAAGATACCCAATTCCCATCTAATATAACATTATATGTTGAATTCAATATGGAAAGCTTAACATCTAGAGATTGGAACATGTATTACATCATCCCCAGGTATGTGTTCAGACTACATTGGGGTTAGGATGAACTTTTAACTTCTTAATAGTTCATTTGAAAATGTGCATTGCATGTGCAAGAGGAAAGGAGCTACCTATATGAGTATGAAGTTTAGCCACTTCAAATGAGCTTGGGACTTGGCTTCTATGTACTCATTGAAGGATAGGACACAAGGCTAGTGAAATATAGTGTCAGGTAAGAACAAGAGAAAATGTTGAACTTATGTGTATATTATCTTCATGTATTCAATCGGATAGGAATGGTTCAATCAATAGAGACATCCTGATATTCAAATATTTGGAATGTGTAATATACTAAAATAGAAATTCAGTCTTCAAGACATTTCTATTTATGCATGAGTTTGTTTCTGTTATGATATGTTTTAAGTAGATCAAGGATTACACTAAAATAGGGGAGGATTGTTGGTGATTTTAGTGTCATCTAGTTATTTAGTGTAATTGGATTTACTTAATGACCAAATAAGAAGTCATAATGAAAATTAAACGAGTTGGTAAGTGTGGGGTGCACACTTGTTTGATGATCTTATGAAATCTGGTGCTAAAGACAACTTATTATATCAAGGGGCGAAGCCTACTGAACAACGGGGGTCCGGGGGTAGCGCCCTGGTTACCCCGGTTAGTAGGGTCCTATGGGCGGCAGCCTATAGTGGGGTCCAGGACTACGAAATAATTCAATTTGATAGCGAACACGCGATTATTAGAGTGTCCAGGTCTACACAAATCACCCAGATTTCTAACATTCACTCTCCTTACTTGGAATAACTGACCACAAACAAGATATGCAATCAAGTTGGCTAAGATAAAAGATTGGTTACTTTTATTAGTTACAATGTCTAATAACCTATCTTAAATTAATTCACTAACAAGTCTCGTTTTGTTAGTTAATCCTAAAACACATATTAAACTTGACTAACTAATATTAAGAATTACAAATTGGATACCTAAACTAGAAAAAGTTGTAGTTGATTCCCGCTTATCTAAACTCCTAGAGCCGTTCGTAATGAAGGCGTGAAAGATGGGGCGTGAGCCAGTGGCTTTTTCACGGGTGCGAAACACCGCCCCCTAAAGAGTGAAAGGGGGAGTGGGGCGCATGGCGTGAGGAGTTTCACAGGTAAAGGGGATCTCTCATGTGTGTGTGTTATGTATATATATGTGGGGGATGGTTAGTTTGAAAACCCTGTAACACATATGTAACAGCTTAAAATATGTGTAATTTTTTTTTTGTTTTTTGGGATAGATTTGTTACATAATTTCATCACTTTTTATAAAAAAAATAAAAAAAACGCCAACCAGATTTTTGTAATGTTACATTTCCAAAAACGGTCTTTTTTCATTTTTTACATAATTTAAAAAAAATTACTTAGCGTTTTTTTTAATAAAAAGTGACGAAAATATGTGACAAACCTACCATTTTTTATAACAAAAAATAAATAAATAAATTTGTTACATAGAGTTTTTTTGGGTTTTCTCAACTCAAGTGGGTTTTTATTTTATACTTTCCCTATATATGTGTATATATTTGTGTGTAGATAGTAAAATCATTACAAGGCTTAGTGATTTGATCTAGTGATTATACCATGTTGATATGAAGGACGTGAATGTAAAACCACTACGGATGGCCTAACTGTCAGAAATTAAAACAACTCTGAGCTATCATTCTTTTAACCACCACAGCCTAGGTAAAAAGGATTTAACTCAATATATTAAAATATGAAAGATTTAGTGTTACACATATTCTCTAAGGGATTGTTTGGTAGCATCTTATGGTCATTAAGAGACTACCTTTTAAAGGTTCAAAGCCTCTTAATGATTAAGAGGTAAGGGGCCATGTAACTTGTGAAGACTTACCATTAATATGTTACCTCTTAACCATTCAGACTTAAGGTTATCTCTTAACCATTAAAAGACTTTGAACCATTAAGAGGTCGACAAAGCCTTACTTCTTTGTTTTCTATTTCTTGTCCCATTTTCTTATCAATTGTTTCGTTGTTGGGTTGGTTAAAGAACTATATTGGTTTCGCTGTGTATTATAAAGGTCACGGGTTTGGAAGTTTCACTCTTTTCTTTTTTTGGTTTTTTATTTTTGTTTTTTTTCTTTTTACAGTTGTTATTTTATTTATTTATTTTTATTAGTTTTTTTTATTATAAAGCCGCAATGTGCGAGACATAATATTTTTTTCCTATCTATTGTTCAATCTCCAAAACCGATCCGTCTCAAATTCGCACGTTTCTTTTATGTACTTATTTTAGCAAGTTAGTGTCACTGCCACAACGCGCGTAACTAAGTTTGCAAGCGCCCTTACCCACGTGAGTGTAATCGTACGGCTTCACCGCAACGCGCGGGTCTTAACGTTTAAAGTTCGGTTTTTTATCACGAGTTTACACCTCCGCTACAACGTGCGGGTATAAAACGGCTCTTTTTTATAAAAATGTATTAAATATTATCAATGCTTTAACCGCAACACGTAGTTTTAGGTAATGATTTTTTTATACAAAGTTTGTAAGACGTTGATTAATTTCACGGTTTAACGAGTCACAACGTGTAAATATTTTGTTTTTTTACTTTATTCTAATTTCTTTCATAAATTTGACAAATGTTGGCATAACACGAACACACGATAACTGAGTCATGTTAACGTCAAAACGTGCGAGGTGAGTAGCAACACGTGGGGAATCGACATACGCCAATGCCGCAACGCACGGGTCTTCACACTAGTCTTATATTAAGACCACTGATACACTTGAGGATCAGAAGTAACTTTTTAAAACCATCGATTTTTTAGTTTCTTTAAAACTCGAGGGATGGAAGTTGAAGTTTATGAAACAGACAAAAGGGACTATTTATGAAATATATACAAACTGGAAGGACGAAACAAGAATAATAAAAATAAAAAATACAACACCCAACTGGTTAATTTTTCAAAACAGGAATAATAACAAAATTAAGGGCATTCCGAGAATTGAAGTCGGGACCTCTCGCACCCTAAGCGAGAATCATACCACTAGACCAAATGCCCATGTGATTAATTTTAGAAATTAAAATTTATATTTTGATAAAACATTTCATATTTAGGTAAACCTTCAAAGGAAAAAAACCAAGTTATGAGATTCCAAATTGTGACGCAAAACGAGAATTTAATATCTGCTAATAACTTTATTTATGAATCATCTTAACTTTGATAAACAATAGTATTAAAAAGGATGTGTGTTAAGGGTGACTCTACAATAAAAGCAACTAAAGCAATTGTTTTAGACCCTTAAATTTGAAGGGTCCCAAAAATTGAAAAACTACTTTAATTTGTATTCTTAACTTTTGTGTTTTCAGATAAATTTGATAATTTCACAACTTTTATTTCAATATTATACGTTCTGACGCTCCATTAAATTACATTTTAAATTTTTTTATGTATTTACAAAACTTTCACAGAAGCCCTCAATTTCAACGTTCGCTTTAGGCCACAAAATATGTTGAGCCGGCCCTGTGTGCTACGGCGCGTTAAACACTAAAAAAATTAATGTTTTTGAAACTTTAAATAGAAAAGAAAAGTTAAATTGTGAAATAAATTAGCATATCACGGGTGAGCACAGAATTCGCGGACCAGCTGGGCTAGCGCCCATCTTGTTTGAGCTTCTGATTTAGGTGCTATACATATAAAAAAAAATTTAAAACACATGTATGACTTGCTTGTACGTTGCGTTTTCCCACTTGTTCTAAATGAACATTAACTAACGTGAGAGCCGCTCACATTCCCTTTTATTATTATACTAGTGTTAGAACCTGTGTATTACACGGGGTTATAAATAAAATAACCAATTATGAATCTTTTACTTACTTTGGGAATGCAGAGACAACAGGATGATTACATCTAACATTACTGCATTCTATTATCTTCTTTTCCACAAAATCATTAGATCCGTCACCAATTTCAGTGGTGACATACTTTGTTGTGACCTTCATGTTACAATGCTTACACACCATATAAAACCATGGTTGATTATGCCCCTGATTGTAGCAAGTATTATAATTGACTTTACCCGTAAAATTTCGTATATAAAACCTTAATTATCATATAGTTTTGATTATTAACTACTAACATTATTTAATATTTAGACAGATAAGCATACCTCACGAATGTCAAACACTTCTGCAATATTACAGAAAGGAAACCTACTTAGAAATTCATCCTCAACACCGGAGATGATGGATGAAACAAATCCACGACTACTTGATGATGTTACACCATCCGAATTTGCAACCAAATTGTATATAGTTACATGTAATATTTATTTATTAAAATCATATATAAATATAAATCAAAATATCATATATCAAATGAAAAGTAATATATAGACGATAAACCTTTTCGTAAAGGAAACGATTTCATCAAGATCGGTGTTGATCAATAGCCTACTGACCGCGAAGGAGTTGTTAACATATGGACGCCCTGATAACAGTTTTATGAAAACAAATATAAGACAAATTATTTCTTGTATTCTAAGTTTTATATTTCGATGTGATAACAGTTTTATGAAAAAAAAAATAATAGGGCGGGAAAAACCTTTGAAAAAAACTTCAAATTTCCAAACTGCAAGATAATCACTACATGATCATCGAGATCTGGATTACTTGATATATAATGAGACATTTGTTCAGAGTATTCATCCCATAGAGTTAGAAATATCTTTCGGCCCCTGGAAAAACAAAACATTTTTAAATATTGACGTAAGGATATAAATATGAAATTAAAAAATAATAACAAAAACATCGCCCACTCAAGATCTGCAATCTCTAGATTCGTTCTCACAGATTCGGTGCCATCTTTTTTTTAAAATTTGTATGGGTTGAAACATTTGATGACATAACCAATAACATCTATAGAGAAGACACAAAAGAATGTTACCATAAGTATTGCAATTTGTACAAAACATATTATGGTGATCATTTAAAATACATAAAATAAAAGAAATATGTTAAAATAAATGAAACTTACCAATGGTCCCGTTCTGTTCCACCTCCTGATCTAGTATACCGTGAAAGGATGCAAATGTGAAACCATATGTTGATCCACCAAAATCGGGGGCTCTTGTTAGTGTTGTTTTATAGTGAAAACAAACTTTGTTTTCGTTGGAGATGTATTTATACTTTGAGTTGTTGTACCCTAAAGTGGGATTGTTTATAACATAACAACTTTTCTCTCAGAGATGTTTCTCAAACTTATAAAAGAATCTGCTTAAAATACAGGCCTGTAACTTGTTTCCCTGCATATGTCATATAATGTAATATAATGTACCTTAAGCATATATATGAGTTGTAGTTTATGTGAATGTATGATCATCTTGATTAAAATGATGTTACAGTATAAGTATTGAACACAAAAATATTAGTTTAGTAGGAAGCAGAAAGTAACCCATTTTTATACAGTTTTAAAGGAATGAAAAATGTAGTAAAACTTTTATACAATTGTAACCTGTTCATCAATGATAATCATCTCTATTGAGCCTATTTCATTTGAATTATTCCATAACGGCTGCTTCCACATTCTGATTAGTCGAACCTTGATGAAGAATTTGTCTTGTAAAACATCAATGGCGTTTAGCATAGATACCTTTTCGGAGTCCATGTATCTATATAACAAAAAGAGAATTTACTTTAATATACTGTGATGTATGAAATAAGATTATAATTATACAAAACTAAGAACATACTACCTTGGTTTGTAGAGTAATCGAGGTAAGGAACTAAATGAGTAGTATCCGGTGAGAATGAAAATGTATGAATACTTATAGAGTCTTGTAATCTATAGTACATATAAATTAGTTTGTAAATTTTTCTATAAAATTTAATTTATTTGAAACTTTGAAATTTGAAATCCTTACCAAAATTGTAGAAATAATCAAGGTTGCCTTTTTGAATAAATGGTTGAAAAACTGTAGGCTTTTTAAATTCGGTAAAAGATAACTGTTGAGGAAAATATCATGTAATTAAGAAATGTAATTTTAATTGACAACCGGATAATAATATATAAGATATAAAAATATGACATATAAAAATATAAAATATAAAATATGAAATTATAAAAATAACAAATATAGAAGAAATTATAAAGTCATTGAGATTTGGTGTAATTTGGTGCAAGTCATTGCACATTATTAAAATTACTGAATAGTTTTACTACCAATTTTATCCGTTATTCGTAAAGTCAATGAATATTTCAAATAAGTCTACATATTTTGAATTGCATATATGATGCTAATTATAAACCTGAAAATAGTGTAACATTTCTTTTAATGAGTTGTATCCTTAAATGAGTATGATAAACTTTCTAAAATGTTAGAAAACTCAAAATGAAATATATTAATCAGTAATCAGTAATTAATAATAATTAAAAAATACACAATCATGCGACTTATTTTTAGGAATTTAAAATCTAATTTCAAGGATTAACTCTCTGATTATAAAATTCAAATCACTCATTTCATTGTTAATTATTTCCTAATATAATGGGATTTTGAACCTTTAAAAAAATTTGAAGGATTAAATATTTATGATTTTAAATTTCAAAACAATGATTTAATCGTTACTTATTTCCTAATATAATGCGTTTTTGAACTTCCTAACATAACTTGGCATTATCAAAGCATATAATCAATTTTTCAATCAAATTCTTCGCTTTTTTCATTATCCCCTCAACACCTATATGTATATTTGCTCTTCATGTGTTTCATAAAACAAAAGATGGGACAAAACATACTAAACAATGGAATATTGTTTTGGTAGTAAATACAAAGAAAAAAAGTCAAAAAGAACAACCCATTATATTCTTTTTATTCGGCTCAACCATGAACAATCATTGGCAATGGCTATAATCATAAAAAGAAAATTATAGTTGTAAAAAGCATTTTTATGAGAATATAAAAATAACAATTGTGAAAAAGAAAATTACCATATTAGGGGATTCTAGTTCCTTTAAAACTTTGAAAAACGAGGAATGCATCTTTAGTAGAACTATAAAACAATAATAATAAAAATATATATATATAATCATTTTAAGTTACAAATTGTAATTTGAATGAATTGAATGAAAAATTTAGTAAAACTGAATATAAAAACATACTAAAAAAGAATTGGGAATTAATACTTCATTTAAAAAATAACATGTTTTAATGTTATGCAATGTTAATCCATCCATCAAGTGAAACAAAAACATGAAAGAAACAGTATAAAATCCAAAAACCCAATAAACACAGAATTATAAATCTTACAATTAAAACAGAGAATCATAAGACACACCTTGTAGATCGATAAAAAATATATAATAACCAAAACTTCAATTCTTAAAATTATAACACAGAATAATAAATCGATATCAAGAATATAAACGATATGAAATAATAGAACAAAAAAAGATATCACATACCGATTGAGATTTGATACGATGCGATGAGCAGAGGAGACCTAGATCTTGAAAGGAAAATCATACGTATGAGGTTAAAACTAAGATTCTTAAATATATTGAAAGAATCAAAGTGAAATTGAAAGAATAAATCAAGGATATAGATTACATACCGATTATGCTTTGATTTTGAAGGTTATTGAAGATCTTGAAAGAGAAGGCATGGCACACAAGAACTGAGGAGGCGATTAGGGTTTCATTTTGTGTGAAACTGATCGGATGAGAGGGTGTTAACGGGTTAAAAGGATTAAATAGGATCATTAAATGGGTCGGTTATTAACCCGCGTGGAATTGATAAATGGGTTTTTTTAGTTTTTTTTTTGGGGGGGGGAGATGGTGAGGTGAAATGTGCCACCCCATTTTACTTGTTTATTATATAGGATAGGTATAATTTGTTACAACTTAATAATTGTTAAAATTACAAAAAATAAAAATAAAAATTCATATCTATTACTCATTAGATTAGATTGTGGGTTGAGAAAAATACCAAAATGGACATTTCGCCGGCTAAATTAAAAAGACGTCGGCTAAGCCGGCTAAATTCAAAGTCTTCGCCGGCTTAGTACCGGCTAAATGTCCACTTTGGTATTTTTTAGAAAACTATGTCCATTTTGGTATTTTTCTCTTGTGGGTTTGTATGTTTTAGTTAGTTTATGCCCTTTCACGATTTGCATATATGTTGGAACTATTTAGAAAGGCTAACTCACTCGTCCTCTAATCTACGCATTTATTTACCATGAGATTTGAACGCTCAATCACCTAGGGAGAGATATCATTTCTACATATCTTGCTACCACTAGGTTACAGGCCCTTTGCTTCTGTTAGTTTGTGTTTCTAGTCTTAATTTAGCAAAGTTAATTTTTCGTTATTTGTGTTTTCGATTTCAAGATTCGGTTTGTTTTGTGTTTGTTCAGATTTTCATGTTCATGTGTGTCAAGATCCAAGAACAAGTTAAAATGGTTGGTAGTTGAAGGTGGTAGATAATGGCGGAAGGTGGTCAGTGGCGGACCATATTGGTGTACGGGTCACCCGACAACATTGATTTTCGTGTAATCGTGTCTCATATGTATCGTGTTATAGGAAAATTTTGATCGACACCACTGTTTTTTTACGAAACTTTCACTCCCCCCCCCTTGTTAGACTTTCGTTTCCAGCCTTCAATTTGGTTTGGTTGTTAATTTGTCATACGATGCTTTCGTTCTTGACAACCTTATTCCTAAATGAAACCTCGTGTTCTAATTAATATAGAATTAAGGAGGTTACATTCAAATAAACGGCAACAAAAAAGATTAGGATTAAAGCAACCTTAAACAAATGTCATGGAAGAATGTTATGGAAAAATTGAAAATACAACACAATTTCATAACGGATTAAAGACAAATAAAGAACCGTTATGATTATTTAAAAGCAAAATTTGCAGCTTGGTCAAAGCTTAAAAACAAATCTGACAACGTTTATAATCCCGTTATAAATACCTTTAACTTATCGGAAGAAGAATGACAATTAGAGATGAATGTATTTCTTTTTTTCATAAATAATAGTTATTATTATATTTCAATAATCTTATAGTACATGTATTCGTTCCTGCTGATCAACAGACCCGTTACAAGGGAAGAGGAAAAGGTGAATGCTTTCAAAATGTCTTAGCAATTTGTGATTTTAATATGATATTCACGTTCATATGGGCCGGATGGGAGGGCATTGCACATGATTCACGAGTTTTAAAAGAAGTTGCATTTAACAAGACTTCTGGCTTTCCTTTCCCCCCAACAAGTTTTTAACCATTCTTTAGCTTTGATTATTAAATATCTTTTTTTTATGTAATAGTTTTGATACTAACGTTTACAGATAAATATTACCTTTGTGACGCTGCGTACACCAACACCCGTGGATTTATGACTCCCTGCTGTAATACGAGGTACTGGTTAGCCGATTTTCAACGACGACTTAGAAATGTTATTAAGCGCGCATATGGCATTTTGAAGGCGAGATTCCCAATCCTAAAGAAAATGGCTCCCTTTTTTTTTTCCAAAACAAAGGGACATAGTAATTGCTTGTTTCGCAGACCATAATTTTATAAGGAAATGCAATATTCATGATCAATTATTTATGGAGTACGACGAGAACACTGTGTTTTCTGAAATACAAGGTGGAGAAAGTGATGGCCAGTTCGTTCACAACATAGAATGGGGTTCACAAGACATTGAGTATATGACTAGTTTGCGTGACCAAATAGCTAATCAACTAGTTGTAAATGATTAAAATAAAAATTATATGCAAAGTATTAATTTCTATTTGGATTTCAGTGTGTTTCCATGGATTTTGAAAGATTTATGTGTAATTTGGATTTTCTATGATGTTTTGTATTTTCTTTTTAAAATTATTCATTATGGTTTGGAAATCATTTTCGCTCTGAAAAACACCCAGAAACCAAATCAGTTTGCAAATCTCCACCGTTTTGGCCAAAAATTCATGAAATGCCAATGTAGTTTAACACTTTGTTAATGATATGTTTGTTATCAAAGAAAGCTCAGAAAACTAGCTCCAAGAAATCATGGTTTGGAAAGCAAAAGAACATCGAATCTGATTCCTCACAACCAGAATCTGCATTTGCCACCCCTGCACTTCGCTCTCCTCCACCCGAACGAGATGATGACCTTAAATTTGAACCTGAGGCTGAGCCGAGCGAACCCACAGAACAAGACAATGAACCAAGCAAACCCATTGAGCCAGAACACGATCCAAGCAAACCCATTGAACCAGAACGCGATCCAAGCAAAACCATTGAGCCAGAACGCGATCCAAGTACACCCACAAAGCCTGATAATGATCCGAGCAAACCCACAAAACCAGACATTGAGCAGAAGAAACACGCCAAACCTGGTCATACCATGGCCTACACGACTGCAAGGGCAGCAGTAGCAGCTGCAGCTTTTAGGCGTTTCTTGGGCAAGTCCAAGGAGGAAGTAGCCGCGATTAAAGTTCAGGCTGCTTTTCGGCAATTCTTGGTAATTTTTTTGTGTAACTTCACTTAATGTGGTTTGATTTTCGCATTGTAAATACACTGATACAAAAATTCTGGTTTTGTTTAAAGGCGAGAAGAAAGTTACTAGCTTTGAAAGGGCTTGTGAGGTTAAAAGTGTTGGTTCAAAGCCAATCAGTCAAAAGACAAGCAGTAACCACCTTAAGATGTATGCAGACTCTGGCACGCGTGCAGTCTCAGGTTCGAGCCAGGAGGATCCGAATGTCGGAAGAGAACCAGGCCCTTCAAAGACAGCTTATGCATAAACGCGAGAGAGAGCTTGACAAAATGAAATCCTATGTAAGTTTTAGATCCCCACAAAAAATCTTGAACAAATGTGGAATTTTAGTTGATTTTTTCATGAGTTGAAGTTGTTTAGTTTCAAGTTCTTTTTTTTTTGTTTTATCTTTGGTTATCTTTTTGTTGTTCTTGTTTAATGATCTGAACTTTGGGCCTAAATGTTTAATTAGTTGGGAAGTGAATGGGATAATACGCGAAGATCAAAGGAGCAAATAGAAGCGAGTATGCAAAACAAAGAAGAGGCTACTGCACGAAGAGAACGCGCGCTGGCTTATGCACATACTCAACAGGTAAGTTGATCACCTCATTCTTGATAAAATGCAAAATAAAACACACTGCATTTCCTAATTAGACAGTGATTTTGGAAAACATTGTAAGCATGAATGTGGAATTAATCATTTTCCTTTGTGCAAAATAAAGTGAGCGTAAGTTGCACTTTACCTGGTTCTTGTTAGCAGGGTATTAGCTGGCCCGTGAGTTTTCCCTAATGTGTTTTCATGGTCGCCAGAAAAAGTGTTTTCCTTTTTGTATCTTGGTTTTAAAATGCGTGCATCTGGAATGCATAATGTGCGATGTACATGAGATGCGTTCTGAAGATTCATACGGTATTATGCAGTTGACTAGTATTCAAACAAATTAGACCATCCTGGTGTGATTCTTTCAAATCTGATTGAACAAATTAGACCATCGTTTGAACAAATCTGACCAGAGATGATAAAATCTTATATTTTAGCGTTTAAAAGTTAACAATTTAAAATATTATTTATAAATAACTATTTAGTATTTTTTTTCTGATAGCGAACGCCTTGCACTCGTGATGCTCGGGCATTTGGGATAAAAAACCAGATATAACATTTAAAAATATTTGTGAGCTTAATTGTTTTCATGTTATATGTACTGAATATATGTTTTTATGTTATGTTTATACTAAAAGCAAATGTGGAGGAACCCATCAAAGTCTGGAAATCCCACATTCATGGATCCCAACAACCCACAATGGGGCTGGAGTTGGTTAGACCGGTGGATGGCGGCCCGACCATGGGAATCCCAAACTGCAATCAATAACGAGCAACTGCCGGTAAAAATAACCCGCTCATCATCCTCTGGAGACGTGTGCGAAAAACTGGACCAGTCACCCCCCATGTCATCACCACGGTCACCATCTGGATCATCCAGTAGGCGGCCCACACCATCAAGCCCGAAAAGGGTAAATGACCCTGCACAGTCCCCGCGAAACAGGAGACACAGCATTTCAATTTCTTCATTCCGTGAAGACTCTGCAGCTCCTGTTTCTTCCCCTCGTGTTAGTTCGCCTCACGTTAATTCACCGAGGTCCACTAAAACCAAGTCTATGGTTCCAACCCTGAGCCAGGGTCAGAGCCCGGGCCGTAGCCCGAGCCCTAGCCCGTTAGGGTTGGGAAAGAAGGGGACTGTGGAAAAGAAACCAACTGTCGGGTCGGTCAACAAACGGATGTCGTTATCTGGTGCATCATCTGGTGGTGGTGGTGGTGGTCGTAGGTTATCCGGGTCACCTAGGGTGGGTTCTGGTGCTCGTTAATTTTTTTTTCTTTTTCAAATGATGAATTACAGTTATGTTTTTTTTCTTTCTTTTTCAAGTGATGAATTATAGTTCACATGTATTTAATGTATATAAAAGAAGTTTGTAATATATGTTTGTTACTACTGTTTGATAATTGTTGTATCACACGTCCACTAAACCTACTCTTAAAGTTACACCATTTGTCCACTAAACCAACTCCTAAATTTATACATTTATCTATTCTTTATCTTATTTTACAAGGAAAAAAAAGTTACTTTTGATAAAAAGATAATAAATTTGTTTCAATGAAATCATATCAAACATGTAGGTCGGTTTGGAGAAGGATTCGAATAAGTCTGCTATGAATTAGGAGAAGATAATTCCCTTGTTTAATGATTTAGTTTAATGGTAATTTTCTATAATAGTAACCAAGTTTCAAAAGTGTTCCAATTAGGTCGCTCAATACGCATTTTACACGGTATACACCCTCAGGTATACTATGACGAGTGACCTAATTGCAACACTTTTTGAAACTTGGTTACTATTTTGTGGTGTTTTCTCTTTAGTTTATCTTTAAGATGGTTTAATTAGAGTCTAATCAGGAGGCTTGGATAGCAAGTTAGATTAGTTTAAATAGTTGATTTTGGTTACCATTCTTATATGTGTTTTTCCCAGTTTCTTTATAAATAAAGAGTCGAACAAGGGATTGTTCAAATCGTTGTGTTGTGCCTTGTTGAGTCGTGATCAACTTTCCGGTTATGATTATAAGTTTAACAAATTGGATAGTCTTAACGAAGATTGAAACCGATTGAAGAGTCAATCCAGCCGAATACCGATCAAAGTAGTCGACCAACATAAGGCCGGTCACAAATCTCACATATTTGACATCACCGAGATCCCGATTCCAAACCACATCTTAATCGATTCTCGTGATTCTAGCTCTCATGGCAGATTAATACCATATTGTAGAAGACATGAAGAAACTAAATAATCAAAACTACAACACGTGGTCGACTTGTATGAGTTCGTATCTACTGTCTCAAGATTTGTGGAGGTGGTTAACGGGCCGAACCAACTCATCCGAGGGTTAATACTAATGGGGCGACACACAAGTGGAAGGTGAAACCCTGGAAGGCTATATGTTCGTTTTAAAGACTACGATTAAAAAAGATCTTCTTGAGCATATTTGCGATCTAGCAACCCCGAAGGAGGCGTGAGACATTCTTGTTGCCTTGTTTTCCAAGAAAAATGATACTACACTACAACTCTTAGAAAACGAGTTGTTGTTAATTAGTCAAAAGGACTTCACAATACCACAATACGTCCACAAGGTTTAAATCTCTATACCGGGAAATCGGAGAACTCGATCAAAAAGCAAGGATTGGTGAAGCGAGAATGAGACGTATTATAATTCACGGTTTGAAACCTGAGTTAGGGAGTTTTGTCGCAGCTCTACAAGGATGGTCGACACAACTGTCCCTTGTAGAATTTGAAAATTTACAGGTCGGGCAAGAAGCTCCGCTCAAGTAGTTGACATAAACCTCGATCAAATCAGAAGCAGATCAGGCCCTATACGCCAAGAAGGAGAAAGATAAACCTTAGTTCAATAAACTAAATAAACACAATTATGAAAAGTGTTTGGGATTACTTATTGAAACTACTTATTAACTTTTATAAGTTAAAAATGTGTTTGAGAAAGGTAACTTTTGCTACTTTTTTTAACTTTTTAAAGGGGGAAAAAAGAGCTTAAGATAAGTAATCCCAAACATGCCCTAAAGGGTTCAAGTGGAAGAACAAGAATTCTTCCAAGGAAGAACTAAACAGTGAAAGGAAACCCAATAAACTTTCGAAATGTTTTCCCTACAAGTGTTCTCACTGTGTAAGAAGGGGCCACATGGTTCGATATTGTGGTTCTAAACCAAAAGAAGAAGCTAATGCGGCTGAAGTTGAAATAGAGGAGGGTTGGGCATTTATCGCCCAAACACCCGAGGTTAACGTGTTCACGACCACAATTACAAATCGGGCAAACAAGCTCGACAAGTGCACTGTCGATTTGGGATACTCGAATCACATGACCGGGGAGAAAGACAGGTTAACGAACCCAAGCAGGTATGAGGGAAACTAATTTTTTTCTTGATGATTATGTTACTGTAAAGTGGGAAAATCTTATTTTTGTCATAACTTTTAATATATTTTAAATTTTTAACTAATATGATACTAGTTTAAAAGCACAAAATCCCAAATAATAGTTAAACTACTTAAAAAATTATAAAAAATTTATTTTATCACTAATACACTGAGATAACATCTTTGTAAAATTTTGAGATAAATTGGAAATCCATAACCTAATTTTCTTGATTTTTGCTTTATTTAAAAAAAGAAAAATTCAAATAAATATTAAATAAACTCCAAAAATTATGAAACTTTATTTTGACTTTATATTACTTTTTCATCAAAATAAAGTTTTCACAAATTTTGGAAACATTTTTAAGAATTTTAATATAATTTCTTGATTTTCCACATATATTTCAATATTAAATTGAATTAAAATATCAAAAAATCAATTTTAATTATCCAAGACCCACTTTCCTCATCATATCCATATACAATCTGCCCCAAATCATTTTTATGCAAAAAATATTATTTTTGCATGGTATGTACATTTTCACATAATAAAGTGTAATAAACTAGAATTTAAACATAAAAAATTATACCTCTTTGTGTTTTAGAATTTTTTTTATCACAACTAGCTTTAGAATCCAGAATCCAAGAGTACTAACTCTTCCAAATGACCTACAAACATTGATAGTTCACATATAGCAAAAGGATTTAATTAATCAATCCATTTTTAAGTGTGTTTTCTTAGGTGTAACTAGTGACTAGTTAAGGGTTTTCCAACTTATTTGTATGTTAAAAACACTTGATAACTTATATTGATCTATAAATTTTATTTATAAATCTGATCTAATAGTGATTGAAGCACAAACCCTTGATCAAAGTTGATAAGATGAAGTTACAAGATGGTTACAAGGATCAAAGGGTTTGTTTGGTTACCTAGTTGATGTTGGACGTTTAGAACTAACATGAAGTCATATTAACTTACTTGAAATCAGCTCTAAACTTGTATGGAAGCTCAAGAACACCAAGAATAAGTCTTCAAATCTTCATAGGTGTGTGTGAGAGAAAGTGTGGGAGTGAAAGAAAATTGAGAGTGTGTGTGGGGGCGGGTTACAGCCGAACCAAGGGGGAGGGTAGGGGGTTGGGGTGGTTATGAGTGGATTGTGAGGTGGTATGATATGATGAGTTTGGGTGTCCCCTTGAGATATGTGTCATGTTCTAGTTCTAATGAGGATTACAGGATGATTAAAGTTAGTTAATCTAGAGGTTTAGGTCTAAGTAATGTGGTTAGGGTTTAGGTTTAGCTAAACTATAATTATTTAGTATAAATTAAGTCATAACTAGTTAGATATATATAAATATATAGATAAAATTTTGTTCTACAAAAGGTTTATGGTATAATACCGCGGTTTACATTTTGGTAATAATAAGTGAACATGCGAAACTTAAGAATCATAAAGTTAGTTTCACATATGAATTAAGTTAGTGGGTAAGTTTTATGACTTGACTTTTGGTATAGTGATGACACCACCAATGCTTGTAAGGTTTTAAAAATATTGCAAGAGACATCAATAAAATAATTGTAACAATCTCTAATAGGATATTTCACTTTTATTAATGGTTTTGAAAAATAATGGTTTTTCATGCATGGTGGTGGATGAAATTAATGATGTCAATGATCTAATATGGTATTCTAAACATATAAGATGGTTCTAACTTAGAATTATTATGGAATTCTGTAAGGTCTTAAACCAGACATCCTACAGTTGGTTCTTATAACGGTTTATTCACTTGAAAATACTCATTTTAGATATATTAAATTACAGCGGAAGTCTTTCTAAAAACATTAATTACTATTTCATGTCATCAAGTTACCTCACGAATGCCTGCACACCAATCCGAGTAGCACCGCTCTCAAGCCAAGATACGTCAACGCAACGCTTGCCTGCAAAACAATCTATCGTACACACAAAGTCAGCTACGTTGAGTGAGTTCTAATAATTTAGTTTAATTAAAAGCCAACTCGTCTCAAAAGTTAATTGAACTTTACTCAGTACCCACGGTCCTTATAAAGTAGGTCCACAATTCAATAACAAATAGATAACCCATGTTATCACACGATATCCCATAATAGTTCGTTACCCAAGACTCATCCCATAATAATAATAATAATCCCACAGTCTCATCGACATATGTCGAACTTACTACACTAATAAGTCATACTCAAGTACACGTATTAACTCGGCACTTGGTTAACACAACCAATCCCTAAACATCACCTTACTCAGCCTTGACCAAGGCTCTTACAAATCAACTGACATAACAGTTGTAAACACCACATCATAATCCAGACACAACGGTCAATCTAACTCGACTTACCACAATAAGACTATCTCACGCACAATAAATATAACTCAACGTTTGTATACAATTTAACACAAATATATAAGCACACAAACACATACCTCTTCGCTGCACACTCGTCCGGGCGTTCAACACACCCCGAGCTCATCACTGTCCAGTTGGACATCGTCACCTTTGGTGACCTCCCGAAGGACTTCGTCCTCCACAATCCCGTTTGCCGTGTCATAATGACAACAATGCAAACAAAATACCCGCCGTGTCACAAGGACCACGACACAATACAATACACACAACCCATGTATAAAAGATATAACATCATACTCTATTTACCTGACTCGTTAATTGCACCTGCACTTCACACATAGCACTAGGATAGGATATCCTACACGTATTCATAAGCGTTTAGCTCATATCCCGACTCACCTCGACTAACTCATAACACAATACCCTTCTAATATATCAACCTTCATACAAATACTATATCTCATTATCTAAGCACATACCGCGTACATACACGCCCTGTGACACCTCCTAGTCGTACCGTACGACTTGTGAATACAATCCCGACACCAACCCTGTTAGGTCACTATACGACCCATGACCATATACCCACCTGAAGGCCTAGATCACATGATCTCATAAACACCCCCCGTAGACCCTTCGACTCATTACTGAATGTTTTAGTTCATAAACACCTCGGGTTAAAACCCAAAACTCTTAACACGTTTAATACGTTAAACATCTCTGGTAAGTATGTACGATAGCCCCAAAAATAGTAAAACGTTTATAAAGAGGGGGATTAGAAACTCACCAGTTACTGAGTCCAAATCCTTGCTCTGCACTCCGTCCACTCTCTTGAATCCCAGACCTGATAAACGTACGATCACATGATCAAAATACGCTTTACACATATTTCGAATAATGCATAAAATATAAATCCCAACATCATCTTGCCAGCTGTCCTTTCTTTCCCCGAAACCCTCGCCCTACAGGTTTACGCATAACATTGTTCCTGAATTGGATAGAACTCGTGTACCCGAACCCGAGCTCCCATGCATGCACATACGCGTGCCATGCAAAAACCCTAGCCTCATAGACACGTATACTTAAAGCGGGTCTCCATGCACGCGCGTAAACGGTCATATAACAATCCTAATCGGGTGTGACCCGATCCCGCTCCTTCGTCATTCACCACAGCGAGCCACCGTCGCATACCTCCCATGCACGACACCATCTTGCACCACCAATGACCTTGTCTCCATGCCTAACTCTAGTCGGGTTCAACACCAACCCCACCCCCACCGTTCGCCGCCATGAAACACCGCCATGGCAGCCCCTCCGGCACCACGTCTGTCGGCCCCCACACCCTCACGTTCCACCTTTCTCCCTCTCTCTTTCTGTTTGTCGTCTACCACCCTACGGCCACACGCCGCCTTCGCGTACCATCTCTCCCATCTTCTTTCCAGCTACTCCGAAGTGAGCCACCACCGTCCTCACAGTCAGCCGCCCTCCTCGTCACCACCACTGTCGTCTCCCACGACTGAGACGCCACCCCAAACCCTAATCGGGTCTCTTAATTAAAATTATAAACCAACTCGCATACGGAGTGTACGAGGATCACCTTAAGGCGTAGTGAAGATTTCTCCCGCTTGACGCCGCCGTAGGACCGTCGCACGATCACCACCGTCGTCGTTCTCCTCTCTCTCGCCCCTTTCTAGGCCGATGTGGCCTAGGGTTTACTAATAAGAGGCTTATTAACCCTTGTATGTTACTCTCAGGTCCATATGATTCCCTTAACGTGCGTTTGAATCCCAACTGTTCTGTCTATGGCTAGCCGGGTCCCTCGTTTTTCCATAATTCCAGATATTATCTAAAAACCTTGCTAACCGGGTCTCTTTATCTCAACGAATAGAGTTTTTCATGAAACCCTCGCCAACTTTCTCGTTTAACGAAGATGCGGGTCGCCCTTTGGCCCAAATCATAAATTGATAGATTTTCAGGATGTTACAAGTCTACCATTCTTAAAAGAGGATTCGTTCTCGAATCCTGTGTCGGTACAAACCAACACAACACCTTCTTCTATGCCAACTGATGCATCCAAAACCTTTTGGTGCCCTCCATTCAACATACACATCAATACGGTCACTTTACTCAACAACTCGGTCACCATCCTTGGTGTTCAAGGAAATCCTCCCCTTTTTCCCGCTTTCAACTTTGGGACTGGTAGGTCTCACCAACACATTCCCTCATCTCCCGTCTTTCCAGCCGTTAGTCAAACAACTGCATATCCAACTCTCGCTATCCCGGCACTTGCTAGAGGTTGCCATCCGCTATCGCCTTCATTACCAATCCTTTCACGAAGGTTTCGTTGTCATCACCATTGACAATACCCTTTTCACTGTTAGTGCTTTAACAATATGCACATATCATCTCTAGCACTGCGTAGTACAACACAACTAGTAATCCGCTTACTTGCCACATTTCATCCTGAGTTACGGGCACCATTGCCCTTTGTCTCTAGTATAACCTAAAATATTTCTTCATTTCGACGATCATCCTCTCAAGTAATTCCTTGTCCTTCATAGAGAGGAGTAATAGTCTCTTTACTATCATGTGTCCATCACACTTCTCTTCTATGCTCAATTTGCCATCTTGCGATGATTTCTCGAACTCAATTCCACTGCTTACCCATAAGGGTATTACTTATGCTCTTCTCCGATGATCTCCAGGAGCTCATGCAAGGCTACGTTGGTCTCCATTAATAATAGTATCAACCACAAAAATATAAAACAACCATCGAGCAACTAGTAAGAATGTTCGGTTTCGTTCGAGCCATCAAACGAGTAACCGAACCGGTCTAAGGGACAACAAATAGAATTTAAACTTGTCGCCTCCCACTTAGTCCAAGTTCTCTGTCTTCAAGTTCCCGTCTTTGTCAATCCTTGTCTTCAAATCTTCGTCTTGTTAGGTTTACAACTTTTATACTTTTACATTAAAAATAAATAAATAAAAGAAACAAAACTATTACATCCGGGTTCCAAATAACAAAAAAATACAAATACAAAGAAAATAAAAACAACCATGACAAACAAAAACCTCGGGTCACTAGGGCTCGATGTATCAAACACAATCACAACCAAAATGATAAAGGATCGATCTTTTGTTAACCAAAAGTGTTAACAAATAAAACGGAGATCGAAAAATAAACAATTATGTCTAAACGCGCGTAGAGGTGGCTCTGAAACCACTGTTGGGATATCGTGCACCGGTTTTAACATTTAAAACGAAACTTAATAAAATCAGATTAACAATGGCGGATGCGTTTACAAAAGCACACGATAATAAAGATTCGAGTTTTTTCGAAAGTGATCCGATTACACAGCGTTTAGACAATAATAATATACAAATAAACACAACTATAGGGTGTTTAGGGTTTATACCTTTGACGAATACAACCGGTTTGTAACACTCGGGTACAAAGAACGTCACGCTAGATGACAACAACGAACTCGTCACACGAAACACTTTCTTGCAAAACCTGGTTCACGGGTTCTTCTGGTTCGGCTCGCGGAGGAGGACACGCCAACGACTAGGGCCGGATCAAGGGGTTGCGGAACACGGGACAGCTGCGGCGGGTGGTGGTTGCCGAAGGGAGCGCACGGTGGCGCTGGGTGGCAGCCCGGAAAAATGAACCGGGGGGGTCTTTTGGTTTCGATCGCAAGTGGGGAGGGAGGCACCAAAAATCACTATTAGGGTTTAAGAGTTTGCATGTATTTATAATCATAATTTTTTTGTTTAAGATGTTCAAAGTGTTGCTAATTTGCTAGTTAGTTTTTGAGTTTTACATGATTCCATAAAAATGCAAATGCTCTTCAAGTAAGCTGAATTTATTGAACTTTTTTTTAAATAATTAGTTTCTGCTCCTGTTTTTTTTCTACTTTTATAAAAAATTATTAGAAATCAAATTTAGAAGAAAAAGATACAAAACAAATAAACAAACGTATCTTGTGAATACCACTCAACGAATAAGGTTTGGGGAGGGTAAGATAATGACAAACCTCACTTCTACCCCGTGGGATAGAGAGCTTGAATAGTTTGTGTAAATGTAAGCAATTGTTTGTATAGAGTTTATGTTTCACCCCAAAAAGTGTAAAAGAGTAAAAGGGGCTATGTAAATACTCACTTGAATCGAGGTGTAGCTAGCACGAGAGACTAGGTAGTAAAATGATCCTTGTAACTCACAACGTTAACCCAGAGTGTAATGTATATGAATCTAGGTTAATAATATGCTCAATAGACTATGGCCAAGTCTAGGGTTACAATAGATGTGTGTACAACGGGTTTGAGTTGTAGTTTGAAAAGGTGTGTGTAGATGATTGCGGTTTGTACTTGAATGGGGTGTTTTATAAAATGAAAGATTAAAATGAATAGTATTAAAATAATTGAAATTAGGGTTTGGGTTTAAATAACTAAATAAATTAAATAATTGTTATTTATTTATTTAGTTACAAAAATAGTGTGTGAATTATATTAAATATAAATTAAATAAATAATTTTACTTTATTTATTTATTTATAAAGATGTGTATAAAATTAATAGTAATTATACCTTTTTAGTGTAGATTAAAATAAATAAATTTATTTATTTATTTATCACTTAAAAATAAGGGTTTGATTGTTTTTAAATAAAGTTAAAATTTTATGAACTTTAAAAATTTGGTAATTAACTTCCTTTATTTATTTAAAAATTTAATTTTTTTGTTTTAAATAATTTATATAAAATTTTAAAAATAAAATTTGTAATAAAATGAATTTATATTGAAAATTGAAAATTTTGGTTTCTATTATGTCCAAAATGTTGCAAGGATTATAAAAATATTTTTTATAAAATTTTTGGAGCTTTAAAAATCAGTTTAAAAATATAAGCACACCATGGGACTCGAACCCGGGTGAATCCTGGGCGAGTGCAAACGCGTGACCACTGGACCAGTGGTCCATCCGTGTTCTTGATAGGGGTTTGATATATTTTAATCTTAGGCAGGGTGGAGCCGGGTTCTGTGCAAGCAGATGCGCAAAAGAAAGGTGCGGGGTGAGGGTTGTGGGTTTCGAACCCAGGCCACTTGGTCCATTGGTGCAATGCCTTATCACACAGACCAAGTGGTTTCGCTGGTAAGACAACGAAATCCATATACGTAAACCCTGACTGCGATAAATCAGAATCCCCAAATCAAACTCGTATGAACGGCTTAACCATCAGTAGCAATCGAAGCCGATATGAATGATTGTTACGAATTGAAAAGGGGCTTTTGATAAACGTCCAAAAATGAAACGAACGGTATAATTCTTACTTGAAATGGTGGAGTATCGAACGCACATGGCTGGGTCAAAGATCCGGTTGTTCTTGGTTCTTGATCGGGACACAGTGATGCAATGAGGATAGAATGAGTGTCGGGAGAGTTTGTAGAGGTGTTTACGAAGGTGTGGGGTGATTCTATTCGTTCAATTCCACCTCAAAAGCACGATTCGATTAGGAAGTGGTGCATGACAACTGTTGAGGCAATTTACGCGTGAATTTGAACGGACGTGAATGAATTGGGTCGCGTTTTCGGTTTGGATACATGTGTAAGATGATTTCGCGTGATTTATGGGCATTAACGCGTTTAATTTCTTGTTTAGGAAAGGATTACGACCGGTTTGGACTCTACGAGTCAAACACTTTTGATTTTTTGAATTAGCCGCTAAATTAGAGGTAAATGAGGCGTTGATGGGGGCTTGAAATGGGTCGATATTCGAATTGGAAATCAAATAGGGTCCATAACAGTTGGAATCAATTCGATGCTTGTCTTGATTTGCAGGGAAGTTGGACTGTTTAACTTTTGGGAGTCAAACAGAGTTAAATTGGATGATTAGGTCAAAATTGGGGTTAAAGGGGGTTCAATTTCAAAAGGTAGGAGTTCAAATTGAGGGTTCATGCGTTTAGAGAGGGTTTCTTTGTTTTAGAAAAGGTCCAAGGCTAATCTAATTTATTTTTTTTTTAATTAGTTTTTATAAAAGTTGTGAACTAAATCATTAGATATTTTATTTTTAAACTATAGAAATCCCATTTTTATAATATTACTAATTATGTAAAAATGTTTATATAACTATACATATATATATACACACACACACACACACACATATATATATTTTCATATATATTTATAATTACGCGCGCGCACACACACACACACACACACACACACACACACATATATATATATATATATATAAAGATGTTACTACGCGATTTAAAGCTAAGAATTACAACAAAGTATATACTCATTAAATATGTATCCATAAGTTGCATGTATAATGGAAAATAATATGTCATTGCAAGGTTGAAATTTGAATTGTTATACGTTAAAATAGTAATTAATGCGACATAAGGTGTTGGACGAGTATGGGTTTTGAAATGCTTGAATAACAAAATTATTAAAGAAAATTTACGGCCTGAAAATCATGGATGTTACAGTATCCCCATGTTGAGGGAATTTCGTCCCGAAATTTAACTAGTTGAGTCTACTGAACCAGATAAGGTGTGGGTTTGGATTCTCAATGAGTTTTGACTGTCGGTTCGAGGAGTAGATCTGATAACAAGGTTCAGGTATGAAGAATGATAGTGGATTTAGTTTTTGAAATGAACTTAAGGAGCAAGTCTGTTGAATAATGTTTGGGTTCTAAAGGTGAAATACATTACTTGGAATGAATTTGATAGGAATTTGATGATCAGGGTTCGTTTAAGATGTAGTCCATTATGCTCAAGAATTGTAAGTGGATAAGAGATTTCACGACTATTGGTCTAGGTCAAAACTTTACGTGACACGAACAATGCTACTTCTGATGATGTGATAGGGCTTATATATAGGAAGTACCATCGGCGTATCCACCATGCCCTCGTCATATCACATTAGTTTATTTGCTATATATCACGATAGGTTTTAGGTCATAACACACGACAGAATTTGCTATGTTTTCCATACGCTGATTCTTATAATTACGTGTGCACCCATAATTATTCAAATCATCGCATGGTCCATATAGATCCTTCCGTTGTGTGCGGGTCAAGAGGGGCACAATTTCACTCAGTTCATGTCTATTGTTTTTACATAAGAGTTGCTAAAAAGTAACTATGTCCTTAAGTAGGCAGGTCAGTTAGCAACTAAAAAGTAATAAGGTGGTATAACCTAGAGTTCCATAGTTTACTCGTGTTTGAACGAGAATACGTCAAACACCGAGTTGTTTTAATGTGTTACAGTTTTCTCGTGTCTGAACAAGAATACGTCAAACCCCGAGTAGCTTAGATGTATTATGGTTTCCACCTTGGTAAACAAAGTGTATGACCATTCTTTGTGTATAAAGTAATCAATCAATTGCAATAATTGTAAACAACTTAGTTTCGTGTATAATGTAGACACACAAGTCTCATGTATAATCTAGAGTCATGTAGCTTGTAATCAAATAGGTTTCGTGTGTAACGTGAGAAACTTAGCATCATGTATTTTGTAAACAAATAAGTCTCATGTGCAATGTGGTCAAGAAAGTATTGTGTATCAAACAACCAATTGTTAGGTATCATGTATATTTCAAGAAATGAATTTTATGTATGGTGTTAACAACTTAGTATCATGTATTTTGTAAACCAATAATCTTTCATGTGTAATGTAAGTAATGTAGTATCATGTACCTTGTAACCAAATAAGTTTCATGTTCAATGAGGTCAATCAAGTATTGTATATCAAACAACCAATTGTTATGTATCATGTGATCAATTTAGTATATGTATATTACAAACAACTACGTTTCCTGCATTATGTAATCAATCCAGTAGAACGTGTATTGCAAATAATCAAGTTTCATGTATTATGTAATCAGTGCAGCATTGGGTATATTGAAAATAATTAAGTTTCATGTATTATGTGGTGTTGGGTATATTGTGAATGTGCATACGCAAGTTATTGAACTTCGTGTGTGATGTATACGAACGAGTTTTGTAAGTGATCGAGTGTTGCGGACAAGCGTATTGTTTGGCGTTCATGTATAATGTGGTAGTTAGGTTCTAGCTTTTTAAATCTCGTTGAGGTTTGTAGGGATGGTTAACGTCTACGCGAAGTGGGTCGTCTCTTGAAGCGTCAAGTGAAAGGTAACGAGGGGGGTTTTGAAAACACTCAAGGAAATATGTTTACAAATAACTGATCTTTGTTTGAAAATAAGAAATTGTAAATTGTTCTTGGTTGTAGATATATAAAGTAATGAAACTATTGAGTTAAATAATCTAAATAGATAGACAGTTTATAGGAAAAATCTTTTAATTTAAATTTTTAATTACTAATAAGAGAGTATTTGTAAGAGGAATCATTGGCTAAACTAGTAGTCATATATTAATTTAGCCAGAGTTTAGAAATAATTACTTTAATGGGGAAAATCATAATTATTTATCAATTCGAAACAATATTTTTATAAAATAGGTTGTATTAAGTTCCCTTTCATAGTGAAAAATGTTTATGGAAAATGTATATTCCCGATACTCTCTAAAAGTTTGATAAACGTTTGGTTTGAAAATAACGAGGTTGTTTAGATCTAATAGGATGAGTTGTTTATGAAGGAGATTGTCGGTAGTATACTAAATCGTATTGAATGGAGAAGGTGATACTTGGGAAATTTTGATGAAAATATGGTGGGTGTAATTCACACTCAACATGTCAAATCAATGAATAATAACTTTAGAGTTTGAAAAATATAAAATTTATTAAATGCTGAAAGTTAAACATTGTTCAAAATATAGGAAAATAGTTCTGAAACTGAAAATTTAAAGACAATAAATAAAAAAAATTATGTCAACGTCTCTTGTAGCTTTCCACTAGAAGGAGAATAATCCCCAATACGAGCACCGCTATGGTCACTCGGGTAACCGATCTGGCTTCAGCTTTAGCTGTCTCCGTGCGATGCTCTAGTATTTATTTTTTGAGGATGGAGATTAACTCCTTTTGGTACCCTAGTTGGTTTGCTAGGCTATCCTTTCTTTGTCCTTGCAAGTCGTGCATTACCCCGTGCTCCATCCTTTGCCTCTCAAATTATGAGGTCCTCACATATTGGTGAATGTCGTTGATTAGAATTCCCATAGCATTAGTGGGTGCCATGGTATGCCTTACCCAAGGGTTAGGATGATACGGGTCGGGCACCAGATACGGGTCTCTTAATGGGGGTGATCTAGGTGTTCGAAGTCTTGGGCCGGTGTTCCCTGCCCAATCTGCCCTTACATCAAACCTTGGCCTGGAAGCTGGGGGTGGTGGTGACCGATACACGGGTGACCTGATGTCTTCTTCCCAATCAGACTCTGCTCCGGGACGGTATACCGGGGAGGAAGGAGAGTAGGAGTCCATGTCTAGCAGAGAAACAACGAAAAGGTTGTAAGTGATAATGAAATATTGAGTGTTTAGACATAGGAGTTCTCATAAGTTTAGAGTTTGACTAGTCATAACACCGAGCCTTCACGATAGTATTTTAGAAATACACTTGACCTATAAGTAATGCATCCCTGAGGAGAATTCTCAGGAAAGAGGGGTGGGTCACTAGGACACACTTAAGTACCCTGTCCTTCCTTGGCCAGAATTCCTCATGGGCCTACACACTCTTCCAGCCATCATGTACTAATAACACTATTGTTGGACTCATGATTATGATGAGAATTGTTGTAGACTGGGCTTTGAGACCCGAAAGTGAGGTTTATTTATTTCAGTGGGCTTATTCTTCTTGGATGGTAAGTGGATTCTTAGTTTATTATTAATGGGCATTAGACTCAATTAGGACCAATAACCTAGATTTTGATCACAAGAGATGGTGATATATTTTTTTTTGTGTGAGGTTAGGGGTGCATGGAGAACTAAGTGTGTATGAGTGTGTGTTGAAACTTAGGATAACACTTTAAATAAATCAAATAGGTAGCAATGAATAGGAGACAAAAGTTGGGAGGTAATGTGACACATAGACTATTAAGTATTGTATCATATGATGTAATTATATAGTATAACATTTAAAAATATTCACATAAGAAATAATCATATAACATGTAGTAGCATGGCATAGTATGGGTGTCCTAAGGTTATAGTCTAGGTCAAGAGTGTCTAATAACCTAATTCCCTATAACCAAGGCTCTAATACCAATCTGTCACACCCCAACCGACGACGGAATACGTCGGGGCGGGACATGTAGACTGTTCATGAGCTCAAGGTTGACTAAATTGTAATATATTAATCATTTAATTTCATTTCAAATCAAACAAACACAAACCAATTCCAACCAGTACATAAGGGAAATACAAATCATTCTTTAATTAAAATTAACTAAGTCCAAAACTTATGTATTGCAAGTCTTCATCAATATCACACATTAGAACCTGAAACATGAATGAAATAAGGTCAACAAAAAAGTTGGTGAGCATACACAGGTTTGTACATAGATAGTATATAGTTGTGAATAAACAAATCCTTACATAACATGATAAAATAAGGCCTTTATGGGGAGCAACTATTGTGTAACCAAAGTACAATCAAACCTTTGTAACTAGCATGCAAATTGTGTTGTCGGTAACAATCACCCCAATCTGGGTGGGTTTGTCAGACTCAATAGATCTATCATTGTTAACCGTCGGCTTGAATAGTTAATGATTGCACATAAATTGCACACAAAAGTTAACACACCTAGCACTCAAACATAAAGCTCAAATTTGCACACATGAATGTAAAGAGGATTTGTATTTGTTTAGTTTGTGTAAATGTAAGCAATTGTTTGTATAGAGTTCATGTTTCACCGCAAAAAGTGTAAAAAAGTAAAAGGGGCTATGTAATACTCACTTGAATCGAGGTGTAGCTAGCACGAGAGACTAGGTAGCAAAGTGACCCTCGTAACTCACAACGTTAAACTAGAGTGTAATGTATATGAATCTAGGTTAATAATATGCTCAAAAGACTATGGCCAAGTATAGGGTTACAATAGATGTGTGTACAACGGGTTTGAGTTGTAGTTTGAAAAGGTGTGTGTAGATGATTGCGGTTTGTACTTGAATGGGGTGTTTTATAAAATTAAGGATTAAAATGAATAGTATTAAAATAAGTGAAATTAGGGTTTGGATTTGAATAACTAAATAAATTAAATAATTGTTATTTATTTATTTAGTTACAAAAATAGTGTGTGAATTATATTAAATATAAATTAAATAAATAATTCTACTTTATTTATTTATTTATAAAGATGTGTATAAAATTAATAGTAATTATACCTTTTAGTGTAGATTAAAATAAATAAATTTATTTATTTATTTATCACTTAAAAATAAGGGTTTGATTGTTTTTAAAAAAAGTTAAAATTTTATGAACTTTAAAAATTTGGTAATTAACTTCCTTTATTTATTTAAAAATTTAATTTTTTTTGTTTTAAATAATTTATATAAAATTTTAAAAATAAAATTTGTAATAAAATGAATTAATATTGAAAATTGAAAATTTTGGTTTCTATTATGTCCAAAATGTTGCAAGGATTATAAAAATATTTTTTATAAAATTTTTGGAGCTTTAAAAATCAGTTTAAAAATATAAGCACACCATGGGACTCGAACCCGGGTGAATCCTGGGCGAGTGCAAACGCGTGACCACTGGACCAGTGGTCCATCCGTGTTCTTGATAGGGGTTTGATATATTTTAATCTTAGGCAGGGTGGAGCCGGGTTCTGTGCAAGCAGATGCGCAAAAGAAAGGTGCGGGGTGAGGGTTGTGGGTTTCGAACCCAGGCCACTTGGTCCATTGGTGCAATGCCTTATCACACAGACCAAGTGGTTTCGCTGGTAAGACAACGAAATCCATATACGTAAACCCTGACTGCGATAAATCAGAATCCCCAAATCAAACTCGTATGAACGGCTTAAACATCAGTAGCAATCGAAGCCGATATGAATGATTGTTACGAATTGAAAAGGGGCTTTTGATAAACGTCCAAAAATGAAACGAACGGTATAATTCTTACTTGAAATGGTGGAGTATCGAACGCACATGGCTGGGTCAAAGATCCGGTTGTTCTTGGTTCTTGATCGGGACACAGTGATGTAATGAGGATAGAATGAGTGTCGTGAGAGTTTGTAGAGGTGTTTGCGAAGGTGTGGGGTGATTCTATTCGTTCAATTCCACCTCAAAAGCACGATTCGATTAGGAAGTGGTGCATGACAACTGTTGAGGCAATTTATGCGTGAATTTGAACGGACGCGAATGAATTGGGTCGCGTTTTTGGTTTGGATACATGTGTAAGCTGATTTCACGTGATTTATGGGCATTAACGTGTTTAATTTCTTGTTTAGGAAAGGATTAGGACCGGTTTGGACTCTACGAGTCAAACACTTTTGATTTTTTGAATTAGCCGCTAAATTAGAGGTAAATGAGGCATTGATGGGGCTTGAAATGGGTCGATATTCGAATTGGAAATCAAATAGGGTCTATAACAGTTGGAATCAATTCGATGCTTGTCTTGATTTGCAAGGAAGTTGGACTGTTTGACTTTTGGGAGTCAAACAGAGTTAAATTGGATGATTAGAAAGTCAAACATAGTTAAATTTGATGATTAGGTCAAAATTGGGGTTAAAGGGGGTTCAATTTCAAAAGGTAGGAGTTCAAATTGAGGGTTCATGCGTTTAGAGAGGGTTTCTTTGTTTTAGAAAAGGTCCCAGACTAATCTAATTTTTTTTAATTAGCTTTTATAAAAGTTGTGAACTAAATCATTAGATATTTTATTTTTAAACTACAGAAATCCCATTTTTATAATATTACTAATTATGTAAAAAGGTTTATATAACTATACATATATATATATATACATATATACATACATATATATATACTCATATATATATATATTTATAATTACGCGCGCACGCATACACACACACACACATATATATATATATATATATATATATATATATATATATATATATATATATATATATATAAAGATGTTACTACGCGATTTAAAGCTAAGAATTACAACAAAGTATATACTCATTAAATATGTATCCATAAGTTGCATGTATAATGAAAAATAATATGTCATTGCAAGGTTGAACTTTGGAATGGTTATACGTTAAAATAGTAATTAATGCGACATAAGGTGTTGGACGAGTATGGGTTTTGAAATGCTTGAATAATAAAATTATTAAAGAAAATTTACGGCCTGAAAATCATGGATGTTACACGAAAGATCTATGGAAGGCTTTGCAAAAACGATTTGAGGGGAACAGTGACATCAAGAAGAGCAAAAAAGATCTCCTGAGAAAGCAGTATGAGTGCTTCAGATACCTGGAGAATCAATCTACAGATGAACTTATATCTAGATTCTATCATCTACAAACTGAGTTAAAACCTTATGAGCTAATGTATCCTTATGAGGAATTAGTTGAAAAGTTTCTGGATGCATTACCACCAAAGTTTGAGATGTATACCACTCTGCTGAGAGAGAACCCAAAGTTCTATGAGATGACAATTGAAGAAGCAATTGGAAAGGTTTAAGCACACCATATGAACTTGAAAAGAAAAGAAAGCTCAGGGTGACCTCAAATCCAAGACCCTTCTATGTATTATGGGACGTCTTCCACAGCTAAGTCATCGGGTTCAGGAATCGCCTTATTCTCAGGGAACTCTCATGAAGAAGATAACTCGAATGGTTATGGTGGTCGTACATGCTTTATAGCATCTGGATCTAGTTCTCACCACCAACATTTCTCAAGAAATCCTACCTCCACATCTTCAGCTAACCAGACTGCTATAGCCAAGATAGCTGAAGATCATGTAGCTTTATTTTCATCGTGTATGCTTGCCTATGAGAACTTCATTAGTGGCAAGCTTACGGATCCTGAAACCATTGAAGAAGATTTTAATCAGGTGGATCCATATGACATGGAGGACATGGATATTCAATGGAATATGGCCATGATCTTGAGAAGGGCCAAGCGTTTCTTGAATAGAACTGGCAGTAAGTTTATTGGTGGGCATTCAAATGCAAAGGTGGGTTTTGATAAATCCAAAGCCAAGTGCTACAAGTGTCAGAACTTTGGACACTTTGCTCGTGAATGTTAGAAGGATAAAGCACCTGCTTCAGGATTCACTAGACCAAGCCAGGGAAACAACCAAGGAAATGGTCAAGGTACAACAATTCTAACAACCGCAATCAAAGTCAAGGTGGAACGTCCAATGCTTTGGTAGCTCAACATGATGAAAGCTTTGATTGGGGTGTTCATTTGGAGGATGCCATTATTTCTCAAACACAAGTTGGTCTCATGACTGAGATCGTTGAGATGATGGAAGCAGAAGAAAAGGAAGCTTCTGTAGCTGACCAAACGGAGTCTACAACTGCATTTGCTCTCATGGCTATTGGGGAGGCATCAAGTTCGTCAACTGAGGTAGACTCTAATTCTTTTGCTGTTATTTCTTGTTCCAAATGTCTTGGCTTGAAAGAAGAAAATTCTAAGCTTCAGGACAAGGTCGAACCCCTTCGTATTGCAGCTTTAAGCTACAATGAAAATGAAAAACGTTACAAAGATTCAAATGAAACTTTAAAGAAAGAAAACCGTGATTTTTCACTTAAAATCAGTGAACAACAGTTTCATTTGGATGATGCGTACAAGGGGTTGGAAAAGAGAAATAATGAAATTACCAAGCTGCAGAATGAGGTTTTGTAGTTGAATGGTAAAATTGAGAAGTTGAAGAATTCTCGCTTTGTTGTGGAACATTATGAATCAGTAGTGAGACAAGTGAATGGCTTAGGGTTGGGTACTAATGCCATTCCTCCACCAGTGAGCGGGAAATTTGTCAACGGTCTGATTGACATTGATTTGTCATGTTTAGATGATTCCTCTAACACGGAGGATTCCTCAAGTAAGGCTGACTCAACTTCTGATGAGGAATTCTTTTCTGATGAAGGCTCTGAGAACACCAAAGTTGAGGGTGTTGTCTTAGAAGAGTTGCTTGATAAACATAATATCAAGAAACCCATTGTTACTGATCGTAACAATTGCATTTTAACTGAACCTGATACTGTTGAATCAAATGATAAATTAAAAATGATGCTTTATGGAGGTTTCAAATCCATTAAGCAAATTACAAAAGAAGCTTTTGCTAATAATTTGGGGAAGAATTTTTAAGAAAACATTAATAAACACTACACCTCAAAGAGTAAAAAAAATCAGGTCAAGCACAAGATGCCTGTAATGTTCACCAAACAACTCCTGTCACTTATCAAGCCGAGTCATCTGCATCCAAACGCAGGAAGCCTTACAGGAGGACTTACAAGGAAAGAAGAGCTTGTTTTCATTGTGGTATGGTCGGTCACATCCTGGTGAACTGTCCTGATAAGAACCAAGGGAAACGACAAGTTGTTCAACAACAAACTGTTTCCCCTAAGATACCATCAGTGAAGCAACCCAGAAGTCCGAAATCAAAAGAGGTGAAACCACCAGTGAAACCTATAGTGAAGCCAAAGACCACATCTGAGACTAAGCCATCTGTTCCAAAAAGGGAAAAGCAACCTGCTAAACCCAGTGTATCTACCTCTGGTAGTACACAAACTGGTGAGAAGCCTGTGGTTAAACTCTCTAAACCACAGAGGAGAAAAAGGAACAAGAGATTGAGAAAGCTGGAACAGCTGGCTGGAATTCAATCAGGTGAAGCTTCTACTAGTTCACCTGGTGCTTCTGAATGCAAGCCGAATATTCCAGTAAAACAAAAGAAAAGGTCCTGGAACAAGAAAACCAAATGTTCTCAATCTTCTGATTCCAAATCTCCAAAGGATTCACCAATATTTGATAGTCATGACTGTGAATTAATTGAAGTAGTTTATTTTGAGAAAAACGGACGACCCAAGACCACCATGGCTTGGGTCTCCAAATCTAATTAATTTCTTGTGACTCGTACAGGGACATCCGAAGGGAACTATCTCTAATCGTTGGTATGTAGATAGTGGATGCCCCCGGCACATGACAGGCAACATGGCACTGCTTCAAGACATTAAACCATTCAGAGGCAGCTATGTGGCCTTTGCAGGCGAGAAAGGCGGCAGTATTACGTGTCAAAGCGTAGTTTCAAATGGATTTGTAAGCTTCGACAACGTCAACTACTGATAGCAGCTAAAGCATAACCTGTTGAGTGTTTCTCAGATGTGTGATAAGGAATACTCAGTCATGTTTGACAAGTCTAAATGCATGATTCTCAAACCTGGGTTTGAGGTTCCTGAAGACTGGATTTTGATGTGTGCGCCAGGAACGAATGATACCTATCAGATCGACATGAGCGTGGCGAAAACCACATCTTCAGTTGCTACTTGTTTGCTTACCAAAGCGACAGAGCTTGACTCAATCTTGTGGCATAGGAAACTCGGACATATTTCTTACAGAAAAATTAATCATCTTGTCCAAAACGGTTTAGTTATCGGGGTTCCTAAGCTGAGATTCTCCATTACAGATGATTGTATGCTTGTAAAAAGGGCAAACAGGAACGGAAGTCTCACAAGCCCATGCTCCAAAACTCCATCGATACCTCTTTGGTGCTCTTAAATATGGATCTGTTTAGGCCCATAAGTATCAGGAGTATTGGAGGGAAGTCATACTGTCTAGTTGTAACTGATGATTTCTCATGTTTTTCTTAGGTGCATTTCTTAGGTACAAATGATGAGACTGCTGATATTTTTCAATATCTGATATTGTGCCTGGAATCTTTATGCAAGCTAAAGGTTAGAAGAATAAGGAGTGACAACGGCACGGAGTTCAAAAACAACATGATGGAGCTTTTCTGTCTCAAGAAGGGTATTCGTCATGAATTCAGTGCGCCGTATACACCCCAGTAGAATGGAGTTGTAGAACGGAAGAACAGAACACTAATTGAGACTGCAAGGACAATGCTGTCAGATGCCAAGCTTCCCGTAACATTCTGGGCGGAAGCATTCAACACAGCTTGTCACGTCTTAAATAGAGTTCTGGTGGTTAAGAGGCACAACAAAACTTGTTATGAGCTGATCAACAATCGTACTCTAAATCTTGACTACCTAGATCCTTTTGGTAGTCCCTGCTCTTTATTGTTATAGTACAAAGACCGCAAATCTAAGTTTCATGCAAAAGCGGTGGAAGACATCTTCTTAGGATATGTTGCCAACTCGCCATGCCAGAGAGTGTACAATATTGAGAGTAGGTCTGTGGAAGAATGGTTCGAAGTGGACTGCAGTAAACACATCATTCCACCAGAACCAACTGGTCCTTCTTGGGGGTTTGATTATGATGCTCTGTTCAAGTCTTTTATTCGTCCTGATTTATCTGCCGATGATACCGCAAATGTGTACGATTTCGTTAATGGCGGCGATGACTCCAACTTCTCAACCCGTGCCACTGTACCTATTGTAACTCCCGATTCCAATGCTGCTTCTTCATCTGGAACTCAAGAAAGTGATGGTATTGAAGTTGTTCATATTGATGGAAATAACGCTCAAGCTGATCCTAACAATCGCGTAGGAAATGAAGCTCCAACTGATCCAATAAACATTGAATCTTCTTCTTCTGGAACACAGGATATGGGGGAGTTGAGCACGAATCTAGATTCAAACATCCAGGAACCGCAAGTACCAGAGACGAGAGTGCATTGGAATCATCCAATTGAGAACATTATTGGTGATCCTGATGCCGGTGTATAAACTCGTCATAGAACCATTACTGAGAACACCAGTCTATAAGCTGAGATACTTGACACAGGTGTCATGGAAACGTGTCTGCATGCTGCTTTCGTATCCTAATTGGAGCCGAAGAATGTAAAAGAGGCTCTCGCTGACAACTGCTGGATAGAGGTTATGCAAGATGATTTGTCTCAATTCCAAAAGTTGCATGTGTGGGATTTGGTTGACCTTCCGAAGGGTATGCATCCGATTGGAACCACATGGGTATTCAAATGCAAGACGGACGATCGACATATTGTAGTGAAGAAAAAAGCAAGGTTGGTTGTTCAGGGCTTTTATCAACAAGAGGGCCTGGATTACACAGAGGTGTATGCCCCAGTTACAAGACTTGAGGCCATTCGACTGTTTCTGGCTTATGCCTCCTTTGTCGGCTTCAAGGTCTATCAACTTGATGTGAAGAGTGCTTTTCTATATGGGAAAGTTCATGAAGAGGTCTGTGTCACTCAACCACCAGGTTTTGAAGATCCACATAATATCAATAAAGTGTACAAGCTCGACAAAGCACTTTATGGTCTTCATCAAGCACCTAGAGCGTGGTATGAGACTTTATCAAAACATCTACTTTCCAATGGTTTCGACCACGGACAAATTGACTCGACTCTCTTCATTAGGAAAGCAAGAGGTGATATTCTACTTGTGCAAGTTTATGTCGACGACATTATCTTTGGGTCTACAAATGAAGGGATGTGTAGGGAATTAGAACATGTGATGAAGTCCAAGTTTGAAATGAGCAACATGGGTGAATTGTCATTCTTCCTGGGTCTGCAAGTCAGTCAAAGAGAGGATGGCATTTATCTACATCAAACTAAGTATGTGAAGGATATCTTGACAAAATACAAGATGAATGATAGCAGTACTTATGGCACACCTATTCCAGTCAATCATGGTCTGCATCCAGACAAAGATGGAAAGGATGTGGATTGCAAATTGTACCGTGGGATGATCGAATCTCTTATGTATCTCACAACTTCAAGGCCCGACATAATGCTTGATGTATGCTTGTGCTCAAGGTTTCAGTCACAACCAAAGGAGTCTCACCTGATAGTTGTTAAGAGGATCTTCAGATACTTGAAGGGGAAACCCCGATTGGGTCTTTGGTACTCGAAGCAGCAGTCATTCGACTTCAAAGCCTATACCGATTCTGATTATGGCGGTTGTAACCTTGATAGAAAATCAACCTCAGGTGGATATCAATTCTTGGGAGACAGGCTGGTCTCCTGGCAGTGTAAGAAGTAGTCAACGGTTTCTGTCTCAACATGTGAACCAGAGTACATTACTGCCGCGAGCTGTTGTTCTCAGATTTTGTGGATCCAGCAGCAATTGAGAGATTATGGCTTGAACTACACTGGAACTCCTCTGTTCATTGAAAACAATGCCACGATGTCTATCACGAACAACCCAGTGAAACATTCCAAAACTAAGCATATAGAGATTCGCCATCATTTCATCCGTGACTGTGCTGAAAAGCATTTGGTTGAACTTGTCAAAGTTCACACGGATGACAACTTTGCTGAGCTTTTCACTAAGGCATTTGACCATACCCGTTTTGAACATCTGGTCAACCTGATAGGAATCTTCAATCTTGAGTGAGAAAACTCGTTTTCAAATCAAAATATTTTCATGGAAGTCAAATTTTATTTCTTTTTTATTTTTGTATAGTTCGTTTCTTTTTAGAAAAATATTTCAGAAAAGTCAAAACAAAATAGAAAATGGAGAAAATTTCAGAGTCATTTGAAGAAAAGAGAAAATGATATTACATCATTAAGTGATCTAAACGTCTTAGACTGCACATATGGGAAATGATCGCGTCATGATTACTTGAAAGTTTAAGTTGTTTCGGTTTTAATTTGAATATTTGCAGGTCATTTGAATTTTCAGTAGGCTATAAGCATTTTTGAATCATTAGCAGTGTGGAAACTTAATCAATACTACAACTGTGATTTGAACCCATGTTATGCATGGTTGTGTGTGTACAACAATACAAAAAGATCATTATCAGATAAAGGATGTAAGTTTTTGGCAAATATTTTCTTATGAGACCAGTTTCGGGTTATGTCTTTAGCACAATTTTTCGGTTCACTTCACTGCCCATACTCATAAGTATGCAATGGGAAGTTGGGCCAAGATATGTCTTAACATCAACCGTTAAGCATATATTTACCCTTGAATCATACCTAATTCATTGAAATCAAATCCAGATAAAAGTTGGATCCCCTTACCAAAATCCTCAGACACCATATTTATTAACTTGAATCATCATATGATATTCACGAAAGAAAAACCTATCAAACCAAGACAAATGAATCACTCGATTCTGAATCTTGTGATTCTTGATAATCCTTATGGATTCTGCTTGATTTTTTCTGTGCTAAACGATGTAACTTCATTCTGGAGATTTGGAAATCTTTGGGAAAATCTTAGATGCCTTGAGATAGTGCAAATTTAAGTTTATGTAGCAGAACTGTGGGGTACATGTTGTAAATCTTGAAATTAATACCTTAACACACAAGAACGTGATACAAAGATGCTTATGGTTTTAAATCTTATAATATTGACAACATGAATTTACTTTTTTATATTGCATATTACGTATGAATAAGTAGTAATCTATGATATGATCCCATATTCTTTGATGTTTATTGTGTATCATTTTTGCTTCTAATAGCCTGATATGATCCTCTGCTCATGACTTTGTCCCAAAAATAGCTTGTGTGTATATTCCTATATATCCATATCTATATCTTGTGCATTTTATCTTCATTTAGAAAAGCACAAAAAGATTTTAAGTTTACGTATAGTTCTATCTGTCACACACCGACCGATGGCGGAATCATCGGGGCGGGACATGTAGACTGTTCAAAAGCACGAGGTTGACTATATTGAAATATATTAATTATCAAATTTCATTGCAACATTCATGAAAAAACAATCCAAGAAAAACAACATAATTGAAATACATAAGTTCTTTATTTAATTTAACTAGGTCCAAGCCTATGTGTAGCACATCTTGATCACACTCACACATTAGTACCTGAAACATGAATAAAATAAAGTCAACTAAAAAGTTGGTGAGTATAACACAGGTTTGTATATAGATAGCATATAGTTTGTAAAACAAATCCTTACATAACATGATAAATAAGGCATTTATGGGGAGCAGCTATTGTGTAACCAAGTACAATCAAACCTTTATAACTAGCATGCAAAAATTGTGTTGTCGGTAACAATCACCCTAAACCGGGTGGGTTTGTCAGACTCAATAGATCTATCATTGTTTACCGTCGGCTTGAATAGTTAATGATTGCATATAATCGCATACAAAAGTTAGCACAACTAGCACTCGAGCATAAAGCTCAAATTGCACACATGAATGTAAAGCGGATTTGTACTTGTGTAGTTTGTGTAAGTGTAAGCAATAGTTTTGTATATTGTTCATGTTCCGCCCCAAAAGTGTAAAAGAGTAAAAGGGGCTATGTAATACTCACTTTGTTTGAAGGCGTAGCTAACACGAAATACTAGATAGTAATAAGGATCCTTGAAAAACACAAGTTAACCTAAAGTGTAATGTATATTGTATCAATAGTGTGCACAAAGTTTGAGTCAAATGTTGAACTTGGATTTGTGTATAAAGCCATTGATTTGTATTTGAAAGTATTGAATACGATATAAAGTTTGAAATAAATATTTTTGGAACATTTTGATTAAGGTTTGAAATTGAATAGCTAAATAAGTAGGTTAAATAATTATTGTTTATGAAAATAGTGTACGTATTTGATGTAACTAAGTATAAATAAATAATTATTTTTGTTTAAATATAAATTAAATAAATAATCATTTCCTTATTTATTTATTTATAAAATATGTAACTTAACTATTAAGATACTTTTTAAATGAAAGGTTTAACAATAATTGTAAATTAAATTTTTTTTTATAAACTTTAAATAAATAATTTTCTATTTATTACAAGATTAACTATTTGATATTTCTAAATAGAATTAATGTATTTTTATAAAAATCAATTATTTTTATTTTGAAATTTACTCAGAAATATTTATTGTTTGAAAGATATATAAAAATTAAAATTCTGCCAAAAATTTAACTCACACACGACCGTGCCTGGGAAGGGCACGATCGTGCTCGAACCACGGGCGCGACTGTGCTAGTCAGGACGCGACCGGGTTGATTAAACGGAGACATAACTAGACAAATCACTAGGCACGACCGTGCCTTGGCTCGGCACGATCGTGTCTACGATTCTGAGACACGACTGAGATTAGCCAAAGGGCATGACTGGGTCTGAACAGGAGGACACGACCGCGCTGGTAACCAGCACGACCGTGTCTCTTCCAAATCAGACACGAATTGACTGATTCTTATATTGTTAGTGATGTAAATTATAGGGCTTTTATTTATAGTATTATTACGAGTATGATGGGATGTTTTAATTGTATTAACAACATGTTCTGGGTCGAAATCGATTAAACCATTTTGAATAAAACATAGATTCTGATTAGGGATGATTTCTATAATGGAAGCCCAATTTAATATGGGGCTTTTGATCTATGGACTGAAACGAACAAGGAAAAGGTTTCAATTACCTGCAAGAGTAGCGAATTGACAGAGAACGGTAGAAAGGAGTTCCGGCGTCGGTGAGCTTGGCTTCCAGCGTCTTCTGCTACGATTCCGGCTGCTTCAAATGGTTCAGTTGCTTCTAGGAGAATCGTGTAGTGTTTGGTTTGTGGAAATTCACTCCAGAATAGGAGGATCGATGTTCAAAGGAGAGGATTTTTAAATGAGGAGGTTTTGATTTTCTTGAATCGGTTTTCTGTTGTTAATGGTTACAATTGATAATATTCGTTTTCTTTGTCTATGAAAGTGAAACGTATATCGGTTACGACAATCAACGATCGGGCGATTAAAACTGCATTTACGTTTCAACTGGTACTAGGCGCGACCGTGCCTAGGCACCGGGCGCGATCGTTCCAAAGCAAGTCGCGCGACCGTGCCGAAGCACTTGGCGCGACCGTGCCAGGACGAGGCGCGACCGTGCTTAATTAGGGTTTCATGTTATCTTTCAACATTAGCTTTTGTAACTTTAGTTTTCGACAAATTGTATAAAATGATTACTTGTGTAGCGCTTGATAGTATATAACCGAGTAAGATTTGAGGATTTGTATTGAATCATTGTATTTAATTTATGGCACAAGATAGAATAAGACAGTGCACTAGAATTAGGTTTAAAATACGTTACATTGAATTGAAATACGGATACTAAAAAATCAGAAATGTTACAGTCTCCCCATGTTGAGAGAATTTCGTTCCGAAATTTAGCTAGAGGAAACAACGGTATCAGTAAAAAGATGAGGGTACTTGAGTTTCATTTGGTCCTCTCGTTCCCAAGTGAATTCAGGACCACGCTTAGATTCCCAACGGACTTTGACAGTAGGAATACGACTTCGCTTGAGCTGTTTGATTTCACGATCCATGATTTGACGATCCATGATTTCTGCCGGTCTCTCAACGAAGTGCATCGTTTCGTCAATGTGCACGTCATCAAGAGGTATGTGGAGATTTTCATCAGCAAGGCATTTCTTCAGGTTAGACACATGAAATGTAGGATGCACATTACCAATTGATGGAGGTAACTCTAGTTTGTAAGCCACTTTCCCAATCCTTTCAAGGATTTTGAATGGGCCCACATAGCGAGGTGATATTTTACCTTTCTTTCCAAAACGGATCACACCCTTCCACGGAGACACCTTTAGAAGAACAAGGTCACCGACTTGGAATTCCAAGGGTTTTTGTCGTTTGTCAGCATAACTCTTTTGCCGACTTCTCGCTACTCGAATGTTGTCACGAATTTGAATAAAATCTTGTCAGAGGTTTCTTGAATTAGCTCGGGACCGGTGATTTGTGCTTCACCAATCTCGTTCCAACAAATAGGAGAACGACACTTGCGACCATATAGAGCTTCAAATGGAGCCATGTTGATACTCGTGTGGTAGCTATTATTGTAAGAGAACTTGATTAGGGATAGATGTGAATCCCAATTGCCACCAAAATCAATTACACAAGCTCTAAGCATATCTTCAAGAGTTTGGATTGTTCGCTCGGTCTGACCATCAGTTTGAGGATGGTAGGCCGTGCTCAAATCCAATCGTGTACCAAGAGCTGTTTGGAGAGATTGCCAAAAGCGAGAGGTGAACCGAGCATCTCGATCGAAGATTATGTTTAAGGGAACACCGTGACGGCTCACAATTTCATCAATGTAAATTCGGGCTAGTCTCTCAACCCGATAGTCTTCGCGGATAGGCAAGAAATGAGCAGATTTGGTGAGACGATCAATGATCACCCAAATGTTATCATAACCACTCGAGGTTCGAGGGATTTTGGTAATAAAATCCATGACTAAGTTCTCCCATTTCCACACGGGAATTTCCGGTTGTTCAAGTAATCCGGAAGGACGTTGGTGTTCGGCTTTGACTTTAGAGCACGTTAGACATTTGGCAACATAGAGAGCAATGTCCTTTTTCATACCGGGCCACCAATATTGTTGGCGAAGATCTTGGTACATTTTGTCCGCACCAGGATGAATAGAATAACGAGTCTTGTGAGCCTCATTCATAAGAAATGTACGGAGATCATCGCGATCGGGAACCCAAATACGGTTCAAGTAATAAAGCAAGCCATTGGGTTTTGATTCAAGTTGAAGTTCAACACCACACGACATTTCCTCATACATGTTACCCTCGGTGACTGAGACGTGTTGAGCTTCCAAGATGCGGTTTTGAATGTCGGTTTGAATTCGGACACATTGAAGCATGACATGATCCTTTCAACTCAAAGCGTCGGCTACAACATTCGCTTTTCTGGGATGGTAACGAATCTCGCAGTCATAGTCGTTAAGGAGTTTAACCCAACGTCATTGCCTCATATTGAGTTCCTTTTGGTTGAAGATGTGTTGGAGACTTTTGTGGTCGGTGAACACCACACACTTTGTGCCATAGAGATAATGTCTCCAAATCTTTAAGGCGAATACAACCGCACCCAACTCGAGATCGTGCGTCGTATAATTCTTCTCGTGAATCTTGAGTTGTCTTGATGCGTAAGCGATTACTTTGCCACGTTGCATGAGTACACAACCGAGGCCTTGGTTGGAAGCATCACAATAGACAACTAGATCATCATTCCCATCAGGGAGAGTCAAGATAGGAGCATTGCACAACTTTTGCTTGAGGGTTTGGAAAGCTTCTTCTTGTTATGGTCCCCATTCATAATTTTTACCCTTGTGGGTCAAAGCGGTAAGAGGGACAACAATCTTAGAGAAATTTGAGATGAAGCGACGATAATATCCCGTAAGACCAAGAAATGAACGAACTTCGGTGGGGGTCTTCGGGGCATTCCAATTCTTAACCGCTTCGATCTTAGCAGGGTCAGCATGAATTCCCTTGTCGTTGACGATATGACCAAGAAATTGAACTTCTTTTAGCCAAAACTCACATTTGGAGAATTTGGCATATAGTTATTCCTTCCTCAAGAGATCCAAAACCAATCTAAGGTATTGCACATGGTCGGCTTTAGTCTTGTAGTAGATTAAGATATCGTCAATGAAGACGATCACAAACTTATCAAGGTACGGTTTGCACACACGATTCATGAGGTCCATGAAAACTGCGGGTGCATTGGTTAGTCCAAAAGGCATAACCATGAACTCGTAATGACCATACCTTGTTCGGAAGGCAGTCTTTGGAATATCATCTTCTTGTACACGGAGTTGGTGATAACCGGATCGAAGATCAATCTTCGAGAAGCAAGTAGAACCTTGAAGTTGATCAAAGAGGTCATCAATTCTAGGTAAAGGATAACGGTTTTTGATAGTAAGCTTGTTGAGTTCGCGGTAGTCAATACACATGCGAAATGATCCGTCCTTCTTTTTGACGAATAAGACGGGTGCACCCCACGCTGAATGACTTGGACTAATGAATCCCTTGTCGTTGAGCTCTTGGAGTTGACTTGCAAGTTCTTGCATTTTAGAAGGTGCAAGACGGTATGGAGCTCTAGCCACGGGGTTAGCTCCGGGCACAAGATCAATGCGAAATTCTACTTGTCGAACGGGTGGAAGATCGGATAGATCTCCGGGAAATACTTCGGGAAAATCCCGAATGATGGGAATGTCTTGTATACTCTTCTTTTTGACATATTTTTGGACAATATGAGCTAAGAAGGCCACGTACTTCTTTCATAGGTACTTTTGGGCGGTAGTGCATGACATTAACTTTAGTCCCTTGCAAGGCTTTTCACCAAAGAATCTTAACGTTTCTCCCGATGGTAGAGGTATTCGGATGCACTTCTCGAAATAGATGACTTCGTCGTGATGATTTGATAGCTAATCCATGACTATGATGATATCAAAACTTCCTAATGGCATTGGTACAAGATTGATTGGGAATGTATGCTCATTAAGTTCTAGAGAGCAGTCATAGATAACAGACTCAATTGTAAGTGAATCACCATTTGCTACTTCGACAGTGAAGGTTTTCTCTAATTGGGATCATGTCTTTGCAAGTAAGGGTTCAAAACTAAGTGACACAAAACTTTTATCGGCACCGGTATCAAATAAAATGGAGGCATATTGACCATTAACAAGGAACGTACCATTGACCACATCATTGTTGGCTTGAGCTTCTTTGGCATTTATGTTGAAAGCACGCCCACGAGCTCCGCCTTGTCTAGTATTGGTAAATCTTGGGCACTGGTCACGGAAGTGGTTTGGGTCGTCACACTCATAACAAGTACGCCCATTTGCAATAACAGGAACACCTTGATTAGCCACTTGCGGATTGGTTTGGTTTGGTGGGTTGACTTGGCCCGCAAGAGCTTTGGCCCTACACACATTAACCGTATGGCCATATTTCTCACAATAAGTGCAAAGGCGACATGGGATGTTTTGAGGATGATGATAGTTGCATGTGGCACAGAGTGGGTAGATCCCCACATATGGATTTTTGGCTGGTGCTTGAACCATAGGAGCAACTTGATTAACGGGTATGGCAGGAGCGACCATAGCATAGTTTCTAGCCTTTCTTTTCTTATTATGCCGGGAGGGTTCAGTTATGGCTTCTTTGTTGTGGGTGGAAGGAGTTGCAGTGTCAGAGACTTTCTTTGTACCCTTTTTAGTAAGAGTCCCCGCTTTCACATGATTATCGGTTAAGGTAGCGGATAGACGGATAACATCTTCAAGTGTTGCGGGATTTCTCCCTAGAACAGTATCTTGAATTTGCCTAGGTAACCCACCAATATATTTTTCAATGCAACGAGATAAAGGCGTGAACATGTGGGGTACGAGGAGACTTAACTCATGGAACCGAGTTGTATAAGCCAAATTTTCTCCACTATCTTGGGCAAGATCCCAAAATTCAGCTTCAAGTTTCTTTACTTCATTTCGAGGACATAATTCCTCGGTCATTAGCCTTTTAACCTCATCCCAAGGTAAGGCCATTGCTACATCCACACCTCTATTCCTTTTCTCCCCATTCCACCACGTGAGTGCCCGTTTTTGTAGGACACTTATGGCATGACGAACACGAAGGTTGTCGGGGCAATCACTATTGAGAAAGGTATTCTCAATACTTTCGAACCATTGAAGGAGTCCCGTAGCTCCTTCGGTACCATAAAACTTGAGGGGATTGCATGAGTTGAAGTGTTTGAAGGTGCATTGAGATGGGTTGGCACCACCATTTCCACCATTAGCACCATTAGCCCCATGGTTACCATTTGCGGCACCATTAGCTTGAGTGAGTTGAGTTACGAGTTGTGCAAGGATAGTAGCGATGTCAGTGTTGGTGTTGGCCACGGGAGCACGACGAGGAGGCATTCTACAGATTTTCACAAGACAAGAAAAGATGTAAGAACTTATGAATGTTGTTTGGGTTTAAAAAAAAATAAGATAACAAATAACATAGTAATTCATAGTTGGGATTGTACTCAAATAGTGATATAATCACTTGAATACTATGACACATTAAGGTTAATTAAACTCATATAATTTTCAAGGAGACATGCTTTAGCCTATAAGTAAACACTCATCCCGGGAATTCCCAGAAAAGCATACGGGTCCCTCGGTTGATTGGGATTTATGCGAAATGCTTTCCTAGACAGAAAACCCAGAATACAGGTGCCACCCTTCCAGATTGCACGTGTCCTCAAATAATTAACAAAGTTTAAAAGCCTTAACGAGGAAATAAAAGATTTTATAGATTTGGATTCATGAAGTTTCCACATGCTAAGAAGATGAAGATAGAGAAGTAGGTAAGAATATTATGAGGTTTAGGGTATAGGTAGGGATATTGTTATTTACTTATTATTTAGATATATTCTAATAAGTCATGAATTTTTAACAAGTAAGGCATCAAAATAATATAACAACTAATCATAGTAAGCATGTAACACATAGCATGTAACACATAATATGTAGCACAAAATCACATAAACATGAAGCATGGCATAAGTGGGTGTCCTAAAGTTATAGTTTAGGTCAAGGTGTCTAATAACCTAATTCCCTATAACCAAGGCTCTGATACCAATCTGTCACACCCCGACCGATGGCGGAATCATCGGGGCGGGACATGTAGACTGTTCAAAAGCACGAGGTTGACTATATTGAAATATATTAATTATCAAATTTCATTGCAACATTCATGAAAAAACAATCCAAGAAAAACAACATAATTGAAATACATAAGTTCTTTATTTAATTTAACTAGGTCCAAGCCTATGTGTAGCACATCTTGATCACACTCACACATTAGTACCTGAAACATGAATAAAATAAAGTCAACTAAAAAGTTGGTGAGTATAACACAGGTTTGTATATAGATAGCATATAGTTTGTAAAACAAATCCTTACATAACATGATAAATAAGGCATTTATGGGGAGCAGCTATTGTGTAACCAAGTACAATCAAACCTTTGTAACTAGCATGCAAAAATTGTGTTGTCGGTAACAATCACCCCAAACCGGGTGGGTTTGTCAGACTCAATAGATCTATCATTGTTTACCATCGGCTTGAATAGTTAATGATTGCACATAATCGCATACAAAAGTTAGCACAACTAGCACTCGGGCATAAAGCTCAAATTGCACACATGAATGTAAAGCGGATTTGTACTTGTGTAGTTTGTGTAAGTGTAAGTGTAAGCAATAGTGTTGTATATTGTTAATGTTCCACCCTAAAAGTGTAAAAGAGTAAAAGGGGCTATGTAATACTCACTTGGTTTGAAGGCGTAGCTAACACGAAATACTAGATAGTAATAAGGATCCTTGAAAAGCACAAGTTAACCTAAAGTGTAATGTATATTGTATCAATAGCGTGCACAAAGTTTGAGTCAAATGTTGAACTTGGATTTGTGAATAAAGCCATTGATTTGTATTTGAAAGTATTGAATATGATATAAAGTTTGAAATAAATATTTTTGGAACATTTTGATTAAGGTTTGAAATTGAATAGCTGAATAAGTAGGTTAAATAATTATTGTTTATGAAAATAGTGTACGTATTTGATGTAACTAAGTATAAATAAATAATTGTTTTTGTTTAAATATAAATTAAATAAATAATCATTTCCTTATTTATTTATTTATAAAATATGTAACTTAACCATTAAGATACTTTTTTAAATGAAAGGTTTAACAATAATTGTAAATTAAAATTTTTTTTTATAAACTTTAAATAAATAATTTTTTATTTATTCCAAGATTAACTATTTGATATTTCTAAATAGAATTAATGCATTTTTATAAAAATCAATTATTTTTATTTTAAAATTTACTCAGAAATATTTATTGTTTGAAAAATATATAAAAATTATAATTCTGCCAAAAATTTAACTCACACACGAACGTGCCTGGTAAGGGCACGATCGTGCTCGAACCACGGGCGCGGCTGTGCTAGTCAGGACGCGACCGGGTTGATTAAACGGAGACATAACTAGACAAATCACTAGGCACGACCGTGCCTTGGCTCGGCAAGATCGTGTCTACGATTCTGAGACACGACTGAGATTAGCCAAAGGGCATGACTGGGTCTGAACAGGAGGACACGACCGCGCTGGTAACCAGCACGACCGCGTCTCATGAGGCACGACCGCGCTAGATGATTAGCTTGACCGTGTCTCTTCCAAATCAGACACGAATTGACTGATTCTTATATTGTTAGTGATGTAAATCATAGGGCTTTTATTTATAGTATTATTACGAGTATGATGGGATGTTTTAATTGTATTAACAACATGTTCAGGGTCGAAATCGATTAAACCATTTTGAATAAAACATAGATTCTGATTCGGGATGATTTCTATAATGGAAGCCCAAATTAATATGGGGCTTTTGATCTATGGACTGAAACGAACGAGGAAAAGGTTTCAATTACCTGGAAGAGTAGTGAATTGATAGAGAACGGTAGAAAGGAGTTCCGGCGTCAAAGGGGAGTTTGTTGAAGCATTTCTTGTGACAAGCACTCTGAAGCGGTTAGAGACTGAAGACATCTCCAGAGCTGCTGTCAAGGGGGAGTTTGTTGAAGCAATTCTTGTGACAAGCACTTTGAATATTGTTCTTGGCTATGTAATGTCTTTATGTATTTGTATTTGTATTTCAGTGTCTGTATGTATTGATTATCGAGTTGTAATCACATATGTATGTACTTAGTCTTGTCTATTTCTTGTTAAGTGTTTTGCGCACTTAACAAGTGCGCAAGATGTATATCATGCGTACTTAGCAAGTACGCAAGAACATGTCTGCGTACTTGCTAAGTACGCAGGAACAATAGTCCTATGCACTTGCTAAGTACGCATGAAACACGTCTAGTATAAATAGCAGGTCTTGACAGAATGTAAGTACGCATTCATTTGTAAGAATTCTGTAACCGGCTAAGTTTATAATAGAAGAAGTTTGAAAGTGTCTTTGTTTTCGGTTTACTTTGTGTTGCTTGATACTCCACCTAGTCACGGGCATTCCGCACCTGGTTTGACTAGGAACACACTTGCATGTGACGATCCGAGACACCCGAGGGACCTACAAGTATCTTCATCTTACTAATCTTTGAGATGGATAGTGATGGCGGTGACGAGGAAGAAGGAGGAGATGGTGCTGAAGAGTCGGCTTCCGAAGCTACTGAATCTGATTCATCTGACTCTGCTGATGCACCGGATCAAACACGCTCACGGAGAATGGCGAAGGTTTCCCTTCCCGAGTCATCCTCCAAAAGACAAAGACAAGGGTCCCGCATACATGGTCATGGAGCTCAAACTTGACATAGTTGTTTTCCAAAAGACAAAGACAAGGGTCCCACATACATGGTCATGGAGTTCAAAGTTGACGTAGTTGTCCTTGAGCTCACGGATTTTGACGTTGGGGAACCTCTAGTACGATGCTGTTAGACAAATACTACCTACATACTGATATTAGAGAATGAAGACATCTCCAGAGCTGCTGTCAAGGGGGAGTTTGTTGAAGAAATTCTCGTGACAAGCAATCTGAAGCGGTTAGAGACTGAAGACATCTCCAGAGCTGCTGTCAAAGGGGAGTTTGTTGAAGCAATTATTTTGACAAGCACTCTGAAGCGGTTAGAGACTGAAGACATCTCTAGAGCTGCTGTCAAGGGGGAGCTTGTTGAAGCAATTCTTGTGACAAGCACTCTGAATATTGTTCTTGGCTATGCAATGTCTTTATGTATTTGTATTTGTATTTGTATTTCAGCGTCTGTATGTATTGATTATCAAGTTGTAATCACATATGTATGTACTTACTCTTGTCTGTTTCTTGTTAAGTGTTTTGCGCACTTAACAAGTGCGCAAGATGTATATCCTGCGTACTTAGCAAGTACGCAAGAACATGTCTGCGTACTTGCTAAGTACGCAGCAACAATTGTCTTGCGCACTTGCTATGTACGTATGAAACAAGTCTAGTATAAATAGCAGGTCTTGACAGAATGTAAGTACGCATTTATTTGTAAGAATTCTGTAACCGGCTAAGTTTATAATAGACGAAGTTGGAAAGTGTCTTTGTTGTCGGTTTACTTTGTGTTTCTTGATACTCCACCTAGTCACGGGCATTCCGCACCCGGTTCGACTAGGAACACACTTGCATGTGACGATCCGAGACACCCGAGGGACCTATAAGAAAGGTATAATATAATTTTGAGTTCAAGAGTTTAAAGAAAAGAAAATTAAAGATTTTATGTGTTGCCGAGTTGAAAGGAAAAGAAAAGAAAATTATAATTTTACAACTATACTCTTCAAGATTATTTATTTATTAATAGGTTGAGAATATATTGGGAAATTATAAAGAGTTAAATTTGATCACTTTCCTTTCTCTCCAAATCTCTCAAATTTGAAAGAAAATAAGTAACAATTTTCCTTCATTTTCTCTCCATTTCTCTTCACTTCATTCTAATAAAAAAACTCAGGAACACAAATAATTTTAATTTCTTTCTACTTTCTTTCACTTCACTCCTTAAAAAGGACTCGGAAACACAGCGTTAGAGTGAGTGCTAAATGTGTCTTTAAAATTTACTTCATACTTCCCACCCTTTGGACACCATTTAACCCAAGCCACGTTTTCCCCACAAAAGAAAACACGCACCACACGCTAGGTTGGGAAAATGTGAACAAAGAAATATAGCATAATGTTAAACAACACCCAAATTCGAAGAAAGAAAGCAAGACCAAATGTGAATTAATGGGCACAAGTTTTATTTTAGGCTAATCAGGGTATTAGGGTATGACTGTTGAGGGCCCTCACGCCGTGATCCTCATGGAAACACAGCCCCTCTATGGCGTGGGAGGGGGGAGGGGGGTTGAGCACATTCCCGTGAAGCGCTTCACGCGTAGAAGAACCCATTTAGCCGTTGGGATTTGACCGTTGGGGGTGTTGACCGTTTAAAAAAACATTATTTTCTATTTCCATATAAATATATCACAATTACAACACCCAATCCAGCAAATCTTTACAAAAACAAACCCAATCACACATATATTTTATATTTTATAAAAAGTAATGGCATCATCATCTTCAGCTTCAAGTGATGAAGCAAACAAAATTAGAAACATAATGTATACTTGTATTATTGTGCATAATATGATTTTAGATGACACCGGATTGACAATTTGTCAATATAACCCAAATATATGAAGAGAAGCCTACATACAAAGAAATTGACGAAGATAAAAAGCGAAACAACTGTCTAGAAATACGGAGCCGAGAAATTCATCACGCTCTGAAAGCGGACTTGATTGACCATATTTTCGAACATTCTCAACATTAGTTTTTTATGTAACTTTTATTTATGTTTTTTTTTATTTTATGTAACTTTTATTAATGTTATTAATGTTTATTTTAATTTCATTAAATTTTATTAATATAATTTTATTTAAAAATGAATGTTTTATAAAATATGCATTTAATACTCACTTGGGTATCTCTCACTCGGGTATTTCTCTTGCCAAGTGAGACCCAAGTGAAGAAGCAACCAATCTGACGTGACGCGTAGGTGGCACAAAAGTTACTCTCACTTGACATTCTCAACTGAGAGTATAACCCATACTTTTAAAATCATGTTATTTAAATTTATAACTTTTTTTATTTTGAATTCAGGTTGATTTGAATAATCTGAATTAGAAAAAAATAAATAAAAATAAATAATATATACACACAGAAAACAAATAGGAAATATATGTATGATCTATAACAAAACAAAAACTAATAACTTGAATTTGAATAATTGTCTCTCTTCGGTTCGAAATTCATACGTTTGAATTGTATTTGATAAGTGAATTCAAAATTCCAGCCCGATTCAAATATTCAAAGACCGAATTCAAATTTGGTTATGTTCAAATTCAGATTTTTCGAGTCCGGTCCAAATAACAAACACCCCATGACAATGGGTAAATACATCACAAAAGTTAAATTTAAGTCCAAATATATTCGGCTTAATGGTAAACTTCGGCCCATTCATATTCTTCTTATTTTCCCACTACCCAAAGGACTTCGGTCTAATGGTATTTGATGTTGACTAAAACTTTCATTATAGTGGCTTCAATTTGGCAAGAAATGGACAAAGTAGGTGTGTATGTGTTTTATCATAGTAGAAACATGTTCACAACAGTTTGTCTGGTGTTTTAAATGACACAAAGATCCAAAACCTTTTGGGATATGTTAGATATGGATTCTCTTGTTTTTTTCCTAAGAATGTAACTTTCAAGGTTTTTGATAGTTGATTCAAGAATTAGTACACTCGTCGTATTAGACCAATCGGACAAAGGAAATAAGGCTAGAAAGGGCCCAACTTAAAATGCACATAACTCTCGCTCCGTTTAAAGTGGAGTGACCCATAAGACATGGACGAAAATGTCTTAACCTGTCGGACACTTGAACAAATAGCTGGTTTGACCGACTCTTTAATCCAATTCTCTCCATTTGGGTCTTCGATTTTGAATTTCAAGATTTTCCTCCGGTTTCCATGACTTGATTACCTTACGTTTGATTGTGAAAATGCATTAATCGTGGAGTTTATTTATTCGCACGTTTTTGTTGTATGATTTTTATTATCATCTATCGGTTTTAATTTTTTAAAATTTATCAGTATATGTTAAATTTTGATTTGCTTTATAAAAATAATCTTTTTTATCTAATGATTGATAATCTATTAATCTTGAAATCGAAGGAACGCGTTTTATAAAACTATAACATGAAAAAATGTGTAGTTTGTTTCTTTAATGCTATTAATTTCATATCTAGATATAATATATTATATTTTGATTGATAAATAACATTAAAAATATTGGATGGGCACACCCACAACCACTATGACTTCTTTTCATACTCAAGTTAAACTAGTTTACTAGTTAGGTGTGCATCAAGCCCCTACAAAGGCTCCTTGAAAAGAGATGAAAGTCAACGACAATGACAACACCAAATAAAGTATTGATATCCAATAAAAAAATTATTTCCAATTATGTAGTTTTTTTTGTCGGGACTCGGGTGTAGACTTTCTTATATCTCATCCTAAATAGAATTAATTTGTTTTGATAGACGAAAATTGAATCTTGTGACGTCACACCCTTTGTTATATGGGAGAGTGTCGTCCAACTTCGATCAATATGTTGTCTTAATCGGGTCCACTTTGCGTCAGAGTTGGAAAGCTTTTAAGGAAAAACCCCACTCAATACGGCGCATTCTGGGCTTGAGGGAGAGCCGAGGCTCGAACCCTGGATCGGCGTGGGTAAAACCCAGGGACATCAGCCTAAGAGCTAGGCCTCATTTGCGATGCCGCGCAAATTAATGGTGGTGGCAGGGATCGAACCTGGGTCCATTGGGACTTCGGGCTTTATCTCAACCACTACACCACAACCTCTTTGGCAATAGAATTACTTTTTATAGAAATATCATAGGGGCGTCCACAACAGGCATTGTGTAACATCCCAAAACTCCTAAATATAAGATGTGCACGTGTCGGTTGAGAAACGTGGCCAAAGAACCCAACCGGGTTCGAAACAGAAAGACTATTCGCCCGAAAATAGCTCAAAACTTCACATAAGCATATCTCGAGCTAGAAAATGAGTTACAGAAGCCATAATATATGAAAATGGGGTGTTTCGATGAGTAGAATATAAAAATAAGGTATGTCAGACCGATATCCCAGGCATAACGGTCCGACGTGTATTACTGAAGCAAATCAGGAGGCTGTGACGCGTGTATGGTGACTCAACTCGACGTCGGACCGATATGGTTTTAGACGTCGGTCCGACATGCGGACGTCGGACCGACTTCGTTTTAGACGTAGGTCCGACTTCGGCGTAGTTTCAGCCTATAAATAGAATGCAATTACCGTTCAAAATGGAAACACAACACCAACACCATTACACACACACACTCTCTAGGAAAGGTTAGAAGACCGGTGCGGTGCGTTTAAGTGCGAGTGCGGTGCGCTACGAGTGCGGTTCGATTTCGAAGAAGCGTTTAAAGCAAGAAACGAACTTAGGAACTACCCAAGGATAAAGTAAGTACATTGGGCCCGTACCCTAGACACGATTATGTGAAATACGTGTTTAAATAATATGTGCTATGTGATATGTGATATGACGAGCGTGTGGGGTAATGACGAATTAGTCTAAACACTAAATAGGAATAATGGAGTAGCCACGACGTATCCAAGGGGTGGTGGATACGCCGCTGGTACTTCCTATATTTAAATCTCTTTAATACTTCATGGTGAAACCATTATGATTGTTTAGGGGAATAGACTAAAAGACAGTAATGAAACTATAGTAAACGTACGGGAGAACTTCCAACCGGTATGTAGTTATCTGAAAAATGGAATGTTCTGTCTAAGGAAAGAGTGGTGTATAAATCTCTCCAAGACCCGTCACTCTTTCTTGGGAACATCTCTGTTGGAGCTACTGCTCTGGAAGGATAATCACCCCAGTTTACAATATATGACGAATGTGAATATATGGTGAAAGTATATCATGCATGATGAATATATGAAGTACATGATGAGCATGAATATGTGAAATGCATGATGAATACGTGAATGCATGGTGATGCGTGTAAACATGAATAAGTATGATGGAACGAGTCTAAACCATAAAATGGAATAACGGAGTACTCACAAAGTGTTAAAGGGGTGGTAGATACGCCGCTGGTACTTCCTATATATAAACCATTTTAATGCATCATGGAGAAATCGTTACAAATTTTTAAGGTGAGTACTGGTTAGGAAATAAATTAAGCATATACATGAAATGAAAACAAATGTTTGATACATTTGGGAGGCTGTGAGTCAAAGATACTCAAGGTCCCAAATGAAATGAGATACCCGACTTGTAAGTTGGATCTCAATAAATAAAGAAAAAAAGAAAAGAAAAGAAAAGGAAACTCTAGGCCAACGGGGCTGAAAGAGTAAAAGATTCCAAGCCTAAGGGGCTGAGGAATGAATGAGTCTTCGTAACAAATGCGAGGGGTCTATACTGACAAGTATAAGAACCTTGCCAATACTCGGACCGGATGTACGGCCTAAGATGGTTGCGAGGGGGTTAGCACATAAAATATACGAATACCGTGATCGGAGGTACGTCCGAAGATGGTCACGGGGGCACCGAGAGCCCGAGAAAACGTGAACAATAATAAGAACCTAAAGGGTTCATAATGAAATGAAAAGATGCAGTGTACTTAGCAAAAGCTGATTCAAAAACGTTTTCTAAACACTGCAGGAGAGAAGCACATGAAATGAAGCTTCCTGTGGACAGAGCTATCGGAGTTGGAAAATCCCTATATAGGATGATGTGTTTATATTATCCTTTGTAAAACAATATTATTATAAATGAAAAAGTTACCTTAGCCAGTATGGCAAGGTTTTTATTAATCTGCGACCGTTTTCCGCATTAAAATACTCTGAAAAATAGTAAATAAGTAGGATGTTTCAGGTTGGTATTAGAGCACGGTTTGAGGGATTTAAGTATCAGAAAGGGTACTTAAACTCAAACCTCCGAGGCAGTCTAAGGAAGCAGGTATGTTTAAATTCCAGTGCTAAAACAGAAATGTATGAATATACGTGGGCAGAAATTTGTATGAGATAGGCTCCATGTGATAGTTGGGAGTATCATGATACATAATATACATTGCCTTATGCCTGGCCAGCATTGGAGCTAATGTATGGGACCATCATGATGTCGCAAACATCATATGATAACTTATTTCAACAGATAGTAAGCCGAGAATGTGATTATGCATGATTAAAATGCATAAATGAATGTGCATATGTGTAAAATGCATAGATGGGGCCTTACGTGAAACCCTAGAATACTGAAATAGGGTTAAACTGATAAAAGGTCTGTAGTATAAAAACCCTAGACTATGATTAGGGTAAACAAATGAGAGATTAAACGACATCATGTTTCAGCAAATGGCTGAACATCAAAATGACGAAATACGTGACGAGGGAAGCCGCAGGAGAGCTGAATCTCCACTTCATGATGAAAACGAAGTTGAGCAAGTCCCGGAGAATATCCGGAAACAAATCGCAATAGAAGTAGGAAAAGAAATTGATGCAAACTTCCCGATTCTACAAAGAGCTCATTAGAAAGCTGGTTTGAAAACCATAAAGAGGTTACTCATAATGGAGAAGGAGGAAATCCAAAAGTTGATATGAAGTCAACTCGTTGTACATACAAGGATTTCATGACATGCAAACCTTTAGAGTTTAAGGGAGCTGTTAATCCCTTAGAAAGTCAGAGGTGGATTACCTCAATATAAAGGGCATTTGATACATGCCACTATGAGAAAGAAGATGAAGTTACCTTCGCTACCAACCAATTAAAAGAGAGAGCTGATGATTGGTGGGGAGTGGTAAAAAGAGAGAAAGGTAGAGAAAGGATTAAGGAAATGAGATGGGAAGAATTTAAGGATCTATTTCTAAAACATTATTGCCCTCGAGCGGCAATTGAAAGAATCACCGAGGAATTTCTTCAACTCCGTCAGACAACAGAGTCGGTAGATGAAATCACGGGGATTTTCTTTGACAAGGCTAGGTTCTGTCCAGCTTTGTTGACAACCTCGGAGATGTGGATGACAAGATACCATCTTGTTTTGAAAACGGAAATTAGAGAGTTTATCTATCCATCCATCCAAGTGTGCGAACTTGGAGGAGATGATTGATTGGGCTCGGGAACGTGAAACGGAGCTCAAAAGACAAGCTAAAAGAGACAGGAAGAGGAAAGGAAAGAGTTATCCTTCTCCTATGCCTCTTAAGAGGTTTAAGTTTAGCAAACCGGGAGGTGGTTCCTCCCAAAGGAAAAGTATCCGAAATTGCAAGACTTGTGGAAGAAGGCACCCCAGGGGAGTGCCGATTCAAGTCCATGACTTGCAACAAATGTGGGAAGGCAGGACACACTACATTGCAGTGCATGAGTGGCACTCGATTGTGCAACAATTGTTATAAGGCAGGACACTTTAGCAGGGAATGTCCTGAGCTAAAATCTCAGCCGGAGAAAGCCGGAGAAGGGTCTAGAGTGGCAGAGAATGAGGTAAAGAGGATCGAGGCTCCGAAGCCAAGGGGTAGGGCTTTTCAGATCACTATAGAAGAAGCGAAAGATGTTACTGACGTCGTATCAGGTACATTCCTCTTGAATTCGCTACCTGCTTGTGTTTTATTCGATACAGGAGCTAGTCGGTTGTTTATTTCTTTAAAGTATGCGAACTCTAGAAACTTTAATAGAAGTAAGTTGGCTAAGGCACTAGAAGTCGAAATCGCGAGTATCGAAACTACGTAGTAACTGAAATATGCCAAGATTGCCGACTACTGATGGAAGAAGAAGAATATATTGTCGACTTAATTCCAATGCCAATGCAATAATTTGATGTAATTATTGGAATGGACTGGTTATCTTCACATGCTGCAACAATTATATGCAATCAGAAGATTGTACGATTCATGACGCCTACAGGAAAGGAAGTGAATGTCATTGGTGAACGACGGAACCAGATCACGCTATATACGATGGCCAAGATAAGTAGCTACATAAGACAAGGTCATCAAGCCTTCTTAGCCTATATAGCTGATGTAAAAATGAAAGGGAAAGAACTAGATCAAGTTCCTGTAGTAAAAGAATTCCCAGAAGTATTCCCAGACGATCTTCCAGGTACCCCACCTGAAAGAGAAATCGAATTCAAAATCGATTTAATTCCTGAAGCTAAGCCGGTAGCTAAGGCTCCATACCAGTTAGCACCAACATAAATGAATGAATTAATGTCACAACTGCAAGAGTTGTTAGACAAGGGATTTATACGTCCAAGTGTATCCCCTTGGGGTGCACCAATTCTGTTCGTAAAGAAGAAAGACGGTAATATGAGGATGTGTATAGACTACCGTGAATTAAATAAGCTGACTATCAAGAATATGTATCCCTTACCTAGAATTGATGATATATTTGATCAATTACAAGGATCAAGTTGGTTTTCCAATATTGACTTAAGATCCTGTTATCATCAGGTCAAGGTACGAGATGAAGATGTACCTAAGACAACATTTAGAACTCGCTATGGACACTATGAATTTGTAGTGATGCCGTTTGGAGTAACGAATGCTCCGGCAGTTTTCATGGACCTCATGAATAGAGTATACCGACCAATGTTAGACAAATTCGTTATTGTCTTCATTGATGACATCCTGATTTATTCAAAGAATGAAAAAGAGCATGCAAAACCCCTTCGTGAAGTACTTAGTACTTTACGAAAGGAGAAATTGTACGCCAAATTTTCAAAATGTGCATTTTGGTTGAGGGAAGTTCAATTTCTGGGTCATGTTGTAAATGCAGAAGGTATCTCAGTAGACCCAGCAAAGGTAGAGGCCGTAATGAAATGGCCTCCACCTAAAAATCCATCAGAAGTTAGAAGTTTCTTGGGATTAGCTGGCTATTATAGAAGGTTCATCCAGGACTTCTCTAAGATAGCCACCCCATTAACTAAGCTAACTCGAAAGAACTTGAAATACGAATGGAACGCGGCACAAAAGAAGGCATTCCGGATATTGAAAGAAAGATTGACACAAGCTCAAGTTCTGGCATTGCCAGAAGGAGTAGCAGACTTTGTGGTGTATTCTGATGCCTCGAAACTTGGGTTAGGATGTGTTCTGATGCAACGAGGAAAGGTGATAGACTATGCATCTCGACATCTAAAGACACATGAAGCAAATTATCCAACCCATGATCTGGAATTAGCTACAGTAGTGTTTGCACTAAAGATCTGGAGGCATTATCTGTATGGGACGAAGTGTACGATTTACACAAACCACGAAAGTCTTAAGTATTTCTTTAACCAGAAAGACTTAAACATGAGGCAACGACGATGGTTAGAACTGGTCAAGGATTATGATTGTGAGATCTCGTATCATCCCGGAAAGGCTAACGTGGTAGCCGATGCTCTAAGCCGCAAGGAAGAGCATCATCCTATTTGGATGAAAGCATATAAGTTAGTGATAACTCCTGATTTCATGAGCTAGCTTCGAGATGCACAAATCGAAGCATTAAAAGGTAAGAATATTAAGAAAGAAAGAATGGCTGGTTAGGAAAAGTTTCTAGAAGAGAATAAATATAAAGTCAAGACTCAATTTGGTCGTATGTGGATACCACGATCAGGTGAGTTTAGACTTAAGATTCTTGATGAAGCTCATAGTTCATGATATTATATTCATCCGGGTACTACAAAAATGTACCAAGATCTATGCAAGGATTATTGGTGGCCCGAAATGAAATTTGATATCATGAAATATGTAGCTAAATGCTTAACTTGCCTACAAGTTAAAGCAGTAAATCAGAAGCCATACGGAAGGTTACAACTATTAGAAATCCCAGAATGGAAGTGGGAACATCTCACTATGGACTTCATAACCAAGCTACCAATGACAGCAAGGGGTTATGATACCATTTGGGTGGTTGTAGATCGGTTAACTAAGAGTGCTCATTTCTTAGCAATACGTGAGACACACTCTTCAGAAAAGTTAACTGATTTGTTCATCAAAGAAATCATTTCCAGACATGGAGTGCCAGTCTTGATTGTCTCTGATCGAGATACTCGTTTCACTTCACGTTTTTGGGAAAAGTTCCATGAAGAGATGGGAACTAGATTATTGATCAGCACGGCATATCATCCTCAGACCGACAGTCAAAGTGACGATAAAAATTCTTGAAGATATGTTGCGTGCTTGTATAATTGATTTCGGTGGAAGTTGGTATAGCCATCTACCGCCATCTACCATTAGCAGAATTCTCATACAATAACAGCTACCATTCCCGTATTGGTATGCCACCATATGAGATGCAATATGGTAGAAGATGTAGGACTCCTGTATGTTGGGGAGAAATTGGGAAGAAAGAATTGGGCAGCAAAGAAATAGTTCAAGCCAAGTCAGAAAAGCTTGACTTAATCAAGGAACGTTTGAAAGCTGCACAAGATAGACAGAAGTCATACACAGACAAGAGACGTAGACCAATAGAATTCCAAGAAGGAGATTACGTCTTGTTGAAAGTATCTCCTTGGAAAGGTCTAATCCGATTCAAGAAACGTGGAAAGCTAAGTCCACGATTCATTGGTCCTTTCAAAATCATTAAAAAAGTCAGAAAAGTATCTTATCAGTTAGAGCTACCTGAAGAATTGAATAAGATACACAACACGTTCCATGTATCTTATTTAAGGAAATGTTTGGCAGATGAAGCTACTCACGTTCCTTTAGAAGAGATAGAGATTGATGATAAATGAACTTACATTGAAGAACCTATCAAGATTCTAGACCCAAAAGAGAAGCATCTACGTAACAAAATAATCAAACAAGTACTAGTGCAATGGAAGCACAGAAAAGGGTCGGAGATGACCTGGGAAAGTGAGGAAGAAATGAGAAGGAGTTACCTTCAATTATTTAAAAGATTTACAGGTTTTGAGGACGAAACCTAAATTAAGGGGGGGGGGGGTTTGTAACATCCCAAAACTCCTAAATATAAGATTGGACACGTGTCGGTTGAGAAACGTGGCCAAAGAACCTAACCGGGTTCGAAACTGGAAGACTATTCGCCCAGAAATAGCTCAAAACTTCACATAAGCATATCTCGAGCTATAAAATGAGTTACGTAAGCCATAATATATGAAAATGGGGTTTTTCGACGAGGAGAATCTACAAATAAGGTATGTCGGACCGATATCCCAGGCATAACAGTCCGACGTGCATTGCTGAAGCAAATCAAGAGGATGTGACGCGTGTTTGGTGACTCAGATCGACGTCGGACCGATATGGTTTTAGACTTCGGTCCGACATGCGGACGTCGTACCGATTTCGTTTTAGACGTCGGTCCGACTTCGGCGCAGTTTTAGCCTATAAATAAAAAGCAATTACCGTTCAAAATGGAAACACAACACCAACACCATTACGCACACACACTCTCTGGGAAAGGTTAGAAGACCTGGTGCGTTGCGTTTAAGTGCGAGTGCGGTGCGCTACGAGTGCGGTTCGAGTTCGGAGAAGCGTTTAAAGCGAGGAACGAACTTAGGAACTACCCAAGGATAAAGTAAGTACATTGGGCCCGTACCCTATACATGATTATGTGAAATACGTGTTCAAATAATATATGCTATGTGATATGTGGTATGACGAGGGTACGGGGTAATGACGGATTAGTCTAAACACTAAATGGGAATAATGGAGTAGTCGCGACGTATCCAAGGGTTGGTGGATACGCCGCTGATACTTCCTATATATAAATCTCTTTGATACATCGTGGTGAAACCATTATGAATGTTTAGGGGTATAGACTAAAAGACAGTAATGAAACTATAGTAAACGTACGGGAGAACTTCCAACCGGTATGTAGTTATCTAACAAATGGAATGTTCTGTCTAAGGAAAGAGTGGTGTATAAATCTCTCCTAGACCCGTCATTCTTTCCTAGGAACATCTATGTTGGAGGTACTGCTCTGGAAGGATAATCACCCCAGTTTACATTATATGACGAATGTGAATATATGGTGAAAGTATATCATGCATGATGAATATATGAAGTACATGATGAACATGAATATGTGAAATGCATGATGAATACGTGATTGCACAGTGATACGTGTAAACATGAATAAATATGCTGGAACGAGTCTAAACCCTAAAATGGAATAACGTAGTACTCACGAAGGGTTAAAGGGGTGGCGGATACGCCGCTGGTACTTCCTATATATAAACCCTTTTAATGCATCGTGGAGAAACCGTTACAAAGTTTTAAGGTGAGGACTGGTTAGGAAAAAAATCAAGCATATACATGAAATGAAAACAAATGCTTGATACATTTGGGAGGCTGTGAGTCAAAGATACTCAAGGTCCCAAATGAAATGAGATACCCGGCCTACGGGACTGAAAGGAAAAAAGAAAAGAAAAGGAAACTCTAGGCCTACGGGACTGAAAGGGTAAAAGATTCCAAGCCTACGGGGCTGAGGAATGAATGAGTCTTCATGACAAATGCGAGGGGTCTATACTGACGAGTATAAGAACCTTGCCAATACTTGGACCAGAGGTACGACTTAAGATGATTGCTAGGGGGTTAGCACATCCATAAAATATATGAATACCGTGATCGGAGGTACGTCCGGAGATGGTCACGGGGGCACCGAGAGCCCGAGAAAATGTGAACAATAATAAGAACCTAAAGGTTTCATAATGAAATGAAAAGATGCAGTGTACTTACTTAGTGAAAGCTAATTCAAAAACGTTTTCTAAATACTATAGGAAAGAAGCATGTGGAATGAAGCTTCCTGTTGACAGAGCTGTCGGAGTTGGAAAATCCATATACAGGATGATGTAATTATATTATCCTTTGTAAAACAATATTATTATAAATGAAAGCGTTACCTTAGCCATTATGGCAAGGTTTTTATTAATCTGAGACCGTTTTCCGCATTAAAATAATCTAATAAAATAGTTAAATAAGTAGGATGTTTCACATTGTTGGTTATTCAAGGCTGACGTGGCGCCGGGTGACACTTGATGTGGAGGACAAATGGACAAGAAAATGATGGGTGAAATCCATGGAGATGAACGCTCACAAATGGAGGTTGTGAGAGGATGAGGAGAGAGAGAGAGAGTTGAACCGATGGATTGTTTGTTTATTGAATAAAATAGAAGGTTACAATAGAGGCTCATTATAAATATCAACTTATTACACTTTGGACCCTCTAATATTAAATACATGGTTTAACATTCCCCCGCAAGTTGAGGGCGGGGAACGACCTGCAACTTAGATCTTAAGAATAGAAAATATTGAAACGGTAAAGGCTTTGTAAAGATATCCGCGATCTGATCACTTGTGGAGATGAATTGAACATTCAGTTGACCTCGAGCCACATATTCACTAACAAAGTGGAAATCTAGTTCGACATGTATTGTACGAGCATGAAATACAGGATTGGCAGAGAGATATGTGGCTCCCAGATTGTCACACCAAAGAGTAGGAGATGTTTTCACTGAAATGCCTAGTTCATGTAGAATAGACTTTAACTAAATTAATTCTGCCATGGTATCAGTAAGTGCCTTGTACTCGGATTCAGTTGAAGACCTCGAAACAGTTCGTTATTTGCAGGCATATCAGGAGACGAGGTTGGATCCTAATTAGATGGCAAACTCTCCCGTGGATCGATGGTCGACTGGGCAGCCTTCCCAATCAGAATCAGAGTAGGCTTGAACCGGGAATTGATTGCATTTTGCCAATGAACATCGGTGAAGGCTTGTAAGGAGGAGCCCGAGGTGTGATGAATAAGAAGGCCTAAATCCATTGTTCCTTTAAGTAGCGTAGGGTACGTTTAACAGCTGACCAATGGTTATCTGTTGGAGCATGTATGAATTGACATACACGATTTACAGCAAAGGCAATATCCGGTCGAGTGAGAGTGGCATATTGTAAAGCTCCAACGGTTTGACGATACTTACCGGATCTGACAGTAGCGGACTATCATCAATGGTCAATACTTGGGAGGTACTCATTTGAGAACATACTGGTTTCCAATCCGAGAGAACAGAGTGATGAAGGACATCTAAAATGTATTTTCATTGTGATATGACAATATCCTTTTTATGATGAATCACCTCAATTCCCAAAAAGTAGTAAAGTTGGCCCAGATCTTCAAGTGGAAAAGCATAACTTAGGAAATGAACAATACTATCAATAGTCGAGTTATTATTTTCGGTAATGATGATGTAGTCCTCATAAATGAGAATATAAAAAAGAGTGCCACCAGAGTTAAGAATGAACAGTGAAGGGTCAGTTTTGGATCCACAAAAACCGAGTTGATAGAGGACTGCTGACAAGCGATTATACTAGGCCCGGGGAGCTTTCTTGAGACTATAAAGAGATTTGTGAAGGAGACACACAAGATTCGGTTTACTTGGATAAACAAAACCAGGTGGTTGTTTCATGTAAACTGTTTCTTTCAAGTCACCATGTAAAAAGGCATTTTACACATCCAATTTAAGAAGGGGCCAGTTGCTTGTCACGGCAAGAGACGAGAGAACCCTAAGAGTGGTTGCTTTGATCACTAGACTGAGTGTCTCATGATAGTCAATGTCGGGTTGTTGAGTAAAGCCTTTGGCAACAAGACGTGCATTATAACGAGTGACTTTGCCCTGTCGATATTTCTTTAATCTTTACACCCACTTACAATCAATAATATTAGTGTTGTTGACATAAGGGACTAAGGACCATGTTCCATTCTTATGAAGCACCTGAAACTCGTCAGTCATGGCACGACACCACTCAACGGACTTGTTGGCAACTGTAAAGGAGGTAGGTTCGATAAGAGAGGAAGTGCGTGTAGTATTAAAGGTAGATGGATTATAGGGAGTAGTTTGTTCGGGATTTTGAAAAAGATAGGAAGGCCAAGTCCGAGGGGGAGGTGGGGTGGAGTAGGGACAAAATGTTGTGATGTAGGTCCCTCCGGGTGGATGTGTCGGATCGAAAATGTGTGAGTATGTAGCCTAGTAATCAGGTGCGGAATGCTTGTTACTAGGTGGAACAATCTATGAATGAAAACAAAGTAATCAACACGAGCTTGTACTTGTAAATACACGGTATATTAATAACAAGGTGTTTTAAACAAGTATAGACACAAATAGAATGACTTCTGGACTATAAAGCTGCTGACTTGTGCGTACTTGTGTGTGGGATTACCTCTCTGTTACAAATGAAACAAACCCTGCTATTTATAGACCTGGTCCATGCGTACTTAGAAAGTATGCATGAACAACCTTCATGCGTACTTGACTAAGTACGCATGACCCTTTGTACTTGAAAAATACACAGGAATACTTCCACGCGTATTTGTTTAGTACAAATCAAAATCATACAAGTTCAGATACAACCATGACATATTACAACTCGATAATCAAAATACAACAAGCACTAATACATACAAGACTGAATAAATAACAAACAAAAGCTTGAGCTCGATCTAGAGTGTCTGTCACAAAAACGTGCATCAACAGACTCCCCCTTGACAACATCTCTTGATATCTTCAGTCCTTTACAAGCTTCCCGCCTGACTTCCACCGCTGATCTTCGATTTGTAGTCAAAGCAGAATTTGACCAGCTTGTTGTATTTGGTGGCAAGAAGTTTGGTCCACTTTGTCCGTATGTAGACAGTACTGGTCTACCAAAACCTCCAAATCTTTTACTGAAAAATTGATGAAATTGATTTCATCAAACACTCTGATGATTTCCCACAAGCTTGTCTTCTCCATTATTACAGCCTCCCCGGTAAGTGGATCCACATACCAATACCACATGTTACCTAGTATATCTTGAGGGATTCTCCTCAACGGTATACGGGTCTCACATCGAACATGTTTGTAGATCAGTCGTTTCAAGGATTTTCATGTCACAGGATGTATTACTGACTTATCCTTGACACGCCTCGGGATCTGAGGCTGAAAGATATCGAATTTTCCCGATCGTCCTTCTCTTTGCAGTGGATTCACAGACCATTTGCAACTGCATTTGAAGATTCACCACAAAGTTCATGGTTGGCAAGGTTGACTAAATCATACTTATGTAAGGAGTTGAATGCTTCAGTTGATGGTTTCAGGTACTGTACTCCACCTAATCTTTTAATGGCAAACAATCATTTGTCATCTTCAAACCATACTTACAAAACCATACCAGCTGCACCATATTTATCTGTATACTATGGTTTATACCACGGTGCCTCAACCATTTTCTTAATCCACTCATTAGGTATGTTCCTCCAGGATGTGCCACTTGTGCCTGCTTCTTGTGTTGGGATGGGATCAGGAACGCCGAATGTAGTTTCATTAACATCAACAATAGGAATTTCAGCCTCAGCCTATTCTCTGATTGCTGGGGCTTCGAAGATCTCCCCATCTTCCAACTCATAAATTCCTTCACCATCTCCTTTTGGGAATTCAACAATTACATCATTCCTATTCATCCCAATCATCTCCACTGTCAATCTCTCCTTCTTCTAGATCCGCCAAGGCCCCAATCATAACTTCATCATTGGGATTTGGGCTTTCACATAATTCTTCTAGGACCTCGGCCGGTGTTTTACCTTTGTCAGCACCACCACCACCACCTTGCTGTGTAGACTCCTCTGAGCCGCAGGCGTAGCTTGTGTTGGCAAGACAGCTTGTGTCTCACCTACACCAGCACCTGAGGGGTTGGCATTGGGATCCTTGTCTTGATCCTTTTCTTTGGTAAGATCAATATGGTGGCAAGCTTCTTCTTCAGCCTTTCTGCTTGTCTCCCCTTGAGACACAAGCTGGCCAGTCAACCTAGATACCATATCCACCATTATCTGATGTTCACCGCGTTGAATTAATAATTGAGTTTCCAAAGCTTTGCGGGTGGCGAAAAAGATGTCATTGAGATTATACTGCATTTTCTGAAGTTCAAAGAACGATCTCATCTGTTCTTCCATTGCTTGCCACTGATGGGTGAGCCTGGTGTTAGAATCAACAAGTAAATTAATCTGGGTCTGTTGAGTGGACACCTGTGATTCTAGGGCTGCTATTCTTTTATCCCTTGGATCCACCATTCTTGCTGTAGAGGATTCACCGGTTGTATGTATAACATCTGCAAAAAGCTCAGACAGGTCGAAGTGGTGTCCCAAATCTCCAAACTCTATTGAGTGTGTCATCGGTGGTAAGGTACCAGCTATGACAGTGACTGGTTGGGTGGTTATTGGAATATCTGTAGGGATTGTGGTGGCAGAAACAAGTGTGGATTCAGTCATTATGGGGTGTAGTGTTTTAACTGTGAGCTAGACTGTGGTAGCGGGAAGAGAGACAATGGATTGAGTAGTAGCTTCACATGTTGGAACAACCACTGGTGTGATTGTCCTTTGTCTCCTTCGGCTATAGAGGTGTGTCGGGACATCAACAACTCTTTGTGCTTGTGCCCTGGCATTGATTTCATCCATTACTTCTTGCCACGGGCGATCGCTACGGGTTTTCTTTCTCCTTTCAGTTATATGAGGTTCCTCATCCGAGCTATCAGGTTAAAAATTAGAATCTGAACTTTTTCTTTGTCGTCGTCTTGACGAAGATTTAGGAAGGGATTCCCGAATATCTTTCCTGGGGTGACGTTTATTTGGTGTGTGTTCTGAATCAGAAGAGTCGTTTACTGTTCTTTCTGATTTACTATCGTCTGGACCTTGTCCGTAACCAGCACCTACATCACCTTCACCACCATCACTATCATCATCATCACCATTACCATTTTCATCATCATTATCATTATCATCATCATGACCTACTTCCTTTTCATCCGAGTGCTCATTTAACCCGGGTTCACTATCGGCACTATACCATCTATCTCCTTCAGGTGCAACATAGTCTTCATTGATCAGATGACCAAATAAAGGTGTGTGCATAGGAATTGGTTCCTCGGTTCCAACATTCATGAATTGCACAAACACCCTTTTATCAATACGCTTGACCTGTAGCTGCTGCCCTATTTGTGGTAAATTTGGTAGGAAGTGATTGATTAGCAGCTGAATGAAGCGAGGATACAACAAGAATCTAAACCTTGTTGCGGCATTAATTTGATCAAGGATCGCTTTGTATATATATCTTGAAAAATTGTATCATTTGTTTATAGATAAGCCGACCATAGCTGAGGCTAGATCATGCCCCATATCATCTTTGCTCGCCTTTCTGGCTGATATACACATGATCATCACATGGGCAAGATAACGCCATTGATCTAGAAGCCACATTTTGTTGTAGGATGGATAGTCTACCCTTCCATCGTACCCCATTCGTTGCCTCCAACACCCGTCGATCATATATTCAGGATAATGATTTGGGTCAGTGGCTAAGTCATTGAATTGCAACACCTAGCGTATTGTGTCTTTAGAGATGGCTATACGTTGGTTGGCTACAGTAGCCCTGATCACATTTGGTGTCGGTCTACAATCCAACTCCGCGGTATCCCAGAATTGCTCCAGATAAAGCCGTGAAACTACCGGATTGGTAGAGATTGTATAATCAATCTTGGACCGGTTCAAAAACGTGACTATCTCTTGGTAGTTTAGAGAAGCACCTCTCCATTCTGGATTTGTTAGTGCTAACATGTTGCATTCCTCATTAAAGGCGCGTCTAGCCATATCTGCAAAACAAAACAAAAACAAGATTAATGATCACAAGTTAAGATTTAGGAGACATGTTATGAAAATCTTTGGACTTAGAAAAATCTCAGACTACTGCCTCATGCGTACTTAGCTAAATACGCACAAACAAATGTAGTCATGCCTACTTATCAAGTACGCATGAATAAAATCCTTCATGCGTACTTGTAAGTACGTATGGGTTGCGTGAAGTTCAATTTTTATACAAGTTCGAAATTATCAAGTCAAGGTCTAATCTCCGTAATACTTGTCCGAATGGTGTCGAAAATGGTATAGCAACTCAAGGACACTCGACTTCAGCATTAGGATTACCAAAATTCGACCTCATTGATGGTACAGGGGCCGACACTACACAATGGTCAATCTTAAGATCAAAAACCAAATTTTACAAGTTGGAAAGATGAATTTGGTGTTAAACGAGTAAGATTGATGACTAGAAACTCGTTTTGATGCCCAATTTAACATGCAAACATAGTATTGTTCTAGAATTTTGAGCATCATAAACCCTAGTCTCAAGAACATTAATTCACTCAATTTTGAAAGATTTAACGATTGAAATCGCATGAGATTCTCACCAAATGTTCTATGGATGATGTCGGAACTGAGTTTGTGATAAGAAAAATGGTTTGGAAACACAATATTTTGAGAGGTAAAATGATCAGGTTAGGTTTGTAAGTGAAGTGTTTGAATGAGGAGTAAGTGCGTATATACGTTATACATACCCGCGCTACAGATCGTGTGTACTTGTCTAAGTGTGCATGACTTTCCTCATGTGTACTTATGTAAGGCCCCAAACCCGGGAGGCCTCACTTGTTGGATTTACTCATAAACATAGTCATAAATACTGAACTTAAATTAAAAACATTCATCCATTCAATTACAAATCATTCGTCGTTCAATTACATAACATAACATAACATAACATAACATAACATAACAGCGGAAGTCTTAGCACATGCATTAAAGTGGGATGTCAGTCTTGTGCCGGGTAACCTTCACGCCTTCGCACGACCCTTTCCTTTATTACCTGAAATGTATACTAAAAGTCAGCTAACGCTGGTGAGTTCTAGTTTAAAGACAATCATACATAATGTTTACCTTATCATGAATATAATGTATATATATATATATTCATACTTTTAAATATTCTTTTCTTTACCGTTCTCACATAACATTCATTGAGGGTATATACATAAGTACATACATACTTTCTTTGGGAGAACACATATTGGCCATAATCTTAAGGGAGATCAACCCGTCATACTTGTCGCGAATGTCACGAAGACATCGCTGTCAGAACTACCGTCGTAGCCCATTTCATTACCGTCCGGCTCTAGAAAACCGTCCGTCATTCATTAATCCGTCCGGCAACCTTTGTCCGTCCGCCCTTTACCGTCCTACCGTCGTAGTCCGTCATTTTTGTCCGTCTGCCCTAAGGCATCCGTTTCCCACGTGACCATTATGTATGCAACCGTTCTACATTAGTTAAGGCTTGCTTCGACCGTCCATTAATACCTTTTCATACGTCCTAGCTTGCGAAGGAACGTTTTTGTCCCGGTTGCAAAATAGTCACGTGGTCGTCCGTCTACCGAAGTAGCCGTTGTCATAGAAGGGTTTATAACGTTTACATTCATTCATAACATGCAATATATATGTAATATAAAGCAAGATTTCATTCTTTTACGTTATGTCCTTCTTTCATTCATTCTTTATATCATACGCTTCATTCTTTATTCATAATTCATTTTCACATATATAAGTATTTATACATATATACATATGATCACATTGACACTTATAGCATTTATTCATTTAGTGTATACATTTCAGCCCCAAAACGTTTATAAATCACTTGCACATTGCATAGAAGGGGGCACATAGAACTCACCTGATGAGTAGTTTCCGAAATACCCTTAGCTGGCTACTGAGCGTCACTAATGTTACTCACGATCTGTATAATAAAGTCATACTCATAAGGTAGTGCTCCTAGATGGCATTAGATATTACTATACTTTATCTTAGTAGTTTCGATAGATTGCCTCTGTCGAAACTTGTAGTTTCGATAGGTTGCCTCTGTCGAAACTTGTAGTTTCGATAGGTTACTTAGGTGTAAACTTAGCTTCGGATCGTGGCTCATATCGAAACTATGGTAGTTTCGATAGGTATGCATATATCGAAACTACTGCACATATCGAAACTATGTAGTTTCGATGGATCTGCACATATCGAAACTATGTAGTTTCGATGGGTATGCATGTATCGAAACTATGTAGTTTCGATAGGTCTGCACATTGTCTTCCCAAAATCAGCAGTTTTTGCATGCGAGTCTGATCGAGCCGAAATCTCTATTTTTCTTAGATCAAAACGTTTGGTTTTCTTTTTAGATGCTATACCTAAGCTCACTTTCAAGTTTCATCCGCAAAATCGCTATCTTTTTAGTCAAAACCCGAAAACTCCCAAAACGAACAAAAACTCATAATGTGATCGAATTGTTACCTGGATTGGATTTCTGATTCAGAGGATATGATCACGAGCACAGCAGCAACGTTTTCCTGAATTCCCGAGTTGATCCGTCACTTTCTCTCTCTAGACCCGAGCTCTCCTTTCTCTCTCTAAAAGCTGCGTGAGTGGGGAAATGAGCAGGGAAGAGGGGCTGCCTTGCCTCTTATGCGACTGGGCTTCCCTCGGCCCATTGAGGCCGAGCCCAAGCCCGTTCCCTTTGTTTAAATACTCTGGCTAAAACACCGGTCTCGCTATTTTTTTTTTTTTTTTTTTTATTCGTTTTATTATTTTTGGGATGTTACAAGTCTACCCTCCTTAAAGAGGTTTCGTCCTCGAAACTGCTTATACGTTAAATAATTGAGGGTATAGTCCCCTCATCTCGTCTTCTTTTTCCCACGTGGCTTCCGACCCTTTTCTGTGCTTCCATTGTATCTTGACTAACGATATCGACTTATTGCGTAGTCGTTTCTCAGCTCGGTCAAGAATGGCTATCGGTTCCTCTATATAATTTAGACTGTTATCCACTTCGATCTCGTCGTAAGGTATGTGAGCTGTGTCGTCAGCTAGGCACTTGCGTAAGTGTGACACGTGAAACGTAGGGTGTATTCCACTAAGCTCAACGGGTAAGTCGAGTCTGTAAGCAACTTGACCCACTCTTGCTAAAATCTTGAAAGGTCCGACAAACCTTGGACTTAGTTTGCCACGTTTTCTGAATCGGATGATTCCTTTCCATGGTGATACCTTTAACAGTACCATGTCCCCCACTTGAAACTCTAAATCCCTTCTTCTCTTATCCGCGTATGATTTCTGTCTGTCTTTTGCGGCTTTCATTCGAGCTTTGATTTGATCAAATTTCTCGGAAGTAGCTTTGACCACTTCGAGACTTGCAAAATCCTTCTGCCCAATTTCCCCCCAACAAACCGGGGTTCTGCATCTCCTCCCATACAACATCTCAAACGGCGGCATGCCAATAGTTGAGTGATAGCTATTGTTATATGAAAATTCTGCCAATGGTAGATGGCTGTCCCAGCTCCCACCAAAGTCAATGATACAGGCCCGGAGCATGTCCTCCAAGGTCTGAATGGTTCTTTCAGATTGACCATCGGTTTGAGGATGGTAAGCGGTGCTGATGTTCAATCTAGTGCCCATCGCTTCATTGAATTTCTTCCAAAACCTTGACGTGAATCTAGTATCCCTGTCGGACACAATCGACAGCGGCATACCATGTCTGCTCACAATTTCTTTGATAAATACTTCTGCTAGTTTTTCGGACGAAGAAGTCTCACGTATTGGCAAGAAGTGAGCACTCTTTGTCAAGCGGTCGACGATCACCCAAATGGTATCATTGCCTTTAGCTGTTCGCGGTAGCTTAGTAATGAAGTCCATTGTGATCTCTTCCCATTTCCATTCCGGTATAGGTAAAGGTTGCATCTTACCACATGGCTTCTGGTGCTCGGCCTTAACTAGTGAACACGTTAAGCACTTGTTCACGTATTCAGTCACATCATTCTTCATGCCAGGCCACCAGTACTCTTTCTTCAAGTCTTGATACATTTTGTTTGCCCCGGGGTGGATAGAATAGCGAGACTTATGGGCCTCATCGAGTATTTTGGCTCTAAGTTCGCCAATCTTAGGTATCCACATCCGGCCAAACCTGGTTCGTACACCGTATGTATTTGCACTTAAGTTCCCTTGTTGTCCTACTATTCTTTCCCGTTTCACATTTCTTTCTAACAGAGCTTCATCTTGAGCCTTTGTTATTTCTCCCATCAAATCTGGTGTTATAATCAGCTGACACGCTTTGATCCGGATAGGTGCCGATTCTTCCTTTCTACTCAAGGCGTCAGCTACTACGTTGGCCTTGCCTGGATGGTACAATATTTCACAGTCATAATCTTTCAGTAGCTCTAACCATCTTCTTTGCCTCATGTTTAGTTCCTTTTGTTCGAAAAAGTATTTCAAGCTTTTGTGATCGGAGTAGATGGTGCATTTAACTCCATACAAGTAGTGTCTCCATATTTTCAACGCGAAAACCACTGCTGCTAATTCTAGATCATGGGTTGGGTAGTTAACCTCGTGAATCTTTAGTTGTCGCGATGCATAAGCAATTACCTTCCCTCGTTGCATAAGTACGCACCCTAATCCCTGACCTGAAGCGTCAGAGTAGACTACCAAGTCTTCATTTCCCTCAGGTAGTGTTAAGACTGGAGCGTGTGTTAATCGTGTCTTTAGTTCCTCGAACGCGTTATTTTGGGTTTGACCCCATTCATATTTCACTTCCTTCCGTGTCAGTTTAGTTAATGGCGAGGCTATCCTTGAGAAATCTTGAATGAACCTTCTATAGTAGCCTGCCAATCCCAGAAAACTTCGTATCTCTGTTGGTGTCTTTGGGATGTTCCATTCTTTTACTGTCTCTATCTTTGCAGGATCCACCATGATGCCGTTTGGGTTTATCACATGACCTAGGAATTGGACTTCCCTAAGCCAAAACGCGCATTTGGAGAATTTTGCATACAACTTTTCCTTCTTCAGCACCTCCAGTACTTCTCTTAGGTGACAGTGGTGATCACCCTCGCTTTTCGAATATACTAGTATGTCGTCTATAAAAACTATCACCGATCGATCCAACATTGATCGACATACTCTATTCATCAAATCCATGAACGCTGCCGGAGCGTTAGTCAATCCGAAGGACATCACGAGAAACTCATAATGCCCATAACGCGTGCGAAACGCGGTCTTTGGTACGTCTTCCTCCCTTACCTTCAACTGATGATAACCTGACCTAAGATCGATCTTTGAGAACCAACTCGCACCTTGCAGTTGATCAAAAAGGTCGTCTATTCTAGGCAGTGGGTATTTGTTCTTTACTGTCCTCTTGTTCAGTTCACGGTAGTCAATGCACATGCGCATGCTGCCGTCTTTCTTCTTTACGAATAGTACCGGAGCGCCCCATGGTGAGATGCTCGGTCTAATAAATCCTTTCTCGGTTAGTTCCTCTAGTTGAGACATTAATTCTTTCATTTCTGACGGAGCCAATCGGTAGGGGGCTTTGGCAACGGGTTCAGCTCCTGGCAGTAAGTCAATCTGAAATTCTATTTCCCGATCGGGTGGCAACCCAGGTAGATCCTCAGGGAATATTTCCGGAAAGTTGCACACCACGGGTACATTCTTGAGTTCTTTCATTTTCATTCTATCATCAATAACATATGCCAGATAAGCTTCGCAACCGCGCCTCATGTAACTTTCGGCCTTGATCATCGAGATGACGTTCGGCATCGTGCAATTCCAATCCCCATAAACCGTAATTGGACTGCCGCTAGGGGCTTTTAGGTGTATTCTCTTACGTTTACATATGATTTGAGCTTCGTTGGCAGCTAACCAATCCATACCCAATACTATATCGAATCCTCCTAAGGTGAGAAGGAATAATCTAGAAGGAAACTTATGACTCTCTATTTCTATGATGCAATCCTCTGTTACTTGGAATACTGCCGAATTTTTACCAACGGCCGTTTGTACGCTAAAAGCCTTTATTATGGTGTTGATAGTGCAATCCAGTTTACGACAAAATGCATTTGATATGAAGCTTTTACTAGCACCAGAGTCAAATAAGATAGCAGCACGTTCATCATTAACTAGAAACGTACCTGACACGACATCAGGGTTTCCCCTTGCTTCTTCCTCAGTTAAGGCATAGGCCCGAGTCCTTGTCTTTTGTTGTTCCTGTTCCCTCTCCTTTCCCGAACCAGATTGGCCGGCCTTCCTGCAGTTCTTTGTCAGATGTCCAAACAATCCACATATTTGACATTTGACGTCCTTCAAACAATCTCGGGAGTAGTGCCCCGGCCTCCCGCACTTATAACACACGGTGGTGCCTATTCGACACTCGCCCAGATGTTGCTTTCCACATCTCTTGCATGTTTCATATCCGTCCAACCTTGGTTTCTTAATTTCAGCTGTTTCTTTCCCTTTTCCGGTGCCTCTAGACGGGTTCTCCCACTTTCTCTTTTGTGTCAAAGGTGCCGGGTCCTCATTGGCATAATCGTCGTAAACGATTCCAGACAGATTGACTACCGACTCGAAGGTCGAGGGTAGGTTAGCCTTTACATGAACACGGACCTTTTGCGGCAAACCCTTGACATAGTATTTGATCATACGTTCTTCGGTTTCCACCAAGTGTGGTACCAGTTGGGCCAGTTCGTTGAACCTTGAAGTATATTGGCGATGAGTCTTGTCGCCAGCTTTGAAGTTTAGGAACTCGTTCTCCACACGATCAATCTCATTTTGTGGGCAGAACTTTTGGATTACGAGCTTTTTCAAGTCTTCCCATGTCATTCTGGCAAGAGCATGTGGTGACTTTGTTCTTTGAATATTTCTCCACCAACCTAGTGCTTCATTGGTGAAAGAATGAGCAACATATTTAACCGCCTGGTCCGGTCGGCACTCGCTGATGTTGATTACAGCGTTCATTCTCTCAATCCATTCCAAAGTAGCCACCGAATCCTTGCTACCATCAAACTTAGGTGGGTCTCCATCCTTGAAACCTTTATAAGTGCACCCCTTAGTGCTTGACCCCACTTGTATCTCATCCCCGTCGCTGTCGTATACTTTTTCCTCGTGGATACCTTCGTCGTCTCCCTTTATTTTCTTTAATGCCTCAGATAGTAGATCAGGCAATACCTTCTTCAAGGTGAGCACAACTTCCCGGGCAATAGCATCCCTGACTTCAGGTTCCAACTGTATAGGCCCTGGACTGTCGTCCCTAATTGGGGTCACTTCTGTTTCGTGCACACTTTCGGTGTGTTCTGCGTGCACACTCTCTTCTTCTTCTAGTCTTTGATTCAACGGAGGTCTACCCCGTCGGCCAGTGCGACCGCCTCGAGGCCCTGTTCTTCCTCCACCAGCCATAATCCTTAATTTCCTGATAGTTACAAAAGGGGATACATCAATGTCATTTCTTCAGATCATAGTTTGGAACAGTACGAGCAAGGTAAATTTTTAATTACAGTGACCGGTTTGTGATTACTAATTTACATTGCTTTTCGGGTTCAAAACTCTTCAAATCGGTTGTGACATTGACATCTATTTGTTCTAAGTTAAGGTATCTATCCTTATTTAGAGCATTAGCTTTAGTACTTACTTACCGTGCTGCGTTGGCGTTGGTTACCCATACTGACATCCGTGCGTTGGTCCCATAATCAGTTTGAGTCCAGACATTTAGGGATGTCTGAATCTCTCAAACTATTGCTCTGATACCAACTTGTAAGGCCCCAAACCCGGGAGGCCTCACTTGTTGGATTTACTCATAAACATAGTCATAAATACTGAACTTAAATTAAAAACATTCATCCATTCAATTACAAATCATTCGTCGTTCAATTACATAACATAACATAACATAACATAACATAACATAACAGCGGAAGTCTTAGCACATGCATTAAAGTGGGATGTCAGTCTTGTGCCGGGTAACCTTCACGCCTTCGCACGACCCTTTCCTTTATTACCTGAAATGTATACTAAAAGTCAGCTAACGCTGGTGAGTTCTAGTTTAAAGACAATCATACATAATGTTTACCTTATCATGAATATAATGTATATATATATATATTCATACTTTTAAATATTCTTTTCTTTACCGTTCTCACATAACATTCATTGAGGGTATATACATAAGTACATACATACTTTCTTTGGGAGAACACATATTGGCCATAATCTTAAGGGAGATCAACCCGTCATACTTGTCGCGAATGTCACGAAGACATCGCTGTCAGAACTACCGTCGTAGCCCATTTCATTACCGTCCGGCTCTAGAAAACCGTCCGTCATTCATTAATCCGTCCGGCAACCTTTGTCCGTCCGCCCTTTACCGTCCTACCGTCGTAGTCCGTCATTTTTGTCCGTCTGCCCTAAGGCATCCGTTTCCCACGTGACCATTATGTATGCAACCGTTCTACATTAGTTAAGGCTTGCTTCGACCGTCCATTAATACCTTTTCATACGTCCTAGCTTGCGAAGGAACGTTTTTGTCCCGGTTGCAAAATAGTCACGTGGTCGTCCGTCTACCGAAGTAGCCGTTGTCATAGAAGGGTTTATAACGTTTACATTCATTCATAACATGCAATATATATGTAATATAAAGCAAGATTTCATTCTTTTACGTTATGTCCTTCTTTCATTCATTCTTTATATCATACGCTTCATTCTTTATTCATAATTCATTTTCACATATATAAGTATTTATACATATATACATATGATCACATTGACACTTATAGCATTTATTCATTTAGTGTATACATTTCAGCCCCAAAACGTTTATAAATCACTTGCACATTGCATAGAAGGGGGCACATAGAACTCACCTGATGAGTAGTTTCCGAAATACCCTTAGCTGGCTACTGAGCGTCACTAATGTTACTCACGATCTGTATAATAAAGTCATACTCATAAGGTAGTGCTCCTAGATGGCATTAGATATTACTATACTTTATCTTAGTAGTTTCGATAGATTGCCTCTGTCGAAACTTGTAGTTTCGATAGGTTGCCTCTGTCGAAACTTGTAGTTTCGATAGGTTACTTAGGTGTAAACTTAGCTTCGGATCGTGGCTCATATCGAAACTATGGTAGTTTCGATAGGTATGCATATATCGAAACTACTGCACATATCGAAACTATGTAGTTTCGATGGATCTGCACATATCGAAACTATGTAGTTTCGATGGGTATGCATGTATCGAAACTATGTAGTTTCGATAGGTCTGCACATTGTCTTCCCAAAATCTGCAGTTTTTGCATGCGAGTCTGATCGAGCCGAAATCTCTATTTTTCTTAGATCAAAACGTTTGGTTTTCTTTTTAGATGCTATACCTAAGCTCACTTTCAAGTTTCATCCGCAAAATCGCTATCTTTTTAGTCAAAACCCGAAAACTCCCAAAACGAACAAAAACTCATAATGTGATCGAATTGTTACCTGGATTGGATTTCTGATTCAGAGGATATGATCACGAGCACAGCAGCAACGTTTTCCTGAATTCCCGAGTTGATCCGTCACTTTCTCTCTCTAGACCCGAGCTCTCCTTTCTCTCTCTAAAAGCTGCGTGAGTGGGGAAATGAGCAGGGAAGAGGGGCTGCCTTGCCTCTTATGCGACTGGGCTTCCCTCGGCCCATTGAGGCCGAGCCCAAGCCCGTTCCCTTTGTTTAAATACTCTGGCTAAAACACCGGTCTCGCTATTTTTTTTTTTTTTTTTTTTTTTTTTTTTTTTTATTCGTTTTATTATTTTTGGGATGTTACAACTTATCAAGTACGCATGAGTTAGGTCGTGCGTACTTACAAGTACGCATGAGTGGAATTTTTGCACACTAGAATAAACACAAGTACCCAATCCATTCAATATCCTGCCACAAAATCATTGTTTATGAAGTCCTTTTGAGACAAACATGATAGGGACGTTCAATTTGTGTATTTTCAAATACGTTTCTGGAAGTTGTGCAAATATTTTTGTGCAAGAAATCCTTTTTTATCCTTTTTGATAAAGTTTATGTTAAAACACATTGAAAATCTTTTTGTTGTCTTTCAAAGGGAATGAACTGAATATAGAATAATTGAATACTTTCAGTGAACGTCTTTTTGATCAAGTCATGAGCAGAGGATCATATCAGGCTAAAAACATGTAGAAAAAATGATAAAAAATAAATTTCAAAGAAATTGGGATCATATCATGACTTACTTTAAAATACACATTATGTTAATTCAAATTGTCAGTATTATATGATTTGAAACTATAAGCATTCTTGGATCAAATTCATGTGAGTTACGATACCATTATAGTACTACAATGTGTACCCCACGGTTATGTGAAAAGAAGGTAAATGCATTATCTTCAAAACATATAAGATTTTCTCAAGGATTATCAGAATCTCTAGGTTGAAGTTACATCGTTTAGCACAGAAAAATCAAGCAGAATCCATAAGGATTATCAAGAATCATAAGATTCAGAATCAAGTGATTCATTTGTCTTGGTTTGTGAGGTTTATCTTTAGTGCATATTTTGTAATGATTCAGGCTAATATATATGGAATATGAAGTTTTAGGTAATGTGATCCAACTATTATCTGGATGTCTTCAATGGAACAGATGTGATCCAAGGGGTAGTATATGCTTGAAGGTTGATGCCAAGGCATATCTTAGCTCAACTTCCCAGTGAATACTTGTGAGTATGGGCAGTGAAATGAACCGAAAAATTGTGCTAAAGACATAACCCAAAGCTAGTCTCAAAAGATAATACTAGCCAAAATCTTACATTCTTTATCTGATAATGATCTTTTGTTGATCTTATACGCACACACACAGCATAACGTGGGTTCAAATTACATTTGTAGGAAAGATATTTAGGTTTTCACATTTCTAATGATTTAATGAATGCTTCTAGCCAACTGACAATTTCAATTAAATGACAGTTTAAAATATTTTAAGTAGTCATAGTGCAATCATTTCCCAAATGTGTAATCTAAGAAATTTAGATCACTTACTGATGTGCAATCATTTCCTCTTGTCTTCAAATGACATTGAGATTTTGAAAGTTTTATATTTTGTTTGGTTTTTCCTAAAAGTTTTAACAGAAATTTAAAAATTTGGAAAGAAAAAGTAACTTCCAAAATTTTTTTTTGAAAAATGTTTTTATTCTGGATTGAACATTCCTATCATGTTGACAAGATGTTCAAAACGGGTACGACCAAAAGCTTTGGTGAATAAATCAGCAAGATTATCGTCCGTGTGAACTTTTACAAGTTCAATTAAATGCTTTTCAGCACAATCACGGATGAAATCGTGACGAATTTCAATATGCTTAGTTTTGGAATGTTTCACCGGGTTGTTCGTGATGGACATGGTAGAAGTGTTGTCAATGAACATAGGATTTCCAGTGTAATTCAAGTTGTAGTCTCTTAATTATTGTTGAATCCATAAGATCTGAGAACAACAGCTTGCAGCAGCAACGTATTTTGCTTCACATGTTGATATTGAAACAGTTGATTGCTTTTTACACTGCCAGGAGACCAATCTTTCTCCCAAGAATTGACAGCCACCAGAAGTTGATTTTCTATCTAGGTTGCATCCACCATAGTCAGAATCTGTATAAGTTTTGAGATCAAATGATTGTTGCTTAGAGTACCATAGACTTAATCGGGGTTTCCCTTTTAGGTATCTAAAAATCCTCTTTACAGCAATCAGATGAGATACCTTTGGTTGAGATTGAAACCTTGAGCATAAGCTAACAACAAACATTATGTCAGGTCTTGAAGCTATAAGATACATCAGAGATCTGATCATCCCACGGTACAACATGCAATCCACATCCTTTCCATCTTTGTCTGGATGCAGACCATGATTGACTGGGATAGCTGTGCCATAAGTAGTGCAATCATTTATTTTGTACTTTGACAAAATGTCCTGCACATACTTAGTTTGATGCAGGTAAATTCCATTTTCCTATTGACTGACTTGCAGTCCTAGAAAGAATGTTAAATCACCCATATTGCTCATTTCAAACTTAGACTTCATCACCTGCTCGAATTCTCTACACATATCTTCACTTGTAGACCCAAAGATTATGTCATCAACGTATAACGTATACTTGGACTAAAAGAAGATCACTTCCTGCTTTTCGTATGAAGAGAGTCGAGTCAATTTGTCCTCGGTCGAAACCATTGGACATTAAATGCTTTGAAAGAGTTTCATACCATGCTCTTGGGGCTTGATGAAGACCATAAAGTGCTTTGTCAAGCTTATATACTTTATGAGGATTCTATGAATCTTCAAAGCCTGGTGGTTGAGTGACATAGACTTTTTCATGTACCTTTCCATACAAGAAAGCACTTTTAACATCAAGTTGGTAGACTTTGAAGCCAATAAAGGAAGCATAAGCCAAAAATAAACGAACAGCTTCAAGTCTAGCTACTGGGGCGTACTCCTCAGTATAATCCAACCCTTCTTGTTAATAAAATCCCTGAACAACCAATCTTGCTTTATTCTTCACCACGACGTATCGATCATCAGTTTTACACTTGAACACCCATCTGGTTCCTATTTGGTGTACACCTTTCGGAAGGTCAACCAGATCCCATACATGTAACTTTTGGGCTCATCTTGCATCGTCTCTATCCAACAGTTATCAGCTAGAGCCTCCTTCATATTTTTAGGCTCTATCTAGGATACAAAAGCAACTTGTAACAAGTTTCCATAATGCCCGTGCCTAGAATTTCAGCATAAAGACTTGTATTCTCAGCAACAGTCTTGTGATGTGTTTGAACACTTGCATTAGGATCACCAATAATGTTTTCACTCGGGTGATTTCGATGAATTCTTGTTTCTGGTAGAATGGTTTTATGAAGATCAGTGTCTAGGTTCGTGCTTAACTCCCCCACATTTTGTGTACCCGAAGAAGATTCTATGTTGACTAGATCAACTAGTGCTTCATTTCCTATACTAATGCTAGGATCAATTTGAGCTTCATTTCTTTAACCATTAACATCTTCTTCAGTATCACTTGCATGTGTTCCAGATGTAAATGCAGCATTGGAATTAGGAGTCGGTGTAGGTATCGTTGTTCTTTTTGTGAAGTTGGAGTTGTTGTTGCCACTAAAGTATTGATACAGATTTGAAGCGTCTTCAACAGATAGACCGGGAAGATTAAAAGATTTAGAAAGTGTATCATAATTAAAACCCCAAGCTGGACCAGTTGGCTCTGGTGGAGTGTTGTGTATACTACAATCCACTTCGAACCATTCTTCGGCAGTCCTACTTTCAATATTGTACACTCTTTTGCATGGTGAATTGGCAACATATCCTAAGAAGATGCCCTCCACCGCCTTTGCATGAAATTTAGATTTACGATCTTTGTGCTGTAACAATAATGAACATGGACTGCCGAAAGGAATGAGGTAGTCAAGGTTGGGAGGTCGATTATTGATCAACTCATAACTAGTTTTGTTATGTCTTTTGACAACCAGAACCCTATTCAAAACGCGACAAGCTGTGTTGACTGCTTCTGCCCAGAAGGTTACAGGAAGCTTGGCATCTGACAGCATTGTCCTTGCCGTCTCGATTAAGGTTCTGTTTTTCCTTTCTGCAACTTCGTTCTACTGAGGGGTATACGGTGCACTGAATTCATGACGAATTCCCTTCTTAAGGCAGAAGAGTTCCATCATGTTGTTTTTGAACTCTGTACCGTTATCACTCCTTATTCTTCTGACTTTCAATTTGCATAATGATTCGATATTCAGAATCAAATATTGAAGAATTTCAGCAGTCTCATCTTTAGTACCTAAAAAATGTACCCAAGAAAAACGTGAGTAATCATCATTTACAACTAAACAATATAACTTTCCACCAATACTCCTGATACTTATGGGCCCAAACAAGTCTATATGTAAGATCTCTAAAGGGGTATCAATGGAGTTTTGGATCTTAGGCATGTGGGATTTCCATTGTTGTTTGCCCTTTTTGCAAGGCATACAATCATCTACAACGGCAAATCTCACTCTAGGAACACCGGTTACAAAACCGTTTCGGACAAGATGATTCATTTTTCTATAAGAAATGTGTCCGAGTTTCCTATGCCATAAGATTGAGTCAATTTCATTTGCTTTAGAAAGTAAACAGGTTGCAACTAATGAGGTGTTTATTGCCACACTCATGTCGATTTGATAAGTGTCGTTCGTTCTTGGTGCACGCATCAAAATCCATTCTTCTGGAACCACGAAACCAGGTTTGAGAATCAAACATTCAGCTTTTTCGAACATTACTGAATATTCTTTGTCGCACATCTGGGAAACACTTAACAGATTATGCTTTAGCTGCTCACAGTAGTTGACATTATCAAAACTGATACATCCATTAGTAACCACACCTTGTTGCGTTATACTTCCTCTCTTTTCTCCTGCAATGGCTACATAACCGCCTCTGAATGGTTTAACGTCTTGTAGAAGGGCCATGTTTCCTGTCATGTGCTGGGAACAATCACTATCAACATACCAACGATTCATGATAGATCCTTTTGATTGTCCCTGCACAAATCCAAAAAAAAACTAGTTAGATTTGGAGACCCAAGCTATTGTGGTCTTGGGTCGTCCATTTTTCTCAAAAAATATAACTTCTATCAATTCACAATCATGATGATCAAAAGTAGGTGATTCCTTTGATGAGTCGGAATTAGTGGCTTGAGAAACGTCTAGTTTCTTTCTCCATTCTTGTTTCTTTTGAACCACAGGTTTGCAAATATCAATTGGTAAACCAATGAAGGTTTTACCTAGTTGATTACTCGCTAACCGTTGTCCAAGTTTTCTCAAACTCTTATTCCATCTCCTTCTCTGTGGTCTTGAAAGTTTTACCACAGACAGCTTACCAGTCAATGTATTACCAGAGGTAGATACACCAGGAACAGCTGGTTTTTTGTTCCATTTATCAGTAGATGGTTTAGTCATGAATCTAGACTTAACCATATACTGGACTAGTGCTTTCATAAGATTTGAAAATTGATTTTTGAATTGCTTTACTGGTGGAATTTTTATAGATACAACCTTTTGCTAAGCAACCGGTTGTTTCCCTTGATTTTTATAAGGACAATTCACAATGATGTGACCAAATGTTACACAGTGAAAGCAATTTCTTCTTTCTATGAAATTTTTTTTGTAAGGCTCACTAGTTTTAAATGTTGAAGGCTTATTCTGATGAGTATCAGGGTTGTTTGATGAACCATAGGTTTTGCTTCTCCTGATTTTGATTGATTCTTGGGGGTATAATGTTTATCTATATTTTCTTGAAAATTCTTTCCCAAGTTGTTAGAAAATGATTCCTTTTTGACTTGTTTTATGGTTTTGAAATCTCCATAAAGCATCCTTTTTAATTTCTCATTTAACTCAATTAAACCAGGTTCAGTTAAAACTTTTTTGTCAATTTTAGGTTCAACATGCAGTTCCTTTGAGACAACCCCTTCCTTTTTGTTGTCATTAGAACACTCATTTGAAAAAAAATTCTTCATCAGATGATGAAGTAGTCTTACTAGAAGATTCCTCAAGAAATGACAAGTAAATGTCGACTGGTCCATTGACAAATTTCCCATTTATAGGTGGTGGGATGGCATTGGTACCTAGACCTTTGCCATTTACTTGTCTGACAACAGATTCATAGTGCTCCACCACAAACCGAGAATTTTTCAGCTTTTCAATCTTGCCACTTAGCTTTAGAATCTCATTATGTAGCTTGGCAATTTCAACATTCTTTTTCTCTAACCCCTTGTATGCAACATCCAAATGAAACTGTTGTTCACTGATTTTAATTGAAAATTCATGTCTTTCTTTCTTTAAATTTTCAATTGAGTCTTTAAAACGTTTTTCATTTTCTTTGTAATTTAATGTTGCACTCCACAGAGGTTCAAGTTGATTATGGATTCGATCAATTTCAGCTTTCAATTTTAAACAGTTAACACAAAAAACAACAATAAATGAGTTAGAATCTACCTCAGTCGATGAACTGGATGCTTCTCCAATTGCCATAAGTGCTAATGCTGAATCCTGTACATCACCAGCTACAGTAGATTCACTCCTTTCAGCTTTCATTATCTCCATTATTTCTGCCATCAATCCCATATGTGTTTACGAGACAATGGCATATTCAAGATGGATTCCCCAATCATAGCTATCATCCTGTTGTGCTACCCGAGCATTTGATGATGCTCCTTGATTCTGACTTTGATTGTTACTGAAGTTCTGGTTGTTAAAACTCTGGTTGCCACTTTGACTTGGTCTAGTAAAGCCTGATGCTGGTGCTTTATCCTTTTGGCATTTACGAGCAAAGTGTCCAAAGTTCTGACACTTGTGGTACTTGGCTTTGGACTTGTCAAAACCAACTTTGGCATTAGAATGCCCTCCAATGAACTTTCTACCTATTCTGTTTAAGAAACGCTTAGCCCTCCTTAAGATCATGGCCATATTCCATTGAATATCCATGTCCTCCATATCATCCAGATCTATTTGATTATAATCTTCTTCCACCGTTTCTGGAACAGTCAGCTTACCACCAATAAAGTTTTCATAGGCTAGCATGCACAAGGAGAATAATGCCACATGATCTTCTGAAATCTTGGCAATAGCAGTTTGATGAGTTGAAGATGTGGTCATAGGACTTCTTGAAGAATGTTGTTGGTATGAACCTGATCCTGAGGCTGCAAAACACGTATGAGTACTGCAACTATTAGAGTTGTCTTCTTCTTGAGTAGAGTTCCCTGAGAACAAAGCAATCCCAAAACTAGATGCTTTTGCTATAGATGAAGCCCCAAAATACATTGACGGTTCTTGTACTAGTGGTCTACTAGTGGTTTCTTTCTTTCTCAGGTTCATGTCATGTGCCTGGATTTTCCCTATAGCTTCATCAACAGTCATTTCATAAAACTTAGGGTTTTCTCTAAGTAGGGTTGTGTACATGTCAAACTTAGGGGGGTAAGGCATCAAGAAATTTTTCAACAAGTTCATCCTATGGATATTTTAGTTGGTAAGACTTAAGTTCAGTTTTTAGATGATAAAATCTTGAAATAAGATCATATATGGATTCATTTTCAAGATACCTAAAACATTCATATTGTTTCCTCAACAACTCCCTTTTGCTCTTCTTAACATCACTATTTCCTTCAAAACGCTTTTGTAAAGCCTTCAAGAGATCTTGTGAGGTATCATAACCTCTAAAGCTATGAAATAAATCTCTGGTTAGTGCCATGGTTAATGAACCATGAGCTATCTTTTCAAGATCATAGGCTTTCTTTCCTTCTTCTGTAAGTCTGGAAATAGGTTTAGGTTGGTCTTCACTGAGAAAATCATGAGTAGGATGTTTATAACTCTCAAAAATAGGTATCCACATGTTTGAGTCTGTGTATGACACATTTTCCTCAAATCAGGCCTTCCAGTTCGAATAGTCATTCACATTTAGTAACTTTGGTGGTTTTTATGGAGTGCCTATTTCATTATCATAATTCAACATGCTACTGATATTTTGAAGATTAGCCATTTGGGTAAGTTTAATATGACACTTGGTATTTCGGACAATCAAGGTATAATTACTCATAAGGTTTTTGCAAGGTGACAAGTGTACAAGATTACAAACAAGTATGCAAGACACTAAGTACGCAAGACAACAAGTTCGTAGGGTTGATAAGTACGCATGAGCTTAAGTACGCATAGATAATAAGTACGCAAGACAATAAGTGCGCATGAGTTAACAGAAATGACAAGTACGCATGAGTTAAAACACAAGTACGCAGGAGACAGAAAGCTGAGTTTTGACAAGCGTATCCACTTGCCTTGATCAAAAAGTGATCTCAAGTTGATAGGTATGAACAATGTGGTTTAGAAAATAGCTCAGTTTTGTGACATTAAACAGATGTTGGAGAATAGATTAATAAAACAACAACAACAAAAGGATGAAAGTGTGATTCTTTAAAGATGAACAAATGTATGAAACAAGACTCAGAAATCACCAATGCAGATGTAATCAGACCAAAATTTTGATGAAAGATGTTCCTAACATTCTCACAACACTCGAAAATAAGAGCAAAGGATCTGATACCACTTGTAGGTCCCTTCGGGTGGATATGTCGGATAAAAAACGTGTGAATATGTAGCCTAGTAATCAGGTGCGGAATGCCTGTTACTAGGTGGACAATCTATGATTGAAAACAAAGTAATCAACATGAGCTTGTACTTATAAATACACGGTATATTAATAACAAGGTGTTTCAAACAAGTACAGACACAAATAGAATGACTTCTGGACTATAAAGCTGCTAACTTGTGCGTACTTGTGTGTGTGATTACCTCTCTATTACAAATGAAACAAACCCTGCTATTTATAGATCTGGTCCATGTGTAGTTAGCAAGTACACATGAACAACCTTCATGCGTACTTGACTAAGTACGCATGACCATTTGTACTTGACAAATACGCAGGAATACTTCCATGCGTATTTGTTTAGTACAAATCAAAATCATACAAGTTCAGATACAATCATGACATATTACAACTCGATAATCAAAATACAACAAGCACTAATACATATAAGACTAAATAAATAACAAACAAAAGCTTGAGCTCGATCCAGAGTGCCTGTCACAAAAACGTGCATCAATATGTGAGATAGGAGAAGATGGACTAGTAGTCTGTGGAGGAGGTGATGATAGGGATTGTTGTGGTGTAGGAGATGTAGGAGTGGTACAATGGGTAGGAATTAGTGGTTCATTTGGATGGGTTCAATAGAGGAGTATGGAATTTGTGTGGGGGTAAATAGAGACATATGGGGAAGATGAAGGGGATTTTGGTGGAGAAACAGAAGTTTGAAAAGGGAAGACAACTTCATTAAAGATAACATGCCTAACTATGTATATTCGTTCGGTGATAGGATCAAAACAACGATAACCATGGTGATTTGGACTATAACCAAGAAAAACACATGGTGTAGAGCGAAAGTCCATTTTATGACGGGTGTACGGTCGAAGGTAGGAAAAACATTGACACCCGAAGACACGGAGAAATGAGTAATATCGTTTGCGACTAAAAAGTTGTTGAAAGGGAGATTTATTTGAAGATATTCTGGACGGTAGTCAATTGATGAGGTAAATAGCAGTTTCAGAGGAGAAATGCAAGAACCATTGTGGAAGATGAGCCTGGGCTAGAAGAGAAAGCTCGTGATAAGCCCTCCAAAATCTGGATCAGCTTCGTTCTTGATAGAAATAGGTAGAGACGGGTGGTTGTGAGGCAAAACAAACACATTGGTCGATAGATAAAGATGAGCAGAAACGGAAAGCAGTAAACTTCATTGATTTTGGACAACAAAATTACAACGTTCAACCACCCTGGGTGAGCTCCCCCGGGGTGGTGGCTCACACATGAACCAACGATTACAAATGAAGCCCAAGGCCCTATTTATATCCCCATGAGCCTTGGTCTCCAAGCAAGCCGCCTCTTCTTGAAAACCCTAAGAGAGTCGGCTATCATGCGTGTAAAATCACTGAGTGTCGGCTAAAACCGACCTACCGACATGCTGAGAGTCGGCTGAAAACAACCTAGCGACTCTCAGAGCGTCGGCCGAAGCCGACCTAGCGACTTTGAGAGAATTGGCTGAAACCAGCCTAGCCACTCTCAGAGTGTCGACACTCAGACCAAAACGCGTGACGCAACCCTAAACTTCTCGTGATCTCTTGATTTGATAAACATCATTCTCAAACTAGACTTAACAGCCCGGTTTCCACAACATGACGATTATGGCGCTCAACGATTCCATTTTGTTCACTAGTATAGGGACATGAACGCCGATGAACAATGCCAAGTTTTGTGAAGAATGGAGAAAGGTTACGAAACTCCCCTCCCCAATCGATTTGGACACTTTTTAATTTGATGTTAAATTGTCTTTCCACCATTGTTACAAAATGTGTAAATGTGATGTATGCATCAGATTTGTGTACAAGTGGATAATACCACATATACCGACAGTGATGATCAACGCATAACAAAAAATATCGATGCCCATCAAGAGAGACAATAGGAGAGGGTTCCCAAACATCACAGTATATCAAATCCAAAATATTATTACTTTGAAATTTAGAGTTATCCATAGAAAGTTTGGAATATTTTCCCAACTGACAGGGAGTACATAAAAAAGAACATAATTTGGTAGAAACTGGTAAAGAACAATTTGAAATAATAGATTGAAACACACGTTCATATGGGTGTCCAAGGCGTTGATGCCAAATTATTGAAGGAGCTTTAATGCTATGAAGACTTACATGGAAATGGTTGTAAATTGAGGTAGATGGATGGAGTATAGGCTATTATCACATGGACCCTTGAGAATGGTAGTGTGTGAACCCTCGTCCTTCACAACAAAGAAAGAGGAGTGAAATTCAAAATAAACGTAAATCAAGACAAAATTGTTTAACAGATAATAAATTCTTTTGAATAGCGGGTACGTAAAGAATATCATAAAGATTAAACATTTTATTGGGTGAAGAGATTTTAGATGAACCAATGTGAAGAATAGGTAAAGGCTTACCATCACCAATGTGGAGTGAATCATTACCTTGGTAAACTTCAATGTTGTCAAGGTTCGATAAGTCAGGAGTAGCATGGTTATTAGCACTAGTGTCAAGGAACCATGTGGCTCTGGATGTTGATCCAGTATCTGAAAAACTGGCAAAGTTAGCATATGGTCCGGACCGAGCAGTAGAAGTAGATTGATTCGGGCATTGAGACATGATATGTCCTATACCATAATGGTTACAGTGGCCATACACCATGTTGTAAGTCGAGGCACAAGCAAACTATCGGATTAGACCAGTTTGGTTATTGGCATGACCCTAGTCCCGGTTGTTGTAAGTGGCACCGTAGTTTCCTCGGTAATTTCCCCGGTGATTGTCGCGGTTGTTTGGTGGTTGAGCTGCGTAAAAAAGCTGTGGTTGAGAGTTAGGTGGTGTAATTAGATTCAATTGATTCCCCAATTGTGATGCTAACTGTTGTAAACCGGTAAGCTATGATTGGGTAGATTTAGGGTTCCTAGTTGTGGTAGCAACAAAAACTTGTGGTGTGGGAACAAAGATATTAGGGTTGGGTTTATTAATCATGATCAGACAAAGAGGCTGTGCAATTCGTTGAAAGTTGTTGGTGGGGGACGAGTGTCACACCCCGCCTCAGGCACCTCCTAGACGTGTGCGACAAACGATTGGTACCTGCTTTGATTTCAGAGTTTTTATAAATACAGCGAAAGTCTTTTTAAAATGATCGTTTCAACATTCTTTCAAACTTAAGGGTTGTAATTGTAAATATTAAAACCTGTGAATCCCCTTGATCTGTAATATTCCAAGCAACACAATAACAAACAATCTCCTGGAAAGGCGGAATAAATCCAAGAGACTCTAAGATTGAAAACTGACGAATCAAACAACGAATCTAAGATAATAATACGCCATCAAACTGAGATAATCACCAAACACGATCTTGTATTCACTTAAAGAATCAGTACCAATCAGTAGTACAATACTATGAACAAAAGACATACAAAATCAGAAACAAGTTCTAGTCATCTAGCTTTCAAATACAAGATATATATATAGAAACAAGATTTCGTCCGAAAACTCTAGATGTCCGAAAAAGATTTCGATCAAAATCTTTTTTGATCGATAAAGTTTTCGATCGAAAACTTTACACTTGAGCATATATCAAAATAGAATCTTGAATTCGATGGACTACTAGGTTCCAACAATCCCCCCCTAGTCCATTAAATCCCAAGTTCTATGTCTTGTCTTCATCCTGCTTCTTCTCAGGCTTCACTTTCTTTGAATCCAGATCCTGTAACTTCTTCTTGATCAGTCTAGCTTCAGCTCTTAGAGATAAACAACGAGACACCACTCTCATATACAACTTTGCTTCGTTCTTTATCATCAAGCTCATATCACCCTGAATCGTGTTATAGTACAAAATCTTTAGATCTTCATCTGAAAAGCTGAATAAATCCATCGGATCAAATATTCTAACTTCAGGAAGTCCCCTTTGTTGAATAACTGCTTCATGTGATGAAGAATCATAGAACCACTTATCGAAATCCTTGATGAAGCTCCTTTTTCTTTCAGGTATATACACAGCTGTATCAATATCAGCTGGTTTGACAATGTATTTGTACTTGATCTTCTCATTTGTTCTGTATTTCTTCTTGATCTTTCTTCGTATTGGAATTTGAGGCTGAAAAGATGTAAAACTATCTTGATTACATTGATTCCTAAGAAGTACCTCAAAAGCAGAAGCTCGAGTATTGTTTGATTCATTAATCATCTTCAAATGACTCAGATCTCTTATATCTCATCTTGGTAGTGTCTGTAACTTATTACATGTATCAAAATATTGAATATCACCAACAACCCTCTTGATCACATACATCTTCTTATCATTATCAAATTTCCAACCCAAAATCAATCCAGTCAATGCCTTTCTTGGATTTCTGATTCTTTGTGTAATTCTTTCAAAAGTTGACGGTTTTTCATTAATTTTCCACCACGAGCTCTTATCATAAGAAGCTTTCTTTTCAGTAAAATCCTTTTGAGCTTCACCTGTTTCACTCTCTTCAAACAATTTCTCAAAAGGAATTCTCTCGTCAACCACTTTGTCCAATCTTCCAACTTCATTCCCGTCACATTCAACATACGTTTGTTTTTCCTCATATTCATGTTTCTCATAGAGTACATCAGAATCTTTGTCATCACTTGACTCTTCATTATTTGCTCCACTTCCACCAGTTCCAGAACCATCACTACTGCTATCATCATCATCAGAAGGATCAACATATCTTTTCTTGATATCTATGATAATAACATCTTCATCTTCCTCTTTTTCATTTTCTTCCTTCTCCTTATCGTCATCACCTACCTCCATTCCCTCACCTTGTTGATTAATAAGTGAATCAACATCAAACATATCTTGTGAACCAAAAAGATCAGCTCCTTTAATTGGAGATTCAGTATGTTGAGATTGATTCAACGTTGAAGGTCCTTGCTGTTCTTTATTCTCTTGCATGGGTTGACTAGTGACATTCGGTATTGAAATAGACATTCCAAGACGTTTTACAAGATCTTTCTTAATGCTTTGCAAATTATCTATCTGTACTTGTTGCTCATCAAGCTGCTTTTGCTTCTTGGAATCACTTGTCTTTAACTCTCTAATTTCTCTTTCATTTGCAGCTTCTCTGCTTTGAAGATTTGAAACTTGAGTCTTTAATTGACTTATAATATTTGTAGTTTCTTGAGTTGCAAAGTTTAGAAACTATTCATCCATCAATTTGTAATCTTTAGAAGCCTTTTGTCTATCAGGATCTGAAACTTCTTTACCCTATCCTTTTCCTGAGTACCTCTGTGCTATAGTCTTCAATCTTTTTTGTTCTGGTTCTTTAATTACGATACCTTTAGACGGAGGAGGTCTAGAAGGCACGTCCTTTTCAGCTTCAGTAGCTTTCCTTTTGATTGGATTTTCAGTTGCCGTTGCTGGAATTTCTGGTGTTCCAACACTTTCAGTTTCTTGAACTTTCTCTGTTTTTTTAACTGGCTCATCAACATTTTCTTTCTCAACTACAACTTGTGTAACAATTTCAGGAATAATCACAAAAGCTTGAACATTTTCAGGATTGTTTTGCACTACGTTCTTATCACCTCCTTCACCACCTTCATCACCTTCATCATCATCATCTTCTTTATCATCACCATCATGATCCTCTACTTCACTACCTTGAATATCATTCAATTCATCTTCGACATCGAACTCGAGATCAGGATTCTCTTCAATCATATTTTGAAATAAAGGTGTTAATGTCCCAGTAAACTTGCTTTTCTTCCTTATGGTGTTCATGCTACTGAAAATTATTTCTGTCATTTGATCCAATGGAAGCTCAACCCCATCATTAGGTAGATCAGGCAATAGTGTATTGATTATCATTTGTAAGAATCTTGGATAAAGCAGAAAATTGTTGTTTTGTCTTGGACCCACAAAATTATTAATCATAGCTTCAAAAATCATTCTTGAGAAATTAAATCTACGGTGAGTTGTTAGACAAACCAAAGCTCTACTAAACACTTCACCAATTTGATCAAATGCTCCTGTCCTCGGTCCAAGGTAATGAATGAATACATGTGCTAAGTACCTCCATTGTTTCCCTAACAAAGTCTTTGTCACTTGCCTTCTTGGAAAGTCTCCTTCATAGCCCATTTCTCTGATTATCTGCATCACACGTGTGTAACTTATTTTGTATGGAAAACTGACATTGTCTCTGAAATTTAGAACCTCTCTGATAATTTGTTCAGTAATCTTGATCTTCTTTCCACCAACTGTACTTTCTATCCAGATTTCCTTGTTAACATGAGTATATTCAACGTTGTTCCAGAATTCTCGAATTTGATTTTCATAAACAGTAACTTGCGTTGATATAGTTAGAATTCTTGATTTGTTCAGAAACCGAACTATTTCTTCATATCCTCTTGATTTTTTTGTGCTAGCTGTCAAACACGCACAGATGTTGTGCCTTGAGTCAAACTTTAACCTGTTCATAGCTGTTCAAGACAAGTAACATAAATCAGTCAAAATCCAAAATTTGCCAACTCCAAAGATTTTGATCGAAAACTATTATCCGAAAACTATTTCGATCGAAAACTCCTGCTCGAAAACTTTTGTTAAACATCCTTTTCGAACAAAAATAATTTCCTTATAGATATTTCTAACTCAAAAGTTTTCAGACGAAAACTCACATAAAACCTGATCGAAAACAATTTCGAACGAAAACCTCTTCGGACAGATCAGTTGTCTTCATTTCCATCCGAGAAAGATTTCGATCAATTCATACAAGTTTTCGGACGATTTATACAAGATTTCTGACGATTCATAAACATTTAAATTCTAAGGCAATGGATCTATCTAATCTTACTCTAAGATTCCAGAAAAGCATACTTTGATGTCAGGAACTTTAACCAGAAATCACATTTAACTTTGCTCGAAGATTTTGCACGAAAACACGACACTTGGTAAAATAAAAAATCAGGCTCGAAAATTCATACAAAGGTGGTGAAATGATTTCGATCAAAAAGTAGATATATATAACTTTGAGATTTCGGATGAAAAGACTTTTCACATACGACTTTTCGATCGAAAACAATTTGGACAAAAGATTTCGGACAAAAACTTTTTACTTGTGAAAATTTGAATTTTATTTTTCTTTATCCGATCCTGATATCATTAAGACCTGTTCCAAAATTTTAATGCTTTCAAATGTAAGAAAAACAACAAACAACAAAGAAAAACAAATTATATTTCAAACAAAAATATTAAAACAAAAACACACACATAATACTTTTTCAGAAAAACCAACATTTTCTCATGTTGATAAACTGAATTGACATAGGATCATAAATGCACACTGTCTTAATCACACTTCATATCAAGTCAGGATCTACTCAGTTCAACATTGATTTCCAGTATCTTAATCCACATAAACTCATGTATCATGTTTCAGCAAATACTGTGTGATAGTTAAGGTAAGATTAATCAATACAATGTGTACCCCACAATCGAGATGGAAAGAACTGAGAATCAACTCAAATTTTCACCAAATCATGATCCAATCACCAGAATGAAGGTAGCGTTCTTAGCACAGGAAAAATAATCCAAGTGGATTTGAATGGAATCATATTGATTCAGAATCATTTTGATTCATTGTCTTGGTTTCTGAGATAGTACGGAATCATATTGATTCACATGAGTTGTGAAGAGTATGTAAGCAGAATCATGAATGATTCGGGTATGCGGATATCCGTAAGATATTGGATATGTCAATTGAAATCACGAATGATTCAAAGGGCGAAATAGACTGACTTCCTAGTTTCCATCCGAGATTTTCACCAGAACCATCAGCTGTATGAAGGTGTTTAAATCTAAATCATATATTTTACGGATATAGTCAATAGAGCAAACAAATTGTGCTAAGAACTCATCAAGATCCTTGTCTCATGGTATGACTAGATTCACTTTGCATTCGAATAATGAAAGTACCGATATTCGATGTGGGTAAAACACAAAGATTGTAATTTAGTTAATCACACAAATATCGCCTAATTTATACATAAAGAGCCTACCAACATATCAATAATTGTAACCGATGTCACCATCATATCCAATTCATGCGTAAGCTCAATACACAAATATACTATCATTTCTTATTTGCAAGTCAATCAGTCACACATGGTTCATTTTACAGCACAATATGAATTTCAATATCTCTTTTTCTCTTTTGCACACACATAGATAAAACAAACACTTCACAGATGATAATTTCATTTATTTTCTTTTATTCTCCTCCTAAAATTGTGATACAATTAATTGAATCTAAACAAACACATAAAAAGCACATTTTAGAACAGACACACAATTCAACACAATTTTAATACTTAAAAGAAAAATCTTTTTAAGGAACATATATGGTCTTTCAATCAAAAAGACGGATTTTATTAAACTGATTTTTTTAATAAAACATTTATTCAAAAAGATATCATCCCCAACATTTGTACCAGAGAGTTAAACTGATCTGTTGAAAATGCTTTTGTAAAAATGTCGGCCTTTTGCTCTAAGGTATCAACGTGGACCACCTTAATTAAACCATTATCAAAACAATCACGAATAAAATATAACCTGATGGCGATATGCTTTGTTTTCGAGTGTTGAATTGGATTTTTCACGATGCCTAGCACTTCCTTATTATCACAGTAAATTGGGGTTTCCAAGAGATTAATTCCAAAGTCCATCAGTTGATGCTGCATCTAGATGACCTGTGAACAACAGCTCGACGCGACAGTGTATTCTGCCTCAGCAGTTGAAGTGGACACATTTGTTTGTTTCTTACACTGGCATGAAACAAGTCTCTCCCCTAAAAATTGACAACCTCCTGATGTAGATTTCCTATCCAAATTACATCCACCATAATCGCTATCAGTATAAGCATAAAAATTAAATTCAGAATCAGAAGGATACCATAAACCGAGATTAACACGACCCTTAATATACCCCAAAAAGTGTAAAAGAGTAAAAGGGGCTATGTAATACTCACTTGATTCGAAGGCGTAGCTAACACGAGATACAAGATAGTAACGAGGTCCTCGTAATGCACAACGTTAACCTAGTGTGGAATGTACATTGAATTAATAGTGTGCACAATAGTCTATGTCTAAGTCTAGGGTTGAATTGGATGTGTGCATAAGGAATTTGAAGTTGTAGGTGTTAGTGGTTTGTACTTGAATGGTGTTGTATAAATTAAGGTTTGAGTTTGGAATAACTAAATAATAAAACAAAATTATTATTTATTTACTTAGTTATAAAAATAATGTAGGTGTTAGAGGTAATTAAGTATAACATAAATAAATGATTTTTGTTTAAATGTAAATTAAATAAATAATTGTTACCTTATTTATTTATTTATAAAATATGTAACTTAGTCATTTAGTTATAAAAATGTATTAGATGTTTTATAATAAATATAAATTTCTTTACTTTATTTTCATAAGGTGTTTAAGTAAATGGTGTAAATAATATTTAAGTATAGGGTTTAAATATAAATTTAATTTTGTAAGTTTTAAATAAACAATTTCTATTTATTTATTTTATAAAATCAATTATTTTTATTTAAAAATTAATTTGGAATACTTATTGTTTTTAAATTATGGAATTAATTATTCTGCCAAGCTTTTCTCACACACACGACCGTGCCTGAGACAAGGCACGATCGTGCTATAACCACGGGCGACCGTGCTAGTCAGGGACGTGACCGTGTTGACCAAACAGAATGCATAATTAGGCTGTTCACTAGGCACGATCGTGTCTTGGGCCAGGCATGACCGTGTCTAGGGTTTTGAGGCATGACCAAGTCTAGCCAAGGGCATGACCGGGTCTGAGTGTGTGAGGCACGACCGTGCTGGTATTTGGCGCGACCGTGTCTCATGAAGCACGACCGCGCTAGAATGCTAGCGTGACCGTGTCTGTTCCAAAACAGAATCGATTTGACTGATTCCTATATTGTTAATGCTGGAATTCATAGGGCTTTCATCTGTAGGGTTATTAAGAGTCTATTGTAATATATTAATTGTATTTAAAACGTGTTCAAAGCAGGGTTCGATTAAACCATTTTAGAACGAACCCTAGAATCGGGTTCGTGTTAATTTCGCTATTGTAAGCCCAAATTAGTTTGGGGATTTTGATCTATAGACTAAATCGAAAGTGTGGAAGGTTTCAATTATCTGGAAAGATGATGAATCGATGGCGTACGGATAGAACGAGTTCCGACAATGACGGGTTTGATCGACGGCGTCTTCTGCTGTAATTTCGACTAAATAAGCGTGTCCAGTAGCTTTAGAGAGGATCGATCGTATGTTGGCTTGGGAGAATTGCAAATCAAAATGGTGAATTCGATGGTTTCGTAAGAGGATTAGGTGTTTATGAGATAATTCGACGAATTTAAGTTTATTTGTTGTAATGGTGATGATTAAAGGGTTTAATTGGGTTCGTTAATGATGAAAACGTGTAGAACGGTTATGAAATCGAACGTCCCTGTGATTAAAGGCTGCATTTACGTTTCAACTGTTGAGAGGCGCGACCGTGCCCATATGAGGAGCGACCGTGCCAAGGCACCGCGAGTGACCGTTCCAAAGCAAGGCGCGCAACCGTGCCATACCACTTGGCGCGACTGTGCCAGAACGAGGCGCGACCGTGCCTGAACGAGGCGCGACCGTGCCTATTAGGGTTTCTTGGTAATTTATAAAATCAGCCCTTGCATCTTCAGCTTTGACATAATTAGCTTGGTTAGGATTTAACAGAACACCTAACGGGATTACTAACTGGGTTAACTCTAGGAGGTGTTACCACATGATTATGAGTTCTAAAACTTTGAATTAAAATACGTTCAGCTAGAAATTAATGAGGCATAGGTTTGAACAAGTATGGGATTTAATGTAGTGTTGTTATTTTATTAATTAAAATAAATTAAAATAGGGTCGAAAAATCAGAGATGTTACAGTCTCCCCATGTTAAGGGAATTTCGTCCCGAAATTTAACTAGTGGAGGCTATTAAAGCAAGCAAGAGGTGAGTGTTCTGGGTTCTAGGTAAGTTTGACCGTTGACATGATTTAGGCCTGATACTCAAGGTCGGGTATGAATGATGATAATGAATCTAGTTTTTTTTTTTTTTTGAAATGAACCTAAGGAGGAGATGGTCAAATAATAATATAGATTCTAAAGATGAAAAGCATTACTTGGAATGAATTTGATGGATTTTTGATAATTAGGGTTTGTGTAAGATGTAGTATAATATACTTTAAAATTATCAGCGGGTAAAAGATTTTATAAACATTGGTCTAGGTCAAAACTTCACGTGACACGAACAACGTTACTTCTGATAATATGATAGGACACTTATATATAGGAAGTACCATCGGCGTATCCACCATGTCCTTGTCATATCACATCAGTTTCGTTGTTACATATCGTGATAAGTTTTAGGTCACAACACACGACAAAATTTCACTATGTTTTCCATGTGCTGATTTTTATAATTCCGTGTGCACCCGTAATTACTTAAATCATCGCATGGTCCGTATAGATCATCTCGTTGTGTGCGGGTCAAGAGGGGCACAATTTCACTCCGTCCATGTCCATTGTTTTCACATAAAAATCGCTAACAAGTAACTATGTCCTTAAGCAGGTAAGTTCACAACTAAAGAGTAGTATAACTTAAAGTTTCTTAGTTTTCTCGTGTTTGAACAAGAATACGTCAAACCCCGAGTCGTTTCCATGTATTATGGTCTTTAACTTTGGTGAACAAAAGTGCATGACCATGTCTTGTGTATAATGAAATCAATCAATTTCAATAATTATAAGCAAATTTTGTTTCGTGTATAAAGTAAACACACAAGTCTCATGTATGATCTAGTGTCACGTAGCTCGTAATCAAATAGGTCTCATGTGTAGCGTGAACAGTTTAGCGTCATATATTTTGTAAATCATTAAGCTCCCATGTGGAATATAAACAACATATTATCATGTGTATTGTAGAAAATGAAGTTCATATATGGTATCGACAACTTAGTGTCATGTATTTTGTAAATCAATAAGTTCTCATGTGGAATGTAAACAACATGGTATCATGTGTATTGTAGGAAATGAAGTTCATGTATGGTGTTGGCAACTTAGCATCATGTATATTGTAAATAAATATCTTTCATGTGTAATATAAACAATTTAGTATCATGTATATTGCATAATGTGCATAGTTTAGTATAATGTACCTTGTAACCAAATGGGTTTCATGTTTAATGTGGTCAATCTAGAATTATGTACCAATCAAACAATTGTTATGCATCATGTATATTGCAAAAAACCAAGTTTTGTGTATTATGTGCTCAATCCAGTAGCATGTGTATTGTAAATAAACATGTTCCGTGTGTTATGTGATCAATCCAGTAAATTGTGATTTGTAGACACACTAGTTTCATGTATTATGTAATTTGTGTAGTATTGGGTATATTGCGAATAATTGAGTTTCATGTACCATGTGGTTGCGTTGGGTTTATTGTGAACGTGCATACGTAAGTTATTGAACTTCGTGTGTGATGTATACTAACGGGTGTTGTATGTGATCGGGTGTTGCGGACAAGCGTGTTGTTTGGCGTTCCTGTATAATGTGGTAGTTAGGTTCTAGCTCTTAAATCTCATTGAGGTTGATGGGGAGGGTTAACGTCTACGCGGTATGGATCGTCTCTTGAAGCGACAAGCGAAAGGTAGCGAGGAGGTTCTGAAAACATTCGGGGAAATATGTTTACAAATACTGATCTTTGTTTGAAAAATAGAAAGTGATAAATTGTTCTTGGTTGTAGATATATAAAGTAGTGAATCCATTGGATCACATAATTTAAATAAGTAGACAATTTATGGGAAAAATCTTTTAATTTAAATTTTCAACTATTAATAAGAGAATAATTTTAAGCGAAATTATTGGCTAAACAAGTAGTCGTATATTAATTTAGCCAGGGTTTAGAACTATTTCCTTTAATGAGGAAAATCATAATTATTTATCAATTTGAGATAATATTTTTATAAAATTGGTTGTATTAGCCTTCCTTATTAGGCGAATTTTTTTTATGGAGAACTTATGTTTTTTTGGTACTATCTAAAAGTTTGATAAACATTTTGTTTGAACATGATAACGAGGTTTTGTTTAAATCAAATAGTAGGATGATTTGTTTACAAAGGAGATTGTTGGTAGTGTACTAAATCGTATTGAATGAAAAAAGTGATACTTGAGAAAAATTTGATAAAAAAATGATGAGTGTAATTCACGCTCAACGGGTCAAATCAATGAACAATAACCTTTAGAGTTGAAACATATAAAATTAATTAGATGTTGAAATGTTAAACATTACTCAAAACATAGGGAAATGGTCTTCAAATCAAAAATTTAAAGACAATAATTAGAAATTTCTCCTAACGCCTCTGGTAGCTTTCCACTAGGAAGAAGATAATCACCAAGATGAGCACCGCTATGGTCACTCGAGTAGCTGATCTGGCTTCGGCTCTAGCTGTCTTCGTGCGATTCTCAAGCATTTCTTTTTCAAGGATGGAAATTAACTCTTTTTGGTACCCTAATTGGTTCGCTAGGCTATCCATTCTTTGTCCTTGCAAGTCGTGCATTACTCCCTGCTCCTTCCTTTGTCTCTCAAATTCTGAAGTCCTTACATATTGGTGAATGTCATTGGTTGGAAATCCCATAACGCCAGTGGATGCCGTGGTATGTCTTACCCAAGGGTTAGGATGGTACGGGTCGGGCACTAGATATGGGTCTCTTTGTGGGAGTGGTAGCTGATTGTTGTGTTTGATACGGGTTTCTGGGCGCGGGTGATCCAGGTGTTCGAAGCCTTGGGCCGGTGTTCCTAATCCAATCTGCCCTTACATCAAACCTTGGTCTAGCAGCTGCGGGTGTTGGTGATCGATGCACGGGTGATCCGATGTCTTCTTCCCAATCAGACTCTTCTTCGGGACGGTATATCGGGAAGGTAGGAGAGTAGGAGTCCATGCTTAGCAGGAAAACAATGGAAAGGTTGTAGGCGATAATAAAATACTGAGTGTCAAATATAGGAGTTCTCATAGGTTTAGAGTTTGACTAGTCATAACGCCGAGTCTTCACAATAGTATTTTAGGAGTACACTTGACCTATAAGTAGTGTATCCCTAAGAAGAATTCCCAGGAAAGAGGGGTGGGTCACTAGGACACACTTAAGTACCCTATCTTTCCTTAGCCAGAATCCCTCATGGGCCTACACACTCTTCCAGCCATCATGTATTAATAACACTATTGTTGGGCTTATGGTCATGATGAGAATTGTTGTGAACTGGGCCTTGTGGTCCGAAAGTAAGGTTTATGCATTTCAGTGGGCTTTTGCTTCTTGGAGGATAGATGGGATTCTTAGTTTATTATTGATGGACATTAGGCCCAATAGTTTAAAAATTTGTTGTTCACAAGAGGTGTGGTATTATGTATGTGAGTTTAGGAGTGCATGAATAACTGAGTGTGTGTGGAAACTTAGGATAGCACTTTTAAATAAATTAAATAGGTAGCAATGAATAAGAGAAAAAGTTGGCAGGTAATGTGACACATAGATTATTAAGTATTGTATCATTTGATATAGTTATATAGTATAACATGTAAGAATATTCACATAAAAAAAATAATCATATAGCATGTAGATGGTAATGAGTGCAAGCACAAAAGTTATCAAGTAGTGTGACACGTAAGTCATTATGTATTGTATCAGGTAGTGTAAATACTTATGATAGCATGTAAAAATATTTACACAATAACTAATAATGTAACATGTAGTAGCATGGCATTGTATGGGTGTCCTAAAGTTATAGTCTAGGTCAAGGGTGTCTAATAACCTAGTTCCCTATAACCAAGGCTCTGATACCAATCTGTCACACCCCAACCGACGGCGGAATCATCGGGGCGGGACATGTAGACTGTTCATGAGCACAAGGTTGACTAAATTGTAATATATTAAACTTCAATTTCATTTCAAATAATCCAAACACAACCAAATCCAAGAAAGAACATAATCAAAATACATAGAATTCTTTGTTCAAATTAACTAAGTCCCAAGGCCTATGTGTAGCATATCTTGATCAAATCACACATTGGTACCTGAAACATGAATAAAATAAGGTCAACTAAAAAGTTGGTGAGCATACACAGGTTTGTATATAGATAGCATATAGTTTGTAAATAAGCAAATCCTTACATAACATGATAAAATAAGGCAGTTATGGAGAGCAGCTACTGTGTAACCAAGTACAATCAAACCTTTGTAACTAGCATGCAAAATTGTGTTGTCCGTAACAATCACCCCAATCTGGGTGGGTTTGTCAGACTCAATAGATCTATCATTGTAAACCGTCGGCTTGAATAGTTAATGATTGCACATAAATCGCACACAAAAGTTAGCACAACTAGCACTCAGGCATAAAGCTCAAATTGCACACATGAATGTAAAGAGGATTTGTATTTGTGTTGTTTGTGTAAATGTAAACAATAGTATTGTATAATGTTCATGTTCCACCCCAAAAAGTGTAAAAGAGTAAAAGGGGCTATGTAATACTCACTTGATTCGAAGACGTAGCTAACACGAGATACTAGATAGTAACGAGGTCCTCGTAATGCACAACGTTAACCTAGTATGGAATGTACATTGAATTAATAGTGTGCACAATAGTCTATGTCTAAGTCTAGGGTTGAATTGGATGTGTGCATAAGGAATTTGAAGTTGTAGGTGTTAGTGGTTTGTACTTGAATGGTGTTGTATAAATTAAGGTTTGAGTTTGGAATAACTAAATAATAAAACAAAATTATTCTGCCAAGCTTTTCTCACACACACGACCGTGCCTGAGACAAGGCACGATCGTGCTATAACCACGGGCGCGACCCTGCTAGTCAGGGACGCGACCGTGTTGACCAAACAGAATGCATAATTAGGCTGTTCACTAGGCACGATCGTGTCTTGGGCCAGGCACGACCGTGTCTAGGGTTTTGAGGCACGACCAAGTCTAGCCAAGGGCATGACCGGGTCTGAGTGTGTGAGGCACGACCGCGCTGGTATTTGGCGCGACCGTGTCTCATGAAGCACGACCGCGCTAGAATGCTAGCGCGACCGTGTCTGTTCCAAAACAAAATCGATTTGACTGATTCCTATATTGTTAATGCTGGAATTCATAGGGCTTTCATCTGTAGGGTTATTACGAGTCTATTGGAATATATTAATTTTATTTAAAACGTGTTCAAAACAGGGTTCGATTAAACAATTTTAGAACGAACCCTAGATTCGGGTTCGTGTTAATTTCGCTATTGTAAGCCCAAATTAGTTTGGGGCTTTTGATCTATAGACTAAATCGAAAGTGTGGAAGGTTTCAATTACCCTAAAAGATGATGAATCGATGGCGTACGGATAGAACGTGTTCCGGTAATGACGGGTTTGATCGACAGCGTCTTCTGCTGCAATTCCGACTAAATAAGCGTGTCCAACAGCTTTAGAGAGGATTGATCGTATGTTGGCTTGGGATAATTGCAAATCAAAATGCTGAATTCGATGGTTTCGTGAGAGGATTAGGTGTTTATGAGATAATTCGACGAATTTAAGTTTATTTGTTGTGATGGTGATGATTAAAGGGTTTAATTGGGTTCGTTAATGATGAAAACGTGTAGAACGGTTATGAAATCGAACGTCCCTGTGATTAAAGGCTGTATTTACGTTTCAACTGCTGAGAGGCGCGACCGTGCCAATATGAGGCACGACCGTGCCAAGGCACCGGGCGCGACCGTTCCATAGCAAGGCGCGCGACCGTGCCATAGCACTTGGCGCGACCGTGCTAGAACGAGGCGCGACCGTGCCTATTAGGGTTTCTTGTTAATTTATAAAATCAGCCCTTGCATCTTCAGCTTTGACAGAATTAGCTTGGTTAGGATTTAACAGAACACCTAACGGGATTACTAACTGGGTTAACTCTAGGAGGTGTTACCACATGATTATGAGTTCTAAAACTTTGAATTAAAATACGTTCAGCTAGCAATTAATGAGGCATAGGTTTGAACAAGTATGGATTTAATGTAGTGTTGTTATTTTATTAATTAAAATAAATTAAAATAGGGTCGAAAAATCAGAGATGTTACAAACAGGTCAAGCATTTTGCAACATAGATAGCGATATGTTTTTTCATTCCTATCCACCAGTAATTGGCTTTTAGGTTTTTATACATCTTATCGCTTCCATGAAGCATCGTATATTTAGATTTATGGGCTTCTTCAAGAATTTCTTCACGAGTATTTCCATAGATAGGAACCCATATTCTTTTGTTCATTTCAAGGATTCCATCGTCTCCTTTGATCAGTTGGTCAATCATACCTCCCAATCCTTCTTTCTTGAGGTTGGATTCTTGCAAAGCAAGTTTCTGAGATTCATTAATACGAGTAATAAGATCAATTTGGAGATCGAGTCTTAAAGCACAAACTCGTTTAGGTTTCTCGTGTTCTTTCCTGCTCAATGCATCGGCTACAACATTGGCCTTTCCTTCAAGATAACAGATTTCGCAATCGTAATAATTCAGGACTTCAATCCAACGTCTTGGCCTCATATTCAGTTCTTTCTGACTGAATATATACTTAAGGCTTTTGTGATCAGTGAACACAGTGAATTTGACCCCATAAAGATAGTGCCTCCATAATTTCAGTGCGAAAATTATGACGCCCAATTCTAAATCATGAGTCGTATAGTTCTTTTCATGAGTTTTCAACTGTCGGGAAGCATAAGCAATGACTTTGCTTCCTTGCATCAACACACAACCAAAGCTGATGTGTGAAGCATCACAGTATACGGAAAAGCCTTCATTTCCATCTTGAAAAGCCAGTATGGGTGCTTATGTCAGTTTTTGTTTCAGAGTTTCAAAAGCTTCAAATTGCTTAAGTCCCCATTCATACTTAACTGACTTGCGAGTCAGAGAAGTTAATGGTACAGCAATTCGAGAGAAATCTTGGATAAATCTCCGATAGTAACCGGCTAATCCGAGGAAACTAAGGACTTCTGTTGGAGATTTCGGGATTTCCCATTTAGATATAGCTTCAATTTTAACAGGATCTACTTGAATGCCATCAACATTAATGACATGACCAAGGAATTGAACTTCTGACAGCCAGAATTCACATTTTGAGAATTTTGCATATAGAATTTTGTTTCTCAAAAGTTCAAGCATGCTTTTTAAGTGGTTGGCATGATCTTATGTACTTCGGGAGCAAATAAGGATATCGTCTATGAATATGATAACGAATTTGTCCAAGTATGGTTTATAAAACTTGATTCATCATGTCCATGAAAGCTGCTGGTGCATTAGTAAGTCCAAACGACATTACCGTGAACTCATAATGACCATATCGAGTTCTGAAGGCTATTTTAGGAATATCTTCTTCCTGGACTTTCAATTGATGATAACCAGAGCGAAGATCGATCTTAGAAAAGCAGCGAGCTCCCTGGAGTTGATTAAAAAGGTCATCAATTCAGGGGAGTGGATAACGGTTCTTAATTGTGATTTTGTTCAGCTCACGATAATCGATACACATACGCATCGAACCGTCTTTCTTTTTGACAAACAAGATTGGAGCTCCCCAAGGTGACGAGCTTGGTCTAATGAATCCCTTCTCGAGTAATTCATCTAGTTTCTTTTCAATTTTGCCATTTCATTTGGAGCTAATCTGTACGGGGCTTTAGCAATTGGTGTCGTACCGGGAACAAGATTTATTCTGAACTCCACTTCTCTTTTAGGTGGAATTCCAGGCAGTTTATCAGGAAAGACATTAGAGAATTCAGACACAACCGGCACATCTTTAATCTTCTTTTTAGTGTCGGTGGTTACTAATACAAGGTATGCTAAGCATCCTTTTCGTAAGTACTTTGTGGCTTTTAACATAGAAATTATTCCAAAAGAGTTGGATAATTTATCGCCATTGATCGTAAGAATGTTGCCTTTCGGCGAACGAAGTTCTATTGCTTTCTTATCACATAGGATACTGGCTCGGTTAGAGGATAACCAATCCATTCCTAAGACAATGTTAAAACCTGCCAAAGTCATAGGCAACAGTTTTGCAGGTATAATATGTCCGGATAATGTGATATGGCAATCGTTTAGGATTTCAGAGATTTGGACGAAGTCACCGTTGGCAGTCTCTACCACATATTTCTTGTCTAATTTAGCTAGAGTTTTATTTAACAATATACAAAATCTATGATCTATAAAACTTTGGTTTGCAACAGATTCAAATAAAACTCGAGCATAAATGTCATTGACAAGAAATGAACCCGTAATGACATCGGGCATACCTGTCGCTTCATGAGTATTTAGAACGAATACTCGAACATTCTTCTTTCTCCACCTGCAGGGTTGGGACCTGTCTCATCGGGCTTCTTCAATTTGGGACAATAGGTTTTGACGTGGCCAGCCTCGCCACACTCAAAACAAGTTATTGGCTTCTTCTTGAAGCAATCTCTTCTGTTTTGTGTCCAAATATCTTACAGAATTTGCAAAAAGGTCCAGATCGACATTGTCCCAAGTGTCTTTTCTTGCACTTTGGACATTCGGGGATAGAAGAATTGTTGTTTTGAGAAATAAAATTTGATCTCTTTATTCCACTTGGGCCTTGCCCAGATTCCTTCTTCTTATTCCCCTCCTCCTGGTTTCTAATCAGGCTACTGGTTAATGATGCTCCCAAATCCATGGCATCATCCAGATTTTCACAATTTGCAACTTTGACCATGTCGTGAATTTCTCCAATCAAACCCCAAATATATCTCCTGATTAGATTCAGGGGTAGCAAGATGAGGAATGATTCGGGGGAGTTTGGTAGAATACTTCTGATGGTTTGTTCCAACCATTTTTAAACTCAGAAATTTTCCTTCAATTTGTTCCCTCTCATTCTGGGGAACGTACTTCCTTTCAAATCTTGTTTTAAAAGCACTCCAGCCCATTGCATAGGCTGTTTCTCTTCCTTTGGCGGCAACAATGTTGTTCCACCATTCTAACGATTGATCTTTAAATAAATTTGAAGCATACAAGACCTTGTCTTCTTCAACACATTTGCTTATTGCAAGCACAGATTCAGTTTTCTCTATCCACCTCAATGTGACAATCCCTCCTTCTTTTCTAGAGAAATTAAAGTGTTTGCAATCCTGGAACATTTTATACGTACAACCAACTACTTTCCTTTTCTTTACACATGACCGTAGTTATTACCCATCCCTTCATCTTCATATGAGGTAAGGTAATATTCTTCTCTTTCCGTTTTCTTGGTCTTGTGAGTAGTAGATCCTTCGGGTTTTAGATTAATGGGTTTAGATTGTGTTATAGTTCGGGTTTGTTGGGTTAAAGGTTGAGAATCGATAGATTTTTGATTTGTTGGCTGAACAGATAGCCTATCGGCTTGTCTCTTTTCTAACTCAATAAAGATCATTGGAAGAGAATCCTTGATTCCTTCTGTGATAATTTTCTGAAGTACAGCACGAGAGTTATTATTTTCAGCAGCGTTATCAATCGTTGCTTGTTTCTTCCTTCCCCATGTGTTTTGAGAAGGTCCGGTATTTCGACATGATAACAAAGAACAAGATTGGAATTAAAAACATAATCTTTATTGATAAAATATTTACAAGGAAAGGTATATAGAAATCATTATTTCTAAAGATTTCTAAAGTTCTTTTCTTTAAGAGCTTGAACTAGTAAAGCATTCCGAGCTTCGACTGCAGCTCTTTCTCGCTCCAGTTCAGCTATTCGGTTTAACAACATTTGTTCCCTTTCACTTCCTGATGCATTCTCATTTATATGTGGAGCAGGGATGGAACTGTCTCATAGTAAGGAACGTAAGGTATATTAGAATCATCACGCCCTTCTTTTTCAGGATCACATTTATTTTCATAAGGCATTTCAGCGTATCCCTCATGAAAGTTTTGTGAATATATTGGAGTGACATTATAACTTCCAGCAGTAGGAGCAGAATGAAAACTTATAGAAGGATTATAGGGAACACTAAGGTTTCCTATTTCTTCAAGGCTTCTAAAAGTTGAACTTTCAGTTTCCTCATTATTTTCTATAGTAGTTTCATTTGTTTTATGTTCAAAGTAATTAGCAGGAGAAAATTTACAAAGAAAACTAAGACCCTTGCCTTTTCCAAACATTATGAAAACAACAAAACGATTTTTATTATTATAAGAAAAATATATTACAATACAAAGATAAAATGCAACAAGGATTTTAGTCCTTCATAAGCTCTTTCCCAAGAGTAATCAACTTTTCTCCATATTCATATACTTGTTGCCCATAAAACTACGTCCTTGCTTTGTCCATTATCGTTTTCCTAGTTATTTCGTCCGTTTGAGGCAACAAACGACCTAAACATTCGATAGGGGAAGAAGGCATACTATGCTCGTAACCATATTTAGGCGGAGTTTCACGAAGTCCCACCATAATATCATTATAAGCATTTTGATATTCTAGGGGAGCTTGGAAATAATTCTTGAAAGGACCATCATAAGGTGGTTCAAGAAACATATAGGGATAATACAAGACTGGGGATCTAGAATTATGAGATTGATAGTCAGAACTATTTGAAACAGGATTATTAAACGGATAGTCGCCAGGGTTTTCAGAAACAGGTTCATATTAATGAGATTCTTCAGATAGATTTTCTTCTGTAGATAAGCCTGCTTGGGCTTGACTTGATTGTGCCTCATTTCCTTGCAGCGGTGGGGCACCGGTATTCCAATTGCTGAAATCGGATCCAGCATCCATCCATTGGCTAGAAGAGTCATAAGACTAATGATGGTATTCGGGAGAATTATGCTCAAGAAGTACTGCAAACGGATCGTCATTATAGTAGGGGGGAAGAAATAGGATTCATTTGTGAACCCATTGGATGATATTCCTGGGATTCTTGTTTGATTGGATGATTTGGGTCATAATAAACATGTATGGAATTATCTGCAAACATCTACAATCTTAAAGTATTAGTACTTATCTTAATTTGGTTAAGACTTAGATACTAAAGCCAATATTCTTATCTTAACTTAAAGCTCTACAAGGATGGTTATCTTCTTAGAGTAGTACCTCCAACAGAGATGTGGCTCTGATACCAACCTGTCACACCCCGCCTCAGGCACCCCCTGGACGTGTGCGACAAACGATTGTTATTTGCTTTGATTTCAGAGTTTTTATAAATACAACGGAAGTCTTTTTAAAAGGATCGTTTCAACATTCTTTCAACCTTAAGGATTGTAATTGTAAATATCAAAACCTAGTTGGAAAAAGAAAGTCTTGTATTTACTTCATAAACATAGGGACTTAAATACCCTTTTCATTTTGATTATAAAACAGAGTTTGAAATCAAATACATCTCTTGTCTCGTATGGACAAGTTCCAAGCCACCGAAAATAGTACTATCCAGGGTTGATCAATTCCCCGGTTCTATCTCTTTTTTCTTTATTTAGGATTTCCTCTACACGAGACCCTAGAATCCAACGTGCAAGTTATCCTTTTCACAGGACAAATCTCATGTGTGCCTGAATCCCATTTCCATCACAATCTATTCATTTCCTGAAAACATTTTGAAAATAAAACGTCAGCGCGAACGCCGGTGAATACAATTATCTTGACATTAAAATCATTTTGGCACAAATAAGCATTAGTTCATGATTACAACTTTATGTTCAATCCACACATTCAGCAGGCCCGTCGTGTTCAATCGCATCACAGTACACACTGTCGTCATGTCTTATAACAAGGCATATGTTTACCTCCGAAGTTGTTATAAGACAAGCAGTAGCCGCAATTCGGGAATTTCACTCGAGACCCGTGTATCCCTTGCAAGTTTTACTATGACCTGGATGCTTTCACGTAGAAGAACGTTGAGCATTACTCACTTAACCTTATTTTTCCATTTTCGTAAAAGTAAATGTTTGACACAAGTTTTTGAAAGAGATAAAGTATTCACCTTGTTTATAGGAATGAGCCTCTAAGTCGAAAGCTTATAGACAAGCTTCTTAACTTGATTTCTCTAGCGTATCGGCACCTCTACGAGCTTTTATTCTTAATCCGGCACTACGAGGAGCGGGAGTTGGACCGGGACCGTCTTAGGGATCACCTGGGACGAGATTTGGAAGTTGGAATCGGTTTGGGATGAGGAAAAATGAACGAATTCGTTTAACTATTTATAGGCTGTGATTTGGGTCCATGTCGGACCGATATGGCTAGGGATGTCGGTCCGACATCCATCCATGCATGCGTCAGCCCTACACGTTTCAATCTAATTGGACCGCATATGTTTGGCGGATATATCGGACCGATATGTGGACCATGTCGGTCCGATATCCAGACCCATGTCCCATCATTAGGGCTGAGTCATTGGACACGTGTCAATACCAAAAATTGTGTCTACGAGGAAGTCGTCGGACCGATATGGATCGATGTGGGTCCGATAACCGACTAAACAACCTATTGCGGACAGATATGAGATGGGAAGTCGGTCCGACTTGTGTTATTTCGCTTCGGACCGTATGATCTAGATGTCGGTCCGATATCTACTAAATTTCCAAACTTTTCGTTTTTAACCCTAGACTTTGGTACTTTTAGATACACAAGTCTTTACAGGTTTCTAACCTTAGCATTTCTTTGATATTTTCGTGGCAGGTGTTACAACGAGCCCAAAGATTAGATTTTAATCCGTTATATTCATTTCTTAATCAAGAGATGGCAAGCATAACTAGATCTTTGTCCTTCATGGGTTCGCCAATATTGGCTAAGGCGGATGCATATTCCATTGCTCGGGTCAAATAAGTAATTGGGGTTTCATCACCTTTCATCAATATTCTAAGTAGTTTTGTTTTCAAAGTATACTCACGAGAGGCTGTGTTTGGTGCATCTGCACGTTCTGAAGAAATCCAAAGATCTAGAGAAGACGTACCTTGAACATGATGGAAAGAGGCTTCTGATATGGTGGATAGGATGATCATTCGGACATGAGCATCATTTGCCATCCACCAAGAATAACTTGGATTATCAGTAGTTAAAGAGGAGTCGCCTTCTTTGGAAGGTGCGAGTGTAACCTTCGGTTCTAGACAGGGGATAGTGCCATCCACATAATCGAACAAGTAGTTAGTGATTAAGAAAGGTTCAATCATCGCTTTACAATACCCATAGTTCGTAGAGGAGAAGGTGAATGCGAATATGTGAGTGTTATGAGCGGTGTCTCAGCAGTAGTGAAGGCAGCAATTGCAGCCATGGTATTTGATCGGAAAAGTTGATTGGCAGGAAAAAAATTGCCATCGATCATGTAAGTGGAGCGATTGGTTTCCCTGGCTCTTGATACCAAGTTGAACCGATAGTTTGTTTGTTTATTGAATGAAATAGAAGGTTACAATAGAGGCTCATAAAAAAGAGCAACATTAATCACTTTGGACCCTCTAATATTAAATACATGGTTTAACAAGGAGGATGGAAGGGGAGAAATCTATCGTGTTTGTGAAGAAGGGGAGGGGGGAGAATTTCGTCCGGGTAAGGGCGGGCAACACCGTGAGGAAGAGGGAGCATCTGTGAACCTCCTACTGGAGGTGGTCTAATAAGTTTAGAAAGACATTGATAGCGTTATTAAACTTGGGAACACAATGTTAGGTACATTAGAACACAATGTTAGGTACATTGGAACACAACGTTAGGCACAATGGAATATAGGATATATTAACAAAAAGATGATGTGTCTATTTATATCATGTATCATTGTAATTTACATTACTTAATAAAATATATGGTATTTTTTTCCTCTCTTCAAAAATCGACCACCTTCTTTCTATACCTTCTATTATATGTTTTCCTGGTATACTTCAATCTTAACGATCTTAGCATCACCGCGCTGATCTAAGATTTTTCATCATTAGACAAAAAATAATAAAAAAACAGATCTTTAAAAACGAAACAAAATAATTACATCACTTTAGAAAGATCACAAATACTTATTCCCCACCCTAAGAAATCTTTATATTGTATCTTCTTTAACCGTTAAGGTAGAATAGTACCAAAAAGTCCTACTTTATTTCAACTATATATAATGAAACTTATGAAAAGCACTCTAGTTTAATTTTTTTTTAACGGCAACACCTAGATATTCTAAAATAATTGGGTTTCACTGGGGAAACAGCTACAACATTCAGGGCAACCCATACCAGGAGAAACCCCCAACTGGGTAAACCCTCTGACCTGACCACATACCCTTTTTTTGCTGTGGTCATGATTCAAACCCAAGAACTTCATTATTGGGCAACCCATAACAGGAGGAACCCTCCAACTAGGTAAACCATCTGACCTGACCACATACTTTTTTTTTTATGTGACCATGATTCAAACCCAAAACCTTCATTATTGGAATTTTTAAGGTTACTATTACACCAAATGACCAACATTAGTCTATTTTAATATTATCTAGAACTTAAGTTACACGTTACTATTAATTGCAAAAATGAATAAATGATGTCCTATATCAAATACATTACAACTAAACTGAACACTACTCGTGAATAACTTTAGACGATTAAGTTATTAGGAATAAGAATAATAGTACTGAATTTCGTCTTCTCAAATTCTTGCCAGAACTTGGTTAACCAATCAAAACTTAGGAATAGTTTTCAAAAGCATTTCTTCCTTTCTTCACATATCAATCCAGCTATTGGTGAAAACATGAGATGCACACTTATAATGAGGCTTGAATGATCTCCACTAATGATTGGAGGTATGTATTTATAATAAATAATGTTACAATACAAGTATGTAAGAATAGAGAAAATACATAAATACACACTAAGAATGTAAACTAGATAACTAGACGTGTAATATCCCCCCTCAAGCGAGAAGGTGGTGGTCCGAGACGAAGCATGGTCCGGAAGGCTTCAAAATGAGGTCGAGGAAGACTTTTAGTGAAGATGTCGGCAACCTGGAGCTTGGTAGGAATGAATGCAGTGTGAAGTTTACCTGAAGACACCAGTTCACGAATAAAATGGTAGTCTAGTTCAATATGTTTGACACGTTTGTGGGAGATGGGATTCTGGGTGAGAAACAAAGCACTATGATTGTCACATAAAATCGTAGGGCGATCCGGAGGTAGGGCATGCAGTTCCTGGAGAAGATGAGTGACCCATATTATTTCAGCAGCAGTGTTAGTCATTGCCCGATACTCAGATTCGCAACTAGAGCGAGAGACTGTAGGTTATTTCTTAGCACTCCATGAGACCAGATTTCCACCTAAAAAGATTGAGTACCCATACGTGAGGCGTCTGGTTTCAAGGCATCTGGCCCGGTCCGCATCGGAGTAGCCAACGAGCAAAGTTTTGGCGGGATTGGTGAACATAAGACCAAATCTGAGAGTGCCTTTGATGTAGAGGGGAATACGTTTAACCTCTTGAAAATGATCAACGGTAGGGGTATGCAGGCATAGGAGATGTCGGGCCGGGTTATTGTTAAGTATTGAAGGGCTCCAACAATGAAGCGATAGTTGGAGGGATCCGAGTATGGTTCGCCATCGGTGGTGAAGGAGATATGGGTAGGAAGAGGTGTGTGAACCGTTTTGGCATCCATCATGTTAGCAGGCTCAAGGATTTCGCGAGCGTACTTAGATTGGTTTAGGAACAGGCCATCGGTGAGGTATGTTACCTCGAGACCAAGAAAGTAATTAAGCTCCCCAAGATCTTTGGTGGCAAATTCAGCGTTCAGCTTCTGAATGAAGGCTGTTATGATATGTTCATGGTTGCCGGTGAGAATTAAATCATCCACATAGACTAATAAGTACATGATGCAAGTGTCCCGTTTGAAGATGAACAGGGAGGTGTCAGCCCGGCTACATGAGAAACCATTTTGGAGTAAAAAAGTGCTTAGTCGATGGAACCAAGCACGTGGGGCTTTTTTAAGTCCATATAGGGCTTTGTTCAGTTTGCAAACATGAGTGGGGAAGTTAGGGTCAATAAAACCCGGTGGTTGCTCCATATACACACACTCGTTGAGATGGCCATGCAAGAAAGCATTATTGACGTCCAGTTGGTGTAGTTTCCAATTGTTGAGGACAGCGAGAGATATAATGATGCGAACAGTGGAAGCCTTGACAACCGGGCTGAACGTGTGTGAATAATCAAGGCCATGTGTTTGGCTAAAGCCTTGAGCCACAAGTCGGGCTTTGTGCTTGTCAATAGTACCATTGGCATGAAACTTGGTTCGGTAAGCCATTTACGCCTAACAATGTGCCGGTTTACGGGACGAGGAACTAGAGACTAGGTATTGTTATGATGTAAAGCATCAAGTTCACGATGCATGGCCTCAATCCACTTAGGATCATTTGCTGCTGTCTTGAGACCTTTGGGGTTAGAGGAGGCAAACAGGGCTGTATGAAGTGCATGATTAGTGATATGGGAGAGGTTTGCTTGATGGCGAGGTTTAAATATCTCGTTCTTAGCATGAGTAACCATATGGTGAGTTGGGAGAGGGGGTGGCGGAGGAGGAGGAGTGGGTATAGGGCTGGTGGCATTGTTGGTATTAGGAGGATGTGTCGGAGTGACAAGTGGTGGTAGAGGTGCGAGAATGGTGGGTGATGGAGGAGGGGGCGAGGGAGGAGAGTTGGGAGTATGTGTGACAGGTGGGTGGTTATCATGGGTGTGTTGCATGGGAATGTCCATGCAGAGGTGGCAAGGAGTTGGCGGGGCAGTTGGGGAGGAGGGTTCGAAATTTGTGGGTTTAGGAGGGGGCGGATGGGAAGGTTCAGTAGGTAGGTTTAAGTGAGGAGGAGATGTGATATCAATGAAGGTGGTGAGTTGAAGTTGGTTTATGGGTGTTTCATGGTGAGTACTTTCAAATGGAAAGGTGTTTTCATCAAACCGAGCATGTCTAGTTATATAAATGCTGGATGTGGATTGATCCAAGCAACGGTATCCTTTATTCTTCGGGCTATATCCAATAAAGATGCAAGGTAAGCTTCGTGGTGGGAGTTTATGCTCCGAATAATCACGAAGGAACGGAAATACACGGCAGCCAAAAGCCTTAAAGGTGTTGTAATTTGGTTTTTGGGAATAAAGAAGCTCAAAAGGAGACTTGGCGTCTAATATAGTGCTTGGAACCTGGTTAATAATATAGACAACAGAAGAAAATGCAGCTACCCAATATGATGAGGGAAGATGGGCATTAAATAACATGGCCAATCCTGTTTCAACAATATGTAGATGCTTTCGTTCCGCCCTTCAGTTTTGTTGTGGGGTATAGGGGCATGATAGCCTATGAAAAGTTCCATTATTTTCCAACAAGGTCCTGCCTTTATGATTAGTGAATTCGGTTCCGCCGTCACTTTGGAAAATCTTAATTTTCCATGATAGTTGAGTTTGTACAAACTTCATAAAAACTACTAAAGCATCATAGAATCCGGACTTGAGTTTCAACGGATATAGCAAAGAAAAGCGAGAATAATCATAAAAAAAGATAGCATAATACCGATAGTTGTCATGTGACAAAACTAGGGATGGTCCCCATAGATCACAATGGACCAGGTCTAAATGATGTAATGCCCGCTTTTTATTTATATCAAAAGGTAACCAGTGACTTTTAGCTAGTTCACAAGAGGAACATATTCCCGGTTTAGGCAAAATAGAGGTAAAAGATAAACATCCCAGTTTTTTTAAAGTAACAATATTATCAAAAGAAATATGTCCCAAACTGGAATGCCAGACTTCATAAGAGGCTTTAAGACTTATTGTTGCAGCAATAAGGGCTTGTGGACTTGGTTCAAGGACATATAATCCATTCTCACATCTTCCTTTGGCTAGGACCCGCTTTGTTAGGCGATCCTGAATAGAGAAACAAGGGTAAGATAATAAAACATCCACACAGTTATCTTTGGTTAGCTTGCTGATGGATAAAAGGTTCTTTGTGATGTGGGGCACAACCAAAATATCGTTTAATTGAATGTTAGGAAATATGGTGGAGTTTCCTTTGTGAGAGACAGGAAGGGTATTACCATTTCCGAATGTTACCAAGTTATTACCTGTAGGAGGGGTCGGGTTGGAGCGAATGGAGGTGGAAAAGGTTTCGAATGATGATCCAGGTCCGTAAAGAAACCTGTGAAGTTGATCATCATTATCAACCGGATGGCTAATGGCTGATAGTTGATCACATAAGGCCTTGAAGGAGCAGCCAAACTCAGCAACTGTTTTAGACCCTTTTGCAGATTGACGGAGCAGATCACGGAGATTGTGAACCCGCTCGATTGACGAGTTTCCATAAGCGGCTTCAAGGGCCATCCAAATTTGACGGGCAGTGTGTAGGCCTACAATGATAGTGCTGGCTTCTTCAGAGAGAGAAGCATGGAGTATGATTACTGTTCGCTGATCAGCAACGAGCTAGATAGCATAGGTTGGGTTAGGGCTGGCTTGTCGCTGACAAGGATGGTTTCAGGAGGTGCTGTAACAGTCCCGTCAGCATGTGTGAGAAGGTTTTGATAGGATAGGATGGGCATAATTTGGTTTTTCCAGTGACAGTAGTTGGATGATGATAGTTTTGTGTTGAGCATGTGAATAATGGTGTTAAGAGACATGGGGCCATCAAGTGAAGAAGAAGAAGCAGCCATGGAAATGGCGAGGGAGGTGGGGAAGGAAGAGGAAGGAAGAAGAAGGAGAAGGGAATAGGGAGGGGAAGAGATAGAGGTGAAGGAGAGCAATCAACCTAGGCTTGATACCATATAATGAGGCTTGAATGATCTCCACTAATGAGTGGAGGTATGTATTTATAATAAATAATGTTACAATACAAGTATGTAAGAGTAGAGAAAATACATAAATACACACTAAGAATGTAAACTAGATAACTAGAGGTGTAATAACACTTAAAACATATGTCAGTGTAAACTGAGTTCAGTAATAAACATGGTGTTCAAAACATACAAAGCTTAACATGAATATGTATTTCATATATCATATTATGTCCATTCCATCTGATATCCCTTAGGCCTAACCATTTATAAACACCGTAATTTAGTTTTACATATCATTGACTAGTGAAAATTACCTTGGCCGTTGCAATGAATTCAACCGGTGTCGTTTATACGTGTATAAACAATTTGAACTATTATATATATGACAATGCAATACATATCAAGTAAAATCATATAACCCATTTCATTATCATGTAACTTAGTTAGTTAGTTTTGAAATGTTAGTATCCTTTTTCCTTAGGCCTAACCATAACTTGAATATGTATGAACTCAATACATTTCATATATCATAGACTGCCCATCCCATCCCGTATCCCCTTCGACCTAACCATTTATAGACACCGTAATTCAGTTTTACGTATGACTTACTGAAAATTACCTTGGCCGTTGTAACAAATAAAACCGGCGTCGTTTATACGTTTGTAAACAATTTGAACTGTTATTTATATGACAATTCAATACATATCAAGAAAAATCATATAAACCATTTCATTAACATGTATCCCAGTTTTGAAATGTTAGCATGAACTCGCCTCCTTTTTCCTTTAGACTATACCGGCCCTTTTCTTGCATTTCCAATAGCTCAAGTTGTTTGTTTATAGGTATCACTTATAATGCATATTCATTTGGGTTTGTTAATCTTTCAAGGTTCGTTTACTAGAAACTTAGTTCGTTTACAATTTACCCGTACTCTTCAGTTCACCAATCGTGGTTAAAATTTAACTTTCAAATTCTTAAATTTTTTTTTTATTTTGGATTTTCTCACTTTCTGTTCATCAATCACGGGGTCGGGCATGGTCAAGCAGCCCATATCGACCAAGCACAACCTCAGCTTCTCGATAACATCTTGGGTCGTTGACATTTCATCACGCATGACCGTTCCCTATGAACCAAAAAGACTACATCTCTTTGTTCCTTTTCGATATCCGGTCCAAATTTCACCATTTTACTCCCTATTAATTGATTATAGAAGGGTTTATACTACTTTCAACATGTGTAAACGTCCATTTGTCCTTAGATGATATAACATGTCTCAGATTTGTTGATAAAACCCATTTTTCATCTCAAAACCCTAGTTTTTATCCATTTAGGTTAATCTTAAGCAAGAATTAACCTTATTTATTTTCGGATTTGAGACTTATTTATGGCTTGAATCCTTGCAGAATAACGATTCTAAAGCTTCTTCACCTTGGTTGTTAACCTATTTCAACCAAAAACCAAGTTAGAATCTCAAAACCATATGAGAACCTTAAAATCAAGTTTAGATTTTTACCACTATGATCATCAGTGATTATTCATTTAAGTTGTACTTTTTTTAGCTTATGGAATTGATTTTTTAGGCAAGAAATTAAGCAAAATAGCTCATGAAAACGTTGATGGTGTAAAGAGATAGTCGGAGAGAATTCTCTTGGAGAGAGAGAGAGAGAGAGAGTGAGTGTGTGTGTGTATGAGTGAAACGAGGGTACCCGCTGATCTCAGTCGAGTTTGGGTCGGTTGTAAGTGGATTCCAAGTATCATTTCCGCCCAAAGTCACCAATAGGAATATAACAGACAACAAAACTCATGTCAATGTTCTGGGCCAAAACGTGCGCCTTACAGGCACGGTTGGGCCGCCCCTTTTTACCTGGTGATTGAGTCTCGTTCTCAGTAACTTGTGTCCCGTTAGACTGACACGGTCATGTATTCCCTAGTCACAGTTATGCCTTTGACTTGGGTGTTTCACAGGGGGAAAATCATCAAAATGAACATGTTGACCACAAAACTTTTCAATATGTACATCGACTTTTTGTTTTCCATTATATGAACATATCCATAACCGACCTATCAAATATTGCCACATACACAATTATCGTCTGACCCCGCAGGCATGTAGCCGAATGTTGGATTGGTATGCCTTAGTAACGACATTTGGCAATACTGCTAACGAACTAAGATCCAAAGGGTTACATTTTGGGCAACGATTACGATCATTGGATATATTAACGGTTAATATAGTCTATTACACGAATATATAAAAAGGCGGGATAATTATTTATGAAATACTTATCAGGACAAACGGATACAGTTGGACGTGATGATTATTTATGATATAATCGTTATCATTATTAATTGGATTAATAATTAACCGGTGGAAATATGTTTGGAACATATTTATTAATTACGATATTATTTAATTACGAATTATAATTATATTAGACATAATTATATTTAATTAACTAATTGTTAGTTAATTAAAACAACTAAATAAATGAGATCTATAAATAAAATTATTAGATAATTACAAGGATCTAAATTTTATTAAGGAGCCTCCGTAACTCTAACTTGAAGAAGAAGTTAGGAAGCTATAAATAAGGGCTTACGGTGGAGGCTAAAAGACACATAGTTAATCATGTTTTAGAAAAGTCACCTCCTCTTCTAGCCGCCGGCTCCAACCAACAATCGTTGGCTACCCCGCTGCCGCCATCGGCTCCCACTACGCTGGACCACCCTCCACCGACTGCCTCACGCCGTGAGGCTGCCGCCGCCTGCACCACCGTTAGCCACCCTGCGAATCCGGTTTATTCTGTTTGATCTGGTTTTTTCAGTTTCGAGTAATATTAATCGGTTATTGTCAAGTTCCAGTTTTACGAGTGATTTACGAGTAATCCGAAAGAGTTCAGATTGACGGGTGTTTTGCGGGTGTCTTGGAGAGTGGATTTGAAGGAGTTCAAATTCGTGGAGATTTGTGTGTACCAAACATAGCGACTAGATCGTTGTCTCAACTCAGTCGGTTTCTCGAAATGTATAAAGTCTAAACCCCCTATGGTTTTTTATTTTCATATTGGTTTGCATCTGGACTCCTGATAGGTGATCTAGGGTAATGGCCTCGAACGGTTCGTGTAAACTTTCCACTGTGTTTTATTTATCTGATCAAAAATAGTTTTTAAAACTGTATGCACGAAACCCTAACACCGGCAACCCAATAATTGAAAAGTACTATATTGTCATGCCAAACACCAACCAGGTTGATACACGTGGCATTCAAACGGCTACATAAAAGTCGCCACCTTCATCCTAGTCGGCCCCTTCATCCTAGCCACCCCCTATATGTTAGCCGGCCCCTTCATCTTAGCAGCCCCCCTTCATCCTAGCCGACCCCTTCATCTTAGCCGGCAAGTTATACATTTGTTGTTCCGTGGTTGGTTGTATATGTGGGTCCTTCAGAATTTTCCGGTGATTGCTTAGACGGCTCCAAGGTTGCCGGGTCAGCAAGTTAAGGTGTACGTGACGTGTGATTAGACGTGTTTATTTTTATAAAGAAAAAAAGCCAATATATATTTTAAATAGTTTTATCGTCAACATGTTATTTTAATGATTTTTCCTTTAAAGGGGCTACCGATTTTTACTTTTCAAATTATAAACTCTTTTTACACTATTAAATGAAATTTGAGTGGGGCCTTTCCCCACTTACACTATTAAAGATCCGCTCATGCGCCAGCAATACAAATACCTTCCAAAGTACTTCGTCTGCTACTCTTTGCATACCATTTAACCCCAAGCCATCGTTTTCCTCCCCAGACCCTCCCTAAAAGCAAGCACGTCTCACACGCTCTAGTATTTGGACAACATTATGTGAACAAAGAAAATTAGCATCACGTTTAAATTTGATGTAAGAAAGCAAGAACAAATGTCAATAGGCAAAAGACAATTTATACTAAAATCCAAAATATTTTTGGCTAATTAATTCAAGACTTTGGTCCAATCACAATGTTCCTCTTTTCCTTATTTTCCCACTACCTAAATGACCACGGTCTAATGGGACTTGATATGTTGACCAAAACTTGCATTATAGTGGCTTTAATTTAGCAAGAAATCGACAAATTGGGTGTGTATATGTTTTGCCATAGTGAAAACATGTTCACAATATTGTGTTTGGTGTTTTAAATGACATAAAGTAAAAAAAAAAAAATTTGGTTTATAGATTCTCTTGTTTTCTCCTAATAATGAAAGGCTGAGATTTGATTTCTAACAGTTCATGGTTTTTGATAGGAAGCTGATTCATAGTATATTCGTATTTGAACCAACCTGAGAAAAGAAAGAAGCTTCGAGATAAGCCCATCTTAAATCGTGTGTAACTTTTGCTATGTTTGGAGTTAAGGGATCAATACGATATAGAATATAACGTCGCAACAAGTGGGGCATTTGGAGCAATACGCAGTTTTCCCATTCCTTCATTTAGGCCCTTGAATTTTGAATTCAAGGTTTTTCTGCAATTTTCTTCATTTGATTTAATTACATTTTGATTGTAACAACGTGAAAATCATGGACTTCATAAAAGTCACACTTTTATTAGGTAGCTTAATTTAATTAATTTATTTATATCAATTTCAATTTTCCAATACACCTATCAACTTCAGATTTTCACTGTAAAGAGAATGTTTGATGTAATATATTAGTTTTCTGTTAAAGAATATTTTAACTTTTTGTATTCATGCTTCTGCTCCGAGTCAGTTTCGAAAATCATTGAAAAAAAATATCATCCTAAATACAAGTTTCTTGATTTAACTATCTTAAATTACAATGATAATCTTGAAATTGAAAGATAGGGCCTTTTATAAAGCTATAACATGTAAAATATGTAGTTTGTTTCTTGAAATAGATTTTTGGATGGGCACTCCCACAACTAATGCTACCATGACTTCAACTTTTCATACATAAGTTAAAATAGTTTAATTAGTTAGGTGTGCCTGAAGTCCCAAAAAAAGCCTCTTTTAAAGAGACCAAAGTCAACAACAATGAGTGCACCAAATAAAGTTTGTGTCCAACAAAATAATTATATGATACTATTTAGTTTTTTTGTTGGGTGTAAACTTTCTTTCGATCTCATCCCTTGTAGAAGTCTTTTTATAGAAATGTCATATTAAGTTTAAACAAACACAGGATATAATTATTTTCTTTAAAAAAAACACGATAAATTGTACAAGAATTGTGTAAACTTCAAGACCTCCGGATCAGGATCGGGTTATCGAAGAATTTTCAGAATGGTTATGCTGAGCTTGACCTAACAAAACAGAAACACCGTTAGTCTCGTCACAGTGAGGATCCCGGGGGATTTCGTTGTGACCAGCCTCCGGCGTGAGAGTAAGTATAGGTTTGAGGATGATAAGTATGGAGAGCAAGGATGGATGAATGAGAACATCAACATTACCTTATGATTTCTGGGGTATTTATACCCTAGAGTATTTTGTCTTTAGCCTGGGACTGCTCCTTGTCTATTGGCTTAGATATATAATGCTTGGCCCATTTTTAAGGTTGTTAGTAATGGTTTGCACATTGTCGGGCCTCTTCTGCTTATTGGTTCGTACTCTTAAATGTTGATTCTTGTTTCCTCTTTACCGTTACTTATTTGTCTTTTTCTCTTCAACTTGTCCGGGCTTTATTTCTCCTGTCGAGCCTTGGTTAAGGTCCGGTTGTTGGGCCTGTTGGCCCGGCCGCTTGCCATTGTATTTCTGTAGACGATTATCCGGGCTTGGCTTTTGGGATATGTCCGGTCCTCGTGCCGGGTCATATCCCAACAAGTCCCCCCTAGTCTATTAGTTGTTCCGGCCCCGGCGGAGCAGGTGATAGACTAATTATCTTTATATTTTTTACGAGAATTTTAAGTACTGTTTAGTGTGAGTGTGGGACAACGGTTGATGTAAGTTTTTGAGCGCTCTTTCCAGGGACAGTCATCGGACGGTCTTTATGGGAAGCACATGCCACGTGTTGTCATCTGCTGTTCTCTAACGTTTGAGATTCAAAAAACCTTTTAACCGACTTACTTTTTTCCTTTAGAACCTTCGTAAGTCTGTTGTTTTCCTTTTTTACTTCCCTTTTCCCTGAAATTTGCTCTGTCTCTTCTTCCTTCTTTCGGCTATCTTCCCGTTCAATCTTTCGTCATCCTTTCCGTCTTATGTAGTCAGGTGCGTCATTTTCCCTCTAATCTTTCTTTTGACCTTCCTCCTTCCCTTCATCTTCATTCTTAAAAAATGGGTGAGCGTCACAATCTTGACATCATCCCTTTTGTTTTATCCTTACGAGATCTTAGGATTTTTTGTGATAAGTATAATATTCCTCAGGAGTTGAACCTAACCTTACCTACTCCCGTCCAGACTGCCATTGCTCTTGACAGGATGATGACTCTATACACCAAGAGTTTCGAGTTTGCCAACTGCCGTTATCCCCTTACTTCTTTCTTAGTGGAACTGTTGCTGTTTTACGGCGTGCGTTTTGACCAGATTAGCCCCTTAGGTCTTTGTAAAGTATCTCACTTTGAAGTTGTCTGTCATGCCTGCGGGGGATGGCCTTCCGTGAATCTGTTTCGTGTATTCTATCACCTTGGCACTGCCGGTGATTGGTTTACCTTTGTTAAAAGAAGAAAACCCAGCCAGTCAATGACTCTTAAGATTCCCAATTCCCTAAAGAATTGGAAATATCACTTCTTCTTTGTTTCCTCTGCCTTTCTTTCCGTTAACCTACCACGCCGAGACATTAATGCCCCCGTTGAGGACCTTCCTCCTAATGAGGGTACTTATGAGGATGGGCTGTTGACCTCTCGGCCCTCGTCCATCGTCGTGTATGATGAGCTGGATCTGGTTCTGGCCGGTGTTAGCCAAAATTGGGACACTCCTTTGCTTCGCCCCGTCCCTCTTCATAATGGTGTTGGTGAGTGGGGAGGGATGTTGTATCTTTATTTTCTTTGTTTTGCCTTATTATTAATGATGCTTTGTCTTTCTTCTTTGATGTAGAGGTGGACCTGTTGGATATTGTCATGGGTGGTGACATGGAGTTACATGGAGGGCTATGAATGTTGTTCCCCCTGCAGATGATGGTGAGAAAGATGCCACCTCCCAATCTGCTACAGGTGACCCTGCCACTATTAGGGCTGTTGTTAGCCCTGTTGAGTCTGAGGGGGATAGAAAGGAAGTCGTCCTCCTTCGCAGAGGAAAGAGGAAAGTGGGGGAGTCCTCAAGTAGTCCATCCCCCAAGCGTCCCAATATCCGTGTTGTCTTCAATCCACCATTGCCTTTTTCTCTTGGCCCTACCACTGATCCATCACTAGTTGTCCCTCTTCAATCTATCCCTATGCATACCAGCCCCTAAGTAGATTCCCCTCCTGATAGGATTACAAAGGTTCCTTCTCCCCGGACTCATTCTCCTGTATCACCTGTTAGAGATGCTCCTCCTGGCCCCCCTTGCACCCTTACTGGTGGGGCTTCCGGGTCTCGCCCCTCTAGCGACATTTTTTCCTACAAACTACAGCATGGGGACGAGATACTTCCTTTGACGGAGGAGGAGCGACTTTCTCCCTTTATCCTTGTTGGTCCTTAGTTAACGGTGACCTCTTTGACTCAGTAGAGGTATGCCACCAATTTATGGAGCATTCTGTTCCGCATGGGGAGAGGGCTTTTACCAGGAGCATTAGCACCTCCCAGCTGAGCCGCTAACATAGTTTTTTCATGGCCAACCAGATTGCCCGGTCAGTGTAGATTCGTCATCGGATGCTGTTATTTGAGAACAAATATCAGGCACTCTTGGCCAGGTATGACGAGACTAGGGCAAAGCTAGAAAAAGCCCAAACTGAGAAACTTGGCCTTTTAAACGAGTTAGAGGGGTTGGACCTTCAGTTTAAGGAGGCTAAAGTTGAAATTCAAAAGACAGAGTCCATTGCCCAGGGTTACAAGTTTCTAGAGGAAGAGATTGGTCGCCTCCGGGATGAACCTGATGGTATGTCCAAGCTAGTGGCTGACAGGGAGGCAGAGTGTGTCAAGACCTCCTCTGAGATGAATCTTCTGCAGGTGGACTTGGATCATGCTTGTGGTGAAGTCCGGTCTTTGGAGGTGTTTTCCTTTTGCCTTTACTTTTTTGTATTTTGCCTTTGTTTTCATTAAGTTTATTTCCTGCTTACTTTGTACCTTTGTAGGAGAGCGAGAGAGGGTTAAAAGCATAATTAGCTCATGAGGATGAAGATAAGCAACACTTGGAGACCATGATGTCTGACAGGGAAGATGCCTGAGCGGCCGAGAAGGATGGCTTGACTGCTGAGCTTGCCGCGAAAAGGCAGCATCTAGAAGCCCTGAAAGCTGATCTTGCCACTATGTTAGATCAGAAGGAAACTTTGGTTCTAGAAAACCATCGTTTATCCTATAAGCGTGACTAGCTTATTGGTACCGGCTTCAGGCTTTTCTATGAGCACTTGAGGGGTAGCGGGGAGTGGCTCCTGCTGGTAGGTGTTGTGAATAAGGCGGCCAAGACAGTAGGTTTTTAGGAGGGTCTGGCCGCAGGGTATGTAGGGAGTGAGAAGCAGATTCCCATGGAATTTGTGGAGGGTTATGATCCGGATGCCCTGCAAAGGATCCGTGACATTACCACAATATTGCAGACCTCCAACCTCTCCCTGGTGTCCCGACTGGCTAGCCTAACTCAGGCTTCTCTTGATGTATTGAAAACTATTCTTGTTGGTGCACCAGCTACTTCCACCAGCACCGCTCCTCCTTAGTTCTTTTTTATGCGTTAATTTTGAACAATTTACTTGTAATCTTCCTTGATTGTAATATATTTGTCTTCTTTAGAATTGGTAACCTTTTTCTTATTGGTCTTAGTTGATATTATGACTCTTCATTGTAACTTATCCGAGAGAAATCCTATCAGACGGCTTTATTCTTTATACCCTTGGTAAGGGCTAAAAACTATTTTTGTGACCTTTCCGGGGGTGGTTCGGCTGGATGGCCTTAGATTTTTTGTTAGTCTTTATACCCTTGGCAAGGGGTAAAAGTTTATATTTGTGACTTATCCGGGGGTGGTCCGGCCAGATAGCCTTAGATTTTTTGTTAGTCTTTGTACCCTTGGCAAGGGGTAAAAGTTTATCTTTGTGACTTATTCGGGGTGGTCCAGCCGGATAGCCTTAGATTTTTTTGTTAGTATTTATACCCTTAGCAAGTGGCAAAAGTTTATCTTTGTGACTTATTCGGGGGTGGTTCGGCCAGATAGCCATAGATTTTTTAGTCTTTATACCCTTGGCAAGGGCAAAAGTTTTTCTTTGTGACTTATCCGGGGGTGGTCCGGCCGAATAGCCTTAGAGTTTTTGTTAGTCTTTGGCGAGTGTTGCTTTCGAAAAACATAATCTTCATTGATAAGTCATAAAGCCATCACAAGTAAATGAAAGATAACATAGGCTGTAGCACGTAGTTTCAAATGAAGTTCTTATTTAGCTGCATTCCATACCAAGTGCGGGGAATGGGTGTGCCATCCGGCTTGGCCAGCTTGTATGATCCCCTGGTGTTAGCTTAAATCACCTTGTAGGGACCTTCCCACTTAGGTCCCAGTTTGCCGGTGTCTTCTTGTAGACTAGCTTCATTTTCTCGTAACACCCATTCGTCGGGCCTAAAGCTCCTGCCCTTAACGCGGTTGTTGTAATATCTTTCCACCTTTTTCTTGTACTTTGTCTCCCTTGCGATGGCCATTTCTCTGCGTTCTTCCAGAAGGTTAAGGTTGAGCCTAAGATTCTCCTCATTTTCTTCGTCCATGATCCTGGTCCGCTGGCTTGATGACCCTATTTTTGTTGGGATCATTACTTCAGTGTCGTAGGTTAGGCTAAATGGTGTTTCTCCATGACTGGTCATTAGTGTGGTGCGGTGGGCCCATAGTATATGTGGGATTTTGTGACACCCAGCATTTCAGGTCAATATCCACATTTCATAAACGCACGTTCATAATTATTATTTCCTGATATTTATTTTAACTAAGTAAAGTCAAGGAGTCTAGCAAAGGAATTTATTCTAAGTCTAGTAAATCTTAATGAATTACTAGAAAAAGTAAGCAGAATAACCCGACTAAATGCGAACGTAAATGGTTAAATAAAATAACCAGAAAAATATACATATATATATGTTACACAAAATTTACGTTGAACCAAGATTTTAATAATTTCTTCAACGAGCCATAAAATGGTTAAAAATTTTAATACCGTGAAGAATCGAAACCGAATTAAATTACCCCTTTAAAACTCTAATTGATACTAATATCATTAATAAATTAATGATTAAAAATTTGTTATCATTAACCCCAAACCCACTTCTTGACTTTCTTGGCTGAGAGTCAGGGGAGCCATGCTCCCACTTGCCTGATTCACTCTGATTCAGATGAAAACCATACCCTTCAGTCGAAACTTCACCATCCCTTTCAAACCTTCTCATTTTCTTACGGCAAATTCCTAATATCTCCTTCTTGTCGAAGTCCAGTTCAAGGCAAAATTCATCAGATTTCAGTGCTATAAGAAGAGTTTCCAGTGTGTTCTCAAGAATCGAGCTAAGGAGCTCAAGATCATTCTCTGTTTCTCTAGAAATCACCATTTTCTGTTTGAGGTAAAAACTCGATATTATCCATTTACGTTTTCGTTAAAACCGTAACTAAACATACAAATCGTTCAAACGAAACTGAGATAACAAGAAAAGTGTGTCAAATTCAAGATTTGAACATAAAAATATACAGAGTGAATTCTGTAAATCAAAGTGCAGGTAACGAAACTAGGAGTTTCGATACCTGTTGGTCAATCGAAACTGGGAGTTTCGATACCTATTGATCGAAACTAGGAGTTTCGATACCAGTTATTCAATCGAAACTAGGAGTTTCGATACCGGTTGTTCTATCGAAACTAGGAGTTTCAATATCTGTTTGTTCAATCGAAACTAGGTAGTTTCGATACATATTGCGTAATCGAAACTAGGTAGTTTCGATGCCTATTACATAATCGAAACTAGGAGTTTCGATACCTGTTTTGCTCAGTCGAAACTAGGAAGTTTCGACATCTGTTCTGTTCAATCGAAACTAAGAAAGTTTCGATACCTGTTCATCAGCCCCATTGGGCAGTAACTCAGAACTATTTTCATAACGAACCAAGTGTTGGGAAAAACTAAAAAGATAATTAAAACAAAAGCAATCAGAACAGCTAAGTCGGGTGAACAACTTGCGTTTAAGACGGGTAGTCTTAACGTGTATGTTATCCTTGTGTAAATAGGATACGGATAGGCGAATCTGCCGTCATTCAAATATTTGCTAGCATTCATATTGTCAAGGTAAGTTTCACTAATTCCCCTTTTTCTAAGTTTTGAAATGATTTGGGGTGGAAACATACTTGTAAAAGAACTTTCGTATGTAAATGAATGAAACTAATGATCTGACCGTATGTATGTATTGAGGGAACAACAAAGCGCTTAAAGTCCTCGAAATAAATTAGTAACCATTAGCTATGGATTTAGCCCGGGATTTTATGAATAGTACTATTGGGGGTGACGCCTCCGGTCATGGTTAGTCGCGCTAACCAGGGGCCCAAATGGCCGAATGACCGCATATTGTCTTACTCGCAGAAAGGCGAGGTGAGGCACAGAAAGTTGGGGTTTGGTTACGGTCTCGTACATCACATACTATTTTGTATTCCTTGCAAGCTTACAAATGGGGTCAATAGATCGGATTAGTATTCTTATTCATTGGTAATACATACAAAAGAGTACTGATCAGGGTCAAAGTGATCAGGTTTTGTACAAAAGAGTTCTGATCAGGGTAAAATGATCAGGTTTTAAACAAAAGAGTTCTGATCAGGGTAAAATGATCAGGTTTTATACAAAAGAGTTCTAATCAGGGTAAAATGATCAGGTTTTGTACAAAAGAATACTGATCAGGATAAAATGATCAGGTTTTGTACAAAAGAATACTGATCAGGTTTTGTACAAAAGAATACTGATCAGGATAAAGTGATCAGGTTTAACAAAAAGGGTTTTGATCAGGTTAAAATGATCAAGTTTTAAACAAAAGAGTTCTGATCAGGCTAAAGTGATCAGGTTTTAAAGTAAAGAGTTCTGATCAGGTTAAAGTGATCAGGTTTAAACAAAAGAGTACTGATCAGGTTTAACAAAGAGTTTTGATCGGAAAATGATCAGATTTAAACATTGGGTTTATGATAACTCTTTATATTAAATTATGAACTCACCAACCTCGTGTTGACAATTTTAAGTATGTTTTCAGGAAATTGAACGTGGTCACCAGGTTAGCAATGTAGGATACATGCATGCACGTGGATACGGCTTTTGGGAGGATTTCTCTTGTATAACTCATGGTCTTGAGTCATATTTGCGAAATCTTAACCTTTTATAAACTCAAGTTGATATTTTGTACTGTAAATATTTTAAACTCGATTTATGTATCCAATTACATGTATGTGTTTGTGGTAATCATATGCTTTGGAAACCAGTGAAAGTCGCGCCTCGCGTTTCCGCCCTGGCGGGGTGTGACAGATTTCTTCCAACCAAGCGTGGCTTTTGGGTTCTAGGCGGCTTTTAATACTCTCAACTATGCTTCTATTGGCCTGCTCCACTTGCCCGTTGGACCGGGGGTGTTTAAAAGAAGAGAATATTTGTTTTACTTGTAGCTCCGCACACCAATGTTTGAATGGGTTCTCAACAAATTGTTTCCCATTATCATTTCCTAATTCTCTTGGTATCCCGAATCTACAGACTATGTTTTCCCACACGAAGCGCTGCACTTGTTGGCCTGTTATTGTTGCTAGTGGCTTTGCTTCCACTTAGTGAAGTAGTCAATTGCTACAATAAGGAATTTTACGCTTCCCGCTGCTTCTGGGAAAGGTCCCACAATATCGATCGCCCATTTGCAAAAAAAGGCCAAGCAGAAGTAACTGGAATTAAGTTCATGCAGGGATGACGGCTTACCGGGGCGTGTCGTTGGCAATTGTCGCATTTCTGGATCTCATCCACTGCTGCTTTATACATTCCATGCTAGTAGTACCCAGCTCTCATTGCTTTTGCTACAATTGTTTTTGGCCCTGAATGCATGCCACAAATGCCTTCGTGCATTTCCCTGATTACATAGTTAGCTTCGTCCGGGTCTACACATTTCAACATAGGGCCAAGATAAGACTTACGGTATAATTGGTTCTCCTCTACTGCGTAATTAAGAGCTTTGTATTGTATCTTCTATGCTTAACTTTTATCTGTCGGGAGAACTCCTTCGATCAAATAGTCCGTTAGAGGGGACATCCATGTCTTGTCTCTTTCTGCCTCTACAGATTCAATACCTTTCTCTATGGTGGATGGCTCGGCTAGTATCTCCACCCTGATTTCTTTGGCTAAGTGGCTAAATGCAACAGAGGCTAATTTACTCAGGGCATCAGCTTTCTTGTTTTGGCTCCGGGGTATGTGTGTTATCTTGCAGTGCTCAAAATCAGCCATTAATTCTTCCACCTTTGCTCTGTATTGCTTCATTGCTTCACCTTTAACTTCATAAATGTTGTTGACTTGGTTTGCTACTAACATAGAATCAACATGTGACTTAATCCGGATTACTTTCATCTCTTTTGCCATTCGTACCCCTACTAGAAGGGATTCGTACTCGGCCTCGTTGTTGGTGCTCTTAAAATTTAGCCAGAGGGCATAGGTAAGCTCTATACCCTCCGAGCTAATTAGTATTAAGCCTACTCCACACCCTTCATCGTTGGAAGCTCCATCTGTGAACAACTTCCATGGTTCTTGTACTACAACCTCCTTGCTCCCTTCTTTAGGGGTTACCAGTTTATCACCCTGTACGCCCGGTAATTCAGCTAAAAAATCTGCTATCACTAGCCCTTTAAATGTTTTCCATGGACAGTAAGTGATTTGATGGCCTCCCAATTCAATTGCCCATGTGGCTGTCTTCCCGAGTATTCGAGCTTCTTTAGCACTCTTTGAATGGGTTGGTCAGTTAGTACCTTGATTGGATGAGCTTAGAAGTACCGCCGGAGACGCCGTGACGCGTACACTAGTGCTAGGGCCAATTTCTCTAAATCCAAATATCGGGTCTCAGGCTAACAAAGTAGATCGGGTTCTGGGCCTCTTCTCTTTCTGTCATGAGTATTGCGCTAACAGCATTTGTAGATGCGGCTAGGTACATGATCAGTGTTTCCCCCGGCTTTGGTGATGTTATTGCCGGTAGGTTACACAGGTAAGCCTTCATATCTTGAAATGCCGCTTCTGCCTCTGTCGTCCATGCAAAATCATTCTTTTTGTAGCAGTTTTTTAGTGTTTCCATAAATGGGATTGATCTTTCTGCCATCTGGGATAGAAACCTGTTCAGCACTACCAACCTGCCATTCAGTCTCTGTACCTCCTTCGATGTCTTTGGGGAAGGCATTTTGGTTATAGCCTCCACCTTCTCCGGGTTTGGGCATATCCCTTCTTTGGTCACCATTACTCCCAAGAACTTACCTTCCGCCATCCTGAATGGACACTTCTTTGGATTTAGCTTCATTCCTGCCTCACGGAGCGTTCTGAAGGTTTCTTTTATATCTTTGACCATTCCTGCTTCATTTTTTCTTTTAATTACTAAATCATCGACATAGACCTCAAGGTTTTTGCCGATCTGTTTGTAGAAAGTCTAATCCATAAGCCTTTGATAGGTAGCTCCTGCGTTCTTTAGACCGAAGGGCGTTTTGGTATAACAAAATACTCCCTCATCTATGTAGAACGCCGTTTTTTCCTTGTCCTCTGGTGCCATCTGTATTTGGTGGTACCCCTTGTACGCATCCAAAAAACATCTGACCGGGAAGTCCGCCAAGGATTCTACCTTCATCTCCATCTCAGGCAGGGGGGTAACAATCTTTTGGGGTTGCCTTATTAAGATATTTTAAGTTTGTACACATCCTCCAAGAGCCATCTCCTTTAGGTACCATTACCAGATTTGCTTCCCAGGACGGGTATTTAACCTCCCTCACTATTCCTGCCTGTAGTAGTTTTCTGGTTTCCTTACATGCGGCCTTACGACGATCCGAGCCTATACGTCGTCGCTTCTGCCGGATTGGGGCTGATGTGGGGTAGATGTTTACTTTATGTTCCACCAAGTCTAGCGGGATACCTTCCATGTCTGCTTCCTCCCAAGCAAACACATCCATGTTGCGGATGAACAGCTCCTTCAAGTCTATCTTCACTTTGTTAGATAACTGTGTCCACACCTTAACGGTTTATTTTGTGAAGTTGCCATGGATCATCCAGGCTTCTTGGCCTGCATTTTGGCTTTCTTTGGATCTATCTAGCGCGGCCACTATTTATGCAGCTGTGCTGACTGATGCTACGGCCTTCGGGGTTGGGAACTTCATAATTCCATGGTTGGTGGAGACTACCCCTTTGAAGGCTTGATTCTCGGCCTGCCCATGATGATGTTGTTTTTAGAACTGGCTTGTACTACGAAGAAAGTTAAGTTTACGGTTTGAAATCTATCCCCTTCCCCTAAGGTGACAGGCAGGGTCACCTTACCGACGGGGCAGTACCTTCTCTCCTGAGAATCCAATCAGTGGGAGGTGATCCAGGACTAACCTGGCCTTCAAATCTTTTTCCAGGCGCTTAAAGCAGTGTTTGAACATGATTTCCGCCCCACTACCCCCGCCAACATGTATTCTCCCAATACGGTGTCCTGCCACATTTGTAGAGATGACCAGCGAACCATCCTAGATGTCCTCATCCACCAGCGGTTGAAAAGCAATGGCTTGCATCATCCATGATTCAAGTGTTGGTGGTTTTCTTTTTCGGTTGGAATCGACTTGGCAAGAGCCTTCTCCCTTTTGCACCATTTCTACTCTTCCTCTGTTTTCCGGGGGCGACCTCTATCGGTCTCCTTTGGGCTTTCGATCTCTGTTCCCTTGTTGGCCTATCTCTTTAATCAAATGAGATAACTTGCCTGTTTTTACTGCTTTCTTGATCTCCCTTTTTAGATGTTCACAATTATCTGTAGTATGACCCCTTATTTTATGGAATTCACAGTACTTGCCAGAATCTTGCATGTATGGCCGGGGTCTAACGGGTCTTGGCGGCTGGAAACTTTGGCTGACCCGTTTTGTTGCTAAAACTTAACTTGGTGTCTTTGTGAGGGTTGTAAATTCGAACGGCCGCTCGGACCTATCCCTTCTGTATCTTCTTGTTTCACTACTGTATCCTTGCTTTGAGTACGAACTAAATGATGCAATGGGATGGGAAGAGTACCTGGATCTCTCTGGCATTGGTGGTCTGGGTCTATGAATGGATCCGCTCACAGGGGCATATCTGCTCCCCCTACCATCTGTTTGCTTGCTTGACTACCTGGGGGTATGGTTGTCCCATTCTCTGGCTCAGTTGGACATGTCTTTGCCCCAGATGAATGCTCGTACCCTGTTCATCAATACATCGAAGCTCTTGGAATAGTCTTCTCCCAATTTCTCTTGTAGCTGTGTATGCCACACTCCATTGATGAAACTGCTCACTTTCATTTGCTCCGGCACATCTTCTATCAACAGGCTTTCGTTGATGAATCGTTCCATGTACTGCTCCACGCTTTCGTTTTCCCTTCTACGGATATGCATAATCTCGTTGGCATTTTTGAACCTCTTTTTTTGTTGTTCGAAATTGCAGAGGAACTTTTCTTTTAGTTGTATAAAACTGTCTATGCTTTGTGAAGGTAAAAAGTCGAACCATACTCTCGCTGGAACTGTTAATGTTTGTGTAAACATGTGACACCAGACCGGTAGGGACCACTGCTCAACATGAGCCGCGCCATCAAAGGTGTGTAGGTGATCTTCCGAGTCTTAACTACCATCATACATGCTAATGCACATTGGCATTTTGAGATTAGCCGGGAGTGGTGCTCCTGTCAGCCGGGCAGTGAACTTGGATTTCTCTGTTAAGTGGTCTGGCCTGTAAGGTTTGGTTAGGTCAACTTCCGCCTTCGGGACTTTCTGACCATTTTGAGGCTTATCATTCGAGGCGCCCGTGTCTATAACTTTACATGCTGTTAAGTGTGGTGTCAGCACCGCCAGTAGCTGACCCAAAAGGTTGGATGCGCCTACTGTTGGTGTATGCTTGTTCATATCTGGTTGCTTGCTTTGTCGGGCTATTCTGGCATCAGCCGGGCCTTCTAGCGTTTGGTTGTTTCCTTTCGCTCCTCCGGCTGTATCAAATACCAGCTTCGCCCTTACACCATCAAGCCTTTCTGCCCTGTCCAGGGCTGTCAACTCTGCTCGGAGCCTAACACGGTTGCTCCGGATGAACTCCGAAGTGATAGTAGCTATCGCCCCCGACGCTTTTTGGTCTGAGTCCTCTAGTACATCTTCCGGCATAACATAGTTCTCCAATGATTCCGTTGCCTGGTTTTCTTTTCCTTTGTTCTCTTCCCCTCCCTTTGACGTCATTCCCGTTAAGGGCACTCCCGGAGTGGGCCTAGGAGAGGGGTTCTGTGGCAGTGTGGCGTTGTAGGTGGGTTTTGTTGTTGATTCGACATTACTACCGATCTTTGTGAAGGTACGCAAATGGGGTAATTTCGGTTTAGTTTTCTAGCTGAGTTGGTCTTAGGGTTGATCCAATTTAGATGGCTCCACTGTAAACTCCAAGACCTCCGGATCAGGATCGGGTTGTTATCGAGGAATTTCCAAAATGGTTATGCTGAGCATGACCTAGCAAAACAGAAACACCGTTAGTCTCGTCACAGTGAGGACCCCGGGGTTTCGTTGTGACCAGCCTCCAGCGTGAGAGTAAGTATAGGTTTGAGGATGATAAGTATGGAAAGCAAATATGGATGAATGAGAACATCAACATTACCTTAGGATTTCTAGGGTATTTATACCCTAGAGTATTTTTTCTTTAGCCTGGGACTGCTCCTTGCACTAGGGGTGTCAATCGTGTCGAGTTATCGGGTTGACGGGTTGGCGGGTTGCGGGGTGGCGGGTTAACAGGTTGAATTATGCAACCCGAACCCGATCCATATTCTTATTCGTGTAAAAAATTTCAACCCTAACCTGGATACACTTAAATTCGGGTCAACCCGATCCTGACCCGTTTAAACCCATTTTTCCAAATCAAAATCATAAAGTACTAAATCCAAAATCTAATTCATTTAAGGTAAACAAAAAATTAATTGATTAATTATCTCTATAAAGGAAAAAAAGAAAATTTTTGGTATAATTCGATTCCTTAGCCCGAACCCGACCCGTTTATTAAACGGGTCAACCCGAACCCTACCCGTTTTTTAAAACGGGTTGAAATGGCCAACCCAAAACCTGATTATTATCATGTCGTGTTAGGTCGTGTTTCGGGTCGTGTCAGAAATTGACACCCCTAGTTTGCACATTGTCGGGCCTCTTCTACTTATTGGTTCGTACTCTTACATGCTGATTCTTGTTTCCTCTTTACCGTTACTTATTTGTCTTTTTCTCTTCAACGTGTCCGGGCTTTATTTCACCTGACGGGCCTTAGTTAAGGTCCGGCTTTTGGGCTTGTTGGCCCAGTCGCTGGCCATTATATTTCTGTAGACGATTATTCGGGCTTGGCTTTTGGGATATGTCCGATTCTCGTGCCGGGTCATATCCCATCAAATTGTATAAAAATGTAAAATTCGGATACGATCGGGGGATAGAGAGAGTTGAGCACGAAAAGCGTTCGTTTCTTAAAAGAAAAGAGGATTAAGCATGTGAGCAAAAGAACTCTGCCAAATTCTTAGTCTGTAGTTAAATGTTAATTGTGACGTCAGTGGTGGACCGAGAAATTTTTCTCAAGGGTGTGGCTATTGTGTTTAGATGTTTATCACTCGATTATAAATTTTTCGCTCTAGGTCACATAACAAAAAGATTTTAACATTCCAAAACTTTAAAACATTAAATAATAATAAAATAAATAATTAGAGTGGGTTAGGATATGGTAAAAATGGTTTTAAAAATAAAAAGGGTAAGAAGAATTCTATGCTTGACATGTGTCCTTTAATTTTTTTTGAAGGGTGGGCATTTTGGTCATTGTGTAAAATATGTCAGGTCATTGTGTAATGTCAGGTTTGGTCATTGTGTCTAATGCCAGGCCATTGTGTCAAATATTTTCCATCATTGTATTATATGTATTTATCATTGTGTTTTACGTTTTAGATTAATTTCGTGTTATGTCAGATTAATTTTGTCACTGTTTTTTATATATTATATATATAGCACAGTGATCAAAAAAGATTTTACACAATGACCTGACATTAGAAAAATATTTGACATTAGACACAATGATAAAAAAATGTTTGACACAATGACTTGACATTAGACACAATGACCTGACATTAGACACAATGATAAGCAAATTTCACAATTAGCTATAAAACGTAATTTTTTTTCATTTTTGTATATAACGACACTACACCCGTTTTAAAGATAAAAAAACGCTCGTTTTCGTCATTGTGTTTTACGTTTTAGATTAATTTTGAGTTATTTTTATCATTGTTTTTTATGTATTATATATAACACAGTAACGAAAAATATTTGACACAATGAATTGACATTGGACACAATGACCTGACATTAGAAAAATATTTGACATCAGAAAAATATTTGACATAATGACCTGGCATTAGAAACAATGACTAGCAAATTACACAATGAGCTAATTTTTTTTTCGTTTTTGCATATAACGACACTATACTCGTTTTAAAGATAAAAAACGCTCGTTTTTATGGTGTCTAATAAAATACTAATTTTTTACCTCTATATACCCACATTCAACACACATATATTTTAACCTATCATCTATATATCTTTCATCTCATCTATAAAATTTTACACTCTACAAAAAAAAATGGAAGGTTTATCAGAAAAATCAACAAAGCGTAGAAAATTTAGGCCAAAAGTTCAATCTCAACCGCGATCCGAACGAACCCAAACCGCTCCCCGACGAACCCAACCACCTCCTCAACGACCACAACCACCTCCTCAACCAATTCCAAGCTATTTCCCGCAACCTCAATATCTAAACTACTACCCTCAAAGTTCAACCGATCCAAATATACTATCTCAAGATATGGATCATAATTTTTTATCGTAATTTTCCTACCAATACCAAAACCAACCGTATCGTGATCCAAACAAATCATCCGTTCGGAATCCAAAGACGAAGGAGAAGATGAGGATGTTGATGAAGAAACGGAAGAGGAGGATGTTGATGAGCAAGAATTCGAAGAAGTTGAAGTCGAAGTCGAAGTTGAAGTTGAAGATGTTGGCGCAAAGCCGAAAAGACAACACAAAAATCGGTTATCACCAAAGAAATGGACGGAAGAAGAGAACTTGTCGTGGTCAAAGCTTATATTCATAAGACTCAAAATAAAAGAAAAGGAAATCAACAAAAAGGTGATTCGTTTTGGAAGAAAGTTCTTGCCCATTTTACCGCTTTATTTGGTGAAAACGATCGAACCGTTGACCAAGTGCTTGTAAGTGGAAGGATCTTAATAAAAAAATGACACCTTCAACGAGTGTTACCAACAAATGTTAAGATTTATTTTTCAAATTATATAGGTATTTTTTAATTTTCTTATCTAACGTTTCAAATTATATATATATATATATATATATATATATATATATATATATATATATATATATATATATATATATAAACAAAGAAGGCCAAGTGGTACAAGTGATTTGGACCTTTTTGAAGCGGCTTTAAGCCATTACAAGAAAGTGTACAAAAGGTCATTTACCAACTTGAAATATTGGAAGGTTGTACGCAACAATGCTAAATGGGAACCCATAGCATTGATCGGTGAGGATTTAGAAAGAAGTCAATCCTCAAAAAGAACAAAAACTTTCGAGTCTAGAACCCCAAGTGACCCGGAGGGTTTTACAAACCTCTTTCCCAACATAAACGTGAACGCCGAACCACAAGACGACACGACACCGACAAGGCCAAACGTTTGGGGGAATAAATCGGCCGAAAGTTCATCTAGTAAGGGAAATTTGGTAGACATAGTCGAAGAATACAAGACTATGAAAGGGTTGGAGAAAGAAAAAAAAGAAAGTATTCAGGATAAGAAGGCGGAAGCAAAAGAGAACAAACGGCGATTGAATTGATGATTGAAAAACAAAAGGATCGTGACATCAAAACGTTCACCGAATCGCATGATCATCTCGTAGAACCGTACTTGTCGATTGTATTGCAACGTGAACGTGAAATTGCCGCAAAGTATCGATGGCAATGCACCTTTTAGATTTAAAATTTTTATTATCTAGCTTTTATTTATTTTGTTAATTTTCTAGTTTTTTAAATTTTTATTTGTAGGTTTTTTATTTTTAATTGTATTATATTAATTTTAATTTAAAGAAATTGACTTTTTTATTTAAATGTTTATTTTAAAAAAAAAAGTTGGTGAGTAAATGAGTAGGTTGTTTCTAATGAAATCTGAGTAAATGAGTAGTTTTGAGGTGTCAGAATACTATTGGACAGTTTTGATGAGTAAATGAGTAAATAGGTTAATGACCCCCATCACCCTAAAGAGAATACACGGACGCAGTTGAATAAAGTTTTTGAAGCAGTGTTTTCAGAACCGGACCGTCCGGTCAGACCGGGAACCGGACATATAACCGATCCTATTGTGGGAAGTAGAACCGTTTTCATTTAACCGACCGGTCACCGATCCAACCGATGAACCGGATTTCAATTTTTTTTGTATTCAAAGTCTCATTTTCTTATTGAATCGCCGACCCGAACATGTAACCCGAAACATTGCGATAGGAAAAAAATTTTTGGGTTTGGTGACTTTCGGCCCCTGCAACTTATTTTTTCAAGCGCCGCCACTGTGGATACTGCCGCAACGGTTTCAACTCACTATGAAGTCCATACCATCTTGACTTACTAGTTAGTATTAACAAACTATTCAAGTAATAATCTTTTATGAACAATTAATGAAACGCGTATACATAATTAAAATAATAGGCATGATACATTGTACATGCAAAATGAAGCATTTTACAAAAATTACCGCATGTATTTCAACTCAAGGGTGGAAAAATCTCATGAAGTGGTAGACAATATCACGAATTCTTCTTTTTATTTCTAACTACTAGAATGTATGCAAGTGTATGTAGGTATGAAGACACTTGAGAAACTATAACAGAAATTAGCTAATGAGATTAAGACGTTTGCATGAGCTCTTCACACTTTGTGTTGGACGGAAGTTCCGATCGGAAGTTTAACATTTTGAAAGTTAGTTTTCTTCACGTATGTAAGCAATTTTGTAACCATTATTTGAGTTATCAATCAAATCAGAAAATTCCCCTAATTACTCTCTCCCTCAATCTTTAATTTTCTCAATCAACATGGTATGAGAGCATACTTACTCGATTATGTGATTTCAACTTCATCTTAATCATCATACTGCATTCGTTGCTGTGTTTTTGCACCTGAATTCGTTCAAATTCAGTGCTTTATATGTGGAAGTTTTGCACCTGAATTTTTCCAGTTTTGGTTCTTTTTTCGCTAAATCTTTACTCTTTTCCTGCTCTTTTTCTCAATTTTGGTCGAATTGTGACTTCTTATCTGAGTTTTTCCGTTTTTTGGCGAATTCTGTTACGTCGGCTGAAAGTTTTGTTGAATCCGCTGAAAGTTCTTTGAATTGGCCGAAAGTTTTGTTTTCTGCCGAAAGTTTCAGTTCCAGACGGAAGTTCACGTTCTTGTCGAAAGTTCATTTTTTTGGATTTTTTTTCTTGTAATCGTGATGGGTGATACGAATGCTCCTATCAATCCTACTTCACATATGGATATTTCTAATCCGTTGTTCTTATCTCCGCCTGATCATCCGGGTCTTTTATTGGTTTCCAAAATTTTTGATAGTACTGCTTTTGGGTCTTGGAAACGGGCTATGTCCATTGCAATATCTGCCAAAAAAAAAATTGGCTTCGTTGTTTGAACTATTTCAAGGCCTCTCACTTCTACGAATCTTGACATATGGAAGAGATGCAATGATATGGTTATCTCATGGATACCTCACACTCGTTAACAAGAAATTAGTGAGAGTGTTCTCTATGTTGAAACTGCTCATCAACTTTGGAATAAGTTAACTGACCGATATGGTCAAAGTAATGGCGCAAAGTTCTAGTGTGACATTTCTAAAGGAAATGATAACATTGCTACTTACTTCACAAAACTTAAGTCTATTTGAGATGAACTCAATGCCCTTAAGCCTATTTCTCCTTACATGTGTGGTAATGCACGCTTGTTGGCCAAACGTGAGACAGACCAGCGTTTGATGCAGTTTCTTATGGGTCTCAATTCATGTTGTAATCTCTTTCTAATGGGGTGTTTGGCGATATTGGGCCACATAAATCACCATGATTTAACGCAAGTGGCCTCTTTGCTCGAAAATTTGCTTGATCAGGAAAGGTGATCTCGTTTGTTTCCATACCAAACAAGCATCACAAGGGTTGGTATAAGCTATAAGAGGTTGAACACCACGTACCATGTCTTTGGTTGAGGAGCTTCATGGACTCAAAGTTCAAGTGCCCTAATCTAGAATGCCCTAAAGATTATTTATTTTTGATAAGGTTTTCACGGGTTTTCTCAACTCAAGTGGGTTTTCAAAATATCCATCCAATATATATATAATAATAATAATAATAATAATAAGTTTAAGGCCTCGTTCCCCTCTTGTGTTGGATTAATCATTCGCAACATAGTTCAATAACTGAAATTCATATCATTAGCAGCAGAAACAATGTTTAATACAAATAATCGATAATACATCATTAAACATAGTCTGAAAAGTAAACACATAATCAAGATGTCAGTCTTGGGTCAGGTAGCCATCAAAGTCTGGTCCAGTATATCCATATGCATTCCTTCATCATCTATCATTAACCTGAAGTGCATACTAAAAGTCAGCTAACGCTGGTGAGTTCTAGTTTAAGCAATCAGGTAATTCATCATTCATATAGCATATCATCATACTGAGTTATAACTCATATATATATATATATACACACATATATATATATATATATATATATATATATATGTTTAGCATTTAGAGTCGTAACTCCTATTCATACGTCATATGGAGTCGTAGCTCCCAGTCCCAGTCATACATCCTACCGAGTCGTAGCTCATAATCATTCATCATATTGAGTCGTAGCTCATAAACACGTATCAAATAAATTAGCTGAACACGCATGGGTAAGCTTCTCGTCTCATACCGGTGTCGCATAGACAACCGTAGTTTGTACCTACTACATTATGCAGCCGTAGCGTCGTAAAGGCGCCTACCATCTACACATAGTAGCCATAAATCATACCTGTAACATCACAAAAAAAAACGACAGTTAAAATGACGAAATAAACGAACGAGGCATGTCGGGTCGGGTCGGATGGGCCGACGGGCTGGAAGAGGAGCCTCCCCTATAAATAGCTTGGACCTCCACCATTTCTCTCATTTGCAAGTTCTAGAGAGAGAAACCGTAGAGAGAGAAAGTTGGCGGATCGACCCGAGATTTCAGCAAAGTGTTGCTCCACAACTCGTGAGAAGAACCTCCGGATCAGAAACTCGATTCAGGTAACGATCGGGCCTAAATCTGAGTTTTAGTTCGTTTTTGGGTATTTTGGGTTTTGGGTGAAAAGGCAACGTTTTTACGGATGAAACTGAAAGATAAACATAGATTTGAGTTCCTCAATGGAAAACAAACGTTTTGGATGCAAACAGATTCGAGATCTTGACGTGATCAGACCTGAATGCGAAAGTTAGGGTTTTACGAAGAAACAGATCGTGCGCACTTACCAAGTGCGCACGGAGCAGGTCCTGCGTACTTGTCAAGTGCACAGGAAGAGGGGCACTGCGCACTTGCTAAGTGCGCAGGCAGCAGGGTCTGCGCACTTGCTAAGTGCGCAGGAAGAAGGGTCTGCACACTTGTTAAGTGCGCAGGCATCATGCTGGTTAAGTAAAGTTAGTATGTTTAGAATGGTTAAACCGTTAGAGTCGGTATTGGTCTGATGTGTATTTAAGAAATCAATTCAGATCGGAAGTGACGTTGTTGGACCTTGTTTAGGACAACCCAAATTAGCTTAACAGGTGAGTTCTAAAAGCCTCTTTTAAATGTTTTAATAATGTTTTTGGGCTGGTGTGCATACGTAACGATGTAACGATGTTATAAAACGATGTTTATGAAGGTTGTATGTAACGTTTTATAAAATGATGTTTATGAATGATGTTTTAGAAGGAAAGGTTATGAAGGAAGTGTTTATGAAATATTTTGCCAAAAGAAGTTTACGAAGTGTTTTAATGAATGAAAGAATGTTTTTAATAAAACGTACGAATGCTTTAACTGAAGTTTTTGAAGTAAAAGAAGCGAAGGTTTATGAAAGTCACAAACGAACGAATCTGCCGATATTCCTTAGGGAATGAAGGTTAAGGGATGGGAAGTATGTTATGGGCCTTTACCTTTTAGGGGCCTTTGTGGCTGGCCAACTGTTGTACAACTGAGGCGATGACGGTCGTCAAGGGGATTATCGTGATCCTTGAAGTTTGGTACGATTTACCTTACGGGGTAGTTGTGCTTGAAGTTTGGTACTTGTGCCCGACGGGACGCAGTGCTTGAAGTTTGGTACGTGTCATCCTTGTGATGCCGTGCTTGAAGTAGTGTTGAATAACCTAAGTATCGGGCCCTAGGAGTTCTTCACCCGAAGGACAGTACGGTGATTGATGGGCCTAGTGGTGGTGATCTTTAGGTTATTCAGCCAGTATGTAACGTTTGGATTTGACGTTTACAAGAAGGCACAGATTCGATATGTTCGTTGACTTAGGTTTATGAAGTGTTATGTTTTGTTATTGCATTATTATACGTACGCTTTTTTTATTAAATGAAGTATGAAGTTATGTTTTTGGCAAATTATTTGAAGTTAAAGTTTTATGTTAAAACTAGAACTCACCAGCGTAGCTGACTTTTTAGTGTGCACATTCAGGTTAAGGCAGGTTATGAGGATGGACGGTGACGCTTGGCTAGCGAGAGGAGTTACCCGACTGACTATGAAGACTGGCATCACGTTATGTTTAGTTATGATGTATTTATGATTTAAACAATGTTTACGCTTCCGCATGTATGAAAAATGATGACGTTATGTTTGAATGAAATTTTCCGCTGCGTTATTTGATATTCATGTTTAAGAACTGTTTGTGAATGAGTAAATCCAACAAGTGAGGCCTCCCGGGTTTGGGGCCTTACAAGTTGGTATCAGAGCAATAGTTTGAGGGAGTCAGACACTCCTAGTGTCTGAACTTAAACTTTGAATGGGACCGAAAGCGGATGCCAATACGGGTAACTCGAGCCACAACATCAGGTATGAAAAGTAGAGTATGTGTATGTAGTATACCATAGAAAGGGATAGGTAAGGACTTGTGTTCTGATGAAATCACAAAGGTGGTCAAATCGAAATCGAAAGGTAGTGTAATGGTTAATTACAGATGGCCAGTGTATATTAACATCTTATAGTGCTTATTGAATTCTATTTGTTAACTAGCATGATGACATTGGATTTCGTGTCTTATAGAACGAAATGGCAAGGAGAGGAAACGGAAGGCGTGGTGACCGTACCGGTGGTCGTACCGGTGGCCGAAGTGGTGGGCATGGCAGGACCCCTGCGCGCCAAGAGTATAGTGAAGAAGGAAGTGTTCACACTGAACCAGCGGTTAGTGTGCATGAAGCTGAGCAGACACAGGTTGAAGAACAACCTTTCACTTTTGAACCAGAAGTGAGGGCAGCTATAGCTCGAGAGTTCTCCGAGTTGATGAAGGCTTCTCTGCCAGGTCTGTTAGCTGAAGCGATGAAAAAGGTTAACGAGACGGGTGGGTCCAACACGGCAGTTGGTACCCTAAACACTGAGGCAATTAACGCACCGCTTAACCGTGGTTGCGACTATAAGTCCTTTAAGGCATGTGACCCACCGGTCTTGACTGGGAAGAAGGACGCGGTGGCTACGTTTGATTGGGTGATTCGTATGGAGGCTGCCATTCGTCTGAGCGAATGTCGAACGGATCAAGTTGTGAAAGTTGCTGCTAACTCCTTGAGAGAGGAAGCATCCCATTGGTGGGAAGGTGTACGTCAAGCAAAAGGGAGCGAGGTTGTGGATGTGATGATGTGGGCTGACTTGAAAACTTTGGTGATCAAGAATTTCTGCCCAAGGAACGAGATTGAGAAGGTAGAGAGGGAATTTCTGGGTTTGAAGGCCGGGAGCATGACGCACCGGCAGTACACAACCCGATTCAATGAACTGGTACGTCTGGTGCCACATCTTGTCACGACTGAGGAATGAAAGATTGCATGCTACATTCAAGGGCTGCCGGACCAAGTCCGCACCTTTGTTAAGGCAAACGCCCCTATTACCTATGATTCAGTAGTAGAACTGAGCGGCGTGGTATTTGATGATCTGGCGCTGAATGTCGTTGCCATTGAAGAGCCTAAGAAGAAGTTGAGTTTTCCTGCTAAACGATCGGGTGGGAAGTTGTTTGGGGCTCGGGAAAAACAGGCCAGGGTAGGCGAGACGGCAGTCTGTGGGAGATGTGGGGTAAGGCATGCGGGTGAATGTCGGTTAGGATCGAATCTGTGCTTTAAATGCGGCAAGACCGGACACTACTCCCGTGAATGCCCGCAAGGCTTCAAATGCTACAACTGCGGGGAGAGTGGTCACATGAGCCGGGAATGCACCAAGCCTAGGATGGGTCAAGCCGGGAAAGGGAAAGGCCCGGAGAAGACAGAAGAGAGACCCCGAGCAAAGACTCGTGCCTATGCGCTGACGCAGGAACAGGCCAGAGCGGACCCCGACGTGGCGTCAGGTACGTTTATCCTTGACAACACTTTTGTATCTGTGTTATTCGATTTGGGTGCCAGTAAGAGTTTTATATCTGCGACTTTATGTAAACGAGTGAAGTACATTGTCAGCAAGCTAGAAAGAGCTTTTAGCGTAGAAACCGCTGAGGGTAGAACTGCGAGGGTGACTGATGTAGTTGACAATTCCACGATAAAAATAGAAGGCCGTAGATTTCCCGTCAGGTTGTTTGTTATGGTTTTGGGTGGGTTCGATGTCGTGTTAGGAATGGATTGGCTAACTGCCAATGAAGCACAAATTATATGTAAACGAAAGATAATCCGACTCAAGGCTCCGGACGGTAGCAAAGTCGAGGTTCTTGGAGATCGTGACGCCCCGATGCCGAACGTCATCTCGATGATTAAGGAAACAGATTACTTGAGGCGCGGATGCGAGGCTTATCTGGTGTACGTGATTGACGAGTGTAAGGAAGTGAAGGAGCTAGACGATGTACCCGTGGTACGCGAGTACCCAGAGGTGTTTCCAGAGGATTTGCCTGGGATACCACCCGACAGGGAGATCGAATTCCGAATCGACTTAGTACCAGATGCCCAGCCCGTGGCTAAGGCTCTATATCGACTAGCACCAGTGGAGATGAAGGAACTTATGGTCCAACTAGACGAGTTACTTGAGAAAGGATTTATCCAACCGAGCATCTCGCCGTGGGGTGCTCCGGTGTTGTTTGTGAAGAAGAAAGACGGTTCGATGAGAATGTGTATTGATTATCGCGAATTGAACAAACGTACCGTGAAGAACAAGTACCCGTTACCAAGGATCGACGACCTGTTCGATCAATTGTAAGGCGCAAGTTGGTTCTAAAAAATCGACCTTCGATCATCAGTTGAAGGTGAGGGAAGAAGACATACCAAAAACTGCATTTCGCACACGTTATGGACATTTTGAGTTCCGCGTGATGTCTTTTGGATTAACGAACGCCCCCGCAGCGTTCATGGATTTAATGAACAGGGTTTGTCGACCAATGCTGGATCGATCGGTAATCGTGTTCAACGATGATATCCTCATCTACTCCAAGAATGAAGGTGATCACGCGTGTCACTTGAAGGAAGTATTGGAAGCTCTGAAGAAGGAAAAGTTGTATGCTAAGTTCTCCGAATGCGCGTTCTGGCTTAAGGAAGTCCAATTCCTAGGTCACGTCATCAACCCGAACAGCATTATGGTTGACCCAGCAAAGATAATGAAGGTAAGGGAATGGAATATTCCTAAGACGCCAACTGAAATCCACAGTTTCTTGGGATTGGCAGGCTACTATCGGAGATTCATCCAGAATTTCTCGAAAATAGCTTCGCCATCGACAAGGTTGACTCGGAAGGAGGTAAAGTACGAATGGGGTTCGACCTAGGACGAGGCGTTTAAGGAATTGAAGGAGAAACTAACCCAAGCTCCAGTCTTAGCCCTTCCCGAGGGCAATGAAGACCTAGTGGTATACTCTGACGCTTCGGGTCAGGGATTGGGATGCGTGTTGATGCAACGCGGGAGAGTGATCGCGTATGCGTCGCGGCAGTTGAAGATTCACGAAGCTAATTATCCGACTCACGATTTGGAACTTGCTGCTGTCGTATTCGCATTAAAAATCTGGAGGCACTACCTTTACGGGGTGAAGTTTACTATTTACTCCGACCACAAAAGTTTGAAGTACTTCTTCGAACAAAAGGAACTTAATATGAGGCAGAGACGATGGTTGGAACTCCTGAAGGATTTTGACTGTGAGATCATGTACCATCCGGGAAAAGCAAACGTGGTGGCTGACGCTCTAAGCCGAAAGGATGTGCCTACTCCTATTAGAGTGAAAGCTTTCCAGTTGGTGGTAACATCGGATGTGATGAGAGAAATTGAAAAGGCTCAAGATGAGGCACTTAAAGAAGAAAACATAAAGAAGGAAATGATGGTTGGCCAACGGGACAAGTTGGAATATAACACCCTTGGTGTTAGGACACGTTTTGGACGTGTATGGATACCTATGGGTGGCGAGCTTAGAATCAAAATCTTGGATGAGGCTCATAAGTCTCGTTACTCTATCCATCCCGGAACCAATAAAATGTACCAAGATCTGAGGAAGGAATACTGGTGGCCTGGAATGAAACATGAAGTGACAAAGTTTGTAAGCAAGTGCTTGACTTGCTCACAAGTAAAGGCCGAGCACCAGAAACCGTATGGAAAGATTCAACCACTTGATATACCGGAATGGAAGTGGGAACACATTACCATGGACTTCATAACCAAGCTACCTCGCACAGCTAAAGGTCATGACACCATTTGGGTAATTGTGGACCGTTTAACGAAGAGTGCTCATTTCCTACCTATTCGCGAGACGTTTTTGTCGGAAAGGTTAGCGGAAGTATTTATTAACGAAGTAGTAGCACGGCATGGGATGCCTTTGACGATAGTATCCGACCGGGACACACGATTCACATCGAGGTTCTGGAAAAGATTTCACGAAGCGATGGGTACGAGACTTAATATCAGCACGGCATACCACCCACAAACGGATGGTCAGTCCGAAAGGACCATTCAGACTTTGGAAGATATGCTCCGTGCTTGTATTATCGACTTCGGTGGCAGTTGGGACAGTCATCTGCCTTTAGCCGAATTCTCCTACAACAATAGTCATCACACGATGATAGGCATGCCGCCTTACGAAATGTTGTATGGGAGAAGATGTAGGACCCCGGTTCGTTGGGGTGAGATTGGACAAAAGGAATTAGGAAGTCTTGAAGTCGTAAGAGAAACATCGGAAAGGTTTGATCAAATCAAAGCACGAATGAAGGCCGCACAAGATCGTCAGAAATCCTATGCGGACAAACGACGAAGGCCTATTGAGTTTGATGTTGGTGACAGAGTAATGTTGAAAGTGTCACCCTGGAAGGGAATAATACGATTCATGAAGAGAGGAAAGTTAAGTCCGAGGTTCGTCGGACCATTCAGGATAATGGCACGGGTTAGTGAAGTCGCTTATCGGCTAGAGTTGCCTGATGAGTTGAGTGGGATTCATCCTACCTTCCATGTATCACACTTGCGAAAGTGTTTGGCGGATGAATCAGCTCACGTACCACTTACTGACATCGAGGTCGACAACAGCCTTAATTACATCGAAGAACCCGTGGCCATCTTAGACAAGAAGGAGAAGCGTTTGCGTAATAAGACTATCCAATTGGTTAAAGTCCAATGGAAACACCGAAAGGGATCGGAAGCCACCTGGGAAACGGAGAAGGAAATGAGGGAGTCGTACCCTCATCAATTTGACTTATGATAGGTTTCGGGGATGAAACCTATTGTAAGGGGGGTAGACTTGTAACATCCAAAAAAAACAACAGTTAAAATGACTAAATAAACGAACGAGGCATGTCGGGTCGGGTCGGATGGGCCGGCGGGCTAGAAGAGGAGCCTCCCCTATAAATAGCTTGGACCTCCACCATTTCTCTCATTTGCAAGTTCTAGAGAGAGAAACCGTAGAGAGAGAAAGTTTGCGGATCGACCCGAGATTTCAGCAAAGTGTTGCTCCACAACTCGTGAGAAGAACCTCCGGATCAGAAACTCGATTCAGGTAACGATCGGGCCTAAATCTGAGATTTAGTTCGTTTTTAGGTTTTTCGGGTTTTGGGTGAAAAGGCAACGTTTTTACGGATGAAACTGAAAGATAAACATAGATTTGAGTTCCTCAATGGAAAACAAACGTTTTGGATGCAAACAGGTTCGAGATCTTGACGTGATCAGACCTGAATGCGAAAGTTAGGGTTTTGCGAAGAAACAGATCGTGCGCACTGGAGCAGGTCCTGCGTACTTGTCAAGTGCGCAGGAAGAGGGGCACTGCACACTTGCTAAGTGCGCAGGCAGCAGGGTCTGCGCACTTACTAAGTGCGCAGGCAGAAGGGTCTGTGCACTTGCTAAGTGCGCATCAGGCTGGTTAAGTAAAGTTAGTATGTTTAGAATGGTTAAATCGTTAGAGTCGGTATTGGTCTGATGTGTATTTAACTAATCAATTCAGATCGGAAGTGACGTTGTTGGACCTTGTTTAGGACAACCCAAATTAGCTTAACAGGTGAGTTCTAGAAGCCCTCTTTTAAATGTTTTAATAATGTTTTTGGGCTGGTGTGCATACGTAACGATGTAACGATGTTATAAAACGATGTTTATGAAGGTTGTATGTAACGTTTTATAAAATGATGTTTATGAATGATGTTTTAGAAGGAAAGGTTATGAAAGAAGTGTTTATGAAATATTTTGCCAAAAGAAGTTTATGAAGTGTTTTAATGAATGAATGAATGTTTTTAATAAAACGTACGAATGCTTTAACTGAAGTTTTTGAAGTAAAAGAAGCGAAGGTTTATGACAGTCACAAACGAACGAATCTGCCGATATTCCTTAGGGAATGAAGGTTAAGGGATGGGAAGTATGTTATGGGCCTTTACCTTTTAGGGGCCTTTGTGGCTGGCCAACTGCTGTACAACTGGGGCGATGACGGTCGTCAAGGGGATTATCGTGATCCTTGAAGTTTGGTACGATTTACCTTACGGGGTAGTCGTGCTTGAAGTTTGGTACTTGTGCCCAACGGGACGCAGTGCTTGAAGTTTGGTACGTGTCATCCTTGTGATGCCGTGCTTGAAGTAGTGTTGAATAACCTAAGTATCGGGCCCTAGGAGTTCTTCACCCGAAGGACAGTACGGTGATTGATGGGCCTAGTGGTGGTGATCTTTAGGTTATTCAGCCAGTATGTAACGTTTGGATTTGACGGTTACAAGAAGGCGCAGATTCGATATGTTCGTTGACTTAGGTTTATGAAGTGTTATGTTTTGTTATTGCATTATTATACGTACGCTTTTTTTATTAAATGAAGTATGAAGTTATGTTTTTGGCAAATTATTTGAAGTTAAAGTTTTATGTTAAAACTAGAACTCACCCGCGTAGCTGACTTTTTAGTGTGCACATTCAGGTTAAGGCAGGTTATGAGGATGGACGGTGATGCTTGGCTAGCGAGAGGAGTTACCCGACTGACTATGAAGACTGGCATCCCGTTATGTTTAGTTATGATGTATTTATGATTTAAACAATGTTTACGCTTCCGCATGTATGAACAATGATGACGTTATGTTTGAATGAAATTTTCCGCTGCGTTATTTGATATTCATGTTTAAGAACTGTTTGTGAATAAGTAAATCTAACAAGTGAGGCCTCCCGGGTTTGGGGCCTTACAATACCGGTCTGAATAAGTAGTTGTACGTCGTACCGTCTACGGAAGTAGCCGTAATAGCACCTACCTTGTACATGAAGTGGCAGTAATATTACCGTCCACCAATGTAGGGGTAAACATACCGTCTACATGAAGTAGCCGTAATCGTACCATCTACCGAAGTAGCCGTAATACCGTCTACTAGAGTAGCCGTTTCCCATCCGACTATTATGCAGCCGTAGCATCGTAATAGCATCTACCGTCTACGTATGTGGTCGTAAATCATACCGGTCTGCATTAAGCAGCCGTAGCTTCATAAAAGCACATACCATCCACATACGCAGTCGTAAACATACCGATCGACTACCAAAGTAGCCGTAGCTGCATTAAGCATAAGTAATCGTCTAGTCGTTCTTTTGCCACGAAGGAAACCATTTTTCATTCAACATCTTAGCACATTAATCACTTATTCATTTCATATACCTCTTTTCATAATAAGGACATATCCGTTGGTTTTCATTACATAAACATATCATTATTCATATAAGTATGCATCTCATCCCAAAACGTTTTAAAACTTCTTTAAAAAGGGCATCTAGAAACTCACCTGTGATACGTGGTATGTATGTTGAGCTTAGGTAAGGTCTGTAGGCTCTATAGAGTACACACTGCATGTATGGATACATTTTAAGTGAACTTAGGTTCAAACACTAAGTATTTGCATCAAGTACACATTCATCATCTTTTTGCGAGAAATCCAAGTATACGCCCATGAGTACGCGTATACTCAAGTTCCCGCACATCCTTTGTTTGCGTAAACTTCAAGTTCTCGTTTATAACAGGCATGTGTGTACTAAGAGTATGCGCACGTTTGTCAACCTCAACAACAAGAATGGATTGGGACTCGTTTCTTCTTCCTTCCTCTCTACCCGAATACCCCACACTCTTTATTCCTTTCATTCTATATATAAAAGTTTTATTAAATTTTTTGGGTGTTATATTAAGAACAAAAAGGAGGAGGAGGTAAAAAAACATATATGGATTAAAAATATAAACAATGTTTCAAATAAAGTTGTGAAAATATTCACTTGTGAAAAGTTTTTTAAGTGAATTTACAAATAAAGTTAAATATATGTGATTTTCCTCGACAAAGTGAAAAGTGAATTAGTGATAAATCATTAGAATTACCTGCCGTTCTAAAAAAGAAATTAGAATTGCCTACCTTTAACGACCATAACAATAATATGGACTCATTAGTTTATCGTATGTGTCATGTTGATTGATGTAACAAATTATTTACGTAAATAATATAAAGAAATTTAACACTTTAACCTTCTTTTTTTCCTTTTTTTTTGAAATCGTACATGGCCCATCATTATTGTTACATCTAAAAATATGGGTATTTAATGTTCAAGTCTAACTTCAAAAACTCATAGATTTATTTTGATTACGATTCGAGTTTGAATTTGAATTTCGGTTGAATTTGAATTTCGGTCCGTTTAACTCAAGTAACTCAAAACTTGAATCGTTAAATACACTTATATAACACTACTAGAAAACTAGAAAATTGCTACCGCATTTCCGATCGCAAAAAAAAGTTGATAATCCTATTTTGGGACCGAACTTTTAACTAATCATTAATTTGAGACCGAGTTTAGTGACCGGACTAGTTGTCGCAATATTTGCGATCATTTTGCGACCACATGTTTTACTATAAACTTAATAATTTTATTTTCATTAATTTAAGTATAATATTGTTATATATTTAATTTTTTTAAAACGAATTTTTTAAAAGCTAGGGTTAATGTGTACAATGATGCATCCAAATGACGCATCTCACTACTAAAAAAATGAAAAATTTACGACAGCAGTTTTGTAGGAAATTTGTCGGAATTGGCCATTAGCGACAAGTTTCCGACAAAAGTGTTTGTTATAAAAAACCCCGTAGGAAACGTATTTTCCGACAAAGTCCCGACTAATTTTCAGACGAATTAGCGACAAAAGCTTTTCGTCAGTGATTTTCGACAATATTCCGACGATTATATTAGATAAATAAGTTAACTTAGTTAATAAATTTGTCGGAAAATTGTAAGAAATCTTGTGGTTACTTTTTTAGTTTTTGTTTTGTTGGAAAGTTGTCGCAAATTTGTGGGAAATATTTTTTATTGGTAACTTGTCGAAATTTTTTTTAGAAAATATACATGTTTTCTAGTAGTGTCTAACTCAAGCGTCCTCCAAGCACGTGGGGCTTCTAACCCATACAACGATACATCTAACTTATGTGTAGGGTTGTCTTACTCTTGCCTTCTTAGTAGCACTACTAGAAAACCGTACTATAACTGACATATAGTTTTCGCCGTATGAGGCCGTCAGAATATTTTCGACAGATTTTTGACGGAAACCAACTGAAACCCTTTTTTATTTTCCCTTTTTAATAAAATCAAAGGCCGTCGGTAATACGTCACAAATTTACCGACGGGTAGAAATCCGTCGGTAACCCGTTGGTAATAGATTTCCAAACACCATGTAGCTTTACTGGTTTGATGTGTAGTCGTTTGTCCGGTAGCTGTTTCCGAAGGACATCCGTCGGAACCGTTTGGCCTTTCCTAAAAAAAAAACAGTTTCCCATATAACATGTTTTCCTAGTAAATGCTTAGCAGTTTGTCTCGTCAGGCTTTCCAATGGAATTCCGTCACAAATCTGTTGTAAACAGAACCTATATACACCAACTTTTGCTTGTTATAAGAATTGCAAAACACACACGGGTGAAAGTTTAGTATAAATAGCCTATGTTGTACCCGTCTGGGTTCTTAATACTTTAAACTACAATGTCTTGGTGTTTCAAACTATGGAAGATCTTTGTTTCGACGTCGTATGTAAATTATCTCCCGAGGACACGTCAACGAGTTCAAGATTGTTGTTAGTGATGCAACTAGAATCGGTGGCCTCAGAATTTAAATACTTTGTCATGTGTGTCTAGCTTGGCTGAGCATAGCGTATTAGGGTGAGATTGGAGGGCTCGGAATGTAGATCCAGACTCTTATCTGTCATGAGCACACATGTAGAGGGTTACGGTTTAGATGTGTTGTCCATGACGTGCAATAGGGACTCGTGAGATCGCTTGGTATATGTCACCTTGATAACGAAGATGAAATATTAAGGTGGTATTGGAATGCAAAGCGAGACCCGGAGTAGTTGTGAGCGCACATATAAAGTTTATTATTTAGATGTGATTCTCTTAAGCATCTGGGCACACATATAGATAGAATATTGAATGTAATGTAATCTAGATGTGAGATCAGGTAATAATGTAGCACCTATTTGTCAATTGGTATGCATTTGTTAATTGCTATTCTCGGAATTTAAATACTTTACAATGTATTTTAATTCATATAATTAGTTACATATTTAGTTTATTTGTTAATTAACAACATTTTTATAAATTTATTGTATAGTGTACCTAACTGGTTAGCTGGAAATGTTGATATCGGAACATGGAGAAGGTTATATGAAAAATCGATATATATTTACAAATGGATCACTAATGTCAAGTACCATGTGCATTTAACACCTATTATCATGTTATGTGTATTTGTGCAACGTAAAACACTACACAACCGACGTTAGTGACCCGAAAATCAACTAGAGTCAAACAGTCCGTGGAATTACGTCAGAATTTGTGACGGATTCTGTGAATAAAATTTTTATTACTAATTTGTTTCCAACGGGTGTCTGTAAGAATATGTCGAAACATTTTAAGTCAAAATCAAGTCAAACCCGCTAAAATTTCATTTCCCACTGCTCTCGTCTCGCTTGCTCCAACTTAGCTCCTTATTTCTCTCGTACTAACCTAGCTCCTTAAGCAACCACTTCGAACTGCCATCACTACAGCCAGTAACCACCTCCACCTGCGTCGACACTGTCAACAACCACCCACCCGTTGTTGCCTCTGCAAACAACCACCTCCGTGTGCACCTTCAATTCGCGAACCCACCTCGCTCCATGCCGTCGCCGATGCTGAAAACCACCTCTCTTCTGTTTTGGTGAGTAAAAATTAACACCCTTTTGTTAAATGATTATGTATAGTCGAATTGGATTGAAATTAGGGTTGTTTTAACTATAAGTTTTTATTTGAATATTTAATTATGTAAATATTTTGAACGTGTGATTAATTGATTATGTATAGTTGAATTTGGTTGAAATTATGGTTGTTTTGTAAGTTTTTATTTGAATATTTAATTATATTAATTTGAATATATATATAGTTTTTGTATGAGTGTATGTATGTTGTGTATGTGGATGATTTATTGTTTTTTTGTAGTAATGATGTCGATATATATAGGGGAATTCAAAGTCGGATATCCGAAAATTTCGGATAGTGGATTTCACTATTCGTATCCGAATCCGAAATTTCGGATTCGGATAGTGAAATGGATATCCGGTTTTTTTTAAACTTAAATATATTTTTTAAATTAAAATCTAAATATATAAAATATACTAAATAAACATCATCTTTATGAAATATATAAAAAACATTAAAAAATCAATTTTTGAGTAATTTATGAAATTACGACGCGAATACGTTTTAGTTTAAAAAAAAATAAGAAGGCTAAACACATAACATAAAAAAGCCATATACTTCATATATATTGTATTTATAACACTTTCTAGAAAACAATATATAAATTTGGCCAAAAAAATATAATTTGAAATTACGACGCGAATAAGTTTTATTTTTTTAAATAAGAGAGCTAAACGCATAACATAAAAACTATATACTTTATATATATATTGTATTCATAACACTTTATATGAAAGATATCTTAAAAAAAATTATTTTCGGATATTCGGATATCCGAATATCCGAAATTTTTGAAAAATGCTTTGCGAATCCGAATCCGAAAATTCGGATATCCGAATTTCGGATATCCGAATTTCGGTTCTGATTCGGAATTTCGGGTTCGGTTTCGAATACAGATACTTTTGAACACCCCTAGATATATATATATATATATATATATATATATATATATATATAACAAATAAGGAATGGATGTATACTAAGAATGACATGCATGGGCGTATAAGTGTTGAATATATTAGTGTTGTAAGGCCTCAAACCAGACACCCTACAGTTGGTTCTCATAACGGGTTATTCCCTTGAAAATACTCATTTTAGATATTTTAAACTACATCGAAAGAATTTCTAAAAACATTAATTACTATTTAATGTCATTAAGTTACCTCACGAATGCTTGCACACCAATCCGAGTAGCACCATTCCCAAGCCAAGATACGTCAACGCAACGCTTACCTGCAAAACAATCTATCGAACACATAAAGTCAGCTACGCTGAGTGAGTTCTAATAGTTTAGTTTAATTAAAAGCCAACTCGTCCCGCAAGTTATTTGAACCTTACTCAAGATCCACGGTCCTTATAAAGTAGGTCCACAATTCGTTAACAAATAGATAACCCCGGTTATCACACGATATCCCATAATAGTTCATTACCCGAGACTCATCGCATAATAATAATCCCACAGTCTCATCGACATAGGTCGAACTTACTACACTAATAACTCATACTCAAGTACACGTATTAAATCGACACTTGGTTAACACAACGAATCCCAAGACATCAACTTACTCAGCCTTGACCAAGGCTCTTTCAAATCAACTGACATAATAGTTGTAAGCACCACATAACAATCCTGACACAACAGTCAATCTAACTCGACTCACCACATTACTACTGTCTCATGCACAATAAATATAACTCTACACTTGTATACAATTTAACATAAATATATAAGCGCACAAACACATACCTCATTACTGCACCTTCGTCAGGGCGTTCGACACACCCCTAGCTCGTCACTGTTCTGTTAGACATCGTCACCTTAGGTGACCTCCCGAAGGACTTCGTCCTCCATAATCCTGTTTGCCGTGTCATAATGACAACAACGCAAACACAATACCCGCCGTGCCACAAGGACAACGACACAGTGTACATAACACACATAACATTATACTCTATGTACATGACTCATTACTACACATGTACTTCACACATAGTCCTGGATAAGATATCCCACACGTATTCATAAGCATTTAGCTCATACCCCGACTCTCCCCGACTAAGTCATAACACAATACCCTTCTAATATATCAACATTCACACAAATACTACATCTCATTATCTAAGCACATACCACGTACATGCACGCCCTGTGACACCTCCTAGTCGTACCCATACGACCTGTAAATACAATCCCGACTCACCCCTATTAGGTCAGCATACGACCCACAACCATATACCCACCTTTAAGCCTAGATCGCATGATCCCATAAACACCCCTATAGGCCCTCCGACTCATTACAAAATGTTTTAGTTCATAAACACCCTGGGTTAAAACCCAAAACTCTTAACACGTTTAATATGTTAAACATCTCTGGTAAGTATGTGCGATAGACCCAAAAACAGTAAAACATTTAAAAGAGCGGGATTAGAAACTCACTAGTTATTGAGTCTAGTTCCTTGCTCTACAACCCGATCGTTCTCGCTCGAACCCAACCTGTCAATGCATGATCACGTGGTCAGGTACGTCCCAAGCACACGTCAAATAACGCATAATAATATAAAACCTCAACGCTCGCCTCATGAGCTTGTCATTCCGGTTTTACCCCGAACCTTAGCTCTACGGATACACGAATCAGATCATACTTGACCCGTTAAGAACTCGTGTACCCGAACCGTCCTCTTCCCATGCATGCATGCGTGCGTGCAAACTCACGCAATTTTGATCCTCTTTACCCTGCCATGCAAAACCCTAGCCCGTCACGAACCCGCACTAATCCATGCACCACCATAGGTACTATTACCATTGTCGTGCACCGTGGCCACCATCTTCCCTCTCGTTCACCGCTTACGGTTTTCCCGAAAACAGCAGACACCACCCGCAGCCACCGTAGCCGTCCACCATAGCCTCTGCCATGAACGCCACCGGCTTTTGCCGGCCCCCTTCGGATCGCCTGCTGTTCCGGCCAGCCGGGTCGCACCGCTCCACAGCTGCTGAGTCACCTGCCATCACAGCCTTCGTCGACCTCCCCTTGTCGTCGGTCGCCATCACGCACCTCCACTTAACCACTTCGCAAATGCGTGGATTTTCCTACTCGAAGTCATCCCATGGACCATCTGTCCTCTTCCCTGTTCCTTTGCTCGCCGTGAACGAAAAACCAAAACCCTAATCGGGTATCATGCAAAAACACGAGCATATATGCGTAATAAATGTAAACGAGATTACCTGATCGAGTTACTACCGTCAAGTCGCCCCGTCGTCGGCCTCCTTCCCTTTCCGGCCGTCTCTCTCGTTCTCTCGCCTCCTTTTATGCCGTCACACACCTAGGGTCTAAAGTGGCCCTAGGGTTTAAGGTTAAGTTGATTATAAACCGTTAATGTTTACACTCTAGTTACAGGGTTCTCTTTTTGTGCGCTTTCGATCCCAACCGTTCACTCAATGGCTAACCGGGTCCTTTTAATTTCATAAACAGGATTTTATTTGAAAACTCTCATCACTGTCCCATTTACAAGAGACTCGGGTCACCCGTTAGTCCAAATAATCCTTACGTGGATTTTCGGGATGTTACAAGTCCATCCCCCTTAAAAGTGGATTCGTCCTCGAATCATATGTCGGCATAAACTACACAACTCCTCCTCTCCATTCTTATTCGTGCACCAAAACCCTTAGGTGCTACCCGTTCTCTTCCATGTATGTATAATCCTGATCCTTACTTTTCCACCCAGCCACCGGCCTTGGTGCTTAAAGAAATCTTCTCCGTTGCTCGCTTTCAACTTTGTGACTTGTAGGTTTCACCTACCCATTCCTTCCCCTTTCGTCTCTACGGTCATTAGCCAAACGACTTCACTTCCCACTCTCGTTATCCCAGCACTTGCTAGAAATTGACATCTGTGATTGCCTTGAATATCAATCCTCTCATGTAGGTCTCGTTGTCATTGTCCTTGACAATAACTCATCGCTCTTAATGTCCTTAGAAATACTGCACATATCATCTCTAGTACCGCATAGTACAAGACTGCTAGCTATCCGCTTACTTGTCACATTTCATTCTGAATTGCCCTTTTTCTCTTGTATAATCTAAATGATTTCGTCGCTCCAAAGATCATCCTCCCAAGTAGGTCATTGTCCTTCACAGTCAGGAGTACTAGTTGCTTTACTATCATGTGTCCATCACGCTCCTCTCTTTACGCTCAAAATGCCATCTTGCGATGATTTCTCAAACTCGAGCCCACAGCTTACCCATAAGGGTATTACTTCTACCCTTCTCTGATGATCTCCAGGAGTTTGTACAAAGCTACGCTAGTCACCACAAAATTCCTCTACCATAGTATCTCTTTACTTCATTACCATGCAATCACCGACCGCGTCTCATTTATAAATTACGAACACGAAGTCCGTCTGCTCACAAGCCTCAGCTACTCGTCATCTCGTCCAGGGAAAACATCCCTACTCATCTGGTGTCTCACGTCAACTGAATCCTGCATATGGAACGTGTTCCATGAGAGTCCTTCATCACCTTGTTAACTCCATGCTGAAATATTCAGCGTCATCACCATGATCTCATCATAAACTTTTTTGGTCAAGCGTCCACGTAAACGCTTTCATAATCTACGCTCACAGCTCCGCCCATTGGGTTTGTGCTCCGAATTTCCCGAGATATAAGCATAGGCATCTCGTAAGAGCACCTCACCGGTCGCCTAGAAGACGTCAAAACTCCTCGCACCACCTCGATGTATCGACGTCGAGAAAATCGTCAAGATAGAAATAGTATACTTGAGCACACAGACCTCCCGTCCTATGCACGACTAAGCGTGTACTACAAGGACACACACCGACACACATAACTACAGAACACACATTGTTCTACACATGTACTAGTAACCCCAAACTCTAATCACACATCACGTGCACACACACAACTACTAGATTTGAGTAAATCTACGTGCATACAATATGACCTCGTCATTTATAGACACACAAACTCCTGGACCTTACCTCTTACTCACTACAACGGTAGCCCCTGCCACACGTCATCATACACTCATACCGAGTTTACTCGGTCGTACCCATACGGGTCATACCCATACTTCAAGACGACACACTACTCAGTCTATGCACAAAACATCCCTAAACATTAATACACACAAGATATAAAAATATCTTATTTTCCCCAAAGGATCTAGTCCTAAACAAGCATACTTAGACATAAGGTATGTAACTACAATTTCCCACTGGACCTTGTCTTGAACATTTATACATACAAAAATGAATATTTAAGATTTCCCACAGGACCTCGTCCTGAACAACTACACCAGGTGCAACACACCCCTTACACTTCAAACAACACCTAGACATAACACATAGGTGACACTATCTTAAGACTGTAGACACACAAAAATCAAAACTCAGGTCTACTCATACAGTCTAATCAACCAAGCTCTAGCATCACATCAAAGATTACATTCAGTATGAACTCACGTTGTTCGAAAGGTAATCACATAATCACACATAACTGACACTAAATTTAACACTGTACCCACAGTAGTACGCTATCATAAGCACAACTATCATTAATCATACCCAAATCATCCCGCGGTATAATTCGCAATCAATGTCAAAATCAAATAGTCAATATTTGAAATAAACATCACACCACGTAAACACCTAATAAATCAAAACGTTAAATCCCCCACGATCTCTCGTGACAACCGTCACATCCAAAAGTCATCTAGAAGTCCAATGTCTCAAACAATGCCCGCAAAATTACTACGGGACCACCTCAGGTGTATCTGGCGTGTCCTCCTCTGGTTCGTCATGAAACAGAGCTCTCTTAACCGCCATAAGTGGTCGGTCTCTCAACCATGCAGGTCCACATCGTGGAGGAAAATCGCGGACAGCTGGCACTACTCTCCCTTTCCATCCCGTCCTTCCAATCATTGCTGTACGCGGTATGTCGCCGACCGAAGCTTTAGTCACACTTGGCATGAGAAGCACCAACACTCCTCCCTTCTCACTAGCAGTTTCATCCGCATCAGTCGTCGTCTTGACTGATCGTTCTACATTCCCCCTAGCAAGAGCTCCACGCATGACCGACCTCGCATACTCCATCTTAACCATCTAATCCTACTCAAGATAGAACGTTGGAGTGATTACTATGGGCATCAAATTCAGAATATGAGAGAAATCATAGACTGCCAAATCACGGTGATCAAATACAATTTGGTGGTCCACATTAATACTCGGATTCTAAACCTTCCCCATTATATTCACACTAGCTTTCTATCTTTCACACACCCCGGATGCACATGCATCCAACCCAATTCACATAGCACCTAGCAAGTCATCATCTTTATCACAGTTTCACACCATCCAAGGTTACACATAAAATTACTAAATCATATCGACACACCAAACTATCTCACATAGTTACAATTAATGCTACTCCACATTATTCAACACACACTATAGTCTCATTCAATCACACCACACAACTTCAAGTAGTTCTACAGAATACTTCAACGCATATCACACAACTTGATCCCACACGGAACCCTAAATCATTTACTCACACCAATTACTTTACCTAGTGTAACACTACACAAATGGTAAATAATAACTACTGCTCAACTCGAAAGACGTACCTCTTGGCTCGCGGTTACTCTTGGTGGCATTCGTTTCACCCTTGTCCCATTTTCAGTTTAAGTTAAGGTATTTTATTTGTTTAAAAACACCAGCTTTCTCTTAAACCTCGGCTTTGATACCAACTTGTAAGGCCCCAAACCAGGCACCATACAGTTGGTTCTCATAACGGGTTATTCCCTTGAAAATACTCATTTTAGATATTTTAAACTACATCGAAAGTCTTGCTAAAAACATCAATTACTATTTAATGTCATTAAGTTACCTCACGAATGCTTGCACACCAATCCGAGTAGCACCACTCCCAAGCCAAGATACGTCAACCCAACGTTTACCTGCAAAACAATCTATTGTACACACAAAGTCAGCTATGCTGAGTGAGTTCTAATAGTTTAGTTTAATTAAAAGCCAACTCGTCCCGCAAGTTAGTTGAACCTTACTCAGGATCCACGGTCCTTATAAAGTAGGTCCACAATTCGTTAACAAATAGATAACCCCGGTTATCACACGATATCCCATAATAGTTGATTACCCAAGACTCATCCCATAATAATAATAATCCCACAGTCTCATGACATAGGTCAAAATTACTACACTAATAACTGATACTCAAGTACACGTATTAACTCGACACTTGGTTAACACATAAAATCCCTAGACATCAACTTCCTCAGCCTTGACCAAGGCTCTTACAAATCAACTAACATAACAGTTGTAAGAACCACATCACAATCCTACACAACGGTCAATCTAACTCGACTCTCCACATTACTACTATCTTATGCACAATAAAAATAACTCAACACTTGTATGCAATTTAACGCAAATATATAAGCACACAAAGACATACCTCATTACTGCACCCTCGTCAGGGCGTTCGACACCCCCCCAACTCATCACTGTCGTGTTGGACGTCGTCACCTTTGGTGAACTCCGGAAGGACTTCGTCCTCCACAATCTCGTTTGCAGTGTCATAATGACAACAACGCAAACACAATACCCGCCGTGCCACAAGGAAAATGACACAGTGCACACAACACACATAAGATTATACTCTATGTACATGACTCGTTACTACACATGTACTTCACACATAGTCCTGGATAAGATATCCCACACGTATTCATAAGCATTTAGCTCATACCCCGACTCTCCCCGACTAACTCGTAACACAATACCCTTCTAATATATCAACGTTCACACAAATACTACATCTCATTATCTAAGCACATACCACGTACATGCACAACCTATGACACCTCCTAGTCGTACCCATACGACCTACAAATACAATCCTGACTCACCCCTATTAGGTCACCATACGACCCACAACCATATACCCACCTTTAAGCCTAGATGACATGATCCCATAAACACCCCCGTAGGCCCTCCGACTCATTACATAATGTTTTAGTTCATAACCACCCCGGGTTAAAGCCCAAAACTCTAAACACGTTTGATACGTTAAACATCTCTGGTAAGTATGTGCGATAGCCACAAAAACAGTAAAACATTTAAAAGAGGGGGATTATAAACTCACTAGTTATTGAGTCTAGTTCCTTGCTCTACAACCGATCGTTCTCGCTCAAACCAACCTGTCAATGCATGATCACGTGGTCAGGTACATCCCAAACACATGTCAAATAACGTATAATAATATAAAACATCAACGCTTGCCTCATCAGCTTGTCATTCCAGTTTTACCCCCGAACCTTAGCTCTACGGATACACGAATAAGATCATACTTGACCCGTTAAGAAATCGTGTACCCGAACCGTCCTCTTCCCATGCATTCATGCGTGCATGCAAACTCACGCAACTTTGATCCTCTTTACCCCGCCATGTAAAACCCTAGCTCGTCACGAACCCGCACCTGAGCTCGTACATGCACCACCACGTGTACCATCACCATCGTCGTGCACCGTGGCCACCATCTTCCCCCTCGTTCACCGCTTACGGTTTTCCCGAAAACAGCCGCCACCACCCGCAGCCACCGTAGCCGTCCACCATAGCTTGCGCCATGAACGCCACCGGATTCTGCCGGCCCCCTTCAAATGGCCTGCTGTTTCGGCCAGCCGAGTCGCACCGCTCCACAGCTGCTGAGTCACCTGCCATCACAGCCTCCTTTGGCCTCCCCTTATGGTCGCTCGCCATCACACACCACCACTTAACCACTTCGCAAATGCGTGGAGTTTCCTACTCGAAGTCATCCCATCGGACCATCTGTCCTCCTCCCTGTTCCTTTGCTCGCCGTGAACCAATAACCAAAACCCTAATCGGGTATCATGCAAAAACACGAGCATATATAGTTGTAACTAATTTGTTGATTGGAAAGCATCTTGTAACATATCGGACTCGAGTTTTTATTAGTTAATGCCACTCACTAAAGAGATGCTACCCGAGGGTGAGAAGCTACCAAGTAACTTTTATGAGACGAAGAAACAGTTAAAACAACTTGTCCTACCATACAAAAGGATTTATGCTTGTCAAAACCATTGCATGCTATTTTACAAAGAAAATTATGAGTTCTCACATTGTGGAGGGTATGGTGAATCTCGTTACAAGGCAAATGGTACACAACCTAATTTGGTATTGACATACATGCCAGTTACTCCTAGACTCGAATAACTAAACTTGTGTGAAAAGACAACCGAACATATGACTTGGCATCACGATCATCAAACCAAACCAAACCAAACCAAACCAGGTGTGATGATACATCCAAGTAATAGTCAGGCTTAGAAGCATTTCGACTTGCACAATCCTAGCGTAGCTGGAGAAGTACGAAACATTCATCTAGGGTTGTGCACTGTGACGTTTCAAAATTTCAGCTATAATATATTAACACGTAAAAATTTCAACATTTTATTCCAAATATGCACACGTATATTTAACCAAGTTTATACAAAAGGGTGTGTTTACAAATTTCAACTTATGTGTTTTTAAATATATAAGACAAAGTATATCGATTATTTTTAATAAATTAAATATTTAAAATGATGGTATAAATTTATCCTGTATTTATAAACAATTTAGATTCAATAATTACACGTACATTTGTTCAATTTAATGTATTAATAATATATAAATTATGTATTTTTAATTTAAATATAAAGATATTCGAATTTTATAAATTTATTTAAATTTTATAATAATAAATGACTTTGAAAACCAATAAAATGATTTGACAAAAAAATGAGTTGATTTATATAAAATAATTTATTAAGTTTATAAAAACATCTAAAATTTAATAAAACAAACCACTCGAAAACATTCTCTTTATATTTTTTTTAGAGTACCAAACTATATAAAAAACTAATTCTAAGTGTTTTACACATACTCGTATTATGTCAAAACTATTAAACTTATATTTTTATATACCCGACCCGTACCCTACTGACATATAACGACTATTAATAACCGGGTTACACTTAGCGGGTTTTATACCGGACTAGTAACGAGCGGGTATCACACCACCTACCCCCTACCCCTACTACCCTACCCCCCTCCACCCGTGCGCCACCTTCTCAGCCGCCAAACCATGTGGAGCATGCATGCTTGTGGACTTGTTCCCTTGCTTCCTAACAAGAGACATCAATGTCTCCACCCCTACATAAGAACCATGGGTTATTAACCCATTTCACTACTATAAGAAAGCACACATGAGAGCCTTCCAAACCACACAACTACACCACCATCTCAAACACTTACTCTCTTCTCCTCTCTTCGGCACACAACACCACCGAACCCTTCACCTTTGTTCTCCTCGGCTTCATTCGCAAAGCAACAAGCAACCACCTCTCTCTCATTCGGCTCCCTCTCCCTCCTCCCCTTCGGTTTCCCGACGGCAGCACCCTCCACAGCCCTCGACAGTCCCTCCTCAGCCACGTCCCAGTCCCAGACAGCCCCGACAACTACCGCCGTGCACCGTTTTCACCACCGCAGCCCTCTGCCACCTTTGCGGGTTCTTTTCGGGACGAAAACCTACCATTTCGGGTCACCATCTTCTCAACTACGATCACCGTATTACGTTTACGCGAAGCTTACAGATCATTTCGGGAACTCACCGAGCCATACGGGACGTCCCGAGAAGGAACCGGGTCTCACGTCACCTTTACTCCTTGATACCTTTTCGACTCCAAGAAAGCAGCAGCAACACCCCCTCCATCGGACTCCCTCACCCTTCTCCTTGCTTACTTTAAGTGAGTGTTCATGTCCTAATCTTGATCATTAACATGTACATTAGTTGTTTTATGTATACGTTCACCCAAATAGTGCATATTTCAAAAGAAAATATACCATTTGAAACAACTATATTGCTGGCAGAATTTTGTTACAAATTGGGAAGGTCATATCTTTGTCAAAACTAAACCAAATTGGACGTTTCTTGAGTCTAAGATTAAGTTTAAAGAGTCCTCTTTCCAACCCAATTGGTTTCACGATTTTTGGTGGAGTTTTGATACCCCAAAAGAGTGATAAAAGAAACCGGACCTAATATGAGTTTTATAACAGAATTCTAAGCTATAAAGGTCCAAATAACTTGATTTTTCTGTCAAACGTTAGCATTTTGTGTCCTCTTTAAAACCCATATGACTTCTTGTCTTGAAACTAACATTTGGATTCCCAAACAGCCGTATTTCCGAGGCCTATCCAGCAAAACCAAATCTGTTAATATGCTTACGTTATTATGAATATTTGAAACTCTTAAACCCATCCAAATATTGTAAGCCCTACATTTTTATAGACCCATGACATATAGTTATGCACGTCTAGAATCCCGTAATTTATTGAATTTATTTAGAATACAAAAATCATGTCTTGAGTGGACTTAAAAACCAAGTATTTTTCTAAATGACTAGTTTGATATCAAAAGCCTTATTTTCTATAGTATTTAATTCCAACCCTCAAACCTAATGATGATACGATAATATAATGACATACATATGTTAACATATAAAAGTATTTTGTGATCACAAACCGTCACCAACGATCGTCGTGTCAAAACACTTGGAAACTTAATAGGGATTCTTGACGAGCCTAGTTGGGTGAATTGAATGCATGATCAACATACGGTAGAATCATTACATAGACTTTATGGCATCTTAAATATTTAGGACACGAGTAGGTCGGAATACACTATTGGACTTTGCAACATACCGCATCACTACCTTGTTTGCACAGGTGAGTTACATATCCCCTATTTACATTTTTATACATTTTGGGGTGAAACGTAATCTGTGTTTACTTACATACAATTCAACTTGCGTTTACATGCGTAGAATATTGTGCTTTTGTGCTTGGTCACTTGTTATGCTATGAATACTTTTAGGATGGATTTTAAATTATGTGTAACCCACATAGTCTTGATTCCATGCCTATCACTTTTAGGGTAGCGGTATGCTATGCCTATCACGTTAAACCTTTGTGCTTATATACATAATTACATGCTTACAATTGGTATACACATAGTGAATTCTCCACATTATGCCATATCATACCATGTCAAACTATGAATTGTACAAACGTTTTTAACTAAACTTTTACTCTACTTAAACATATGTAAACTCACCAACTCTCGTAGTTGACACTTGTTTTGGATTACGTTTCAGGTGAAGGTATGTGATTGTGTGACTATGTGTTGAAGGTGTTACACATAAGGCTTTTGGACCTAGTAAAATAACTATGTGTAATATTCTAGAATAGGGTGTTGTAACTTGAATTGTAATTGAATATTTGATATTTAAATCTTATTAATAAATTATGCAACCTTAGTAGATCATGTGCTTATGAACAATCATTTCATTGTCCGCCTTGATGATTCCGCCATCGGTCGGGGTGTGACATGCACGAATGGATTTAATTCTAATAGTTCTAATACGAAGGCTTATTCATGTTTGTTAGTCTTTCTTCCCGTCTATAATTTACCTCCTTGGGTGGCTTTGAAACAAATGTATGTTTATTTCCCGCTAGTCATTCCTGGTAGAAATAGCCATGGACAGAACATAAACGTGTTTCTTCAGCCTTTAATAGATGAGTTGAAACAATTGTTTGAGTGTAACACCCCAATTCCTGTAGAAAAAAATATAAGCAGAGGGACGGAAATGGTCATTAAGTAAAACACTAGGGGTTAAAATATAATTATGTTAAAGTATCAGGGGTTAGGATGCAATTAAATTAAAGTCAAGGGGCTGAAAATGAAAAATTATGAAAGTTGGATGGTGGCAGACCGCCACCAGAAGGGTTAGCAGTATGTTACGTAGGGCGCAAGGGAGTAATGAGTGATTGCCACGTGTTAGCTGACTAATCGTTGGAATTTGACGCGTGGAAAACGGATAACGGACTGACACCGGGTCCCTAGCGGTCCGCCACAAATAAGTCTAGCAGTCCGCCACGTGGTCTCCAAGAAAAATAAGCCGCCTCACTTGGGTAGCGGACCGTCACCGCTTGTGTTAGCGGTCCGCTACGAGTTCGAAAGTCTCCTATAAATAGAAAGGCCGGGATTTCAGTTTTGTAACATCTCTACACACACAAACACCTTCAGTTTCACATAGTTGAGGTCTAAGGTAGATTCCCAAGCCCCGGTTCGCGTAAAGAAGTCCGGTTTCCAGCTTTCGGCTCAAAAACGCAGTAGATAGTTCGGAGGTAAGGTTCTGACTAGTTCCCAATGACTTAGTTATTTCCACTAAGCTAGGAACTTGTGATTAAGTAATGTTATAATGACTTAGGACCTTGATCCAAGTCGTTGTGCTATTTACATTAGCAACATAAAGGTTATTGGAAAGAAAATGATGTTAGAGGTGAATTCTCAGATGCCACTTTTAAATATTTTTAAATGTTTTGGCATGATGCATGTTGGGTCTATATATGTGTTGCTGACGTGTCAAATAAATAAAAGTGCTGGTGTTACCGAATAAAAGTGTATTCCTGTTTTGTGGCCGTGAACTAGAAGTTCACAGGTTGGGTCTTGGGCCAGGCTTTGTGAGACGAGAACTTAGTCTTATGGGCTTTATAATGTTTTATCTAGTATAAATACATATTTTCGTGACCTAAGTTAAGTAAGCGGTCAAAGTAGTTAACGGTTTTGATAATTTTTCTCTGTAATCACTCTTCTTCAATAATACAATTGTGTTTCTTTGAATCCTCTTCTTGAATCACCACACGTATAAACTCCGCCTATAACGTGTGAGACTTTGATATCGTTCGTATTTTGTTCATGTGTTTGAAGATCCATCGAGTTATTGGGACTTATAATTGGTATCAGAGCCATTGAAGTCATTCAAGGCTCGGTTTTGATATCAAAGAATCAATATTTGAGATATTTTATACGTTTTCAGTTAAATTTTGTTCTTTAGTCAGATTTAATTGTGCTAGTTTGCTGCTAAGTTGGGTGGAATAGTGTTGAAATCGTCAAGAAGAAGCTTGAAGATCATCTCAATGTTCTTCGTGTTCATCGGGAATTAGTTTGGTTTCAAATTTTGAAATCCCAAGATTTTTCGGATTAAATTTAGAAAGAAAATCAATCTTCACGGATAGGTTCCCGGCTAGGGTTTACGAGGCTGTGTTTACGGGTTGAAAAGTTCACTAGATATCTATAGTTCACAAGTCCTTCTAAGTTCACGGGTACTATATACTTCACGAGAGTCTTACTAGTTCACGGTAATCTCAAAGTTCACGGGATTTAAAAAAAAAAAATCCTTGGCCAAAATTTTGAAAGGACGTTTATATCTCTATTTGGATTTGTTTTACAAAAGATGAAAACATTGGATTTTCAGTGAACATTTTGGCATGAAAATTTCTCTTATCAAGCTAAGTTCACAAATCATGATAGAATGTTTTCTATATTTGGAGAAATAGGAACAAGTTCATCATCTTCAACTTCAATTCCACCAAAGGTAACATCTGAACTCTGTTCTCAATTGTGTATTGATAAGGTGGAGAGGTATAGAAACGAAAATTCTGATTTGATTCTTGAAATTGAAAATCTTAAGTATAAAAAATGTAAGTTTTCTAAAACCGAGAAAGCATACAAAGAAGTAATAGAAGCCCATAAGAAAGACATTTCCTTGCTTAAATCTCAACTAAGTGAAAAATGTTGTGTGTTTACTGATGCTATGTAAGATATTAAAAGGTTAAATGTTGAATTAGAACAAGCCAAATCAAATTTTGTTGAAGTAAAGTTTAAAGTAGAATTTTTTGGTTAATCTAGTAAAGTAGTTGATATGATGGAAAAACAAATTCATAAACCTAGAAATATGTCTAAAGGGATTGGGTATAATAATATGCCTCCTCCGTTTAACGGTAATTTCACCACTGCTCCGTCATCTGTTGAGGAACAAGTAGCATGTGAAAAGGTATTCTCCACTGTCAATTCGTTAGACACTCATGAATCTAAATCATCATCCTTAGCGTCTAAGATTAAATGTGTGAAAAATTCTAATGCTTCTACTTCATGTGCAAACAAAGTAGAGATTGAGAAATTGGATTGTGAGAATGATGAGCATGAAGAGGCTTGTTTTTGCAAGAATAAAACTAATTCTTGTTGTAAAAATAAAAATGATACTTTTAAAGGCACTGTTTCTAAGAGCAACAAACCCTATGTGCGGGTTTGGAAAAGTGTTTCTTCAAATAAAACTGAAAAATGTTTCTAAGAGCATATAATGATGGCCAAACTTGATTTGTTAAACCTGTACACGCGAACAGGTTGAAAAACATTAACCAAACTCGCCCTTGAGGTATTTTCGAGCAAACAGGTTGAAAAACATAATTTTAAGTATTCCAACAGGAACTTGTACGGGCTGAAGGAGAAAAGCAAACAGGTTGAAAAACCCAAGGTTATTGTTCAAACCTCAAGTGCTTCACCTAAGCACTTCACCAAGGCTGAGTTTTATACAAAGTATGATCATCATCATAAGAGGTTTGAACAAGACCATGCTCAGAAAAACAGGAAGTTTACAAGTTCTTCAAATAGAAGATCTGAACATCATTCTAGGAATGATCAATCTTATCACTCAAAATCATCATCATCTTCTTCTTCGTGGTCAAACGGATCGGGATATGCTACTTATGCTAGGAAGCAAACATGCTACACATGTTGCAAAGCTTGTCACATTGCAAGAAATTGCATACATCGTCCTTATGAGCCCTATTACATAAAAAAAAACCTAAGGCAATGAAGAATAAGCATCCCAAAGTTAAGCCTTCTGATGGTGACTGGAATGTTGCAAAGAGAAACAGACATGCTTATTTTGAAAGACAAAGGGTGAAACAAAATAAGCAAACGGGGAAACCTAAAGTCTCAGTTTCAAAAGAAACAAAACCGTCTGTTCAATCAAAGCCTATCTGGAAGGCAAAGGAGGATATTGTGGCAACACCAGTACTTGACTATAACAGTGACAGTGCTTGTAGGAAGTGTCTTACATTGATGCTTCAGGAATGCCCAACTCAACAATGGCTTGTACCTATGTCTAACTAATCTTCTCTTTCGTGCAAGGACAGCCAAGGAGGAATGTCAACAACCAGGCTGGTATGTTGATGAGGGTTGTTCCAGGCACATAACGGGTGACATCTCTCTGCTGCATAACGTTAATACTTTTAATGGAGGGTATGTTTCCTTTATAGGAAAAGGGGAGGTAAAATCAGCAATAAAGGTAAAATTAACTTTGGTAAATTATGCTTTGAAAATAATGAGTTTTAAAATTTGAGAATGGTTAAAAGATTTTTCTTAACTTTGGTATATATTTTTTTCTTAGTTTTTAATTTTGTACATTTTTTATTTTTAATGCACAAATTTAGGGGGAGAAATAAAAAAAATATACAAAAATATTTTGTCGTTTGTTTGAGTCTGCCTGTAGTTCTGTTTATTTGAGTCTGCTTTTAAAACAAGAAAAATTCAAAAAGATTTTGCTTTTTATTTGCTTTCGTTTATTAAACCAAAAAAAATCCAAAAAGATTTTGTAGTCTGTTTGAGTCTGCTTACGGTTCAAATCAAAGAAAAATACAAAAAGATTATGCTTTTGTTTGAGGCGGTCGTTTGCAAATAAATGGGAAGTGATATGATTGTTCGTCTCTTAAGGTTTAGATCAACACATGTAAGGCACTAATTTGAAATGACTAGGATCTTTGTTGGATATGTTGATAGGCTCTGCATGTGATACACTTGAACAAAATAATCTTATTGCCTTAGTGGGGAACATCTCATAGATTATTATAGTAAGTATTTCTTGTTGATAATTGAAAACTTAAACATAAAGGTTGATGAACTGTGGATAAATCATGCTTTATCGGGATTGCACAAACCGAGACCATTCACAAAGGGGTTGCGAGTTAACTTGTTACAAGTATATGTTTGTAGTATATAAATAAAAGACATGCGTTGTCATGCAAAAAGTGAAAAGACACTCAATAAAAGTGCAAGGCTAATCTGCAAAGCAGAGTTTAAGAGCAAAAAGACACGCAATGTCGTGCTATAGGAAAAATTCAAAAGATATGTCTAAAGGCGTACATAAATGTGTATATATATATATATATATATATATATATATATATATATATATATATATATATATATTTTCTTTTGGGCCATGGTGACTGATATAAAAGGTTTTTGACAAATTCAGGATACATAAGTCCGTTGTGCTGTATTCTTGGGAAAAATTTAGATATTCCTAAAATCAGTTCATAAACCGAGGCTAGTTATGCTCAATTAGTTATTAATTAGGTTTTCAAAAGACTATGAGGAAGGGAAGGTTTACCTGATAAGTTGTGGGGTCGATTAAAGTTCATCAAGAATTCACATAAATTTACAATCAACTAATTATAGGTTTCTAAGATATGAGTGTGGGACGCATTAAGTCATAAATAATTCTACCAAAACATGATAACTTAAATTATTGTGAAAGACTTAGGTTTGGCACTAAAGCATGAGTTTAGAAGGATCTGAATATTGGCAATCTACTTGACATGTCTGAGTAAATACATGTTGAAAAATGCTCTTTGGTCTACCTATAGAACGATATGATCCCATTGCAAACTTCCTAAAGACTCCTTGTTGATAATTTGTCTTATTAGATCTATGTTAATATTATTTTTGTTTCGGTTTTAATTTAATTTTTTTTTGTTTTTCTATTTTTACTTTTATTTTATATTTACAAAAATTAACCATTCTTGGATTTAAAAAATTATCATCAAAATAATTGAAATTTCAAAAGTTTGATAGTACGTAGATGTACTAGGTATTCGTGTGAATACTGGATCCCTGTTGCATATAAATGTATGCTTACAAAATTTCTGAGAATTTGCAGGATTTGTTTCAAATCAAGAACCAGGGGTTGAAGAAGAATGAAATGGTGTCAATTGCTGACAAGCTTGAAGTACCACCACAACAGAATGTACTCAAGTCAGAAGAACCTAATGTGATTTTATATTCTGACAATGAAAGTGCACATGAACCTGCTTGAAGGAGAAAGATTGAAAAAGGAAAGGAGATGCCGAGAATCCTCCTCTCACATCCTCTTTTAGCTAGATGATCAAGCAAATGCTGATTCTGATCCGAATATGGATCTAACTCTAAGAGAATAAAGAGAGATCCAAGTTTGAGAGTTCAGAAAAGTTGAACCTTATCAACACCAATATCGACAAGACAGGAACAAACACAGATTTTAATGAAAATGTTGTATGCTAGAAGTGGTGATCATAGTGATACATTCGAATTATGAAGATCATTTGATAGCATCAGCCTAGGGGGAGATTGTTGAGTGTATATATGTGAGGTTGGCGTATCAAATAAATATAAGTGTTGGTGTTACCGAATAGAAGTGTATTCGGGTTTTGTGGTCGTGAACTAGAAGTTCACGGGTTTGGTCTTGGGACAGGCTATGTGAGCCGAGAACTTAGTGTTATGGGCTTTATAATGTTTTATCTTGTATAAATACATATTTTCTTGACCTAAGTTAAGTAAGCGATCAAAGTAGTTAGCGGTTTTGATAATTTTTTCTGTAATCACTCTTGTTCAATAATACAATTGTGTTTCTTTGAATCCTCTTCTTGAATCACCACACGTATAGATTCCCCTATAACGTGTGAGACTTTGATATCGTTCGTATTTTGTTCGTGTGTTTGAAGATCCATTGAGATATTGGGACTTACAATGCACATGTTATGAAATGTTTTACATAGATACTCTATGCCCCATGATTTAAATACTTTGGGCTAGTATCCATATGTTGCAAGTGGAAATGGTTATAAACATTGTCTAAACCTTAAAACCAAGTAACGGAGTATTCATGAAATATCAAATGGTGGTGGGTACACCACTGGTACACCCTATATATGAACTTCTTTGATATACCATTGAGAAACCTTCACGAGGATTTAAGATAAGGACTGGTTTTGAAAGGAAACTTGCCTTTTGGCATGATTTCACGTTGTAAAGGGTATGGAAAGAAAATGGTTTTGACATTTAAATGTTTTAAGACTTGTCTTGGTTTACCAAGATAAGTGATATGAAAGATGTCATTGGCAGTGATTGCATTGACATAGAAAGAATGTTTTGACTGTGATGGTCTGTAAAGGAATGTTTTGTCATGTATGGCCAAATCCCACATAATATCTTGCAACTTATGGGCAGTGATTTCTATATCTCCGAAAGGAGACGAATTGAATGTGGTCCGTTACATTCCTTTGTGGTATGTAACGGGGGACCCTTTATAAAGGTAATGGTAAGTGGTGACGACCACTTGGGAGGTTCACGAACCTCAATAAGATGTTAGTTATGCAAGAATAAATGTTATGTTTGGGCAAGGCTTATGTGCAAAGTAAAGGAAATGTTTTGAAACGTGTCATATACAAACCCTTTGTACAGATCAAAGATACTTTGATGAAAACTTAGAACTCACTAGCGTAAGTTGACCCGTGCTTAAGCATGTGTGTCAAGTAAGGATGTAGCCTCAAGAAGTAAATGCAGGGGGCTAAACTAGAGGCATTATGGACGGGCTATCTGGAATCACTATGAAGACTGGCATTAGTTTAATATTGTACATTCTTTAGAATGCATTAAGACAAATTTTATGAAATAAATAAAGTGTTTAAAGTCTTCCGCTGTATATGATCTCTGATTACTATATGTTCATGAGTACATCCGACAAGTGACCGGCATCTCGGGTGATCCAGGATGTGGGTGTCACATTGAGTGTGGCACTCTTACTTAGGATGCTTACCATAAGAATAATTTCCTGATGAATAATTATTACTATGGACCATCGGCGACTTCCTTGCCTATGAAATGTTGTATTGTTGGAGCACATGATTGCGTGTCAAAGGCTAATAAAAAATATAATCAAAGGCTGATGCTTTGCTACTTTGGACTGTAGTATGGAAAGTAAGGTTGTCGAACCCACAAGGAATTCGTGGAGAATGCTATCAAACCCTTACTTAATAAAAACGTTGAAACTACTGAACTTTGAATGCTGATTTGGAAAACAATTGCTAAAGCAACAAACTTTAATTTACTGAAAGTGATTAAGAGAAAAGGGACCGCTCCCGGGTTCAGATTACATACGTTAATGATAAACCTAGTACATACTTGTTGAACTCCACATAAAAATGGATTGCAAAACACCAATTATTGATAAATAGGTAAAAGCCAGAATATTTGACTATGCTGATTAACGATTAGAAAATTGAATAATCGACACCTGTTGAATAACTAGCTATTTAACTACCATTTTTAGAGCATAAGACTTAATGAATTCAATGGTTCACGATTAGAAAACCGAGTAACTGATGAAGACACAAAATCCCAAGAACCAAATCGTTTAATCAATAAAGGAAAACAAAAGACTGCGATTAACCATACGATTGAATCACAAACTAATCCAACAAAGTATAAACCCAGAAAAATCACAAAACACAAGTAATCCTACACCCGGGAACAACCACAAGTGACTTAGCTACGCATAAACGACATTGTACTTTTAAAACTTAATCCAGAGTTACAAAACATCAATGAATGAATTATAAAGCTTCAAGCACCCTCAAGATCGCCCAAAAGTCATCCAAGAAGCTCCAGGGAATGAATGATGACGTCCTTTAGGGTTTAGGCTTGAATATAAACAAAAATATCTAAAATCCCTAAAAAATCTCCTTTTGGCATAGGCAACGCTGACTTGGCGTAGGTTACGCCCAAAACCAAACTCCTACGCCGACTCCCCTTTTCAACGCCGACTCAAACGCTAAAAATCATTCAAGCGTAAGCTACACCGACACTGGCGTAGGCTACGCAAAACCTTATTTTCATACTCAACTTGTCGAAACACCCCAAATCCATATATTATGGCTCTCGTAAGTAATTTTCTAGCCCGGGATATGCTTATGTCAAGTTTTACATTATAGAACTTCCTACTCAGCCTTCATCTATGAATAGTTTCAAGTCCATTCCTTCTACTTCCTCCCAAATGATTCCAACACACGGACTTAGCATCCAAACACCTAAAAATCATAAACACATGAAAAGTAAACGCGTTCCATACGGTAATTCAACTAAGAATATGAAATTAAGCACAATAACTCTCATACAATCACACACTCATCATCACACACGGAAAGTTAGCATGCCCACATCGTATGGGTGATGTGAGGTCATTTCAGTTACAACATGGGGGGAAGTCTTGTTGGTTTGATTGTCACCGTAGATTTTTGCCTACACGACACCAATTTTGTAAAGACAAGAAAAACTTTCTGAGTGGATATGTCTCGAGAGAAGCTCCACCTCCTTTCTTAAGCGGACAAGAAATTTGGGTGTAGATATGTGATTGTCTAATAGTTTATGAAGGAACTCCATAGCACGCAAAAGAAAAAAAAGTTGTCGGGGTTTGGTGAAACTTATAATTGGGTAAAAGAATTATTTTCTGGGAGCTCCCGTACCGGAAGACGTTGCTAATCCGTCATAACCTAGATGTGATGCACATTGAGAAAAAAGTATTTGATAATATTTTTAACACCGTAATTGACACATATTAAACAAAATATAACGTCATAGCAAGAAAAGATAATGAAATGTATTGCTTATAACCTAATTTACACTTAAGAATGGAACCCGACTAATAAAATCAGAGGCATCATATACGTTGACTAAACAATAGCTGAAATCCGTTTTTCAATGGTTGAAGATACTGAAATTTACTGAAAAATATGCTTCGAATATCGTTGGGGGGGGGGGGGGGGGGCGTAGACCCTATCGATTGTACCTTTTAGGGTTTTAAGAGTCATTATTGTTATGTGTTTATGCAACATTTACTACCAATTGGGTTACATGGAATGGTTCTGCCTTTGATGGGTAGCCATCACCGAGCAGTGCACTTTTTTTCGTGTGATACGTTCAAAACTTGTGCAAAAAGAAGACTTGGAAAAATAGTAAAGTAGTTTTATTGTAATTATTTTGAAAGTTGGAACAAGTCTTTCCTCCTAGTTTCTTTGACTCAATGGAACATCTTGTGGTACATTTGACGCATCAAGCCATTCTTGGTGGTCCTGTCCAATATCGATGGATGTATGAAAGGATGCTTAGGTCATTACAAAGAACTATTATAAATAAGGAAAGTGTTTAGGGGTATATAGTTGAGGCATATCTAGTAAATGAGTTTTACAACTATTGCGCCCTATACTTTAAACCACAAATAGAAATAAGACATAATTGTGTGCCCAAAAATTTTGCTCCCGACATTCCTTCTAGTTCGTGTAACACCCACAAAACCCGACACATTTACTTGGGCCAAAGGAAAGAAAAGAATGAAAGAGGTTATTTGGATTCGTGTTCTTGGGGCGACACTCTCTAAATGGATTCGTGTTCTTGGGGCTCATGAGGGTTCAATAAACCCTAAGTAATACGACTTCAACGTCCATTTACCACCCAACACACAAAATCATTTAAAGAGAGAAAGGAGAGAATCTAGAGAGAGAGAACGCTCAAGAAAACTCTACCATTTTGCTCACAATCTGTTCTAATCTTCATCAATGTGGATTGTAAGCAAGAAAACATGAAGAATCATCATATTTGAGGTATGGATTGAACCTGAATCTCTGTTTTTGTTTAAAATGGGTTTTTGGGGTAAAAGTAGGGTTTTCATCTCAAATGTAATATTTTTACGTGTAAAATGATAAACACAACCCAAATCTAACTTAATGGATGCTTGATAAGAGAATTGAACGTAAAAAGTTACGATTTTGGATAAAAAAAAATGAGGCTGTTTGGATTCGTGTTCTTGGGGCGACACTCACCTTCATCCGGCGACACTAATCCGGAATGAAAAATGGGAACCTCGAGACGTGTAATTCCTTGGTGACACTAAGGAGTGTCGCCACCACTATTTGGCGACACTATATGAACGACACTAACGAACGACACTAAGTCCAGAAGGAAAGTTCTGGTGACAATGACAGTAAGTCTGGAAACACTACCAAGTGACACTGATCACATGTCTGGCGACACTTCCAGTCGACACTTATCACATGTCAGGCGACACTGATCTTGTCTGGCGACATTAGTTAATTGATAGATTTCACTTGTTGGTTTCCTACAGATCACTTAGCAGTCCGTCTAGCTCGGCCAGTTAAGGAACCGTATAGTAAGAATAGAACTGGTGAGTTTCTATTGCCCATTTTCTTAAAGTTTTGGGCTGATGTGCATGCTTAATGGATGAACGAAAGAATGAATAAGATATGTTTTGAAAACCTATGTCTTTATGAATTATGAATGAAAAGAAAGAACGGTACTTGTACCAAATGAATGTGACAATTATGCGTTATTGACTTAGGTGATAATATATGTATTTGTTTGCAATTGTGTTAATGCCATTTATTATGTGGTAGCAGGTAAATGTGTGTGAATGATTTTACCCCCGGGGTAAAAGAAAGAAAGAGAAGTCTTGTACAAGCAACTGAGGAGTCTTGTCTTTGTGACGAGCAACAGAGGAGTCTTATCTTCGGGCAAGAAACAAAGGAGTCTTATACATGAAAACAGAGGAGTCTTGCATTCGTGAAAGCACAATGGACCATGACGGTAATGACGTAATGATATCATCCTAGTCCTCGTTCACTTGGTGATAAGAAAGAGAAGGAATGAATGAATGAAAAGCTAGCCTGAATGTAAAACTAAATGTGAATGTTTTGAGAGAAAAGCTAGCCTGAACGTTTCAAATGTATGAGTTTTGAAATTGAATTGAATGAGGAATGGATTCCCACTTTGGGAATCAGAATGTTTCGAAAGAAAGTAAATGTTTGAATGAGAAACCTAATCTACTTTAAATACTTAAGTTGTTTTGAATGAAAGTAATAAAGTGTATATTTAACAAAGTAAAAATAGAAATCACTTAGTATATCTGACTTTTAGCATGCACCTCAGCTTAGATAAATAAAAGGAATAAATGGAGTCGCGAGGGCTACGAATGCATGGATCAACGGGCAAATTATGTGTGAAGACTGACATTCGTGATTTATGGGGAATGAACAATTAAATGTTTTAATTTGTATGGATTTTGTAATGTTAAAGACTTCCGCAACAATGTTATGAATGATTTAAGGTTTAAGAACTACGTATTAATGTTTTGTGCCAACTATGAGACTACACGGGTTCGGGGCGTTTCAAGTTGGCATCAGAGCCATAGTTCGAGAGATTAAGACATTTGCGATAATGTCTTAACATAAACTGAGAATGGGACAAAGAAAGGAATGTCAGAGCAGCCTGGTGTTGTGTCGTGTTTAGTGTATATATATATATATATATATATATATATATATAAATATATTTTCTTTATGAAACGGTTTCACGAGATCGGGTTTTAAATTTATAAAATGATAAACACTCAAATTTAAAACATACACACAATAGGCAAGTGTACATATCGTAGCGTAATATAGTTTAGATAAGAACCAAGTATCGAACCAATGGACACGATCGAGTTCCAATACTCAACGTTTGTTATCGTTTAGCCGGTTTAATTAGTGAGTGGGTTTTGTGTGCTTGTGAAGCAGGAAAGTAAATGACAGTAAAGTAAATAATAGGAAATGTATGTGTAATAGAAATGTAAATAGTAGAATAGTAAATAGCAGGAAAGTAAATAGCTTGGGAATAATCATGTTACGATGAGTATTGCTTTGGGCTTTGAATCCGCTTGGTATATGATAATGTTATGTTAACTAATCTGATGGTATGACTAATACAAATGTGTGAACGGTACACCACTAGAGCCTCATTCTCACAACATTTGGTTCACGGATTATGTTTTTTAGAATAAAATGGTAGGACTCCCAGCTAGGGACATCGTTACCCTCAACTCTTTGATCCTATCACCGAGTTGGTTTGAGACATCAAACTTAAACACTTTTTATTCTTATTAAAAGAGTGATTAGACTTTCTTCACCCGGAGGCGGTGCAACACTGGGACCACGTATAAAGACGTACTATTCCCAACGTGAGTTCACCGACTCTTGGTTTCATAACAAGTTCGTATAAAGACGTATGATCTTATCAATATTAACCAAGCTTTGGCTTATAAAAATTCACTTCTATAAAGACGTACAAGTTTCAAGAGAAGTTTGATTAAAAAGGTTTTATGGTCTAACACTTTAAAATCAAGAACATTCACAAGCGTAAAGATTAAATTAGATAATAATAAACAGTCCATCTTGAAGATGGTTTTAAGAGCGAATAACTAAAGAACATAAACATACCATTAGACTAATAAGTTAAACATTAACATACATCAAACTTCATATTCACCCAAGCAATATAAAGGATTTAGCCACGAATGGCCATACGAACTAGCATAATGCTGAGTTTCGTAGGCTCCCCTACTACAAACAAAGCGGAAGAGCCTCTCTGCTCTCTACTACTACTCTAAGACTACTAAAACAGACTAATATGAGTGTATTATATCTATCTTAAGGTGTGGTAAGGTGTGTGGAATGAAGAACCTAAGCCATCTATTTATAGGCCTCAAAATGAGCAATGCACAGCTGTGCATTGGTTTGCACGGGCGTGCAAACGCCTTGGGAATCAAAGGGTACAAATGGCAGTGTACTAGGGTCCATGGGGACTAAGGTAGGGCAGTGCATGCCCATGCATTGGGATGCACGACCGTGCATCCCTCCCCAGCTCCCTGTTTTGTCTTTTTGCTACTTGTTGACTCGTGTTGACCAATTTTGATTTCTTGGGGGGTTAAAGATCGGGTGTGCTTCTTTCCAAAAGCTTGATTTCTTGATGTTTTTAGTCTTTTTTTGCTTTGTTTCTTTTGGAACACTGTTTAACATTCAATTATGAAATATAAACGTTTTAAGTATAAATTGCAAGGCTTTTGTCCGATTAGTACCATAATATACGGATTACTATGAATGCAAAACATGTATAATTTAGGGCATATCATAACACCCCATACTTAAACTTTGCTTGTCCACAAGCAAACTAATGCATGATCAGACTCATAAATAAAATTTTAAGAAAAGAAAGGAAGCTCCAAATAAGTGGACACTTCGGATAACTCATGAGTCGCTTATTATATTTTTGTGCTTTTGTATCCTTAGGATGATGGAATCCATGACAAGCCTACTAGAGCTTCAATTATGCATACTCTTTCACTCCTCACATTGTTCACTCAACTCTAGGGTTATATATATGGATAATGTAACTCAAGAAGAACACTCAAGTTCGAATCGAATTACGCAATGGTCATAAGCTTGTATGCAAATCAAGTCTCCACCAACTAACTAAGTAATAAGCATGAATCAAGAGGACTTAAAAGTGTTGTAATGTGGCTAAAAAGAAAATAAAGGGTGAAAATAAAAAAACTTTTTAGGCTTTTAGAGTTTTAAAGGGGTTTTAAAGGCTGCAGCTAATGTAAGAGACACGGCTAAGGCTTCTTGACTTAAGAATGGAAAATACTAGTGGGTCTCTCTAAAATACTCAGATAATGAGGGTATAACTAATCTAAGGGATCGTTTATGGTCAGATTGCTAAGACCGATACTTCTTATCATGTTCAACTCTTCCCTCATTGCGTAATACACATTATTGCCTTTTCGTATGGCTCTTTCGGCTTGTAACCTAATAGCACCTACTTTGATCAGATGCATATACTCATGTTAGGAGTAAGTTTGATTTTTGCTGCACTTTCCATCGTGGCTCCAGTTGCCACATTTTACAGTTTTGTCATATCTTTTTGCTCTTTTCTTGGCGGTGCTTTTTGACAAGCCGCAAAATGGTGGTTATTGTTCTTGCTTGTAACACCGTTTTCTTATATCGAATGTTGCTTCAATCACTTTTCTCGGAGTTTGGGCGGTAATCCAGGCTTTGCGAAATGAATACAAGAAAGCAAATGAAAATCAAAAGAATGCATCTCCAGCTCTTTAATGTCTAACCGTTAAAAGACCAACTTCTCTTCCTTTTTTTAAAGAGAACTTAAACATTAAGACTTATTTTTCAATAAATTATTTTCCTCAATTTTCTTGAAATATTTTTCAATATATTCCTTGTAGATCGTTTGGCTATTTCTTCCTAATACATCCACTATCTTTTGTATACTTCAATTCCTTAAGTAGTAAAATTCTTTCTGAATTGTCTTAACGGTTGCATACTTGAAAAATCAACATAAGATAAACTAATGATTCTCCATCTTGAAAACAGTTGGCGAATAACCGGTGTTTACGAAAAGCTGGTTTGGGTATAAATGGGTAATGGGTAGTAGAAAAGAAAAAGACTAAGGATTAGAGGGCTATCTAGGCGGATATTTTTAATGTTTGGGCTAATAAACGATAATTTAAAGATATTAAGAAGGTAATAGAATACTAGGTGCCTCAATCATTTTCATACTATTACTAGCTCATGGTGTTGGTATGCATAAGTCATACAAGTTCTAATTATGCATAAAATTCGTCCGAAAAACACTCATTATAACAAACGAAGGAGCATGTGAAAAATGTGATAGTAATGCTCGTGAAAGGATCAGATTATTCTCACATGGAAACGAATGAGATAGGGATTAGTGATTCATTGTGCATAATATTCATTTCTTTCTACTTGTCATGCTTCCATTTATTCCTTTTAGTTTATTTAAGCGCGAACTCAAAGAGGTTTAATTTCTTTTTAAGGTTTTCAAAATTTTTCAAATTTTTAGGGTTTTTAAGAAAATAAGTGTTGGTGAAATTAAGGTTTTAGTCAAATGGGTAGAAAATCACGAGTTTAGTTTTACTGCTTTGAGGAAACAAGTTTGTCCTGAATCTCAATTCCCCACCCCACACTTGAAACTGTACATTGCCCTCAATGTACAAATACATGTACTGAAGTGCTATGCAAAAATTTAAATGCTTGAAGTTTTAAGGGAAAAGAAACTGGTACTCCTCCGGTCAATTTGGTGTATAACCTATGGCCCATGCTTGTGACTGTTTTCAATGTTACGCCAGAAACTTCATCGAATCTCTAAGAAACTTGATGTGGTTTATTGGCGCCCAAGCTTGTAGTGGTGGAGCTAAACTCCTCAAAGAAGTAGAGAGACTACTTGGTGATGTTATGCTACTTGACACACAAAAAACATAAAAACATAAATGGAAAATAAAAGGTAGTAGTTAAGCTTCTAAGGTCCTAGTATCGAGAAGGCATACCTGGAGGCTGAAGTACGAGAAAGTTAAACTTGGAAAACCAAACTTGAGGTCCATGTGTTCTACCGTGTGCACCAACTTCTCAATTTATTCATGATCATCGGGTTACCTCCCGGAAGCGCCAAGTTTATTTAAGGGTCGTTGGCCGGAACCGTACATTTTTCATCAGTTGCTTTCATCTAGCGAAACTTCCTCCACTGTCTGATCAATTGGTCCCTCGAAATAGCGTTTCACTAGATGATCATTAACCCTGAAGGTTTTTTCGTTTATTTGTTCAAGTTCTGGTGTTCCATAATGTAATATTATCCTTATTATGTATGGTCCTGTCCATTTAGATCGTAATTTTCCTGGAAACAGTTGTAGCCTTGAGTTGTACAGTAAGACTTTCTCCCCCTTTTTGAATTCCCCCTTCCTTAGCTTCTTATTATGAATCTTTTATTCTATCTTTGTAGATTGTTGAGTTCATATATATTTGATTTTGGAGTTCTTCTATGTCATGAACCTGCAGGAGACAATGCTCTCCAGCACTAGATATGTCAAGGTTAACAACCTTGAGTGCCAAGTATGCTTTGTGTTCGATTTCTATTGGGAGATGGTATGCTTTCCCATATACCATGTGGTAAGGAGTGGTTCCAATGGGTGTTTCGTAGGCTGTGCGTAGAGCCCATAATGCATTTTCTAACTTATTAGACTAGTCATTTCGATTAGGATTTACTACTTTTTCCAGGATACGATTGATTTCTCTGTTCGTAACTTCTTCTTGCCTTTTTGCTTGGGGATGGTATGGCGTGGATAGCTTATGAGTGCAACCATATCGTTTAAGTGTTGTTTTTAACTGTGAATTAGAGAAGTGAGTTCCCCTATTGCTGATCAGAGCCTTTGGTGTACCAAATCAGGTGAATAATCCTTTTAGAAATTGGATAACGACTCTTGCATCATTTGTAGGTAAAGCCTGCTTCTCGACCCATTTTGATATGTAATCAACATCTACAAGGATATATTGGTTGCCGCGAGATGGGGGAAATGGCCCAACAAAGTCAATTCCCCATACGTCGAATATCTTACAGACTTGTATGCTTGTTTGGGGCATTTCATCTCATTTCGAGATGTTTCCTGTTCGTTGACACGAATCACATGTGTTGATGAGCTTATGTGCATCTTTGAAGACTGTTGGCCAGAAGAATCCCGCCTCAAAGACCTTTCTTGTAGTGTAATTAGCTCCATGGTGTCCTTCTGTAGGTCCTTCGTGACATTGTCGCAATATCTCACGAGCTTCTTTTCTGTGCACACATCGTCTTACTATCTGGTTTGTACAGACACAAAATAGATATGGATCTTCCCAGAAGTAGTGTTTGATATCTGCAAAGAATTTCTTTATTTCTTGAAACGTCGTTCCTTTTACTAGCACTCCACTTGCTAGAAAGTTTACAATGTCCACAAACTATGGGTATTCATCTGTGTCTTGTATGTGTAGTATGTACTCATGGGGGAAGCTATCATTTATGGCAAGTTCTTGTGTCCCCTCGGTACTTTCAAAACAAGATAGATGGTCTGCTATGAAATTCTCTGCTTCTTTCTTATCTTTTATTTCATTGTCAAACTCTTGCAACAAGAGAATCCACCTGATTAACCTGGGCTTAGCATCTTGTTTGTTGAAAAGGTGTCTTAGGGCAGCATGGTCAGGGTAGACAATAGTTTTTGATAGAACTAGGTAAGAACGGAATTTGTCAAAGGCGAAAACTACAGCAAGCAATTCTTTCTCGGTGGTGATATAATTTTATTGAGCATCATTTAGGGTCTTGCTTGCATAATAGATCGGATGAAAATGATTTTCCTTTCGTTGCCCTAGTACTGCTCCAACTGCGTAGTCACTTGCATCACATATAAGTTCGAATGGTTTTGTCTAGTTAGGTGCAACCATGATGGGTGCATCAATAAGTTTTCTTTTTAAGAAATCAAACACCTTTAAACAATCATCAGAAAATAGAAAAGGCAATCCTTTTCCAATAATTGCGTCAAAGGCCTTGCGATTGATGAGAAGTCTTTTATGAATCTCCTATAGAATCCTGCATGACCAAGAAAACTTCTAATTCCTTTAACTGAATTTGGCGAGGGGAGCATAGATATGGTTTCCACTCTGGCCTTATCAACTTCAATGCCGTTTTTTGAAATTTTGTGCCCTAGTACTATTCCTTCTTGAACGAAAAAATGACATTTCTCCTAATGTAGTGCTAGATTTGATTCTTCGCATCATGCTAGCATTTTTTCTAAGTTTTGTAGGCAATGATCAAAAGAGCTTCTAAAGACAGAGAAGTCATCCATGAAAACTTCCATGGAGTCCTCAATCATATCATGGAATATGGTGATCATACATCTTTGAAATGTAGCAGGTGCATTGCAGAGCTCAAATGGAGTACATCTAAAAGCAAAAGTGCCATATAGGCAAGTAAATGTAGCCTTCTCTTGGTCTTCAGGAGTGATAGGGAACTGGAAATATCCCAAGAATCCATCTAGAAAACAATAGAACATGTTTCCTGATAGTCGTTCCAACTTTTGATCTATGAATGGCAGTGGAAAATGATCTTTTTGGGTGGATTCATTTAACTTACGATAATCAATGCACACCCGCCATCCGGTAACTGTGCAAGTCGGTATTAATTCATTTTTCTTGTTTGTGATTACGTCATGCCTCCTTTCTTTGGTACAACCTGGACGGGGCTGACCCATGCAGAATCTGAAATAGGGTAGATTACTCATGCGCCCAGTAATTTGATTACTTCATTCTTCACAACTTATTGCATCTTAGGGTTCAACCTTCTTCGGTGTTGCACGCTTGTTTTGTAGTTATCTTCCATGAGTGTCTTATGAGTGCAGAATGAGGGGCTAATCCCTTGAAAATCCATCAACTTCCATGCCATAGCCTTCTTGTGACTTTTGAGTACTACCGGTAGTTTATCTTTTTCTTCATCTTTTAACTTGGCAGGGATGATGACTGGTAGCTTAGATTCTTCATATAGGAAAGAGAAAGTTAGATCAGGTGGCAGCTCCTTCAGCTCTAGCGTAGGTGGTTCCTCTATGGAATGTTTTGTTTTCTCGTCTTCAGCCTGATCTTCTAATTCCTCAACGTGCCTTGACTCATTGTCATGATTCGTGTGTTTTATCATGAATTCCTTGCAGACTAGATATTCTTTTTGGTCATCAGCGAGCCACTCTTCTTCTTCATTTCCCAAGACATCATGTATGTAGTATCCAAAAAAGTAATCCAATCATCGAAAAGAAAGGTAAGGTCGTCATGACTGCTGGGATGTTGCATGGCCCTCTTTAAATCGAACGTGATTCGCTCCTGATGAATACTTAGTGCTAACCTTCCGCCCCAAACATTTATGAGGGAGAGGCCAGTATTGAGAAATGGTCCTCCTAATATGAGAGGGGTACTTGTTCCTCCTTTTACATCAACCACCACAAAATCTACGAGGAAAACAAACTCGTTAATCTTTATCAGCACATCTTCAGCAATTCCCCTAGGGTAACGAATGGTTCTGTTGGTTAGACATAGCTCTAGTTTGGTAGGTTAAAGTTTCTTAAGGTCAATCTTGTCAAAGATGGCACGAGGTAGAATGTTAACACTGATATTCATTTCCTTGGACTATCTTGCTTATAAGACATGAGATTATGAATTTGTCGGGCGACTCTCTCCCTTTCAGGATAGCAGAGAATTCCTCGTTTAGAGAAATTTGAGGTTGTTCTTCCATCTTTTCCTTGTTGGTCAGCATATTTTTCAGAAACTTGGAATGAGCTGGCATTTTGTAGAGAAACAGCTCGTAAGGCAGATTCAATTGAATTTGATGAAGCAAAGACTGAAATGTTTTGTATTGTCTTTCCAACCTTGGTGGCTCAAAGATTTCTTCAATGTCTCTTTCTGGTATCTTAGAAATAGTCACATTGTCTTTGCTGGTATTATCGGTGCTTTCTAGGGGTATCATAGTTACTACCTCGATGTTCTGTTCCCTTAATGCTTGATGTTCCTCGATGTTTGGTGGATAATCCAAGATTTCTAAAGGATCTTCATGTGGCTCCATGGCATAAAGTTTAATAATTTGACTTTTTATTTCCTCTAAATTGCGTAACAGCTTGTCTGGTTTCCAAGGATCTGGATTGGAGAAGGAATAATCAGATTTGCATGACGGGGGAGGTTGTGGAAGTAAATTTTCAAAGGGCAAAGGATTATTGTATATGTCATGATCCATGGGCCGCTATACGGAAAGGTAACACTCTTCGGTGTAATGCGACCCTCCACATAAACTCACACCATGAATCGGTGTATTATCCCCCAGGTTCGAAAACTTATTCGTTGGTAAACTCATTACTGTATGGATCCATGCTGAAAATATAAGATGAGAAAAAGTTTTCCAAATGTTAAGTTTAAAAAGGCAAATCCGTTAACTCGAATTTTTCTTGAATTCACCGTGTCCCCGACAATGACACCAAAAACTTGATAGCGTGTTTTATGTATGTATAAAAATATATATAGAAATATAAATACATTCCCGGCAACAACGCCAAAAACTTGATGTGTCGTGTTTAGTATATATATAAATATATATTTTCTTTCTGAAACAGTTTCACGAGATCAGGTTTTATATTATAAAATAATAAATACTCAAACTTAAAACACACACAATAGGCAAGTGTGCCTATCACAGCGTAATATAGTTTAGGTAAGAACCAAGTATCAAACCAATGGACACGGTCGAGTTCTGATCTCGCCCAGACGGTCTATATAAAACTCTACTAAACCTAACCTAGACTCCTAAGTAATAATGGAGTACCTTCAACTAAACCTCACTGACATGCAAGTGTACCTATCGAGTGTAGCACAGCTTAACGGTAAACCGAATTATCGAACCCTAGAGACACTACTATAACTATACTAGACTCTGACTCGGACTAAAGATTGATGATTAGGGGGTTAAATTCACTAAAGATTAACTAAGAATGCAGAAAACTAAGTCAACTCAACTATTAAGATCAAGTAATAAGGTGAAATCGGAAGATGTGAAGAATACCACCTAGGTCGGAATCCTACTTGCAAAGCATAACTTCTACCGGTTTTAGAAACTATGATGGATCTGGGTTTCTAAGGAAATAACTCTAGACTACCTAGTGGATCCCTAATCACTCTCAGGGTGTCACCAACTAAGGAACCTAAAGATGTAATAAACTCACCAGATAGTGAATTACCTTTCAGTCTCTCCAACTATGATAAAGTACCCTAATAGACAGATCACCTTTCAGTCTCACTGTCCACCATACATTCGAAGAATGCACGGGGTAATCTTAGGATAAGAACTATGACATGAACTAGCAACAATCACTAGACACCTAATACCAACGTCCTCTCAGAACATTCATAAAAGAAGTAAAAGACAGAATCATGGTATCAAACATACAAATCAAAGATAAAAATCAAATCTTGCAATAGAAAACGCTATTACTAACGAACCCGGAAGCAAAGACTCAAGCTTTTCACTCCAATTAGCTTCCGCTCTCACAAAATCGCCAAAGAACTCTCTCTGGACGGCTAAAAATCAAACTCTCTTCATAATGGCATTGTAATTCTATTTAATTTGGAAATCTAGGGTTTTGCAGAAATTCGGTCTCCTGCACGCGAAAGAATCTGGCAAGCCCCTCGCGTACCGTGAAGGCTAAACTAGTCGCGCAGGTTTCTGAAGATCCTCGCGTACCGTGAGAATTCTCTATCTTTCTCTCGCGATACATGAAAGGCATAAATTTCAATACTTTCTCTTTTAATCTTCCGGCTTCATTCTCTTGCTCGGTTTCTTTCGATATTCACTTGTAATTTTCATGAGCACATGTAAATATACAATAGACTCAAATACAGACTTAAACGACTAAAAAAAAAGACAAACTAATTAAAAACGTACAAAACAATAGGCATAAAGATGTGTGCTTTGCACTACATCAAGTTCCAATACTCAACGTTTGTTATCGTTAAGCCGGTTTAATTAGTGAGTGGGTTTTGTCTGCTTGTGAAGCACGAAAGTAAATAAAAGAAAATTAAATGACGGTAAAGTAAATAACATAAAATGTAAAATGTGTGTGAAGTGTGTAACAGAAATGTAAATAGCATGAAAGTAAGTAGCTCGGTAATAATTAGGTTAGGACGAGTATTGCTTTGGGCTTTGAATCCGCTTGGTATATGATAATGTTATGTTAACTAATCCGATGGTATGACTAATACAAATGTGTGAATGATACAACGCGAGAGCCTCATTCTCACAACATTTAGTTCACGAATTATGTTCTTTAGAATAAAATGGTAGGACTCTCAGCTTGGGACATCGTTACCCTCAACTCTTTGATCTATCGCCGAGATGGTTTGAGACATCAAACTTAAACACTTTTTATTGTTATTAAAAGAGTGATTAGACTTTGTTCACCGGGAGGCTGTGCAACAATGGGACCATGTATAAAGACGTACCCTTCCCAACGTGAGTTCACCAACTCTTGGTTTCATAACAAGTTCTTATAAAGACGCACGATCTTATCAATATTAACCAACTTTGGCTTATCAAAATCCGCTTGTATAAAGACGTACGAGTTTCAAGAGAATTTTTATTAAAAATGTTTTACGGTCTTACACTTTAAAATCAAGAACACTCACAATTGTAAAGACTAAATTAGATAATAATAAAAAGTCCATCATGAAGATGGTTTTAAGAGAGAATAACTAAAGAACATAAACATACCATTAGACTAATAAGTTAAACATTAACATACATCAAACTTCATATTCACCCAAGCAATATAAAGGATTTAGCCACGAATGGTTATACGAACTAGCATAATGCTGAGTTTCGTAGGCTCCACTACTACGAACAAAGCGGAAGTGCCTCTCTGCTCTCTACTACTAATCTCAGACTAGTGAAACAAACTAATATGAGTGTATTCTATCTATCTTGAGGTGTCGTAAGGTGTGTGGAATGAAGAACCCAAGCCATCTATTTATAGGCCTTAAAATAAGCAACGCACGGGCGTGCATTAGTTTGCACAGGCGTGCAAACACCTCGGGAATCAAAGGGTATACATGGAAGTGTACTAGGGTCCTTTGGGATCAAGGTAGGGAAATTCACGCCCATGCATTGGGATGCATGGCAGTGCATCCCTCCCCAGCTCCCTAATTTGTCTTTTTGCTGCTTGTTGACTTGTGTTGACCAATTTTGACTTCTTGGGGGTCAAAGATCGGGGGTGCTTCTTTCCAAAAGCTTGATTTCTTGATGTTTTTAGGCTGTTTCTGCTTAGTTTCTTTTGGAACACCGTTTAACCTGCAATTGTGAAATATAACATTTTAAGTATCAATTGCAAAGCTTTTGTTCAATTAGTACCGTAATATGGGGATTATTATGCATGCAAAACATGTATAATTTAGGACATATCACCTAGCCAAGGAACAAAGAAAAAAGAAGGCAGTTATTTCCTTAAACTAGAATGTAGACAATAAATGCCTTAGAATAGATGACAAATGCCTTAGAATAGAGAATAGATTGAAAGTGTTTTAGAATAGAAACATGGACTTGGATACGAATGTACTCCTAACGGGAAATGTTCAAAACCCATGTAGTAAAGTAAATTAGTACTTTCATGCCGGTCTCTGTAATTAGTAATTTACATTACTCGAAGTGTTCTAAATAATTATCTATCATGATGACACGAGTGTTCCTTGTTCGCAGTTAGACACCTTAATGGCTAGTGGTAAGAGAAGAGCTATGGTTGACGATCGATGAACTGGCAGGTGGAAGAGAGCGAACACTCCCAGAACAAGATGGAATCTGTGCATGTCGAGGATCGATAGGGAGAACGGTGTGACCAACCTCGACATTGATCATAACAACTCTGGAGCCTATTGTCAGGGGCTGCTATAGCAGAGGAGGTCTCTTCAGTCTTGAAGGACATCTTACCGGCAGCTCTGGCCGAAGCTATGAAGGAGTTTGGGAAAGAAAATAAGAAAGAATACATGTCCATGTGGCCAAGGATTATAGACAACCCAAGGCAGTAGACACAAACAAAGGGAAGGAGGCCGAGAAACCCAGTGCAAGAAACAGGGCCTATGCCTTGACACAAGATGACACGAGTGTTCCTTTTTCCTTGTTCGTAGTTAGACACTTTAATGGCTAGAGGTAAAAGAAGAGTTGTTGTCAACGACCGATGAACTGACGGGTGGAAGAGAGCGAACACTCCTAGAACAAGACAAAATCTATGCATGTCGAGGATAATGACAGGGAGAACAGTGTGACCCACCTCGGCATTGATCATAAAGAGGGGTTAACTCTGGGGCCTATTGTCAGGGGCCGCTATAGCCCGAGGAGGTCTCTTCAGTCTTGAAGGATGTTTACTAGCAGCTCTGGTCGAAGCTATGAAGGAGTTTAGGAAAGAAAAGAAGAAACAATACATGTCCATGTGGCCAAGGATTGTAGACGACCCAAGGCAGTAGACACCGACAAAGGGAAGAAGGCCGCGAAACCCAGTGCAAGAACCATGGCCTATGCCCTGACTCAGGAGGAGGCGAGGGGAACCCTGACGTCGTGTCAGGTACTTTCCTAGTCAATAACACTTTTGCTACAGTATTGTTTGATTCTGGAGCTACCAAACGTTTTATAGCTTCTATATTTTGCACTAAGCTGAAATGCACCATTTCCAAGATATAACCGACCTTTAACATAGAAACTGTCATGGGTAGAAACACAAAGGTAATACATGGAAGCTCCGTTAACACCTTAAGGTTTTATTTATCCTGAGAAACCTCATGATTATTCAAAGAAAAGAAGTTATAGAGAACTACATTATAAACATTTATGGCCATAGATTCCCTGCTAGATTATTTGTCATAGCCCTCGGGGGATTTGACGTAATATTGGGGATGGATTAGCTCGCTACTAATGAAGCCTAAATTGTATGTAAACAAAAGAATATCCATCTCCAAGCTCCTGATGGCAGTGAAGTCACAATTTATGGAGATAAAGATATCTCAATGCCTAACATTATTTCGATGATCAAGGTTGAAAGGTTTATGAGGCTTAGATAGGAGGCTTACCTGGCCTATGTTGTAGAATATGGAAAGAGTGTTACAAAGATGAAAGATGTGTCGGTGGTGTGCAACTTTTCGAAGGTGTTCCCTGTGCACTTACCTGGACCTGATTGGGAGATAAAATTTTAAATTGATCTAATGCTAGTGGTCCAGACCGTTGCCAAAGCACCATACCGACTAGCTCCATCAGAAATTAAAGAATTGATGACTCAATTAAAAGAGCTTTTAGAGAAGGGTTTCATCAAACCGAGCATCTCACCTTCGGGTTCTCCGGTACTATTCGTAAAGAAGAAAGATGGCTCAATGCGGATGTGTATTGACTATAGAGAGTTGAATAAAAGAACGGTAAAGAACAAGTAACCGCTACCAAGAATAGATGACCTTTTTTAGCAATTACAAGGCGCAAGATGGTTCTCAAAGAACAATCTTAGGTTGGGGTACCATCAATTGAAGGTAAGAAAAGAAGATGTGCCGAAGACCGCATTTCATACACGATATGGACACTACGAATTCCTTGCAATGCCATTCGGCTTTATGAATGCCCCCGCGGCCTTCATGGACTTAATGAACCGAGTGTGTCATCCGATGTTGGATCGGTTGGTAATAGTATTCACCGACGACATCCTTATTAAGTCCAAAAATGAAGGCGATCATGCATGTCTTGAAATAGGTAGAGGAAACATTGAAACATGAAAAGTTATATGGCAAGTTCACCAAATACGCGTTTTGACTAGGGGTAGTTCAATTCCTAATCCATGTGGTCACACCCCAACTGACGACGGAAACGTCGGGGCGGGACATGTAGACTGTTCGTGAGCACAAGGTTGACTAAATTGAAATATATTAATCATTCAAATTCATTTCAAGTATTCAAGATAAAACCAAATCAAACCAAGTACATAAAATGAAATACATAATCCTTTATTTAAAATTACCTAGGTCCAAAACTTAAGTGTAGCAAGTCTTGATCAAAATCACACATTAGTACCTGAAACATGAATAAAATAAGGTCAACTAAAAAGTTGGTGAGCATACACAGGTTTGTACATAGATAGCATATAGATTGTAAATAAACAAATCCTTACATAGCATGATAAAATAAGGAATTTATGGAGAGCAGCTATTGTGTAACCAAGTACAATCAAACCTTTGTAACTAGCATGCAAAATTGTGTTGTCGGTAACAATCACCCCAATCTGGGTGGGTTTGTCAGACTCAATAGATCTATCATTGTTTACCGTCGGCTTGAATAGTTAATGATTGCACATAAATTGCACACAAAAGTTAGCACAACTAGCACTAAGGCATAAAGCTCAAATTGCACACATGAATGTAAAGAGGATTTGTATTTGTGTAGTTTGTGTAAATGTAAGCTATAGTTTGTATAGTATTCATGTTCCACCCCAAAAAGTGTAAAAGAGTAAAAGGGGCTATGTAATACTCACTTGATTCAAAAGGCGTAGCTAACACGAGAGACTAGATAGTAACCAGATCCTTGTAATGCACAACGTTAACCTAGAGTGTAATATGTATTGAATTAATAGTGTGCACAATAGTCTATGTCTAAGTCTAGGGTTGAATTGGATGTGTGTATAAGGAATTGAAGTTGTAGGTGTTAGTGGTTTGTACGTGAATGGTGTTGTATAAAATTAAGGTTTGAGTTTGGAATAACTATATAAATAAATTACAAAATTATTATTTATTTACTTAGTTATAAAAATAATATAGGTATTAGGGGTAATTAAGTATAACTTAAATAAATAATCCTTAAATATAAATTAAATAAATAATTTTTACCTTATTTATTTATTTATAAAATATGTAACCTAGTCTTTTAGTTATAAAATGTATCGGGTATTTTATATTAATTGTAATTTAATAATTAACTTTTGTTAATAATTTTTTATAAATATGTGTAAATATAATTTTATAGATTTACATGTATAATTTCTATTTATTTTAGAAATAGGCATTTGATCTTTTTAAATATAAATCTTTATAAAATAAATTATTTTTATTCGAAAATTCATTTGAAGTACTTATTGTTTTTAAAATATAAAATTTTAATATTCTGCCAAGATATTCTCACACACACGACTGTGCCTGGGACAAGGCACGATCTTTCTAGGACCACGGGCGCGACCATGCTATTCAGGGCGCGACCGTGTTGATCAACAGAAGGCATAACTAAGCTGTTCACTAGGCACAACCGTGTCTGGGCCAGGCACGATCGTGTCTAGGGTTTTGAGTCATGACCAAGTCTAGCCAAGGGCACGACCGGGTCTGAGTGCGTGAGGCACGACCACGTTGGCATTAGCACGACCGTGTCTAATGAAGCACGACCGCACTAAATTGTTAGTGCGACCATGTCTGTTCCAAAACAGGAACGAATTGACTATTTCTTATGATGACAGTGTTAGAAATCATAGGGCTTTCACCCATTATGTTATTATGAGTCTTTTTGTATAGTTTAATTGTATTTAAAACATCTCCAAAGTAGTATTCGATTAACCCATTTTAGAACGAACCCTAGATTAGGGTTCGTGTTAATTTCTCTATTGTAAGCCCAAATTAAGTCGGTGCTTTTGATTTATAGACTAAAATGAAGGTTTAGGAGGTTCCAATTACCCGGAAGGATGATGAATCGATGGCGTACGGTAGAGGTGAGTTCCGGCGACGACAGGTTAGACCTCCGGCGTCTTCTGCTGCAATTCCGACTGCTTTGATGTTTTCGGGAGCATCAGAGAGGATCGATAATGTGTTTTCTTGGGAGGATTGCAATCAAAATGGAGGAATTGTGGGTCTCATGAAAGGGTTTACTTGTTGTAATTTCGGTGATTGAAAACTTAATTGCGCTCGTTAATAGTATTAACGTGTGTAATTCGAACGTCCCTGTGATTGAAGGTTGTATTTACGTTTCAACTGACGAGAGGCGTGACCGTGCCCATATGAGGGGCGACCGTGCCAAGGCACCGGGAGCGACCGTTCCAAAGCAAGTCGCGCGACCGTGCCAAGGCACTTGGCGCGACCGTGCCAGAATGAGTCACGACCGTGCCTATTAGGGTTTCTTTATAAAGTCAGTCCTGGTAAATTTCAGTTTTGATAAATTTTTATAAATATGAACTTATGTAGAATTTAATAGGATATACTCGCGTAAAATTTTCGGATTTGCATTGAAACGTAGTATTTAATTGTTGGTACGAATAGAACAAATCAGTGTATTAAAATTGGGTTTGAAATGTATTACATTGAATTGAAATACAGATAATGAAAATCAGAAATGTTACAGTATCCCCATGTTGAGGGAATTTCGTCCCGAAATTTAGCTAGTGGAGGCGACGGCATCAGTGAAGAGATGGGGGTACTTGAGCTTCATTTGGTCCTCTCGTTCCCAAGTGAATTCAGGACCACGTTTAGATTCCCAACGAACTTTGACAATAGGAATACGGCTTCGCTTGAGCTTCTTGATCTCACGATCCATGATTTCTACCGGTCTCTCAATGAAGTGCATCGTTTCGTCAATGCGCACGTCGTCAAGAGGTATATGGAGGTTTTCATCAGCAAGGCATTTCTTCAGATTAGACACATAAAATGTAGGATGCACATTGCCAAGTGATGGAGGTAACTCGAGTTTGTATGCCACTTTCCCAATCCTTTCAAGGATCTTGAATGGACCCACATAGCGAGGTGCTAACTTGCTTTTCTTTTCAAAACGGATCACACCCTTCCACGGAGACACCTTTAGAAGAACAAGGTCACCGGCTTGGAATTCCAAGGGTTTTCGTCATTTGTCGGCATAGCTCTTTTGCCGACTTCTTGCTACTCGAAAGTTGTCACGGATTTGGATAATCTTGTCGGATGTTTCTTGAATTAGCTCGGGACCGGTGATTTATGCTTCACCAATCTCGTTCCAGCAGATAGGAGAATGACACTTGCGACCATAGAGAGCTTCAAATTGAGCCATGTTGATACTCGTGTGGTAGCTATTATTGTAGGAGAACTCGATTAGGGATAGATGTGAATCCCAATTACCACCAAAATCAATTACACAAGCTCTAAGCATATCCTCAAGAGTTTGGATTGTTCGTTCGGTCTGACCATCAGTTTGGGGATGGTAGGCCGTGCTCAAATCCAATCGTGTACCGAGAACAGTTTGGAGAGATTGCCAAAAACGATAGGTGAACCGAGCGTCTCTATCGGAGATTATGTTTAAGGGAACACCATGACGGCTCACAATTTCGTCAATGTAAATTCGGGCTAGTTTCTCAACTCGATAGTCTTCACGGATAGGCAAGAAATGAGCAGATTTGGTGAGACGGTCAATGATCACCCAAATGCTATCATAACCACTTGAGGTGCGAGGGAGTTTGGTAATGAAATCCATAGCTAAATTTTCCCATTTCCACACGGGAATTTCTGGTTGTTCAAGCAAACATGAAGGACGTTGGTGTTCGGCTTTGACTTTGGAGCAAGTTAGACATTTAGCGACACAGAGAGCAATGTCTTTCTTCATACTGGGCCACCAATATTGTTGGCGAAGATCTCAGTACATTTTATCTGCACCAGGATGAATAGAATAACGAGTCTTGTGAGCCTCGTTCATAAGAAATGCACGGAGATCATCGCGATCTGGAACCCAAATACGGTTCAAGTAATAAAGTAAGTCATTAGGTTTTGATTCAAGCTGGAGTTAAACACCACACAACATTTCCTCGTACATGTTACCCTCGGTGACCGAGGCATGTTGAGCTTCTAGGATATGATTTTGTATGTCGGTTTAAATTCGAAAACAATGAAGCATGACATGGTCCTTTCGACTCATAGCGTCGGCTACAACATTCGCTTTGCCGGGATGGTAACGAATCTCACAGTCATAGTCGTTAAGGAGTTCAACCCAACGTCGTTGCCTCATATTGAGTTCCTTTTGGTTGAAGATGTGTTGGAGACTTTTGTGGTCGGTGAACACCACACATTTTGTGCCATAGAGGTAATGTCTCTAAATCTTTAATGCGAATACGATCGCACCCAACTCGAGGTCATGTGTCGTATAATTCTTCTCATGAATCTTAAGTTGCCTTGATACATAAGCGATTACTTTGCCTCGTTGCATGAGGACACAACCGAGACCTTGGTTAGAAGCATCACAGTAGACAACTAGATCATCCTTCCCATCAGGGAGAGTCAAAATAGGAGCATTGCACAACTTTTGCTTGAAAGTTTGGAAAGCTTCTTCTTGTTTTGGTCCCCATTCATAAGGTTTACCTTGTGGGTTAAAGCGGTAAGAGGGACAGCAATCTTAGAGAAATTTGAGATGAAACGACGATAATATCCCGTAAGATCAAGAAATGAACGAACTTCGGTAGGGGCCTTCGGGGCATTCCATTTCTTAACCGCTTCGATCTTAGCAGGGTCAACATGAATTCCCTTGTCGTTGACGATATGACCAAGAAATTGAACTTCCTTTAGCCAAAATTCACATTTGGAGAATTTGGCATATAGTTGTTCCTTCCTCAAGAGGTCCAAAACCAGTCTAAGGTGTTTCTCATGGTCGGCTTTAGTCTTGGAGTAGATTAAGATATCATCAATGAAGACGATCATAAATTTATCAAGGTACGGTTTGCACACACGATTCATGAGGTCCATGAAGACTGTGGGTGAATTGGTTAGTCCAAAAGGCATGACCATGAACTCGTAGTGACCATACCTTGTTCGGAAAGCAGTCTTTGGAATATCTTCCTCTTGTATACGGAGTTGGTGATAACCAGATCGAAGATCAATCTTCGAGAAGCAAGTAGAACCTTGAAGTTGATCAAAGAGGTCATCAATTCTAGGCAAAGGGTAACGGTTCTTGATGGTAAGCTTGTTGAGTTCGCGGTAGTCAATACAGATGCGGAATGATCCATCCTTCTTTTTGACGAATAAGACGGGTGCACCCCACGGTGAATGACTTGGACGAATGAAGCCCTTGTCGGATAGCTCTTGGAGTTGACTTGCAAGTTCTTGCATTTCAGAAGGTGCAAGACGGTAAGGAGCTCTAGCCACGGGGTTAGCTCCAGGTATGAGGTCAATGCGAAATTCTACTTGTCGAACGGGCAGAAGACCGGATAGATCTTCGGGAAATACTTCGGGAAAATCCCGAATGATGGGAATGTCTTGGATACTCTTCTCTTTGACATCCTTTTGAACAACATGAGCTAAGAAAGCTACGTACTTATTTCGTAAATATTTTTGGGCGGTAGTGCATGACATTAACTTAAGTCCTTTGCAAGGCTTTTCACCAAAGACTCTTAACGTTTCTCCCGACGGTAAAGGTATTCGGATCCACTTCTCGAAACAGATGACGTCATCATGATGATTTGATAGCCAATCCATGCCTATGATGATATCAAAACTTCCTAGTGGCATTGGTACAAGGTTGATTAGAAATGTATGATCATTAAGTTCTAGAGAGCAGTCGTGAATAACAGAATCAATTGTAAGGGAGTCACCATTTGCTACTTCGACGGTGAAGGTTTTCTCTAATTGAGATCGTGTCTTTGCAAGTAAGGTTTCAAAGTTAAGTGACACAAAACTTTTATCGGCACCGGTATCAAATAAAATGTAGGCATATTGACTATTAATAAGTAACGTACCGTTGACCACATCATTGTTGGCTTGAGCTTCATTGGCGTTTATGTTGAAAGCACGCCCACGAGCTCCGCCTTGTCTAGCATTGATGAACCTTGGGCACTGGTCACGAAAATGATTTGGGTTACCATATTCATAACAAGCACGCCCATTTGCAATAGCGGGAACACCTTGATTAGTCACTTGTTGGTTGGTTCGGGTTGGTGGGTTGACTTGGCCTGCAAGTGCTTTGGCTCTACAAACATTGACTGTAGGGCCATATTTCCCACAGTGAGTGCAAAGGCGATATGGAATGTTTTGGAGATGGTGATAGTTGCAAGTGGCACAGAGTGGGTAGATCCCAACATATGGCTTTTTGGCTGGTGCTTGAATCATAGGCGCAGCTTGGTTAACAGGGATAGCAGAAGTGACCATAGCATAGTTTCTAGCCTTTCTTTTCTTATTATTACGGGAGGGTTCAGTTGTGGCTTCTTTGATGTGTGTGGGAGGGGTTGTGGTGTCAGGAACTTTCTTGGTGCCTTTTCTAGTTAGAGTTCCCGCTTTCACATGGTTGTCGGTTAATGTAGCAGATAAGCGGATAGCATCTTCGAGTGTTGCGGGATTTCTCCCTAAGACAGTATCTTGAATTTGCCTAGGTAATCCACCAATATACTTCTCAATGCAGCGGGATAAAGGTGTGACCATATGGGGACAAGGAGACTCAACTCATGGAACCGAGTTGTATAAGCTAGACTTTCACCACCATCTTGGGCAAGATCCCAAAACTCGGCTTCCAGTTTCTTTACCTCATTTCGAGGACAAAATTCTTCGGTCATTAGCCTTTTAACCTCATCCCAAGGTAAGGTCATTGCTACTTCCACGCATCTAGTTCTCTTTTCCCCATTCCACCACGTGAGTGCCCGTTTTTGTAAGACACTTGTGGCGTGACGAACACGAAGGTTATCGGGGTAGTCACTATTGAGGAAGGTATTCTCAATACTTTCGAATCATTGAAGAAGTCCTGTGGCTCCCTTGGTACCATAGAACTTAAGAGGATTACACGAATTGAAGAGCTTGAAGGTGCATTGCGGTGGATTGGCACCACCACCACCATTAGTTACATGGGTACCATTAATGGCTCCATTAGCTTGGGTGAGTTGAGTTACAAGTTGTGCAAGGATAGCAGCAATGTCGGTGTTGTTGTTGGTCACGGGAGCACGACGAGGAGGCATTCTACAGAATTGCACAACACAAGAAAAGATGTAAGAACTTATGAATATTGTTTGGATTTAAAAGAATAAGATAACAAATAGAATAGTTAATCATACTTTGGATTGTACTCAAATAGTGATAAAATCACTTGAATACTATGACACATTAAGGTTAATTAAACTCATATAATTTTCAAGGAGACATGCTTTAGCCTATAAGTAAACACTCATCCCGGGAATTCCCAGGAAAGCATACGGGTCCCTCGGTTGATTGGGATTTATGCGAAATGCTTTCCTAGACAGAAAACTTAGAATACATGTGTCACTCTTCCAGATTGCATGTGTCCTCAAATAATTAACAAAGTTTAAAAGCCTTAACGAGGAAATAAAGAAATTTTTATAGATTTAGATCCATGAAGTTTCCACATGCTAAGAAGATGATGATAGAGGAGTAGGTAAGAATATCATGAGGTTCTAGGGTATAGGTAGGGATATTGTTTATTTAATTATTATTTAAGTATATCTTAATAAGTAATGAATTTTTAACAAGTAAGGCATCAAAAACGAATTAATAACTAATCATAGTAAGCATGAAACACATAGCATGTAGCACATATCACATAATCATGAAGCATGGCATAAGTGGGTGTCCTAAAGTTATATTCTAGATTAAGGGTGTCTAATAACCTAGTTCCCTATAACCAAGGCTCTGATACCAATCTGTCACACACCAACCGACGGCGGGACATGTAGACTGTTCGTGAGCATAAGGTTGACTAAATTGAAATATATTAATCATTCAAATTTATTTCAAGTATTCAAGATAAAACCAAATCAAACCAAGTACATAAAATGAAATACATAATCCTTTATTTAAAATTATCTAGGTCCAAAACTTAAGTGTAGCAAGTCTTGATCAAAATCACACAATAGTACCTGAAACATGAATAAAATAAGGTCAACTAAAAAGTTGGTGAGCATACACAGGTTTGTACATAGATAGCATATAGATTGTAAATAAACAAATCCTTACATAGCATGATAAAATAAGGCATTTATGGAGAGCAGCTATTGTGTAACCAAGTACAATCAAACATTTGTAACTAGCATGCAAAATTGTGTTGTCGGTAACAATCACCCCAATCTGGGTGGGTTTGTCAGACTCAATAGATCTATCATTGTTTACCGTCGGCTTGAATAGTTAATGATTGCACATAAAATGCACACAAAAGTTACCACAACTAGCACTCAGGCATAAAGCTCAAATTGCACACATGAATGTAAAGAGGATTTGTATTCGTGTAGTTTGTGTAAATGTAAGCAATAGTTTGTATAGTGTTCATGTTCCACCCCAAAAAGTATAAAAGAGTAAAAGGGGCTATGTAATACTCACTTGATTCAAAAGGCGTAGCTAACACAAGAGATTAGATAGTAACGAGATCCTTGTAATGCACAACGTTAACCTAGATTGTAATATGTATTGAATGAATAGTGTGCACAATAGTCTATGTCTAAGTCTAGGGTTGAATTGGATGTGTGTATAAGGAATTGAAGTTGTAGGTGTTAGTGGTTTGTATTTGAATGATGTTGTATAAAATTAAGGTTTGAGTTTGGAATAACTAAATAAATAAACTACAATATTATTAATTATTTACTTAGTTATAAAAATAATGTAGGTATTAGGGGTAATTAAGTATAACTTAAATAAATAATCCTTAAATATAAATTAAATAAATAATTATTACCTTATTTATTTATTTATAAAATATGTAACCTAGTCTTTTAGTTATAAAAATGTATCGGGTATTTTATATTAATTGTAATTTAATAATTAACTTTTGTTAATCATTTTTTATAAATATGTGTAAATATAATTTTATAGATTTACATGTATGATTTCTATTTATTTTAGAAATAGGCATTTGATCTTTTTAAATATAAATCTTTATGAAATAAATTATTTTTATTCGAAAATTCATTTGAAGTACTTATTGTTTTTAAAATATAAAATTTTAATATTTTGCCAAGATATTCTCACACACACGACCGTGCCTGGGACAAGTCACGATCGTGCTAGGACCACCGGCGCGACCGTGCTATTCAGGGCGCGACCGTGTTGATCAACAGAAGGCATAACTAAGATGTTCACTAGGCACGACCGTGTCTAGGGTTCTGAGGCATGACCAAGTCTATCCAAGGGCACAAGCAGGTCTGAGTGCGTGAGGCACGACCGCATTGGCATTAGCACGACCGTGTCTAATGAAGCACGACCGCGCTAAATGGTTAGCGCGACCGTGTCTGTTCCAAAACAGGAACGAATTGACTATTTCTTATGATGACAGTGTTAGAAATCATAGGGATTTCACCCATTAGGTTATTACGAGTCTTTTTGTATAGTTTAATTGTATTTAAAACATCTCCAAAGTAGTATTCGATTAACCCATTTTAGAACGAACCCTAGATTCGGGTTCGTGTTAATTTCTCTATTGTAAGCCCAAATTAAGTTGGGGCTTTTGATTTATAGACTAAAATGAAGGTGTAGGAGGTTCTAATTACCCGGAAGGATGATGAATCGATGGCCTACGGTAGAGGTGAGTTCCGGCGACGACAGGTTAGACCTCCGGCGTCTTCTGCTGCAATTCCGACTGCTTCGATGTTTTCGGGAACTTCAGAGAGGATCGATAATGTGTTTGCTTGAGAGGATTGCAATCAAAATGGAGGAATTGTGGGTCTCATGAAAGGGTTTGACGTTTTTTTAGACGAATCGATTTAATTGGATTTACATGTTGTAATTTCGGTGATTGAAAACTTAATTGTGCTCGTTAATAGTATTAACGTGTGTAATGGTTACGAATTCGAACGTCCCTGTGATTAAAGGCTTCATTTACGTTTCAACTGACGAGAGGCGCGACCGTGCCCATATGAGGCGCGACCGTGGCAAGGCACCGGGCGCGACCGTTCCAAAGCAAGTCGCGCAACCGTGCCAAGGCACTTGGCGCGACCGTGCCAGAACGAGGCGCAACCGTACCTATTAGGGTTTCTTTATAAATTCAGTCCTTGTAAATTTCAGTTTTGATAAATTTGTATAAATATGAACTTATGTAGAATTTAATAGGATATACTCGCGTAAAATTTACGGATTTGCATTGAAACATAGTATTTAATTGTTGGTACGAATAGAACAAATCAGTGTATTAAAATTGGGTTTGAAATGTATTACATTAAATTAAAATACAGATAATGAAAATCAGAAATGTTACACATGTCATTAACGCAAACGTTATTATTGTTGATCTGACAATATTACGACAGTAAAGGAATGGGACATCCCAAAAACGCCGGCTGAAATATGGAGTTTTCTGGGATTGGCAGGCTACTATCGGAGGTTCATTCTGGACTTCTCAAAAATAGCCTCGCCTTTAACAAAGCTAACCCACATGGAGGAGAAGTATGAATGGTGTTAGGGCCAACCTGAAGCATTTGACGAATTGAAAAAGAGATTGATGTAAGCTTCGGTACTGGCTTTAGTCGAGAGCAACGAAGACCAAATAGTATATTCTGACTCCTCGGGTCAAGGATTAGGTTGCGTACTGATGCAGCGGGAAAAAGTGATCGTGTATGCATCACGACAACCAAATACTCACAAAGTTAAGTACCCGACTCATGACCTCGAGCTCGTAACAGTTGTCTTCGCATTGAAAATCTGGAGACATTACCTCTGCAAGGTCAAATGCACCATTTACTCCGATCATAAGAGTCTGAAGTATTTCTTCAAGCAAAAGGAAATGAATATGAGACAGAGGTGGTGGTTGGAACCGTTAAAAGATTATTACTGTGAAATATTGTACCACCCGGGAAAACGAACGTGGTAGCTGACGCCCTAAGCCGAAAGGAGACACCAACTCCTATTAAGGTGAAGGCATATCAACTGGTGGTGACACCAAAGCTTATGACTAAAATAAAATGTGCCCAGATCGAAGCCCTCAATGAGAAAAAAACATTAAACAGGAAAGAATGGTCGGTCAACAAGAAAAGTTAGAAATAAACACACTGGGTGTGAAGACCCGATTTGGTCATATTTGGGTACCCCATGTCCTTGACGAGGCCCATAAGTCACGTTACTCCATCCACTAGGGAACAACAAAAATGTACCAAGACTTAAAGAACCAATACTTGTGGCCAAATATGAAGAATGATGTGACGGAATACGTGAGTAAATGTCTGACTTGCTCACAGAAAAAAGCTGAACACCAGAAACCATACGGTAAAATCCAACCTCTTGAGATACCTGAATTGAAATGGGAACAAATTATCATGGACTTCATCACCAAGCTACCCTGTACAACTAAGGGTTATAATACCATTTGGGTGATAGTAGACCGTGTGACGAAGAGCGCACATTTCCTACCTATTCGTGAGACTTTCTCATCGGAACGGTTAGCCGAAGTGTTTATAAAATACATTGTAACAAGGCATAGGGTGTCGTTGTAAATTTTATTCGACCGGGACACACGATTCACGTCAAGGTTTTGGAAAATATTCCATGAAGCAATGGGCACCAGGTTAAATATCAGTACGGCATACCACCCAAAGACAGATGGTCAATCTGAAAGAACCATTCAGACGTTGGAGGACATTCTCCGTGCTTGCATTATAGACTTTGGTGGCGGTTGGGACAGCCACCTACCTCTAGTAGAATTCTTCTACAACAACAGTTACCACGCTACTATAAGTATGCCGCCTTTCAAAACGTTGTACAGTAGAAGATGCAGAACTCCTGTGTGCCGGGGAAAATAGGTGAAAAGGAACTAGGAAGTTTAGAAGTGGTCAAGGAAACCTCTGAAAATTTTGACCAAGTAAAAGCCCATATGAAAGGCGCACAAGACCGACAGATATCTTACAGGGATAAGAGACGAAGACCCATCGAGTTTAATAGCGGTGATAAGGTAATGTTGAAAGTATCAGCCTAGAAAGGGCTCGTTCGATTCAGAAAAAAAGGGAAAACCGAGTCCGAGGTTTGTTGGACCTTTCATAATTGTGCCACGGGTTGGGGAAGTCGCGTACCGACTGGAACTGTCTGATGAGTTGAGTGGAATCCATGCTAACTTCCACGTGTCGCACTTGCGAAAGTGCTTAGCTGATGAATCAGCACACGTGCCACTCGATGACATCGAGGTAGATAACAACTTAAACTACATTGAAGATCCTGTGGCCATTCTAGACAGGAAGGAGAAAAACTTACGAAATAAAGGTTTTCAACTAGCTAGTTAAAGTCCAATGGAAACAACGAAGGGGATTGAAAGCCATCTGGTAAGCCGACGCATATATGAAGGAGTCGTATCCTCACCTGTTTGGCTTATGATAGGTTTTGAGGACGAAACCTCTTATAAGGTGGGTAGATTTGTAACACCCGCAAAAGTCGACACCTTTACCTAGGCCAAAGGAAAGAAAAGAATGAAAGAGGTTAGGCTTGTGAGGCATTAGCTTCGCCCATGAGGATTCAATAAACCCTAGGTAATCTGATTTCAACCTCCATTTACCACCCAACACAAAAAATCATTTAGAGAGAGAAATGAGAGAATCTAGAAAGAGAAATGTCACACCCGTAACACAGGACAGTTATCTAACTAGATTAGTAGCTCCAATAGAGATGCTCCCAGGAAAGAACGACGGGTCTAGGAGAAATTTATACACCACTTCTTCCTTGGAAAGAACATTCTGTTTGTCAGATAACTACATACCTGTCAGAAGGTCACCTTCTAGTTACTGTGATGTTGATATCACAAACGCACAATGGAAACTAAATCATCATCTTTCATTTCATCAAAACATTGTTTTACATTTGTGAAATCAAAATGTTACATAACATTTTATCATTGTTCCTAACAAGGAACATATCATTCGGGACTTATAGTTCCAGGCATGCCCATCATTTGGATCGTTCATCGTTTCATTCTAGTCCTGGAAATGCCTTGTCTAATGACTACCTGTGATGCGTTCAAAAACATTTGATAAAACATAGGTCAGCACAAAGCTGGTGAATTCATAAACTAAAATAGTTTATTAAAATGACCCTCCAAAGTATCTTGAACACATTCATGGGCTTCAACACCCAAATTCATAGACAACTATGAACAATCATTTAGTATATATATAACCAAAGACTGTTCCACGTGTCATGTCCAACATGTTGTTCCACGGGCAAGTGAAACACAATAAGCGCTTAGAATGCGTTATATAAACAATCGATGCACTCGTTTTAAGATACTCAAAATGTTTCATAAATCAATCATGCCAGACAAGGTCATGATTGGGTTCATGCATCACAGTTTAAGAACTCACCTGGATAGTATTTCGGCTTAATGAATCGGTAATATGACAAACACCTTGAGACGAGTTCCTATATATAATGACATTACTTAATAACATAATCCTAGCTTAATGGTGCATAACCAAAGCTTAACAGGAGGTCGGAACATTACCTTGGCACTATCTACGGCAGTTTGGAGTCGAAACGCTAGAAACCGGACCCTCGTATGCGAACCGGGGCTCGGGATCGGAATACCAGAGAGTTTGTGTGTGTATTTGATGGTGTTGGATAGTGGGAAATGGTTGAAATCGTTCAAGTATTTATAGGGCCAAATATGCACCCATAGAGGACCGTTATCATGGGGGATGTCGGTCTGCTATGGCATTCAACCGCAATTTTTCCTTTGGGCTTATGTAACGGACCGTTATGGGTTCCTTATCGGACCGTTTTAGGATCATATGTCCATAGCGGACCGTTATGGTTTGGATATCGGTCCGACATAGGGTTTTAGGAAACGCGAGTCAGCTTGACACATGGCAGATCATCATTACTGCCTTCTTGACCACATAGCGGACCGATGGGGTCCTGGATAGCGGTCCGCTATCCCTTGATTTTCAGAAATTTTCCATATCCACCCCTCAACTTTGAAAACTTGGCGAGTTTAGTCCTTTATTTTCTTAGGAATTTCTGTGGTGTTACAAATCTCCTCTCCTTTAGGAAATTCCGTCCTCGAAATTTAGGATGTGAATAGATGAGGATATTTAGCTCTCATCTGTTCCTTTATTTCCCAAGTTTTGTCGGCTCCGATCCGACCTTGCCATTGAACCAATACCATTGGTATTACTTTCTTTCTTAATTTCGGTTCCTGTGTATCCAGAATCTTGATCGGTTGTTCCGTGAAGTAAAGTTTGTCATTCACTTGCACATCATCATGTGCAATAGCCTGAGTTGGATCAGCTAAACATTTGCGTAAGCAAGATACGTGAAACTTATTATGAATTCCTTGTAAAGCTTCATGTAGATCTAACGTGTAGGCTACTGCTCCAACCCTTTCAATGATTTTGTATGGTCCGATATACCTTAGTCCTAACTTTCCTCGTTTTCTAAACCTTAAAACACCTTTCTAAGGTGAAACCTTTAGCATTACAAAATCTCCAACTTAGAATTATAACGGTCGATGTCATTTATCAGCGTAACTCTTCTGTCGATCTTGAGTAGATTTTAATCGTTGTTTAATCTGGACTATCTTATCTGTCATTTCCTGTATAACTTCATGTCACACCCCAACCGACGACGGAAACGTCGGGGCGGGACATGTAGACTATTCATGAGCTCAAGGTCGACTAAATTGTAATATATTAAATCCATTTCCATTCAAACAAACATGAATCAATTCCAAAGTAAATAAATGAAATACAAATTGTTTTTGAATTAAAATTTACTAAGTCCAAAGCCAATGTGTATCATGTCATGACCAAACTCATATGATGGCACCTGAAACATGAATAAAATAAGGTCAACTAAAAAGTTGGTGAGCATACACAGGTTTGTACATAGATAACATATAGATTGTGAATAAACAAATCCTTACATAACATGATAAAATAAGGCATTTATGGAGAGTAGCCATTGTGTAACCAAGTACAATCAAACCTTTATAACTAGCATGCAAAATTGTGTTTTCGGTAACAATCACCCCAATCTGGGTGGGTTTGTCAGACTCAATAGATCTAACATTGTTTACCATCGGCTTGAATAGTTAACGATTGCACATAAACCGCACACAAAAGTTAGCACAACTAGCACTCAGGCATAAAGCTCAAATTGCACACATGAATGTAAAGAGGATTTGTATTTGTATAGTTTGTGTAAATGTAAGCAATAGTATTGTATAGTGTTCATGTTCCACCCCAAAAAGTGTAAAAGAGTAAAAGGGGCTATGTAATACTCACATGATTCCAAAAGGTGTAGCTAACACGCTAGACTAGATAGTAACGAGATCCTTGTAATGCACAACGTTAACCTAGAGGGTAATATGTATTGAATTAATAGTGAGCACAATAGTCTATGTCTAAGTCTAGGGTTGAATTTGGATGTGTGTTCAAAGAGTTGGAGTTGTAGGCGTTAAGTTTTGGAATGATTTATTGATTTTTAAAATATATGTTTTTGTATTCTGCAAAGATTTCCTCACACACACGACCATGCTTGGGACAAGGCACGATCGTGCTAGGACCACGGGCGCGACCGTGCAAGTCAGGGCGCGACCGTGTTGATCAAACGGGAGACATAACTAAGCTGTTCACTAGGCACGACCGTGTCTGGGCCAGGCACGATCGTGTCTAGGGTTCTGAGGCATGACCAAGTCTAGCCAAGGGGCACGACCGGGTCTGAGTGCTTGAGGCACGACCGCACTGGGATTAGCACGACCGTGTCTCATGAAGCACGACCGCGCTAGAAGACTAGCGCGACCGTGTCTGCTCTAAAACAGAAACGAATTGCTTAAATCTTATATTGTAAATGTTGGAAATCATAGGGCTTTTATCCATTAGGTGATTTCGAGTCTATTTGTATAGGTTAATTGTATTTAAACCATGTACAAAGTATGATTCGGTTAAACCATTTTAGAATGAACCCTATATTTGGGTTCGTGTTAAATTGTAAGTTGGGGCTTTTGATTTATGGACTAAAACGAAAGTGTAGGAGGTTTCAATTACCCGGAAATATGATTAATCGATGGTGTATGGTAGAAACGAGTTCTGGCGACGACGGGTTTGATCTCCGGTGTTTTTGTAAGGCCCCTAAACCGGGTGACCTCACTTGTTGGATTTACTCATAAACATAGTCATAAATACTGAACTTAAATTAAAAACATTCATCATTCAATTACAAATCATTCGTCGTTCAATTACATAACATAACAGCGGAAGTCTTAACACATATTAAAGTGGGATGTCAGTCTTGTGTCGGGTAACCTTCACGCCTTCGCACGACCCTTTCCTTTGTTACCTGAAATGTATACTAAAAGTCAGCTAACGCTGGTGAGTTCTAGTTTAAAGACAATCATACATAATATTTATCTTATCATGAATATAATGTATATATGTATATTCGTACTTTTAAATATTCTTTACTTTGCTGTTCTCACATAACATTCATTGAGGGTATATACATATGTACATACATACTTTCTTTGAGAGAACACATATTGGCCATAATCTTAAGGGAGATCAACCCGTCATACTTGTGGCGAATGTCACGAAGACATCGCAGTCAGAGCTACCGTCGTAGCCCGTTTCATTACCGTCCGGCTCTAGAAAACCGTCCGTCATATCATTAAATCCGTCCGGCAACCTTTGTCCGTCCGCTCTTTACCGTCCTACCGTCGTAGTCCGTGATTTTTGTCCGTCTGCCCTAGGGCATCCGTTTCCCACGTGACCATTATGTATGCAACCGTTCTACATTAGTTAAGGCTTGCTTCGACCGTCCATTAATACCTTTTCATACGTCCTAGCTTGCGAAGGTACGTTTTTGTCCCGGTTGCAAAATAGTCACGTGGTCGTCCGTCTACCGAAGTAGCCGTTGTCATAGAAGGGTTTATAACGTTCACATTCATTCATAACATGCAATATATATGTAATATAAAGCAAGATTTCATTCTTTTACGTTATGTCCTTCTTTCATTCATTCTTTATATCATACGCTTCATTCTTTATTCATAATTCATTTTCACATATATAGGTATTTATATATATATACGTATGATCACATTGACACTTATAGCATTTATTCATTTAGTGTATACACTTCAGCCCCAAAACATTTATAAATCATTTGCACATAACATAGAAGGGGGCACATAGAACTCACCTGATGAGTAGTTTCCGAAGTACACTTAGCTGGCTACTGAGCGTCACTAATGTTACTCACGATCTGTGTAATAAAGTCATACTCATAAGGTAGTGCTCCTAGATGGCATTAGATATTTCTATACTTTATCTTAGTAGTTTCGATGGGTTTACTTATGTCGAAACTTGTAGTTTCGATAGACTGCCTCTGTCGAAACTTGTAGTTTCGATAGACTGCCTCTGTCGAAACTTGTAGTTTCGATAGGTTGCTTCTGTCGAAACTTGTAGTTTCGATAGGTAACTTAGGTGTAAACTTAGCTTCGGATCGTGGCTCATATCGAAACTATGGTAGTTTCGATAGGTATGCATATATCGAAACTACTGCACATATCGAAACTATGTAGTTTCGATGGATCTGCACATATCGAAACTAAGTAGTTTCGATGGGTCTGCACATTGTCTTCCCCAAAATTGCAGTTTCTTTTGCATGCGAGTCTGATCGAGCCAAAATCTCTATTTTTCTTAGATCAAAACGTTTGGTTTTCATTCTAGATGCTATACCTAAGCTCACTTTCAAGTTTCATCCGAAAAATCGTTATCTTTTAGCCAAAACCCGAAAACTCCCAAAACGAACAAAAACTCATAATGTGATCGAATCGTTACCTGGATTAGATTTCTGATTCAGAGGATATGATCACGAGAACAGCAGCAACGTTCTCCTGAATTCCCGAGTTGATCCGTCACTTTCTCTCTCTAGACCCGAGCTCTCCTTTCTCTCTCTCTAAAAGCTGCGTGAGTTGGGGAAATGAGCAGGGAAGAGGGTTGCCTTGCCTCTTATGCGCATGGGCTTCCCTCGGCCCATTGAAGCCGGGCCCAAGCCCGCTCCCTTTTTGTTTAAATGTTCCAACTAAATCACCGGTCTCGCTATATTTATTCGTTTTATTATTTTTGGGATGTTACAAGTCTACCCTCCTTAAAGAGGTTTCGTCCTCGAAACTGTTCATACGTTAAACAATTGAGGGTATAGTCCCCTCATCTCATCTTCCTTTTCCCATGTAGCTTCTGACCCTTTTTTGTGCTTCCATTGTATCTTGACTAACGGTATCGACTTATTGCGTAGTCGTTTTTCAACTCGGTCAAGAATGGCTATTGGTTCTTCTACATAATTTAGACTGTTATCCACTTCGATCTCGTCGTAAGGTATGTGAGCTGTGTCGTCAGCTAGGCACTTGCGTAAGTGTGACACGTGAAACGTAGGGTGTATTCCACTAAGCTCAACGGGTAGGTCGAGTCTGTAAGCAACTTGACCCACTCTTGCTAAAATCTTGAAAGGTCCGACAAACCTTGGACTTAGTTTGCCACGCTTTCTGAATCGGATGATTCCTTTCCATGGTGATACTTTCAACAGTACCATGTCCCCCACTTGAAACTCTAAATCCCTTCTTCTCTTATCCGCGTATGATTTCTGTCTGTCTTTTGCGGCCTTCATTCTAGCCTTGATTTGATCAAATTTTTCAGAAGTTGCTTTGACCACTTCGAGACTTGCAAAATCCTTTTGCCCAATCTCCCCCCAACAAACCGGGGTTCTGCATTTTCTCCCATATAACATTTCAAATGGCGGCATGCCAATAGTCGTGTGATAGCTGTTGTTATATGAAAATTCTGCCAATGGTAGATGGCTATCCCAACTCTCACCGAAGTCAATGATACAGGCCCGGAGCATGTCCTCCAAGGTCTGAATGGTCCTTTCAGACTGGCCATCGGTTTGAGGGTGGTAAGCGGTGCTGATGTTCAGTCTTGTGCCCATCGCTTCGTTGAATTTCTTCCAAAATCTAGATGTGAATCTAGTATCCCTTTCGGACACAATTGACAGCGGCATACCATGTCTACTCACAATTTCCTTGATAAATACTTCAGCTTGCTTTTCAGACGAAGAAGTCTCACGTATTGGCAAGAAGTGAGCACTTTTCGTCAAGCGGTCGACGATCAACCAAATGGTGTCATTGCCTTTAGCTGTTCGCGGTAGCTTGGTATTGAAGTCCATTGTGATCTCCTCCCATTTCCATTCTGGTATTGGTAAAGGTTGCATTTTACCACATGGTTTCTGGTGCTCGGCCTTAACTAGTGAACATGTTAGACACTTGTTCACGTATTCGGTCACATCATTCTTCATGCCAGGCCACCAGTACTCTTTCTTCATGTCTTGATACATTTTGTTTGCCCCTGGGTGGATAGAATAACGAGACTTATGGGCCTCATCAAGTATTTTGGCTCTAAGCTCGCCAATCTTAGGTATCCACATCCGGCCAAACCTAGTTCGTACTTCGTATGCATTTGTATCTAAGTTCCCTTGTTGTCCTACTATCCTTTCCCGTTTCACATTTCTTTCTAACAGTGCTTCATCTTGTGCCTTTTTTATTTCACCCATCAAATCTGGCGTTATGATCAGCTGACACGCTTTGATCCGGATAGGTGCCGATTCTTCTTTTCTACTTAAAGCGTCAGCCACTACGTTTGCCTTGCCTGGATGGTACAATATCTCACAGTCATAGTCTTTCAGTAGCTCTAACCACCTTCTTTGCCTCATGTTTAGTTCCTTTTGTTCGAAAAAGTATTTCAAGCTTTTGTGATCGGAGTAGATGGTGCATTTAACTCCATACAGGTAGTGCCTCCATATTTTTAACGCGAAAACTACTGCTACTAATTCTAGATCGTGTGTTGGGTAGTTAACCTCGTGAATCTTTAGTTGTCGTGAAGCATAAGCAATTACCTTTCCTCGTTGCATAAGTACGCAACCTAAACCCTGCCCCGAAGCGTCAGAGTAGACTACCAAGTCTTCTTTTCCCTCAGGTAGAGTCAAAACTGGAGCTTGGGTTAATCGTGTCTTAAGTTCTTCAAACGCGTTGTTTTGAGTCTGACCCCATTCATACTTTTCTTCCTTCCGTGTCAGTTTAGTCAGTGGTGAGGCTATTCTTGAGAAGTCTTGAATAAACCTTCGATAGTAGCCTGCCAATCCTAGAAAACTTCGTATCTCTGTTGGTGTCTTTGGGATGTTCCATTCCTTTACTGTCTTAATCTTTGCAGGATCCACCATGATGCCGTTTGGGTTTATCACATGACCTAGGAATTGGACTTCCCTAAGCCAAAACGCGCATTTGGAGAATTTTGCGTACAACTTTTCCTTCTTTAGCACCTCCAGAACTTCTCTTAGGTGACAGTGATGATCACCCTCACTTTTCGAATATACCAGTATGTCGTCTATAAAAACTATCACTGATTGATCCAACATGGGTCGACACACTCTATTCATCAAATCCATGAACGCTGCTGGTGCGTTAGTTAATCCGAAGGACATCACGAGAAACTCATAATGCCCATAACGCGTGCGAAACGCGGTCTTTGGTACGTCTTCTTCCCTTACTTTCAACCTATGGTAACCCGACCTAAGATCGATCTTTGAGAACCAACTCGCACCTTGCAGTTGATCAAAAAGGTCGTCTATTCTAGGCAGTGGTTATTTGTTCTTTACTGTCCTCTTGTTCAGTTCGCGGTAGTCAATGCACATACGCATGCTGTCGTCCTTCTTCTTTACAAAAAGTACCGGAGCGCCCCATGGTGAGATGCTCAGTCTAATAAATCCTTTTTCGGTTAGTTCCTCTAGTTGAGACATCAATTCTTTCATTTCTGACGGAGCCAACCGGTAGGGGGCTTTGGCAACGGGCTCAGCTCCTGGCAGTAAGTCAATCTGAAATTCTATTTCCCGATCGGGTGGCAACCCAGGTAGACCCTCAGGGAATACTTCCGAAAAGTTGCACACCACGGGTACATTCTTGAGTTCTTTCGTTTTCATTCTATCATCAATAACATATGCCAGATAAGCTTCGCAACCGCGCCTTATGTAACTTTCGGCCTTGATCATCGAGATGACGTTTGTCATCGCGCAATTCCAATCCCCATAAACCGTAATTGGACTGCCGCTAGGAGCTTTTAGGTGTATTCTCTTACGTTTACATATGATTTGAGCTTCGTTGGCAGCTAACCAAGCCATACCCAATACTATATCGAATCCTCCTAAGGTGAGAAGGAATAATCTAGATGGAAACTTATGTCCCTCTATTTCTATGATGCAATCCTTTGTTACTTGAAATACTGCCGAATTTTTACCCACGGCAGTTTGTACGCTAAAGGCCTTTATTATGGTGTTGATAGTGCAATCCAGTTTACGACAAAATGCATTTGATATGAAGCTTTTACTAGCACCAGAATCGAATAAAATAGCAGCACGTTCATCATTAACTAGAAACGTACCTGACACGACATCAGGGTTTCCCCTTGCTTCTTCCTCAGTTAAGGCATAGGCCCGAGTCCTTGCCTTTTGTTGTTCCTGTTCCTTCTCCTTTCCCGAACCAGATTGGCCGACCTTCCTGCAGTTCTTTGTCAGATGCCCAAACAATCCACATACTTGGCATTTGGCGTCCTTCCAACAATCTCGGGAGTAGTGCCCCGGCCTCCCGCACTTATAACACACGGTGGTGCCGATTCGACACTCGCCACTATGTTGCTTTCCACATTTCTTGCACGTTTCATATCCGTCCAACCTCGGTTTCTTAATTTCAGTTGTTTCATTCCCTCTTCCGGTGCCTCTAGACGGATTCTCCCACTTTCTCTTTTGTGTCACAGGTGCCGGGTCCTCGTTGGCATAATCGTCGTAAACGATTCCAGGCAGGTTGACTACCGACTCGAAGGTCGAGGGTAGGTTGGCTTTTACGTGGACACGGACCCTTTGCGGCAGACCCTTGACATAGTATTTGATCATACGTTCTTCGGTTTCCACCACGTGTGGTACCAGTTGGGCCAGCTCGTTGAACCTTGAAGTATATTGGCGATGAGTCTTGTCGCCAGCTTTGAAGTTTAGGAACTCGTTCTCCACACGATCAATCTCATTCTGTGGGCAGAACTTTTGGATTACGAGCTTTTTCAAGTCTTCCCATGTCATTCTGGCAAGGGCATGTGGTGACTTTGTTCTTTGAATATTTCTCCACCAACCTAGTGCTTCATTGGTGAAAGAATGAGCAACATATTTAACCGCCTGGTCTGGTCGGCACTCGCTGATGTTGATTACAGCGTTCATTCTCTCAATCCATTCCAAAGTAGCCACCGAATCCTTGCTACCATCAAACTTGGGTGGGTCTCCATCCTTGAAACCTTTATAAGTGCACCCTTTAGTGCTTGACCCCACTTTTATCTCATCCCCGTCGCTGTCATATACTTTTTCTTCGTGGTTTCCTTCATCCTCCTCTTTACTTTTCTTTATTGCCTCGGATAGTAGATCAGGCAATACCTTCTTCAAAGTGAGCACAACTTCACGGGCAATAGCATCCCTGACTTCAGGTTCCAACTGTATAGGCCCTGGACTGTCGTCCCTAATTGGGGTCACTTCTGTTTCGTGCACACTTTCGGTGTGCTCTGCGTGCACACTCTCTTCTTCTTCAAATCTTGGGTTCAACGGAGGTCTACCTCGTCGGCCAGTGCGACCGCCTCGAGGTCCTGTTCTTCCTCCACCAGCCATAGTTCTTAATTTCCTGATAGTTAAAAAGGGAATACATCAATGTCATTTCTTTAGATCATAGTTTGGAACAGTACGAGCAAGGTAAATTCTTAATTACAGTGACCGGTTTGTGATTACTAATTTACATTGCTTTTCGGGTTCGAAACTCTTCAAATCAGTCGTGGCATTAACATCTATTTGTTCTAAGTTAAGGTATTTATTCCTATGCAAGAGGATTAACTTTATAACTTATTTACCGTGCTAGCGTTGGCGTTGGTTACCCATACTGACATCCGTGCGTTGGTCCCATAATCAGTTTGAGTCTAGACATTTAGGGATGTCTAAATCTCTCAAACTATTGCTCCGATACCAACTTGTAAGGCCCCTAAACCGGGTGACCTCACTTGTTGGATTTACTCATAAACATAGTCATAAATACTGAACTTAAATTAAAAACATTCATCATTCAATTACAAATCATTCGTCGTTCAATTACATAACATAACAGCGGAAGTCTTAACACATATTAAAGTGGGATGTCAGTCTTGTGTCGGGTAACCTTCACGCCTTCGCACGACCCTTTCCTTTGTTACCTGAAATGTATACTAAAAGTCAGCTAACGCCGGTGAGTTCTAGTTTAAAGACAATCACACATAATATTTATCTTATCATGAATATAATGTATATATGTATATTCGTACTTTTAAATATTCTTTACTTTGTTGTTCTCACATAACATTCATTGAGGGTATATACATATGTACATACAAACTTTCTTTGAGAGAACACATATTGGCCATAATCTTAAGGGAGATCAACCCGTCATACTTGTGGCGAATGTCACGAAGACATCGCAGTCAGAGCTACCGTCGTAGAACGTTTCATTACCGTCCGGCTCTAGAAAACCGTCCGTCATATCATTAAATCCGTCCGGCAACCTTTGTCCGTCCGCTCTTTACCGTCCTACCGTCGTAGTCCGTCATTCTTGTCCGTCTGCTCTAGGGCATCCGTTTCCCACGTGACCATTATGTATGCAACCGTTCTACATTAGTTAAGGCTTGCTTCGACCGTTCATTAATACATTTTCATACGTCCTAGCTTGCGAATGTACGTTTTTGTCCCGGTTGCAAAATAGTCACGTGGTCGTCCGTCTACCGAAGTAGCCGTTGTCATAGAAGGGTTTACAACGTTTACATTCATTCATAACATGCAATATATATGTAATATAAAGCAAGATTTCATTCTTTTACGTTATGTCCTTCTTTCATTCATTCTTTATATCATACGCTTCATTCTTTATTCATAATTCATTTTCACATATATAGGTATTTATATATATATACGTATGATCACATTGACACTTATAGCATTTATTCATTTAGTGTATACACTTCAGCCCCAAAACATTTATAAATCATTTGCACATAACATAGAAGGGGGCACATAGAACTCACCTGAGGAGTAGTTTCCGAAGTACACTTAGCTGGCTACTGAGCGTCACTAATGTTACTCACGATCTGTGTAATAAAGTCATACTCATAAGGTAGTGCTCCTAGATGGCATTAGATATTTCTATACTTGATCTTAGTAGTTATGATGGGTTTACTTATGTCGAAACTTGTAGTTTCGATAGACTGCCTCTGTCGAAACTTGTTGTTTCGATAGACTGCCTCTGTCGAAACTTGTAGTTTCGATAGGTTGCTTCTGTCGAAACTTGTAGTTTCGATAGGTTGCTTCTATCGAAACTTGTAGTTTCGATAGGTAACTTAGGTGTAAACTTAGCTTCGGATCGTGGCTCATATCGAAACTATGGTAGTTTCGATAGGTATGCATATATCGAAACTACTGCACATATCGAAACTATGTAGTTTCGATGGATCTGCACATATCGAAACTAAGTAGTTTCGATGGGTCTGCACATTGTCTTCCCCAAAATTGCAGTTTCTTTTGCATGCGAGTCTGATCGAGCCAAAATCTCTATTTTTCTTAGATCAAAACGTTTGGTTTTCATTCTAGATGCTATACCTAAGCTCACTTTCAAGTTTCATCCGAAAAATCGTTATCTTTTATCCAAAACCCAAAAACTCCCAAAACGAACAAAAACTCATAATGTGATCGAATCGTTACCTGGATTGGATTTCTGATTCAGAGGATATGATCACGAGAACAGCAGCAACGTTCTCCTGAATTCCCGAGTTGATCCGTCACTTTCTCTCTCTAGACCCGAGCTCTCCTTTCTCTCTCTCTAAAAGCTGCGTGAGTTGGGGAAATGAGCAGGGAAGAGGGTTGCCTTGCCTCTTATGCGCATGGGCTTCCCTCGGCCCATTGAAGCCGGGCCTAGGCCCGCTCCCTTTTTGTTTAAATGTTCCAACTAAATCACCGGTCTCGCTATATTTATTCGTTTTATTAATTTTGGGATGTTACAGTTTTCTGCTGCAACTCCGGCTAACTCAATGTGTTCTGGAGGTTTAGGGAGGATCGAAATTGTACTTGTGTGTTTGTTTGAGAGGATTGCAACCAAAATCTTGACATCGATGGTCACATGGAGGGTTTTGACGATTATAATTTGAATCGATCAATTGGGTTTATGTGGCGTACATAAAATGATTAAAACCTTTAACTGGGTTTGTTAATATGCGAAACGGTTACGAAATCGAACGGTCCTGCGATTAAAGGCTGCATTTACGTTTCAACTGACGCGAGGCGCGACCGTGCCTATAGAAGGCGCGACCGTGCCAAGGCACTGGGCGCGACTGTTCTATAGCAAGGCGCGCGACCGTGCCAACTGAAGACGCGACCGTGTCTTATAGGGTTTCTGGTTTATTTACCAAATCATCCCTTGCAACTTCAGTTTTGACAGAATTAGTTTGGTTAAGATTTAACAACACACCTAACGGGGTTACTAATTGAGTTAACTCTAGAAGGTGTTACCACGTGATTATGAGTTCTAATCTTTTGAATTGAATACGATCGGCTAACGATTAATGAGGCGTAGGTTTGAACAAGTATATGATTTAATGTCGTGTTGTTATTTTATTAGTTAAAATAAATTAAATTAGGGCCGGAAAATCAGAAATGTTACAGTCTCCCCATGTTAAGGGAATTTCGTCCCGAAATTTAACTAATGGAGGTTATTAAAATCAAGAAAAAGGTGGGAGTTTTGGGTTCTCGGTGAGTTTTGATTGTTGGATTCTGGGGAGTGTAACCGTTGACATGGCTTAGGCCTGATACTCATAGTTGAATATGAAGGGTGATAATGAATTTTGTTTTGAATTGAATTTAAGTAGGAGATTGTCGAATAATAATTATGAATTCTAAGTGTGAGATGTACTATCTGGAATGAATTTGATGGGACCTTTATCGTTAGGATTTGTGCATGATGTAGTTTAATATGTTTAAAAATGTCAGTGGGTAAGAGATTTCATCTACATTGGTCCATGTCAAAACTTCACGTGACAGGAACAACGCTACTTCTGATAATATGATAGGACACTTATATATAGGAAGTACCATCGGCGTATCCACCATGCCCTTGTCATACCATATCAGTTTTGTTGTTACATGTCATGATAAGTTTTAGGTCACAACACACGGCAAAATTTCACTATGCTTCCCATGCACTGATTTTCATAATTCCGTGTGCACCCGTAATTACTCAAATCATCGCATGGTCCGTATAGATCTTTTCGTTGTATGCGGGTCAAGGGGGCATAACTTTCACTCTGATCACGTCTATTGTTATCACATAACAGTCGCTAATAAGTATCTATGTCCCTAATCATGTCAGTTCGCAACTAAAGAGTAGTAAAGTATTATAACTTAAAGTTTCTTAGTTTGCTCGTGTTTGTACAAGAATACGTCAAACCCCGAGTCGTTTCAGTGTATTATGGTCTTCAACTTTGGTGAACAAAAGTGCATGACCATGTCTTGTGTATAATGAAATCAATCAATTGCAATAATTGTAAGCAAATTTTGTTTCGTGTATAAAGTAAACACACAAGTCCCATGTATGATCTAGTGTCACGTAGCTCGTAATCAAATAGGTCTCATGTGTAGCGTAAACAATTTAGCTTCATATATTTTGTAAATCATTAAGCTCCTATGTGGAATGTAAACAACATAGTATCATGTGTATTGTAGAAGATGAAGTTCATGTATGGTGTCGACAACTTAGTGTCATGTATTTTGTAAATCAATAAGCTCTCATGTGGTATGTAAACATCATAGTATCATATGTATTGTAGGAAATGAAGTTCATGTATGGTGTCGACAACTTAGTGTCATGTATTTTGTAAGTCAATAAGTCCTCATGTGGTATGTAAACAACATAGTATCATGTGTATTGTAGGAAATGAATTTCATGTATGGTGTCGACAACTTAGTGTCATGTATTTTGTAAGTCAATAGGCCCTCATGTGGTATGTAAACAACATAGTATCATGTGTATTGTAGGGAATGAAGTTAATGTATGGTGTCGACACTTAGTGTCATGTATTTTGTAAATCAATATCTTTAATGTGTAACATAAACAATTTAGTATTATGTATATTGCATAATGTGCATAATTTAGTATAATGTACCGTGTAACCAAATGGGTTTCATGTTTAATGTGGTCAATCTAGAATTATGTACCAATCAAGTAATTGTTATGCATCATGTATTTTGCAAACAACTAAGTTTCGTTTATTATGTGCTCAATCCAGTAGCATGTATATTGCAATTAAACATGTTCCGTGTGTTATGCGATCAATCAAATAGATTGTGATTTGTAGACAAACTAGTTTCATGTATTATGTAATTTGTGTAGCATTGGATATATTGAGAATAATTGACTTTCATGTACCATGTGGTTGCGTTGGGTTTATTGTGAACGTGCATACGTAAGTTATTGAACTTCGTGTGTGATGTATACAAACGGGTTTTGTATGTGATCGAGTGTTGCAGACAAGCGTGTCGTTTGGCGTTCCTGTATAATGTGGTAGTTAGGTTCTAGCTCTTAAATCTCATTGAGGTTGATGGGGAGGGTTAACGTCTACGCGGTATGGATCGTCTCTTGAAGCGACAAGCGAAAGGTAGCGAGGAGGTTCTAAAAAAAATTCAGGGAAATGTGTTTACAAATACTGATCTTTGTTTGAAAATAGAAAGAGGTAAATTGTTCTTGGTTGTAGATACATAACGTAGTGAATCCATGGAGTCACATAATTTAAATAAATAGACAATTTATGGGAAAAATCTTTTAATTTAAATTTTTAGCTATTAATAAGCGAATATTTTTAAGCGGAATTATTGGCTAAACAAGTAGTCGTATACTAATTTAGCCAGGGTTTAGAAATATTTTTCATTAATGAGGAAAAATCATAATTATTTATCAATTCGAAATATTATTTTTATAAAATAGATTGTATTAAGTTTCCCTATCAGGTGAGAAGTTTTATGGAAAATTTATGTTTTTGATACTATCTAAAAGTTTAATAAACATTTTGTTTGAACAAAATAACGAGGTTTGTTTAAATCAAACAATAGGATGATTTGTTTACGAATGAGATTGCTGGTAGTGTACTAAATTGTGGTGAATGAGAAATATGATACTTGGAGAATTTTGATGAAAATATGATGGGTGTAATTCACACTCAACGTATTGAATTAATGAATAATAACTTTAGAGTTGGAAGATATAAAATTTAGTAAATGCTGAAATGTAAAACAATATTCAAAACACAGGGAAATGGTTCTCAAACTGAAATAAATAAGAAAAATAATTATGTTAACGCCTCCTGTAGCTTTCCACTAGATGGAGAATAATTCCCAAGGCGAGCACCGCTATGGTCACTCGGGTAGTCGATCTGGCTTCAGCTTTAGCTGTCTCCGTGCGATGCTCCAGTATTTCTTTTTCGAGGATGGAGATTAAATGCTTTTGGTACCCTAATTGGGTTGGATAAATAATATCTAGGTTTAATAGTATAAATTTAATTTTGTAGGTTTAAATAAATAGCTTCTATTTATATTAGAATAGGAATTGGATCTTTTTAAACAAGGTTAATATAAATCTTTATAAAATCAATTATTTTAATTTGAAAATTCATTTGGAATGCTTTATTGATTTTTAAAATATAAGTTATTGTCTTCTGCAAAGATTTCCTCACACACACGACCATGCTTGGGACAAGGCACGATCGTGCTAGGACCACGGGCGCGACCGTGCTAGTCAGGGCGCGACCGTGTTGATCAAACGGGAGACATAACTAAGCTGTTCACTAGGCACGACCGTGTCTGGGCCAGGCACGACCGTGTCTAGGGTTCTGAGGCACGACCAAGTCTAGCCAAGGGGCACGACCGGGTCTGAGTGCGTGAGGCACGACCGCGCTGGGATTAGCACGACCGTGTCTCATGAAGCACGACCGCGCTAGAAGACTAGCGCGACCATGTCTGCTCTAAAACAGAAACGAATTGCTTAAATCTTATATTGTAAATGTTGGAAATCATAGGGCTTTTATCCATTAGGTGATTTCGAGTCTATTTGTATAGGTTAATTGTATTTAAAACATGTACAAATTATGATTCGGTTAAACCATTTTAGAATGAACCCTAGATTTGGGTTCGTGTTAAATTGGCTATTGTAAGCCCAAATTAAGTTGGGGCTTTTGATCTATGGACTAAAACGAAAGTGTAGGAGGTTTCAATTACCCGGAAATATGATTAATCGATGGTGTATGGTAGAAACGAGTTCCGGCGACGACGGGTTTGATCTCCGGCGTTTTCTGCTGCAACTCCGGCTAACTCAATGTGTTCTGGAGGTTTAGGGAGGATCGAATGATGTATTTGTGTGTTTGTTTGAGAGGATTGCAACCAAAATCTTGAAATCGATGGTCACATGGAGGGTTTTGACGATTATAATTTGAATCGATCAATTGGGTTTATGTGGCGTAAATAAAATGATTAAAACCTTTAACTGGGTTTGTTAATATGCGAAACGGTTACGAAATCGAACGGTCCTGCGATTAAAGGCTGCATTTATGTTTCAACTGACGCGAGGCGCGACCGTTCTAAAGAAAGGCGCACGACCGTGCCAACTGAAGACGCGACCGTGTCTCTTAGGGTTTCTGGTTTATTTACCAAATCAGCCCTTGCAACTTCAATTTTGACAGAATTAGTTTGGTTAAGATTTAACAACACACCTAACGGGGTTACTAATTGAGTTAACTCTAGAAGGTGTTACCACGTGATTATGAGTTCTAAACTTTTGAATTGAATACGATCGGCTAACGATTAATGAGGCGTAGGTTTGAACAAGTATATGATTTAATGTCGTGTTGTTATTTTATTAGTTAAAATAAATTAAAATAGGGTCGAAAAACCATAAAATGTTACACTTCAGGTCCAGATAATTGACTGTCTCCTATTTCAGTGCAACAAACAAGAGTTCTGCACTTCCTCTCATATAGTGCTTCAAATGGTGCAGCTTTAATACTTGAATGATAACTATTGTTGTAGGAGAATTCGATTAACGGTAGGTGATTATCCCAGTTACCTCCCATAACACAGGCTCTTAACATATCTTTCAGAGTTTGAATTGTGTATTCACTTTGTCCATCAGTCTGAGGATGATATTTAGTACTCATGGTAAGTCGAGTTCCTAATTCTTTCTGAAAACTCGTCCAGAATCTAGATGTGAACCGACTGTCTCCATTATAAATAATAGACAGTGGTATGCCATGGTGGCTAACAATTTCATTAATATAGATCATGGCCAACTTATCTATAGAGTATGTTTCATTAATGGGTATAAAATGGGTTGACTTTGTCAGTCTATCGACCACGACCCATATGGCATTATGCCCTTTCTGAGTTCTGTGTAGTTTATTAACAAAGTCCATTGTAATACGATCCCATTTCCAAACAGGTAATTCTAACTATTGTAACTGCCCTGCTGGTTTCTGGTGCTTAATCTTAACTTGAATACAAGTTAACCATTTATCTATATACTGGGCTATTGATCTCTTCATGTTTGGCCACTAGTAATGCGTGTTTAAGTCTTTGTACATCTTATTTGCACCAGGATGCATAGAATATCTTGATTTATGTGCTTCATCTAACACTTTCTTTTGAATATCTCCAAGCCTTGGAATCCAGATTATTTGCTCGAATCTCATTATTCCATCATCTCCTTTGGATAACAACTTTTGTTTCTCAAACATATGTTCTTTCTTGATATTCCCTTTTTCTAATGCTTTTGGTTGGATTTTCTTGATTTGTTCCAGTAAATCTAACTTCAAATCTAATCATAGTGCTTTTACTTTAATCGGATGGCTTCGTTCCTTCCGACTTAAAGCATCTACTACTACATTAGCCTTCCCGGGATGGTATTTGATTTCACAATCGTAGTCATTGATGAGTTCCATCCACCTCCTTTGTCTCATACTTAAATCCTTCTGATTAAAAATATGTTGGAGGATTTTGTGGTCTGAATATATTACGCATTTAGTACCATACAAATAGTGTCTCTAAATCTTTAGAGCAAACACTATGGCACCAAGTTCAAGATCATGCGTAGTATAGTTCTTCTCATGAACTTTAAGTTGGCTTGATGCGTAGGCAATAACCTTGTCTTGCTACATCAACACACAGCCCAGACCAGTTCGGGAAGCGTCATAGTAGATAACAAAATCATCATTTCCGTTGGGTAATGATAAGATCGGTGCATGACTGAGTTTATCTTTAAGGATGTTGAATGCTTCTTCTTGTTTTGATCCCCATTCAAATTTTGCTGCTTTCTGAGTTAAAGTAGTTATAGGTGTAGCGATCTTGGAGAAGTCTTGAATAAATCTTCGGTAGTAACCAGCTAATCCAAGAAAGCTTATGATTTCTGTTGGATTCTTTGGAGCTTCACATTTCAGAAAAGATTCGATTTTACTGGGTCCACTTGCATTCCCTTCTCATTCACAACGTGTCCAAGAAATTGTATTTCTCGTTTCCAAAATTCATATTTGGAAAGCTTAGCGTACAGTCTTTCCTTTCTCAAGGTTTCCAGAATGATCCTCAGATGATCAACATGTTCTTCTTGGCTTCGGGAATAGATAAGAATATCATCGATGAAATTGATGACGAATTTGTCAAGGAAAGGCTTACAGACTCGATTCATTAAGTCCATAAATGCTGCGGGGGCATTTGTTAGGCCGAATGACATGACCAGGAATTCGTAATGACCATATCAAGTCCTGAAAGTGGTCTTAGGTGCGTCCTCTTTTTGTACCTTCAACTGATGATATCCTGATCTAAGATCGATTTTTGAGAAATACTTGGATCCTTGTGGCTGATCTAACATATCATCTATTCTAGGCAATGGATATCTGTTCTTCGTAGTCAGCTTGTTTAATTCTCTATAATCAATGCACATCCTCATGTTTCCATCTTTCTTCTTTACGAATAGTACCGATGCTCCACAAGGAGAAGTATTTGGATGAATGAACCCCTTGTCTAAGAGTTCTTGGATTTGTTTCATAAGTTCTTTTAATTCAGAAGGAGCTAGACGATAAGGGGATCTTGCAACAGGTTTTGCTCCAGGAATGAGTTCGATTCGAAACTCGATCTGACAATCAGGTGGAAGACCGGGTAATTCTTTCGAAAAACATCCGGGTGATCACAGACTACGGGAATATCCGCAGTCTGTCTTTCGGGTTTAACGTTTAAAGCATGGAGTATGAATATACCATCTCCTTTATTTAATTCATTCTTAGCTTTTGCTATGGAAATAATTTCAATCTTATTGGTTTCACTATCACCCTGTATCATTTGACTAGTTTCATCTGGTTTATTAATCTTGACCGTTCTTTGGTCACAATCAACAAGTAAAATCAGGAGTTTATGTACAATTCATATGATGCAGGTTTTAATAAAGCAATTATGGAGAACCAGTATAGTTAAAATTGGGGCGTACAATCCAACCTTGTGAATGATAGGCATAACACTAAATGTTATCCTTAAGTGTTGTCTGCAACAATCACCCTAACCGGGTGGATTAGTCAGATACAATAGATATATCATTGTTTATCGTCGGCTTGAACTGATTTAATGATTGCACTTGCACAATGCACAAAAGTATGTAAATGTAGTTTGCACTAATAGTGTTCAAGCATAAGGCACAAATTGCACACATGATCATAATGTTTTAATTGTATATGTTGCAAACAGTTTCAAATGAAAATCATGTTTCGGCCCAAAGATATAAAAATGAAAAAGGGGGCTATGGAAACTCACATTGGCTTATGTAGCTTGTAAACCGTAAGTACGAGTACTTGCACAAGTTGTTTAGCTAACGACAAGGTTACCCTAAGTTTGAATAATATATATGTACCAATGATATGCACAAAAGACTAATGAATTGGGTTTGGTTGAAAGGAGATGTATTTGTTTGTAGTAAATAATATGTTTGTTAATAAGAAAATGAATACATGGTTATATATATATGAATAACAAATTTTTGTTTACAAATAAACGAATAAGTGTTTATATAATATTTAATTTGAATGAGTAAGTAATTGGGTTAATAAATTAAAGTGTTTTAATTAATTAAATAGTTAGATTAACTAGTCAATAAAATAAATAATAAAGAAAATATAAGTCGTATAAAATAATTGGGTTTAAAAAGTTCCTCGTAGAGGTTTTAAATAAATTTATATGAGTTTTTAATTAGAAATTATTTTTTTTTAAATCTCTAAGACGATTAAATAATTGTTTATATTTGATACATTATTAGTTTGGTTCATAAAATATTCCCGAGCCTTGGGAGTTTTGTAAAATAATTTTTATAAAGAAAATTGGGTTCAAAAATAGGTTTTTAAAAAATGTTTTAAAAATAAAAAACGGACAACGGGACTCAAACCCGGGTCTCCACGGTCAGAGTCAAGGAAGCAAACCACTGGACCAGTGGTCCGGTTGTGGTTTAACGGTCGCTCGAATGGTTTTATGCCAAATGTGCAGTGGAACCGGGTTCAGGGGCGCGCAAAAAGGGAAATGAGGTGCGGGGCTGGACTCGAACCCGCGACCTCATCTCTATGAGACAAGCGCTTTAACCGGTGGACCTGGGCATGTGCCTTGGTCATTAACAAAGCGAAATCATTTTAACACCCAACACCCACTCGTCTTCTTCCCCAAATCGCAACCCGAACTCTAGCCCTCCAATTAACCTGATTGAGCAAACAATCATCCCTGAATTCATGGGGCTTTTGTTCCCTGTATCAAAACGAAACTAATGACACTAAATTTACCTGTGATGGTTATGTATCGAAGGAGAACGACAGAGGGGAGGGCTTTGGCAATCTTCAAGCTCGATAGGGCCTATGAGAGGGAAGGTCCTTGTACATGAAATTCAAGCTCGATAGGGCTTTGGCAATCTTCAAGCTCGATCAGTTTTTATAGACCAATTTCATGTTAAATGCTCAAATTGATGTCGAGTTTGATTAAGGACGGTTACGGGTTGATTGGATATGAAATTCATTGATTATTGATGTAATTGGCTCGTTATAAGTGACCATAACAGTCGTACGTGGGTTTGCAAGTGATTGATTACAGTTTAACACTCGAATTCAAGGATTACATAAACGAATTTGTGAGAATTTGGCTCGGTTTCACTTTCCAAAGTCAAACCTGCGCAAAAATGGGTTTAAGATCATAAGGAGGTTCAAATTGAGGGGTCCAATGCATTCAAAAGGGTTCAAGGGGGTTTAAACTAAAGTTATTTTCCTTAAATGTTTTGTGTTTATAAAATAACTTTGATTTTGTTCTGTATAAAATCTATAAAATTAAAACTATAAGTTTTGTAATGTTTTATAAAACTGTCAAAGAGGTGTGGGTATTTGAGCTTCATTTGATCCTCACGTTCCCAAGTAAACTCTGGCCCACGTTTAGATTCCCAACGAACCTTGACAATAGGAATACAGCTTCGCTTGAGTTGCTTTATCTCACGATCCATGATCTCCACGGGTTTTTCAGCAAAGTGCATAGTGTCATTAATGTGCACTTCGTCGAGCGGAATGTGAAGATTCTCGTCAGCTAAACATTTCTTTAGGTTGGATACATGAAATGTAGGATGTACATTGCCAAGTGCCGGAGGTAAATCGAGTTTTTAAGCCACTTTTCCAATCCTTTCAAGGATCTTGAAGGGGCCCACGTAGCGGGGTGCTAACTTACCTTTTTTTCCAAAACGAACCACGCCCTTCCAAGGAGACACATTTAGAAGTACAAGGTCCCCGACTTGAAATTCCAAGGGTTTTCATCGTTTGTCGGCATAGCTCTTTTGTCGACTCCGCGCTACTCGAATGTTGTCACGGATTTTAATGATCTTGTCGGATGTTTCTTGTATCAACTCGGGATCGGTGATTTGTGCTTCACCAATCTCGTTCCAACAAATAGGTGAATGGCATTTGCGACCACAAAGGGCTTCAAAAGGAGCCATGTTGATGCTCGTATGGTAGCTGATGTTGTACGAGAACTCAATCAAGGCTAGATGAGAATCCTAATTGCCACCAAATTCAATGACACACGCTCTAAGCATATCCTCGAGAGTTTGGATTGTTTGCTCGGTTTGACCATCAGCGTGAGGATGGTAAGCTGTACACAAATCCAATCGTGTACCAAGGGTAGTCTGGAGGGATTGCCAGAATCGAGAGGTGAATCAGGCATCTCGATCAGAAATTATATTCAAAGGAACACCGTGACGACTCACAATTTCATCAATGTAAATTCGAGCTAATTTCTCAACTCGATAGTCTTCACAGATTGGCAAGAAGTGAGCTGATTTAGTGAGACGGTCAATGATCACCCATATACTATCATGACCACTTGAGGTGCGAGGGAGTTTGGTGATGAAATCCATGGCTAGATTCTCCCATTTCCACACGGGGATTTCTGGTTGTTCAAGTAATCCGGAAGGACGTTGATGTTCGGCTTTGACCTTTGAGAAAGTAAGACATTTTGCTATATAAAGGGCAATGTCTTTCTTCATAATGGGCCACTAATATTGCAGGTGAAGGTCCTTGTACATTTTATCCGCTCCGGGATGTATGGAATAACGAGTTTTGTGTGCCTCGTTCATAAGAAATGTATAAAGATTTGGTTTCCAATTGAAGTCCAACTCTACATGACATTTCATTGTACATGTTGCCCTCGGTGACCGATACATGTTGAGCTTCAAGAATGCGGATTTGAATGTCGGTTTGAATCTTGACACTATGAAGCATAATCTGCTCCTTACGACTTAATGGATCGGCTACAACATTCTCTTTGTCGGGATTGTAACGAATCTCTCAATCGTAGTCGTTAAGAAGTTCAACCCAACGCCGATGCCTCATGTTGAGTTCCTTTTGATTGAAGATATGTTGGAGGCTCTTGTGGTCGGTAAACACCACACATTTGCTGCCATAAAGGTAATGCCTCCAAATCTTTAATGCGAAGACGACCGCACCCAACTCAAGATCATGCGTCGTACAATTCTTCTCATGGATCTTAAGTTGTCTTGATGCATAAGCGATCACCTTGCCTCGTTGCATAAGAACGCAGCCAAGACCTTGGTTTGATGCATCACAGTAGATAACGAGATCATCATTTCCATCAGGGAGGGTTAGAATAGGAGCATTGCACAACTTCTGTTTGTGGGTTTGAAAAGCTTCTTCTTGCTTTGGTCCCCACTCATAAGGTTTACCCTTATGTGTCAAAGCAGTAAGAGGGACTCAATCTTGGAAAAGTTGGAGATGAATCGATGGTAATAAACCGCTAGACCAAGGAAAGAACGAACTTCGATAGGGGTTTTAGGCGTACTCTAATTCTTTATGGCTTCGATCTTAGCAGGATCCACATGAATTCCCTTCTCGTTGACTATATGACCCAAGAATTGAACCTCATTCAACCAAAATTCACACTTGGAGAATTTGGCATAGAGCTGTTCTTTCTTTAATCTAAGATGTTACTCATGATCTGCTTTAGTCTTTGAGTAGATCAAGATGTCATCAATGAAGACGATTACGAATTTGCCTAAGTAGGGTTTGCACACACAGTTGATGAGGTCCATGAAAACCGAGGGTGCATTGGTTAACCCAAAAGGCATAACCATAAATTCGTAGTGACTGTACCTCGTACGAAAGGCAGTCTTTGGAATATCTTCTTCATGCACATGAAGTTGATGATAACCGGATCGAAGATCAATCTTTGAGAAGTAGGTTGAACTTTGAAGTTGGTCAAAGAGATCGTCGATCCTCGGTAATGGATAACGGTTCTTGATGGTAAGTTTGTTAAGTTCACGATAGTCATTGCACATGTGGAATGAAGCGTCTTTCTTTTTGATGAACAAGACAGGTGCACCCCATGGTGAATGACTTGGACGGATGAAACCTTTATCAGCAAGTTCTTGGAGTAGACTTGCAAGTTCTTGCATCTCTGAAGGCGCGAGTCGGTATGGAGCTTTGGCTGTGGGATTAGCTCCAGGTACAAGGTCGATGCGAAACTCCACTTGACGAACGGGCGGCAGACCGGATAGATCTTCAGGATATACCTCGAGAAAATCTTGAATGATCGGAATGTCTTGAATCTCTTTCCTCTTGTCCTTCTTTTCAACAACATGTGCTAGGAAGGTTACATACTTCTTTCGTAAGTACTTTTGGGCCATGGTGCAAGACATAAGTCTGAGTCCACTATTTGGCTTCTCACCAAAGATTCGTACGTGTCGCACGATGGAAGAGGAATTCGAATGCACTTCTCAAAACAAATGACTTCGGCATGGTGGTTGGATAACCAATACATACCTACGATGACATCGAAGCTTCCCAGTTGCATTAGTATGAGGTTGACAGAAAAAGTGTGTTTGTTAAGCTCAAGAGAACAATTGGTTCGTGTCTTTACAAGTAATGTCTCAAATTTGTGTGATACAAAAATCCTATCGGCACCGGTATCAAATAAAATGGAAGCATATTGGTTATTGACGAGAGACGTACCATTAACAACATCGTTGTTAGCTTAGGCTTGATTGGCGTTTATGTTGAAGGCACGCCCGCGAGCACCACCGTGATTTGTATTAACCAATCTTGGGCAACGGTCCCAAAAGTGGTTTGGGTCACCACACTCATAGCAAGTGCGCCCATTAGCAATAGCCGGTACAACTTGGTTGGCAGCCGGAGGATTGACTCGGATTCCTGGATTGACCTGGGTAACGAAGGGCCTAGATCGGCAAGTGTTAGCGACATAGCCATATTTTCCATAACTCGTACATAAACAGCACCGCACAGTCGGGTAATGATGATACTTTCAGATGTTGCATTGGGGATTGACGCCACATATGGGCTTCTGTCCAGAATTGATGCCACGAGAGCAACTTGGGTGATGGGTGCAACAGGGGTAACGGCGACAAAGTTCTTAGCCTTGCGCTTCTTATTGTTGAAAGAAGGTTCGAGCTTGTCTAATTGTTCATTTCAGTTGGGGTTACCTAGTCATTGGTCTTCTTTACACCCTTTCTTGTCAATGTGCCTACCATCACGTGGTTGTCGGTTAATGTGGCGGCTAGGCGTATAGCGTCTTCAAGAGTGGCGGGATTTCTTCCCAACACTGTGTCTTGAATTTTCATAGGCAGGCCACCTATGTACTTTTCAATACTCCGAGATAGTGGTGTGACCATGTGTGGCACCAGGAGGCTCAACTCATGGAAACGAGTTGTGTAGACTAGGTTTTCACCACTGTCTTGGGTAAGATCCCAAAACTCAGCTTCCAGTTTTTTAATCTCATTCCGAGGACAAAACTCCTTGGTCATTAACCTCTTCACATCATTCCAAAGCAGAGTCATTGCCACATCAATACCTCGAGTCCATTTCTCACTGTTCCACCAGGTGAGCGCCTGCTTTTGAAAAACGCTCGTAGCATAACGGACTCGAAGATTTTCAGGGCAGTCACTATTGAGAAAGGTATTCTCAATGCTTTCGAACCATTAGAGGAGGCCAGTAGCTCCCTCGGTACCATAGAACATGATAAGGTTACAGCAATTGAAGTGCTTGAAGGTGCATTGGGGTGGATAGGCATGACCACCACCACCACCATTGTTGTTAGCACTCCCACTGTTAGTACCATCGTTGTTGTTGTTGTTTGCTTCAGTGAGTTGATTCACAAGCTGGGTAAGGAGGGCAACAAGGTCATTGTTGTTGTCTTTGGTCTCGTTGGCACGACGGGGGGGGGGGGGGTGGGGCATGCTATAGAATAAACAACACAAGAAGAAGGATGAGAATTCATGAGGATTTCTTGGATAAAGGTAAGAGATAAACAAGAATAAATAATCATAATTGGATTGTACTCCTTTGGTAACATAACCATTTGAGTACTACGACATATCAAGGTTATTTAAACTCATATATATTTCGAGAAGGCGTGCTTCAGCCTATAAGTAAACACTCATCCCGAGAATTCCCAAGAAAGCAGACGGATCCTTCGGTTCATTTGGATTTATATGAAATGCTTTCGTAGCCAGAAAACCCAGAATACAGGTGTCACCCTTCCAGATTGCACGTGTTCTCTAATAATTAACAAAGTTTAAAACCTTGACAAGGTTTAAGAATTTTAACAGACTTGCGTCTACAAGTATGACATTCCACATACGGAGGTGAGGATGACATAGAAGGACGTAAGAAGATAGGGGTACAAGTAGGACATAAAGCAGTAAACAAGTAGTGCATAGCATGTGGTATGGCATGAAATGGGTGTCCTAAGGTTATATCTAGTTTATGGGTTTCTAATAACCTAATTCCCTATAGCTACTGCTCTGATACCAATCTGTCACACCCCAACCGACGGCGGTATACGTCGGGGCGGACGTGTAGACTATTCATAAGCACATGATTAAACTAACGTTTCATATCTCATTAAATTCAATTTTCATAACAATAGTTTCAAACAAACATGAGCAAACAAGAAATAAAGTACTTCAAAATTCAATTTATTTAACTAGGTCTGCAAATCCTATGTGAATCAATCTTGAACAGAACTCTCAATTATTAGCACCTGAAACATGATGAAAAATAAAGTCAACTAAAAATAGTTGGTGAGCATACATAGATTTTCGCACAACAAGTAAATCAGGAGTTTATGTACAATTCATATGATGCATGTTTTAATAAGGCAATTATGGAGAACCACTATAGTTAAAACTGGGGTGCACAATCAAACCTTATGACTGATAGGCATAACACTAAATGTTATCCTTAAGTGTTGTCGACAATAATCACCCAAACGGGGTGGAGTGGTCAGATGAAATAGATCTATCATTATTTACCGTCAGCTTGTACTGAGTTAATGATTGCACTTGCACTATGCACAAAGTATGTAAATGTAATTTGCACTAACAGTGTTCAAGCATAAGACACAAATTGCATACATGATCATAATGTTTGAATTGTATATGATGCAAACAGTTTCAAATGAAAATCATGTTTCACGCCAAAGATATAAAAATGAAAAAGGGGGCTATGTAAACTCACATTGGGTTATGTAGCTTGAAAACCACAAGTACGAGTAGTTGCACAAGTTGTTTAGCTAATCACAAGGTTACCCTAAGTTTGAATAATATATATGTATCAATGATATGCACAAGAGACTAATAAATTGAGTTTGGTTGAAAGGGGATGTATTTGTTTGTAGTAAATAATATGTTTGTTAATAATAAATTGAATACATGGTTATATATATATATATATATATATATATATATATATATATATATATATATGAATAACAATTTTTTGTTTAAAAAAAACAAATAAGTGGTTATATAATATTTAATTTGAATGAGTAAGTAATTGGGTTAATAAATTAAAGTGTTTCAATTAATTAAATAGTTAGATTAAATCTTCAATAAAATAAATAATAAGAAGAATATAAGTCGTATAAAATAATTGGGTTTAAAACGTATCTCGTAGAGGTTTTAAGAAAACTTGTATGAGTTTTTAATTAGAAATTATTTGTTTTTAAATCTCTAAAACGATTAAACATTTTTTCATATTTGATACATTATTAGTTTGGTTCATAAAATATTCCCGAGCCTTGGGAGTTTTATAAAATAATTTTTATAAAGAAATTTGGGTTAAAAAATTGGTTTTTAAAAAATGTTTTAAAAATAAAAACGGACCACGGGACTCAAACCCGGGTCTCCACGGTCAGAGTCAAGGAAGCAAACTACTAGACCAGTGGTCCGGTTGTGGTTTAAGGGTCGCTCGAATGGTTTTAAGACAAAGGTGCAGTGGAACCGGGTTAAGGGGCGCGCAAAAAGAGAAATGAGGTGCGGGGCTGGACTCGAACCCGCGACCTCATCCCTATGAGACAAGCGCTTTAACCGGTGGACCTGGGCATGTGCCTTGGTCATTAACGGATGCGAAATCATTTTAACACCCAACACCCACTCCTCTTCTTCCCCAAATCGCAACCCAAACCCTAGCCCTCAATTAACCTGATTGAGCAAACGATCGTCCCTGAATTCATGGGGCTTTCGTTCCCAGTATCAAAACGAAACTAATGACACCAAATTTACCTGTGATGGTTATGTATCGAAGGAGAACGACAGAGGGGAGGGCTTCGGCAATCATCGAGCTCGATAGGGCCTTGGAGAGGGAATGCGATGTTAACAGGCGCGTAGGAAGTTTGTAGTGAATGTTATGAAGGTGTGGGATCAATTTTTATAGACCAATTTTCACGTTAAATGCTCAAATTGATGTCGAGTTAGATTAAGGACGGTTACAAGTCGATTGGATATGAAATTCATTGATTGTTGATGTAATTGGCTCGTTATAAGTGACCATAACTGTCGTACCTCCAACAGAGATCTTCCCAGGAAAGATTGAATCTGTGGTTCTTCTTGACAGTACCTCTTTATAATCAAAGACTTGAGGTCCTCCCAAGTCATTCTATCAGTCACAGCTTCTCCCTTCGTCTGTTTGACTGATTCCCACCAGTCAAGAGCCTCCTCCTCGAATGAATGTGCAGCAAACTTCACGGCTTGCTCTATCCTGCACTCGCTCATCTTGATTACTGCTTCCAAAGACGTAATCCATTGCAAGGCTGCAATGGCATCCTACTTTTCGTTAAAGTGCTTTTGATGACAATCGCTAAAGTTGTTATAGTTTCATCATTCCCCATGACTTCATGTGCTCTGGTTTGTCATTCCAACTATTTCATGGGTTCGGGTGGTTATGATATTTTTTCCTACTGGAGTGGTATGAAGGGTGTCTTATGTTTGGGGAATGGCACTACTTGTACCTTCATTCCGGTTGCCCAGACTGTTATGATTTTCTCTTCTTCTAAGAGCATTATCAAGAATTTCAGGTAAAGTTGTTTGGAGTACTCGGGTGACCTCAGATGCCACTGCTCCTTGGAATTGAGCTTCAGTCACAATGACTTCTTCCACAGGTTGCTCAGGTTCAGTATTCGTATTGACGTTTTCATTCAGATTAGTGTTTGTCGTGTCGCGGGTACGGGACCTAGTGTTGGGCATCCTACCCCTACCTCTGCCTTGTCCTTTACCATGTCCTGCTATTTGTACCTGAATACAGATGTATAATATCAGAATTCGTATAACCGGTCATAATCCAGAAATTCAGAAATTAACAACATTTGGCCAAAAATGCCTTTAATTATCTGATTTCTAGGTATCTCCCGTTATAGGTCATACTGAATGTATACACCTAACTTATCCTGAGGCATTCCAGACTAATCTCGGAGTCCTAGTTTAAGTCTAGACACTATTCCTGTAGTATATAAATCCCTTAAACTGAGGCTCTGATACCAACTTGTCACACCCGTAACACAACACATTTATCTAACTAGAGTAGTACTTCCAACAGAGATCTTCCCAGGAAAGAACGACGGGTCTAGGAGAGATTTATACACCGCTCCTTCCTTGGACAGAAATTATGTTTGTTAGATAACTACATACCGGTCAGAAGGTCCCCTTCTAGTAACTGTGATGTTGATATCAAAAACACACAACGGAAACTAAATCATCATCTTTCATTTCATCAAAACATTGTTTTACATTTGTGAAATCAAAATGTTACATAACATTTTATCATTGTTCCTAACAAGGAACTTATCATTCGGTACTTATAGTTCCAGGCATGCCCATCATCTGGATCGTTCATCGTTTCATTCTAGTCCTGGAAATGCCTTGTTTAATGACTACCAGTGATGCGTTCAAAAAATTTGATAAAACATGGGTCAACACAAAGCTGGTGAATTCATAAACTAAAATAGTTTATTAAAATGACCCGCCAAAGTATCTTGAACACATTCATGGGCTTCAACACCCAAATTCATAGACAACTATGAACAATCATTTAGTATATATATAACCAAAGACCGTTCCATGGGTCCTGTCCAACATGTCGTTCCACGGGCAAGTGAAACACAAAAAGCGCTTAGAATGCGTTATATATAAACAATCGGTGCAGTCGTTTCAAGATACTCAAATTATTTCATAAATCAATCATGCCCAACAATGTCATGATTAGGTTCATGCATCATAATTTAAGAACTTACCTGGACAGTATTTCAGCTTAATGAATCAGTAATACGGCAAACACCTAGAGCAGAGTTCCTAGATATAATGACATTACTTAATCACATAATCCTAGCTTAATGGTGTATAACCAAATCTTAACAGGAGGTCGGAACCTTACCTTGGCACTATCTACGGCAGTTTAGAGTTAAAACGCTAGAAACCGGACTCTGGTACGTGATTCGGGGCTCGAGATCAGAATACTATAGAGTTTGTGTGTGTATTTGATGGTGTAGGATGGTGTGAAATGGCTGAAATCGTTCAAGTACTTATAGGGCCAAATGTGCACCCATAGCGTTATCATGGGGGATGTCGGTACGCTATGGCCTTCAGCCGTAATTTTGCCTTTGGGCCTACGTAACCTTATCGGACCGTTTTTGGACCATCTGTCCGTAGCGGACCATTATGGTCTGGATATCGGTCCGACATAGGGTTTTAGGAAACGCGAGTCAGCTTAACACGTGTAAGATCGTCATTACTGCCTTCTTGACCACATAGCGGACCGATGGGGTCCTCTATAGCGGTCCGCTATCCCTTGATTTTTAGAATTTTTCCATTTTAGTCCTTGAACTTTGTTTATTCACATATCCACCCCTCAACTTTGAAAACATGGCAAGTTTAGTCCTTTATTTTCTTAGGAATTTCCAGGGTGTTACAAGAAATCTCAAGAAAACTCTACCATTTTGCTCACAATCTGTTCTAATCTTCATCTCTGTGGATTGTAAGCAAGAAAACACGAAGAATGGTCATCTTTGAGGTATGGATCGAACCGGAATATCTGTTTTTGTTCAAAAATGGGGTTTTGGGGTAAACTAGGGTTTTCATCTCAAAGGTAAGATTTTTATGTGTAAAATGATGAACAAAGCCCAGATCTAGCTTCATGGAAGCTAGATAAGCGAATTACCGTAAAAAGTAACGATTTTGGATAAAAAAAAAGATGTCGTTTGGATTAGTATTCTTGGGTCGTAGTAATAGTGTCGCCACATTCATCCGGCGACACTAATCGGGGACTACAATATGGGAACCCCGAGGTCTGCCAATGATTGGGACACGTGTAATTCATTGGCGACACTAAGGAGTGTCGCCACCACTATTTGGCGACACTATATGAACGACACTAACGAACGACACTAATTCCGGAACAAAAGTTCTGGCGACATAGACAGTAAGTCTGGCAGCGACATTGATCACATTTCTGGCAACACAGATCACATGTCAGGCGACACTACCAGGCGACGCTGACCTTGTCTGGCGACACTAGTTAATTGATAGATTTCACTTGTGAGTTTCTATTGCCCATTTTCTTAAATTTTTGGGCTGATGTGCATACTTAATGAATGAACAAAAGAATAAAATATGTTTTGAAAACCTATGTTTTTATGAATGATGAATGAAAAGAAAGAACGGTACTTGTACCAAATGAATGTGACAATTATGTGTTATTGACTTAGGCGAAAATATACGTAATTGTTTGCAATTGTGTTAATGTCATTTATTATGTGGTACCAAGTAAATGTGTGTGAATTATTAAATGTGTATGTTACCCTCTAGTCGAAAGAAAGAAAAGTCTTGTACATGCAAGAGAGGAGTCTTGTCTTTGTGACAAGCAAGAGAGGAGTCTTGTCTTCAGGCAAGCAATAGAGGATTCTTGTACAAGCACAAAGAGGAGTCTTGCATTCGTGCAAGCACAACGGACCATTGCCTTCGGGCCTTGGGATAGTAATGATGTAATGATGTCATCGGAGTGCTCGTTCACTTGGTGATAAGAAAGAGAAGGAATGAATGAAAAGCTAGCCTGGATGTTTAAATAAATGTGAATGTTTTGAAAGAAAAGCTAGCCTGAACGTTTCAAATGATTGAGTTTTTAAATTGAATAAAATGATGAAAGGATTCCCACTTTGGGAATTGGAATGTTTCGAACGGAAGTAAATGTTTGAATGAGAAGCTTAGTCTATTTCTAAATACTTAAGCTGTTTTGAAAGAAAGTAATAAAGTGTCTATTTAACAAAGTAAATATAGAACTCACTCAATATAGATAACTTTTAGCATGTACTTCATGTTAGATAAATGGAAGAAATGAACGGAGCCGCGAGGGCTATGAATGCATGGATCAACGGGCTAATTATCTGTGAAGACTAACATTCCCGATTTATGAACAATGAATAATTAAATGTTTTAATTTGTATGGATTTTGTAATGTTAAAGACTTTCGCTGCAATGTTATGAATGATTAAAGGTTTAAGAACTATGTATTAATGTTTTGGGACAACTATGAGACTACCTGGGTTCGGGGCATTTTAGTTGGCTACCGACCGTAGACTAAGCGTATTCAAAGTACCATCGCGTAGACTATTCGCTAAAGGCGGTAAATAAAAAAAGAGTTCTCACAAATGATGAGATTTATCAAATCCACATGTATGTCTAGTTAAACTGTATAGTTGTTTCCCCTTACGTTAAATAGTTTGAAGAACGGGTACGTGTAAAATATCCTAATGTCGGTAATGTACTTGTGGATCAGGCCAATGAAAAATAATTCGCTGCATGGTTCACCACGCACGTACGTATGCAAATTTAAAAAATTACAAACAATACTTCATGTATCTATATATATATATATATATATATATATATATATGTTTATGTGTGTGTATGTATTAGTTAACTAATTAGTTTCTTTTCTTTACTTCTAGCTCAATCGCCCCACAATCAACGACCCCCTGAATTGAAAATTCTGATATACCTTCCCTCCTGTGTTGCTTTGTCGCACAAGGGTTATTATGTAAGTGGATACAAGTTCCATACCCAAGAACATGCTAACGGGCGGGTCACGTAGAATAGTGAGGCTTGTGTGAGGGGAGCTTCTTACAATGAGCAAGAGTTTGACTATTAGGGAATGCTTAAAGAAGTCATAGAGTTGGAATATTAAAGCCTTGACGTTGGTTGTTGCGTTGTTGAGATGTTTAAGTGTGGATGGTATGATATTGGCCATGGGATTATAGTGGACTGAAAACATGGTTTGGTCGATATCAAATTCAAATCAAAACTAAAGACCAACGACCCGTTCATTCTAGCATCACAAGCGGAACAAGTTTCTTATGCATCGTATCCTTCGATATCAAATTATTTGAAAATTTGGTGGGTTGTAATCAAGACTAAGCTAAGGGGGACATATAAACAATGTGTTGGTCAAGTCCTTGATGGTTATAATGAAGAACTTTTTCAAATCAACGAAAGGGTAAACCCTTCAATATTTACAGATGTGAATCAAGATATTCAAATAGTTTGTCTTTCCATGGGAGAAATAGTAGAAGTCCGTGACGATGATGAGGAGGAGGAGGAGGAATAAGAAGATGAAAGCACATATGAAGAAACAAAAAGCAAAGATGAGCCCATTTTGTCATATCATTCTTCTAACGACTACCGATTTTGTTTGATAATTGTTTTGTACAAGTTGCAATATATAGTTTTTATTTGTAATACATATTGTAATTTAATTTTTGTATTGATTTATGGTATTGTTTTGTAACAGGTGTACTGTACTTATTGATCACGTGCATAACTTTAGATATATAAGATGTGTCGAATTCTTGTAAGTTTACATGTGTGTGTGGGGGGGGGGGGGAATGGATCAATTGCTAACCACTTTTTCATGTAAAACCAATAAACCATTTTCACCAATTAAAAAGTGTTATGTGTCCTCAGTTTGTTTTTTTATAAAGGGTAAAAAAGTCTTTATGTCTATCCATTTTTTAATTAGTTTTTTTAAAATTAATTTCCCCTCTTTGTTTGAACTTTAATAACTTTTTTTATACATTATTATATTTTTAAACAAAATATAAAATAAAAATGAGCATTTTTTTATCTTTAATTCGGTTATAGTCTCAATTTTTTTAATGTTTGTTATTACATATATGTAGCGAATACGTACACATATGTAGTATAAACATAAATATAAGTGTTTAAAATTTTCCTCCTTTTTTTCAAAAAACCCCCCCTCTTTTTTAGAACACTAATAACTTTTTTATACGATATCATTTTTTTTTATAAAGTTTACACCATTGAATAGAGTGTTTTTTTTTAATTCGTGTATAGTCTTGTTGTATATTTTTTTTGTTTTTAAATGTTTGTTCATTCAAACAACCACAATTTTGATATTACATATATATAATATGAACATAAATAATATTGTTCATCCAAAAACCTCTATATTAACGTGTTCATCTAATTTGTTCATGCAAAAAAAAACATAACACATAAATTTGTTCATTCAAAAAACAAAAAAACCCATAACTTTGTTTATTTAAAAACCAAAACCCGGAATTTGATATGCATATATGTAACATGATATTACTATATGTAATATGAATAATTACATAAATGTAACTTGATATTACATACATGTAATATGAACAATTGCATATGAACGCATATGTAACCGTATTTCTGTAACAAACCAACTTCCGAATTATTATTATAATATAATCATATTATATTATAAGGATGTAAATAAATAAAATGAAAAGTTGGACGTTTATTTCAAACATTAAGTTCTTGTAGTTTGGTTGAAAGGAGTCAAAAATAAAAGTTAAGTGGCTGTTTTGTAGAGTTTGAAAAGTCAGATTTTGTAAAAGGGGGGGGGGGGGCTGCGATTTTAACACACACTTGTGTGTGTTCTTGAGTTTTACAAAGAGGAACAAGGAGAAGCAAGAGCTGAGATCGAATTCGATATTGTTGTATGTGAAAGTTGAAGGTGTTGATTTGCTCATCATCTTCTAATAATCAAGTAAGCCTCCATTCCAACATTTGATTCACCATTGAAGTGTTCTTGGTGGGTCTTTAGGTGAAATCCGAATTTAGTTGAAATTGGATGAAGTTCATGATAGATAATTAGTTATCTAGCTTAAAGTGAAGTGTTGAAATGTATATAACATCATCTAAACAACTAATTTAAGGATTCAAGAATTAGAGTTCTTGAGGGAAATTTGGGGGTTTTTGATTTAATGATGTTATGATGTTAAATTGAGGCTAGTTAAGCATTTTGGAAGTTGTTTGACACACAATTGTATATATAGCCCCAATTGTTATGGTGTTTTGTAAATTAAGAAGTTAATGAAATTTGGGTAATTTTCTAAACGGGTCATTTGGGTTAAGAGGGTGTTGGAAGAGTAATACGGGTTCGATTGTGATCATCTACCCTAGTTAAATGTGATTATTGATTGTTCGATGATATGGGTGTGCTTGAAATCCCAATTGATGTAAATTGAGATGTTAGACTAATATGGAGATCACTTGTTTAGGTGATCGTGTGCCTAAGATTGAAGCAAGACCGGAATCATCTAAATCACAAGGTAAGTGTCTTGCGCTTACTTAGTAATGTTAGAAGTAGATTACTTGTTATTGATTGAAATTAGTATGTTTAATTACAAATTAAATAATTTTGTTTGTATGCTAATGATAATATGGTAATAGGAGTTTGAAGTCTTGAACTTCACAAGTAAGTGTGTATTGGGATCTTTGAATCCCACTTGTTAAGCATGAAGTATGGTTTGTGTTAATTGCATATGTGTTTGTTATAGTATGTCATAGAATGTTATTGAGGTCTAAGAACCTCACATGTAGTCATTAAAGATATGAAATTCATAATAGAGGATGTAAATGAGGACTATGAACCTCACAAGAAGGATTGGTGTATGTGGTCAAAAGAACCACACAAGCATGAATGGAGTTTGAGATCAATGAATCTCACAAGCAAGTGATAATTGAGGTTTTGAACCTCACAAGTAAATAATAGTATTGTAACAAGTTTTGATCTTTACAAGATGCATGTTTAACACATTGTTAGAATATGTATGGATTGTTTTAGATGATAAAAATGATCATGGAATATTAATGAAGTGTTCAATGATCATCTTAATAGTAACATAAGGTTGTGGGATCGTCAAAACGTCCGAGGATCGAGTCGGGAGGGCTGGAACAGCCTTAAAACGAATTTTGGAATGTGCAGGTTTGTGGGTGGCGCAATTTGCGCTGGCAGGGGCGCAATTTGCACTGGCCCTGCGCATAATGTGCTGAATTTCCACTGATTTGCGCTGAAATGTTTTCGGAAAGCGCCGTTTCGACCCGAGTTAAGGTGTAAACTTATAAAGGGTCTTATGGGGTGTCCATCATTACTAATGTTTGTTTGTTTGGTTATTTTTATGTAGAAAAAGCTCCGATGTAGTCCCGGGTCATATTCCAAGACATGGATTCTCATTGGAAGATCGTTTGGTGCAACCGTTGAATGTTTAAACTTTCCTACATGTGTCTGAGTCTTTTGAAACTACATATGAATGTAGGATTTAGTAAATGGTATATTTTTAACTTGTGTGACTAGTTAACTTAGGTTCAGTCAAACTTGTTAGTTAACTTTTAAAGTATCAAACTCGTTGGGTACAAAACTTTAAATGATTGATTTTGAAGTTGGTAAATGAAAGAATGGGAATCATGTATTGGGACCTAAATCCGCTGTGTTTTTAAAAGTTTAAATTAGATGAGATTTTTTGGGTGTTTCAATTTCATATCATCATTTTTTACCAAAAAATACACAAAGTTAATACATAAATCCTAGCTTTAAACTAAGAAATGCATATCTGTTATAATTTCAACATAATCTTTAGGGAGAGTTACATCATATACAATTTCAACTGCCTTCTCTCTTTGTGTAAAAGCACGCCCCTTCCCATTCGTCGCAATCATTAAAACATGTGGAGGTTCACTAATCTATGAACAAGAAAATCAACATAATCAAAGCAAATGTTAAGAATAACTTTAAATCCATAGCTTCTGAAAAACAAATGAGGTATTACATATAAGTAAAGGTACTACCTATATGTAATGAGGTATTACATATATTTAATGTGGTATTAAATACATTTTATGAGGTATTACATATATATAATATCATGTTATTACATATGTGTAATACCATATTACATATACGTAACATTTTATAACATATATGTAATATATTGTTACATATACGTAATAGATATTAACCAATACAAAATATGTATCATTGTTAAGAAAACAAATCAAAACATCCCGTAGCTATATATGCAAGTATCTTTTGCATCACTTTTAGCAAATTTTGATAATTTCAAATCAAAACATCCAAAAAGTTATATATATCAAACGAACTCCGATTGAGCACATTTCAGCGGCGTTGAAACCGTCTCGTCGAACTCTGCCATCTTAGCTTTTAGGGTTTAGCTTTTAAGGTTTAGATTTTAGGGTTTTAGCCTTAGGGTTAAGCCTTACGGTTTAGCTTTTAGGGTTTAGATTTTAGGGTTTACATTTTTTTAGGGGGTGGGGGTGGGGGGGGTTTAGGTTTTTGGAGGGTGGGGTGGTGGTTTTAGGCTTTTCGGGGTGGGGTTGGAGGGGGGTTTAGGTTTTTAGGGGTGCGGGTGGAGGGGGGGTTTAGGTTTTTGGGGGCGGGTTAGGGTTTGATGAGACGGTTCCAACGCCGCTGGAATGAGCTCAATAGGAGTTCGTTTAGCCCATTTCTTAGCAAAAAACCACTTCTTAATATATATATATATATATATATATATATATATATATATATATATATATATATATATGTCACACCCTCGCCAAGGCGGAAATACGAGGGGGCGACGAAATTGAATCATTACACATGATCAAAACAAATTTACTATTAAAACCAAATAGTTATTACATCAATATTTCAGAACAAATAAACCAAATAAAACAAACATAACAAATAATTCTTTTTTTTTGTTAATTCTAGCTAAGTCCACTAAAGCATAGTCCTTGATCATATCATGAGCTTGTCAACATCCTAGTTAGTTTCACCTGAAAAACATGCTAAAATATGTCAACTAAAAAGTTGGTGAGAACATAGGTTTAGATGGATACATAGTAATAGATAACAAGATGCAAGTCATAAACAATTTTCACAATTCCAAGTAATTAAACTTTTATACATGAGTCCACAACCAACCCTAGTGATCGATAGCTCTCCTGTCCAACACCTTGTCAGGGTGTTAGACTAAGTGTAAGTGTCAAGAATGCAGTTTCTGAACACCCAGCTCCTTCCAAGTTGATCAGAATCCACAACTTGAAGGATGCTCGGAATTGATTGGCATGCATCAACCCGAGAACTGAATGGGCTAGTCAGTCCAATAGATCTATTTACGTACTCTCATTGCTTCCCCGAAGTTAATGGTTGTGTAGGTTTTAGAAATAAGAAAGATTTTGTAATGAAAAGTGACATAGTATAGCAACATGTATAAACTAGTTTAGTTTTACTAGAATTAGAAAGTTTGTTATTGAATGCAAAAGAATAGTTTAGACTCTAGAACATGATTTATGTTTTGATATATGAACATGTTTTCCACCCCAAAGTAGAAATAAAAGAGGGGCTATGAACTCACCTTGCAGCATGTGGGATTGATCTTGATTGCTGAAGTAACTTGGTTTAAGAGATGCCATAAGAGTTCCCTAAATAAGTTCGAGTTTGAGTTAGTTTACAGAATTGTGGAAAGATGAGGGGTTGTTTTGTAAATAGAGGAAAATGGTTGTCGTATACTAGAGTGGTTATCGTACCAGAGTAGTACCTCCAACAGAAAAGTTCCTAGGAAAGAGTTGGTCGGATCAGAACCCCGTCTTTCCTAGCCAGAACCTTACTGTTTGTCAGATAGCTACATACCAGTTTGAAGTTTACTCTATTTGTACACTTTAACCGAGTTTAGGACGTGTCTGGTAAGTTTGGGAAAAGATAATGACTAATGTGAAAACGTGCATTTAATACGGATTGAAATAGATAAATGGAATACTAGAGGGTTTTATTATGAATTAAAGAGTTAAAATATAAACATATTTCTAAAAGTAAAAATAAGTTAAGAAAGATATAGTTTGTTAACAAAACGTTTGAATAAGTTTTAAAGAGTTTATAAAATATATTTTATAACTTTTGTGTTTTACATAAGAATGCTAAATCTTTAAATAATGCTTAATAATATATAGTTTCTCGTTTAAATAACATTATTAATTTTAAGTAAAAACATCGCTTTAAACGACTTTTTACAAAATCTTTATAAAAATGAAAAGTATGCAAATACCCTTTATGTTGAGAAAATACATCATTTAGTCATGATATGTTTTAAAAGAATACCTTTTATTTATTATATATATATATATATATATATATTACATTATACACAATAATATGGTAAATTGGAAAAGAATTTGGTTTAATCTCATATATGTGTCTAGAAACATATTAATCTATAAATTTATATATATATATATATATATATATATAGAGGTGTGTGTGAGTGTTAAAATAGTAAAACAAAAGAAAGATAAAAAAGAAAAAGGGTCCATGGGTCTTGAAACCATGATCTTTGATTTGTTGGGAAATGCTTTAACTACTAAGACTAGGTCCATAATTGATTACGATTTGAAAAACAAAAGATTTAACTATTAAAAAACAACTATTTCTTCTTCATTACTCCAGTCGTGAACCAGACTTCACCAACATCAAACCCTAAATCGATTTTGAACCAGAAACAATTCAGAGGAGAATGCGATTAGAGGGAAAACGAGTACCTGGAGTTGAAAGCCACACGAATTAGAGCGAATTCGTCAAAGATTTGCGTCGGGAGAGTGTGCTTGCGTCGATCGGGAATAGGAGGAGAAAAGGGACGAATTTTTGTGGTAAAACTCGACTGGGGATTGATGTGGTATATATACGGTGTTTAGCTCCCTCAATTACGTGTTAACAGTTGGATTTAGAACGAAGATCGGGGATTTTTGAAACTTGAGTTATCCTAGTTACGGGTTTTCAAATTTGTTCTCAAGGTTCGGATTTAACAACAGATTCCGCGAATTCCTTGTTCCTCTCGGTTGATAACGCTTAGAAACGAGTTAGAAAGGATTTAACATCACGAATTTTATGGATTTTGATTGAATTTGATGTGATTTTGACTTTTGAAAAGTCAAAATCGTTCTTGAGTATATCCAGGGTCCAAGAATGAAAAGGGAGGGGTTCAAGCATAAAAAGAGGGTTCAACACAAAATAAGGGGGTTCAAAGTCTTTTTTATTAATAATACTAATGTAATTTAATTGTTATACTAATTAAAACGAGGCAACTCGAGACTCGTCATTAAATCGAAGTGTAATTACACGAAACTAGAATCTACAATTTTTTTTAGAGATGTCACAATATATATATATAGGGGGTGGTTCTAATAAAAACCCACTTGATTTGAAGAAACCCATTAAGCCCTGTTTACATATGTAAAAAAAATTATTTTTAAGATGAATTTTACATTCAATTTTAACACTTTTAATGAAAAGATTATAAAAAAACGCCGAGCGGTTTTTTTTTTTTAAATCTGACACTTTTTACATATGTAAATACTGTTTTTTACATATGTAAGTGCTGACGTAAGCATACGTAATAAAAAAACACTGATTTTTATTTTTTTTACATGTTTTTTATTTTTATATTTATTCGGCGTTTTTTTCATATTTTTTTTGCGAACCTACTTTTTTTGGGTAAATAATCAATCCCATATTTTATAAAAAAAATTTTGAATTTTTTTCAATGGGTTTCTTGGGTTTTTTCAACTTAAAAGAGTTTTTATTCTACACTTCCCATATATATATATACATAGGGGACGGTTCCACTAATAAGTGGTTTTTCGCTAAAAAATCCTAAGAAGTGGGTCAAACGAACTCCGATTGAGCTCATTCCAATGGCGTTGAAAAAGTCTCATCGAACCCTAACCTGGACCCAAAAACGTAAACCCCCCTCCACCTGCACCCCCAAAGACCTAAACCCTTCCTCCAACCCTACCCTGAAAAGCCTAAAACTACAACCCCCACCCCCCTAAAAAACCTAAACCACCCCACCCCCCCCTCCCCAAAAAAAACCTAAACCATAAAATTTAAACCCTAAAAGCTAAACCCTAAGGCTATACCATAAGGCTAAAACCCTAAAATTCAAACGTAAAATTTAAACTTTAAAAGCTAAACATTAAAAGCTAAACCCTAAAAGCTAAGATGGTAAAGTTCGACGAGACAGTTCCAACACCGCTGAAATTAGCTCAATCGGAGTTCTTTTGATATCGTTTCTTAAGGTTTTTGTCATTTCTTAGATTTCTTAGCGAAAAACTAATTCTTATTTGATCCTCCCCCTATATACATATATATATACATATATATATATAGAGTCCGATTCTGGTACAAATAGTTTTATCATGAGAAACGTAGGAACCAATAAGAAAGCGACACATGTATAAGTAGAAGTCAATGGCATTATTAACTTATAATTAATTTTAAAATTGACAACCATTAATCTCAAACATTAAATAAATTTCAAAATTGACACTTATCAATCAACATACTATTTTTAGACCTAAACGCATATCAACACTGTGTGTATTCAATAGCCAAATAACAACACCATTATAATTTGATAACAAACTACGTATCGTAAAATCAACATACCGCTTGAGACATGGGTGCATAACAACACTATATAAATTCAATAGCAACAAAACAACACCATTTAAAAATATAACACCCTATTTTTTGTAAATCAACATATCATTTTAGACCTTGACACATTACAACACTGTATAAATTTAATAGCCATCTAACAACGCCATTTTAAAAATATTTTATTTAAAAAATTATATAACAATATTATACACATTTTAAAGATAAAAAAATTCTTGATTTTATGGTGTATTTAAAAAAAAGTATATAACGAGGTATATAAAAGTTATTTGAGTTTAAAAAAATTGATGAAAATTTGGTTTATTGAAAAAGTCAATAAAATGTAAACTTCTCTTATTTACTACTACATGCCATTAATAACTTTAAATTAATTTCAAAACTAACACCAACTAATCTCAACCATTTAATTGTTTGATCAAAGGCCCAGATTGTTTTCTACGTTTTTTAGGTTAATTATGTTTTGTATTTGATCCTGCCTCTATATATATAAACCCACTACAATAAAACCCCTAATACCTTCAAGTAATAAGAAACTATAGTCACCCAAACTAAAATACATAAATGCAATTTTAAGCAATCAGACTAAAATAAAATAATGCAATTGAACTCCCTGTCAATTGACATGGAACTAACCTGTTTGATCACCAATGTGACAAAATCCATAAATTTCAAAAGAAACATGTAATGGTTTGGTCTTCCAAAAAAGTGTTTGGTTTTCCAAGAAAGTGTGAAACTGGCATAGGTCACATGCAAGAAAAATGGAGATTTCAAAACAATAGTGCATAGTTTGGGACTTCATGACGCTCTTCAAGCAAAATTAGATAGAAAGTAAATGTATAACATCAACTCATTAATATCACATTGGGGTGCGCCGGTACTTTTTGTAAAGAAAAAGACGGTAGTATGCGAATGTATATTGACCACCGGGAATTAAATAAACTCACAATAAAGAACAAGTACCCATTGCCAAGGATCGATGATCTATTCGACCAATTACAAGGAGCAAAATGGTTCTCGAAGATACACCTTCGATCGAGGTACCATCAATTGAAAGTTAGAGAAAAGGACATACAAAAGACAACTTTCCGAACGAGATATGGACACTACAAGCACTACCAAAAAAACAGAAGAATTTGCGACAGCAGATTTCGTAGGAAATTTGTCGGAACTGACCGTTAGCGACAAGTTTCCAACAAAAAGTGTTTGTTGGAAAAAACCCCGAAAGAAATGTTTTTTTGACAAAGTCCTGACTAATTTTCTGACGAATTAGCGACAAAAGCCTTTCGTCGTTAATTTCTAACAATATTCCGACGATTATAATAAATAAATAAGTTAACTTATTTAATAAATTTGTCGGAAAATTGTAGGAAATATTATGGTTTTATTTGTTTTAGTTTTGTCGGAAAGTTGTAGCTAACTTGTGAGAAATTTCTTTTGTTTGTAACTTGTAGAAAACTTTTGTAGAAAATATACATGTTTTCTAGTAGTGGAGTTCCTCGTGATGTCTTTCAGATTGACGAATGCTCCAGCAACATTCATGGATTTAATGAAAAGAGTATGGCGACCAATGTTAGATCGATCAGTTATAGTATTCATAGACGACATCTTGATCTACTCAAAGAGTGAGTGTGATCATGCGTGTCACCTCAAAGAAGTGTTGGAAACACTAAAGAAAGAACAGTTGTACCCAAAGTTCTCTAAATGTCCGTTTTGGCTTAGAGAAGTTCAATTCTTAGGCCATGTGATAAACGCATACAATATCATGGTAGATTCTTCAAAAGTAGAGGCAGTGCTGAAATGGACCCGCTAAAGACACCTACATAATTTCACAGTTTCTTAGGTTTGGTCGGTTACTATAGAAGATTCATATAAGATTTCTCCAAAATTACTTTACCTTTGATGAAGCTTACAAAGAAGGAAACAAAGTTCACTTGGAGGGTAGAACAAGAGAATTCATTTCAAGAGCTAAATAAAAGATTGACACAAGCTCTAGTGTTAACTTTACCGGAAGGAACTGAGGATCTGGTGGTTTACTCTAATGCCTCATATCAGGGTTTGAGGTGCGTGCTTATGTAGAGAAGCAAAGTTCTTGCATATGCTTCACGCCAGCTTAAACCCCATGAAGCTAACTACCCGACCCATGATTTAGAGCTAACCGAAGTAGTTTTTGCCCTTAAGATATGGATACACTATCTCTACGGAGTTAAGTGTATCAATTATTCAAATCACAAAAGTTTAAAGTACTTCTTTGAATAAAAAGATCTGAATATGACGCAGAGACGATGGCTAGAACTAATAAAGGATTATGACTGTGAAATCCTTTACCATCCAAGAAAAGCAAATGTGGTAGCTGATGCCCAGAGTAGAAAGGAGGAACACCCTCCTATCCGGGTAGAAGCATGTTAGTTGATAATCACACCAGATTTCATGACACAGATAGTGAAAGCTAAGGCCGAGGCCTTAAAAGAAGAAAATATAAAGAAAGAAAGAATGGTAGGACAACAGAAGAAATTAGAATTTAACACTCATGGTGTAAGAATCAGGTTTGGTAGAATGTGGATACCCATTGATGGCAGACTTAGGGCTAAAGTGTTGGATGAAGCACACATGTCATGCTACTCAATTCACGCAGGTACCACTAAGATGTATCATGACCGGAAAAAGGACTATTGTTGGCCTGGAATGAAGTTTGATATCATGAAGTATGTAGTTAAATGTCAAACTTGTTCGCAAGTCAAGGTAGAACACCAAAAGCTATATGGAAGGATGCAACCTTTGGATATCCCAGAATGGAAATGGGAACATATAACAATGGATTTCATAACAAAGCTACCCTGTACACCTAAAGGTTATGATACCATTTGGGTGATTGTGGACCGGTTAACAAAAAGTGCTCACTACTTGCCTATACGTGAGACTTTTACTTCTGAAAAGTTAGCCGAAGTGTTCATCAACGAGATTGTATCTCGTCATGGCGTACCTTTGTCAATTGTCTCATACAGGGACACAAGGTTCACGTCAAGGTTTTGGAAGAAATTTCACGACTCCATGAGGATAAGATTGAACATAAGCACCACATACTATCCTCAAACTGATGGTCAGTCTGAAAGGACTATTCAGACAATAGAGGATATGCTTCGTGTTTGTATCATTGAATTTGGAGGAAGCTGGGATAGTAACTTACCGTTAGCAGAGTTTTCATATAATAACGGTTTTCACGCCAACATAGGCATGCCGCCCTATGAGATGCTTTATGGCAGGAGGTGTAGAACTCCTGTATGCTGGGGTGAGGTTGGACAAAAAGAGTTACGCACTCTTGACATTGTCCAAACTATAGCTGAAAAGTCAATCAAATTAAAATTCGTATTAAAGTTGCACAGGATCGACAGAAGTCTTATGCCAATAAGAGACGTTGACCTATTGAATTCCAGGTTGGAGATTACGTATTATTGAAAGTATCTCCCTGGAAATGAATTCTTAGATTTCGAAAGAGAGGAAAGTTAAGCCCACGGTTTATAGGACCATTCAGAATCCTGGCACGAATAAGAGATGTGGCATATCAGTTAGATTTTCCTAAGGAACTAAATGGGATTCACCTAACATTCCATGTATCGCACTTGCGAAAGTGATTGACAAAAAAGACCTCTCATGTACCACTGAACGAAATAGAGATAGATGAAAAGTTAAATTATATCGATAAACCTACGACTATTCTTAATAGAAAGGAAAAGCAGTTAAAAAAAAAAGTCATCAAACAAGTGAAAGTTCAGTGGCAACATTGGAAAGGATCAGGAGCCACATGAGAAATAGAGGAAGATATGATGAAGTCATATCCCTTTCTATTCGAGTGATAACAGGTTTCGAGGACGAAACCTTTTTAAGGGGGGAAGATTTATGACACACCAAAATCTGAACAATAAGTTATGAAGAGTGTCGGTTAAGAAGCGCGACACTAGAACGTAACTGGACGCGAAACAAAAAGACAGTTCAACCAGAAATAGCCAAAACTTCAAATAAGCATATCTCTGTCTAGGAATGGAGTTACGGAAATCATAATATACAAAACCCGGGTATATCGGCGAGGAAAAAGTGAAAAACATGTAAAATGGTTCGGTAACGGACCGCTACCCCATGCTTAGTGGTCCGCTACGTGCGTAGAAATGCTAAATAGAGAATCTGACGCGTGGCAGCTGACTCGCGCAAGCTAGGTCGGGAGCGGTCCGCTACCTAATGGCTTAGCTGTCTGCTAAGGGGCCATAATTAGCCTATAAATAGAAGTTTGAGGATTTCATTTGGTATTCCAATGCAGTTTCTTCGGGAACGCTCTATTATGAAAATCCCGAGCTTGAAATACCCCTTTGGGTTTTACAAGCAAGTCATTTTAGGAGAAATGGAGGAGGAAACTCTACATCAACATGTGGTAGATAGTCTTTCGGTAAGTCCTCGACATGTGGTAGATAGTCTTTCGGTAAGTCCTATCCCTTAGTTAGGATCGAGTAGCCTCGAGGGTTGGTACGGGCATAAGGGAAATGCCCTGGAAGTGCCAACTAATAAAGGCTATACCCGTAGGGTTGGTATGTGCATGGGGAAATACCCGAAGAATGCCAAACAAAGTTTGGTTTTAGGACAGGGATGACGAGGTATCACTGAGGGGGGTCATTATGCTATGTAAAGATATAGACTAAATAGTATTATATTTCCATATGATTGTGTGGTTACTAGAGCTAGTGTCGGTTCTGCTAGATCATAGAATGTAAATGTTAAAGCTGCTAAAGGTGAGTTCTATGAGGTCCTTGTTTTAAATACTTTTAAAATGTTATGGGCCGCTATACATGCTGTGAAATATTCATAATATATATGGTAAAGTATAAAGTTAATACCATTTGCCTATTTGGTGGCAACGTCATGGCCGGAGTTCATGATTTCCCTAGAAGGAATGATTAAAGGCTAATGGAGACTTATGGAATCTAAAATTAACGCAAGTGTCTAAGGTAAGACTGAAGTCCCCATAGCATCTAAAGTTTAGGTCGGTGTCTAAAGTTAACACCGAAGTCTCAACCGCTTCCCGAGGTAATGCTGGTATCATGAAAGGCGTCTGTAACATCGGTGTATAAAATTAACACCTTGACCAAATGGCAACGTCTTGGACCGAGATCATGATTGCCTTTGAATGAGAGAAAAGGCAATGCCTGTGTGGTTTGCCAAGTATTTATACGTATGGTATATGTTATAATGAAGTCTAGGTATATTACCTAGCATAAAGTTGTAGGATAGTAACCATGGAAATATAATAAAGTAAGGTTAAAGGAATTTGGAGGTTTTTCTCGCTCAAACCCATAAAGTATTACAAGTATAAAGTCTCGTGAGCAATACAATTACTCAACACATGCATAAGTCACAAACACAAGGATGAATCACACAAACTGATCGATTACACACACACATGCGGAATAGGTGTGTATGGTGGTGAAACAGTGAAGAACAACAGTAGTATGGTGAAGATAACAGACTAACCACTCAAGAATCAACACAAAATGATATGAAAATGTAAGAACACAATGAATGAACTTCAAAGCTTGTATTGAATCAGAGAAAACTATGAAAGAGAGAATGCAGGGGTTACAGCTGCTATCCACGCCCTAACATTCTCAAACTAGGCTATTTATAGCAAGCTGACAGGCATCAAAACTATGTTCACCGAAACTACTAATTTCGGTTGAGCATTTACAAGAATGAACATCCTATCAAAACTTCCCATCTATCAAAACTACTAGTTTCGGTTGAACAAACTTCAACCGGATCTAGGTAGTTTTGATGGCCCAGACTTAACTAATTAAACAGTAAAAATACATCACACTGAAAAAACTGAAATACAAGGAAATAAAACAAAGTACACATTGTTCAAAACTTACAATGATGACATTAGCTTACAAAATACACAACCCTACAATCTCCCCCTAAGCTATTGCATCATTGTCTTCAACTCCTCAAGAAGTTGTTGCATCACTTGTTCTTCCAAGGAAAGGCTTCACATTCACAATCACTATTCTTTGATATGCCTTGGCATCTGCCTCATCATTTTCATGAGAGATCTGGATGGGGTGGTTGAACAAAACCTCTAGATCCTCAGGTTGAAATTTTAATAGCTCCATGGGCTCAAAGATTTGAATGTCCTCTTTACCTTCACACTCAATCACAGCACTCCCAATGGTTTAATTGTAAAACCATCTTCTGAATGTCTGGAGCTGGACTGGTACAGACCTTGGTAGTTGAATAGATTGATATTTTCTGCCGATTTATACCTCAGACTTACCAAGGGATTTTGAGTTTGAGGGTGAATCCGGGTCTTTGAGAGAACACTTCTAGGCTTTGCATTGGACATAGACCTGAAGTCATTGAAGGTCTGTTCCTTAGAAAAGTCTCAAAATCTCTAGCAATCCCTACATCTCCAGGGTTTTGGAGAGGCAACATGGCTAGGGCTCTTAGGTCATACTTGGGGAGGGAACTAAAGTCATGTGGAGTTTTGAAGTGCTCCACTCCTCCTTTGTATCTTCTGACAACGAAAAGAGATCTCTCCTTATCATACTTCTAGCCGATAAGTGGCCTTTTCAACTCTTGATATTTGGCAAACCACTCGTAATATTTGGGTGGTTCTTCAGGCTCCAATTTCTTGAACCAAGACCTCCTAGGATCTGAGGCTTGGTGAGAGGGTGTTGTTTCTTGTGGTGTTCCAGTAGGTTCTGTAGTTTTTGCTGTTGTTGTTGTCTGAGGAACTTCTTCAGGTGTGCTTGTTTGCCTAGCAGCGGTTACAGGCTCAATAAAGGTAACTTGAATAGTAAGATCCTCCTCTTTAGTATCTATCAAAGCTTCAATTTCATCCCCGGTTTCTGTGAAGTACTGGATCTTTTCTTTGTGCTCCTCTACAAGTGTCACAATTTCAGGGAACTTGTCAATAGTCCCAAAGTCATCAATCTGCTTTAATAACTCATATAGTTCATGATCTGAACCAACCTCTTCTTTATCTAACACCACAAGTTCAATATTAGACTCTTTTGCCTTTCCTTTTCCTCTATCAGCTCTTCTTTGATTTACTAAGGGAAAGTCATATTCATGTTGTTCTACCTTCACTTCCACAACATCCTTTGGTATACCTGCTTCACCTGAATACATAATCACAAAAGACTCAGGATTAGTTACAAATGCAGGGGAGCAGGGACCACTAGTTGTTGTGGATGGAGATACATGAGCCTCCCCTTGAACCTGAGAGTCTGGTTCCCATTAAGTTTTTGTTTGATGTGCAGATTGCATCATAGAATTCTTGATCTGGTTAACCAGGGCAGTCACAGCAAGCAGTTCTTGTTGCTGCTTTGATAACTGCTCTTGTTGCATTGCAAGTTGTGATTGTTGGATCTCCAGCTGGTTCTTTAGAGTAATAACTTCAAGCTTCAAGTCCTTCACCTCTTCCTTTTGCTCAGCAAGATCAGATCTCAGAATCTTGATTTCTTTATCCTTTAGGGTTAGTTGGTCACTGAGTATCTTGACATCTAGGCTCACTCTTTTAACTCTTGAGATGGATGGGGATGTTTCTTGATCAGGAGAGGCAAGTGGTGTAGGTGTAGGAGTGGGTTTTTGAGTGGGTTGCTTTGGTGATGGAGAGGTGGCAGTATGAATGGGTGAGGGTGGAGGTGTTAGGTGATGTGGTGTTCCACACAGTGATTCAGAGGATGTGGTTGTAGGAAAGTGGGTCACAGTTTTATTAAAATAATAATAAAAATAATAATAACGATACTCTCGTTATTCATGGGAAATGCACCAGTACAATACCGTTATACAAATACGAACAAATATAAAAATAAATTACAAAAGTATCTAAATAAGATTATTCAAACCGTAGTCTTGAATGATATTCTTGACTCCAACGTCTCCGACTAGCCGAGTCATGTAATCTGTTCTTGACTGCAACAATGAACACACAAAATGTTGAACGGTTTTGGCTGAGGGTCGTGTTTAACACGGGGTGCTTAAAACAGATTCCGTGTCTCCACTTGGACGAACACGTCTGTCTCCGAGGGTACAACAGCGAAGCAGTGTGTACTGTCGGGAATAGCTCTCGCGCCCGAGGTAGCACCAGGTTATAGTGTTAGTGATTATGGAAAAAGAATAAAGTTTAGTTGGTGGAAAAACAAATAGAAAGTACTCCTCTCTATTTTATACAACAACAATGTGACTACTAGTTTTCTATGGATTTGGTAAGATTTAGAGAAAACTCATATATTCTTTTTTTTCATAAAATGTGAAACATAAGGTTCTATTTATACTCATACCAAACACCTTATTTAATTATTTTATTTAAACACAATTGTGACCATAATGAGTCAAATAAAACATCCAAAACTTTATGACATGTTAATGTCAAAACTATGAGTAATAATCAAAACCTTTATAATTTTCATGACAATTTTTTTTATAACCAAGATTTGTTAGCACTAGCAAAAAAATATGCAACACGTCCTACTAGAGTCATCCAAGTATAGTAATTATTTATTCAAACCACACCACTTCGAGCATCGATATCTCATTCATCTTCGCTTCGTTTTGGATGTGTTTTTGCTTCGTTATGATATTCTCACAACATAGAACACAAACCCATAAATAACTATTTATATAACGCATATATAAATACAATTATTTACGTCCAAAATTAGTGAAAAACATTTTCACTAAAATTTTTCCAACAATCCCCAACATGAATGGAGATCGATCAAAACACATAACATCCCGATGAGACCTCGACAGTTGAATATTGCAGGATAGGTAGGTGTTACCCTTTGAACCTTCCTTTGTGAAGCATACTTGGTCTTCTAGTGGTTGGTAGACGTGATGTCTTTGAACGAACCACCGTTTGTGAAGACGTTATTACACTTCACACAATACTCTCCCTAGCCGGGCAATCCCCTCACTTTCGTGTCCAATAATGGTCGTGGAACACTATCCTGGTTCTACGAGAGCTTTAGAATTTTAGCCACAAAATCCATTCGAAGCGACCCTCACTTCTCTCTTACATTGGTGATTCCCACTCGAATCATTAAAAGTATTGGTTATCTTGATTTACACAAATCATTAACCACATATTATGCATAGCCTCACAACATTGTCACTGTTATCATAGGAATGGACTAGGACGTATTTAAACACCCTTTGTAGTTTAAGGGGATATATATTAACAAATATGTTAGCTTGCCGCCACAGTGACCACCCTTAGATATATAGAGTAGTTGTCCTATTGAACCTAGATCTTGAGATCTCCAATCAACTAGGTTAGGTTACCTTCATATATCTTTTTCCATGGGCTTTAGTCTCATTCCACAACTCGATCTAGCATCAACCCTCGGGTTGTTGGATCCATAACCATTATCTTTGACTTCGTCAAGTCAACAAAGATAATTTAAAATTGAGATGAGTTGTTTCAACGTGTTCTTGACTCACAAGTCATTCTTGCCCTCTGTCGATTCACAAGACTATAACCATGATCTCTACATGGATCTAGTTATATCGTTTAGTCTTTAGAATTACATGAAACGCTCTTCAGGGCTCAACACGTTTCTATCAAGCTATTGTTATGCATTCTCAAAATCTAACTAGATTTTTGGATATTACCAATTAGCATCCAAGTTTAATACTCTAATTAGACTCCTTATGACCTTGTGTACTCCACTTGGTCACATGTTTGCAATCTTTAATTGGAATATGAAAATCCTTATTGCCAAGCATTCCACATTCTTATCAAATGCAAGTTACCCCTAATGGGTTGTTTCTTAAATGGCTTCTCCCCCCACATTGCTTGCACTTTGATCAAGTTTGAGTAACATTATTCATGATGACTTTAGACACTCATGATTAAATAACAAGTATCTACATCTTTGTGTAACGAGGTCATCCAAATAGGAAACGTATGCCTTAGTGTGAGCTCCCCACACTTACTAACGCGTGATTTCTCCTCATGATCTAGTTAATCGGTTTTCATAAGTTATCCCGTTTTGACCGAATAAAGTTATACTTTATGGTTTTGTCTATACACAAATTATGAATGTTTCAAGTTAATTTAATCACCGCAGAGCATCTAAATTAACAAGTACTAGTCTAGCATGCTTTAGAATACAATACTTTAGTATGTGAACAGAAGATGCATCATTCTGATTCTTCACAACCTTAAGAGATACCGCACTATCTCTTGCCAACATTCATTCCCTAGTTTAGACAAATTTATGAGACTTTATTCACCATCTCAATACCTCGGTATTTAAGAGAGTCTCAAAAGTTAAAGTGTGTTACACAAACATACATAACTTCATTAGTCAGATTAGGATATTTTGCTTTTGATCTCCAAAAGCATCACCATTGACTCATTAGAAGTTGCAACAAAATCTCATGTCGAGTCACTTTGATGAACACATTCAAAACAATGAATGTTACTAGTATAAAATCACTAAAGTTTTTAGATATAGTCAGTTAAATTGACACTCAAACATAGCAAATACATTTGCCTATAGTGATGTATACACTTCCATTTTTGTTTCTGAGACCATGTATTTGGGATACTCTCCCAATTTGAAGGACAAGTCCTCCACATAGTTCAAACAACCTTGATGGTGGTAGAAACATCTACACGTCCATCACTATTGTAAGTCTCCTAAAATAAATCTCGCAAAATTTATTAAAGCCACTTTACAATAATAACATATATTTCTTTCATATGTTATAGTTATCTCAAATTCACACATGTGAATTTTTATGTTGATGATCTCAACATGTGACGACTTATCTCGTTTTTGTGTATTTTATCTTAATACACTTACCATGTGATATGGTCATATGTTTGATGTATGATGTCTCATCTCTGACTTTTAGTCATGGTGACAACTTGCAAGTTGTCTTTGTGCAAATTCCTTCTTGTACAATCCGTTTAATTATAAGTATTATTGATTTATTTTGTTTGTATGTGTTATCCGAAGATATTGAACACAAAATAACTTCCGAAAGTCCCTCAATAAACTACCATACTTCTTAACGGATATAGTGATGATGTATATACATCAATTTCCCTAGTGTTCTTATCTTGAACACTATTATTATCACATGTTAATTGTGAAGCCATTTCACAGTTTAAACTTATTTTTCATAAAAACTAGTTTTGCATATGCTATATTGATTTTTTTCTTGTATGTGTTATCCGAAGATATTGAACACAAACAATGATACAACATTTAATCAATATAATACAGAACCTTTTTTATTATAATAATTTAAAAGAATATGTCAAAATATCTAGACATTAAATCTCAAAGTGTTATTATCTTCAACACTTTCATTGTCCTAATGAAATCATCGCAATGATAGGATCTTGTGGCAAGTGTTGATGTACTCCCTCCATGCACTCATAAGGACAAATTAGCTGTTTCGTCTTGAAACTCTAAATAGACAAGTTACAAGAGTGTCCAAACAACTAAGAAGTTGTTTACACCGTAAACTACTCGCAAGCAGTTTTATTCGAACAATTAATTATGTTCACAACTACGGTACGTTAGAATATTTCAAAACATTCTTCCCCTGGTAATGTGTAATTATCACAAAACTTAATGTGATTTAAACAACATTCACCATGGTCCATCCAAAATAATGATATTAATTTAAGACCATTAACTTAGTCCAACCTAGTTGAAAACCAAAGCTTAAAGTCAATTAAACATCATTATGGTCCAACCAAAACATCAATTACATAATGATGTTAATTAAGGTCATTGACCGAATCGGCTCGTGCATTAGAGTGGTAACTCGCGCACGAGTTGTGGTACCGCAAATTCGCAAAAGCCATAACATTTAGACATAAATGTTTTTCACCTTTGGTTTATACAAAATAAACCATTTCTAACACATTTGTTAGAAAATTAAACATTTAGATAAATGTTTTGAACCTTTGGTTTATACAAAATAAACCATTTCTAACATTCACGTTATTCAATTTATGTCAAATAAACCGTTTCTAACATTATTGTTAGAAAATAAATATCTCTACATAAATGTTTTATAACCTCCATTTTCTAAAATAATTTGTATTTAACACGCATGTTAAAACGTCAACGTTTACACAAAAACGTTTATTTATTTTATAAAATTTAACCCCTTTTTAACGCACACGTTAGAATGTTAAATGTTTACAAAATATATTTTAACCTATGTGGGTTAAAAATACACTATTTCTAACACGCGCGTTAGAAATTAACTAAAAGTGTATAAATCTTTATTATTTTACAATAATAATATTTGGGAGACGGTTTTTAGAAAAACACATTTTCCAAATAATTATTTCTAATGCTCACATTACAAATAACTATTTCTAACCGACATGTGTAATTGCTCACAATTAAATGTTCATAAATATTTGTTTCAAAGCATTTGAAATCGACATTCTTTAGCCAAATAATTATTGTTTATTGCGCACATTAAACTAATTATTTCTAACTAACATGTTTAATACTCACAGTTAAACGTTTACAGTTAAACGGTCCAAAAAAATTGACACCAATATTCTTTAGCCAAATAATAATTTCTAACACGCTCGTTAGAAATAAAACATTCTCAAACGTTTTTATGGGTTTAGAAAAACCACATTTTCTAATGCGCACAGAAACTTGTTTGTTCCAAAATTTTTGAAACCGTCATTATTTAATCAAATAATGATTTCTAACATGCACGTTAGACAGAAAAAACTAAACGTTCACAAACATTTTGTTTTATGGGTTTTACAAAAATACAATTTTTTTAACACGCCCATTAGAAAAACTCAAGTACTTCAAAACGCATTTTGAAATACATATATTTTTGTATAAGATTCGATTTTACGAAACACGACAAAAACCCAATAACTCGAAAAAGTTGAATCAAAATATTCGTTTTGTCATACGGTATTCGGATTAAATATTATATTCCAATAATCAAATAATCCGACACAATGTACTACATCCATGATTTCCCAAATTTATTTGAAAATTACAACGAACAAAATTTTCAAATAAAAAATCATTTCGTGAACCAAAATCCTTGTAAAAGGATTAGATTGTACGGACAATCTTCACGAAATGTTGTTTTAAGTTTGTAGGAAAGTGGGTCACGGTTTTATTAAAATAATAATAACGATACTCTCGTTATTCATGGGAAATGCACCAGTACAATACCGTTATACAAATACGAACAAATATAAAGATAAATTACAAAAATATCTAAATAAGATTATTCAAACCGTAGTCTTGAATGATATTCTTGACTCCAACGTCTTCGACTAGCCGAGTCATGTACTATGTTCTTGACTGCAACAATGAACACACAAAATATTAAACGGTTTTTGGCTGATGATCGTGTTTAACACGGGGTGCTTAAAACAGATTCCGTGTCTCCTCTTGGACGAATACGTCTTTCTCCCAGGGTACAACAGCCGAAGCAGTGTGTACTGCCGGGAATAGCTCTCGCGCCCGAGGTAGCACCGGGTCATGGTGTTAGTGATTATGGAAAAAAAAAGTTTAGTTCGTGGAAGAAGAAATAGAGAGTACTCCTCTCTATTTTATACAATAACAATGTGACTATTAGTTTTCTATGGACTTGGTAATATTTAGAGAAAACTCATATATTTTTTTTTAATAAAAGGTGAAACATAAGGTTCTATTTATACTCATACCAAACACCTTATTTAATTATTTTATTTAAACACAATTGTGACCATAATGAGTCAAATAAAACATCCAAAACTTTATGACATGTTAATGTCAAAATTATGAGTAATAATCAAAACCTTTATAATGTTCATGACAATTTTTTTTATAACCATGATTTGTTAGCACTAGCAAAAAATATGCAACACATCCTATTAGAGTTACCCAAGTTTAGTAATTATTCATTCCAATCGCACCACTTCGAGCATCGATATCTCATTCATCTTCGCTACGTTTTGGACGTGTTTTTGGTTCGTTATGATATTCTCACAACATAGAATACAAACCCATAAATAATTATTTATATAACGCATATATAAATACAATTATTTACGTCCAAAATTAGTGAAAAAACATTTTAGGATTCCAGCCCAGATTTGATCTTCTTAGTGAGGTGCTTTTCATGTTCATAATCGGATTCAGAAATAGATGGCCTTTTGGAGGAGGAAGGAGGAGGTTCAACCATCTCATAAGACTCAGTCTCTTCTGTTTCATAAATTGCTTCGTCTAGAGTCCCACTAGACTCTGGTTCACCCTCTACATTTGCTTCAGCTTCAACATTAGCAGCTTGTTCTTGGAAATTTAATGGATCAACGTTCTCCATTTCTTGTTCAAAGAACTGAGCTTCCACAATTGGTTGCTCAGCTTCCTGTTCTTGTTGTATCTCAGCTTCAACCTCAATCTCACCTTCTTGGTTTCCCTGATCACCTTGTTCTTGTTCCTCTTCTTCCTCAGATGATGAGGATTCAATAACTTTTTCAGGATCTACATCAGGAACTTTAAGCTCTTTTTCTCCAATCACATTGCCAAATAAAGGAATGTTCACAATAATCCTATTGCTTCTGGAGCTTGAACTCTTCATGTAAGTAAGAGTCTTGGCAAACATGTGATCCAAGACCAACAGATGTCCTTCTTGTGGAAGATTTGGGTGTAGATGGTTGATTATCATTTGAAGGAATCTTGGATATATAAGGAATTTGTCTTTGACTTTGCCTGTTATATTCTCAACCATCTGTCTAAAAACCAGCCCGAAGAATTTGTAATTTCCTCCTTTGATCAGCCCAAGTATAGCAGAAGTCACCATGGAATTGGCAGAATCAAAGCCACCTTTCCTGATTGATATATATATATATATATATATATACAGTGAATCATCACATGTACTATGTATCTCCAATGAAGATCAAGGAAGGTCTTGGTGATCTGACCACTCTTGAACTCGTCAGGGTGACCATCCTCCTAAAACTCTCATGGATAAAGAAGTTTGAAATTTCCGCAGGAGCATTGTGGTCATCATTAAACTGTAATACTTCTCTGATGAGGGCTTCAGAAAGAAGGACTTCTTGGTTCAGAACAGTTGCCCTAATGTGCTCCACATTGTTGATAGTGACTCTTGCAGCAGTAGCCCAGAACTGTCTAATTGTGGTTCAAAGATGGGCAAGTTGTAGCTTATGGCAAAACTCACATTGGAATTGGCCAAAGAGTTGAGCACTTGTACAAATCCCTCACTTTTGGGATCAACAGCATTATGAAAGACACATATATTGTGCTTCTTCACTATTAGAAGATCCATTTCTGCCAAGACAAGGTTTATAGAATATTAGTGAAACACTTTGAGAAATTTCAGAAATGGAATGACCGAAACTACTTAGTTTCGGTAGACAAACACCCCAACGAAACAACTAGTTTCGGGTGACCAGAAGAGTATCGAAACAACTAGTTTCGGTTGGGAAAAACTTGTTCAAATTCAGAATAATAATTTTAAAAAGAAAGATCCTTTTTTCCTGAAACAACTAGTTTCGATACCAAAACCCTAAACAGGTATACAATGACTCAAAAATCAGTAGAAACAGGTCAAAACTATATACAAGATATATACAGATAAGAAAAAGCAAAATAAAATAAAAAAGGGTTAAGATGAGCCTGTAAAGGTGTCGAAACTCCATCTTACCGAAAATTCTAAAGTAATCTGCAAGTATAAAAAGTAAATGAGTAAGTTATCAACAATAGTGAGACTATAAACATGATTTAAGCAAGAAACGACCCCAAAAACACATATTCGATCGTAAAAACTTTGCCAACAAAACCCTAGTTTCACTTTATGAAACAGTAACAAAAATCTGAAAGATTCAAACCTGATGATGAAGACGACAGGGGTAATCAGAAGGTAAAATCTGATTATTGCAAACTTAGACCGACTGAAAGCAAGATTCTGTGTGTGAAATGTGGGTGTAGAGAGATTCGGATGAAAAAGCATGAAAGTGAGACTGAGTATGAAGAAATTCAATTTAAAGCTACACAAAAGACCAAAATGCCCCTGTCGAAACTAGGTAGTTTCGATAGGGCTGAGTAGTTTCGGGTGAAAATGTAGTTTCGGGTGACTTTGGTAGTTTCGGTTGAGCACAACATCTTTGACAAAAAAAAATAAAAAAAATAATCAAGGGAAACAATCATATGTACAACTATTTAAACAAGCTAATAAGTAAGATTAAATTTTTCTTATTGGAAAAATAAAGACAAAAACCAAATAAAGGATATGTACACTTAGTCTTGGAAAAGATCCAACGTGAGATCATGTCTGGTCATACTCTTGAAAACACTTCCTTTTGCAATCAGCTACTGTGAATCCCTGAAGATAGCCAATATTTGTGCAAGGTAAACTCGAGCATTTATTTGTATAGGATTTCATGTGATTATTAGGTACCATTTAAGCATGAAACACAGCGTACCCCATGTTTTGAAATAAAATGGTTTTGAAAGCCTATCAATCCTCAAGAAATACCCGTATTCATCTTATCATCTCTTACAGGTTAACTCTCGGTAAGTCAAATTCACCACCAAAAATAAAACAAGATCCAACTAGATATAAGAAGATGTAAAAAGAAAAAATATCCAAGTGGATATTAAAATGTACAAACACTCTAGATCTTTGAGTAAGCAAAACAGAAGAAGCCATAAAATTATCCAAGCGGATGGGAAAAAGATGAACACCCGAGATCTTTGCGTAAACAAAACAGACGGGGTCATTGGCGGTAACTTTCGTTACTTTGACGGTCACATGGCGCATGAATCAGAATCCAACACGTAAGCCTATATCTGATTGAATCAGTTTTCTTAGCAGAAAATGGGTTAGATGTTTCAAAAATGGGTTCAAACACACGTGTACGATTTGAGATTTAGATTTTCACATTACTAAAGAGTTGTAACCATATGTTGAGCCTACCGGCTATACATCAGTAAGCACCATCGGTTATGGTCCATTCCATGCTACAATAGATATGATCAGACTTAATCACTTCTCACAGGGTCGGATCAGATTATCCTGAAACAACATTGATAACATCAGTGAGCTCGAGGATAAGAACTTTTCTTAAGCAAACAACTATATACAAAACAATTCTTTTCTTTCTTTTCTAACAAAAAATTCCAATTTCCCCCCCAACGGATTTGGTTTCCAACCGGATAAAAAAAGATAACTATACAGAAAATAAAATATTTCCGATTAACAAGTTTAAACAGACAAGACAATATGCACAAGGGTTACTGAAAGTTGAGCATTCCGAGCATTTCCACCAATTTCTCAAATCTGGCAGAATCGAATGCTTTTGTGAAGATGTCAGCAGTTTGCTTGTCGGTTTTGACCTCAACAATCTTGATGTGTTTCTTTTCAACACAATCACAGATGAAATGATGTTTGATCTCGATGTGTTTGGTTTTAGAGTGTTGGATGAGATTTTGGTGATGTGAGGAACTGCGGTGTTGTCACAGAGGGTGAGGGTTTCATGAAAGGTAATGCCATAATCGAGCATTTGATGGTGTATCCAATGGACTTGGGAACAACATAGGGCTGAAGCAATGTATTCAGCTTCGGCTGTGGATTGAGAAACGGTGGTCTGTTTCTTACATTGCCAGGAAATAAGGCGGTTGCCAAGAAACTGACAACCCCAGAGGTGGATTTGCGGTCTAAGTTGCATCCCCCGTAGTCTGAATCTGTATATGCCACAAGATCAAACAAGTTATTTTTAGGATACCAAAGTCCAAGTTTTGGCTTATACTTTAAATATCTTAAAATACGTTTGACAACAATTAAATGAGAGAGTTTAGGATTAGCCTGAAAGCGTGCACACAAGCACACTGCAAACATGATGTCTGGTCTGCTGGCCGTGAGATACACAAGAGATCCTATCATTGAGCGATAGAGGTGTTGATCAACATTTTCACCATCCAAATCAGGAGACAACGAGTGTCGAACTTCCACGGGAGTTTTGAATGGATGAGACTCGGTCATTTTGAACTTGGTCAGAATCTCTTTGGCATATTTCTCTTGATGAATAAAAATTCCTGACTCAAACTGATCAACTTGCAATCCAAGAAAGAACTTCATTTCCCCCATAGAGCTCATTTCGACCTTAGAACGCATCACTTCGTCGAATTCTTTAGACAATCTCGGATTGGTGGGTCTGAAAATGATATCATCAACATAGATCTGCACCATAATGGTATCCGCACCATCCTTCCATTTAAACAGAGTTTGGTTAATTGCTCCCCGTGTAAAACCATTATTAAGTTGATGCTTAGATAAGGTTTCATACCACGCACGAGGTGCTTGATGAAGACCATACAATGCCTTATCCAATTTGTAGACACGGTCTGGATATGTTGGATCAATGAAACCCGGTGGCTTCTTGACATAAACTTCCTCTTGAACTTTTCCATACAAAAAAGCTCTCTTAACATCCATTTGATTGACAGTGAAGTCCATGTAGGCTGCGTAAGCGAGAAACATTCTGATGGCTTCCAAGCGAGTCACTGGTGCAAAAACGTCCTCAAAATGAATTCCTTCCCTTGATAAAACCCCTGAACTACCAAGTGGGCTTTATTGCGAACCACAATTCCTCCTTCATCCTTCTTGTTACAGAATACCCAATGAGTGTCGATTGGGACTTTGTTCTTTGGGAGGTCCACCAAATTCCATACTTGTAACTTATTGAATTGCTGCAACTCTTCTTGCATTGCCTCCACCCAACTGTTTTCGAGTAAAGCAACTTTGATATTCTTTGTTTCAACCTGAGAGATGAAACATGTGAAGAGACCGTCATTCATTGCTTCTGTGGCAATTCGAGTTCAGACTCCCACATTGAGTGGACCAATGATGTTGTTAGTGGGATGATTTTTGTGAATTCGTAATTGAGGAATCACATCCTCTTCTAGATTTTCTTTGAGATTGGTGATACTGTTGTAAGGAGTATCAGCTTCTTCAACATTAGTATCTGCAGTAGAGGATTGTGGAGCAACATCCACTATTGGAGGAGTTTCTTCTTCAACGGTTTCACTTGTTGTTACAGAATCCGAAGAGCCCAAAGTTGATTCAGTATTAGCAGTAGGAATCTCAACTTGTTGACGATGAGCTTGGGTTATTTATTGGACCTAGATTGTTCACAGAAAAGAAAGAATTAGCAAGAGTAGAAAGATTTGAAAACATAGGCAGATTAAATGAATTAAACAAATATTCGACATCATAAAGCCAATCAGGACCGTCCCCAGCGTCCGTATGATTGCTTTCGTGCCAGTTGATATCAATGGAATCCATCACACAATTCTCCTACTCTTATTGTAAACACGAAAAGCTCTTTGATTAGAAGAGTAGCCCACAAAATAACATTCATCAGCTTTTGCTTCAAACTTGTTCAACTGGTCCGAAGTATTCAGCATTGTGCAAACACACCCAAATTTCCTGAAGAAACCAAAAACATGCTTTCGCTTGTACATAATCTCATAAGGGGTCTTGTTGCAGCTCTTGGTAATAAGGACTCGGTTCTAAACAAAACATGCGGTATTAACTACCTCAGCCCAAAAAGTAACAGGAAGCTTAGAATCAACGATCATTGTCCTTGCAGCTTCTATCAACGTATGATTTCTTTATTCATCTACACCATTTTGTTGTGGAGTACGAGGTGCACTGAACTGTAGAGAGATACCTTTACTTTCACAAAAAGAATCCAGAATGGCATTCTTGAACTCTGTGCCGTGATCACTTCGGATAGTTTTCACACTTAGATTGAACAAATTATCGATCTGCAGCAAATGAATCTTTAGAGTCTCTGGCGTCTCATCTTTTCTTGTCAGGAAGAATACCCATGTAAACCGAGAGAAGTCATCGGTTACCACCAAGCTATAGGATATCCTACTATAACTCATGATGCTCACAGGACCAAAAAGATCCATTTGAAGCAATTGAAGAGGAGAATCAATGGAATTAGTGGTTTTGGGCTTGTGAGTGGATTTATATTGCTTTCCCTTAGAACAAGAGAGACAATGTTCCAATAGAGAGAAATATTTGAGAGGCAAACCAGTGACAAGGTTTCCTCGAACGAGACGGTTCATTGTCTTAAAGTTCACGTGTCCTAATCTTTTATGCCAAAGGAATGACTCATCTTTAGAAGCTTTTGAGAGAAAGCACGATTCGATTCCTGATGGATTATTTATATCCAGACTGTAAGTATTGAATCTTCGAGGAGCACGCATGAGGATAAGGTCTTCAGGAATAACCACTCCAGGATTCAGAATCAAACACTCTCTAGAGTTGAAAAGGGCATAAAAGTCTTTATCAAAGATCTGGGACACACTCATAAGATTGTATTTCAGCTGTGGGACGTAGTTGACATGCTCCAAGCTATTTACACCATTGGACACATTTCCTTGTCCTTCTATCTTTCTTTCTCTTGGATTGCCTACAAAGGCGACAAAATCTCCGTCTATAGGATGATAATCTTACAACATAGAAAATTGGCCAACACTGTCGACATTCCTGATATTGTCTCCAGTCCTCCTCGATTGCCCCTACACAAACCAAGTTAATCAGACTTTGGTACCCAAGCCATTGCTGACTTGGAACTTCTATCACAAGACACTTCTTGGAAATCATAGTCAGAATCCTCTTTTAATAAAGTATGTTCATCAAAAAGATCATTATTCTTAATTTTCCATGTTCTTTTCAACCTATTTTTAGCATTTTTAATCCTTTTACGTCTCAAATCTCTTCTATGTTGTAACTTAGAAAAAACATTTGAATAGCATTCAGCTGAATTTGGAACAAAAGATGGTACATTTTCTTCTATGAATTGATATGTAGACAATTTACAACTTTTGAAAAAATGATTGGATTCTCCACAACAAAAACAAACGTTTTCACATGACGGCTTAGCCTGATAATTGTCATCACAGGATGATGAAGATGATTGTGATGTTGAGGCATCAGAATTAGAGGCAACTCTCTCTTCAACAAATCTTTCTGGAATACTTTTATCTTCTTTTAATATGAAAAATTCCAGATTGCTCATCGTTTCTTATGGAACATCAGTCACAACAACTCCTGCACTTTTAAAATTTGCAATACAACTCATAGCATTTACAGATTTAGGAACAAAAGGTAAAGCATTCTTAAACTTAGAAATTTCATTTCTCAAACTGTCATGCTCAGACGGCATAGAACCAAAATACAAATTTTCAACGTGTTCATAAATATCTGGTTTTGACATGGACCTATTATTACATTCATCCGACTCAAGTTCATATAAAACATTTCCCTTACTATAAATCTCATCACAATCATCTTCGAAACCTACACAATCTGACTCTTCACAGGAAGCAAAACTGTCAGAATCTGAAGTTTTAATATAATCATCAGCAGATAATGTGTAAACAAAAGGTGTGGGAACATGAGGAGATGACATGCCAGCAAATATACAAGACATGGAATAAGGTGGTGGGTGAGAGTTATACCCAATGCCTTCTGTGACTTTCTTATGAATTTGCTTATCAATGATTCTAAACAAAATTTTCTGATCCATACCCATGTGTTCAACTTGAAAATTTGCCTTTTCAGCCTTTTGAAGTCTTTCAGATAAAATTTGATTATTATTCTTTTGTGTAGTAAGTTGCACAATTAAAGATAGGTTTTCTCCAGAAATGTCACGAATTTTCTTTAAGTACAATTTCTCATTTTTAGCCACAAAATCATACATCAGATTTATATGGTCACGTTCATCTACCAAAGCTTGGTCGATGAATCTATATTTTTGAATTTCATTTAAACAAGACTGAGCTTTGCAAAGTTTAGACATTACCTCTGCTGGAACAGCAGTGAGATCCTCAGCCGGTTGGATCATGACAAGCTTGTCCTTCTCCTCAATGTCTGCCATCAAAGCCTTGTCAATTGCTTCCTCAATATTTTCTCCCCATTGATAGTGTCCATCAGCTTGACAGACCAGAGCTGTGGAGCTGGAAGATGTGGTGGTGGATTTGGGAGAATTTGCAGCTTGCTTTCCATTGGAGCTCTTCTTCTCATGCTGCTCCTTTGATGATGGTTCTTTTCAATTCCTTAAAAAATGACCTAGATGGTCACAGTTGTAGCACCTAACTTTCTTGATGTCAAAACCTAAAGTCTTTCCTGCTTTGAACCTATTCATCTCGGTCCTCTTGATGAATCTCTTGGCCCTCAGAGTCAGTATAGCCATACACCAGTCAATGTCTATTTTCTCCAAATCATCAGGATTGATCTGTTCGAAGTCATCAGGTTGAAAACTGACCGGTGTCAGGTTTCTAGAAATCAATGCATCATAGCATGACATGAAAGCAGCCATGATAGGCAGATACTCATCAGGGATCATTGGTGCTTGCTTCTGAGAGGTAGAGGAGCTGGAAGGCTGAATTCTAGAAACAGAAGGTGGTACATCAGTATGGAAGTAAGACATAGTTGATTTGCTATAAGAGATTGATCCAGCAATAAGAGCTGTGTTTCCTGACTGGTTGGTAGGAGTAACTGCACCCTTCTTGATTTCCAACTCATAGGATTCTAGAATGCTGTAAAGTTTTTATTGTGACAAAGTGCTCACGTTCTCAGTTTTCTTAATCATAATCCGGTACATTTTCCATTCTTCGGGAAATGAATCAAGTAGCTTCTTGTTCAACTCAACAGTAGGTCTCAGCTCCCATAACTTTCAATCTTGAAACAATGCTAGAGAAACGGTTGATCAGATCAGACATAGACTCTCCACGAACACTGCTGGACATTTCATATTGTTTCTTATTCAGACCCCTCTTGGTCTCCCTGACTTTAGCACTTCCCTCATATCTGGTACAACGAGCTACCCATAGATCCTTGGATGTGGTGTATTCAACAAAAGTGTTGAACACATCCATGGGAAGAGCCATAACAATGGATCCATAGGCCTTGTTTTCTCTAGCAATCAATGCAATATCTTTCTCGTCATATTCAGCCACAGTCTTGTGACGATGAACATCTGCACTAGTAGTGACAGGCGGGAGTTGGCATGAGGTAAAGAATCATGTTGTTGTGACAAGGAGGGAGTTGGTATTTATTAAAAGTGATAAAAGGAGGGTTAGAGCTATTTACAAAGGATGTGTTCTCATGGGCCTAGTCAACAGGTGAGTGGGCCAGGTCAATCTCTTAAAAGCTGTAATGAGGTAGGTGGGGCAAGTGGCACCATAGACAAAAAAGGAAAAGGGAATCTGGTAGACTGCCCATGGGTACTGTATGCATCTAAGGAAGCAAAACATGTGGATACTTGGATGGTGAAAACATATAACTCAGAGAATAAGTGCCTCCAATCCAGGAATATCAAAGTCTATACCGCTGGGTATATAGCTGAGGACTCTTGGCTTGTCAATCAAGTTGAATCAAATCCCTAGATTCCGGTTAAATCTGTACAACAATAGTTTTTGAGCAAGTTTGAAGTAACAATTTCAATGATGAAGGCATTTCGGGCAAAGGCTAAAAAATCAAAACAAGTTCAGGGAGACTATAAAGAGCAATATTCAAGGCTCAAAGACTACATTCTTGAGTTGCAAGGTACAAACCCTGACACCACTGTTAAGATTCAGGTTGAGGATGAAAACAATACAGATTCACCAACAAGGATTTTTCAAACGTGTATACATACGTTTGTAGTATTTGTTTTTGATCGAAACTGTTAAAGTCTAAAAAATTTTGTTTGGTTCATACTTTCTAGTATTTGTTTGCAGGGAATCATACCAGTCATTACTCAAGTGTTCCCTGCAGCAGAGCATAGATATTACCTTAGGCATATCCATCAGAACATGAAGCTTCGTTGGACCATCCGTGTATATAATTCTAAATTGTATTTTGGATATTATAACATTGTGAAGGGCGTTATATGGGTCGTTTTGACCAATTTCAGTTGTATAATGGTTATTATAACATCATTAAGTGGGTACGGGCTGTTTTTACCCATTTAAGTTGTTATATGGTTATTATAACACCATAAAGTGGGTGTGGATCGTTTTTTACCAATTTAACGAGCTAATTCATCTTTTGTTAAATTGCATAATTGAATCTCGTATGGTAGAACGAGTCCAACCCATCATAAGTTCGTCATGAGAAATATTTTCTTAATTTTATAGTTTTGTAATGCATTTGAAATTCATGAATTTGTAATCGTATTCGTTGAAATAAATGTAATTTCTAGATTTGTGGTATTTGTATTGCTAGAAATAAATAATATATATTTTTTAAATATATTAAAAGGACTAGTGAAAGAATTCCATCATAAAATTATAAAAGGATTTGTCGGTAATCCGTCGCAGATGTGAAATATGGTAGGAGAAATGAGAAGTTGGTCGGAGAATTGTCCGTCGGTAATCCGTCAGTAACTAGACCGTCGAAAATCCGTCACAAGATTATCGACGGTATTCCGTTATAAAACGAATTTCACACGAGCACTTTACCGACGGACCATTACCGACGGAAACCCGTCGGGGAGGGCGATTACTAACTGATTTCCGATGGAAACGTCTGTCGTTATAGTGTTGTTTTCTTGTAGTGCGGGACACCTTTACACATCACCTTATGATACACGTGTTTGTCCTGGTTACGTCTCACTCTTCTTAGAATTTTTTTCTTTTTTTTAGAATAACCACCTCATATAGACACACGATGTAACGTTTAATACAAAAACCAATTTTACATAAAGAATTACAAGAAGTGCATAAACATATTTCTATATTGTTTTAAATATGATATACAAATCTTTAAAAGGGTAGTGTAATGGTAATCATTTGATTCTCCTCTAAGAGAGGTCTTAGGTTCGTATCGTATTTTAGTTAAGTCTAATCATGTGCATTACACATGAGGACAATATGATCTTTTTACCCTTTAAAGAATAAAAAGTGTAATTTATTCTAATTTTTTTTATTAAAACCATACACATTCTCTTTCCTCTCAAAATCCACCAACACTTTACTCCCTCTACCCCCACCCCCACTCTCTCCTACTCTTTCCCTTTCTAAACAAAACCAAGAACACCGACACCACACTTTGTCGGCATCCACCACCACTCAGATCAGTTTTCGCCAAAAACCCACTACAACCTGTGAATGGTGGTTCAAACTAGAATAAAAAGGCCATGGGTGAGGGATGGATGGAGAAACACATGATGTTGGCACCACCATGTTCATGGATGAGTTCAAACTGGCCTGACGATTTGAAACTCAATACAACGTGTGAGTGGTGGTTCAAACTAGCCTGACGATTTGAAACCCACTACAGTTTGTGAACACCTTGCCACTGTCTTACGGGAGAAACGTTCAGCGTCGACTCTGGTGGTCGCCGATGGTTCTGGTGGTCGGAAGGTGTAGGCATAAGGCTAAAAACAAACGAAGGTGTTTTGAATTTTGTGATCGATGCGCAAAAAGGGCTGCAGGAGAAGTTTTAGGGTCGCCGGAAATCAATTTATGGATATTTAAGCTGGAAAATCATGATGTTCGCCGGATCTAGCAACCACACCTTGCAAATGGTGAAGTTCGTCATATATTAAATATTTTTTTGGGAGTTAAGCAGTAGATCGGAAAATCCAAATCTTCATCGGAATTTATGATCCATGTGAACATCGATTTCAGTAAAAGAGTATGGACGGAGGTCGGCAATGGAGGTAGAGGTAAGCGAGATTAGTGGTTGGGAATAGATGTCGTTGAATCGCTGGAATGTCGCCAGACTTGGTGCTTGTTGTCTGGAAAACGAGGAGGAAGAAGATGGTTGAATTTTAAGTTTTTCTTTTTTAATTTATTATTTTATTTAACTAATTTACATAAATAGACGTTTAGGGTAAAAAGAATATATTGCCCTTATATGCATTGCACATGACTGGATTTAACATAAAAAGTTAACTACAGTTAGTGAAAATGACTAAATATGTTCAAAGGTTTAAAAAAAATGATATCCTGTGTAATTTTTGAAGCCAAATCATATAACCTGTGCTTTTTTATAAAGTTAAAGAACATAATTTGTAATTTACTCTATGGCAAATTTGTTAATATGACGTAAATATTGACTTCTTTTATTCCCATGTATACAATGAACATTCTAAATAAGCTTAATAGAATCTCATACACTAATTTCGATCATTATGGGTTTTGAACGACATCGATCTAACTCTTGAATTCAAGTCCAAAGACGATCAAGACTTGCGAGATTGACATTTTCATCGAAGAAAATTAAACTCTCGTAAAGGTTTGGTTGTTGCAGTGGTGGTGGCGATAGTTTTTCCATTTGCATACGGATTAGAGTTAAAATATTGGAATGTCGGCATTGCAAGTTGACCATCTCGGCTTGTGCCTTTGCTAACTCGGCTTGAAGCTCATTAACTTGTTTCTGAAGTAAGCAAATTGTGCCCGCACAACCGTAAACAGGATCCCTAAGTCTTGCATTCGCTTCATACACCATACTGCTAACCGCATCTGCTCTACGAGACTCCGGAAGTTCCTATAAAGATATCACAATGCCATTATTAAAAGAAGAATATGCTGTGAATGATTACATTATTTAGAAAATTTAGATCATATTCACATGTTATCATAATTTGTAATTTAATTTTTATTTGAACCCCTTTCAAAATCTAAAGAGAATATATATATATATATATATATATATATATATATATATATGTGAGTGTGTGTGTGTGTTAAACATGAATGTCGGTATGAACCGTGCAACAAGTAATTGTTTGAATAGTTTTTTTTACCTTTTTATTATTTATTATATGTATATATACACATATTGAATCACTTCCGAACCCTAAACTCTAAACAAACCATTATTTAAAGAAGAATATATTGTGAATGATTACATTATTTAGAAAATTTAAGTTATGTTCACATGTTAATTTAATTTTTATTTTAACCCCTTAAAATTCTATGGAGAGTCGGAGGCGGATTTCCTCCGGTGGGTCCCTTCTCTCACAACATTAATATAATATGTATATTTAATCATTATTTTTTGTTTAAAAATGGTGTTTAGAAAAGGATGTAGTGTTGGAGAAGAAATCTAAGTGAAAATCTGATATGTCAGCTGATGTGACGTGTTTATTAGTGTTTGTAGCATCCACCGTTGTAGATGATCTTATCTGGTATTTATCAGTCAATATGCTAGAATAAAATAACTTTATTTTTTTTGAAATTATTCAAGTAATAAAATATTTTTTGAAAGGTAGTAATGTAAAATCAAAAATTGAATTACTTTTGTAAAAGAATAGTTGCTTGTTTTAAATATCTCATCCCCATGTAAAGCTTTATTGTCTAATGAAAAAGCTACAAAAATAGGTTATTTTTTTAAATATTTCTCTATAAAATTATTAGTATAATAACTTGTTTTAAATAAATAATATAAAGTTACTTATTTTAATTTATTTATCTCAAATTGATTATTAATTGTGGGTAAAATAAAAATTTTCATATTTTTACTAAATTTACCTCTCCCTACTAAATTATTAAAATCATCTCTCACATCTTACTGAATATATGAAGAATGTTTAACATATAGTGGTGCGTTTAGCCTATCACATCTTAAATTTTACTCAACAGGGTACGTTTAGCATACCTGTAACAATTTAATAATGTTGCTAGCTCCGAATACTCTATGTGCAATGGTGAACCTGTGGGGATCAGTTGGTGGAAAGTAGGGTGCCAGCATACACTTCTCGATACACCGGCGTCGGAGGATCTTGCAGGCGGCGCAGGGGCTGAGCACCACCGGGTGTCGCGGAGGAAGAGTTAGAACACTGGTGGGACTGAGCTGAGACAAAGACAGCGACTGGGAGTGTGAGTAATCGGATTCTTCTATGGATGTGGAAACAGTTACAGGTGTGGCGGTCTTCAGGCAACTTTCCATTTTTCCTAGAGAAAGAAGATGTAGAAAGAAAAAGGGTTTATGAGGAGGGTTTAATTTGTCAAAAGAAGAAGTGGGAATATATATAAGGTGGGTGGTGGTGGTGGTGGTGGTGTTAGGCGTCATTTACCGTCATTGGATGCTTTGGTGACGTCAGTTGTCTTGGTAGGTTTCTATGCAGCGGTGTTCAATGTCACGGAGGTCCCACAGACTAAAAGAACGGTCGTCAAATCTAGTTACATTTTCACACCTTTTTGCATGAATATTAAAATACTAATTAAGGCTCCTATTCGTATTGTATTGTGTTCGAATTAGGGATCAGGTCGGTAGATCGGTACAGAACCGGTACCGGTATCGGTATCGAATTTATTAAAAAGTGAGTATCGGTATTGATATCGAATTTATCGGTATGGTACCGATACGGTACGGGTACTCGTTACAAAATGTTCATCTCTATATGGTATCGGTACCGAATTTATGGAAAACTGGTACGGGTACCGGTACTCGATACCAAATGCTCATCTCTAGTTCGAATACGGCACGAATATGAAAAGCACTACTAAAAAACTTAAAAATTTGCGACGGCGGATTTCGTGGGAAATTTATCAGAATTAGCCGTTAGCGACAAGTTTCCGACAAAAAGTGTTTGCTGGAAAAACCCCGTAGGAAATGTTTTTTCCGACAAAGTGCCGACTACTTTTCCGACGAATTAGCGACAAAAGTATTTCGTCAGTAAATTCCAACAATATTCCAACTATTATATTAAATAAATAAGTTATCTTATTTAATAATTCTGTTAGAAAATTGTAGAAAATCTTATGGTTACTTTTTTGTTTTTGTTTTGTCGGAAAGTTGTCGCTAACTTGTGGGAAATTTCTTTTGTCGGTAACTTGTCCGAAACTTTTGTAGAAAATATACACGTTTTCTGGTAGTAAATTGATGATTGATATGAACCTGAATTTTTATACGGATCTAAATATGATAAGAACCTAATAATCATGTCAGGCATATATGTGAATCCGAACAAGACATTTTATTGGTGGTTGACATAACTAAACACTCATTTAACATTATAGACGTTAAGTCTAATAATGTAATACAACTTTAGAAACTTGCTCTTTTTTATTTTTTATTTAGAGCATCAAAACCAAAATCGTAAAACCAAACCTATAAGATAATGCATCCGGTTTGTAGCAAGTTTATAACCAACTTTGTAGTTAAGTTCTAGTAATTGTAATAATAATAATAATAGTAAGATAATGTATCGAGTTTGAAGAAAGTTTATAACAAACTTTGTAATTCAGTTCACCATAATAATATTAGTAGTAGTTGTAGCAGTAGCAGTAGCAGTAGCAGTCGTGGTAGTGGTAGCAGCAGTGGTAGTGCTCGTGGCAGTAGTAGCAGTAGCAATAATAGTAGCAGTAGCAGAAGTAGTAGTAGTAAGAGTAGTAGCAGTAGTAGTAGAAGTAGTAGCAGTAGGAGGAGGACCAACAGGAGAAGCAGCAAGGAGTAGGAGTAGAAAGAGGAGTGTCACACCATGAAATTCCACAGCGATTTACCTGCGGGTTGTGACTGTCAAGGATCATCGGTCATGTTCATTTCGAACGACCTCTAAATGGTTTTCGAAAAGACTTTCCGTTTGAACATCATACAAAAATAAATAAGTAATACAAAGTTTGAAAATGCGAAAAGTAAAGTACGGAAGCAACAGTAATAGTATCAAAATACAGAAGCATAAATATTTAGGTTCCTATAAACCTAAGCTTCTAATGAAAACATGAAATGAGACTCCTGAAGTGCAACCCTAGTCCATGCATGAATGTTTAGCGACCTGAGATAAACATGCTTAAAAGTGTCAACACAGGGTTGGTGAGTTCATATGTTTAAGTAACAGAAAAGAAATGAAAAACAGTGCAACAGTACGCATGTATACTAGTGATCGATTGTTGATCAGACAATAAACATTAATTATATAAGCAACACCGAAACCGAAGCTCAACGAAGGAATGCAGAAACTAGTATTTTGCCTTTTACGTGCCCAGCACGCAATGGATTAGGTCAATTATGCACCCGTTTGACTCCCAGTCAGAGTTAGCGCGACTAACCCGGGTGGGTGTTGTTAAACCCAATAGTACTATTCATTAATCACCACGCATTGTGAAATAATTAACGATTCAACTATGAGAGGACTTTATGTGTGGGAAATGCACCCACTTATATAAATTAAAGCAAAATCAAAGTAACGTCATACGCCTAAGAAGGAAAATGATGTAGCATGTATCTCCCCCAAATGGAAAAGTAGGTAAAATGGGGCCGTGAAAACACACCTGGGAATGAGGTGAATGAAGTGAATGAAGTATGAAAAGAAAATATAAGAATCCTAGCAAGTCCGGACAACCGACATATCCGATCCCTAGAAATATTAAGGCTATAAGGTCTATGAAAGGTAAACGCGGTTTATGTAACCACATTCATCCAAACGACTTAATGTTGAAAAGTTACATTGACATTTTGAAAAGGTTTGACCATGTTCGACCAAGGTTTGACCAAGTTCGACCAAGTTTTGACCAAGGTTTGACCAAGTTCGACCAAGTTTTGACCAAGGTTTGACCGAGTTTGACTAATGTTGACCAATATTGATCAATGTTGACCAAGTTTGACATGACGACCCGTTGGTGACACATAGTGAAGACATGTACAAGTAGCATATAAGTGACATATAAGTAACACATAAGAAATACATAAGTAACACATAAGTAATACCTTATGACATAACATACATGCTTCAAATAATTGCGTAAGTAAGTAACATCTCATAAGTAATATAGTTTGCATAAGTTCATGTCATAAATAGTAACACCTAGCTTCAAGTATTGCATAAGTAATATATGATAAGTAACATGGCATTTGTACATACATGTTAACAAACCATCCACATAGATCAAGTTATTGTACTAATCACCTACTAACATTGTTTCAACTTATTTGAACATTTTTTACCGTAGTTCTTAACACAACAAAGTTCCCCTTTTTGGACAATTAGGGTTTTAGTACATTTTAGATGTCATATTTCACATAAATAAACTACACATGAAATCACACTAGTAAAATGCTATAACATGATTCTATGCATACACTTTCTATTTCACGCAAAGGTGAAATTTCCAAACCAATAAAGTTTCCTTTATTAGTAAGGTCTTCCAAAACATGACAAAACAAAACTCTAAACCACATGTTCTTGCATAAGTCATCTATACATATAGTAATAAAGCCATTTAACCTACTTTTGACATTTATAGCTTGCACATACAAAATATGTTCAATTAAAGTTTCCTTTTTAGGAAAGTGGTCCAAACGACCTCCTACACATTTGTAATTTTCAATAACTTTTTATAATACTTTAATAGATGTTATAGAAACATATTAGCATGCTTCATTCCATTAAAACACCATAACTCAAAATATCACAAATTAAAGTTTCCTTTTATAGAAAGACGACCATAACATAGTGTAACACAACATTTCAACCAAAAAAATTCATACTTCCTACACAAGCTACAAACACAAGTATTATTCAAGCTTTCAAACATATCATATGCTCATTTCTACAACATTTCAAAAAATAAAGTTTCTATAAATAGCAACGACCAATATAAGTCATAAACAAGCATTTCAAACAACAAAAAGTGTCAATATGTGTCAACAACCTTTTATTATGAAAACACTTTGTTAAAAACATGGATTATAACATTTATAACAATGAAAATCGTTTGGATAGATGGGTTTCTATATATGGCCAAAAATAACAAAGTGGGTGTAAAGAATGCTTACAAAACCGAGATATGATGTTGGTATGGCCTTGTATCAGCTTCAATCACCACCAAATCACTTGAAACCACCTTGGATTAGACCTTGAATGCTTAAAATGGATGAATGTGTTTGCGAGAGATGGAGGCTAGGGGAGGGGGGTTGCGGCCGAGAGAAAGAGAGGGATAGAGAGTGGGTGGTTTAGGGTTAGGGTTTCAAATGTGGAGGCTTAGTGGTTAAAGGTGCATTTATGAGTTGGGTTTAAGGCTTTTTGCTATTAAAATGGGCTTCTTTAATAAAGAAATTGGGCCATTAAGGATTTGTTAGTTTAAATTCTGAATTATTTATGCCCAAAATGTAATACTATCCTTTTTATAAAGTTCAAATTTAGAGTTGTTGGCACATATCGCGTATCTTCTTCAAAATAAAAGTTGCTCTAAAAATTCCGGAAAAAATCATATAAGCATGAAATATTAAATCACAGTATTACATATAATTTTTGCACACCAAATATATGCCTAAATATTATTTCTATAATTCACCAACGTTCGTGTGATAGGACGAGTGTGTGACCCGGTAATCCGCCAGATTACCGATGTATGTATTGAAAAGAAACGAGTGGACTTGCTATATGTAATATGTACTTAATTACTTTATAATTAAGTATGATGCAAGTATAATCATGTGAATTCAGATAATAGTCGGGTATGGATATTAACCTGAAATTGCCGGGCATCACATACTCCCCCTGTTAAAAGGAATTTCGTCCCGAAATTCAGTTCGCGTCACTAGTAGACGGTATAGTTCTGAATAGGTGAGGGTATTTACGCTTGAATTGATCCTCTCACTCCCAAGTGAACTCTGGTCTGCGTCTAGAATTTTAACGAACCTTAACTATAGGAATGCGACTTTGTTTCAGTTATTTGACCTCACGGTCCATGATCTCGATTGGTTCCTCGACGAAGTGAAGTTGATCGTCTATTTGATTCTCCTCCAATGGTTTGACCAGTGTCTCATCTGATAAGCACTTCTTCAGATTAGACACGTGAAACACGTCATGAACGCCATTGAGGGTTTCCGGTAGGTTGAGTTTGTAAGCAACAAGACCAATCATTTTCAGAATCTCGAAAGGTCCAATGTAACGAGGCTTCAGTTTCCCACGCTTTCTGAAACGTAGTACTCCTTTCCATGGCGAGACTTTCAGTAAAACTCTGTCTCCCACTTGAAATTCCAAGGGATTGCGTCTCACGTCAGCGTAACTCTTCTGATGATCACGTGCGACTTTTATACGTTCGCGTATCTGTACGATATTTTCGGTAGTTTCGTGAATGATTTCTGGACCAGTGAGTTGGCTATCTCCCACTTCTGTTATCACACCCCAACCAACAGCGGAATACGTCGAGGCGGGACATGGAGATTGTTCATAAGCACATGATCATACTAAAATTCATATAAATTAATAAACCAAGATTTCATACATGAGTTAAAACAAACATCCAAAACATAATACATCAAAAGTTTAATTTATTATTCAACAAGGTCTCGATCCTAAGTGAAGCATCTTGCATATGATCTCAAACATTTGCACCTGAAACATGATGAAAACAAGGTCAACTAATAATAGTTGGTGAGCATACATAGGTTTTGACTCTACAAATATTGTTCAAAATGTTGTGTACAATTCACATGTAACATGGTATAAATAGGCAATTATGGAGAACCACTATAGTAAACCGGGTGCACAATCAAACCTTGTGACATGTTAGGCATAACACTCAATGTTACCCTTGTGTATTGTCGGTAAGCAATCACCCTACCTGGGTGGATTTGTCAAATGCAATAGATCTATCATTATTACCATTGGCTTGTACGGAGTTAGTGATTGTACTTGTTATAAATGCAATTTAGCTCATAGTGTCCAAGCATAAGGCACAAAGATACACACATGTATACGATGTTTGAATTGTATAAATTGCAAATAGTTCAATTGTAATCATGTTTTCACCCCAAAAATGTAAAAATATAAAATGTGGGGCTATGTAACTCACCTGGTATGAGTAGTGTAAGTACTAGATACGTGAAAATGCATGACTACACGTTTCCTATAATATGTAATGATGTAAGTTCTATGAAATGTTGTGCTTGATTATGCGATCAATCCACCCAACTCGACTCTTTCTAAATGTGTTTATCTTTTTGGGTTTGACCATGTTTGACTTGACGACACGTTGGTGACTTGTTAGAATAGATAAATTTATATTTATTTCTCAAAAATAAATATTAATAATAGATCATATGATGGAAATCATGGATGTCATAAAATATACTTTTGAAATATTAAGATATATATATTTTTTGATGATTGAAATATTATACAAATATCCAAATGATATTTAGTCAAGTTTAAAGATATATGTATGCAAATAAATAAGGTATTTTTAAATCATCCAGGAGTTTAAAAAAATAGGTGTATGAATATTAACAAAAATAGTTCCATCATCAACACCATTACAAGGATAAAATCTCGATTTTTGATTTAACAAAGTTTTCTTAAATTGAAAATGATTCTAATGACTTGCATATAGTAAAAATGATGATCTAAACATAAAATATATTTATATTTTATATAGAAATACTTTTTGTAAATTCAAATGACAAAAGATCCATGTCTAGTATAAAATCTATTTTTATAAACAACAAAGTTACTATAATTAGAAACACGATCCATCAACATGCATGTGATCAAAATGATGATCCATCAACATGCATGTATCATATAAGATATATAGAAGCAATAAATCATAAAAGAAAGTATATAAACTAATTTTTACATGATGCATGTTACATATTTAGGTTTCTTTTATAAAAGAATATAAGTTGTTGTTGGGTATTATGATTAAGATATATTACATGAATCAAAGAAATAAAAAGCTAAATAAGATAGGTTTCTTACTTAGAAGGATCGAAAAAAGATGAAGGCTTTGATCCTAGCACTTGAGAAAACATCAAATGAGGCTTGAACACTTGAATCTTGAAATAAAAAAAAATAAATGGTGGATGTGTGTATGGTGGTGGTGGCCAAAAATGGCAAGAGGGAGAGAGGGGAAGGAGAATTCTCTTGAGTTAGTGAAAAAGAATGGTGTGAAAAATGAAATGGTATGAGGTGGTATTTATAGTGTGAGAGGAGAGAGAGATGGAGGATTTTAAATAAAAAAAATAATTATTAATGTGGGGTGGTGGATTGGTGGTGTAAGGTGTAGGGTGGTTATAATGATGGTGTATTGGAGTGTGAGAGTGGTTAATGGAGATTTTAAAAGGTTTTAATGATTAGATTTGATTTTAAAAGATATTAATTAATTTATATAATTAATTATTAATAATTTGTAATAATTAATTTAATTCTTGTAAGCATCAACAAATAACAGTATAATATACAGTGTTATCCGGACTGTGTTTAAAACAAAACATTCGTTAAAAATTCTCAAACTTTTATTTTTGACTCGAAATAATAATTCGCATTGTTATGTATAATTTTTATATTTTAAATCATACTTAGATATCACCAACGTTCATGTGTGACCGGACTGGTGTGTGATCCGGTAATTCTCCGAATTACCAATGCATGATATGAATTGATCGAACTTTGATATGCAACAATTGAACTTAATTATAGATTCAATTTCACACAAAACATGCGAATTGAATCCGAGTTATGATTAGGACGGTTTCGGGATTAAATCTTGAGTTTAATCATTGAATTGTTGTAATTGATTTATCAAGCACGTTCAAAACAACCGTTTAAACGTTTGTGCACGATTATCAGAAGTTATTACACATGAATTCGTTGGTTTTGAAACGGATTTTCGTTCCTATTGACTTTATGAAGTCAAAATTGAGGGATTTGGGGTCAAAAGTATGAAAATGTTCAAATTGAAGGGTGAGGGGGTTCATTCAGGGGTCCAAACGAGTTCAAGGAAGTTCAAAGCTAAAGGATAGGGTTCAGGGTCGATTTTATTTGTTTTTAAAATCATTGTAATTATTTATAAGATTGATTTTATAAAATTTATAAAAACTAAACATAAATTCTTTTATTAAAAATATTTTATAAAGGAATAAATTCCATCTTTATAAAAATTACAAATTGTATAAATTGTTTATTTAATAAAATAAAATATATATATATATATATATATATATATATTTACATATATAAATATATACATATATAAATATATACATATATATATATATATATATATAAAAAGTTATAAATATATGATTAAAAATTCATAAGCTTTATCTTTGATTTATTTATTATAACCAAGTATAAATATGTATATATATATATATAGTAGGAAAATAATATGTAATTACAAAGATTGGAACTTTGAATCTAATACTTTTTGAAATAATAATTGGTGTGTCACAATGTATTGAACAAAAAAATGAAATTGAAATTGTCATTATTACATAAAACAAGGTACAGGAAATTCATGGATGTTACATCTGTCAAGCAAATTGGCGATCTACACTTTCTTCCATACAGTGTTTCGAATGGTGCGGCTTTGATGCTAGTGTGGTAACTGTTATTGTATGAAAACTCGACTAACGGTAGATGAGCATCCCAACCGTTCCCAAAGTCGATCTCACAAGCTCTAAGCATGTCCTCAAGAGTCTGGATGGTCTTTTCGCTCTGACCATCCGGATGATATGCGGTACTCATGTCCAAATGAGTACCCAAAGCAGTCTGTAGAGATTGCCAGAATCGGGACGTGAATCGACTATCCCTATCTAAAATGATGGAGATTGGCACTCCATGCCTCGAGACTACTTCCTTTAAGTAAATTCGGGTCTTTTTTTCCAACTTTTTAGTTTCTTTTATAGGCAGGAAGTGTGCGGACTTTGTTAATCGGTCGATAATTACCCAGATCGTGTCATGACCGCTGGATGTCCAGGGAAATTTCGTGATGAATTCCATTGACATCTGTTCCCAGTTCCAATGTGGGATTTCTAGTTGTTGGATTAACCCTGACGGTTTCTGATACTCCACCTTGACCTTAGCACAGGTCAAGCATTTACTGACATAGGTAGTAATTTCGGCTTTCATGTTGGGCCACCAATAGTGCTCCTTGAGGTCATGATACATCTTGTCGGCACCAGGCTGAATCGAGTATCTGGATTTGTGTGCTTCGTCCATCACTAGATCCCTTAGATTCCCAAAGCTCGGTACCTAAATCCGATCCATAAAGTAACGAACGTCATCGGATTTGACCTCAAATTGTTTGTCCATACTTCGTAGGGACTCGTGGCATAGGTTCACCTCTTTGATTGCTTCGAGTTGAGCGTCACAGATTTGAATAGGTAAATTTGTGTGGATAGTCAACTGCAACGCTCGCAATCGTCGCGGTTTTGGTTGTTCTTTCCTGCTCAAGGCATCAGCAACGACGTTTGCTTTTCCAGGATGGTAACGGATGGCACAGTCGTAGTCGTTTAGCAACTCGACCCATCGACGCTGCCTCATGTTAAGTTCATTCTGATAAAAAATGTGCCGGAGACTCTTGTGATCCGTGAAAATGGTACACTTCGTGCCGTACAATTAGTGTCTCCAGATTTTGAGTGCGAATACTACAACTCCCGACTCCAAGTCGTGGGTAATGTAGTTTTTCTCGTGCACTTTATGTTGTCAAGAAGCATACGCAATGACTTTTTCCCTTTGCATCAACACACAACCGAGTCCTTGAAGGGATGCATCGCAGTACACCACGAAATCATCTGTTCCTTCTCGTAATGATAGGATAGGTGCGCTACAAAGTTTCTATTTGAGCATTTGAAAAGCGGTTTCTGCCTTGTCGTTCCGTTCGTATTTCTTATCCTTGTGTGTCAGAGTAGTGAGGGGTTAGGCTATCTTAGAGAAATTTTTGATAAACCATCGATAGTAGCCCGCAATGTAACATTTCTGATTTTCATTATCTGTATTTCAGTTCAATGTGATACATTTCAAACCCAATTCTAGTACACTGACTTGTTTTATTCGTACCAACAATTAAATACTATGTTCCAATGCAAATCCGCAAATTTTACACGGGTATATCCTATTAAAATTCTAAATAAGTTTATACTTGTATATATCTATCAAAACTGAAATTTGCAAGGACTGATTTCATAAATTAACAAGAAACCCTAATAGGCACGGTCGCGCCTCGTTCTGGCATGGTCGCGCCAAGTGCCTTGGCACGGTCGCGCGCCTTGCTTTGGAACGGTCGCGCCCGGTGCCTTGGCACGGTCGCGCCTCTTATTGGCACGGTCGCGCCTCTCGTCAGTTGAAACGTAAATGCAGCCTTTAATCGCAGAATCGTTTGATTTCGTAACTGTTCAACACGTTTTTACCATTAACGAACCCAATTAAGATTTTAATCACTGTATTTACGACGAATTAATCTAATTATGCCAATTCATCTCAAAACCGTCAATCATTTCACGACACCATCGATTCCTCCATTTCGATCCTAATTCTCTCAAGCAAACAAACGACACACACTACTCGATCCTCTCTAAAACTTCTGGACACACTGATTTAGCCGGAGTTACAGCAAAGAGCACCGGAGATCAAACCCGTCATCGTCGGAACTCGCCTCTACCATGCGCTATCGATTTATCGTCTTTTCGGGTAATTGAAACCTCATACACATTCGATTTAGTCTATAGATCAAAAGCCCCAACTCAATTAGGGCTTACAATATGGAAATTAACACGAACCTGAAGCTATGTTTCATTCAAAAATGGTTTAATCGAACCCAGTTCTGGACATGTTTTAAATACAATCAATCTATACCAATAGACTCGTAATAACCTAATGGATGAATGCCCCATGTTTTTCAACGTTAATATTATAAGATTTAATCGATTTGTTTATGAAATTAGTCAGACACGATCGCGCTAATCTGCTAGCACGGTCGTGGCTATCCGAGCACAGTCGTGCCCCATACATGACCTGGTCGTGCCTGTTAGCCAGACAAGGTCATGCCTCAGAATCCTAGACACGGTCGTGCCTGGCCCAGACACGGTCGTGCCTTGTGATCAGCCTTGTTGTGTACTCTGTTTGATCAACACGGTCGCGCCCTGACTAGCACGGTCGTGGTCCTAACACGATCGTGCCTTGTCCCAGACACGGTCGTGTGTGTGAGAAAATCTTGGCAGAATACTAAATTTTATATTTTAAAAACAATAAGCATTTCAAATAAATTTTCAAATAAAAATAATTGATTTGATAAAGATTTATATTAACCTTATTTAAAAAGATCAAATTCCTATTCTAAAATAAATTGAAGTTATTTATTTAAACCTACAAAATTAAATTTATACTTATTATTAAACCCTACACCTAGATATTATTTATACAACCCATTCACACATATTTATAAAAATAGATTAACAAAAGTTATTTACTAAATTTATATTTAATATAAAAGGCTCGATACATTTTTGTCACTAAATGACTAAGTACATATTTTTATAAATAAATAAATAAATAAAGTATCAATTATTTATTTAATCTATATTTAAACAAAGATTGTTTATTTAGGTTATACATAACAAAACTTAACGCCTACAACTCCAACTCTTTAAAGACACATCCAATTCAACCCTAGACATAGACATAGACTATTGTGCACACTATTAATTCAATACATATTACACTCTAGGTTAACGTTGTGCATTACAAGGATCTCGTTACTATCTAGTCTCTCGTGTTAGCTACGCCTTTTGAATCAAGTGAGTATTACATAGCCCCTTTTACTCTTTTACACTTTTTGGGGTGGAACATGAACACTATACAAACTATTGCTTACATTTACACAAACTACACAAATACAAATCTTCTTTACATTCATGTGTGCAATTTGAGCTTTATACCTGAGTGATAGTTGTGCTAACTTTTGTGTGCAATTTATGTGCAATCATTAACTATTCAAGCCGACGGTAAACAATGATAGATCTATTGAGTCTGACAAACCCACCCAGATTGGGGTGATTGTTACCGACAACACAATTTTGCATGCTAGTTACAAAGGTTTGATTGTACTTAGTTACATAATAGCTGCTCTCCATAAATGCCTTATTTTATCATGTTATGTAAGGATTTGTTTATTCATAATCTATATACTATCTATATACAAACCTGTGTATGCTCACCAACTTTTTAGTTAACTTTATTTTATTCATGTTTCATGTGCTAATGAGTGAGTTTGATCAAGGCATGCTACACATACGCATTGGACTTAGTTAAATTTAAATAAAGACTATTATGTATTTCGTTTATGTACTTGTTTGAATTTGGTTGTGTTGAATTATTTGAAGTTAAAATTGATGATTAAAATATTGAAATCTAGTCAACCTTGTGCTCTTGAACAGTCTACATGTCCCGCCTCGACGTCTCCGCCGTCGGTTGGGGTGTGACAGATTGGTATCAGAGCCTTGGTTATAGGGAACTAGGTTATTAGACACCCTTGACCTAGACTATAACTTTAGGACACCCACTTATGGCATGCTTCATGATTATGTGATATGTGCTACATGCTATGTGTTACATGCTTACTATGATTAGTTATTATTTCGTTTTGATGCCTTACTTGTTAAAAATTCATGACTTATTAAGATATACTTAAATAATAATTAAATAAACGACATCCCTACCTATACCCTAAAACCGCATAATATTCTTACCTACTCCTCTATCATCATATTCTTAGCATGTGGAAACTTCATGGATCTAAATCTATAAAAATTTCTTTATTTTCCTCGTTAAGGCTTTTAAACTTTGTTAATTATTTGAGGACACGTGCAATCTGGAAGAGTGACACCTGTATTCTGAGTTTTCTGTCTAGGAAAGCATTTCGCATAAATCCCAATCAACCGAGGGACCCGTATGCTTTCCTTGGAATTCCCGGGATGAGTGTTTACTTATAGGCTAAAGCATGTCTCCTTGAAAATTATATGAGTTTAATTAACCTTACTGTGTCATACTATTCAAGTGATTTTGTCACTATTTGAGTACAATCCAAAGTATGATTAACTATTCTATTTGTTATCTTATTCTTTTAAATCCAAACAACATTCATAAGTTCTTACACTTTTTCTTGTGTTGTGCAATTCTGTAGAATGCCTCCCCGTCGTACTCCCGTGACTAACAACAACACCGACATTGCTGCTATCCTTGCACAACTTGTAACTCAAATCACCCAAGCTAATGGAGCCATTAATGGTACCCATGGAACTAATGGTGGTGGTGGTGCCAACCCACCGCAATGCACCTTCAAGCACTTCAATTCGTGTAATCCTCTTAAGTTCTATGGTGCCGAGGGAGCCACAGGACTTCTTCAATGGTTCGAAAGTATTTAGAATACCTTCCTTAATAGTGACTGCCCCGATAACCTTCGTGTTCGTCATGCCAAAAGTGTCTTACAAAAACGGGCACTCACGTGGTGGAATGGGGAAAAGAGAACTAGAGGCGTGGAAGTAGCAATGGCCTTACCTTGGGATGAGGTTAAAAGGCTAATGAACGAAGAAGTTTGTCCTCGAAATGAGGTAAAGAAACTGGAAGCCGAGTTTTGGGATCTTGCCCAAGATGGTGGGGAAAGTCTAGCTTATACAACTCGGTTCCATGAGTTGAGTTTCCTTGTACCCCATATGGTCACACCTTTATCCCGCTGCATTGAGAAGTATATTGGTGGATTACCTAGGCAAATTCAAGATACTGTCTTAGGGAGAAATCCCGCAACACTCGAAGATGCTATCCGCTTATCTGCTACATTAACCGACAACCATGTGAAAGCAGGAACTCTGACTAGAAAAGGCACCAAGAAAGTTCCCAACACCACAACCCCTCCCACACACATCAAAGAAGCCACAACTGAACCCTCCCGTAATAATAAGAAAAGAAAGGCTAGAAACTATGCTATGGTCACTTCTGCTATCCCTGTTAACCAAGCTGCGCCTATGGTTCAAGCACCAGCCAAAAAGCCATATGTTGGGATATACCCACTCTGTGCCACATGCAACTATCACCAACTCCAAAACATTCCATGTCGCCTTTGCACTCACTGTGGGAAATATGGCCATACAGTCAATGTTTGTAGAGCCAAAGCACTTGCAGGCCAAGTCAACCCACCAAACCGAACCAACCCCCAAGTGGCTAATCAAGGTGTTCCCGCTATTGCAAATGGGCGTGCTTGTTATGAATGTGGTAACCCAAATCATTTTCGTGACCAGTGCCCAAGGTTCATCAATGCTAGACAAGGCGGAGCTTGTGGGCGTGCTTTTAACATAAACGCCAATGAAGCTCAAGCCAACAATGATGTGGTCAACGGTACGTTCCTTGTTAATAGTCAATATGCCTCCATTTTTTTTATACCGGTGCCGATAAAAGTTTTGTGTCACTTAACTTTGAACCCTTACTTACAAAGACACGATCCCAATTAGAGAAAACCCTCACCGTCGAAGTAGCAAATGGTGACTCCCTTACAATTAATTCTGTTATTCATGACTGGTCTCTAGAACTTAATGATCATGCATTTCCAATCAACCTTGTACCAATGCCACTAGGAAGTTTTGATATCATCATAGGCATGGATTGGCTATCAAATCATCATGCCGAAGTCATCTGTTTCGAGAAGTGCATCCGAATACCTCTACCGTCGGGAGAAACGTTAAGAGTCTTTGGTGAAAAGCCTTGCAAAGGACTCAAGTTAATGTCATGCACTACCGCCCAAAAGTACTTACGAAAGAAGTACGTAGCCTTCTTAGCTCATGTTGTTCAAAAGGATGTCAAAGAGAAGAGTATCCAAGACATTCCCATCATTCGGGATTTTCCCGAAGTATTTCCCGAAGATCTATCCGGTCTCCCACCCGTTCGACAAGTAGAATTTTGCATTAACCTTATACCCGGAGCTAACCCCGTGGCTAGAGCTCCTTACCGTCTTGCATCTTTTGAAATGCAAGAACTTGAAAGTCAACTGCAAGAGCTCTCCGACAAGGGCTTCATTCGTCCAAGTCATTCACCGTGGGGTGCACCCGTCTTATTCGTCAAGAAGAAGGATGGATCATTCCGCATGTGTATTGACTACCGCGAACTCAATCAAGAACTGTTATCCCTTGCCTAGAATTGATGATCTCTTTGATCAACTTCAAGGTTCTACTTGCTTCTCGAAGATTGATCTTTGATCTGGTTATCACCAACTCCGTGTACAAGAGGAAGATATTCCAAATACTGCTTTTCGAACAAGGTATGGTCACTACTAGTTCATGGTCATGCCTTTTGGACTAACCAATGCACCTACGGTCTTCATGGACCTCATGAATCGTGTGTGCAAACCGTACCTTGATAAATTTATGATCATCTTCATTGACGATATCTTAATCTACTCCAAGACTAAAGCCGACCATGAGCAACACCTTAGACTGGTTTTGGACCTCTTGAGGAAGGAACAACTATATGCCAAATTCTCCAAATGTGAATTTTGGCTAAAGGAAGTTCAATTTCTTGGTCATATCGTCAACGACAAGGGAATTCATGTTGACCCTGCTAAGATCGAAGCGGTTAAGAATTGGAATGCCCCGAAGACCCCCACCGAAGTTCGTTCATTTCTTGGTCTTGCGGGATATTATCGTTGCTTCATCTCAAATTTCTCTAAGATTGTCGTCCCTCTTACCGCTTTAACCCACAAGGGTAAACCTTATGAATGGGGACCAAGACAAGAAGAATCTTTCCAAACTCTCAAGCAAAAGTTGTGCAATGCTCCTATTTTGACTCTCCCTGATGGGAATGATGATCTAGTTGTCTACTGTGATGCTTCCAAGCAAGGTATCGGTTGTGTCCTCATGCAACGAGGCAAAGTAATCGCTTATGCATCAAGGCAACTTAAGATTCATGAGAAGAATTACACGACGCACGACCTCGAGTTGGGTGTGGTCGTATTCGCATTAAAGATTTGGAGACATTACCTCTATGGCAGAAAATGTGTGGTGTTCACCGACCACAAAAGTCTCCAACACATTTTCAACCAAAAAGAACTCAATATGAGGCAACGACGTTGGGTTGAACTCCTTAACGACTATGACTGCGAGATTCGTTACCATCCCGACAAAGAGAATGTTGTAGCCGACGCTTTGAGTCGAAAGGACCATGTCATGCTTCATTGTGTCCGAATTCAAACCGACGTTCAAAATCGCATCTTAGAAGCTCAACACGTCTCAGTCACCGAGGGTAACATGTACGAGGAAATGTTGTGTGGTGTTGAACTCCAACTTGAACCAAAACCCAATGACTTACTTTATTACTTGAACCGCATTTGGGTTCCCGATCACGATGATATCCGTACATTTCTCATGAACGAGGCTCACAAGACTCCTTATTCTATTCATCCTGGTGCGGATAAAATGTACCAAGATCTTCGCCAAAAATATTGGTGGCCCGGTATGAAGAAAGACATTGCTCTCTATGTCGCTAAATGTCTAACTTGCTCCAAAGTCAAAGCCGAACACCAACGTCCTTCCGGTTTGCTTGAACAACCAGAAATTCCCGTGTGGAAATGGGAAAATTTAGCTATGGACTTCATTACCAAACTCCCTCGCACCTCAAGTGGTTATGATAGCATTTGGGTGATCATTGACCGCCTCACCAAATCTGCTCATTTCTTGCCTATCCGTGAAGACTATCGGGTTGAGAAATTGGCCCGAATTTACATTGACGAAATTGTGAGCCGTCACGGTGTTCCCTTAAACATAATATCGGATAGAGATGCTCGGTACACCTCCCGTTTCTGGCAATCTCTCCAAACTGCTCTTGGCACACGATTGAATTTGAGCACGGCTTACCATCCCCAAACTGATGGTCAGACCGAGCGTACAATTCAAACTCTGAAGGACATGCTTAGAGCTTGTGTAATTGATTTTGGTGGCAATTGGGATTCACATCTATCCCTAATCGAGTTCTACTACAATAATAGCTACCACACGAGTATCAACATGGCTCCATTTGAAGCTCTCTATGGTGGCAAATGTCGTTCTCCTATCTGTTGGAACGAGATTGGTGAAGCACAAATCACTGGTCTCGAGCTAATTCAAGAAACGTCCGACAAGATTATCCAAATCCGTGACAACATTCGAGTAGCGAGGAGTCGGCAAAAGAGCTATGCCGACAAACGACGAAAAACCTTGGAATTCCATGCCGGTGACCTTGTTCTTCTAAAGGTGTCTCCTTGGAAGGGTGTGATCCGTTTTGTAAAGAAAGGCAAGTTAGCACCTCTAAGATCCTTGAAAGGGTTGGGAAAGTGGCTTACAAACTCGACTTACCTCCATCACTTGGCAATGTGCATCCTACTTTTCATGTGTCTAATATGAAGAAATGTCTTGCCGATGAGAATCTCCATATACCTCATGACGACGTGCGCATTGACGAAACGATGCACTTCGTTGAGAGACCTGTAGAGATCATGGAACGCGAGATCAAGCAGCTCAAGCGAAGGCGTATCCCTGTTGTCAAAGTTTGTTGGGAATCTAAACGTGGTCCTGAATTCACTTGGGAACGAGAGGACCAAATGAAGCTCAAGTACCCCCATCTCTTCACTGATGCCGTCGCCTCCACTAGCTAAATTTAAAGACGAAATTCCCTCAACATGGGGATACTGTAACATTACTAATTTTCATTATCTGTATTTCAGTTCAATGTGATACATTTCAAACCTAATTCTAGTACACTGACTTGTTCTATTCGTACCAACAATTAAATACTATGTTCCAATGCAAATCCGCAAATTTTACACGGGTATATCCTATTAAAATTCTAAATAAGTTTATACTTGTATAAATCTATCAAAACTGAAATTCGCAAGGACTGATTTTATAAATTAACAAGAAACCCTAATAGGCACGGTCGAGCCTCGTTCTGGCACGGCCGCGCCAAGTGCCTTGGCACGTTCGCACGCCTTGCTTTGGAACGGTCACGCCCGGTGCCTTGGCACGATCGTGCCTCTTATTGGCACGGTCACGCCTCTCGTCATTTGAAACGTAAACACAGCCTTTAATCGCAGAATCGTTTGATTTCGTAACCGTTCCACACGTTTTTACCATTAACGAACCCAATTAAGATTTTAATCACTGTATTTATGACGAATTAATCTAATTATGCCAATTCATCTCAAAACCGTCAAATCATTTCACGAGACCATCGATTCCTCCATTTCGATCCTAATTCTCTCAAGCAAACAAACGAAACACACTACTCGATCCTCTCTAAAACTTCTCGACACACTGATTTAGCCGAAGTTACAGCAAAGAGCACCGGAGATCAAACCCGTCGTCGCCGGAACTCGCCTCTACCGTGCGCTATCGATTCATCATCTTTTTAGGTAATTGAAACCTCATACACATTCGATTTAGTCTATAGATCAAAAGCCCCAACTCAATTGGGGCTTACAATATGGAAATTAACACGAACCCGAAGCTATGTTTCATTCAAAAATGGTTTAACCGAACCCTGTTCTGGACATGTTTTAAATACAATCAATCTATACCAATAGACTCGTAATAACCTAATGGATGAAAGCCCCATGATTTCCAACGTTAATATTATAAGATTTAATCGATTTGTTTATGAAATTAGTCAGACACGGTCGCGCTAATCTGCTAGCGCGGTCGTGCCTATCCGAGCACAGTCGTGCCCCATACATGACCTGGTCGTGCCTGTTAGCCAGACAAGGTCATGCCTCAGAATCCTAGACACGGTCATGCCTGGCCCAGACATGGTCGTGGCTTGTGATCAGCCTTGTCGTGTACTCTGTTTGATCAACACGGTCGCGCCCTGACTAGCACGGTCACGCCCGTGGTCCTAACACGATCGTGCCTTGTCCCAGACATGGTCGTGTGTGTGAGAAAATCTTGGCAGAATACTAAATTTTATATTTTAAAAACAATAAGCATATCAAATGAATTTTCAAATAAAAATAATTGATTTGATAAAGATTTATATTAACCTTATTTAAAAAGATCAAATTCCTATTCTAAAATAAATAGAAGTTATTTATTTAAACCTACAAAATTAAATTTATACTTATTATTAAACCCTACACCTAGATATTATTTATACAACCCATTCACACATATTTATAAAAATAGATTAACAAAAATTATTTACTAAATTTATATTTAATATAAAACGCTCGATACATTTTTATCACTAAATGACTAAGTACATATTTTTATAAATAAATAAATAAATAAATAAAGTATCAATTATTTATTTAATCTATATTTAAACAAAGATTGTTTATTTAGGTTATACTTAACAAAACTTAACGCCTACAACTCCAACTCTTTGAACACACATCCAATTCAACTCTAGACTTAGACATAGACTATTGTGCACACTATTAATTCAATACATATTACACTCTAGGTTAACGTTGTGCATTACAAGGATCTCGTTACTATCTAGTCTCTCGTGTTAGCTACGTCTTTTGAATCAAGTGAGTATTACATAGCCCCTTTTACTCTTTTACCCTTTTTGGGGTGGAACTTGAACACTATACAAACTATTGCTTACATTTACACAAACTACACAAATACAAATCCTCTTTACATTTATGTGTGCAATTTGAGCTTTATGCCTGAGTGCTAGTTGTGCTAACTTTTGTGTGCAATTTATGTGCAATCATTAACTATTCAAGCCGATGGTAAACAATGATAGATCTATTGAGTCTGACAAACCCACCCAGATTGGGGTGATTGTTACCGACATCACAATTTTGCATGCTAGTTACAAAGGTTTGATTGTACTTGGTTACACAATAGCTGCTCTCCATAAATGCCTTATTTTATCATGTTATGTAACGATTTGTTTATTCATAATCTATATGCTATCTATATACAAACCTGTGTATGCTCACCAACTTTTTAGTTGACTTTATTTTATTCATGTTTCTGGTGCTAATGAGTGAGTTTGATCAAGGCATGCTACACATAGGCTTTGGACTTAGTTAAATTTAAATAAAGACTATTATGTATTTCGTTTATGTACTTGTTTGATTTGGTTGTGTTGAATTATTTGAAGTTAAAATTGATGATTAAAATATTGAAATCTAGTCAACCTTGTGCTCATGAACAGTGTACATGTCCCGTCCCGATGTTTCCGCCGTCGGTTGGGGTGTGACACGCAAGACCTAAGAATTGTCGCACCTCAGTTGGAGTCTTGGGTGTCTCCCATTTCTTAATTGCCTCGATCTTGGATGGGTCAACATGTATGCCTTTCTCATTGACCACATGTCCAAGGAATTGCACTTCACGAATCTAGAAGTCGCACTTCGAGAACTTGGTGTAGAGTTTCTCCCCTTTCAGCAATTCCATGATTAACTTCAAATGCGCAGCATACTCCTCTTTACTCCGTGAGTAGATTAGGATATCGTCTATGAACACAATCATGAATTTTTCCAAGTAGGGTTTGCACACTCGGTTCATGAGGTCCATGAATACCGTTGGCGCATTGGTTAACCCAAATGGCATGACCATGAACTCGTAGTGGCCGTAACGAGTTCGGAAAGCGGTCTTTGGAATGTCATCTTCCTGAATTCTTAGCTGATGGTCTCCCAACCGAAGATCTATCTTTGAGTAATAGCTCGGCCCTTTTAATTGGTCGAACAGGTCATCGATCCTTGGTAGTGGATATCGGTTCTTGATCATCACTTTGTTCAGTTCTCGGTAGTCGATGCACATGCGGAACGATCCGTCTTTCTTCTTAACAAACAAAACTGGTGCTCCCCAAGGTGAGAAGCTTGGTCTGATGAAGCCTTTGTCTAACAGTTCCTGTAATTGATTAGACAATTTCTGCATTTTTGATCGTGCCAGTCGGTTAGGTGACATTGCTATCAGATCAACTCCTGGTGTGAGGTCAAACCGGAATTCGACTTGCCGTTATGGTGGAAGTCCGGGCAGGTCTTCGGGAAAAACTTCCTGATAGTCTCGGGCGATCGAAATGTCCTCGATCTTTCTCTCTTCAGCTTTCTTTTCCGTTACGTGTGCTGAGATCGCATGGTAACCATTTCGTAAGTACTTCCGGCCCTTCATGCAGGTAACGATCCTTAGTGCTGTACCATTCTTATCTCCTTGAATCGCTAGTGTTTTTCCGTTCCAAAGTGGAATGCGAACGATCTTCTCGTAACATACGATCTCGGCTCGGTTCTTGGACAACCAGTCCATTCCGACGACTATATCGAAACTTCCCAGTGTTACCGACAATAGGTCTATAGCGAATGGGTGGTCAGCTAACGTCACGACACAACCGGGAATTACTTATTCTGTCTCAATTAACTTACCATCCGCTAGTTTTACCGTGTACAGGTAATCTAGTGCAATCGGTGTAATACCAAGTAATGAACTAAACTCGGTGGAAACAAAGCTTTTATCGGCACCCGTGTAACATCCATGATTTTCTGATATTACTCTATCTTATTTTAAATAATAACGACACTTCACCTTTTACATCCCGTACTTGTTTAACACAAGGAGTCACATTAATCATTATTTTAATATGTATCAATACAGAAATTTTATTCTGGCAATTTATATATCACTTTTTTTAACATATATATAGATATAAAATCTAGGTATGTATAAATCATGTAGATACATGAATATATATACCATGTTATACTGTACAAAATAAAGATAAATCTCATAAATAAGTTACACCTCTAAATGATGTTCCGAAATAAACAATTTACACACCAAGTAATTTTATAAAAATAGGATTCATCTCTTTATGAAGTTATTATAATTAAACAATTATTTTAAGTTGTTATAAAATAAGTCTTATTTAAAAAAAAAAAAAAGAAGTTAGAATTTATAAACTTGTTTGAACCATCTCAACATTTGAACCTTTGAACTTGGACCTCTTTAATCTCAATTTTCACCCCATTTATCCCACTTTGACCAACTTTGACCTTAAAAGTCAAAATGTCCCACATCCTCACAATTCAAGGCTGGAAATCGATCCATACTTTCTGTGTTAGACTCCCGGTGATTTCAAATCAAGAATCGATCACATCTTTACCCAATTCAATCATATACGCGGTGCATTTGAAATTCGAATAACTTTGACTTCTCCGAGTTCAAATCCCGTAAAGCTCGAGCATAATCATAGCTATAACGCGTTTCCTCACCATTCAACTTAATCCCTGTCGTTTGGCTACTCGAACGAGTCTCAAAACCAACCCTTTTCCCTCCTCTCTGTCGCGGTCGGCTAAGGTGAAGCAGCCCCGTTTATCATGACGAATCGAGTCCAGATTTCTGGTAAATTTCATACCCTCCTACTCGTTTTAATTCCCCAAACTAAAGCCCCAATGTTTTTGTTGCAAATCTGTGGTTAGTCGTATTCAATTTGGGGCTAGGGTTTGCAATATCTTGATTTGGGGAAGATGACACAAGTGGGTTTTATCTTAAAAACATTCATTTCTACTTTTTAATCAAAGTTGGGGGCTGGTCCAGTGGTAGATCCTTACGCTAACAGCAAACAGGTCGCGGGTTCAAACCCTGGGCAGACCTGTTTGGTTCCTTTTTATGTTGCATTAGTTTACTTCTTTTATCACTCACACATGAATATATATATACACACATACTCACATAAGTATAAACTCACGAACTTTTACAAAGATAAAAGTATACTCTACATTTTTATTGATAACAAACTAATATACATTACTTTATAACTATTATGGGTATATAAACGTAAATATATATATATATATATATATATATAAACCATTATTGTGATAAACCTACCTTTTAGAAATCTGCAAGGGTTTACAATTATCATCATTTTCAAATGAATATATATAAATATTTATATATATGGATATTTACAACTATGATAAATTGCTCTAATTATCTCAAAGGTATAACGAACAATATATGAGCATTATTATTTCTACACGTGTATTGTTTCATTACAAATATATATTTCTAAATGATAGACAATTATTAAGTGTATTTTTTTAAACCCCCATTATTTTATAACTTTTAAAATTTTAGCGACGTCAAGAATTTTTATTAAACGAAAGGTTACGTATATATTTATAAGTTAAACATTTAAGACGTCATGATCTATAATAGTATTAATATATATATATATATATATATTTACACTCCTTTTCTTTAGGACACATTATTCTAATAATGAATAAATGAAAAGAATTTACTTATTTAAATTATTTAGCTATTTTAACAAAAAAAAACCTTTAAATCAATTATTACTAAATTCATACGGTTAATTTACATTTTCGTTATTAAACACTTTATTCAAACACCAACTCACACCCATCCATTTCATGAAATTACACAAATACGTTTGTACCAACCCTCGCTCATCAAATTTCGTTGAAACCCTAGACTTTACCTTAGACATTTGTGCATGTTATTAACTCATATCCATATACATTACACTCTAGGTTAACCTTGTGAGTTACACGAATCAATCTACTATCTATTCCCTCATGCTATCTACATCTTTGACACATGTGAGTTTTACATAGCCCCTTTTTCACTGTTTTTACATTTTGGGGTGAAACATGATCACAATTTACAATGATTTACATAAACTACACAATACAAATCCACTTTACAATTTGTGTGCAATTTGAGCTTTATGTTTGAGTGCTAGGTGTGTTAACTACTTATGTGCAATTACATGTACAATCATTAACTAATCAAGCCGACGGTAAACAATGATAGATCTATTGAGTCTGACAAACCCACCCAGATTGGGGTGATTGTTACCGACAACACAAATTTTTGCATGCTAGTTACAAAGGTTTGATTGTACTACTTGGTTACACAATAGTAACTCCCCATAAATGCCTTGTTAATCATGACTTGTATGGATTTGTTTACACACAACACTTTAATACTATTTAGAGTCAAAACCTATGTATGCTCACCAACTTTTTAGTTGACCTCGTTTTCATCATGTTTCAGGTACAAAATATGAGTTGATCAAGTTTGCTTCACTTAGGTTGTGGACCTAGTTAATTGAACAAGAATGAACATGTTATGTATTTTAATGCTCATGTATTAATGAAATTGTTTTGTTGGAGTTATGAATGGAAATTTAATGTATTAATCTATTTCAATTTAGTCGACCATGTGCTCATGAACAGTCTACATGTCCCGCCCCGACGTTTCCGCCGTCGGTTGGGGTGTGACAGATTGGTATCAGAGCCTTGGTTATAGGGAATTAGGTTATTAGACACTTTTGACCTAGACTATAACCTTAGGACACCCATACAATGCCATGCTACTACATGCTACATGATTTCTCCTTGTGTGAATATTCCTACATACTATCATAAGTAAATACACTACCTGACGCAATATTTAATAATTTATGTGTCACACTACCTGAAAATTGTTATGCTATATTCTTGCTATCTATTTGATTCATTTAAGTGCTATCCTAAGTTTGAACACACACTTAGCTTTTCATGCGCCCTCAAACTCACACATATAATGGTATCACCTCTTGTGATCTAAATCTAAACTATTTGGCCTAATGCCTATTAATAATAAAAAAGAAGCCCACTTACCCTCCAAGAAGAAGAAGCCTACTACAATATATAAGCCTCACTTTCGGGCCTTAAGGCCCAGTCCACAACAATTCTCATCATGACCATGAGCCCAACAATAGTGTAATTAATACATGATGGCTGGAAGAGTGTGTAGGCCCATGAGGGATTCTGGCTAAGGAAAGACAGGGTACTTAATTGTGTCCTAGTGACCCACCCTTTTTTCCTGGGAATTCTCCTCAGGGATGCATTGCTTATAGGTCAAGTGTATTTCTAAAATACTATTGTGAAGACTCGGTGTTATGACTAGTCAAACTCTAAACCTATGAGAACTCCTATATTTAACACCCAGTATTTCATTATCACTTACAACTTTTTCATTATTTCTCTGCTAGTCATGGATTCCTACTCTCCTCCTTCCCCAGTATACCGTCCCGGAGCAGAGTTTGATTGGGAAGAAGACATCAGATCACCCGTGTATCGGTCACCAACACCCCCAACTGCTAGACCAAGGTTTGATGTGAGGGCAGATTGGATTAGGAACACCGGCCCAAGACTTCGAACATCGGGATCACCCTCACCCAGAAACCCGTATCAGACACCCCATCTCCACAATCAGTCACCACCCACACTAAGAGACCCATATCTAATGCCCGACCCGTACCATCCTAACCCTTGGGTAAGGCATGCCATGGCACCCACTAGTGCTATGGGAATTCCAACCAATGACATCCACCAATATGTAAGAACCTCAGAATTTGAGAGGCAAAGGATTGAGCAGGGGGTAATGCACGACTTGCAAAGACAAAGAATGGATAGCCTAGCAAACCAATTAGGGTACCAAAAGGAGTTAATCTCCATTCTCGAAAAAGAAGTACTGGAGAATCGCACGGAAACAGCTAGAGCTGAAACCAGATCGACTACCCGAGTGACCATAGCGGTGCTCGTCTTGGTGATTATCTTCCCTCTAGTGGTAAACTGCCAGAGGCGTTAGCAGAAATTTCTATTTATTGTCTTTAAATTTTCAATTTGAGAACCATTCCCCTAGGTTTTGAGTAATGTTTAAACATTTCAGCATTCAATCAATTTTATATATTCCAACTCTAAAGTTATTATTCATTGATTTGACGCGTTGGGTGTGAATTACACCCATCACATTTTCATCAAGATTTTCCAAGTATCACCTTCTTCATTCAATACGATTTAGTACACTACCGACAATCTCCTTCGTAAACAACTCATTCTATTAAATTTAAACAACCTCGTTATTTTCAAACCAAATGCTTATCAAACTTTTAGAGAGTATCAGAAATATAAATTTTTCCATAAACATTTTCACTGTGAAAGGGAACTTAATTCAACCTATTTTAAAAAAATATATATTATTTTGAATTGATAAATAATTATGATTTTTCCCCATTAAAGTAATTATTTCTAAAACCATGGCTAAATTAATATACGACTATTAGCTTAGCCAATAATTCCTCTTAAAAATAATTTCTTATTAAAAAATTAAAATTTAAATTAAAAGATTTCTTTCTAAGAATTGTCTATTTATTAAGATTATTTAACGCAATAGTTTCATTACCTTATATATCTACAACCAAGAAAAATTTACAAATTCCTATTTTCAAACAAAGATCAGTTGTTTGTAAACATATTTCCCTGAGTGTTTCAAAACCCCCCTCGTTACCTTTCACTTGCCGCTTCAAGAGACGATCCATATCGCGCAGACGTTAACCATCCTCACAAACCTTAACGAGACTTAAAAGAGCTAGAACCTAACAATCACATTTTGCACGAATGCCAAATTGCACGCTTCTCCGCAACGCTCAATCACATACAAAACTCGTTAGTATATGTTACACACGAAATCCAATGACTTACGTATGCACGTTCACAAGCTATACAACACGATCATAGGACACATGAAACTTATTTTGGTTACAAAGTACATGGTACTGTATGATACTGAGTTATAAACGCCATACATGAAATTCATTTCTTACAATACACATGACACTATGTTGCTTACATTACACATGAGAGCTTATACGTGATGCTAGGTGGTTTACGTTACACATAAAACCTATTTGATTACAAGCTACATGACGCTAGATCATACATGAGACTTGTGTGGTTACATTATACATGAAACTAAGTTGCTTACAATTGTTGCAATTGATTGATCACAATATACATGAAGTATGGTCATACACCTTGTTCACCAAACTTGAAATACCTAACACATTGAAACAACTCGGGGTTTGGCGTATTCTTGTTCAAACACGAGTAAACTATGGGGCTTTAGGTAACACTACTTTAGTTGCTAACTGACTTGCCTATTTAGGGATATAGTTACTTATTAGCAACTCATATGTGAAAGAAGTATACATGAACTAAGTGATTTTGTGCCTTCTCTTAACCCGCACACAACGAAAGGATCTATACGGACCATGCGATGATTTGAGTAATTACGGGTGCACACGGAATTATAAAAATCAGCGCATGGAAAACATAGTAAATTTTGTCGTGTGATGTGACCTAAAACTTATCATGATATGTAACAACGAGACTGATGTGATATGACAAGGGCATGGTGGATACGCCGATGGTACTTCCTATATATAAGTGCCCTATCATATTATCAGAAGTAGCGTTGTTCGTGTCACGTGACGTTTTGACCTAGACCAATAGTAGTGAAATCTCTTATCCACTAAATTATTTGAGCATATTAGACTACATTCTAAACAAACTCTGATAAACAAGTTCCCATCAAACCCATTTCAAGTAATGCATTTCACGTTTAGAATCCAAAATCTTTATTCAACAGCTTATCCCCTTAATCCTCTCCAAACTAAATCCACTACCACCATCTGGGCCTGACATGATGACCTAATCTGACTTTGAGAATCCAACCTGAGTCTTTTCAAGCAGTTATACTCCTCAAACCAACAATCAATGCTCATTTAAAAACCCTCACCTCTTTCTTGATTCAGTAGACTACACTATCAAAATTTCGGGATGAAATTTTCTCAACATGGGGAGACGGTAACATCCATGATTTTCTGATATTACTCTATCTTATTTTAAATAATAACGACACTTCACCTTTTACATCCCGTACTTGTTTAACACAAGGAGTCACATTAATCATTATTTTAATATGTATCAATACAGAAAATTTAATCTGGCAATTTATATATCACTTTTTTTAATATATATATATAGATATAAAATCTAGGTATGTATAAATCATGTAGATACATGAATATATATACCATGTTATACTGTACAAAATAAAGATAAATCTCATAAATAAGTTACACCTCTAAATGATGTTCCGACATAAACAATTTACACACCAAGTAATTTTATAAAAATAGGATTCATCTCTTTATGAAGTTCTTATAATTAAACAATTATTTTAAGTTGTTATAAAATAAGTCTTATTTAAAAAAAAAAAGAATTTAGAATTTATAAACTTGTTTGAACCATCTCAACACTTGGACCTCTTTAATCTCAATTTTGACACCATTTATCCCACTTTGACCAATCTTGACCTTAAAAGTCAAAATGTCCCACATCCTCACAATTCAAGGCTGGAAATCGATCCATACTTTCTGTGTTGGACTCCCAGTGATTTCAAATCAAGAATCGATCACATTTTAACCCAATTAGCGGCCCAATTCAATCATATACGCGGTGCATTTGAAATTCGAATAACTTTGACTTCTCCGAGTTCAAATCCCGTAAAGATCGAGCATATTCATAGCTATAACGCGTTTCCTCACCATTCAACTTAATCCCTGTCGTTTGGCTACTCGAACGAGTCTCAAAACCAACCCTTTTCCCTCCTCTCTGTCGCGGTCGGCTAAGGTGAAGCAGCCCCGTTTATCATGATGAATCGAGTCCTGATTTCTGGTAAATTTCATACCCTCCTACTCGTTTTAATTCCCCAAACTAAAGCCCTAATGTTTTTGTTGCAAATCTGTGGTTAATCGTATTCAATTTGGGGCTAGGGTTTGCAATATCTTGATTTGGGGAAGATGACACAAGTGGGTTTTATCTTAAAAACATTCATTTCTAATTTTTAATCAAAGTTGGGGGCTGGTCCCGTGGTAGATCCTTTCGCTAACAGCAAACAGGTCGCGGGTTCAAACCCTGGACAGACCTGTTTGGTTCCTTTTTATTTTATGTTGCGTTAGTTTACTTCTTTTATCACTCACACATGAATATATATATACACACATACTCACATAAGTATAAACTCACGAACTTTTACAAAGATAAAAGTATACTCTACATTTTTATTGATAACAAACTTATATACATTACTTTATAACTATTATGGGTATATAAACGTAAATATATATATATATATATATATATATAAACCATTATTGTGATAAACCTACCTTTTAGAAATCTGCAAGGGTTTACAATTATCATCATTTTCAAATGAATATATATAAATATTTATATATATGGATATTTACAATTATGATAAATTGTTCTAATTATCTCAAAGGTATAACGAACAATATATGAGCATTATTATTTCTACACGTGTATTGTTTCATTACAAATATATATTTCTAAATGATAGACAATTATTAAGTGTATTTTTTTAAACCCCCATTATTTTATAACTTTCAAAATTTTAGCGACGTCAAGAATTTTTATTAAACGAAAGGTTACGTATATATTTATAAGTTAAACATTTAAGACGTCATGATCTATAATAGTATTAATATATATATATATATATTTACACTCCTTTTCTTTAGGACACATTATTCTAATAATGAATAAATGAAAAGAATTTACTTATTTAAATTATTTAGCTATTTTAACAAAAAAAAACCTTTAAATCAATTATTACTAAATTCATACGGTTAATTTACATTTTCGTTATTAAAAACTTTATTCAAACACCAACTCACACCCATCCATTTCATGAAATTACACAAATACGTTTGTACCAACCCTCGCTCATCAAATTTCGTTGAAACCCTAGACTTTACCTTAGACATTTGTGCATGTTATTAACTCATATCCATATACATTACACTCTAGGTTAACCTTGTGAGTTACACGAATCAATCTACTATCTATTCCCTCATGCTATCTACATCTTTGACACATGTGAGTTTTACATAGCCCCTTTTTCACTGTTTTTACATTTTGGGGTGAAACATGATCACAATTTACAATGATTTACATAAACTACACAATACAAATCCACTTTACAATTTGTGTGCAATTTGAGTTTTATGTTTGAGTGCTAGGTGTGTTAACTACTTATGTGCAATTACATGTACAATCATTAACTAATCAACCCGACGGTAAACAATGATAGATCTATTGAGTCTGACAAACCCACCCAGATTGGGGTGATTGTTACCGACAACACAAATTTTTGCATGCTAGTTACAAAGGTTTGATTGTACTACTTGGTTACACAATAGTAACTCCCCATAAATGCCTTGTTAATCATGACTTGTATGGATTTGTTTACACACAACACTTTAATACTATTTAGAGTCAAAACCTATGTATGCTCACCAACTTTTTAGTTGACCTCGTTTTCATCATGTTTCAGGTACAAAATATGAGTTGATCAAGTTTGCTTCACTTAGGTTGTAGACCTAGTTAATTGAACAAGAATGAACATGTTATGTATTTCAATGCTCATGTATTATGGAAATTGTTTTGTTGGAGTTATGAATGGAAATTTAATGTATTAATCTATTTCAATTTAGTCAACCATGTGCTCATGAACAGTCTGCATGTCCTGCTCCGACATTTTCCCCGTCGGTTGGGGTGTGACAACCCGTATCAAATAGGATAGAAGCATAACAGTTGTTTACAAGAAACGTACCATTAACAATGTTGGGGTCTTGTCTAGCTTCGCCTGCTCCAATCACAAATGCCCTTCCCCGAGCATTTGCATTTCCAGGCCTCTGGTTCTTTGGGCAGTCGAAACATCCGCGGTTTCCCCCGCCAGTTTGGGCGGAAATGTCCGGGATCACCGCACCCGAAACATCTACGGTTTCCCCCGCCGGTTGGGGCTTGTTTAACTAGACGACAGTTCTGGGCCGTGTGGCCAAAACGTTTGCACTTTTGACACCGGGAATCTTCACAAGTGCCGTTATGTTGAAATTGACACTAATTGCATTTTGGTAGGGTTCCGGTGTATCCGCCCTTTACTTTCTTCTCAGGCTGATTAGCAGCAAACACCCTTGCATGTTCCTGTCTCTTCTAAACATTCTGCATGTACGGTTTAGAAGGGATGTTGTCCCACTTTCGCTTGTTATCAAAGAATTTCACAAAATTTTCTTTCTTGGAAAACAGTCCTTGACGGACTGCCTGATGAGTGAGATTATGAGCCAGTCTCACAGTGTTGTGAAGAGTTGCAGGTTCAGCAGAGGTGACCATACTCTGTATCTGAGGCGCCAAACCCCAAATATATCGCTCAATCCGCTTGAATTCGGGCGTAGCCATATGCGGTAATAATCGCGCCAGATCATGAAATCTTGTGGTGTAACCCGCAATGTCAGCACCTTCCATCTTTAAATTCCAAAACTCCTGTTCTAGCTTCTGTAACTCATTTCGGGGACAGTATTCTTCCTTAAGCATGTCCTTAATTTCTTCCCAGGGAATGGCGTTAGCATTGTCCAACCCTAGAGTTTGGACATAAAAGTTCCTCCAAGAGAGGGCCTGACCCTCAAAAGTTCCAGCTCCGTACATGACTCGATTTTCCGGAGTGCAATGACTCATGCTGAAAACTGACTCGATCTTCTCAATCCATCTTAGCAGTCCCACTGCTCCTTCCGCCTCAGTGAAAGTGTGAGGCTTGCAATCCATGAAGTATTTGTAAGTACAGACCTTGTGTCCATTCCCAGTCCCTTTATTGACAAGGTATATCACATTTAAATTCGGTTATCAGTGATAGGAAATCTTATAGAATGTAAGTATGTGTACGGCCGCTAGGCACTATTGTATACCTCCGCTCTCTCTAATTCCTCCCGATCCTTCACTGGATCGAAGGGTTTCTTGGTTGGCTAGCGCTTCCGCTATGTGTTGGGTGATGAGGGCTTGTATCTGGGCTGAAGTCATGGATGTTCCACTTCCTCCTGAGTTGCGGTTAGTTCACTTGGGCGGCATGATTCTTTATAGTCACAATGAATACAAAGGTTAGACACTGCGTAATATATAACAACCACCACATCTGCACAAGATAACATACAACAATCAATCAACCTTGCAAAATAATCAAAACATAAACACTTGATAAATAAGTTGTACGAATTACAAAGTATTTTCAGGAGCAAACACTCCTCCAAAACAAGTAAAATCTCAAAATATTGCGTGAGCACTACCCGCTCATGATAGGCTAATCAAACTGAAGGTGGAAAAGTGCCACTCTGCAAGGCGGCCGAGAGCAATAGGGCACAGAGAATCATCAGAACCCTAGCGGGTTCCGACTCCTCCCTGACCGTATTTGCCCTGAGCTCCGCTGCTAAGGCTGTCGAATCCGCTAGTGATGCTTGATGCTCCGCAATAGCTGATCTCTAGTGTGCCATCCCTAGCTGTCTCTCGGTCTCCTCCAAGCGGCTAGATAGGGTAGTGATCATCGATGTCTCTCTCTGTCGGTCCTCCATGAGCCCCGCTACCTGCCCTTGCAGGGTCGTCCTTAAGGGATGAAATGTCAGCATCATGTAACTTGCTACGCGTCACAAGTATCGGTAGTACCTCCCTCATTGACCGGAGCCAGTAGGGCGGTGGGTAGGATGGTCCAGATGACCCTCCCGTAGATGAAGTGTCTGATGGTGCAATGCGGGCCCTTTTGGCAGATGGTCCTGCAATGTCAGATGATTGGACTAGTCGCTTTCCCCTGCGAATGTTCCTTTTCCTAGCGGTAAGCTTGCTCTTCGCTCCCCTAGGTGCAAGCAATGGTGATGGTGGCGCCAGGTCCGCCTAGCGAGGTGGTGAAGGTAGGATAGAGCCGTCATCGGACGACGAGTACCCATGCAATACTAAGTAGGGCATTGATTTGCCCGAATCGCTCCCCTCTCCAGCATCCTCATCGTCCCCATGGGCTGGTACATCGTCTGCCTCCACCTTAGGATCCTCCTCGGGGTCTGTCTCCTCGACCTCCTCCTCAGAGTCCATCTCGACAAACTCCTCAAGGCCCTCTATCGGCTCCTCGTCAGTAGAAGAGTGTGGTGACGACGATGGAGTCAGTGGCTCTGTGGGTGATGGTGGTGTGGTTGGATGGTACTCCTCCTCCGAGTCGGAGATCACGATAGGGTCCGATCATGTAGACATCCTGTAACAAATCAATATCCAGTAAGCCAATGTACACATGTATGAAATGCATGTATGATGTGATGTGAACTATGTGAGCCTACAGTTCTAGTCTAAACACACTAAATGCAACTTAGTTCTCTATAACCTGGCTCTAATACCAGTCTGTCACACCCTGAAATTCCACAGTGGTTAACCCGCGGGTTGGGACGGTCAAGGATCATCGGTCCTGGTCATTTTGAACGACCTCTAAATGGTTTTCGAAAAGACTTTCCATTTGAACATCATACAAAAATAAATAAGTAATACAGAGTTTGAAAATGCGGAAAGTAAAGCGTGGAAGCAACAGTAATAGTATCAAAATACAGAAGCATAAATATTTAGGTTCCCATAAACCTAAGCTTCTAATGAAAACATGAAATGAGACTCCTGAAGTGCAACCCTAGTCCATGCATGAATGTTTAGCGACCTGAGATAAACATGCTTAAAAGTGTCAACACAGGGTTTGTGAGTTCACATGTTTAAGTAACAGAAAAGAAATGAAAAACAATATAACAGTACGCATGTATACTAGTGATTCGATTGTTGATCAGACAATAAATATTAATTATATAAGCAACACTGAAACCGAAGCACAACGAAGGAATGCAGAAACTAGCATTTTGCCTCTTACGTGCCCAGCACACAATATATTAGGTCAATTATGCACCCGTTTGACTCACAGTCAGAGTTGTTAAACCCAATAGTACTATTCATAAATCACCGCGCTCTGTGAAACAATTAACGGTTCGACTATGAGGGGACTTTATGTGAGGGAAATGCACCCACTTATATATATTAAAGTGAAATCTAAGTAACATCATACGACTAAAAAGGAAAATGATTTAGCATGTATCTCCCCGAAATGAAAAAGTAAGTAAAATGGGGCCGTGAAAACTCACTTGGGAATGAGGTGAATGAAGTATGAAAAGGAAAATATTATAATCCTAGCAAGTCCGGACAACCGACCTATCCGAGCCCTAAAAATATTAAGGCTATAAGGTCTATGAAAGGTAAGCGCAGTTTATGTAACCACATTCATCCAAACGACTCAATGTTGAAAGGTTACAATGACATTTTGAAAAGGTTTGACCAAGATCGACCAAGGTTTGACCAAGTTTGACCAAGGTTTGACTGAGTTTGACTAATGTTGACCAATTTTGATCAATGTTGATTATTGTTGACCAATGTTGACCAAGTTTGACACGACGACCGGTTGGTGACACATAGTGAAGACATGTACATGTAGCATAGAAGTGACATATAAGTAACACATAAGAAATACCTAAGTAACACATAAGTAATACCTTATTACATAATATACATGCTTCAAATAATTTCATAAGTAAGTAATATCTCATAAGTAATATAGTTTGCATAAGTTCATGTCATAAATAGTAACACCTAGCTTCAAGTATTGCATAAGTAACATATGGCAAGTTACATGGCATTGGTACATACATGCTAACAAACCATCCACATAGGTCATGTTATTGTACTAATCACCTACTAACATTGTTTCAACTTATTTGAACAAATAACATAACATGACATTTTATACCATAGTTCTTAACACAACAAAGTTTCCCTTTTTGGATAATTTGGGTTTTAGTACACTTGTCATAGTTCACATAAATAAACTACACATGAAATCACACTAGTAAACTGCTATAACATGATTCTATGTATACACTTTCTATTTCAAGCAAATGTGAAGTTTCCAAACCAATAAAGTTTCCCTTATTAGTAAGGTCTTCCAAAACATGACATAACAAAACTCTAAACCACATGTTCTTGATAAAGCCATTTAACCTACTTTTGACATTTATAGCTTGCACATACAAAATATGTTCAATAAAAGTTTCCTTTTTAGGAAGGTGGTCCAAACGACCTCCTACACATGTGTATCTTTCAATAACTCTTTATAATACTTTAATAGATGTTATAGAAACATATTAGCATGATTTTATCCATTAAAACACCATAACTCAAAATATCACAAATTAAAGTTTCCTTTTAGTTTAAAAGCTGCATTATTTAAGCCCAAAATGTAATATCATCCTTTTTATAAAATCAGAATTTAGAGTTGTTGGCACATATAGCGTATCCGCTTAAAACGCGTCAAAATAAAAGTTGCTCTAAAAATTTCGAAAAAATTCATATAAGCATGAAATATTAAATCACGGTATTACATATAATTTTTATACACCAAATTTATGCCTAAATATTATTTCTATAATTCACCAACGTTCGTGTGACAGGACGTGTGTGTGACACGATAATCTGCCCGATTACCGATGTATGTATTGAAATGAAACGAGTGGACTTGTTATATGCAATATGTACTTAATTACTCTATAAGTAAGTATGATGCAAGTGTAATCATGTGAATTCAGATAATAGTCGGGTATAGATATTAACCTGAAATTGCCGGGTATCACAAGGAGCAGTAGCAGTAGCAGCATGAGTAGTAACAGTTGGAGTAGCAGTACTAGTAGCAATAGCAGCAGTAGCAACAACATCATTAGCAATAGTAGTAGTAGCAGCAATAGTAGAAGCAGAAGCAGCAACATTAGCAGGAGCAGTAGCAGTAACAATTGGAGTAGCAGTAGTAGCAGCAGCAACAGTAGCAGTAACAGTAGTAGCAACAGCAGTAGTAGTAATAATAAAAATAATAATAATATGTTGCAATAACCTTCTCATAACATGTTAACTAATCTAACCTACTCTAGTTTTCATGGTATACAGCTAGTGTTTCAACAAACATATGAACACGATGGATGTAAAAGGAATGAAAAAGGATAAGTATGTTCGTAGAATCTAAAATCCTTATTTATATATATATATATATATATATATATATATAAACATAGAAGGCGGGTTGAATAGGTTTTTAAAACTTCATGATAGATTTGAAGAACTTTTTATGGAACACAAAATCAATAATGAGGGAAATCCAAATAAGATAGGGATAGAAAGATAACACCACAATAACACCATGATGCATAATGGTTCTAATGAAGGTTAACAACTTCACCTTACGTCCACTCCTTGATCCTCGATCAAAAGTTATCTTCATTAATAAGAAATTGTATCTCTAATCACCATAGAGGTGAGTGTTACAATCATCTCACTAACTTGGGTAGTGGTCACCCACAATTCTTCTATTTAAGGTAGAAATTGTATCTCTAATCACGATAGAGATGAGTGTTACAATCATCTCACTAACTTGGGTAGTGGTCACCCACAATTCTTCTATTTAAGGTAGATATTACAATCATCTCACTAACTTGGGTAGTGGTCACCCACAATCAAAGTCAAACAGGCGTCATACACGATCTGAATTGAATAGTTATATAAACATAAGATCAATCCCGACTCTAACGGTTTACTATTTCTGGCTTAGGCGAACTTAGGCTAATCTTACTTAATAGTGGTCAAGCGAACTTAACCAACGAACTTAAAAGATTCGCAACATCAACACTAAGCGAAGTTAATAAGTTCGTTCCTTCAATGCCCGGTGAACATACTCTTAACGAACTTAATAGATTCGCTATAACTACACCCAAATCAAGTTCGCTGAGCCCAACGAACTTACCAAGTTCGCCTGTGGGCTGTCTTCTTCCTCCCAAAAACCCTAAGTTCGTGCATGGAATCCCAACTCATCATGAAGCACCAGAATTTCGTCCTCGAAACCTGTCATAAGTCAAATAACTGAGGGTTTGCCTCCCTCATATCCGACTCTGTCTCCCAAGTGCCTTCCGATCCCTTTTGGTGCTTCAACTATACCTTAACCAATTGGATGACTTTATTACGTAAATGCTTCTCCTTCATGTCTAACATGGCCACGGGTTCTTCGATATAGTTTAGGTTGTTGTCGACCTCGATGTCAGTATGTAACATCCATGATTTTCTAGTACCTCATTCTGTGCAATAATGACAATTTCAATTTCATTTTATATTCAAAACATTGTGTCACATTAGAGTATTATTCATACAATTTCATACTATAGCTTTACTATATATAATATATGTATATATCTACATATATATTTTGTTATACTAATTAAATCAAAAATGTAACTTAGATACTTTAATCATGTATTTCCACTCTTTTATATATATATATATATATATATATATATATATATATATATATATATATATATATATATATATAGGGTTAGGTTATATTAAAAAGGGTTTTAAAAAAAAGAAGGGTAAGAAGGATTCTAAGTTGACATGTATCATTTTATTGTTTTTAAAGTGAAGGCGTAATGGTCAATGTGTAATATACCTGGTCAATGTGTAATATACCTGGTCAATGTGTAATATACCAAGTCAATGTGTAATACACCATGTCAATGTGTAATACAAGGTCTGATATTACACAATGAACAGACCTGATATTACACAATGAAGTGATATTACACAATGAGCATATTACACAATGACATAACATATTTCAGCGAATTACACAATAATGAGAGAATTACACAATGAGCTGGAAAACGAAAAACACAATGATGTAAACATATAATACAATGATTAAAAATATTTGACACAATGAACTTGTATTACACAATGACCTGACTAATTACACAATGAACTTGTATTACACAATGACTTGACTAATTACACAATGAACTTGTATTACACAATAACGAGACGTGGTATTACACAATGAACTTGTATTACACAATGAACTTGTATTACACGATGAACTTGTATTACACAATGACTTGACTAACTACACAATGAGCTGGAAAACGTAAAACATAATGATAAATACATATAACACAATGAACTTGTATTACACATTGAACTTTTATAACACAATGAACTTGTATTACACAATGACTTGACTAATTACACAATGAACTTGTATTACACAATGACCAGACGTGGTATTACACAATGAACTTGTATTACACAATGAACTTGCATTACACGATGAACTTGTAATCCACAATGACCTGACTAACTATACAATGAGCTAGAAAACGTAAAACACAATGATAAATACATATAACACAATGAACTTGTATTACACGTTGAACTTGTATAACATAATGAACTTGTATTACACAGTGTCCTGACTAATTACACAATGAACTTGTATTACACAATGACCAGGCGTGGTATTACACAATGAACTTGTATTACACAATGAACTTGTATTGATGAACTTGTATTACACAATGACCTGACTAACTACACAATGAGCTGGAAAACGTAAAACATAATGATAAATACATATAACACAATGAACTTGTATTACACAATGACCAGACGTGGTATTACACAATGAACTTGTATTACACAATGAACTTGTATTACACTTTGAACTTGTATTACACAATGAACTTGTATTACACATTGACCTGACTAATTACACAATTAGCTGAAAAACGTAAAAAAAATAGTTTTTTGTTTATAACGATACTATACTCATTTTAAAGATAAAAAAAACGCTCGTTTTTATGGTGTAATTTTTAAAAAAAATAATATCGTATGTAAAAGTTATGAACGTTTAAAAATGAGGGGGGAACTTGATAAAAAGTCAACAAAAATGTCAAGACTAAAATACCCTACAACAACTTTTTCTCCTACAATTTAAGCTCAACCATTAAATCTTTTTTACAATTTAATCTAATGGCTCTAAATCCTTCTCACCCTTCTTACAATTAAAATCATTTTTACCTTAACCTAATCCTATATATATATATATATATATATATAGGATTAGGTTAAGGTAAAAATGATTTTAATTGTAAGAAGGGTGAGAAGGATTTATGGCCATTAGATTAAATTGTAGAAAAGATTTAATGGTTGAGATTAAATTGTAGGAGAAAAAGTTGTTGAACGGGTATTTTAATCTTGCCCACTTTTGTTGACTTTTTATCAAGTTTCCCCCCTCATTTTTAAACGTTCATAACTTTTACATACGACATTATTTTTTCAAAAAAATTATACCATAAAAACGAGCGTTTTTTTTTATCTTTAAAACGAGTATAGTGTCATTATAAACAAAAAAGAATTTTTTTTTTTACGTTTTTCAGCTCATTGTGTAATTATTCAGGTCAATGTGTAATACAAGTTCATTGTGTAATACAAGTTCATTTATGTAATACCACGTCTGGTCATTCTGTAATATTGTATTCATTGTGTTATATGTATTTATCATTGTGTTTTACGTTTTTCAGCTCATTGTGTAGTTAGCCAGGTCATTGTGTAATACAAGTTTATCATGTAATACAAGTTAATTGTGTAATACAAGTTCATTGTGTAATACCACGTCTGGTCATTGTGTAATTAGTCAGGTCACTTTGTAATACAAATTCATTGTGTAATACAAGTTCATTGTGTTATACAAGTTCAATGTGTAATATAAGTTCATTGTGTTATATGTATTTATAATTGTGTTTTACGTTTTCCAGCTCATTGTGTAGTTAGTCAAGTCATTGTGTATTACAAGTTCATCGTATAATACAAGTTCATTGTGTAAAACAAGTTCATTGTGTAATATCACGTCTGGTCATTGTGTAATATCTGGTCATTGTGTAATACAAGTTCATTGTGTAATTAGTCAAGTCATTGTGTAATACAAGTTAATTGTGTAATACAAGTTCATTGTGTAATACAAGTTCATTGTGTTCTACAATTTCAATGTGTAATACAAGTTCATTGTGTTATATGTATTTATCATTGTGTTCTACGTTTTCCGGCTCATTGTGTAGTTAGTCAGGTCATTGTGGAATACAAGTTTATCGTGTAATACAAGTTCATTGTGTAATACAAGTTAATTGTGTAATGCCACGTCTGGTCATTGTGTAATACAAGTTCATTGTGTAATTAATCAAGTCATTGTGTAATACAAGTTCATTATGTCAAATATTTTTCATTATTGTGTTATATGTTTTCATCATTGTGTTTTACGTTTTCCAGCTAATTGTGTAATTCGCTCAAATATGTCAGGTCATTGTGTAATATGCTCATTGTGTAATATCACTTCATTATGTAATATCAGGTCTGATCATTGTGTAATATCAGACCTTGTATTACACATTGATCTGGTGTATTACACATTGACCTGGTGTATTACACATTGACCTGGTATATTACACATTGACCTGGTATATTACAAATTGACCATTATGCCCTCCTTTTAAAAACAATAAAATGACACATGTCAAGCTTAAAATCCTTCTTACCCTTCTTATTTTTAAAACTCTTTTTACTATAACCTAACCCTATATATATGTATGATTATTTATAAATGTATGTATGCAAATATATTTATATATTTGAAATTATTAAATAAACCACATAAAAATATTTGTTTAATTTTAAGCAAATATATATTTGACATTTTTAAATAAATCATTTTAAATTTATAATATATTTAGTTTTTATAAATTTTATAAAGAAAATAAATTTATATATATAATTTTAAAAGAATTAAGACAAATAAACTTGGTTGAAATCCCCACTTGATCTAATAAACGCCCCCTTGGACAATTGGACTCTCAATTTGGACTCTCTTGGTTTTGAACCCTCAAATTCATCAAGTTTGACTCAGAAAAGTCAACTAGGACGATTTCTTCATGAATCATTCGCGAATCCCATGAATTCGGGTGTTTTAACTCCATTCAATCATGTGTAATCGATCTTTCGACTGTCCTGATCATGCATAACGAACCAATTACAACAAAATTAAATGAATTCGAGCTCAAACGACTCATAACCGTTCCTAATCAAACTCGCAATCAATTTGAGCGTTATACATGAAATTGATCTATAAAAACCAGTTCCACACCTTCACGACACCTACTGAAATCATTCTAAACTCTCGTTAACCCTGCATTTCGTCGCTATAGCCCAGTTGGATTCGAAGATCGCCGAACCCTGTCAACCCGTTGTTCTCCTTCGATTTGTAATGATTCCTTGTAAAATTTATACCATCAGACTCGTTTTGATCCAAGGAATGAAATTCCCATGGTTTCGTGGTCAATCGGGGACCAATCGGATCGAATTGGGGTTAGGGTTTGGGGCCGGCCGATTTGGGGAAGAAGATGGGATGGGCTTGGGTGTTAAAAACAAATTGCATCAGTCCTTTGTCAAGGATTTGAGCCCAGTTCAGCCGGTTAAGTCGCTATCCCCACTCAGACAAGGTCGCGGGTTCGAGTCTAGCCTCGCACCTTTTTGCGCGTAATTCTGCCCTTAAACCCGGTTCCATCACTGACTTGGGTTATCAATTTGTGTAGGTCCTGATTCAGTGATGAATCACAAACACAAATCGATTACACACAGGAGGAATCTGTGTGTATGGTGCTGAAACAGAGGTTAGGAACAGAAAATGGTGATGATAAACCGGCAAACCACACTAGAATCAACACAATACATATATGAAATTGTAAGAACAACAGATGAAAGAACTCCAAATGTGTATTGATTCAATGAAACTGTGAAAGAGATAATACAGGGTTACAACCGCTATCCACGCCCTAAATATTCTCTTACTAGGCTATTTATAGGAAGCCGATAGGTATAAAAACTATGCTCACCGAAACTACTAGTTTCGGGTGAGCATTTACAAAACTTTGCACCTTATCGAAACTTCCTATCTATCGAAACTGCTAGTTTCGGTTGAACAGACTCAACCGAAACTAGGTAGTTTCGATGGCCCACACTTAGAGTAAAAACAAAAATTACATCAAACTGAAATTACAGAGAAATAGAACAAGGACAATTGTTCAAAACATACAATGATGACTTAGCTTACAAAATATCCAACCCTTCAATTTCCCCCTAAGCTATTGCATCATTGTCTTCAACTCTCACTAAGCAGTTGGCTCTTGACTTGGTTTCTGAAAGTGGGGTTTTGCATTTATAGTCACCACCCTTTGATAAGCTTTAGCATATGCCTCATCATCTTCGAGAAAGATCTTGATAGGGTTATTGAATAAGACCTCAAGGTCTTCAGGTGGAAAATTCAACAGCTCCATGGGCTCAAAAATCTGAATGTCTTCTTTGTCTTCACATTCGATCATTACACTTCCAGTGGTTGGGTTGTAATACCATCTTCTGAAAGTTTGGAGCTGAACTGGTACAGACCATGGCAGCATGATAGATTTGACAGTTTCTACCAGTTTGTACCTCAGGCTTACCCAAGGCTTCTTTGTTCAGGGATGAATCCTGGTTTTGGAGATGATTCTTTTTGGGAGTGTGGTTTTCATTGACCTGAAGTCATTGAGAACTTGTTGTTACAGGAACAGCTCAAAGTTACAAGCTTCATTGACTTTGTCAGGATTTTGAAGGGGTAATTTGGCAAGAGCCCTCAGATCATTTCTTGGGAGGGAGTTGAAATCATGTAAAGTCTTGTTGTGCTCAAATCCTCCTTTATATCTTCTCAGATAGTATAGAGACCTCTCTTTATCATACTTCCATCCAATTAGGGGTCTCTTGAGTTCCTGGTACTCAGCAAACCATTCGTAATGCTTAGGAAGCTCCTCAGCCGGCAATTTCCTCATCCATGGCCTTTTGGGGTCAGGGTATTCTGGATTAAGCTTGGCCATTGAAGTTGGTTCTATTGAAGTGGGTTCAATGGTGGTGGTTGTGGCTTAATGTGCTCCTAAGTAGTGCATGTTGGCCCAACAGTGGTTTCAGGCTCAACAAAGGCAACTTGAGCGTTTGGGTCCTCTATCTCTTTGTTTGATAATGCCTCTATTTCATCTCCATCTTTAGTAAACTACCTGATCTTTTCTTCAGTTTCCTCTCCAAGTCTCACAATCTCAGGGAACTCATCAATAGTCCCGAAGTCATCAATCTGCTTCAACAATTCGTCTAACGCATGATCTGAACCGACCTCTTCTTCATCTAACACCACAAGCTGAATATCATATTTTATGGCCTTTCTCGTTCCTCTATCAGCTCTTCTTTGACTTGCTGAGGGAAAGTCATATTCTGGTTGTTCTACCTTTACTTCCACAACATCCTTTGGCTTTTCAGTTTCTCCTGTATGAACGATCATAGCGGATTCAGGGTTAGTTATAAAGATAGGGGAGGAAGGACCACCAGTAGCTGTGGATTGTGATACATTGGTCTCCCCCTGAGCTGTGGAGGCAGGTTCAGTATGTGTAGCAGTAGATTGAACCATGGAAGCCTTAATTTGATTGACCAAGGAAGTGACAGCAATAAGTTCTTGTTGTTGCTTAAAAATTAGGTCTTGTTGAGCAGCCAGCTGTGATTGTTGGATCTCCAATTGGTTCTTTAAAGTAATTACTTCAAGCTTCAAGTCCTTGACCTCTTCCTTTTGCTCTGCCAAATCAGACTTTAGTGACTTTATTTCTTCATCTTTTTGTACCATTTGTTCATTTAGCTTCATCACATCTAAGCTCAACTTTTTAACTCTTGGGACAGGAGGAAATGTTTCTTGGGCAGGTGAGGCAGGTGGAGTGGGTTGTGGAGTATTTTGAGGAGTAGTAAAGTTATGAATGGGAGATAGAGGAGGTGATGGTTGTCTTGGTGAAGCAAAGAGAGATTCTGATGGTGTGGTGAGAGATTCCAGCCAAGTCTTGATTCTCTTTGCTCGGGGCTCTTCTAACTCATAGTCAGATTATGAATCAGCAGGTCTTTTAGATGATGAGGGAGGAGGTTCCACTATCTCCTCAAACTTAGAGTCTTTTGTTTCATATACAGCTTCGTCCAAGGTTTCACTTGATTCTTCTTCACCTTCCACATTTGCTTCTATATTAATATTAGCAGCTTCACCTTCTATGTTTGCAACTTGTTCTTGAAAGTTCAAAGGTTCTAGATTTTCTATCTCTTGATCCATAAAATGAGCCTCCAGAATGGGTTGCTCTTCTTCTTGTTCTAAGTTTTGTTCAGCTTCAACCTCAGGCTCTTGGTTCCATTGAGCTTGTTTTGCTTCTTCTTCTTCCTCGAATGATGAGGAGTCAACAATATCATCCATATCAATATCAGGAACCACTGGTTCTTCTTCTCCAATCACATGCCTAAAGAGTGGGATGTCCACTACAATACTGTTTGATCTTAAGCTTGAACTCTTCATATAGCTGAGGGTCTTAGCTATCATATTATCTAACACCACGAGTGGTCTTTCTTGCGGAAGATTAGGGTGAAGATGATTGATTATCAGTTGAAGGAATCTTGGGTATACTAAGAATTTGTATTTTACTTTGCCGGTGAGATTCTCTATCATTTGTCTAAAGACCAATCCAGAAAAAATTGTATTCTCTACCCTTGATCAGCCCAAGTGTAGCAGAGGCCACCATAGCATTTGCTGAATCAAGTCCACCTTTTCTGATTGAGATACAATGAATCGTTACATGTACTATGTACCTCCAGTGAGGTGCCAGGAAAGTCTTTGTAATTTGCCCACTTTTAAACTCATCCGGGTGACCCATTCTTCTGAAACTCTCACGGATAAAGAAGTTAGAGTATCCAATTGGAGCTTCAGGATTGTCATTGAGCTGCAACACTTCTCTGATAATGGCTTCAGAAATGAGAACTTCTTGGTTGTAAACAATTGCCCGGACATGCTCCACATTGTTGATGGTTATTCTTGCAGCAGTAACCCAAAATTGCCTGATAGTATTTTCAAAAATGGGCAAGTTTTGACAGATAGCAAAGCTAACTTTGGAGTTAGCCAGAAAATTTAGAACTAGTACAAAATCTGCACTTTTGGGATCAGCTGCATTCAGAAAAGCACAGATGTTGTGTTTCTTTACAAAGAGTAGATCCATTTCTGCCAAAGACAAAATTATCAAAAAGTCGGTCAACACTTAGAAAAATTTTAGAAAGGCCTGACCGAAACTACTAGTTTCGGTTGAGAAACAACCTATCGAAACTACTTAGTTTCAGGTAAGCACAAGGTATCGAAACAACTAGTTTCAGGTAAACAAAACTTGTTCAAATTCAGAAAAAATAATTTTAAAACACAAAGATCCTTTTTCCTAAAACTACTAGTTTCGATGCCAAAACCCTGAACATGTATTCAATGATTCTAAATGCAGAAAAACAAATCAGAACAAAACAAAACTATAAGCTATGTACATATCAGAAAGAACAAAAATAAAACATAAAAGGTTAAGAAAGGCCTGTAAAGGTGTCGAAACTCCATCTTACCGAAATGTTTGAAGTAATCTGCAAATATATACATCAAAAGTGTAAGATATTAACAGTGGTGAGACTATATACATGATTTAAGCAAGAAACAAACCCTAGAACACATAATCGATCGTAAAACACCTTATCAACAAAACCCTAGTTTTACTTTATGAAACAGAGACAAGAACCAGAGATATTCAAACATGGTGATGAAGACGACAGGGGAAATCAGAAAATGCAATCTTATGTTCGCAAACTTAGACTGATGAAAAAGCAAGATTCTGTGTGTGTGGAATGTGGGTGTAGAGAGATTCGGATGAAAAGCATGAAAGTGAGAACTGAATATGGTGAAATTCAATTTAAAGCGGCATAAATTACCAAAATTCCCCTGTTGAAACTTCTAGTTTCGATAGGGCAGGGTAGTTTCGGTTGAGTTGGGAGTTTCAGGTGGTTTGGTAGTTTCGGTTGAATCAGAAAATACTTGCACACAAACAAAAGATCTTTCATATGTACACTATTTAAACAAGTTAATAAGGAAGATCAATATTCATTTGGAAAAGATAAAAATAGAAATAAAAACCAAATAAAGGATATGTAAACTTAGCCTTGGAAAAGATCCAACGTGAGATCAGGTCTGGTCAAACCCTTGAAATACTTCGTTGTGCAATCAGCTACTGTGAATCCCTGAAGATAGCATATATTTGTGCAAGATAAAACCGAACATTTGCTTGTATAATGATTTCATGTGATTAAGCAGTACAATTTAAGCACGAAACATGGCGTACCCCACGTTTTGAAATAAAATGGTTTTGAAGACCTATCAATCCTCAAGAAATACCCGCATTCATCCTATCATCTCTTACAGGTTAACCATGGTACTATCTTGGTAAGTCAAATTCACCGCCAAAAGTAAAATAAGATCCAACTCGATATAAGAAGTTGTAAAATGAAAAATATCAAAGTGGATATTAAAAGGTACGAACATTCTAGATCTTTGCGTAAGCAAAACAGAAGAAGCCATAAAATTATCCAAGCGGATAGGAAAAGGTTGAACACCCGATATCTTTGTGTAAGCAAAACAGACGGGGTCAAATCATCCAAGTGGATGGGAAAAATATGAACTCATGTGAAGTCTTGAAGTACTCAACTCCCGATATCTTTGCGTAAGCAAAATAGACGGGGTCATCAGCGGCAACTTTCGTTACTTTGACGGTCACCTGGCGTATGAATCAGAATCCAACACATAAGCCTATATCTGATTGAATCAATTTTCATAGCTGAAAATGGGTTAGATGTTTCAAAAGTGGGTTCAAACACACATGTACGATTGAGATTTAGATTTTCACACTACTAAATAGTTATAACCGTATATCGGGCCTACCGGCTATACCTCATTAAGCACCATCGTTTTTTGTCCATTCCATGTTCAAGAAGTGTGATCAGACTCTATCATTTCTCACAGGGTCGGATCCGGTTTTCCTGAAACAAAAATTGATACTTACAGTGAGTATGAGGATAAGAGTTTTTCTCAAGCAAACTATATATGATGCACACACACGCACACACATATATATGTGTATATATTTTCTTTTCTCTCATATACAAAGCAATTCTTTTCTTTTCTTTTCTCACATAAAATTCAAATTCTCCCCCAAAAGATTTGCTTTCCGAACAAATAAAAGAAATAACTATACAGAATGATAAAATATTTTTGAAAATCTTCCCAATTAACAAGTTTAAACAGATAAGGCAATATGCACAAAGGTTACTGAAAGTTTAGCATTCCAAGCATCTCCACCAATTTCTCAAATCTGGCAGAGTCGAATGCTTTAGTAAAGATGTCAGCAATTTGCTTGTCGTTTTTTACTTCAACGATCTTGATATTTTTCTTTTCGACACAGTCACGGATGAAATGATGTTTGATCTCAATGTGTTTGGTTTTGGAGTGTTGGACGGTATTTTTGGTGATGTGAGGAACGGCGGTGTTGTCAAAGAGGATGGGGGTTTCATGGAAGGTTATCCCGTAATCAAGCATTTGATGGTGGATCCATCCTATTTGGGAACAGCAAAGGGCTGCAGCAATGTATTCGGCATCGGCGGTAGATTGAGAAACGGTGGTCTGTTTCTTACATTTCCAGGATACAAGGCGGTTGCCAAGGAATTAACAACCCCCAGAAGTGGATTTTCGGTCTAATTTGCATCCCCCGTAGTTTGAATCTGAATAAGCCACATGATCAAACACGTTATTTTTGGGATGTACTTCAAATATCATAAAATACGTTTGACAGCAATTAAATGAGAGAGTTTAGGATTAGCCTAAAATCGTGCACACAAGCTCACTGCAAACATGATGTCGGGTCTGCTGGCCATGAGATACATTATAGATCCTATTATCGAGCGATATAGGTGCCGATCAATGCTTTCACCATCCAAATCAGGAGACAACGAATGTCGAACTTCCACAAGGGTTTTGAAAGGATGGGACTCGGTCATTTTAAACTTGGTCAGAATTTCTTTAACATATTTCTGAGTTTATCCATCCATCCAAGTGCGCAAACTTGTAGGAAATGATTGATTGGGCTCGGGAACGCGAGACTAAGCTCAAGAGACAAGCTGAGCGAGTCGGGAAAAGGAAAGGAGAAAGTTATCCTTCTCCTATGCCTCTTAAGAGATTTAAGTTTAGTAAACTGGGAGGTGGTTCCTCCCAAAGGAAAAGTATCCAAAATTGCAAGACTTATGGAAGAAGGCACCTGGGGGAGTGCCGATTCAAGTCCACGACTTGCAACAAATGTGGGAAGGTAGGACACACTGCATTGCAGTGTATGAGTGGAACCAGATTATGCTACAACTGTTATAAACCAGGACATTTTAGTAGAGAATGTCCTGAGTTAAAATTTCAGACAGAAAAGACCGGAGAAGGGTCAAGAGTATCAGAAAATGAAGTTAAAAGGATCGAGGCTCCGAAGCCAAAGGGAAGGGCTTTTCAGATCACTACAGAGGAAGCAAAATATGTTCTTGACATTGTATCAGGTACATTCCTCTTGAATTCCCTACCTGCTAGTGTTTTATTCGATACAGGAGCTAGTCGATCATTTATTTCGTTAAAATATGCGAACTCTAGAAACTTCAATATAGGTAGATTGGCTAAGGCATTAGAAGTAGAAATCGCGAGTGATCGCAACTGCGTAGTGACTGAAATATGTCAAGATTACCGACCACTGATAGAGGAAGAAGAATATTTTGTCGACTTAATTCCGATGCCAATGCAAGAATTCGACGTGATCATTGGAATGGACTGGTTATCTTCACATACTGCATCGATTATATGCAATCAGAAGATTATACGATTCATGATGCCTACAGGAAAGGAAGTTAGTGTAATTGGTGAATGACGAAACCAGATCACGCTATGTACGATGGCCAAGATAAGTAGCTACGTGAGACAAGGTCATCAAGCCTTTTTAGCCTACTTAGCTGATGTGAAGATAAAGGGAAAGAACTGGATCATGTTCCAGTAGTAAAAGAATTCCCAGAAGTATTCCCAGACGATCTTCCAGGTGCCCCACCTGAAAGAGAAATCGAATTCAAAATCGATTTAATTTTGAAAGCTAAGTTGGTAGCTAAGGCTCCATACCGGTTAGCACCAGCAGAAATGAAGGAATTAATGTCACAATTACAAGAATTATTGGATAAGGGATTTATACGTCCAAGTGTATGCCCTTGGGGTGCACCAATTCTATTCGTAAAGAAGAAAGACGATAGTATGAGAATGTGTATAGACTACCGTGAATTGAACAAACTGACTATCAAGAATAGGTATCCCTTACCTAGAATTGATGATCTGTTTGATCAACTGCAAGGATCAAGTTGGTTTTCAAAAATTGACTTAAAATCCGGTTATCATCAAGTCAAGGTACGAGAAGAAGATGTACCTAAGACAGCATTCAGAAATTGTTATGGACACTATGAATTTGTAGTGATACCATTTGGAATAACGAATGCTCCGGCAGTTTTCATGGACCTCATGAATAGGGTATGCCAGATAATGTTAGACAAATTTGTTATTGTATTCATTGATGACATCCTGATTTATTCAAAGAATGAAGAAGAGCATGCACGACACCTTCGGGAAGTACTTAGTACTTTACGGAAATAGAAACTCTGCGCAAAGTTCTCAAAATGTGCATTATGGCTAAAAGAAGTTCAATTTCTGGGTCATATTATAAACGCAAAAGGTATCTCAGTAGACCCAGCAAAGGTAGAGGCTGTGATGAAATGGTCTCCACCTAAGAACCCATTAGAAGTTAAAAGTTTCTTGGGATTAGTTGGCTATTATAGAAGGTTCATCTAGGACTTCTCTAAGATAGCCACCCCATTAACTAAGCTAACTCGAAAGAACTCAAAATACGAATGGAATGCTACACAAAAGAAGGCATTCCAGATATTGAAAGAAAGATTGGCACAAGCTCCGGTTCTAGCATTGCTAGAAGGAGTAGAAGACTTTGTGGTATACTCTGATGCCTCGAAACTTGGGTTAGGATGTGTTCTGATGCAAAGAGGAAAGGTGATAACCTATGCCTCTCGATAGCTAAAGACACATGAAGCAAACTATCTAACCCATGATCTGGAATTAGCTGTGGTGGTGTTCGCACTAAAGATCTAGAGGCATTACCTGTACTGAACGAAGTGTACGATTTACACCGACCACAGTAGTCTTAAGTATTTATTTGACCAGAAGGACTTAAACATGAGGCAACGACGATGGTTAGAACTGGTCAAGGATTATGATTGTGAGATCTTGTATCATCCCGGAAAGGCTAACGTGGTAGCCAATGCTCTAAGCCGCAAGGAAGAGCATCATCCTATTTGGGTGAAAGCATATAATTTAGTGATTACTCCGGATTTCATGAGCCAGCTTCGAGACGCACAAATCAAAGCATTAAAAGATGAGAATGTTAAGAAAGAAAGAATGGCTGGCCAGGAGAAGTTTCTAGAATAGAATGAGTATAAAGTCAAGACTCGATTTGGTCGTATGTGGATACCACGATCAGGTGAGTTTAGACTTAAGATTTTCGATGAAGCTCATAAAACACAATATTCTATTCATCCAGGTACTACGAAAATGTACCAAAATCTGCGCAAGGATTATTGGTGGCCCGGAATGAAGTTTGATATCATGAAATATGTAGCTAAATGCTTAACTTGCCTACAAGTTAAAGCAGAACATCAGAAGCCATACGGAAGATTACAACCATTAGAAATCCCAGAATGGAAGTGGGAACATCTCACTATGGACTTCATAATCAAGCTACCAAAGACAGCTAGAGGTTATGATACCATTTGGGTGGTTGTAGATCGACTAACTAAGAGTGCTCATTTTCTAGCAATACGTGAGACATACACTTCAGAAGAATTAGCTGACTTGTTCATTAAAGAGGTTGTTTCAAGACATGGAGTGCCAGTCTCAATTATCTCTGATCGAGATACTCGTTTCACTTCATGTTTTTGAAAAAAGTTCCATGAGAAGATGGGAACTAGACTATTGATCAGCACGGAATATCATTCTCAAACCGACGGTCAAAGTGAGAGGACGATACAAACTCTTGAAGATATGTTGCGTGCTTGTATAATTGATTTTGGAGGAAGTTGGCATAGCCATCTGCCATTAGCAGAATTCTCATACAATAACAGCTTCCATTCCAGTATTGGTATACCACCATATGAGATGTTATATGGTAGAAGATGTAGGACTCCTGTATGTTGGGGAGAAATTGGGCAGCAAAGAAATAGGTCAAGAAACGTCAGAAAAGCTTAATTTAATCAAGGCACGCTTGAAAGTTGCACAAGATAGAGAGAAGTCATACGCAGACAAGAGACGTGGACCAATAGAATTCCAAGATAGAGATTACGTCTTGTTAAAAGTATCTCCTTGGAAAGGTCTAATCCGATTCAAGAAACGTGAAAAGCTAAGTCCACAATTCATTGTTCCTTTCAAAATCATTAAAAGAGTCGGAAACGTAGTTTATCAGTTAGAGCTGCCTGAAGAATTGAATAAGATACACAACACGTTCCATGTATCTTGTTTAAGGAAATGTTTGGCGGATGAAGCTTCACATGTTCCTTTACAAGAGATAGAGGTTGATGATAAATTAACTTACGTTGAACAACCTAACAAAATTCTGGACACAAAGGAAAAGAAGTTACGTCACAAGACAATCAAACAAGTGTTAGTGCAATGGAAGCACAGAAAAGGATTAGAAATGACTTGGGAAATTGAGGATGAAATGAGAAGGAATTATCCTCAACTCTTTAAGGATTAGCAGGTTTCGAGGACGAAACCTAATTTAAGGGTGGAGAGTTGTTCCACCCCAATTTCCAAAGAAATGAAAGTATAAAGATTAGAATGCAATTGGCTTAAAGTTCAAGGGCTGAAAATGAAAAATCTGAAGTTGGAGTAGATATCAGATCGATATTAGTCCTCCCATCGGTCCGAAGTGAGTCGAGGGTCAGATGTCGGACAGATATCAGTTAGATAGCGGTACGATAACCGCCATTACGCCGCAACCCTTGATAATGACACGTGTTGGATGACTCACCATTGAGATCTGACGCGTGTAAAATAGATACCGGACCGACATGAAAGCATGGCGGTCCGCTATGTCCATAACGGACCGATATCATATACATAACGGTCTGTTATGTGCTCCCCAAGCCAATAAGCCGCCTCACTTGGATGTCGGACCAACATCGCCAGGGATAACGGTCTGACATGGACCCTAACTCAGCCTATAAATAGATGGCTTCAGCCATTCATTTGAAATCACAAACACCATCACCACTACTATCACACACACACATACCGAGGAGATCGAAGTGACGGTTACGAGCACGATGATTACGAGTGAGATGCGTTGTGAGGGCGGTTCGGGTTCAAGAAAACGTTTAGACGAGGAACGAACTTAGGAACTACCCGAGGAAAATGTAAGTACATTGGACCGGTACCCTAGACACGATTATGTGAATTATATGATTAAATGATATGTGTTATGTGTTATGTGTTTGTATATGACTAGGGTACGGGGTAATAAAGGGTTAGTCTAAACACTAAACGAGAATAATGGAGTAGTCACAACCTACTCAAGGGTGGTGGATACGCCGCTGGTACTTCCTATATATAAACCTCTTGGTACTTCGAGGTGAAACCATTATAAATGTTTAAGGGTATAGACTAATAGATAATAATGAAATATAGTGGAGAATATCCAATCGGTATATAGTTATCTGACAAACGGAATGTTCTGTCTAAGGAAAGAGTGGTGTGTAAATCTCTCCAAGACCCGTCACTCTTTCCTGGGAACATCTCTATTGGAGGTACTACTTTGGAAGGATAATCACCCCAGTTTACGATATATGACGAGTATGAAAGTATACTATGCATGATGAATATGAATGCATGATAAATACATGAAATGCATGGTGAATACGTGAATGCATGATGATACGTGCAAATATAAGTGAACATGATGGAACGAGTCTAAATCCTAAAATGGAATAACGGAGTACTCACGAAGTGTTAAAAGGGTGGTGGATACGCCGCTGGTACTTCCTATATATAAACCCTTTTAATGCAGCGTGGAGAAACCGTTACAAAGTTTTAAGGTGAGGACTGGTTTGGAAAGTAAATCAAGCATATACGTGAAATGAATCAGCTGCTTGATACATTTGGGAGGCTGTGAGTCAGACACTCAAGATCCCAAATGAAATGAGATACCCGGCCTGTAAGGTGGATCTCAATAAATAGTAAATAAGAAATCTAAAAGGAACTCCAAGCCTACGGGGCTGAGGAGAAAAGATTCCAAGCCTTCGGGGCTGAGTAAAAAGGAACTCCAAGCCTTCGGGGCTTAGGAGGAAAACATTTCAAGCCTACAGTGCTGAGGAATGAATAAGTCTTCGTGACAAATGCAAGGGGTCTATACTGAAGGGTATAAGAACCTTGCCAATACTCGGACCGGAGGTACAGCCTAAGATGGTTACGAGGAGGTTAGCACACCCATAAAATATACAAATACCATGATCGGAGGTACGTCCGAAGATGGTCACGGGGGCACCGAGAGCCCAAGAGAACATGAACAATAATAAGAACCTAAAGAGGTCATAATGAAATGAAAAGATGCAGTGTACTTACTTAGCGAAAGCTAATTCAAAAACGTTTTTCAAACATTGCAGGTAAGAAGCACATGGAATAGAGCTTCCTATGGACAAGGCTGGTCGGAGTTGAAGAATCCCTATGTAATATAATGTAAATGTATTATCTTATGTAAAACAATATTATAATGAAAAATATACCCTAGCCATTTTAGGGCAAGGTTTTGTTAAACTGAGACCGTTTTCCGCAATAAAATACTCTGATAAAATAAGAGATAAGTAGGATGTTTCAACTTCTTTAGCAAAACATTTCGTAATCACATTTCAAAACTTCACTTTTAAAATGTCTTTCATAAATAAACATCATTTCGTAAACATTGTTTCGTATGTATGCACACCAGCCCAAAACATCATTAAAGCATTTAAAAGATGGCTCTAGAACTTACCTAATAATCTACTCTTCGATGTCCTAATCAAAGTCCAATAGGCGTCACACAGGATCTGAATTTATTAGTTATTAAACATCAGATTAATCCCGACTCTAACGGTTTACTATTTCTGGCTTAGGCGAACTTAGGCTAAGTTCGTTTAATAGTGGTCAAACGAACTTAGCCGACGAACTTAACAGATTCGCCACATCATCCCTAAGAGAAGTTAATAAGTTTGTTCCTTCAATGCCCATCGAACATGCTCTTAGAGAACTTAGTAGATTCGCTATAACTACACCCAGCGAACTTATCAAGTTCACTGACCTGAGCCCGGTGAACTTAACAAGTTCGCCTATGGGATGTCTTCTTCCTCCCAAAAACCTTAAGTTCGTGCATGGAATCCCAACTCATTAACATCTGGACTTTCTACGTCAAAAATGTTTGTTTATTAATGTAGAAGCTAGATCCAAGGTTATTTCGAAGTTTTACATAAAAATCTCGTCTTTTTACCCAAAACCCTAAAACGAATAAAAACTCAGATCTAGATCGAGTCATCACCTGAAATTGGTTGCTGCTTCGGAGAACCTTCACTTGAGCAATGGAGAATCCTTCCCTTGCGATCTTGAGCCAACCCAATACTTTCTCTCTCTATGGTTTCTCTCACTAGAAGTTGGTGAAATGAGAGAAAGAGGTGGGTTGGGGCTTTTCAGGGAGAAGGCTTCCTCCCCAAGCCCATGCTTGCGCAGCCCGTTCCGGCCCATCCTCGGCCCGTGTACCCTTGTTCATTTATTCAGTTCGTTTCTCCTTAAAAACATGTTATTATTTTGTAGTTATTTTTGGGATGTTACAGACCGCTAAGAGGTTCGGTAGATAACGGCTACCGCCGAAAGGGTCAGCTAGTTTCCTTAGCCCATACGTAGCGGACCACTAAGCTGGGTGGTAGCATTTCGCTACCGACCCTACTTTGCAAGTCCTCCTACACGTGGCAGCCTCCGGTTGCCCTGATCGTTTTGCGGAGTAGCGGATCGTTACGCTCTAGGTAACGGTCTGTTATAGGGCTCGTCACCAGCCTCGTCATCCGACAAGTGTCTTATCATCAATGCAGCCTTCCTGATTACGTAGCGGACAGCGAGAACCTTAGTAGATGTCCGCTACCATCCGTATATCTAAAATTTTACTTTTAACCCTTGGAATGTGAATCTATTACAATTCTACCTCTTTACTTTTGTTTCCTTGAATTTTTCGAGGTGGTACAAATCTCCCCTCCTTTAGGAAATTTCGTCCTCAAAAATTATAATGTTATTCAAACATACGAGGATACTTAGCTTTCATCTGATATGTTAATTCACAAGTCTTGTCGGGTCCTTCCAGACCTTGCCATTGGACTAGTACCATTGGTATTATTTTCTTTCTCAGTTTTTGTTCTTGTGTGTCTAGAATCTTGATTGGTTGTTCAGTAAAGTAGAGTTTGTTGTCCACTTGCACATCATCCAGTGTAATAGCCTGAGTTGGGTCAGCTAAATACTTGCTAAAGCAAGATACGTGAAACGTATCATGAATTCCTTTTAATGCATCTGGAAATTCTAGTTTGTATGCTACTGCTCCTACTCTTGCAGTAATCTTGTAAGGCCCAATGTATCTTGGTCCTAACTTTCCTCGTTTCATGAACCTTACAATGTCTTTCCACATTGAGACCTTTAACATAACGTAATCTCAGACCTAAAATTCTAAAGGTCTTCGTTGCCTATCTTCATGGCTTTTCTGCCAATCCTGGGCCACTTTCAATCGTTGTTTAATATGAACTATTTTAACTGTTGTTTCTTGTATAACCTCAGGTCCAGATAATTGACTATCTCCCACTTCACTCCAACAGACTGGAGTTATGTATTTCCTACCGTATAATGGTTCGAACGATGCCGCTTTGATACTTGAGTGGTAGCTATTGTTGTAGGAGAATTTGATTAACGGTAGGTGATTATCCCAATTACCACCGGAATCGATTACACATGCTCTTAGCACATCCTCCAGAGTTTAAATAGTTCTCTCATTCTGTCCATCCGTCTGAGGATGATATGTTGAACTCATGTTAATTCGTGTTCCCAACTCTTTTTTTGAAACTAGTCCAGAATCTGGATGCGAACCGACTGTCTCTATCAGAGATAATAGACAACGGTATACCATGGCGGTTTACAATTTCACTGATATAGATCCTAGCTAACTTATCCATTGAGTAACTTTCGTTAATGGGTATAAAATGAGCTGACTTAATCAGTCTATCGACCACAACCCAAATTGCATTGTGCCCTTTTTGAGTTCTTAGTAACTTCGTGACAAAGTCCATTGTAATGCAATCTCATTTGCACATAGGCATTTCCAACTGTTGTAGTCGACCTGCTGGCTTTTGATGTTCAATCTTAACCTAAAGGCAAGTTAAACATCTCTTCATGTATTGGGCTATAGATCTTTTCATGTTAGGCCATCAGTAGTGATCCCTTAAGCCCTTATACATTTGATTTGCTTTAGGGTGCATTATATACTTTGATTTGTGTGCCTCGTCCATTACCTTCTCCTGAATATCTCCAAATTTTGGAATCCAGATCCTTTGATTGAATCTTAAGATTCCATCATTTCCTTTGATTAATAGTTTCTGTTTTCCCACCATTCTTTCCTTCTTAATATTTTCGTCATTCAATGATTCATATTCGACTTCTTTAATTTGCTACATCCAATCTACCCTTATATCTAATCTCAAAGCTTTCACCCAAATCAATTTACTTCTTTCTTTCAGACTTAGGGCGTCCGCTACTACGTTTGCTTTCCGAGGTTGTTATTTGATCTCACACTCATAATCATTAATGAGTTCCATCCACCTCCTCTGTCACACATTTAAATCCTTCTGACTAAAATATATTGGAGGCTACTGTTGTCTGAATATATCACGCACTTGATACCGTACAGGTAGTGTCTCCAAATTTTTAGAGCAAACACTATGACACCAAGTTCTAAGTCATGCGAGGTATAGTTATTTTCATGAACTTTTAGTTAGCGTGATGCATAGGCAATAACCCTATCCCGCTGTATCAACAAACATCCTAAACCTACTCGGGAAGCATTGTAGTAGATTAGGAAATCATTGTTTCCTTCAGGTAATGCCAAAATCGGTGCACTACTGAGTTTCTTGTTAAGAATGGTGAATGTTTCTTCTTGTTTCGGACCCAACTCAAACTTTACGGCCTTCTGTGTTAAGGCAACTAATGGAGTAGAAATCTTGGAGAAGTCTTGAATAAACCTTCGGTATTATCCCGCTTATCCGAGGAAGCTTCTAACTTCGGTCAGAGTTCTTGGGGTTTCCCATTTCATAATGGCTTGAATCTTGATTGGGTCCACCTGTATTCCTTTTCCGTTTATTACATGTCCAAGAAATTATACTTCTCATTTCCAAAACTGGCATTCGGAATTTTTTTTGTGTTTTCCTTAAGCATGTGTTCAGAAGTCGTTTCCTAAAAGTAGATGCTCTAGAACTCTCTAACTATAGAAGGCTGAGAGTAAGAGATGTGAACACGTCTCTCCTGCGGTCAATGATCATTGAGGAAGTGCAAGTACAAAAGGATATGAGATTATCCTATTCGGATCTTTATGAACAATGGGTTGTTTGGAGAAACTCCCGCTTACGTCCCTTATGTATAGCATGAACTAATGAGATTAGCAGAAAAACACGCATTTGGGACACCTTTAAGAATTTGTATGTCATTCTCATGCTTGTCTGACAACAATAGTCAGTTCATACTTTGGTTTCCTTGGAAATCCGCTTAAGCATGAATCATGGCTTATTTATCATTGGAAGAACATTCGAATTTGATGATGTACTGAATGTCAAAATTTGTGAGAACAACTCCATTTGACAACTATTCTGAAAAGTTAGATTGCCTACTTGTCTCAGGTCGGGTTTCCTGTAAGGCCCCAAACCGGGAACCCTACAGTTGGTTCTCATCACTAGGTATCCACTTTTAAAAGTACTCATTTTAGTTAACAAATATACATCGAAAGTCTTTCTACAAGAATAATTACTATTTAATGTCACTATCGCCGTTAAACCTACCTCACGAATGCATGCACACCGATCCGAGTAGCTCCGCTCCCAAGCCAAGATACGCCGACCCCAAAGCTCACCTGCAACACAATCTAACGTACACACAAAGTCAGCTACGATGAGTTAGTTCTAATAGTTTAAATTAAACAAAAGCCATCTCGTGTAAATTAATAATTATCTCCACTAAGGACCCTCCGGTCCTTATAAAATAGTTTTATAAATTATCATCATATAATAGTTTAAATTAAACAAAAGCCACTCGTGGCAATTAATAATTATCTCCACTAAGGACCCTCCGGTCCTTATAAAATAGTTTTATAAATTATCATCATATAGATAACCCCTGTTATCTTATAATATCCCAAAGGTTCACACCTAAGACTCATCCCACAAATATAACCCAATAGATCTCACGCCATGAATCAACCTAACTACACTAATTACTCATAATCTAACTCCCGTATTAACCCGAAAACATGGTTAACATAACCAAACCCTAGGCATCGACTTACTCAGCCTTGACTAAGGCTCTCACAATCAACTGACACGACATTTGTAAATACCACATCACGATCCCGACACAACGGTCAATCTAACTCTACTCGCCTCATCAATATCATTTACACATCATAATAATATCATCTGACACACAATAAATATACTCAAAACATGCATGCATTTTAACACATACCTCATCACTGCACCCTCGTCATGGCGTTCTACACACCTCAAGCTCATCAATAACCTGCTCAATATTGTCACCTTAGGTGACTTCCTGAAAGACTTCGTCCTTCACAATCTCGTTTTTCGTGTCATAATAAAAACGATGCAAACACAACACAAATATAAAACATATAATATCACACTTCTTTTACATGACTCATTAGCTACACATGCACCCCACACATAGCACTAGGATAACATATCCTACATGTATTTATAAGCGTGTAGCTTATATCCCGACTCACCCCGACTAACTCATAACACAATACACCACTATTATAGCAGCACACATACAAATATTATGTCTCGTTACCTAAGCACATACCATGAACGTGAACACCCTGTAACACCTCCTAGCCGTACCCGCACGACATGTAAACTCGTTCCTCAACTCACCCCTATTAGGTCACAATATGACTCACGACCATGTACCCACCTTTAACCCACACATCCTATGGACAACACACAGTCCCTTAGCCCCATATTTGAATACTTAAATTCATAAACTCATCGGGTTAAACCCCAAAACTCTTTACACGTTTATTGTAGTAAAACACATCTTGAAAGTATGTACGATAGCCCAAAATATTAAAAACACTTAAAGAGGGGATTAGAAACTCGCCGGTTATACCGAGCCTCGGTCCTTGCTCTGCAATTCTTCCTCTTGCTCAAAACCCAAACCTGTCAACCGTATGATCCAAGATCAAAATACGTTCAATCCACACGTCGAATAACGTATACATAAAATATAACCCCGGCATCTGTCTCGTCTTCCTGAACCGGTTCCTTGCATGCATGCATGTGTGCCATGCAAACCCTAATCTAGCTCGCTAAAGCACCATCACGCACCACCTCGTGTCACTCGCATGGCCATCCCCATGACCAGCTGCCGCCATACCAGCCCCTCGTGCTTCACCGTACTCCACCGTCGTGTCCCCCTCTCGTACTCGTTGGACTACACTCTAGCCGGCTCACCACCATGCGTCACCACCACCACAGCCATACCGCCATGCTACACCCGTAGCCATCACCATCACCTCAACCGGCCGTCCACCCTTCTACCATAGTAGTCACATCAAGGTCTTCACTACGTGTCATCGAGCACTATCACCAGCTTCTCCGGAAGTACGTTGACAGCCCCTCGTCGCACTGCCCCGGCCACCACCAGGGTTGCCGTTTTTCCCGCTCTCGCTGCTGTCTGGTGTCACCACCCCCACGCCGCTCCTTCGTACTCATCACCGTGCTCTCTCTCTCTCTCCTCACTGGTTGCTACCCTGCAACTACCACCGCCGGCCAGCACGTCCTCTTCCTTTCCTTGTCGTCAGCCATGAACCACACGCCAAACCCTAATCGGGTTTTTCAACTACAACATGCAATCAAACAGGAAAAGAGAAAGATTGACGAGTGTTACCTTAACGTAATGGAGTTCCATTCGCTTGACACTGCCGTAGGACCATCGCGAATCACCGTGTCCGACCGCTTTCTCTCCTTCGTGCACCCTCTTACCGTCGAACACACACCTAGGCCGAATGGCCTAGGGTTTGTGTAAAGATTGGTATTTAAACCCTCCCGGGTTTACATATGGGCCCCCGAGCTTCCTTATCGAGCGAATAGATCCAAACCGTTTCTCTTTTGACTGATCGGGCCTCTTTTTAAATCAATGATTAGAGTTTCACGCGAAGACCCTCATTAACTATCTCATAAACAAAAGGTTCGGGTCACCCATTAACCCAAATAACCCGTATATGAAAATTCGGGATGTTACATTTCCATAATACCCCGTTGGTGTCAGGCATGAGAGAATCAAAATAAATTTCCATCCTATTACAGGAGTTAGTGCATAGCATTTTCGATGCAAATTTCAAGTAAATGTGATACTGAATTGTAAGATAGACCCTGAGATTATATCATGATCTCCAATATTGTAAGGAAAAAACATGGAGTTTTCGCGATAAGTAGAATCTCAAAGGATATGAATTTGTAAGTAGAAATGGGTGAGCGAAAATCTTCGTTGCTCAAGATCCACTAAGGGTTGTTTAGATCAAATTTGAATTTCTCTTGTTCCTCTAGAACTGTGAGAATGTGACATGAATATCTAATTGAGCAGTCTGAAATGTTAAAGTCTGATTCATGATAGACTGAAGATCGGTCACGTGCGTTGATCGATAAATAATGAAATCGAAAAGAGACAACCTATAGCGCAATCTCAAAAGTTGAGGCAGTACTTTATAAGGAATTTCCAAATTCAGTCCAAATACCGAGGTCAAATCACCAAGAATAGACCTATTCTAGGTTTTGGTTACAATTGTTGTACCAATGAAGTCTTGATAAGAGCTTTGGACTCATCGGAATTCGAAGATGAAGGAGATGTTGTACATTTCCACGTCACTTGTGATAGCCCATCGCATCATCGGATGCCTTTTAGCTTAACCCTTTAGTTAAGGTAGTTCTGATTATTCATCGAGTGACTTGGACTTGAGATTAGGAATATGGATTAATCATGAACATTAGCTCAGAAAGTAAGACTCACTAGAGTTCTCATGCATTGTGAATTATGATTACGCGATCACCTGCAATGATAATTTACTTTGTATGGTCCCTATAGTGTTTCACCTATCCCAAGCTCTCAGTTAAAAGGGATCTGAAATGTTCATTAGATCGTGTCATCGTGCTGCACTCTCACGTAAGAATGTGTATGTTCTATCGGATTACTCTTAGTCATTCGTACCAATACCTAAGAATCTGCCAACTAAGGCTATTGCTGGATGGATTTAATGGTAGAGAGGCACTACCGGCGTCCTCTAATAACAGGATGTGTGTGGTGGAAGCCAGGAACTATATTAGAGCAAAGATCTTCAAATCAGTGTCGAGCAAAACATGCTCCAGGTTCGTATGTACGTGTGGATCAACAAGATCCCGATGAGTCCGTGGGTCTCCTGACCTGTGGAGTTCTTTCCCGTATAGTCCTGCTTATCCACCTCAGGTTCCTTTCTGCTTGGGCAGTCCCGTCTGCATATCTCACGGAAAAAGTCCTAGTCATCCAATCCAGCAATTCATATATATATATATATATATATATATATATATATATATATATATATACCACACTGAATGAAGACAACATATGTCAGAAAAGAAAATTGACTCCACGGCTAGAGTAGATGTAGGTGTTGTGCAGGTACAGGTACACGTTCAGCCAGTTTTGGTACCAAGATCGGTAGTTGGTGATTACTACCATCGTCGCCCAAGTTCAGCTCGTAACTCGATCTTCTAGTGCTACAGTGTGCTGAGTGCCTATCATCCTTGATTCATAATCCGAACAGTGATACTCTATTAGGTCGTGTTGTAGGTGTTTATTATTTCCACATTGTTACATGTATTAGATGTTAGTCACGTATACTACGTAATTGTATTTAGTATTAATATAGCTAATATTACTCTAGCGTAATCACATACACTAGTAGTCAACTCAAGTTGTTCGGCAACGGTTGGAATTTCTATGCTCAGGTCTTGGGTGTTCATAGTGTGATGTAAGTCTTAGAAAACTTGGTCCCTAAATGAGTCTGTTTAGAGCCTTGGTGACACTATGGAAACCTAATTCGCTAAAACCATTGGCTCTGATACCAATCTGTCACACCCCAAAGTTTATTTACTTAATAAATAAATAAATAAATTAAGGTTGCAACGATTGGTAACATTACACAATAGTGGAAGCATATTGAAGACATCTAAAGTTTTGAACACCACAATTACTAAAATAAACTAATACATTGTCCTAAAACCATATAGGTCAAAACCGTCTTAAGGTTTGACAATCATGCTTCTTCGACTTCTAGGGTTTAATCCAAATGATTAACCTACTCAAACCGTGACATAGCTATGTGTTACCTGAAAAACATACTTAAAAATGTTAGCAGAAAGGTTGATAAGTTCACAAGTTTAGTTATCTCAATGTAAAGTAGTTTTCCCTTGAAAACATTGATAACGTGTACACGGCCATAATATAAAAACCGTTTTCCTTGAAAACATCGTTAACGTGTACATGGCCATAATATAAAATCGTTTTTCTTGAAAACATGTGATGACTTCGTCGTCATAAAATGAGTCATTTTCCCAATGAAAACACGTGATGACCTCATAGTCATAAAATGAGTCATTTTCCTAATGAAAACACGTGATGACCTCATAGTCATAAATTGAGTCGTTTTCCCAATGAAAACACGTGATGACCTCATAGTCATAAATTGAGTCATTTTCCCAATGAAAACATTTGGTAAAACCATTTGCACGAAAATATTTGACTTTATGTACATGATAAACAAAACAAGCAATGTGTGCCCATTCGTAAACTAGCTAAGAATACGAATATATGTTCATACATGAGGTATAACCAAACCCAAACACTTGTGTAGACACTATGCGGCCATTCGATCATGTGGATTGTCGGTTAGCGGGACTAACCATGACCGGGGTGTATCAATCCTAATAGTACTATCCATAGGGCCTCAGGCTAACCTATAGCTAATGGTTATAAATTATGTAACGTAGGGGACTTTACGAGCTCTACTTGTGCCAACCCATGCAAACATAAGGGTCGCGTATTGTTTTCTTGTTACAATATGAAAATGTTTCTAAGTATGTTTCATGTTTTCAAACGTGTAAAGTAAGTATGTTTCTCCCCCGATGGTTCTAAAACATTTAAAAATTAAAAGGGGACAGTGAACTCACCTGATGAGTTTTCAATGTGTAAGTACTAGCAAAGTCGATGCATACGCAAGACTGTCCTAACCATGACCTAACAGTTACGATTACCTTAGGAGCATATGATATGTTGTCAACACACAAGTTGATCGTGTATAAGTTCCACCCAAAATGTTAGACTCGGTGATACATGTGTTACGTTTTGAAAGTGTGACCCGACGAACCGTTGGTGACTTGTCTTTGAATTTCAAGATGTGTATTCGTATTTATTCAAAAGTATATACATTATTTATGTTATACAAATAAATACTTATCTATAATTTGTCGTATATAGATCGCGTTAGGGTTTTGGTAGTTATTCACTTCAAACTACAATATTAAGGTAAACCTAGTCTATAGATATTTTCCAGAATTATAAGTTGTCCGTGTGTCGCCCTTTTGATTAACCAAATGAACTCGTTTAGTCATGAAATTTTATACCAAGTTACCTATATGTCTTAGGTTTACAAAGATGTATTAATCCACTTTTTATGACATGTTTAAGTATTTTAAATCATTTATTTGGATAGAAGGGAACATCAGTGCTTGTTTCTGGAGTGGTTAAGGAATTTCTTTTAGTTGACTGACCAAAACTCATTTCCATGACTCAAGACCCTGCAACTTTTGCTCTACACTCAAAATAATAACTTTAGAAAGTGGAATCAGGTTATTTGGACTTGTTATGGCTAAGATATGATTTTAACAAGTGAGACCATAATTCTGTTGAAAATGGCAGATTTGACACCTTTTCTTGTATGACCATTTTGGGGACCAAAACTCAACGAAATTTCATGAGACTACTTGGATTGGATTCTAGACTCTTTGTACTAAGTTTTTGGCTAAAAATTCGTCAAGTTTGGATGAGTATAGATTGAGTTATGGCCCTCCAAAATCAGGTCTAGTTTTCTGCCAGAATCTACCAACTCCTAAAGTACCTTGTTAAATCATGATTCTTTTGATGTGTGCAAGTTTTACCACTTGTTCAAGCTACTAGTTTATGACTATGTCCTTTCTAACATGTCTAGAAGTCAAAAGTCCATATTTGTCCAAAAGATTACTTAGTTCCATATGTGCTATGTCCATATTTTCATTTATGTTCAAGATCCAAAAATTAGGGTTTTGTACTTGTAGATCTAGATCTTTACACAAGTTTATGACTTAGATCTCTTCTCTTTAAGTTTATTTACATATGTAACCATAAGTTATACATATAATACTTGTTCATAAGAGCTAATATGTCCATGTACATGTTTTTATAACACAAAATTTTAGATCTTTACTTATATACCACAAAATCACCAATAATCTTTATTTTGGCCAACTTATCCTTATAAAAACTTGTATGCTCAAAGTTTTAGTTCTTGTTTAAAAGCTTCATGAAAACATTTTACTTTGGATGAACCTTATACAATTTAAACCATGATTTAAAGAAATAACATGAATATAAAGATGATATAGATGAAGTTTTTACCACTAGACAAACTAGGGAAGATAACCACCTAGATGATGATTAATGAAGAGAAAAGGCATGATTCTTGACTTCCTAGCTTGATCTTTGATGAAAAACACTTGAATATCTTCTTAGGACTCCAAAAGTTGGAAGTTTAAAGCCTTGAAAGTGGATGAATCTTGAAGCAAATATGAGGAATTTGTTGTTGTTGTTGAGCCGTAAAAAGAGAGAGAAAAGTGGAGTTTGAGTGCGATCATGCATATGAGGGTTTGATGGGTATATATGAAAGGATCTGAAAAGATATTGAGTGTAGAATTGGATGATTGGGGAATGTCATGGACTTACATCAATCATGTAGAAAGGACTTGGAGTGTGAGGGTTTTTAAATTAGAAAGGCCTTGTACTAAAATCATTGAGTATGAAAGATTTGAAAGTGTGGGGTGGTCCCACTTGGTTCGACCGAGAAGGGGGTGAGGGTGGGTGATTTGGGTTTGTTACTGGGTTAAGTAAGATTAGATGATATATATTTAGGCCATTAGTTGTAGTAATCTCGATTAGGGTTCGAAACGGTTATTTAACTCGGTTTTAGGTTCTTTAATGACATCTTAAATTATAGTTAACTAGTTTATGTCTAGTTTAAAGAAAAACACTTAATTCATGTTTCGTATGGGTTATATATATGATTTATTGTGTGTAGTTACGTTTAGGGTTTACGATAGACGGTGAAACCTTTGATTTACGTCGTTACGAATCGTTTTATGAAATGTGGACTTTAAAATATGTATTTGAATATATAAACATATATTTCATGTATTATGGATCTTTGAACATTAATTTGGTCATTTAGGTTAGTCACCAACGTTCGCATTAGTCGGGTTAAGCGTATACTTGACCTGGTAATTCCTAAAATTACCAAAGTATGTATTTGAACTATCGTATGTCCTTTGCTAGACTTGGTGACCTAATCTATGCAATTAAGTCAAATCAGGAAACATGAATTTCGTAAACACGTTTAAGATATGTACGGATATTAACCTGAAAATGTCGGGTGTCAAATCACAGAAGTGATCTGGGATGGAATCCGGAAAACCAACTGTAAACCTATTTTTCGGCTAGGAGGTAGGGGATGAGAATGGTTGGACTTTGTTTTATTAGTTAATATGTTAGAAACCCTTATTTTACACGGTCAGATAAATGAAATATTAAATTATTCGTAAAAAGATTTAGGAATTATAAAAGAAATATTAAATAGTAATGAAGATTTAAGAATTAATAAATGAAGTATTAAATAGTTAGTAATTAAGAAAAAATAAGCGAGAAAAAAAATTTTGCCTCACATATCGTAACACGTGGTGCACCAGTTACCTAATTATTAGGTATAAATTTTTTTAGGGAAATTACATAATTATTCTATATAGTTTGTAAAAGGGATAAAATAGTTATTTTATATAAATTTAACATATTTTTATATGAAACTTAATGTTAAACGTCAAAACCTATTACAAAATAAAAACCTCCTTCCTAAAACTTTTTAAAATTAGAGCTCTACAATTTTCTAAACTTAGAACTCAAAATTATGACTATAACCACTTGTTTAACCCATAACTTTATACTATTTTTTCCAAATAATTTTAGAAAATATTGAAGAGAATGCCACGTGGAAGGATTAGTTGGTGAGTAAAAAAGTACTGTCGAAGTGCCGACAATGTACAATCCCATAAGCACTGATCTCGAGATGTTAATTGTACGATATGAGGTATCATAGCATGCAGGTCCACCATGCCAACTAACATGCCAACTAACTATGTCCTACGTGGCATTTATTCAATTATGAAACCGTAGAGTACGACATCATCTTAATTCTAAAATGCAAAGGATGAATGATCAGGGCGGAGGACGCTACCCAAATCATGAAGTCACAGGAAGTCAGACACCTGCTAATAATACTATAACATGTCATTTGAAGTCACAAAAATTCATACAAAGCCACAAAGGTGGAAGTACCCGATCCATGAAGCCACAAGAAGCTACAACGGTCAGATTTTCGAGATTAAACCACTACGTCGGGAAGTCATGAAACCAAGCCTTGCGGCGTCGTAGTGGGGGTGGCGGCGGTGTTGTGGTGGGAGCCGCACGACGCCGTTGTAGCAAGCCGTGGTCGCCCCCACAAGTGGCGGATCCAGGAATTTTTTCCAGGTGGTTCACTGTTATTAGATGCTCCAATTTCATAGAGCCGGACACAAAAAATTTTGGTTCGATTCGGTTCGATCGTTCGGGTCAGGGAGGGGCGGCTCAACCACTTCTCAAAAACTTCTTTTCCCCCTTTAAAAAGTTAAAAGTAGTAGCAAAAGTCACCTTCCCAAACACCTTTTTAACTTATAAAAGTTAATAAGTTAATAAGTAGTTTCAATAAGTAATCCCAAACACCCCCTTAATCAACTTAGCAAATTTATCTAATTTATCACTAAGATGAAACAATCAATTACCAAGAAAAAACCAATTTTTATCAAACAACATGAATATATAAATTAGAAAAAAAAAATTCAAAGAATATACATTATCTTGGAGGGATATGTTTTCCATACATAAGATCCATCAGAACACTTCCAATAATTAGCTCTTCCACAAAATAAAAATAAAATACAGTAAATCACAAATCACAAAAGCTTGTAATGAACCATATGAATAACAATTAACAGTGCACAAACCAATTAACCATAACAATTACAACCAAGTATTAACAATCTCTACTATGTAATGTTCTGCCACAAATCAATAGATTAATAAACAATAACAACTAGCAATTCCAAAGTTTGACCATTCCATTGATTTAATTGAGAAATCATCATATGCAACCCTTATTTTAGTTGTTTAGTTGAGAAATCATCATACGCATAAACAATTTAACATCTTAATTTACAAAAGTCCTAACAAATTAACTTTCAAGAGACAACAAATTAACATCTTAATTTACCATCAAATTCAAAGTTTCTAACATCTAAATTGTTAAAAGTCCCAAAAATCTTGTCTATGTCAAACAACAATAAAACCCTAGATTTTCTTTTTACAAACGACAAACAAGAGTGAAGAAACAAGTCAACAAGACAACAACTAACCTGTGGTGGCAGCGGCAGCAGCGGGTGGCGGCGACAGGTGGCAGTGAGTGAGGCGACGTTGATTGCTTTGTTGCTGCGCTAGTTCTTCTGAAGTCTGATCCTTTTAGTTTTAGTTGTTTACCAAAAAAAACAAGCCCAATGGCCCAGACCCAGTCCACAAGTGACAGGCCCAAATAAATTCTGAATCCATCAGGCCAATCAGCTAAAAAAAGGTTTTAAAAAAATGTCAATGGGGGGATTCGAACCCACTACCTCTAGGTTATAAAGCAAAGCCTAAACCACTACACCACTTGTTAAACTTTTTATAGGGGTTCACCCCAGTTTTTTTACATACCGTTCTATAAAAATTTCGAAACTCGGGGGGTTCCGGTGAACCCCCTCCCGGCTATGTAGGTCCGCCCCTGGCCCCCACCACCCTCACAATTATTCCATATAAGGAAAAAGAATTTTAGTAACGTATACCTTTTTTTTAATATTAGTTTATTTGATTTTTAGACGCAATTTTCATGACCCTGATGTCACGGAACAAATGTTTGAAGATCGTTTTGCTATGTTTGTAGTTGAACGCTTGGGTTTGCTCGCTAGTCCGGACTTCATCGAGAACGCACTCAATGTGATAGACGGAGTGAACATGCCTAGGTGTGCGTGTACACCGAACGCATCACCGGTCGAGAGCTGTTGTCGCTCGCCTGATGAGTCCAAGGCAGGACAAAACCAGTAGACCATAATCATAAGCGGGATGGATTGGCTGACCCTGAGTCAACTCAGGGCGCCACATGGGGCCTCGAGAGATGACCCCGTGACAAGTGGTGTCATAGTGTGTCGATCATCGGATACTTTGGACGTGACTTATCCCAGATGTGCTTAAACCAGATGAGTATGATTACGCAATGAAGGTGGGAGAAGATCAAATGGTGAACGTTTCGGCGATGGTCTTAGTAAGCCACAAGTATGGGATTGTGAACTCCGCCCTAGTCTAGTTACATTGAAGCCCTTTGTGATCGACTTTAGCAACCAACGGTCTAGCAGTGATGTAACCGAAAGATTAAGACTGCTACAACCTTCAGGTCCACATACTTAAACCATTGGCGAACATCAGCGTCACCTAAAGTAATCCGATGCACTATCTGAACTGATCCGGATGAAGATCTTTGTTGCTAAACTACCGGGTGTCATTCTTACCAAAGTGAATCATTCTCAATCTTACGGGGTGAAGATGCATTGTCTTTCGGTTGTGAGCAAATATGGGATTGCAAGCATGTATGAGGATGTGCATGAAATGGTGGTGGGAGAGTGTCACAGACCAAATGTTTGAAGATCGTTTTGCTATGTTTGTACTTGAACCCTTAGGTTTGCTGGCTAGTCCAGACTTCATCGGGCACGACCTCAGTGGGATAGATGCCTAGGTGTGCTTGCACACCGAACGCATCACTAGTCGCGAACAGCCACTCGCCTGATAAGTCCAAGACAAGACGAAACAAGTAGATCCTGATCTAAACGGGATGTATTGGCTGACCCTGGGATAACTCAGAGCTCCACACGAGGCCTTAAGAGATGACCCCATGACTTTAATCTGATAAAAGATCTAATGTCATTGTTAAAACAGGTTTATAGTGTTAATGTTCTTTTTTTTGTTAATAAAATTAACCACGCACGTACATATAAATAAACTTACAAATATGAGTAGTAAGCTTTAACTTCAGACGATCTTAATAATTAATTAATTGCTTATTTATTTTTATATTAAAATGTATATAAAATTTGAGACGATATAAAAAAGTTAATTAATTACCTATTTATTATTATATTAAAATGTATACAATATTTTAATACTAATAATAACATGATGAATAGTAGAATCTCTGCTCAAATTTTGTCAACTGTTACTCAACCAATCATTAAGGTCATATATTATTTCGTTCACCATTTAAAGCAAGAAGAAACCATCCAAGTTGGTACACCACAGACTCCCCTCTAAGACTGTATAGTCCTACCCTGAAGAGAGAGGCGTGGTGCGCCCTCACCCCACCACGGGCGTGAAACACCGCGCCGGGTGGAGGTGAGGGGAGACGTGAGGGGGCTTGGGTGGTGGTGTTAACGGGCGTGGGTGAGGGAAGAGACTAAAAGTTGGTGATTTTTGTGAGTCTCGCATTAGACTCTCACCCCACACCATTACACACCTAGGTGAGGGTGAGGGAAGGCATGGTCTACGTGGCGCCTACGTATCATAAAAAATCCACCACCTTCACCCTATCATTACACATAGTCTAGAGGAGGCCAATGTTCGACTCTCCTTCCTAGCGGTCAACCAATCATTAAGGTTATGTATTATTTCATTCACCATTTACACTAAGAAGAAGCCACCCCAACTGGTAATCACTTGCTCCCCCACAAAGAAGCAGTGGCGGACCCATAAATTTTTACAATTGGTCTCGAAATTTTCGGTGTTCGAATGTCTATTAAAAGAGATTTTTGTCATGTCAGATCATTGAACTTTTTCTTTCTTGGATGGAGTCGGGTCATCAAACTTTTTTTACCGAATTTAGTTAAGTCACCGAAATAGACTAGACATATAACATTCAATTACTCAAATCAATATTCATATAATCAATAAATAATTTAGCAAATAATCAAAAATAGTAAAACCTAAAAAAAACCTTTAATTTATTAGTGAATAAATTCAAAAAATAACTAAATGGGGGTTGTTTGGTCTTTTGGAACCGAATTCAGGCAAAACTCCGACATGCGACAGTGGTAGTTGATTGCCGATTAGGCAGTGGAGGGCGGTTTCACTAAATCGCGTTCGATGGGGAGGGGAAGGGGGTTAGTTTGACAATGTTGGTTAATTATTTAAAAGGGAACAGATGGGCTTAGGGTAAAAGGTTATTGGGTTAAATGATTAGTGACGTAGTGTGCTTAATTATTTATAAGGATTAGTAAGTATGTTCAATTAACTAATTAATTTATAATAGATTTATACTTGTTAATTATTTATGACAATTATTAAGTTTATATTTGTAAGATTTTAAGTTTTAAGTTAATTTTTTAGTGTCGTTTTGGTCAAAAATAAATTTAATGTGGGTCGGTGTCAAAATTTCTTAAATATCGCTCAGAATTAAATCCTATATATAATAAACAAAAAGAAATTTCATGGGTCTCGGGCTACGCCAATGCAAAGGAGGATAGGGTTAGATTCTCCTCTGTAGCCGCTTTCTGTTTCCTTTTAGCGGCTTCTCTTTTTGGGACTTTATTTATTTATTTATTACCGTTGGTCATTTGGTGTAATGGTAGCCTCAAGACTTTCCATAGTGAAGGTCTTGGATTCGAATCCTGGCAATAGCAAAAAAGGGGGTCTGTGGCCAGGTCAGGGGGTTTACGCAGTTGTGAGGTTCCTCCTGTGTAGGCTGCTTTGGATGTTTTAGGTGTTGCCCTGAGGAAACCCACTTATCCTAGAATATCTAGGTGTTGGCGTTAAAAAAAAATAAAAAAATTTATTTATTTATTATTATTTTTATTATAACTATAGTTACTCTTACTATTATTATTATTTTTACTATTATCATTATTATTTTTACGGCTTTTTTCATTAAATTATCATTATTGTTGTTATTATAATTAAGTGACTTTTTTCTTTAATTTTATTATTACTATTTATTATTATTTTTAATATTTATAATTTTTTTGGTGTTTTGTTATTCTTTTTTAATTATTATCTTTATTAATTTAGTTATTGTTACTCTTATTGTTATTATTATCCTTAATATTTTTTTATTCTTTTTTTTATTTTTCCATTTATTACTAATTTTATTATTATTTTTTAATATTATTATTTTTATTACTACTATTACAATTACTATTACTATGATAGTTATTATTATTATTATCACATTAATAAAAGCCCTAACTTTTTTTTTAACGGCGAACATTGAATATTGTGACGTCGCACCCCCCGTCACATGGGAGAGCCTTGTCCAACTCCGGCCAATATGTTGTTTTAACCGGATCCATTTGGCGTCAGAGTTGGAGAGCATCTAAGAAAAAATCTCACCCAATACGGCCCCTTCCGGGCTTGAGGGAGAGCCGAGGCTCTAACCCTGGATCGGTGTGGGTAAAACCCTGGTGCATCAAGCTAAGAACTAGGCCTCATTTGCATGCCTCAGAAATTAATTATGGTGGCAGAGATTGAACCCGAGTCCCTTGAAACTTCAGGACTCACCTCAACCACTACACCACAACCTGTTTTACAATAAAACCCCTAACTACCTCTTCCACTTTGTTGTCACTTTTTTTTGGATATTTTGTTGCTTTTTCTTTAATGTCTACTAAGCATTTTTATCACATGTTTCCACTACATTGCGCAAAGAGAAATTTGTAGTTCGAATTATAAATGAAGATTAGCTGTCATTCAACACAAAACTAAATTTTAAGTACCGTTGGCCATTTGGTGCAATGATAGCCCTAAGATGTTTCATAGTGGGGGTCTTGGGTTCGAATACTGGCCACAGCAAAAAAGGAGTCTGTAACCAGGTCAAGGGTTTACCCTGTTGAGGGGTTCCTCCTGGGGTGGGCTGCCCTAGATGTTCTAGGTGTTGCCCCGAGGAAATCTAATTATCCTATAATATCTAGGTGTTGCCGTTCAAAAAAAATTAAATTTTAAGTAAAAATTACGAAAACTGTATGAACACGTATACATATTGTTTTAAATGTAATTCATAAACCAGTATTATAAGCGTACCCTCTGAAGATTAATAAATATAAACAAACAAACTAAACATAGACAAAAAAAACATAAATAGACCTTAACAAACAAACGTATCACTGAACGGTTACGAGGTTATAAAAACTAACAATCCCTCTAATCCTTGTCATTAATCTAAATAAACAAAGATAAAAAAAATAAAAATAAAAATAAAGTTAAAAAAACAAACAATTTCTCTGTTCCTTCTTGTTAATCTAAATAAACGAACATAAAAAAGAAGTTTCTATTCGGTTAAGCCTTTAGTCATAAACATTTTTTAGAAATAAGAAACCAATTTGACTAGTCAATGGTTGTGTTTTAGAGTCATCAACAGTCAACACATCAAATGCATAAAGTTTCAAAACATAACTTTGAAAAAAAAATTAAGTAAACCGGGTCGAATGTCATCTAAAATGTTATTAAACTAGGAAACGTTATCACGTTCTATGGCGAAGAATTTATGTATGTGCATCGGCATTAATATTTTTATGTCAGACATTGAACAGAAAATTAGAATTTTGCGTATATTTTCCACTATAGCTATGTAAATTTAGTATAGAAAAAATTAATAACAAAAGCAATATACTCAGATAATAGATAATAACTCAAAAATCTGTAAGTTCGAACAAAGCCAAATTTATATAATGTATTCGGATTCGAGTTTTGAGTATATGAAATGGATCCTTAACCGAAACGAACAATTCGTTTTTGAATCAAATATGAACCTATGAATTTCATACCGACCACTATATTCGGAACTTTATAAAACATTATATATAAAAAGTTATGAAGGAAAAACAAAATTGTATTAAAAAATAAAGAATTAAAAAATCAATTATATTTAAACCGACTCAGTTTTGAATAAAATTTATATACAAATAGATAAAATAAGCACGTCCTAACAGTAAATTTGAAATTTTATAAAACATGGTATTATATAACTAAAATAATAAAAAGGGAAAACGGCATCACTTTATATATAAAAAAACTAAAGCTTCAAGTAGCTTTGATAACTTGTATATTTGTGATTCGATTACTTGTACATTATTATGCACAACTCGGTTTTGAATAAAATTTACATCGAAACGTAGATAAAAATATTATAAAAATTATATTATATTATTAAAACAATATAAGCGGAAGATGGCGTCACTTTATATAAAAAAATTAAACATTCAAGTAGCTTTGATGACTTGAACGTTTATGCTTCGATGACTTGTACGTTTATGCTTCGATGATTTGTACATTATCATGCATAACTCAGTTTTAAATAAAATATACACCGAAATGTACATATAATTATTATAAAAAAATATATTATATCATTAAAATAATAAAAATGGAAGACGGGGTCATATTATGTAAAAAGACTAAACTTTCAAGTAGCTTTGATGACTTAATCAAAACATTATATTTAAAAAGTTATAAAAGAAAAATAAAATATGTTTAAAATTAATTATAATAAAAATATCATAGAATAAAACAAAACAAAATTGTAATGTGTCAAAAGGTGAGTGGTTATGCTATTCATAACATGTTGCATTTTATATATATTTATATATAATGCCTAAAATCATCCTTATTAGATTATTGATTTAACAATATAGTTTTTATAATCTTAATTAATTTGTTATTCTTTTCAAATTAAGAAAAAAGGGGAAATACGGATCGGCCTAACCCATCCCAATTTTAGCCCGTAAAAAAGGCTATATATGTTTTATCATAACTATTATGACGAGCTTTAGCAAAATGATCGAGTGTGAATAAAAAATATTCACCGTTAATCACACTAGTATTATACTAGGATGGTCATGTTTTACGTGTGCCCACAACCGAGCCTATTACTAGCCTTATTACAGTGTTTCATCTGTAACACGTGTATAACTTGGATCCAATCATATGTGAACTTATGGCATGAATGCTATCACATAAACTATTTTATACAACCAAATGGTTTTAGAATTTCATTTTAGTTAGACCATAAAATAGAAATCAGTTCACGGTTTTGAAAGTATTTAAATGTATTCACCTTTTCAGAATCTTGGTTTTGGAAAAACTTGACAGTTCCTAATACTTGTCACTTAGTTGGGAAGCACCTGGACATTGGTTTCTAACCTCGGGTTTCTTTGGCGGGCATTCTACGCATTACTTCCAAGCAGAAAAGCGCTTAACACTAGTATGGTATGTTAATTTAGAGGGTGGGTTCGTATTTGAAAGTGAGAATCGAATTAGAAGTGTGAAGTTGGATTACTCTTAACTTCTATTTATAAGGCTGGAATTGGACCCGTAGCGGACCTCTAAGCAGGGGTAGCAGTCTGCTACCGCCCTAGTACTAGTGAGTCAGTAAGGCCACGCGTCAGCTTCTATGGGCCCGCCCCTTTTACGGCATAGCAGACCGCTAAGTAATGGGTAGCGGTCTGCCACCCTTGTTACGCGTCAGAAACCTAGCGTAGTCATCAGCCACGTGTTAACACACGGTTGTTGGCTTTGGGACCACGTAGCGGGCCGTTAGGGCTACGGTAGTGGTCTGCTACCATCTACATTTCATAATTTTTCACTTTTGGCCCTTGAACTTAAGCTTAATTACAATTCTAGTCCTTGTAGTTTTATTTTTGTGTTTGGGATCGAAATTTGTCGGTTGTTACATTGTCATTCAACACAAAACTAAGTTTTGAATAAAAACCGTGAAAATTGTATAAACACATTTACATATTGTTTTAAACGTGATACATAAACCGTCCCTCATTATATATGGTTAGCATGTACAGTGGCGAATACAAAAAATTTTGTGAGTGGAAGCAAATAGTAGGTATTGTCAAAACAAGTCGGGTCAAATAAAATCGATTTATCTTGCTTGAACTTTTGCAATTATGTGGTTAATCTAAACAAGAAATAGATGATTAAACACAATAATAAACCAAGTATAAGAATTCAAAAAACACTTGTAAACCAAAAATAAAAAAACACTTATAAATCAATTGACTAATCCAACAACAAAACCCATTACTTATCTACACAATTTAATTTGTTATGATTCATATCTAATATTTGATATTAAACTCTAGGGTTATTTAAAATTCAAACCAAACTTAAAAGTTGATTTTATAACTTTAGTTGAAAAATGGGGGTTAGTGTTAAAATTGTCATTAATGTTGAAATTACTCATTACTTAATTGTCATTAATGTTGAAAAATGGGGGTTAGTGTTAAAATTCTTCTCGCTAGAACTTCCATGACTGCAACTCTCTTGACAAATTTGCATCTCCCCACCCCTCTCTCTCTCTTGATTTGTTAATCATCGAATGTCATAAAATGAGGCCTTAGAGATATTTAGAAAGGAGCCTTCGAGATATTTGACAAAGAGTCGGTAGAAAAATATTGAAAAATCTCTACTATTGAGAGAATCCAGTGGGGGTCTCGTCGCCTTCTAGACAAGCCTCCAATCCGCCCCTGAGTACGTATAAGTGTTTATGTGGTTTCCGTCATTCTCTGCTTAAAATTGTTTATGTATTGAACCACCGTGCTAAGATTAAATGATTAAATAATATAAACAAACAAACTAAACACAGACAAATAAACATAAATAGACCTTAACAAACAAACGTATCAGTGAACGTTTACGAAGTTATAAAAACGAATAATCCCTCCATTCCTTGTCGTTAATCTAAATAAACAAACATACAAAAAAGAAGTTAAAAAACGAGCAATTTCTGTGATCCTTCTTGTTAATCTAAATAAACGAACATAAAATGGAAGTTTCTATTCGGTTAAGAGTTTAGTCATAAACAGTTTGCTTTTGCTTAATATGCGGTTCGTTTAGGGCTTTAGTCATGGTTACTATAGAGAAACTTAATTGCTAAATATGATTGATTAATTGATTGATTTGAGAGGTGTACTCCCCAAAAAAGAGACACATAACATGTCATCCAAATCTTGAATAGACACCAAATTGAAACCATCATTTTGAATTTGTTCCATGTTCTTTGTTCATCATAAAAAATCCTTCTGTTTTCACCTTTTCAACACTAATGACCCCATTTTAATTATTAGTTTAAACCATAATCATCATTTCAATTTTTCCAAATAGTAATTAACCACTCTTGTGTACGGCTGTCCAACGACCATAATAGTTTAAATGGTGAAATTTAATTTATTTATTTACCCATTAGTATTATTATTATAAAATTTTTTTGATATTAGTTAAGGTTCACATATATTACACTTATAGTTGAACCCTTTCTTTAAGGTTAGAGAGTAAATTTTGAAATTTGTATAGGATGGACAAAAGGAATAAGAAGCTCTATTGGACCCAAAAGGGCTCCCTTATGTTTAATCAACATGTATGTGTCGACTTCTGATTGATATGATGTGGTGTGCATATTTTGCCCACAGGAACAGACGCCCACAGAGGAAGACAGAGAGGAAGATATCGAATTGGAGAGAGAGGGGGGAGACGCCCCCATTAAAGAGAAAGAAATAGTTATTACGATGTCGTATGCTGTTTTCTCCATTTGTAGATGCGTTAATGCTATTGTTTAGTTTTATACTTTTTGTCCTTGTGCCAAAAAACATGCAAATTAACTTTGATGGTGTACGGATCGGATTAAAATCCGCGTGTGTTTAAGACAATATAATCAGTTATGTTACAATGTTATACCGATTTCTTTGCTTTTCTTGCAACATAACCGGTTCTTTGTCTTAAAGTAAAAGATTGCAATACCTAGAGATCACCTCTTAATAGTATATTAGGGTAAGATTGTTTATGTGAAAGTTGACTTTTGGAAGAAGGTAGATGACATATGTGTTAATTACATCTAGATTCCCTTGTCTGGGACAAAGCTACATTCTTCTTACCCCTACCTAATACATAATTAGTCTTTATCATTGTAATTATTTATTAAACAATGATATCTTTCTCACATATATAAGGTCCATTTTTTTTACTTTTAGAAATAAGAAACTAATTTGACTAGTCAATGGTTGTGTTTTAGAGTCCTCAAACACATCAAATGCATAAAGTTTGAAAACATAACTTTAAAAAAAATAGGTTAACCGGGTCAAATGTCATCTAAAATGTTATTAAACTAGGAAACGTTGTCGCGTGTTACAGTGAAAAATTTGTGTATGTACATCGGTATTAACTTTTTTATGTTGGGCATTGAACATGTAATTATTAGAGTTTAGCTAATTTTTTCACTATAGCTATGTATGTTTAGTATAGAAAAAATAATAACAAAGCAATATACTGAAATAGTAGATAATAACTCGAAAACCTGTAAGTTCGAACAAATCCAAATTTAAATAACGTTTTCGGATTCGAGTTTTGAAGATATGAAACGGATCCTTAACCGAAACAAACAATTCGTCTTTGATACAAACACGAACCAATGAATTTCATACCGACCACTATATTCGGAACTTTATAAAACATTATGCATAAAAAGTTATGAAGGAAAAACAAATTGTATTAAAAAATAAAGAAATAAAAAATCACTTATATTTAACCCTGCTCGTTTTTGAATAAAATTTATATAAAAATAGATAAAAATAACCACGTCCTAACAGTAAATTTGGAATTTTATAAAGCGTGATATTTTATAATTAAACAATAAAAAGGGAAAACAACATCACTTTATATATAAAAAACACTAGCTTTGATAACCTGTACGTTTGTGCTTCGATTATACATTATTATGCGCAACTCAGTTTTGAATAAAATTTACATCGAAATGTAAATAAAAATATTATAAAAATTATATTATACTTTTAAAATAATAAAAGTGGTAGACGGTATCACTTTATATAAAAAAACTAAACCTTCAAGTAGCTTTGATGACTTATACGTTTATGCTTTGTACATTATTATGCACAGCTCAGTTTTAAATAAAATTTACATCGAAATGTACATAAAAATATTATCAAATATATATTATATTATTAAAGTAATAAAACGAAAGACGACGTCGATTTATATAAAAAAACTAAACCTTCAAGTAGTTTTGATGACTTGTACGTTTGTGCTTCGATGACTTGTACATTATTATGCACAACTCGGTTTTAAATAATATTTACATCAAAACGTAGATAAAAATAAGAACGTTGTAATGATATATTCATAATTTTTGAAAACGTCCAATTTGAAAACTATAAGAGAAAAACAAAATGTCTTCAAAATTAGTTATAATATAAACATCATAAAATAAAACAAAAAATAATTAAGAAAATGTCATGGGTCAAAAGGTGAGTGATAATGCTACTATTCATAACATGTTGCATTTTATATATATTTATTTATATATAATGCCTACAAACATCCTTATAAGATTATTAATTTAATAATATAGTTTTTATAATCTTAATTAATTTATTATTCTTTTCAAGAAAAATGGGGAACTACGGTCAACCTTGTTTAACGACGTTTTTTGGATCCCTAATACTGGAGTTCGACTCCTGTGACAGGATTTCAACCGTCTCAATATTTTGACGCTCCAGAGTATCGAACTAAGGACCACCCCTAGGAGGAAACCCACAATTAGGAAAAACCCCTGGCTCAACCCGGAACAAATTGCACCAGACGAGACTCGATCCCACGACCTCTCATAAAGAAAGCCATGGGGCTACCGCCGGGCCAATTGGCCTTTCAGTAACTACGGCCGACCTAACCCACCCCAATTTTAGCCCATAAAAAAGGCTATATATGTTTTATCATAACTATTATGACGAGCTTTAGCAAAATGATTGAGTGTGATTAAAATGTATTCACGGTTTTTTAACAACTTGTCATGTTTTCGTTTATTTTCTTCAATCAACTCATCATACTTTTTCTAATTTTTAATTTTTTAAGCACCTGATTATAATTTTTTTATTATTTTTTCAATCACCCCATTTTAAGTTTTTATTTATATATATTTTAGATTATTAAGTCAGAAGACGTAAATTTCTTGACAGATATTTTTAAAAAGAAAAAAAAATTTAAGAAAAACTTTAACTTACTCGTCTTGAAGTCAATTATAAAATTATTAAAATTTTGACGCTTATATAAAAGTAAAATTTAAAAAGATTAAAGAAACGTTTAAATTTACCAAACATGTAAGATAACTTGCTCTTTGACAGGAATGGAAAAAGAGGATGATAGAACTGAATACAATGAGAAGGCTAGACTCATAGTTGTCAAAGGCGCTAGGCGCACTCAAAGCACATAGGCCTCGCCTGGGGCCTAGGCGTAAAGCGCAAAAAGCGAGGGTCTGAAAAAAAACGCACTTAAATGGAAGAAATCTATACTTAAAAATAATACTAATCTTCAAATAAAATAAAGAAAAACTATTGTATAACATTTAATATTATCTAATTAGTACCAAAAGTTCTAAAAAAATGATTTCATTAGATTTATAAAAGACCCTGGACCTGATAAGTTCTCCTTCAAATTTCTCAAGCAATTATGGGAGGTGAAAAAAAAAATGATTTCATTGGATTTATAAAAGAACTAGCTTATACCCCGTGTACTGCACACGGGGTGAAAAATATCGATACATAAAATTCTTAAATATTTTACATGTGTAAAAATGTATTAAATATACCAAAGATAGAAAACAAAATTTAAAATATGTAAAAATTAAAATATAATTGAGTTTCAAAAATATATTAATTACTATTTAATATAATTTGACTTTCATTGATATTTGATTGAAAATAAAAGTTACATAATTAGATTTCAAAATTTCTTATAATAAGGGATAATTTAAAATAAATGTGTTTTATTAGCATATTATTAGTATTTTCTTTAAAAATATATTATTATTAAAATAAAGAAGTGTATTTAATAAGAGAGAGAATCGAAAAAAAATAATGAGAATGAATATGGAGGCGACACGTGGTATGAAAAAAATCTTTATATATTATATAGTATAGACTGGAATCATATGGAGTGTTAAACAAGGGTTGCGACAACTTCTTCATTTCTCTTATTCCTAAAGGTCGTGATCCTTCAACCCTTCGAGATTATCGTCCAATTAGCTTGATTGGATGTATGCCAAAGGTGATCTCCAAAATTCTCGCGGGTCGGCTTAAAAAGGTTCTCCGTTCCATTATTGGTTGTGAACAAACTGCGTACGTTGAGGGCAAGAATATTTTTTATGGTTACTTAATTATCAACGTAATTTAATTATGAGCAAAAAAAACTAATGTGAATGCCTTCTCTTTAAGGTGGATTTTGATAAGGCTTTCGATATAGTGAATTGGAATTTTGTGATAGCGGTGATGGAAAAGATGGGTTTTGGGCTAAAATGGCGAGATTGGATCATTGGTTGTTTGAACTCGAGCGGAACTTATGTCCTGGTCAATGGATCCCCTACTAAAGATTTCTCTATCAAAAGAGGAGTTAGACAGAGACCCTCATCCACAGGGGCGAAGCTTCATTAGGGCACATGCCCCCCCACACCTGATTTTTCATTCAGAAGTGTTAATTTATACGTATGCGGTCAAAAATTTTATAGGTATTAAGTTCCGGTCCCCCCTGAAAATTTTATAGGTATTAAGTTCCGCGCCACCGCGGCCCCCCTGCGTTTTTCTTCAAATTTCGCCACTGCTCATCCATATTCTATTTATAATAACTATAGAGGGGCTTAATGTGATGGTGTATCAAACCCATATTTTTATGGTATCTCTCTCTCGAATAACTGTCCATTCACTCGCAAATAATGTATGCAGATGATGTTATGTTTTTGGAAGAATGGTCATCCTCTAACTTACTAAACCTGAAGTGTATTCTTAGATATTTCTTTCCAACTTCGGGACTCAAAGTTAACTTCCACAAAAGTAAGGTGTTTAAGGTCGGGGTTGATGATCAAGAGGTCATAGATTATCAAGAGTCATGAAGTGTGAAGTAGACGATCACTACCTTTTACTCACCTATGCCTTCCAATCGGTTCAAATATGGAACTCCTGAAGCATTGGGTGCCAATCGTGGAACGATTTGAAAACAAACTAAGGGGTTGTTTGGTTCATTAAGAACTAAACCATTAAGAGCTCTAAATTGTTTAGCATGGTTTCTGTGCTGAACCATTAAGAGGCTGGATGAATTATTAAGAGGCTGGCAAAATCTGAAACAAACAACTCTTACCTCTAACCGATTCAGATAATTACTGTTCCGGAGAAATTTCAAAAAAGTTTCTTATTATTTCTCGGTGTTGGTTGCCTTAAATATTTAAACCTTACCCTCAGGATGGCAAAGAAATCCATTAAAAATATGTGAACAGCTTTTTCGAATTTACGATGGAATGGTATAATATTTGTTTATCTTCATAATTTTCAAATAAATCCGTCAGAAGTTGATTTAATTTCTAAAAGACTTTATATTTTAATAATAAATAGATCAGAAATACATCTCTGGTTAATTTATTTTCTGATAAACCTAGGACATAATTTTTTTATTATTATTATTTTTTTAAAAACTTCACACAATACTAACAAAGTTTCTCAAGTATCCAAGTAACTTAAAGTTTTTTTTCTCTAAAATTTTAACTTTCAACAGGTGTTCCAATCTTACGAGTAAATAACAGTAATAAGTTCAAATGTTGATAACAAACAATTTTGACCTAAAAACATGACTGATAACAAAAATGGACACGTGTTTATTAAGAAATAAAGATGAAACAACAAGAAATAAAGAAGAAATAACAAGTTCTACTCATGAAGGCTTACATGAAGTTCTAATCGCGAAGGCTGTAGGAGGCTAAAGGTGGATGCAAAGGATGGCGAAGGCGGCAGAGGTGTCGGAGGTTAGAGGTGGATGGTGGAGGAAGACCTAATCGGAGAAGAGTGGAAAAGTGGTATGAAACGGCGCTTAAACGAGAGAATAGGTTTCCTCAGTTGATTATTAAGGGTAATCAAAAGTAAAGATAATATAATGTAAAATGTTTATATAAAATAAAATAGAAATATAAAAAAAATTCTATTATAAATAACATAAACACACGAACATGAACGAACGTAAACGAACACAAACGAACGTAAATAAATGAACGTTCACGAACACATTACCAAACATTCACGAACATAATCGAACAAACGAGACCTCTGTTCATGTTCGTTCATTTAACTAAACGAACGAAATTTCTTGTTCATGTTCGTTCATTTATTAAACGAACGAACATAAACGAACTTCTCGCCGAACTGTTCGCTGAACGTTTGTTTCGTTTACAACCCTACATGCAGGGGCGGATGGCGGATTAGCCTATTACAGTCGTGAACGGTGAACCTGCAACCTTCAAGCCCAAATCAAAATCAAATGGCTATGCAGCAATGAGTATTGATGATTTTAGAATGGTGAATTGCGGTATTGGCGATGGATGAACCGGTGATTTTGGAAGCAGGAAGCTAGGAAGGCTTTGATAATTATGGTGGAATTTGGAAAAGTGGAAAACAAAGAGGCGGTGCGAGAGCCGAGAGGCTTTCTGTAGGTGGAAAAGTGGATTAATATTTTTTTTAATTAGTTTGCTATTCGTATTGGGTTGTACAGAACTTAGTTTGGGACTTGGATCAATTTTAATTGTTAAGGCCTTTAGTGGGCTTTTATAAAAAAACTGGAGGGGGCCCAAAAATTTACTTAACAAAACTACACTAGAAATTATACATCCGCCCCTGGAACTGATAATACAAACTAAATATGTTAAGGCTGATGAGAAATGTTGCTAATAGTTAATGATGATGATGATGATGATGATGATGATGATGATGATGATGATGATGATGATGATGATGATGATGATGATGATGATGATGATGCGATGCAATGTTTGCTATTGACAGAAGGTTTCTATTAATAATGCATTGAATATTGAAGAGCATTGCTATTGATGGTAATGTAAATGTTAAAAAAGAACAACTTCGTACCGATGGGAAGTTGATGAGAAGAAATAAGTTCCTAGTAATGGAACTTGGTATAGATGAAGGGGAACTGTTGAAAGTCAAGTTGCTATAAATGAGCGACCAGCTACCGATGAATAATGGGAAAATTACCAAAATGGACATTTGACCTGTTAAACTTACAAAAATGGATAAAGTTTTTCAGCCTACTAAGTTGTGGTCATTTAGACCAATAGTCGGCTGAAGCCGGTTTGAAATTCCGTGCCAAACAACCTTTTGTCAGATTTTCAACCAACCAAAAATTGACATGTGGCGGCTCTGAAACCCAAGCCGACTGAAGCCCACTTAATAGTAGGTTCAACAGGCGTGTCTTTTTCTTTCACCTGGTCGGCTTGGCTCCGACTTGGCTTGTTTAAGGCGGCTTGGCCTGGTTCAGCCGGCGCCGAATGGGTTAATACACTCCATAGTCGGCTGGAGTGGTATTATTAGCCTGCTTCAAGTTTTATAAATATGAATCTTATCATTTCAACCTTCATTTTCACTTTTCAACTTTCAATTTTCACTCAAATGTTTAACTTCTAAAATATGGGTGGAGGATATCCATTTCCAACAAACCCTTCTCGACCGGTTGATGAACCTATTCAACCTGTACAGCCTACAAACCCTTCTTGACCAGCTGATGAACCTTTGACCTAGACAGATGAAGAGTGGAATTGGGGATTTGATCAGATTTTTGGCCAACTCCAAATTGGGGACAACCATGTCCCCGATTCAGACGAGGGGTACGTCCCCAATTCAGAAGAGGGGTACGTCACTAACCCTGAAGAGGAATATGTCCCTGATTCAAATGAGGGGCATCTCCCTAACTCTGAGGAGGGTAACCTCACTGATCCGGAGAAGAGTACTTTCCTAAGTCTGAAGACGAGGAGGAATACCTCACCGAGGACGAGCGTCCCAATTATTTTGATCCATAGGAAGAAGAGCGCTTGTGGCATTCGGATAACTAATTTGATTCTTTCGAGCATCTTTAATTTTTTATTTTTAGTTTATGTAATTTTTTATTTTTAGGTTATGCATGTTTTTAGTTTTAGGTTATGTAAGTTTTAATTTTTAGTTTATGAAATTTTTTATTTTTATGTTATGGTATTGTAATTTATTTTCGTAAGTTTTAATTTTAGTTAATTGTCACGTAATGTAATTTATTTTATTTTCGTAACATTATAATTGACAAAATTATAACAAACTAACCATTACAAATTTTACAAAATAAGAAGATTTTATTAAAAATAACAAGATTTCATTAAAACAAAACAACATAAAAAAAGGTTACAATATCACTCTACGGTCAGTAGGTGTCGGTAAACAACAACAAATATAAATTTTTATCAGTCATGAATCGCCGATATTTCGTAACATTCTCCCCGATATCTTCATCTAAATTTAAAGGCTTTTTCAGAGTTAAATGTTCCATTAGCATGCAAGCTAAAACTCCTGAATTTTCAACTAGGAAACGGTGGTGGCTTTGGCTGTATTTTTCTTCACTCAAAAACGTAAACTGTTTCTCACTTTGCTTAGATTTCCTTCAATAATGAATATTCACCAACAAAGCTCTGAAGTGTACCGCAAATTTTGTCACGAGCGAAAAAATTAAGTGGCGATATACCACTGAAGAAAAATTTCCAGTCCAGTATTGTGCTATTTCCATATTTTTCATATCAATTCCTATTAGTAACCATCGTCTTTGTTCTATAAATAGTGGGACATAAACGTAATCAACTTTCCAAAGTGGAGGAAAATATTTTTTCTGACCCATAGAAAATGAAAATGCTATTTTCGACGACTGATTTAATAAATGATTATAATATTGCGGTGGGAATACGGTCCAACGCAAATTTTGTGGTGATTCGTTTTTCGTCACTTTTACGTGTCGAATGCGCATAATTCTACCCACTCAAGCTTCGATATGCTGTAAAAATAAACATTTAGTGAGAACATTATTAACAAGTTATAATAAATGAAATAAATAAAAAAGTTTTGATGTTTACGATTGGCGAAAAAGAACCGTTGTTGATAAAATCCAATAGACTGCCCCAAAACTCGTTACCCAGTTTTTCTGTGGATTCGAGTAAAGCAGAATAACAAAAACTGGCATCTCCGTTGTTATAAAAATCGATCACATTTTCCGACTCATCACATGGAAACAACCACTTAGGCTTTTCTCGAATATTTGGATGTAATGATGATGATTCTCCAGCCTGCCTTTTCGGTAAGTGGTCCACTTTAACACAGCATAATACTGTTGCGAATTATACTGTTCTTCGTTTTTCCTTAAATCCTCTCTATGATTATCCATTTTTTTGTACAAACAACTAACTTTACCCCGGTAATATTTATAAAATTTTAAAGTTAACTTTAAAAAAAAAATAATTTGTCAGAAAAGAAACAAGTCGGCTAAGTTGTAGTAATTAGCCTGCTTCAAAGTTTATATTCTAGAAACAAGTCGGCTAAGCCGACTACTTTCTCGAGAAGCTGACACACCTATCTTACACACCTACATCTGACGGCTAAAGTAATTTGATAGACGGCTAAAGTAATCCCGGTTTTCGAAGCCGGCTGAGCTGGCGTGTATTGTCGTTTTTAGTAAGTATAGTCGGCTGATTTTCACCTCAAACCACATTTGAAAGGCTGATCAGCCAAGAATTAGGGATTTTTTCGAAAATTTTCTAGGTTTCAAGCGTACGAGGAGCAATGGATCAATATTTGAAGGTTTCAAGCATATGATCATGTCTGACGAGATGGATTACATGATTGTAATGATTAGTTTGATGTTAAAGAATTGTGTATGATACTTTATGTTACATAATGAGGACGATAAATTATTTTTAGCCTTGTAGATTTCATATGTTAGCCTGCTAGATTTGATGACCAAGCCTGCTAAATTTGATTTCTAAGCCATATGTTAGCCTGCTAGATTTCATATGTTAGCCTGCTAAATGTGAAATCTATCCTAGCCTTGTATATGTGTGGTGCTGGTATAGAGGCTAGTCATGCTTGAACATTGAATGCAATCAGACAGTGTATGATAGTTTAGGTTACATAATGAGGAGGATAAATTATTTTTAGCCTTGTAGATTTCATATGTTAGCCTGCTAGATTTAATGACCAAGCCTGCTAAATTTGATTTCTAAGCCATATGTTAGCCTGTTAGATTTCATATGTTTGCCTGCTAAATGTGAAATCTATTCTAGCCTTATATATGTGTGGTGTTGGTGATAGTGGCTAGTCATGCTTGACAGTGAAATGTATGATACTTTACATTCTACATATTAGCATTGTCATGTGTTAGGGTTTTAGGTTACATGATTGTAACATCTACAATTTTTCAGGCCATAATTTTTTTTCCTTTATTTATTTTATTTCTAATAATGAACACATGTAGCCCTATATTTGTTCAAACTCATCATATCACATCACCTATTATTTTACACATATATCATTTCGTTTCCTTTTAAGCCTTGCATTACATATAATTTCTCTAATATAAGTATAACACGTGAATATATTTAAATATAAGTAAATGTTTTGTTATCAAAAACACCTACCAATGTAAAACATGTGAGCTTTAACCACGAATGTACATCTTTTATATTAGCACATGTGTATTTAATTATAAGTATATATATGTGTTGATTTTATTAGATAAAGAAATTATAAAATTTACGTTTTATAAAATGAAGTTTTAATTTATAAAAGTTGATCATGAAAATAAATAATGATAATATATACACATATAATTTAAGTGTTATGATTTTATAAAAATGAAAACTTATAACCTATCTAATTTAGTTTATCAAGAGATGGCCTTGAACCCTCTCCATTAAGCCTTGAACCCCCTTTTGTTGGTTTGGACCCTCCCTATAGCAACTGAACCCTCACTTTTAGCAACTGAACCCTCACTTTTTTGCATTTGAACCCCTCCTTCTCATATTATAAACCCAGGGACAAGAAACAACCTGATTTTGACTTGCAAAAAGTCAAACATGCTTCAAATATCCAATCAATCTCTGAAATGACGGGATTTAAACCCTCCCAAATCATTTCCCTGCTCATACACGATCTTATGGAATGTGAAATCAATCAAATTGATAAAAAATCAGTTCTTTTGACTAATTTTAGCAAGTTACGGTCGAGGGTTTTAGAACCCACCAAATCAGTCCCAGAAACCCGCAAATGTCGTCAATTTCCAGCTGTAATCGCGTCCAAATAAAACCATTATATACCCTACTCGTTTACAACTCGTAATCACACACAAAAATTCGAAATCCTCCTTTGCCTCTCTCCCTGTGTTCGCGATCGGCTGGAAGGAAGGAAGGACCCTTGTTGCTCGTGAAATCCAATCGATTCCAGGTAGAAATCGATCCACTTTACTCGTTTTTTCCTCTGTTCTTAAAAGCCCTTAGAATCGATCGAGTTCATGGCTGGAATTGGGGATTAGGGTTTATTCAATGTGGTGATTTGGGAAGAATGGTGACCCGGACCTCCTTGTTAAAACTTTTATCATCTAGGTATAAGCCATTAGGATACTGTAGACCAGCTGGCAAAATCACATTCCTTCACACATCAGAAGTCATGTGTTCGACCCGGCTCTACTTCATTTTTTTAATTCTTTTTTTTTCTTGTGTGGCCTCTATTTCACTCCCAAACACACACACACACACACATATATATATATTTTGATATATAAATAAACTTATGTATCTCTACAAAGTGAAAAAGGGTTTAAAATTTTATAATTATAACTAATTACAACAAAACACATACATATAATCTTGATATTTACTATTGTATAAATGAATATATATATATATATATGTTATAAGTAAACTATTATCATTTATGGTATGATTTAAAACCTTAATTACAATATGAACACTATGAAAGAAATTTATTTTTTTATTTTTTTTATTTAGTTTTAAATAGAGCATTTATTTTATAAAAAAAAATGGTGACAAAGTGTTTATAAAATACTATATCATATTGAATCCCATAAAAACAATTTCTACAAATTATTTCCTTATAATTTTATACTTTAGGGTTTAAACCCTAATTCAAACAAATATAATTCTCTGAATATATATTTATATATATTTACACTTCTCATTATTTAAAAGACATACTTTATTAATAATAAATAATTAAATACAAAGGATTTACTTATTTATTTTTTTCATTGTACATTAATAATTCATTTAGAGTTTAAATTATATTTAGTATAATTTCTAAATTATATATATTCTAATATATATTTACACTCCTTTTTAATGACTCATTATTTTTATAATAAAATAAAAAGAATTTATTTATTATTTATCTATTTTGAGTTAAACCCTAAGTCGATTAGTATTATTAAATTTATACATACTTTAAAATTACACTTTGGATTAAACACTTATTCAATTTCAAACATCAACTTACACACATCCAGTTCATAAAATTTCACAAATACGTTTTGGTACAAATCCCCGCACTCAAAACCCGTTGAACCCTAGACTTGGCTTAGACTTTGTATATGATAATAATTCAAGTTCATGCATTTTCACTTTAGGTTAATTTGGTGATTTGCAAGAATCACTTTTGCTACTTATTTTGCGTGCTATCTACACCATTCATACAAGTGAGTTTACATTGCCCCTTTTTACACTATTTACATTTTTAGGGTGGAACATGAGTACAATTATACAATGTTTATAAACTACACAATACAATTCCACCATACATTCATGTGTGCAAATTTGAGCCTTATGCTTGAGTACTATGTGTGCAAACAACAATTTGTGTGCAATTTACATGTGCAATCATTAACTACACAAGCCGACGGTTAACAATGATAGATCCATTGAGTCTGACAAACCCACCCAGTTAGGGTGATTGTTTCCGACAACACAATTTGGTTATTTGTATGCTAGTCACAAAGGTTTGATTGTATAACTTGGTTTCACAATAGTAACTCTCCATAATTGCCTTATTAACCATGATATGTATGGATTGTATACACACAACTCAATGATACTATTTAGAGTCAAAACCTTTGTATGATCACCAACTTTTTAGTTGACCTTGTTTTCACCATGTTTCAGGTAGAAATGTGTGATTAAGTGATTCAAGATACTCAACATGGGGACGAAGACCTAGTTAAATAAAATATGAAAACTACGTTGTTCACTTTTGATTATTGAATCTGTTTTGTGGAACATTTACTTGTAATTTAATCAAATTTCAATCTATGGAACTATTTAGTTGATCATGAGCTATGAACAGTCTACATGTCCCGCCCCGACGTATTCCGCCGCCGGTTGGGGTGTGACAATGATGAAAATGTATAAATTATATTTAGCATGCTATATTTCATATGTTAGCCTGCTAAATGTGATATACTAGCCTGCTTTGAAATGTATTCTAGCCTTGTATATGTGTGGTGCTGCCGATAATGGCTAAATGTGCTACTTTTTGCAGGCTAAGGTAAAAGTTAGATGTTCACCCGGGGTTGTTACTCAAATAAGAGCCATGCTCAATGAAAACCAGATGAAGATATGGAGGGGCACATGCTTCAAGAGTTGGTTAGGATGTAAATGCACAGTTGCTAATAGTTTGTTAATACACCTCATATTTCAACAAGAAATTACAACACAGCTTAACCCAAGAACCGACGGGTTGTACTATCATGTTGGAGGGGAGGCCCTAAGGTGATATATAATAACGAAACTAATGCGATTTGATAAGGGCATGGTGGATACGCCGCTGGTACTTCCTATATATAAGTGTTTCTGTCATATCGTCAGAAGTAGCGTTGTTCGTGTCATGTGACGTTTTATGTTATTTTGACCTTGACCAGTGTTTGTGAAACCTCTTATCTAGTGACATTTCTTGAGCATATTAGACTACATCATAAACAAGTTTTAAGCATCGAATTCTCATCGTTCTCCTTTCAAGTGAAACATTCCATCTTTGGAGTCCAAAATGTTCTTCAACAGTTTTTCCCCTCAACTCTCTTCAAACTAAATCCACTATCATCATTCATGCCTGACTTTGAGTATCAGACCTAAATCTTGTTATCAATCGTACCCAAACCAACAGTCAAAGCTCGTTTGGAATCTAAACGTGACCCCGAGTTTGCTTGGGAACGTGAGGATTAAATGGAGCTTAAGTATCATCATATGTTCTAGCACTCCACGTCAAACACTTAAAGTAATATTCTAATTTTTTGGACGAAAATTCTTTCAACTAGGGGATGATGTGACACCCAGAATTTTTTTTTATTTATCTTAATTTTCGGGATGAAAATTATTTCAACTAGGGTATGATGTGACAATCCGGACTTTCAGGTTAACTCCGTTAACCAGATCCAGTTAAAGTTAACCTAGTTAACCCTATCTCAAACTCAAGCGACTAATCATGTCTATATTCAAACTTATATACATAAATTTGAGGGACTAAACTTGTATTTTATCTATAGTTGATTCCCTGTTGACTTTTAATAGTCAAACTAGCAAGTCCTTAACCTAGTTAATCCAACCCAAACCTTAAGGACTATTTCTTCCAATTCCTATACTTAAGAACATGAAACTACAGTGACCAATCCTGTAATTTGGCCAATCTTGATTTCGTTGACTTTAGAAAGTCAACCCAATTATTCTTGAACCCAATTCGCAAGCCTTATTTGATTTCAGTTGGAATTGTTACTGAATTTGCACGGTTATGATCATTAACGGCCACTAATAAGTCATTAAACCCGGCATTGATTTGTAATCAAACCCAATTATGGGTAATTACTAGTAACCGTCGACCATTATCACTCACTCATCGAATTCGTTCATTTCCATCATCATTCTCACAAATTTATCATCTGCGCATCTCATTTGAATCCTTCTGAAGTTGTTGCACGCTCAAATTGCATCAGAGAAAGAATCAGAGTCATCAGGGACCAAAGCTGTCGAGGTCGGAACATGTACTAGTCGAACTCAACCAATTCGGACGTCATTCTCGAATTTCATCAGAATTTTTTTTTATTATCTTAATTTTCGGGACGAAAATTCTTTCAACTAGGGGATGATGTGACAATCTGGACTTTCAGGTTAATTCCGTTAACCAGATCCAGTTAAAGTTAACCTAGTTAACCCTTTCTCAAACTCCAAGGACTAATCCTGTCTATATTCAAACTTATATACATAAATTTGAGGGACTAAACTTGTATTTTATCTATAGTTGATTCCCTGTTGACTTTTAATAGTCAAACTAACAAGTCCTTAACCTAGTTAATCCAACCCAAACCTTAAGGACTATTTCTGCTAATTCCTATACTTAAAAACATGAAACTACAGGGACCAATCCTGTAATTTGGCCAATCTTGATTCCGTTGACTTTAGAAAGTCAACCCGATTGTTCTTGAACCCAATTCGCAAGCCTTATTCGATTTCAGTTGGAATTGTAACTGAATTTGCACGGTTATGATCATTAACGGCCACTAATAAGTCATTAAACACTACATTGATTCGTAATCAAACCCAATTATGGGTAATTACTAGTAACCGTCGACCATTATCACTCACTCATCGAATTCGTTCATTTCCATCATCATTCTCACAAATCTATCATCTGTGCATCTCATTTGAACCCTTCTGAAGTTGTTGCACGCTCGAATTTCATCGAAGAAAGAATCAGAGTCATCTGGGACCAAAGCCGTCGAGGTCGGAACACGTACTAGTCGAACTCAATCAATTCGGGCGTCATTCTGGTAAATTGTCACACCTGTAGTTTCGTTTATGTGTCTACATTGAAAGCCCTATGACTATTCAATCTTATAACATCGAATTGTTCATGATCCGTAAAATAGGGTTTGTTCATAAACGGAATTGGGGAGTTTGATAACAAAACACATTTCAAAACGGCTCAATTTTTCTATTAGAATATGAGTGACCGATCCAAGGTTGACCCTCTTCAGATTATGGAAATAGGCTGGAAGTTCAGAAAATGAATCATTAGAATTTCCCCTCAACATCTGCAATGCACATTCCTTTCCTCGCCAACCTTTGTCGTATGTAATTTTGATAGAAAACCTTGAATTAATATCTTTCACTATGTCTTTTCCCCTGTAGACTCGTCCGGGATCCATAAGTTGATCTTTGATCAAATCACCAATAACCTTTTTATTTGCTTTACAGATATAAGGGTACGTCAGTGTCCGTGAACACGTGTGCTGGTTATTAAAATATCAAACATGAGATGCACCAGATTCACCATAACTGTATGCCCTAATACGCCACTCATAATTAGGCGCAGGACATGATGCTTCATACCTATTCTTTTTAGATATATTAACCTTGAAATCGAAACACTCTCTAACACATATTTTTCCAAGCTCCAACTTTAAATGTTCTTTATCTCTAAAACACATACTGTGACACCCAACATTTCAGGTCGATATCCATATTACATAAATGCACGTTCATAACATATATTTCCTGAAGTTTTATTTTGACTAAGTAAAGTCAAGGAGTCTAGCAAAGGAAATTATATCAAAATAGTAATTTTTAAGAATTACTAGAAAAATAAACAGTTATAACCCGCAACGTACGGTTGTTGGTGATTAACAAGAACTTATTCAGTAAAAGTCTAGGGAGACGCTTTAACGTAAAAACATAAATATTGGAGACAAAACCCTTAAAAGTAACATACAAATAATTGTTTCATGGCTCTATGTTATTTTAGGTGTATACATGTATTATATTAAATGAATCGTTTAAAAGTTTTACACCAAGTGTTAAATTACGGGATCATCTACCGGGTATATACTACCAAAAAGACACCTAATAAGGTACTTAGAACCCAACTAGACGTGCAACAAGATCCCAACCCCCTACCCTTCTTGGCCGAAATCATCACACCCCCACCCACTCTCTTACCAAACCTACTAACCCACTCAAATCATGTCATAAGCTCTAGATTGCAATGATTTAGGGAGATATCACACTCAATCCCAATCTCTCTATCTCTCCTCTATTTCGAATGGCAATATACATGCATACATATATACCATCACCAACTTTCTTACAACATCATGTTCTTTTAACCAACAATCAAGCCAAAGTCACATCCATCTAAGTCCCCCACTCTTGCAATGATGGTAGTGTATTAGACACTCCAAATCCCTCCATCTATATATATATATATATATATATATATATATATATATATATGTGACACACACATAGGAACACACATTTGTACTTTCAAAGTCAAGAGAAAAAGGCTAGAGAGTTTGAGTAGAGTTTGGAGATCCAAGGAAGATTGGAGCTAGGAGTCGGTTCTTGATAGCAAAAGAACACCCACCATTTTCTACTAACGAATCCCCACCTACCTTGTCTAGTGGTAAGAAACCGACACCAAACTCTAGTTCCATCTCTATTTTCTTTATCTAAGCATATTGTTCACCCTAATAAACAAAGGATTTACAAGATTCAAGGAAATTTTTATAAAGCTTAACTTATTAACTTAGAAATTTAAGTTTGGTGTAAAAATATATATAAGGGCCGAAATTTGATAATGTATATACATGATTTATTGTTTTGATGATTTTGTGACAAGTGATAGCATAATTTCATGGTTTCAAGATTTAAAACTATAATATATACATGTGTATGGGCCGAGATATACATGTGCAAATGTAAATATGCGTAATTTGATTAAATAATCTAGAAATGAGTAAGTACATGCATACATAGATGAAGATAGAAACTTGTATATGTATATACATCTTTGCATATATGTTCTTGTTGAAACGTTTGATGATCAAAGAAAAGGGTTAAAGAAAAAGGTATGATTAACATTTGACAAGTAAAATATGGCTAAATATATGTATGCGTGAATTTGTGGTCATCAAACTTGGAGATATAAACATATATATATTAATTTGATTAAATGTTTTGGGATGGTCTAAAGGTAAATTTAGTATATATATATATATATATATGTATATATGGGGATGTATTTTAGATGCTTGAATGAATATGTTAATAAATCATGGATTAGTTAAAGGTCTAACTTAATACATGATGAAAAAGTAAAATATATGTGTAAATATATATGTGTAATCGTATGGAACATACATGTGTTTGGTAACCTGAAATGTTATTGAGATGATCATAAGTCATAGAACTTGGATAATGATTAAACATATGCATGTAAATATATATGGAAGTCATGATATATGTTCACAAATAACGGGAAACTTGTTAAATCAAAATGAGATATGAAACGACTAAATAAATGAAATCATATATATTTAGAACTTGTTGATAACATGGAACCTAGACACGAGAAATGAAAGCTAAAGACGTTCAGTTTAAGGATAAATAATAGTATGTTATCATGAAACATGTTTAAATATATGTTGAATTGTTGAACTATAATTATATTTGTATGCATAGATTAGTAAGAATAAATGCATGTTAAACTTAAACAAGTTAATAAATGTCGTTCGGAACAAGTAATTGCATGTGGACGTGCTAACATGGTTTATGTGCTCGTAGAATAAATGACATGCTTAGTACAAACTTGAACGATATTTGTGGTTTATATAATTATTGATTGGAAATAATTATATGATGATACATGGACTATAATATAAATATATTATAAGATGTTGCAAAAATAATATTTATTTTTGACAAACGTAACAAGTCACCAATATGAAAATATATTATTTTCTCGGAAAATAAGTAAAGCGTCTAGACTGGAATGATAATCACCAACGGGTCGTCACGTTAAAACACAGTTTTATTAAACCAAGACGTGCTTAACGGAGTTCGTTAAGCCGTGTGAACAACTTGTGTTTAAGACGGTTAGTCTTAACGTGTAAGGTATTCTTGTGTAATTAGGGTACGGATAAGCGGGGTTTACGGTTATTCAAGTATTTTCTAGCATTCATACTATCGAGGTGAGTTTCACTATCCCTTTTTTTCTAAGTTTTTGAAATGTTTTAGGGAGGAAACATACATGTAATTGTTTTCATATATAAATGAATGAACAATGATCGGACCGTATGTATACATTGAGGGAACAATTTAGCGCTTAAAGTCCCCGGATTAACACTTTTTGTAACCATTAGGTATGGTCTTAGCCTGGGATTCTATGGATAGTACTATTGGGGGTGACGTCCCCGGTCATGGTTAGTCGCGCTAACCAGGGGTCCACATGGCCAAATGACCGCATATTGTCTTATTCTCGTGGTTTAGCGAAGGAGGGGCATTCATTTGTCAGGGTTTGGTTACGGTCTCGTGTATTACATATTATTATTTGTATTCCTTGCAAGCTTACAAATAGGGTCAATTGGTCAGGATATGTTCAAATGCATTGGTTATATATTTATAAATTGTTTGATCGGAAAACTATTACATTTAAACGTTTGTGAACGTTGGAACTACAAGAACATTTGATCAAAACCTGTGAACTCACCAACCTCGTGTTGACACTTTTTAAGTATGTTTTTTTTTCAGGAAATTGAACGTGGTCGCATGGTTAGCAGTGTAGGTTACATGCATGCATGATGGATTCGACTTTTGGAGGATTTCTCTTGTATAACTCATCGTATATGAGTCATATTTGTGAAATCTTAATCTTTTATAATCTTAAAATGATATGTTGAGATGTAAAACTTTTAACTTAATTATGTATCCAATTATCATGTATGTGTTTGCGGTAATCATATGCTTTGGAAACCAGTGGATGTTACGCCTCGCGTTTCCGCCTAGGCGGGGTGTGACAGATTTGGTATCAGAGCCATTGATTATAGCGAACTAGGAGTCTAAAACTGAACCTAGTCAATAATTTAAATGACTCACAAAAATGTTTTCATTGCATAACCATTCATCTTGTCATGTGGATATTGTAGTCACCTCTTGTCACACACTAACCCCCGCCCTAACTTTAGTCCATCATTCGAGACGACCAAGCACCGCTTAGATACCACATTAGTTCACGAGATGGCAGCATCTTCAGCCGTACCTACATCTAGAGGATCCAGGGTGTGCATGTCCGATTAGGATTGGTTGATTCGAGCTATTCGGATGTGGAGGGTAGAGGAGGATCTTCCGACTACATGCGACCCCACTGGGCTATCCTGCTTATCACGACCCGTACCACTCACAGGGGAGCGCGTGGAGTGCTCTATTCCCATACTGGTGACCAGAAGCTATACTCATGGGGATAAGATCAGCTATCTGGAGACTGACGTGGGAAATCTTCAGGACGACATGGCGTGTATACAACAACTGAAGCAGCACGTTCTGGGAGTGATGGAGGATCAGGAGCTGTACGACCAGTCCTTTGAGCAAGCAGCTAACCATCTAGTGGAGGTCGAAAGGAGAATAGCTGAGATGGAGTCGAGGACCACTACTGCCGAGCAGAGATCGGAGGCTGCTGAACAGAGAGTAGAGGCAGCCGAGCAAAAGGCGAACGAGGCTGAGCTCCGGGTGTAACATCCCAAAATAAATGAGGATTTTAAATAACGGGTTGAACCGGGACGAACGGGATAAAAGGGCGAGGCGTAACGGGCCGGGCCGGTTGGGCCGGCAAACTTGAAGGAAGGGGGGGTTTCCTCCCTTTAAATAGCCAACACACACACCATTTCTCTCATTTGCAAGAATCTAGAGAGAGAAACCGTAGAGAGAGAAAGTTGGCGGATCGACCCGAGATTGAAGGAGCTTGTTGCTACTGAACTCGTGAGCAAAACCTCCGGATCAGAATCTCGAAATCAGGTAACACCCGAACCAAATCTGAGTTTTTGTTCGTTTTTGGGTTTTCGGGTATTTTTGTGAAAATGACGGGTTTTTATAAACCAAATGAGGAAAGGGTTATAAATCTGGAATCACGAAAGGAAAATACACGTTTTGAATACAAAAAGTCCGGATCTTGACAAGATCGGACCTGCATGCGAAAGTTAGGGTTTTTGGAGAAGATAGCTGAGTTCTGCAGGTATCGAAACTAGAGTTTCGAGTGGCCTGCAGGTGTCGAAACTAGAAGTTTCGAGTGGCCTGCAGTTGTCGAAACTAGAAGTTTCGAGTGGCCTGCAGTTGTCGAAACTAGAAGTTTCGAGTGACCTGCAGTTGTCGAAACTAGAAGTTTCGATGGGCCTGCACCTGTCGAAACTAAGTAGTTTCGATAGGTCTGCATCAGTAGGTGAAGTCAGTGTATTCACCTGTAACAGAACGAGTAAACCGTTAGAGTCGGGATTTAGGTCTGATGTGTATTTAATTAATCAATTCAGATCGGAAGTGACGTTGTTGGACCTTTGTTTAGGACAACCCAAGAGTAACTTATAAGGTGAGTTCTAGAAGCCCTTCTTTAAATGTTTTAATTAATATTTTTGGGCTGGTGTGCATACATACGAAACGATGTTTACGAAATGATGTTTACGAAATGAGGTATATAAAACGATGTTTACGAAGGACGATGTTATGAAATGTTTTGCCAAACGAAGTTTATGAAAGGTTTACGAATGAAGTGTTATTTAATAAAACGTACGAATGCTTTAACTAAAACGAGGTAAAGTTTTTATGAAAGTCACGAATGAACGAATCTGCCACGAGTTCCTACGGGAGCTAAGGTATGTATGTATGTATTGGCCTCACCTTACGGGGGCCTATGTGGCTGGCTAACGGTTGTACAACTGGTTGAGGATGGGGTGACGACGGTCGCCCATGGGATTACCGGGATCCCGATGGAAGGTACTATTCCTTGCGGGGAAATATTGCCTATGGTATGTTTAGTCTTCCTAGAGGTAACGAGCCTTAGGAGACGTGTGTATGGTCTACCTAGAGGTAACGAGCCTTAGGAGACGTATGTTTGGTCCACCTAGAGGTAACGAGCCTTAGGAGACCTGGATGACGGATGACTTAGAGGTAGCGAGCCTTAAGTTCATCCGCTGGTATGCGATGTATGGATTTGACGGTTACGAGAAGGCGCAGATTCGGTTCATATTGACTAGTGTTATGATGCTATGTTACGATGTTTTGATGATGTTAAGTTATTGCATATTTTACGTACGCTTTTATTAAATAAAGTATGATGTTATATTTTTGGCAAATATTTGATGTTAATGATTTATGTTAAAACTAGAACTCACCAGCGTAGCTGACCTTTTTAGTATGCACATTCAGGTTAAGGAAGTTATGATGATGGACGGTGATGCTGGGCGGCTTGAGGAGTTACCCGGATGATGTGAAGACTGGCATCCCGTTACGAGTTGTTTTTGTTATGTACATGTATTTGAAAATGTTACGCTTCCGCATGTTAAACGATGTAATGTTATGTTTGAAATGAAATTTTCCGCTGCGTTATTTGATATTCTAGTTTGAGAACTGTTTGTGAATGAGTAAATCCAACGCGTGGGGCCTCCCGGGTTTGGGGCCTCACAAGTTGGTATCAGAGCAATAGTTTGAGAGATTTGGACACTCCCTGTGTCTGAACTTAAACTGAGAATGGGACCGAAAGCGGATGCCAGTACGGGTAACTCGAGCCACAACATCAGGTATGAAGGTAGTGTATATATATTTACATATATAGTATGCCTTAGGAAGTGTTAAGGTTAGGACTTGGGTTCTGATGGAAATCACAAAGGTGGTCAAATCGAAATCAAGAGGTAGTGTAATGGTTAATTGCAGATGGCCAGTGTATATTAACATCTTACAATGCTTGTTGAATTCTATTTGTTAACTAGCGTGATGACATTGGATTTCCTTGTCTTGTAGAACGGAATGGCAAGAAGAGGGAACGGAAAGCGTGGTGGGGGCCGTACCGGTGGTCGTACCGGTGGTGGCCGAGGTAGAACTCCTATTCACCAGGAGTACAGTGAAGAAGGAAGTGTTCACACTGAGCCAGAAGCTAGTGTGCACGGGACTGAGCCGACTCATGCTGAAGAACAACAATTCACTTTTGAACCGGAAGTAAGAGCGGCTCTGGCACGTGAGTTCACCGAATTGATGAAGGCTTCTTTGCCAGGACTACTGGCAGAAGCACTAAAGAAGGCTAATGAGGAGGGCGGGTCTAAGCTGACAACTGATATTCCAAACATTGAGGCCGTTAACGCACCGCCTGCTCGCGGCTGCGACTATAAGTCATTCAAGGTATGTGACCCGCCGGTTCTGACTGGAAAGAAGGACGCTGTGGCTACTTTTGACTGGGTAATTCGTATGGAAGCCGCCATTCGTCTGAGTGAATGTCGACCGAATCAGGTCGTGAAGTTTGCTGCTAACTCCTTGAGGGAGGAAGCATCTCACTGGTGGGAAGGTGTACGCCAGGCTAAGGGGAACGAGGTGGTTGATTCGATGATGTGGGATGATTTGAAAACTTTGGTGATCAAGAATTTCTGTCCAAGGAATGAGATCGAAAAGGTAGAAAGGGAATTTCTGGGTTTGAAGGCCGGGAGCATGACGCACCGGCAGTATACGACACGGTTCAATGAACTGGCACGTCTGGTGCCACACCTAGTCACTACTGAAGAAAGAAAGATCGCTTGTTATATTCAAGGGTTGCCGGACAAGGTCCGCACATATGTTAAGGCAAACGCCCCTACTACCTACGATTCGGTAGTAGAACTGAGCGGCGTGGTATTTGATGATCTGGCGCTGAATGTCGTTGCCATTGAAGAGCCTAAGAAGAAGCTGAGTTTTCCCGCTAAGCGATCGGGTGGGAAGTTGTTTGGGGCTCAGGACAAACGGGCCAGGGTAAATGAATTAGCAGTCTGTGGGAAGTGTGGGGGAAGGCATGCCGGTGAATGCCGGTTGGGATCAAATTTGTGCTACAAATGTGGCAAGACCGGGCACTACTCCCGAGAATGCCCGAACGGTATCAAATGCTACAATTGTGGGGAGAGCGGCCACATGAGCCGGGAATGCACTAAGCCCAGGATGGGCGAGACCGGGAAAGGGAAAGGCCCAGAGAAGAGGGAAGAAAGGCCCCGAGCGAAGACTCGAGCGTATGCACTAACGCAAGAACAGGCCAGGAATGACCCCGATGTGGCGTCAGGTACGTTCATCCTTGACAACACTTTTGTTTCAGTGTTATTCGATTCGGGTGCCAGTAAGAGTTTTATATCTGCAACTTTCTGTAAACGAGTAAAGTACACGGTTAGTAAAGTAGAACGAGCCTTTAATGTAGAAACCGCTGAGGGTAGAACCGTAATGGTAACCGAAGTAGTTGACGATTCCACGATAAAGATAGAAGGCCATAGATTTCCCGTCAGATTATTTGTTATGGTTTTGGGAGGGTTTGATGTCGTGTTAGGTATGGATTGGTTAACTGCCAACGAGGCTCAAATTATATGCAAACGAAAGATAATCCGACTCAAGGCTCCGGATGGTAGCGAAGTGGAAGTACTTGGGGATCGCGATGCCCCGATGCCCAACGTCATCTCGATGATTAAGGCAGCAGATTACTTGAGGCGCGGATGCGAGGCTTATCTGGTATACGTAATTGACAAGTGTAAGGAAGTGAAAGAACTGGACGATGTACCCGTGGTACGCGAGTACCCGGAGGTGTTTCCAGAGGAGTTGCCTGGGATACCACCCGATAGAGAGATTGAATTTCGAATCGACTTAGTACCAGATGCCCAGCCCGTGGCTAAGGCTCCATATCGACTAGCACCAGTGGAAATGAAAGAATTAATGGCACAACTAGACGAGTTACTTGAGAAAGGATTTATCCAACCAAGCATCTCGCCGTGGGGTGCTCCGGTGTTGTTTGTGAAAAAGAAAGACGGTTCGATGAGAATGTGTATCGATTATCGCGAGTTGAACAAACGAACGGTAAAGAACAAGTACCCTTTACCAAGGATCGATGACCTGTTTGATCAATTGCAAGGCGCAAGTTGGTTCTCGAAAATCGACCTTCGGTCCGGGTACCATCAGTTGAAGGTGAGGGAAGAAGACATACCGAAAACTGCATTTCGCACGCGTTATGGACATTTCGAGTTCCGCGTAATGTCTTTCGGATTGACGAACGCCCCCGCAGCGTTCATGGATTTTATGAATAGGGTGTGTCGACCGATGCTGGACCGATCGGTAATTGTGTTCATTGACGATATCCTCGTCTACTCCAAGAATGAGGGTGATCACGCATGTCATTTGAAGGAAGTATTGGAAGCTCTAAAGAAGGAGAAGTTGTATGCTAAGTTCTCCAAATGCGCGTTCTGGCTTAGGGAAGTCCAATTCCTAGGTCACGTCATTAACCCGAACGGCATTATGGTAGACCCAGCAAAGATAACGACGGTAAGGGACTGGGATATTCCTAAGACGCCAACGGAGATCCGCAGTTTCTTAGGGTTGGCAGGCTACTATCGGAGATTCATTCAGGATTTCTCGAAAATAGCTTCGCCATTGACAAAGTTGACACGAAAGGAAGAAAAGTACGAATGGGGTCCGAAGCAGGATGAGGCATTTAAGGAGTTAAAAGAAAAGCTAACCCAAGCTCCAGTCTTGGCCCTTCCCGAGGGCAATGAAGACCTGGTGGTATACTCTGACGCTTCGGGTCAGGGGTTGGGGTGTGTGCTGATGCAACGTGGAAGAGTGATCGCATACGCATCACGACAGCTGAAGGTTCATGAAGTCAACTATCCGACTCACGATTTGGAACTTGCTGCTGTTGTGTTTGCATTAAAAATTTGGAGGCACTACCTCTATGGGGTAAAGTTTACCATATACTCCGATCACAAAAGTCTGAAGTACTTCTTCGAGCAAAAGGAGTTAAATATGAGGCAGAGGCGATGGTTGGAACTTTTGAAAGACTATGACTGTGAAATCATGTACCATCCTGGAAAAGCCAACGTGGTGGCTGACGCTCTAAGCCGGAAGGATGTGCCTGCTCCTATTAGAGTGAAAGCTTGCCAAATGGTGGTAACGTCGGATGTGATGAGGGAAATTGAAAAGGCTCAAGAAGAGGCACTAAAGGGGGAAAACATAAAGAAGGAAAGGATGGTTGGCCAACAGGATAAGTTAGAATATAACACCCTTGGTGTTAGGACACGTTTTGGTCGAGTATGGATACCTATGGGTGGCGAGCTTAGGACCAAAATCTTGGATGAGGCTCATAAGTCTCGTTACTCTATCCATCCCGGTACCAACAAAATGTACCAAGATCTGAAGAAGGAATACTGGTGGCCTGGGATGAAACACGAAGTGACGAGATACGTAAGCAAGTGCTTGACTTGCTCACAAGTGAAGGCCGAACACCAGAAACCGTATGGGAAAATTCAACCACTTGAGATACCGGAATGGAAGTGGGAACACATTACTATGGACTTCATAACCAAGCTACCTTGCACAGCTAAAGGTCATGACACCATTTGGGTAATTGTGGACCGTTTAACGAAGAGTGCTCATTTTCTACCTATTCGCGAGACGTTCTCGTCGGAAAGGTTAGCGGAAGTATTTATTAACGAAGTAGTGGCGCGGCATGGGATGCCTCTGACGATTGTATCTGATCGGGACACACGATTCACATCGAGGTTCTGGAAGAGGTTTCACGAGGCAATGGGCACGAGACTCAATATTAGTACGGCATACCACCCACAAACGGATGGTCAGTCCGAAAGGACCATTCAAACATTGGAGGATATGCTTCGTGCTTGTATTATCGACTTCGGTGGCAGTTGGGACAGTCATCTGCCGTTAGCCGAATTCTCCTACAACAACAGTCATCACACGACGATAGGCATGCCGCCTTATGAAATGTTGTATGGGAGGAGATGCAGGACCCCGGTTTGTTGGGGTGAGATTGGACAGAAGGAATTGGGAAGTCTTGAAGTTGTAAAAGAAACGTCGGAAAGGTTTGATCAGATCAAAGCACGAATGAAGGCCGCCCAAGATCGTCAGAAATCCTACGCGGATAGACGACGAAGGCCTATTGAATTTAATGTTGGGGACAGAGTAATGTTGAAAGTGTCGCCCTGGAAGGGAATCATACGATTCAGGAAGAGAGGAAAGTTAAGTCCGAGGTTTATCGGACCATTCAGGATTATGGCACGGGTTGGTGAAGTCGCTTATCGGTTGGAATTGCCTGATGAGTTAAGTGGGATTCATCCTACCTTCCATGTATCACACTTGCGAAAGTGTTTGGCGGATGAAACGGCTCACGTACCACTTACTGACATCGAGGTCGACAACAGCCTTAACTACATTGAAGAACCTGTGACCATCTTAGACAGGAAAGAGAAGCGTTTACGTAATAAGGTTATTCGATTGGTTAAAGTCCAATGGAAGCACCGGAAGGGATCGGAAGCTACATGGGAAACGGAGACGGAAATGAAGGAGTCGTACCCTCAACTGTTTGACTTATGATAGGTTTCGGGGACGAAACCTATTGTAAGGGGGGTAGACTTGTAACATCCCAAAATAAATGAGGATTTTAAATAACGGGTTGAACCGGGACGAACGGGATAAAAGGGCGAGGCGTAACGGGCCGGGCCGGTTGGGCCGACAAACTTGAAGGAAGGGGGGGTTTCCTCCCTTTAAATAGCCAACACACACACCATTTCTCTCATTTGCAAGAATCTAGAGAGAGAAACCGTAGAGAGAGAAAGTTGGCGGATCGACCCGAGATTGAAGGAGCTTGTTGCTACTGAACTCGTGAGCAAAACCTCCGGATCAGAATCTCGAAATCAGGTAACACCCGAACCAAATCTGAGTTTTTGTTCGTTTTTGGGTTTTCGGGTATTTTTGTGAAAATGACGGGTTTTTATAAACCAAATGAGGAAAGGGTTATAAATCTGGAATCACGAAAGGAAAATACACGTTTTGAATACAAAAAGTCCGGATCTTGACAAGATCGGACCTGCATGCGAAAGTTAGGGTTTTTGGAGAAGATAGCTGAGTTCTGCAGGTATCGAAACTAGAGTTTCGAGTGGCCTGCAGGTGTCGAAACTAGAAGTTTCGAGTGGCCTGCAGTTGTCGAAACTAGAAGTTTCGAGTGGCCTGCAGTTGTCGAAACTAGAAGTTTCGAGTGACCTGCAGTTGTCGAAACTAGAAGTTTCGATGGGCCTGCACCTGTCGAAACTAAGTAGTTTCGATAGGTCTGCATCAGTAGGTGAAGTCAGTGTATTCACCTGTAACAGAACGAGTAAACCGTTAGAGTCGGGATTTAGGTCTGATGTGTATTTAATTAATCAATTCAGATCGGAAGTGACGTTGTTGGACCTTTGTTTAGGACAACCCAAGAGTAACTTATAAGGTGAGTTCTAGAAGCCCTTCTTTAAATGTTTTAATTAATATTTTTGGGCTGGTGTGCATACATACGAAACGATGTTTACGAAATGATGTTTACGAAATGAGGTATATAAAACGATGTTTACGAAGGACGATGTTATGAAATGTTTTGCCAAACGAAGTTTATGAAAGGTTTACGAATGAAGTGTTATTTAATAAAACGTACGAATGCTTTAACTAAAACGAGGTAAAGTTTTTATGAAAGTCACGAATGAACGAATCTGCCACGAGTTCCTACGGGAGCTAAGGTATGTATGTATGTATTGGCCTCACCTTACGGGGGCCTATGTGGCTGGCTAACGGTTGTACAACTGGTTGAGGATGGGGTGACGACGGTCGCCCATGGGATTACCGGGATCCCGATGGAAGGTACTATTCCTTGCGGGGAAATATTGCCTATGGTATGTTTAGTCTTCCTAGAGGTAACGAGCCTTAGGAGACGTGTGTATGGTCTACCTAGAGGTAACGAGCCTTAGGAGACGTATGTTTGGTCCACAGAGAGGTAACGAGCCTTAGGAGACCTGGATGACGGATGACTTAGAGGTAGCGAGCCTTAAGTTCATCCGCTGGTATGCGATGTATGGATTTGACGGTTACGAGAAGGCGCAGATTCGGTTCATATTGACTAGTGTTATGATGCTATGTTACGATGTTTTGATGATGTTAAGTTATTGCATATTTTACGTACGCTTTTATTAAATAAAGTATGATGTTATATTTTTGGCAAATATTTGATGTTAATGATTTATGTTAAAACTAGAACTCACCAGCGTAGCTGACCTTTTTAGTATGCACATTCAGGTTAAGGAAGTTATGATGATGGACGGTGATGCTGGGCGGCTTGAGGAGTTACCCGGATGATGTGAAGATTGGCATCCCGTTACGAGTTGTTTTTGTTATGTACATGTATTTGAAAATGTTACGCTTCCGCATGTTAAACGATGTAATGTTATGTTTGAAATGAAATTTTCCGCTGCGTTATTTGATATTCTAGTTTGAGAACTGTTTGTGAATGAGTAAATCCAACGCGTGGGGCCTCCCGGGTTTGGGGCCTCACACCGGGCCACCCTAGTTGAGGCACGTGTAGAGGCTATTATCACTGCAGCTGTTGCCCCACCGAGAGTAGCTTCCTACTTTTAGACCTATTACGGGCGGGTTGTGCCCGTAACACATTATGTAGTTTGAAACTTTGGTACTGATGTGGTCAAGTGAACCCATCTCTTTTGTATCCTTGTCTTTTGGGAACAATGTACTGTGTATGTTTTTAACTATTTATGTGATGGTTTATGTTGTGATGATGGTTGTTTACGTTTGATGTTGTTGTATCCTTATGGCATGTTATATCATTATTATTATATCATGTTGTTTCTTTTTAAATGTTATGTTAGAAAGAACACCATGGCACCTAAGCGAAAGACGCCCCGTGACACTACTGGTGACAACAACGAGACGATTTCCCCAAACGTGGAGCAACTCATATCACAACGGGTAGCTGCCGCCATGGAACAGTACGAAGCCAATCGAAATAGTGGTGGAGGGAACGGCAGCGGTACCGGCGGAGGAGGTGCAGGAGGTAGCGGCACAGCCGGAGGTTCCGAAGGTAATAGAATAAATAATCACAGCCGTAACACATAGTCATGATCCAAATTAATGACATTATGACTTGTGATCCTACAGATGCTTCGATCAAGAAGTGCACCTATAAGGCCTTCCTATCCTACAACCCTCGCAGCTTCAATGGCACCGAGGGTGCAGTAGGTCTGATGAGGTGGATAGAAAAGACGGAATCGGTGATTGATATAAGTGAGTGCACCGCTGATTGCATGGTGAAGTATTCTACTTGCACGCTCACCGATAAAGCTTTAACCTGGTGGAATTCACAAGTAAAGACTTTGGGAAGGCAGGCAGCATATGAGTTATCATGGGAAAATTTGAAAGTCATGATGATCGAGGAATACTGCCCTCGAAACGAGTTGAAAAAGATCGAGACACAGATGTGGAATCTACAGATGGTAGGAGATGATGTGGCTGGGTACACCGATCATTTCAATGAATTGGCAATTCTGGTACCGCACATGGTCACGCCTGAACATAAGCGTGTGGAAAGATATTTGTGGGGCCTTGCGCCTCAAATTCACAGCATGGTAACTTCATCTAACCCAATGGATGCCAAGAGTGCTATAACTTTAGCATTCAAGTTAAGAGATGATGTTGTGCGTAATAGACTGTTTGGAAAGAAGGAGAATGAGGAAGTAAAGGTGGGGAGAAAAGGAAGTGGATGGGAAATTCAAGTAGCAAGCCTGGGAAACAAGGGTTTAGGAATCAGGAAACGGTAAAAGCTTTTGCAGCTAACACAGTGTAAAGGAAGGGGTATGATAAGGGCCTACCTAGGTGTAAAAAGTGCAGATATCATCATGCTGGGGGTGCGTCAAGTGTGGGAAATATAGTCAGTTTGGACACACCACGCAGAATTGTAGAGTCAACACCAATCCCGCTGATCGGTGTCGAAGGTACCGGTCAAAGATAAAGAATTAGAGTGTCCTAATCACCTTAAACTAGTTAGGGTAAGAAGGGTGTCGAACCACGAAGAGTTTGTGGTCGGTGCTTAACTTCAATTAACAATGTGATTTATGAATTTGTAATGGGTCTTTCTGACCAAACACAAGCAATGATTGAGGTGAACTTAACAAATCCAACAAGCAATGGTAATCAACTAGCAAAACGATCACGATTAATCAAGTAGAAAATAAACGGTTTAAGTTGTAAACAATAATTAAAAAGGAATCACACCCGGGTTTCAAGTTCATAAGTAATTAGGGATTATCACACCAACATATGAGTTCAAACAATCGAATGGTTATCCAAATCAAATTAACCAAATCTAACCAAGAACATCAACATTCATACATCATCGGCAAATAATGTAAAACAATATTCACGAATGAAATCGAGACAAATGTATGCAATATAGAATTAGATTAATCAATAGATTCAACACAAATCAAAGTTCATAGCAATTATCATCTAACGGGGTCAATGGTGCAAGAATTTATCGACTCCCGTGAGTTCATAACCATACTAAACACAAAGATTCAAGTGTTTCAAACCAAACGATTACAAGAATTGTTTCTCAAAGCTAGCACATGATAAAACCCTAAAAACTTACAAACAATCCACCCGGGAATGATTACCGGTGGATTAGCCGCTCATGGTTGTGGAATTCATCTTCGATTCTTCAATAATTCGGTATCAATCTTCCAAATCGATCTTGGAATGGTGTTTTCTAGACTCCAAAATCGCCCAAGAACTGTTGTAAAAGTGGTGATTTCGAATTTGGGGAAGAAACCCCCAATTAAACACCAAAATCGGCTGTTTCCCGAAAATTCGCGTCCAGAAAACGTAACAAGCGTAAGCCTACGCTGGGTTGGTGTAAGCTTACGCCGCCACACTAGAAGCTGCTGTGAAAGAAATGTTCAGGCGTAGCCTACGTTGGGCGGCGTAAGCTTACGCTGGGTGGCGTAGGCTTACGCCAGGTGGCGTAGGCTTACGCCAGGTCCTGAGTTTCTGCCCCGTTTTCTCCGTGTCTCTTCCGACTCTTGCATCTCTAACCTAATATCTTCCAAAATCATACTTTAAGCTTTCAACACCTGCACATGCATAGCTACACAAAACTTTTGTATTCCACATGTTAATTTACATAAATATAACATGTTACACCCTTTAATGCATAAAACTTTGGTCGCTTATCACATCCCCACACTTGAGTTTTGCTTGCCCTCAAGCAAAGTCTTTTGCTTCAAATCCACATTACAAATTCTCAAACAATTGTTTTAACTCAACATAAGTTAAGGTCCAAGGTCATGCCAGATTCATAAGAATTATACTCTCAATAGATTTACAATCCAACAAACAATTCATGACTTTTTAAACAAAAGGAAACACTTGAACAAGCTTAACTCATATCCAGTTATGGCTTTGAATGCACACACCCCTCACAATCAATCACTCCACTCGGTTTCATATATGGGCTAGCGATGATGTGCTAGTATTTTTCACTCGAAACCAAACAATGAACCACATTATCATAGGCTTGCATATTGATCACATCTCCACCTACTAACACAACTAAAATGCACAAATCAAAAGGTCTTTTAAGGGTTGTAATGTAGGCTAGGGTTACGGGTATGGATAAGGATTTTTAAAGTGGCTAAAGGTGAGTGGAATTCAACTAATGAAACTACAAATCAATCCTAAAACTTTCAAATCTCTTCTATGGGTATAAATGACCCATCAACACTAAAATTCTTATTTCTTCAAACTATCAAATGAAATTTGGGTTAAATTGACCCAATAACATCTTTTATTATAATTCAAACTAATACTCAAAACCTTTGGGCACATGTTGACCCAATACTATTTTTGTATTTCTTTTTCATTCATTTTTTTTATGCAATTGCAACCGCAACTTCAATAATCTAAGTTAATTGAATTCCAACTCACGAGTTTAAAAAGAAAAGGCTAAAAAGGTGAATGGGCTAATGTTGTGGGTTTTGTCAACATAAAAGGTATATGCTCAGAATGGGCATCTAGTGGATATTAACGGGTAAAGGCATAAAAATGGCTAAAAATAAAAAGGTTTCTCCTAATGCCTTTATCATTTTTGTGCAATCAATTGGTTCAAGTTCTCAACATGTATTAACAATATGCAAGTTCTAAAATGTGAAACAAAGTAGTTAAACACTCAAATAAGAGAATATATATATCAATTTGGCTCAAAATCTCACAAAAACGGTGGGAATAGGTTACTGACATGTGCATGCGAACCATCACCTTCAACTTTGTTACTCCCGAATTCAACATTTCCAATTTTTTTTTTGAGATTGTTTGAAAGACTTAATGTATAATGAGTTAATCAAATAATTACCCTTACCCTTAGTCTTCTAGCGCCATTTTTTTTTTCATTTGTTGGAAAGACTTAATCAAGTACTTAGTGAATTAACCATGACCAAAGCCCTCTACCAAACATTTTGCAAAACAATTATCAAAAAAATTTGTATGGTTTCCAAGATATCCCACATCCCCACACTTGAACCTTACATTGTCCCAATGTAAATAGTTATGAAATATAAAAGTGCGGTTAGTGGGTGCTAAAACAAATCTAACACCCAAACCTCCAAAATTCAAGAAGTAGATTCCCAAACCATAAACACCAACCCAAGTTTCGAACAAAAAACACACAAAAATAAACAAAAACAAAATAGTTCAATCAAAACAACATAAATATGAGAAAGAGTACATGGACCTGATTAGAGGCGATAATATAGAGTGGCTGGACCATCACCAAAAATGGACTCGTAAGTCTTCCATGAGTCTTCCCCACACTTGAGTGTTGCTATGGTGACGAAAACTAAAACACACAAAACAAAACAAAGTTGCAAAAAGCCGGGTTGCCTCCCGGTTAGCGCTATGTTTAATGTCCTCAGCCCGACATTACCTCCTTATGGAGGTTGGAACATAAACTTGCTTCCACTAGTTCCCCCACCGCCTTGGTTGTTATCACTCCAACTCCACGTCTTCTCTCTTGTAAATTCCATATCAAACAAATCTCCTTTCTCGTTTGGATGTTGGACATGGTCGGGTGGCTTCTTTTCATCCTTCAACCTCTTAGTTTCCTTCTCGATTGCATTCGGCTCGTCTTTCACATTAAACCTGTCAAACATAATACCTTTCTTTTTGGTGTCACCCTCATTTGCCTTGGCACGAGGATGACACGCGTTAGTAGTAACCGATTTTGAACATTTCTTTTCAACCGAATATGTAAATAAATTTGAAAAAACATTTATGTTCAACTTACGATTCCCAAAGGTCATGTCAACAGTTCCGTTTCGGCAATTGATTTGTGCATTTGCGGTTGCCAAAAACGGTCTTCCCAAAATCACTCGTGGCTCATCCTCCTTAGCAAGTGGTGCATAATCGAACACCAAGAAATCTCCCAGATAGTAAAATTCTCCAATCTTCACAGCCATTCATACTAGTTTCCCCCGAGGCCGCGTGCGTGTAGCATTCGCTAACACCAAGGTGGTGGTGTATTCTTCTAATGGATCAAAATTGTATTGGTCATATACGCTCCCCGGTAAAATGCTCACCCCCGCTCCATAATCTAATAATGTCAATTTGGTTTTAAATTCCCCAATTTGAATAGGAACTAAGGGTTCTCCAAACTCAATTTCTTCCTCTTCTCTTTCTTCACATTCTTCATTACCATGGGCTACATCAATTGCACTAACATGATGTTTTGGGTTCAAAGTGGTGTAACTTGGCAATTTACCTTCATTTTGTTTGAGTTGAGCTATTTCTTGTGCCAATTGCCCAACTTGTCTCTCCAATGCCACAAAAGACTTGTCTCTCACTTCATTCTCCTTCTTGGATTCTTTCATCATCTCCAATAGTGCATCCAACTTTGAATTAACCGCATTATCACCCCCTGATGACTCATCTTGTTGTTGATGGTCTTGATTGTAATTCCTTGGAGGGTAATTTGTGTTCCGGTTATTGTTATAAGAGCTCCTTTGGTAACCACCCGAATTATAATTGCTTTGTTGACGAGGTTGGTATGACGAAGTACCTTGATTTGAACCTTGGAAATTTGGGTTCAATTGGTTTGACGCATCCACATATTTGAAATTGGGATGATTCCTCGAGCTCGGGTGATAGGAGTTTGAGTTTGTATCATATGGTTTCCTATCACCATAAACTTGGTTCACGTCTTCTTGTCTACCTTCTTGGAATGGGCAACTCATGGTTTTGTGCCCCAAATCTCCATAACTCTCACAAACATCAAAACGAGTTTTCACTCCCGCTACTTCCTTTTTCTCTCCTTTTTTCAACAAGGCCAACTCTTTCTCCATAGAAGCTAACCTCTCTTTCGTCTCATAGTCCGGGGCAGATTTTGAAATTGGGTGTTTGGCTCTTCGGCTAGCCGATGCCTCGGCTTTTGAACTTTGGCTCATTCTTTCTAAGAAATCCCAATCATCTTCTTCGGTATTAGACAACAATGTCCCATTACTTGTGGACTTCAAGTACTTCCTCTCCTCTTGAGTCAAACCATCCACAAAGCACTTCACTAGTTCCCACAACTCGATTTGATGGTGGGGACATTTCCTCAACAACTCTTTGAAACGGGTAAAAGCTTCATGTAAAGGTTCACATGTTTGTTGTTGAAAAGTCCGAATCTCAATTCGGGAGTCATCCGTCTTTGCAACCGAGTAATATTCGTCCAAGAAAACTTGTTGCATTTCATCCCATGTGTGGATGCTCTTAGCCGGCAATGTGATGAACCATTGCTTTGCTCTATCTTTGAGGGAAAACTGAAAAAGTCAGAGTTTGACCTCATTTTGGTCAAAGTTTTCATCCCCAATAGTGCTACAAATGGCGGCAAACTCGGCTAGATGAGTGTATGGCTCTTCGGTTACCATGCCATGAAAATGGGGAAGGACGTTGATGTAATTCGGTCTTGACTTGAACCTCCTCATTCCCGGAATTGGTGGAACAATTGGAGAAGCATTCTCCGAAATAGCCGGTCGAAAGCGACCATTAACTCCACCCATAGGGGCTACCGGTTGTCTTCGGTTTTCATTATTGTAGCCCCCATTAAATCTCCTCCCTTCTTGTCTAGGAGGATAAACAGGTCTATCGGGTCTACCCGTTCGACCCATTGGTTGTCTCGGTCTTTGGTGAACATAATTCACCTCTTCTTCCTCTTCAAAGCCTTACCCCTCATTGTATTCTCCAAATTAACTCCTCTCGCCATCTTCATATTCGTAATTTCCAAACCCATCACCATTCCTAACATCTTCATTATCATCATACCCAAAGTATTCACCATCGTCGTCCTCCCAACCATCGTTCTCATTTTCGTTTCTTGGTTGAGTTCCAAAGATGTTTCAAGGAGGGGTTTGATTTTGTTATGGTCCCCTTCTACCTTGGATGTGGGATTGGTTCGGATGTTAACGGGTCGGTTTTGTTGAACTGGACCTGATCCACGGGGTTGGTTGTTATTGATAGGTATAGATGGGGTTGGGGTTCGGTGAGGTGGAGTTGGTGGGCGGTTAGGGATAGGGCCTCTGTTTGGAGTTGGGCCATGGTTTCTCATGCTAGATCCGGAATGACTGCTTCGACCATCCATAGATGATGGTTCCGATGAAATAGGTTGTAGATTTTGTTGTTGGGTTCGGTTTTGCCTTGCTATCTTCTCAATTTCTGGTTCAAAAACAAGCGGTGAAGTCCTCCCGGATGAACGGGTACGCATGCACTAATCTGTCACCTGCACACACAAACAAACACCACGCGTAACACAAAAATAGAAAAAGATTAACCAAACAAAACAAGTAACAAATAGTCACACGAATTAATTAAAATAAAACACCAAGCGCACACACTCCCCGGCAGCGGCGCCAAAATTTGATCGGTGTCGAAGGTACCGGTCAAAGATAAAGAATTAGAGTGTCCTAATCACCTTAAACTAGTTAGGGTAAGAAGGGTGTCGAACCACGAAGAGTTTGTGGTCGGTGCTTAACTTCAATTAACAATGTGATTTATGAATTTGTAATGGGTCTTTCTGACCAAACACAAGCAATGATTGAGGTGAACTTAACAAATCCAACAAGCAATGGTAATCAACTAGCAAAACGATCACGATTAATCAAGTAGAAAATAAACGGTTTAAGTTGTAAACAATAATTAAAAAGGAATCACACCCGGGTTTCAAGTTCATAAGTAATTAGGGATTATCACACCAACATATGAGTTCAAACAATCGAATGGTTATCCAAATCAAATTAACCAAATCTAACCAAGAACATCAACATTCATACATCATCGGCAAATAGTGTAAAACAATATTCACGAATGAAATTGAGACAAATGTATGCAATATAGAATTAGATTAATCAATAGATTCAACACAAATCAAAGTTCATAGCAATTATCATCTAACGGGGTCAATGGTGCAAGAATTTATCGACTCCCGTGAGTTCATAACCATACTAAACACAAAGATTCAAGTGTTTCAAACCAAATGATTACAAGAGTTGTTTCTCAAAGCTAGCACATGATAAAACCCTAAAAACTTACAAACAATCCACCCGGTAATGATTACCGGTTGATTAGCCGCTCATGGTTGTGGAATTCATCTTCGATTCTTCAATAATTCGGTATCAATCTTCCAAATCGATCTTGGAATGGTGTTTTCTAGCCTCCAAAATCGCCCAAGAACTGTTGTAAAAGTGGTGATTTCGAATTTGGGGAAGAAACCCCCAATTAAACACCAAAATCGGCTGTTTCTCGAAAATTCGCATCCAGAAAACGTAACCAGCGTAAGCCTAAGCTGGGTTGGCGTAAGCTTACGCCGCCACACTAGAAGCGCCTGTGAAAGAAATGTTCAGGCGTAGGCCTACGCTAGGCGGCTTAAGCTTACGCTGGGTGGCGTAGGCTTACGCCAGGTCCTGAGTTTCTGCCCCGTTTTCTCCGTGTCTCTTCCGACTCTTGCATCTCTCACCTAATATCTTCCAAAATCATACTTTAAGCTTTCAACACCTGCACATGCATAGCTACACAAAACTTTTGTATTCCACATGTTAATTTACATAAATATAACATGTTACACCCTTTAATGCATAAAACTTTGGTCGCTTATCACCCGCGAGCAAAGCAAAGCAAGGATGTTTCAAGTGTGGTGATATGGGGCACTTCAAGAAAGACTGTCCCAAGTGGAGGAACCAGAACAACGCTCAGGCACCGAGGAGGGCATTTGTGATGGGTGCAGGGGACGCAAGCCAGGACCCAAATATTGTCACTGTACGTTCCCGATAAATAATCACTATGCCTATGTACTTTTTGATTCGGGTGCGGATATGAGCTTTGTGTCGAATGATTTTAAATCCTTACTCGGTATTAAGGCCAACAAACTAGATCAAATTTATACAATAGAATTAGCAAATGGGAAATTAATTAAAACCGGAGAGGTCATTAAGGGTTGTACTTTATGTTTAGAAAACCATACATTCAATATGGACCTTCTACCCGTCGAACTAGGGAGTTTTGATATTGTTATTGTCATGGATTGGTTATCAAAGAACCGTGCCGAGATCGTATGCTTTGAGAAGATTGTACGTATCCCACTACCAAGCGGAAAAATTCTTTCAATTCAAGGCGAAAGGTGTAGAACGATGTTGAAGACGATAAACTGCATAAAAGCTCATAAGTATCTACGCAAGGATTATTGCGCATTCCTGGCTCACATCGTCGAGAAGAAACCCGAGGAACGTCAACTTGAGGACATACCAATCATTAGGGATTACTCTGAGGTATTTCCCGAGGACTTACCAGGATTACCACCATCAAGACAAGTCGAGTTCCGGATCGACCTAGTACCAGGAGCCGCACTAGTTGCACGATCGCCATATCGTCTAGCCCCTTCCGAGATGCAGGAACTGTCGAGCCAACTACAAGAGTTACTTGACAAAGGTTTCATAAGACCAAGTTTCTCACCATGGGGAGCTCCGGTCCTGTTTGTAAAGAAAAAGGATGGAACCTTTAGGATGTGCATTGATTACCGGGAGTTGAACAAACTGACAATCAAAAACCGGTATCCTCTTCCTCAAATAGACAATTTATTCGATCAACTTCAAGGTTCCAGTTTCTATTCTAAGATTGATCTACGATTAGGGTATCATCAAGTGAAAATTTAGGAAGAAGATATACCAAAAACGGCTTTTAGGACTCGTTACGGTCACTACGAGTTCCTAGTTATGCCATTTGGCTTGACTAATGCACCGACCGTTTTCATGGATCTCATGAACCGCTAGTGCAAGCCATACTTGGATAAATTCGTGATTGTGTTTATCGATGACATATTAATATATTCACGAACCAAGGAGGAACATGAACATCATTTGAAATTAATCTTGAAACTACTCAGGAATGAGAAGCTTTATGCCAAATTCTCTAAGTGTGTGTTTTGGATCCGAGAGGTTCACTTTCTCGGACACGTCATCAATAAGAAGGGTATTCACGTAGACCCGTCCAAGATTGAAGCTATCAAAAACTGAGAAGCACCAAGAACTCCGACTGAGGTGCGTTAATTTCTGGGTTTGGCAAGCTATTACAGGCAATTCATCGAGAATTTTTCAAATATAGCCTTGCCTTTGACCACGTTAACTCAGAAGGACAAAAAGTTTGATTAGACTGATAAACAAGAATCAGCTTTTCAATTGCTGAAGCAGAAACTTTGCAGTGCACCAATCCTATTCCTTCTCGAAGGAACTGACAATTTCATCGTGTACTGCGACGCATCACACCAAGGTCTGGGATGTGTGTTGATGCAGAGAGAAAAATTCATAGCGTATGCATCCAGACAGCTGAAAGTCCATGAGAAAAACTATACGACTCACGATCTGGAATTGGGTGTTGTCATGTTTGCACTCAAGATTTGGAGACATTACTTATACGGTACAAAATATACTATCTTTACAGACCACGAGAGTCTCCAGCACATCTTTAATCAGAAAGAACTCAACATGAGGCAACGTCGTTGGGTAGAGCTACTGAATGATTACGACTGTGATATCAAGTATCACCCTGGTAAGGCAAATGTCGTAGCAGATGCTTAGAGTCATAAAGAACGGGTTAAAACTATCCGTGTTCGTGCCCTAGGATTGACAATTCATACGAGTCCGGATGGCACAACAAGAGGCAATCAAAGAAGAAAACATTCAGAATGAAGCTTTACGAGGAATGATCAGACAGTTAGAGCCAAAATCAGATGATACTTTATACTTCATGAATAGAATTTGGGTGCCATGTTTTGGTAACTTACGGGAGTTGGTTATGGACGAAGCCCACAGGTCCAGGTACTCCATTCACCCAGGTTCGGATAAAATGTATAAGGATCTGAAAGAACTCTACTGGTAGCCGAACATGAAAGGAGAAATTGCTATTTATGTCGGTAAATGCCTGACATGTTCAAAGGTAAAGGCAGAACATCAGAAACTGTCGGGATTGTTACAACAACTCGAGATACCTCAATGGAAATGGGAACATATTTCCATAGATTTCATTACAATGTTACCCAAGACTTTGAGCGGGTATGACACTATATGGGTGATCGTTGATCATTTGACGAAATCAGCTCATTTTCTGCACATCAAAGAGACGGATAAAATCGAGAAACTTGCAAAGCTTTATATCAAGGAAATTGTGGCTAGGCATGGAGTGCCAATTTCTATTATCTCTGATAGATACAGCAGATTCGTGTCTTGAATCAGGCAGTCATTACAAGAAGCTTTGGGCACACGTCTTGACATGAGCACGGCATATCACCCACAAGCAGATGGTCAAAGTGAAAGGACCATTAAAACTTTAGAGGATATGCTCCGTGCGTGTGCAATTGATTTCGGAGGAAATTGGGATACTCATTTGTCGTTGGCTAGGTTTTGATACAATAACAGTTACCACACCAGCATCAAAGCCGCTCCGTTTGAGGCTTTGTACGGTCGAAAATGTCGTTCAATATCAGGAGACTACCGACAAGATCTTTAAGATCAAGGATCGTCTGAAGGCCGCCCGTGACAGGCAAAAGAGTTACGCAGATAACAGACGAAGACCATTAGAATTCCAAGTTAGGGACCACGTCATGTTAAAGGTCTCACCTTGGAAAGGAGTTGCAAGATTTGGCAACCGTTGGCAAGCTTAACCTTAGGTACGTTGGACCATTTGAAATATTGGCTAGGGTTGGCCCTGTAGCATACAAGCTCAAGTTGCCACAAGAACTATGCAATGTACATGATACGTTTCATGTGTCAAATCTCAAGAAGTGCTTATCAGACGAGACAATAATTATACCGCCTGATGAGATTCACATAGATAACAAGCTGCACTTCGTCGAGGAACCCATTGAAGTCACAAATTGGAAGGTTCAGAAAACAAGGCGTAGCCGTGTTAAATTGGTTAAGGTACGTTGGAATTCAAAGTGTGGCCCCGAGTATACGTGGGAACGAGAAGATCAAATGAAAGCTAAGTACCCATCCTTGTTCACGAACACACCAAGTCAAGATGACAAGAACTGAATTTCGGGACGAAATTCTCTTTAACATGGGGAGAATGTGACACCCAGCATTTCAGGTCGATATCCATATTACATAAATGCACGTTCATAACATATATTTCCTGAAGTTTTATTTTGACTAAGTAAAGTCAAGGAGTCTAGCAAAGGAACTTATATCAAAATAGTAATTTTTAAGAATTACTAGGAAAATAAACAGTTATAACCCGCAACGTACGGTCGTTGGTGATTAGCAAGAACTTGTTTAGTAAAAGTCTAGGGAGACGTGATGAGTGGTTGATAAACCCATGCTAATTATATATAATCATGTGTTCTTAACCCTAATTATGTGAGTTTACATTATTTTTATATCTTATAGGTTTATGTATATACTAAGTTAAAATCAATAAAAGTCATATAAATTAAATTAGGGTTATGATTAAAGTTAATTAAATTAAATTAGATGGATACTAAATGATTAAATTATTATATGTACATCCATATTTCAATTTAAAGTTCCATTTGATGTCTATGGAACTCACGTGGACCACATCAATTCAATTTGGATGTCAAAACTCAACAAAACAAGGAGACTAATTCTATAGATTGAATATTAAAGCATTATCTTGAATTGGCATACATCGAGAATCAGAAATCAAAGTGGGCTTCACCATGATGGGCCGATTGGTTTAGATAAAAACCCACAAAAGCAATAATAGACAGGCAGGTCACGTTTTCTAGGGGGATTCTTTGACGGCTGGGAATTGGACAAAAAAAAACAACACTCGACGCAAGGAAGCAGGTCACGAGATGAGTGATGGTATTTGAGTTTGTTGTTATTATGTGTGGCTAAAATTACTTGTGGCTTTCTTCAGACGGACGGTTCGTATAGGGTTTCATGTTTTGATTCAGTTGTTTATATTTGAATCTATTTAGTTTCTGACAATAACTTTATAGATTGATGTATTAGTTATTTTAAACATTTTATTTGAGTGCTTTGAGTTTGCTTGCTTTTCGATCTTGTTCGGTTGATGACAAAACCTAGTAGCAGGGTTGGGTGACTAAAGGAGATAAATTTGGCACTTATAAATTGGGTAGTTGAATTATATTGGTTTATGACAAAACTGGTTATATAGGTTTGCTGACAACAACCTGTCTTCATCTACTATTTTAACTGATTTTCAAACACTATGTCTATGAGGTGTCCAATTGAATAACTGAGTTTTATGTGAAACCTAGAACCTGAAGTTTGGAGGAGGTTGCATTTTTATTTGATCTGTGTTTTCATTCTAATTATCAAACTAAGCAATTTCACTAACCACTGATTCCTCGTGGATACGATACTCTTCTTACCCTTACTAGTTAAGTACCTAACGACATCGATCAAAATGGCGCCGCTGCCGGGGAATCGGTGCGCTTAGTTCTATTGCTTTAGTTTATTGTCTTTAGTTGATTTTAATTCTTATCAAACACCCAAAAAGATTTTCTTTACTTCTGTTTTTATTTTTTGTTTATTTCTTTGTTTAGAGCTACTCGGTTGGTTGACATGGACAGTAATTATTATGGTGACCAAGACTACTATGAACCATGCAACAACTGTGGCATCACTGGCCACTGGGCACAAGATTGCCCAAGATACAATCAATATGGTGGTGGTCCTGAGTACCCAAACTATCAAGACGATTACAACCAAGACTACCACCCAAGCAGGCCACCTGATCAAGACAACTATCATTCTGAACTGGATGTCATCCAGTCAAACATGAAGGAGATGGCCAAGATGATACAAGCAGTGGTGCAGCAACAGGAGAGCCAGGACAAAGCTCATCAAGCTTTGGTAGATCTAGTTGCCAACCTATCTGGGATTGTCGGGTCACTCATCAAGGAAGTAGGTAAGCCTCGCTGTTCACATCAGTCCTCCTGTTCTGAAACCACAACCAGTGCACACCTCAATGATGTAAGTTTCCATTCTTCATTTGAATATCCTGCTCGTGAACAGACTCCACCACCAGTTGTAGAAAGAGTGGTGGAGCATAATGAATCTGAGTCCGACCCTAATCAGGATTTTATTTCACAGAATAATTTGAAAACTGAAAATGTGAATAAACCTGTAAAAATCCCGTTTCCAGATGCTCTAATCAAACCATTTTTAAAAGAAAAAGACCCAACACAGGATGAACGATGGGAAAAGTTTGAGAAGCGTAAAATTAACTCATTATTTTTAAATACGCTTAAACAAGATCCTGATAATGTTGAATGTCTAAAAGGTTTGAGTACCCGAAAACGATGGCACAAATGTCCCGAGCAAGTAAAATTGAGTGTCAGTGTGAATGCCGTGTTTACGGGTACCCTTCCCCCGAAACTCCAAGATCTAGGGGCACCTATTATTTCAATTCAAATAGGTGAAATTACATTGAATAGAGCATTACTGGATCTTAGAGCATCTGTGAGCATAATTCCAGGGAGTCTGTATGATCAGCATGAATTTGGTCCATTACAGAGAGTTAACACCACCGTGGTGTTGGCTGATCAGACTCCCGCACATTCTCGGGGGATTGTAAAGGATGTGATTGTGAAAGTAGGAGAGTTTTATTACCCAGTGGATTTCTTGGTGTTGGATTGTGTGAAGAACACATAACCAACTATCATTTTGGGTAGACCGTTCTTGGCCACTGCTCAGGCAAATATTAACTGTGCTGAGGGAATGATAAGGATGAGGTTTGGGGCTCAGAAAATGAGTCTTAAAATATTTCCAAAATTGCCAAACCCGAAAGCAAACAAGTGTGGATCACCTGAAAAGGTGAATCACACAGTTGAAAATGCTTGTTTTGTAAATGACAGGTTAGCTGAGCAGAAGGATGGTGAAACGCCAGACAGTGGAAGAACTAAACGGGTCAGAAAGAGAAGGCGGAAAGGGAAGAAACCGCGAGTTAATGATGTAGATCAAGAACTCTTTTCTTTGTTTATGAAAGCTTGGAGAAAATTTGATGATGAGAGGAACTTGAGTGCGGGGAAGGAGGACTGCAAGCATCCCACCCGACCACCATGACCTAAGTAAGGTACACTGCGTCTGGTTGAGGACGTTAAACTTAGCACTCTTAGGAGGTAGCCTAAGGTATGTTTTACATTCATGTCTAGTTAAATGAACTTTGCGGGTGTGTTCAATAGAAACCCTCACGAGACTCAACTCGTCCACTTGGGCTACCGAGGGGTTTAAAAGGCTTGATGCATATGCTAAATGCATTCGTGATTCCTGCGAAAGTGAGTTAGGACTTTGTTTGATTTATTTATTTTTTTGTGTGCGAGCCGGCCAAGTGTGGGGAAGTTTCATGGGTTTTCAAGTCAGTTTGATGCTCTTAGGTTGGTTCGAGTTTAACTTTGCAGGTTTAGATTGATCCTCCCGTACTCAATCTCCATTCGGGTGGTGATGTTCGAGCTTCGTATTCATGTAAAAGGCAACCCAATAGCAGATTTTGAATACGATCGTGAAAGAAATGCTATACGATCGTGTGAGGTTGGATTGAAGACAGTTACAGTTCGAAACCAGCTAAGTCCTTTCCAATTCTCTGTATAGTTTTGTTTATTTATTTATTTATTTATTTATATATTTGCATAATCTCTCATCCTACATTGAGGACAATGTAGTGTTTAAGTGTGGGGAGGGGAGACCGAGTCTGTATTTTGAGTCATAAAAAATAATATCCATAAAAAAAAATTCAAAAATGTCATTGAATTAGAATTTTTGCAAATAAATGGAAAATGATAGGTAGAATTGGAAACTGCTTGTGAATTGAAATAAAAAAATAAATAATAGAAAGTGCGTCTGATTTGTAATGTTTTGGTAGGCCCAACCGACTTAAGAGCTTAAACATCCTGATAATGTATCTAGGTTTAAATGAATAATTAATTCAGAATATTTTATGGGTTCTCATCTTAGGGGTGTCGGTAAGGTCGAAACTGTCAACATAGGGTGATAGGTACCTTTATAAACAAAAATTTATAAGTTTTTAAAATTATGTGGCACACCGCTTTATTTTTATGAAAATAAATCCGAAAGTTGGTGGCGCCCGCATTCCATAATCCATCTTGCATGAGCTTAATTAAATCAATTGAAAGCTTGAGTTTCGCCTACGTGTTTCCCTTCGGGATGGTGACTTGGAGGATACACCCATGGGCAGGACTTAGGTGATCAATAAGTTTGGATGACTAAGTTAGGTTTATGTGTTTCCCTTCGGGATGGCGACTTGAAGGATACACCCCTATTCCGAAGCTTATGAATTTCACTGCTTAAGAACTGCAGCCTACGTGTCATATATCGTGTTCCATCGTGATTGAAACACCACTGGGTTAGGTTCATTCATAAAATAATAATAAAAGCTAAAAACATGCACCCATCGATCCATAATTCCATAATTTTCAAAAACATATAAATTGGTGTTTATAATGGTGGGAAATCTATATGGTTTAACCCAGGCCTAAACATGACCTTGAGATGGAATTAGGCTAAGTCGTAGTTTTCTGAGTATGAGACCCATAGATAGATTTTTGGCTTGGTAATAGATAGAATAATAGATCACATAATCGGGTTCTCGAGAGTCGGTGGTTGGGTTTAGTCGGATAGAAATATCAATTGTTACAGTTAGCGCGTGATTATATTTGAAATGATTAAACGAATGAGAGTGTGAAAAGCAGGTTCCCAATTATGATTCCATTGCAAATATTTTTCGGGACGAAAAAAAAGATAAGTGTGGGGATGTGATGAGTGGTTAATAAACCCGTGCTAATTGTATATAATAATGTGTTCTTAACCCTAATTATGTGAGTTTACATTATTTTTATATCTTATAGGTTTATGTATATAATAAGTTAAAATCAATAAAAGTCATATAAATTAAATTAGGGTTATGATTAAAGTTAATTAAATTAAATTAGATGGATACTAAATGATTAAATTATTATATATACATCTATATTTCAATTTAAAGTTCCATTTGATGTCTCAGGAACTCACGTGGACCACATCAATTCAATTTGGATGTGAAAAGTCAACAAAACAAGGAGACTAATTCTATGGATTGAATATTAAAGCATTATCTTGAATTGGCATACATCGAGAATGAGAAATCAAAGTGGGCTTCACCATGATGGGCCGATTGGTTTAGACAAAAACCCACAAAAGCAATAATAGACAGGCAGGTCACGTTTTCTAGGGGGGATTCTTTGACGGCTGGGAATTGGACGAAAAAAAACAACACTCGACGCAAGGAAGCAGGTCACGAGAGGAGTGATGGTATTTGAGTTTGTTGTTATTATGTGTGGCTAAAATTACTTGTGGCTTCCTCTAGGCGGACGGTTCGTATAGGGTTTCATGTTTTGATTCAGTTGTTTATATTTTGAATCTATTTAGTTTCTGACAATAACTTTATAGATTGATGTATTAGTTATTTTAAACAGTTTATTTGAGTGCTTTGAGTTTGCTTGCTTTTCGATCTTGTTCGGTTGATGACAAAACCTATTAGCAGGGTTGGGTGATTAAAGGAGATAAATTTGGCACTTATAAATTGGGTAGTTGAATTATATTGGTTTATGACAAAACTGGTTATATAGGTTTTCTGACAACAACCTGTCTTCATCTACTATTTTAACTGATTTTCAAACACTATGTCTATGTGGTGTCCAATTGAACAACTGAGTTTTATGTGAAACCTAGAACCTGAAGTTTGGAGGAGATTGCATTTTTATTTGATATGTGTTTTCATTCTAATTATCAAACTAAGCAATTTCACTAACCACTGATTCCTCGTGGATACGATACTCTTCTTACCCTTACTAGTTAAGTACCTAACGACATCGATCAAGACGCTTTAACGTAAAAACATAAATATTGTAGACAAAACACTTAAAAGTAACATACAAATAATTGTTTCATGGCTCTATGTTATTTTAGGTGTATACATGTATTATATAGTTAAAGTGATAACTATGTCAGGTTAACTAGTAAATTATGGAGACTAGTCAAACCACACAAAAACATATAAGTAATGAATCGTTTAAAAGTCTTACACCAAGTGTTAGATTACGGGATCACCTACCGGGTATATACTACCAAAACGACACCTAATAAGGTACTTAGAACCCAACTAGATGTGCAATAAGATCCCAAACCCCCCCCCCCCCTTACCCTTCTCGGCCAAAATCATCACACCCCCACCCACTCTCTTACCAAACCTACTAACCCACTCAAATCAGGTCATAAGCTCTAGATTGCAATGATTTAGGGAGATATCACACTCAATCCCAATCTCTCTATCTCTCCTCTATTTCGAACGGCAATATACATGCATACATATATACCATCACCAACTTTCTTACAACATCATGTTCTTTTAACCAACAATCGAACCAAAGTCACATCCATCTAAGTCCCCCACTCTTACAATGATGGTAGTGTATTAGACACTCTAAATCCCTCCATCTCTATATATATATGCGACACACACACATAGGAATGCACATTTGCACTTTCAAAGTCAAGAGAAAAAGGCTAGAGAGTTTGAGTAGAGTTTGGAGATCCAAGGAAGATTGGAGCTATGAGTCGGGTCTTGATAGCAAAAGAACACCCACCATTTTCTACTAACGAATCCCCACCTAGCTTGTCTAGTGGTAAGAAACCGACACCAAACTCTAGTTCCATCTCTATTTTCTTTATCTAAGCATATTGTTCACCCTAATAAACAAAGGATTTACAAGATTCAAGGAAATTTTTATAAAGCTTAACTTATTAAGTTAGAAATTTAAGTTTGGTGTAAAAATATATATAAGGGCCGAAATTTGGTAATGTATATACATGATTTATTGTTTTGATGATTTTGTGACAAGTGATAGCATAATTTCATGGTTTCAAGATTTAAAACTATAATATATACATGTGTATGGGCCGAGATATACATGTGCAAATGTAAACATGCTTAATTTGATTAAATAATCTATAAATGAGTAAGTACATGCATACATAGATGAAGATAGAAACTTGTATATGTATATACATCTTTGTGTATATGTTCTTGTTGAAACGTTTGATGATCAAAGAAAAGGGTTAAAGAAAAAGGTATGATTAACATTTGACAAGTAAAATATGGCTAAATATATGTATGCGTGAATTTGTGGTCATAAAACTTGGAGATATAAACATATATATATATATATATTAATTTGATTAAATGTTTTGGGATGGTCTAAAGGTAAATTTAGTATATATATATATATATATATATATATATATATATATATATATATATATATATATATATATATATATGGGATGTATTTTAGATGTTTGAATGAATATGTTAATAAATCATGGATTAGTTAAAGGTCTAACTTAATACATGATGAAAAAGTAAAATATATGTGTAAATATATATGTGTAATCGTATGAAACATACATGTGTTTGGTAACTTGAAATGTTATTGAGTGAGAAATTGTATGATCATAAGTCATAGAACTTGGATAATGATTAAACATATGCATGTAAATATATATGAAAGTCATGATATATGTTCACAAATAACGGGAAACTTGTTAAATCAAAATGAGACATGAAACGACTAAATAAATGAAATCATATATATTTAGAACCTGTTGATAACATGGAACCTAGACACGAGAAATGAAAGCTAAAGACGTTCGGTTTAAGGATAAATAATAGTATGTTATCATGAAACATGTTTAAATATATGTTGAATTGTTGAACTATAATTATATTTGTGTGCATAGATTAGTAAGAATAAATGCATGTTAAACGTAAACAAGTTAATAAATGTCGTTCAGAACAAGTAATTGCATGTGGACGTGCTAACATGGTTTATGTGCTCGTAGAATAAATGACATGCTTAGTACAAACTTGAACGATATTTGTGGTTTATATAATTATTGATTGGAAATAATTATATGATGATACATGGACTATAATATAAATATATTATAAGATGTTGCAAAAATAATATTTATTTTTGACAAACGTAACAAGTCACCAATATGAAAATATATTATTTTCTCAGAAAATAAGTAAAGCGTCTAGACTGGAATGATAATCACCAACGAGTCGTCACGTTAAAACACAGTTTTATTAAACCAAGACGTGCTTAACGGAGTTTGTTAAGTCGGGTGAACAACTTGTGTTTAAGACGGTTAGTCTTAACATGTAAGGTATTCTTGTGTAATTAGGGTACGGATAAGTGGGGTTTACGGTTATTCATGTATTTGCTAGCATTCATACTATCGAGGTGAGTTTCACTATCCTCCTTTTTTCTAAGTTTTTGAAATGTTTTGGGGAGGAAACATACTTGTAATTGTTTTCATATATAAAAGAATGAACAATGATCAGACCGTACGTATACATTGAGGGAACAATTTAGCGCTTAAAGTCCCCGGATTAACATTTTTTTGTAACCATTAGCTATGGTCTTAGCCTGGGATTCTATGGATAGTACTATTGGGGGTGACGTCCCCGGTCATGGTTAGTCACGCTAACCAAGGGTCCACATGGCCAAATGACCGCATATTGTCTTATTCTCATGGTTTAGCGAGGGAGGGGCATTCATTTGTCAGGGTTTGGTTACGGTCTCGTGCATTACATATTATTATTTGTATTCCTTGCAAGCTTACAAATAGGGTCAATTGGTCAGGAAATGTTCAAATGCATTGGTTATATATGAATAAACTGTTGATCGGAAAACTATTACATTTAAACGTTTGTGAATGTTGGAACTACAAGAACATTTGATCAAATCCTGTGAACTCACCAACCTCATGTTGACACTTTTTAAGTATGTTTTTTTCAGGAAATTGAACGTGGTCGCAAGGTTAGCAGTGTAGGTTACATGCATGCATGATGGATACGACTTGTGGAGGATTTCTCCTGTATAACTCATCTTATATGAGTCATATTTGTGAAATCTTAATCTTTTGTAATCTTAAAATGATATGTTGAGATGTAAAACTTTTAACTTAATTATGTATCCAATTATCATGTATATGTTTGCGGTAATCATATGCTTTGGAAACCAGTGGATGTTATGCCTCGCGTTTCCGCCTAGGCGAGGTGTGACACATACCTTCAAAAACATTATTAATTGATTTACCACTTTTAACAACAGAATTTTTTGGTGTTGGGTCTGGAATAAAATCTGATAAAGGCTCGGGTTTTGGCTCCACACTGTGATCCGGTGATGGCTCTGGTGCCTCACTAATAGGGAACAAATTACTTCCCGGATTTGAATAAAAAGTTGTCTCACTAGGATAAGAATAAGACGTGTCATGATTTGGCTCAGAATGACAATGAAAGTAAGTATCTTTTTCATAGTTATCTGCAGGAACATTTAAATCAAACAGGAACTTAAATTCATCTTCTTTTGTCATATGTTGAGAGCTAGAGCTCGGTATAGAAACAGGTAATCTACTTGAACTAAGTCACACACGTAATCGGTTAGACGAACCAATAGACACAGGTTTTCGGGAAGACGAACCAACACTATCTTCTTGGATAATATACAACTTATATATTTCAAACGGATTTTTTTCATATATACCAAAAAAAGGAAATATCACTATCATCGTATATGTCGATTGGATCAGTAAATGTTAACATTTTATAAGATAACCTAGTAATATTCTCGCCACAAACATTCGAAATAATAGATAACAAACCATTGTAAGCAACATTTGTAGATAACCTTATACCGCGCTTTGCACAATCGAATAGAACGTATTCAACAGCACCATCAACATATTCTCATCTCCCGCCTCTGTAAATTACAATGTTCATAGACATTGTAATGGCAAACAAACTAGCAAAATTCTGAATGAAAATTGGTAAACAGCAAAAATTGTAAGTGAAAAATGGTAAACTAACTTAAATATGTGATGTAAAAAGTCAAAGCAGGCTAGTAATACCACTTCAGCCGGTAAACCAGTGTATTAACCCATTCGGCGCCGGCTAAGCCATCTTGAGCCAAGCCGGCTAAGTCGGGTGAAAGAAAAAGACACGCCGGCTGAGCCTACTACTAAGTGGGCTTCAGCCGGCTTGGGTTTCAGAGCCGCCACGTGTCAATTTTTGGTTGGTTGAAAATCTGACAAAAGGTTGTTGGGCACGGAATTTCAAGCCGGCTGAACTAGCCGACTTCAGCCGACTATTGGTCTAAATGACCAGAACTTAGTATGCTGAAAAACTTTGTCCATTTTGGTAAGTTTGACCGGTCAAATGTCCATTTTAGTAATTTTCCCATGAATAATTCCTATTGACGATGAAGTTGATATCTTGATCATTAGCTTTTTGATCATACATCAAAAGCTCAGAACCATCAGCGATAAAAAGGAACATCTTCAAGATTTATTGATCGACCAATTGAAAGACAATAAATCGCCCAAAAAGCAAAGGGATATCTTCAACAACTTTTGACCAACCATCAGTAAAAAAGACAATAAGCTCCCACTGTGATGCAGAAACGGAAGCAATCAAATGGCTAGAAACTCAAAGATTAACAAAAGCTTCAAGAAACCCAAAAGGTGTTCTTACAATATCAAATAATCATAAACTAACTAACATCAAACCCTAGATCCAAATTTATAGAGTGGGATCTTAATTCAAATAGGAAACAAATAAGATAAAACTGTAATTAAAATTCAAATAAATAATAAAAGATATTAGATTGATCTCATATCATTTTGAAAATCGAATTCTATGCTCCTGTATCATACTCCTCATCTTCGAAAAAAACTCGTCCTCGAGTTTTGTCTTCGGACCAAAGCCACCTGGATCAAAAGGAACATCAATAAGATTCCAATTTGTTATTATCACGACCCGCCTAAACAGTTCAACTTCACGAGTCGTCTCGCCCAGCTTTAAACATGTACCACCTGGGTCGAATGGAGCATCGAGCCCTTTCTCGTTCACTCGTTTATTTTTTATAACATGCTTCTCCCAAGAATTTAGTACGACATGCCCAAGTTGTATTTTATTGCGTAACTTTTCCTGCACTTGAGAAAACTTCAAACCAAAATCTAAATTAGAAACTTTGTATGCATTGGGCTTAGGTTGCGATCCAGTAGACCTCATTATCAATTGCGATCCATTATAACAATCCAAATGAGAGTCTATGAGTTCATTAAGCTTTAACATTAATCCATTAGCATAAGACAACAAATAAGGTGGCCTGCAATGTTTATTCTCTACATTAGGTGATGGTCCAATAAAATTATATGAGGCTTCTGAACTTTTTTCTCGTTGACCAATTCCAACTACACAATATGGATAACCCAAAGCATACTCATTCTGTATTCGGTGTGAATTTTTTATTCACTTCCTCATACATAGTTGCTTGCAAGGACCCCACGTAATCCATCTTTTTAGTGATATCAATTTTATCTTTGGAAATCAAATTATTATGTATAGCAACCGAGATTTTTTTATCAACAATATTAATATTGCTTTCAATTTGAAATCCTAGATTCGTAGGAGATAATATTGCGTACGATTCAAAAGTCAAACCTGGCGAATTGTATGGATCTTCCGAATGAAACATATCACTACCGGTAACTACCGTAACACCACTATTTTCCGTCGATGAAAATTTAAGAAAATCATCAAATATACCTGAACAAACCTTTGCATAATCCTGCACTTCAAGCCTTGTATCATTATCGTTATCGTCTTTGTCTTCCATTGGCTCGGTCCCTTGAACAATTATTCCGCTAAGAGCTCTTCGCACAAACAAACACTCCTCTTCTTATGGGCTAGCCCTATCTTCATCGTATCAGGGTTCAAGAACGTCTTCCCAGATCGGTTCGTGGAACCGAAGGTGGGGATGGCCAAAAGGATACTCCTCTTCCTCGTTCGCATCGTCCCGGACGATGTTTCCTAATCCGGCTTCCTTAACGCGCATCTCCCATTGTAACTCAAGATCTCGGATTCATTGACGAAGCCGTTTGATCTCTTGTTTTATTTCAAGATCTCGAACTCGTTTTCGGAGCTGTTTGATCTCAAAATCCCGTGGGTTGGCACCAACTCTTCCACTGCCTCGGTCGGCGATTCTGCGAGTAGGATGTCGGTCTTCTCCACGAGCACGTGAATCGCGACCACCTTTGTCGTTGCCTCGGTCGGCGATTCTACGAACACAAGAGAAGCTTCAAGAAACCTAAAAGGTGTTCTTACAATATCAAATAATCATAATCTAACTAACATCAAACCATAGATCCCAATTTATAGAGTGGGATCTTAATTTAAATAGGAAACAAATAAGATAAAACTGGAATTAAAATTCAAATAAATAATAAAATATATTAGCTTGATCTCATATCATTTTGAAAATCGAATTCTATGCTCATGCATCACACTGAATGACCTCCCACTGCAAGTAGGGTAACTGGATTTTTTGGTAAAATGTTGGGAAAATACTTGCTAACAAAAGTAGACTACGACATCTGTAACAAAATATAAAATACATTTTTAATGGAATATATAAGAAGAAAATAATATAAATTAAAACATTGTAATTAAGATAAATACCAAATGATTTGCTGATGGTTTGAGCAAGACTTCGCGGAATGAAGAATCAAGTTGTAGGGATTCATCATCATGAAAACATGTCAGGTTAAGGGTAGAATTGTCAATTACCTCAAACACAAGAAAGCTTGCAAAGCCCAATCCAATATCCTCTACAAGTTTACCCATCCACGACTGAGAGCGAACTTACCATTAATTTTTTTAGACTTACTCTCCATGATTGACCTAAATTGTTCTCCTTTATGATTACTAATGAAGGTGAGAAATCGTACTCCAAATGAAGATTCACAAAACATGTAGGCAAAACCTAAAAAATATATCATTTTTTTGTATGTCAATTACATAAAAAATAAAAAATAAACATACATAGATATACATTGTGACAAGTAGACATTTAACCTTAGCAGCAAAAAACAAACGTATTAAAAAAAATTCTTCCATTTGGGATGAAATTTGCCAACAGATTTTAGAAAACATCCATAGAGTTCAATAAAACCATGGACTTTAAAACTACAATATCATACATTTGGCATCAACCAGATACACATTGTGACAAACTTGACAAGTAGACATGTAACTTTAGTAAAAAAAACCAACAAATTCAAACAAATATGTATCCCATTTAGGACAAAGTTATTCACATAATCTAATAAATATACATATATGTTCAATAAAACCGTGCTTGCATACAAACATTCATATTCCAAATCAATGAAACAAAACAGGAGAATTAAACACAAACAAAATATGATAAAGTTAATAACAGAATTAGAAATCTCAATTTGATAAACCGTCACAGATCGGGTAGCATGATAGATGGTTACTAAAATCGTAACTAGTTTTTGAAAATCATAAACAATGAAACATAACAAAGCACGTAAATGAACAAATTAACAAAAATTAGATAGATGAATACATATATGAATTTAAAAAAAACTAATTGAACATACCTTTGTAAATCAAATGAAAAGGTAAGCTCTCTTGAATACTGAACAAACGCCGATGACATTTAGGGTTAAAAGATAGAAAGCGTTGGTCAAAAGGAAATCTTGTAAAAAACAACAAAAATAAAAAAGTTAGAAAACCTCAGTGGCTATCCTTAACAACGAACAAAAGACGAACCAATTTAAGGGTCGAAGAAGGCGTCGAAACAAATCGATGGACCAAATGGCGTCACAAAGAGAGATTGAACAGAGAAGAACGGGAGAGTCCAAGTTGAACGTGAAGGCGACTGAATGAAAATTAGGGTTAGTCAATTAGAGGTCGGGTCATCTAATTCGGGTCCTAGGATCCACGTGAAACATAGAAACGTGTAAATAGGTTTAGGCAGGAAAACAATCCTGAGGGGCACCAGAGAATGACATGTGACATAAAAGTTACTATTTTATTAGAGAGTATAGATATGTCATTCTGAAAAAAATAAGTTCAACTTGCACTACAACATTATCACCCTATCCCGACGATTTTTTTTGACCCTATAGCGACGACTTGTCGTCGGTATAGGCTATACCGACGATATGTCGTCGGTATAGATGTCGTCGGTATTGCCTCGTCCCAATAGGTCAAAGATGTCGTCGGTATAGGTGTCGTCGGCATAGGTCGACCTATGCCGACGACAAGTCGTCGCTATAGGGTTTCATTAAAAAATTCAAAAAGAATTTCTATATCGACGACATGGTTCTGGACTTATCCGGACGACAAGTCGTCGGGACAGACCCAACCTATCTCGACGACATGTCGTCGGTATAGGCTATTTCCAATTTTTTTAATTAAATTTGGAAAAGACCTATGCCGACGACATGTCGTCGGTATAGGTTTTTCTGTTTATTTTTTGTTTTTTTTTAAATTTACAAAATTTTCTGAAATATTTAATTTCTAATTAAAAAAACCTGCAAATCAGATAATTCAAACCATTCAAAAATTGAAATCCGAAACATGTTGTTCGATACAAAAACTTGTTCGACACACAAACCAAATATTCAAACATAAAGTTGTCTGACACACAAACATAAAAATTGTTCAAACATTCAACAATAACACCGACAAAAAAGGCAAAGGCGCAACAACTTCAAGCTAATTATCGTCGCTGCTAATTCGGCGTTCCCACATTCGACGCATTTCATCCAATTGTCGTTGCATTTCAAGCATTTGTTGATTATGCGCACGACGTTCTTCATCTCGTTGGGCTTCGCGTTGTTGTTGATCTTGGACTTGTTGTTGAAGTTGAGTTACACGCTCATCCACTTCTTGCCAATGTGGTTATGGAGGGGGGTACTGAACAAATCTGGTGTGGGATTACTCACCACACGACCGACACCCCTGATATGGCCACGCCGACGACCCAATGCACGCTCCATGCATGCAAACTCATCGACAGCAGACGAGTCACCACCAGACTCAGCAGAGGATCTTGTATACTCCTCTTGGATTCGGTCCTGCATTAAACAATGTAATAAACAATCACTTGACTATTTTACTAAAATTCGACAGCATAACTGCTGTAAAATGGATAACCAACCTGTTAAACTATAAGTTATAAACGACCCAAATTCACAAATTCCAATCAACCAACGCTAATAACAACAAATACTAATAATACTAGCAAAAATATTCAACAATTGGGCTCGAGTTGGATGTTCTAAGTCTATTAAAGTGTGTTTGAGTCATTTTGACCCAGTTAAAGTTACAGTTGGATGTTCTAAGTTTATCAAAGTGTGTTTGGGTCATTTTGACCCGTTTTAATTTAAAGCTAGATATTTTAAGTCTCTTAAAGTGTGTTTGGGTCATTTTGACCCGTTTAAAGTTACAGTTGGATGTTCTAAGTCTAGTAAGTCTAACAACAAAATCATTTGACCTACATAATCTGATGATGCATTCGTGTTGGCCCAACCGGTCCCTTCTTTATAATGGGTCGATTTGAACACATCAATTGGGGCGATACCCTGTGAAAAACAAAAATAATATCACTAAGAATTAATAAGCATGTTTATATAATACTAACAATTGTATTTCATACCTCCATGTGTCGGCGTTGTGCGTATGATTTGCTTCCATGGTAACTTGGGTAACGTTGTTGTGATCGGTTTTGTTTGTTCTTCTCCGAGCGGTTTTTATAGCTCGCATCTAAAAACAGCTCATTAATAAAAGTCTCCCAAGTTTCTTGATCAAGATCTTCTAGTGGATTATTCATCGCCGCCTCCACATCATCGTATCCCCCATTCTCCTCGAAGTGAACTTTCAACACTCTCTTGTGATCTTTATACGCCCTCTGACACTCGGCGGTGATTCCGAGTTCAACGCCTCGCCACTTATCAGTGTTTCTCCAGGATTCCAGATCAAAATAATCCTACAAATGGAAAGTAATTATAAATGTAATAGTTATGAAATTGTAAGTAATTATAAAACATCTATACTTACTATAAGAGTGGGACATACGGCCCGTTTCTTCTCATTTGGAACCTTAGCCCAATTTGGATAATAGGGAGGAACAACCTTTTCAACCTCCGACGAGGTAGCACGGATAAAATCCGAAGCGTTGGGACCCACAAACTTGTACCCCCCGCCATGAAGTTCTACATCAATGGGAAGAGGCTTCCTCCCATTTTGCTCAAATTTCTTATACAGTTTTAGGTTTTTTCCTTTAGATCGTCTTTTTTGGGAGGAACTACCTACATTGACACATGACATTCAAAAGTTAGGCAATTATAAAGATATCTATTAAACAATAACAAGTAACTTACCACTAGATCCAGTCGCACAACCCGAGTCGAAGTGATACGGACCCCCGTCTCCACCATCTCCACCGTGTGATTGCGCCATTGTTGCCATTTTTCCTACAACAAAATTTATTAGTAAGCACAAATAATTATTAATTAACAAAGACAAATAGTACATTTTTAACATACATTCAATCAGAAACATCACTAAAATAACGTGTGTCAACAACATCATCATCTTCTTCATCGTCGTCATTTATTTCGTCTTCATCATCTGAATTGTATGCATCTTCTTCATCTTCTTCATCTTCTTCATCTTCTTCATCATCATTAATAAAACTTTCATCGAGATCAATCTAGGCAACATGACTTGGGTCACCACCCACATTTATAGTTGTACGCATAGGCAAGTAGTCTAAGTCGACAACCAAGTTACCAAAAAATGATTGAGTTTTCCGTGTAATAGATTGACTATCAACATGGGGAATTGGAGTTTGGTCACCACCTACGTGACATGATTCACCACCTTCGCATCCGGTGTCGACAACCAAAGTATAATCATTTGATTGAGTGTCGTGCAATATATCTATCTCATTAACAACACTAGGATGATCCCAAAGCTTCCAATGGTGAACGTCCTCAACAACCCTCCATTGGCCAGTGGTTCGAGAAGGATCTCGAAGATAGAACACTTGTTTAGCCTGTGTGGCTAATATATATTGGACATCATCATACCATTCTTTGCCAACATACCAATCACGGCCAATGTCAATTATAGTAGTATTGTTTTGCTTAATTAATCTTTTACCTCTCGTGTCGAACCATTTACAACGGAATAGTACAACCGAGTAACCATCTATGTAGTTCAACTCTATGATCTCCTCTAGTTGACCATAAAATGGAGTATCGTCTTCTCCTATTGTAACCACACCACTGTTCTGAGTAGTGCATCGGGAATCACGAAAATCTAACACCATTGACTATGCAAGCAGTGTAAGAAGATGCGTACAAGGGACCATGTGCCAATGCCCTTAATTCTTTGTTATCGGGTGTAGAAGATGAAGATGAAGATGAAAATACATTTGCTTCATATTTTAACCATGAAGAAAAATCGGGCAAAGCGCTCTACCTCGACCGTCGACATGGTTCTTGGCCGTCTCTATAAAGTTGCGAAGACCGCTTAAGAAAGCCGGAGAATTCCGATTTCCCAGTGTAACCCAGGTTTTATCAATTGCCATTTCTAGTGTCATATCTATTGTATTATAAGCATACACATATACGTGCATGTAATAAATGATATAAATGAATGTATGTGATTTGATCGGTACTCTAAGGCGGTGGATCCTAACCCACTTTTTGAATATTCTATCTCATATGTATACATTTAAACGAGTTGACTATTTAAGAAAAAATCAGCAGCATTTCACCTTAACTCTCCAAGTATGCAGATAAACCTCAAACTCGAAGGAGTAAGGAGAAATATCTACCAACTTTTTCTTAAATGTCAACCCGTTAAAATATATACATATCCTAAATAAGATAGAATAATCAAAAAGCAGTCCCAAAGGGGACAATCCAAAATTTATCTCTATCAGATAAATTTCGGACGGGTATATTCTAAAGAGTTATCCTAAATAAACATACTAGTGTACACAACATGAGACGTACATAAAGGTATAAAAGTCGGGATGCGTACCTTAAAAAAATTCATTGAAACACAAATAAGATGTTATTCACACCTCTCCAACCGCAATGAGTTCCGAACTTGCAACAAAATTAAATAAAGTTACATATACATACAAAGATATATACATACATTCACAATTACATAAATACATATACAATTATATACATACAAATCATACAATTACATAATCATACATACGAACATACATAATTATTATATACAAACACACATAAATAAATGCCCAAATTCTAAAATTACATACACAAACACAATTACACATATAAAAATACATACATACACGTATATACATACATAGCCTTTACAAACATACATAAACACAATTCAATACATAAACATAAACATAATACAAATACATACAAACACACATACACGTATATACATACATAGCCTTTACAAACATACATAAACAAATGCCCAAAATCCCAAATTACATACATAAACGCAATTCCATACATAAACACAATTACACATATAAAAATACATACATACACGTATATACATATTAGTGTACACAACATGTGTTTGTGTGATGGTCTCGAGTAAGGGCATTATATATATATATATATATATATATATATATATATATATATATATATATATATATATATATTCGTGTAAATCGTTCATGAATAGCCGCCGCCGTTATAATCATTAGCCTCTTGTGGGCCACAGGGTATATTGATAGATCTATTTGGGTATGACCACCCACTCTCGTGATTTGTAGCGCTAATCGGTCGTTTGTACGAGAGAGTATATTTTGAAAGGTTTTGTGGGGACATATTATTTATTTCGTGTCTCGGTTTGATTATAAGCTCTAGGTACTATCATCTTGTTGTATCCCTTGCTAGTTTACAACTTAGCACATGTTAGTCAAAAGTTGCATGATAGTTCGGTTAATAATTATTTAAACCTATGAAACTCGCTCAACTTTTTGTAGATGTTTTTAAGCATGTTTTTCAGGAAAATAGATACAAGCACACGCGGTCATGAAAATGGGCTTTTGGCAAACGCTTCACATGGGAAATTCATTTGGGACTATCTTTTGTAATATGATCCACGTAGTATTGGATCATTAAACTTATGTTATGTTTAAACTAAATTTCATCTTATGTAAGACTTATTTCCCTAATTTATAAATAAAAGTGTTTGCTATTATATTATGGGCTCCAACTTATGTTACCACCATGTTTTCATAAACATTTCCGTTGCGATTCGTTGTCTTGGGGTGTGACATAAACCATATATACATACATACAAATAAACACAAAAATGCCCAAATTTTAAAATAACATACACAAACACAATTACATACATAAAAATACATACACATATATACATACATATTATATACAAACATACATATATAAATGCCCAAATTTCCAAGTTTCATCTAAACCTAATTTCATCATAAAATTTCAAAACATATTTATAAAATCATACATCTAAACCATATATATACATACATACAAATAAACACAAACATATACATACAAACATACATCTAAACCTAATTTTTAGAAAAATTACTAACCAAGTTTGCAAATTAGCTTCCTCTCAGCTTGACATCCTTAAAAAATGGTTAAAGCTTCAAACACCTAACAAAAATCAAATAAATTAAGCAAAAAACACCAAAATGTTGATTTTCTTGTTAAGGTTGAACAATAGATGTTAACTCACCTCAAAACCGAAGAGATTGGTGAAGATTGCTCCACAAAATACCCAAAAATCGTGAAATCGTCGGAGAGAGAGATGGAGTGATTTGGGGATTTTTTTGGTGGAAATGAGAAGCAGAAAGCTGTTTCCTGGGTTAATTCGCGCTGAGACCTATAGCGACGACATGTCGTCGGTATAGGCTCGAAAGTCGGCGCAATAGGTCCCATGTACCGACGACATGTCGTCGGTATAGGCTTCGTAGGGATTTGACCGGTCAATAAAGTAAAAAACTCTATACCGACAACATGTCGTCGGTATAGGGTATCCCAGATTTTTTTTTAATCTAAAAAAAAAATTTGACCGAAGGAAAAATTATTATATTAAAAAAACAAAAAGAAAATCAGAATTACCCTGTCGTCGATATAGGTTTTCCCCAAAAATTCATTGGGCGCCAGCTTTCCCTCCAATCTGCCTCAACCCTATAGCGACGACATGTCGTCGGTATAGGCTCGAAAGTCGGCGCAATAGGTCCCTGTAACGACGACATGTTGTCGGTATAGGCTTCGTAGGGTTTTGACCGGGGGTATCCCAGATTTTTTTTTTAATTTAAAAAAAAAAATTGACCGAAGAAAAAATTATTATATTAAAAAAAACAAAAAGAAAATCAAAATTACACGTCGTCGGTATAGGTTTTCCCCAAAAATTCATTGGGCGCCAGCATTCCCTCCAATCTGCCTCAACCCTATAGCGACGACATGTCGTCGGTATAGGGTGTCCCATTCAAAATTTTGGTTTTCACCTGTAGCGACAACATGTCGTCGCTATAGGGTGACCTAAGCCGACGACAAGTGTCGTTGGTATAGGCGACGTCGGCACAGAGTCATTTCCTTGTAGTGTTGGATGAACTTAAGTTGGATTTTAGCTTAACCAACTCGATAAAAGCTTGAATATTTAGCAATCCTACATACTTACATAAATCTACATAAGATTGAAAAACTCGATAAAAAATCTAGCTCAGCTTAAACTCGATTATGCTTTGTTTTTTGTCACTCATTCCTTTATTATACCTCGACCAACTCCATTATATTAGTAAGATTAGTGAGAAAAATGTTGTAAAAGCCAAGTTTTGTCCATACATTTGGAGATATAAATGGTTAGAAATCTGTGTTTTACACGGGTTGAATAAAAGAAATATTAAATAGTTAGTAATGAGGATTTAGAAATTATAAAGGAAATACTAAATAGTAATATAGATTTAGAAATTAATAAATAAAATATTAAATACTTAGTAATAAATAAAAAATAAGGGAAATAAAAATCTCGAGTCTATAGAATTGCGATATTTGACGTAACTATTTACTTATTTATTAAATATGTACAGATTAGTAAGTAATCAATGATCAACCATTGAGGTTGGTGGCTCAGTGGTAGAGAAAAATTCTTTAAAAACACGAAGTTTTAAAAATATCATGGGTTAAAGTCCTAATCTCACATGAGAAAGAAAAAAAAAATAATCAATGAACACACATCTGGGGAGCGATATTCATCATTCCCGGCATCATGCAAACTTCAAAAGTTTTGACTTTTGACTAACTGCAAGCATTCAAAAGCCAAACCGCTGTGTACATGCAAAAGTAGTTTACCACCCGCACCTAATTCAGCAACACAATACATTTTATTTATTTAACTTCCCCGCCAAAAAAAATAGGTTTTCTTTCTAAAATATTAAATTTATATCAGGCCATTTTATCAACATATCTTTAATAAATTATCAACGAAGTTTGAAAAGAGGTTTAAGTGCAAGTTTTCAATGTAAATTTTAATTAGAAATATATTTTCCCTCCCCAACTATATATTTATTTTAGATTTTCAAATTCGTAAAACTACAATTTTAATTTGGGCAAAAAGAATAATTAAATTAAATTAAACTTATCATAAATTTAATCTTTATACATTCACAAATACGTACGTTGATAGAAGTTAGGGTGTTCATAAACCGGTAAAACTAATCGAACCGTCTACCTCAAAGCAAATTGGTTGGTTCAGTTGCTTTAAGATTTATATGGTTCGGTCCATGATTTGGTGCTGGTGCTTGACGATTAGTTGTTCAAGTGGTGGTTTGAAACTTGAAACATGTACTATATGCATGGACTGTTTTATCATTTAAAAAATAGTAAAAGTTAATGATTTTGAAATAAAAAAATATTTCAAACGTCAAACCCAAACCGGTTAGTCGGTCATGCCGACCCAACCAATCCAACCGTTTTCTAAACCGTAGTTAACATTTTGAATCGGAATTTTTTTTAAATTAAGTCAGATCAGATCATGAACATCCCTGATATACAACTATACCAAGTAAAAAAAAAGATGTGTTATCTCACCTTTTTTTTCGTTCTTTTAACTTTTTCCAAACAACATTACACGAAATTTATAATTAAAAGGATTACTGAAAACGTGCCCTCTTCTACTATTCCTTCCAATATTTATAATACAAAATACAAGGGTAAATATGAATAAGATACAACAATATATAAGAAATATTTGGTGAATATTATTCCTATTATACCCCCGCAGTCAAAGCGGGAGGCGAACGGATGCTAAGACTGGATCGAAAGTCTTCAAAGAGAACACGTAGAAGGCCTAGATATCCACAATTTGGTAGCGAGAAGAACGAGGAGGACTCGAACTTCACCCCCTTGAACTTTTTCACGAACAAAGTGAATGTCGAGTTCGATGTGTTTGGTACGTTAATGTTGAACCTGATTTCCTGACAAATAAATGGCACTGACATTGTCACAGTAGACGATGGTTGCATAATTAAGAGGTCGAGAGAGTTCCAACAATAGGTTACGAAGCCAACATATTTCAGCTACTATATTAACTACCCCGTGATACTCTACTTCATCACTAGAGCGGGAAATGGTTGTTTGATGTTTCAACGACCAAGAGATGAGATTCTCACCCAAATAAACACAATATCCCAATGTGGAACTCCGGTTGTTCGGACACACGGCCCAATCGGCATCTGTATATGCCGTGAGAGAGGGATCGATGTTGGTGAGAGAAGAAGCCCAAAAGAAATAGTCCCTTTGACATACTGAATTATACGTTTCAAGGCATTCCAATGAGCAGACCGTGGTACGTGCATATGCATGCAGACCTGTTGCACAGTGTAGGAGATGTCCGGGCGGGTAAAGGCAAGGTATTGTAAAGCGCCAACCAAGCTTTGATAGGAGGTGGGGTCTTCAATCAAAATACCCGAATTTGCACTTAATTTCGCATTATAGTCAACTGGTGTTGCAACAGGGTTGCATGATTGCATACCTGCCCGCGTGATAAGATCCAAAGCATATGTTTGTTGAGAAAGAAACATTGAGTTACATTGGCGTGCAACTGAGATACCTAAGAAGAAGCTAAGCAGCATGAGATCTTTCATTGCAAACTCAGCCGATAAGCTAGACATTAAGTGTTGACGGAGACGGTCGGTTGATGTTGTGAGAATTATATCATCAACATATAAGAGGAGATGTGCCATATCGGTACTCCGCCTACAGGTGAATAAGGATTGATCACACCGAATTTGAACGAACCCCAATCTAGTAACAAATTATGTGAACTGTTGGTACCATGTCTTAGATGCTTGTTTTAAACCGTAGAGTGATTTCTTAAGCCGATACACATGATTCAGATAGTTATTGTTTGAAAACCGACTGGTTGATGCATGTATACGATCTCATTAAGTGTTACATGTATAAATGCATTTGTAACATCGAGTTGGTGAATTGGCCACAAATATGAAAGGGCTATTGTAAAGACTATATCAATCATTATAGGTTTAACCATCGGGCTAAACGTTTCCCCGCAATCTATTCCAACCTAATGGGACATGCCATCACATACCAACCACGCCTTATAATGCCTAAGAGAACCGTTAGAATTAAATTTATGTCGAAATAACCACATGCATCGTATGATATTCATGTCCGGGTGGTGAGGAACTAACTCCCACGTTCCATTTTTAATAAGAGCAATGAACTCATCGTTCATGGCTTTGTTCCATTCTAGCGTGGACAAGTTTCAGAATCAGAACGATAGTGGAAGTGTGCAGGTTAAAAAGGTGTTGGGTTTGGATATCCCAGCCATGCCACGAGTGATCATGGTTCGTAGATGAGGGTTAGTTAGTGGGGGAGGGTGTAACATCCCAAAAATAAAACGATAGTTATAATAATGAAATAAACGAACGAGGCATGACGGGCCGGGCCGGATGGGCCGGTGGGCCAGAAGGAGCGAACGTAAGGGAGCCTCCCCTATAAATAGCCTAGGTCACCACCCATTTCTCTCATTTGCAACTTCTAGAGAGAGAAACCGTAGAGAGAGAAAGTTGGCGGATCAACCCGAGATTGAAGAAGTGTGTAGCTCCAGAGCTTGTGAGAAGAACCTCTGGATCAGAAACTCGATTCAGGTAACGATCTGACCTAGATCTGAGTTTTTGTTCGTTTTGGGTTTTTCGGGTTTTGGATGAAAATGTAACGTTTTTACGGATGAAACTGGAAGGAAAACATATATTTGGGTTCCTTAATGAAAACCAAACGTTTTGAAGTAAACAAGTTCGGGATCTTGACGTGATCAGACCCGAAGGCGAAAGTAAGGGTTTTTGCGAGGAAGCAGTCCGTACGTACTTATCAAGTACGCATGAAGCTGATCCTACGTACTTACCAAGTACGCAAGAAGAGGATCCTGCGTACTTATCAAGTACGCATGAAGAAGGTTATGCGTACTTATCAAGTACGCATGAATCAGGTACTGCGTATTTATCATGTACGCATGAAGCAAAGTCTGCGCACTTATTAAGTACGCAAGAACAAGACCCTGCGCACTTACTAAGTGCGCAGGCATCAGGCTGGTTAAGTAAAGTCAGTATGTTTAGAATGGTTAAATCGTTAGAGTCGGGATTGGGTCTGATGTGTATTTAACTAATCAATTCAGATCGGAAGTGACGTTGTTGGGCCTTTGTTTAGGACAACCGAGACTAGCTTATAAGGTGAGTTCTAGAAGCCCTTCTTTAAATGTTTTAATTAAATGTTTTTGGGCTGGTGTGCATACATACGGAACGATGTTTTGAAACGAGGTTTACGAAATGATGTTTACGAAATGATGTTTACGAAACGATGTTTACGAAATGATGTTTACGAAATGATGTTTTGTGAAATGTTTTGCCAAATGAAGTTTACGAAAGGTTTACGAAAGAGACGATGTTTTGTTTAATAAAACGTACAAATGCTTTAACTAAAATGAGGTAAAGGTTTTATGAAAGTCACGAATGAACGAATCTGCCACGAGTTCCTACAGGAGCTAAGGTATGTATGTATGTATGTATGTATGTATGTATGTATGTATGTATGTATGTATGTATGTATTGGCCTCACCCTTATGGGGGGGCCTTTGTGGCTGGCTAACGGTTGTACAACTGGTTGATGATGGCGTGACGACGGTCACCCATGGGATTACCGGGATCCCAATGGAAGGTACTATTCCTTGCAGGGAAATAGTGCCTAAGTTATGTTCTGTCTACCTAGAGGTAACGAGCCTTAGGAGACATATGTTTGGTCTACCTAGAGGTAACGAGCCTTAGGAGACATATGTTTGGTCTACATAGAGGTAACGAGCCTTAGGAGACATATGTTTGGTCCACCTAGAGGTAACAAGCCTTAGGGGACCTAGTGACGGATGACTTAGAGGTAACGAGCCTTAAGTTCATCCGCTGGTATGCGATGTATGGAATTGACGGTTACGAGAAGGCGCAGATTCGGTTCATAATGGCTTATGTTACGATGTTATGTTACGATGTTTTGATGATGTTAAGTTATTGCATGATTTACGTACGCTTTTGTTAAAGAACTGTATGTTATGTTTTTGGCAAAATGTTTATATTAAGGTTTTATGTAAAGCTAGAACTCACTAGCGTAGCTGAATTTTTAGTATGCATATTCAGGTTAAGGGCAGGTTATGATGATGGACGGTGATGCTTGGCAAGCAAGAAGAGTTACGCTGATGAAATGAAGACTGGCATCCCGTTATGATTAGTTTATATTATGTTTATGTAATAGACTACGTTACGCTTCCGCATGTTTGAACAAGTTTTAATTATGTTGAATGAATGATTCCGCTGCGTTATTTAATATTCAAGTTTAAGAATTGTATGTGAATGAGTAAATCCAATAAGTGAGGCCTCCCGGGTTTGGGGCCTTACAAGTTAGTATCAGAGCAATAGTTTGAGAGATTCGGACACTCCCAGTGTCTGAACTTAAACTATGAATGGGACCGAAAGCGGATGCCAGTACGGGTAACTCAAGCCACAGCATCAGGTATGAAGTTAGTATATATTTACATGTATAGTATGCCTTAGAAAGGGTTAGGTAAGGACTTGTGTTCTGATCGAATCACAAAGGTGGTCAAATAGAAATCGAAAGGTAGTGTAATGGTTAATTGCAGATGACCAGTATATATTAACATCTTACAGTGCTTGTTGAATTTTATTTGTTAACTAGCGTGATAACATTGGATTCCTTGTCTTATAGAACGAAATGGCTAGGCGAGGAAACGGAAGGCGTGGTGGGGGCCGTACCGGTGGTCGTAACGGTGGGCACGGCAGGACCCCTGCACGCCAAGAGTACAGTGAAGAAGGAAGTGTTCACACGGAACCAGAAGTTAGTGTGCATGGAACTGAGCAGACACTGGTTGAAGAACAACCTTTCACTTTTGAACCAGAAGTGAGAGCAGCTATAGCTCAAGAGTTCACAGAGTTGATGAAGACTTCTCTGCCAGGTCTGTTGGCAGAAGCGTTGAAGAAGGTTAACGGGGAAGGTGGGTCTAGTGCGGCAATTGGTGCCCAAAACAACGAGACTGACAACGCGCCGCCTGCTCGCGGATGCGACTATAAGTCATTTAAAGCATGTAACCCGCCGGTTCTGACCGGGAAGAAGTACGCGGTGGCTACTTTTGATTGGGTAATCCGTATGGAAGCTGCCATTCGCCTGAGCGAGTGTCGAACGGATCAAGTTGTGAAATTTGCTGTTAACTCCTTGAGAGAGGAAGCATCCCATTGGTGGGAAGGTGTACGTCAAGCAAAAGGGAGCGAGGTTGTGGATGCAATGATGTGGGCTGATTTGAAAACCTTGGTGATCAAGAATTTCTGCCTAAGGAACGATATTGATAAGGTAGAGAGGGAATTTCTGGGTTTGAAGGCCGGGAGCATGACGCACCGGCAGTACACAACCCGATTCAATGAACTGGCACGTCTGGTGCCACATCTTGTCACGACTGAGGAAAGAAAAATTACATGCTACATTCAAGGGTTGCCGGACAAGGTCCGCACTTATGTTAAAGCGAACGCCCCTACAACCTACGATTCGGTAGTAGAACTCAGTGGCTTGGTATTTGATGAGCTTGCGCTGAATGTCGTTGCTATTGAAGAGCCTAAGAAGAAGCTGAGTTTTCCCGCTAAGCAATCGGGTGGGAAGTTGTTTGGGGCTCGGGACAAACAGGCCAGGGTAGGCGAGACGGCAGTCTGTGGAAAGTGTGGGCTAAGACATGCGGGTGAATGTCGTCTAGGGACAAATATGTGCTACAAATGTGGCAAGACTGGGCACTACTCCCGGGAATGCATGCAAGGCATTAGATGTTATAATTGTGGTGAAGGCAGCCACATGAGCCGGGAATGCACCAAACCAAGAATAGGTGAAGCGGGAAAAGGGAAAGGCCCCGAAAAGGAAGAAGACAGGCCCCGAGCAAAGACTCGAGCCTATGCACTGACGCAGGAACAAGCCAGAGTGGACCCCGACGTGGCGTCAGGTACGTTTATCCTTGACAACACTTTTGTATCTGTGTTATTCGATTCGGGCGCCAGTAAGAGTTATATATCTGCGACTTTTTGTAAAAGGGTAAAGTACACTGTGAGTAAGCTAGAAAGAGCCTTTAGCGTAGAAACCGTTGAGGATAGAACTGCGAGGGTGACGATGTAGTTAAAAATTCCACGATAAAAATAGAAGGCCATAGATTTTCCGTCAGGTTGTTTGTTATGGTTTTGGGTGGGTTCGATGTCGTGTTAGATATGGATTGGCTAACTGCCAATGAAGCGCAAATTATATGCAAACAAAAGATAATCCGACTCAAGGCTCCGGATAGTAGCAAAGTCGAGGTTTTTGGAGATCGTGACGCCCCGATGCCAAACGTCATCTCGATGATTAAGGAAACTGATTACTTGAGGCGCGGATGCGAGGCTTATCTGGTGTACATGATTGACAAGTGTAAGGAAGTGAAGGAACTAGACGATGTACCCGTGGTATGTGAGTACCCGGAGGTGTTTCCAGAGGATTTGCCTGGGATACCACCCGACAGAGAGATTGAATTTCGAATCGACTTAGTACCAGATGCCCAGCCCGTGGCTAAGGCTCCATATCGACTAGCACCAGTGGAAATGAAAGAACTTATGGCCCAATTAGACGAACTACTTGAGAAGGGATTTATACCACCGAGCATCTCTCCATGGGGTGCTCCGGTGTTGTTCGTGAAGAAGAAGGATGGTTCAATGATAATGTGTATAGATTATCGCGAGTTGAACAAGCGAACGGTGAAGAACAAGTACCCTTTACCAAGGATCGACGACCTGTTCGATCAATTGCAAGGCGCAAGTTGGTTCTCAAAAATCGACCTTCGATCTGGGTACCATCAGTTGAAGGTGAGGGAAGAAGACATACCGAAAACTGCATTTCGCACGCGTTATGGACATTTTGAGTTCCGCGTAATGTCTTTCGGATTGACGAACACCCCCGCAACGTTCATGGATTTGATGAACAGGGTTTGTCGACCCATGTTGGACCGATCGGTAATTGTGTTCATCGATGATATCCTCATCTACTCCAAGAATGAGGGTGATCATGCATGTCACTTAAAGGAGGTGTTGGAAGCTCTGAAGAAGGAAAAGTTGTATGCTAAGTTCTTCAAATGTGCGTTCTGGCTTAGGGAAGTCCAATTCCTAGGTCATGTCATTAACCCGAACGGCATTATGGTTGACCTAGCGAAGATAATGACGGTAAGGGAATGGAATATTCCTAAGACGCCAACTGAAATCCATAGTTTTCTGGGATTGGCAGGCTACTATCGGAGATTCATCCAGGATTTCTCTAAAATAGCTTCGCCTTTGACAAAGTTGACTCGGAAGGAGTTAAGTACGAATGGGGTTCGACCCAGGATGAGGCGTTTAAGGAATTGAAAGAGAAGCTAACCAAAGCTCCAGTCTTGGCCCTTCCCGAGGGCAATGAAGACTTAGTGGTATACTCTGACGCTTCGGGTTAAAGATTGGGATGCGTATTGATGCAATGCGGGAGAGTGATCGCGTATGCGTCACGACAGTTGAAGATTCATGAAGCTAATTATCCGACTCACGATTTGGAACTTGCTGTTGTCGTATTCGCATTGAAAATCTGGAGGCGCTACCTTTACAGGGTGAAGTTTACTATTTACTCCGACCACAAAAGTTTGAAGTACTTCTTCGAACAAAAGGAACTTAATATGAGGCAGAGACGATGGTTGGAACTATTGAAAGACTATGACTGTGAAATAATATACCATCCTGGAAAGGCAAACGTGGTGGCTGACGCTCTAAGACGAAAGGATGTGCCTGCTCCTATTAGAGTGAAAGCTTGCCAGTTGGTGATAACATCGGATGTGATGAGGGAAATTGAAAGAGCTCAAGATGAAGCACTTAAGGAAGTAAACATAAAGAAGGAAAGGATGGTTGGCCAAAAGGACGAGTTGAAATATAACACCCTTGGTGTTAGGACACGTTTTGGACGGGTATGGATACCAATGGGTGGCGAGCTTAGAACCAAAATCTTGGATGAGGCTCATAAGTCTCGGTACTCTATCCATCCTGGTACCAATAAAATGTACCAAGATCTGAGGAAGGAATACTGGTGGCCTGGAATGAAACATGAGGTGACAAAGTATGTAAGAAAGTGCCTGACTTGCTCACAAGTAAAGGCCAAGCACCAGAAACCGTTTGGAAAGATTCAACCACTTGATATACCGGAATGGAAGTGGGAACACATTACCATGGACTTCATAACCAAGCTACCTCGCACAGCTAAAGATCATGACACCATTTGGGTAATTGTGGACCGTTTAACGAAGAGTGCTCATTTTCTACCTATCCGTGAGACGTTCTCGTCGAAAAGATTAGCGGAAGTATTTATTAACGAAGTAGTAGCAAGGCATGGGATGCCTTTGACGATCGTATCTGACCGGGACACACGACTCACATCGAGGTTCTGGAAAAGATTTCACGAAGCAATGGGCACGAGACTCAATGTTAGCACGGCATACCACCACAAACGGATGGTTAGTCCGAAAGGACCATTCAGACATTGGAGGATATGCTACGTTCTTGTATTATCGATTTTGGCAGCAGTTGGGACAGTCATCTGCCGTTAGCCGAATTCTCCTACAACAACAGTCATCACACGACGATAGGCATGCCGCCTTATGAAATGTTGTATGGGAGAAGATGCAGGACCCCGGTTTGTTGGGGTGAGATTGGACAGAAGGAATTAGGAAGTCTTGAAGTCATAAGATAAACGTCGGAAAGGTTTGATCAAATCAAAGCACGAATGAAGGCCGCACAAGATCGTCAGAAATCCTATGCGGATAAACGATGAAGGCCTATTGAGTTTGACGTTGGGGACAGATTAATGTTGAAGGTGTCACCCTGGAAGGGAATCATACGATTCAGGAAGAGAGGAAAGTTAAGTCCGAGGTTTGTCGGGCCATTCAGGATAATGGCACGGGTTGGTGAAGTCGCTTATCGGTTAGAGTTGCCTGATGAGTTAAGTGGGATTCATCCTACTTTCCATGTATCACACTTTCGAAAGTGTTTGGCGGATGAATCGGCTCATGTACCACTTACTAACATCGAAGTCGACAACATCCTTAACTACATCGAAGAACCCGTGGCCATCCTAGATCAGAAAGAGAAACGTTTACGTAATAAAGTAATCCGATTGGTTAAAGTCCAATGGAAACATCGAAAGGGATCGGAAGCCACTTGGGAAATGGAGAAGGAAATGAGGGAGTCGTACCCTCATTTATTTGACTTATGATAGGTTTCAGGGACGAAACCTATTGTAAGGGGGGTAGACTTGTAACATCCCAAAAATAAAACGACAGTTATAATAACGGAATAAACGAACGAGGCATGACGGGTCGGGCCGGATGGGCCGGCGAGCCAGAAGGGGCGAACGTAAGGGAGCTTCCCTATAAATAGCCTAGGTCACCACCCATTTCTCTCATTTGCAACTTATAGAGAGAGAAACCGTAGAGAGAGAAAGTTGGCGGATCGACCCGAGATTGAAGAAGTGTGTAGCTCCAGAGCTTGTGAGAAGAACCTCCGGATCAGAAACTCGATTCAGGTAACGATCTGACCTAGATATGAGTTTTTGTTCGTTTTTGGGTTTTTCGGGTTTTGGATGAAAATGTAACGTTTTTATGGATGAAACTGGAAGGAAAACATATATTTGGGTTCCTTAATGAAAAGCAAACGTTTTGAAGTAAACAAGTTCGGGATCTTGACGTGATCAGACCCGAAGGCGAAATTAAGGGTTTTTGCGAGGAAGCAGTTCGTGCGTACTTATCAAGTACGCATGAAGCTGATCCTTCGTACTTACCAAGTACGCAAGAAGAGAATCTTGCGTACTTATCAAGTACGCATGAAGAAGGTCATGCGTACTTATCAAGTACGCATGAAGCAGGTACTGCGTATTTATCATGTACGCATGAAGCAAAGTCTGCGCATTTATTAAGTACGCAAGAACAAGGCCCTGCGCACTTGCTAAGTGCGCAGGCATCATGCTGGTTAAGTAAAGTCAGTATGTTTAGAATGGTTAAACCGTTAGAGTCGGGATTGGGTCTGATGTGTATTTAACTAGCAATTCAGATCGGAAGTGACGTTGTTGGGCCTTTGTTTAGGACAACCGAGACTAGCTTATAAGGTGAGTTCTAGAATCCCTTCTATAAATGTTTTAATTAAATGTTTTTGGGCTGGTGTGCATACATACGGAACGATGTTTTGAAACGAGGTTTACGAAATGATGTTTACGAAACGCTGTTTACGAAACGATGTTTACGATATGATATTTACGAAATGATGTTTACGAGATGATGTTTATGAAATGTTTTGTCAAATGAAGTTTACGAAAGAGATGATGTTTTGTTTAAAAAAACGTACGAATGCTTTAACTAAAATGAGGTAAAGGTTTTATGAAAGTCACGAATGAACGAATCTGCCACGAATTCCTATGGGAGCTAAGGTATGTATGTATGTATTGGCCTCACCCTTACGGGGGGGCCTTTGTGGCTGGCTAACGGTTGTACAACTGGTTGATGATGGGGTGACGAAGGTTACCCATGGGATTACCGGGATCCCGATGGAAGGTACTATTCCCTGCGGGGAAATAGTGCCAAAGTTATGTTCTGTCTACCTAGAGGTAACGAGCCTTAGGAGACATATGTTTGGTCTACCTAGAGGTAACGAGCCTTAGGAGAAATATGTTTGGTCTACCTAGAGGTAACGAGCCTTAGGAGACATATGTTTAGTCCACCTAGAGGTAACAAGCCTTAGGGGACCTAGTGACGGATAACTTAGAGGTAACGAGCCTTAAGTTCATCCGCTGGTATGCGATGTATGGAATTGGCGGTTTCGAGAAGGCGCAGATTCGGTTCATAATGGCTTATATTACGATGTTATGTTACGATGCTATGTTACGATGTTTTGATGATGTTAAGTTATTGCATGATTTTCGTACGCTTTTGTTAAAGAACTGTATGTTATGTTTTTGGCAAAATGTTTATATTAAGGTTTTATGTAAAGCTAGAACTCACCAGCGTAGCTGACTTTTTAGTATGCACATTCAGGTTAAGGGCAGGTTATGATGATGGACGGTGATGCTTGGCAAGCGAGAAGAGTTACCCGGATGAAATGAAGACTGGCATCCCGTTATGATTAGTTTATGTAATAGACTACGTTATGCTTCCGCATGTTTGAACAAATTTTAATTATGTTGAATGAATGATTCCGCTGCGTTATTTAATATTCAAGTTTAAGAACTGTATGTGAATGAGTAAATCCAATAAGTGAGGCCTCCCGGGTTTGGGGCCTTACAGAGGGGAAGACATGTGGTTGGTTAGGGTAGTAGGTGGGCTTAGGGTGGTAGTTTGGGTTTGATCGATGGGTGTGGGGAGGGTATCAACTGAAGGAGTGGGAACATGAGGTGAGGTTGGGGTGCACGGTGAGCTGGGAGGGGTAACAGTGGGTGATGAGGTTGGGGTGGACGGGGAGGTAGGAGTGGTAACAATGGGTGATTGATTAGTGTGTGAGGGAGAGTTAAGTGGGGATGGGAATTGGGTAAGGCAGGAGTGGGGGGAAGGGGAAACAATCTGGGAGCGCCACAAGAGCGGGTTATGGTCGGTAGTCAAGAATTCGTAGGAGGGAGGTGGACTCTAGGATTTGGCAAATAGGCAAATCGATTCATCAAAAATCACATGGTGGGAAATGATAACTTGGCGGGATGTAAGATCAAAGCATTTATACCCCCGATGGTTGGAGGGGTACCCGAGAAACACACACGGGGTGGATCGTTGGGCTAATTTATGAATCGTAATAGCGGGTAGGAGTGGGTAGCAGAGACAACTGAAAACTCGAAGGTGGTCATAGGAAGGATGTTTGTGATAGAGTAGGTGGGTCGGTGTTATATTCGTGTGTTTTACTAGGAAGGATATTAAGAATATATGTGGCTATTTGCAAGGCATGATGACAAAAATTGGTCGAGACAGAAGCATGAGCAAGAAGGGTCCGAATAATGTTATTAATGGTCCGGATTTTACGTTCGGCTTTACCATTTTGAGAAGAGGTATGGGGACAAGAAAATCGGAATGTCATGCTATGTTGGTTGCAAAAATGTTAGAAAGATGAGTTTGCGTATTCGGCTCTATTATCACATTGGAAGCATTTAATTTACGTTCAAATTGTGTGTTAATTTGGGTTGAAAAGTTAGAGAAAATGGAATACACTTGAGATTTCTTGCTAAGAGGGTAGGTCCATAAAAAGTCTGTGGGGTCATCTAGAAATAATATAATATTTGTGACCTCTCAAGCTTAGAATGGGAGATGTCTAGAGATCACTATGGATAATATTAAAAGGTAAAGAGGTGCATGTAGTAGAATCAATAAACGGTAATTTAATATTTTTTTCCAAAAATACAAGACTGGTAAACTGAAGAATTGTTTATTTTGCCATAATCAATAAAAGACGAATGTTTGAGTAAACGTAATAAATTTGGTCCCGGGTGGCCTTGACGTTGATGCCAAAGACGATGAGAAAGAGTTGTAAAAGTTGAAGGTGCGGTAGATTGAGTTAAAGGTGGACAAAGTGGGTAAAGATCTCCGCTGCTGTTACACTGGAGGATAGGAATCCGCGTCTGGAAGTCCTTCACATCAAAAGCAAATGGGTCAGATTCAATGAAAATATTATTTCCGGTTGTAAGGCGGTAGACAGATAATAGGTTATTAATTAAATTTGGAGCATGAAGAACTTGGTTTAGTTTTAGAGGAGGAAAAGGGGAGGGTAGGGTTTGGTTTCCATGTCCGCGTATAGGAATAGTTGAGCCATTCCCGACAGTAATATTTTGTAAAATGATATTATTAAAATAAGACGAGAAGTTACCTTGATGGTTCATCATGTGTGATGTCGCTGTGACAAGGATCATTTGCTCTTGATAGTTAATTCACCATAAATGGGCTTAGCCCATTAAAGGCTCAGTTAAAGGCCCAATAGGTGAACCAAATTTCTAACTTTACTTGACGGATCATAGTACGATTCGATATAACGTGTTTACCTAATCTCGCAGTGTACGATTAAATAAACTTACGCGTTCACAGTTAGTAACCGACACACGATGCGATATTTAATTACTAATATTAAATATTTATAATAATTGTTTATAATTTTTCGGAGTAATTAACCTAGGAACATTTACGCGTGAGTTGTACGACGTTGGACGCACGACTGCGACAAATAACAGTGCGTAATTAACATTCGGTTATCCGTATGTGCTATTATTAGAGACCTCTTATTATTATTACAATTATTAATTTTCACTAAATAATAATAGAAGTTAATATAACGCAAGCCGTCACGTAATTCTAGGAGCTTCCGAAAGAAAATACGTTGCTAAACGGTTAACGCGTCGGTTAACCGAATTTTTAGCAAAAAGACGGCATATGATACCGAGGTCAAACAAGTATTAATACTTTTTACTTCTATCTATTCTTAAAAGGTTACCGGACAATTCGATGCAAATTGCGTGTGCGTAACAAAGAAAACGCTTTAAACGTGTGCTTACTAATTTTAACATTTTGAGAAAATCCCTTGAATAAAATTCTCGTAATAACCATTTATTATAATTAATCTTAACTATTTCCAGCATTTAAAGGTTATACAGAAACACGAGACGAATTAACATAAAAACGAGACAAGAACGGGTTCGTTATGCGGGTTGGACATGTTAAATACCCTAACTATATAAACAATTTATCCTCTTCTACCTCTCATTTTCCCCAAACCCTAGCACACCGTGGAGAAGGTGGGGAGGAGGACCGGCCACCCTCCGGTAGCCTCCTCCGGCGAACATGGCAGGACACGGGAGAACAACCACTCACGGCGGAGCAATCGGATCACCGTCAACAACGGAGTAGCGGCTGCAAGATGGTATTCGTATGTTCGATTGGATCGGAAAACCAGGCCTGAAGAAAACGATGGAGGCGTAAACGGCGATGGTGGTTGTGGGTGTTTCAGATATGCAACGACAACGGGTTGAGTGGTGTATGACCATTGAAGACGGCGACACGACGTGGATCTGACTCAAAAAGACGATTTCAGTATAGATCTGAACAAATCCGTTCTTCCAGCGAGCCGCGACTTTCCCGTGGGTCCGACTACTGCAGCGGCTAGGGTTCTACCAATGTACCCGACCACTTTATGAGGCGGTTCCGGCAAAAGAGGTAAGTTCCAGCAACTTTCTTCGATCTATTTGGTGGAATACACTCGTTAATGGTCGATCTTTTTTGCTAGTACAAGTTAATCACTAAATGATGATTCGTGGTAAGTTCCGGGCGACAGAAGCTATTGATTGGCAGTGCAAAAAGCCGCCAGCCCCTGGATGAAGCCGTCTCCAGGTGTTGGCTTTGAGGACTAGAGGCGGTGGTGGTCAGATCCGAGGTTCCCGGTAACTCATGGTAAGAAAACGGGTTCCATTTCAGATTATACCGGCAAAGTACCACCCGCTAATGCTAGATCTAAGGTTGAATGCTTCAGATCTGAATATATTAGTGGCGGTTTTGTGTTGAATGCGTGATTTTGGACAAGAAATAACATTACGGGTCTCGGTCAAACTCAGCCAACAAAGGTTAAAAGGGTCAATTGTGGTCAACACGAGTCAATGAGTTTGTATACGTAAACCGAATGAGCGGAAAAGGTATGAAACGCATGCTAAATAGTTGTATTTACTTGCACGAAAGTTAAATACGCGTGCGGTTGAATTACGTTGAGCATTAAATGATTCATTAGCGGTAAAAAAAATAAATATTAATTTAACAAATAATATTAATGGACTGTTATCGCGCATATTAAATCTAGAGAGTTCGTTATAATTGTTACTGAACAAGTAAGTATATGCTCGCAAACGGGTAATCGATCAAACGAGAATCTTGAACACGATTAACAAACGATTTAAACAATTGTATTATGTTTGTGGTATAAAACGATTTATATGAAATAGTTACGTTTAGTATTTACACTTATAGATATATATATATATATATAGACACACACACATATATGAATATAAATAGTCACGTCTTATATAAAAAAATTAAATGATTATTTTAAAATATAATATCTATTCTCGAACATGTACATGTATATTCATATACTCGAACGTAAAGTAGATATACGTAGCATTGAAGAGTTTTGGATAAATGACACGAACAATTGAAAACTTAACGAATACGTTTCGTATAAATATAAAAACTTAGATTTTTATAAACGTGGACAAATATTCTATTATGTATATACAATGGTAGTTATATGTTAATATATAATTATAAATGTTTATGTCATCTATAAATCATTGGATATTATATAATACGACGCATAACGGTAAATCCATACACACAAATATGTGCAATTATATTTTAGGGTTTTGATATATATATATATTGACGCATATATATAATAAAAATCTGAGATAGTTTTGTTAAAACATAGAGTTGCAACATTCTGTTAAGAGTCACACGAACGAGAATTGTGATTATTAATTATAAATACATATGATTACGCACAACTGTGTACTTGATAAACTAATACTGTTGAACGTGACCCTTGGAACATAGACAAGATGAGAATCTTAACTCGACCTAAAATAACAATTACTACCAATCGTTAAAATCGACAATATAGCTCAACCGCATGCATGATAGCTCAACACGAGTTTAGACTCGCCTTTTAATATTAGGGTTAGTCTGTAACTCTCATTAAGAACCTATAGGGATCGTATTACTCAAGTAGGACATAGAACCGCTACTATAGTATTACGTGGACTTTGGTTTCCGTTGTTACATGAAGGATGTCATTGATCCTAACACATTACCAGGTGAGTTTACTGCCCCTTTTAACTTTTAAATGTTTTAGAAATATCGGGGGGAAAACATACTTGCACAACACGTTTGAAAACACGAAACATACTTCAATTAATTTGAAAACTTACATGAAACATATTTATTTGATATGCCCGAACTTTTCTTTTAAGACGATAATTGGAAAACAAGACCTCAGATCTGTATGTAAACATGGGTGAACGTAGCCCTCTTGTGGTCGTGGACCATACATATACTATAACCATTAGCTATGGACTTAGCCGAGTAATATGTGAATAGTACTATTGGGACTGACCTCCCCACCCAGGGTTAGTCGTGCTAACCGCACGATCCACATGTTTGTCTGGGTGTAGCATAATCTAACACACATTACCGTGATGGCACGGGGTTGGGCAAAATCATTTGACAAGTTTAGGTTTGTTTATAGGCTCATGTGTCGACATATTAACTCGTATTCCTAGCTAGTCTACAGGGGATTAACGTTACTTGTTTTGGTCATCGTTCTTATCTTTATCAATTGCATTATAGAGGGCTTAACACGGGCACAAATTCATTACATGTTTTTATTGGGAAAAACGACTCATTTTATGACTTTGAAGTCACTACATGTTTTCATTGGGGAAAACGACTGATATGTCCTTAATTATACATGTTTTGCATGCATAATAATCCCCATATTATGCTACTAATTGATTAATAACCTTGCAATTGATACTTAAAACCTTAATATTTCATAATTGCATATTATTAGGTGTCCTGAGATAAACAAAGATGAAACCAGTCAAAAACACCAAGAAATCAAGCCTTTTGGAAGATCATTCCCAAGCTTTGACCCCCAAGAAGTCAAAATTGGATAACAAGAAGTCAACAAGCAGCTAAAAGAAGAAACTGGGGAGCAGTAGGGCAACGCACGGCCGTGCAAACCCCAACTTGCTCCCCAAGGCTCTTGTACACTGCCAATTGTACCATGTTTGATTCCTGAGGTGTTTGCACACCCGTGCAATCCGATGCACGGTCGTGCATTGCTCATTTTGAAGCCTATAAATAGGTGACTTGAGTTCTTCATTAGAGCATACCATACACACCTAACCAGAGCAAAAGAAAGTTTGTTTCTATAGTCTAGAGAAGAGAGGCTCCTCCCCTTTGTCCGCAATAGGGGAGCCTACGAAACTCAGCGTTACGCTAGTTAGTATGGTCATTCGTGGCTAAACTCTTGGTATTGCTAGGGTGAAGATGATGTTTGATGCATGTTATTATTTGAGGTAATAATCTAGTGGTATGTTTATGTCTTTAATTATTCGTTGTTAAAACCACCATTTGGTGAGCTTTTATTATTGTCTATATCCGTCTTTATATTTGTGAGTGTTCTTGATTTTAAAGTGTAAGATCGTAAAACCCTTTTAATCAAACTTCCTTTGAAGCTTGTACGTCTTTATACAAGCAGATATTGATAAGTCAAGGCTTGGTCAACATTAGTAAGGTCGTACGTCTTTATACGAACTTATTATGCGACCAAGAATTGGTGAACTCATGTTGGGAATGGTAAGTCTTTATACTCGGTCCCATTGTTACACCGCCTCCCGGTGAACAAAGTATAATCACCTATTTAACTTTAATACAAAGCATTTACGTTCGATGTCTTAAACCAACCCAGAGATTACCATTCGAAGGGTTGAGGGTAACTGTTGTCCCTAACGGGAAGCACTACTATTTTAATTTAAAGATTTTAATTCGTGAATCAAATGTCGTGAGGACGAGGCTCTAGCGCTGACCCGGGTCACAAGTTTGTAGTAGTCATATCACTAGATTAGTCAACTTAACATTATAACGTACCAAGCTGATTCGAAGCCCGAAGCAATACTCTTCGTGACCAGATCATTTCCGAGATATTTACTTTCTTGCTATTTACTATTCTGTTCATTACATTTATGTTACACACATCACGCACGTTTTTACTTTTCTGCTATTTACTTTACCGTTATTTACTTTTCTGTCATTTACTTTTCTGCTTCACAAGCACACAAAACTCACTCACTAATTAATTCGGCTAAACGATAACAAAAGTTGAGTATTGAAACTCGACCGTGTCCATTGGTTCGATACTTGATTCTTACCTAAACTATATTATGTTGCGATAGGTACACTTGCTTGTTGTATGTGTTTTTAAGTTAAAGTAATTATCATTTTATAAATTTAAAACCTGATATCGTAAAACGATCATAAAAATATATTATATTTTTATATTAAAAATGACACATCAAGTTTTTGGCGTCGTTACCGGGGACACGGTGATTTCAAGAAAAAATCAAGTTAACGGATTAGCCTTATCATTTTCCATCTGTTTCTCTCTTACATTTTGTTGCAGGTAGTGTATGATGCATAGCTCCACTACTGGTTTTTATCAGCCTTTAGCAGAGCCTAAAAGATTCTTTCACCGTCGAATACGAGAAAACCATACGAGAAGAATGGCCGTAGAAAACCGCACTATTTCTGATTTCGCAAGACCGTCACTAGAGGCTTTGGGGTCTAGTATCACAAGGCCAGCGGTTGACGCTAACAACTTTGAGATCAAATCTCATGTTATCCACATGATCCAGTCATCATGCACTTTTCATGGATTACCCGATGAAGATCCACATGCCCACATTGCAAATTTCCTCGAAATTTGTGACACTTTAAAACTGAACGGAGTTTCAAATGACGCAATTCGCCTCCGAATGTTTCCCTTTTCCTTAAGGGAACGAGCTAAGGCATGGCTAAACTTTCTTCCTACCGGGTCGATCATTACATGGGATGATCTAGCTCAGAAATTCCTGTCAAAATACTTTCCGCCAGCAAAAACTGCAAAACTGATAAATGATATCACCACTTTCACCCAGGAAGATGGTGAATCACTATATGAGGCATGTGAACGTTTTAAGGATATGTTGAGAAAATGTCCTCATCATGGGTTAGAGTTTTGGTTACAAGTATTATCATTCTACAATGGGTTGCACAATCAAGCTTGTTAGACACTAGACGCTACTGCAGATGGTATTTTTGGAAACAAGAGGTCACAAGAAGCTTACAACCTAATTGAAGAAATAGCTATGAACAACTATTAATGGTACAATCCAAGGAGTAATAGAGGAGCCAGGCAAGGAGTTCATTCTGTCGATATTATCACTTCACTTTCTGCTCAAGTAGACGCCCTCACCACTCGACTCAATCAGCTTAGCAAGGGCAAAACGATCACTGAGACTACTGAAGAAGTAAAAAGCATCACTGCCAATACGGAGAAAGTTGACTTTATCAGAGCAAACCGCCCGCAGAACAACCCCTACAGCAACATTTATAATCCTAGATGGAGGAATCATCCAAATTTCAGCTAGAAAGATAACAACAACCAAGGACAATCCGGTTTCGGACAACAACAATAGTTTCAACAAAGACAATCTCAAAACTATCAGTCTCGTCAATAATTTCAAGGAACTAACAAGCTAAGTAATGGGTTAAGCTTGGAGGACGCGGTAACTAAGTTGATATCTACAACTGAAAGTCAAGCCCTTCTAGCGGATTCCCGTCACAAACAATATGACGAGAAGTTTAGTCTTCACGAAGTTGAGTTTAGGACACAGAAAGCAACTCTTCAGTCCATTGAGACGCAATTAGGACAAATTGCAAAACTCCTATCAGAAAGACAACCAGGATGCCTCCCGAGTAATACTGAAACCAATCCAAAAGTAAATGTAAGTGCTATCACTCTTAGAAATAGCAAGGTTTATCCAGAACCACCCATACCAGAAGAAGAAGTTCAATCACCAAGGAGAGAAATATTCACCGGGGTGCCACTTCGTCCACACATTGCAGAAACAACTACTCAAGGATCGCAATCAAATGTAATCCCACCTCCTGCTCCGGTGGATACTCCTCCAAAAGTTTCGACAAAAAGAGCGTTCCATTTTCACATACTATACCCAGGAAGATTAGTAAAGCAGAAGACTGACGAACAATATGAGAAATTCATCGAATTGTTAAGTCAAATCCATGTCAATCTTCCTTTCCTAGATATCATACAACAAATGCCTAAGTATGGACGTTTCTTGAAAGATTTCCTTACAAACAAGAGAAACATGGAAGAGGCAGTGAAAATGACCAATCATTGTGTCGCTCTTATCGAAAGATGTCTTTAAAGCACGTACGGGTCCGACCAACGACCCTTGAATAAACGTGGCGCTTCCGGGAGGCAACCCGATGATCACGAATAAATTGAGAAGTTAGTGCATACGGCAGAATGCATGGACCTCAGGTTTGGTTTTCCAAATTTAAGTTTCTCATACTTCAGCCCCCAGGTATGCCTTCTCGATACTAGGACCTTAGTAGCTTAACTACTACATTTTATTTTCCTTGTCTGCTTTTATGTTTTCCTTTGTGTGTCAGGTAGAATAACATCATCAGGTAGTTTCTCAACTTCTTTGAGGAGTTACACTCCATCTCTACAACCTGAGGAGTCGAAAACCACATCAAATTTCTTAGAAATTTGATAGAGTCTTTAAAGCAAAGTGTTGACAAGCAGTTGATAGGCACAACCTGACATCATCAATAAGTTTTAGCCTTTGGTTATATACCGAATTGACCGGGGGAGTACCAGTTTCTTTTCCTTTAAAACTTCATGCATTTAAATTCCTGCATAGCATTCTATTACATGCATTTGTACATTGAGGGCAATGCACAGTTTTAAGTGTGAGGTGGGGAATTAGAGATTCAGGACTACTTGTAACCTCAAAGCAGTAACTTTTTAACTTGTGATTTTCTACCCAACCCATTTGACTAAGACCTTACAAAAACCTACCTTTTGAAAAACCCGAAAAATTTTCAAAAATTTTAAACCTTAAAATCTAAATCTCTTTGAGTTCGCACTTAATTAAATAAAATGAATACATGACAAGTAGAAACAAATGGATATTATGCATAACAAATCACTAAACCCTATCCCATCCGTTTCCATGTGAGAATAATCTGAGCCTTTTCACGAGCATTATTATCATTATTTTTCGCATGGTCTTTCATTTGGTATATTGAGAGTTTATTCGATCTGATTTTATACATAATTAGAACTTGTGTAACTTATACATATCGAGATCATGAACTAGTAGAAGTATGAAAATGATTGATGCACCTAGGACTTTTTATTACCCTTATATATCTACCCAAAATCCCGAAAATATTATCCGCCTATATAGCCCTCTGATCCTTAGCCTTTTCTTTTCTACTACCCACATTTATCACCCAACGAGTTTTTCGTAAACACCGGTTATTGGCTAACTGTCTTTAAAATGGGAAAATTATCTTATGCCGTTATTTCAAGTTCATTACCATTTAGGCAACTTTGGAAAGAATCTGTTTTACTCAAAAGAATTGGAGTATACAAGAAGGTGGATGTAAAGGAGAAACAGTCGAAATATCTGCAAGGAATCTATGAAAATATTATTTCAAGTAAATTGAGGAAAAACAATTATTGAAGAATTTGTCTTGATACAAAAAGAAAAGAAAAAGAAAGAGAGAAGTGAGTCTTTTACCGGCTAGACCTTAAAGAACTGGATATGTATTCTTTTGATTTTAATTTACTTTTCTGCCTTCATTTCGCAAAGCTTGTATTATCGCCCGAACTCCGAGAGAGTTTTCAAAGCAACAAGTGATGTAAGAAAACGGTGGCGCAAGCAAGAACAATTGCCACCATTATGCGGCCTATCAAAAAGTGCCGCCAAAATAAGAGCCAAAAGATACGGGAAATGTGTGAAGTGTGGCAACTGGAGCCACAATGGAAAGTGAAGCAAGAATCAAACTCATTCCTTGCATGAGTATACGCATCTAATCAAAGTAGGAGCTGTTAGGCTACATGCCGAAAGATCCATACGGAAAGGCAATAATGTGTACTACGCAGTGAGGAAAGAGTTGAGAATGATAAGAGATCTTGGTCTTGTCAATCTGACTATAAACGAGTCCTCAGATTAGTTATACCCTCGTGATCTGAGTACTGTAGAGGGACCTGCTAGTATTTTCCATTTTAAGCCAGTAAGCCGTAGTTGTGTGTTCCACGATAGCTGCAGCCCTTCAAAACCCTTTTAAATCCCTAAAAATCCAAAAACATTTTCATTTTCACCCTTTATTTTTCTTTTAGCCACATTACAACCCTTTTAAAGTCCTCTTGATTCATGCATACTGCTTAGTTAGTTGGTGGAGACTTGATTTGCATACAAACTTATGACCATTGCATAATTCGATTCGAACTTGAGTGTTCCACTTAACTTACATTATCTATACATATATAACCCTAGAGTTGAGTGAACATTGTAAGGAGTGAGAGATTATGCATAATTAAACTTTTAGTAGGTTTGCCATGGATTCCATCTTAGAAAAATACAAAAACAGAATAAGCAACTCAAGATTTATCCCGGGGTTTCCAACTACTTGGAACTCCATTACGTTTGTAAAATTTTTAGTTATGGGTCTGATCATGCATGAGTTTGCTTGAGGACAAGCAAAGTTTAAGTGTGGGGTATTATAATATGTCCTAAATTATACATGTTTTGCATGTATAATAATCCCCGTATTATGGTACTAATTGATTAATAACATTGCAATTGATACTTAAAACGTTAATATTTCATAACTGTAGGTTATTAGGTGTCCTGAGATAAACAAAGATGAAACCAGTCAAAAACACCAAGAAATCAAACCTTTTGGAAAATCATTCCAAAAGTAAAAAATGGACAACAAGAAGCTAAAAGACGAAACTGGGGAGCAGTAGGGCAATGCACGGCCGTGCAATGCCATGCACGGCCGTGCAAATCCCAACTTGCTCCCCAAGGCTCTAGTACACTGCCAATTGTACCCTGTTTGATTCCTGAGGTGTTTGCACGCCCGTGCAATCCAATGCACGACCGTGCATTGCTCATTTTGAGGCCCATAAATAGGTGGCTTGAGTTCTTCAGTAGAGCATACCATACACACCTAACCAGAGCTAAAGAAAGTTTGTTTATGTAGTCTAGAGTAGAGAGTAAAGTGTAAATAGGCTCCTCCTCTTTGTCCACAATAGGGGAGCCTACGAAACTCAGCGTTACGCTAGTTAGTATGGTCATTCGTGGCTAAACTCTTTGTATTGCTAGGGTGAAGATGATGTTTGGTGCATGTTAATGTTTGACGTATTAATCTAGTGGTATATTTATGTCTTTAATTATTCATTCTTAAAACCACCATTTGGTGGGCTTTTATTATTGTCTAAATCCGTCTTTATATTTGTGAGTATTCTTGATTTTAAAGTGTAAGATCGTAAAACTTTTTTAATCAAACTTCCTTTGAAGCTTGTACGTCTTTATACAAGCAGAGATTGATAAGCCAAGACTTGGTCAACATTAGTAAGGTCGTACGTCTTTATACGAACTTATTATGCGACCAAGAATTGGTGAACTAATGTTGGAAACGGTACGTCTTTATACTCGGTCCCATTGTTACACCGCCTCCCTGTGAACAAAGTATAATCACCTATTTATCTTTAATACAAAGCATTTACGTTCGATGTCTTAAACCAACCCAGAGATTACCATTCGAAGCGTTGAGGGTAACTGTTGTCCCTAACGGGAAGCACTACTATTTTAATTTAAAGATTTTAATTCGTGAATCAAATGTCGTGAGGACGAGGCTCTAGCGCTGACCCGGGTCACAAGTTTGTAGTAGTCATATCACTGGATTAGTCAACTTAACATTATCACGTACCAAGCTGATTCGAAGCCCGAAGCAATACTCTTCATGACCTGATCATTTCCGAAATATTTACTTTCTTGCTATTTATTATTCTGTTCATTACATTTCTGTTACACACATCACGCACGTTTTTACTTTTTTGTTATTTACCTTACCGTTATTTACTTTTCTGTCATTTACTTATCTGCTTCACAAGCATACAAAACTCACTCACTAATTAATCCGGCTAAACGATAACAAAAGTTGAGTATTGAAACTCGACCGTGTCCATTAGTTCGATACTTGGTTCTTACCTAAACTATATTATGCTGCGATAGGTACACTTGCTTGTTGTATGTGTTTTTAAGTTAAAGTAATTATCATTTTATAAATTTAAAACCTGATCTCGTAAACCATTATAAAAATATATTATATTTTTATATATCAAAAACGACACATCAACGACTTAACTTGTGACTATGAAGTCATCACAGGTTTTCGAAGAAAACGGTTTCATATTAATCCCATGTTGGCCATGTATACATTATTGATGTTTTCAAGGAAATCTAGTTTACATTTGAGACAATTAAACCTGTGAACTCACCAACTTTTGTGTTGACACTTTAAGTATGTTTTTCAAGTAATACATAGCAATGGAACGGTTGGAATAGGTTAACCATATGAATTAAATCCCTAAAAGTCGAAGATGCATGATCGTCAAATATCAAGTGTATTTTGACCAATATGGTTCTAGGTTAATGTACTATTTCATTTTAGTTTTGTAATAGTATTAAATATTTTAGAAGTCTTCAATTAGCTTCCGCTGTTGTGTAATGTTACCAATCGTTGCAACCTTAATTAATTTATTTATTTACTAAGTAAATAAATGTAGGGGTGTGATAGTCGTCATGGTGTCCATGTACTAGTTGTGATCTGGCGGATTAAGTGACATGGTGTAAAGTGCTTACTCGATGTCAGTTGGAGCATGGCTTGCATTGGATGTCTGATACGCCTGGTTTGGTCTCGGGCCGAGTATGCCCTGTGAAGATGGGTCGTGACTGGTTCTTCCAATAGTAGGATAGGGATGCGGTGGGCTGGCCCACTGATTTTGCTTCCATGGAGCCTGTTTATAGGAAGCCCAAAAAGGAGGTGCGAGGTGTTATTGTATTGTGCGGGCCCATATTGTGGACCGTAGGTTCCGTGACCCCGGCCCCATGAGTGGCGGCCTCGTCCCCGTCCCGTACCACTGTATGACCCACGAGAGCCTGAATAACGTTGTTCCCCACAGTCGTGACCGATAGTGCTAGCAATGGGGTTGTTGCTTTGGTTGATCTGAGCTTGGTATTGGCGTAGGGGTAGGGTGGGGGCTGTGGTATGAAGTGCCGACCCAGCAGTTGTGGTTGCATTCAAGGCTTGATTCGTTTTTCTCGTTTCCTCCAGGATAAGCCGTGACCCAACATCATAGAACTTAGAGAGGGGTTTTATTTGTTGGAGAAGCATGGCACACCATCATATTGTTCGTTTAGACCGGAAACTAATTGCAGGACTAATCGTTGATTAAATATTGGTGCACCAACATTTTCCAGTTGATCAGAAAGTACCTTCAGGGCTTGAAAGTAGGCGGTGATGGGGGTGTTAGAGAATTTTTGTTCAAGGTAAACCGCACGAGAATTGCGGTTATCTTGAAATATGTTAGCAAGCGAAGTCCAGGCTAGATGGGCGATGGGATCAACTTGAAGTATGGTGTGGAGTATATTATTGGATATGGTGTTATAAATCCATTGAAGGACTATAGCATCAATCTGATTCCAGGAGCCATCAGGTTTAGATTTGGTGGCTTCTTTTCCTTTGTCACTTGAGGAAGGAGTGGCTATGGGAGTTTTAGGTCTAGGGGAGAGATGATCAATTACCTCAAAAGCTCTATAGTGAATTTTAAATAATTCAGCCCAGGATAAATAGTCTATCTCCAGAGTTATGAGAATAAAGTTCTTGATATTTGAAACTATGACATCATGATATATCTTGTTATCCATGTCGAGACTGGAAGGTTTGTAGAAGAAGAGGGAATGATCGATGAATGTGCAGGTCGATGATGAAGAGATTGGCAGCTAGGATTGAAGGAGAGAGGGTCTGGTAAATCAGATACGCTCTGATACCATAAAAGGATTACTAAAAACGTGCGCTCTTCTATTATTCCTTCTAATATTTATAATACAAAATACAAGGGTAAATATGGATAAAATACAAGAATGTATGAGAAAGATTTGATAAATATATTATTCATATTAATAATACATACGTGATAAAATTAAAAAGTAGATAACGTATTGATACCGTTGGCCATTTAGTGCAATGGTAGCCACAAGACTTCTTATAGTGTAGGTCTTGGGTTCGAATCCGGGCCACAGCAAAAAAAGGGTCTGTGACCAGGTCAGGGGATTTACCCAGTTGGGGGTTCCTCCTAGGGTGGGCTGCCCTAGATGTTCTAGGTGTTGCCCCGGGGAAACCCAATTATCCTAGAATTTTTAGGTGTTGCCGTTCAAAAAAAAAAGACAACGTATTGATCTTTATATTTTTTTAGAACGGCAAATTTCTTTTAATCCTATCACAAGTAGGACTTGAACCCATAACCTACAAACCTAAGATGCTTCTAGAGGCTTTGTCTCTGTCATTGTACCACCAACTCCAATGGTGATCTTTATATTAATATTTATTATTTACCACAATATGTAAACAATTTAAAATAAAAGAAAATACGATTGTTTATGAGAAGAAACCTAAGACTTCATTAAAATCGGTAGGTTTTGGGTTCAAGTCTCACTTGTGACAAAAAAAAGGTTCCAGGTTGGGCCAGTGGGTTTTCTCACCTATAGTTGGTTTCTTCCTGCGGGTGATAAAGATGATCTGATGAGTCAGTGACTCGTCGGTGATCCAAATTACCGTTCAAAAAAAATGTAATAAAACTATTACTTTGGCAATTATTTAATTTTAGTCTTGCTAAATAAGTAACAACATCCACGTGTCCCGATGATGATTTCCTAAATTGTACAAGGCGTGTAGACTTTCATATTAGGCGACGTAGGTCACCACCTACCCTCACCCACACTCCATAAACACACACTCTTCGTCTCCATGCATTCTCATTCTCATTCTCATTCTCAAATTGCTCAGCGACACTGCAATTCTATCTCAACAATTTCTTCTATTTTGTTTGCAGTAGAACCATGCCTCGTGTGGTGGCGGAGAATATGGTAGATGATACGGCATTGTTTTATAATCAACGGAGACAGGTGGCAGCTACTCCGTCTCTCGGAGAGCTTCTGAAGTACGTCGGAGATATCCGGAAGGAGGCGAATGGTGATGAGACACCGGCACATCGTGTTCTTGAGATGAGTGAAACCAGTAGCGAGCCTAGGTCGTTGCCGTTTGTTTTGAAGTTCAATAATCTTACAGTGTGAAAGTCCGGAGGAAGATGCCGATTCCGGCGGTGTTTGGTGGCCGCGAGAGGAACAAGGTTTTGTTGAATGATATCTCCGGTGAAGCGAGGGACGGCGAGCTGGTGGCGGTGTTAGGTGCGAGTGGATCTGGAAAATCCACGTTAATCGATGCGTTAGCTAATCGGATCGCAAAAGGAAGCTTGAAAGGAACGGTGACGTTGAACGGCGAGCAATTGGAATCTAGATTGCTGAAGGTGATTTCAGCTTACGTGATGCAGGACGATCTGTTATTTCCGATGCTAACCGTCGAAGAAACTCTGATGTTCGCCGCCGAGTTCCGCCTACCTCGAACATTCTCAAAGTCAAAGAAGAAGCTTCGAGTTCAAGCCCTAATTGATCAACTAGGGCTCCGAAACGCCGCCAAAACCGTCATCGGAGACGAAGGACACAGAGGCGTTTCAGGAGGAGAACGCCGTCGCGTCTCCATCGGAATCGACATCATTCACGATCCGATTATCTTGTTCCTGGATGAGCCGACTTCAGGACTTGATTCCACCAGTGCGTACATGGTGGTGAAAGTGTTGCATCGAATCGCACAGAGCGGTAGCATTGTTATTATGTCTATCCACCAGCCGAGCTACCGTCTGCTCGGATTACTCGACCGGATGTTGTTCCTCTCCCGTGGACAGCCGGTCTACAACGGCTCTCCGTCAGATCTCCCGTTATTCTTCTCCGATTTCGGCCATCCGATTCCTGACAAGGAAAACCGAACAGAATTCGCACTCGATTTGATCAGAGAACTCGAAGGATCTCCCGAAGGAACAAAACGCCTCGTCGAATTCAACAAATCCTGGCAAATTTTGAAACAATCTCGCTACACCGTAACCACCGGCAACGAAACCCCTACCCACGGCTTAACCCTAAAAGAAGCAATCAGCGCAAGCATATCACGTGGCAAATTAGTCTCCGGAGCCGGAGCTAACAACGGCACTAACCCTACCTCCATGGTCCCCACATTCGCCAATCCACGGTGGATCGAAATGGCTGTTTTATCAAAACGATCGTTCACGAACTCACGAAGAATGCCGGAGCTATTCGGCATCCGACTGGCCGCCGTTACCATCACCGGATTCATCCTCGCCACTGTCTTCTGGAACCTCGACAGTTCCCCTAGAGGCGTTCAAGAGCGATTAGGTTCCTTCGCATTCGCCATGTCCACAACCTTTTACACCTGCGCCGACGCCTTGCCGGTGTTCCTCCAAGAACGCTACATCTTCATGAGAGAAACCGCCTACAACGCCTACCGTCGGTCATCCTACGTCCTCTCCCACTCACTCGTCGCAATTCCGCTGCTAATTTTCCTCTCACTCGCCTTCGCCGCCATCACTTTCTGGGCGGTAGGCCTCGCCGGAGGCGTCTCCGGCTTCGTCTTCTACTTCGTAACCCTAGCTTCCTTCTGGGCCGGCAGCTCATTCGTCACCTTCCTCTCCGGCGTCGTCCCACACGTCATGCTCGGTTACACCATCGTCGTCGCAATTCTCGCCTACTTCCTTCTATTCAGCGGATTCTTCATCACTCGTGATCGGATCCCTAATTACTGGATCTGGTTCCACTACCTATCGCTGGTCAAATATCCGTACGAAGCTGTTCTACGGAACGAATTTGATGATCCGGTGAAATGTTTCATCTGTGGGACTCAGATCTTCGATAACAGCCCTCTGGCGGTGGTCGATGAGACGGTGAAAGCTAGACTGTTGCAGAGCATGAGTCGGTCGTTAGGGGTGAACATCAGCAGCAGCACGTGCTTGACCACGGGTGTGGATATATTGAAGCAGCAGGGGATCACGGATCTGAGCAAGTGGGTGATGATAGCTCGGGGGTTCTTCTTCAGGGTTTTGTTTTATTTCTGTTTGGGAGCAAAAATAAGAGGAGGTGAAGTGAATGAAGTTGAATTTTGGTGTAATTTGTTTTCATGAACTCTTTTGAAATGTAACGAGGCTCTTAAAATAACGATACGAGTCTTGTAAATTATTAATATGTAATTTTAAAGTTATGTAATGTGATGAATAGTAGGATACTTACTATTTTTAAATAAGGATGGTTGAACATTGGTTGCCTAATAATGAAGTCTTGTATTCTGAATGTGACACCAAACAAAATATTTATAAACACATTAAGCTATATATAAAAGCTAAAAGGTATAAGCAAGTAAGTCATTATTTTCCCAAGTAGCTTCTTCCTAAGAGCGGTGTAACCAAGAAATTAGCATATCTAAAGTGGGATTACCTGCTTTAGAAACCAAGTGATGAGCCAAGAGAGACTTAGGTTTAAGATAAATGGCCCAATCATTTGTTATAGGGAGAGGAGCAATAGGTGTACGGTCGCAATATTGATACGATACGTGAGCAAAGTAACGAAGATAAGCTTCAACTTCAAGGCATCTATTCATCACTTCGGTCAGCCAATTCGTCTCTGAATGATAGGTAGTTCTCATCTTTAATGTGGTTTATCACATCCTTAGTTGTTGCCAAAAAGTACTTAAGAAAATAACATAACTAATCATAAACAATGGAAGGAAAGTCGTGGAGATGAACGAATTCCCTGCAAAAGTGAGCTTGCACGTTAGAGACGTAAATCACAGGGCCAAATGGCTTTGACCCGTTGAACTTGCATGTTAGAGATGCAAATGTTCCACTTTGATTGTTTCAGTTTTCAATTTTGGTTTGAAAATGGAAAGTCATACTAGTTAGTTGACTAGAAAAATAACTATGATATCAAATGTGACATAGTTTATAGTTGCATTAGTGGTTAACACGGTAGCAGACCATGTCAAGAAACTAGAGAAATTTTTTACACAACACTTCAAACTAAGACAACGTTTTTTTTATATCTCATTACATTGACCTTGGTCGGTTCCTAGTTGATTATGCTCCCTAGCTCATTGAAGGGGAGACTAATAGTCAAGTTGTGCGCGTTATACATAAGGCTTGAGTTCAACATATTTTGAGTTTTTTTCTAAGATTAAAGCACAACTCGCGAGAGATTCTATAGGTTGGTCTCACCTTGTAATGGTGTAACCATATTTGGATCGAAATCAAAGTATTTTTGGAAAAATAACTTAAAATGTTGGGTTTCTTACGAAATCCAAACACATATATTTAAAACATTTGTGATCTATTGAATAATGTTTCATAATGTTATGTTATCCTTTAAAAGAGTTTCATAACAAGATATTATATGTTTAAATTAGAGTTATTGTGAATAAGGAATCAATTTTCAAGTTGAGGCATCTAGAATGGAAGTTTTGAAGAGGTTGCTAGGTTTGGGTGTGTCCTACATAAGAAGAAGATCGAAATCATAATTATAGGTGTGAGAGATTGTAGGCTTGGTGAGTCTCTTTAGTTCCAACACTAACACACTCCAACGCCTATGTGGTAGGGGATGCAAATCATGATTATTTTGTAGGAGTAGGTGGTTCTACTTTGAAACATTGGTATAAATAGGTATTTCGGTCATGTGAGGAGATAAACTTGTATAAAGATTTGAAAACAATTCAAATCTTCTATCCGGTTTACTTCCTAGTAATGCTAAAGATGGACTTAACTAGTAATGCTAAAGATGAATTCACTTATAAATTCAACAAACTGATTTGACCATTATTCCGAGGAAAGTAATTCGTTTGATATGATCCTTAAAATCTATAAAATATTTATATTCGTACAACATGTTAGGAAGCATATTTCTTTCGATTGAGTGTAAATCTATCTATCCTATATAATAAACAAGTAAAAGTGAGTGTCACTTGTCACAACCACACCTAACCTCACAAAATAGATCCACCAATACCCATATCCATTGTATCTGGGTCAACAAGCGGATCTTATTGCCGGGTACAACACAACCCGCTTTAAATGTTATTAATGCCTTCATAACCCGGTTATGCCTAAATCGCCTCATTCCAACGCTCAAAGAAACCTTAAATTTTCTATTCGCCGCACCTGCTTCATTCATCGATCGGTTTCACGAAAAGGTATGTTCTTTATAACTCTTCAATCTATCTTAATAAGAATCCGTATATGGTAGGCTATTAATTTTGATCTGTATAACATATGAATCTATTCTCAAGTAATTCTTTAAATCGATTTGATGATAATCATATGATAATCGATTTGATGTTAAGCAGATGATAATCGATTTGATTTTAAGATCGATTTGATGTTAAGATCGTTACTGAATCTGTTTTGATGCACGAATATGGTACTTTATGGCTATAAGGTCACTGTTAGATGTTCTTTTTGCTATTTGGATTATGTGATTATAAATTTCCTATTATTTTGATCTGTTTTTGCTTACGTAGTAACAGTTCTATTAATGGCGGCAGTCCATAAAATTTTCATATTTGATGACCTCCCTAAGCACAATAAAATCGATGAGTGTTGGATTATCATCTCTAGAAAGGTCAGATGTTCTCTGATTTCATCTTAGCTTGACTGATTTCATGTTGTAATTCAAATCATTGATGTTTGATTTTGAGGTTGTGTAGGATATAACATAGGTCAAGTGTCCCTAAGATATTTGATAGCTCTCCGATTCAAGCAAGTTCAGTGAGCCCTTTTGGATGAAAGGTTATTCAATTCATGTTTAGGCCGTGATTGAGATAAAAAAGAATGAAGGGAATTGCTTCTTGCTGTTTCAGTTTCTTCTTCCATTGTGTAATCCATCACAATTTTATAGATTGTTTTTTGTCAGCAGTTTTGTTGGTACATGATTAAGATTGAGCTCTTTTATTGCACTATTTTAGATAAGGAGGTATATGTACAATGATGGAGTAAAAAAGAAAACAAAAAAAAATATGTTTTAGGTTTCATTTCTAACACTGTGTTGCAATCGTGTTACATTACAGTTGTGGTTTTGGTGCATATTTCAATATTCTCCCTCGAATGGTCTGCATTGATGTTGACATATAGATTTACTTAGTTAATTATTGGTATGGCTCTTAAGGTGAACCATTTATTATTTTTTTAATCAACCTTCCCTTGTATTTGCATTCTTTTGGAACCTAATACAATATTGAGTTGTCATAAAGCATAAATTGTTTGCAATATGCAGAATTTAAACAGTACCATGTTTCACATACTCTGATTCCATGGTGACAACAGTTCCAATGATTTTGCCCGCTTCATCAGCTCTTTAAGGTTAGTTTTGGAACCAATTTTCTTAATCATAGCTGATATGGAACTCTATTTATGTTTTTGGCTTTTGATTTCTTCTCAAATCATGTGTTATAATCAGTTTTTGTTTAAAATTACACATACCACTTTTTGACAAACTAACAACAAAGCCATTCATCTTTATCTTCTTACTTGGTGTAATAAAGGTAGATTTGGCACTTATCTGCCGAGAAGTTTTTAATTTCTGGTTATTGAATGTGGGAATATGTTAATTGATATTTTCCTTGCCTTGTCTGTGCAGGCAGCAACATTGCAAAGAACACGTTTGAAGTGCTATAGAACTGAAGTTTAAACGTTTTTTTTTTGTTAACTTGTAGGGTTTAAAGTGTTCTATTCTCTTTTGAAAAAAAATGGATAGTTTAAACTGAAATATGGAAGGCTGCCAATATATCCATATCCGACAAGATTTCTGCATTACAAGATAGCTCATATGAGAAGAAGTGTGAAATGCAGCCCATTAATTACGAGAAAGTTAAGATAAGATCATACAATCTTTGCAAGTTAGGAGGAAGGCGTTAATTATAAGGTAAATCCTTTTCAATTATCAGCATAGTGGTCACCACCACTTGAGCTTCATTCAATTAATTGTCGCTGGGAATTAATTTTTAATAAATGGCATTCAGAGAGACTACAATTAGTTATTTTTATTGGCTATGATTGTAGATTTCATAATTTAAGAAATCAAGTGTCACATTTATTGTTTCATGTATTGTTTAACTTTCACCCCTTTGACCAATTTTCCTTTTAGCTAAAAATCCAATTGCAATAGGAGCAATGTTTTCAAACCCGGGCCGGACCGGCCGGTCGAACCGTGAACCGGAGACTTGACCGGTCTAATTATGTGTATTGAAACGGGCCAGCAGCAACCCGACCGGTCAGGCCGGGAACCGGTGGTCAAACCGAAAACCCGGACTGGTTGAACCGGTTCACCCTATTTCAAACGGATTTAAGAGCTTGGTTCTGCAATTTGCTTTCTTTTATAGATAGGGAAGACTTCAAAGTTTTAAATAGATTAGGCTTTTTAATTAGGGTTTTACAGTTGAATCTTTAAATAGATTAGGATTTAAGAGCTTGGTTCTGTAGTCTGCATTTCAACCGGTTCACCCCATTTCAAATGGGTTGAAACAAGTCTTGCTAACACTTGAATCTTTAAATAGATTAGGCTTTTTAATTGGGGTTTTACAGTTAGGTTGCATTCAATAATTTATGTTGTTTACAAGGATTATAAATATGAAATGCAAAAAATGTTAGTAACATTAGTTCATGAATGATTTAGTCACATAATATATGTATACTTTTTTGTTATGTTTTTATGGATTATGAAGGCTATGTTCAACTGTACACTGTTATTTTACGGATTTAATAATTTACACAAACTTTGAATTTGATTTTATACTTTTCATTACAACAAGTTCACTTTCGTTTACTTAAGACGGTTAAAAACTAATATTTTATAGATTTGTTTATAACTCCGTTTTGTAAATTATGTGTCTTTCTTCATGCGAAAAAGAATGATAGCCTGTGGTCCAAGCTACAAAAGAAGATCTTGCAAGTTCATGACTATGCATCTCTCCTCTTCTTTCCTTTACCATGAATCTTGATTATTTTTACCAACATTAACTTCATAATATTGTAACTCAAAATTATTGTCAAAGCCATAAAACTTGTGATATTGATCGTATTTGTCAGTCCAAATTTATGTAGTTGCTTAACCTGCAAGTGTTATAGGATTTGAAAGTTGTGGTTGGCTTTTGTGTTAATCATAACTCAGTATCGTGGTTTTCATATTTTGATTATCTTTAACATTGTTGTGCTACAAATTTAGGTGGTTGTTGATAATGAACAGGAGGGAGATTCCGCCCACGCTATGTCTAGAGTAAATGGTGTTGAAGCGGTTACACCTTCCTCGTCGGTTGTGCGCATGGATCAGGCTACCGGTCGAGGCCGATGAAGAATTTGCAGAGGCTCAAACGATTTAAAGCGTAAAGACATTAACATGTACCGTTTATTTGCTCCAAACTGTTGATGTTATTCAAGGGTGTTGAATTAAATTTTACAAACATTATGATCATTGTGTTGTTTTCTTTTCTTCCTATTATTATAGGATGCATATGCGGTTTAAGCACGGTTTTATATAGTTGTTTTATATGATGGATTTGTTATATACTTCAAACGTATCCACCTACTTCTTTCTAATTGGTTTGAGATTGACTATGTAAACTTAATTATTTTTTGTCCGTGTAAAAGTTTTAGTAGAGTTTTTATTTAATTGAATTGAAAAACCCGTACCGGGATGGGTTTAATATTGGGCATGATGCTGAGAGAAAACATCGAACATTATATACAAAGAAATATTAACTCATTTATGAATTAATTCATCATTTTTTTTTCATTTCACATTGTATTTTTTATTCAACTCCGTGTAATACACGGGTTCTAACACTCGAACATTTATCCTAAGAATAAATTTAACACCTTCAGACAAAAGAATCCCTTTCAAGCTACAAAGAAGGCAGTTTTCACTCTCGGTTTGTTTTGCCATGACAAAGAGTCAGGGTCAGTCACTATCAAGGGTTGGATTGTTCTTGAGGCAACCGGTTTTCACTCATGGTCAATTATATGTTGCACTTTCAAGAGTTAAAAGCAGAGACGGGTTAAAAATTTTAGACTTAGACAAGGATGAAAAAATTTCAAACAAAACATCCAACGTTGTATACAAAGAAATATTTACTGATTTATAAATTGTATTCATCATTTGTTTAGTCTCAAATTGTATTTTTTTTTACATTTATTTTATTTATAATCCCGTGTAATACACGGGTTCTAACACTAGTATATAATAAATAAGTAAATGAGGGAATCACTTGTCACAATTCTGTGAGCCCTCATTTACTTTTCTCGCTTCTCTTTCTTCACATAATAATAAGTTTGTTTCCCACTTCTCTTTCTTAATTCTTAAATCTTTATTACTTTACTCGCTTCTTTTCCTTTACCTGATAAATAAGTTTGTTTCCTGCTTCTCTTTCTTAATTTTCAAATTTTTATTACTAACTATTTAATATTTTATTTATTTAACATGTGTAATACACATGTTTCATGCCTAGTAAACGAATAAATGGGTAAATTTAGAGTATTACTAAACATCTCTTGCATTAACACGAATTAGAATAAGCTCTTATACTAGATTCCTATAGTACGAGTAGCATTTAAATTCACGATTTCTTATTAAACACACCTCCTAGACTCAATGATTAAAAATATATTTAGTTACATATTTTGACTTTTTAAGTGATTAGTAAATAAACACACGCTTATAATAATAATAGTTAAGAAACTCAAAATCCCTTAGGCTATGTGTACCCACGCACCCATGCCCCCACCTCATTGGCCCACCTCACACATACGCATAGAGGGTTCTCTCACGTCATGACCACCCTCACAAACCCGCCCCACGCCCTTCTCACGGAGGGGCGGCACGGTGTTCCACGCCCCTCTCGCCAGCCACGTCAACCTCTCACGCCCACTCATGAGACCATTACACATACCCTTATCGCCAGGAAATCAATCAACAAAAGAACCAGACATGTAAATAATTTTAGTAGGTTTAATCCAGAACACATTAAATTGTAGGTTCCATAACATGACAAAGAGTTTAGGATTTACTTTCGCTACTGCGATTCACTATTAAGGTACGTATATACAAACTCTGTCATTGTATGCACCTTTTTGGCCTTCGATCATTATATACATTTTTTGAACCTATCCGATTTGACATCCATTTTTAGTTTTAGTCACATATTATGCATTATGATTGTTATGTCTATTTAGACATGTACATTGAGACTTGCAGCATGCAATATTAGATTTATTGAACATTCAATTATTACATGACTTATTTTATTGGTATGTTTGTGTCATGTAAATGATTAGTTAATAGATTTCAGTATTTTGTGATCATTTCAATATTAGATTTCTGTTATTAGTTTTATTTTACTGTTTTGACATTCAATTATTATTTTGTTATTCCATTTATCCTCTCACGATGCAATTGGCTCATTCGTGTTTTTCCTTTTTTTCCTGCACGACAGGTTTTAAGGAAATCATGGAAGGCGGTGAGGAGAACAATTGGAATTATAGATATTTTGTTTCAATTAATGTAATGAATATTTAATTAGAGTATGAGGTATACTCTTATTTGGCTCTCGCAAGTGAGAGTATATTTTCTTTCACCTAGGCGCCACATCAGATTTGTATACTCCTCACTTGGCTCTCACATGGCAAGGGGTATACTCAACTCAAGTGAGCATTAAATGCATATATTATAAAATATTCACTTTTGAACGGGGGTAAAACCAACCCGACCTCTCGCATCAACGACTTGTCGGAATCAAGGAACCTCTCTCTCTATATCATTTAATATCCTTAAAAATAAATTCCGGCTCATTCAAAACCGGGTAGCAAAGTGCTCCTCGTCATACGTACACCATTCGTTAAAGTAGTCTTATAGTAGTTGCGCGTTAGCAGTCGACCGTTCTCGGTTTAGACGAGCATTTCGTGTTAAAGGTTGTGATGATTCGGCTTCTTGCCACCACGTAATCGTTGCGGATGTCAAAGCACGGAATATCATTTGAGCCGCTTCGTCACTTGAAGATGAAGAGGAAGATGATGATGTCATTTTGATTAAGTTTGTGTTTGAATTGGTGAAATAGAGATAATGATTTGGTATATGATTGTGTTAATATATATATATATATAGTAGTTTTTTTTTAAATTGGTCAACCCTCCAACGGTCAAAACCCCCTCCCCAACGGATACATTCAACGGCTCTCTCATCTCTTCCTCGCGTGAAAGGGCTCACAACAACACCCGCACGCCCCCTTCACGCATGAGGGGGTGGTGTGCTATTCACGTTAACGCCGTGAGGGCCCTCACGCATACCCTCGTGTGAGGGTATACCTCTTACCCTTAGGTTCTTTAGAATTTACTAGGAATGTTTCGATGTTAACTGATCAACCATTTCTTTTAATATTATAGATTGTGCTTTGATATGATGTATGTAACAATGACATTCCAATCGTTCGGGTTACATTGTTACATTTTCATGTTAGTTGCATTCATGTTGGACTAATATTGGTTAGCAAATATGGTTACAAGCTGGATTCGATGAACCAATGCTAAGATTAAACTTGATTTGATAGCTTGACCAACCTTCAAGATGTAGTTTAGAGCATTTGAGAGTTAGAATAGATTGATGATATGAAATTCAATTCCGTGCTTGATTCGAGAAGTAAGCACTTAATAGGAAGACTAGGTTAGAAACACGTGTATTATACGAGTTAAATGAAGGAAATTTTAAATAGTTAATAATGAAGATTTAGGTAATATTAAATTAAATAGTTAGAAATAAAGGAAATATTAAATAAGCAGGAAAATAATTGTGACAAGTGGAACAAGCAGTTACTTGCTTATTAGGTATAGATTACACATGAACAGAGCACTTCGTATGAAAGTGATTGTAGGATTATGATTTGTTAGTTGTTAGTGCATACATGGTCACACAAGTAAAATGCACTCGTTATTTTGATGACAATACAAATATGAACATGTTATACAAATGCTATATGTGATTGTTCATTTGTTTGTGTTCAATTCTCAAATCATCAAATCGATAAAAAAAATTGAAGCAAATCGATAAAAAAAAAAAATATTGTATAGAAGATTCACGGTCAATACTATGGTCAAGTTGTGTATCCACCATCCAAAATGCATGTTCAAACCGTGTCAAGAGTTTAAAAAAATTAAAGAATCTAGAAAATTCATGATCGTTTGGGTCGTTCGCTCGTGGAAGGTCTCGGGAAAATTATAAAGTCAAACTTAGGTCTCTCAACTTGATTACAACATGTTTATAACAAGCCTGCCAACCCGTTTGAGACATTTAGACGAACATGCTAAATTGGTGTGTTTGGGTTACACAATTTGAAGTGTGTTCGAGTTAGAATTAATGGTTTTGGCACACAAAAATATATAGATAACAATTCAACCCACCAGTATGTTAATTTGTCAGCTCGCCACGATTGACCCCTACTTATAAAATTAAACTCTATGTTTATAAAATGTTCTCGTAATAGTTGATGTGACACCCAGTATTTCAGGTCAATATCCATATTCATAATTGCACGTTCATACTTTATATTTCCAGAAATTTAATTTTGACAAAGTATTGTCAAGGAGTCTAGCAAAGGAACACATGTCATATTTTAGTAATTTTAAGAATTACTAAGTCATAAACGGTTATAACCCGCAATGTACTGTCATTGGTGATTATCAAATAATGTACACATAAAGTCTAGAAACACGTTTTGATATAAAAATATATATTGGTGACAATAATCTACGTAGATTGATACGAAAATAATTGGTTCACACAACCCATGATAAATCTTTATATTTGGTCATACATAAAAGTAGTAAATTATTATCTATGATGGAATTCAACTAGTTAATTGTTTAGACTAGTGGGAAAAACTGCACAAAATACATAAGGATTTTTTATCATAAAAGTTCCTATACCGGGTATTATATCACGGGAGCACCTACCGGGTTTACACCACTTAAACACCACCTAACTAGTACTTAGACTTCAACTAGTGATGTGACAACACCCAACCCCCCACCCCTAATACCCCCTTCGGCCGAACCATGTGGGGCCACCCACAATCACCACATTTCCATCTTGTTCCATCATTGTTGTCATAAAAACCATGCTCGTTCAAGTGTAATCACAAGCAAAGATCCCATCCATCATCATTAGTAATCATGATGATTACTAGCACACTCAATCTCACTCTTTTTCTCTCTATATAATCGATACACACCACACACACATGCACTTTACTCTTTCAAAAATCTAGAACAAAGTTTCCTTAGAAGTGTTAGCTAGAGATTTGGAAATTGTAAGAGTTCTTGAAGTCTAGGAGGGTTTTCACTAGCAACTCGAGCCATCACCATCTTTCACTCGTGATTCTTCTCCTAGCTTGTCTAGTGGTATGAAACTGACACCAAACTCTAGTTCCATCTTTATTTTCCTGTTTCAAGATCGATGTTCACCCTAAAAACGAAACCATTACTAAATAGTTTTTAGGATTTTATAAAGTCTAACTTTAATGGGTCAAAAACTAAAGCTTTGTATACAATTATATATATGTTCGAAATTTTGTATGTGTATATGTATATCTTGTGGTTTTGAATAAATGATAATAAGTTGTAGATGGTGATCTAAAAGTATGGTTAATAATGGATGAAAAATGAAACCTATACATATATATATGGATCGTGACTATATAAGAAAGAAAAATGAAACCTATACATTACTAAATAGTTTTTAGGATTTTATTTAACTGAACGTTTTGTAAGAAAGAAAGATAACGGTTGTTAAACCGAATGTTTTGTAAGAAAGAAAGATAAGACAGATAACAGTTGTTAAACCTAATGTTTTACAACAAAGAAAGATAAGAAAGAGTGTTTTGTAAGAACGAACGATAAGAAAGATAACGGTTGTTTAACCAAACGTTTTATAAGAAAGAAAGATAACGGTTGTTTAACCGAACGCCTTGTAAGAAGGAAAGAAAGAAAGAAGAATGGTTTATTTAACTATATGTTTTATAAACAAAAGGAAAGAAAGAAAGAGAAAGCCAACTACATTGTCTAATCTATAAGAGTATGCTTGTTCGAAAAAAGTATTGAGGTAGTAGTATAGTCTTGATGGCTAGTGCTACCCGAAGCCTATGGTTACGTCATGGGCTGAGACCATGACGTTACCATATGAAAAATCGAGACAATGCTCGGCAGGGCATTGTAACGAGGATGTTGTACAACCGGTTAAGAGTGAGTAACGACGGTTACTTGGATTGTGACGATCATCCAAAGAGAAAGAGGTAAGGGGAAATCAATGGCGGCGATACGTAACGGTTGATTCCCAAAAGATAGATGCTTGTCGGGCAATGACGGCGATACGTAACAGTTGACCCCACGTATTGATAGGTTGTGGCAATGACTGCGATACGTAACGGTTGCCCACGACATCAAAGGTTCCTTCGGGGACACGGATACGCTTATAGACAGATACATATGGTAGACATTAATGTATGACTTAAAAGAAAAGGGCACACTTAAAATATGTTTATATTTAAAGAAGAAAGAAACATTTTATTGTATTATATATATACGATACGAGATGTATGATTAAAGAACGTTTTAAAGAAAAGCTTTGATATAACGTTAATGTTAAAGAAACACTTGAACTCACCAGCGTTAGCTGACTATTTTAGTATGCACATCTGGTAGCAAAGGAAAGAAAAAGATATGAAGTCGCCAGGACTTAGGAAGATAATGGTTGGATGGCTGCTGCTGGCAAGACTGACATCCCCCTTTTATCAAGTTTATGCTTAAGACAATTAAAGTTTTAATTATTTCAGAATTTTGTAAAGACTTCCGCTGTTGAATTCTATGTTATTCAATGTTTAAAGAACTATGTTTATGCAATGTTTGCCAACTATGAGAGGTTCCCGGTTTAGGTCCTTTCAGTTTATAACAAGCCTGCCAACCCGTTTGAGACATTTAGATGAACATGCTAAATTGGTGTGTTTGGGTTACACAATTTTAAGTGTGTTCCGGTTTAATTAATGGATTTGACACACATAAATATATGGATAACAATTCAACCCACCAACATGTTAATATGTCAGCTTACCACGATTAACCCCTACTTATAAAAGTAAACAAGCCAACTCTATGTTTATAAAATGTTCTCGTAATCGTTGAGTTATGATTTATTTATTCAAAAATAAATTTAATGGTTAATTGTATAAAAAAGGGCATATATGGTGGTTGACTTAGCTTCCGTATTTGCGCAGGGTCCGGATGTACATAGTCTTACCTTACATTATGTGTAGGAGACTGTTTCCCACGGCTCGAACCCATTACCTCAAGGTTACATAGCAGCAAGCTTACTAGTTGCTCCAAAACCCACCCTCTAATGATTAATTGTACACGTTATTAAAATCGTTTGGTTAGGTGAAACTTCACTAGAGTTAAACGATAAAATTAAGTTTATTTAGCAAAAACTTAATATGTTTGAAATTTATGCTTGGAGTGATAACATGCAACGTGTTTATGTTATTTGACTTGATATTGCTCACTTACATGCTAATTAGTTGATTGATCACTTGAGGCATCTTGGCTTAAATGTGTATGCCATAATCTTTAATTAAGAAAATAGAATGTTTATTAAGATGACTACTTATGCTAAAATGTCATTTTCTTGTATACATTTTGGTATATTCTTATGCTTAAACTACTAATATCATATGTGTCATTCCCAAACGAAACGTCCTTAGAAGGCTAACATGAGAGGGGGCTCGACAAATGACTAGACATGTTACATGACAGGGAGAGGGACTAGGAATGGCAATGGATCGGGTATCGGTAATCCCAAACCCATACCCGGTTGTAAAATCGTGTCCAATACCTAGCCCATTACCCGTTCGGTATCGGGCATACCTATTAGTATCGGGTATCGGGCATACTCAAGGGTATCGACCAATACCCGTCGGGTATGTGCCGTGCACTTTTCTATGACTCTATTTTTATATTTATAATAACATATTAAATATAAATAAAGTACATACATTAATATCATCAAATACATAACTTAAAGAAAATTTAATTTTTCACATAATGAATCTAATAAAATGAAGAATTAATAGGCATTGTTTAAGGGAAAATTAAAAATTTTCAGTTACATAATTTGGGTATATAGTTCAAGTAAACGGGTATGTGGTTTTAGGTAATCGGGCCAGGTATCACCTAATCCCATATCCATCCTATACCCACGAAAATTTTTAAAATTAATCGCAAACTCAGTCCCATATCCGTCGGATTTTGGGTATACCCGGTCTGAATATTTCGGGTTTCGGGTATATCTAACGGGCTCGGGTTATTTTGCCATCCCAAGAGGGAAGCAGAAGTTTAAGATGAATGGAGACCCACCCCACGTGATCCATGGATCATGGACGTGCAAGTGCAAGTTCTGAAAGTTGCACACGAGATCCTTTCATTACGAAAGGAGTAATGGAGTATGCTTCTTTTAATTGTTTGCCGTTTATTTTTATTTATTATATTTTTATGACTAAATTATAACTTTTGTCTTTTATGTTTGCCTAAATTATAGATTGGGTGTTTTAAAGTTTTGACTTTCATTGACTGTCATTTATTTGCAAAAGTACTTACAAAAACAACAGTTAAATTTTTCAGTTAAGTCACCCCATGTACATGGCACATGAGGGTATTTTAGTCTTTTTACCCTAAAGGACAATTCTTGTAATTTAGTTAAATTTATTAAATTATTTTATTTATTAATATATATATATATATATCGTCTTCATCCCCATATTCTTTCATCTTCCACTAGAGATGGCAATGGGTCGGGTTCGGGCCGGGTATCGGTAATCCCAAACCCATACCCGGTTGTAAAATTGTGTCCCATACCCGGCCCATTACCCGTCGGGTTTGTGTCGGGTAATTACCCGTCGGGTATCGGGTATACCCGTTGATATCGGGTATACTCGCGGGTATCGGCCAATAACCGTCGGGTATGTGTCTTGTACTTTTCTATGACTCTACTTTTTATATTTATAAATACATATTTTAAAAGAAAAAGTAATTTAACACAAAATAAACTTACTAAAATGAAGCATTAATAGCCATGGGTTAAGAGAAAATAAAATTATAAATTACAATTTTCGGGTATATGATTCGGGTAAACGGGTATGTGATTTCGGGTAATCGGGTCGGGTATCACCTAATCCCATACCCGTCCCATACCCGCGAAATTTTTAAAAATTAATCACATACCCGGCCCCGTACCCGTCGGGTTTCGGGTATACCCGCCCCGAACTCTTCGGGTTTCGGGTATACCCGTCGGGCTCGGGTTATTTTGCCATCCCTATCTTCCACCCTCCATCTTCCAAGAACCCTAAATCAGAGGTTAGAGTGAGAGAGAGAGAGCGCCATATGAGAGGGGGGGAAGAAGAGTGGAGCCATACGACGGTGGACAGCCGCTCCACGGCGGAGCTGTGTCTCAGGTGGATTCAGGCGACGGCAGCGGCGTGCCCTTTCGGTGATCGTTTCCTCTCCCAAACGGCAGCCACGTGGAGGAGGAATGGTACTCCTATGGGTGGTGTTACGGTGGTGTTGGGGTCTAGAGTATCCTGGGGTGATCCGGTTGTTAGTGGCGACGACGGAGAAGGGTCTTTGGGTGACTGATTTGCTTTAGGGCTAGGGTTTCCTTGGAATTTTTCAGGTGAAGATGGAGACGAAAATCAGGGCTTTCCACGGGTTAGGGTTTATATGATAATCAGGGCTTTCCACGGGATCTTCAGCTACAGTTGGTGACGTTGACGGTGATGTCGGTTGCTTTGAAAGCAGAGATTCATGATTTGGGCTAAAGTTTTCCGGTGGCTGTTCATTTCCTATCGGTGGAGGTGATGGTGGTAGGAGGGAGGAAGGCGATGGAGGTGATTTACAGGGTAAAGGTTTACTGGTAAAAATATAAATTTTTTTTTTGCAGAGATGATGGTGGAGGCGATTTAATGGTTCTCATTTACTCATGGTGGTGGTGATTTAATGGTGTAGGTCATGTACTCATGTACACGGACAAAAATATTACAAAGAATTATATTACAATGAATTTTAATAAATAAAATAATTTATTAAAGTTATAAAATAATTTATTAAACTTAACTAAATTACAAGAATTGTCCTTTAAGGTAAAAAGACTAAAATACTCTCATGTACAATGCACTTGGGGTGACTTAACTGAAAAACTTAACAGTTGTTAGTGGAAAGGACAAATTTCGTAAGTACTTTTGCAAATAAAGGAGAGTCAGTGAAAATCAAAACTTTAAAAAACCCAATCCATAATTTAGACAAACATAAATGACAAAAATTATAATTTAGTTATTTTTATTAATCAATACAAACTTGTCATAAATCTATTATAGTACGAGAAAGTTAACTATTTTTTAGATTTCATAGATTTATATCAAACAACATTATCATGATTTTTAAACTAATATTGATGAGAATATAACATTTTTTTATAGAAATATTTTTATACGAAAAAAAGACTTTCCTTTCTCGACAACATGATCTTTAAAAGTTGACTAGGTTTTCTCCCAGTGTGTTGCGTCGGGAATTTCGTCACGATCCCAAATATCAAAATACGGACACCAAAATACGTCTCAAACTCTCAACGGTGGTCATTACGACGTAAAACCCTAAGGCTTCAAGAAACAATATTGCAAACCCAGGTCACAACAACGCTTATACCCTAAAAAAAACCCAAAACAAAAGAAAAACACACAAAAACAAAAAAAAAAAAAAACACCAAAATATGGGTTGTGCGCAATTTCGAATCCAGGCCGTCGGTAGCGGGACGATCCTGAATATCAAAACGTAAAAAAAAACGTACGTCGTAACGGCTATCACTCCGACGTAACACCCTAAAGCGTACTCATTCGTAAAAGCGAGTGTCACTCTGCCGTGAAACCCAAAGGTATACTCCATCATAAAAACCGTACTTTGTCGTAAAAGTGACCGTCACTCCGCCGTAAAACCCGAAAGCGTACTTCGTTGTAAAAGCGGGCGTCGAAAAGCCCAAATACAAACGCAGACGAAACGATAAAGATAACGTTAATAAAAGAAAATCTAAAACTAAAATATTAAAAAAAAAGTTTGAAAGAAATTTTATGGTCAAAATGAGAAAATTTAAAGTTTGTAACCAAAATAAAAAAAAACTTAAAACTATTCTATTTCCCTCTTTGCCTTTTAAAAATATATAAATATAATAAGTTAATAATAATAACCTATATTTAAACAAAAAATAAATAAAATCCAACCAATAAAAAATCTACATTGGCTAAGGAATTTGAGCAATTAACAGAACTAGAAGGACCACTTTTGAAACTTAGGTAACCGATCTTACGTATTGGGCCGGTCTCGGGATTTCATTACGAAACATTTTAAAACCAAACCTCAATATTTCATCACCCATTCCCTCGATCTCCTTCCAGGCTTCCCCCAACCCAACACTGCTAAATCTGCGATTTCACCGCTCAGTTCGTCGTCTTCGTCTCGAATTTCATCCGCCGGTAGGTTTTCCAAAGCAAACCCTAACTTCTCTCTTTCTCGGTCTATATACCTCAAATCGATAACGGATAACATGTTTACGGGAGCTAAAGTTATTACTATTGTGATTGTAGTTTGATTTCTAGGGTTTACGCGATTTGTTTGTATACAGAACAGTGTGAATTCGTTATATCGTTTGTTTGTTGATAAACGATTTGTGAGTTGTAAGAATCACGTTTTTAGGGCTTAGATTTGTTACTATTAACTATTGAATCTGGATTTGTTTCAACGTGTATTTGTTACTTGTAGATATAGCTGTGTTGTAAGCTTTAATCTGACTGTAGTGTAGTTAATTGATTAAATTTGAATTAGTTATATATTGCTGTTTTTAGCCTAATGATACTGTAATTCGAATCAAGACTGAATGAATTTTCGTTATTGTTTTAGTGACAGGGACTTTGGTTGAATAATGGAGTCTCAACGAGACAGAAACGGAGATAGGAGTGATGATGAGGATAGATATAAAAGGAGAAGAGATGGTGATAAGTTTAGGAGTGAACGTGATAGTCAAAATAGGAGGGGACGAGATAAGAACAAAAGTGACGATGAAGATGCTAATGATTGGAGAAGACGAGACAGGAATAGGGATAGGAGGAATGGTGATGGATATGTTGATGATAGGAGGGGAGATAGAAGAAGGGACGGAACGAGTTATGATGATGGTGATGATAAACGGAGAGATCAGAAGAAGGATAAAGGGAGTGATGATGAGTATGATAATGACACAAGAAGAGGTAGGGGCAGGGTTTTAAGGGTTGATGATGAATATCATAACGATAGGAGGAACAAGGAAAGGAATGAGGATAGGAGGAGAAGAAGTAGGAGTAGGAGTGTTGAAGATGATGCTAATGGCAGGAGGAAACAAAGAGAAGATGGTAAAAAAAGGGTTAGGCATGATCAGAGTGATGAAGAAGTTGCTGAAATCAGGAAATCTGAAAAGCATGTGGATAAGAGTGATGACGAAGATGGTGAAATCAGGAAGACAGAAAGGAAAGGGAAGCATGGGGATAGAAGTGATGAGGAAGATGGTGAAATTAGGAAAAGAGGGACAAAGGGTAAGGATAGAAGAAGTGCTGATGAAGATGATTATAAAGACAGGAGGAGAAGGGACATGAATAAAAACATGAGTGATGATGAGGATGATAAATACAAGAATAGAAGGGATGATGATAGCAGGAGAAGAGATGGTAGGAGTGATGAAGATGATGGTAATGGCAGGAGCAGTAGGAGAAAGAGTGAAGGCAGTAAAAGAAGTCTTAGGTACGATCAAAGCGATGAAGAGTTTGGTGAATTTAGGAAATCTGGTAGAAAGCATGAGAAGAGTGATGATGAAGATGGTGAAACCAGGAAGACGGTGAGAAAAGGAAAGCATGAGGATAGAAGTGACGATGAAGATGATGAATTTAGGAAGAGAGGGAGAAAGGGTAAGGATAGAAGAAAGAGGGATAGGAGAAGCAATGGTGACCATAAAGTTAGGAGACGAAGTGATGACGTGTCGAATCAGAAGAGTGATAAAAACGGGGATTCAGAGAATTTGGATGAAGGCCCAAGATTCCAAAAGCTGGCTGAAATGCAAGAAGGCATGACCAATTTAGGGAAGAGTGGAGGGGTGTATATTCCACCATTTAAGTTGGCTCGCATGATGAGTGAAGTTCAAGACAAAAGCAGCATGGAATATCAAAGGATGACATGGGATGCGCTACGTAAAAGTATTAACGGGTTGGTCAACAAGGTCAATGCAACAAATATCAAGAACATTATCCCGGAGTTGTTTGCTGAAAATTTGATCAGGGGAAGAGGACTCTTTTGTCGATCCTGTATGAAGTCCCAAATGGCCTCTCCTGGTTTCACAGACGTCTTTGCAGCACTGGTTGCTGTTGTCAATACCAAATTCCCTGAAGTGGGAGACCTTCTGCTGAGAAGGATCATTTTGCAGCTTCAAAGGGCATATAAGCGGAATGACAAGGTACATATCAACTTCTTTTATTGGTTCTGACTTATTTGTGAAGTTTGGTATTTTATGTTTGTTTTTTGGTCTATGATTCAACTGAAACTATGTTTTTTTTCACAGCATCAATTGCTTGCTGCCGTTAAGTTTATAGCACATTTGGTCAACCAGCAGGTAGTTCATGAACTTATTGCTCTTGAACTACTAACGCTTCTATTAGAAAATCCATCCGATGATAGTGTGGAGGTTGCTGTTGGATTTGTTACTGAATGTGGGTCGATACTTCAGGATTTATCACCTAAAGGCTTGCATGGTGAGTTGTTTTTTTACCCGTGTCTTTTAAGAGTATAGTTTCATCGTTCATTTGTTCTTTTAATTGTTTTTGTTTGATCATAACCTGGTTTTAGGTTGTTTTATCACTTATCTAGTTATCTGTATTGTTGTACTTGGTTATATTCATGTTGGCTGTTTCTTTCTGTTAGTAAAGCAACTTAACTACATTAGTAGGAAATGCCATTTGTAGCTATAAGCCTATAAATCAACTAATAATCGGCTTTCACGAGGATGGAAAATTAATTCCTTTTGTCCTGACTTCATGACCCGAAAAGTTGCAAGTTTGAAAAGCTTTATAAACAATATTTTTGGTACACACTGAGAGATTACAGTTTGTAAGGTGCAGGCCCATTTTTTGACTCTCCTAGCAATGTGCCATAGCATAAAAGTTATATCAAGATTACCATAGCATTTAATCTAGTATTTTGTTCTATTAGTTACTACCTTTTTAACGTTTCTTGATTTTTCTTTTGCCTGATGGTTACTATCAAGGAGCGTAAGTGGATAATTCTTCATGGTTTACTAAAACCAAAAATTGGCAAAATAATCCAATATGAACATAAAACTGAATATAAATCATTTTTCTAATTAAAAACAACACTTTAGGCAAGAGTGATTCTGATAAGTTCACCTTTTGGTTGTGGTGGTATGTAGTTGACTCAGCGTTCTCTGTTTTCTTATTTTTTTGCAATTGAAATCGTGTACTTGTGTGATTACGTGTCCTAATCAATTAGAAGTTGCCTATCTTGGGACTTTGCCATTCTCTATATTTGATTCTTGGAAGACTACTTTCTCATCTTTACTCTTTTGTTGAGAATAAAAGCAAACAAATTTTATGATCACATAATATGTACGTTGGAGTTGAAAGCTATTCTTAACAACATTCAAAAATCAAACTTCCATGCATTAACCGTCTTTACCATTTTCTGTCAGTAGTCTTACTACTCAAGTACTTAATCCTATTTTGTTACTGCATCTTCTGTTTTTTAGCTTCAGCTTTTACTTGAGTCAGTATTGACATACTTACAATAGTACACAATATATTTTCTCATTGACATATATGGCATTGCATATTATGTTCTTATCCAGGTATTTTTGAGCGTTTCCGTGGAATTCTTCACGAGGGAGAGATAGATAAAAGAGTGCAATTCTTGATTGAAGGTCTCTTTGCACTTAGAAAAGCCAAGTTTCAGGTTAATTTTATGTTTTTTGTAGACATTTTATAATATGTTACTGTTTTTGAGAAGTATATTTTCTTTTTTACCCCTGCTTACTGATAATCTTCACTTATACAGGGCCATCCAGCTATTCGTCCAGAGTTGGACCTTGTTGAGCTGGAAGATCAGTTAACACATGAAATATCTCTTCTTGATAAGATTGAACCAGAGATTGCTTTAGGTATAATGATATATATTATAATTTTTTCAAGTTCTTCAACATGTGGGCGTGTAACTTTTGTTGTTGGGCGTTTCAGATATTTTCAAGATGGATCCTGATTTTCTTGAGAACGAAAAGCGCTATGAAGATGTGAAGAAAACAGTTCTTGGTGACGAATCTTCAGAAGAAGAAGAAGAAGGCGGTGAAGATTCTGATGACGAGGAGGGTGAATCTTCAGAAGAAGAGGATGAAGAGCAAATGAGGATAAGAGATGAAACAGAAACAAATCTAGTTAACCTTCGAAGAACCATATACTTAACAATTATGTCTAGTGTTGATTTTGAAGAAGCTGGTCATAAGCTCTTAAAAATCAAACTGGAGCCAGGACAGGAGGTATTAAAAATATTATTTTTCAAGTATTTATATCAGATTTAAGCATTTCAAAGAAATTTGAAAATTTTACTGATAATTTGGCAATATATGCCAGATGGAACTGTGCATAATGTTGTTGGAGTGCTGCAGTCAGGAGAGAACTTACCTTCGTTACTATGGGCTTTTGGGCCAGAGGTTTTGCATGATCAACAAAGTTCACCAAGAAAATTTTGAAAAGTGTTTTGTGCAGCAGTACTCGATGATCCATCGGCTCGAGACCAATAAGCTACGTAATGTAGCCAAGTTTTTTGCACATCTACTGGGGACTGATGCTTTGCCTTGGCATGTTTTGGCTTATATTCGGTTGACTGAGGAGGATACGACTTCTTCTTCCAGAATTTTCATCAAAATTCTCTTCCAGGTATCTTATCTTTTTACCTTCAGTTGTTTATCAAATCTGCTTACTGCTTCAATATTAGTGATATGTCATTGATTGAATATTACCATGGCTGAATACTTGAATCTTAATCCTGTAACCCCTACTTTACATACATTAATATTCTGACCCACCTACACCTCTACACCCCGAGCGCATATAATTGATTTATTGGTTCCTGTGATGTGGACCATGCTCTAGTAATTTGGGTTGGGTTTGGGTCGTAGTTTTATCTTAAACGGCCTAGTTAAAAAAAATTAGCTGAAAGAAGGGGTGGAATATGTTGGAAGTCGATCGAAGTCTATTTTAAACCCGTGCAATCTAGTAGATTGTTTTTATACAAGGATTTAGATTATTGTTAATAATATCGTTTTTGTAATGGTAATTAACACATTAATAATTTATAACCTTTTTTAGAAAATAGACAAAAAGTGTTTACTTGTCAACCCAACCCCGCCCTGCCTGTCGACCCAATCTAGAACTGGCCCAGTACGAACCTGAACCCGTTTGACCCATTAGCCAACCTGCCCATCTTGCCACCTCTAATTGGAATTTTTCTTTTTGGTTTATCTTTATTGCTAATGCATGCTTAACCAAATTAACCCTTTATCACAAGCTGCTAAAGTTGATTTTGATGTTATGTGGTACAGGAGTTATCTGAACATCTTGGCATTCGTCTCTTGAATGAGCGCCTCAGTGACCCTAGCATGCAAGCGGATTTTGAATCTATCTTCCCGCGAGATAACCCTAAAAACACCCGGTTTTCAATCAACTTTTTCACATCGATTGGGCTAGGTGGAATCACTGAGAACTTGAGAGAGTATTTGAAGAACATGCCTCGTCTTATCATGCAACAAAAGCCTGCCTCTGAATCAGACGGTTCTGATTCTTCCAGCTCGGGATCTGAATCATCAAGCTCTGATCAAAGTGAGAGTTCAAGTGAAAGCAGTGATAGCGAAAGTGATCACAAGAGCAGCAAACGCCGAAGGAGACGTTAGTTTTTAAAACCAAACCGCGTCACATGAATATGTTCCTGTTTATGAGCTGTTTTCAGGCTTATTGCTGTGTTTGATCATATAACGTTTTGATTTCTATCAAGTGTAGTCTGTAATGGTTTTGTTTAATTTGTCATGGGAGATAGCAGATACTTTTTTTTTTCCATTATAACATTAGTTTCGTCATGTTCATATCATCATCTTTGAACTGGTAATCGTATACTTTCTTTCCACAGTTCGGGTTTTAGTTTAGGTTTTGGGCGGGCACTATCATGTTTATATCTATATGGCAAAATTAGAGGCACACAAAAAAACCACCGGAAGCGGTTCGGCCGGTTCCTGGAAGTATTATGCTTGATCGGTTTCTACCCGGACCCAGCTAGAACCGGTTTCTACCCGGTTCACTTCTAGCCATTAAACATGTTTAAAAAAAACCGTTTTTAACGGATATATGACCGTTGGAGGCTCCATTTGACCCTTTTTTTTGTATTTTAGTCCCCCTAAGTTAGAGGTGCTCAAAAGAACAGGAACCGAATCCGATCCGATGGATAATCCGAAACCGGATCCGTCTAGGACCGGACCGGATTTTGTGAGAACTGGCGGATCCAGAACCGGTTCTGGTTTTTTTGACGGACCGGATAAAAATCGAACAAAATGGAACCGGTTTTTTCGGACAATTTGGAACCGGTTATAGCCGTTGGAAGAAAAAAAAGGGGCTATATAGCCGTTTTTTTTTTTTTTTTTTTTTTTTTTTTTTAAGGTTTGAAACTTAGTATAAATAGGTATTGGGTGTATGGGTTAGTTCACCACAACATTCTAGCTCTCAAAACTCAAAAACGCAAAAAAACGCTCACTTTACGCAAAAAAAAACGCTCTCATGGCTTCTGCTTCCGCAAGCACTCAAAATTCGGTTGGTGGTTCTATTAGCGATGTCACGGTGGTGTCAATACTTCCTTGCTCCCGAAACCAAGAGATATGGGTTTATTTCGATTTATGCGAAATGTCGAACGGTTCGCAAAAGGCTCGTTGCAAACGTTGTGGTAGAATTTTGGGTGCGGTGGGAAATAGCACTTTGAGGAAACATATTGCTAGTCACGCAAAACACACTCAAGGTGAAGATCAAACTCAAATTGGTAGGGATGGAGGAGTTTGGCAATACAATGTCGAGAGGGTTCGTGAGAGAATGACACATTTCGTCATTCAAGAAGGATTGCCTTTTGATCACTTTGATAATCCGCGCTTGACGAGGATGATACAAGAGACGCTTCAACCGAGTTACACAAATGTAAGTCGTTCTACTTTGAGAAGAGATTGTTTAAAAATGTGAAAAAGAGCTAAAAAAGAATTAATTTTAGGTTTTGAAAATTTAAATACCGGCATTAACTTAACAACGGACGTTTGGTCCGCTCCACATGGTTTACCCGAATCGTACCTTTGCGTTACCGCACATTGGGTTCAACTGGAGTCGTGACAAATGATGAAGCGTACGATTGCGTTTGATTATTTTGGATATCCACATACCGGTGAAAACTTATTTTATATTTTATACTCGGTCATTCAAACTTATAAAATTCAACCAAAAATATTTGCAATATCTTTTGATAACGCTTCAAATAACACAAACTCGGTGGAAAAATTAAAAATAAAATATGAACCGCCTTGTAACGGTGTTTTATTTCATAGTCGATGTGTTGCACACATCATTAACTTGGTTGTGCAAGACGGTCTAAACGTCCAAGAAATAAGAGACGTAAAAGAAAATTTTAAAGTGATGTTACGTGAAGTTTTTAGCACAAGCAAAAAAAGATATATAAACTATAGAAACTTGTGCCAACAAACGGATTCCATCTTTTTAGGTCCGAATTGGGACGTACCTACTAGATGGAACTCGACATGGAAAATGTTTGAATCGGCCTTAAGGCAAAGAGTTACTTTAAACATTTCCATGATGAACTTGTACAAAAGAAACGTTGTTCACAAAAATTTGATAATATAAGTTGGGATATGATCGAGAAACTAACTAATTTGCTTGAGGTTTTTAAAAATGCAACTACATGTTTATCGGGAGTTTATTATCCCACATCTTCGCTAATACTTCAACAATTATACTTAATATGTAATAAATTAAAAGAGTTTAAATATCACGGCCCTATTTTTGAAAAAATGGTAAAACCTATGAAAGCTAAATTTAAAAAATATTTTTCGGAAATGCCGGCCGTTGTTACATGTTCGGCCGCCTTAAACCCAACGATTAATGTAACCGGTGTTGAAACATTAATTGGATCAATATCGGATGATTTAAATATGTTCGAGGAAGACCCAAATTTTGAATCAAAGGCAATAAGGGATTTCAATTCGGCTTTTAATAATATGTTTGATTATTATTTACGCAAATATGGTGGAAGTGGTGATCCATCAAACATACGTGAATCAATGGGTTCGGGTTCAAGTTCTAGTATGTGACGTTTCGGATTTTCGTTCTCGCACTTGTATTATATTTATCATGTAATCATTCCCTATTTAAATGAAATGTAAGAGTTTTTATTTAGTTTTGTACAAATAGGTATTTTATCTTACGGATTTAAATTAATTAAAATTTTAGGAATTTTAGAAATTTATATAAAATACTATATAAAAATCTAGAATTAAAAGTTGCACATTCAATGAAATAACCTATTTAAATGAGATAAATAATTTTTATAAAAAACATTTATAATAATAAATAATAAAATATGTTTATAAAAATATTTAAAATATAATATAAAATTTAATTGATTTAAAAGAAATTAGATTAATTTATTAAATAAAAAGTTTAGGGGTCGTTTTGTAATTAATCAAACTAAAGGGTTTTTAAAACAGAAATCAGTCGAGGGGCTAATGCTGGACAAACCAAACCTCAGGGACCCATCCGTAATTATCGCAGGGACCTTATTAAAACGAAATCAAACTTCAGGGACTAAAGTTGCCAACTCCCAGTTCGTGTTTCCGGTCACCACCTACGTTTGTCCGGCGGTCCAAGCGTTTTTCCGGCGACAACTCGACACACCTGTTCCCTACACCTCGACAGCCGACAAAGGTGTCCCTGACCTTGTCGTCCCCACGCGAACAAAAGCCCTCGACCAATTTGTCGATTAAACATACGGAAAGCCTGATTGTGTCTATGGCCGAAAGTCCACGCCGCTAATACAGCCCCGACAGTCAACCTCCGCGCCTGCAAGAGGTCTCGACAGATTCGTCTCGTCCAGACGAGTGTCTGGACATACTCAATTACGTGTGTTAATATAAGGATCGAGCTCGACTATAAATGGCCATTTACAGACCTGCACGAGCTCGCCCACCCTCTTCCACCCACTCTCACCTCAAATTGAAGACGACATCACATTCGCCGTCCTGAGTGAAGCTGTGACCAAGATATTAAGGGCTAATTTCATCCGGAAGATCGATTTCCATCTTTGACTTTTTCGGACTTCAAACCTCTGCCGACCAGACCCTTCGCGATTAGGTTCGAGTCTCGAATCGATTCCTTTACCTTCTGTTATCACCTGGTAAGCTTTTCCAATCAAAAACTCGACCATCGCTCGAGAGTTACCGGGCAAACCCAGTGTCCTCGGACACGGTTTGCCGGTTGCCGAGGACCAGCGACCAATTTCGTGGTTGTGTATATCAATTAAATGATACACACATAACCAGCGATGGGTAGTAGCCCGGCTGGTTATGCGTGTGTGTGTTTATGCTGTAGGTCACGGGTTCGAGCCCGGTTGGCCTTCGGCCCATTTTTTTTACTTCTGTTTGCATTCTAATTATTTTATTTAATTAACCTAACTTATTTTAATAACATTTTTATACAATAAATACTAAAACGAGTCGGTTTACTCGTTCGTTTATTTTAAAATCGATTAAACTATATTTTTATAAACCATCCCATTTTTTTGTAATATTTTTATAAACTCATTAAAATGCATTATAATATATAAAATGTCCCATTTTTATAAACCGTGTAATATTTTTATAAACTTATTAAAACACATTATAATATACAAAATGTCCTATTTTTATAAACTTTGTAACATTTTTATAAAACTTACCAAAATACCTTTTTCACATATACAATGTCCCACCTTTATAAGCCTTGCAACATTTTTATAAACTTGTTAAAACAAATTTTTAATATATAAATAATATATGATTAGTCAAAGAAAGAACTTCTTTTATTTGTATTGTTATATATAAATACGTTAAACATAATAAATACTTGTTTAAAACAATACATATATATATATATATATTTACTCATAAGATAAAGCTTTACCAAAAACTATTATCATTCTATTTCCATACTTTATACAAATAAATATTTAGGAAGATTATATTAAAGCCTATATACATTTAAAAACAAATACACACCTATACGCATACAATAATATCCATTTGTCTACATAGGGTATCAGCGTGCTTAGGCTTCCACATACTTATCACCTACACGCGTGGAAAAATACCCGCTTGCAAGGTGAGTTACATAGCCCCTATTTTACATTTTCATACATTTTGGGGTGAAACATTATACATGCTACTCACATTGTTTATACGTGTTATACATGAGACTATATGCTTATTCTTTGGATGTACATACATTTAAACACAAGGCAACCAACTGTAATATTGATAGATCTATTGTGTCTGACCAGCCCACCCGGTTAGGGTGTTTATTACTGCATACTCGGATATGACCGTGTGTTATATTCAAACATATCGGATATAGTGGGTAACTATATTCAAACATACCGGACTTAGCTGTTGTGCTCTGTTCAAGCGTGTCAAACTCGGTTTGAATTGTGATTAAATAAATGATACATCATATGCTATGTTTAACAATATAAACAATGAGTTGCAAAACGATTTACAACCACTATTTACAGGAAGTACTAAACCTATGTACTCACCAACTTTTTAGTTGACACTTGATTTAAATAATGTTTCAGGTTTGGATATGTGACTGCTTGCCGAAGATCTCTCCATTTAGGAACTATGGACCTAGTTAAATAAATTAATGTTTTGAACTAGACTAGGTTATTCGAAATGTATTGTATTTGGAACTTGTTGTCCTTAAATTAAATTAATGAATTATGCAACCTTTAGTTATCATGTGCTTTTGAACAATCATCACATTGTCCGCCTCGATGATTCCGCCATCGGTCGGGGTGTGACAGATTGGTATCAGAGCCATGGTTATAGGGAATTAGGTTATTAGACACGATGACCTAGACTATAACCTTAGGACTCCCTTTTATGTGCTATGTGCTAAATGATTAAATGCTATGTGAATTATTTGTAGTTAGGTAATATTTGAATTTTCCCAAGTTTGGTACATGAGACTTATACACATACATGCAAGACCTTGATACATGATACCTACTTTACATACACATTTGACAAACAAACTTATGCAAACAAATACACTACCCATCCTTATCCATACTCTTTCCTAATCCGTATTAATTGCAACAATTCCTACACATTTTGTACTCGTAAGTATATCAAAGTCTTAAAAATCTCGTCAACGACTTAATTTCTTGAGACCAGTAAAGGTCACGTGCAATCTGGAAGGGTGACACCTGTACATTGGGTCTTCTGTCTAGGAAAGCATTTCGTATAAATCCAAATAAACGGACCCGTATGCTTTCCTGGGAATTCCTGAAGTGAGTGTTTACCTATAGGCTAAAGCACGTCTCTTTGAAAGTTTCGGGAAATTAATTAACGTTGATAAGTCAATGTATTCGCAAGGATACAATCCGAACTTAAACTTAAAATTTGGGGACATTATAGCAAGATAGGAAGAATTAGACAAACATGCAAAACAAATCATTATTACGGGTGCACACGTAATATCGATTTGTAATGCATGCAAGTCCCGACAATTCCTATTATGCAAATAATGATCTATAACATCATGACCTACCCGGAAAAGATGACTTAGTTTCCCCTATCAACTTAGAATAAATACACATGCACTGGCACGCGTCATGATAAATCTCGTATTTCTGCTTACATTATTTCTTGTTATAACTCATATTTATCCGTCTTATCTAAAATATCATTGTCTTTCTTATGGTGTTAAAGTGCCTCCTCGACGTGCAAACTCTAGCACTTCCAACCCGGATCTTGCTACGCTCCTTGCCCAGCTAGTAGGGCAAATGACCCAAGCAAATAACAACAGTGACGGGTCTCACAACATCCAAGGAAACGGTGGTACCAACCCGCCTCATTGCACGTTTAAGCACTTTAACTCGTGCAATCCTACTAAATTCTTCGGGACTGAAGGTGCTACCGGCCTACTCCAATGGTTTGAAAGCATGGAAAGCACATTCCTAAGCAGCGATTGTCCCGATAATCTTCGGGTTCGTTATGCCACAAGTGTACTCCAAAAGAGAGCCCTCACCTGGTGGAACGGTGAGAAACGCACTCGTGGTGCTGAGGTTGCTACATCCTTATCATGGGATGATCTGAAGAAGGCCATGACTGATGAATTCCGTCCTCGGAATGAAATGAGGAAGCTCGAGGCTGAATTTTGGGATCTTACCCAGGACAGCGGGGATAATCTGGCTTACACCACCCGGTTCCAAGAACTAAGTCTATTGGTGCCTCACATGATCACTCCCCTTGCTCGGGGAATTGAAAAATACATAGGCGGCCTGCCTATGCAAATTCAAGATGCTGTGCTAGGAAGCAACCCTCCTACTCTTGAAGCTGCTATCCGCCTATCTGCTACATTATCCGACAACCATGTCAAAGCCGGAACCTTAACAAGAAAGGGTTCCAAGAAGGTTGTGTCTACTCTTGCGGCAGTCAAAGATGTGAAACCCGAGTCTTCTAACCGCAACAAGAAACGTAAGGGTCGAAACTTCGCAGCCGTAACTCCCGCTGTACCTGCTATTCAAGCGGCCCCTTTGGGTCAAAACCCGAAAACTTATATGGGCCCGAATCCCCAATGCCAGACCTGCAAGTACCATCATCCTGCCAATCTACCATGCCGATTGTGCTCAAGCTGCGGGCGATATGGACATGTGGTCACTACTTGTCGTACCCGTCCTCCCGTCCATCAAGCTGCCCCAGCCAACCGTCCCGTCTATCCGGCACCTCTCAATGGTCGGGCATGTTACGAATGTGGAGACCCAAACCACTTCCGTAACCGATGCCCAAAACTTCATCATCAAGGTGGTCCCCAAGGACGAGCGTTTAATATAAACGCTAATGAGGCACAAGCAAACAACGACGTGATAAATGGTACGTTTCTCATAAACAATCATTATGCATCCATCTTATTTGATACTGGTGCCGATAGGAGTTTCGTGTCTCTTACCTTTGAATCTCGACTTGCTAAACAAAGAACGAAACTTGACAATCCTTATTCCGTGGAGATAGCAAACGGGAAATCTGTTGCTATAAACTCTGTTATCCGCAACTACAATCTCGAGCTTAATAATCATGAATTCTCTGTTGATCTCCTTCCAATGCAATTGGGAAGCTTCGATATTATAATTGGCATGGACTGGTTATCCAAGCACCATGCCGAGATTATTTGCTACGAAAAGTGCATTCGTATACCTCTCCTTTCGGGTGACACGTTAGTTATTTTCGGTGAAAAACCATGTCGTGGTCTTCAAATCATGTCTTGCACATTGGCACAAAAGTACTTGCGGAAAAAGTACGTTGCGTTCTTGGCCCACATAGTTGACACGAAAGACAAGGGTAAGAAATTGCAAGACATTCCGATCATCCGAGATTTTCCCGAGGTATTCCCCGAGGTATTCCCCGAGGATCTACCTGGTCTTCCTCCCACTAGACAAGTGGAGTTTCGTATCGACCTTGTGCCCGGGGCAACCCGTGGCGAAAGCCCCCTATCGTCTTGCACCTTCCGAGATGCAAGAGCTTGCAAGTCAATTACAAGAACTCTCATCCAAAGGATTCATCCGTCCGAGCCATTCACCTTGGGGTGCTGCCGTGCTGTTTGTAAAGAAAAAGGATGGATCATTTCGAATGTGCATCGATTATCGTGAACTCAACAAACTTACAATTAAGAACCGATACCCTTTACCCCGTATCGACGATCTTTTCGATCAGCTTCAAGGTTCAACATGTTTCTCCAAGATTGACCTTCGTTCCGGATACCATCAACTTCATGTTCTCGATGAAGACATTCCGAAGACTGCCTTTCGGACTAGATATGGTCACTACGAGTTCATGGTCATTCCATTCGGTTTGACTAATGCACCTGCGGTCTTCATGGACCTCATGAACCGTGTATGCAAACCTTATTTGGACAAGTTCGTGATCGTTTTCATTGACGACATTCTTATCTATTCTAAGACGAAAGCGGAGCATGAACAACATCTTCGTTTGATTTTAGAACTCTTGAAGAAAGAACAACTATACGCCAAGTTCTCCAAGTGTGAATTCTGGCTAAAGGAAGTTCAATTTTTGGGACACATAGTCAACGATAAGGGAATTCATGTGGACCCAGCAAAAATCGAAGCGGTAAAGAATTGGAGTACTCCTAAGACTCCTACCGAGATTCGCTCCTTACTTGGACTAGCGGGTTACTATCGTCGCTTCATCTCAAATTTCTCCAAGATTGCGGTTCCGCTCACTGCCTTGACTTATAAAGGTAAATCTTACGAGTGGGGACCCAAGCAAGAGGAAGCTTTTCAAACTCTCAAGCACAAGCTCTGCAATGCTCCTATTCTAACTCTTCCTAGCCGTAATGACGACTTTGTCGTTTATTGTGATGCATCCAACCAAGGTCTTGGTTGTGTCCTTATGCAACGTGGCCAAGTAATTGCATATGCATCACGTCAACTCAAAATTCATGAGGAGAACTATACGACCCATGATCTCGAGCTTGGTGCTGTCGTCTTCGCCTTGAAAATGTGGAGACACTATTTATATAGTACCAAATGCGTGGTTTTCACCGACCACAAAAGTCTCCAACATATTTTCAATCAAAAAGAGCTTAATATGAGGCAACGACGATGGGTCGAACTTCTTAACGACTACGACTGCGAGATTCGCTACCACCCCGGCAAAGCAAAAGTTGTAGCCGACGCCTTGAGTCATAAAGAACGTATCATGCTTCATAGTGTTCGTATTCATAATGATATTCAAGCCCGCATTCTCCAAGCACAACACACCTTGGTTACCGAGGGACACATGTATCAAGAAATGGCATGTGGTGTAGAACTCTTGCTAGAAACCAAAGCCAACGGCCTATTGTATTACTTGGATTCCCGAGCGCGGCGACCTTCGTATATTTTTGATGAACGAGTCCCACAAAACTCGATATTCGGTACATCCTGGAGCTGATAAGATGTACATGGGTCTTCGTCAACAATATTGGTGGCCCGGCATGAAAAAGGATATTGCCCTCTTTGTGGCAAAATGCCTAACTTGTTCTAAAGTGAAAGCCGAACACCAAAAGCCTTCCGGACTCCTCGAACAACCTGAAATTCCCGTGTGGAAGTGGGAGAACCTTGCTATGGATTTTATCACCAAACTACCACGCACTTCTAGTGGGCACGATAGTATCTGGGTTATTATCGACCGACTTACAAAGTCTGCTCATTTCTTACCCATTCGTGAGGACTATCGAGTCGAGAAATTGGATCGGATTTACATTGATGAGATCGTAAGTCGTCACGGAATCCCTTTGAACATCATCTCCGATCGTGATTCACGTTTTACATCCCGATTTTGGCAAACATTACAATCAGCACTTGGTACTCGTTTGGATTTAAGTACGGCTTACCATCCTCAAACTGATGGACAAACCGAACGAACAATCCAAACTCTTGAGGATATGCTTAGAGCTTGTGTCATTGACTTTGGTGGCAATTGGGATTCTCACCTACCACTGATTGAATTTTCCTACAACAACAGCTATCACACAAGTATTAACATGGCACCGTTTGAAGCTCTTTATGGACGAAAATTTCGTTCACCAATTTGTTGGAATGAAATTGGCGAAGCACAAATCACCGGTCCCGAGCTTATCCAAGAAACCACCGATAAAGTCTCTCTTATCTGTGACAACATTCGGGTAGCAAGAAGTCGGCAAAAGAGCTATGCCGACAAGCGACGGAAACCCTTGGAATTTCAAGTTGGAGACATGGTCTTTCTAAAGGTATCACCTTGGAAAGGCGTAGTACGATTTGGAAAGAAAGGAAAACTTGCACCTCGATATGTGGGTCCATTCAAGATACTCGAAAGGATAGGAAAAGTGGCCTACAAACTCGATCTTCCTTCAGAACTCAGCAACGTTCATCCGACTTTTCATGTGTCTAATTTGAAAAAGTGTCTAGCCGACGAGAACCTCCACATCCCCCTTGACGAAGTGCGTATTGACGAGAAAATGCACTTTGTTGAGAAACCCGTGGAAATCATGGGCCGAGAAGTTAAGAAACTCAAGCGTAGCCGCATCCCCATTGTTAAGGTCCGTTGGGAGTCTAAACGTGGACCCGAGTTCTCTTGGGAACGTGAAGACCAAATAAAGACCAAGTATCCGCATCTCTTTTCATAGTCTCCACTAGTTGAATTTCGGGGCGAAATTCCTCTAACATGGGGAGACTGTGACGTTTCGGATTTTTGTTCTCGCACTTGTATTATATTTATCATGTAATCATTCCCTATTTAAATGAAATGTAAGAGTTTTTATTTAGTTTTGTACAAATATGTATTTTATCTTACGGATTTAAATTAATTAAAATTTTATGAATTTTAGAAATTTATATAAAATACTATATAAAAATCTAGAATTAAAAGTTGCACATTCAATGAAATAACCTATTTAAATGAGATAAATAATTTTTATAAAAATCATTTATAATAATAAATAATAAAATATGTTTATAAAAACATTTAAAATATAATATAAAATTTAATTGATTTAAAAGAAATTAGATTAATTTATTAAATAAAAAGTTTATGGGTCGTTTTGTAATTAATCAAACTAAAGGGTTTTTAAAACAGAAATCAGTCGAGGGGCTAATGCTGGACAAACCAAACCTCAGGGACCCATCCGTAATTATCACAGGGACCTAATTAAAACGAAATCAAACTTCAGGGACTAAAGTTGCCAACTCCCAGTTCGTGTTTCCGGTCACCACCTACGTTTGTCCGGCGGTCCAAGCGTTTTTCCGGCGACATCTCGACACACCTGTTCCCTACACCTCGACAGCCGACAAAGGTGTCCCTGACCTCGTCGTCCCCACGCGAACAAAAGCCCTCAACCAATTTGTCGATTAAACATACGGAAAGCCTGATTGTGTCTATGGCCGAAAGTCCACGCCGCTAATACAGCCCCGACAGTCAACCTCCGCGCCTGCAAGAGGTCTCGACAGATTCGTCTCGTCCAGACGAGTGTCTGGACATACTCAATTACGTGTCTTAATATAAGGATCGAGCTCGACTATAAATGGCCATTTACAGACCTGCACGAGCTCGCCCACCCTCTTCCACCCACTCTCACCTCAAATTGAAGACGACATCACATTCGCCGTCCCTGAGTGAAGCTGTGACCAAGATATTAAGGGCTAATTTCATCCGGAAGATCGATTTCCATCTTTGACTTTTTCGGACTTCAAACCTCTGCCGACCAGACCCTTCGCGACTAGGTTCGAGTCTCGAATCGATTCCTTTACCTTCTGTTATCACCTGGTAAGCTTTTCCAATCAAAAACTCGACCATCGCCCGAGAGTTACCGGGCAAACCCATCCTCGGACACGGTTTGCCGGTTGCCGAGGACCAGCGACCAATTTCGTGGTTGTGTATATCAATTAAATGATACACACATAACCAGCGATGGGTAGTAACCCGGCTGGTTATGCGTGTGTGTGTTTATGCTGTAGGTCACGGGTTCGAGCCCGGTTGGCATTCGGCCCATTTTTTTTACTTCTGTTTGCATTCTAATTATTTTATTTAATTAACCTAACTTATTTTAATAACATTTTTATACAATAAATACTAAAACGAGTCGGTTTACTCGTTCGTTTATTTTAAAATCGATTAAACTATATTTTTATAAACCATCCCATTTTTTTGTAATATTTTTATAAACTCATTAAAATGCATTATAATATATAAAATGTCCCATTTTTATAAACCATGTAATATTTTTATAAACTTATTAAAACACATTATTATATACAAAATGTCCTATTTTTATAAAATTTGTAACATTTTTATAAAACTTATCAAAATACCTTTTTCATATATACAATGTCCCACCTTTATAAGCCTTGCAATATTTTTATAAACTTGTTAAAACAAATTTTTAATATATAAATAATATATGATTAGTCAAAGAAAGAACTTCTTTTATTTGTATTGTTATATATAAATACGTTAAACATAATAAATACTTGTTTAAAACAATACATATATATATATTTACTCATAAGATAAAGCTTTACCAAAAACTATTATCATTCTATTTCCATACTTTATACAAATAAATATTTAGGAAGATTATATTAAAGCCTATATACATTTAAAAACAAATACACACCTATACGCATACAATAATATCCATTTGTCTACATAGGGTATCAGCGTGCTTAGGCTTCCACATACTTATCACCTACACGCGTGGAAAAATACCCGCTTGCAAGGTGAGTTACATAGCCCCTATTTTACATTTTCATACATTTTGAGGTGAAACATTATACATGCTACTCACATTGTTTATACGTGTTATACATGAGACTATATGCTTATTCTTTGGATGTACATACATTTAAACACAAGGCAACCAACTGTAATATTGATAGATCTATTGTGCCTGACCAGCCCACCCGGTTAGGGTGTTTATTACTGCATACTCGGATATGACCGTGTGTTATATTCAAACATATCGGATATAGTGGGTAACTATATTCAAACATACCGGACTTAGCTGTTGTGCTCTGTTCAAGCGTGTCAAACTCGGTTTGAATTGTGATTAAATAAATGATACATCATATGCTATGTTTAACAATATAAACAATGAGTTGCAAAACGATTTACAACCACTATTTACAGGAAGTACTAAACCTATGTACTCACCAACTTTTTAGTTGACACTTGATTTAAATAATGTTTCAGGTTTGGATATGTGACTGCTTGCCGAAGATCTCTCCATTTAGGAACTATGGACCTAGTTAAATAAATTAATGTTTTGAACTAGACTAGGTTATTCGAAATGTATTGTATTTGGAACTTGTTGTCCTTAAATTAAATTAATGAATTATGCAACTTTTAGTTATCATGTGCTTTTGAACAATCATCTCATTGTCCGCCTCGATGATTCCGCCATCGGTCGGGGTGTGACATAGTAGTTCAAGGAACCCGATGCTAAATTTATTTAACACTTTAAGAAACGAAAATACTAAACGAGCTCGTGGAACCACACCAAGTAGCGAGCTTGGGAGATATCAAACAACCGACTTTATTTCAACTCTAAGATCCGAAGAGTTTGAAAACTTTGATATCTTGAGTTGGTGGCAAGGAAGGGAATCCTAATATCCCGTTCTAGCCGCAATGGCCCGTGACCTACTAACCGTCCAAGCTTCTACGGTAGCTTCGGAATCTGTTTTTTCTCTTAGTGGCGGGGTTTTATCTATTCGAAGAACGAGGCTTACACCGGAATCTATGGAGATGTGTATTTGCTTGAAGGACCATTTGGATGCCGCCGAACGTGTACAACATGTTGCAAAACTAGAAGGCGAGCTTGACATTGAACAAAAATACATGAATTCGAAGTAGAACAAGGGGCGACGAATCCACTTTCGGACGAAGAACAAGCTTATGATGAAGCCCAACGTATCTCAAGCGAAGAAGAATGAAAACCGATGTTACGAAGACTACGACGAAGAAGATTGAAAACATAATAAATAATATATATTATGTGATTCAATTATGTTTTTTGTATTTTTTTTATGAACTATTGTTAAATCAATTAAAAAAAGCTACAAAATAAATAAAACATTTATTTTATAGTGTATCTTTGTTAATTTTAAAAAAAAAAATTTAAAAAAAAAAAATCCGGTGGAACCGGTTTTTTTTGTCCGGTCCCATAAATCCGGTCCGATCCCAATAGGTTCCAAGTCTCCACTCTCTTAACCGGATCCCATCCGGAACCGGTTCCATTGGATCCGGTTGTTGACCATCGTTGACGGAACCGATCCGGATCCGGTTCCAGTTCCGGAAAAAAACCGGTTTGTGCACCTCTACCCTAAGTTAGTATAAATAGATGTTGGATGACTTAGTTGAGTACCCAACTTGAAAACGCAAAACCAAGCGAAAAAAGCGCAAAAAATACTTGTTTTACTCTCATTCCCGACTTTCTACTCTCAATGTCTCACTTACAATCACAATCATCTGTTGCTCAAACGCCAACTGTTGTTCGGGTGATTCCGCATACTAGAAACCAAGAAATTTGGTGCAAGTGAGATTTGGTTCAGTTGAGTGACGGGTCTTAAAAGGCTCGTTACAAGTTTGTGCCACTTTTTTTAATAAAGAATCGAACTCGAGTTTAAAGAAGCACATTGTTCATAAATATTGCAAGGCGTTGAAGGCGGAGGAGGATGCAGCGGTCTGTTCGCATCAGTTCTAGGCCGGTGAAGACGACGAGTGGTGGTGTACGACTAAAACGATGAAGACGACGAATAAAATAAAAATAAAAAGATCATGTTTAATATTGTATTTCTTTAGTTATAGAACCATTAAAAATAAAAATAAAATATCATTTTATGTTATTTTAATTAGTTAAAAAAAATAAAAAAAATTGATCCCGGTTTGAAACCGGTTTCAGACCCGAAGCGGACCCAACCTTCCCTAACCGGTTCCACCGGGTATGGTTTTCCAAACCTAAAACCGGTTCCGGTCCCTACCAGGCTAAAATCGTACCCGGTCCAACAAGAACCGGTTCCACATCTCTACACTGCCACGTCATTTTCTTTTTCTAGTTTAATTTAATATTAATTTGTTTTAATAATTAATATAAAATCATTAATAAATTAAAAAGAAAATAATAATTTTTGATTAATAACTAAAAAATACATTAATAATAAAAATACATAAAAAACTTAATAATCAACTTAAAACTAGACTTTAATTGTTGCCCAAGTCAAGATGAAGCACCAAATCATGACGAAGATTGTTGAGATTGTTAGAAGATTATATGTGTTTGAGATTGTTTATATTTATAGTATAAAATATATTTTAAATTTTTTTTTAAAAATTTTTGACCGTTTGAGTGGTTTGGCCCCACCCCCAACAACCAGGGGCGAATCTTTCTTAGGGCCCGGGGGGGCCCCGGCCCCCTCCGATTTTTCGCTCAGTAGTGTTAATTTATACGTATTCGGCCGATTTTTTGCTCGACAGTGTTAATTTATATGTATTCGGCCGCATATTTTATAGTACCGGCCCCCCCGATAGGAAAAAAAAATCCCGGCCCCCCCGGGTTTTTATTGAAGCTTCGCCACTGCCAACAACTACAAGCCCACTTCCACGCCGTGGATATCTTCACACCTCCACTTCCACGCCATGGTCAACGCCAGGTAGGCGTGGTGTTCCTCGCCACCCACGCCATCCAACTCAGCCACATAGGTGTTTTCACGGGGTACTCCCCTTAACCTTACAAATGGCTTTTTAGAATCAGGTAGCTTGGGTGTATCATATGGGCAGGAATTATAGCAGTTTTTAGTTGTTGAAAAGCCACTTAGCCTTGTACATTATTTGGTTTTTAGTAATGGTGGCATAGTCCTTGATAAATATTGTGTAATACCTAGTGAACCATGTGCAGCCGTTTTTGTATAACAATTAGGGTGGCGGGAGTGGTACCCTCCAACCCAAAATACACTCCAAAATTAAACCAGTTAGAAGATGTCATCTCACTTAGTCAAACTACCATCTTAAAGTATCCTCCATGGTGGGAGTGGTACCCTTCAAGTACCCTCCAACCCTCCTAATTTTTTTTTAAATTAAAACAAATTAATAACCAAATTTAATTAATTAATGAAAAACACATAACAATAAATAAAAAGACAATAAATAAAAAAAGTTAAAAAAACACCAAAAAATTTAAAAATCACATGGCCAATCATACTTTGCCGCTATTTCAAGTTTCCGTTTAAGGATTAGTTCCAACATCGTTTCGGTTAGATGGTCGTGCGGATACGTAAATAGTTTCAAATCCCGGTCCATACGTTCATCCCGGATAGCAGCTCGTTGCTCCTCTACCAAAGCCCTTATGTCGTCGTCCTTTTGCTTTCTTGAATCAAGGAATTTATTCATCATATCCCCCCGAACATTTGCGTAGCGTGCAATTTGTTTGGCCAAACTTCATTTGCTTGAGGGCGACTCAACCGACTTCTTTGGTTTCCGTGTTAGTCTTGATGGTGTCGCGTCTTCGTTTAGGTCGGGTACCCAAGCAGTGAAAGGGTCGTCGTTTGAAGCCGTGTAGTTGCCGGAGTCCGATGACTTTCTTTTATGATCAGATTGAGTTAGCAAACTCGTCACCCATCAACGGTCGACAGAGCCATTTAGCATGAACCCGTACAATATCCCAACATTTGACGTCGATAAAAGTTTGTTTTTGTTTTTTTTTTGTAGTCACCTAACGCTTTCTTCATTACGTCCAAATCGTTAGCTCCACTAGCACGTAGACTTTGTTTTTGTTTTTTTGGTTTAAAACTATAAAATTTTTTTAAATTTTTTAACAGCTATATAGCCGTTCAACTGCTACTTTACCTCTACATTTCTAAACTTTCATCGGGTTCCTATACCCGTGATCCTTACCCGCCAACAAGTACCCACTGGTACCCGCCATGCTTGCGACGGTGTACCACGCCATGTACCCGAGCACCACTCCCACCACCCTTAACATTGAAGGATATATGGCACACTTTGGGAGATATAATTGGTTGTATGTGTATGCTATAATATATACAAATTTCTAATAACATATGATCATATAAGTCATGTCTAAATGTGATTTAAACATCATCAATCTAAACAACATAACATGTATTATTATTTAGATAAAATTACACACTAATAATGTTAATCCAAAATAATGATACTTATTATTTAGAAAAGTAGTAATATATTATTATAATTGTGTATATTGTATATAACTAGTAAGATTGAACCTGCGCTCTGCCACATATATTACAAAAAATGATATGTAAATGTTTATCGGTATATTCGCGGGTCAATTTTCAATAAAGAAACGTAATTTTTATATTAAAAAAAACGTGACGTAAGAGTATGTTCTAAAGTGCTGAAGAATATTAATGGTAATTAAAAAAAGGTCTAAAGAAAAATGGAATCGGAAGAAGATATAAAAAACTAAAAGAATCTACACACCGTGACAGTTATTTAAGAAAATCAAATAAGGAAAAAAAATTACAAATTTAGCATTCTAAAAAAATCATATTTTAATTTAAAACTTAAAGCCCAAATTTTAAAATATTAAGAAAATTGATATATATAAAAGACACTTAATATAAAATCTATGAAAAATATAATCCGATTATATTATTAGAATTTAATGTTGGTATTTATGCCGTCGTCCATTAGACAGACAATTATATTATATAATAAATACTTCTTAAACGGTGGGATTTTTTTTTCCCCGAAAAAGCTTGGTGTTAAATTGATTATTTCACACATTAAGCTCAATTATGTGTTAGTGGAGGTGTTAGAGGAGGTGGTAGACAATTTGTGTTTCAGGTTAGTGGTCACCTGTTCGATCACCGCTTTCAGTTATTTTTTATTTGTTTTTTTTCTTTGCCTGCAACTATTTTTTATTTGTTTTTTTTGCCTTTTCTTTTTTCCTTTACTTTTCTTATAATTTTTCTACAAATTTTTTTTAAAAATTCTTATACCACAACGTTCGTGGCATAATAATGTTTTCTATATATGTTTTAATCTCCATAACCGATCCGCCGTAATTTCATACGTTTCTTTTAATCGTAGTGTTCCGTCGCAACGCGCGGGGGATGTGAAGAATGAGACCGATACCGGTTGAAAAACATCGGTACACAATCAAGTCGTCATAACTTCGTACGTTTCTTTTATTATTTAACCATGTTTCTTTTTTTTTACTTAGCTACATTAATGTCACCATCTCAACGGTTTAAAGTCCGCCCCACAACAGAGCATGGGACAAAATTTCTCGTTTCTATTATATATCATGAAGTAAATACTTTAAATGATAGTTTAAATCCACTACAAGCAAATATAATTTTCTTATTTATAAAAGGTTTGTCGGTAGAAAACAACAATTATCCACAAGGTGGGTTTTCTTCCACGTGGATCAGGGTGGTGGGCATATGCCGCCGTGCGGCTCCCACGTCAACACCATCGCCACCACCACTACGTCCTCTAACGGTTTTCATTTGCGGCTTCCTAGCGTCGTGCTTCGTGGTCAAAGGTGAACGTTTTTTACCGTTGGGAGCTCAACGACTATAAAAAAAACCCTATAAATATAAACATTTAACAAACAATTTTCACATAACTAAAATTATACTCTCAAACTCTACTCCAATACACACTTATTAGTTAATTAAATTGTTGTCACACCCCGCTGAAGGCGGAAACACGGAGTGGGACCGGTATATCGCATTGAACACAAGTACAAAAGAAAATTTAAAAGGAAAATTGTACATTACATTGAACCATACTACAAGACTCTATCGAAAATACAAATACACGAAAAATCCCGAATCAATACAAAGTGTCTAAAATGCCCGACTACACCTAAGGGTACCCATAAATAATTCTTTATAAAAGCAAGCTCTTTAGAGCTCGTTATCCCATAACTGTTTACCTGAAAAGCATGTTTTGAAAACGGTTCAACTATAAAAATAGTTGGTGAGTACGCAGGTTTTGTGACTCGATAAAAAATAGTAAGTAAATAAATTTCAAAATGTAATAGTAACCATAGTAACCATCCGCAGATGATCAAGTACACGTACTAGAAAATATACCTTTAATGACACGCATTGCGTGTCATAAAAGGGGGTAGATGACACGCAGAAGCGTGTCAAGGATAGCCCTGTCAAGAATGAAGATGACACGCATTTTGTGTGTCATCTGTTTATGATACGCATTTATGACATGCTTTTACGACACGCCTTTACGACACGCAATGCGTGTCAACGAAGGCCTTGTCAAGAATGAAGATGACCTGCATTTTGTGTGTCATCTATTTATGACGCGCATTTGTGTGTCATAAGTGTGTATCATGGTTTTAGCTGTTTCAAAAAAAAATATTTTTTTTCAAAAAAAAAATATTTTTTTTATAAAATTACTAATTTTCACATTAAGATAGCAAAATAATCCGTTTTGTAACATACTAACAAACATTACAAAAGTTAACAATATTTCATATAATATTTCCTAAACTAATGTTTACATACAAAATTTCCTCATTATACTCAACATCCCTAATCTTTTCTCTAAATGTTCAGCAGGATGCATCTTTGCTATCGTGAAACCTGTTGAATAATTGGACATTGATGAAAGCGAAAATCTGTGTGAACACTTGGCGAATCAAAAATGGTGGCACCTACAAAGATGTATATTTGATGGAAATTAGCAAAGTTCTTAGCATTTGGATTACTATCATATTCAGAAAATGAAATTTATCATACACAATTAGCCTTCAACGTGTTAAACAAGCATCCAACAAAAAAAGAGTTAATGCGTTACCTAAGTATTGACAGAAAACTGAATTGTTTGTCGATCCCAGCGCAAAGGAGTTGAACTTGGAGTCATGCAGATCAAAGGCTTGTAAGTAGAAGTAGCATGAGTCTTGTTCTGAGCATATAAACTCAGTCAAACCAGAACATGAAAACGGGTCAAAAATACCACCTCTAAACAGACGTGATACTAACGAGCTTTATAGGTAAATGATGAGAATGAGGTTGTTTACAATTAAAAGCATACATGGGAGCTTCTTCATTTTTGGATTTTGATGACTTGTCAGGCCTTCTGGCTAGGGCATTAGGTTTATAATCATGTTCAACATCAATTATGCAAACATCGGTGGGCTGGCTGAGGCAAGGAGAACTTATTTTTTCCATTTATATGATGAATATCATAGTTAATATTCTTCACAAGTATAGCTTTCTGGTGTAGGTCAATACCAACTGCATGAACCGAAAAGGTAAAATGAATAAAATTATATAAATAAAGACGTTGAATTAGAATATAAACTTACTGAATTCTTCAAAAATCAAATCTGCCTTAACACTCAGCTTTCCTTGTAGAGGGCATGTAACTAGTATTGTTGCACTATATGGGCTGCACTAAGAGGATCAAAAAACTAATTTATAAAAAAATGATGATGAAAAATAATAATTGTTAACAAAAAATCTAAAAGCAGCCAAGAAAATTGTTAAAACATAACTTTTTAACATGTTTTTTTGCTGTTAGATCGTCTTACACTATGCTTAGCTAGTCTAACAATACTTCAGACTCGATATTTTATTTGGTGCCTTGGTGGAAAGAAACATCATCTACTTACCTTGTAAATTCTTCCACTCTGCAGAAACAAAATAGGGAAATGTTGTCAAGTCTAATCTAATGCAACATAATGATTTTAAATCTTGATAGGCGCAGTTTCAGGAGACCGGGCGCGTTTTCCAGCCAAATTCTGGCCAAAAACCATCTGAACCTTTTTTGACATGTCTAAAACCCCTAAACAAGCCTAAAACATGTCTAATATCCCTAAAAATGGTGTTTTTGTACTACGCGTCTAGCTTAAAAAAGCCCTCGCTTTTTAAGTGTCTTGTGCCTAGCTCAGGGCGAGGACTATGCACCTTGACAACTATGGTACAAGCTACTGTCTACGACTCTTCGTTAATTCCATGAGGCACATTACTACAAAGCAAATTCAAAGGCTAAGAATTTCAAATGCTGATTCTAAAAGGCCAAAAAGTAACATCTAATTTTCATAAACATTAAACAACGACCTTTCTTAACAAAAATTCAAGTCAACCGGACCACTAAATCATTGCCAATTAAATATCCTTATAATAAAAAAGTATATAGAAAAAGCATATACCTTCTTTGTCAATGAATGCATTTTCTTCTGGCAGCACATCTGTATTCATCCTTCTTTGCCTTTCGTCTAGGCATCCGAAATGCATAAAAGTTGCTCACAACATAGCTTAGCTGAACTCAAATACAACAACTAATATAAATTATAGTATCAGGGGTAATGAAGCAATAATAAGCATTGTCACATTGCAATCTCCTTTCCCTACATTAAGAAAAATTATTGCCCAATCAATTAGAGCTCTACCAGAAAAGAAGCAACACCGCAATTAACCGGCCATAAAAGAAGTTCTATGTTCGTTAATATGAGAGGCAAAGACAGAACGAAACATGCAGCCTTATGTGGCAATAGATCTAAGATGGTTGTTTTCATTTTTAAGTTCATTAATTTCTTTAGAAGAAAATAAATAAGCACATCTGAACAAATCATCAAGCACCTGGTGTGCTTCCACATACTAGCCTAATTATATCATATAATAAAAATACATGACAAAAGAAATAATCTTGTTTATGCGAGAACTAAAACTGAAAGCAAATGAAAACTAGGTGCTTAAAGTGAAAGCAAATCATACCTGTGTGGGCAACAACCCTAAATCTGTTATGAAGACCAAACAATAAACCAATAGGAACGAGGATTGGAAGGCAAAACGAGGATCAATACAGATGTCTAAGAACCGAGAAGTGTTTAGGGATTCACGAGAACAAATTTAGGGCAATCTTTCAAGGCAATGGTTCAGAGATTCATGAAGAGAAAGCTGCCTTGAAGGGGCCTATCAAATATGTGAGAAGGGGCCTGCAAACAAAAAGTGTAATTCGATTCAAAACCTAACAAATCAGAAACAAACTTGATCGAGCATATATAACAAATTCAAAACCTAACAAATCAGAAACGAAGTAGCTTACATTGAGACAACATCATAGTGATTCGAACCCTAACCCTCGTCGTCCGCCACTTCAGGGTCGGAGACCACCACTGTCTCCCGCCATTCGTCGTCGTGGCTGTGAGGGGTGCGTCTGAGCCACTGGGGACTGCCAGACTCGTCGTCGGAGGTGGAGCCCGCCAGATGTGGTTGATCCTCTCGATATCTCTTTCTATGGATACACATGTATGTGTGTTTGCAATGAAAATGGGGATAAAAGATAAGAGATGAATATATTGAAAAAATGTGGGCACTGGCGGGATTTAGAAAACATAACATGACACTGAAAGATGACACTCAATGTTTTTAGTAAAAATGACATTTTTTTATGACACACTGTGCGTGTCATTAAAGGTCTGTTAAGATATAATGACCCTGAGCCATAATCAAAATCGTCAGACTAGTTGTTGTCCCTGTATCCAGGTGTCGAATGTGAACACCTACTATGGTTAATTATGCGCTCAAATGACCCTACAAGTCTGGTTGGTGCGACTAACCCTGGGCGAGGGTGTCAACCCAAATAGTATTATTCATAATTTCCATCGGCTATCCAAGCTAATTGATTGCGTTAAAGTGGGGACTAAATACATTCATAAGTAAACCCAGGTAACAACGTGTTGTGTGAAACAACTTTCCCCCCATAAAACAGTAAAAATGAAAAGTGGGGCCGCGAAACTCACCTGGACAATGCGGGCGAGTGATGCGACACAGTCGACAAAAACCGATAAAATCCGAGTCCTAACAGGGTCCTACTAGTCAAGTGGACACAAATGATGCATTTAGGACTCCTAAAGGTTGTGATCAAGTCAACAAAACAAAAAGTGGCTATGTAATCGGTTGCATACCCAAAACCCGTGCATACGCGTACGAACTGTTAGAAATTGTAAAACCGGCTTTTATATAAGTTAGTGACCTTAAAACCTTAAGTTTTAGATTTTAATAAAGAACATCAGTATTTATAAAGTCATATATAATAAATCTCAAGTCACGGTTTCGTTTGATCAAAAACGCAGTTACGCGCGCAAAGTCCGGTTTACGGTTTAAAATCCGATCCGTCCGAAATTAAGGTTTAAGTGTGATATTAGCACCCAATTTAAAAGTCCAAATTTATGTTTTTAAATGTGATCATACTTCTGTTCAAAATCCCCTAAAACTTTTTATAAAAATTTTCAAAAAATAGTAACTTTTTATAACGTTTTAATGGACCAAAATTCTAAAACCATACTTAGACATAAATTTACTAATTGAAACTTTCACCAATTGATCATATACATAAATAAGAATTTCTGACCAATTTTCATAATTTTTAAATATTCAGATTATTTATTATAAATATAATATTTTTAAAACTTAACAAATTCGGGAAAAATAGTTAAACTTGTCAAAAATTCACCAAATGTTTACCATATTAGGTTTAGATCCATATGAGAGTTCATTCAAAATTTCATGTCTAGAGGTTGTCCAGAAGTATATGATCATAAATTCATTTGTTAAAACTTTATAAATACTAAACACTTACTTAAACAACACCAATTTTTACGAAATTTAGACAAGAGTCATAATTTATAATATACTAACTACTGTCCAAGTTATAGATTCTTCTAATACTCATAGATTCCCAATTTTCATGTATTAAACTTGTAGGAATTTTAATAAATAATCCATAAAGAGTTTGATTACGAAAATTTCCAGATCTTCATTTTAAAATATATCCTACTGTTTAAAAATTATTTTGGGTGCCAAATCAATAATTTTTAAAAAATTCATCAAGAACAATTGTTATATAAAAATAAATATACTAGTTCCATTATTTGTTCCACGTGAACCGGGGTTGGGTTTATAACCTAATAACCACTAAAAATACCAAATATCTAAATGCTAAATATTTTGGGTTCAATTCGCAACCAATGACTCAAAAAATTATTCTAACATAAAATCAAAGCTTAACGGGTAAAGTTTATACCTTCCGTATAAATGGTTCGCGTTTGCGGAACCTCCCGTATTTCACATGCAATACGAACCAAAATCACCATTACGATCGTTTTTATATCCTGAACATTTCCATATGTTCAAAATCGACATGCAATGCCGTTTGGATGGCCATGCAACCCAATCAATTTCCTGTTTTTGATCCTACAAACTGGTACAATCTGTTCGTATTCAAAAATTATAGTTCTCAATATCTGATCAAAATTTACTTTAGTTAAAACATTCATATATGTGTTAAGAAACTACAGTCCAAAAATCGTCACGATCCAACGGTCGGATCTTCGGGGATCGACGATTCTTTGAGACCCAGTTTTTCAAATCCGAAAATCCGATCAGTCGCATTCGAGGGTATGAAAAGCATACCTATAGAGCTCTGATCAAAAATTCTTCTAGGGTTTTGCGACTATGTATTGGCAACATTATATCCAAAATTCATGCATTTCTAACGGTCGGATTTCCGGGGATCGTCCGATCTTTGAGACTGTGCATGCAACAACATTCTGGACAGATTCAGTTTTGACCTTTTTAACGGATTTAAGCAAGGATTTAGACAAATCTGAGCTTACCATCGCGTTCGTAGCGTCGAGAAATGGTTCCAGGTGAAAAACCGCATCTCCGGCCACCTTCGGCCACCGCCGGACCGGGGCCCGCCACCGGACCACCGCCGGACCACCACCTGAATTCTCTGCCCTCTCTTTCTAACTTTTCTCTCTAAAAGTTGCAAATGATAGTTTTAGTGGGGTGACCCACTATATATAGAGTGGTGGTGTTGTACCGCGTGTTGTGATGACGGTATCCCGCTGAACCAAACCCGATAAAAATAACGATGTTATTTTACCCAAAAATAACTCGTTATAATTTATTATTTTCCCTCGAGTCCTTGCGTCTCGTAAATATATATCCTTTCGGATTTAAATTAAAATTTTACGAAACCTCTCGACTCAGGTGTTAATGCGTATAGACCCGAACTTGATCAAATTTTTGACATAATAACACCCAAATAAATCTTGATATTATTTATCGTTCTCCAACGAGTTCCTTTTGTTTAAAAGTATATTTCATAATAATAATAATACTATTATTATTATTTTACGAACTCGTCGAACACAGATGTTGACCGAAAAAGTCGCGGTTGTCACATTCTCCCCCAGTTAATAGAATTTTTTCCCGAAATTCAACTGGTATAATAGTTGACAAGTTCGTTTTCGTAACTTGATCATGTACGATCATCAAGGGAAATCTAGTTTCCTAGATATAGCTGGGAGATTTGACAAATCGAGATCCAAGAATCACAGAGAGTAGTTTACACCTAGTCAGGCTCAAAAGCAAATTGAATAATGATGAGAGAAAAATCATTCGAATTCCAAAGAATCTATAGATCATTGTTTCACCGAATCAGTCAAACGGTACACTGCTGGTGTTATTCAGAAGATTAAGAAATACACCGGTGTTGACAAAGTTGGTACAAATCCAGAATGATATTATGATACAAAATCCCGGTGATTCAGTATCCTTTTATGAGCAAGGAAAAGTATCATTCTGCTTGGTGCCATTAAGAAATACTATTATAAATAGCAACCATAAAATTATAGTATGAGAGGTGTTGTTAAGATCCAAAGAGTCGGTAGAATCACCACGACTCATTGGAATAAAAATGTGTCACAACGATAACAAATACCATAAGTTATGAAGGATGATCATATCATGTACTTAGAATACAGAGAGATAACACCTCGTTAAAATGAAACTTGTCGTCAATATGAACTTCCTCCGGTGGTATAATTACGGATTCGCCGGCTAAACACTTTTTGAGACTCGATATACGATAAGCATCGTATATACCATTAAACTACTAAGGTAGTTTCGGTTTGTACACAACAAGACCAATTAAATGATTATTACCAACTTCAGCACGACAAAATGGTGATCAACATTTATGTCAAAACAGAGTTTTCAATGGCACTCATTTAATGCTAGTGTGATAGTTGTTAGTGTAAGGAAATTCGACCAAAGGTAAAAGAGTATCCAAATTACCACCAAATTTTATCACACAAGCCCTGAGCATATCCTCCATGGTCTGAATAGTTCGTTCACTTAGATCGTCAGATTGAGGATAGTAAGCGGTGCTCATATCTAAGTGCGTTCTCAAAGCTTTATGTAGTGTGTGCCAGAAAAGGGATGTAAAACAACTATCCCTATCGAAGATAAAGGAAACAGACACTCCATGCCTTGCTACAACTTAGCTGTTATACAGTCGAGTTAATTTCTCCATTTTGGAGTCGTTTCGGACAGGTAGGAAACGTGTAAATTTCGTTAACTAGCTAAAAATGGCTCAAATGAAATCGTGGCCACCAAACGTTCTGGGCCACTTAAAATAAAATCCCTTGAAATTTGTTCTCACTTCCATTGTGTAATCTCGGGTTGTTGTACCCAATGATTTTCAGTGATCGTAGTTACTAATCCAAAGTTGGCCATTTTTGCCTCATAGGGCGATACAACATGATTGTTATGTATACAATATAACCCTAAAATTCGATACATAAGGAATTCGAAAATCAAGATATCAAGTGGACGAGGTTTATACTCTTTGTACTAAAATGGAATATTGTTGGTTAGTCATTAGAGTATGTTTGAATAACGAGTAATCCAAGCGTAAAGCTTCACAAATCAAGTACATCATGAATACGAGTATGATTGTACTAAACTCAAGTCATGAAACAGAAGATTAACAAACAAAGGAGGTTATACTAGAATTATGTCGAGATAAATATGCTAAGAGTCAAATTTACTCAATCATATCAAGTGTTATAGGAAATGAGTCATCATTAAAAAATAGATGTCAGCGATAACCCTGTGATATGTAACCTCACTAAAAAGCATTAGGATTCGGTACTAACTCGCATGTTAGTCTCGATATAATATAACCATGTTTGGTGATTTTCAATTAAAGGTTCATATACCTATTGTCGAAAGTTAGAAATGAGTTATATGATAATCAAGTCACCACAAGATCTGGATAGAGAAAGTGAATACAGATCCAGAATGATCTAATCAAGTAGATTAGTTAAAAGAATAGGTGTCGGTTCAATAGTTGGACATTGAATTGACAACCACCAGAAGTCAAATTTGGTTAACGGTTAGAAATGGAATTCTGAAATTTTAACAAGAAGTCCATATCAAAAAGATGGTCTACTCCTCACATCGAGTCATCCAAATTTGATAGGATAACATTAGACGTCTACATCTTTCTTGATGTGTATTGAAATGATTCGGAAGTAATCAGCTATTCATCTAGATGAGGAAATAAACAGTCACGTTGTGGAGATAATCTCCTAACAATAGTGTCCCCCGAAAATGATTATGAGATTGCTAACCCACAAAATGGGTAGACTTTAATGTAATATCATTGTCAATTTAGCTTGGGGTTTGATTCTCATAAGGTAGACGTAAGAAAATAGGAGAGGATCAAGTAAAACTTCAGGAATTTGCCAAATTTGAGGACGTCATGCTCATAGGTCCCTTAAAGATAATGCAATCCCAAGCGGATCTTCAAGAGAGCAGAGTCAACTATGATTCGTACTTTGTTCCTCTTCCTGGTAGCGTACAGCTTTAATCGGTTAAGAATCATAAAACACAGAAATAAATTCTTAAAATTGCCCTCTTGTGATTTTAGGATGCATCTTTCAAACGATAAGGTTCTAAAATTTCAACGTAGGTCCTAGTTTTCCCCCATAAAATCGATGGAAATGGACCATAATGTTTCAGAGTTTGTCCTTATATCTAGCGTTGAAGAGGGTCGAATTGATTATCTGCCAATAACTGGTAGTACAATATGTCTGCAACTTCATTGGCTTTCGAACGGTGTTACTATGAATTACCATTTAGTATTTCACCAATATCGGTTATAGCCTTAAAATCCTTTCCATAAGGGTTTAAGCCATAAACTTGATAGAATGAGTGTTTAAATGTCATAGATTCGTATTCCCCCAGGGCACATGTTAAGAAGTTGTTTCTAAACAGTAGTTGCTCTAAGGCTTTCTAATTATAGGAGACTTGAGAATAAGGGATGCATATACGTCTCTACATAGTTGGAAATCAGAAAGTCAATCAAGTACAAAAAGGATATGAGACTATCCTATTCGGATCTATAAGGACAATGTAACATAGAGTAACAAATAGGGATAATCACCATAAATAAACTTTGAATGATGACTAATAAAATTTTCGGTATACAAAAAAAATCATTCCAATATAAAGTTTAATTTTCTCCATCAAAATGGTTTTCAATAAGATATCGAAGCACCAGGAGAAATCAAGATTTGCAAAACATACGTAGCAATGCTCACCAAAAAGGGCATTAGTTTCATACTAAGCCATAGCTATCCCAAAATGAAAAGTTTTTGTAAATCCAATCAAAAGAAACCTAAGCACAAGCCGCTCGGTGGCCATAATATAAATACAACATAATAGAAATCAGCACGACAATGAACGTCGTAAAGATGGCTTCTCCCAAGTAGATAAGTTTCTCAAGTTAGGTTTCCACAATATGAGCGTTGTGGTTAAGAGAATCAAGATTGAGTGTACCAAATTACCATAGTGACTGTAGAGCACATGCAATGGAAATTTCAAGTAGGTGTAAAAATTAATTATTAAGAATATTTATCAGGAGTATAGTGAGAATGACAATCACCGAAGTGAGAATTTATACGAACGATCATATAGAAAGGTTGTATTGCCCAAAAAAAAATCTTAATTTGCTTTAAGGAATTTCTCCATCCTATTGTTACTCCATCGATGTTAGAGTGCGTTTGGATTATAAGATAAAATCCGAGATCATGCCGAGACCTCCGATGATAGCCGTACACTTACTACAAGTGTCGAGCGTTGTAAAGACTCATACTGAATTTTCGTGGTCAGTAAAATCTCAATGGATATGATTTAGCAAGTAAAATAGATGAGAGAAAATCTTCATTGCTCAAGATCCACTAAGGAGTTGACTAGCTCAAATTCAAATTTCTCTTGCTCCTTCAAAACTGCGAGAACATTACACGAAGATTCATTTGGGGAGTCAGAAATGTCGAGGTCTGATTCACGCTCGACCAAGAGTAGTCACAAGCGTTGATAAACATATAACATAATTGAAATGAGAACATCTTTAGCTGGATCTCAAAGGTGAAGCAATACTTAACAAGTAATTGCCAAATCCGGTCCAAATACTGAGGTTAAATCAACAGAGAACAGATCTCTTCAGTGTCTCGGTCTAAATTGTCGTGCAAAAGAAATCTTGATAAGATTTTTGGATCCATTACGATTTAAAGATAAAAGAGACGATATAAATTCCCATGTCACCTGAGGTAGCCCATCGCATCATTTGATGTCTTTGGCTCAACACTAAAGGTGACAATAGTTTCGATCAATATTCGAATGACTGGGAATCGGGGTTAGAAATTGTTATGGGTTGAATTTCGTGCAGGATCCTGAATTTTGTTTACTCCAGAATCCAAGATCCTGGTAACTTCGGTATCCTGAATATTAATACTACTAACGGCTATTTGTCCTCTATTTCTTTTATATGCGCAGGTCAAACGTGTTGACTCTTTTATCCCTGAAGAATCGGGCGAGAAGTCAAAGAGAACATGTAAAACTTGCGAGAGAAGCTCAACAACGGTCATATTTGAAGACTGAGTAAAGCTCCGGGATCCTCGAAAAGTTAGTTAGGATCATTTTTGTATTTAACCAGCAGCTTGATCGATTAGCGACACACATGATTACACTTAGCAACACACAACAGCCGTATACACTTCTGTAACACTTAGTATTCGATCATTCGCTGCTCACATTTGTAATCATTTTCATCGATTTATACAAGACTAGGAGGCAAGTGACTTTCGATCACTTCCCGAGGTTTTATGCCGGCAATCCTTAAAGCAGGAATGATAAGGGAAGTGAAATTCCCAAGGTGGCTAGCTAATGTGGTGGTGGTCCAGAAGAATAATGGGAAATGGAGATTCTGTGTTGACTTCACTGACTTGAACAAAGCATGCCCCAAAGATCCTTTTCCACTACCACACATTGACTCTATGGTTGACGCCACAACAGGACATGAAATGCTGACTTTCATGGATGCTTCATCAGGACTCCAACAAATTCAGATGGAACCCTCAGACCAGGGGGATACTGCGTTCATGACTCCTACAAGTATTTGTTGTTATATTGCTATGCCTTTTGGTTAGAAAAATGCAGGTGCTACATACCAAAGGCTGGTGAACATGATGTTCAAAGAGAAACTAGGGGACACCATGGAGGTCTACATAGACGACAAGGTGGTAAAATCAAAGAGAGCCGAGGATCATCTCAGGGAACTTAGAGAAGCATTTGATATCCTGGACCAGTACAACATGAAGTTAAATCCTTCTAAATGCCACTTCGGAGTGGGGGCAGGAAATTTCCTGGGCTACATGGTAACCAAGAGAGGGATAGAAGCCAGTCTAGAACAAATCAAAGCGATCATCAATCTGAAATCCCCTGCAAACGCCAAGGATGTCCAGAGAACCGACAGGGTAGCATCACTCAACAGGTTCATATCGAGATCCTCAGAAAGGTGCAAAGAGTTCTACGACATCCTGTGGAAGAACAAAAGATTCGAATGGGAAGAGATGCATGAACGAGCACTCTAATCACTGAAAGAATACTTGTCATCAGCTCCTCTATTAATGAAACCAGAAGACGACGAACCATTATCCCTATTCTTGGCAGTATCCCAAAGCACCGTAAGTGCTGTACTAGTCAAGGATCACGAGGGACAACAACATCCGGTATACTATGTAAGTAAAAGTTTGCTTACAACTGAAACCAGGTACTCTCATTTAGAAAAGTTAATCTTAGCTTTAATAATGGCATCCATTAAACTAAGACGTTATTTTGAAACTCATGCTATTCATATTAAGACTAACTACCCTATTAAGTGTGTCTTAAGAAAGCCAGAGATGTCAGGAAGGATGGCTAAATGGTCAGTCAAGCTCAACACCTATGATCTCATATATGAACCTAGAACAACAATAAAGTCTCAGGCACTTGCGGACTTTGTGGCTGATTTTAGCAGTGATATCCAACGTGAAGCAGATCTTGAAGTTCAACAATTGGAAGAATCCAGGGATAAGTGGACGCTATTCACGGACGGTGCATCAAATATAAGAGGAACATGGCTAGGGAATCATACTGAAATTGCACAAGGGGACATAATACCCCAATCCATAAGTTGTGAGTTCCAGGCTACGAACAATGAAGCAGAGTATGAGGCGCTGATAGTAGGATTGCAATTAGCCAAGGATATCAAAATTAGGTATCTCCAGGTATATGTAGACTCATTGTTAATTGCTAACCATTTCAATGGTTTATATGCAGTAAAAGGTGAGAAGTTAGCCAAATATCTCACAATAGTTAAGCGATTATCCATGGAATTCGAAATTTTTAACATTACACAGGTACCTGGAGAAGACAATGTTGAGGCTGATACCCTAGAAAACCTTGCTTCAGCTCTCAGAATACCATAAGGTATCAAGATACCTATCATACATATTCTGAGCCTAGCAATTGAGAAGATAAATGAAGTATCCAACACTGAAGAAGAAGCAGATATTCGGGATCTTGAATTTAGTCAAGGATCCTGGATTTTACCCATAAAAAAATACTTGCAGGATGGTGAGATCCCAAGTGATGAAAAGAACCACAAGGATTTTCGCATGAGGGTATCTCGTTTTATAATTTTACAGAATGTTTTGTATAGAAAATCTATTACAGGTCCATACTTAAGATGCTTGGAGGATCCGGAAGCACTCGAAGTTCTGAAAGATATACACGAAGGCGACTGTGGTAATCACACTGGGGGCAAAGCGTTATTTTCAAGGATTCCGAGGACAGGATATTACTGGCCTACCATGAGGAAAGATGCTATGACTTACGCCCAGAAATGTGACGCTTACTAAAGACATAACAACATACTTCACCAACTAGCAGAACCCTTGTATTCAATCATCTCTCCATGGCCATTCATGAAATGGGGAATGGATATAGTCGGCAAACTTCCCAAAGCACAAGGAGGAAAAGTTTTTATACTGGAAATGAGAGATTACTTCTCCAAATGGATTGAAGCTGAAGCATTTGTCCAAGTTAGAGAAAACGAAGTCATCTCCTTCATCAAGCGTAACATCCTGACAAGATTCGGGATCCCGACAAAGATAGTATGTGATAATGGATCTCAGTTCATTGGTAAGAGAACAACTGACTTCTGTGCCAGTTGGGGAGTCAAAATGATAACTTCCACCCCAGTACATCCTTAAGCCAATGGACAAGCAGAATCTAGCAACAAGATCATCATTAACAACCTCAAGAAGAGATTGGGGGCAAAGAAAGGAAGACGGGTTGAAGGGTTACTGTTTGTACTTTGGGCAGATAGGACAACCGTGAAGAATGCAACATGACAAACCCCATTCTCATTGGTGTTCGGTACTGAAGCCATGATCCCTATAGAGATGGTTATCTTGTCACACCCGTAACACAGATGATCCCTATAGAGATGGTTATCCTGTCACACCCGTAACACAGGACAGTCGTCTAACCAGAGTGATACCTCCAACAGATATGTTCCCAGGAAAGAACGATGGGTCTAAAAGAGAATTATACACCGCTCTTTCCTTAGACAGAACATTCTGTTTATCAGATAACTACATACCGGCTAGAAGGTCGCCTTCTAGTTACTGTGAAGTTGATACCAAAAACAAACAGCGGAAGCTAAGCCATAGAACTTTATTCATTCACAACTAAACTGTTTTACATCATAAACCAAACCTCTATTACAGACTAACCAAATGATAAACATTCACAGAATTTAAAATCTCCACCAGACATCTCTACTCAGCATGTCTCCAACCATCACAATTCTCTAACCAACCAGAAGACTATCCACATCTATTAGCTACCTGGAATGCCCCTAACAGATCCACCTGTAACATCTTTAAAATTAACTAAGTCAACATAAGTTGGTGAGTTCATGAACCTTTACCACTAATGGTTGTTATTTAATCATTAGCATTCCCACATCCCACCCACATGTCACATTGCTTATGAGCTTTTTGGTATATATATATATATAATTGGTAACCTTTCCACGACTGGTCGTCCCACACCAGTATAAACTGAATAAATTTTCCCACCCTACTGGTCCTCCGACACTAGTAAAATGAGATAATTCACCCATAGGTTCCATCCCACAACAGCACGTATAAAGTACTTATTACGCATTATATATACATGGAATAAGGTGACTATTTCAAATAACAATTGTGTAATAATACAAATTAAGTCCAGAGGAACTCACTTGGGCAGTATTTCAGCTTATTGTATTGATAATATGTTAAACACCTCGGACATCACCTTGACGTATATTTAACTGCTAATATTAAAATCTATCATAAACTTAGTAATATATAATCCACACTTAATAATAAGTAACAAAGATGCCAGAACCTTACCTTAGTACTATCTTCCAAATTTTAAAGGCGTAAGGCTAGAAATCGGACTTCTAAACGTGTATCGGAACCTTGGCACGAATCCTAGGCTAAGTGTGTGTGTAGGAAAGTGTTTTTGTGTGTGAATTGTGTCTCCACAGCTCTGGCCTTCAAATTCTATTTATAGGGCAACCTCCGACCCGTAGCGGACCGTTACACAAAGCCGTAGCGGTCCGCCACCCAATGAAGCGGCTTATCTGACGTAACGCCTACATAATGGACCGTTATCCAGGGTGGTGGAGGTCCGCCACCCAACTGGTTTTATCGAGTCATTGGACACGCGTCCGCTCCTCGTGGTCCGATTCCAATTTGCGGCTAGCGGAGCGTTAGCCAAATGCTTAGCGGTCCGCCATAGGGCTGAGTCATCAGACACGCGTCTGATGACGTGGCATTCCCTCATGATTGCCTTTCTCTCCATGTAGCGGACCGTCAGGACCTTGGTAGCGGTCCGCTACCAGCCACTTTTCAAAAGTTTTATATGTTTAATCCTCCAATTTTGAAATAATTGCCACTTAACCCCTAGAGTTTAATTTCCTACATTTTTAGTCCTTAATTTCTATGGGAAAAATCGAGGTGTTACATATCCCTACTGCCAGAACCAATCTGCAAACTCCAGAGATCAACAACGAAGCTCTTGCTCATGATCTTGACATTGTGGATGAGCTCAGGGATCTTGTCAAAGTTCGTATTGCAGCTTATCAACAGAGGATAGCGAAGTCATACAATAAAAACATAAGGATAAGAAGATTCCAAGCGGGAGACTTGGTATTGAGAAAGGCATTTCAAAATACCACTAATCTCGGCGATGGAAAGCTTGCATCAAAATGGGAAGGCCCATAGTTAATAGATTCGGGAGAAGGTAAGGGAGCATACTGGTTAGCCACAATGGAAGGAGATATCCTGCCAAGATCCTGGAACGCTATCCATCTTAAAGCCTATTTTATGTAAGTTAGAACTTAGATTCTAACTAAGAATGGTATGTCTTCTATCTCCGACTATTTTTATAGTTATTACTTTTTATCAAAGTACTGACTTGAGCGCCAGAGGGGTGTTAGCCAAGCTAAAACCCACCTTCACCAAGGTTTCATGTTTTGCAGGTAGGATCCTCAAGGATCCTGACAGAAGATAGAGATTGGGCATCTATCCTAAGTTAAGGTATCCTGCATACCTTCTAAGGTTTAAAGGTTTTCACCTTTCTAAGTACTAAGTTTAAACACTCCGTCTGTAGCGCACGATATTCAAGTATAGTTCAAGGTGGTGCGACCAGTCCATGTAACAGTGGCTGATAATTTAATCACTGTTGGCTATATCTTGAATCCTATGATAGTAACAGACGTGTTACTTTTAAGGTTTTTAGCATTTTCATGCTAACTTAAGTATGGCTTAGCCCACGTTATTCTGGCTTGGCCCACAATTTTAAATTGTCACAGGTATTTAACACTTATGTGTTAACTCAAGAACTTAGCATCAATATGTTGACTCAAGATCCTTAAACGAGTTAAAGATTTATGAAGATCCTGAAGTAGAATTGCTAAGTCTACGACGTATTTGATAAATGTACACAGGGGACAACCAACGGTTGTTATATTTCGAACTCAACATCATAATCTGGTATGTGTGTCTACCTGACTTAGTTCTCAACAAAAGTATGTATTACTTGTTAATTTTCCATCTATAGAAGATTTGAGATTCACAGGACTGAGTCATGGTATGTTTGTAACTGATATTTTATACCATTTATCAAGGTTAAACTATATTTTTCTAAGTCAGAAACCTAAGGTGTTATTTATAAATTGTCATTAAGGATCTGGTATCCAGAAAATATACCTAAACTTATTCTTTTTGAGGTTTAATTACCTAACAAATCCTAATTTTCTACAAACACAATCAAACATATAACAATCGTGGCATGCAGTCAAAAGATACATGATAACATTTAAAGTGCAGGAAATAAAGTGTGTCCCGGGCTTCATCCGAAAAAAGGACCCATCCACCCGAGACACAGATTGTTAAATTGTTCATCCCATCCAGGGATCCCCAGAAGCAAGTAAAAGGAAATTGTTCAACAAACCAACATGATTAAAGTTTAAAGCCATAAATATCACAAACTCAGGGCTCAGGCCTTCTCTTTGTTGCCCTCATCGCCCTGACCGATCACCTCTGCAGCTTCCTTTACCGAGCCCTCCACCTCACCTTCAGCCACCAATTTGCCCTCGACCACCTTCGGTATTGGCTCTCCACCCAATTCAGTAACCTGCTTCTTCCAGCCCTACACATCCAGTTAGCCTGATCGAAATCCTTGTCGGCAACCTCTTCAACCATCTTGACTCTGGCTTGGAAGATTGAATTTGCAGCTGACATTTTTGCCTGTTCGTGAGATTCTTCAAGATCCTAGGCGTGTTGGGCATAAGCATCTTGAAGCTTAGCCTTCACCTTATCAAGCTCATCAGTCGCTTCAGCTAACTTTTTGTTATTGGCTGCCCCTATCCTTTGCAGGTCAATAACCATCTGTTTGCTGTCTTCGGCCTCTTCACCAATGCTTCGTGTATCTTAGTCATTTTCTCCAAAGCCTGTCACAAAAATAGCGTATTAGGATAAGAACAAGATCAAGATCCGGGATACTGAATGTCACTTTCCAAATGACCAAGTATGTGAAGCCTCTTGTGAAGATCAATGTAATATGAGGATTCGGTGATGGCTAGCTCGACAGGATCGACAAGTTTTCGTTTCTTGTGGGATGTAGACTTGGGGCGAACAGTGGAAGACTCAGGTTTGGGAGCTTCTTGTTTGGCAGCTGGAAATGATGGCTGGCCTGCCTCCTTCTTGATGTTTTTTCCCTTGGAAAGCATGCTGTCAATATCCTCGAGAGCAAATTTAGAGCTTAGCTTACGAACACCTATTTCAAAATAACAGGTTAGACCAGTACATATCTTATAAACTAACAAAATATTACGAATTTCTTTTATCTTACCAGACATTTCCAGGCCATAGAGATACATTTCTGAGCTCTCTACTACCGACTGAGTCTTAACTTTGAAAGACCGCTCTGTGAGTTTGATGCTGTAGAAGAAAATGACTCTCTTGGCAGTCTCGGAGCCACCTCAGAAAACTTTGGCGCGGTAACATAAAAAGAACATCGAAAAGTCAGTATCCCAGATGCCAGAATAACAAGGATCCTACAGATAAAATCCTACCATTTACAATCCATTTGATCGGCAACTTATCCCCACTAGGGATCGAATCACTTCTCACAAAGAAAAATTTAATTTTCCAATTAAGATCATTTTGAGGATCAAATGGTTCATGCCGGTTTTGATTTGGAATAAGAAACGGGAAGAACCGTGGCTCCTCAGATTGTAAACATAAGCCAATTCAGAAATGCTGAAGTCGAGAGCATGGTTACGGATTAAAATCTCCAAAGTGTGCAAAGTTCGCCAAATTATGGGCATCGTTTAGGCATAGCTCAAACCTGTTTTCTCAAAAAATTCAGTGGTAAAAGCGGGGAAAGGATATGAGAAGCCTATGGTAAAGGGGAAAGACGGAAAGCAGACCCAACTATCAGAAGTGAAATCCGCACTTGTCTTAGGGTCGAAAGACGGTATTTTTAGGGAAGGATCCCCCAGATTTAAAAAGCTCGATGTCTCGATCAGTAAACGTGCATTTCTCAGAATCCGGGTTAGATATCAGACGTTGACTATACAAATCATCTGAAGATGTGGAAGATCGTGTGGTTTTCTTAGCCATTTGATACAAAAACTGAAAGAGATAATGAGAAAAAAAAGATATGATTTTACTTGAAATCCCAGAGAGAGAGGTAGAAGATGAAGTCTGGATTAATAAAAAAGAAAAGTAATTATAGGGGAGTAATGACGACTGCTTCAAACGACGCCGTTTCCACCCTCAATTCTCGCGCCACATCTTATCATGCAGCCGTTTATCTTTCAGAATTCAAATTTTGAAAATTTAACAGCTGTAATTTTGGTGTACAACTGTCAAATTTTGGGTACAATTGTTATGGGATGAATTTCGTGCAGGATCCTGAATTTTGTTTACTCCAGAATCCAAGATCCTGGTAACTTCGGTATCCTGAATATTAATGCTACTAACGGCTATTTGTCCTCTATTTCTTTTATATGTGCAGGTAAAACGTGTTGACTTTTTTATCCCTGAAGAATTGGGTGAGAAGTCAAAGAGAACGTGTAAAACTTGCGAGAGAAGCTCAATAACGGTCATATTTGAAGACCGAGTAAAGCTTCGGGATCCTCGGAAAGTTAGTTAGGATCATTTTTGTATTTAACCAGCAGCTTGATCGATTAGCGACACACACGATTACACTTAGCAACACACAACAGTAGTATACACTTCTGTAACACTTAGTATTCGATCATTCGCTGCTCACATTTGTAATCATTTTCATTAATTTATACAAGACTAGGAGGCACGTGACTTTCGGTTACTTCCCGAGGTTTTAGGTCGGCAATCCTTAGGGTCTAAGGGCTTTTCTCGTAAACACTCGTGTCGTTTTATTGCTTTATATTCTTTGTTCATCACGAATCTTTCAAGCACACTAACTCACTTACGAAATTTGGTTACAAAGTCAGTTTATATAATTTTTACCCAAAACAGAAATATTGATTAATCTTGAACATTAACTCGGACAGTAAGGCTCACTAGAGTTCTCATGCACCGCAAATTATGATTACGTGTGCACCCGTAATGATAATTTACTTTGCAATGGTCCCTATAGTGTTTCCTCTATCCCAAGCTCTCAGCTAAAAAAAAGAACCGAAATGTTCATTGGATCACGTCATCGTGTTGCACTTTCGCGTAAAAGTGTGGATGTTCTATCTGATCACTTTTAATTATTTATACCAATACTCATGGATCTGTAAACTAAGGCTGTTGTTGGATGGAGGTAATGATAGAGGGGCACAACCAGCGTCCTCTAATAAAAGAAAAAGTGTGCGGTGGACGTCATGCACTAATAATAGGGCAGAGATCCTCAAATAAGTGTCGAGCAAATCATGCTACAAAATTATAAGTATACATGGATCTAATGATCCAACAAAAAAGTCTATGGGTCTCCTGACTCATAGAGTTCTTTCCCGTTTAGTCCTGCTTCTCCACCTCGGGTTCCCTTTAGATCGAGCAATTATGTCTGCCATAACTCATAGCGAAAGTTGTAGTCGTCCAACCCAACAGATCATGAAAGGAAGTATACACCGCTCTAAGTGAAAACAATAGATGTCAAATAAGAAAGCCGACTGCACAACTAGAGTAGATGTAGGTGCGGTGTAGGTACATGTACAGCCTGAGGTAACACCGAGACAGGTGACTGGTGATTACTACCGTCATCACCCGAGTTCAACTCATAACTCAATACAGGCTTAATGTGCCGAATCTCTGTCATCCTTGGCTCGTAATCAGTTTTGTGATATTTTGCAGGGGCCTCCTTACCCGTAACCATGACCAAAAGCGACGGATATGGACTACCGCAAACTTAACCGGAATCATCAAAACAATATGCGTAGTGTTGTGACGACGACATAATTATGATGAAGCAATGTGTAGTAGATAAGCAAAAGGTAGTATGCAACGCACACATAATTCCTAAGGTTCAATGCAATAAACTTAGAGTTATAGTCTAGGTCTAGATAAGCAAAACTTAGTGCTCTGATACCAAGTCTGTCACACCCCGCCGAAGGCGGAAACACGGAGTGGGACCGGTATATCGCATTGAACACAAGTACAAGAGAAAACTTAAAAGGAAAATGGTGCATTACATTATGAATATAACAGGAGATATCAAGAAAACAGATATTAAGTACATTCTTGGCCAAATGTCTTTAATTTCTGATTTTCTGGATCATAACCGGTTATACAAATTCTGATACATCTGTGTGTATAGGTAACAATGGTCGGAAGTGGAAGAGGAAAAGGTAGAGGAACAGCAGGTAGGCTAAACTTAACACTGATACTAACAACCATCATGAAACGAACAAGAACGATAACCATACAGATATTCATACGAAAGAAGTGGTCATGTCTGAGGCCCAGTTTCAAGATGCTGTAACAAGTGAAGTGACTAAAGCTTTACGAAACACACTACCTGGATTGTTAGACGAAGTTCTTTCAAGAAGAATGGGTACTAGAAATGCCGGAGGAGGAACCAATCACAATACCGGAGGTACAAATGGAAACGCCAATACTAGCTCAGTGACGAGAACTGAAAATCACGAAGGATGCAACTACAAATCCTTCGAAGGATGCAAACCCAAGTCATTCGATGGAAAGAAGGGAGCTATCGATACTACTCAATGGATCACAAAGATGGAAGCTGTGATCAAGCTCAGTGAGTGCAGAAGCGATCAGGCAGTTAAGTTTGCTGTCAATTCCTTGGAAACCACCGCACTGGATTGGTGGGAATCTATAAAGCAAGCTAGAGGGGAACAAGCAGCGGACAACCTAAAGTGAAACGAGTTCAAAGAAGTGATCCTACAACGATTCTGTCCTCATAATGAACTGGATAAGATTGAGGAGGAGTTTCAACGTCTGGAGGCTGGAACTATAACGCATCAGGAGTATGCAACAAGGTTTAATGAGATGTCTAAACTGGTGCCACATCTAGTGACACCCGAACCCAGAAGAATCAAACATTTTATTAAGGGTTTGCCATTAAAGGTGCGTACCTTGGTGAAAACCTCTGCAGCTCAAACAATGGATGCAACTTTAGCATTAAGTGCCACGGTTTATGATGATGTGGCAGCTCAAGAAGCCAAGGAGAAGGCTGAGAAGGCGGCAGAGATAAAACCAGTAGAAACAAAGAGGAAAAGTGAGGAAGTGATGTATCGGTTTAAACTGAGAAATTTCAAATTCCCTAGGAGAGAGGGAAATAATCCAGTGAAAAATCCTCAGGAAATGAAATGTTACAAATGCCAGAAGTTAGGGCATACTGCAGCATATTGTCCTTCTCTTAAGTGTTACAATTGTAATGAGGAGAGACATATAGCAAAGAAATTGTACCAAACCTGTTCAGCAAAAGCCCAGGGGAGGGGCTAAGGTCGGGTATTTGTAATAGGTGAAGGAAGGAGGAACGACAATGCCAAGGTGGTAGCTGGTACCTTCCTAGTTAATAATGTTTATGCTAATATCTTGTTTGATACATGAGCGAATAGAAGTTTTGTTTCAGATGCCTTTAGTTTGCCTTTAGGCATGAAACCAACCCCACTTGAGCATGCTTACGTAGTTGAGACGGCAAGTGGTGAGCAAATTAGGATAACCGAATCGTATACGAATTGCAAGATGACTCTAGGCAATGAGAATTCAGTAATTGAATTGATGCCAATGAGTATGAGCAAGTACGATGTTATTATTGGAATAGATTGGTTAAACCAATGCCATGCTCAGATCGATTGTGATCAATGGACTGTTAGAATTTGTAGGCCTAACGGAGAGTCTATGTTGATATAATGTGATAATGATGAGAATAAGATTGAAACGATTTCTGTAGCCAAGGCTAAGAAATGTATGGATACAGGGTGTAGTGTATTTGTAGTTTATGCTTTAGATGCTAAACCAAACGGCAGATTGCGGACATTCCTATAGTACGTGATCACCCGGATGTATTTCCAGAAGAATTATCTGGTCTACCACCAGATAGACAAATCGAATTCCGAATCGAACTCATTCCCGAAGCTAAATCCGTGGCTAGAGCACCGTATCGTCTAGCACCCTCTGAGTTGAAAGAATTAATGAAGCAGATTCAAAATTATTAGATAAAGGTTTTATACGTCTAAGTGCTTCACCTTGGGGGGCACTGGTACTGTTTGTAAAGAAGAAGTACGAAAGCATGCGGATGTGTATAGATTATTGAGAATTGAACAAACTCAATGTGAAGAACAAATATCCATTGCCAAGAATAGATGATTTGTTCGATTAGTTGCAAGGAGCTAAATACTTCTCAAAAATAGATCTTAGATCTGGATATCATCAGTTGAAGGTGCAAGAAGAAGATGTACCTAAAACTGCCTTTAGACCCGATATGGGAACTATGAATTCTTAGTTATGTCATTTGGTTTAACTAATGCCCCCGCAACATTTATGGACCTAATGAACCGAGTTTGTAAACCATTTTTGGACAAATTCGTTATAGTGTTCATAGACGATATCCTTATCTACTCTCGAACTCAAGAAGCACATGCCAAACATCTTCAGATAATCCTGGAAACTCTTAGAAAAGAGAAATTGAATGCTAAGTTTTCCAAATGCGAGTTTTGGAAACAAGAGATACAATTCTTAGGGCATGTTATAAACCATCATGGAATTCTAGTAGATCCAGCCAAGATCGAAGCAATAATGAAATGGGAAACCCCAAAGACATCGACTGAAGTTCGGAGCTTTCTTGGTCTAGCCGGATACTACCGAAGGTTTATACATGACTTCTCCAAAATTGCTACTCCATTAACCACTCTAACTCAGAAAGCTGTGAAGTTTGACTGGAGTCAGAAGCAAGAGGAGGCATTCAAAACCCTTAAACAAAAACTTAGTTCAACACCAATCTTAGCATTACCCGAAGGGAATGATGACTTCGTCATCTATTGTGATGCTTCTCGTATTGGTCTAGGTTGCGTATTGATGCAACGAGAAAATGTGATAGCCTATCCATCACGACAACTAAAGGTTCATGAGAAAAACTATACCACACATGATCTCGAACTTGGTGCCATAGTGTTTGCTCTAAAGATTTGGAGACACTATCTATATGGCACTAAGTGTGTGATATATACAGACCATAAAAATCTCCAGCATATATTCAATCAGAAAGAATTGAATATGAGACAAAGGAGATGGATGAAACTCATTAATGATTATGATTGTGAAATTAAATACCATCCCGAGAAAGCTAATGTTGTAGCAGACACATTAAGTAGGAAGGAGAGAATTAAGCCTATCAAGATAAGAGCCTTAAGGTTATAAATCAAGATAAATTGGATGGATCAAATCAAGGAATTTCAGACACAAGCACTACAAGAAGATAACATCAAAAAGGAGCGCATGGTTGGTAAAGAAAAGTTACTAACCAAAGCCGATGATGGAATCCTATGATTTGGAAACAAAATTTGGATTCCTAGACTCAGGGAAATTCAAACAAAGGTGATGGATGAAGCTCACAAATCCAAATATTCGATACATCCTGGAGCTGATTGTGACAACCCTGAAATTTGAGTCAATTACTCTTGATAGTTAATTCACCATAGTTGAGCTCGGCCCAGTAACGGCTCAGTTATAGGCCCAATAAGTGAACTTGATATGTGACCTTGCTTGACGGATCACTGAGTGATTCGAGATAACATATTATTAATACATAGTGTTCACATAGTCTCGCGATGTACAGTTAAATAAATTAACGATTTCACGGTTAGTAACTGGGATGACGCGATACCTAATTATTAATATTTATTCGGACGATTAATTAAGGAACATTTACGAGTAAGCTATGCGATAAGGAATGTGCAACTGCGACAAATACAGACGTAACGAAATCCGGGTGTTTATTACCTGGATAATTAAATAACATAAATAATTATTAATTACATTTTATCGTTATTGGCTTACTATTATTATTATTATTATTATTATTATTGTTATTGTTATTGTTATTCGTGAAATAATAGTTCGAGTCGGAGCGCAAAACGTTTAGACGGACGAACACGTTAGACACACAGTACAGGCGTGTACCGGCCTGGACAACAGTCAGAACATAAATTTCATAAACAAAATATTCGGATAATATATATATATATATATATATATATTAACGATACATAATTATAAAATTTTAAGTTGTTAACTCGGGAGTTTTATTTGTGTCGGGTACTCGAGTTGATACGCGTTTCCTACAAACCAGTATTATTTCTTCTTGGAACCTCCTCCCTAACCCTAGCTATAAATATAACAAATCATCTTCATCTCCTTCATTTTCAAACCCTAACACACTTACAACTCCCAAATCCTAGAGAGAGCCCACGTGAGAGAGGGGATGCCGTCGGGCGGGCGGCCACGGCGGCGGCGGAAGACGAAGGTGGTGCGATGGCTCCCACGGTGGCTGGGTGGACGACTGAGAGGGAGAAAGACGAATCTAGGGGAGGCGACAGCCTTGCGCGAGCGGTCAAAAGCTGCCATAGACTCCAATCGGCGACAGTGGTGACGGATCTGGTGGTTTTCAGAACCCCCCCCCCCTCCGCTTCTCTTTTTCCAACCTAAAATGCTTTTTCCGGTGAACCGAGGAGGCGGCGCTAGGGTTTCGGCGGATCTGGTCGTCTTCCGGCGAGGGTCAGGTGAGTCCCGCCTTGTTTTTCTTGTCATTACAGGATTAAATCCACACACTTATAATAATTAACTTTCTGTTTTAAGTTCCGGCGAAGCCCCGACGAGACTAAGGTATCCCGATCTTTGCTTGTTCGTCGTTATACCATCCCGATCTACAAGGTCTACGCTTTGCATTGTTAATCTAAGTTAGTTTCACTACCGTTGGATATATTTCCGTCTAGATTTGTTAAGATTGGTGGCCGAGTTTCATTCTCGGTTATTAAGAGTATGTTTTTGGACAGCTTATGGCATCCCCAGTCTCGGTCAAACCTGGTCAAACAAGTCAAACTCAGTTAACCTCAGTCAACGCGTCGGTTTGTAAACGGAACATACGAAAAGGTATATACACGTGCTAAATTTTTTTATATATTTGCATACGCATTAAAGTAATAGAAATAACGCGTGTGAGTTGAAACGACACGGAACCGACTAACGATTCGTTAATACGGACAAACTGTATTATAATTATTGGATTGTCAGTTAATAAAACGTGTATAAAATTTAAACAAATATCGCGACATTATTAATAACGTGTTATACGAGACCCTAGAAGTGGATACATAATTATTATATATATATATATATATATATATATATATATTTTATGAACCGTATCTACGAATTATATGGTTGATAATTTTGTTAGGAATTTGATATAAACACACAACGTGTTAACACGTCATGAACAAATCATTAATTTTATAACATGATAAATAACATTATCGACGGGTTATTTATATATATATATATATAGGGGTGGGTTCCAGAGAAAACAATAGTTAGGCGAAAACCGAGAAAAGCACTAAAAAAACCAATTTTAACCAATAATATAATAATATTTATTTTATTTTTATTTTTTATAAGAGTATCAATGTAATATTACAAATTTTTACCAAAAAATCATTTAAATATTGGCTTACGTATACATAACCCATAGTGTTACGTATACGTAAACAAAAAACAAAAAAATTCAAAAAAATTACGGTTATGTATACGTAACCCATAGTATTACACATTGTTTTAGTGGTTTTCTCGATTTTCGTCTAACTTTGTGGTTTTCTCTTGATCCTCCCCTATATATATATATATATATGGACATATGGAAGTATATTATTTAGACTAAATAACATTTTATATTTCATTAGAACACGTATATGTATATGCATATTTACATTGGCCAACCTTCATATTCTTTATAAAATATATTTATGAATACTTGTTTTACATATAATTAAACAACTATGTTTACACTAGACTGAGAATTATATTTTGATATAATGTATATATATATATATATTTCTTGAATCGAGTTTGCAAAATTTATGATACACATACGTAAGCAACTAGTTTGTTATAAACTTACTAATCGCAATATCAAGCGATGATTTCATTAAGTGTATATATATATGTATATATATATATTTACATACACTTGTGAAAATAGAAATATTATAAGGTTATTAGCTTAAGATAATACATTGGAATTCTATAATCAAACATTACTATCATTGTTGGAAAAGCTAATAATATTATTGATAATGTAATAAACGCTACTTTCATATATAAGTCGAGTAACATTTTCTATATCGACACTAGTAATCTATCTATAAATTGATTTTTTAACAAATACTACTAACTTTAATTTCTCATTGAAAGAGACTATAAATATCATTTTTATAATAGCAAACCTATTGTTTTCGGTATGTTTGACATTGAGGAAACTTTTGTAAACGAATTTATTATTAATATTGTTTGATAAATAATATGATTCGTGCGAGTTGGTTATAAGATCAGATGCATTATAATATTATACTTAAAAGACCATTTTATAAATACTTAGTATATGTATAACTTGAAAATCATATTTGGATATGAAACTGAGTATTTTATAATTGATTGGTTTTAACTATATATATAAATATATATAATCACACATATTCTATATTTCAAAGTAAGGAACAACGCTTTCTACATACGAGTCTACCATTTTGTTTCAATAAACCGAACATGTATATTTTGTCTTCATGATTATATATTATAGACATGAGCGTTAATAACTAGAACTGGAGAGAAGTATCGACAACAAGGAACTAATCAAAGAGCATATAGAATTAGGGCATAATTCTATTTATGCATTGATAAACGTATTGACCCATTTTTACGGATCATAGGGTAGCCTATAAATCTTATAGTGTCTACGTGTATCGTGGGACTCAAGTAGGATGTATACCCAGCATTGTCACTCATTCGAGGAATACGGTTTTTATCGCATCATTATCAGATGAGTTTCGCGGCCCCACTTTACTTTTTTTTACTGTTTTATGTGGGAAAAGCTGTTTCACACTGCACGTTGTTACTTGGGATTAGGATTACATGGGTTTACTTTTAGATGCATTAAGTCCCCATTTTAACGCAATCAATTAGCTTGGATAGCCGATGGGAATTATGTATAGTACTATTTGGGTTGACACCCCCGTCCAGTGTTGGTCGCGCCAACCAGACTTGTAGGGTCATTTGGGCGCATAATTAGCCATAGTAGGTGTTTGCATTTGACACCTGGATACAGGGGCAACAACTAGTCTGACGGTTTTGATTGTGGCTCAGGGTAATTAAAATCTTAACACGTGTACTTGCTCATCTGCGGATGGTTACATTTAAATTTTGAAATTACTTACTTTTTCTTATCGAGTCGCAAAACCTGCGTACTCATCAACTATTTTTATAGTTGACCCGTTTTCGAAACATGCTTTTCATGTAAACAGTTATGGGGATAACGAGCTCTAAAGGGCTTGCTTTTGTGAAGAATTATTATTGGGTATCTTTGGTTGTAGTCGGGCATTTTAGACACTTTGTATTGATTAGGGATTTTCATGTATTCGTACTTTCGTTAGAAGCATGTAGTATGATTCAATGTAATGCACAATTTTCCTTTTAGTTTGTCTTGTACTTGTGATCAATGCGATATACCGGTCCCACTCCGTGTTTCCGTCTTCGACGGGGTGTGACACTGATAAGATGTATAAAGGCCTGAAGACTCATTATCGGTTGCCAAATATGAAGAGATCCATAGCTCAATATATAGAAAAATGCTTAATTTGCCTTCAAGTCAATATTGAGCATCAGAAACCCGCAGGTCAACTACAACAGTTGGAGATACCTGTGTGAAAATAGGATAGGATTACTATGGACTTGGTCACGAAACTGCCGAGAACCCAGTAAGGGCATGATGCTATTTGGGTCGTGGTTGATAGACTAACCAAATCGGCACACTTTATTCCTATCAGTGAGAATTATTCAATGGATAAGCTTGCTCGACTCTACATCAATGAGATCGTGAGCCGCCATGGTATACCGCTATTTATTATCTCTGATAGAGATAGTCAGTTCACTTCTAGATTCTGGACTAGTTTCCAGAAAGAATTGGGGACACGAATTAACATGAGTACAATATATCACCCTCAAACCGACGGATAAAGTGAAAGAACAATCCAAACCTTAGAAGATATGCTAAGGGCTTGTACAATAGAATTCGGAGGTGGTTGGGATAATCATCTACCATTGATAGAATTCTCTTACAACAACATTTATCATTCGAGCATAAAAACTGCACCATTTGAAGCCTTATACGGTAGGAAATGTAGAACTCCAATTTGTTGGGCTGAAGTAGGAGATAGCCAACTATCTGGACCAAAAATCTTACAGGAAACAACTGATAAGATAATCCAGATCAAGCAACGGTTGAAAGCTATACAAGATCGACATAAGAGTTATACAGATAAACGACGACGGCCGTTAGAATTCCAAGTAGGCGACTATGTTCTGTTAAAAGTATCACATTGGAAAGGTGTTGTATGTTTCAGAAAACGTGGGAAGTTAGGCCCAAGGTATATTGGACCTTACAAAATCATTGAAAAAATTGGAGCTGTAGCATATAAACTTGAATTGCCGAAAACATTGCAAGGTATTCATAACACGTTTCACGTGTCATGTTTACGCAAGTGCTTAGCAGACCCCAATCAGGCAATCTCATTAGACGATGTACACGTCGATGACAAGCTCCATTTCACCGAGCAACCTGTCAAGATCTTAGGAACCCAAGAACGAAAGTTGAGAAAATAAAACAATACCGATGGTACTGGTACAATGGCAAGGTCGGAAAGGCGCCGATCAGACTTGGGAATTAATAGAACAGATGAAAGTTAAATATCCCCATCTATTTGAATGAATCTTAAATTTCGAGGACGAAATTCTTTTAAGGAGGGGAGATTTGTAACACCCGGATAATTCCCAAGTAAAATAAAGGCCAAAAAGTATCAAAAGGAAAAATTCAGGGGTTAAATTGCAAATTCTCCAAAGATGGAAGACTAAAAGTGAAAATTCTAAAAATGGACGGATGTCGGACCGACATCCGATACATATCGGTCCGATATGTGTTGACAAAGGCATGAACCAGGTGTTGACACGTGTCCTATGACTCATCGGTTGAATTTTGACGCGTGGCTCGATAGCGGACCGATATCCGGGACCATTGCGGTCCGTTAGCCGTAAGAATCAGGCGGGTCCAATGGGAGAGCGACGCGTGTAGGGCTGACGCATACAGGGTGATATCAGACCGATATCCCCCTACATGTCGGTCCGATATGGGACCAAAATCAATCTATAAATAGATGGCTCGATTTCAGACTTTGGCACACACTCTCACTTTCATTAACACACACTAGAGCTCCGCTAGCTAGATACCCGAGGTTCTGGTCCGCTCTCGAAAGTCCGGTTTCTCGCAATTCGTCCGCAAACTGCCGTATATAGTGCCAAGGTAAGATTTCTGAACACCCTGAGGTTCCTTCGTGTAAAACTAAGATAGGGATATTGGTTATGATAATGTCGAATATGATTTAGGGTTCTGTCGAAGTGTTGATTATTATAGTTGATCAGAAAAGAGGTTCTACTTGAGGTGAGTTCCACTGAACTGTGCTCTATAAATGTTTTGTAAATAATTTTTATCATAGATCCCAATACTATCAGTGCATATATCTTATAATAAGTACTTATTATGGCCATGATTGGGGTGGGACCTAGGGACAAGACCGATCCTCTTGTTTGAAATCTGGTACGTATGGGACCAACGCCCCGTAAGGTCTCTGTATATATGTATGTTGTAGACTTAGAACCCGAGTAAAGCAGAGGTTACTGGGTGATGGATTGGAGGGGATGGTTGTAAGACCCGTGCGGGGCCTTCATCCCTGTATCAAAGATAACCGTAAATATGATTTTGTTTATGAACTCACCAGTGTTAAGCTGATCCAAAATGTTTTCAAATATTTTTGAGCACAGGTGAACCCTAGTTGGTAGTTGGCATTCCAGGGGAGGTACAAATGTTGGATATAGGGATGACTGAGGGCAGGTCCTGTGTGACCATAAGGCCTGGGTGGATGGCATGATTCTTCGTGAGCTATAAGCCAAAGTTGTTTATGTTGTATTTTACCAGTCAATCCCTATTGTACAAACGTTATGTTATGAAATGAAATAAGTTATGATGTTAAGTATTCCGCTGTGTGTTTTTGGTATCAACGTCACAGTAACTAGAAGGCGACCTTCAACCGGTATGTAGTTATCTAACGAACGGAATGTTCTGTATAGAAAAGAGCGGTGTATAAATCTCTCCTAGACCCGTCGCTCTTACCTAGGAACATATCTGTTGGAGGTACTACTCTGGTTAGATGAATGTCCTGTATTATGGGTGTGACAGTAAGAGATATTTACGTAAACCGTTGGCTAGCGACATTCAACAGTTATATGCTTTTCATGAAGTTAAACACGGATTTGTCGATATGCTCGGTAGCATCGATTGCACACATTGGGATTGGAAAAATTGCCCCAATGCTTGGCGAGGTCAGTTTGCACGTGGCGATCATCCTCGACCAAGTATTGTGCTTGAAGCTGTGACTTCAAATGATCTATGGTTTTGGCATGCATTCTTTTGCTGTTGCCGGTGCGAACGGGCGTTCGATCTCTTAAAGAATAAGTGACATATAATCGAACGGCCGGCTCGATCTTGATCTCAAATCAAAATCCGGAACATTATGTATGCTTGTGTGATTTTGCATAAATTGATGAAGATCAGAAGCGAGTAAACCGACAAAAAATACGCAATCGAGAAATTCATAACGCACTAAAGGCGGACTTGATTGAGTATGTTTACGAGAAATCAAATCATTAGTAATGTAATTTTTATCTTAGTAATGTAATCTTTTTTAGAAATGTAATTTTTTTTAATTATTAATGAAATATTATTTATTATGTTTTATTAATGAAATATTATGTTTTATTTTATTTAAATGAAAATTAAAAAAAAATAACATTTAATTATCACACCACCACAATCACACGGGTATACCCATTGCCAAGTGATGGGTGGTGTGATAATGAGGATAATGACGTGGCGTCGCGTGGCGTGCACTTTATTATCACACCACACCACAATTACACCGGTATACCCCATGCTCTAAGTTACAATCCTTCTATGCATAGCTAATTTTTTTTTTCTAATTCACCTAAATTCATGTTTTTGTCTTTTTATGATCAAGTATTTTTTTATTATAATTAATTTTAAAATTATTTTATTTTCCCATATAAATTTTAAAACATGATGTTTTATAAAATTTCGAATATATTGTTGCGGCGTACGTATTTTTATCTACGTTTCGATAAAAATTTCACTCAAAACAAAGTTGCGTGTAATAATGTACAAGTCATCAAAGCATAAACGTACGAATCGTCAATACTACTTCAAGATTTCTATTTTTTCATAGTTTTTTTTGTTTTTCTCTTATAACTTTTAAAATATGATGTTTTATAAAATTTCGAGTTTGACGTTGCGACATGCCTATTTTTATCTACGTCTCGACATGAATTTTTCGTAATGTCATTTTTAAGTCGACCGGTTGGTTTAAACATTTTTTAAAACCGTTCAACGTTCATTTCCAAATATACTGTATGGCGTGTTTTTTTTTCTTTGCATGGTTTTACGCTCCCACTGTAACGTGATGTTTCGTCTTTTTTACATAAAGTTTCGATTGTTATCAGCAACGTCTAGGTTTCGCTTTTTTACATAAAGTTACGTATATTATCAACGTCTACTTCAACTCGTGAGTTCGTGGCACCATCTCAACATCAATTTTTTTCACGACTATAGGCCCCCGCTGCAACGCGGGGGTCATCATATTAGTTTGTCCTATATTCTAAAGTCTAATGTCTCTTTTTAAAAATTTATATTTTAAGAATCTTTTTTCACCTTAAATTATGAATGTAGTTATGATTAAATATATATCTTGTTTAAGTTATCTAATGATGTCGAAACGGACACTTACAAAATTTAACACTCTCATAGCATCGCGCGTGTTACGCCTTTTTTTTTGTTAGATTTTACTTTTTTTGCACTCGATCTTCTTAAAGACGTCATTTTTACCGCGATTAAACGCGTCGCGATGTGCGGGTTATGTTTTTTTTAAAGAAATTTGGATTCTTTTTTTATTTAATCTAGTCGATTTTCTTAAAGACGTTATATTTTGACCAACATGAACTTGACATGTGTCATGCTCATAACATTTTTCTTTTTTTTCTTTTTTTAGTTTATAACTTTTAAAATATGATGTTTTATAAAATTCTGAACATACCCTTGCGACGTGCTTATTTTATCTACGTTTCGATGTAAGTTTCGTTTAAAACGAAGTTACGCGTGATAGTGTACAAGTTGTTTAAGCACTTACGTACAACGTCATTATGAATTTTTTAACTCTACTTTTTTTTAAAGGTTTCGCTTTTTTTCTAGTTTTTTATAACAACTTTGTTAAGGGTTTGTTTTTTTTATAAAGTTTTCGTAATGTTACTAACTATTTCGCTGCAACGCGTGAGTTTGCGTATATGTTTTCCTTTTTTTATATAAACATTTATTTATTTCGTAGACGATAACTTTTTAACGGTTTCTTTTTTCTATATAATATCTTTAATATTATCAACACTCTATTAAATGTTTTGCTTTTTTTATGTATTACGTATTTTAATGTACCGCTACGTGTGAGTTAACGCAACATGCTTGACTCTTATAAAACTTTGATTTATTTAACGGTTTAGCTTTCTTTTGCGTTTGATGACTTTGAAATTCGTTACAAAACTTAATTAAAGCCGGATCCATTTCTTATTAGATAGCCCGACCCAATCGCTTTCAAAGTACTTGTTCCTTTTTCAAATCGGGATAGAAGTTCGGGTCACTATATATGCCATTCTCTCTCTAGAAATTGCATGTAACGGTACTGAATGTTCCAGTGACGGAGGATTTCTCTGTAAGTTATAATGTGTATAAACCCTAATCTCTCGTCTTTTAATTTTCTTAATGCTTCTTTTGATTTCTTATTTAATCAGACGCAAGTTCCAATAATCTAAACCGAATTTCATGATGTTCAATTTTGATCATAGTTTGTGTTGTTACGAATTCGCATATACTCTAGGGCATTGTATGATTATATTTTACATGTGAATAAGTGAATTGCTTCTATAGAACGCATACTGGATTGAATTTTTGGAAGGGGAGTAGTAATTTGGGGGTTTTGTGGTGAAAATTTGAATGTACTTGATCATCTTTTCAATTATTTGTTAGGTTCCATTTTAAAAGTAGATTGCTTCAATTTTTTTTGGCCAAGATCTAAAGACGTCTTGCATTTTTAGGATCTCAGCCAAAGATGTTCAATTTTGTTAACCTTCTTTTTATTTATTTATTTTTTAACTTTAAGCTCTTGAGTACCTATAGGGGAAGTCTTAGGGCCCATTTGGTTGGCAAGAATTCATGGGAATTCAATGGAATTGGAATTTGAATTCCATTCCTTTTACATGTTTGGTTGGCTTTACATGTTTGGTTGGCTAAGAGAAGGAGTTGGAATTGGAATCAATTCCAACCAAATCTTTCAATTGATGGAATTTGGAATCCCTGGACATTTCAAAGGAAACCTCATGAATGTTTATAATTTACGTAATAAGCCTAGCCGTTTTTCGTTTTTTTAAAACATTTTAAAAAAAAATATTTGAGATAGGATCTTTGTTTTATATTTTGTTAATTTTACGGGCTGATTTTGTCATTTTTGGTACTTTTACATTCCAATTCCATTAACAAAGGTATCAACCAAACACATTATGGATTTTCAAAGTTACACTTTAAATTCCAGTCATAGTTGTCAATAGCGGCTATAGTAACCGCTATAGCGCGCTACGTAGCGAAGCGGTCTAGTGGCGCTATATGGTGTTTAGTGACTACATAGCGTGAAAATAGCGATTTTTTTTAACATAAATAGCAGTAGCGAATAGCTATTTATGGTTTTTATTTCATCAGATGATTAGTGATAGCGTATTTTAGCTATTTTGGTGGTGTGATTGTTTTTTTTGTTGATTATAATTGCTACAATAGTTGACTACTTTAAGGTTTTTATTTCATAAAGTTTTCTACTACTTTACCGCTAAACATGAAATAGCGGTGCTATTTCATCGCTATCGCTACGTAGCATATAGGTAGTTTGTCGCTATTTACCGCTATTCGCTATTGACAACTATGATTCCAATTCCAAAACGTTCTGCGAACCAAATTCACCCTTAGATTCGAATCCAATTGTCACTGGTTTTCTGCCTTTAAGTCTTTAACCTCTTGAAGCCCCACTTGTCCAAGGTATTGGTGGGGTTTGGTGAGTTTTCCAGGTTCCCATGGTTACCAAAAAAGTTTGGTCACTTTTTTAAAGTACTTAATTTGTTCATCTGTTGCATAATATAGTGGCCTAAGTGGTTTTCAAAATCTCTTGATACAAGTTTACTGATCAGGTACTTCTTTGTTTTATATGCATATTACTGGCACTGCAAGCCACCAACCCACTACCTGATTTGGCCTTATAGCTCAAACACCCACTGACCCACATCCTCAAAGAGTCAAATTAGATTTTTTTACCAAATTGCAAACCTTTTTTGAGAAGATGTGACTCAAAAGAAACACTTAAACCACCCATCTTCATAGTCTTTGTGTATGTGATGGCTCTTTATGCTAGTTCTTATCTTGACCTGACCCATTCTTTAAAAACGACTCATTTGGACAATTGGACCTGCCCATTTGCACCCTAACCCATTTTAGAATTAGAATACTAATTCTAGTAGTAAACAACTAAACAATAGTGCAATATTATTCTAATCTGGATATGAAGATCTTTTGTTGACGTTTTGATATTTGAAGGCTGTCTTTTGGAGGTTGTAGATGACCTTCCAGTTATTCAAAAAAATCTTATTGTGGCACTGTACATACATTGGCCTTTTTTGACCCATCAAAATGCCCTTCTTTTTCTTAATTTGTGGTTGACAAAATTGTTTGAGTTTTATTCTTGATTTCTTGTATTGCTTTAAATTCTAATCTCCACTGTGTGTATGTCTGAATTCTTATTTGTTTCTGGTCCTTGAGTTTTGCCTGTTTTTGACTTGTTGGTTAGATAAGATAGGTGCAGTAAAATCTTTCTGAAATGGGTGTTAAATACTGCTTTGTATGATGTATATATTGAATGAAGGTTGATAAAACTGAGATGTTAATGGTTACCTTCTTTGGTGTATCTATGTACCTTCTTTGGTGTATAACTGTATATATAGAGTAACAGAGATAGTATTTGTGTCACACTTGCTCCCCTTACACAAGTTTAATTTGACTTGTATTTTAATAAAAAAAAATTCATTAATAATGAAATACATGAAAGTAATTTATATCTTATAGAACTTTTTTTTAATAAAAATCCGTGATTGATACTTGACAAAATTCATATACATAAGCACAATTCATACCTGTTCTTTTTTATATAATGCTATTAGAGGTGGTTGAAACGGGTCTAATTATGTTGGTACGACCCGTTAGCACTTATCTGTCGTTTTTCTTTGAATTTTTTAAATAATTAAAGTCTGAAATATGGTCCCAAAAATCACCCTCTAAAATAATAATCTGATTTTATAATAGTTTTGAATTTTGGAATAATCTCATTTTTGTCTTTCTTCTTTGACTTCTAGTTTTTAAACTTGTTTTTAACTTCCATGATTGTTAGATTACTGTTACATTTATTTTACTTTATTACTCATTAATTTTATTTATATTTTTATCTTTTTCTTTCCCATGGAGCCGGGGGTCTAAACGGGAGCAGCCTCTCTATCCCTTGGGATAGGGGTAAGGTTTGCCCTCATCACACCCTCCCCAGACCCTACTAATAGCGTTAGCTATGTGTGGGATTATACTGGGTACGTTTGGTTTGGTTTGGTTTGGTTTGGTTTAACTTCCATGATTTGTGCAAGTGCTTGCATCTACTCTCTACTAATGTTCTTCATTTCCTAACTATCCTTTTCATTATCTTATTTCTCTCCAAGTTGCATGCTATGAAGAGGACCATTCCAGAGCAACCATTGAATATGTCGTCATCAGAAGATGATGAACCATCTCCATCCAATGGAACCAAAGATCTTGCTGGTGGCAAGCGGCCGAAGAATGTGCTTACATTTATCAATCCTGACAAAAAAGTAGTAACTGAAGGTAGCTTGTTACCAATGTTGTAAAAATCGCTAGGCGCTAGTCGAGCGGTGGGGGTACCGACTAGGAATTAATCGGATTGGAATTTTATATGTAATTTTTCAAACTTATATATATATATACATAATATTTTTCAAAGTTTTATATATAACTTTTCAAACTTATTAATCAGATTGGATTAATAAGTATAAATTTTCAAATACTTTAAAGATTTTGATCAATTTTGACCGATTTTTTTTACCGATTTTGACCGTTGGCCGATTAATGGTCCGATTAGGTGAAATCGCAGCGGTGGACCTCCGACTAGCGATTAATCCCGATTTTTACAACACTGTTTGTTACACATATTTGGTGGTATCAGCATTGTAGCCGTTGAGGTTTATGTGGAGGTGCTAAATGGGTCTTGCTCACTGGCTGGCGGGTCGAACCTGACACGAACCAGAAAATTTACACGAACCCGAACAGTTTAAACTATAAAAACTGATGCTCATTTTTATCTTTTAAATTTGGCATAAGATACCCACAGAGTTTAAGTTATGACATAAAAATACATTTTAAAAAAAATTATAAAAATGAACTAGTTAAACAGGTCAACCCGTGAACCCGACCCGTTTAGCTAAACCCAACCCGCGACTTTCATGTGGTGTCAGAAATATACACCCATTTATATTTTCTTTGTTAATTATTGATGCAGAATTACTAATGAGAAGAGCAAAAATGTATCAAGAATACATGAAGCAGATCCCGATTCCAGCTCAGCGTGGGTCGGTCGTATCATTCAGCTCGTGGAGTAGTTTAGCGAAATCGATGAAACAAATGTACCAGCAGCCGCTGCATTACCTGACCAACATTCGTGTTAAAGAGTGGGATCAAATGACAAGTGATGCAGCCATCAAGCATGAACCATTAGACACCATAATTCATCCATGTAAAGCCGAAACTAACATCTGGCTCATGGAAGAAGTTCACAGGCTCACATCGTCGTATCAGTTTCTTGCTAAACTATGGTTAGCCAATCCCATGTACAATGTTTCTATCGATTCTGTTTTCCCCGTATTAGGGAGGATGGAGTTGGTTGGGGAAGAGGGGCGGGATGCTGCGGGACCGGCGGAAACAACGGCCCGCCACCCTCGGTGCCGTGAAATTGAAACCCCCGGGGCCTACTTGCCGATGCCATACCGCACACCAATGGTAATATGACAGTTAATATAGCCTTTTGGCTATTTTTTAATTACAAAATATCATCCCTATATGTACTAACTCAAATCTTTCATTATTTTCACGCCATTTTAATCTCTCTCAAATTTTAACCCATATTTTAGATCATGTCTCTCCCTCAAATTTCATCATCTAGTTCATCATCATCATCATCATCAAGTTTTAACATTCCATTTAGTAATGCAAATGTGGGTAACTTTTATTTTCTCGCCACAATTGCTCAAGCAATGTTAAATAATCAAGTTCAAGATACCGCAAGTTCACGAAATCATGTAAGAAGAGATCGAAGGTGCACATACCCAACCTGAAAGACTAGTATTTTCTTTTTTTGACGACTTTTATTTAGTCTTGTATTTTTTTAATTAATGAAATGTTATTTTAATTATAAGCATTATATTTTTTAAATTAATTTTATATGTTTTTTATATTAGTTTAGCTTAATTTTAAATTTTTTATATTACTTTTTATTCAATTTAATTAATTTATTTAAAAAATGGTTTACGGATGGCTAGGAAAGGGATGGAAAAAATCTGACGTGATGCTGATGCAGAGGAGAGAGTTAAGGGATGGCTAAGGAAGGAAAGATGGACTCCCCTGTTGGACCTAATCCTTGCTAGTTCACATGTAAAGTGCAAGATTGGATGCTAGTTGAATCTGAATGGGTCATGGGCCTGTCGAATAGGTCAGTTTGTTTTGGTGAACTATTTTAGGGTAAGTTTATTATATTTGGCATTGTTTAGTTTATGTGGTATGGTATGGGGTCTATTTTGGTACGTTTATTTTAGGAGATTATTTAATGTGAATGTTAAGTTAAGGTTGAGTCTATGAGTCTATTTATTTGGGTCGCGGGTTTGTAAGTCCTTGAAGTCGAATTATGGGTTTTAATTAAATCAATGAAAGTGTCTATCTTGCCCTGATCAACATTTTTCTGTTTCATCTCTTTCTTACTATTCATAATTTTCTATTGGTATCAGAGCTAGGTTCGTACCAGGGATTGGGTTTGCAACAACAGGAGATCGAGCAAGCATGTGAATAAGCAGTTGTTCGCTGCTTTTCTGGGTAAGCAAATCGAGCAAGTTTGTTCCTTTTTTCTAGGTGAGCATATCTCGGCTAAAAGCAGCAGAAGCAAGACATCTCGGCCAAAAGCAGCAACAAGTGACAGCAGATCACGATCAATGTGATCTGATCGAGAGCATGTAAGAAGCAAGGGAAACGAGCTCGTTTTTTATTCTGTTGAATGAAGCAAGTTTAGCAAGGATAAAGCAAGATCGACAAGTACGTAGCAAGTTTAGCAAGAAAAAAACAGCAAGAAATAAGTAAGTTTTAGCAAGAACACAACAAGATCAGCAAGTAGGAAAGAAAGAAAGAAAGAAAGAGCAAGAATAACAAGATTAAGCAAGAAAACGCAGCAAGACCAACAAGTTTAAACAGCAAGAAAACAAGTCTCACCAGCAAGTTAAGCAAGAAAAGAAGCAAGTTAGCAAGTTTAGAAGCAAAGTAAGCAAGAAAGCATGGCAGATGATGTTGCAAACAGAGCAGCGGTACCAATCCATGAGCAAGGGAACATGTCACTTCAGTGTCTAAAGTTGACTGAATCAAACTACGACACATGGGCAATTTTGATGAAAACGACCTTGAAGCCTTATGGTATTTGGGAGACACTTGTTTTAGCAGAAGCAATAATATATGTGAAGAAGGTTCATACAGTGAAGGCAATGTTCTTCCAAACATTGTCGGAAGACATTCTACTACAAATTGCATAATACCTGAACGTAAAAGAAGGATGGAATTCAAAGGTTCGATACCTAAGTGCAAATCTAGTTCAGAAAGCATGTCTACAACCCTTGAGGAGCGAGCTAGAAACCCTAAAGATGAAAGAGAAGGAAACTGTGGATGTTTTTGCAGCTAAGTTGTGCAGTGCAAGAGCCAAGTTTAGAAGTCTTGGTACAAATCTGAAAGATAAGATGATTGTGAGGAAACTACTTAACTCGGTTCCAAAGAAGAACCTCCCAATCGTGGCCTCTATCGAACAATATTCTGAAATTGACAAGATGTCATTTGAAGAAGCAGTGGGAAGAATAAAAGCACATGAAGAAATTCTCAAAAGCCTTGATGAACCAGAGGAGAATGATCAAGATAAACTTCTGATGGCAAGTGCAAGTAATCCAAAGGTTGAAGATCCTTTAAGTTGACATTATGGAAATGGATGAGGTGATGGAAATCAAAGTCGTGGTAAGGTTCAAGGATGAGGTTTTGCAAGAGGACATGGAAGAGGCCTAAGAACCAAATACAAAAGTGAATTTAGGTGCTATGAATGTGGTGAACTTGGTCACTTGCATACGATTGCATGAAGTGGAAGGATAAGAAGGAAGAATCTCGTCTTTTTCAAGGTAATAATAATGTTGCTGTGAAAGTTAATGTGAACAAACAAAGATTGGGGGGGGGGGCGTGATTGTTGGACCTAATCCTCGTTAGTTCACACGTGAAGTGCAAGATTGGAGGCTAGTTAAATCCGAATGGGTCATAGGTCAGTTTTGGGTCGGTTTGTTTTGGTGAACTATTTTAGGGTAAGTTTATTTGATTTGGTACTGCTTAGTTTATGATATGGGGTGTATTTTTGGTATGTTTATTTTACGAGATTATTTAACGTGATTGTTGGACCTAATCCTCGTTAGTTCACATGTGAAGTGCAAGATTGGAGGCTAGTTAAGTCCGAATGAGTCATAGGTCAGTTTTGGGTCCGTTTGTTTTGGTGAACTATTTTAGGGTAAGTTTATTCTATTTGGCATTGTTTAGTCTATCGTATGGGGTCTATTTTGGTATGTTTATTTTACGAGATTATTTAACTTGGAGGTTAGGTTAGGGTTGGATCTATGAGTCTATTTATTTGGGTCGCAGGTTTGTGTAAGGCCCCGAATCCCGATTGACCTCGCACGTTGGATTTACTCATTCACAATATAGTTTAATAACTGAATATCATTACGCCATTGACAGCAGAAACATCATTCATTACATAAAGTCTTGGAGAATTAAAGCATCGTAAAACATAGTCTTTAATTTAATATAGAAACGGGATGTCAGCCTTGAATCGGGTAGCTTTCATAGTCCAGTTCCAGTTCATCCCAATAAGCATTCCATCACGAACCTATCCTTGACTTGAAGTGCATACTAAAAAGTGAGCTAACGCTGGTGAGTTATAGTTTAAGCAATCAGACAGTTTCATCATTCATATATCACGTCATCATATAGAGTCGTAGTTCATAACCATACATCTTTGGCACATCGTCATATAGAGTCGTAGCTCATAATCATACATCATATCGTTAACCTACCACATAAGGGGGGCCATCTCATTTCATACCGTTTGTCACGAAGACAACCGTTGTTCGTACAGCCTATATTATGCAGCCGTAATAGTTCGTACCGTCTACCGAAGTAGTCGTAATAGTTCGTACCGTCTACAAAAGTAGCTGTAATTCATACCGTCTGCATAAGTAGTCGTACTTCGTACCGTCTACCGAAGTAGCCGTAATAGTTCGTACCATACCGAAGTAACCGTTTCCCATCCATCTACATATGCAACCGTAATACTTCGTACCGTCAACCGAAGTAGCGGTAATAGTTCGTACCATCTACATAAGTAGCCGTAATTCATACCGTCTACATAAGTACCCGTTTAGTCGTCCGTTTGCCACGAAGGCCCGTTGAACATTCATCATCTTAGCACATTAAAGCATCTAGTCATGTACATCATTTAATAAAAAGAGGCACATTCATTTAGCATTCATCATAAAAAACATTTATAAACATATAAGTATGCACCTCAGCCTAAAACGTTATAAAACTTCTTTAAAAAGGCATCTGGAACTCACATGTGGTATTTGGTTATGAATACTGAGTTTTGGTTAAACCTGTAGACTTTATCAACTAGGCCAAACCTGTATAAGTACATTAATTGAAACTAAGCTCATAAGCAAGTATTCGTAGAAGTACAAGCTCATTTTTCATTGTGATTACTCCAAGGTATTCGTTCAGGATGCGCATACTCAAAGTATTCGCCCATAGTCATGCATGCGTGTACCTTGAGTATTCGCATGAGTACTTCGTGCGAGTACTCCTAGTAATCATTTAGAGTATGCATGCGTATACTCTGAGTATTTAGGCTTTTGACGGGTGGTGGTGGTGTTTTTAGACGACTTTGTCGGCTTTTTAAGGTATTTTTGTTAGGATTTAGGTTTTTGAGGGTAGGGGTGGGGGGGTTTTAGGTTTTTCGGGGTGGGGTAGGGGTTTTAGACTTTTGGGGGTGGTGGTGAGGTTTTTAAACGACTTTTTACACTTTTTTAACTTTGTAGAATAACTCTCCCCTATACATATATATATATATATATATATATATATATATATATAAAGAGCATGCACGACTTTCTTTAGTAATAACTATCGTTAATTAATTTATATTAAAAAACAGAATGTGTCTCTCTTTTGTTTTTTTTGTTAACGTTGCAAAAAATGAAACCTCATGCCATGAATGCGGAAATATTGTGTACTCGGATGATTAATGTTGGTAAACCTCGTGGACGAAAAACGAAACTAACTCTACTTTAAATTATATTAGATGTTAAACAAACATGGGAAAACCCAAACCTGAATGGAAAAAAACTAACACATTACCGGATTAAATATCGGCCATGTATGAGAAATTGTAAATTGTTGGACTATTTAACTACTCTAAGGCCATCCATAGTGGTTTCACGCCTCACCACGTCAATGCCACATCAACACAGTGACATTTATTTTTTAATCATAAACTAATTATTTAAATTAAAAAGAAAATAAGTTTATTGGTTGTTGGTTGGTGTGCCCGTGAATGCCCCCACGCCCCATCATCGTCCTTTACAATCAAAATACCCTAAGAATACCAAAACCCGACCCATCATCGTCCTTTTCAAACACTTTCATTGTTTCGTGTTTATTGATATTCATAATGTCCAGCTATCAACATGAAATGCATCTAACAATCAAAATATATTATTTGAAATTTAGCATTTGGCCCAAAAAACAGCTGCTAACAGCAGTGATCTTAGAACCATATGCTAAAACCACCTGTCTATGGTAAAATGTTTACATCACAAATCCATATAGCCTGAAGAATCTGGTTGTTAATACATACATAAAGATGCGGTGGCTCGTAAGTAAGTTGTACTAAATAATAATAAATACATATACTAGTTGTATCTAAGGGTCGGTGAATCTCCCGTCTCAGACGAGTAATTATTCGTTCTTATAATGTCGTTTTCCTCGGTACAACAAACACGAGGACAACAAATCGATATTTGAACCACCGAAGGAAAGCTATAGCATATTTAGTATTAGCAAATATAAGAAAACAGCTGTCATTTTTTTTTGTAAAAAAGAAAAAGAAAGAAATGAAAAAATTTGTTACACCAGCAATACTTTGGATATCTTCTTCATATACACAACCAATGACCATACAGCTAGCCCCGCCGACACATACAGTAAAGCAACACCAGATGTTCCCAGTAAACCTACCTCTGTAAAACTGCATATTTGTGGTCAGGATAAATACTTTATTTGACTTGGATGGTTGGGTTGACCCGTAAACATTTTTTTGTCCGACTTTATGTTTTTATAAATAATAATGATAGTAATAATAATAATGTTATTACAATGATAATAATTTAAATCTTTGAATAAATAATTAAAGAGGTTATATGCATCAAGTAAAGTAAAGTGTTTGGGAACTTGTGGCCTGTTTCATGACAAGTTCTCCTTTTAGCTACATTTTACTTGAGCTGATACGAATAAAAATCAACCCGTTTAAAAGTAAATGTGTCTTTTTAAGTTAAAAAAGTTAACGGTATGATGATTAGAAGGTCAAAATGTGGACAACGAACCTGGGATCTCTAATCGCCAGAAGAATGGTTAAGGAAGTCATTTGTGTGGCTGTTTTCCACTTTCCCAAATTATTTACAGCAACAGCCTGAAAAACATGCATTGTTTTTCCAAGAGACGTTAGGAAGACGCGTGATGCCCAGTTTTCCAAAACAATAACAATAATGATAATAATAATACTAATACTAATAATAATAACTATTATTGTTATTATAACAATAAATATATAAATAAATTAAAAAAAACGTTAGAAATGTGTACAGAAACATACCCCTGAAAGTTTACTACCCTGTGAAGCAGCCCATTCTCTAACTGCAGACATTGTTATCTGTAATAGGTTGTAAACCGTTCATCAGATACTTACACATTTATAACCATATTACTTTAATTTTGGTCCTATTCGAGATGGTCAATCTCCCAAGAATTTAGACAAGAACAGAGAATAATTTTGGGGCACTTTTCTGACTACTTTTTATTCCTTTCAAAACTTTTCTCAAATACAAAATGAAATGCTAGAAAGTTGCTAAACTGGAAATAAACATGGTAACATGGAGTGAAGGTTAAAAAATAAAAACTAAAGGGAAACAAGCATGCATAATAAAGAAAACATGGGTGGATGGTTGACTAACAACTTGGAAGTCACTCCAGAAAACAGGTCGGTTTAGTAATCATTCGTTTGCGTAGACTATGACCCTCTGGACTGGCCTGTTGTGCTTCTGTTAGGGCTGGGCTTTGCTGGACCGTATCATGTGATCAATAGCCAAATATGTTTATAAACTACGTGTCAAGTCGAACAGTGCATACATTTAACCGTAAGATCAAGAAAGAAGCAACAGCAAAATTATGATTAATTCCTGTTTTGAAGAACATATAAAATATTAACAAAACTAATCGCAAGTCAGGCAGATTTGAATTAGCAAAATAAGTCTGTTTAAAAAGAAAAAAAAGGTGGGGACAAGGGGCACACATGCGAGACGGGATTGGGTCACATGTGAATGATGATGTGTATTTGTTGGTCAAAAGAGGGGTGATTTTGGTTCAGAACAATAATCATCATTAAACAGTTTAATCACACTCAAAAAGACTCCAACCAAGATCTAAAGCAACATTTTTCACAAGTCAATCTTAGCCAAATGGACTTAACCTTGTCAAATCTGAATAATTTTTAGATCACACGATTTTACTTATAATTTAATTAAGTTGTGTAACCTTTCAAGCCTGCATAAAATGGAAACTGATTAAATTAACTTCAATCAGCTCAAAGGATGAGACAAAAGAGTATCATTGCCAGAGCCTCAGATGGGTCTTGGCATGGTCACATGGCTGTCCAACATACCATATAAAAAAGCACCATAAAGTCAAATTTCATACATGAAAAGAAAAAAGAACAGGCTCCTTCATGAACAAATGGAATCAAACATTAACCAAACAAATATGATGCAAGATTGGCACATATTTAACTTATTCTTTGAGATTCGAGAAGAGTGTTTTCCGAAATTTACATAGTCAAAACAAAATAAACACCAAATTCAAAAACGTCTAGGTGTAAAACTTTGGACATTACCAAGTTCTAAATTGTTAATAATGAAAATCTGCAGGGAAAAGTGTAAGACCTATAACAGGTCAACATAGCACGAAAAAAAATATTTTTGGTCGATCCAAGTGTATTCAATGGTCAAAATCGAGTTATGGATAAGCACATAAAAAAGCATATATGTCAGACGCCTCATCTTAAGATCATATATAATGGAAAGGGTTTGTTTTGCATACTGATAGGTATTGTGGATAAGAACAAAATTTTGGCACCATATATACATGCGATGTGTGCCAAGTGCCAACAAACAAACAAATGATAGCCTAGCCCGCAATTCCTTTTGTAATGGTTAACTCCCATGACCCATCAATCAGTTCACAGAGAAAGAAAGAAGAAACATCAATGTGTCATATTACAATTAACAGGAAAAGAAGGGCATCAGATTGTGTTTGGCAGCTTTGAGCTAAAAGCACACTTTCTAGCTAACATCACTTTTATGATTGTTGGAAAAGGCCATTTTGTATCTATTCCAAGTTAGCTATCAATATTTAGCCAGTGATTTCACTGCAAGCTGATTTGAAAGCCTCCAGAAGGAAAAGGGAAAAAGTATTATGAAAAAAGATGACCAAACGATACACCTAAAAATGTCCTCTAATTAAAATTTCACGCTGTAACATAACTGCATTAATAATGTGTTAAGCTCGGGCATTACCTCTCTGCCAATTACTGCAATTGATGGTACAGTCAATAGCCATGGCCGTTGTCCAAGCATAGCAGCTTCAGGAGGTTTTGTGCATAACAAGACCAAGGTAGTAGCAACCATAAGCTGCAGCCAGTAAGCATGAATTATTAAACGAAGATAGAAATATAGAATATATCCTAGTTGGGAAATGCCCAAATAACCATAAAAATATGCAATCCATCAGTACCTTATCAGCCACAGGATCTAAAAATGCACCGAAGGCAGTTCCTAGGTTCATCTAAAATGCATCAAAGGAGACGAATTAATTTAAAAGTTAAAAGTTTCACTGTATCTGCCTTTAAAGTTGTTCAAAACATATAAATGCATACTTTTCGTGCAAGATACCCATCAAGCCAATCTGTAATTGCTGCAACAATGAAGATGCATGTGGTAGCAGTTGTCCCCAGCCGACTGTTCATATAAAAAGCTAATCAAATTCAAAAAAAGGTCGGTTAGTATCACCAAATTGACAATCCAAGCAACAGGAATCGTAAAACTATCCACTATATGATAAATAAGAAACAGTAATCTCTGGTTCTTTTGGTTATTTCACTCTTAACAAAACAAAATGACAGATGCTAAATACTTCAAAAATCATGCCATTTTCAACTTTAATAGCAGAGCAGGCAAACAGTTGAAAGGAAGCCATAACATGCATCCATTTGACTACCAGGTTTAAGACTTAAGAGGTGGATTGTTTTGACATTCACAACTTTCACAGATTATCATGTATCATAAACCACACAGAGAAACCATTAGCAGAATGCTGCAGTTTAAACCGTTTTCCTACGTTAATTGTTGAAGTGTTCCACGTATGTGTAGGAAACAGGGTGAAACACAAACTTAGTTTCACTATGCACAAAACTCTCTAGATAAATATTTCATATCACATAATGGCTCCAAGTGGGCATAAACTAGAGTAACAAATTTTCATATACCCCTACACATAGTAGTCAAAGGCGCTCAAGGCGAGGTGAGGCGCAGTCATACCGCCTTGCGTCCATCAAGGAGCTCAGAAGAGGATTCCAGCCAAAAATGGTATGAAACATCTAAAAATGGCCTAAAACATGTCTAAACCCCCTAGAAATGACATGTTTATAATGACCGCCTTGCTAAAAAAAGCCCTCGTTTTTTAAGGGAACCCTTTGTGCCTTGAGCCTTTGACTATGCAGCAAGAGAAATGAAACAGAATCTATACAGACACGACAATTGAGCATAATCTAACATCATGCTTTAATCAGACTGAACAAAACCTAAAAGTGCACAAATTGAAAAATGAATCAATCATTTAAACCTACAAAAGTCTCAAATCAAACGAAAAGATCACCACTATTTTGCCTCAATTCCTCAGCTCTACAACATTTTCCATGAATTCATCTAATTGCTCCAGAATAATATCAAATAATCATAAAATCCGTTGATCTTCGACCAGAAACGATCTCTAAAGTTAAAACACATAAATATCCAGAAACAGATGAAGGATGACGTACTGCTAACGATAACAGGAATGACCACAACGCGTCCGAGTGTTAAGATCGTAGGCAACGTCAGCAATTTATTCGCCGTATTTTGTTTAGAAGGCGGAGGTTTTAGGTTTCCGTGGTTTTCCGGCGACAATGCCGACATGACATCGGAGCCGCGGTCATTATCCGTCGTCCATTTCTCACCTCCGTCATCATTGTTTACGGATCCCATACCACCGTTGAATGCTTTGGATGAATACCTCAAATTTTTCTGATCACGAAGCCCTGGTATGTTATTACTGTTATTATCGTTGTTATTGCTATCGTGCGCTGAGGTGGTTGTCTTCCACCAGCTCGAGCACATTGGCAGTGGCGTCCTAGATCTCCCGGTGGCGATTGCGGGACGAGCCACCAGTACCGACGCCGTTGGTGGAGGGGAATAGAAGATATGGCTGTTGTTTGAGGAGGTTGAAGGGCATGGTGGTATTGTGTGTGGGTGGGTGGGAGATTAAATAGGATGCGCACCCGTCGTTTATGTTAGCACGTATACTATGCACAGGGCTTACGTTAGCATTTTGGTGGTAATGGGAAAATATGTCGTCATGATTACAAAGACTCATTCACGGCAAAGTATCACTGTTCAAGATATCGTCCCTGTACATCAAGTAACTTTCCCCGACCACTGTGGTCGGTGGTCTAATGGCAGATATAAATCCTCTAAAAGCACTTAAGGTTTGAATGTCACAAGTTCAAGTTCTACTAGTGACAAAATTGAAAAAAATTTGTCGTTAAAAAAAAAAGTGACTTTCCCAAGATACCGTTAATATAGCATAAGGTACAACTAATATTTTTTTTCTTCGAAACATCTTTTTGCTCTTTTTAGTAAAATAAAGACAAAATAAAACTTTTGTGAATATTTATTATAATATTTAGAGTTAATTACTGGGAAGGACCTTGTAGTATGGTCATATTGTATTGTAGGTTGAGTCTGAGTTCGAAAAACTATGGGTTTGATCTACTATGTTTGAAAAAAAGTAACAAATATGGACCCCAACTTGGATGGCCGTTAAATTTTTTTTTTTTGTTAATTTTATAAAAATGACTAAAATACCCCTAGGTTAAAATAAATAAAAAAACATAATGGATCTCTTCATACAAACCTACCCCATCTTCATCTTCAATCGTGAGTCTCTACACCTCCACCCTCTTGAACCGTTAGCCATTTCACACACACTTAACAGAAAAAGTTAGTGGCCATCCAAGCTGGGGTTCATTTTTTGTGACTGTTTTCAAATCTAGTAAACCAAACCTTTTGTTTTTAAAACATATGACCCAAATGTGCAATATGATCATACCACATGGTCCTTCCTTTCCTTGTAATTAACTCTAGAGAACTGTAATTTGCGTCCATGAGGTTTACCCTAGTCTACACTTTGGGTCCTTACGTTTGAAATTTCGACCTCTGAGTCTCTATGGTTTCTATTTTTCTCCAATTGAGTCCCTAGGGCTAACGCTCGTTAATGTTCTGTTAGTAAATAAGGGTATATAATAGGCCGTCGATTTTACCCGTACCCGATTAACTCGACCCGACCCGATTTCACCAGAACCGATTAAACTCATACCCGAATAACCCGTAACCGATTAACTCGAAAACCGATCAAACCGATTGTTATTAGGGTCGGGTATCGGTTAGACTTTCAAACATCAAAAACCCGAATAACCCGAACCGATTAAACCGAATAACCCGATTAATATCCCACTATATAGTTTTCTTTGAGCTGCCGCGTTTAACCGGGTTTCATCAACGTTGATATCAGAGTTCCGTTAGCTAATAACCACCACCGTCGTAGAAACACCTCTAAACACCACTGATTATCTTCACCACTTATTTTTCTTCTCTTTCAGTTATATCTACGAAACAGAGAATCACACAACTGAATTATTTATATCCATTTATGAAAATCATACAATTGATTTGTATATATAATTCGATCGAGAAAGTTGGTGATTAAACAAGTGACAAAGAAAATGGTGAGTGGTGGTGCTACGTGGGAAAATCACAGAAGCAAAATCATTTTTTTTTGTTTCGACACTAACAATCGTTTTATTTAGCAACTTAACCGTTAAACGGACGTTTAAGTTGAGGGTGGGTAGAAATTTGTTTGTTACGTAAACTGATAACTTGCAATCTATGAAAAACTATAGACTAACGTAAAACCCGAACTACCCGACCCGATCTACCCGACAACCGAACTACCCGAACCCGCTCTACCCGAGAACCGAACTACCCGAACCCGATCTACCCGACAAGCATACGGATCGGTTATCGGTTATAATATGAAACATGAAAAACCCGAACAACCCGACCCGATCTACCCGAAACCCGATTAACAAACCCGAAGAACACCCCTATATAAGCCATTTTATGGGTAAGGGGGCAATTCGGACTTTTCACCTATATCTTCACAATCAAGAACACATATGTGTGTATAGAGATAGAGAGTTTTATAGGAAAGGGAGGAGAGAGACCCTCCTCATCGTCGGAGCTGGCCACATCACGACGGCAACGGTGCTAGATGAAGCCTTAGACAACTCCGCCCTAGCATAAGACAGAAGACGACAACAACGGTACAAACCTCAAGTTCCAGCGGTGATGGTGATGGGTTTGTGGTTGAGAGATACGACGACCATGGTGGTGGGTCTGGTTTCTCTGACGACCCTGGAAACGGCGGCAAGAGGGGCTCCAGTTACACGATGGTGACGACGGCCTTCTAAATTACAGTTTACTCTTAATTCTAATATTTATTAGTTGCGTTACATATTTAAGTACTCCGTTGTTGAAAAAATGACTTAAATAAATTTACTAATTAATAATTAAATAGTCAAATATTTCTTAAAGAAGATTTAGAAAACTTTATGAAATACTTTTAGTCACATCATTACATTATTATTTTTTTAATGGACCTATAAATGTATATTATTTTTTTAACAAAAATTCTTTTAGACTTAAAAAAACCACCTAAAAATATATTTACAAGATTTAAAAACATCATTTTTATGAGGGATAATTATTAATGTCATAAGACTATGAGTACCCATAAATCTATAAAGTTTAGGAATTTTGAAATGATGAAAAAAGTTATGTTTGTTTTTCTTAACTTTAGTTTTATGTAACGTAATAGTTAATGTCGAGTAAAAACAACTAAAAAACAAGAGTTAATTACACCGATGATTCATGCGGTTTGGCCAAATTATGGATATCGTCCCTAACTTTGAAAAGTTACGGATTTGGTCCCAATAAACTTTCAACTTGTTGCACTGATGTCCATGGAGTAGATAGAGATTAACCTTTTCTGTTAAGTAAGTGCAAAAAGACCAAAATACCCTTAAAGTTTAATAAACAAAAGTAAAAATAAATAAATAAAACAATAAAATATTAATTTTTATGGGCCCCATCACAAAAAACCTAAAACTTAAATTGTCTCCATTGATCCCATTTCCTCACCGATAACCTTTTTCGTCGACCACCTTCTCCCGCGTTGTGATAACCGGCAATTTCAGGTTAATACCCGTCTCCGTCTCCGTCATAATTTGCATACATTATATTCATGTTAGACTTAATTATGGTTAGTTAAGGTCATTTCATAATTAGCAAAGTCCATTCATAACATTTCACACATCGGTGATTCGGTAAATTATCGGGTCACACGCAGTATAACCGGTACACACGAACGTTGGTGATAATTAATATTTATGTTTTAATAAATATTTCAAGATGTTACAACACTATTTTAGAACTTAAATATATGAGTGTATTTATTTATATCAACTTGGTATTTTAATGTGCACCTTTACCGTTTCACCGGTATATCTTATTTTAACGCGCTATTTCATTATATTAATTTACTAAACATATGTTTACATATTAGTGAACCACTAATTATATAATGTACAATTTCATAAGCTCGGTTTTTCTTAAAAATCTTTATTTTATATATCACGTCGGACTTATAGCCGCTACCACAGTAATACCCAATTATGTATATATTTTACATATGTAAAAATATATTATATATACTAAGGATACAAACAAACTCAAAATATATAAAAAATAATATATAATTGAGTTTCAAAAATATAATTTAACTTTCATTACTATTTGATTGAAATAAAACTTACACAATTAAATTTTAAAGTTTCTTATAATAATAAGGGATAATTAAAAATAAATGTGTTTTATTAGTATAGTTAGTATTTTATTTAAAATATATTATTATTAAAAGATGAAAGTGCATTAAATAAGAGAGAGACGGAAAAAAAATGATGAGAGTGAATATGTAGATAACATGTGGCACTAAAAATCTTTATTTATTATATAGTATAGATATAGATTAGCCCAATTAAAATTTACGTTTTTTTCCTCTCGTGGACAGTTGCTGAGATGTATACACATCTATATTACTATTTTTTTTTTTTGAATTTTACCTTCTTTGGATAAGGCAACCATCAAATGGTTTATCAACCTACATCATAAACTAATTCCATGAAATTCTTGAAACCTACCCCCCTTTTCCCTTATAAATTTCGGTCCAAAGAGAGTGACTACACCTCAAATCTAGACAAGCCACTCTAGCTAATGACTTGACCATACCTAGCTTACTATCTTTGTGTATGATCATTGTTGCACCAATATCTATCTCTTGACTTCTAGAAATATTCGGCCATATAGACCTTCTCCGTGTTGACCGAACTTGAATCCCACACCCATTTCCAATGTTTATTTTTTTACCTACAAGTCCATAAATTAATTATAAATGAAGCAAGCCTTCCATTTCACTAACACTCAAACAAATTGCAAACACATTGCCTCCTCTTCTCTCTTGGCTTACGGCCACACACCCCATCCCCAAACATTCAACTTTCAAACTTTAATTCAAGTGTTAAAGTCCTTGCTAGTGAAGATTAGGTGTTCTATTGGTGATTCCAAGCAACCTACTTCATTCCCATCTTCTTCCTTGCTTGCTTCTAGTGAGAAAACCTTCTTCTTATTTATATTTTTACTCTTGTTTTATATTTTGTTAACATATTGTTATGTACCAATTTTCACCTACAAAAATTCATTTTTGTTAAACATGGAGTTTTTAGAAACTAATAATTAAATGAGACTTATTTTTGTGTAAAAATAGTAATAATAACTTTATGGATTCATGAAAAAAAATAAAGTGTATCTAAATATGTATCAAGTGGGTTTACCTTGTCCATAGAAATCTTGTAGTGTTTAACATGTGATATTATGAATATTAGTTAAGTTATTTCAAAATTATGAAAGTTAAATTATTACTAGTTGGTTGTTAGTATTTTAATAGTTCATATGATTATTGTTATATTTTCTTTTTGGGAATGTATATATATTAAGATTTATGTTGTATAAAAAGATGATGAAAAAACTTATTTACGTTAAAGTCCATCTATTTTAAATATATAAGTATTTGGAAAGTAAGAGTAGATCTTAAATTATATATATGTCTTTATAAATATATACTTGTATATATTTTGGTAGTGAAAATGAAAACCGACAGTTTATTTTGATGTTATATTCCTAAGAGTTATATTTTGTAAAAACTAATATGAATATTATTTTTACTTAAAATTGTGTTCTATTTCAAAAATATTACTTTAAATAAATATATAATATATTTATTTACCGTTCGCATAGAGTTACGACTCGGGTCGAGTCAAACTTTATTTTGAAACCCGAACTCTAAGTTGACACCGAGTTACTTGTAAACAAGGACACACTTGATCGAGAATATAATTTATATTTATTTCATGTAAATATATATTTTCGGGTAACAAATACATATCACCAACGGGTCGTCGAGTCAAACAGAATTTCATAACGAAATTAAGTTGGGTGAAACGGTTACATAACCCACTTACACACGGATACATTACTTAGACCTTAAGGTGTCTTAATTACATTTTAGGGCACGCGTAGGTCAGATATCACTCAGACGTTGCTACTTATACATTTCTGTACTAACGAGTCAGGTGAGTCTCACGGCCCCACTTTACTTACTTTTTCCTTTGGGGGAGATACATGCTAAAAACTTATTTTCATAGTCGTATGACTTCCCTTCTTGATTTCGCTTTAATATATAAGTAGGTGCATTTCCCGCACATGAAAGTCCTCTCATAATCGAACCGTTAATTACATTATCAAGCGAGGTGATCATGAATAGTACTATTGGGTTTAACCACCCCCACCCGGATTAGTACCGCTAACTTTGATTGGAGGTCTAACAGGTGCATCATTGACCTAATCCAATCCATGCTGGGCACGTAAGAGGCAAGAAATGCAAGTTTTTGCATCCTTTTCGTTGAGCTTCGGTTTCGGTGAATTGCTTATATTATTATTGTATATTGTCCTAATCCAAACCTGTGAACTCACCAACATTATTGTTGACCCGTTTAAGCATGTTTTCTCAGGTCGTTAAGCTTACATGGCTTGCATGGAATTAGGTTTCACATCATTCACATTGTTAATCTTGCATGGCTTGCGTGGTGGGGGGTAGGATTGTGGGTCCCATTATTTAATTTTAAATCTTTGTTTTAATTTTTATTTTAACTTTTTAAATTTAAAAGGGTATTTTCATCATTTTTAAAAAGTTAGCATCCATCCACTCCAGGGACCATCAATGCAACAAGTTGGAAGTTTCTTGGGACCAAATCCGTAATTTCTCAAAATTATATACAATATCCGTAATTTAGCCAAACCACAGGGACCATCCGTGTAATGAACTCAAAAAATAATTATTCCAATTTTGGTCAACCCCACATTATTAAGAATAATATAACTTAATTAGGATTAAGACGAGTTTTAGACCTTACACATTGCGACTGTGAATCCCTCTTATCCGATGATAAACAAGCTTCTAATCAGCATCAACACTTCTGGATAGGAGGAATCAATCCAGAATCCAACAATAACCGAGCAAATCGAATCAAACAAGAACAAGAACGAAAACCACCACATAAACAAGATATAGCATCAAACGAGTAGATTCCATTGACAAAACTTGTAATTACACTTGGCTAATATTGAGATAACAAAAGATTACAAAATGATCAGATCTAAGCACAATGACAACAATGAGTAATCTCTTCCAAAATGTTCAAACATACAACTATATATAGTAAAAATATTTCGATTGAAATATTTGTCCGAAAACGTTTTCGACCGAAAGACATTTCGACCGAAAACTTTGAACTTGTATAATGTTAAGCTAAACTTGATTTCTATGGACTACTAGGTTCCAACAATATCCCTCTAGTCCATTGAATATCAAGGCTTCAGTTGTTGTCTGCTACCGGCTTGGCTTCAACTTTAACGCGTTTAGATTCCAGATCAGCAAGTCTTTTCTTTATCATCTTCACTTCATACCTCATCGAGAGATATCTTGCAACTACCCGCATATACAACTTGGATTCTGTCTTGATCATAGTGCTCATGTCACACTGAATCGGATTATGGTAAAGAATCTTCAGATATTCATTGGAGAAACTGAAAAGATCCATCGGATCAAAGATTCTGACTTCAGGTAAGTTCTGTTGTGTGATAACTGCTTCATGAGTTCTACTATCATATTCCCATCTGATGAATGCTTTGATAAAGATCTCTCTTCTTGCCGAAATATACACGGTAGACATAGTTTTTGCAGGTTAAACCAGATACTTGTACTGTCTTTTCCCATCTTTATCTCTTTTCTTCAACTTCACACACTTAGGTACTTGAGGCTGGAAGCTTCCAAACTTGTCTAAGGCACACTGGCTTCTCAAATACCTCTTGAAGTTATTAGCATAACTGTTGTTTGAAGGATTTATTAAGTCAAGATGACTCAAATCCCTAATATCCCACCTTGGTAAAGACTTAAACTTGCCACTGCTAGCAAAATACTGAATGCCCCCTTCAACCCTCTTAACCATAGACATCTTCTTTTCATGATCATACATCCAGCCAAGAATCTGTCCTGTAAGAACTTTCTTTGGACTTCGAATCTTTTGGGTTATCTTTTCAACAATTGATGGTTTCTCTCTAATCTTCCACCATAAAATTTTGTCAATAACATTTATCTTTGGTGCTTCAGTTGACTGATCTTCATCATCAGGTACTTCAAATGATTCACGATCACTCACTATCTTATCAAACTTTCCAATCACTGACCCATCACCTTCAACATAAGTTTGTTTTTGTTCATATTCAATCTTGGTGTACTTTTTGTTTGTATCGCCTTCATCATCTGACTTTGGCTCATCAGCACCACCACCAAGGTTGCCAGTATCATCACTACTACTATCGTCGTCATCAGAAGGATTATATTCGTCTTTCTTTTCCCCAGTAATAACTACTTCCTCCTTTTCCTCGTTCTCTTCTTCTTTCTCTTTATCTTTATCAACATCTTCAACATCTTTGTTTTGACTATTAGAAAATTCCGTTCCCTCACCTTGATTATTAAGTAGACAATCAACATCAAACAACTCTTGTGATCCATAAACATTTGCTTCAATCACGGGAGATGAAATATTCCGTGGTTCTGCTGTAGATGGTTCTTCCTGATTCATATCACTTTGATTCACATGGTTGGTTTGAGGGGTGACATTTTCTTTTTATGACTGCAGGCCAAGATGTCTCAGTAAGTCTTGTACTACATTCTGCAATTGATTGATCTGAACTTGTTGTTGTTCAATGATCAACTGTTGTCGACTACTCTATGCATGTAATTCCCTTATTTCTCTTAAATTCAATGCATCTCTGCTTTGTAAATTAGCAATCTGCATCTTCAATTGACTCACTGTATCTGCAGTCTCTCTAGTTGCAAAGTTCATAAATTCTTCATCTACCAAATTATAGTCTCTCGATGACTTGAATTTTGATTTCTATGGAATCTCTATTCCTTTGCCAGCTACGTCTCTCTTAGCCATAGATTTCATTCTTTTGCCTTCAGGACTTTTAAACACGATACCCTTAGACGGAGGAGGTATATAAGGCACGATACTTTCTTTATCAGCTTCTTTTCTTTTCTTTGTTGGTGGGGTTTCAGTTGCTTGTGTTTCTGTAGTTTGTATAACTTCCTCTGTCACTATCACATCATTCTGAACCTCTTCATTTTGAATCTCTGCATGAACTTCTTCAGATTGAGTAACAGAAGGTTCATTCAAATTCTGTTCATCATTATCTTGATTACTTTCTCTCACTTCTTGTTGTTGTTCTACTTCCATGTTCTAATTAACTTTCTCAGCATTACCAACATCACCATCATTACCACCATCATTACCATCATCATCATCATCATCATCATCATCTCCATCTTCATTATTATCACCATTAACATCATCAACATCACTATCCAGTAAGTCATCAACCTCATCATTCACATTAAATTCTGGATCTGGGTTGTCAATGATCATGTTTGGAAATAATGGAGTCTCAGTTCCACTAAACTTGCTTCTTTTTCTGACGGTGTTCATACTGTTGAAAATAACTTCTGTCATTTGCTCTAATGGCAATTCAATTTCATCATTCGGTAAATCTGGCATCAATGTGTTGATTATCATCTGAATGAATCTTGGATAAAGTAAAAACTTAAAGTTCTGCCTCGGACCAATGAAATTACTTATCATGGCTTCAAAAATCATTCTTCAAAAGTTGAATCTTCTGTGAGTAGCCAAACAGACTAAAGCACGACTAAAAACTTCACTGATTTGATCAAATGTTGCTGTTCTTGGACTCATGCAATGAATAAGGACATGAACTAGATATCTCCATTGCTTCCCAAGCATAGTCTTAGTAACTTGTCTTCTTTGAAAATCACCTTCATAACCCATAGTCATAATAATTCCAGAAACTCTTGTGTAGCTCATCTTATATGGAAAATCTGGTGAGTCTCTAAAGTTCAAAACCTCTCTTATCACATGCTTAGTAACTTTGATCTTCTTCCCTCCTACAGTGCTCTCAATCCAGATCTCTTTGTTCACATGTTTGTATTCAACATTCTCCCAGAATTCTCTAACTTGATTCTCGAACACTTGAACCTGGGTTGAAATGGCAGTATGAATTCTTGATCAGTTTAAGAATTTTACTATCTGCTCATACTCTCTTGACTTCCTTGTGGATGCAGTAAGACACGCACATATGTTGTGCCTGAGCTCAAACTTCAGTTGATTCATGACTGAAACGACAAACATCAAAAATTAGAAAAACTTGAAATTTCTGAAAAAATTACAACTCCAAAGATTTCGATTGAAAACTTTTGGTCGAAAACTCACAATTTTACAGAATCAGACTAAGAACTTTTTGATCGAAAACTCGAACCAAATAAAAAATTACCAACTTTAGACTTTTCGACCGAAAACCATTGAATTAGACTTTTTTCGATCGAAAAACTCAAATTTAAACAAAAACTTCCAACTCAAAAGATTTCGATCGAAAATACATGATCGAAACCCTTTTCGATCGAAAACTCATTTCGGACAGATCAGTGACTCTTCATTTCCATCCGAAAGAGATTTCGGTCCATTCAAGGACTTTTCGGGCAATTCATAAGACTTTTCGGTCGATTCGTATTCAAATTTAATCTAAGGCCATGGATCTAACCTATACACCTCTACGAGTCATGAAAACGTACCTCGATGATAAAAAACACAGGAGAATGTCGATGACGTCACAAACACGAGATATCGATCGAAAACTTAACACTTCAAAATATTCGCTCTAAATTAAATCGGAAACTGGAAATGGTGGTGAAATTGTTTTCGATCGGAATGTCCATATTTAAAGTTTTCAAGATTTCGATCGGAATCGATTTCGGACAAACACTTTTCGATCGGAAACAATTTCGGACAAAACTTTTTTGGCGGAACTGATTTCGATCAAAACTTTTAGGAAAAAAGATTTCGGTAAAAAGATTTCGACCAAAAACTTTATACTTATCAAAATTTCAGCTTATAATTACAAATCTGATTTCAAAATCATTAAGACTTGTTCCAAAATTTTTAATAATTTTCATATACGAACAACAACAACACTTATTCTAATAAAGCTAAAACACACTTATTTACAAACACTGAGACAAACACTACACATAAGAACACAGTTTATTGAAATACCATAGATTTCTTTATTTGAAAATTTCTTCATCTTTTGGTGAACATGATTAACATAGGATCGTAAATACACACTGTCTTAGTCACACTGCATATCAAATCAGGATCTATACAGTTCAACATTGATTGCCAGTATAATTTTTCAGCATAAACTCATACATCATGTTTCAGCAAATACTGTGACAATTAAGGTAAGATTAATCAATACAGTGTGTACCCCACAATCGAGATGGAATGAACAAAGCCTTAACATAAGATTTCACTAAATCATGGTCCAATCACCAGAATGAAGGTAGTATTCTTAGCACAGAAAAATAATCCAAGTGGATTTGATTGGAATCATATTGATTCAGAATCGTTTTGATTCTTTTGTCTTGGTTTCTGAGAGAGTATGCATGAAATTATATTGATTCGAATGAGATGGAAAATGTCAAGAATCATGAGTGATTCAGGTGAATATGTTGAGAATCTGACTGATTCAGGTATGCGGATATCCGTAAGATATTGGATATGTCAATTGAAATTATGAATGATTCAAAGGGCGAAACAGACTGACTTCCTAGCTTCCATCCAAGATTTTCACCAGAACCATCAGCTGTATAAAGGTGTTTAACTCTAAATCATATATTTGACGTATATAGTCAATAGAGCAAACAAATTGTGCTAAGAACGCATCAAGAGCCTGGTCTCATGGTTTGACTAGATTCACCTTGCATTCGAATGATGAACTAACCGATATTCGATGTGGGTAAAACATAAAGATTGCAATTTAGTTAATCACACAAATATTACCTAATTTATACATGCAGAACCTATCGACATATCAATAGTCATAACCGATTTCACCATCATATCCAATTCATGCGTAAGCTCAGTATACAAATATACTATCATTTCCTATATGCAGGTAAACCAGTCACACATTTTCAACACACTTTATCACTTCTTTTTCTTTTTCATATATTTTTCATTTTCTTTTATTCTCCCCCTAAAATTGTGATGTACTTTATTAACCTAAAAAATCAAACACTGCTACACATATGAACAGTAAACAAAACACAATAAAACTCACAATACAACACAATTTTAGCACTAAAAGAAAAAGATCTTTTTGAGGAACATATATCGTATTTTAATCAAAATTAGACTTTATTCAAATATTTTTGTGAAATGAATTTATTTATATATTTTATTTAACAACCATAAAAAACAACACTCAAAAAGAAATCATCCGAAACATTTCTAACACAGAGTTAAACAGATCAGTTGAAAATGCTTTTGTAAAAATATCGGCTTTCTGCTCTAAGGTATCAACGTTGACCACCTTAATCACACCATTATCAAAACAATCGCGAATAAAATGTAACCTGATGGCGATATGTTTTGTTTTCGAGTGCTGAATCGGATTTTTCACTATTCCCAGCACTGCTTCATTGTCACAAAAAATCGGGGTTTCCATGAAGTTGATTCCAAAATCTAAAAGTTGATGCTGAATCCATATCACTTGTGAACAACAGCTCGAAGCAGCTGTGTATTCTACCTCAACTGTTGATGTAGACACATTTGTCTGTTTCTTACATTGCCAAGACACCAACCGCTCACCCAAAAATTGACATCCACGTGATGTAGATTTTTCTGTCCAAATTACAATCACCGTAGTCACTGTCAGTGTAAGCATAAAAATTAAAATCAGATTCGGACAGATACCAAGGCCAAGATTAACATGACCCTTAAGATACCGAAGAATTCTTTTGACATCAGTTTCATGAGATTCTTTGGGAGCAGGCTGATATCTAGCACAAGAACACACAGCAAACATGATGTCAGGCCGACTTGCAGTTAAATACATCAACAAACCAATCATGGAGCGGTAAAACTTTTGATTAACTTCAACAGCAGACGTATACAATGTGAGAGGTTCATGAGGAGCTATGGGGGTGGATGCTGCCTTGCAATCATTCATATTGAATTTTGTTAGAATATCTTTTATGTATTTTGCCTGATGAATAAGTATCCCAGCATCAGATTGTTCCACCTGTAATCTAAGAAAAAACTGCATTTGACCCATTAGACTCACTTCAAATTTGAGCTTCATGACCTTTTCAAACTCACGATAAAGATTCTCATTTGTCGACCCGTAGATAATATCATCAACATAAACTTGAACAATCAACATATCAGAATCAATCTTCCTCAAGAACAACGTCTTATCAATGGTGCCACGAACAAAGCCATTCGATGTAAGATGTGTCGACAAGGTTTCATACCAAGCACGAGGTGCTTGATACAAACCATACAAAGCTTTATCGAGTTTATACACCTGGAACGGATGATCAGGATCTTCAAAACCAGGTGGTTGATTCACATAGACTTCTTCCTTGACAACCCTATAAAGAAATGCAGTCTTCACATCCATTTGATATACCTTAAACCTCATGTATGAATCACAGGCTAGAAAAATACGAGCCTCGATCCTAGCAACAGGGGCAAAAACATCATCATAATCCAACCCCTCTTCCTAATAAAATCCTTGAACAACGAGCCGAGCCTTGTTCCGAACCATAATACCACGATCGTCTTTCTTGTTTCTAAACACCCATTTAGTACCGATCGGGTACTTGCCTTCAGGAAGATCCACAAGATGCCAAACATTAAGCTTCTTGAACTGAAGTAGTTCCTCTTGCATCGCTTCAATCCAGTTTAGATCTTGAAGTGCAATTATCACATTCTTTGGTTCCTCTTGTGATAAAAAAACATGAATACAAACAAACATTGATATTTCCAGATTGGCTTCTTGTTTTAACACCTTCTTCAATTGGACCAATGATGTTTTCAACTGGATGAGCTCAGTGAATTCTAAGATTTGGTATTTCGTCAACATGAACTGATTCTTGCATATTAGTGACATTTACATAAGGGGATTGGTCACTTGAATCATTAACACTAGAAGAATTTGACTGATTAGTATCCTCAGTTGGAGCATTAGAACTCTGTGACTGATCTTCAAATACAACTGGTTCTTCATTAGTAACAAGAACTTGTACTTCAGAATCAACATTTGTAACTGAAATTTCAATAGGTTCTTCTTGTGTTTGAGTAGAGGAAGTAACAGCATCAGAACTTTCGTTTTGAACTATCACTTGTTGAGGACCAACCACAAAGTCATGAATAGTTTGATCAAGTCTTGTTGAAGACTCATCAACTGAATTTGAAGAACTTGCACCAGCAGAATCATATAAAGATTGTTGATCAAAAGTCTTGAAAATTACATCCGCGTCAAAGAACCATCCTGGCCCATTCTGAATAGGAGAATCATTCGATTCTTGCCATTCCACGTAATAAGATTCTTGAACAATTTTCGTTCTCTTATTGTAAACTCTGAATGTTTTCTGATATGAAGAATATCCCAAGAAAAAACATTCATCGCCCACTGCAGCAAACTTTGGCAACGAATCTTGTGTTTTCAGAAGAGTACATGAGCATCCAAAAGCTCAAAAAAACTTGATATACGACTTCCTTTTGAAAAATATCTCATATGAATTCTTCGTATGCTGCTTCACCATGAGAACTCTGTTCAATACATAACACATAGTGTTTACTGCTTCCGCCCAGAAAATAATGGGTAACTTTGAATCTACAAGCATTGTACGAGCAACTTCAATCAAAGTTCTATTCTTTCTTTCAGCCACTCCATTTTGTTGCGAAGTTCTGGCTGCACTGAATTAATGAGTAATGCCTTTTTCTACACAAAATGAATTTATCAGTCGATTTTTAAACTCAGTTCCATTATCAATGCGAATAATTGACACTTTGCTATCACAGATGTTTTCAATATGTTTTACAAATTCAATGATAGTTTCAGGTGTCTCATCCTTTGTTGTAAGGAAAAACACCCAAGAAAATCGAGAAAAATCATCTGTGATAACAAGACAATAAGATTTCTTTGCAATACTCTTGACTCGAACTGGACCAAATAAATCCATATGAATAAGAAACAGAGGTCGAGTAAATATTGTCACAGTCTTGGTTGGATGAGATTTCTTGTGTTGTTTACCCTTCGCACATGACATGCAACTCTCTTGAATAATAAATTCTTTTCTGGGTAACCCTCGCACTAAGTCTTTATGAACCAAGTTGTTCATATTCTTCAGATTAACATGTCCCATCCGACGATGCCACAAATAAGATTCCGAGCCAGTAGTCTTTGACAACAAACATGATACACTTACTGGTGTTGAATGGTCATTCATATCTAAGACATAAGTATTGACTTTTCTTGGAGCTCGCATCAATATCATATCTTCAGGAATAACCGGTCATGGCTTTAAGAACAAGCACTCCTTTTCCGTAAAGTGAACCGGTATATCTTTATCGCACACTTGCGAAACACTAAGCAGATTAAGCTTCAACTGTGACACATAGTTGACTTTCTCAAGAGTGATTAAATCATTTGAAACTATTCCCTGACTAGTAATCTTCCTACCCTTTTTGTCTCCAGCAAAAGCAACGAAACCACCATCGAAAGATCGAAAATCATTCAGAATCTCCTTTTGTCCCGTCATGTGCCATGAGCAACCGCTATCAACATGCCAAGCATTAATAATAGTCCTCCCAGTTTTACTCTGCACATAATAAGACTTTAATGAGAAACATGTACCCAGATCATCTTTGACCCAGGCTGACTTTGACTTTTTATAGTCTTAGTCACAACGACTTGTTCCGTCAAATTCACAACATTTTTTGTTCCAACGATATGTGAAGTTTGATACATGTTTAGACATTTTGATAGGAGTTGAAGTTAATCATGTGAGGAGTGTGAGAAACATGTACCCAGATCATTTTTTTGTTCCAACGATACGTGAGGTGAGGTTGATATGTCATAATTTATACATGTTTTTCATGCATAATTATCCATATATTTATCACACTTTTAGACATTTTGATAGGAATTGATACTTAATTCATTCCTTTTTGAAATATCAGGTTAATTATCCCTTGCATGAAAAAACATGAAGAAATCACTCAAAATAAAGGGAAAATCAGCACATGGAAGCCAATTGAACGTTCGTGCACCCAAGGAGTCAACACAGGAAGTCAAAAGTCAATAGAAAATCAAAATTGGAGGATACACAGCCATGCATCCCATTGCACGACCGTGCAAATGGTGACACGTGCTCCAAAGCCTGCCAAACCTACCAGATTCCCTCACATGCAAGAAATGAGTACTTTGCACGACCGTGCATCCTAACCCAATGCGTGGTCGTGCATTGCCCAGATCTTTGCCAATAAATAGCAAGCTTATTATAGTGTTTTAGGTGTGGTGACACGTGCTCCAAAGCCTGCCAGATTCCCTCACGTGTAAGAAATGGGTACTTTGCACGACCGTGCATCCCAATGCACGGCCGTGCATTGCCCAGATCTTTTCTTATAAATAGCAAGCTCATTCTAGTGTTTTAGGTGTCCAGAATTGAGGGTCATGAAGGCCCTAGTGCTCTGCTAGGGCCGAAACTCTCTCGGTTTTGGTTCGTTTTTAGCTTTTCTTTCTTTGTTTACTTTCTTTTTCTAGTTTTGTAATATGGAATGATTCTTCTCATTCAAGTAAACAAAAAGCAACCTATACCTGCTCTCCCTTGGTGTTGGATCACTTCCATACATGATCTAAAGGTTAGTGGAGTCACTTGTATGGTCATTCATGGCTAGTCTTCTTGCGTTAGACTTGTTCTTGCAATTCCTAGCGAAATGTCCAACTTGACCACATGTAAAGCAATTGTAGCTTTTACTCTTTGACTTTGACTTTAACTTTGACTTTGACTGTGAATTTGAACACTTGCCTACTTCAAACACGGACTGTCCTTTACCACACTCTGACGGACACACATTCTTTACTAACTTTCCTTTGCTTTGAGCAGGCTTATCTTTGACATCAATGAACTTGTCTTTGACATCAATCGATTTGCCTTTGACTTCAAGTTGATTCAATTTTGTGACTACACTCTGACTTGGTGGTTTTATAACGACTTTAACTTTTCTCTCTGATTCACTCGTCATATTATGATTTTCTGGAGCAATGAAATCATTTTTCTTAGGCTTCTCATGAGATAAATCATATTCTTTAATCAAAGGATTCCCAAACTCATCTATCACAACATCTTCAGCTAGACATGGGACTCTTTGAATTGACACATAATCCCTAGCTGTGTGCACCACTTTATCAAAGAAAGTAGATGTAGATGACACCCCAGACACACAATCAAAATCATCACAATCAGAATTAGTAGAGCAATCAGAAACATTCAAAGTATTAACATCAAAAGCATTATCAACAAGTTACTTAACAAACTTATTTGCATTACAAGTATCAACAAGGAATTGTCTACAATCCCTGATTGTCTCTCTAACACAAATTTTATTGAATTCATTAAAATTCCTCACATCATCAACTAAAACCTTCTCATCTACATGACCTATGTTATTTGCTGCACTAGCATACAAATCATGAAAGTTTGAGTTATCATCTCTAAGTAATTCATTTGAAACATGAGGTCCAGGAAAAGGTTTAAAAATGATCAGGATGAGGTACTGCTTTGTAACCAACACCATCTTTAACAAAACAACTTCTTTGCTTATCAACACAATTTTCTAAAATTTTTCTTTGCATACCCCATTTAGAAATCACAACCCTTTCTTTTACAAGATCGGATTGGGCAGCAATAAGCTTGTCTATAAGATCTTTGATCAAAACATCCTTTTTATCTAAGTATTTTCTAAAATTCATGTTGTCTTTTAACAAAGCATTAATTTTCCTGGTGTAAATGACCTCATTCTGTTTAATTTCCTTGTTTACTCTTTTCAATTTATCATTCTCAGTAATCAAGAATAAGTTTGCTGCATGATAATTCTGCATTTTCTCAATACAATCATCATCAGAGGTTACCTCATTGTCAGATGAAATTTCCTCAGTGGTAGATGCTGCTGCTTTGCCTTTGTCGTCATTTTTCAAGGCACAATCACTTTCTTCTGCATCTCCCTTCCCAGGTTCCTCAATTTCTGCCATCAAAGCTTCATCAAAGTCTTCTTGAGCATCTTCAATCTCTGATTCCCACTCACAGTTGCTTAGCTGTTTTGACATCAAAGCTGTTGGAGCTTTCTTGGAGTTGGCAGCCGTGGTATTCACACTCAAAATTTGGAGTCATTATCTTTATGAAGTGCATTGTACGATTTACACGGACCACAAAAGTCTCAAGTACTTCTTCGACCAAAAAGATCTCAATATGAGACAAAGGAGGTTGCTTGAATTGGTCAAGGATTATGACTGTGAGATACTTTATCATCCGGGTAAGGCCAATGTGGTGGCGGATGCATTCAGTCGGAAGGTTTGTCATACACATATTAAAGTGAAGTCGTTTAAAATGACTCTCTCTTCATCTCTTGTTGATCAAATCCGGGAGGCTCAAGTTTTAGCACTCGGAGGAGACTTGAAAAAGGAACGAATGGTTCCATATTGGGAAATCTTGAAGAGAATGGCATGGGTTTGAAGTCATGTTTTGGTAGAATATGGATTCCTATGTTGTCAAACATTTTGACTACCATTCTTGACGAGGCGCATAAATCCAAATATTATATCCACCCGAGGGCTACTAAAATGTTTTATGACTTAAGGTTTAAATTTTGGTGGCCGGGTATGAGGAGAGATACCGTGAAGTTTGTCGAAATGTGTCTCACGTGCCTAAGGGTGAAAGCCAAACACCAAAATCCTTACGGGAAACTTCAATCTCTTGAAGTACCTCAATGGAAGTGGGAAAATCTTGCTATGGATTTGATCACTAAACTTTCTAAGACCCGGAAAGGCTATGATGCGATTTGGGTGGTAGTTGATCGGTTGACTAAAAATGCACACTTCCTTCCAATTAAGGAAACTTATTCCTCAGAAAGATTGGCGGATGTCTATATAAAGGAAGTTGTGTTACGTCATGGTGCGCCCGTTTCTATTGTGTCGGATAGGGACACACGGTTTACTTCCAGGTTTTAGAAGAAATTCCATGAGGAATTGGGAACGAGGCTAAATCTTAGCACCGCTTATCATCCACAAATGGATGGACAAAGCGAGAGGACGATTCAAACGCTTGAAGATATGCTTCGGGTGTGTGTGCTAGATTTTGGGGGTAGTTGGGACGACCATTTACAGTTGGCGGAATTTTCGTACTATAATTGTTGCCATTCAAGTATTGGTATGCCTCCGTTTAAAATGTTGTACGGAAGATGGTGTCGAACCCCGGTTTGTTGGGGGTGAAATTGGTCAACGAGAACTTGGTAGCAAGGAGGTTGTGGCGGGTGTGGCGGAAAGGTTTGACCAAATTACAGAGCGCTTGAAAGCCGCTCAAGACCCCCAAAAGTCTTATGCGGACAAAAGGAGGAGGCCGATCGAATTCCAAGTGGGAGACTTTGTGTTGTTAAAAGTTTCCCCATGGAAGGGGGTGATTCGGTTCCGGAAATGAGGGAAGTTAAGTACCCGTTTTATCGGACCATTCAAAGTTATTGGTCGAGTTGGTAAGGTGGCATATCATTTGGAGTTACCGGTGGAATTAGGTAAACTTCATAACACGTTTCATGTATCTCATCTACGAAAGTGTTTGGCAGATGAATCCACTTTTGTACCGATCGATGATATCAAAATAGATGAGAGATTGAACTATGTGGAAGAACTGGTGGCTATCCTAGATAGAAAGGTGAAAATCTTGCAGAATAAGAAAATTAGCCAAGTGTTGGTTCGGTGGAAACATAGAAAAGGGGCGGAAACTACTTGGGAATCGGAAGATAAGATACTCAAGTATTACTCTAATCTATTTATCTAATGGCTGGTTTCGGGGACGAAACCCAAAGTTAAGGGGGGAGATTTGTAACGAACCAACTTTCGAGATAATAAAATATTATGTTTTATTATATTTATGAGTGTAAATAAATAAAAAGGAAAGTTGGGGGATTTAGTTGCAAATGGTGAAATTTTTTACTAACTTGTGGTAAAAGGGGTCAGAAGGGAAAGATGAAGGAGTAAGTATGTAATTAAGACATTTTGCCTTGTTTTGGGTGGAGAAAAAACGCAGACACACACACAAGGGTGTGTCTTGCGAATTTTAGAAGAGAGAAAGAGGGAGAAAAGGGGTTTTGATCATGAACACAAGTTTGGAGCTTGCGTGTGTGGAATTGAAGGGTTGATTTGCATAACACCTTCATATTAATAAGTAAGCATCATCTCTAACTCATTTCTCCATCTAAATTCATGTTCTTGATGAAGGGTTGGGTGGATAAACCTTAATGGACGGAATTAGGGTTGTAAGATGATGTTTTATTGAAAAGGATTGTTAATATAGCATATCTAAAGCTAGAGATACAACCAATTCAAGTTAATTCCATCTAATTGGAAGTTTTGAAAGTTAGGGTTCTTGAGACCCAAATTAGGGGTTTTGAATATGCGGTGTTTAATTGGGTAATTGAGTATATACTAGTGTTTATGGTGTTAAATAAACACAATTTCATGTAGAAAACCCAGTTGAATTGGTGAATTTTGAATTGGATGAAAATAGAGAATTTTTAGTGAAAACCTTAACGGGTCAAATTGGGTGATTAAGGGTGGAATGATTAAAAGCTTGTATGAAGGCTTGATAACCAAGCCTTGATTAAGGGTAAAATATCATAAGGGCTTGGGAGGGTGTGGATACCTCATTTGGTGAATAATTGGGCCTTAGATTACTAAACAAGTGTGATATTGTTTAGGTAATCAAGTGGTCAAAGTCAAGGAGCAACCGGAATCATCAATCCCAAAAGGTAAGTGCTTCGCACTTACTTAGTATTAGATAAATAATTTTGTGTAAGTAGTTGTGTGGTATGCTATTTACATGTTATTGTGGTGTTTGACTTGTGTGGTTGATAGTCAAAATAAAATGATTATGGTAGAACTTGTATCTTTGACTCAATGTGGATATTTAGTCAAACTAAGCCATTGATGTGTGACAATGTGTGTATTTGGTTTAAGTGGTAATTAGCCACACTAGATTAACTAATGTGACTAAATGGAATAAAAGACTCAAAGTGGTTAGAGTCAACTAATTGGTGGATTGTGTGAAAGTTATATAAAAATTGACTTAATATGTTGTTGAGTCGACCCGTTAGTGTAAAACAGAAAAATGGTTGAATAACATGAAGTGTGGATACTTCATGTAAGAGTTAAGTGAAGTTAAATACTTCACGGATGGAAGTGAGGACAAATGCCTCACGGGTGGAAGTAAAATTAAATATTTCACGGATGGCATGGAGTTAAACACTTCACGAGTTGACATGGAGTCAAATACTCAATGTGAGAAACCGAGAGGTGGATCTCTCGTTAGACACGTAGATATGTCAAGTTAAATGAATGGTAAAACATAATATATGTATGGGTTGTTATATGTCTAAATTTGTAGGTTGATATGTGCCTAAACTAACGAATTTATATAACTTGTTGTTAAACTCATATTGAGTGGGAAACGAGTAGTTGTACTTGGGTTTGGGGATGAAAAACTAACAAATATATGTTAGTACATGTGGGTGGTCACATATATAGTTCAAATAGAAGTTTATGATGGCTAATATCTTAATTACGCAAACGGGTCAGGACTTGGCATGTAAGGGTATTATTACATGTTATCGGAGAAAGCCCAAAACTTCTAATAAGTATATCTCGGGCTAGAAAATAAGCTACGGAAGCTATAATATATGAATTTGGGGTGCCTCGACCTGAAAAATATGAAAAAGGCATAAGTTCTGCAGGTTGGGCATATGGTACGCTGGTACGGGCGTATGGTACACTGTAGGAAAAACCCGTACGCCCAACTTACTGCTCGTACGGTGACCCGTACGCCCAAACTGAAATTTTGGGTTTTTACCTTGTATTAACCCTTGGGACTCCTGGGGGATGTTTATACCAATACTAACTTGATTTGTGGGATGTTTTGATCTAGGAAACGCTCCTGAATGATCTCGAGTCTTGCCAAAGTCGGATATTGGATTCTCAATGCTTGTTTTGAATGTTTTGTTTCTTTTAAACTAATCCCGTGGATGGGAATACATCATGTGGATGTCTTTTGAACTTATGGTCATTTAAAACTTGTTTTGTTTTTCCTTTTAGATTATGGAACTTATTACTTAATGTTTGCAAATTGTGGAACCATGTTTACATGGTAATGTTTGACTGGACCTAAATTCCGTGTTGTTTTAAAACTTTTAATTGGTTGGCGAATCCGGGTGTTACATAACACGAACCAAAATTGGAATCATGCAAACTAGGGTTTTAGACTAAAGTTTTTGTGAGTCCAAATGAGGTACTCGACCCATGTACTCGGCTCAAGTACTCAGCCCAGGTACTCGGCTCGAGTACTCGGCCTATGCTCATTAGTCTTAGTATCCGGTTCCTAGTTCACGGGTTAAGTTCTCGGGCTTAAGTACTCGGTTAAGGGTATACGGATCTAGTACTCCTCTCAAGTATACGGTTCTAGTGCTCAAGGTCCTCGTGAGTCTATAGTATGCATGCTAAGTCCTCATGCTATAAGTTCACGTGAGGTGAGGTTGATATGTCATAATTTATACATGTTTTTCATGCACAATTATCCCCATATTTATCACACTTTTAGACATTTTGATAGGAATTGATTCTTAATTCATTCCTTTTTGAAATATCAGGTTAATTATCCCTTGCATGCAAAAACATGAAGAAATCACTCAAAATCAAGGGAAAATCAGCACATGGAAGCCAACTGAACGTTCGTGCACCCAAGGAGTCAACACATGACGTAAAAAGTCAACAGAAAGTCAAAATTGGAGGATACATGGCCGTGCATCCCATTGCACGACCGTGCAAATGGTGACACATGCTCCAAAGCCTGCCAAACCTACCAGATTCCCTCACGTGCAAGAAATAGGTACTTTTCATGATCGTGCATCCCAACCCAATGCACGGCCATGCATTGCCCAGATCTTTGCCTATAAATAGCAAGCTCATTCTAGTGTTTTAGGTGTGGTGACACGTGCTCCAAAGCCTGCCAGATCCCCTCACGTGTAAGAAATGGGTACTTTGCACGACCGTGCCCAGATCTTTGCCTATAAATAGCAAGCTCATTCTAGTGTTTTAGGTGTCCATAATTGAGGGTCATGAAGGCCCTAGTGCTCTGCTAGGGCCGGAACTCTCTCGGTTTTGGTTCGTTTTAGCTTTTCTTTCTTTGTTTACTTTATTTTTCTAGTTTTGTAATATAGAATGATTCTTCTCATTCAAGTAAACAAGAAGCAACCTATACCTGCTCTCCCTTAGTGTTGGATCACTTCCACACATGATCTAAAGGTTAGTGGAGTCACTTGTATGGTTATTCATGGCTAGTCTTCTTGCATTACTTGGGTTAGTTGAACTTTGTCTAATTAATGAAGTATTTTTAGTATGTTGTGTTCTTAAAGTCTTTCTATTATTTTATCTTAAAAAGACAAGAATAAGTAATCTTTAAACCAACTTAATGATCTTAAATCTTGTGAGTTACTTAAGCAAGACTTCTTGTTTGGAAATTTTATTCAAGTTTGTACGGTCTATATACAAATATTGGTGCTACCAAGGGCCCAGTTAATATAGATTTAACATTATCGGTTGATTGGAGGTTTGGGTATTCAACGAGTCGTTCGAGTCTTAGCTAGACCTCGTGGTTCATGTCGGTATTTCTTTATTTCTCTTGTGTTAGCTTGCAGAGGACTTCTAGCGGGAGCCATGAGGTTTAATCTTGAGAAAGAAAGTTTTATTTATTTAAAATATATTTATAAGAAAATTAGACAACTATTTTAAGAATACAAATTGTTAGGTCCGAGCGGCTTCATAAACTAGCTTTGGAGGAAGTTGCGCATTCCAACTTTCCATAAGAAGCTGCACGACATGACGTACGTCAGTCGATAGGATAATCTTAGTCCGAATAATAACTCACAGGACAACCGACGGACTTGAGACCCCATTAGGATCCCGATAATTATTAGGAACAGTTGGCCGACCGTATCCACTGTTCCGTTACGAAATACTAACTCCCCTATCGAAAGTGTTAGTACTAGTAACTATGACAAACCTTACAAAAATATATTATTAATTAACAAATGATAATAACCAGAGTAACATCTTAAATGTGATAATATTCCTAATTACTTTTCTTTTCCTTTTTCGTGCTTTTAAAGAAAACCCATTTTCAACTTATTATCTTATTCAGACAATAGCGAGGGTTGACTAAGGAATCCGTGTCCATGGTTCGATACTTGGTTCTTACCCAGACTATACTACGCTGCGATAGGTTCACTTGCCTATTGTGTGTGTATTTAGTTGAAGTATTTATCATTTTAATTTATAAATTTAAAACCATATTTTTGTGTAACTCTAAACAGAACATTAAGAATATATATATATATATTGTGACAACCGCGAATTTTCAGGTCAACACAGCGTTCGACGAGTTCATATAATAAAAATAGTATTATTATGTTAAAATATACTTTCAAACGAAAGGAACTCGTTACTGAACGAAAAATAATAGCAAGATTTATTTGGGTGTTATAATGTCAAAATTTTGATCAAGTTCTAGTTTATACGCGTTAACACCCGAGTAGAACGGTTTCGCAAAATTTTAATTTAAATCCGAAAGGATATATATTTACGAGACGCAAGGACTCGAGGGAAAATAATAAGTTATTTCTGAGTAAAATAACGTCTCTATTTTTATCGGGTTCGTTTAAGCGAAAAACCGACACGCGATCGGAGACCACGAGGCTATAAATACCCCAACTCCATCTCCCTTTTGTCATTTACAAAATTCAGAGAAAAAGTTAGAGAGAGAGAGAGTGGAGAGGATTCCGGCGAAGTAGTGGTGGTCCGGCAGTGGTGCGTGGCGGCCAACGGTGGTCCGGCGCGGCGGTTGGTGGCGGCCGAAGCCCGTTTTTCACCCAGAACCATTTCTCGATGCTACGAACGCAATGGTATGCTTAGATTTCTCTAAATCCTTGCTTAAATTCGTGAAAAAGAGTTTTTAAAATCTGTTCAGAAAGTTTTATGCATGCGCAGTTTTAAAGATCGGACGATCCCCGAAAATCCGACCGTTAGAAATGCATGAATTTTGGATATGATGTTGTTAAAACATAGACGCAAAACTCTACAAGAGGAGTTTTTGATCAGAGCTCTCTAGCTATGATTTTTAAACCGCAAACCGGACTTTACGCGCGTAACCGCGTTTTTGGTCAAACGAAACTGTGACTTGAGATTTTATCATATATGACATTATAACTACTGATATTCATTAATAAAATCTAAAGCTTAAGGTTTCAAAGTCACGAATTTATATAAAAGCTCGTTTTACATCTTTTGAGCGGTTCGTACGTGTGTGCACATGTTTTTGGTATGCAACCGACTACATAGCCACTTTTGAGTAGTAGACTCAGTTTTATACTTTAGGCGTCCTAAATGCAATTTTTTTTATATCTACTTGGTTAGTAGGACTCGGTTAGGACACCTGTTTTTGCGGTTCTTGCGGATTTAGCCGTACCTTGGTAGCACTGAGTTGCTAGCCACATTTTGCTTGCATTTGCCTGCTGGCCTTTGATAGAATTTGGATGTTAACCGTACTTTGCGGTTTTTGTTGACTATGTCACACTTATCACCGACGTTGTTCAGATGAGTTTCGCGGCCGCACTTTTCATTTTTACTGTTTTACGGGGGAAAAGCTGTTTCACACACTACACGTTGTTACCTGGGTTTACTTATGAATGTATTAAGTCCCCACTTTAACACAATCAATTAGCTTGGATAGCCGGTGAGAATTGTGAATAGTACTATTTGGGTTGACACCCCACCCAGTGTTGGTCGCGCCAACCAGACTTGTAGGGTCATTTGGGCGCATAATTAGCCATAGTAGGTGTTCACATTCGACACCTGGATACAGGGGCAACAACTAGTCTGACGATTTTGACTATGGCTCAGGGTAATTAAATCTTAACACGTGTACTTGATCATCTGTGGATGGTTACTATTACATTTTAAAATTTATTTACTTACTTTTTCTTATCTAGACGCAAAACCTGCGTACTCACCAACTATTTTTATAGTTGACCCGTTTTCGAAACATGCTTTTCAGGTAAACAGTTATGGGGATCACGAGCTTTAAACGACTTGCTTTTGGGAATAATTATTATTGTGTACCTTTGGTTCTAGTCATGCATTTTAGACACTTTGTATTGATTCAGGATTTTCATGTATTCGTACTTTCGTTAGAAGCATGTAGTTTGGTTCAATGTAACGCACAACTTTCCTTTTAGTTTCTCTTGTACTTGTGTTCAATGCGATATACCGGTTACATCCTGTTTTTCCGCCTTGGCGGGGTGTGACAGACTTGGTATCACAGCACTGGTTATGGAGAATTAGGTTTACCCGAGACTAGACCTAGAATATAACTCTAAGTTTATTGCATTGAACCGTAGGAATTATATGTGCATTGCATACTACCTATTGCTTATCTACGACACATTGCTTCGTCATAATCATGTCGTCGTCACATCACTACGCGTACTCTTTGATGATTCCGGTTACGTTTGCGGTAATCTATATATTCGCCTCTATCTGTCTTGGTGTTACCTCGAGCTATACCTGTACCTACACCGCACCTGCATCTAATCCAGTTCTGGAGTCGACTTTCTTATTTAACATCTATTGTTTTCACTTTGTGCGGTATATACTTGCTTTGGTGATCTGTTGGATTGGACGGCTAGAACTTTCTCCATGAGATATGGCAGCCATAATTGCTTGATCTAAAGGGAACCCGAGGTGGAGAAGCAGGACTAAACGGGAGAGAACTCTACGGGTCAGGAGACCCATAAACTTTTTTTTGTTTGTTTTGTTGGATCATTGGATCCACGTATATGTACAAATTTGTAGCATGACTTGCTCGACTCTGATTTGGGGATCTCTGCCCTATTATTACTGCCTAACTTCCACCACACACTTTTTATTTTATTAGAGGACGCCGGTTGTTCCCCTCTATCATTACCTCCATCTAACAATAGCCTTAGTCTGCAGATCCATGAGTATTGGTACAAATAATTAAAAGTGATCAGATAGAACATCCACACTTTTACGCGAAAGTGCAACATGATGACATGATCCAATGAATATTTCAGTCTCTTTTTTTTAGCTGAGAGCTCGAGATAGAGGAAACACTGTAGGGATCATGCAAAGTAAATTATCATTACGGGTGCACACGTAATCATAATCTACAGTGCATGAGAACTCTAGTGAGTCTTACTGTCAGAGTTAATGTTCATGATTAATCTGTATTTCTATTCCCGATTCCCAGTCATCCAAATATTGATCGAAACTATCGTAACCTTAGGGTTGAGCCGAATACATCGAATGATGAGATAGGCTATCTCAGGTGACATGAGAATTTATATTGTCTCTTTTATCTTTGAATCGTAATGGATCCAAAACTCGTATCAAGATTTCTTTTGCATAAAAATTTAGACCGAGACACTGAAGAGATATGTTCTTAGTTGATTTAACCTTGGTATTTGGACCGAATTTGGAAATTATTTGTTAAGTATTGCTTCACATTTGAGATCCAGCTAAAGATTCTCTCATTTCAATTTTGTTATATGTTTATCAACGCATGTGACGACTCTCGGTCTAACGTGAATCAGACCTCGACATTTTTGACTCCCCTAATGGATCTTCATGTAACGTTCTCGCAGTTCTGAATAAACAAGAGAAATTCGAATTTGATCTAATCAACTCCTTACTGAATCTTGAGCAACGAAGATTTTCTCTCATCTATTACTTGATAAATCAGATCTCTTGAGAGTTTAGTGGCCACGTAAATTCAGTATGGGCTTTACAACGCTCGACACTTGCAGTAAGTGTACGACTATCATCGGAGGTCCCGACATAATCTTGGTTTTTATCTTATAATCCAAATGCACTCTAACATCGATGGAGTAACAATATGATGGAGAAATTCCTTAAAGCAAATTAAGATTCTTTTCTTGGGCCATACAACCTTTCTATACGACCGTTCATATAAATCCTTATTACGATGTTTGTCATTTTCACTATACTCCTGCTAAATATTCTTAATAATTCAGTTTTACACCTACTTGAAATTTCCATTGCAAGTGCTCTGCACTCATTATGGTAATTTGGTACACTCAATCCCTATTCTCTTAACCGCGACGCTCATATTGTGGAAACATAACTTGAGAAACTTGTTTACTTGGGAGGAGCCATCTTTACGACGTTCATTGTCGTGTTTATTTCTATCATTTGTAGTTCTAATATGGAAACTGAGCGGCTTGTGCCCAGGATTCTTTTGGTTGGATTTACAAAAACTTTTTATTTTAGGATAGCTATGGCTTAGTATGAAACTAATGCCCTTTTTTGTGAACATTGCTACGTATGTTTTGCAAATCTTGATTTCTCCTAGTGCTTCGATGTCTTATTGAAAATCATTTTGATGGAGAAAATGAAACTTTATGTTGGAATGATTCTTTGTGTACCGAAAATTTTATTAGTCATCATTCAAAGTTTATTTATGGTGATTATCGCTATTTGTTACTCTACGTATATTATCCTTATAGATCCAAATAGGATAGTCTCATATCCTTTTTGTACTTGCTCTCTCAAATGTCATTTTGTTGATTGACTTTCTGATTTCCAACTAGGTAGAGACGTATACGCATCCCTTATTCTCAGCCTCTTGTAATTAGAAAGCCTTAGAGCAACTACTGTTTAGAAACGACTTCTTAACACGTGCTCTAGGGAATACGAATCTAAGACATTTAAACACTCATTCCCTCAACTTTATGGCTTAAACCCTTATGCAAAGGATTTTAAGGCTATAACCAGTATGGGTGAAATACGAAACGGTAAGTCATAATGGTATCGTTCGAAAGCCAAGGAAGTTGCAGGCATACTGTACTACCAGTCATTGGCATCATAATCAATTTGACCCTCTTCAATACAAGATCTAAGGACAAACTCTGAAACCTTATGGTCCATAATAACCAACTTTAATGGGAAGACCAGGAACTAAGTTGAAATTTTAAAACCTTATCATTTGAAAGATGCGTCCTAAATCATAGTAGAGCATATTTGAGTTTATTTTTGTGTTCTACGAATTCTTAACCGATTAAAGTTGTACGTTACCAGGAAGAGGAACAAGTGACGAATCATAGTTGACTCTGCTCTCTTGAAGATCCACTTTAGATTGCATTATCTTTAAAGGACATATGAGCATGACATCCTCACATTTGGAAAATTCCTGAAGTTTTACTTGATCCTCCCCTATTTTCTGACGTCTACTTTATAAGAATTAAACCCCAGGCTAAATTGACAATGATATTAAATCAAAGTCTACCCATTTTGTGGGTTTACAAGCTCATTATCATTTTCGGCGGACACTATTTTTATGAGATTATTTCCACAACGTGACTGTTTATTTCCTCATCTAGATGGATAGCAGATTACTTTCGAATCATTTCAATACACATCAAGAAAGATGTAGACGTCTAATGTTATCCTATCAAATTTGGCCGACTCGATGTGAGGAGTAGACCATCTTTTAATATGGACTTCTTGTTAAAATTTCAGAATTCCATTTCTGACCGTTAACCAAATTCGACTTCTGGTGGTAGTCAATTCAATGTCCAACTATTGAATGGGCACCTAGTCTTTTAACTAATCTACTTGATTAGATCGTCCTAGATCTTTAGTCACTTTCTCTATCTAGATCTTGTGGTGACTCGATTATCATATAGCCCATTGCTAACTTTCGACAATAGGTATATGAACCTTTAATTGAAAATCACCAAACATGGTTAAATTATATCGAGACTATTGTAGGTCCAGATTTAATCGAAAGTCACTGATATGATCGATTCAACACATACACAGGCGGAAACTGTGTATATGGAGGTGAAACTGATAAACGAAACAGTGATGGTGAAGATAACCAGCTAACCACAGATGAATCAACAATCAAAGGGTATGAAAATGTAAGAACACAGTGAATAAACAACTGCAGATTGTATTGATTCAAGCAAAATGTGAAAGAGAAAGTTCAGGGTTACAGCCGCTACACACACCCTAAACAATCTCAAACTAGGCTATTTATAGTAGTGACAGGTATCGAAACTATGGTCAATCGAAACTACTAGTTTCGACTGACCATTTACAAATGATACTTAGACCTGTCGAAACTACCATCTATCGAAACTACTAGTTTCGATTGAACAGACTCAATCGAAACTAAGTAGTTTCGATGGCCCAGACTTAACTAATTATAGAAAACTGAAATTACAATAATGAAATAACAGAAAGTAAACTAGTCTAAAAGTGTTTAATCATACAATAAATGACAACAACTTATACAAAATATATAACTCTACAATCTCCCCCTAAGCTGTTGCATTACTGTCTTCAGCTCTTCTTCAAGCAGCTGGTCTTTCAGATGTCCTTGGAATGAAAGGTTTGACATGGAGAGAGACAATCCTTTGATAGGCCTTCGCATCAGCTTCATCTTCATCGCTGTAAGCCTGAATGTGATTCTGGAAAAGTACTTCCAGATCTTCCGGTTGAAATTTTAACAGCTCCATTGGATCAAAGATGGTGATGTCTTCCTTGCCCTCACATTCCATAACTGCACTGCTAATGACTGGGTTATAGAACCACTTTCTGAAAGTTTGTAGCTGGACAGGTACATATTTTGGAATAGTGATAGTCTTGTGTGTTTGGGCAGGCTTGTATCTTAGGAACACATATGGCTTTTTAGTTTTAGGATGAAACCTAGTCTTTGAGATCTTCTTCTGAGTTTTCCTAGGCTTCATTCCTTTGAAATCATTGTTGACTTGAGAATGCAGAAACTTCTCAAAGTCATAAGCCATCATGACCTTCCCAGGGTTTTGAAGTGGAAGTTTTGCTAAATCCCTGAGGTCATAGAAAGGAAGGGTTTGGAAGTCAGTCATATTTTTGAAGTGCTGAACTCCCCCTCTAAATCTTCTGATGATAAAGAGCTTCCTTTCAGCATCATATTTCCAGCCAATTAGAGGCCTTTTTAGTTCTTGATGCTCTGCTATCCACTCATATGTCTTAGGAGTTTCCTCCTGAATTATTTTCTTAAACCAGGACTTTCTTGAGATTGGAGGTTCAGGTGCAGTTGAAGGTTGATCTTGTGCTGGAGTTGTTTCAGATACTGGAATGGTTGGTTCAGGAATGATATCTTTGATGAGGTTAATCTGAACATCTTCTTCATCTGATAGTGTTTGAATCTCATCACCTTCTTCAGTAAAATATCTTGTTCGTTCAGTTGCCTTTTCTTCAGTGGTTAGAATTTCTGGATGAAGATCATTATAGCCAAAGTTTTCAATGTCATCTAGAAGAGCATTCAGCTCATCATCAGATGGTATATCTTCTTCATCCAGAATGACAGTTTCAATATCAGGCACAGCTCCCTTCCCTCTTTTCCTTGCTTCTCTTCTTTCACTAGCTGAGGGAAGGTTTAGTTCTGTACCTTCAATTTTGACTTCAACCGTCTCTTTTGTCTTTTCAATATGCCCAGCAAATAAAGTTAGTGCAGATTCTGGATTAATTACAAGGTCAGGAGATGAGGGTTCAACCACAGATGTGGTCTCCCCCTGAGCTGTTGAAGGAGTTGGTTGTTTTAGCACAGGTTTAACCATTGAGGCTTTGAGCTGCTCCACTGCTTCAGCAAAGCCTTGAATTCTTCATTTTGCTTTGATATAAGTTTCTGCTGTGTTTTAAGTTGGGTTTGTTGGACCTCAATTTGGGTATGTAAACCCCTAACTTCCAGCTTTAGGTCCTTAACCTCTTCCTGGACATTATGCAAATTATTTTTTAAGCCTTCCATTTCTTCATCTTTCTTTTGAATTGTATCCTGCATTTTCTTCAGTTCAAGGCTTAGAGTCTTAACTCTTGGTACAGGAGAGGCTGAATCATGAGTTGGTGATGTGGGAGTAGTATGGATGGGTGATTGTTGTGGAGAAGTAGGAGGTGTAGGTATGAGTGCCTGTTGTGGAGAAGTAGGTGGTGTAGGTATGGCTGCCTGTTGTGGAGAGGTAGGTGGAGTTGGATGTGGGGATGGTTCTGGAGTAGTGAATGATGAATCTGACGAGGATGACAAATCCTCCAATCCAGTCTTTATCCTTTTAGCTCTATGGTCCTCCTCTTCAAAATCAGACCATGATTCAATTTGCCTTTTAGAGGAAGATGCAAGTTGCTCTTTTCTATCATCTGAATCAGATTTGTAATAGTCTGATCCATAGATCCCTGCATCAAGAGTCCCACTTGACTCTGCAGCTTCTACTTCAACCTCCTGTACATCAGCTTCAGCAATGACTGCTGGCTCTTGAACTACTTGTATTTCTTCAACAAAGGGGGCCTCTATCACAGGCTCAAGAATTTGCTGTTCTTCTTCTTGTACAACAGGAATGTCTATATCGATTTCAGCTTCCAGCTCTTCATCTGATGATAAGTCTTCTTCTTCAAGGTCAGGATCAATGTCAGTAATGAACTCTTCTTCTTCTCCAATGACATGACCAAACAGGGGAATGTCAGCTATCGCCCTGTTGGTCCTTTTGCTGGTGCTTTTCATGTAGCTGAGAGTTTTGGCTATCATGTTATCAAAAACAAAAGTGTTTCCACCTTGTTGAATCTCTGGAAGAAGATGATTGATGATAATTTGTAGAAATCTAGGATATGCTAGAAATTTCTCCTTTACTGCTCCTGTTAAGTTATACTTCAGCTGAGTGAATATGAAACCAGAAAAGTTGTAGTCTCTTCCCTTTGTTAATCCCAAAATAGCTGATCCCAGAGTACTGTTAGCTGAATCAAAACCCCCTTTCCTTATTGATAGGCAGTGAATAAACACATTCACTATATATCTCCAATGGCTAGGTAAAGAGTTCTTGATTATTTGACCATTCTTAAACTCATCAGGATGACCCATTCTTCTAAAGCATTCTTTCACATAGAAGATTGGGAACTCAACGGGTGCTTCTGGATTGTCATTTAACTGCAGTGCTTCTCTAACTGTGTCTTCAGAAAATAATACTTCTTGGCCATGTACGGTTGCCCTAATGTGCTGCACATCATCAATTGTTATTATCTCAGCAGTTTCCCAGAATTGTCTTATAGTTGCTTCAAAAACCGGCAGGTTGTGGCTGATGGCAAAACTTATGTTGGAGTTTGCCAGAAAATTTAAGACAGGAATAAATTCAGCAGCTTTCGGATCATTGCTATTAAGGAATGCACAGACATTGTGCCTCTTCACGAATACGAGATCCATACTTGTAAAATTCATCAATGAATAAAGGTTCTGAATATCGAAACTAAGTATTCCAACACTTAGAAAAAATCAGAAATCCTTACTGTCGAAACTAAGTAGTTTCGATAGAGAAGGACGTATCGAAACTAACTAGTTTCGATAGAGGCAAAAAGCCTTGATCAACACTTATAGAAACTCTGAAATCAACACTGTCGAAACTAAGTAGTTTCGATAGAGATGAATTTATCGAAACTAACTAGTTTCGATAGGGTCAATGAGCTTTGATCAACACTTGTAAAAATTCTGAAATCAACAATGTCGAAACTAAGTAGTTTCGATAGAGATGAATTTATCGAAACAAGTAGTTTCGATAGAGAGATTAGGTCAAGTTTGGGTGTCGAAACCAGTAGTTTCGATTAAAAACCTTTTGAAAACTTTTTGAAGGAGTTGAACTCCTTTATCGAAACTAACTAGTTTTGAAACCCAAACCCCCTATTAATTCATTATACTCAGACAATATAAACAATTAAATGAAAGGTTTTAGAGTGGCCTGTGAATGACGGATATTCGTCTTACCGAAAACGAGTATGATTTCTGCAAGAATACACATACAAAGTGAGTTCTCAGATGATAAAGATGTATGCAAACACAGATATGACAGAGATTATGAAGATTCAGTCGAACTGATTTTTGAAATTTTGAAACTCTAGGTCTGTTGATTCGCAAGAATCATTCAAAAGAAATAGTGACTTTACCTGATGATGGAGACGCTGGTGACAACGGGAAAATCAGGTGAATAATCACTGATATCTTGCAACTCAGACCAAGGCTTGATAGGTTTGTGAGAGACGGAGAAGATGAATAGGGTTTGCGAAAAAGACAAGTGAATAACAAGTGAAGAGAGGGATTCATTTATGCAGGCGTTTAAATTTGCGAGGAACAAAAGACAAAAATGCCCCTGTCGAAACAACTAGTTTCGATAGGGCAAACTAGTTTTGATATTTACAGAGTAGTTTCGATAGAGCAAACTAGTTTCGATATTTACAGAGTAGTTTCGATAGAGCAAACTAGTTTCGATATTTACATAGTAGTTTCGATAGAGTCAAACTAGTTTCGATATTTACATAGTAACAGAAATAAGACTAACATATATACACAAGATATTTACACTTTTTCTTCTTGAAAAAGATCCGACATGAGATCATATCTGGTCGGTCTCTTGAAACACTTCCTTTTGCAATTAACTACTGTAAGTCCCTGAAGATAGCTGATATTTGTGCAAAGTAAACCCGAACATTTGTTTGTATTTTGATTTCATGTGATTAAAAGGTACCATTTTAAGCACTATACAAGGTGTACCCCACATATTAAAATAAAATGATTTTGAAAACCTATCAATCCTCAAGAAGTACCCATTTTCATCCTATCATCTCTTTCTGATTAACCAAGGTACCGTCTTAGTAATGTCAAAGTACCACCAAAATAAAATAATATATCCAAGTGGATTTTGAAAATTACAATAAAAAATATCCAAGTAGATATTAAAAAGGTATGAGCATTCTAGATCTTTGCGTAAGCAAAACAGAAGAAGTCGTAAAATTATCCAAGCGGATAGAAAAATGTTGAACACCCGAGATCTTTGCGTAAGCAAAACAGACGGGGTCAAATCATCCAAGTGGATGGGAAAAGGATGAGCACCCGAGATCTTTGCGTAAGCAAAACATACGGGGTCATCGGTGGTAAATATCGTTATATTGACGGTCACTTGGCGTATGAATAGGAATCCAATACGTAAGCCTGTATCTGATTGAATTGGTTTTCTTAGATATAAAAATGGGTTAGATGTTTCAATAATGGGTTCAAACACACAAGTATGAGATATGTATTAGAGTTTTCACACTACTTACAAGTTTTAACCATATGTCGGGCCTACCAGCTATACCTCAGTAAACACCATCGCTTTTGGTCCATTCCATGTCCAAGAGATGAGATCAGACACTATCATTTCTCAAAGGTCAGATTCAATTCTTCCTGCAACTTAAAACCACTTGTAAGATTTTATACACAGCGATTCTTTTCAATATAATATTTCTCCCCCAAAAGAGTTGCGTAAAAACTGTTCATAAAAATAAAATCTTTTTTTTTTTTTTTTTTTTGGAATTTTCTTTTGTCAAGTAAGCAGAATAATAATAAAAATAAAATAAAATAAATACTATTCACACTATTTACTGAAAGTTGATCATTCCAAGCATCTCCACCAGTTGGGCGAATCTGGTAGAGTCAAAAGCCTTTGTGAAGATGTCTGCGGTTTGTTTGTGAGTTTTGACTTCAACAATTTGAATATGCTTCTTTTCAACACAGTCACGGATAAAGTGATGTTTGATTTCAATGTGTTTGGTTTTGGAATGCTGAACGGGGTTTTTGGTGATATGAGGAACGGCGGTGTTGTCACACAGAATTGGTGTCTCATGGAATGTGATCCCATAGTCAAGCATCTGATGGTGTATCCATCTGACTTGGGAACAACAGAGGGCTGCGGCAATGTATTCGGCTTCGGCGGTGGATTGGGAAACGGTGGACTGTTTCTTACATTGCCATGAGACAAGGCGGTTGCCAAGGAATTGACAACCTCCAGAAGTGGATTTTCGGTCTAAGTTGCAACCCCCGTAGTCTGAGTCTGAATAAGCCACAAGATCAAACAAGTCAGTTTTAGGATACCACAGACCCAATTTTGGCTTATATTTTAAATATCTCAAAATACGTTTTACAGCAGATAAATGAGAGAGTTTAGGATTAGCCTGAAAACGTGCACATAAGCACACTGCAAACATGATGTCTGGTCTGCTGGCCGTGAGATACATGAGCGATCCTATCATGGAGCGATATAGATGCGGATCAATGCTTTCACCATCCACATCAGGAGTCAAACAATGACGAACTTCCACAGGAGTTTTTACAGGGTAGGAATCAGCCATTTTGAACTTGGTCAAGATTTCTTTGACGTATTTTTCTTGATGGATAAGGATTCCTGACTCAGACTGATCAACTTGTAGTCCCAAAAAGAACTTCATTTCCCCCATGGAGCTCATCTCAAACTTAGATCGCATCACTTCTTCAAATTCTTTGCAGAGACGGGGATTTGTAGAGCCAAAAATGATATCATCCACATAAATTTGCACCATGATTGTATCCTTTTCCTCCTTCCGTTTGAACAATGTTTGGTCAATTGCTCCTCGTGTGAAACCATTCTCAAGCAGATGCTTTGATAAAGTTTCATACCACGCACGAGGTGCTTGGTGAAGACCGTACAATGCTTTGTCTAACTTGTAAACACGGTCTGGAAAATTAGGATCAATGAAACCCGGCGGCTGCTTGACATATACTTCTTCTTGAACTTTGCCATACAAAAATGCGCTTTTGACATCCATTTGATGGACGGTGAAGTCCATGTAGGCTGCATAGGCGAGAAACATTCGGATGGCTTCCAAGCGAGCCACTGGTGCAAAGACTTCCTCGTAGTCAATCCCTTCTTCTTGATAGAAACCTTGAACCACCAGACGTGCTTTGTTACGAATCACAGTGCCGCCTTCATCCTTTTTGTTGCGAAAGACCCAACGAGTACCGATTGGAACTTTGTTCTTGGGTAGATCCACCAAATTCCACACATGTAACTTTGAGAATTGTTGTAGCTCTTCCTGCATTGCTTCCACCCGGCTGTTTTCTAGTAGTGCTGCTTTAATGTTCTTTGGTTCAGTTTGAGAGATGAAGCTGGAAAACATGTTGTTTTCAAATGCTTCACAGGCACTTCGGGTACTAACACCCACATTGAGTGGTCCAATGATGTTATTGGTGGGATGATTCTTGTGAATTCGCAGTTGAGGAATTGCATCTTCTTCCACGACTTCTTCCAAATTGGTAAGAATTTCAGCAGGAGGATCGGCAATGTCATTAATAGGATCTTCAGCAGATGATTGTGGTGCAACATCTACTGTTGGAATGGAGTTGTCTTCAACAGTTTCACTTGTTGCACCAGAACCAGAAGACTCCATATTAGATTCAGCATTTGCAACCACAGGAATTTCAACCTGAGCAGATGAGGAAGAACCTAGATCATTTAAGTTCCCTAAATTGTTCACAGAAAAATAAGGATTAGCATGAGTTGAGTCAATTGAGAAATCAGGAAGATTAAATGATTTAAAAACTGAATCAACGTCAAATAGCCAATTAGGACCGTCTCCTGCGTCCGTGTGATTATTTTCATGCCAATTGATATCAATGGACTCCAGCACTATTTTTTTCTGCTTATGATAGACACGAAAAGCACGTTGATTGGAGGAATAACCAACAAAATAACATTCATCAGCTTTGGCTTCAAACTTGTTGAGCTGATCTGAAGTGTTCAGCATCGTGCACACACACCCAAATTTTCTGAAGAAATCAATAACTGGCTTGCGCTTGTACATGATCTCATATGGTGTCTTGTTGCAGCTTTTAGTGATAAGAACCCGATTTTGCACGAAGCATGCAGTGTTGACTGCCTCAGCCCAGAAAGTCACGGGAAGCTTAGAGTCAACAATCATAGTTCGTGCAGCTTCAATTAAAGTGCGGTTTCTCCTTTCAGCTACACCGTTTTGTTGAGGAGTACGAGGTGCACTAAATTGACGAGAAATTCCTTTGCTTTCACAGAAGGAATCAAGAGTTGCATTCTTAAATTCAGTTCCATGATCGCTGCGGATAGTCTTCACACTTAAACTGAATAGGTTTTCAATTTGAAGCAGATAGGTCTTTAAAATCTCTGGCGTCTCATCCTTTTTAGCTAAGAAAAATACCCAAGTGAATCGAGAAAAATCATCTGTTACCACCAGACAGTATGACTTTCGTCTAAGACTCATGACACTCACTGGACCAAAAAGATCCATGTGAAGCAATTGGAGAGGAGAGTCAATGGAATTGGTGGTCTTAGGCTTATGTGAAGATTTGTGTTGTTTTCCCTTGGAACATGAAATACAGTGTTCCATAGGAGTGAAATCTTTGAGAGGTAATCCAGTGACTAGGTTGCCTCGAACCAGTCGGTTCATTGTTTTGAAGTTGACATGTCCCAACCTCTTATGCCACAGGAAAGATTCATCTTCGGAAGCCTTTGAGAGAAAACATGATTCAATTCCCGATGGGTTGTTCATATCCAAGCTGTATGTGTTGTATCTTCTGGGAGCACGCATGAGAATGAGTTCTTCCGGAATCACCACTCCCGGCTTTAAGATAAGACATTCTTTTGAATTGAATAAAGCACAAAAGTCCTTGTCACAAATCTGTGAAACACTCATCAGATTGTACTTTAACTGAGGAACATAGTTGACAAATTCCAGACTATTTACTCCATCTGATACTGTTCCTTGTCCTTCAATCTTTCCTCCTCTTGGGTTTCCAGCAAAAGCAGCATACTCTCCATCAATCTGATGATAATCTTGCAGCAAGTTAAAGTGCCCAGTCATATGCCTTGAACATCCACTATCTACATGCCAGATATTATCGCCGGTTCTTCTTGATTGACCCTATACACAACGAACCATTTATAAGTTTTGACAAAAAATGTTTCAATCAAGAGATTTTAGTGTCAGGATATGACATCTCATTGGAATCAGAAGTGCAACCATCCTTTGATGAAGCACGGTCATCAAATAGAACATTATTTTTAATTTTCCAAGTTCGTTTTAAATAATTTTTAGCATTTTTAATTTTTTTACGCCTAGATTTCCTACTGTGAGAAGAGTTAGGCATCACATATGAATTTAATGAACTTTGGGTAGGTGATTCTTCATTAAGATTTGCGGTTGTTAATTTACAATTTTTTGAAACATGATTTGAGGCACCACAACTAAAACAAACGTTTTTACAAGATATCTTAGCCTGATAATAATCATCACAAGATGAAGATGATTGTGATGTTGAGGAATCTGAACATGAGACGGTTCTTTCATCAATAACTTTGTCTTGAAGATGATGTGCTTCCTTTAATCTGAAAAATTCCATGTTGCTCATGGTTTCACGTGGTACATCATTCATAATAATTCCTGCACTTTTAAATTTTGTAACACATGGCATAACATTCAAAGATTTAGGAACAAACGGCAAGGCATTTTGAAATTTAGAAACATCACATCCCAAACCCGTATGCTCAGCAGGCATAGAATCAAAATACAAATTTTTAACGTGTTCACAAATATTTGGTTTTGACACGGACATATTATTACATTCATCCGACTCAAGTTCTTTTAAAATAGTTCTATCATTAGCACTCTTATCACAATCATCTTCGGAGTTTACACAATTTGACTCTGCACAAGAAGCAAAACTGTCAGAATCAGAGGATGTAATATAATCATCAGGAGATAATGTGCAAATAAAAGGTGTGGAAACATGTGGAGTAGGCATATCAGCAAATTTCCCTGATTTAGAATAAGGAGGTGGATGAGAGTTATACCCAAGACCTTCTGTGCCTTTTCTATTAAATTGTTTGTCAATTATTCCAAACAGAATTTTCTGATCCATATCCATGTGATCAACCTGTAATTTGGCTTTTTCTGCCTTTTGGACTCTTTCTGTTAAAATTGTATTATTAATGGTTTGAGTATTGAGTTGCACAATTAAAGAACGATTTTCACCAGAAATATCACGAATTTTCTTTAGGTAAAGTTTCTCATTTTTGGCCACAGAGTCATACATCACCTTAATGTGATTTCGTTCATCAATCAAGGCTTGATTGATGAATCTGTATTTTTGAATTTCATTTAAGCAAGATCTAGAATCACAAAGTTTAGAAGTAACCTCAGCAGGCACAGCAGTGAGATCCTCAGCTGGTTCAATCATGACACACTTGCCATTTTCTTCCACATCAGCCATCAAGGCTTTATCAGCAGCTTCCTCAGCTTGTTCTCCCCAATGATAATGTCCATCAGCTTGGCACACAAGAGCTGTGGAACTGGAAGTTGTGTTTGTCTTTGGAGAATTGGCAGCTTGTTTACCAGAGGAAATCTTCTTATCTTGCTGATCTTTGGAGGACGGCTCCTTGCAGTTTCTTGCAAAGTGACCCAGCTGATCACAATTGTAGCATCTCACCTTCTTGATGTCAAACCCAAGCGTCTTTCCTTGCTTGAACCTGTCTATACCAGTCCTTTTGATAAATCTCTTGGCTCTTAAGGTCAACATGGCCATGCACCAATCAATGTCCATTTTCTCCAAATCATCAGGATTAATCTGCTCCAAGTCATCAGGTTGAAAGCTAACCGGTGTTAGATTTCCAGAGATCAGTGCATCATAGCACGACATGAAAGCAGTCATGATTGGGACATATTCATCAGGAATCATGGTGATAGTCTTTTGAGGAGCAGAGGAGCTGGTAGACTTAATTGCAGCAGTTGAAGGAGGAACATCAGTCTGAAAGTATGGGCTACCGGATGAGCTTGATCCAGCAATGAGAGCTGTGTTTCCAGACTGATTAGATGGGGTGACTACTCCCTTCTTAATCTCAATTTCATAAGATTCAAGAATGCTATAGACTTCCTGTTGAGACAGAGCACTCAGATTCTCAGTCTTTTTGATCATGATTCGATACATATTCCATTCCTTAGGAAGAGAATCTAGGAGTTTCTTGTTCAGATCAAGAGTAGGGTACTCAACTCCCATAACCTTCAACCTTGAGACAATGCTTGAGAAACGGTTGATCAAATCAGATATTGATTCTCCCCTTACACTGCTGAACATAGCATATTGTTTCTTGATCAGATCTCTTTTGCTTTCTCTGACATCCTCACTTCCTTCATATCTTGTACACAGTGCAGCCCATAAGTCTTTGGCAGTTGTGTACTCAGCAAAGATGTTGAAAATATCCATAGGAAGAGCCATGGCAATAGTCCCATAGGCCTTGTTGTCTCGGGCAATCAAGGCAAGATCTTTCTCATCATACTCAGACACTAACTTAGGACGTTGAACATCAGCAGTGGTAGTTACGGGCTTGTGGGGACCATCGGTGATAGAATTTAACAGTGTATAATCGTGAAATTGAAAGAAAAGCTTCATTTTTTTTGTCCAGTCATCAAAATCTCTTGTGGACACAAGAACAGGTGGTCTATTTCCCCCAGAATGTTCTGTTGAGCTTGAAGTGGCCATAATGTTTTGAATCGAAACTAAAACAGTAACTAGTTTAGATAGGGCAAACTTCTATCGAAACACCTAGTTTCGATAGACCAACTATTATCGAAACAACTAGTTTCGATAGGACTAGTTTCGATAGACCAACTATTATTGAAACAACTAGTTTCGATAGGACTAGTTTCGATAACCACAGTTTCTATAAGAGACAAAAATCTAGTTTCGACAGTACCTTCTCCCGACAAAACGTAGACAAGAAGTTTCGATGATCAACAGAAATCAGAAATTGTTCCCCGTAGTTTCGATGCCTTCTTCTCCAAAACAGAAATACTCCATTGATGAAAAGCTCCAGAAATGAAAGATGCAGAAATAACAAACTAATCCAGCGAAAACCTTCGTCTAACTATCCTGATCACGAATCCAACCTCCGATTCCGAAAATACGAGCAAAAACCTTTGAAAAATGATGAAACAGTACCTCGAGAATAAATGTGCAAAAACCCAAAATAAGCAACGAAAAACCTCGGTAATCACCTAGAATCGATCAATAACCTGATAACACTCAAAAACACTAGAGCATAAAGCTCTGATACTAATTGTAGGTCCAGATTTAATCGAAAGTCACTGATATGATCGATTCAACACATACATAGGCGGAAACTGTGTATATGGAGGTGAAACTGATAAACGAAACAGTGATGGTGAAGATAACCAGCTAACCACAGATGAATCAACAATCAAAGGGTATGAAAATGTAAGAACACAGTAAATAAACAACTGCAGATTGTATTGATTCAAGCAAAATGTGAAAGAGAAAGTTCAGGGTTACAGCCGCTACACACACCCTAAACAATCTCAAACTAGGCTATTTATAGTAGTGACAGGTATCGAAACTATGGTCAATCGAAACTACTAGTTTCGACTGACCATTTACAAATGATACTTAGACCTGTCGAAACTACCATCTATCGAAACTACTAGTTTCGATTGAACAGACTCAATCGAAACTAAGTAGTTTCGATGGCCCAGACTTAACTAATTATAGAAAACTGAAATTACAATAATGAAATAACAGAAAGTAAACTAGTCTAAAAGTGTTTAATCATACAATAAATGACAACAGCTTATACAAAATATATAACTCTACAACTAACATGCGATTTAGTACCGAATCCTAATGCTTTGTGGTGAGGTTACATAGCACTGGTCATCGCTGACATCTATTTTATGATTATGACTCATTTCCTATAACACTTGAAGGGATTGAGTAAATTTGACTCTTAGCAAATTTATCTCGACAGAATCCTAGTATAATATCCTTTGTTTGTTAATCTTCGGTTTCACGACTCGAGTTTGGTACAATCATACTGGTACTCATTATATACTTGCTTTGTAAAGCTTTAAGCTTGGATTTCTCGTTGTTAATTCATTCTCTAATGACTAATCATCACTCTTCAATTCTAGTACAAGAAGTGTGGATCTCGTCCTTTTGTTATGTTGATTTTCAAAATTCCCTTGTATCTACTTTTACGGTTATGTCGTATACACACCAACCATGTTGTATCGCCCTATGATGCAACAATGTACCAACTATTGAATAGTAACTACTATTACTGACAATCACAAAGTACAACAACCCGGGATTTCACAGTGGACGTGGGAACAAATTTCAGTAGATTTCGTTACTAGGCCTGCCGAGAAATTTAGGCGGCTATGATTCATTTTGGGGCATTGTTAACTAATTAATGACTAACTCTGCACATTTCCTACTTATCCGAGAGGACTTCTGAATAGAAAAGCTAGATCAACTGTATAGTAGTGAAATTGTAGCCAGGCATAGAGTGCCTGTTTCCTTTATCTCCGATAGGGATACTCGCTTTACATCCCAGTCCTAGCAGACAATACAGAAAGCTTTGAGAACGCGCTTAGATATGAGCACCACTTACTATCCTCAAACCGACAGTCTAAGTGATCGAACTATTCATACCTTGGAGGATATGCTAAGGGCTTATGTGATACAATTTGGTGGTAATTTGGATACTCTTTTACCTTTAGTCCGATTTCCTTACACTAACAGTGATCACACTACCATTAAATGAGCACCATTGGAAGCTCTGTTTTGACACAAATGTTGATCACCATTTTGTTGTGCTGAAGTTGGTAGTAATCATTTGATTGGTCTTGTTATGTATAAACTAAAACTACATCAGGAGCTTAATGGTATATACGATGCTTATCGTATATCGAGTCTCAAAAGGCGTTTAGCCGACGAATCCGTAATTATACAACCTAAGGAAGTTCATATTGACGACAAGTTTCATTTTAACGAGGTGTTATCTCTCTGTATTCTAAGTACATGATATGACCATCCTTTATAACCTATGACATTTGTTATCGCTATGATACATTTTTATTCCAATGAGTCGTGGTGATTCTACCGACTCTTTGGATCTTAATAGCACCTCTCATACTATAATTTTATGGTTACTATTTATAATAGTATTCCTTAATGGCACCAAGCCGAATGATACTTTTCCTTACTCATAAAAGGATACTAAATCACTGGGATTTTGTATCATAATATCATTTTGGATTTGTACCAACTTTGTATACCTGTGTATATCAATCTTATGACAGATTTCTTAATCTTCTGAATAACACCAGTAGTGTACCTTTTATTACTGACCCGATGAAACAATGATCTATAGACTCTTTGGAATTCGAAGGATTTCTCTCTCATGATTATTCAATTTGCTTTTGAGCCTTTCTAGGTGTAACCTACTCTTTATGATTCTTAGATCTCGATTTTTCAATTCTCCCTGCTGTATCTAAGAAACTAGATTTCCCTTGATGATCGTACATGAATCTGGGGTAGAATGTGATAACCCCAAATTTTTAGGTCAACACCGCGTTCGACGAGTTCATATAATAAAAATAGTATTATTATGTTAAAATATACTTTCAAACGAAAGAAACTCATTAGTGAACGAAAGATAATATCAAGATTTATTTGGGTGTTATAATGTCAAAAATTTGATCAAGTTCTAGTTTATACGTGTTAATACCCGAGTCGAACGGTTTCGTAAATTTTAATTTAAATCCGAAAGGATATATATTTACGAGACGCAAGGAATCGAGGGAAAATAATAAATTATAATAAGTTATTTCTGAGTAAAATAACGTCTCTATTTTTATCGGGTTCGTTTAAGCGAAAAACCGACACGCGATCGGAGACCACGGGGCTATAAATACCCCAACTCCATCACCCTTTTCTCATTTACAAAATTCAGAGAAAAATTTAGAGAGAGAGAGTGGAGAGGATTCCGACGAAGTAGTGGTGGTCCGGCAATGGTGCGTGGCGGCCAACGGTGGTCCGGCGCGGCGGTTGGTGGCGGCCGAAGCCCGTTTTTCACCCGGAACCATTTCTCGATGATAAGAACGCAATGGTAAGCTTAGATTTCTCTAAATCCTTGCTTAAATTCATGAAAAAGAGTTTTTAAAATCTGTTCAGAAAGTTTTATGCATGCGTAGTTTTAAAGATCGGACGATCCCCGGAAATCCGACCGTTAGAAATGCATGAATTTTGGATATGATGTTGTCAACACATAGATGCAAAACTCTACAAGAGGAGTTTTTGATCAGAGCTCTCTAGCTATGATTTTCATACCCTAGAATGTGACTGATCGGATTTTCGGATTTGAAAAACTAGGTCTTAAAGAATCGTCGATCCCCGGAGATCCGACCTTTGGATCGTGACGATTTTTGGATAGTAGTTCTTTAACATATATATGAATGTTTTCACGGAAGGAAATTCCGATCAGATGTTGGGAAGTATATTGTTTTTAGTACGAACTAATTGTAACAGTTTTTAGGATCGAAACACAGGAAATTGATCGGGTTGCATGGCCATCCAAACGTCATTGCATGTCAATTTTGAGAATTTGGAAATGTTCGGGAGATAAAAACGATCCTAATGGTATTTTTGGTTCGTATTTCATGTGAAATACGGGAGGTTCCGCGTACGCGAACCATTTATACGGAAGGTATAAACTTAGCCGTTAAGTTTTGATTTGATGTTAGAATAGTTTTAAGATTCATTGGTTGAGAATTGAACCTGAAAATATTTAGTATTGAGATATTTGGTATTTTGAGTGGTTATTATGTTATAAACACAACCCCGGTTCACGTGTAACAATAAATGGAACTAATATATTTATTTTTATAAAACAATTGTTTTGATGGATTTTTCTAAAAATATGATTTAACACCCAAATTTATTTTTAAACAGTAGGTTATATTTTAAAATGAAGATCTGAAAATATTTGTCATCAAACTCTTTATGTATTATTTATTAAAATTCTTACAAGTTTAATACATGAAAATTGGGAAAAATACCTCCGAGTATTGGAAAAATCTGGAATTTGGACATTAGTTAGTTTATTATAAAGGAAGACTCCTATCCAAATTTTGTGAAAATTGGAGTTGTTTAAGTAGGTGTTTAGTATTTATAAAGTTTAAACAAATGATTTGGGGATTTTATACTTCTGGACAACTTTCGAAACTGACACTTGGAAGGGAATCTTATATGGACCAAAACTAATCTGGTTAAAATTTGGTGAACTTTTGATTAGTTTAACTATTTTCCCCGAATTTGTAAAGTTTTAACAATATTATATTCATAATAAATAATCTGTATATTAGAAAAATATAAAAATTGGTCAGAAATTTTTATTTATATATATTATCAATTGGTAATAGTTTCAAGCAGTAAATTTATGTTTAAGTAAGGTTTTGAAATTATGGTCCATTAAAATTTTATAAAAAGTTACCATTTTTGGAATTTTTTTGTATAAACTTGTTTTTACAAAAGTTTTGGAGGATTTTGGAAAGAAGTATGATCACATTAAAAACTTGAAATTGGACTTTTAAATTGGGTGCTAAAATCACACTAAAACCCTAATTTCGGACGAATCGGATTTTTAAACCGTAAACCGGACTTTACGCGCGTAACCGCGTTTTTGGTCAAACGAAACTGTGACTTGAGATTTTATCATATATGACATTATAAATACTGATATTCATTAATAAAATCTAAAACTTAAGGTTTCAAAGTCACGAATTTATATAAAAGCTCGTTTTACAACTTTTGATCGGTTCGTACGTGTGTGCACGGGTTTTGGGTATGCAACCGACTACATAGCCACTTTTGAATAGTAGACTCAGTTTTATACTTTAGGCGTCCTAAATGCTATTTTTTTATGTCTACTTGGTTAGTAGGACTCGGTTAGGACACCTGTTTTTGCGGTTCTTGCGGATTTAGCAGTACCTTGGTAGCACTGAGTTGCTAGCCACATTTGCTTGCATTTGGCTGCTGGCCTTTGATAGAATTTGGATGTTAACCGTACTTTGCGATTTTTGTTGACTATGTCACACTTTTCACCGACGTTGTTCAGGTGAGTTTCGCGGCCCCACTTTTCATTTTTACTGTTTTACGGGGGAAAAGCTGTTTCACACACTACACGTTGTTACCTGGGTTTACTTATGAATGTATTAAGTCCCCACTTTAACACAATCAATTAGCTTGGATAGCCGGTGGGAATTATGAATAGTACTATTTGGGTTGACACCCCCGCCCAGGGTTGGTCGCGCCAACCAGACTTGTAGGGTAATTTGGGCGCATAATTCACCATAGTAGGTGTTCACATTCGACACCTGGATACAAGGGCAACAACTAGTCTGACGATTTTGACTGTCGCTCAGGGTAATTAAATCTTAACCCGTGTGCTTTATCATCTGTGGATGGTTACTATTACATTTTAAAATTTATTTACTTACCTTTTCTTATCTAGACGCAAAACCTGCGTACTCCCCAACTATTTTTATAGTTGATCCGTTTTCGAAACATGTTTTTCAGGTAAACAGTTATGGGGATCACGAGCTTTAAACGGCGTGCTTTTGGGAATAATTATTATTGTGTACCTTTGGTTGTAGTCATGCATTTTAGACACATTGTATTGATTCAGGATTTTCATGTATTCGTACTTTCGTTAGAAGCATGTAGTATGGTTTAATGTAATGCACAACTTTCATTTTAGTTTCTCTTGTACTTGTGTTCAATGCGATATACCGGTTACATCCCGTTTTTCCGCCTTGGCGAAGTGTGACATATATATATATATATATATTATATCACTCGTATTTGGCATCAAGTTTTTAGAGCCACTACCAAGGACATATTTATATTTATATATATTTTTATAACTATACTATAAACACAGACACATCAGAGGTCCGCTCGAGAACTTGGTCATGAATGTACACTATACTATGAGTTCTTACACAAACACCCGAGGTTCTAGAAACGCACACCTATGGTGAATTTACACGTAACGTATGAACATAAGCTTATTTAAAAACGTATCCTTACAGGTAGTTTGCATGTAACAAGACCCTCGGGCCTGACCTACGCATAGCTTACATATCCCGTATCTCAGGTGAGTTTTTACATGCCCTTTTTTAAAGAAGTTTTACTAACGTTTGGGCTGATGTGCATACTTAACCTTTTATGAAATGTTTATTGTAACACCTACCACTAAAAAGTCCAAGAATTGTCAAAGGTATGAACCACAGGGACTAGAAGTGTAATTAGGTCAAAGAACAAGGACCAAAAAGTGAAAACTTGAAAATTGGACGTTAACGGACCGTCACACACGGTAATGGTCCGTTATAGGTGGAACACGCATGCAATGATGACGTGCCACGTGTCCAGTGACTACTGGGCATAATCTAACGCGTGGAAACCCTATGACGGACCGTCACGACTTGTAACGGTCTGTCACGCCGCAAAACAATCAAGGCGCGACACGTGTCCGCTGACTAATGGCGGAGGACTAATGCATGGATCTTCGTAACGGACCGTCACACGCTGGTAACGGTCCGTCACGCCGCAATTCACCCGGAGCTCGACACGTGTCCTGTGACTGCCCAAACCCTAATATGGTGATGGACCGTCACCACCCGTAACGGTCCGTCACGGCCTCAAAATTTTGCCTATAAATAGGATTTCAAATTCATTCGTTTTCATCAACTCAAAACCGATCTTTACTTCACAAACTTGTTCCTGAGCTTCCCTAGACAACTCCCGACGACCTCGGTTCAACCTCTGCTCGTTGTAGTACCCGCATTAAGCAGAAAATGCTCGTAGGGTGTAGGAACTCTAGAGAAATCAAGTTAGAAAGCTAGAGCTATAATTTCCAACTTAAAGGCTCATTCCCGGTTATTTTCCAACTACATTGTCAAGGTGAATACTTTTGTCTCTTTTAAAACTTGTGTCAAACATTTACGTTTACGAAAATGGCCAAATAAAGGTTAAGGGAATAATGCATAACGGTCTTCTACGAACAAAGCATTCAGGCCATAGGTGTACGTAAAACTTGCAAGGGATATACGGGTCTCGGGTGAAAGTCCCGAATTACGGCTGGTACTTTCCTTATAACAATTTTGGAGGCGAATACCTGGCCATTGTTATAAGGCATGATACTAGAGTATACAGTGGTGCGTATGATCAGGAGAAAAGGGCCTGCTGAATGGGTGGATTGAATATAAAGTTGTGATTATGAAATTAATAATTATTTGTGACAAATGATTTTTCTGTTAAGATAATCGTATCCACCGACGTTCGCGCTGACGTTTCATTTTCAAAATGTTTTCAGGTAATCAGTAAAAATGTAAAGGAAAGGGATTACAGGCAGACATGATCTCGCCCTTGAATGAAAAGTGAAAAGGATAACATGAATGTTGGATTCTCAGGCCTTATGCATAGGAAATCCTAAAAAGATGAAAAAGGAACAGGACTAGGGAACTGATCAGCCTTGGATAGTACTATTTCCTAGTGGCTTGAAACTTGTCAATAAGACAAGAGATGTATTTGATTCAAACACTGTTTGTAATCAATATGAGATGGGTATTTAAATCTCAAGTTTATGAAAATAAATATGAGGCTTTTGTTTTCCAACTGAGTCTTGATATTTACAAAAGTAACCTTTGAAGTTGAGGAATATGATGAAACGATCCTTGTAAAAAAAAAGACTTCCGCTGTATTTTATAAAAACTCTGAAATCAAAACAGCTACCAATCGAGCTCACACACGTCTCGGGGGTGCCTGAGGCGAGGTGGGACATTTATAAACTTGGTTATGTCCATACTATAAAAGATGAATGTTCATGCAAATGATTTCCCTTATGTGCTTACGTGTATGTGTGACGGTTGCCTTTGTGGCAAACATATGACCAGACGGCTATCTATGTAGACAGTATGTTAAAGTCTAGAAAGGTAGACTATTATGGCTACTATGGTAGACGGAGGCCCTTACGATGCACGACTGCATAAATGGTTTGGATGGGAAACGGATACCTTTGGTAGACATTACGGATACTTAGTGTAGACGGATGATGGCTGAGTGACGACTCGGTATAATGTTTACGGCTGCACCGGTGAGTGGTAGATGCCTCCACTTGGTGTAGACAAATGGCGCTTTAATGACTACTTCGGTAATACGATGCGACGAACGACTACTATGCAGACGATATGTTTATAGTCTAGAAAGGTAGACTAATACGACTACTTTGTGTAGACGGAGGCCCTTCGATGCACGGCTGCATATGTAGTAGGTACGAATGCGGTGGTCTTTGTGACACTGATATATGATGAGGAGGATTTATTCATGTGTGTTAGGCCAAGTTGTTTGATACATGTGACATGAGCTATGACTCAATATGATGAATGTTCTCGAGTTACGACTCTCAATGATGAAAGAATGGGAGTTACGACTCCATATAATGTATGTTAAAAGTTATGTTACGCATGATGAATAGTGTTATATATAGGCTTATATATATATATATTTACTTATGCCATGTGTATGATGAAAATGTCTGTTTGCTTAAAACTAGAACTCACTAGCGTTAGCTGACTTTTAGTATGCATGTTAGGTAAATGATAAGAGATGAATAGTTACTATGGATACAACTGGACCAGGACTACTGGCTACCTGACCCTGACTGACATCCCATTTATGCTTAAATTAAAGACTGATGTAGTGCAAATCACACATCTTATTTCCATTGTTTTAGTGTGTTTTAGATAGTTTTATATTTGTTTTGATTTGTTTTTAGTTCATTATGAGTCTTTGATAAGTTTTCAGGAGCACGTGTGAAATAGGGAGTGAAATCACTAAGAGATCGAGCACGAGTGAAGCCCAAGAAATAAAAGTTAAAAAAGTTGGATTTTTATTCCTTCGCGGTACGCGGAAGAAGGAGAGCCAAAGTCCCGCGGTACGCGAGGAACTCCAGAAGAGGACCCGACTATTTTGGCTGTTGCAATACGCGACGGGCCGACATGATTCTCTCGCGGTACGCGAGAGGCCGTAATTCCGTGGAAAAAAACCTAAAATCGAATTAAATAGATTTTGAATGCCATTATGATGAAAGTTCGAGTTTTGGCCGTCTATAGAGAGCTTGGAGGCGATTTTAGGAGTTTGTGTGAAGATTGAAGGGCAAGATTGAAGCTTTCGGATCCGGGTTCGTTAGTATTAGCTTATTCGGTTTCCAAGTTCTGATTTTTATCTTCGATTGTTTTATACTGAAACCATGTTCATGCTTATTTACTTTTGTTTGAATGTTTTGAGCATGATATTAGACTAAACATTATAAACTGCCTAGGTTTGTGATGAATTCTTTTTAAAGTTATGATTTTTATCGGTTTTTGGATTCAGTTGTTGGATTAATGATTTTGTAAAAGATCTTGGTTTAATAATTATGATGAATATGCATGTTTAATTCTGAATTGCAATTAATTATAGTTCCATATACTGCTTGTGAATGTTTTTCAGTTTGAGTAGTATATCTAGATCATAGACTGTGTTTTTGAGGTTGTTTGTGTGGTTTGCTAGACGTAGTATTCCATAGGAACTGTGATTGAGAGTAGGTTAGATCTGAGTGTTCATCTTATCTCGATACCCGAAAGGTGAGAGGTAATTGGTTTGTCTTCGTTATTAGGATTCCGAGTGTGAATTGTCTGAGAGGAGGTGCCTTTAGGTTGTTAGTGATTTTTGCTAATCCGAGTCATAGTTTGTTGATCTGAGATTACCCCGTGCATCTTTGATGTATTGTGGACAGTGAGACCCAGAGGTTATCTGTCTTTTAGGTACATTATCATTGTTGGAGAAACTGAAAGATAATCCGACCATCTGGAGAGCGTTGTACATCTTTGGAGTTTCCTTGTTGGTGACACCCTAAGAGTGATTAGGGATCCACTAGGTTGTCTAGAGTTGTTATCCTTAGATACCCAGATCCATCATTGTTTCCATAACCGGTAGAAGTCTGAACTTTGCAAGTAGGATTCCGACCTAGGTAGTGTTCTTCCCATTCCTGATATTCCCCAGTCTTCTGTTCTGATAGTTAGAGTCGTTTAATAGTTTTCCTTGATTTATTTAGTTTAATCATTAGTTGTAGAAAACCCCAAACCAATATTCTTAGTTCGAGTCAGAGTCTAGTTTAGCTATACAGTGTCTCTAGGGTTCGATAATCCGGTTTACCATTAAGTTGCGCTACACTCGATAGGTTCAATTGCCTGTCAGTGCGGTCTAGTTCATAGGTTTTTTATTTATTACTTAGGATTCTAGATTAGGTTTTTTTTATAGTTTTTATAAACCGTCTTGGCGACATCAAGTTTTTAGCGCCGTTGCCGGGGACACTTGGCAATAGCAGTATTAGCTTTGATTAGTTCTTTGTGTGATTTTTGGTTTATTTTCTTTCCTTCTTTTATTTTTAGTCTTAATTGTCTGCTTTGTCCTATTTGATACTTGTGTGTCTTAATTTAGGATCGAGTCTTTCTGTATTTTGAGTCTTTATTTCTTTGTTTTGTTTTGTGTCAGTTTATGTACCAACTCGTTCGCCGGGATCACCCCAGTATTCTGCTTTCTTAGAGCCCGAACGATAGCTTCACGAGCACACCCGTGACTTTCGGGAGCGTTTGAAGGGGCTTTGCAAAAACCAGGTACGTTCTACTAGCCCTATCCCTTTTCCGAAGATGGGCGACGCTGACCCACTAGCGAGACGTACCGTGCACCAGAGAGCCAGTGATGGGGTCATCGCGGCAAGATCTTCGATCACACGCCCCGCTATTCCTAATACCAATAATTGGCAGATCCCATTACATGTCATGAGTACCATAACCCACTCTACTCAATTTCATGGCCTCGAGGATGAGGATGCACCAGGACATTTGTCCCGCTTTCTTGCGAATATGTGATACCTTCAATATCACGGGTGTATCTGGGACGCAATCTACTTGCGTCTCTTTCCATTCTCTCTCTCTGGGCGTGCTGCCACTTGGCTTGATACCCTCCCCGATAACTCTATCACCACTTGGGAGGACTTGTATTGTAACATCCATGATTTTCCGGTATTATTTTTTTATTTTATTAACATTTAAATCTCATACTTGTTCAAACACATTATGTCACATTTATTTATTATTTTAAACATATATCAATTCAATTATACAACCTTGCTCTACACATTATTTCTCCATTATATACGGTGTATGTAAGCATAGTTATATATATAAGTATACATTTATATATATATATATATATATATATTTGTTTTTACTAAATAAAGCAAATATACAAAACTATATATGTAAATATATACATATATTAAAACATATTAAATAAACATTTACACAACTTGTAATTTAAATGGAAACGGAGACTTATTCCTTTATAAATACCATAGTTAAACAAATAATAATTGGATTTATAAAATTTTTATAAAAACCATTTATAAACTAAGGTTAAAACAAATAAAAATGGATTTTTAGTTAGTTAATAGATCCTTGAACCCCCTTTTCTAAGCAATGAACCCTCCCATTTGTTCATGAACCCTTTCCAAGCCAAAGAACCCCCACACTTTAGCTTTGAACCCTCCTTCATGAAAAGATTTGAACCCTGGATATTATCAAACCCAATTTTGACTTTCTAAAGTCAAAACCGATCCAATGCTCCAAGATAATTGTTAATCCGAAGCATAAGTTCTACCAAATCATCACACTACTCATTTGAAACCATTAGGGACTAGTAATTGCACAAACTAATGGATTAATTTACGTTTTTGGAATCGAGTTATGAGGGTTCGGTTATGGGTTTTAAAACCCATAAATCGCATTCAAAACCCCACCAATTTCAGTCGTTTGAAGTCTATAACGCACGGCTTAAACGATTCATGTGATTTCACAACCTATTACTACTTAAATCGATCCCAGATTCGTCCTCTTTACCCCTCACTTTCACGATCAAACGAAGGGAACAAAAACCCTTTTACCAGTTGCGAACAAGCCCGATTTCAGGTAACTCCAACCAATCTTTACTCGTTTTAACATTGCAATCCAAAGCCCCAATGTGTCGCTTGCATTATGTGAGTAATTTTGTGGGATTGGGGCTAGGGTTTCGAGTTCCTTGGTGGGGGAAGAAGAGAGTTTGGAACCGTGTTAATAGATAAAAGTCCCAATCCCTTTTGTGCCCAGATCAAGTGGTTAAATCCTTCCCCTCCCAGGTGCATAGTCACGGGTTCGAACCCGACCTTGCCCCCTTTTTCTCCTGCTTAAAACCTTTTTGGACTATTTTAATGCACAAACAGATGTTTTTAAATGCTGAGTTGGTTTTATAAAAAAACCAGGAAATACAAAATGATGTTTCACTCATTAAAACAATTAAAAACATATTATAACTATGTTAATTTTTGAATAAACATTATAGAAATGACTTATTTAAATAAATATAGACATGTTTATTTATTTATAAAATATTGAGGTTTATAAAGCAAACCTTGAATGATTATTTAAACATTATTAGTCTTTTCTCTCAAAACATAAAAAATTATTTTTGTAAAGAATAATTATTTAAAAGTTTTATAAAATTTATGAAATTGCTTAAATAGCTATTTTAGATGAATGATTATACAAATAAAGCTTATTTAACAACCCTTTTTATAAATCGTTTAAATAAAAGAGAATTATTTAAATTATTTTACTTACATAAAATAAATTACTTAAACCCTTTCCTTCCCATAAATTGATTATTAGTTATTTTTAGAATAATTGCATAAATAAATTCCAATGTATCATTGTTCAAACCTTTGTCACTCCATAATTTACCTATTAAGTATTCTTAGAATAGTTATGTATATAAATTATTATTTAAACCTCTATTTCATAATTTTTGTATTAAATCGTTTTAGAATAATTATATGAATACAAACATATTATTATCCTACAATTAATTAGAGATTCTAATTAATTCAAGTTACCTTATCACAATTTTACATAAACATATATTTTCTTATAAAACTTGTACAAATCCCACGTCCAACCCCAAACTTTGAAATCCCTAGAAACTCAAATAGATGTAGAATTGTTTATTCTCATTAAGTCTAGAATACAAATTTATCCGTATAGGTTGATTGTGAGGAACCCTTACGAGGCCTATCCATCTCTAACAATTCATACCATTATTAGCTTCATTACAAGTGAGTTCATATCCCCCTTTCTCTTTACTTTTGTTTACAAATACTCGGGGTGAAACATGTTTACATTGCTATACATACAAATTCAATACCATTTTTCTCATACTATTACTATGTGCTTTATGTCTTAAACTACTTGGCGACCATACGTGTGTTCATGTTTAGTACAATCATTAACTTGCAAGGCAGGCCTAAGGTAATACCTTTTATGATCATTTATACGGGAATCTGATTCATTACTTAACACGAACCTTGGCGGGTTTTGTGTATACATATTACTACATTTTCAAAATGACAATCAGTTGGATTGTACCTACAGTTTTCCATTTACACGGTTTGATTGTACGCTTTGGAACCTTGTATGTTTTCACATTTATGCCTTAGTTATACTTTGAACATACTGAATTTCAAATCCTTTTTACAACTTTTGTTTGGTGTCAAAACCTATGTTACTCACCAACTACTTGTAGTTGACATTTACTCACATGTTTCAGGTGCACCAGTTTGAGGATACAACTTGATCACATAGGACATGAATCTAGTTTAAAAATTTTAATTTATGTTATGTCAGGAACGTTTCTTTTTCTAGTTTCTTTTGTAATGAATGTTTTTAAGTTGATGAATAAATATTTTCACATTAAATAGATGATCATGTGCTTATGAACAACCGCGTCAGCCCCGACGTATAATCCGCTGCCAGCCGGGGTGTGACATGCAAGCCAAGTTTCTTAAAAAGTACCATCCACCTTCCAGGGCCGCTCGCCTTAGGGACCAGATCCATTAGTTCCGGATGGACCCTGAGGAGCCTTATCACATGGCCCCCGAGGTTCAACGCGCTGTTGAGCCGATGTCCCCAACATGCTCTTTCTGGCTAGGCGATAATGGAGAACTTCTACAATTGTCTCACCTTTGAGAAGCAGTAAATGTTCAATACTGCTGCAGGAGGCCATATCATGGATAAGAAGGAGCCAACTAAGTGCGAGGAGATGTTCGAGAGCTTTGCTCTGGCGGAACAACAGCGACCATCTACTAGGACTTCCATTCCTAGTGCTAGGACACCCGCCTCTTCTCCTAGAGGTGTGCATCAGATCACCCATGATACTAGCGTGGTTGCTGCACCTGCAGCTATGGCCAATGAGATTAAGGAGCTGAAGTTGAGTGCTCAGAGGTGTGAGGTGTGCAGAGGAGGCCACGACACTAGGGACCAGCAGGAGCAGGTAAACTTTGCGGGCAACCAGAACCGAGGATTTAATAACTATAGCAATTCTTATGGCTCGGGATGGAGATTTGGAAATAACCCACAGTGGTTTAATGCCCGCCCTAATCAACAAGGTGGAGGTGAAGCAGGAGCGAGTGGGGGAAGCAGCGTGAACACAAAGAGGATTGAGGAGATGCTAGAGACTCAAACCCAAATGCTTGCCCACTTGGTAGTGAAAGACAAGGAGACTCAGCAGAGACTGGATGCTCATGATACCCTATTGAAGAATCAGCAATCTGCAATCCAGGACGTGCAACGCACGGTGGGAGACATCGCTAAGAGTTTTAGGGATAGACAGGGAGGCCCGTCTTCGGGTCCTAATGCATCTGTGATGGCCGTGACGACTAGGAGTCAGAGAGTAGAAGAGAGGAGTCACCGGTGGAAGAAGAAGAAGAAGAGCCGGTGGACGAGGAGTTAGTGGTTGAGAAGCCTCCCGAGAAGGCTGAGAAGAAGAGTGAGGGGGAGATGAAGACCCCCGAGATTGACCTTAGTCGTGTTCCCTACCCAGCGCGCTTGCTGCCTCATAAATATGCTAGGGAATACGGTAACTTTCTAAACATGTTTAAACAACTTAAGGTCAATCTCCCATTCATTGAGGTCCTCCAGCATATGCCCAAATATGCTAATTTCTTTAAAGACCTGCTGTCTAACAAGAAGAAGTTAGAGGAGGTCTCAAAAGTCTCAATGAGTGAGCAATGGTCTGCGGTGGTGCAGAACAAGCTGCCATAGAAATTGGCAGATCCGGGTCACTTCACGATCCCGTGTCTGCTTGGCGGTTTGCCTATGAACCATGCGTTGGCCGACCTAGGTGCTAGAATCAATTTGATTTCGTATTCTATATAAAAACAGCTAGACCTGGGTGAACCGAAGCCGACGCGCATGAGCATATCCTTGGCTGACCATTCAGTAAATTATCCACGTGGAATAGTGGAGAACCTGTTAGTAAAAGTTGAAAAATTCATCTTCCTCATAGATTTTGTCATTCTGGATATGTAGGTGAATGAAAGAGTCCCACTCATACTAGGGCGCCCGTTCATTCGCATCGCTAAAGCAGTAATCGATGTCTTTGACGGAAGCTCACACTTGGTGTGGGGGATGAGTCTGTTACCTTTGATGCTGCGAAGTCCGTGAAGGAGGCTAGTGAGCAGAGCCACTCTGTCTGCATGATTGATGCCTTCATAGGTGACCATAGGGACTCTGATCCAGAAGAGATAGAAGTTGATGTGCCCGCCCCTGAATTAAGAGAGTTATCTGATTGGGTGTTAGAATTAGAGGAGTGGTTGGATGCACCATATGATTACGGTGATGATGTGCCTGATGATCTGCTAGAGATGATGGTAGAATTGGATGCAAGCATAGGCAAAACCCCAAGTGTTGGGATGGCGGAGATAGTGGAGACTCCTGATGACACGGATGAGAGCTTAGAGGTCATGCAAGTAGAAATACCCAATCCTAAGCCTTTGTCCATTCCTGCTGTTCAGTCTGAGGGGATAGAAACCGATTCACCCCCTAAATATAGACCTTCACATAAGAAATTCCAAGAGTTGAGTGATGTTTGTGAGTTGAGTATAGTGAAAACCCTAAGTGTGGGGATGTTCAGGGGTGAGAAACAGCTAGGGTACTTGAACCAGGTTATCTTCGGACCGGGTAGGTTTAAGTTTTGGTGGAAGGACCGAAGTGATAGATGTAATAGAGGCTCAATGGTTGGTACTGGTTTGTTGGTGATGAAGAGAGCCGGTATACCACGCAGGATGAAGGCGGTTCCGGTTAGAATCAAGGAGAAGCCTCCTGATAGGCTTATTTAAGTCTCGGGCCAGTGCCCTGGATATATAGTTTGTATGAGTCTTTTCGGTTTAATTTCGTGCTATTTTTGTGCTTTTCGGTGTGCGTGTCTTTGTTTGTTTCACGTTTTGCGGGGACTCGCACTTGATTCGATGAGGAAAATCATCAGGAACGGAGTTCCAGGTATTTTTTTTACTTTGGTTTTTATAGTTGGAACAAGTTTATTGAGGATTTGAGTGAAAAAAGTTTAAGTGGTGAAAAATTTTCTAAGTATAGAATCCCCCTTAACTTTCTGTGAATGCACCTCCCTCGCGGTACGCGATGGTTGAGTCCCCATTCTCCGCGGTACGCGAAAGATAAAAGTTGGGGCCGACTTAAAAATTGCCTCCTCGCGGTACCCGAGGAGTGCTGCCCCGAGGAGTCAAATATCGAAAATATGGTACAATAATTTAACACCTAATCAAAGTTGAAGCGAATAACGCAATTCTTACAAAGATGGGGGGTGCAAACTAAAATACCATAAAACCTAAAACCTATTTCATTTCACCCTCAGCCGCCAACGTCCGTATTCCATCTCCTCCCTCGTCGACCTGCAATCCAGCCTCCCACACCTTTGATTAAACCTAAATCCGGCAATCTAACATCACACCTTGCTCAGGCTATGAGGCGGAACTCACGGGGATGAAAATGTACAGCTTCACGACATCAAGTTGAGTACTCGGGCTGAAGTTTGCGGTGGCAATGAGAGTGTGCGCTGCTGCCATGGTTCCGGCAGCAGCAGAAGACTCGTAAGTTACAGGATACGAAGATGGTGAGCTTCACGGCAGCAATGGAGGTACGAACAACAGTTCACGGTGGTAATGGAGCTGGGTGGTGGTCTCATGGCGGAGATAATGGTGGTAGAGCATGTTAACCGGTCAAGCTTCACAACAAACGACCTGGTGGTGGCTGTGCGAACTACACAGCGGTGGTCAACAGTGGCGGAGGCTGTTATGGCCAGGTGTGGTGAACCGGGGTGTTAGTGGCAGCCACATGATGGTTAAAGGTGGTGACGATGGTGGTTCGTATGAGCTTCATGGTGTGGTACAGACGATAGTTAAAGGTGGTTCACATAAGGATAACGACGGTGACAACGGTGGTCGAAAGTGATGGTTCATGGTGGTGTTGTACGGATCCTACGGTGGAGTTGATGGTGATACAACTAGTGATTAGCGGGGATGGTGACCTCATGGTGGTGGTGCTGGTGCTGGACTGCTATGACAGGAAGGTGGTTCCTAGTAGGGAATGGGCTAGTGGTATTTGTTAACCTGGTATAGTGGAGGTGGATGGGATACGGGTTTATGGCAGTCTCATGGTGGTTCATCATGTGGTCACGGCCAAGGTGGTTTTAAGATGGTTCACCATGGTTTCGGGTTAACAAGGGTGATCACAAGTCTCATGGGATGAGGACGATTAGAGTACAAAGAGGGTAACGACAAGAATTCCATTAGTTGAGACGATGTGTCAAGACGGGTTCGTATTCTTGGAATCGTGTCCGAGAAGGTATAATCCTTATAACCCGTAGAATGTTAAATATTAATATTGGCTCGGATTATAAATACCGTATCTGAGGAGGACGTGTAGAGATCCCTTTTGACAACTAATTAACGACATATAACTACGTATTTTTAATAATTATCGCTCGTTAAAACGTTTTGGGTACATTGTATCGATGCTAGTTGCTAAAGCTCGATTGTATGAATTATTGTTGATTGATTTGGGATGGAAAAGGACAATTTAAATTGTCGGGTTAGACCAAAACAAACGGGACTCGGTTCGATTTTCATTAGGGTTAAAGAAGTGTATTTTACATAGACGTCCTCATTACGGTATGGGTTGTTTGGGAAGAGAACCAGTTCATGCGAACTTAGCATGTTCGCCTGAAGCAAGGATGGCGAACTTAGCATGTTCGCCTAATGTAGTGGAGGCGAACTTATGTTAGCGAACTTATTAAGTTCGATGGATATGGATAAGGCGAACTTAGCCTAAGCTCGCCTGTATGTTCGCCAGGTTTGTAAGGGGTGAACTTAGCTTTAAGTTCGCCTAGTCCAGTATGGTTAAACCGTTCGATTTGGGATTAGGTCTGATGTGTATTTAACTACTCAATTCAGATCGTTCATGAAGTCGTTGGACCTTTGTTTAGGACAACCGAGACTAACTTATCATGTGAGTTCTAGAAGCCCTTATTTAAATGTTTTAAATAAATGTTTTTGGGCTAGTGTGCATACGTAACGATGTGACTGTTTTATAAAATGATGCTTATGAATGATGTATGTGACGTTTTATGAAAAGATGTTTATGAACGATGTTTTGAAAGGAAAGGTTATGAAAGAAGTGTTTATGAAATATTTTGCCAAAAGAAGTTTACGAAGTGTTTATGAATGAATGATTTTTAATAAAATGTACGAATGCTTTAACTGAAGTTTTGAAGTAAAAGAATTGAATGTTTACGAAAGTCACAAACGAACGAATATGCCATTATTCCTTAGGGAATGAAGGTTATGGGTATGGGAAGTATGTTATGGGCCTTTACCTTTTAGGGGCCTTTGTGGCTGGCCAACTGTTGTACAACTGGGGTGATGACGGTCACCAAGGGGATAATCGTGATCCTTGAAGTTGGTATGATTTACCCTACGGGGTAGTCGTGCTTGAAGTTTGGTACTTGTGCCTTACGGGGTGCAGTGCTTGAAGTTTGGTACGTGTCATCCTTGTGATGTCGTGCTTGAAGTTTGGCGTTGAATGACCTAAGTATCGGGCCCTAGGATTTCTTCACCCGAAGGACAATACGGTGTTGATGGGCCTAGTGGTGGTGATCTTTAGGTTATTCCGCCAGTATGCGATGTTTGGAATTGACGGTTACGAGAAGGCGCAGATTCGATATGTTCGTTGACTTATGGGTTATGATGTGTTATGTTCTTGTTATTACATTATTTTACGTACGCTTTTATTAAATGAAGTTTGATGTTATGTTTTGGAAAATATTTGAAGTTAATGTTTTATGTTAAAACTAGAACTCACCAGCGTAACTGACTTTTTAGTATGCATATTCAGGTTAAGTGCAGGTATGGGAGATGGATGGTGATGCTTGGCAAGCAATGAAGAGTTACCCGTTCGATCTATGAAGTCTGGCATCCCGTAATGTTTTGATTACGTTATGTTATGTTTAGACAATGTTTACGCTTCGGCATGTTTGACGATGCTACTGTTATGTTTAAATGAAAGTTTTTCGCTGCGTTATTTGATATTCAAGTTTAAGAACTGTTTGTGAATGAGTAAATCCAACAAGTGAGGCCTCCCGAGTTTGGGGCCTTACAGTGGGGTTGATGCTTATTCTATAATTTGTAAAGGCAACCCGACAGAGTTTGTGCAACCGCGACCGAAATGCTATACGGTGCACAAGTGGAAGAGAAAAGCTGGACACAATTCACCGATACATTACCAGCTAAGTCTTCCAAGTTTATTTTCGTATTTTTTATTTTCCGTTGTTTCTCGGTTCACATTGGGGGCAATGTGCGTTTCAAGTGTGGGGATGGGAAACTTCGTTGAGTCTAGTTAGTCTAGTTTATTTATCTTTTATAAAAATACAAAAGTACAAAAAAATAAAATTTTTGAAAAATGTCATTCGAAAGTATATGTTCTTGCAAAATAAAATGGAAAATGATAATAGAACTAGATCTGCTTGTTAAGTTTGAATGAATATAAATGATAGAAAACGCGTCTAATTAGTGACGTTTTGGTAGACCCAGCCAACTTGATAGATTAAATATCTTGTGCGTGTTGTTTAGGATTAATAAATGAATTGAATCATGAAATCATGTGGGTACTCATCTTAAGTAAACGGTAATACTGAAACTGTCGACATAGGATGATAGGTACAACGTTAAGCTAAAATTTAGAGGTTTTTGAAATTTTCTTGGCACACCATTCTCTTTTTATGAGAATAAATTCGAGATTCGGTGGCGCCCGCGTCCATAATTTCATTATTCATGAGCTTATTTAATTAGAATTTTAAGTTTTGCTAATGTGTTACCCTCTGGGATGGCAACCTGGAGAAAACACCACTAAGTGACTCTTATATGCTTCACTGATTAGAACTATAGTCTATGTGTTACCCTCCGGGATAGCGACTTGGTTGAAACGCTTCTAGACGGAAGTTCATTTGCTTAAAGTAATGCTCATTTCCATCCATTCATTCATAAATCACCTTAATTTCTAAAACCTGTGAATCTTAGTTTAACGTGGTGGGTGAATCTATATGATTTAACCCGGACCTAGACATGACTGTGAGACGGGATTAGGTAGAGCTGTAACTTTTGAGTATGAGTCCCATATGTTTATTGATATGCTGTAGAAAATGGAATTAGAACACAACGGGGGCTTGATAGTTGGTGGTTGGGTTTAATCGGACAAAAATACCATTTGTTACTTTTTAACGCATGAGTATATTTGTGCTAATTGATATATAAGATTGTTAAGCTATTTCCGCTTATGATTCCATTGCAGACTTTTTCGAGGACGAAAAAAGGTTAAGTGTGGGGATGTTTGATGTAGTGCAAAGCAAACATCTTAATTCCATTGTTTTAGTGTGTTTTAGATAGTTTTATATTTGTTTTGAGTCGTTTTTAGTTCGTTCTGAGTCTTTGATATGTTTTCTGGAGCTCGTGCGAAATAAGAAGTGAAACCACGAAGAGATCGAGCACGAGTGAAGCCCAAGAAATAAAAGTTAAAAAAGTTGGATTTTTTTTCCTTCGCGGTACGCGGAAGGAGGAGAGCCAAAGTCTCGCGGTACGCGAGGAACTCCATAAGAGGGCCCGACTATTTTGGCCATCGCAGTACGCGACGGCCCGGCATGATTCTCTCGCGGTACGCGAGAGGCCGTAATTCCGTGAAAAAAACCTAAAATCGAATTAAATAGATTTTGAATTCCATTATAATGAGAGTTCGAGTTTTGGGCGTCTACCGAGAGCTTGGAGGCGATTTTAGGAGTTTGTGTGAAGATTGAAGTGCAAGATTGAAGCTTTCGGATCCAGGTTCGTTAGTATTAGTTTATTCGGTTTCCAAGTTCTGATTTTTATCTTCAATTGTTTTAGATTGAAACCATGTTCATGCTTATTTACTTCTGTTTGAATGTTCTGAGTATGATACTAGGCTAAACATTATAAACTGCCTAGGTTTGTGATGAATTCTTGTTAAAGTTATGATTTTTATCGGTTTTTGGATTCAGTTGTTGGATTAATGATTTTGTAAAAGATCTTGGTTTAATAGTTATGATGAATATACATGTTTAATTCTGAGTTGCAATTAATTATAGTTCCATATACTGCTTGTGAATGTTTTTCAGTTTGAGTAGTGTATCTAGATCATAGACTGTGTTTTTGTGGTTGTTTGTGTGGTTTGCTAGACGTGGTATTCCATACGAACTGTGATTGAGAGTAGGTTAGATCTGAGTGTTCGTCTTATCTCAATACCTGAAAGATGAGAGGTAATTGGTTAGTGTTCGTTATTAGGATTCCGAGTGTGAATTGTCTGGGAGGAGGTCCCCTTAGGTTTTTAGTGATTGTTGCTAATCTGAGTCATAGTTTATTGATATGAGATTACCCCGTGCATCTTTGATGTATTGTGGACAGTGAGACCGAGATGTGATCTGTCTTTTGGGTACATTATCATTGTTGGAGAAACTGAAAGGTAATCCGACCATCTGGTGAGCGTTGTACATCTTTAGAGTTTCCTTGTTGGTGACACCCTGAGAGTGATTAGGGATCCACTAGGTTGTCTAGAGCTGTTATCCTTAGATACCTAGATCCATCATTGTTTCCATAACCGGTAGAAGTCTGAACTTTGCAAGTAGGATTCCGACCTAGGTAGTGTTCTTCCCATTCCTGATATTCCCAAGTCTTATGTTCTGATGGTTAGAGTCGTTCAATAGTTTTCCTTGATTTCTTTAGTTTAATCATTAGTTGTAGAAAACCTAAACCAATATTTTTAGTTCGAGTCAGAGTCTAGTTTAGCTATACAGTGTCTCTAGGGTTCGATAATCCAGCTTACCATTAAGCCGTGCCACACTTGATAGGTTCACTTGTCTGTCAGTGCGGTCTAGTTCATAGGTTTTCCATTTATTACTTAGGAGTCTAGATTAGGTTTTTATTTATAGTTTTTATAGACCGTTTAGGCGACATCAAAGATTATGTTTATTATGTTTTTATGACTAATGTTTGATTACAATGTTTTCGCTGCCAATGAATGAATGACTTTCAGTTATTAAACTATATTGTGAATGAGTAAATCCAACGCGTGAGGTCTCCCGAGAATGGGGACTTACAATATCCAACAGTTTGCGATATCATAATGGTGTCATACATTAACTCTCATACTGGCCAGGTATGAAAGCAATCTATGATACACATAATGATACTCCCAACTACCATATAGTGCTTCTATCATACAAAGTTCAGCACACATAATACATACTTTTTCTAGCACTCATACATACATGCTTCCTCAGACGGCCTCAGATTGAATCCATTTTTATATCATGAACACTTCTGGTGTGAGTCTAAGTACCCTTTCTGATACTCAAATCCCTCAAATTGTGCTCTGATACCATCATGAAACACCCTACTTTCTTTTATCTTTTAAAATATCAGAGTTTAGCAGAATTTTGGTCCCAGATGTCAAAACTTTGCCACCGTGGTGATATATGCACTTTTATTATATAAAATATTGTTTTACAATCATTGACTTGAATTACATATTACAAAGGGTCTATGGATTCTTCTCTCCAACCGGCCTCGTCCTTGGAAGCTTCATTCATTCATTCCGAGTGCTTTTCCCTGAAAAGTTTTGAAAACGTTTTTACATTAGTTTATGCTAAGTAAGTACACTACTTTGTATGTTTCCAAAACCATTTCTTTTGTTTATGGATCCTTTAGTTCCTTAATTCATTTTCCTAGGCACCACAGGCCCCCGTGGCACTTCGGACGTGACCTATGCCACGTCATTTAATCCATTTTTCAGGCACCACAAGCCCCCATGACACTTCGGACGTTACCTATGTCATGTCATTTATTTTGGGACACCTTAGATCCCTTACAAGGTCTGAGGATTCTTATGTACCACAACATCTTGTGTAACCACGAAGGTTTATAACCATGAAGGTTTATCTCTTACAAGGTCCTTTCGCCCGTAGGCTCGACCCTTTGTTTTTCATCGGGATCTTGGGTATCATAGACCCACAACCTCCCATTTTATCAAGCACACATATACATCATGCATGTAACATCTTTATCATGCATTCACAACCGGTCCTTACCCTAAACCCTTGTAAAGGTTTCTCCCCGATGTATCAAAGAAGTTTATATATACAGTATATGATCGCTGTCGTTTGGTTGGTCAAAAAATAATGAATTAAATAATGAATCCAACCGTAGTAAATGGAAAAATGATAAGCACAATCCAACTGATTGAGTTTTGGAAAAAAATAGTAATATGGTACACACAAAACCCGCCAAGGTTTGTGTTAACTGGAATCGGATTCTCCTATAAATGATCATGTTAGGTACTACCTTAGGCCTGTCTCGCAAGTTAATGATTGTACTAAACATGAACACACGTATGGTCGCCAAGTAGTTTAAGACATAAAGCACATAGTAAATAGCATGAGAACAATGGTATTGAATTTGATATGTATAGTATGTAAACATGTTCCATGCTGAGTATTTATAAATAATAGTAAAGAGAAGGGGGCTATGAAACTCACATTGTAATGAAGCTAGTAATGGTATGAATTGTTAAGAATGGTTAGGCTTCGTGTGGATCTCTCACAATCAACCTACACGGATAAATTTGTATTCTAGACCTATTGAGAATAAATAATTCTAAATCTATTTGAGTCTCTAGGGGTTTTGGAGTTTGGGGTCGGATGTGGGGTTTGCAAAAGTTTGTAGAAAAATATATGCATTTATAATGATAAGTTAATATTAATTAGAATTAATTAGAAACTCCAATTGATTATGTAGTAAATATAATAAGGATATGATTGAATTTATTTATATAATTATTCTAAAATAATTAAATAAATAAACTGTGAAGTTGAAAAAGGTTTAAATAATAAAACGTTTAGATTTATTTATATAATTATTCTAAAAATAATTAATAAATAACTTATGAAATGAAAAGGGTTTTAAATAATTATTTTATGTAAGTAAAATAACTAATTAAACTATTTAAATAATATCTTCTAAATGATTTATAAAAGATGTATTAAATAAATATAAGTGTTAATTGAAATAAATTGAATTTGTATAATTATTTATCTAAAATAGTTATTTAAGTATTTCTATAAGTTCTAAAATGTTTTAAATAATTACTTTTTGTCAAAATAATTATTTACGAGTTTAAAATGTGAGATAATAATGCTTAAACAACTAATTAAAATTTGTCTAGCACATTACTATTTTATAGATAAAACAATATAATTATTTAAATAACCCATTTCTATTTTTATTTAAAAATTCACAATATGTTTTTAGTAGACTAAAATGAATAAAACCTTATTTTTGGTTTTCTGTTTTTATACATTTTTATTGGATTCGTAAGGATAAATTCTGAATTTAAATTGATAATTCATGTACTAATATAATTAGAATTCATTCAAAACAGAAAAAGGAGAAAAATGTGATGCCCTGGGACTCGACCCGGGTGGTTCTGGAGGAGTCCAGCGTGCAAACCAGTCGATGTGGGTTGTGTGCCTTGTTAGAGACAGAAACATACTCGTTTTATCTCTACAGCCCAAGACTCATTCTTCCCCAATACAAGAGGTCGAACCCTAGCCCCCAAATCACCATGTTTTCAATACAGATTGCAACAACACGATGGGGCTTCGGGTCGGAAATGGAAATCGAGCAAATAGGTGATGGATTATTACCTGAAACCGTCTTGGATTCGTTACCATAGTGGAGTTCGTTCCTAAGGCCAATCGCGATTTCCAGGGAGAGAAGGACGGGTTTTTGTGTGACGATTTGAAGTTGTAATTGGTTATGGAGATAGATGGATTGGATGTAAATGTGTTAAACGGTTGATTGGAAGCAACATTAACCGATTTCGGGTTTGATTTCATGCGTTTTTTGAGACCAACAGTCGTAACCCCCAAAGTGGTTTAAAGACTTGATCCTTCTCTCAATCAATATTGCCGATTATAGTCTATAACGATTGTAAAAGAGTGGCAATATTATTTGGTGGCATTTACACTTCTGATTCTCAAGTAATTTGAAGAATTAGATCGGGTTTGACTTTTATACAATTTATAAGTCTAAACAATATTTGTTTTATTATTAATTTAGAAAAGAAAGATTTCCATTTTTTTATAAAATTAAAGGTTGTATAAATAGTTGATTCAATATGATTAAATACCTACATATTTTACATATTAAATACACACACACACACACACACACACACATATATATATATATATATATATATATATATATATATATATAAGTAAACACACTATTAAAGCTCTTAAGTTGTATTTAATATTAGAAGTATCATTGATTTATTTAGTATAAATATATATGTATATGTTTGCACACATATTCATAATTAGAAACATATATATGTGATAAGAACTCACATGCTCCATTTTAATACATATATTCGTTATAGTAAAATGTTTACTTATATATAAGTATATGCTTAAGTATATGCTTACATGTGTTATAGAGAAATAAAATGTAATGCAAGGTTTAAAAAAATTGAATTGATATATGTTTAAAAAATAGATAAGGTGACATAATGTGTTAGAACAAGTACAAGGTTCAAATGTTGTGTTATTATTGTATAAAATAAAATAAAAATATGGTCGAAAAATCATGGATGTTACAGCATATACCTCAAGGAAGTAGTTTCCCGACATGGGGTGCCGAATTCGATCATCCCAGATAGGGATAGACGTTTCACATCGAAGTTTTGGCATCATTACACAAAGCCTTGGGTACCAGTTTGGATTTAAGCACCGCGTATCATCCGCAGAGTGATGGTCAAAGTGAAAGGGCCATCCAGATTTTGGAAGACATGCTCCGTGCCTGCGTAATCAACTTTGGTGGAAGTTGGGATACTCACCTACCATTGGCTGAGTTCTCTTACAATAACAGTTACCAAACTGGATTGAAAGCCGCTCCGTTCGAAGCCCTGTACAGAAGAAAATGTCGCTCACTGCTTTGTTGGGTAGAAGTTGGTGACAAGCATATAACTGGACCAGAGCTTATCCAGGAAACCACCGATAAGGTTTTCAAGATCCATGATCGTTTAAAGGTTGCCCAAGATCGTCAAAAGAAATACGCTGATAGAAGAAGGAAACCAATAGCATTCCAAGAGGGAGACATAGTTATGTTGAGGGTCTCTCCTTGGAAGGGGGTAGCTAGGTTTGACAAGCATGATAAGCTTAGCCCCCGCTACATCTTACAATATTATTGCCCGTATTGGCCCGGTTGCTTACCGTCTGCAGTTGCCGCGAGAACTGAGTGGAGTTCATAACGTGTTCCAAGTGTCCAATATGAAAAAAGTGTATGTCTGATGAGACACTCGTGATACCTCCAAGTGAAGTACGTGTTGATGACAAGCTTCATTTTCATGAAGAGCCCGTGGAGGTTTCGGATCGAAAGATTCAGACCAGGCGTAGTCGTTCAGGTTGGTCAAGGTCAGGTGGAATTCAAAGCGTGGCCACGAGTTTACGTGAGAACGTTAAGACGAGATGAAGCGGAAGTACCCTCATTTTTTTAAGTCTTTCCGTAACCAGGATTGTAGCGTGAAATTTTCGGACGAAATTTCTTTAAGGAGGAGAGGGTGTGACATACGGCAATTTTCAGGTTATTTACCGTACAACCTTAGAACGTATTACTATTTTATTTATTGCGTCATTAAACCTAATTTCAGTTAATTAAGTCATTTTAAAGTCTAGCAAAGCCCTTCATATACATGGAGTTTCATTTTGTGAAATTCTGGAATTTACGGTACCGCGTATCGGTAAAATGTCCGTATTTAGCGTTGGTGACGACCCGGTTAGTTTAAAAATATCTGTTTTCGCAAAATTATTTATACAGTCATAAATTAGTGGATTATATGTGATAATTACGTGATTACATATTGCAGTCCCTTTCGGTGATTTTTCATTGCATGTTACCCGGTCTTTTTGTCTTCTTCGTACCGTATGCAATAAAAATGCACCGTTGATAATTAATATTATCTTTAGTGATTATGATTGTATATAATTAGTAGATAATTTATAAATATTTATTTTGGTGAAAACCCATGCTTTAAAGTGTTAAAGTTTATTTATATAAGTGTTGGGTTTTATAAAAGTCACCTACACTTACAAGATTTTTATAAAAAAAAAGTTCAAGAAACCCCTCTCCCTCCCCTCATGAGCCCGGCCCAAGTGGGTCCCCCTCCCTCTTTTCCCATAAAATCCTAATCATTTTATTTACTTACACATATTTTCAACACCACACTTCATCTCCCTTATTAATACCCACCTCCCAAATCAACCAATCCCCTATCCCCCTCTCTCTCTAAAATTGTCCACCTTCCACCACCACTCTCACTTTCAATTTCAAATTCATCTTCAATCTCTCAAGAATTCTCTCAATGTGTTCATCCCCTTCAAGTGTGATTCTTGCATTTTTGGTGGATTTTTTGCAAGTTTATTCAAGATTGAAGCCATAGTGGAGAAATATATCAAGAATCATCCATACATCTCTATTATTTCTTAGAGCAAGAGGTATGAACCTCATCTTTCCTTTGTTTCTTTCTTCTTTTATTGATGAAAATTGTGATATTTGCAAGAGTTGTTCATCACCAACTAAAGACTTTTATGAACCATTAAAATTCAGCGAAATATGAGTTTTATAAAATATTTTAGTATATATATGTGCATGCATGTAGTCATGTGGGTGTATGTGTGTTCATGTGTTCATATATTGCAATATGTTGATGAATGGTACTAGATCTTTGCATGCAAACAAATATTTCGTTATGATCAAGTTAAAACAGAAAAATAAAGTGTATTATTACATAAAAAACTTGTTATTTTATGTATGGATCTTAAACCCCTATGTTTGGGTGTTTGATGTTAGAGATTGTTGTTTAAAAAGCATGATAAAAGCTACGTTTATGCATGGATTACTAAGATTATTTGAAATTTGGAAATAAAGTGATAAATATGATGTATTTTATGTATAATGATCAGCTCTAAAATGGTATTTTATGTTGTGATGATTAGCTATAGTTTTGACCCTGATATGTTACAAAAAAAGGTGCTTAAATGATGGTTTATTGCATGTAAAATGATGGATAAATTAGGTCTGATTATATGGCTGTAAAAAGATGATATTTTATGTTAAAAATCCATATTTTTAATAACTTATATGATCCTTGATGTTTTGTTGCTTTTGGATAACATTCTAGGCATAACTAGTCGTAAAATCGGTGTTTTTCGCCTTGAAATATGAATGTTAGTTAGGTCTGATTTCAAACAGCTAATTAAACATATTTTATGATATGTTTTCAACTAATAATGTATATGATGAGTTAGTGTTATGATCCATGTGTTTACTTATGTGGTACGATATTAGAATGTTGCATGAAACATGAAAATTGTCATATTATTAGGGTTTTCGTGGCTAAACAATGAAAGATTATTTCGATTGATGAGATATTGTTTATCAAGTGTGTGGTAATGTTAAATGATGGACTATGATCATATGTGTAAGAAATGGGAGAGTTAATTTATAAAAATTGGTTAGTTTATTTGGAAAGTGCTTACGTGTATATCCGTGTAACTTAAGTGTTTTCACGCATGATTAGACTTATGAGAATATGTATGAGTGTTGTATATGCTATAGGTATATATATTATTATTATTATTTTTAATTTATTTTCACATTGTGGTTGTTAATAAGTAATGACACAAAATGGCTTTGTGGGAATAACCCACCGTTTTCGTTATAAATATAAATTTTGTGTCGTGGTCACCAACGGGACGTTTAAATAAATATTTTTCTTAAAAATATTATAATTCTAAGTAAGTTGGGTGAACAACTTGCTTGTAAGACTTGAAGTTCAATTAGTAATGTATCCCTCGTGTTTAGGGCGTCGTTAGCTTTCGTGGGCGTAATTTTTGCTAGCACTTGTTTTTCCGTCGTTCGTTACTTCAAGGTGAGTTTTTGACGGCCCCTTTTTAAACTATTTTATTGTTTTATAAAAAATGGGAGAAGAACATTGTCACGCCCATAACACAGGACAGTCGTCTAACCAGAGTAGTACCTTCAACAGATATGTTCCCAGGAAAGAACGACGGGTCTAGAAGAGATTTATACACCTTCCTTTCCTGGACAGAACATTCCGTTAGTCAGATAACTACATGCTGGTCAAAAGGCCGCCTTCTAGTTACAGTGAATTTGATACCAAAAACACACAGCGGAAGCTAAGTCATAAACCTCGTTTATTAACAACTAAAATTGTTTTACATGGGGACCAAACTTCTATTACAAACTAACCAAACCAACAAGCATCAGTTCCTGTCAGGGAACTCAACACATCCACAAGGATTACAGCTCTACCAAGCATGCCTCCATCCACTCTCGCAATTACCGGATCAACCAGACGACTATCCATATATATTAGCTACCTGGAATGCTCCTAATAGATCCACCTGCAACATCTTTAAAAGTAAATGAGTCAACATAAGTTGGTGAGTTCATGAACCTTTACCACAAATGGTTGTTATTTAATCATAAGCATTCCCACATCCCACCCTATGCCACATTGCATGTGAGCTTTTTGGTATATATATAATTGGTAACCTTTCTACGACTGGTCCTCCCACACCGGTATAAACTGAATAAACCATCCCATCCTTCTGGTCCTCCCACACCAGTAAGATGAGATAATCCACCTGTAGGTTCCATCCCACAACAGAACGTATAAAGTACTTATTACGCATTATATATACATGGAATAGGGTGACTATTTCAAATAACAACTGTGTAACAATACACATTAAGTTCAGAGGAACTCACTTGGGCAGTAATTCTGCTTATTGTATTGATAATATGTTAAATACCTCGGACAGCACCTCAACGTATATTTAACTGCTAATATTTCTTAGTTAAAATCTATCATAAACTTAATAATAAATAATCCACACTTAAAAATAAGTAACGAAGTTGCCGGAATATTACCTCAGTACTATCTTCCGAATTTTAAAGGCGTAACGCTAGAAATTGGACTTCTAAGCGTATTAGAACCTTGGCACGAATTCCTAGGCTAAGTGTGTGTGTAGGAAAGTGTTTTTGTGTGTGTAGGAATGTGTTTTTGTGTGTGAATTGTGTCTCCACAGCTCTGTCCATCGAAATCTATTTATAGGGCAACCTTCGACCCGTAGCAGACCGTCACATAGAGCCGTAGCGGTCCGCCACCCAATCAGGCGGCTTATCTGACGTAGCGCCCACGTAGCGGACCATTATCCATGGTGGTGGCGGTCCGCCACCCAACTGGTTACAACGAGTCATTGGACACGCGTCCGCTCCTCGTGATCCGGTTCCGAATTGCGTCTAGCGGACCGTTAGCTAAAGGCTTAGCGGTCCTCCATAGGGCTGAGTCATCAGACACGCGTCTGATGAAGTGGCATTCCTTCATGATTGCCTTTCTCTCCACGTAGCGGACCGTCAGGACCGTGGTAGCGGTCCGCTATCAGCCACTTTTCAAAATTTTTATATTTTTAATCATCCAACTTTGAAATAATTGTCACTTAATCCCTAGAGTTTAATTTCCTACATTTTTAGTCCTTAATCTCTATGGGAAAATTCAAGGTGTTACAAACATGCTTCGTTAGTTTATCAATTACTTGACTTACTTTATGTGTTCGTTTGATGGTCTCGAGTAAGGGTATTCGTTATGTATTCATGTATTCGTTCATGAATAGCCCTGCCGTTATAATCATTAGCCTCGTGTAGGCCGCAAGGTGTGTTTATAGATCTATTTGGGACTGACTGCCCACTCTCGTGATCAGTAGCGCTGATCAGTCGTTTGTACGAGAGAATATATTTTGAAAGGATTCGTAGGGACTTGTTGTATTCGTGTCTCAGTTTGATTATAAGCTCTAGGTATCGTCATCTTGTTGTATTCCTTGCAAGCTTATGACATATCACATGTTTGTCCAAGTTACTTGATAGTTCGTTAAATTCGTTTATGTTTTCGTTTAAACCCATGAAACTCGCTCAACTTTATGTTGATATTTTTAAGCATGTTTTTCAGGTACTTGGATGCTCTCGTGCGGTTATGAAAACGGGCTTTTGGGCAAACACTTGCATCAGAACTCATTTGGGACTTTTAACTTTATTTTGGATCCTTATGTGTTGGATCATGAAAACTCTTGTTTTAAATTTCAGTGCTTTTAAATTTGGATAATTGTAAGACTTGTCTTTTACTTCGTTGAATCTTTTCGATGTTTTACTTAAATGTGTTTGCTTATTATCATTGGGCTCCAACTTATGTAACCACCATGCATACGTCTCGTTTCCGCTGCGAATCGTTGTTTTCGGGGTGTGACACTGCCTCCCAAGAGCGCTAAGTTTAACGTCTTCAGCCAGACGCGGTGTACCTGACTACTCACATGGTGGTCGAGTGGGGTGCTTGCAGTCCTCCATCCCCACACTTACGTTGTTCTCAACATCATACTTCTTCCATGGTTGCACAAACAATGCAAACAGTGCTCTTTCTTCATCAGGAACTTGTGGTTTCTTTCCCTTCCGTTTCCTTTTCCTTGCCCTTTTCTTTCTTCCTCCCTCTTGAGTATCACCTTCTTCCTTCTCAGTTGCCCTGTCAATCACAACACAACCTTTATTTTCCGTGTGATTCACCTTTTCAGGTGGTTCACACTTGTTAGCATTCAAGTTAGGTACGTTTGAGAATATTTTAAGACTCATCTTCTGAGCACCAAATTGCATTCTTACCGTCCCTTCAGCACAATTAATAGTTGCCCTAGCATTGGCCAAGAACGGTCTACCCAGAATAACAGTTGGTTGTGTGTTCTTGACACAATCCAACACTAAGAAATCCACTAAGTAATAAAACTCACCTACTTTCACAATCACGTCCTTTAGAATCCTCCGATGATGCATGGGAGTCTGATCAGCCAACACCACCGTGGTGTGGACTTTCTGTAATGGGCCAAAATCATACTAATCGTACAGACTCCCCGGTAATATACTCACAGAGGCTCCAAGATCCAGAAATGCTCTATCCAATTTAAATTTACCTACTTGTACTGAAATAATAGGTGTTCCTGGATCTTGGAGTTTCGGGGGAAGGGTACCCAACAACAAGGCATTCACACTAGCACTCAACTCAACTTGTTTGGGATATTTGTGTCGTCGTTTTTGGGTACTCAAACCTTTCAGACACTCAAAATTGTCAGGATTTTCTTTAAGTGTATTAAAAATGGTAAATTAATTTTACGCTTTTCAAAATTTTCCCATCTTTCATCATGTGTTGGATCCCGTTCACCTAAAAGTGGTTTGATTAAAACCGAAGGAAATGGAATTTTCAAAGATTTTTTCACATTTTTAGTTTTCAATTTATTTTGTGAAATTAAATCCTGATCAGGTCAGACTCAGACTCACTGTGCTCCACCACTCTCTCTACAACCAGTGGTGAAGTATGTTCAACAACAGAAAACTTAGATGAGGATTGAAGACTTACTGCATTTATGTGTGCACTGTTTGTGGTTTGGGAACTTGAAGACTGATGTGCACTAGGAGGCTTACATGAATCTCTGACGATTGCTGCAACTACCTCAGCTAACTGTGCAACCTGCTCTGCCAAGGCTCAATGAACTTTTACCTAGATCTTCTGTTGCTACACCACTGCTTTAACCAGGCCTGTCAGCTCTTTAATATCTGACCTGATATCATACAATTCAGATCGGCCTGTTTGTTGCTCTCCTTGATTCTTCCGGTTCTCTTGATAGTTTTCTTGACTCTGTGAACCTCTTGGGTGGTAGCCTTGATTGTAATTCTCTTGGTAACTTTGATAATCTGGACTACCACCATGTTGATTGTACCTTTGGACGTTCTGGTTCATCCGATTGTGAGAATCATAGTGCGGGTAGTTAGAGGGTCTCCTGTAATTTCCTTCAAACATTAGGCAGTCTTGAGCCCAGTAGCCAGGGTTGCCACAGCACATACACGACTCATCATCATAATCCCCGTCCATGAAAACTTGCATAATTAACACACTCGAGTAGTACTGAACGAAAAATAAAATTAACTAAAAAAATAAAAATAAAAATAAAATAAAAAAAATATTTTTGGGTTTTTGATTTTATATAAATAGAAACAAACTAAACTAAAACAAAAACTAAGCGCACCGATTCCCCGGCAACGGCGCCATTTTGATCGCTGTCGTTTGGTCGGTCAAAAAAAAATGAATTAAATAGTAAGTGGAAAGTCGAGTCGTCTCCACGAGGAATTGGTGGAAAGTTCAATTGTAATAAATTGGTTTAGTTTAGAAAATTCTTTTGATTAAAACTCAAATTAAATAAAGAATGCAACCTCCTCCAAACTTCAGGTTCTAGGTTCATGCAAAACTCAGTTGTTCAATTAGACACCACATAGACGTAATGTTGGAAAATCAGTTAAAGCAGTAATTGAAGACAGGTTGTTGTCAGCAAACCTATACAACCAGTTTTGTCATAAACTAGTATAATTCAATCACCCAATTTACCAGTGTCAAGTTATCCCCTTTAATCACCCAACCCGCTCTAGCTTTTATCATCAACCGAACAAGATTGTAAAGAACGTAAACTCAAAACACACATATAAACTATTTAAATTAACCAATACATCAATCCATCAAGTTATTGTCAGAAATTAACCATATCTAAAACATGAACAAACTGAATCAAACATTAAAACCTATACGAATCGTCCGCCTGGAGGAAGCCATAAGTGAATTAGTCGCGCATTTTTGTCAAACACGCGACTATAGCTATTCTTGGTGATTTGGAATGCTCTATACCTCTGAAAATCGCCCCTAGTAGTTCTGAATTCGTCTGAATGAAGAATGGTTGCGAATTAGGGTTGGATTTGCTTAAATATGGAAATTAGAGCTTTTTGCTGATCTGCAGGCCCCTCGTGTACCGTGAAGATTTATGTACTCGAAGGACAATATAGTCGGGCTGGTTTTTCATGTTTCTCGCGTACCGTGAAAGATTCTTCCCAACACGAAGACCAGAAATTCCATGAAATTGACTTTTTGCTCTTGTTGACTTCCTTGACTTCCCGTGCTTCGATGCCTTCCTGATTATAGCTCGTTTTCCCCCTCAATTGGCACTTTAAACCTGTAACAGACACTACTACAAAACACATGTAAAACCGACTCCAAATACAAAGTTAAACGCTTAAAACAATAGAAATTAGACTCTTAAACACAGGATATTGAGCCTTACATCAGTATACCAGCGGCGTACCCATCACCCCTTTGATACTTTGTGAATACTGCATTACTCGGTTTTAGAGTTTAGACCGTTTGATATCATATACTCACATTCTTATTTCATATAACTATTACCCATACATTAGCATGCCCTAAACACATAGTCAAGTAGGCAAACAAGGCTAATTATGGGTTTAGTGTACTTACTATAACCTTGGGTGTCACACCCCGAAATTTCAACTAACGGAGTTTTACCGTTTGGGAAGTGACGAACCAGGATCTCAGACATTAGTTACTTTGAACGACTCTACATGGGACTCAATGAAAATATCATATCAATCAGAATTTAAATGCGGAAGCGTAAAGAAAAGTAAATGCGCAAAACACACGCGCCCAAACCAAAAGTCCAAAAAGTCCAAACGTCCAAACAAAACCAAGTACAATACAAAATAATCCAAACAACTTAAATAAGCAACAATCAAAATAGATGAATCTCATGCATGTTCTAAAGTGCACCTGTGCCTTATCTTAGTGACCTGAGAAAACATGTAAGAAAATATGTCAACACGAGGTTGGTGAGTTTACAGGTTTCAATATATAAATAAGCGTTTACCAGATTTATTGATCATTCAATATGTATCTATAGGTAGCTAACATATGTTCATGTTTAACTCAAGCGCTCGCAACCGAAGCTGACTGTTTATTTATTTGCCTACTGCCAGGTCTATCAACACTGGCGGTGTGAGTAGGCTAACATCTCACCCGTTCGATCTCTAATCGAGTTAGAGCGACTAACGCGGGTGGGATTTGTCAAACTCGGTAGTACTACTAAACATTACCTCGCTAAGATCCATATTAACGGTCCGATATAAGGTGAGAACTTTCTGTGATAGCGTGTTACGGTTAGCTTTAACATCGATAACATACGAATTACAAAATCTCAAAATAGTTTAATCATGTTTTCTCCCCCAAGTTAAAACAGTAAAAAGGGGCCGTGAAAACTCACATGCGTTGCGTTGAAGGTAGTATCACACAAGAGATAATTTGGAACCACGAGTGTAAGTCTCAAAAGACTTACGAATACCCTAAAATTATAAACACATAAATTAGGGATAATAATAGGAATTGTGACAGCGACACGGAATGAGAAACGTCCTAAAGAAACGCTCTAATATTCAAGAGTGGACGAACGTGTCCACGGATATAGGAATTCCTTAAATAATCAAATTATAATTACGTTACGCGACGAATGACAAAAATAATAATAAATATAATCGAGTGTTTTGTCATTCACAAAAACTAAGAAAATAATATAATATATTATTTTTAGGTTCGAAAAAATATTCTAATTACTCATTTGAGGTAAGAATAATAAATACATTATTATTATTGAAGTAATAAACACGAGTAAATAATATAACCAATTATATTATTATTTAATCTCAAACGTTACACGAGGTTATAAAACGATTTGAAATAATATAAATATATATTATTTACTAATACGGGTCATGGGTTGAAAATAATATAAACATATATTTTATACAAAGTTATGGTTTGCAAATAGTGTAAATACATTATTTTTAAGAGTAGGAAATAATAATAAAAATGGTTTAATATTTCAAACCCGAGCCTACGGGTTGTTTCCCGGGCTAAAACACATTTATACAATATTATAATAATAGGGGTTTGATTTTTAATATTTAAATATACTAAAAAGTGGCTCAAAAATGAATTGTGGGAGCCCGGTCTCAAACTCGGGTCTCTCCCACACACGCACACTATCCTAACCAGTCCCGCCCGCTAGGGTATCGCGTACAAATCAAGTTTTGTTTGGTTTTATCAATCAAACCCAGTGGGTTCCTTCCCCTTAGCGCGAACCGATCGAAAACCAGTCCCAAAACCCACAATTTGGACTTCGATCGAACTAGTAAGCAAAGGGGATTTGATCATTAGATCATGACGAATCTGTAGTGTGGTTTAATTTTAAATTCATCAGGTTTAGGATCGTTTAATTTTTGTTTTAGAAAACGAAAAACCCTAGGTTGAATTTGAAATCAAATCGATCAATTTTGATAATAAAATTGTTTGGATTCATAGGGCTTTCAAAGGGTAAGGGATTTTGAGTCTAACCATACCAATTAATTGGATTAAGATTGTGTTTAGGTTAGGGTTCGATTAAACCCGAATTGTATGAACCCTAGATTCTCGATGATGGTCATTAATTGACTAGCCATTAATTGATTTAATTCTTGCGTAAAGATAGTAATTAAGACTCCATGATGGTCGACATTATCATGTTAATGGATTTCGGTTTCGAATTTGGACAGTTGAGAAAAGATACGGGATAATTGGATCAAAAATGGATTCAATTTTGACTTTAAAAAGTCAACGGGATTAATTGATCTTGATTTTGACTTTGAAAGTCAACATATAACGTTTAGAGATTTGGCAAAATCAGTCCCCGAAGTTTGGGAATGGCAGATTTAATATTGAGTTAACTGGGTTAGGTTTTAACTGGAACTTAACGGAATTCCTAACGGAACTAACTGAAAAGTCCGGATTGTCACATCATCCCCTAGTTGAAAGAATTTTCGTCCCAAAAATGAAGTAATAATAAAAAAAAATTCCCGGGATATCACATCATCCCCTAGTTGAAAGAATTTTCGTCTCGAAAATTAAATAGTACCTTAAGAATTTGTCGCGGAGAGGTTGAACAGATTAGGATATTTGCGCATCATCTGATCCTCGTGCTCCCACGTGAATTCCGGTCCGCGTTTCGAGTTCCAACGGATTCTAACAATAGGGATTTTACTGTGCTTTAACGTTTTGACTTCCCTATCCATAAGTTCCACGGGTTCTTCGATGAAACGTAACTGTTCATCAATGTGTAGTTCCTCAAGAGGAACCGCGAGAGACTCGTCTGCTAGACATTTCTTCAAATTTGAGATGTGAAAGACGTTGTGTACACCACTAAGTCCTTCAGGTAAGTCCAGTTGATACGCTACTAGTCCGATTCTCTTCATTATCTTGAATGGTCCAACATAACGAGGATTCAGTTTGCCTCGTTTCCCAAAACGAATGACACCCTTCCAAGGTGAAACTTTTAACAAGACCATATCCCCTACTTGAAATTCTAACAGTTTACGACGCTTATCGGCATAGCTCTTTTGACGATCACGAGCTGCTGCCATACGGTTTCTAATTTGGATGATTCTCTCGGAAGTTTCAAGTACGAGTTCAGGACCTGTAAGTTGAATATCCCCAACCTCGACCCAACAAATAGGAGAACGGCATTTCCATCCATATAGTGCTTCAAATGGAGCTGCCTTGTTGCTAGTGTGATAGTTGTTGTTATAGGAGAACTTCACCAATGGTAGGTGAGACTCCCAAGTGTTACCGAAATCAGACACACAAGCTCGTAGCATGTCCTCCAGAGTTTGAATATTACGTTCTGTCTGGCCATCAGTTTGAGGATGGTACACTGTGCTCATATCTAGACGCTAGCCTAAAGCTTTATGTAACGACTGCCAGAAACGAGAGGTGAATCGTGCATCACGATCCGAAATGATAGAAATTAGCACCCCGTGCATAGAGACTACTTCTTTCAAGTAAATACGAGTAAGCTTATCCATTTTGTCGGTTTCCTTGATTGCTAAGAAGTGAGCGGACTTTGTTAAACGATCAACAATTACCCAAATGGTATCACATCCGGTAGGAGTTCGTGGAAATTTTGTGATAAAGTCCATGGATATATGTTCCCATTTCCACATGGGAATCTCTAGTTGTTGGAGAAGACCGGAAGGCTTTTGATATTCAACTTTGACTTTCGCGCAAGTCAGGCACTTGCTCACATAAGTGGCTATATCGGCCTTCATCTTTGGCCACCAATACAGCACCTTTAGATCATGGTACATCTTGTCGGATCCTGGATGAATAGAGTAACGAGATTTATGAGCCTCATCCATGACTAGTTCCCTTAGGTTTCCGAATACTAGAACCCATATTCGCTCGACGAAGTAGTGAATACCGTCAGATTTGACCTCGAGTTGTGCTTCCATACCGCGTGTACCTTCTAGAAGTAGGTTTTCCTCTTTCACGGCTTCGAGTTGAGCATTACGGATTTTGTCAGGTAATCTGGGGTGAATAGTAAGCTGTAATGCTTGAACTCATTTGGGTTTCATTTCTTTTCGACTTAGGGCATCAGCCAGAACGTTAGCTTTACCCGGATGATACCGGATTGCACAATCATAATCATTTAAGAGTTCGACCCAACGATGCTGTCGGATGTTCAACTCTTTCTGCTCGAAGATGTGCTGAAGACTCTTGTGATCGGTGTAGATGGTGCATTTGGTACCGTACAAGTAATGTCTCCATATCTTAAGTGCGGAAACTACTGCTCCCAACTCTAGGTCATGAGTGGTGTAATTTTTCTCATGAACCTTTAGTTGACGTGAAGCGTATGCGATCACCTTTTCTCGTAGCATTAACACACAACCTAGACCCTGAATAGACGTGTCACAATACACCACAAAATCATCTGTTCCTTCCGAAAGAGCTAGAATAGGTGCACTGCAAAGTTTCTGTTTAAGATGTTGGAATGCTGACTCTTGGTTATCGCCCCACTTATAGGCTTTACCCTTTTGAGTTAAGGCAGTGAGAGGTTGTGAAATTTTTGAAAATCCCTCGATGAATCGACGGTAATACCCAGCCAATCCCAGAAATTGTCGCACCTCAGTCGTAGTCGTCGGTGCTGCCCAATTCTTGATGGCTTCTATCTTTGATGGGTCGACATGTATTCCTTTCTCGTTAACCACATGCCCTAGAAATTGAACTTCCCGGATCCAGAACTCACACTTGGAAAACTTAGCATACAGTTGCTCCTGCTTAAGTAATTCCAAAATTAGGCGCAGATGTTCCTCGTGTTCTTCCTTGTCCTTGGAATAAATGAGGATGTCGTCGATGAAAACGATAACAAATTGATCAAGATATGGCTTACACACACGGTTCATGAGGTCCATGAATACCGCATGTGCGTTGGTTAATCCGAAAGGCATGACCATAAATTCGTAGTGGCTGTACCTTGTCTTGAATGCAGTCTTAGAGATATCCTCATCTCGGACTCTTAATTGATGGTAGCCGGACCTAAGATCTATCTTGGAATAGAAACTTGATCCTTGGATTTGATCAAAGAAATCATCTATACGAGGCAAAGGGTAACGATTCTTGATTGTGACTTTATTCAGTTCAAGGTAGTCGATACACATACGGAAAGTCCCATCCTTCTTCTTGACAAACAGGACCGGAGCTCCACATGGTGATGAGCTAGGTCGGATGAAACCTTTATCCAACAAATCCTGTAACTGAGTAGATAGCTCTTGCAGTTCACTAGGTGCCAGTCTGTAAGGTGCTCGAGCGATCGGTGCCGCCCCGGGTGCTAGGTCGATTTGAAATTCAACTTGACGGTGTGGTGGCAGACCAGGCAAATCTTCGGGAAATACTTCTAGAAAATCACTAACGATGGGAATATCCTCCATTTTCTTCTCTTCTGATGGTTGCTCAGCAACGAGAGCTAAAATAGCAGTATGCCCTTTGCGAAGACATTTCTGTGCTTTCATAAAGGATATGATGCCCATGACTGCTCCAACGTTTTCGCCCTGAACGGAAAGGGTTTCTCCACTCGGGAAAGGAATGCGAACAATTTTCTCATGACATATAATTTCAGCTTGGTTTTTAGATAACCAATCCATGCCGACAATTACATCAAAACTACCAAGCGTGACCGGCATAAGGTCGATATCAAGTATATGACTAGCTAGCTCGAGCTTACAACCCTTAAGAATGTGGGTTGCTTCAATTATTTGGCCATCAGCTATTTCTATTATATACTTAGCTTCTAACAGAGTTGGAGTTCCTTTTATCATATCACTAAGTTTCTTAGATATAAAACTTTTATCAGCACCAGTGTCAAAAAGGACAGAAGCAAAGCAATTATTTAAGAGGAACTTACCGGTGACCACATTATGATCATAACGAGCTTCTCCAGATCCTAGCATGAAGGCTCGTCCCTTCGCACCATTTCCTCCACCATTGCCATTGTTTCCACCATTGTTGTTATTCAGGTTAGATTTGTGGTTTCCATTACCCCTTTCTTCAATTGAGGACAATTCTTCCGAATATGCCCCTCCTTTCCACACTCAAAACAACCCTTTATAAATCCAGGCTATTGAAAAGGTTGCTTGGCTTGTAATTCACCCCTACAATCTTTGGCAGCATGACCTATTTTGCCACACCGCTGACAACGGTTGCAGAACCCGAAGTGATGGAAGTTGCACTTGTTACACTTAGGATATTTTCCCGTATAACCACCCTAATTTTGACCTGAAGAGGTTGACTAGTTGAAGTTCTTAGCAGGCTCAAACTTTCGCTGCTGCTGGGGTTGATTGAACTGGGATCCTTTGGAGTGAGAGTTGGAGTGGGTATTAGAGTGGTGATCAAACTTGCGTTTATGATTATCGGTGGATTTAGAGACCGAACCTCTTGGGGGTAAAGTCCCTTGTGTCACCGCCTGATCGGTTAACTTGTGAGCCAGTCTGATCGTCTGCTGAATGGTAGTAGGGTTGGACGAAGTAACCATACTTTGAATCTGAGGCACTAGACCTCCAATATACAGCTCAATTCTTTTGTAATCTAGAGTCGCCATATGTGGGCACATGGTAGCGAGCTCATGGGAGCGTGTGGTATACAGCTCAATTTCAGAACCTTCCATTTTCAGGTTCCAAAATTCACCTACAACTTTTGAATTTCATCGCGAGGACAGTACTCCTCTTTCATCATCGTCTTAAACTCCTCCCATGGGAGTCCATTTGCCAGGGGCAGACCCAACATCTGGACCTGAGCGTTCCACCACGTGAGAGCCGGGCCCTCCAAATTTCCAACAGCGAACTTGACCTGATTGGCCACTAGGCAGTTGCACATGGCAATCACCGATTCTACCTTTTCGAACCGCCGAAGTAGTCTGACAGCTCCACCGTGGGGCTTACAGTCCATAAATGTCTTAAACGTGCACGCTGGTTGCTGATTCTGCTGGTTTTGCTGGCTTGGATTTAGAAATAACATAGGATTGAGATTATAGATCTTAAGAAAAGCGCTTTTAGGAGGTGAGTTGACCTCATTAGTCAATAGTTTAAGCATTTACCTGCAGCATTCTGTGCTGCTAGAGACTCAGCCACACTATCGTTGATTATTGCCGCTAGCTCCGCTGCTGTCATGTTGATGGTACCCCGGCCACCAGCACGACCTCCACGTCCTCTTCCTGACATGATTCTTCACATTCACAAATACAAACAATGAGGAATATATTGTGTATTAAACATTATTTATGTACAAGTAAGGAAATACAACATCTAATATTTTGAAAATTAAATAAATTGTAAGGCTACAAAATAAATAACTCAAACATTAAACTTCTCATGCTTTTATTGAATGGGAACAACTTTACCCATCTAGGTTTGAAAAGAGAAATAACATAAGCAAAACATGAATGAAAGAAAGATAGAATAGGAAGATCATCAAACATCCTCGTCATCGGAAGAAACGTATGATTGAGCATCATCGATCTCCACCGGTTCCTCCTCGGGTGGCTCATCCTCCAAGGGCTCATCCTCGAAGGGCTCCTCCTCGAAAGGTTCTTCCTCGAAAGGCTCCTCCTCGTCGTCCGAAAGTGGAATTTCCTCAGGAAATAGGGCTGCTTGCAGTTGGGCTTCTTAGTGAGTCACTCTTTCTTGAAGTCCTTCGGCAACATGATTTGCTACTTGCAGTTGGCCTTCCAGATTAGCCACTCTCTCCAGAATCCCTCCTACCTCAAAATCCGAGGTGTCTACCCTCGTCTCCAAATGTGTCACCCGATCCACCAAAACATTATGGACCTGACTGCTAGCTCAACAGTCAAAAGCTCAATTCCTACCTTGTTCTCCTCTATTTGAGTCTCTCGTTGCAGAATGTCGGGTATCTCATCAGTAGCATCTTTCATAATGCTCAACTCCCTAGACATGTAAAATACGAAAGCTGCAAAAGCTTGTTCCATAGTTCAGGGCAAGCTAGGTAAAGTAGATGATGAGGAAGCGGAACAAAAGTAGGGTGATGGGACATTTCCCATCTCGATCCACCTTTGGATCATTTGCGGGTATGCATTCCAATTACGAGCAGGATTCGTTGCTTGCGTGCTACTCGGTTCACCCTGATCAACCGAATAATCACTGGAATGCTCTATACCTCTGAAAATCGCCCCTAGTAGTTCTGAATTCGTCTAAATGAAGAATGGTTGCGAATTAGGGTTGGATTTGCTTAAATATGGAAATTAGGGCTTTTTGCTGATCTGCAGGCCCCTCGTGTACCGTGAAGATTTATGTACTCGAAGGACAATATAGTCGAGCTGGTTTTTCATGTTTCTCGCGTACCGTGAAAGATTCTTCCCAACGCGAAGACCAGAAATTCCATGAAATTGACTTTTTGCTCTTGTTGACTTCCTTGACTTCCCGTGCTTCGATGCCTTTCTGATTATAGCTCGTTTTCCCCCTCAATTGGCACTTTAAACCTGTAACAGACACTACTACAAAACTCATGTAAAACCGACTCCAAATACAAAGTTAAACGCTTAAAACAATAGAAATTAGACTCTTAAACACAGGATATTGAGCCTTACATCAGTATACCAGCGGCGTACCCACCACCCCTTTGATACTTTGTGAATACTCCATTACTCAGTTTTAGAGTTTAGACCGTTTGATATCATATACTCACATTCTTATTTCATATAACTATTACCCATACATTAGCATGCCCTAAACACATAGTCAAGTAGGCAAACAAGGCTAATTATGGGTTTAGTGTACTTACTATAACCTCGGGTGTCACACCCCCAAATTTTAACTAACGGAGTTTTACCGTTTGGGAAGTGACGAACCATGATCTCAGACATTAGTTACTTTGAACGACTCTACATGGGACTCAATGAAAATATCATACCAAACCAAGTACAATACAAAATAATCCAAACAACTTAAATAAGCAACAATCAAAATAGATGAATCCCATGCTTGTCCTAAAGTGCACATGTGCCTTATCTTAGTGACCTGAGAAAACATGTAAGAAAATATGTCAACACGAGGTTGGTGAGTTCACAGGTTTCAATATATAAATAAGCGTTTACCAGATTTATTGATCATTCAATATGTATCTATAGGTAGCTAACCTATGTTCATGTTTAACTCAAGCGCTCGCAACCGAAGCTTACTGTTTGTTTATTTGCCTCCTGCCAGGTCTATCAACACTGGCGGGGTGAGTAGGCTAACATTTCACCTGTTCGATCTCTAATCGAGTTAGAGCGACTAACGCGGGTGGGATTTGTCAAACCCAGTAGTACTACTAAACATTACCTCGCTAAGATCCATATTAACGGTCCGATATAAGATGAGGACTTTCTGTGATAGCGTGTTACGCTTAGCTTTAACATCGATAACATACGAATTACAAAATCTCAAAATAGTTTAATCATGTTTTCTCCCCCAAGTTAAAACAGTAGAAAGGGGCCGTGAAAACTCACATGCGTTGCGTTGTAGGTAGTATCACACAAGAGATAAGTTGGAACCACGAGTGTAAGTCTCAAAAGACTTACGAATGCCCTAAAATTATAAACACATAAATTAGGGATAATAATAGGAATTGTGACAGCGACACGGAATGAGAAACGTCCTAAAGAAACGCTCTAATATTCAAGAGTGGACGAACGTGTCCACGGATATAGGAATTCCTTAAATAATCAAATTATAATTACGTTACGCGACGAATGACAAAAATAATAATAATAAATATAATCGAGTGTTTTGTCATTCACAAAAACTAAGAAAATAATATAACATATTATTTTTAGGTTCGAAGGAATATTCTAATTACTCATTTGAGGTAAGAATAATAAATACATTATTATTATTATTGAAGTAATAAACACGAGTAAATAATATAACCAATTATATTATTATTTAATCTCAAACGTTACACGAGGTTATAAAACGATTCGAAATAATATAAATATATATTATTTAATAATACGGGTCATGGGTTGAAAATAAAATAAACATATATTTTATACAAAGTTATGGTTTGCAAATAGTGTAAATACATTATTTTTAAGAGTAGGAAATAATAATAAAAATGGTTTAATAATTCAAACCCGAGCCTACGGGTTGTTTCCCGGGCTAAAACACATTTATACAATATTATAATAATAGGGGGTTTGATTTTTAATATTTAAATATACTAAAAAGTGGCTCAAAAATGAATTGTGGGAGCCCGGTCTCGAACCCGGGTCTCTCCCACACACGCACACTGTCCTAACCAGTCCCGCCCGCTAGGGTATCGTGTACAAATCAGGTTTTGTTTGGTTTTATCAATCAAACCCAGTGGGTTCCTTCCCCTTAGCGCGAACCGATCGAAATCCAGTCCCAAAACCCACAATTTGGACTTCGATCGAACTAGTAAGCAAAGGGGTTTTAATCATTAGATCATGACGAATCTGTAGTGTGGTTTAATTTTAAAATCATCAGGTTTAGGCTCGTTTAATTTCTGTTTTAGAAACCGAAAAACCCTAGGTTGAATTTGAAATCAAATCGATCAATTTTGATAATAAAATTGTTTGGATTCATAGGGATTTCAAAGGGTAAGGGATTTCGAGTCTAACCATACCAATTAATTGGATTAAGATTGTGTTTAGGTTAGGGTTCGATTAAACCTGAATCGTATGAACCCTAGATTCTCGATCATAATCAATTCGATCATGTAAGCCCCAAATATCATAGGGCTTTTGATCTAGACGTCGAGTCGAGTCTGTGGACATGATCAATTTCAGTTTTCATTATCGGATTGATGGGATTCGATTAAACAGCATTCATATGAACCCTAGGTTCTTGATTTCGATCAGATTGATGTTGTAAGCCCTGATAATGATAGGGCTTTCAATGATTAGATAGAAACGAAGGTGAAGGTTTAGATAACTACCGGAATAGAGTTCGAATTGATGTCCCACGACTAAAACAGTTGTCGACTTGTGTGGGTTTGGTCTCCGGCGATCCTAACTGCTTCTCCGGCCGAATTGATGCTTGCAATAGGCTCTAACAGATGCGACATAGGTGTTTGTATTCTCAATTCGTGAGAATAATACAAGGTTTCATCGGATTTGATAGAAAGGGCGACGACTTCGACGGTTATAACTTGATTAACCATTAATTGATTTAATTCTTGCGTAATGATAGTAATTAAGACTCCATGATGGTCGACATTATCATGTTAATGATAGTAATTTCGGTTTCGAATTTGGATAGTTGAGAAAAGATACGAGATAATTGGATCAAAAATGAATTCAATTTTGACTTTAAAAAGTCAACGGGATTAATTGATCTTGATTTTGACTTTGAAAGTCAACATATAACGTTTAGAGATTTGGCAAAATCAGTCCCTGAAGTTTGAGATCAGGAAATGGCAGAATTGGTCCTTTGGATTTAATGAGTTAACTGGGTTAGGTTTTAACAGGAACTTAACTGAATTCCTAACGGAACTAACTGAAAAGTCCGGATTGTCACATCGGGCTTTGCTACGCTCGTTTCCTTGCTTAAACGTCTCACCCGATCCGACTCGTGCTCACAACGTACCGCACTTGACTTGCTAGTTCGAAATCAGAAGTGTGGTAGTGTTTTATGTGTTTGTGATATCCTAAACAAGAGCTTGATCCATCTATTTATAGGTTGAATCCTAGGTTCGTGACAGACTGTTACCACTGTTGACGGTCCGTCACTAATTTCCTTGGTGGCTACGCACTTTCTGACCACGTAACAGACCGTTACGCCCTGTGACGGTCCGTCACGGGTCCGAGTCACCAACCACGCGTCATTCTCCCATGCACGGACCATCACCACCCATGACGGTCCGTCATGGCTCAACACAGACTGTTACCATTTGGTGACGATCCGTCACAGACGATTTTTTCCAATTGTCACTTTTAGTCCTTGATCTATGGGATTGTTTTTCGTTCTTATATTCTAAGCATATTTTCATTTAAATTTTGGGGTGTTACATGTTTTGTGTTTCAACTTATTAATAATCCACTTTACTTCCCTTCCTTGATCTTCAATCAAGAACTTTTCCTCATTATCAACGTTTATTTAAACAGGTAGAGATCCTTGTAACAAGGTCTTGCTAATATGATAGTAATCACCAGTTCTCTTCTCATTAATATGCCACTCATCACCGTTTTGTCTCACTAATATGGTAGTGATCATAGACTCTCGTCTCACTAAAATGGTCACATGTTTAAGCATGTTTACAACCAAGTTAGGCTAACTCACTTATTCTCTTGCGTTTTTAGATCTTTGATCATGATAGTGAAATATAAAAGAATGTAAATATCACTTTATAATATGGGTGTTAGAGCATCTCCAATACTGGAGAGCCCACGGTTTTATGTAGGCTGAAGTGGAAGAGAAAGGTGGCTTCGTGGAGGAGAGAGGGGGCGAAGGGAGAAGCCTCACGTCCGTGTGGATGGACCGTCTGGAGGGTCGATGACATTTATGTGTGTGTGAGAGAGAGAGTGAGAAAGAGAGAGGGGAGAGAGAAAGGGGAGAGGTTTGTGGGAGAGCAGGGAGAAAGAGGTTGATGTTCGTGGGGTAGGCCCATCTGAAAGAGAAAGGGCGTCAATGAACCCTCATTAGTGATGCTCTTACTAGTTTTTTGCTTTTTAAGTACCTATTACAAGGCTTTTAGTGTATGATTTATAGGAAAGCAAAATGGTCGAAGGTCAAAACGACACAGGGTCCATCAACCCATGGTCGGTTGTCCCCTGTGAAACCTGGACTTTCTGCCTTTGCAAATATAATATTCTTTTTACATAATCACTTAAGACTTATTTTAATATTAAACCGTTGATGTTTAAACATCTTATTATAAAGCCTTTTTTTACTTATACAAATTGGTAAACATTTGAAACTATTTTAGAAAGTTGGTTTTCTAAGAGCAAAAGAAATAAAGAAACTTTCCAAAATTGTATAACCTTGAGCAAAACAATATATAGACTTTGTTTAGATGTGGGAAAATATTAGATATCTTTTTCTTATAGAAGATATCACTAATGTATCTTGTTTAACCAAAAGTTTATAAAATGTAAACTATTTTTGCCCTTTTGTAAATAATTTAATCATTTGAAAAGCTAATTTGATATTAAATAATGTTAATAAATTCTAATTTTCATGATTGATCTTAGATCTTGTATTTAATTTTGGCAATCTTGTATCGACACTTATATGATATGAACGAATTATTCCACATATCTAATAGCTTTCATCTTCTTCCAAATCCATCGTTGAAGAAATTCAAAACATCAAACTTTTTTCATCTTTAGATCAGAAACTAAAGACATCTAAATTGATAAATAATTTCCTCAATTTGGGAAAATCAAAAACAACAAATGCTTTTCTTTTTTGATTTATATAGAATCTGATTCACCAGGAGAAATCAGAAACAATTGAAAGGTTACATTTCCAATATGCATGAAAACATACATGGAATCAAAAGCTATAAATAGACTTCATCTCTGAGCGAGCCTGAATGTCCCACAGATGGCGTCAAATGTTTGCAACACAAATTTGGTCCCGTGCTCCCGTAGGAATCACCTTTCTTCATCATGTTAAGCCCGTAATCTGCTGCAAACATAGAAAGAAGGATCGTTTGAGCAACCCACGACTCCAAAGATCAAGTTAGAGTTGATCCGAAATAGTTAAAAGAGAGATGACATAGTGTTAAGAGCTGCATACCTTATATAATAGGGGAAGGAAGCCCATGGGTTGATCATGTGAAAGCCCGGATCCGGGGTAACAAGTAATGACAACAATATATATATATTTGATCAAATATTACTGAACGGGTCATAAGCCATGACCCGCTCATCAAGTCAAATGGTTCAAACAGTAAAAATTCAGAAACTTGTAACAAGATGATCAAGACAACTTGCTCAAATAAAACAATAAACTTGGACAAAAGTTCAAGAACATCAAAGAAACAAAGTGCATACAGTATCTAACCGACAAGAACCGCCAAAACATTATTTTGAGAAGTCTTAGAGGATAAAAAATAAAAAACTTACTGCTACAAACACGGGACTATGTAAATCTTTGCGGTTCTTGTGTATCTTGAAATGTAACTTTCATATCTAGACGACGGCTAACCTTTGTTTACTTATTTAATATCAGAAACAAAGTCAAAGTCAACTGTTACGAATCTGCATCCTCATTGTTGACTGCGTGTCTAACAAATTGCCCACGAACACGTGGCCTCTGTTCTGCTAGCTTCTTCTTGCTCTGGTATCGCACCTTTAAAATCCACCAAAGAAAATATGGTTATTTTCACTGTTAAACGGGTGTTTAGATTTGCATTTTGAAACTGATTATATGCGCGATAATAAGTATTTTAGTGTTTGGATAAACAGATTAGGGATTATCCAAACACAAACATTTTATCCAAACACTAAAAAACTTTACATCACATAAAAACTTTTTTAATTTCCAAAAATTTTAAGCTTTTTTCCCGGATTTGTTATAAATGAACTTGGATATGTACTTTGGTGGCCAGTAAAGTAGTTTCAATAGTTTGGTGCCTCGTTATACATTATCCCTTTTCTTATAAGAAGAATTTCAATTGCAATAAAAATTTCTATTGGTTCTATAAATAATTAGAATCTGCCAAACACTATTGTCTATGGTCTGTTTTATTACAGTTGATTATATGATTATGATTTTGAAAGAAAACTGATACCTTTTTCTCAAAGCATCTTAGTTTTCTCTTCTGACGGAATTTGTTAAGTGCAGCCTCCCGCCGAGCTAAGCGTTCTTGATCCACACCACTCCCGCTTCCATCTCCACCATTAATTTTTTTAGCAGCAGCATTATCATTATCAGTCTTACCACCTTCAACTACTGGAACAGAGCCACTCTTGTTATTGCTTCCTGATGCACTACCATAATTAGCAGCATTTCCTCCTGCTGAAGCTGTCAAGATGTTAGACGCCATGTTTCTTAAAGATCCATCATCAGGTTCCACGATTTTCTGTTGCTGTAGTTTATGGACATGGTGGTGGTGGTGGTGGTAGTGGTGGTAGTGGTGGTAATGGTGGCGGACTTGAACCTGCTGCTGGACAGCCTTTGGTTGTCCCACAGTGGTCTTAACTGCATCACCATCAATGGCACAAGAGAGGAATGGTTGCAGGGGGGAAGTATGGTGGTTGTGAACAACGGAGGTGGAACCGTTGGGAAGTTGTTTGTCATCTGGTTTGGTTGTGAAAGCATTGTTGGTGGTGGACCCCATATCGTCACTGCCATTGGAACGGTTATTAGGTGTTCCGTTTGAATTAGATTGTACGTTATTTGGTTTTGCTGCTTCTGAGCTTATACCAGGTGGTGAGCAACTGTCAACATTCCCAGTTGGAGCTTGATTAATGTTTGATACCATGTTATATCTGCATAGCAATGAGCATTAGAACACACACACACAGACACGCACACAAAAATAAAACAGAAAAAGAAAAGTAAGGACCATCCCCAAACAAATAACTAGAAGTGTCGGTTCCAACCCATTTAAGTGGTGTTTGGATTTGTTTTTGAAACTGATTATTGTGATATGAAACCGTAATAATCATTTCTTAAAATTTGGATAAACAAATTCTGCTTCTGATTATAGGATTATTTAGGGGTTAAATAATCAGTTTTGGATGATCGCAATCATACACCAACTGTAACAAAACTGATTATCTACACATGTTTACTCCTTTTAACATAATTTGAGAGGCTTTTACTCATATTTTACAAGATATCTCTTCTTTTTCACAAAAATGACATTTTGGTCATTTTATTTATCAATTGCTTAGATAATCAGATTTTGACAAATACTTTAAATCAAAGTATTACAACTTCACACATCCAAACACTATCCCTTTCAAAAAAAAACATGTCCAAACACCCTTCCTAATGAATGGGTCAAATTGGTTGTGTTTCATTAAAGGGTCAAACGGGCAAATTGAAAAAATGAAGCTACCAAGAAACGGGTCAAAAGTCACCTAAGTGTACTTTTAATGTATAGAACCTCCTAAACAGCTTTACTAAAAAAAGTAGATTATAGTGTAGTAATATGCTTCTAGAGATCATTTAAATATTAATTATTTATAGAAGTAGATTAAAGTTCGTAGGGAAAATAATTGTTTGCAGGTCAACCCGACCCAACCTATTTTGACTCGTACAAAAACAGCCATTTTGACCCGAACAGTTTTGACCCATTAACTAACCCGCCCAGCACATGTATACATAGCATACCTAGAGAACTCTGAAAGACTGGAATGACGTAAGATATTTCGTTCTTGGGCATTGACATCAGCATCATCCACGTCTCTTGTCCTCTTCAAACGAAGCTCAAGAGCAGGTGATTCCTTGGAATAATATAAAGATTTATCTTCAATATTAATGCTTTTTAGCAAGTGGCTTGATTTTAGGGCTTCCTTGTGAGCATTACTTGTCTTGGTGGCACCAAGAGGTTCGGTCCTCGGTGCACCACTTTCACAACCAAGTTGCATACCAGTATCCAACTTATCATCAACTTTCTTCATGTTTGACTCACAAAACTTGCCCATCTTCTTTTTGTTTGTGTCTTCAACCTCAAAACTTGAACTTTTAGGGACTCCAATCTTCAAGTCTTTTCCCATTTCAATAATTTCTGCAATAGCAAACCGAAAATATTAACACAATTACAGAGGTGGTAACGTCAAACCGAAAATATTAACACATTATAAATGAGTCGATGTGGGTTATGTTTTATCTCTAGAAAGGTCAATAAGGCTTTCACTAAGAAAGAAGCAGGTTCAATATGCATAACGGGCTGAAATTCATCGAAAGGGTATTCAAATAAAAACCTCATTAATATTTTTTTCTAAAAAAGAGTAGATTATTTTTTTAATCATATTTAGCACATTATTTATAAAATTAACAGAAAATGTGGTTTGTGGTAGGCCCAACCCAACTTGTTGCCTTGTTTTGACCCGCACTTTAACATTACCCATCTTGAGCTGTGGTGGAGCCATGGTGGGGGCAGTGGGATGCACTAGCCCCTACTGATTTTTTGGTAGTTACTAAATTTTCTTGGAGAATCAGATCACTAAGTTGCACAGCTGAGTTTGTTGCGCATTAAAACAAAAGGCCAAAGGTCACTTGATCGATTCTGGATCAGTTCATTGTAGGTTTGGAAACCTTTTTGTCATTTTTTTTCTCCTATTATCTTTTTTGAGGCATACACTCAAGTTTTTAACTATAAAACTTACTGATATTTATTTTCTAAAACTATACTTGTGCTTTAGCTAATTTTAATTTGTGGAATCCCAAAAGTAATCTTAAACGTGGTTCACCCAAAAGTCCAAGCCTGACCCTAACCTATTTTGTCATTTAAATTCTATAATCACAAATAATGGAGTGAAAATAGTGATTTAAGTAATAACATTGGTAATTTCTAGAGGTGACAGTTTTCACCAATCTACTTATGAATTGTGAATTTAGGTTATGTTTTATCACACACGAATCAAAATTGACTAAAAAAGTTAGCTAATAGGCTTATTTGGATTTGCCCCCTACTTGTATATTTACTGGCTCCGCCCCTGGATTTGACCCGAACCCGTTGTGAATGACACCTCTCAAACCACTCATTTTGCCAGCTCTACACTACTATGATGCATTTAACTTGAGAATCCACTTTATAGGTTCCAGTTGTCGCTAAAAAGTTGGGGTTCATTGAAAAATTGACAAATACGTGTCCCATAATCGACCATAAAAATATTATTGTGCCAAATTGTTTGTCATGCCAGAATGCTTATGTATAACACTGTCATGTTTTGGAAAAAAAAAGTTTAGTTGGCTAATGGAGATGCATATATTTTCAAATAAGCTAAAGTTATTTTACATTGTCAGACCAACAAATGACCAACAATTTGTTTGTCCGTTTGGTAATTAACTCTTAAATTATAGCAATACCAATGTATTACCTAGTTTAGATGTTTCAGGCCTTTCAACTTGAGCAGAAGTGATATCATGAGGATTTGGTGCTTTGTCCCACAAAATATTTGCTTGGGAGCTATCAACTTCTACTACCCTCTTTGGCCAAAAACTCTTAACAACACAAAGAAAACAGTATAATTAAGTGAAAACAGGCTACTTGAATCTGTGCTTTATACAAAATTATTTGATACAAAATCAGCAAAATTCCTCATAGGAAGCAGCATTCGAGGTATATCACACGATAAACAGTCATTAAGAAAGAAACTAGAGGTAATAATTTCGACCCGTTATGAATGGGTCGATTTGAGTTGTTTTCTATCTGAAGCAGGTTAAATAAAAAAGTTTAGCTAAAAGGAGAATGGGTCAAACGGTTGAAAGTCGTCCATTCTGAACACATACAACCTTGCAAATCTTCTATTTAAAGATTTATATTGTAATAGTATAGTTTTTACAATCATGATTAGCCCATTAGTTATTTCCAAAGAGTTTTAAAAATCGACCCGTTACTTATGAATGGGTCGATTTGGGTGGTTGTCTATCTGAAGCAGGTTAAATAAAAAAGTTTAGCTAAAAGAAGAATGGGTCAAACGGTAGAAAGTCGTCCATTCTGAACACATACAACCTTGCAAATCTTCTATTTAAAGATTTATATTGTAATAGTATAGTTTCTATAATCATGATTAGCACATTAGTTATTTCCAAAAAGTTTTAAAAATGGACAGAAAGAGTTTGCAGTCCAATACAACCCGATCCGGCCTGTTTCATCTCATACTAAAAGTACTCATTTCAACACATACCCGTGACCCAATCCGCTCATCTTGCCACCTCTAAAAGAAAGCTCTCAACATATAACATGTAGGCCTACTGGTGGCCAGACCTCTAACTTTAGCAGTATAAAAATGCTATCAAGAATAATCGTATGTTTTTCCGTTCAAGAAACTGAAAAATTACCTGAGTTCCACTTCCATTGTCGCTCCCACCCTTAGCATTCAACTCTATGCTTACTTCATTATCTTCATCACTGTTGTCACTGTCATCATCAGACTGTTCAATGCTTCTCGATTTTGTAGATTTATGATCCTGTATACCACTCTCACTCCCGCTCCCACTACCGCTAGACTGCTGAGAAGATGAGAAATTAAAGCAAAACAAAAGAAACATTTTTTAGATTATTGGTGATTTGTTTTTCTCAAATTTTGACAAGAATAAATGAGCATTTGGAGATGTAGCTCAAATCCAACACACTCCAACCCACAAGAATTTAACAAACAAAATCAGAACACACCTGAAGCCGAAGTCCAAAAACTGGTCTGCTTTTAATGATACATAAACCATAAAAACTAAATTAACTCACACTGTGACATTTCCTCCACACATGCTGCCATAGATTTTTTAGCTCATTCTTTCTAATAGGTTTGACTAAAACGTCAACTGCACCTCTGGATAAACAATTAAAGACTATACCCATTGAGTCATCGGATGACATCACTGCACGTAAAACTCATTAAACACAACACTTACATAGGCCTGTAAACGAACCGAACGAACACGAACATCGGCGTGTTCGTGTTCGTTTATTTAATTTTAACCGAACACGAACACATAATCGAACACATTTTTTTGTTCATGTTCGTTCATTAAGAAAATGGAAATGTTCGTGTTCGTTCATGTTTGTTCGTTAAAAAGCTAAACGAACGTAAACGAACACAAATGAACAAACATAAACCAAACACAAACGAACAAACATAAAAAAACAAAAATGAACATTAACGAATTCACATGAACAAGTCTAATACTTAATAATTCATCAAAAAAAACATGTAAATTAGTGGTTCAAATGTACATGATTCATCAAAAAACAAATGAACACAAATAAATGAAAATAAACGAACGTTAATAAACGAACATAAATGAACATATATGAACGAACATAAAAGACCGTTCACGAACATAAATGAACGAACACGACATGTGTTCATGTTCGTTCGTTTAGTTAAACGAACACAAAAAATTTGTTCATGTTCGTTCGTTTATTAAATGAACGAACATAAACGAACTTCCCGCCGAACAGTTCATGAACGTTCGGTTCATTTACAGGCATAAACTTACATATATGAGAACCTTATAACAACTTGAATTCCATGAAATTGTAAGAAAATCGACAACGGGAAAGATACACTCACTTATCACTGGGATATTCTTGCGAGTAACGTGGTTCATTATCTTGGATAAGAGACCAATACCCGATAAATATGGCATGGCTACCTCGGTTAAAATAAGATCAATTTGCTTGTTTAGATCAATCAACAGTTTCCATGCTTCTAGACCGTTTGCTACAACTGTAACTGGCATTATATATTTATAAAGTTAGCATTTGATAAATAAAAATGAAGAAACAAAAAGAGGTAGTAACAAGTATCAAGAAAGTGAGCAACATGTATATGGTACTTAAAACATGCTTATTTAATTGAATATAGTCCAAATATAAGCACAACGGGGAATTTTGGTTCTTTTTAGATAGAGGGATGAAATACAAATTACAAAACTAAATACAGGGGCTATAAATGTATGGCTAAACTTGCATCATACCGAAAGAGAATGGAGGCAAGACAAAACAACAAATTTTATATCCTCAATTACTAGGCTGATATGAACACACAGAGTAAAAGTAAAAGCAAGAGAAGGCTTTAGCTGATGTATGTTTTTGACACTATTATGGGAAGTTTCTTCTTATTGTTCATTTTAGACTTGTATGTAATTCATTTACAAAAGCGCACACATGTAAAGTCATCTCCATATCCTCGTTATTTTAAGAATCTAGAGTGACAACGTAAAATTTTAACATAAATATGAAGTTTTTTCTTGGGAACTAGGGAGAACTGTTAGTTTCACCTAATAAGCATGAGTTTTTAAGACTTTGCATAATAAGTCAAATGGAGGTGGTTGACTATAGGTACCTTTTTTTGGTTGACTATAGGGACCAGTTTTGAATGTTAAGAGGCAGCATCTGAGGTCTCAATGCAAAATTATTATGACTGTTTGATAACTTATAAAGACATCTTAATATGGGCATTTGTCTATTTTGCCCCTCAAAATGTTAAACAAAAGAAAGACTTGAGTAACTACAAGGATGTGTTCTGTAGTAACGTAGACCATCATAGTAACTACGATATTATATTGTACCAAAAGCATTTATCGGCAATTTAAATAGTTATAAACCTTCATAGCTGCAATTACGGAGCAGAGCACTAACAACATGACGAGTTGAATCATCATTTTCAACTAGAAGAACCTTGAGAGACCTAACAGGCAGAAAGCTCTCCCATTGAACCACAGACCCTTGAGGTTGTTGATGCTGTCTATACAAAGCACCATTGGGCTGGCCCGACTCTATGGGCCTAATACTATTCACATCCTCATTAATTCTTGACTCATCTTCTACATACATCCCTTGCCCATCAAATGGGGCTCCATTTCTCACCTCCTTCAAGTCGACTCGGTTATGGTGGTTAAGTTCCGTCAACCCTTTAGGTGCCGGAACATGTGTGTTCACCCCAACACTCCTCATCAACAATTCAAAGAGAGTTTGGGAAATCAAGACAAGTTATGACTTGGTTGAAAAGTGATACATAATGTTTTTCTCCAATTGATGAAACTTTTTGAGAAACACTTCAAAGAATCCTACATAAACAACATGAGAGAATTAGAAAACATAAAAAAAACTCCAAAATCATAGTTGCATAACGGAAGAGAAGTAATCTGCTTTCACTGGCTAACTATTACCGCCTGTTATCGTTTTCAATTCATCATAGTACGAGTGAGAAAAAGACCTCAGATCCCCGTCCTTCAGTATGACTAATCCGCAATAAATATATATATTAAACATAAATATAGATTTCATCATCAAACTCAAACTACACAGAGAGAATTGTCTTACAACAACTTTTGATCTTTCTCAAATCATAAATCCATCAACTTCCTCAAAATAAAACAAAATCTCAACAAAAAAAAAGTGAAGAACATTTAAATTTAAATAATACTCTAAGCAACTAATTCATGATAATTAGAAAGAAAATACCTGGATCAAACAATCAAAGCCAACTCAGGTTCAAAATCAAGCTACATATTTCATCATCAAACTACCAGATTTGCAAATATTAACAATTTCACACACATCTCAATCCACTGAAAACCCTTTCTTCTCAAATTAGATTAAATTTACTAAGCAATTAAATCAATATTACTTCCAAAACAATTTAAACCACTAGAACTAAGTAACGAACCCTAATTTCATCTAAGATCCATAGAAATCCATCATAAAACTAAGAAACTAGCCAACTTTAAGAACAATTTCATCAACAATAATCAAAATCTCAGTAAAAGAAACCTAAACAACGTCCATAACAGTTCAATTTGACTCCATTAGTCAACAACAATCACATTACCGTGAATATCGGAGACACGAAGAACAGAACTCAAATCCGCAAATCATGAACGTTTTGGTTTAATTTATCGATGAAACACTTTTGAAGAGATGAAGATTTATATATAGGGTTTGATAGGTTGTTTTAAAAAGTAAAGGGGATTTCGTATCTACTGGCTGATATTAATATTCGTTTCGAGATGACGTGGATATATCGAGAGCGAGGAAGGTGACACGTAGGATGACACGTCGGATGGACGAGGGGAGATCAATATACCGGCTGAGACTTGTTTTCGGGCGGATTGCAGGATCATTTTAGATCCGATTTGTGTGGACACGTGGTGCAATGTGAGACGAGTTAAAGGTCCGTACTTTTATATTTCTGTGGGGCCCATGAAACCAACGGAAGGATGACGGAAATGCTCTTTTCCGTTCGTTAAGTTGAAAGAATTTTGATTACGGAAATACCCCTCTGTATCGGATATATCGAAATTCCTCTGACATGTCAGCATGAAAATATCTAGTCTCGGACGTGCGAAGTTGACCAAAGCGGTTCGGACCGGTCAGATGTAGAAATAGTATTTTCGGAATTTAGAAAAACACTATGTTGTTGTGGAAAATGAATAAAAATATATTATATTTGACGCGGATCAGTTTTGAATAAATTCATATCAAAATGTTATAAAAAATAAACATGTCATAACTATGTATTCAGAATTTTATGAAATATTATATTTTAAAAGTTATAAGAGAAAATTTTAATATGGTTAAAGGTAATTATAATATTAAAATAACTTGCAATTTTTTCGTCCTCGCTATGCGGCGAGAGTCTGGTCGTTATCAGTTCGGCATGTTTGTATGGATAAAACTTACGTAACTCGATATATCGCACGATACAAAAAAATACTCGAATTTGAATACAACTTTGTTTTCAAAAAAAATTATACCGAATCGTTCACACAAAAAAATAAAGAAAGTCGCGCATTTCGTTTAAAAAAAAGTTAACGAACGAAAGTTATCACAAGAAAACGAAATTTATAGAAACCTAAACGGGTTAAAAGGGTATATTATATACAGGGGCGAAGCTTCATTAGCCCCTCGTCCCCGATTTTTCGCTTAGAAATGTTAGTTTATACATATTCGGCTGAAAAATTTATAGGTATTAAGTTCCGGTCCCCCCTGAAAATTTTATAGGTATTAAGTCCCCCTCCCCGGCGGCCGTGGCCCCCCTTACGTTTTTCTTTAAACTTCGCCACTGATTATATATAGTATAAGCAGTGAAAACACCATGTGGCACTCCCCCATAGGTGGAGGTACTATTCACTCACGCTATACTTTAAATATGCGACCGGGTTTATTTTTATTCTTTTTTAAATTTGTGACCAAATTTTATTTTATTTTTGTTTTCTATTTATTCTTTTACAAATGTGGGACCAATTGACCTCCGATTTTATTTTTACTTTTTATTATTTTTAAAAAATTACGACTAAAATTTTGATTTATTTTTTTTATTATCGATTGATTTATAACTTTTCGTTGACAAAATTAGAAATACACTTCGTTTTGAACGCTATTTTTACTACTGATTTTGATCGATCACTTTTAAGTCGCATACTATCCAATTCTGTAATAGTGGCAGATATCAGTGAAGTATGCATATTATTTTTTGTAGGGCACGGTAACACCCTCTTTCAAGAATAGTTATTTTCATAGTAAGCTATCTTATATCAGTTCGTTACGTATTTAAGCATATATTAGAGCTCATGTATTAAACGAGTTCGACTCAAGGTTTATACTTAATCTTGATTAGGCTCACGAGGTTAAACGTGTTTGTTATTATATAAATATAATAAAACATTTTTTTTATTTTTATATAATATTTGAATACATAACGACATAATAAATATTACTATATACAGGTATAAAATAAATAAAGCATATATGTAATTATAATTTTGTCTCTATAACCATGGGCGAAGGCGCAAAGCTTTCTTAGGGCCCGCCCCCTCCCCTACCGATTTTTCGCTCAGTAGTGTTAATTTATACGTATTCGGCCAATTTTTCATTCAATAGTGTTAATTTATACGTATTTCGACGAAAATTTTATAGGTCCCCGTTTTTCTTCAAGCTTCGCCCCTGTCTATAACCACACGTTAATTAGTACAAATCACATGACATCATAAATAGGACAAGACTAAGTTAACAAGTCCTTACTATGCTCTCTTAAAGCATCTACCCATCCTCACATCAAACCTATTGAAATCTTCTTAGTAACCTACCATATACACGTTGATCAGGGTATGTAAAACAAGTGTTAGCTATAAAAGCTAATTAAGATAAATGGTTAATCACACAAGTAACATGGCAATGAAGCATTGTTTCCATAAACATATTAGTTATGTAAAACTTTATCATGGTATAGTCGGTAAGCATAAGTCGTCACAAATCAATTCCTTAGGCAATGCTTATCATGGAAACAAACTTCAATCCAACGTAGTCATTCTATCCCAATAATGTTTCATCTTTGCATCATCTTAGCCACACGGTCTACCTATCATTTTTATCACCGATATTACACATCGCTCCTTCATGTTTATTGTTCTGTATATTGTATCATCGTTACATCATCCGTATAAGGTAAACCACTTTGGGCTAATCCTCCTCGTCGCTTAGACCAATTAGGGGGAAAGCCCACTCTAAGGTGATAGAGCATAGAGAAATCAGTTGTATACGTTCGTTTTTATATTGTAGACAGTGAATTAAGACAATAATACATGAACGAGCCACATTCTTCCCCTAGGTGTGAATATGCAACACTTTATTAATCAACTTAATGTTAGACGCTCATAAATATTTTATCGTCGCCGCATGCATACATATAATGTGATCGTGCTTAATTAACCTCATGGATGGATCCACCACTTGAGTTTATTGTCAATAAATTTCCACTTATGTGGAGTTCGTTACTTGTCATCTTTAATCACAACCGTTCGTTATGCATCATTTGAACTCACCTCTAATCGTCTTAATTTAAAGCATGTCACTCGCTTCTTGTAGTGCACTTTCTTCGATGGCCAATGACTTTACTCCACGTGTCACTCGCTACTTGGAGGCTCTCTCTTCTCTATTGTTAATCACTTTAGAGCATTATATCCGTCTCTATCTCTATTATTTAAATATTTCTTTTATTTTGTACCTTCATCAGAATCCTTGTCTCTGTCTTCATATTTAAATTTTAGAGTTTTATAAATAGAGATTCTTTAAATATATAGATCCATTATTATGAATCTTTATATTTTTTGTGAGTGTTTAAGAAAGAGAAAAAATAATAAAATAATTGTTTGTAAGTGAGATAGAGATAGATATGGAGAATGAGATGTGAGAGGTTAAACCAAATTTAGAGATAAATTTAGTTAGATTATATAGACGGAGATAGAGATATTAATGTGAATACTCTTACCTGTCCAAAATGCTCGACGCTCGAAACTCGCTCGAATTCGTTCGAAAAATGCTCGAAAATATGCTTGTTCGATTTCGGCTTGGTTTTCAAATGAGTCGATAGGCTCGGTTCGGTTTGTAAACGAACCAAGCACGAGCAAAGGTATGCGCGCTCGTTGCTCGTTCGGTTTGGCTCGAATTAATTTTTAATTTATATATATATAATTAATGAATTAATATTTTATACATTTATAAATCACTCTTTTGGCTCAATCCATTATGAAACTTCTTATAATGAGTCAAGAGTAGCCCAACTTAAATCTTAAAAAAAAAAAAAAACTTCTTTAGTAATTACGTTACTTTACTAGTTCACCATCAGAGTCCTCTCCTAAATTCAAGTCTCAAATTGCCTCTGCCTAAAATCATTAACCCTAATCGGACGCCGCCCTCACGAGCAGCCTTTGCGGCTCTGTGATTCAAGTCTCAAATCGTCTCTCCCTCTTGGTCAGTCGATCAGCCTTTGCGGCTCACGATCAGCGACGCTGAGCGATGAGCAACTTTTGTGGCTCTACAATTAGAAGGGCACACTAGACAGTAGGGTTGTCTAAATCACTCGCTGCTCGCTCGAAAAACTAATGCTCGTTCGATTTTCGGCTCGGTTCGGTTTGTAAACGAACCAAGCACGAGCAAAGGTTAAGATTTAAGTGGAGGGAGTGGTACCCATGGACCCCTCTTATTTTACCCAATTAAAATTTGTCATGTCATTTTTACCCTCTTGAACCCTAAGGGGAGGGTGTGGAACCATTGAGCCCTTGAATTTTTTTTATTAAAAACAATATTTCATTAAAAAAAAATAAAAAGCCACATTTCATTAAATAAAAATAAAAATGATACATATTAAAAACCTAAAATTTAAAAATAATAAAAAGAAAAAAAAAAGATTATTAACCTAAAAAACATGAAACATCAAAATAAAAAAACTAAAATAACCTAAAAATTACACGGCCAATTGTATTTTCCCGCAATTTCCCGTTTACGTTGGAATACGATCGAAAAAAAAGGTTCGGGGATATCGTCATGTTTTTTAGAAAGTATTCAAAGTCGTGGTCCTGTTCTTCTTTCGAAAACATTTCTTCTTGTTTCTCCAAGAGTTGCACCGCGAGTTCATCCCGTTTTTGTTTTGTTTCCTCCCTTTTCTTGCGGTATTCCATTTTTTTCTCTCTTTCAACATATTTAGCCGCATTAAATTCGGAAAAAACCTCCACCAAACTATTGCTTGAAGACTCAGCGGTTTTGCTTTCCTTTGCTCTTGCGAGTTGGTTGAGTCGGCAGGGATTGTTCGTTTAAGTCAAGGAGCTCTCGAGGAAGGGTTGTTTGAACCTTCATTTCCGGAGTCGGATGTTTTTGATTTCTTGGACAATTGTTGTTCAAACTCCTCACCCATAACCGCGACGGCTTTCCATTTGGGACGGTCTTTGAGAATTTCCTATGCCTCGACGAGGGTGAAACCTTTCCTCTCGTAGAGGTTTCGGTAATTTTTTGTGCTTCATTCATGATGTTCGCATCGGACATCCCACTACCCCAACAGCTTTTCTAAAAAAACATAAATTTACAAAAAATATGTTAATACATTACAAAAAATATAAAATATAAGCAATAATTAAAAAAAACATAAATTTACTGCTTGCGTGTATAGGCCGTTGAAATTGTTGATCTTTGTGTTCATTGACGTCCACTTTGAATTCAATTGATCTCTAGTGCGGGTGGTTCCACCCATTAGCCCGTCGAAATGATCTAGCACACGTTGCCAAAAGGATTCGGCATTTTGTTAATCACCAATTGTTGGGTCCTCGGATACATGTATCCAAGCTTTAGGTAGAGCCACTTCCGTTTCGGTCCAAAGCTTCTTGTCCGTCCGGTTCGGGAACTTTGTTTTACCTTTACGTTGTTGTTGTGGTTGAGTTTCTTGTTCTTCTTCATGGACTTGTTGGTTTAGAGATTTAATATCAAAATCCACATTTTCAAACAGGTTAAAGTCTTCTTAAGCAAGTTGTTCCAACTCTTCCATTGGAAGCGGAGTTTCTTGTACATCGGTGTCAACATATCCCGGGGGATTAAAAGGTTGATTTTGGTAATATTGAAAAGGTGGAGAAGTAGGTGCTTTTAGTATTGAAACGGTTGACTTTGGTGTTGAAACGGTTGATTTTGGTATTGAAACGGTTGGTTTTGGTATTGCGGTTGCGAATGAGATGCTCGAGGTTGACTTGAACGAGGTCGTTGCGGTTGACTTGAACGAGGGTGTTGCGGTTGAGAGACACGCACTTTGGGACGGTATTTCTTGGAGAGGGATGAATCCATTTTTTTAAAGTGTGAATGAGATTGAGAGAAAGTGTAAAAAATTATTTGTGTAAAAAGGTATATTTATAAGTGAAAAAATTATTATTTTTTTATTTAAATACCCCCCCCCCACCCAACGGCTACATTCTCCAAACGGCTACAATCTTCAAACGGGTTAAAACGGGTATTAATACCCGTGTGAGAAAGCCCTCGCCAAGCCTGCGGGACTTGCGACGGTGTAGCCAGTGAAACCAGTGCTACCCGTGAGCAACCCGTACCACCACTCCGTCCAGCCTAAAAGGAATCAAGCTTTGAGAATTTTTAAGACGTATCTTTAAGTATTGTGTCGGGCCTTCGGTGATACTCATTGAAGTTGACAGGAAATATACTAATTCTAAAGTAATTTGAATTTATTTATACCAATTATTATTATTATTATATAAATAAATAAATAAATAAATAATGATTCTTTCAACCAACATTGTAATATGTTTTATATTAGGTCAAAATATTTGATGAAGTTAATACCTTTAATAAATTGATTTGATCATCAAGTATTAATATAGTACAACAATTCAAATAAATATGGATTATATGGGAATTATACTATTATACAATAACTAGAGGGTTTTCTCCCTCGCGATGCGTCAGGAATTCCGCCATGATCTCATAAATAAAAACGTTTGTACCAAAATACTAAGGCATCAATAAACAAAAAAAAACTCAAGAAAAGTTCAACTAATTAAATGGAAAAAAGTAAAAAAAATTTGAAAATAAAGTAGTAAATAAATCGGAATACGAAAAAGAAAAAAATAAACCAAAAAATCGAGGGGGGGAAGGGGAACATATTCGAACCCAGGTCACCAACGGGGAGGGGAAGTGCGCTACCATCCCAGTCAAAGCCCTTTTTGGTTTCAAATACGTAGCAAATTGTATATATACAAGAAAAAATTCAGAATTAAAAAAACGTCAATCACCAAATGCCACGTGACATGGCACTTCAATAGGGTTAGAGGACACTTCCTATGAGTTTTACTTTCATATAGATATATTATAGTAGGCAATCTCCATGTATGTTATACATGCATTTTTATGCTTATTTTTTCAAAAAGAAATACGCATTTAACAATATTATTTAAATCGGTTCTATTATATTCACACGTGAAACAAAACGATTAGAATTGCATTCGATACACAATAAGTTAGGAGAAATTTGTTTTCATAAAGCATAAAATCATGGTAGTGATTAGAAAAAGGAAAATGAGTAAAATAAAATCTAGATTATTTATTAAAAACCAATCTTCATAAAGCCACACATAATACATGCATAATAAAACGTGATTAATTAACTTTACCTACAGTTGGTCATTTGGTGTAATGGTATCCCTAAGACTTCCTATAGTGGAGATCTTGGGTTCGAATCTTGGCCACAACAAAAAAATGGGTCTGGGGTCTGTGGTCAGGTCAGGAGGTTTGCCCGGTTGAGGGTTCCTCCTGGGCTAGAATATCTACGTGTTGCCGTTAAAAAAATTAACTTTACCTAGGAATCAAATCAAATTAGGTTTATGTGGATGTCACAAGGCATATATTTGGAATAACTTCACATGGAGTTTGACCACTAGAATTTATGGCGTTGCAAATAAAAGATTCGGTGACTACTCACTAGTTGTGTGGCCAAGAGGCCATTTGCTAGGATTAGTGAAACATATGAATAACATGTGGCTTCAAGTCATTTCCCCTATTCGAAAGATCAAAAGGGCTTGCATGGTCTCTCTTATTCACATATGTTTAGATGATCAAAAGTGATTTTTGCCTGTTTAAGTTAACGTGATAACATGCCTTGGTTTATGAATTTGGTGAATTTTATTTCAATTTCTTATAAAAAATTATATGAAGTTATATTTTATTTCTAATATAATATATTATCTATAAGGAGAATGAATTCGTTATTCTATCAAACTCTTGGGGTGTGTTTTGTTTGCGCAATTCAATGAAATTGGATTTTGAATTTCATTTTTTAGTGTGTTGGGATTGTAATATTTGTTGGAATTATATTCTAAATTTCATTCTTAATGTGTTTGGTTGAGAAAGAAATTAGAATTGAAATTAATTAACTCAATTTTTTTTCATGCAAAGAAATTCAACATTCATTTCAAATTGTGAAGGAATTCAACAAAATGAATTGGAATCTCCGACCCTTACTCCATCCACATCCACCCCCTTGACGTCACCCACCCTGACGCCACCACCGGCCTCGTTTCCACCACCATTGACGCAACCACCCCGCTCCCGCCACCGGCCACCCCGCACCCCTATCGCCACAACCCCTACCACCGTTGTCGTCGCCGCCACTATCATCGTATACCTCGCCATCGTCGTTATGCAGATATTTGGCTGCCATTTATGAAATTTCCTAGATTATTTGTTTTTTATTACCATTATTTCCTCTTTAACTATAAGAGTAAGATGTAAATAATCATTTACAGTTAGCTCACATCTCAGATTTTCAATTACACTTTAAAAACACTTATTTTATCCTTACAAATTCATATATTTTCACATCATCACTACTCTTTACATTTATTTTCATAATCAAACTGTTTTTATACCAAATCAAAATATTTATAAAAATTTATATATAAAAACAAATACCTTGTTAGTATAGTAATGTTTATTTATTAAAGTGTTGTATAAAAGAAATAAAAATAGAGTAAAAAAATATATAAATAAGGATGAGATTTTTTTTCCCGATTAGCGATACCGTACTGACCGAGCCAAATCGGTACCGACATTAGATTTTTTTCGTTTTCGGTATCGGTACCGATATTTTTCAATACTAGACCCCTTTGGTACCGATTAAGAATGTGAAGCATATTTTTTTGGGGGAATTTCCATACCGATCGTTTACAAGATCTTAGCCTATCAATTCCTAAATCGTGAAGATGGGATTTAGTATCAATTCCTAAATCATGAAGCGATTTTTTTGATGATTTAGTAAGGAAACCCTCTATGCTCTTTCGTTCGATATACTTCCAATGTCACCTTGCTATTATAGTATCGGCATCTTAAGACCCATAAATGAGTGACAAAAAATAATTGGCATTCTAGCCTTATAAAAAATTATCAAATTTATGGAAAAAAAAGGGAAAACACCAAAGTGATAAAGTACGTAAAACCAGTACCGAACTGATATATTATGCACGGTATTCGGTACCCACTTCTCTTCAAATGTGGTATCGTTGTTTTCGATACTGATCTCATTCCTAATTACATTATATATATATATATATATGTCTGCACCCTAAATCAAATTGAAACAAAAAAATACTGACATGGGCCCCACCCATCCTCACCCTTGCAAGCCCTTGTATACGGGTGGGAGCCTTGCGAGCGTTTCTCTCAGGTGGAGCCCTTCCAACAGGTTGGTTCGCTTCAGCTAAGGACGGGCTTGACCGGCCAACATTGGAGAAGGTCTAATAGCACAGACGGAACAATCATTAATTTATGATTATGTAAATTTGGAGCAACTGTTAAGGTTGCTGTTTTGTGACCTTGAGGTCATGGGTTCAAGCCGTGGGAAACAGCCTACTGCACAAAGTGTAGGGTAAGACTGTGTACATCAAATCGCGAAGAGATCCGGCCCCTCCCCGGACCCTGCAAAATGCGGGTGTTAAGTCATGCATCAAGTACTCCCTTTAAAGTTTCTAAAGAGATTGATAAACTTATTCACATATTAGATACATATTTGAGACGTATGGTGTATAATCTTTAGGTTAACTTGATTCGACCCAATTGAATATCAATCTTTCATGTTTTGTACGTATTTCATATATGATTAAAGTTAACATGTTTCTAAAAAGCCCACCGCATAAATCTTGTGGTAGAATCGGATAACCAACCTTCAAAAAGCCAATTAAAACACATGCAAAACCTTATTTTGCTAATTAAACGTGATTAATTATCTTGACCTCAGGAATCAAAGCATGTTAGGTTTATGTGGATATCATAAGGCATATAATTTGCATTCGAAAGGAATAACTTCTCATGGAGTTTGATCACTAGAAATTTGGTGCCACAAACAAAAGATTCTGGCAGTATTTGTGTGGCCAAGAGGCAATTTCCTAGTATTAGTGAAACATAGTCACAACAAGTGGCTTCCAATCATTTCCTCTATTTGAAAGACCACAAGGTCCCCTATTTGAAACACCAAAAGACCTTCAATCTTCGCTTACATTTTCTCTCTCTATCATCTATCTATTTCTCTCTCTCTATATATAATGTTAGTATGTATATATATGTATGTATGTATGTATGCATAGCATCATATGTTTTAGATGATCAAAAGTGATTTTACGGTATCCTCCATCATTCAACACCTTTCATCACTAATATTAGAGGTGACAATATCCTTTTCATTGACATAACTTTTTTAATAATATTTTTTTAAAGAAGACTACTATTTTTTATTTTGATTTTTGAGTCCTAGGTATATATAAAACGTAGTATTTCTTTCTTTGAAATACTTATTAGTAATATATATATATATATATATATATATATATATATATCTTTGAAAGACTTATTAGTAATATATATACATATATATTCTCTTATTTTATAGATATATCCTACTAAAAACGATCATTTATACGAAAGTTTGCTCTTTTACGATGGTTTTTCGACGTCCTTAAACCCTTGTTGCAACAGATTTTTAGAATTTTTTGTTACTACATCAACGACTAAATTTCCGTATTAAAATTAGGGACTGAACATTTTTGTGAATGATGTTGCGGCCGACTTTGCGGCCGATCCTTTTAGCGATAGCTGTTACGACTTAATCGATTAGCGACTGATTTTACGACCGAACCTATTATCAATCATGTATGATGTATACTTTAAAGCAAAAAATTAGAAACATAAATAATTTCTAGTTGTATTAATATGTATTTTATAATTAATAAAATATTTTTATTAATTTTTATATAAATGAAAATACTTTTAAATGAAAATTCTAGAAATAAAAATAATTGCAATATTTATAGAACATATGTAGTGTATGGTGTTTTTTTAAATAATATTGCACATTATACATATATATTAAATCCTATATAATTCATATGAGACTTATAAGAAGACATTTAGATTCGAAAAACATATATCTTTTAACCGATCAAACAAAAAGGGAGAATTAGTTTTTTTTAAGAAATGTAAATGATAAAAATTAAAACTATTATTTCTCCAAAAGTGCATAGATTTAAACTATATTTTATCTTAATTTTTTTTAATAATTTAAGTATTAATAAAATAGACCTACTCATCTTAAAAGCCAACCAAAGTATATTAATAAAAATAACAATAATAACAATAAAAATAATATAACATGGTTTTTAGTTATATTTAATAATTTACTTATTTATAAAAATAAAATTAATAAAAAAAATTTATAAATAGATTAACATAACTCTCTTTAATCTGGTTAAAAAAATAAAAAAAAAGTTTATTTATTATAATATAATATTAACTATAAAAAAACATGTATCCATTTTAATTTCATAATTCGTCGCAACTATCTTTAATTGTATAAAACTAAACCCACAAATCATGAAACAAGTCCACAGATTTCATAATTCGTCATAACTATCGTCGATAATAATCAATGACAGTTTGATCTGCTAACTTTCTTTTATCATCAAGATTAATTCCACTCGCATATATTCACATTTGATTTCACTTACAAGTAATTTATGTTTCCCTATTTCATTAATAATTATCATTATGAGCGAAATCAGATGAAAAACAAGTATAAATCTATAATAATTAATTAGTTATATGTGTGAGGGATTGCCTTTGTCAACAAATATAAAAGTAAAAAGTGCTATTAATCAACTTGTTAATAAAGATTATTATCAGTAAATAAGTTATCCTTTAAATTATTAAAATCTCAGTTTTAACTTTTATCATCTTCTACTTTGAGTATTATTTATTCTTATTTTCTAAATTCGTCTATGCATCTTATGCTTTTTTAAGGTGGATCTTCTTAGTGGTAGAGACTTCGTTACTTTTTATACCTTTTTCTATGAGCCACGCCTTTTTCTCATGCCGACAAAAATGCGAACATATTCCAACCAATTGTAACCACTGTTTTATCAAGGCAGTTATGACCTTTCATTTAGAGTTGGGATTTTTTATCTTTTTTCGGTCGGTTTTCATAAGACTAATTGTAATGGGTTAATACGCACGTACACCTCGTCAAAGAGGGGCGCCATTGGAGTGGGCGTTGCCCTGCAGGAGAGAAAGAGATAATTTTTGTTTCTAAAATGTTTTAAGTTTATTTATTTTTCACGATCTAATTATGTATTAAAAGTAAAAGATATAACTTTTATTTTAAATAATATAGGAAAAGTAACGAAATAATAACCCACTACATAGCTCGGGTATTTACGAGGTGAATTATAAAAAGGGAGCATAATAGCCGGTAGTTTAGACGTATTTTGAGTTATTAAAACTAGTATTTTTACCCCGCGCTTCGCGTTACGCGAAAGGAGTTTGGTGGTAATCGTTTCGACTCGGTAAAAATCATAAAAACGAACATCGATACTGGATACGATCAAAACACAACACCGCTAACGATGTGTTTTTTTGGATAAAGGGCAAAGCCCGGAAAATATATAAAGAATAACCAACAACTGCAACCCATAGGGGACATTCCCCCGCCCATGGTCCTAAAACATGCTTCAGGACCACCAAAGAGACACTTCAAAATAAGGCTATCACGCCCTAGACTATACAAAAATAGGTGGAATTGGAGCCTAACAATAGTGTAGGGCCTATCTCTACTCGAAAGAGTTAACATACAAAAAACTAACGATGTTGTGTGCTCATAAGCGCTGGGTTTCTCACGGAAACGCAACGGTAAGGTCGCTCGCTATAGCGTACGACATAAAAAATACACTCAATTTTGAATACAAACACGTTTTAAAACAAAAAAAATATACTGGCATGTTCACAAAAAAAAACCAAAAACAGCCACACATTCCAATTTTTTTTAAAAGGTAATGAAGAAAAGCTATCACAGGAAAACAAAAAACTAGAAAATGAAACAGGTTAAAAGCGTAAATTATATATATTATAAGGGCTGAAAACTAAATAATACACGCACTTCGCGGCGGGAGCGTGGTTGTTTTTTCCCCGAATTACGTGGCAGGAGTTTTGTCGTTATCGGCACTGCTCGTCGAAAACCATAAAAGCTAATACCAAAACACCGGCAACGATGTTGTTCGCTCATAAGCGGTTGCGTTTGTAATGGCTACGCAGCGTTAACGTCGCTCGCTACAGTGTAGGATACAAAAAAACATACTTGATTTTCAATACAACTTCGTTTATTTTTTTTTACCTGAACATTAACAAAAAAAGTACAATAAGACGCGCATTCTGTTTTTTAAGCTAACGAACGAAAGGTAGTATAGGAAAACGATATTAATAGATAATAAAAAGGGTTAGAAACGTATATTATATATAGTAGAAGGGGTGAAAACAAAAATTAAAAAAAAAACAAATGCCGCGTGAACCACTCAGGGAAGGTAGTGTACATTCCAATTTCTTTTAGAAAAGACTTCTTAACTATATTTTATCCCTCCCAAATAAAATAAGTAAGAGTAAACTACGATTTTTGTTGTCATGGTTTAGTCACTTTTGTTAATTTCATCCAGAAAGCTTATTTTTCTCCTGTGTATTCTCGTGGTTTAAGTAAGAGTAAACTGCAATTTTCGTTCCCATGGTTTAGTCACTTTTGTTAGTTTCATCCAGAAAGTTTATTTTTCTCCTGTGCATCCTCGTGGTTTACAAAATTTGTCATTTTCATCCTATCAGTTAACTTCATCCATATTTTAACGTTAATCGAGAGGTATTTAAGTCTTTTTATATATTTCTTTATTTTATCAATATATTAAACCTTTAATTATTTCCTCATTCCCTTAAACCGTATTAACCCTAATTACTCTATTACGTTCGTCTCTATGGTCATCATCTTCTAAATCCCGATCGTCCATTTGGCCATCATCTTTTTGAATTAAGATCGTCCATGTGGTAATTCAAGAAGATGATAGCCACAAGGGTCGGATCTAGTATGATCAAATGTCAACGTAATACAAAACTGTTAATGAAGTTAATACTAAAGAGTCACACAACAAACAATGACATTTTGTTATTAATGTGTTTGTACATATTATACGGGGAATAATTAATATATTATTATTTGATAAATAATAATTAGATAATAATTCAATGGTTAAAGTGTATTATTTATATACTTGGAAAATATAAATAATGTATATGATAGTTTGCGAATTATATATATATATATATATATATATATATATAAATTCAAAATTTATAAGTAAATATTTATTTCATATATATCTAAATGGAATATGTCATATGTCAAGGAATATTCTGTTTATAAAAGATTATATATATGGGATAAATTTTGAGATTTAAATCAAGTTATTGAGAATTAACTTTTGAAAACCCTAGCCACACACCACCTTGAAGCCGTCGCCACCCCCCTCTAGGGTCGGTCGACGATAAGCAAAAAGTCAGGGGCTTCTCCGTTTTGCGTGCAGTTTGGTGACTCTCGCGTATTAGCTTAGCACCGTTCGTTGTTGTCTCCTTGTGGATATCATTAGTCAATTCATTCACCAACATCAACAAAATCTAAGGTAAGAATAATTAAAGTGTTTTACTTATTTCTTTTCATCTCCGGTTTCTACCGTTCATGCATCTGGATCGCTGTTTCGATTTCCCATCTAGATTTTTATAAAGACTTCCGCTGCGTTTTGGGCTTTAATATTTATTTTGAAAAGCTAAGACTATACGGGAAATCCCGATAGTGGTATCAGAGCCACTTATGCGAGACTCTAGAAACCCTCATCGGTTTAAAGTTGTTAAACCGGATAAAGTCTTGATCTTTATTTTAAAATTCAAAACTTTATATTTAATTGCAACTTTTTTATGTATATATTACCATTATTGTTTTTAATTGCTAATAAAAGTTGCATCCTTTTGTTTTGGTGAATTGTGTTGTTACTGTAAACCGAGCCTTGAACCCGTGTTAATGTTTGTTTGGTTGTATGTTTTATTTTTCTGTTTTGTATTCTTGCATTGTATTTTTTAGGCTGTTTTGGAAGCCATAAATGTAACATAATATGATTTTATATTTATTTTAATTACAACCAAGAATTCAAGACAAGACAAGACATGACCAGACCAATGCGGAAATCAAGACGAAACGAAAACCGACAAGACAGCAGAAACCGAGAGTCAAGAAAGATGTCAAAGCAAGTGGAAGCAATTGAATGTTTTAATTGTCCCTTATTATTTGACCTAGTTCGGGGCCTTAAATTTGGCTCTTAAGGCACCAGACAAAAACTAATGGCTCGGGTTTACGATTATTTATTTGTTTAATTTATTTTGCGTGGTTGATATGAGATACAAATGCAAAATTATTTTATTAAAACGAACAAAAGAAGTTTTAGAAAGGGGTTTTAAAACTAAAACGACGCGATTAAAAACGACAAGATATTAAAATTGGATTTTAGTTATCTCGTGAAGGTTTTAAAATTAAAGAGTTAATTTTACGAATAAAATTGAGTTTCTGATTAAATAAAATAGAGATTTTTGTTTATTTAAAACTCATAAAATTAATAAAGAGTTTATTAAATTAAAATTGGTTACGCGTTTATACCGACATATATTTAATTAGGATATTAAACTGAAACGTCCGATAATATTTAATTAAAACTCAAGAACCAAGTAAAATTGAGATTTTACAAAACCGTCATGAATTTATTCTTTGCAAAATTATAACATCCCGAAATCTACAAAAACCGAATAAATAAAAGACGGGTGTCGAGTCTTGATGTGTCGTTTTTAATATATATAAATATAATAAATCTGCAAATTTAAAAGCTTTAACAAGTGGTAGTGCCTCTCGTTAAAGACAACAATTACCCTCAACCCTTCGAATGGTCATCTCCGGGTTGGTTAAAGACATCGAACGTAAAATGCTTTATATTAGAGTTAAATAGGTGATTATACTTTGCTCACCGGGAGGCGGTGTAACAATGGGAACAACTATAAAGACGTACCGTTCCCAACATGAGTTCACCAATTCTTGGTTGCATAATAAGTTCGTATAAAGACGTATGACCTTAATAGTGTTAACCAAGCCTTGGCTTATAAATCTCCACTTGTATAAAGACGTACAAGCTTCAAGAGAATTTTGATTAAAAAGGTTTTACACTTTAAAAATCAAGAACACTCATAAATATAAAGACGGATTTAGACAATAATAAAAGCCCACCAAAATGGTGGTTTTAAGGACGAGTAGTGTAAGACATAAACACATAACTTGGATTAATACGTTAAACATTAACATGCACCAAACTTCATCTTCACCCTGGCAATACAAAGAGTCAAGCCACGAATGGCCATAATAACTAGCATAACGCTGATTTTCGTAGGCTCCCCTATTGCGGAACAAGGAGGAAGAGTCTCTCTACTCACTACTACTACACTCTAACTACGGAATAAGCTTTCTCTGGTGTGTTCTTGGGGTGTGTAAGGGATGCTTCAATGAAGAACTCAAGCCATCTATTTATAGGCCTCAAAATGAGCAATGCACGGGCGTGCAAACACCTTTGGAATCAAACAGGGTACACGGGACAGTGTACTGGACCCTTGGAGAAAAAAGATAGGGTTTGCACGGTCGTGCATGGCATTGCACGGTCGTGTATTGCCCTACTTCTCTCTAGTTTTGTCTTTTAGCTGCTGGTTTGACTTGTGTTGACCTGATTTGACTTCTTGAGGGTCAATGCTCGGGTTTGGTCCTCCAAAAGTTTGATTTCTTCATGTTTTACGCTGGTTTTTGCTTTGTTTATCTTGGAGCACTGAATAACCTGCAATTGTGAAATATTAACGTTTTAAGTATCAATTGCAAGGTTATTAATCAATTAGTACCATAATATGGGGATTATTATGCATGCAAAGCATGTATAATTTAGGACATATCATAATACTCCACACTTAGACTTTGCTTGTCCTCAAGAAAACTCATGCATGATCATACCCATAACTAAAAACTTTACAAGGGAAATGGAACTCCAAGTAGCTGGAAATTCCGGGATAACTCTTGAGTTTCTTATTCTATTTTTGTATTTTTCTATGATGGAATCCATGACAAGCCTACTAGAACTTCAATTATGCATAAACTTTTACTCCTCACAATGTTCACTCAACTCTAGGGTTATATATGTATGGATAATGTAAGTTAAGTGGAACACTCAAGTTCGAATCGAATTATGCAATGATCATAAGCTTGTATTCAAATCAAGTCTCCACCAATTAACTAAGTAGTATGCATGAATCAAGAGGACTTTAAAAAGGTTGTAATGTGGCTAAAATAAAAATAAAGCGGTGAATATGAAAATCTTTTTGGGTTTTTAGGGATTTAAAAGGTTTGAAGGGCTGCAGCTATCGGGAAAACATAGCTACGGATTCATGGCTTAAAATGGAAAATACTAACAGGTCCCTTCACAGTACTCGGATCATGAGGGTATAACTAATCCGAGGGCTCGTTTATGGTCAGATTGCCAAGACCAAGATCTCTCATTAGTGCCAACTCATTCCTTACTGCGTAGTACACATTGCTGCCTCTCCGTATGGAACTTTCGGCTTGTAGCCTAACAGCTCCAACTTTGATCAGATGCGTATACTCACTTTGGGAATGAGTTTGATTCTTGCTACATTTTCCATCGTGGCTCCAGTTGCCACACTTCACACATTTTTCGTATCTTTTGGCTCTTCTTTTGGCGGCACTTTTTGACAGATCGTAGAATGGTGGCAGTTGTTCTTGCTTGCGCCACCGTTTTCTTACATCACTAGTTGCTTTGAAAACTTTCTCTTGGAGTTCGGGCGGTAATTCAGGTAGAAAAGTAAATTGAAATCAAAATAATGCATATCCAGCTTTTTAAGGTCTAACCGGTAAAAGACCAACTTCTTTTTTTTTTGTATCAAGAAAAATTCTTCAATAACTCTTTTCCTCAATTTCCTTGAAATAATATTTCCATAAATTCCATGTAGATAGTTCAGTTGTTTCTTCCTAATACATCCACCTTCTTGTATATTCCAATTCCTTTGAGTAGAACAGATTCTTTCCGAAGTTGTCTCAATGGTAATAAAGTTGAAATAACGACATAGAATAATTTTTTTCATTTTGAAGACAAATAGCTAATAAACGGTGTTTACGAGAAGCTGGTTGGGTGATAATTGTGGGTAGTAGAAAAGAAAAGGCTAAGGCTCAAAGGGCTATATAAGCGGATTATATTTTTGGGATTTTTGGTTTAAGGATAAGGGTAATAAAGTCTTAGGTGCCTCAGTCACTTTCATACTTCTACTAGTCTATGGTCTTGATATGTATAAGCCACACAAGTTCTAATTATGCATAAAATTCAATCGAAAAACACTCAGTAAAGCCAAGCGGAAGAGCATGCGAATAATTATACAATGCGCCAAAAATTTGATGCTGTGTAATAGGCTTGATTTACCTCACATGAAAACGGATGGAATAGGGTTTAGTGAATCATTATGCATAATATTCATTTGCTTCTACTTGCCATGTATTCATTTTAGTTAATTAGGTGCGAACTCAAAGAGGTTTTAAAGTTTAAAATTTTGAAAATTTTTCGGGTTTTGCAAAAATTAGGTTTTTGTAATGTTTTAGTCAAATGAGTAGAAAATCACAAGTTGAATTTTTACTGCTTTGAGGTTACAAGTAGTCCCGAATCTCTTAATTCCCCACCCCACACTTAAAACTGTGCATTGCCCTCAATGTACAAATGCATGTAATGAAATGCTATGCAGGAATTTAAATGCATGAAGTTTTAAGGGAAAAGAAACTGGCACTCCCCCGGTCAATTCGGTGTATAACCTAAGGCCAAAACTTATTGGTGCTGTCAACACTTTGCTTCAAAGACTTCATCGAATTTCACAGAAATTTGATGTGGTTTCTGATTCCTCAGGTTGTAGAGATGGAGTGTGATTCCTCAAAGAAGTAGAGAGACTATCTGGTGATGCTATTCTACCTGACACATAAGGGAAAACATAAAAGCAGACAAGGAAAATAAAAGGTAGTAGTTAAGCTACTAAGGTCCTAGTATCGAGAGGGCATACCTGGGGCTGAAGTATGAGAAACTTAAATTTGAAAGATCAAACCTGAGATACATGATTCTGTCGTATGCACCAACCTCTCAATTTATTCATGATCACCAGGTTGCCTCCCGGAAGCGCTACATTTATTTAAGAGTCTTTAGCCCGACCCGTACGTGTTTCATCAGTCTTTCTTTGGGTGGAAGCCATCGACTTCCACCGTATCTCCTGTTCCTTCATTCAAGTCCTTCAGTTTTGGTAGCTTGTCAAAGTACTCATCGATCCAGTCACTGTTTTCAAAATCCTTCCCAAGATTCAGTTTCTTTCCTTTGTTGAATTCCTTAGCTTTCTTCAGTTGGTAGTCTAGATTAATATCAATGAATTGGGCAATTTCAAATGGATCATTAGATAGGCATTCATTTCCCCCTATGTTGTAGGTCACTGATTGTGTTCCGACACAAAGTGTCAATATTCCTTCATTTATATCAATAACGGCTCGAGTAGTGGCTAAAAATGGACGACCTAAAATCAGAGGTACGGAATAGTCGGGTCCCATTTCTAAAACCATGAAATCGGCAGGGAAGACAAACTTGCCGACTTTTACTAGTAAGTTCTCAATAACTCCTGTGGGTGATTTGACTGATCCATCTGCGAGTTCGATAGTTGCATTGACAGATCATGGATTCCCAATATTTAATCTTTTAAACATGACATAAGGCATTACATTCACACTTGCTCCTAGGTCAGCAAGCGCAAAGGTTATTGCTGGTGGTCCGATAGAACAAGGTAGAGAGAACTTTCCAGGATCTGAAAGTTTCTTTGGAAGGCATCTTTCAATGAGAGTGACACAATGATTAGTCCTTTTTACTGCTTCCTCCATGTTTCTTTTGTTTGTAAGGAAATCTTTCAAGAAACTTCCAAACTTAGGCATTTGTTGTATGATATCTAGGAAGGGAAGATTGACATGGATCTGGCTTAATAGTTCGATGAATTTCTCATATTGTTCATCAGTCTTCTGCTTTACTAGCCTTCCTGGGTAAGGTATGTGGGAATGGAACGTTCTCTTTGTTAGAACTTTTGGAGGAGTATCTACTTGAGCAGGAGGTGGAGTTATCTTTGACTGTGGTTCTTGGGTAGTTGTTTCTATGATATGTGGACGAAGCGGTACTCCGGTGAATATCTCTCTCCTTGTTGATTGAACCTCTTCTTCTGGAATTGGTGGCTCTGGATAAACCTTGCTATTCCTCAGAGTGATAGCACTTACATTTGCTTTTGGATTGGTTTCAGTAATACTCGGGAGACACCCTGGTTGTCTTTCGGATAGAAGTTTTGCAATTTGCCCTAATTGCGTTTCGATGGACTGGAGAGTTGCTTTCTGTGTCCTAAACTCAGCGTCGTGAAGACTAAACTTCTCCTCATATTTTTTTGTGACGGGAATTCGCTAGAAGGGCTTGACTTTCAGTTGTAGAGATTAACTTAGTTACTGCGTCCTCTTAGCTTAACCCGTTGCTTGGCTTGTTAGTTCCCTGAAATTGTTGACGAGGCTGATAGTTTTGAGGTGGTCTTTGTTGAAACTGTTGCTGTTGTTGTCCGAAGCCAGATTGTCCCTGATTGTTGTTATCCTTCCGTCTGAAGTTTGGATGGTTCCTCCATCCAGGATGGTAGGTGTTACTATAGGGGTTGTTTTGTAAGTGATTTGTTCCGATAAAGTCAACCTGCTCGGTATTAGTGGTGATACTCTTTATTTCTTCAGTAGCCTCAGCGGCGGTCTTGCCCTTACTAAGTTGATTGAGTCGAGTGGTGAGGGCGTCTACTTGAGCAGAAAGTGATGTGACTGTATCGACGGAATGAACTCCTTGCCTGGCTCCCCTGGTGTTTCTTGGACTGTACCATTGATAGCTTTTCATAGCTATTTCCTCAATTAGGTTGTAAGCTTCTTGTGGCTTCTTGTTTCCAAAAATACCACCTGCAGTAGCGTCTAGTGCCTGACGAGCTTGATTATGCAACCCATTGTAGAATGATGACACTTGTAACCAAACTTCTAGCCCATGGTGAGGACATTTCCTTAACATGTCCTTAAAGCGTTCCCATGCTTCATTTAGTGATTCACCATCATCCTGAGTGAAAGTGGTGATATCATTTCTTAGTTTAGCAGTTTTAGCTAGCGGGAAGTATTTCGACAGGAATTTCTGAGCTAGATCATCCCATGTAGTGATTGACCCGGTAGGAAGAGAGTTTAGCCATGCCTTAGCTCGTTCCCTTAAGGAAAAGGGAAACATTCGGAGGCGAATTGCGTCATTCGACACTCCGTTCAGTTTGAAAGTGTCACAAATTTCAAGGAAATTTGCAATGTGGGCATGTGGATCCTCATCGGGTAATCCATGAAAAGTGCATGATGACTGGATCATGTGGATCACATGAGATTTGATCTCAAAGTTGTTAGCGTCAACCGTTGGCCTTTTGATACTAGACCCCAAAGCCTCTAGTGACGGTCTTACGAAATCGGAAATAGTGCGGTTTTCAACGACCATTCTTCTAGTACGGTTTTCTTGTAGTCGGTGGTGAAATAATATTTTGGGCTCTTCTAAAGGTTGATATAAACCAATAGTGGAGCTATGGATCATACACTACCTGCAACAAACGTAACAGAAAAACAGATGGAAGTTGATAGGTTAATCCGTTAAATTGATTTTTTTTTCTTGAAATCACCGTGCCCCGGCAACGACGCCAAAAAAATGATGTGCCATTTTTAATATATAAAAATATAATAAATATATTTTTAGAATAGTCTTACAAGATCAGGTTTTAAATTTATAAAATGATAATTACTTTAACTTAAAAACACACACAATAGGCAAGTGTACCTATCGCAGCGTAATATAATTTAGGTAAGAACCAAGTATCAAACCAATGGACACGGTCGAATTCCAATACTTAAATTTTGTTAACGTTTAGCCGGTTTAATTAGTGAGTGAGTTTTGTGTGCTTGTGGAATAGGAAAGTAAATGACAGAAAAGTAAATGGTGGTAAAGTAAATAGCAGAAAAGTAAAAACGTGCGTGAAGTGTGTAACAGAAATGTGATGAACAGAATAGTAAATAACAGGAAAGTAAATATGTCAGAAATGATCTGGTTACGAATAGTATTGCTTTGGGTTTCGAATCCGCTGGGTACGTGATAATGTTAAGTTGACTAATCCAGTGATATGACTACTACAAATATGTGACCCGGGTCACCGCTAGAGCCTCGTCCTCACGACATTTGATTTACAAATTTAAAAGCTTTAACAAGTGGTAGTGCCTCCCGTTAAGGACAACAATTACTCTCAACCCTTCGAATGGTCATCTCCGGGTTGGTTTAAGACATCGAACGTAAAATGCTTTATATTAGAGTTAAATAGGTGATTATACTTTGCTCACCAGGAGGCGGTGTAACAATGGGAACAACTATAAAGACGTACCGTTCCCAACATGAGTTCACCAATTCTTGGTTGCATAATAAGTTCGTATAAAGACGTATGACCTTAATAGTGTTAACCAAGCCTTGGCTTATCAATCTCCACTTGTATAAAGACGTACAAGCTTCAAGAGAATTTTGATAAAAAAGGTTTTACACTTTAAAAATCAAGAACACTCATAAATATAAAGACGGATTTAGACAATAATAAAAGCCCACCAAATGGTGGTTTTAAGGACGAATAGTTAAAGACATAAACACATCACTTGGATTAATACGTTAAACATTAACATGCACCAAACTTCATCTTCACCCTAGCAATACAAAGAGTCTAGTCATGAATGGCCATACTAACTAGCATAACGCTGAGTTTCGTAGGCTCCCCTATTGTGGAACAAGGAGGAAGAGCCTCTCTACTCACTACTACTACACTCTAACTATGGAATAAGATTTCTCTGGTGTGTTCTTGGGGTGTGTAAGGGATGCTTCAATGAAGAACTCAAGCCATCTATTTATAGGCCTCAAAATGAGCAATGCACGGCCGTGCATTGGATTGCACGGGCGCGCAAACACCTCGGGAATCAAACAGGGTACACGGGACAGTGTACTGGACCCTTGGAGAGCAAGATAGGGTTTGCACGGCTGTGAATGGCATTGCACGGCCGTGTATTGCCCTACTGCTCTCCAGTTTTGTCTTTTAGCTGCTGGTTTGACTTGTGTTGACATGATTTGACTTCTTGGGGGTCAATGCTCGGGTTTGGTCCTCCAAAAGCTTGATTTCTTCATGTTTTAAGCTGGTTTTTGCTTTGTTTATTATGGAGCACCGAATAACCTGCAATTGTGAAATATTAACATTTTAAATATCAATTGCAAGGTTATTAATCAATTAGTACCATAATATGGGGATTATTATGCATGCAAAACATTTATAATTTAGGACATATCAAGTGTCGTTAAAAATAAAGAAAAAAGGAGAAGCCATGGGCCTACAAGTATGGGATTAAGAGGAGAGGGAACCTGCCCTCATCCCTCATTCCACCCTAAAACTTGTTAATTGTAGAGAGAGAGAGGTGTTCTAGAGAGAGAAAGTGGTGGATCGTTGTCAAAGTTTCGGCGATTGTCGGTGAAGGTTCCAGGATCGTGGGACAACGAGAAGCAAGCATAAACAGATAACGATTCTTCATGAATCTGAGTTTTTGTTCATGGTTTTGGGTTTTGGATTTGATACTTAAAAACAGAATTTTTACATGTTAAACGGGATAAAAGCCATAGATCTAGACTCCTCGGGAGTAAACAAACGCTTTGAATGTAAAATTTTTGGATCTTAGACGATTCGAAATCAACATGTAGATCTAGGGTTCTTGAGGAAGAAGATGACCCCGATCCAGCGAACTTTTTAAGTTCGTTGGTATGGTAGCGGGCGAACTTGTTAAGTTCGCTGGTACTTTAGCGGGCGAACTTTGTTAAGTTCGTTGGTACTGTAGCAGGTGAACTTGCCTTAAGTTCGCCGAAATAGAGTAAACCGACCGGTGTAGTGTAGACCTGATATTTATCCTTTTATCCAGATTGTGCGTAACACTGTTTGGACAGTAGATAACACATTGAGGCTAGCATATCAGGTGAGCTCAAGAACCCCTACTTTTACTGTTTTAGGGTGGTGTGCATAGTCAAGAATTTGACGTTTATAATAAATGTATTTTTATTACTTAAACGTTTGCAAGGAAAGATAAGCAAGATAAGGGTTTATTTACTTAAACGTTTTATGAAACATCCTACTTATTTCTTTATTATTTATCAGAGTTTAATGCGAAAAACAGGTCCCAAAATTTTCAAAACCTTGCCACTAAAGTGACACAGGTGTATTACATTATAAATATTGTTTTTTCATAAGATGCTACATTTACATCATATTACATAGGGATTCTTCAACTCCGATAGCTCTGTCCTCAGGAAGCTTCATTGCACGTGCTTCTTTCCTGCAGTGTTTGGAAAATGTTTTTGAATTAGCTTATTCTAAGTAAGTACACTGCAACGTTCATTTTATATGAACCCTTTAGGTTCTTATTATTGTTCAAGTTTCCCATGCTCTCGGCGCCTCCGTGACCATCTCTAGACGTACCTCCAGCCACGTAATTCGTATATTTTATGAGTGTGCTAACCCCCTCCTGACCATCTTCGGACATACATCCGGTCATAGTATTTATTTCATTCATGGGTGTGCTAACCCCCTCCTGACCATCTTCGGACGTACCTCCGGTCAGAGCATTGGCAAGGTCCTTATACTCGTTAGTATAGACCGCTTGTATTTGTCATGAAGACTCAATTGCCACGAAGGCTCATTCATTTCATAGCCCCATAGGCTTTAATCTTTAGTTTTCTTCTTTATTATTGAGATCCACCTTACAGGCCGGGTATCTGTTTTCATTTGGGATCTTGAGTATCTTAGACTCACAGCCTCCCAAATGTATCAAGCATTGGCTTTTATTTCATGTATATGTTTGATTTATTTCCCAACTAGTCCTACCTTAAAACTTCTTAATGGTTTCTCCACGATGCACTAAAAGATTTTATATATAGGAAGTACCAGCGGCGTATCCACACCCTTTTAATATTTCGTGAGAACTCTGTTATTACAGTTTAGGGCTTAGACTCGTTCCATCATACTCATTCATATTTGCACGTATCATCATGCATTCACATATTCATATTCATTATGCATTCATATATTCATATTCATCATGCATTCACATATTCATATTCATCATACATTTACATATTCATGCATTCATACATTCAACTTTATCATTTATTCATACTTGTCATATATTGTAAACTGGGGTGATTATCCTTCCAGAGCAGTACCTCCAACAGAGATGTTCCCAGGAAAGAGTGACGGGTCCAGGAGGGATTTATACACCACTCTTTCCTCAGACAGAACATTCCGTTTGTCAGATAACTACATACTAGTCGGAAGATCTCCCGTTCGTTTACTATATTTTCATTACTGTCTTTTAGTCTATACCCCTAAACATTTATAATGGTTTCACCACGAAGCATCAAAGAGATTTATGTATAGGAAGTACCAGCGGCGTATCCACCACCCCTTGGACACTTCGTGACTACTCCATTATTCCCGTTTAGTGTTTAGACTAACCCTTCATTACCCCGTACCCTTGTCTTACATATAACATATAACACATATCATTTAGTCACGTAATTCACATAATCATGTCTAGGTTATGGGTCCAGTGTACTTACTATAGTCTCGGGTCTTTTCCTACGCTCGTTCCTTGCTTAAACGTCTCTCTGAATCCGAACCGCACTTGCAGCGTACCGCACTCACACTTTAATGAACCGTAATAGCTTCTAAATCCTTCTCAGATTGTGTGTGTTGTATATGGTGTTTGGTGTGTGTTGTTTCCCATTTGAACGACTTCAAGAATCAATTTATAGGCAAATTTCTGAGTCCGTAACGGACCGTTACCGCCGGTGACGGTCCGTTACCGTTTTCTAACCACTTAACGGACCGTCACGGCCCATGACGGTACGTCATGGCCTTAGGGTGGGATGAGTCAGTGATACATGGCGTAAAACGGTGCGTTTTCGTGATTTTACGACGTGACGGACTGTCACGGACGGTGAAGGTCCGTTATGGCTTTTGACACCCGTGACGGACCGTTACACATGGTGACGATCCGTAACTACTCCATTTTCAAATTCTTTCCACCAAGGCACCCAAGTTTCAAATATTATGGCTTTCGTAACTCATTTTCTAGCCCGGGATATGCTTATGAGAAGTTTTGGGCTATTTCCGGTCGAACCGCTTTTCTGTTTTCGCGTCCGGTTACATTATAGCATCGTGTTTCTTAAGCGACACGTGTCCCGACTTATTTTAAGAGTTTGGGATGTTACAAATCTACCCTCCTTAAATTAGGTTTAGTAAATATTTGAGGATAAGTTCTTCTCATTTCTTCCTCGTTTTCCCAGGTCATGTCCAACCCTTTTCTGTGTTTTCATTGAACTAACACTTGTTTGATTGTTTTGTGATGTATCTGATTTTCTTTCTTGTCTAGAATTCTTACTGGTTCTTCGACATAAGTTAATTTTTCATCAACCTCTATCTCTTCTAGAAGGATATGATTAGTTTCGTCCGCCAAACACTTTCTTAAATAAGATAACGTGGAACGTATTGTGTATCTTATCCAATTCTTAAGGTAGTTCTACTTGATAGGCTACCTTTTCAACTCGTTTGATGATTTTGAAAGGACCAATGAATCGTGGACTTAGCTTTTCACGTTTCTTGAATCGGATTAGACCTTTCCAAGGAGATACTTTTAACAGGATGTAATCTCCTTCTTGGAATTCTATTGGTATACGTCTCTTGTCTGCATATGATTTCTGTCTATCCTTTGCAGCTTTCAAAAGTGCCTTGATTAGGTCGAGCTTTTCAGATGTTGCCTGAACTATTTCTTTGCTGCCTAACTCCTTCTGACCAATTTCTCCCCAACATATTGGAGTTCGACATCTTCTACCGTATAACATCTCATATGGCGGCATACCAATACTGGAACGGTAGCTGTTGTTATATGAGAACTCTGCTAATGGCATATGATTATCCCAACTTCCACCGAAATCAATTATATAAGCACGCAACAAATCTTCAAGAGTTTGTATTGTCCTCTCGCTTTGACCGTTAGTTTGAGGATGATATGTTGTGCTTATTAATAATCTAGTTCCCATCTCTTCATGGAACTTTTTCCAGAAACGTGAAGTGAAATGAATATCTCGATCAGAGACAATCGAGACTGGCACTCCATGTCTGGAAACAATTTCTTTAATGAACAAATCAGCTAACTTTTCTGAATAATATGTCTCACGTATGGCTAGAAAATGAGCACTCTTAGTTAGCCGATCTACAACCACCCAAATGGTATCATAACCCCTAGCTGTTTTTGGTAGCTTGGTTATGAAATCCATAGTGAGATGTTCCCACTTATGAAATGATTGAGTACTTGAAAGAAAGATTTGGTAAACTACATCCTAAGTAATTCAAAGTCTTTCGAAAGCTTACATCATATCGAATGAAGGAAGTAACGTCACCTAGCAAGCATGTTACGAAAGTAATTGGCTACATTGATAAACTTGAAGAACTTGGCTCTCCTATTAGTGAAGTATTAGCCATGGATGTGATCCTAAGCTCTATTCCCAAATCATATGATAGTTTCATTAAGAACAAAAACTTGAAAGAGAAAATAAATTCCATTTCAGAACTACATGAGATGTTTAAAGCTACTGAAATAGGATCTTCAATGAATGGGGGCAAGGAACATGGTAAGCAGAATATGAAAGATCTTCCTAAGCTTTCACATAGTGTTGAATTCGAGTATTGGGAGGAAACTTCAATTTCAAACCTTGCAGAACTTGAGAAAGGAAGTGATGATGAAGGAAGCACTTCAGGTATCTATATGATAGAATTATATTCTTATTCTCGTGACACATGGGTATTTGATACTGGTTGTGGTACCCATATTTGCAATGATTTACAGGGATTGAGAAGAATTAGAGAACTGAAGCCAAACGATTTGGATCCTCATATGGGGAATGGAAGTCGTGTTGTTGTGAAGGCAATAGGACAATATTCCTTACTATTACCAAATGGCCTGTATTTGGCATTAGAAAACGTTTGTTTTGTGCCTAGCTTGAGTAGGAATATTGTTTCAGTTTCTCGTTTGTGTGAACAAAGTTTCCATTTTGTGTTTCATGATAATGACATTTTGGGTTATTTCAATGATATGTTTTATTTTGAGGCTAGGCCCCACAATGGTATTTATGAAATAAACCTAAGTAGTTGATGCAATAATTCCATCTATGCACTCAACGCCAAAACATCAGAGACTGATCTCAACAAGACATATATGTGGCACTGTAGACTTGGTCACATAAGCAAGAAATGCATATCAAAGCTCCAGACTGATGGAATCCTATAATCCACCGGTTTAGAGACGTTTGACATTTGCGAATCATGCTTAAGTGGTAAGATGACTAAGGCATCTTTCTTAGGAATAGGTGAAAGAGACTCATATCTATTAGGTCTCATATATACGGATGTATGTGGTCCTTTTAGGACAATGTCTAGATCTGGCGAAAGATACTTTATAACATTCACAGACGACCACAATCGGTATGGTTATATTTATTTGATGAAACATAAACATGAAGCTTTTGATGAATTCAAAACCTTTCAGTATGAAGTTCAAAATCAACTTGGTAAATGATAAAGGCCATTTGATCGGATCAAGGTGGCGAATATCTAAGTTACAACTATGGTAATCATCTTAAGAATTGTGGAATAGTTTCACAATTAACTTCATCTGGAACACCTCAACACAATAGTGTGTTTGAAAGGAAAAATCTAACATTGCTAGACATGGTTCGATCATCAATGAGTCGTACAACCCTACCACACTCCTTTTGGAGTTATGCCTTGGAAACTGCAACCCAAATAGTCAACATGGTTCCTACCAAAAGGTTAGATAAGAACCCATATGAGATATGGCATGGGAAGAGTCCAAACTTATAATAAGGGTTTGGGGTTGTGATGCTTACGTTAAGCGTGTGACTTCCAACAATTTAGAACCCAGAGACAAAAAGTGCATTTTCGTCGGATACCCAAAAAAGACTAAAGCATATTATTTCTGTAGCTCCACTGAGAATAAAGTATTCATCAACAGGAGAGGAGTTTTTTTAGAAGAATAATTCCTCACCAGAGAGCCGACAGAAAGAAATCTCGATCTTGAAGAAATTCGAGAACCAGAAAATGCACCGTCTCAAGAAGAACCTGTTGGGATTTCCCGTATAGTTTTAGCTTTTCAAAATTAGATCCAAGCCAAAAAGGCGGTGGAAGTCTTAATCAAAATCAAGACGGGAAAAACAGTTCCATGAGGAAATGGGAACTAAATTATTAATAAGCACAACATATCATCCTCAAACAGATGGACATAGCGAAAGAACAATACAAACTCTTGAGGATATGCTGCGTGCTTGTATTATTGATTTTGGTGGAAGTTGGGAAAACTACCTTTGGTAGAATTCTCGTATAACAATAGCTACCATGCAAGTATTGGTATGCCACCATACAAAATGTTGAGTGGTAGGAGATGTATAACTCATGTATCTTGGGGAGAGGTTGGTCATAAATAATTAGGAAGTATAGAATTTGTTCAAGCTACGGCTTAAAAGGTTGATCTAATCAAGACTCGTATGAAAGCTGCCCAGGATAGGCATAGATCGTACTCCGATAAGGGGCGTAGACCGATAGAATTCCATGTTGGAGACTATGTTTTGTTAAAAGTGTCTCCATGGAAAGGCTTAACTTGGTTCAAGAAGCGAGGAAAGTTGAGCACGCGATTCATTGACCCTGCGATTCATTGACCCTTTCAAAATTATTAAATGAGTGGGAAAGGTAGCCTATCAATTACAGCTACCAAAAGAATTGAGAAAGATACATAACACTTTCCATGTATCATACTTACGGAAATGTGTGGCGGATGAGACTGCTCATGTACATCTAGAAGAGATAGAGATTGATGGAAAACTAAATTATGTCGAGCAACCTGTGAAGGTTCTAGACACAAAAGAAAAGAAGTTACGCCTTAAGACTATTAAACAAGTTCTAGTACAATGGAAGCACACAAGAGGATCAAATATGACATGGGAGAGTGATAACGAAATGAGAAAAGCTTACCCTTAGTTATTTGCAGAATAACATGTTTTGAGAACAAAACCAAATTTAAGAGGGGTAGAGTTGTAACACCCCAAAATTTAAAGAAATAAAACTAGAAGGACTAGAAATGCACGTAACCCAAACTTATGGGGTTAAAAATGAAAAATATAAAGTTTGGGCGGTAGCGGACCGCTACCAAAGGCTAAACGGTCCGCTACGTAGCCACCAAGCAAGCAGTGAGGAAGTGATTCGTGGCAAAGCTGACTCGCTGAAGAAAGGTCAGTAGCGGACCGCTACCGTCCAGCTTAGGTCCACTACATGTGGGGCAAGGTTGGCGGCTAACTAATGAGGCGGTAGTGGTCCGCTACCGGCCTCTTAGTGGTCCACTACGTGGGCTGAGTTCAGCTTATAAATTGAAGGCTTGAGACCTCTATTTAGGCACAACAAATCAAAAACCCACTCCCACACTTCTAATTTCGTATAAGGAAGATTAGTACGGCGCGTTAAAAGTTTGGGTCAGATCGGGTTAAGCGTTTGAGCGAGGAATCGAACGTAATAAAGCCCCGAGGTTATAGTAAGTACACTAAACTTGAAAGTATACGAAACCCGTAATTAACCCTAATATGATTTCGTGTATTAAGGAATACTTTGTATACTTGTAACATTTACGCATAACGAAAACAATGACGTCTTGTGTGTAGTTATAATGCTTACACATAGTTTTCAATAAACAATAGTAAATATTCGGGAGGCCATGGACTTGCGTAGTGTAAGGCTTCGAACCCGGGAAGCCTCACTTATTGGATTTACTCATTAATAAACAATTCTTAAACTTAAAATGCATGCATTACAGCGGAAAATAACGTCATTACATAGTACCAAATTGTCCACTACATAAAACATTGTTCAATAACATGAAAGGCTCTCATAACATAACAGTGGATGGGAGAACTCGAATGCCAGGTAACTCCTTGGGATAAACCAAGCGTGCATCCAGTCATCGTCCTTCTAAGCTTAACCTGGCATGCATACTAAAAGTCGGCTAATGCTGGGGAGTTCAAGTCTTTCTTTCTTTTTGAGAAAATGGTTTCATCATTCATTCATTTAATTGGGTTTAATCATTTCATAAGAAAACATGGCTTTATCATTCAACATTCAATCATCGTCAAAACATAGTTTAACGGAACATTCATTTATCAATTATTATCTAAATCTGCGCCATCGTTCATTCCATCATTTCATATTATATTGCCCCTAATGCCTAACTGCACGAAGACCGACAATATAATACATTCCGTCAATTCATTATACATTGCCCCTAAGGCTTAACTGCACGAAGACCGACAATGTATTTACACTCCTTTAATTGCCCATATGGCTTTCATGTCCATAGACCGACAATGCGCTTTGACGGCTATGGATCTTACGTCCATAACATCGTCGGATCATATTTTAACCTTCAAGGGTCACGTTAATCCCGAGTGATCGTCGCCACTCCCATCGCAAGTTGTACAACCGTAAACTACCATAAGGCTGGAATGTGTATCCCTAGACTTCATTCGTCAATTCATTCACTTAGCAGATTAGACATGTAATGACTTCTTAAAAACATTTTCCCTTTTCTTTTCGTAAAACATTTCATTCATTTGTAAACCCTTTCTTTCATTTATCAACCGTTCCTTCGTAAACATTTCATTTCGTAAACATACTTGTTTCATAAATCATTTCTTACGTAAACCATTTGTCTCTCAAACCTTTCATTTTGTAAACATTCCTGTTCAATTACATTATCTTTCATAACCATTTCTTTCCATAAATCGTCATTTCATGTGAGTATGCATATCACCCTAAAAACAAGTAAATAGGGATTCTTGACTCACCCGATTGTATGTAAGTGAACTTGAACCGGATGTTTATTAACGGTAGCGTGCTAGACGATCTGCATATAAGTCAACACGCGAAATCTGTTAATTCTAGGTTAATGTCGCCTACCCTTAGTGTCGCCAGGCGCCTGGTCAGTGTCACCAGAACTTGCGTTTTGGACTTAGTGTCTATCACCTTAATGTTGTCCACCTTAGTGTCGCCACATGGCTGTGGCGACACTCTCAGTGTCGCCTGTTACATATTTCGCCAATCATTGACAAACCTCGGGATCCTCACCTTTTCTTCCCCGACTAGTGTCCGCCGCTGAGGGCAATGTCGCCTCCAGTGTCGCCACATGAACATTAAACTCTAACAGCCTCGTTTTTTATCCAAGTTCGTAAATTATTACGTCCAGAATGTGGTCTTTATATGGCCATTAACACGTAAAACCCATGCTTTTGAGATGAAAACCCTAGTTTTACCCCAAAACCCATTTCAAACTGAAAACGGAGATTCGGGTTCGATTCTTACCTCAAACACGGCGTTTCTTCGTGTATTCTTGATCTCAAAAACCGAGAAGGGATTTGGAGTAGATCTTGAGCACAAAGATGAAGCTTCTTACACTTTCTCTCTCTAAAATACTCTCTCTCTAGACGAAAAATGGTGAATGATATGGAATGGGGGCTGGAAAGGATGATGACTAGGATTTATCCCCTCTTTCCCTTGCAACCTTTCGGTCCGAACCCATCTCCCTCACAAGCCCACCATATTTTTCTTTTTATACTCTTGATCCAAAGAGCTTGTCAGGATTTTCAAATGTTACAAGTCTACCCACCTTATAAGAGGTTTCGTCCTCGAACAATTGTGGGTAAGATTCCTTTATTTCTTCTTCACTTTCCCACGTAGCCTCGGACCCTTTCGGTGTTTCTAATGTAATTTAACTAACTGAATCACTTTGGTCCGTAGGCGCTTTACCTTTTTGTAAAGTATGGCCACGGGTTCTTCGATATAATTTAGACGGTTATCAACCTCAATGTCCGATGGCGGCACGTGAGATGTGTTGTCGGTCAAACACTTTCGCAAGTGTGACACGTGAAAGGTAGGGTAAATCCCACTCAGTTCATCAGGTAGTTCCAGTCTATATGCTACTTCACCAACCCGTGGCACAATTTTAAATGATCTGACGAACCTCGGACTTAACTTTCCTCTCTTGCAAAAACGGATTATCCTTTTCCAGGGGGACACCTTTAACAGTACTTTATCCTCAACATGGAATTCGAGGGATCTCCGCCTCTTATCAGTGTAAGATCTCTATCTTTCTTGCGCGGATTTCATGTGAGCCTTGATCTGATCAAACTTGTCTGACGTAGCTTTAACCACGTTTAGGCTCCCAAACTCTTTCTAATCAATTTCTCCCCAACATACCGACATTCTACATCGTCTGCCATATAACATCTCGAAAGGCGGCGTGCCTATTGTCAAGTGATAACTGTTATTGTAGGAGAACTACACCAATGGCAGGTGGTTGTCCCAACTACCACCGAAGTCGATGATACAAGCATAAAGCATGTCCTCTAAGGTTTGAATGGTCCTTTCAGACTGACCATCCGTTTGAGGGTGATATGTTGTGCTTATGTTCAGTCTAGTACCCATCGCTCTATGATACTTCTTTCAAAATCATGACGTGAAACGCGTGTCTCTGTCCGAGAAAATAGACACCGGCACACCATGAAGAGCCACAACTTCCTTTATGAACAATTCTGCCAATTGTTCTAATGAAAACGTCTCGCGTATTGGAAGAAAATTAGCGCTCTTCGTTAGTCGGTCCATGATCACCCAGATAGTGTCAAACCCTTTAGTTGTACGAGGTAGCTTGGTAATGAAGTACATCCTGATGTGTTCCCACTTCCATTTACCGCAAGGCTTCTGGTGTTCGGCTTTTACCTGCAAGTAAGTAGGACACTTGCTCACATACGGGGTTACATTGTTCTTCATGCCCGGCCACCAATATTCTTTCTTCAAGTCTTGATACATTTTTGTGGTTCCCGGATGTATGCAATAACGAGACTTATGGGCTTCGTTGAGGATCTTAGCCCTAAGCTCGCCTTCCTTAGGTATCCATATTCGACCAAACCTAGTCCGTACACCAAAGGTGTTAACTTCCAGTGACTCTTGTTGGCCTGCCATCCTTTCTTTCTTTATGTTCTCCGTTTTAAGTGCTTCGACTTGTCCCTTTTAAATTTCGGTTATGAGACCAGGTTTCACAACCAGCTAGCATGCTTTCACTCTGATAGGAGTTTGCCTCTCCTTTCGGCTCAAGGTGTCAGCCACCACGTTTGCTTTTCCAAGGTGGTACAAGATCTCTCAATGATAATCTTTTAACAACTCTAACAACCGCCTTTGCCTCATGTTCAACTCCTTCTATTCGAAGAAATACTTCAGACTCTTGTGATCGGAGTAGATGGTGCACTAAACCCCGTAAAGGTAATTCCTCCAGATCTTTAGCGCGAAGACAACTACCGCGAGCTCTAGATCGTGAGTCGGGTAGTTAACTTCGTGAGTCTTTAGTTGACGTGACGCATATGCAATCACCTTTCCTCGTTGCATCAACACACAAACCAAACCCTGATTCGAGGCATCATAATAAACCATAAAGTCTTCATTGCCTTCGGGTTGGGCCAAGAACGGTGCCTGGGTCAATCTTTCCTTCAACTCTTCAAACGCCTTCCCCTGAACCGGACCCCTTTCATATTTCACTTCCTTCCTGGTCAGTTTCGTCAGAGGCGAGGCTATTTTCGAGAAATCCTGTATGAATCTACGATAGTTACCTGCCAGTCCCAGAAAACTCTATATTTCAGTCGGTGTTTTCGGAACGTCCCACTCTTTCACCATCGTAATCTTTGCCGGATCAACTATAATGTCGTTCGTGTTGATAACATGACCTAGGAATTGAACTTCCCTAAGCCAGAATACGCATTTGGAGAACTTAGCATACAACCCTTTCTTCTTCAGAGTTTCTAGTACTTCTCGAAGATGACAGGCATGATTAATTTCACTCTTAGAGTAAATGAGGATATCATCAATGAATACTATTACCGACCGATCCAACATCGGACGGCACACTCTGTTAATCAAATCCATGAACGCTGCTAGGCGTTCGTCAACTCGAAAGATATTACGAGAAACTCATAGTGTCCGTACCGTGTGTGAAACGCGGTTTTCGGCACATCCCCCTACCTTTAACCGGTGATACCCCGACTGAAGGTCAATCTTAGAGAACCAATTTGCTTCTTGCAATTGGTCGAATAGATCATCAATCGTGGGTAGCGGGTATTTATTCTTCACTGTACTCTTATTTAGCTCTCTGTAATCGATGAACATCCTCATAGAGCCATCTTTCTTCTTCTCAAATAGAACCGGTGCACCCCAAGGCAAATGCTTGGTCAGATGAAGTTGTTGTCTAGAAGTTCTTTCAATTGCGTCATCAATTCTTTCATCTCCGACGGAGCTAGTCGGTATGGTGCCTTGGCCACGGGCTAGGCACCTAGTATCAAATCAATCTGGAACTCTATCTCTCGATCGGGCGGCACTCCAAGCAAGTCCTGAAGGAACACCTCCGGAAAGTTGCACACCACGGGTACATCTTTTAGTTTCGTAACCTTCTTCCTTTCATCAATCACATAAGCCAGGTAGGCCTCACATCCGCCTCATAAAGCTTTATGCCTTGATCATTGAAATGATGTTTGGCACCGGAATGTCCTTATCCCTATAAATTGTGACTTCTCTACCATCGGGAGCCTTAAGCTGAATCACCTTTCGTTTACAAATAATTTGCGCTTCATTAGAAGCAAGCCAATCCATTCCTAGTAACACGTTAAATAACCTAAGGATATTACTAATAACCTAGCGGATAATCTATGGTCATATATCTTTATAAGGCAATTGTTCATGACTTCTATCACTTTCATGGTTTTACCCACAACAGTTTCTACACTAAAGGCCAATTCTACTTTGTCAATTGTGCATTTGATTCGATCACAAAATGTAGAGGATATAAAACTTTTACTTGCGCCGGAATCAAAAAGTACAGATGCATGAGTGTTGTTAACAATGAACGTACCTGACACCATGTCAGAGTTTCCCCTTGCTTCTTCCTGAGGGCATATGCTCGCATCCTCGCCCTCGGCTTTTCAACCTTCTTTCCTTTTCCCGCATCCTTTGGCGTTCGATATTCTCGGCTCAAATGCCCTGTTATCCCACAGTTATAACATCGTTGGGCGCCTTAGCAGTCGCAAGCATAATGACCCGCCTTCCCACACTTATAGCACAAATTCGATCCCTTCTTACATTCGCCCAAATATTCCTTTCTGCAATTCCCACACACGACTAGATCCTCCTTTTTGGCTTTCTTGTCCCGAGACCCATACAAACTTCCACCAGTTCTCTTCCCAGGCAACATCGGCTTCTTCTTTGGCTCTTCAATGACCGCATCATCCAAGGACAAGTCATCATACAACACTTCGCTCAACTCCACCACAGATTCAAACGTCCGAGGGGTGATCTCTTTTACAAACGTGTGAACTTTAGAGGGTATCCCCTGGATATAGTAGTTTATCATTCGCTCTTCAGTAGCAATGAGATGAGGCACCAGTCGCGCCAACTCGTTAAAACGCATGGTGTACTGCCGATGCGTCATGTGCCCGACTTTCAATCCTAGAAAATCCATCTCAACCTTCTCGATCTCATTTTTCGGACAGAACTTCTTGATTACTAACTCCTTCAGATCATTCCACCTCATCAACTCAATTGCCCGGTCCCCCTTTGCTTGTCTCACCGCTTCCCACCAGTGTGACGTTTCCTCCCTCAACGAGTTCACCGCAAACTTGACAGCCTGGTCTGCGCGACACTAGCTAAGGCGAATGGTGGCTTCCATACGCATCCCAGTCAAAAGTGGCTACGGCGTTCGACCGGCCGGTCCGGTTTCTAAAACATTGGTGTATACACCAGTGCATACACTATAATAAAAAAGCATATGCATAACAATTTATATTCTAAAATATTATTATTATAGCATTCATTCTATGCAACCTTCATTGTATGAAACAATCCATACATAGTAACACATATAGTGTATACACTATTAACTTTTCACTTATTTACTATACTATCATAACGTCACATTTTTACAATTGACCTCATACATGAATACCAATTCTAAATATTTCAGATTTAATTTTTTTTCACAGACGGGTTTAGATTTTATTTCCATGTCTTAATGGTGTTCACATTTTTATTACTTTTTTTTTCATGGTCAAGATGCCACGAGGGTGCCACAAGGAGAGCTGAGGTGAAAGGTGAGAGATGGTAGTGTGGGGGTGTTGGTAACAAACAAGAGAAGAAACAAAGAAGGGGAAAGGAAGTGGGAGAGAGGCGGCGAGTTGGAGGCTGATGTGTCGAGCGGGAACACCGCCCCACCCTGAGACTGTTGGTTGTGGTAGGCGAGCGAGGGGCGCCAACGGTGGGCGCGAGCCACCTTGGCCGCGCACACCACAACATGTTCAGGCGATGGGGGGCGCGAGCGGGGTGGCGTGGTGGGGCTAGCGAGCGCTGCTGGCATGACCATTGGGGAGAAGAGCCGTTGGGGTATTAAAAAAAAAAAATTTATTTATATAAATTAACTCTTCTTCACTCATTTATCTCTCAAAATCTTTATAAACTTCCTATTTTCTCTCAATTTTATAAACTACTCTCTACATTACTACAAATCATCAACCAAAAATGTCGAGAAATTGGAATGAGTATGTGAAGAATATGGAGAATTTACAAGGTTTAGAATATTTGGATGATGAGGCGTTTAACCGGCTTGTCTACAATCAAATGTCACAACCGTCTCCCGACTTAGTCATTCCGGAGACACAAGAGGAACCGGTTCAACCCCAAAAACGCTCTCACAAAGGTTCGAAGAAAAAGGGTGGACCGAGTGGTTCAACCGAACCGGTCGAAAAGGCCGGTCCAAAACGAAAAGCTACTCCGTGGACAAAAGAAGAGAAGCTAGCATTATGTCGTGCTTGGATTTCATTATCCGAGGATCGTAAATGCGGTATTTTTTTTTTCACTTTTTAAATTGTTTTTAACGTTTGTTAAACTATTTTTGGAATTTCTTAGCAAGGACGTCAGCCACCTATCGCCGAGGGACCAAGCGATATATGAAAAACAAAAGGAGCGTATTCGAAAGGAAATGGAAGAAAATTAAAACCCTATGGAATAATTTAGTATTTTATTTTCTATGTATTTTTTTTTTTAGGATGTTGAATGTTTTTAATTAATTATTTTATCTTTTATTATTATTTTTAATTAATTATTAGTTTTTAAATTTGAATTGAATAAATAATTAAACAAAAAATTAATTCGATAAAGCCCCCGCTCACCTGCACCACAACACCCTCAAGTGCTTCAGCAGGGGCTTTATCTACTGCTTAGTCAGCATCCAGTCAGCGCCATATGGCGTGATATTAGAGGATGAATCAACTCTCAATAAAGCCCCACAACCATCAGTCTAAAGGGACAAGCGTTATCACTCCCCTCACCCTCATGTATTATTAGTATATTTACAAAAGGCAACCTATTATGAACGGTAACTATATTATTTTTTAATTATACATTGTTAATATATATGGTTTTTCCAGAGCTAATAACAAAACAAAGACTGGCGAAGCTTAGTTCTATCTGAGGGGGTGCGGGTTCGAGACCGACACACCTCCTATTTTTAGTGTTTCACCCAATTTGCATCTAAGTAAACCAACTAAGCAAAACAATAGACTAAAAAGCTTGTATCTTTTTTTTTAAATTTTATAATATTATAATTAGTTTTTAAGATATTTCGTTTTTCTTTTATATTTTTAAAATATAATGTTTTATAAAATTCCAAATATATCATTATTACGTACTTATTTTTATCTACGTTTTTATATGAATTTTATTCAAAACCGAGTCGGTTCAAATATATATATTTTTTTATTTTTTTTACTTTTAAATACAATTTAGTTTTTTTATAACTTTAGATATAACGTTATATGATATTGTTAATATACTATTGCGACGTACTTATTTTTATCAACGTTTTGATATGAATCTTATTAAAACCGAGCAGCGTCGATGCTCACATTTGCATAAAAAACACTTTTTAACAAATACGCAACAACTTTTAATCAACAACGCATGTTCTTCCTTTCATCACTCATTTTCACAATAACGTAATTTTTAGGCTTGTAAACGAACCGAACGAACACGAACGGGGCTTGTTCGTGTTCGTTCGTTTAACTTTAACCGAACAAATGAACGAACACGAACACTTAAATGAACATATTTTCTTGTTCGTGTTCGTTCATTAAGAAAATGAGCGTGTTCATGTTCGTTTATGTTCGTTCATTAATATTCTAAACGGACGGTTCACGAATATAAATGAACACCAATTAAAAGTACACGTGGCTAAATTAAAGTTTAAAGTAGCATCATCTTTGTATCCAACATTTGAAAAGTAAACAAAGATATTAAATAGATTTTAATCTATGCTTAAGGGTTTTAAAATATTAAAATCAAATTGATTTTAAATTAATATTAGTAATAAATAAATTTGAATGAATATTTAAACAAACGTAAACAGACGAACATAAGTGAACAAAATAAACGAACGAGCATATACAAACGTAAATGAACAAATATAAACGAACGTTCACGAACGTAAATGAACGAACGGGACACTTGTTCATGTTCGTTCGTTTAATTAAATGAACAAAAATTTGTGTTCATGTTTGTTCGTTTATTTAATGAACGAACATAAACGAACTTCCCGCCGAACAGTTCATGAACGGTTCAACTAGAAAATGAGCCCCGCCCTCCGCAGCGGCAGGCGCCCGCGCCACGCAGTGGGAGGTGGATCTTAAACGGCTGAGGCGTGGCATTAACGTGGTTAAACACAAAAAGAAACGTGGTAAGTACATAGAAGAAATATATAAAGTTACGACGAATCGGTTGTGAAAATCGAAAGATAGATAAAAAACAGTTATATAACGGAACCAGTGTTTTTCAGTCGGTGTCGGTCTCCTTTTTCACGGTACAGTACGTTACCGTTAGTCGATATAACTCCCGACACCTAAAAAATACTTTACATTTAATACGAGTCCGTTTTTAACGAAATTTATACCAGGACGACAAGAAAAAATTTAATTAACTAACCAATGTTATTATATATACTATAACGTTCGTTCATTCATTAACGATTTTTTTATATATTTAAACTTTTTATATTTTATATATTTTGATTTTTATTAAACTTGAGTGTGTTAAAGTGACATTTTACAAAGTTAGTATGAGATATGCTATTTCAAATAGTGGAGGGATGAATATTGCATTTCCCAAAAGTTTACGGGGGAGAATATTGCATTTCCCAAAAGATGGCCGACACGTAAAATTAAGTGTTATAATAATTGCTTTGTCAAAGTTTGCCTTTGGTGTCTTGGTTAAATCTGGCTTGCTAAACTCCTTTCCTTGGTAGCAGGTCTCGAGTTCGAGCCTTGCGCACAACATTATTACCTTTTTAGGTATTTTTGTTTTTTTCTTTTTAGATTGGTTATTTTTTTAGTTTTGATTACTTTTTTTTAATTATTAAGCCGCAACGTGCAAGGCATAATACTTTTTTCTATCTATGGTTCAATCTTCAAAACCAATCCGCCTTAAATTCGTACGTTTTTTATGTACTTAAGCACGTTAGTGTCACCGCCACAACGAGCGTAACTAAGTTTGCATACGCGCGTTAATGTCATTGTACGGCTCCACCGCAACGCGCGGGTCTTAACGTTTAAATGTTGGTTTTTTTGTCACTAGTTTACGGCTCCGTTGCAACGTGCGGGTATAAAGCGGTTGTTTTTTATATAAGGTCTTAAATATTATAAATGTTCTAACTGCAATACGTGAGTTTACGTAATGCTTTTGATTTTTTTTACAAGTTGATTGATTTCGCGGTTTAACAAGTTACAACGTGTAAATGTTTTCTTTTTTTTACTTTAATATAATTTTTTTCATGAATTTGGCAAATGTCGACGTAACATGAACGTGCGATAACTGAGTCTTGTTTACGTTGCAACGCGCGAAACGAGTCGCAACGCTTGAGGAATCGACATACTTGTTTTTGTTAATGTTTGGTTCAACGCCACCGCCACAATTCGCGAGTCTTCACAATAGTTGTTTAATCAATTACTACATACTAAATCAAGTATTTCTTCAGAGCATTCCCATTAACTTTCCTATCCTCATTTCTATAATTACACTAAAAATCACTATCATTTCTCTTCCCTTTTCAATTAAATAATAATTTTTTATACCTTTATCATTATCTTTTCTCTCTTCTCCACCCACAAACACTTTCAAAAAATATTAAAAAAATTATACATGTGAACAATGTAAATATACAGAAAATTTATATATTTTCTCTCTCCTCCACTCACAACCACTTTAAACCACTTCCTAAAATATAAAGAATCTACTCACAAACATATATAGAAAACATATATAGAAACTGCTGTCTAAAGATAGCAAATTTATGGTAAGAAGAAATTATTCTTTTTTATCTTTAGTAAACACTTAAACAGGCATAATTTATGAGTGGCCCAAATCCAATATGAATCCATCACCATTCACCGATCCCTGGACCAAAAATTTCGATTCCACAACAAAAGTTGTGTAATATTCGTTTTCTGTATAGATATATAAGATAATAGGATATATATTAGTTATTAGTTAAAATTTAGTAGGTTGATAAAATTTATTATAATTACTTTTATCATAATTAATTATGATTACATTACATTTTATTTATAATTATTCTCATTATCTATACTATAATAGGTTATAATCCCGTGTATTACACGAGATTGTATATTAAAAAAGATAAAACTTATAAATTTGTAAATACGTCCTAATTTGTCAGAACTATTATGATCTTCTCGAAATATATCAAGTGGAAATGTGTGTATATAACAAATTAGTATTTTTTTTTAATTAGTTATTTTTTTATTTCCTATATATTCTTATTTAATATAATTAGTATTCTTCTTTAATAATATATTTATAATATCATTATTATTTAATAAGATAGAGACATTTATTAGGAGAGAGAGGCGGGAAAATCAATGTGAGGAGGCACGAGAAAGTGACAAGTGTCCTTCTTAAACCTTTTTTTATTAGTATAGATAATAAATAAAGATTTTGATGGGACACCTCTCACTCACACGTGCATCCTTAACATTTTTTTCTCGCATCTCTTTCCTATTAAATATACAAATTTATTTAATTTTTATAATTTTTGTTTCACGGCTCTCTCTCCTATTAAATAATAATGACTTATATAATTAATTTTATAAAACGTTTTTGTATTTTAAAAAGATTATGTTTGTTCATAAAACATTTTTATAATTTGAACATTTCTTCATTCTTTTTATAAAATATTTTTAAAAAATAACTATATAACATTTCTAGAATTTACAAATTTTCATAAAAACTGATGTTTTATAACAAGTTTTATTTATTGAACCCATGTAATACATGGGTTTTAAACTAGTATTTTTATAAATAGTTAGATTAATAATTTAATATTACACAATTCTATATGGTTTTTTTATTCTTCCATTTAGTATCAGAGCGTTTGAATTATTAGGTCATGTGTTATACTCATCTTTCATCTTTTAACATTTTATGTTAGCTTAGCGCCAATCATCACCCTCTCCATCATTCGCTCGCATCTTTCAACCTATGTTATACTTATCTGTTTATTTTTTGACGATCTTTTATTAATTCTAAAACAATTACTTATTAAAGATTTCAATTTTAATCTTTTAACTTTTTTTTAATTTTAAAGATTTTAGTTTTAAAATATCTTAAAGATTGTAAAAAATGATAATCTTATTCTTGTTATTTAAAATCAAAAGAAAAGAAAAGTTAATAAAAAGGTAAAAAAACTAAAAAGGAATGACAAAATAAAAATTATACAAAAAACTCTTTAAAATTAGTTGTACATATCAGTAAGCACGAGGTATAAGAGTGGATGCATAAAGAAATTGCCTCGTAACACAAAAAATGAAAATAAATAAAGAGAAAGAGAGCAAGTTGTGCGAGAGAGGGATGGTCTTGCGGTGCTGCCTATAGCGGCATGGTGTTACTACTCGGGTTCGCAGTGCAAACAAGGACCCCGCAAGCTACATGTATACCTTAGGTTTTATATATTTTCATTTTGTCATCGTCGTTATGTCGTCACAATTATAGTTCCCGTCACCATATCACTGTTGTCATGTCTCTTGTCGTTGTCAATGTGGCATTAGATTCATCACCGTTGTTTATAGCCACAGAGTTTTCTTACTATTTGAAATTTTGATTCTTTTCCTTATTTTTTTTAGATTGCTCTCTCTTCTTATAGCAATGTTTTCGTTGTTATTTGCTATGGTCTAAGCGTTTGATTCCTTCCGCTCTAAGTACGGGGAATATTAGATAGAATATATTAGCTATGATTAAAAAGAAAAGAAAATATATTAGTTAAAATTTATTATAAGATTTATTGTAATTATCTTTGTCATAATTAGAAGTTATGATGATTATATTTGGTTTCATTTCTAGTTATTCTCATTATATTTCTATAAATAGTTAATTAATATTGCATAATAGCTTTAAAGGTTTTCATTTTTCTCAAATAGAAACTTACAAAATTGTCAAATCCTATATAGTATGTAAAAAATTATTTATTCAAGTTTGAAAATTTAACTGGTAAAATGAATTTTATAATAACTCTGTTAGGATCAGGTTCTTCAAATAATTTGAAGCTAATACACTAACTGATTGTCTATGAAAACTTAGATTGATTTACAACGTAAAATATTTAATCAATTTAGAATATATTGTTTGATTGAACGATAACGTAGTAACGTGTTACACAAGTCATCAGTTTTACCACATATAAACCACCCAAATACACATTTAAATACACAATATTAATGTGTTAGAAGTATATCAACAAGTTACTCATTAACTTTGCACAACCAACTTAGAGAACTGCGCCTATAATTCACATGCCCAAACCCATAATACTAATTTCGTTTGCCGTGGCCTAACCGTTAGTGTAGAGTGTTGGTTTCATGCAGGGCCGTCCCGAGAACTCGGGGGCATGGGAGGAACATATAAGGGCCAGAGGGGGCTCAGACCTCTTCTATTTTTTTGATTAAAAGTATTGATTTCGGTTATTTCATATTAGTTATAATGTTTTGGCCCCTCCTAATCCAAACCAAAAGCCCAAATCGGTTTCACAAAGACCTTAAAGGTCGTCGGGCTGAGTTGTAATTATTCTTCCTTTGACGTTTATGTGTAAGAACTGGTTTTTTTTTTTTTTGGGGGGGGGGGGTTTGTGGTCTTAATTTGGTGAAATTTTTTTGGTTTTTTATGTGTAATATTTTCGGCCCCTCAATTTAATTGTTCAAGTTCCGCCACTGCTCGGGGGCCCTGTGTGAGTTATAAAAATGAGCCCCAAAAAATTCAACTTATATATATATATATAGTATAGGGTTTGGCTATAAAGTCAAAAAACTGTACAAAGCCTAGGAAGGAATAAGATCATTGGGTTTTGTGGTTGAGATTGAGGCGGTGACAAAAGGGTAATAATTGCAAATTAGAATCCCCTTGTAGGGGCACGATGGGAAGATCCAACCAAAAAGATGTACATGCTAGTCAAATGTTATTTCCTCCATTTTTTTTAAACGTTCATAACTTTTTTTATACGTCATTATTTTTTTTTAAAATTATACCATAAAAGCGAGCGTTTTTTATCTTTCCAACGAGTATGGTATTGATATATTAAAAAAATCGATGAACCGGGTGTTGCATGAAACTGGGTATTTTTATTGTGTACATGGTGTTTTTATGGCGTTTTACAGACTAGTTATGTTCCTTTTCCGCTACTGCCCAACCAAATACCAAACGTTATAAAGCGTTTTTTTTTCTTTGAGCTACTGCACAATAAAATTCGTCCCCCGACTGTAGCGACTACCCACAGAAACGTAACTATGATTCTGTCTGGTGTTTTAACATTTAAACTTGAATATTTAAGTTTGTACATGGTGTTTAAGTCTCTATATGGTGTTGTTTAAGTTTGTACTTGGTGTTTAAGTTTGTACATGGTGTTTTAACATTTAAACTTCAATGTTTAAGTTTGTACATGGTGTTTTCACTCTTTACATGGTGTTTTACCATTTAAACTTCAATATTTAAGTCTGTACATGGTGTTTAAGTCTGTACATGCTGTTTTAACATTTAAACTTCAATGTTTAAGTATGTACATGGTGTTTTTACTCTTTACATTGTGTTTTCACATTTTATACGTAGTGTTTTACAATTAAACGTTAATCTATTTACATGTTTATGTCATTTAAAATTTTGGACTTGACCACATTTGATTTGGAGTGGATTTCAAGTATTACGCAAATTATTTCAACGTTTTCTACATGGTGTTTTAAAACGCCATGTGTAAAACACCACGCCCAGGTGTAAAACACTACTAACAGAATCTAAAACGGCATGTGTAAAACACAAGCCTATGTGTAAAACACCATGACTACCAGAATGTAAAACGCAATGTGTAGAACACCATGCCCAGGTGTAAAACATCATGACCAGTTGTAAAACACCATGACCAGAATCTAAAACGTCATGTGTAAAACATCATGACCAATCTAAAACACCGTGTAGAAAACGTCCAGTTCATGTTAAAAAAATGATTTTTACACACCCAATCTAAAACACCATGTGTAAAACGCCATGACCAGAATATTAAACGCGTAGTTCAAAAACACCATAAAATGTCCGGTTCAAAAACACCATCAAACAACGATTTTTTTTATATATCAATATCATACTCGTTGAAAAGATAAAAAAACGCTCGTTATTATGGTGCAATTTTTAAAAAAAAATAATAACGCATAAAAAAGTTATGAATGTTTAAAAAAGATGGGGGAATATACATGTGACTTGCATGTGCATGTTCCTTGTCATGTGAGTAGCATGTGGATGCTTCTTTTACGTTTTTGCCCTTTTTCTTAGAATCATTTTTGGACACATGACACTCTATGGTGGTTTCCTACACTATGTAAGGTTTTTTGACTTTGTAAAATATCACTCTCCTATAGTTGAGTTCATGAGAGAACTCGGTTTCATGAGAAAACAAAAAAACTTCTCATTAATGGCAATTTTGTAATTATACTATCATTATATATTCTAAAAAACATAACCCTCTCATACACCTCAAAAACCTAAACCACCCATCCCCAACCCTCCTAAACCCCTCACCCACCCCCCAAAAAACCTAAACCCCCACCTCCAAAACCCTAACCTAAAAGCTAAACCCAAAAACTTAACCGTAAAAGCTAAACTAAAACCAAAAAAACTAAACCATAAAGCTAAACCAACTATTTTTTCGAGTTTTTTTTATGAAACGAGAGAAACATTTTGGTTTTTTAGTTTTCAGTTTTTTTTTTGTTTTATTATTTTTTTTATATTTTTCTTTATTTTTTTTAGGAGTTTTTTTTGCCTTACAAAAAATGTGTCATTAATTACGAAAACGTCATATATATATATATATATGGATGGATATAATGAAAACCTTGTAACACATATGTAACAGCTTAAAAAATGTGTAATTTTTTTTTGTTTTTTGGGATAGATTTGTTACATAATTTCATCACCTTTTATAAAAAAAATAAAAAAAAGCGCCAACCAGATTTAAAAAAAAAATATTTACAAAATGTTACATATGTAACATTTCCAAAAACGGTAATTTTTTTTTAAATCTACTCATCTTTTTTTTAAAGTGATGAAAATATGTAACAAACCTATCTTTTAAAAAAAAAATTGTTACATAGGGTTTTTTTGGGTTTTCTCAACTCAAGTGAGTTTTCATTTTATACTTTTCCTATATATATATATAGGGGTGAGTTCACTAGAAAACTCATTTAATTAAGAAAACCAAAAAACTCCTCATTAAAGGTACTGCATATATGTAGTACAACAAAAAAACTCCTCATTAATGGGGCGCAGCAGCCCTACGCGAATTTTTATTTTATTTTTAGTGTTATATAGATGTTAAAATTTCATTCGTCCCCCATAAAACTTTGCAATCGCCCCCATGAAAAAATTTTATTGTTATATACGCGTTATAAATCGCTAGTCAATCGACTCCCATGAAAAAAAATATCTGGGTCTGCCACCGGCTTGAAATTCAAATAATCATAACCTAGTTGTTTCAATTTCAAATAATCAGATTAGGGTTAAAGGTTTAATTGTTTAAAAAAAAACTAAAGAATATTACTTTAGAGTTTGAAATTTCAATTTCACCTGGTTTCAATCTTTCACTCCTGTTTCAAACTTTCACCCCTGTCCACTATAAACGGACCTTCAATCCAGCACCCTCGTTCGCGGAATCAGTGAATCACGGCTACACCAGGCCCCTGCTCGTTCAATCGGACCTTGCCATCTCGTCGATCGTCCCTTCCACTCTTTCAATCAGAACCCTGCTCGTTCTTTTCTGTTCCGCCAAACTTATTTTTTAATTGGATTTATATGTTTAAACTTCATATTGGGCCCTGGGCTTTTCTAGTTTTCTTAATGGGTTAGATAAATATTGGCCTAATGGAGTAATTAGCTATTGAGTTAGGTAATTACTAATTGTGCTAGAACAAAATAAACGTTTTTTTTTTACTATTTTATAAATGTGCCTAAACAAAATAACTTCTTTTTACTATTGTTTTAGTTGGGTTTTAATCTAATTAAGGGAATATGTTTTTATAAATGGCCCTCGAAATCGTGGGCCCTGTGTGGTTACCCACCCCGCACAGGGTATGGGCCGGCCCTGGTTCTATACGCTGAATGCACAACACAGAACAACAATGTGAATAAGATATGATATGTTAGGTCACGCATTGAGCAAGTTATAACAATTATAACTATAATTTGATACTAATCAACACAAACAACAATATGCATATTATTATTTTAGTGACATAACGTATTCTAATAATGTAAATCTTAAATAATTGCAACTATTATTATTTAAAAATAATAATAATATATACAATTATATATATTAGTGTAAGTGATATTATCATGGTAAATAATACTTTATAAATCTTGGTTTTAACAAATCTCTTTCTCCATCCATATCCATAAGAACGATTGAAGAATAAGGTTGTTTACACATGTATAAAATCAGTGAAACCCGACTTTAAACATGTGTAATGAACCTAAAACAAGTTTTATCTATTGTAAACCATTCTCTCTCTCTCATATCCATTAAAACAAGGACGATTGAAGAACATGCTCTTTACACATGTGTAAAGAACCCTAAAACAAAGACAAAAAATGTAAAGACAGTTTACACACACACACACACACACATATATATATATACACACACACACATATGAACAAAAACGCTTTACATATGTGTAAATTTAGTTTACACTTGTGTAAAGTAACTTAAAACCTTGACAAAATACAGAGAATCAAAATACAGTTTACATGAATAAAAACTAGAATAAAAACCATGTAAAATAACCTTAAATCTTGTGTAGAAGAACTTAAATCCTTGACAAAATAAGTTTATGTGAACAAAAACTCTTTACACATGTGTAAATTCAGTTTACACGTGTGTAAAGAACCTTAAATCAAAAATATAAATGTAAATCTTGTTGTAATGCCATCTTTCTCTCTCTTTCTCTCACTCACTGAATCTCTCCTGGTAGTGCCTATGTTTGTATTTGTGCTTGTTTTCTCACCCTCCATTTGCATTTGCACATCAACCTTTCCTCATATTTATAAACAAAAAAAGTAAACAAACAATATCACAACCACCTTCAACAAGAAAAGAATCAAAAAGCAATGAAGAAACCCACACAAGCATTTCATCAAAACACCTTATGCGTATAAGAGTCAAAGCAACAAAAAAAATTCAATTCTATGAAAACCACACACAGAAATCAGCAATTACATTCAAATAAGTTGGATTTGATGAAACTTTCATAGACCTTCCATTTGTCAAAAATAGAGTGAGAGAGAAACAATATCTGAGAAACCGGAGAATAAGACATAGGTGTTTAAGTGTAAGACCCCAAATCGGGCACCCTACAATTGGTTCTCATAACGGGTTATTCCCTTGAAAATACTTATTTTAGATATATTAAACTACATCGGAAGTCTTTCTAAAAAAATTAATTAGTATTTAATGTCATTAAGTTACCTCACGAATGCTTGCACACCAATCCGAGTAGCACCGCTCCCAAGCCAAGATACGTTAACGCAACGCTTACCTGCAAAACAATCTATCGTACACACAAAGTCAGCTACACTGAGTGAGTTCTAATGATTTAGTTTAATTAAAAGCCAACCCATCTCAAAAGGTATTTGAACTTTACTCAATACCCACGGTACTTATAAAATAGATCCATAATTCGTTAACCATTAGATAACCCCTGTTATCACCCGATATCCAATAATAACTCGTTACCCACGACTCATCCCATAATAATAATAATCCCGCAGTCTCATCAATATAGGTCGATCTTACTACACTAATAACTCATGATCATGTACACGTATTAACTCGACACTTGGTTAACACAACAAATCCCTAAACATCAACTTACTCGGCCTCCCGAAGGACATAGTCCTCCACAATCCCGTTTGCTGTGTCATAATGACAACAATGCAAACACAATATCCGCCGTGCACAAGGACAACGACACAATACACACAACACATGTATAATCACATAATAATATACTCTACATACATGATTCATTAACTGCACCTGCACTTCATACATAGCATTAGGATAAGATATCCTATACGTATTCATAAGCGTTTAGCTTATATCCCGACTCACCCCAAATAACTCGTAACAAAATACACTACTAATATAGCAACACACATACTACTACTATATCTCATTATTTAAGCATATACCACGTACATGCACACCCTGTGACACTTCCTAGTCGTACCTGTACGACCCGTTTACTACAATCCCGACTAACCCTTGTTAGGTCACTATACGACATGTGACCATATAACCACCCTTAGACCTAGATCACATGATCTCATAAACACCCCCGTAGACCCTCCGACTCATTACTGGATGTTTTAGTTCATAAACACCTTGGGTTAAAACCCAAAAATCTTAACACGTTTAATACATTAAACATCTATGGTAAGTATGCATGATAGCCCCAAAAAACGTTAAAAACATTTAAAAGAGGGGTTTAGAAACTCACCAGTTATTCTGAGTCTTAGTCCTTGCCCTGCAACTCGTCCGTCCACGCTCAAAAACCCAAACCTGTCAAACGTATGATCGCACGATCAGGATAAGTATAAAACATATGATGGATAATGTATAACAATATAATGGAACCCCGATACTCGTCTCCTTTTCCGACATATCAGTTCACCGAGCCCTCAGCTCCACTCACACTCGTACTTTAGACAGGCTCTTATGCATGCACGTGCCCACCATGCAAACCCAAGCCTTATGTAATTCATGTATTCGAATCGAGTTTTCATGCATGCATGTAAAACATGCCATGCAAAGCCCTACCCATCACCATCCTCTTTCTCGCTCGTTCCCATGACCACCACCATCGTACATCACCACCATGAACCACCATTGCATTCCGTCATCTCGTACTAACTCTCGTTCCCCCGTCACCCTTCTATTCACGAAAACCCTAGTCGGGTTCCCTTTCTTTTTTCACGATGGAACACTACTTCCACCGTCACGCCACCGTCCGCCTCCGTGCATCTTCATCACAACCGACATTCGTGGACACCGGGTATCATCACTGCCGCTCTCCGCCGTGGACTACCACTCCAGCAGCCACCGTGACTGTCGTCACCACTCCCCGTTGCCGTCATCGTTCCCTGTTGTCCTCGAAACCACCACCACGTCGCTCGTCACCCATAGCCGAGTAGCCTCCCGAGCACTCCCGTCGATCGGTCGTCTACCCTACTCCCTGAACGTTAAATACTACACATGGTTCTAAGCCCAAGCCGAATAACCTTGCATCATGGAACAAAGAGTAAAAGAATAGATTCGACGTTTACCTTAACGTATCGTGCTTCACCAGAACCTCCCGTTGCCGACCTCTACCTTCTCCCGTCTCCTCGCCGCCGTCACACTCTCCCTAGCCGAATGGCTAGGGTTTGTTGCTTAGGTGATATATAAACCCCCTTAACTTCCGATCGGGTCCCTCTAGAACCGACTCGTACACTTTATTCCCAAACTAGACCTTAAACGGTTAGCCGGCCCTTATATCCTCGTTGAATCATGTGTTATGTGGCAATCCCTGCTAACCGGGACATTAAATAAAGATTTGGGTTAGTCCATTTATCCGAACTATTCACTTACGGATTTTCGGGATGTTACAAGTCTACCACCCTTAAAAGAGGATTCATCCTCGAATCCCGCGTCAGTACGACCAACCTGACATAACCTTCTGTTCTCATTTGTGCACCAAATCCCTTTGGTGACCAACACTAACTTATGCACTTACAAAACTGTTTCCTTATTTAGCAAATCGACCACCCTTCTAGGGGTTCAAAGAAGTCTTCTTCGTTGCTCGCTTTCAACTTTGTGACTTGTAGGTTTCACCTACCCATTCCTTCGTATCTCGTCTTTCCAGCCACTAACCCTTTCACGAAGGTTTCGTCGTCATTGTCTTTGAAAATAATTTGTTGCTTTTATTGTTTTTAACAACACCGTACGTATTATCTCTAGTACTACGCAGCACAACACCGCCAGTTATCCGCTCACTGTTACATGCTATGTCAGCTCACGAGCACAACTGCCTTTATTTCTTATATATCCCTGATGATCTCGTCATCCCAATGGTCACATCCCCGAGTAGGTTTCTTACCTTTCACAGACAGGAGTAATAGTTGCTTTACAATCACGTGCCCTTCACGCTTTTCTCTTATGCTCCCATTGCCATCTTGCGATGATTTGTCAAAGTCAATCCCACTGCTCTACCCATAAGGGCATTGCTTCTGCCCTTTTCTGACGATCTCCAGGAGCTCGTGCAAAGCTACATTGGTCTCCATCGATCTCCTCTACCAAAGTATCTCTTTAATTCATTATCACACATTCAATACGTCCCTTAAGTATGCACATACACCCAACACTAGGGTCTTCTTTACCAGCTCTCGATGTTTCTTGAAACTTACTTATCATCGTCATGTCCGTTTCAACAGCCGAACATTTGCTTCACTTGAATACTCCACATGAATTCACTTTAAACTTGCCATACGTTTACCAGCGTAGGCATCTCCTTCCTAGTCACTTATGTGCAATCTTGCACTTACCCTTCCTGGTTTTACTTTTCTCGTTGTTGCTCTACTATTACCTTGCGGTTACCGACCGCATCTCATTTATCATGTACGAAATGATGTCCGCCTGCTCACAAGCCTCAGCTATCTGCCGTCTCGTCAAGGGAAAACATCCCTATTCATTTGGTGTCTCACCTCGACTGAATCATGCATATGGAACATGTTCCATGAAGGTCCTCCGTCAATTTGTTAACTCCGTGTTGGAATCTTCAGCGTCATCACCTTGATCTCATCATAAACATTTCTGGTCAAGCGTCCATGTAAACGCTTTCATCATCTTCTCTCACAACTCCGCCCATTGGCTTTGTGCTCCGAATTCCCGAGATATAAGCATAGGCATCTCATAAGAGCACCTCACTGATCGTCTAGAAAGACGTCAAAACTGCTCGCATCACCTCGATGTATCAACGTCGAAAAAAAATCGTCAAGATAGAAATACCATACTTGAGAACACTAACCATCTGTCCTATGCACGACTAAGCGTGTACTACAAGGACACACACCGACACAAATAACTACAAAACACACATTGATCTACACATGTACTAGTAACTCAACCTTCTAACTCGCACAAAGTGCACATACACAACTAGCTAGATCTGGGTAAATCTACGCACATACAATATGATCTCGTCATTTATAGACACACAAGTATATCATGTCGTTTGGCACAAAGGCACCAGCAAACATGATCTCCCGCTTGACTGCCGTCAGACACAATCAAAAGTCAACACCATATCAAGCTTACACTTGATCTCCCACCTGACTAATGCCAGACACAATATCAAGCTTACGTTTGATCTCCCGCGACGACTATTAAGTACGTGACACAATTAACTCATACTCATAAGCAACTCAATTAACGACATACAAGTTTATTCACAAAACACTTTCATGTCCTTAAGCACCAAAACATTTACCTCGCGAAGATCTATGCCTTAAGATATGAAGACATTATTATCATAGTAAGGCTAAACCCATCCTCCTTACACTTCATACATCACCTAAGTATAACACGTAGGTGACACTATCTTAAGACCGTAGACACACACAAGTAATCAAAACTCAGGTTTACTCATACCGTCTAATCGACCAAGTTCTAGCATCACATCAAAGATTACATTTAGTATGAACTCACGTCATTCAAAAGATAATCACATAATCACACATAATTAACACTGCACTGCCAATAGCAAGCTATCACACATGGGGCTATCATTAACTACGTTTTAAATCCTCCCGTGGTAAGATTCAATGTCAAGGTTAATATCAAACAATTGAAAAACCAAGAACAAGTATTTCGTCACAAAAGTGCCCGACGGCCGCTACTCAAAATGCTCTAGTCATCTCGTGGTAACTACCACTACTGCTCTAGTCATTAAATAAGTCGAAGTTATCCCCCACTTGCTCATCGTCATCGGATTCCTCTAACCATCCATTTCCTGATTCTGCGTAATGTCTCGAGGGCTGACTCCTTACTGCAAATGCATCTCTTCCTCTCCTGTAAAAGGAACTACTGAGCCCGCCCCTCATAGTTGCCCTGGTAGTATTTGGAGCATTTGGCGCCAGAATCACCTCTTGTGCTGGTAGCTCCTGCTCAGCCTCCGCCGTCGGTGGAACCACCGTCACTGGAACATGTGCTAAGATCCGTCTCCTCCCGAAGGTAACCGTGCGAATAGTAGCCGCACGTCTAGCTCTTCGTTCTGTCAACCTCCTGATGAGAGCTCCCCGCCTAATCCATCTAGTTCGATTCGTCATGGACATCAGTACCTTCACAAGATAGAACGTTGGAGTGATTACTATGGGCGTCAAATTCAGAATATGAGAGTGATCATAGACTGCCAAATCACGGTGATCAAATGCAATTTGGTGGTCCACATTACTGCCCGGATTCTAAACCGTCCCCATCATATTCACACTAACTTTCTATCTTTCACACACCCTGGATGCACAGAACTCACATAACACCACACAATAATCTAGCAAGTCATCATCTTATCACAGTTTCACACCATTCAAGGTTACACACAAACTTACTAAATCATATCGACACACCAAACTATCTCACATAGTTACAACTAATGCTATTCCACATTACTCAACTAACACTATAGTCTCATTCAATCACACCACACAACTTCAAGTTGTTCTACATAATACTACAACACATATCACGCTACGTGATCCCACACGGAACCATAAATCATTTACTCACACCGATTACTTTACATAGTGTAACACTACACAAATGGTAAATAAAAATTACTGCTCAACTCGAAAGACGCACATCTTGGCTCGCGGTTACTCATGGTGGCATTCGTTTCACCCTTGTCCCATTTTCAGTTTAAGTTATGGCATTTTATTTGTTTAAAAACACCAGTTTTCTCTTAAACCACGGCTCTGATACCAACTTGTAAGGCCCCAAATCGGGCACCCTACAGTTGGTTCTCATAACGGGTTATTCCCTTGAAAATACTTATTTTAGATATATTAAACTACAGCGGAAGTCTTTATAAAAACGTTAATTAGTATTTAATGTCATTAAGTTACCTCACGATTGCTTGCACACCAATCCGAGTAGCACCGCTCCGAAGCCAAGATACGTTAACGCAACGCTTACCTACAAAACAATCTATCTTACACACAAAGTCAGCTACGCTGAGTGAGTTCTAATGGTTTAGTTTAATTAAAAGTCAACTCGTCTCAAAAGTTATTTAAACTTTACTCAGGACCCACGGTCCTTATAAAATAGATCCATAATTCATTAACCATTAGATAACCCCTGTTATCACCCGATATCCCATAATAACTCATTACCCATGACTCATCCCATATTAATAATAATCTCGCAGTCTCATCAACATATCATGTACACGTATTAACTCGACACTTGGTTAACACAAAAAATCCCTAAACATCAACACTCTCGGCCTTAACCAAGGCTCTTACAAATCAACTGACATAACAATCATAAACACTACATCAAAATCCTGACGCAACGGTCAATCTAACTCTACTCACCACATTAAAACTATCTCATGCACAATAAATATAACTCAATGCTTGTATGCAATTTAACACAAATATATAAGCACACAAACACATACCTCATTACTGCACCCTCGTCAGGGTGTTCGACACACCCCGAGCTCATCACTGTCCTGTTGGACATCGTCACCTTTGGTGACCTCCCGAAGGACATAGTCCTCCACAATCCCGTTTGACGTGTCATAATGACAACAATGCAAACACAATACCCGCCGTGTCACAAGGACAACGACACAATACACACAACACATGTATAATCACATAATAATATACTCTACATACATGATTCATTAACTGCATCTGCACTTCACACATAGCATTAGGATAAGATATCCTACACGCATTCATAACCGTTTAGCTTATATCCCGACTCACCCCTAATAACTCGTAACACAATACACTACTAATATAGCAACACATATAAAAGTACTATATCTCATTATTTAAGCATATACCACGTACATGCACACCCTGTGACACTTCGTAGTCGTACCCGTACGACCCGTTTACTACAATCCAGACTAACCCCTGTTAGGTCACTATACGACCCGTGACCATATAACCACCCTTAGACCAAGATCACATGACCTTGTAAACACCCCCGTAGACCCTCTGACTCATTACTGAATGTTTTAGTTCATAAACACCTCGGGTTAAAACCCAAAACTCTTAACACATTTAATACGTTAAACATCACTGGTAAGTATGTATGATAGCCCCAAAAACGTTAAAAACATTTAAAAGAGGGGATTAGAAACTCACCAGTTATTATGAGTCTTAGTCCTTGCCCTACAACTCGTCCGTCCACGCTCAAAAACCCAAACCTGTCAAACGTATGATCGCACGATTAGGATACGTATAAAACATATGCCGGATAACATAGAACAATATAATGGAACCCCGATACTCGTCACCTTGTCCGACATATCAGTTCACCGAGCCCTCAGCTCCACTCACACTCGTACTTTAGACAGGCTCTTATGCATGCACGTGCCCACCATGCAAACCCAAGCCACACGTAATTCATGTATTCGAATCGGGTTTTCATGCATGCATGTAAAACATGCCATGCAAATCCCTACCCATCACCATCCTATTTCTCGCTCGTTCCCGTGAACAACCAACATCGTACATCACCACCATGAACCACCATTACGTTTCGTTATCTCGTACTAACTCTCGTGCCCCCGTCACCCTTCTATTCATGAAAACCCTAGCCTTGTTCCATTTCTTTTTTCACGATGGAACACTACTTCCACCGTCACGCCACCGTCCGCCACCGCGCATCTCCATCACTGCCGACATTCGTGGACACCGGGTATCATCATTACCGCTCGCCGCCGTGGACTACCACCCTAGCAGCCACCGTGACTGCGGTCACCACTCCCCGCTGCCGTCCTCGTTCCCTGCTGTCCTCGAAACCACCACCACGTCGCTCATCACCCATATCCGAGTAGCCTCCCGAGCACTCCCGTCGATCGCCATCTCCCTTCTCCCCGAACGTTAAATACTACACATGGTTCTAAGACCTAGCCGAATAACCTTGCATCATGGAAAAAAGAGTAAAATAATAGATTCGAGGTTTACCTTAATGTATCGTGCTTCTTTGGAACCTCCCCTTTCCGACCTCTCCCTTCTCCTGTCTCCTCGTTGCCGTCACACTCTCCCTAGCCGAATGGCTAGGGTTTGTTGTTTAGGTGATATATAAACCCCCTTAAGTTCCGATCGGGTCCCTCTAGAACCGACTCGTACACTTTATTCCCAAACTAGACATTAAACGGTTAGCCGGCCCTTATATCCTCGTTGAATCATGTGTTATGTGGGAATCCCTGCTAACCGGTACATTAAATAAAGATTTGGGTTAGTCCTCGAATCCTGTGTCGGTACGACCAACCTGACATAACCTTTCATTCTCATTCGTGCACCAAATCCATTTGGTGACCAACACTAACTTATGCACTTACAAAACTGTTTCCTTGTTTAGCAAATCGATCACCCTTCTAGGGGTTGAAAGAAGTCTTCTTCATTGTTCGCTTTCAACTTTGTGACTTGTAGGTTTAACCTACCCATTCCTTCGTATCTCATTTTTCCAGCCACTAACCCTTTCACGAAGGTTTCCTCGTCATTGTCTTTGACAATAATTTGTTGCTTTTATAGTTTTTAACAACATCGTACGTATTATCTCTAGTACTACGCAGCACAACACCGCCAGTTATCCGCTCACTGTTACATGCCATGTCAGCTTATGAGCACAATTTCCTTTGTTTCTTATATATCCCTGATGATCTCGTCATCCCAACGGTCACATCCCCGAGTAGGTTTCTTACCTTTCACTGACATGAGTAATAGTTGCTTTACAATTGCATGCCCTTCACACTTTTCTCTTATGCTCCCATTGCCATCTTGCGATGATTTGTCAAACTTAATCCCACTGCTCTACCCATAAGGCATTGCTTCTGCCCTTTTCTAACGATCTCCAGGAGCTCGTGCAAAGCTACATTGGTCTCCACCGAACTCCTCTACCAAAGTATCTCTTTAATTCATTATCACACGTTCAATACGTCCCTTAAGTATGCACATACACCCAACACTAGGTTTTTCTTTACCAGCTCTCGATGTTTCTTGAAACTTACTTATCATCGTCATGTCCGTTTCAACAGCCGAACATTTGCTTCACTTGAATACTCCAGATGAATTCACTTTAAACTAGCCACACGTTTACAAGTGTAGGCATCTCCTTCCCAGTCACTTATGTGCAATCTTGCACTTACCCCTCCTGGTTTTACTTTTCTCGTTGTTGATCTACTATTACAATGCGGTTACCGACCGCATCTCATTTATCATGTACGAACATGATGTCCGCCTGCTCACAAGCCTCAACTATCTGCCGTCTCGTCGAGGGAAAACATCCCTATTCATCTGGTGTCTCACCTTGACTGAATCCTGCATATGGAACATGTTCCATGAGGTCCTCCGTCAATTTGTTAACTCCGTGTTGGAATCTTCAACGTCGTCACCTTGATCTCATCATAAACATTTCTGGTCAAGCGTCCACGTAAACGCTTTCATCATCTTCTCTCATAGCTCCGCCCATTGGCTTCGTGCTCCGAATTCCCGAGATATAATCATAGGCATCTCATAAGAGCACCTCACCGATTGTTTAGAAAGGCGTCAAAACTACTCGCATCACCTCGATGTATCAACGTCGAAAAAAAATCGTCAAGATAGAAATACCATACTTGAGAACACTAACCATCTGTCCTATGCATGACTAAGCGTGTACTACAAGGACACACACCGACACAAATAACTACAAAACACACATTGATCTACACATGTACTAGTAACTCAACCTTCTAACTCGCACAAAGTGTACATACACAACTAGCTAGATCTGGGTAAATCTACGCGCATACAATATGACCTCGTCATTTATAGACACACAAGTATATCATGTCGTTTGGCACAAATGCACCAGCAAACATGATCTCCCGCCTGACTGTCGTCAGACACAATAACCTGTTGACAAAAGTCAACACCATATCAAGCTTACACTTGATCTCCCACCTGACTAATGCCAGACACAATATCAAGCTTACGCTTGATCTCCCGCCACGACTATTAATTACGTGACACAATTAATTCATACTCATAAGTAATTCAATTAACGGCATACAAGTTTATTCACAAAACACTTTCATGTCCTTAAGCACCAAAACATTTAACTCGCGAAGATCTATGCCTTAAGATATAAAGACATTTTTATCATAGTAAGGCTAAACCCTAGGGACTGGAATTGAGGTCCTTGTTCTACCAAAAAAAAAAAGAAACCCTAGGGACTGGAATTGCCAAATCCTAAAGTTTAGGGGTTTAAAAGTGAAAAATATGAAAAGTTGATCGGTAGCGGTCCGCTACCGAGTCTTTAGCGATTCGCTACTATGGAGGAAGGAAAGAATCTGGTGATGCCACGTGTCTGATGACTAATGATGATGTTTTGATGTGTGTCATGGGTAGCGGACCGCTACCCATTCCCTTAGCGGTCCACAACGCCGCAAAAGGGGGCTGGTCTGCTAGAAAGGTGACGTGTGTAGGGCTGACGCAAGCGAAGCGGTAGCGGACCTCAACCACCTAGCTTAGAGGTCCGCTACGGGTCCTGTTTTTACTTTCATTTGGCCGTTCATTTCAAAATACTAGCACAAACCACATTCAAAAGTTCTTGGAACTCGAACCTACATCCTTTTAACGTGTCAAACCTCTACCAAATCGTTGATACTTGTTTAATCATCGCACTCTCAATAAAACGTTGTTCCGGCTAAGTCAAGACACTAGGATTGTAAGGATTTCTACTTAGAAGCTAGAGCTATCATTCCAAGCTACTCTAAGGTGAAAATGTTTATGGCTTTCAAAACCTTGAAATGTTTTACGTTTATGAAAATGACAATGTAAGTATAAAATATTTTAATGCATAAGGCTTCTACGGGAAAACATTTAGACCATAAGTATACGTAAAACTTGATTAAGAGATGCACGTGTTACGGGTGATATTCCCATAACAGGGCTGGTATTTGGCTGTAATGTGGTGTAAGATGGAAGGACACTGTGTTGATCACGCATCTAAAGTAAAACTTGGACTGTAGTTCCAGCAACCATATTACAGAACGAAATACCAGTGTATACCATGATTGTACACTCAGATGAAATACTTCTGCTGAATGTGTAGATTGAACCCAAGTTATGGTTAAATGTTTTACTTTTGCTATTGCCGAAATGATATCGTGTCTTGATAAATATATTCACTATTGTTCGCGTTGACGTTTCATTTTCAAAAATGTTTTCAGGTAATCAGTGATTATCTGTTGAGACTAGTCCTAAGGAACAGTCTAAGGGAAAAATGTAAATATGTTTTTGACAGGGTTATGTGCTGAAAGAATGTCGACTCTCTAGGCACAGGAGATAGCCCTGCATGATATAAATCAAGAGGAGGTGTCTTAGGATGACGATTTCTTAGACAAAGGATACACCCTTGATATTTGCAAGGATAGGTGCTGAAAGGATAAACTCCATATCTATAACTTGGTATTTAAAAGATAAACTCTATAGGCACAGGCCAAACTACCTTATGGCTCAAAATAAAATATGCAGTTATGCAGGAGATGTTGTAAATGTTCGAACCATATTTTGTAATCAAAAGGTCTGTTTAAGTCCCACAGAAATGAAAAGATTGAATTTAGTCCAAAATAATTTGGATGTGTACAAAATCAACCCTCGGCTTGAAGATTCATGCAAAGAACGATCCAAAGTATTTTTCGCTGCAAAACGCTCTAATTTGTCAAGAAATATAAGATAAAATTGATTGGAGGTGCCAATCTGGTCGCACGCCCGGGGTGTCCTGAAACTGGGGTGTGACAGGTTGGTATCAAAGCCACAGGTTTTAGCAAATTAGATACTTGAGATAGTATCTAAACTTTAACCTTGATGATACCTCAGGTTTTAGTTAGATGCTTGGTTTTGTATCTAAGCGTTAACCGGATTGAGGAAGAATGCCTACTAAGATGAAAGTAGGCCGATACTAAGTGTTTAAGTAATTGGAGGATGTCAAATGATAATAGTTATTATACCAACTACTTTGATCCAATTGTCCGATTAAGAAAGAACCACCAGAAGATCCTTATGGATCTGCAGCTATGCCTATTAATATTCCGGATGATGACGACCCGCTCAAGATGGAATGGAATCTTCATTCCTTAGAGAATGTAAAACAAGAATATGAACTTGAGAGTTCCAGAGACGCTAGAGATTCAAACTTAAGTAACTTGTGAATGGATACTCCGCCACCAAGGGTAAGTGGAATGGATCAAGCCAGACACAGTAGAGCCACAAATGTAACACCCCAATTTCCAAAGAAATACAACTAGAAGGACTAAAATAGTCAATTGATAAAACCCTAGGGGTTAAAATGACATTATATTAAAGTAGAAGGGGTTAGAATTAAAGTTCAGGGGCTGAAAATGAAAATGGAGCAGTCACGATGTATCCAAACGGTGGTGGATACGCCGCTGGTACTTCATATATATAAATCTCTTGATACTTCGTGGTGAAACCATTATGAATGTTTAGGGGTATAGACTAATAGATGATAATTAAATATAGTGAACATACGGTAGAACATCCAACCGGTATGTAGTTATCTGACAAACGGAATATTCTGTGTAAAGAAAGAGTGGTGTATAAATCTCTCCTAGACCTGTCACTCTTTCCTGGGAACATCTCTGTTGGATGGAAGGATAATCACCCCAGTTTATAATATATGACGAGTATGATTATATGACGAAAGTATACCATGCATGATGAATATGAATACGTGATGAGTATGAATACGTGAAATGCATGATGAATACGCGAATGCATGATGATACGTACAAATATGAATGAGTATGATGGAACGAGTCTAAACCCTAAAATGGAATAACAGAGTACTCACGAAATGTTAAAGGGGTGGTGGATATGCCGCTGGTACTTCCTATATATAAACCCTTTTAATGCGCCGTGGAGAAACCGTTACGAAGTTTTAAGGTGAGGACTGGTTGAGAAATAAATCAAGGATATACGTGAAATGGAAACAAATGCTTGATACATTTGGGAGGCTATGAGTCAAAGATACTCAAGGTCCCAAATGAAATGAGATACCCGGCCTGTAAGGTGGATCTCAATAATAAAGAAGAAAACTAAAAAGGAAACTCTAGGCCTACGGGGCTGAAAGAGTAAAAGATTCCAAGCCGACGGGGCTGGGAATAAACGAGTCTTCGTGAAAAATGCGAGGGGTCTATACCGACGAGTATAAGAACCTTGCCAATACTCGGACCGGAGGTACGACCTAAGATGGTTGCGAGGGGGTTAGTACACACATAAAATATATGAATGACGTGACCGGAGGTACGTCCGGAGATGGTCACGGGGGCACCGAGAGCCTGGGAAACTTGAACAGTAATAAGAACCTAAAGGGTCTATAATAAAATGAACGATGCAGTTTACTTAATTAGCGTAAGCTCATTCAAAAACGTTTTTTAAACACTGCAGGAAAGAGGCACGTGGAATAAAGCTTCCTGAGTACGGAGCAGTCGGAGTTAGAGATCGCTATGTAATATGATATAATTACACTATCTTTTGTAAAACAATGATAGTATAAATGAAAACGTTACCTTAGCCATTTAATGGCAAGGTTTTGTCAAACTGGGACCATTTTTCGCAATGTAATACTCTGAAAATAATAGTAAAATAAGTAGGGCGTTTCAGGTTGGTATCAGAGCACGGTTTGAGGGATTTATGTATCAAAAGGGGATGCTTAAACTCAAACAATAAGTGCTCAGGATATAAATGGGGATTCAATCCGAGGCCGTCGAAGGAAGCATGTAAGATTAAATTCCATTGCTTAAACAGAAATGTGTGAGTATACTTGGGCAGAACTTTGTACGAGATAAGCTCCATATGATAATTGAGAGTATCATGATACGTAACATACATTATCTTTTGCTTGGGCAGTATTGGAGCTAATGTATGGGACCATTATGATATCGCAACCGTCATATGATAACTTATTTCAGCAAATAGTAAGCCGGGAATGTGAATATGCGTGATTAAAATGCATGAATGAATGTGCATATGTGTAAAATGCATAGATGGGGCCTTATATGAAACCCTAGAATGCTTTATTAAGGTTAAAATAATACGACGCCTGTAGTATAAAACCCTAGACTATGATTAGAATAGTTGAACGAGAGGTTAAACGAAATCCATGTATCAGCAAACGATGGCTGAACATCAGAATGATGAAATACGTGATGAGGGAAGCCACATGAGAGCTAAATCTCCGCATCATGATGAGATTGAAGTCGGACAAGTCCCGGAGAACATCCGAAGAAAAATCGCAATAGAAGTAGGAAAGGCATTCGACGCGAATTTCCCGATCTTACAAGGAGATCTACAAAGCTCATTAGAGAGCTGGTTTGAAAACCATAAGGAGGTTACTCATAATGAAGAAGGAAGAAATCCAAAGGTTGATACGAAATCAACTCGTTGCACGTACAAGGATTTCATGACGTGTAAGCCATTAGAGTTTAAGGGAGCGGTTATTCCCTTAGAAAGTCAGAGGTGGATCGCCTCAATAGAAAGAGCATTTGATACATGCCACTGTGAAAAATAGATGAAGTCACATTCGCCACCAATCCGCTAAAAGAGCGAGCTGATGATTGGTGGGGAGTAGTGTATAGAGAAAAAGGTAGAGAAAGAATCAAAGAGATGAGTTAGGAAGAGTTTAAGGATCTCTTCTTAAAACACTATTGCCCCCTCGAGCGGCAATCAAAAGAATCACTGAGGATTTTCTTCAACTCCGTCAGACAATAGAGACGGTGGACGAAATCACGGGGATCTTCTTTAACAAAGCCAGATTTTGTCCAGCTTTGTTAACAACCCCTGAAATGTGGATGACGAGATACCATCTCGTTTTGAAAACAGATATTAGAGAGTTTATCCATCCATCCAAGTGCGCGAACTTGGAGAAGATGATTGATTGGGCTCGGGAACGCGAGACTGAGCTCAAGAGACAGGCTGAGAGAGATGGAAAGAGGAAAGGAGGGAGTTATCCTTCTCCTATGCCTCTTAAGAGGTTTAAGTTCAATAAACCGGGAGGTGGTCCCTCCCAAAGGAAAGGTGTACACGATTGCAAGAATTGTGGAAAGAGGCACTAGGGAGAGTGCCGATTCAAGCCCACAACTTGCAACAAATGTGGGAAGGACGGACACTCTGCTTTGCAGTGTATGAGTGGAACCAGATTGTGCTACAACTGTTATAAACCAGGACATTTTAGCAGGGAATGTCCTGAGTTAAAATTTCAGACGGAAAAGACCGGAGAAGGGTCAAGGGTAGCAGAGAATGAGGTAAAGAGGACCGAGGCTCCGAAACCAAAGGGCAGGGCTTTCAGATCACTACGGAGGAAGCGAAAGATGTTCCTAACATTGTATCAGGTACATTCCTCTTAAATTCTCTACCTGCATGTGTTTTATTCGATACATGAGCTAATCGATCATTTATTTCTTTAAAGTATGCAAACGCTAGAAACTTTAATAGAAATAAGTTGGCTAAGGCATTAGAAGTCAAAATCGTGAGTGATCGAAACTGCGTAGTGGCTAAAATATGTCGAGATTGCCGACTACTGATAGAGGAAGAAGAATATTTCGTCGACTTAATTCTGATGCCGATGCAATAATTCGACGTGATCATTGGAATGGCCTGGTTGTCTTCACATGCTGCAACGATTATATGTAATCAGAAGATTGTACGATTCATGACGCCTACAGGAAAGGAAGTGAGTGTCATGGGTGAACGACGAAACCAGATCACACTATGTACAATGGCCAAGATAAGTAGCTACGTGAAACACGGTTACCAAGCCTTCTTAGCCTACGTAGCTGATGTGAAGATGAAAGGGAAAGAACTAGATCAAGTTCCAGTAGTAAAATAATTCCCAGAAGTATTCCTAGACGAACTTCCAGGTGCCCCACCTAAAAGAGAAATCGAATTCAAAATCGATTTAATTCCTAAAGCTAAACCAGTAGCTAAGGCTCCGTACTGGTTAGCACCAACTGAGATGAAGGAATTAATGTCACAACTGCAAGAGTTGTTAGACTAGGGATTTATACGCCCTAGTGTATCCCCTTGGGGTGCACCAATTCTATTCGTAAAGAAGAAAAACGGTAGTATGAGAATGTGTATAGACTACCGCGAATTGAATAAGTTGACTATCAAGAATAGGTATCCTTTACCTAGAATTGATGATCTGTTTGATCAATTACAAGGATCAAGTTGGTTTTCCAAGATTGATTTAAGATCCGGTTATCATCAGGTCAAGGTACGATAAAAAGATGTACCTAAGACAGCATTTAGAACTCGTTATGGACACTATGAATTTATATTGATGCCATTTGGAGTAACGAATGCTCCAATAGTCTTCATGGACCTCATGAATAGAGTATGTCGGCCAATGTTAGACAAATTTGTTATTGTCTTCATTGATGACATCATGATTTATTCAAAGAATGAAAAAGAACATGCGCAACATCTTCGTGAAGTACTTAGTACTTTACGGAAGGAGAAACTATACGCCAAATTCTCAAAATGCGCATTCTGGTTAAGAGAAGTTCAATTTTCGGGTCATGTTGTAAACACAGAAGGTATCTCAGTAGACCCAGCAAAGGTAGAGGCTGTAACAAAATGGTCTCCACCTAAGAATCCATCGGAAGTTAGAAGTTTCTTGGGATTAACTGGCTATTATAGAAGGTTCATCCAAGACTTATCTAAAATAGACACCCCATTAACTAAGCTAACTCGAAAGAAGTCGAAATACGAATGGAATGCGGCACAAGATAAGGCATTCCAGGTATTGAAAGAAAGATTGCCACAAGCCACAGTTCTGGCATTTCCAAAAGGAATAGAAGATTTTGTGGTATACTCTGATGCTTCCAAGCTTGGGTTAGGATGTGTTCTGATGCAAAGAGGAAAGGTGATAGCCTATGCCTCTCGACAGCTAAAGACACATGAAGCAAACTATCCAACCCATGATCTTGAATTAGCTGCGGTAGTATTCGCACTAAAAATCTGGAGGCATTACTTGTATGGAACGAAGTGCACGATTTACACAGACCACAAGAGTCTTAAATATTTCTTTGACCAGAAGGACTTAAACATGAGGCAATGGTGGTGGTTAGAATTGGTCAAGGATTATGACTGTGAAATTCTATATCATCCCCGAAAGGCTAACATGGTAGCCGATGCTCTAAGTCGAAAGGAAGAGCATCATCCTATTCAGGTGAAAGCATATAAGTTAGTGATAACTCCTGATTTTATGAGCCAGCTTCGAGACGCACAAATCGAAGCATTAAAAGGTGAAAATGTTAAGAAAGAAAGAATGGCTGGTCAGGAGAAGTTTCTAGAAGAGAATGAATATAAAGTCAAGACTCGATTTGGTCATATGTGGATACCACGATCAGGTGAGTTCATACTTAAGATTCTCGATGAAACTCATAAAACACGATATTCTATTCATCCGGGTACTACAAAAATGTACCAAAATCTGTGCAGAGATTATTGGTGGCCCGGAATGAAGTTTGATATCATGAAATATGTGGCTAAATGCTTAACTTGTTTACAAGTTAAAGCAAAACATTAGAAGCCATACGGAAGATTACAACCATTAGAAATCCTAGAATGGAAGTGGGAACATCTCACTATGGACTTCATAACCAAACTACCAAAGACAACTAAAGGTTATGATACCATTTAGATGGTTGTATATCAACTAACCAAGAGTGCTCATTTCTTAGCAATACGTGAAACATACTCTTCAGAAAAGTTAGCCGATTTGTTCATCAAAGAGATTGTTTCCAGACATGGAGTGCCAGTCTCGATTGTCTCCGATCGAGATACTCGTTTCACTTCACGTTTTTGGAAAAGGTTCCATGAAGAGATGGGAACTAGATTATTGATTAGCACGGCATATCACCCTCAAACTGATGAAAAAACTGAGAGGATAATACAAACTTTTGAAGATATGTTGCGTGCTTGTATAATTGATTTCGGTGGAAGTTGGGATAACCATCTGCCATTAGTAGAATTCTCATACAATAACAGCTACCATTCCAGTATTGGTATGTTTTTTTTAAATATGAGATGCTATATGGTAGAAGGTGTATGACTCCTGTATGTTGGGGAGAAATTGGGCAGAAAGAGTTGGGCAGCAAAGAAAATGTTCAAGCCATGTCAGAAAAGCTTGACTTAATCAAGGCACGTTTGAAAGCTGCACAAGATAGACAGAAGTCATACGCAAACAAGAGATGTAGACCAATAGAATTCCAAGAAGGAGATTACGTCTTGTTGAAAGTATCTCCTTGGAAAGGTCTAATCCGATTCAAGAAACGTGGAAAGCTAAGTCCACGATTCATTGGTCCTTTCAGAATCATCTGAAGAGTCGGAAAAGTAGCATATCAGTTAGAGCTACCTGAAGAATTGGATAAGATACACAACACGTTTCATGTATCTTATTTAAGAAAGTGTTTAGCAGATGAGACTGAACATGTTCCTCTGCAAGAAATAGAGATCGACGATAAACTGACTTATGTCGAGGAACCTATCAAGATTCTAGACACAAAAGAAAAATATTTGCCTTACAAAACAATCAAACAAGTGTTAGTGCAGTGGAAGTATAGAAAAGGATCGGAGATGACCTGGGAAAGTGGGGATGAAATGAGAAGGAGTTATCCTCAACTCTTTAAGGGTTAACAGGTTTCGAGGACGAAACCTAATTTAAGGGGGGGGGAGTTGTAACACCCCAATTTACGAAGAAATACAAGTAGAAGGACTAAAATATTCAATTGATGAAACCCTAGGGGTTAAAATGACATTATAATAAAGTAGAAGGGGTTAAAATTAAAGTTTAGGGGCTGAAAATAAAAATTCTGAAATCTGAATAAACGTCGGACCGACATCATCCTTCCCATCTATCCGAAGTGAGCCAAGGGTCAGATATCGGACCGACATCAGTTGGATAGCGGTCCGACAACCGCTATTGCGCCGGAATTTCTGGTACTGACACGTGTCCTATGACTCAGCCCTAAATTCTTACATGTATCCTGATAACGGACTGACATCCATGCACATAGCGGTCCGCTTTGTACTCACAAAGCCAAATAAGCCGACATAGGGGATGTCGGACCGACATGGTTATAACGTCGGTCCGACATGAACCCCATCTCAGCCCTATAAATAGATTCAGTTAGTTAATCAAATGGAAACAACACCAACATCACCACACACAAACACACATACCGAGGAGATTGAAGTAACGGTTACGAGCACGTTGGTTACGAGTGCGGTACGTTACGAGTACGGTTCGAGTTCGGAAAGCGTTTAAAGCGAGGAACGAACTTAGGAACTACCAAGGATAATGTAAGTATACTGGACCCGTACCCTAGACACGATTATGTAAATTATGTGTTTAAATGATATGTGTTATGTGATATGTATATGATGAGGGTACGGGGTAATGACAGATTAGTCTAAACACTAAACGGAAATAATGGAGCAGTCACGATGTATCCAAACGGTGGTGGATACGCCGCTGGTACTTCATATATATAAATCTCTTGATACTTCGTGGTGAAACCATTATGAATGTTTAGGGGTATAGACTAATAGATGATAATTAAATATAGTGAACATACGGGAGAACATCCAACCGGTATGTAGTTATCTGACAAACGGAATATTCTGTGTAAAGAAAGAGTGGTGTATAAATCTCTCCTAGACCTGTCACTCTTTCCTGGGAACATCTCTGTTGGATGGAAGGATAATCACCCCAGTTTATAATATATGACGAGTATGATTATATGACGAAAGTATACCATGCATGATGAATATGAATACGTGATGAGTATGAATACGTGAAATGCATGATGAATACGCGAATGCATGATGATACGTACAAATATGAATGAGTATGATGGAACGAGTCTAAACCCTAAAATGGAATAACAGAGTACTCACAAAATGTTAAAGGGGTGGTGGATATGCCGCTGGTACTTCCTATATATAAACCCTTTTAATGCGCCGTGGAGAAACCGTTACGAAGTTTTAAGGTGAGGACTGGTTGAGAAATAAATCAAGGATATACGTGAAATGGAAACAAATGCTTGATACATTTGGGAGGCTATGAGTCAAATATACTCAAGGTCCCAAATGAAATGAGATACCCGGCCTGTAAGGTGGATCTCAATAATAAAGAAGAAAACTAAAAAGGAAACTCTAGGCCTACGGGGCTGAAAGAGTAAAAGATTCCAAGCCGACGGGGCTGGGAATAAACGAGTCTTCGTGAAAAATGCGAGGGGTCTATACTGACGAGTATAAGAACCTTGCCAATACTCGGACCGGAGGTACGGCCTAAGATGGTTGCGAGGGGGTTAGCACACCTATAAAATATATGAATGACATGACCGGAGGTACGTCCGGAGATGGTCACGGGGGCGCCGAGAGCCTGGGAAACTTGAACAGTAATAAGAACCTAAAGGGTTCATAATAAAATGAACGATGAAGTGTACTTACTTAGCGTAAGATAATTCAAAAACGTTTTTCAAACACTGCAAGAAAGGGGCACGTGGTATAAAGCTTCATGAGGATGGAGCAGTCGGAGTTAGAGATCCCTACGTAATATGATATAATTACACTATCTTTTGTAAAATAATGATAGTATAAATGAAAAGGTTACCTTAGCCATTTAATGACAAGGTTTTGTCAAATTGGTACCATTTTTCGCAATATAATACGCTGAAAATAATAGTAAAATAAGTAGGGCGTTTCAAGAAACCCAAGAATGAGGATAGTACGGCCTACAGAAATAGTATCCATGCCCTCAGCAGAAGGGATGGAAGAAATTTATCTAAACTTACCTCAGGTTGGGGAGGATTCAAGTGAAGAGCCACATTACTATTCTGATCCAAATATGATTCTGGTATCTAAGAATCCGGATGATTATGCTCCGTATAATTCTGAATCTTCACCAGTACTCCAAGATCCTTATGTATTACCAGAACCAGGAAATTCAATGGATTGTCCTATGGATTTTGATCCATATGAACAATATCTTCATAATGTTCCTCTTTTGGAACCCGCCGACCCATATCAAAATGTGTATAACGATATTGTATTGGGGATTCGAGATCCACCTCCACAATATGATTTTCCTTCTATTCATCCTAGCTCACCCATTGAACATCTCGAACGTTCTTTACATGAGACAGACGAGGTATGATCAATGGAAAAGAAGAAAAGGAAAAGTATAGGAGCACGACTCCTAAAATATGGGAAGGAAATGAAGAAAGCGGGAAAGGAATTGTTAAATGATTAATTTTGAATATTTTGTAATTTTCCTTTCCTCTTGTATATTTTATGTATTATATAATGAAATATTTCTTTTCTATATAATGCTAGGAAAAGGCAAGGGACCGAGCTTCAATCGTAGATATGATCCATCAAACTATAATGAACAAATAACAAATGAAACCGGTTATGAATCCGGTATATATACTGAGAGTTCTACTTTCAGAAGTTTGGAAGAACTAGAAACCATAAACAATCCTTATATTCCTTCAATAAGTGTTCACTCTGCTCCTACGACTGGAAGCCACAATTTCAATCCTATAAATCCTTATAATTTTCATGAAAGATTACCCGAAGTTCCCTCTGACATGTATACTTTCTCGAAGGAGAAGAAAGGCTGATTCTAATAGACCCTATATACCTCATCATGAAACGATGAATATTATCACTCCTCATGTGAATAAAGAAACACCATGAAATGAACAAATAAGAACATTGTTAAATCGAATAGCCTAACTCGAAAGAGGGATGGCAGAAGCGGAAGCTCAAAACAATATGTTGCGACAAGCTTTAGAAGAAGCTAGGAATCGTAGCAATCCATAGGAATATGATATTATGTATTTTGTAATGATACTTTGCGAATAAATAAAGTTATCTTTTGATTATATGTCAAATGTCTTCTACTTTGACACTATTTCGAATCTTTTATATAGAATGCCGAGAAGTGGTCCTTCTAACAATACAAGAGGGAAAAAGAAGCATCTCATTGAAAATAATACAACTGAGCAAAATGCTTCAAAGATCGACTTGCAAAAGTTAATTGCTACAGAATAGAAGATGTTATTCCTAAAATCATAGCGACAATAGAGACAAACAAAGCTGCTAAAGAAAAGGAGCCTTCGGTACAAGGTTCCAGAACTAAAAAGATATAAAAGGAATATTATGTTCCTAGCTAATCTAGGAAGACAGAAGAAGAAAATTCCTTACACAGCAAACAGGGCTCCAAATAAAAAACGATGTATGAAGATCGTCACAGTTCCTCTGATGATAGTCTTAAAAACAAGCATGAATCTTCATACAAGAAAAATAAGCACTCGAGATGTTCTTATAAGACATTCCAGTCCTGCAAACCTTACAAGTTTGTAGGAAAAGAAGGTGTTGTAGCCGCTCTAACGTGGCTGGAGTAGACCAAGTATATCCTTGCAATAATAAAGTGTGTTGAGGAGGACAAATTCTTATATGCCTCCAACCTATTTAAGGACTAGGCTCTGGAATGGTGAAACACCATTATATCTTCCAAAGGCCGAGAACATACATATGTTATGGATTGGCCAACATTCCGCAAAAAAGTGGAAAGAAAGTTCTGCCCCCTAAATGAAAGGGAGCAAACTGAAAAAAAAAATTCTCAATCTTCGGATGGTGGGCACAAACCACCAAGAGTATACTACAAAGCTCTTTGAGTATGCTCGTCTAGTGCCAGATTTGGCCACCCCATAATCCAATCTTATCAAACGATATATCTGGGATTGGCCAATGAAATTAGAGATATGGTTAAAATCTCTAACCAATAACTATGGATGAAGCCATAGCACAAGGTGCTATATTAACTGATGGGATGATAAGAACCCGTGAAGAAAACAAAAGGAAAAAAAGGCTCCCATAACGAGTACAAACGATCTGATGGTGGTTTCAGTCAGAAAGATACTTGTTCTCCTATCCTAGAATGTCTACTATGCAAGAAAAGACATTTGGGAAAATGTGGTTTTAGACCCTATTGCAATTATTGCAAAATGTCGGGTCATTCAACCGAATATTATTTCAAAAGGAGGGCTATTACTTTTTTCGGTTGCAGAGAGCATATCAAAACTGAATGCCCAAAGCAAAACAAGGCAGGAGGGTCAGGAACAAAACTTGCCGAGGGAGTGAAAAGAACGCAAGGGCCTTTGTTTTTAACACCCACGAAGCGGCCAAAATATCGGACGTCATTACCGGTACGTTTCTTGTCGACAATGTTTATGCTAGGGTTTTATTTGACTCTGGTGCAAACCAAAGTTTTATAAATTATAAATTATGCAGTCTATTAGAAAAACCTCTAACTAAACTAGAAAAATCTTACGAAGTCGAAACCGCAAATGGGGATTTATTCCGAATCTCTAACTCTCTAAACGACTGTAAGCTTATTCTATATGGACATGTCATACATGTACAATTGTTGCCTCTGACATTGGTGAGTTTTGACATTGTCTTGGGTATGGATTGGTTATCTGTCAACCAAGCCTGAATATTGTGCGACAAGAAAGCCATAGAACTTTGTGTGCCTACCGGTAAAATAATAACAATCGTCGGAGATAAACTATCTAACTATGTTCAAATAATTTGACTTCTAAAGGCAACGAAATACCTCAGAAAGGGATGCCTTGCATACCTGGTGTCCGTAACAACCGACAACAAAGAAAGAAAAATAGACGAAGTACCGGTTGTAGCGGAATATACAAAAGTATTCCCTGATGAATTACCAGGTCTACCGCCAGATCGAGAAGTAGAGTTTAAAATCAATCTAGTACCAGGTACATCTCCAATAGTCAAATCCCCATATAGATTGGCTCCAACTGAGATGGTGGAATTAAAGAGACAACTAGATGAGTTGTTGGAGAAAGGCTTTATAAGACAAAGTTCTTCACCTTGGGGAGCTCTGGTCTTGTTCGTCAAAAAGAAAGACGGTTCAATGCGTATGTGCATTAATTACCCTGAACTGAACAAAGTAACTATCAAGATTAGGTATCTACTCCCTCGAATTGATGACTTATTCGATCAACTTCATGGATCATGTTATTTCTCCAAGATAGATCTCCGCTCTGGATACGATCAACTAAAGGTTCAAGAAGAAGACATATCTATGACTGTATTTCAGACAAGGTACGGACATTATGAGTTCACAGCCTTTGGACTCACTAATGCTCCGGCAGCATTCATGGATATGATTAATCGAGTCTACAAACCCTACTTGGATAAATTCGGTATTGTATTTATAGACGATATACTTATTTATTCCAAAGATAAGGGAAAACATGCATATCATCTGATAATAATACTTGAATTGTTAAAGAACGAGAAATTATATGCCAAATTCTCTAAATGTGAATTTTGGCTAACAAAGGTACAATTTCTCGGGTGTGTCATTAACACTAATGGCATTCAAGTAGATCCTGCTAAAATAGAAGCAATAATCAAATGGGAGATCCCAAATTCGCCGACCGGAGTTCAGAGTTTCTTAGATCTGGTCGGATATTACTGAAGGTTTATCCTGGATTTCTCCCGAATAGTTGTTCCCCTTACTTCTTTGATAAGAAATCTATTAAATATGAATGGGATCCAAAACAAGCTGAGGCATTTGAAACTCTCAAACCGAAATTAACGCATGCTCCAATTCTGGCTATACCAGATGGGACTGAGGACTTTGTAGTCTACTGTGATGCATCATACATCGGCCTCGATTGTGTGTTAATGCAAAGGAACAAAGTTATAGCTTATGCGTCACGTCAGCAGAAAACTCATGAACGAAACTATACAAATCATGATTTATAGTTGGTTTCCATAATTTTCGCATTGAAATTATGGAGGCACTATCTTCATGGAGTCAAGTTCACTGTGTTCACTGAACACAAAAGCCTGAAATATATTTTTGGTTAAAAAGAGTTAAACATGAGGCAGAGAAGATGGTTGGAAATCTTAAATGATTATGACTATGAGATTTATTATCATGAAGGCAAGGAAAACGTAATAGCTGATGCCTTAAGCTGTGAAGAAAGGGAAAAGACAAAAAGGGTTTGTGCCTTAAGACTCGATCTTCAGATTGATCTTATGACACAAATCAAAGAGGCTCAGAAATCAGCCTTAGAAGAGGCAAATATTGAAAAAGAAAAATTGAAAGGAATGCTTGACTGTCACACCCCGCCTAGGGCAGAAACACGGGGCGTGGCGATCCATGGTGTTCATAGCCTTTGATTACAACAAACGACTTCTAATGCATTCATAATCAAAGGTTTAAGTCATTACACAAAATCATAAATTGTTTTAAGACGATACATGCAAAATACCACACTTAACCAAGTGAACGACTTTTCAAATAACAAGTTTGTTAGCTATGACCTAGATGCTCCTAGGTTATAACCAGAAAACTCCAAAAGTTGTTCTACGTGGATGCAAGCCTCTTGTCCCATGTACCTAATTACCAAAGGTCAACATAAAGTTGGTGAGTTCGCAGGTTTAGTTGATATGTTTGATGTTGGACGACAAGATTTCTAGTCGTGTATTGTTCACCCGAACAATGATGTACCACTATCATTAATTAAAACAATAGTGTAAGTCTATTATTATTACAATGAGCTCTCGTAACCGAAACTCAACGTTGTAGTTGTGCCCCTAACCCAATGTTCTTAACACTAAACATTGTAATAGTTGATGAAAATTATGCACCCGCTTTGACCTCCAGTCAAGGTTAGCGCAACTAACCATGGGTGGGGGTGTCAACCCAAATAGATTTATTCATACTTTTCATGTTTATGCCATAATTAACCGTTACAGAATAAGATGGGACTTTGATGCGTTAAACGAGTTTACTCATGTAACAATGTAGGTACTTGTGTCCAGTTTCAAGTTGAGCAAGTTTTCTCCCCCGTTGGTTTAAAATCAATTTAAAACAAGTAAAAGTGGGGTCGTGAAGACTCACTGTAGTTGTCGAGGTGGTGAGTGATGATGTCAGTTGTAAGTCCAAACAGTCCTGAACTAGTCGTGCCCTAAATTAATTAAGACACCTTAAGGTCTAAGTAATTGTTCATGGGGTGGGTTGGTCACATGACCAACATCTCAAAGTCTTGACCCTTGCCTTGTAATAGTCTACAAGGGTCCGACCCGATCACCGTTGGTTAGGGGTGTTCAAAAATATCCGAATCCGAAACCGAACCCGAACCCGATTTATCCGAAATTCCGAATCCGAACTATCCGAAAATTTGGATATCCGAAATTCGGATATTCGAATTTTCGGATTCGGATATTAATATTGGAAATTTTCGAATATTTCGAATTTATTATTTATTTATTATATTATTTCAAACCCTAAAATCCTAAAGTAAAAGCTCCTTCACGTTCACTATTCCATTGTCCTTTTCAGCGCAGCCCACCTCCAACGGACTCTCTCTGGTCTATCGTCTTCCCGGCGTCATTTTCTAAGGGTACGTACTCATCGTTATCAGTTGGATCTAGCTGTTGTCAGAAGCTAGACCTTCAGCACCATAATCATCTAGAGAGGTTACTATCTCCGGCGCCGTTGAAGGAGTACACCAATCTGAGGTGAGATGAAAACATCGGTGACAGAGAAACAGAAACTCTATTCAAACTTTACCAAAGATCAAATAAAAAGTTGTCGATGTTGAATCGACCGTAAATGTAAGTTCAGTAACTAGTTTAGGCTTTGAAATTTTGTTTCAGGGATTTAATTTCCAATTTTCCATGTTACCCCAAATATTAATCATTTATAAGAGTTTTTAATTTTGTTTCAGTGATTTTGTTTCCACGTTGCAATTGGTTCTAACTTTTTTGTATTTTATACATTTGTTTCTTTTTAAAATAATGAATCGAGAATGCTATGTTGTGGGATTAAGTTGGAAAGATTAGAGCTTTGATGGATCTCATCGCCGTTATCTCACACACGCAACACTGGCAAAAATGTAGCGTTAAAGTTTAATCATAGAAATTTTGGATATCCGCTTTAGTATACGAAATTTCGGATATACGAAATTTCGGATATCCGAAATTTCGGATACGGATTCGGATAGTATAATCAATTATCCGAAAATTTCAGATATCCGAAATTTCGGATATCCGGTTTTGAATACCCCTACCCTTGGTGATAAAACTTGTCGTTCAAGTAGTTATATATATTAAATCTCTTTAATAAATATTATGACTTAGTCTCTTAGTTGTCAATATTTCTTTTCGGTTTAAGTTATTTTCCATGTTTAATAAATATATAATATATATTTACTATAAATAGATATAAAATGTTATAAAATAATAATTATATTATTTTATTGTTTAAACTTACTTTCTTTTGACTCAAAATATATACATATATATTCATGCATATATGTCTATTATTCTTCTTTCAAACAATATAAATATATGTATGTTTTTATAGAAGAAACTTATAAAAGGTTATCATTCTTTTTGTATGTTAAAATAATATTAGATGTCAAACCCTTATAATAATAATTATTAAAATCATAATTATTACTAATGATATTAATAAACTAAAATACCATAATAATAAAAATGATGACTATTATTAATAATGTTTTGTATAATTAATCATTATAAATAATATTTACGGTTTTAACTTGTGATTTTACTATCACATTTTTAAGTTAAACGTATCTCTTTATACGTTATCTAAAATATGAATCGGTTATACCATTTTAGAATTATATCACCAATTAGTTTATAAAATTATAGAGATAGGTCGGGGTGCTCACGTAAAAAGTCGAGAGAGAAGGTGGCGGAGGCGACGTGAGACCCGATTTCTCCACTTGACGTCCCGTATCACCCGGTTAGCTCCCGAAATAACCAATACACTCCGTATACTGGAGACCCGGTGCCCGTAAGTGAGAACCAAAGATCCGAAGGGGACGATGGAACTCGGTTCTTATTTTCCTAAACCCCGTAAAGGTGATGGAGGGGGGCTCGGGCTGCTGTGAATGGGTGGCGGTGTACGGTGGTGATCGGTGAAGGGTTAAGGGGTTGTGGTAGTTGCCGAGAGAGAGAGAGAGAGCAAGGGGTGGTGAAGGGTGGTGGTTTACGGGGGATGGTGGTGGTGATATGGTGTTGGGGTGGTGGTTGCCGAGAGGAAAACAATGAAGTGGAAGGGGTGGTAGGGTGGCGAGGGGGGGTAGGGTAGGGTGTGTGGTGTAGTGTAGAGTGTTACCTGATCGTTCCTAATCCGGTATAATACCCGTGTGTCGTTGTTTTCCGTTCGTTGTTACGTGTCGAGAATGAGTCGGGTTTAAAAATAATATAAGTTTAGCTGTTTGGATATGTGACTGTGTCATACGTTTAGATTTTCATCTGGGTAGGTAATATCTACTAATAAAAACAAGGAGAACGTTTCGAGGTGTTTAAATTTAATTTTTAGTTTATCACCAATGTGATACGATGTTTGACGTGTCTCGAAAATCTCTAATATCTCCTATGTAGTTGTGTAGTGGTTGGACTCTACTGTACCAGGTTAGACCTAATTAATTAAAATTAGTCTAGTATGCACAGTTTCGTGTAATTATATTTAAATAATTATGTGGTAAAATTACCAGTTATCACATCCTCCCCTAGTTAGAAGAATTTCGTCGCGAAATTAAGTTGGTGTCGTTTGCAGTTGATGTCTCGTTGAACAACTGGGGATACTTGAGTCTCATTTGATCCCTGCGTTCCCAAGTGAATTCTGGTCCTTGCTTAGAGTTCCATCTGACCTTCACTATAGGGATGCGACTCCGTTTTAGTTTCTTGATTTCCCGATCCATGATCCCAACTGGTTGTTCCACAAAATGGAGTTTATCGTCGATCTGAATTTCCTCAAGTGGTATAACAAGGGTTTTGTCTGACATACACTTCTTTAGATTTGACACGTGGAACGTGTCGTATACACCACTGAGTTCTTGAGGTAGTTTGAGTTTGTAAGCCACTAGGCCTACTCTGGCTGGGATCTCAAAAGGTCCGATGTATCAGGGATTGAGTTTACCTCGTTTCCCGAATCTAACTACTCCTTTCCAATGCGAGACTTTCAATAGAACGTTGTCTCCCACCTGGAATTCAAAGGGCTTGCGTCTTATGTCAGCATAGCTCTTTTGACGATCCCTGGCCGCTTTGACTCTTTCTCTGATCTTAAAGACCTTATTAGTTGTTTCTTGGATGATTTGAGGGCCAGTGAGTTCGTTGTCGCCAACCTCTGCCCAGCACAATGGTGATCGTCACTTTCGACCATAAAGTGCTTCAAAAGGTGCGGCTTGGATACTGGTATGATAGATGTTGTTGTAAGAAAACTCAGCTAAGGGTAGGTGAGTATCCCAACTCTTTTCAAAGTCTATAGCACATGCCCTAAGCATGTCCTCTAGAGTTTGGATGGTTCTCTCACTTTGACCATCTGACTATGGATGATAGGCGGTGCTCATGTCTAAGCGTGTACCTAACGCTTTCTGAAGTGATTGCCAAAATCTCGAGATGAAACGGCTATCTCTATCCAAGATGATAGAGATTGGCACTCCGTGCCTTGAGACAACTTCCTTTAGATAGATTTGTGTCAATCTTTCCATCTTATCCGTTTCTTTGATTGGAAGTAAGTGTTCAGATTTTGTCAATTGGTCGACAATTACCCAAATAATGTCATAACCACTAGATGTTCTGGGCAATTTTATGATGAAATCCATAGAAATTTGCTCCCGTTTCCATTGTGGTATCTCAGGTTGTTGCAGGAGTCCTGATGGCTTTTGGTGTTCTAGCTTGACTTTGGAACAAGTCAGGCACTCGCTTACATAGGTGGCAATTTATGCCTTCATGTTGAGCCACCAGTACAACTCCTTGAGGTCTTTGTACATCTTGTTGGATCCTGGGTGAATTTAGTACTTGGATTTGTGTGCTTTGTCTAACACCAAATCTCGTAGGTTTCCAAAACGTGGTACCCAAATCTGGTTCATGAAGTAACGGGCTTCATCGGATTTGGTTTCTAGTTGTTGATCCATACCTCGTAGGGATTCGTTTTTCAGGTTTTCTTCCCTGAGTGCTTCCTGTTGGGCATTGCGTAGTTGAGCGGTAAGGCTCGTATGAATCGTCATTCCCAATGCTCGTACAAAAAGAGTTTTGGTTCTTTATTTCCTACTTAAAGCATCGGCTATGATGTTTGCTTTACCCGGGTGGTAATGGAGGTCACAATCGTAGTCATTCAATAACTCTACCCATCTTCGTTGTCTCATGTTCAATTCCTTCTGGTCGAACATGTGCTGGAGGCTCTTGTGATCGGTAAAAATGGTGCATTTTGAACTGTAGAGGTAATGTCTCCAGATTTTAAGAGCAAAAACGACTACTCCTAATTCCAGGCCATGGGTAGTATAGTTCTTTTCATGTACCTTTAGTTGTCGGGGAGGCATATGCGATAGCTTTTTTCCTTTTGCATTAAGACACCACCAAGTCCTTGGTGTGATGCATCGCAATATACTACAAAATTACCTGCTCCTTCTGGGAGAGATAAGATAGGTGCACAACATAGTTTATGCTTCAATAGTTGGAATGCCGCTTCTTGTTTGTCGTTCCAGTCGAACTTCTTTTCTTTCTGAGTCAAGGTCGTCAGAGGCTGAGCTATTTTGGAGAAGTTCTCGATAAAGTGTCTATAATAGCCGGCTAGACCTAAGAATTGTCGCACCTCGGTTGGAGTCCTTGGTGCTTCCAATTCTTGATGGCTTCAATTGGATGAATCCACATGTATGCCCTTGTCATTGATCACATGACCGAGGAAATGCACTTCTCGAATCCAGAATTCGCATTTCGAGAACTTGGCATACAATTTCTCGTTTCTGAGTAGTTTTAAGACAAGCTTCAAGTGATGTTCATGTTCCTCTTTGCTTCGTGAGTATATCAAAATGTCATCGATGAACACAATCACGAACTTATCCAAATAAGGTTTGCAGACCCTATTCATGAGGTCCATGAATATTGCTGGTGCGTTGGTTAAACCAAAAGGCATAACTAGGAACTCGTAGTGGCCGTAACGAGTCCTAAACGCAGTCTTGGGGATGTCTTCTTCTTGGATTCTCAGCTGATGATACGCAAGTCGATCTTAGAATAGAAACTAGAACCTTGCAATTGATCGAACAAGTCATCTATTCTTGGAAGTGGATACCGATTCTTTACCGTTAATTTATTTAATTCCCGATAATCGATACACATCCTAAAGGTTCCATCCTTTTTCTTTACGAATAAGACTGGAGCTCCCCATGGTGAGAAACTCGGTCGGATAAAACCTTTATCCAAAAGTTCTTGTAGCTAACCGGATAGTTCTTGCATCTCGGAAGGTGCAAGTCGGTACGACGATCGTGCAATCGGTGCTGCTCCAGGTACCAAATCGATACGAAACTCAACTTGTCTTGGTGGTGGAAGTCCTGGAAAGTCTTCGGGGAAGAATTCATGGTAGTCTCGTACGATCGGTATGTCAGCGAGTTGTTTCTCCTTTGGCTTCTTTTCTGTCACATGAGCTAGAATAGCATGATATACCTTCCTTAAGTACTTTCGGGCCTTCATGCATGTGATAATTCTTAAGGTGGCTCCACTCTTTTCTCCCTGAATGGTCAGGGTTTCACCGTCTGGGAGTGGAATGCGAACTATCTCGTGACAGACAATTTCCGCATGGTTCTTAGATAGCCAATCCATGCCGATGACAATGTCGAAACTTCCAAGTCTCACAGGCATTACGTCTAAGCTGAATGTATGGTTTCCCAGGTTTAGAGAGCATCCTTTGATTATCTCTCTTGTTTCGATTAGTTTACCGTCGACTAATTCTATCATGTAAGAATCATCTCGTGTAGTGGGTGCTATACCAAGTAAAGGACTAAAGTCGATAGAGACAAAACTTCTATCGGCACCTGTATCAAATAGTATAGAAGCATAGTGATGATTAACAAGGAACGTACCCGTAACAATGTTGGGATCTTGACGGGCGTCTCCAGCTCCAATCACAAATGCTCTACCACGGGCTTGGTTGTTGCCCTGGTTTCGCAGGTTTGGGCAGTCCTTCTTAAAATGCCCAGTGTTTCCACACTCAAAACAAGCTCGATTCGCCCCGATGTTGGCTGCTTGATCAGGGGCTCTACAATATTTGGCTGTGTGGCCTAGTTTCTTGCATTTGGTACAAGTTAAACTTTCACAAGTACCCAGGTGATGGAGACCGCATTTGCTGCGCTTGGGCTGCTTCCCTGCATACTGATTTTTCTCAGTCCGTGCTGCAACATAGGCTTTCACAGTTTTAGACTTCTTGGGAGTCTGATGTCCAGAGTTCTTTCCGTCCCATTTCCTTTTTCCACTGAAACTCTTCTCAGTAGAAACTGAACCTTTCTTGACAAGTACTCCTGAACGAACTGCTTGGTTAGTCAAGTTGTGTGACAACCTTATGGCACTCTTAATGGTGGTTGGTTTAGACGAAGTCACCATACTCTGAATCTGGGGTTCAAGGCCCCAAATGTACCTTTCAATCCTTTTAATCTCCGGGGTAATCATGTGTGGAACTAGTCGGGCTAGTTCATGAAACCGAGTGGTGTAGGTTGCCACTTCAAGTCCAACCATGGCCAAATTCCAGAATTCATTCTCCAATTTCTGAATCTCATTTCGGGGGCAGTATTCCTCTTTCACCATATGCTTGAAGTCAACCCATGACATCTGGAAAGCAACATCCATACCCAATGTCTGAACCTGGGCATTCCACCAAGTAAGCGCTTGGTCTTGGAAGGTGCAAGTAGCATACTTGACCTTGCAATCAATGGTACAGTTGCTGATGTTGACAATCGACTCCATTTTCTCAATCCAACGCATGAGACCAATTGCTCCTTCAGATCCATTAAAATGGCGAGGTTTGCAGTTCACGAAGTCTTTATAGGTGCAACCTCTTGGAGCGTTGTCGTTTCCCGGATTGATAGGGTTATCAAGTTAAGAAAATAATCATAAACAGTTACCTCTAATTCAGGTATTTATACTGTTTGAATTTACCCTTGGCAGCTCCAGATCCGTCTCCGTTTTCGTTAGTGCCGCTACCGATGTTTGTATTTCATATCCGTCTCCATTTCCTCCGCTGGCTCCACTGTTGCCGATTTTCTAGTTTCTTGGTCCGCTTCCGGTGTTTCGGTTCGCTTTGCTCTGGGCTAGATCGGCGGCAACTTCTTGAGCCACTAGCTGTGCTATGTCAGTAGCTTTCATAGGTTTTGTCGTCTCTGCATTTTCGGTGTTCTGTCGGGTGTTACGTCGGGTTCCTCCTCTAGGTGCCATGTTTTTCATTCTAGTATAAATGACAAGAAAAAAAATAAGACAACATACATACAATAATTGTCATCACATGAGCAGAAAATGTAAACAAACACAAAAATCACAAACACCAGAAACATGCATATATATATAGATGGATTTAAACTTGTTACAAAATTGTCAAAAGTACAAAATGGACAAGGGTACAAATCCCTGTCAATACAAGTTTCAAATCCTAGTCTAGGTGAGCACAACCCGCTCACAAAGGTCTGCTAGAAAGGTGCGAAAATAAACCTGCCTGGGCAACAACGGTAGCTAGAACGACACAAATGGTGGCGAGGGCTCGGGTCTGCTGTAGCTCCTCCCGTAGGGCTGCTGTCTCCTACTCCATTGCCATCACGTGGAGTCTAACCACAGATAGGCTCTCCTACAGCTCGGAGATCCTATCATCAACATCGATCGTCCAATCCTCAACGCTAGTGATAACCGCGAGGTTATCCTCTACGAGGTCAAGGCGTGTGCTCACATCGAGCACGGTCCTGGCCTCATGATACTGGACGAGGTCTAGTCAGGCCATCAACCTCTGGAGCTCCTCTAATCTATGTGTGTGGTCCTACAGATGCTCAACATCCTCCTGAAGATCGTCAAGCCGGTCGTCGTGGCGGACACTCTGTGCCACGAGGAGAGAGACAGTCAACTTCATAGGCTGATCGGTAATGGGTATGAAAGTGGGGGCGCTGGAGGACTCTCCAACCTCATATGTGGAGGGAGTACCCTCCTCGTCCACCCACATCTGAAGGGTGGGGGTGTAACACCCCACCCGAATTTCGAGTGATTATGCACAATTGATACAATCTTAACAGCGGAATGAAACTAAACTTTCATTAAAACTTATGATAATCGGATTACATCATATTATTTATTTACAAAACTATAACATCTACACACTTATTGGTCTTCTAAGCTCTATATTCATCAAGCAGTTCTTATGATTGTCCTCATGGGTCACCTATGATAAGTACATTCAAAACGACGTCAGCTAAATGCTGGTGAGCTCATGCTCGACAGTTTACAAAAACATATTGACAATTATGCGTACACAATATGGGTTATGACTACCGTACTGGCTATCCCATAACCATTGTACAGCGGACATACTTACTCCCCAGTAATGTCCCCACAGCCATCATGTAGGTATGGAATCCCTTACTGACCGCATGGTTACTCCATACTGGACCCCGGTCCTATTTCAGCTTTTCGTAACGTGTCCATTAAGCATACAAGGATCCTTTATACCCCCCCACTGATATTCGCATATTGCATCATTCTCAATATTAGCAGTTTAGACAGGACGAGTATACTATCACTTTTTATAAACAAACATGGTAACTCACATGTTTAACAGTTGCTAGCATAATCAGATAATATCTCTGGGTTCTGACACGATTTAAGTAATCCTAGGTTAGTTAATGGTACATTTAACTAATTATTATAGTGGTTAATATTGGCTAACGTTGCCTTGTTTAAGCATGGATGATCAAGTCTATGCCTAGCTAAGGCTAGGTTACCCAATACTCACCCCTAACAATAATCCTAATGCCTAAAAATAATAATACTAATGCTAATATTAATAATAATTAACTAGACATAAACTTAAATGAGAATATATCTGAAAACTATCTACGACAATTTGATGTAGAGTCTCCCTACTCGTGCTCCAAAATGAATATTAACAATACCCAAAGGGGTATTGAGGACTCGGGATTCTCTTTTATACTAGAGCGTTCCCAAAAAGTTGATGTATCTTAATCAACTACTGAGACTTCTATTTATAGTTGGAGTATACTTTTGCTTTCTCTTAACCTATCGATGTGGGATGGTGAGTTTGAGGACGTCAAAGTGACGCACACCATACACAAATATGTATATTGTTTGTTAAAATTTATTATTATTATATTATTCTAATTAATTCATATGCTTATCTCGTTTTTCTATTATAAATTTTATAATAATAGAGCATTGTTATAAAATTATAAATATGTCGTTGAGATGAGCTTATTTTTCTCTACGTTTTGACCTAAGTTTTATTTAAAACGGAGAAAGGTTAAATATAATATATTATTTTATTAATATTATAAAACGATCTCATATAATAGTCGGGGCTCGTCTAAATACCTCCTCTTTCTAATTGTCATTTTACTCGTTACTTACTCGTTTGACAATATGTGAAATATAAGTTCCATGTTTTTCATAACTATTATACAAAGGTTCAGGGTATTACATTCTCCCCTCCTTACAAAAATTTCGTCCGTGAAATTTCCTCTATCTAAACAGTTGAGGATACTTTCTCTTCATCTCGTCCTCCACTTTCCATGTCATCTCAGGGCCATGTCGTGCGTTCCAGTTGACCTTGACTAATGGAATCTCCTTTTTGCGCAACTTTTTGATTTTTCGGTCTTCGATTTGTAATGGTTCTTCTATGAAGTTGAGCTTTTCATCGATATGCACTTCTTCTAGAGGGATTTGTTGAGCTTCATCCACTAGACACTTCCTCATATTTGATACGTGAAAAGTATTATGTATTCATGTCAGTTGTTCAGGGAGTTTTAACCGATATCCTATCGGTCCTACTTTGGCCATTATTTCAAATGGTCCAATATAGCGGGGTTGTAGTTTTCCTTTCTTTCTGAATCGAATTACTCCCTTTAGCGATGAGACTTTTAGCATTACCTTGTCCCCTACCTGAAACTCTAGGGGTTTCCGTCTTTGATCTGCATAACTCTTTTGTCGATCTTGGGCGCTTTTCATCCTTTCTTGGATTTGCTTTATCTTCTCTGTAGTCTCTTGGATAATTTCTCGTCCTAACGTTGACTTTCGCCTACTTCTATCCAGCAGATAGGAGTTCGGCATTTTCTTTCGTATAGAGCTTCGTAAGGTGCGGCCTTGATGTTTGAGTGATAACTATTGTTATACGCGAATTCGATGAGTGGTAGGTGATTGTCCCAACTACCACCAAACTCGATTACACATGCCCGAAGCATGTCTTCTAATGTTTGAATCGTCTGTTCACTCTGCCCATCTGGCTGAGGGTGATAGGCAGTGCTTAGATTAAGCGTGGTTCCCAACTCTTGGAAACTTTGCCAAAACCTAGACGTGAAACGACTATCTCTGTGTGATATGATCGATAAGGGTATCCCATGTCGTGAGACTATTTCTTTGACATAAATTTGGGCGAGCTTGTTCATCTTATAGTCCTCATGAATTGGTAAGAAATGTGCAGACTTTGTTAGCCTGTCTACTATTACCCATATAGTATCATATCCATGGCTTGACATTGAGAGTTTTGTGACAAAGTCCATGGTAATTTTCTCCCATTTCCATTCTGGAATCTCTCGTTGCTGCAGATAACCCGAAGGTTTCTGATATTCTGCTTTTACTTTAAGGTATGTAAGACACTTTTCTACATATCGAGCGATGGATTTCTTCATTCCCGGGTACCAATAATTACTTCTTAGATCCTTATACATTTTATCACTACTAAGATGAATAGAATACTTAGACTTATGGGCTTCTTTTAGAATCATATCTTGTAGTCCACCAAAACTAGGTACCCATATTCTGTTATTGAATCTTAAAATATCATCATTTCCTACCCTTAATAATTTCTGTCTTCCAAACATTCTTTCTTTCTTAACATGATTCTCTTTTAGGGCTTCTTGTTGTACATTCTTAATTTGATCTAGAAGACTAGTTTTAACATCTATTCTAGATGCATGAATTCTTGTGGGTTGGGGCTTCTCCTTTCTACTTAATGCATCTGCTACCACATTGGCTTTACCTGGATGGTATTGGATTTCACAATCGTAATCACTTAGTAATCCCATCCATCGTCTTTGACGCATATTAAGTTCCTTCTACTCAAATATGTGTTTTAGATTTTTGTGGTCAGTATAAATTGTACATTTTGTACCGTACAGATAGTGTCTCCAAATTTTTAGTGCTAATACTACAGCACCAAGTTCTAAATCATGGGTGGTATAGTTTCGTTCGTGAATCTTCAACTTTCGAGAGGCGTAGGCAATTACTTTGCTTCTTAGCATGAGTACACATTCCATGCGTCACAATAGACAACAAAGTATTATGTTCCGTCGGGAAGTGATAGTATCGGGGCGCTACATAACTTTTGCTTTAACGTTTTAAAGGCTTCTTCTTACCTAGGGCCCTAAATGAACTTGGAAGCTTTCTGGGTTAGCATAGTTAGTGGTGTTGCAATCTTGGAAAAATCCTGTATAAATCTTCAATAGTATCCCGCTAATCCCAGAAATCTTCTAATTTCAGTTGGATTCTTCGGTACTTCCCACTTGTTGATGGCCTCAAATCTTTGAAGGGTCAACTTGTATTCCCTGTTCATTAATTACATGGCCTAAGAATTGAACTTCAAGTATCCAAAACTCACATTTGGAAAATTGCACGTAAAGCTTTTCCTTTCTAAGCAATTCAAGGACTGCTCGGAGGTCTTGTTCGTGATCCGCCTGATTTTTGGAATAGATCAGGATGTCGTCAATAAAGACGATCATGAATTTATCTAGGTAAGGCTTACAGACGCGATTCATAAGGTCCATAAATATTGCAGGTGCGTTGGTAAGCTGTAACACCCAAAAATTCAACCCGATTTAAACTTTTAAAACAACGTGGAAGTTAGGTCCCAAAACAACAACGTATCCACACATTTTAAGTTTACAAATATGGATTAGACTACCCATGAAACCACAAAATAGTTTTAACATAAAATTACGTCTACAATGTTATCCACAACATTTAGCAACCCATTATACGAGAAGTTAAAACAAAGCTAAGTCAACACGATCCATGAGAATCCAATCCAAATTATGCGAGACCCGAGATTACTCCGGAGCTTTCCATACATTCAAAACATCAATTTGAACATGGTTAGTTTAGATAAGAAGTCTTAGGGACCTCTCCATAAGTCCCCTCATGGGTAAAACCCAAGAATAGGTAATTTTAGTCCCAGCGTATCAGTACGCAAGTTGCCGTACGAGTACGCCACCCAGAAAACAACTTTTCAGCGTATTGAGGTAGTAAGGCAGAGAACTTCTCCAGGTCTAGTGTCAGAGTACGCTGATGGGCATAAAAGTACGCCACTCAGAAAATACAGTTTTGACAGCAACTCCATTTTCTTCCTTTTCAAACCAATATAGTACATATCCATATATTTAAGCATCCATTAAGGTTACCCAACATCTCAACATGTAATGTTTCGTATTTTGATTCTTTAAATCCGAGTAGCATGACCCGTTTCCCACTTGTTAAGAGTTTAACTTCCAATCCCACCTTTTCAATTATTTAAGCATACATTCAACTACTTTTTAAAGTCAATAATAACCTATACATGGTTTATAGTTTATCCTTCGTTTATTTGTTTAGGCATACAAACACCTATGACTTAGACATGTATTGACCCATACAAGTCCTAACGTTTCACCATTCATCAAATTGACATATCCACATGTCTATTACGAGAGTCACCACTCGCTTTTTCACATGGAGTATTTCACCCCACGCCGACCCATGAAGTATCCACACTTCATGTCATTCATGAAGTACTTGACTTTACTTTCATCCGTGAAGTATCCACACCTCACGTAAACACCTCCATGAAGTATCCATACTTCATGTAATCAATCAATTTAGTGTTTTACCACCAACGTTTGACTTTTACCATATTAGGTCAATTTTAGTCTAATGTTACCACATTCCACATTTTACTTGACTCTTAATCACATTGAGTCATTTACATCATTTAACCTGTAAGGCCCCAAACCCGGGAGGCCCCACTTGTTGGATTTACTCATTCACAGACAGTTCTGAAACATGAATATCAAATAACGCAGCGGAAAACTTCATTCATTCATCATAATTAAAACTTGTTCATACATGCGGAAGCGTAAACATAGTTTAAAACATATTTACATCATAACTAAACATAACGGGATGCCAGTCTTCATGATCAGCCGGGTAACTCTTCTCGCTTGCCAAGCATCACCGTCCATCCTCATAACCTACCTTAACCTGAATGTGCACACTTAAAAACGTCAGCTACGCTGGTGAGTTCTAGTTTTAACATAAACCTTAACTTCAAATAAATTGCCAAAGACATCACTTCATACTTCATTTAATAAAAAGCGTACGTAAATAATGCAATAACAAACATAACACTTCATAAGTCAACGAACATATAGAATCTGCGCCTTCTCGTAACCGTCAAATCCAAACGTTACTTACTGGTTGAATAACTTAAGGATCACCACCACTAGGCCCATCATCACCGTACTGTCCTTCGGGTGAGGAACTCCTAGGGCCCGATACTTAGGTCATCAAACCCTTCAAGCACGGCGTCCCAAAGGATAGCGCGTACCAAACTTCAAGCACTGCATCCTGTCGGACACAAGTACTTAACTTCAAGCACGACTACCCCGTAAGGTAAATCGTACCAACTTCAAGGATCACGATAATCCCCTTGGTAACCGTCATCACCCCAGTTGTACAACAGTTGGCCAGCCACAGAGGCCCCTAAAAGGTAAAGGCCCATAACATACTTCCCATCCCTTAACCTTCATTCCCTAAGGAATATTGGCAGATTCGTTCGTTTGTGACTTTCGTAAACCTTCGCTTCTTTTACTTCAAAAACTTCAGTTAAAGCATTCGTACGTTTTATTAAAAACATTCTTCATTTATTAAAACACTTCGTAAACTTCTTTTGGCAAAATATTTCATAAACACTCCCTTCATAAACCTTCCTTCTAAAACATCCTTCATAAACATCATTTTATAAAACGTTACATACATCCTTCGTAAACATCGTTTCATAACATCGTTTTATAAAATCATCACGTGTGCACACCAGCCCAAAAACATTATTAAAACATTTAAAAGAGGGCTTCTAGAACTCACCTTTTAAGCTAGTCTTGGTTGTCCTAATCAATGGCCCAACCACGCCACTTCCGATCTGAATTGGTTACAAAACACATATATCAGACCTAACCTCGATTCACACTCTACTCAGCTGATATAGGCGAACTTAATGCTAAGTTCGCCTCCCCTGGCTTAGGCGAACTTATAAGCGAACTTAATAAGTTCGCTTACCCTTTGGCCAGGCGAACTTAACTCAAGCGAACTTGATAAGTTCGCTTACCTTGGCCAAGCGAACATAATCAGGCGAACTTGATAAGTTCGCCTCCACCAAGCGAACTTGACAGGCGAACTTGACAGGCGAACTTGCTAAGTTCTCCTGCAACATCAGTCATCTTCCCCAAAAGTCCCGAAATTCGCGGATTTGGGCTCGGTTATGTCAAAACTTCAACTTTCTTTGCTCAAAACAACCGTTTTTCATTGTAGATACTAAACCTAAGCTTATTCTTAAGTTTCATCCGGAAAAACGTCCTCTTTTCACCCAAAACCCGAAAAACCCAAAAACGAACAAAAAAACTCAGATTTAGATCGGATCGTTACCTGAATCGAGCTTCTGATCTGGAGGTTTCCTTCACGAGTGCAAGAGACACGATCTGGTGCAATCTTGTGCGATTCCATCACTTTCTCTCTCTACGGGTTTTCTCTCTCTAGAATTGTAAAGAGGAGAAGTGAAGAGGCTTTTTGCTATTTATAGGGGAGACCTCCCCAAGCCCGGTTCGTGACTGACCCGGCCCGACTTCGGCCCGCTTGAACTCGCTAACTTTATTTTTTGTCATTTTGAGATGTTACAAGTCTACCCCCCTTATAATAGGTTTCGTCCCCGAAACCTATCACAAGTCAAATAATTGAGGGTACGACTCCCTCATTTCCGCCTCCGTTTCCCATGTAGCCTCCGATCCCTTTCGGTGCCTCCATTGGACTTTAACCAATTGGATCACCTTATTACGCAACCGCTTCTCCTTCCTGTCTAAGATGGCCACGGGTTCTTCGATGTAATTAAGGCTGTTGTCGACCTCGATGTCGATAAGTGGTACGTGAGCCGATTCATCCGCCAAACACTTTCACAAGTGTGATACATGGAAGGTAGGATGAATCCCACTTAACTCATCAGGCAACTCCAACCGATAAGCGACTTCCCCAACCCGTGCCATTATCCTGAACGGTCCGACAAACCTCGGACTTAACTTTCCTCTCTTCCTGAATCGTATGATTCCCTTCCAGGGCAACACTTTCAACATTACTCTATCCCCAACATCAAACTCGATAGGCCTTCGTCGTCTATCCGCATAGGATTTCTGGCGATCTTGTGCGGCCTTCATTCGAGCTTTGATTTGATCAAACCTTTCCGACGTTTCTTTTATGACTTCCAGACTTCCTAACTCCTTCTGTCCAATCTCACCCCAACAAACCGGGGTCCTGCATCTTCTACCATACAACATTTCATAAGGCGGCATGCCTATAGTCGTGTGATGACTATTGTTGTAGGAGAATTCGGCTAACGGCAGATGACTGTCCCAACTGCCACCAAAGTCGATAATACAAGCACGGAGCATATCTTCCAATGTCTGAATGGTCCTTTCGGACTGACCATCCGTTTGCGGGTGGTATGCTGTGCTGATATTAAGCCTCATGCCCATCGCTTCGTGAAATCTTTTATAGAACCTCGATGTGAATCGTGTGTCCCGGTCGGATACTATCGTCAAAGGCATCCCATGCCGTGCTACTACTTCGTTAATAAATACTTCCGCTAACCTTTCCGACGAGAACGTCTCACGAATAGGTAGGAAATGAGCACTCTTTGTTAATCGGTCCACAATTACCCAAATGGTGTCATGACCTTTAGCTGTGCGAGGTAGCTTGGTTATGAAGTCCATGGTAATGTGTTCCCACTTCCATTCTGGTATATCAAGTGGTTGAATCTTTTCATACGGTTTCTGGTGTTCAGCCTTTACTTGCGAGCAAGTCAAGCACTTGCTTACATACTTCGTTACATCACATTTCATTCCAGGCCACCAGTAGTCCTTCTTCAGGTCTTGGTACATTTTGTTGGTACCGGGATGGATAGAGTAACGAGACTTATGAGCCTCATCCAAGATTTTGGTTCTAAGCTCGCCACCCATAGGTATCCATACCCGTCCATAACGTGTTCTAACACCAAGGGTGTTATATTCCAACTTGTCCTGTTGGCCAACCATCCTTTCCTTCTTTATGTTTTCTTCTTTAAGTGCCTCATCTTGAGCTCTTTCGATTTCGCTCATCACATCCGATGTTACCACCAACTGGCAAGCTTTCACTCTAATAGGAGTAGGCACATCCTTTCGGCTTAGAGCGTCAGCCACCACGTTTGCCTTTCCAGGATGGTACATTATTTCACAGTCATAGTCCTTCAACAGTTCTAACCATCGCCTCTGCCTCATATTAAGTTCTTTTTGTTCGAAGAAGTACTTCAAACTTTTGTGGTCGGAGTAAATAGTAAACTTCACCCCGTACAGGTAGTGCCTCCAGTTTTTTAATGCAAATACGACAGCAGCAAGTTCCAAATCGTGAGTCGGATAGTTGACTTCGTGAACTTTCAACTGCCGCGACGCATATGCAATCACTCTACCGCGTTGCATCAACACACACCCTAATCCCTGACCTGACGCGTCAGAGTATACCACCAGGTCTTCACTGTCCTCAGGAAGGGCCAAGACTGGAGCTTGTGTTAGCTTCTCTTTCAATTCATTAAACGCCTCATCCTGGGTCGAACCCCATTCGTACTTTACTTCCTTCCGAGTCAACTTTGTTAATGGCGAAGCTATTTTCGAGAAATCCTGAATGAATCTCCGATAGTAGCCTGCCAATCCTAAGAAACTGCGGATTTCAGTTGGCGTCTTAGGAATGTCCCATTCACTTACCGTTACTATCTTTGCTGGGTCAACCATAATGCCGTTCGGGCCAATAACGTGACCTAGGAACTGGACTTCCCTAAGCCAGAACGCACATTTGGAGAACTTAGCATACAACTTCTCATTCTTCAGAGCTTCCAATACTTCCTTCAAGTGACACGCGTGATCACCCTCATTCTTGGAGTAGATAAGGATATCATCGATGAACACGATTACCGATCGATCCAGCATCGGTCGACACACCCTATTCATTAAATCCATGAACGCTGCGGGGGCGTTCGTCAATCCGAAAGACATTACGCGGAACTCAAAATGTCCATAACGTGTGCGAAATGCAGTTTTCGGTATGTCTTCATCCCTCACCTTCAACTGATGGTACCCGGACCGAAGGTCGATTTTCGAGAACCAACTTGCGCCTTGTAATTGGTCAAACAGGTCATCGATCCTTGGTAAAGGGTACTTGTTCTTCACCGTTCGTTTATTCAACTCGCGATAATCGATACACATTCTCATCGAACCATCTTTCTTCTTTACAAACAACACCGGAGCACCCCACGGTGAGATGCTCGGTTGAATAAATCCTTTCTCAAGTAACTCGTCTAGTTGAACCATAAGTTCCTTCATCTCCAATGGTGCTAGTCGATATGGAGCCTTAGCCACGGGCTGGGCATCTGGTACTAAGTCAATTCGGAACTCAATTTCTCTATCGGGTGGTATCCCAGGCAAATCCTCTGGAAACACCTCCGGGTACTCGCGTACCACGGGTACATCGTCTAGTTCCTTCACTTCCTTACACTTGTCAATCACATACACCAGATAAGCCTCGCATCCGCGCCTCAAGTAATTTGTTGCCTTAATCATTGAGATGACGTTTGGCATCTGGGCGTCACGATCTCCAAAAACCTCGACTTTACTACCATCTGGAGCCTTGAGTTGGATTATCTTTCGTTTACATATAATTTGCGCTTCATTGGCAGTTAGCCAATCCATACCCAACACAACATCGAACCCTCCCAAAACCATAACGAACAATATGACAGGGAATCTATGACCTTCTATCTTTATGGTGGAGTTGTCAACTACATCGGTCACTCTCGCAGTTCTACTCTCTGCGGTTTCTACGCTAAAAGCCCTTTCTAACTTACTGGCAGCGTACTTCATTCTCTTACAAAAAGACGCAGATATAAAACTCTTACCGGCACCCGAATCAAATAACACAGAAACAAGAGTGTTGTCAAGGACGAATGTACCTGACGCCACATCGGGATCCGCCCTGGCTTGTTCCTGCGTCAGTGCGTACGCACGAGATCCCTCTCCCTTCTTTTCCGGGCCCTTTCCCTTCCCGGTTTCCCCCATCCTGGGCTTGGTGCATTCCCGACTCATATGACCACTTTCCCCACAATTGTAGCATTTGTAGCCTTGCGGGCATTCACGGGAGTAATGTCCGGTCTTACCGCATTTAAAGCATAGATTCGATCCTAACCGACATTCGCCTGCGTGTCTTACCCCACATTTCCCACAGACTGTCATCTCGCCTACCCTGGCCTGCTTGTCCCGAGCCCCAAACAACTTCCCACCCGATCGTTTAGCGGGAAAACTCAACTTCTTCTTAGGTTCTTCAATGGCAACAACATTCAGCGCCAGATCATCAAATACTACGCCGCTCAGTTCTACTACCGAGTCATAGGTAGTAGGGGCGTTTGCCTTGACATAGGTGCGGACCTGGTCCGGCAACCCTTGAATGTAACATGAAATCTTTCTTTCCTCTGTCGTGACAAGGTGTGGCACCAGACGTGCCAGTTCATTAAATCGGGTTGTGTACTGCCGGTGCGTCATGCTCCCGGCCTTCAAACCCAGAAATTCCCTCTCTACCTTCTCAATCTCGTTCCTTGGGCAGAAATTCTTTATCACCAAAGTTTTCAAGTCAGCCCACACCATCGCATCCACAATCTCGCTCCCTTTTGCCTGACGTATACCTTCCCACCAATGAGATGCTTCCTCCCTCAAGGAGTTAGCAGCAAATTTTACAACTTGATCCGTTCGACACTCGTTCAGACGAATGGCAGCTTCCATACGGATCACCCAGTCAAATGTAGCCACCGCGTCTTTCTTTCCAGTGAGGACCGGTGGGTCACATGCCTTAAAGGACTTATAGTCGCATCTGCGAGCAGGCGGTGCATTGTCAGTCTCATTGTTCTGAGCACCAATCGCCGCGCTAGACCCACCCACCGCATTGACCTGCTTCAATGCTTCTGCCAACAGACCTGGCAGAGAAGTCTTCATCAACTCTGTAAACTCTCTAGCTATGGCTGCTCTCACTTCTGGTTCAAAAGTGAAAGGTTGTTCTTCAACCAGTGTTTGTTCGGTTCCATGCACACTAACCGCCGGTTCAGTGTGAACACTTCCTTCTTCACTATTTTCTTGGCGTGCAGGGATCCTGCCACGCCCACCATTTCGACCGCCGGTACGACCACCGGTACGGCCACCACGCCTTCCGTTTCCTCTCCTTGCCATTACGCTCTATAAGACAAGAAATCCAATGTCATCACGCTAGTTAACAAATAAAATTCAATAAGTACTGTAAGATGTTAATATACACTGGCCATCTGCAATTAACCATTATACTACCTTTCGATTTCTATTTGACCACCTTTGTGATTCCATCAGAACACAAGTCCTTTCCTAACCCTTTCTAAGGCATACTACATACACATACTCTACTTTTCATACCAGATGTTGTGGCTCGAGTTACCCGTACTGGCATCCGCTTTCGGTCCCATTCAAAGTTTAAGTTCAGACACTGGGAGTGTCCGAATCTCTCAAACTATTGCTCTGATACCAACTTGTAAGGCCCCAAACCCGGGAGGCCCCACTTGTTGGATTTACTCATTCACAGACAGTTCTTAAACATGAATATCAAATAACGCAGCGGAAAACTTCATTCATTCATCATAATTAAAACTTGTTCATACATGCGGAAGCGTAAACATAGTTTAAAACATATTTACATCATAACTAAACATAACGGGATACCAGTCTTCATGATCAGCCGGGTAACTCTTCTCGCTTGCCAAGCATCACCGTCCATCCTCATAACCTACCTTAACCTGAATGTGCACACTTAAAAACGTCAGCTACGCTGGTGAGTTCTAGTTTTAACATAAACCTTAACTTCAAATAAATTTCCAAAGACATCACTTCATACTTCATTTAATAAAAAGCGTACGTAAATAATGCAATAACAAACATAACACTTCATAAGTCAACGAACATATAGAATCTGCGCCTTCTCGTAACCGTCAAATCCAAACGTTACATACTGGTTGAATAACTTAAGGATCACCACCACTAGGCCCATCATCACCGTACTGTCCTTCGGGTGAGGAACTCCTAGGGCCCGATACTTAGGTCATCCAACCCTTCAAGCACGGCGTCCCAAAGGATAGCGCGTACCAAACTTCAAGCACTGCATCCTGTCGGACACAAGTACTTAACTTCAAGCACGACTACCCCGTAAGGTAAATCGTACCAACTTCAAGGATCACGATAATCCCCTTGGTGACCGTCATCACCCCAGTTGTACAACAGTTGGCCAGCCACAGAGGCCCCTAAAAGGTAAAGGCCCATAACATACTTCCCATCCCTTAACCTTCATTCCCTAAGGAATATTGGCAGATTCGTTCGTTTGTGACTTTCGTAAACCTTCGCTTCTTTTACTTCAAAAACTTCAGTTAAAGCATTCGTACGTTTTATTAAAAACATTCTTCATTTATTAAAACACTTCGTAAACTTCTTTTGGCAAAATATTTCATAAACACTCCCTTCATAAACCTTCCTTCTAAAACATCCTTCACAAACATCATTTTATAAAACGTTACATACATCCTTCGTAAACATCGTTTCATAACATCGTTTTATAAAATCATCATGTGTGCACACCAGCCCAAAAACATTATTAAAACATTTAAAAGAGGGCTTCTAGAACTCACCTTTTAAGCTAGTCTTGGTTGTCCTAATCAATGGCCCAACCACGCCACTTCCGATCTGAATTGGTTACAAAACACATATATCAGACCTAACCTCGATTCACACTCTACTCAGCTGATATAGGCGAACTTAATGCTAAGTTCGCCTCCCCTGGCTTAGGCGAACTTATAAGCGAACTTAATAAGTTCGCTTACCCTTTGGCCAGGCGAACTTAACTCAAGCGAACTTGATAAGTTCGCTTACCTTGGCCAAGCGAACATAATCAGGCGAACTTGATAAGTTCGCCTCCACCAAGCGAACTTGACATGCGAACTTGCTAAGTTCGCCTGCAACATCAGTCATCTTCCCCAAAAGTCCCGAAATTCACGGATTTGGGCTCGGTTATGTCAAAACTTCAACTTTCTTTGCTCAAAACAACCGTTTTTCATTGTAGATACTAAACCTAAGCTTATTCTTAAGTTTCATCCGGAAAAACGTCCTCTTTTCACCCAAAACCCGAAAAACCCAAAAACGAACAAAAAAACTCAGATTTAGGTCGGATCGTTACCTGAATCGAGCTTCTGATCTGGAGGTTTCCTTCACGAGTGCAAGAGACACGATCTGGTGCAATCTTGTGCGATTCCGTCACTTTCTCTCTCTACGGGTTTTCTCTCTCTAGAATTGTAAAGAGGAGAAGTGAAGAGGCTTTTTGCTATTTATAGGGGAGACCTCCCCAAGCCCGGTTCGCGACTGACCCGGCCCGACTTCGGCCCGCTTGAACTCGCTAACTTTATTTTTCATCATTTTGGGATGTTACATAACCACATACCACACATTAGTTTGACTAATAACCACACAAGTCAACTTTCATATATTTACTACATTTACACCTTCAAGTTTGACTATTAACCACATAGTCTAATTACACATATTTAACACATTTGCACATTCGAGTTTGACTATTAACCACATAGTCTAATTACACATATTCAACATAATAGTTTGACCCTATACCACTAAAGTCAAATTACACCAATTTCACCATTATCCACAATGGTTTGACGTATACCACACTAAGTCAATTTTCAACAAATCATCACATTCTATATTTAGTTTGACTATGTGCCACACTAGTCAACTACACCACTTTTACCAATTGTCATTCATTAGTTTGACTAATTTCCTCATTATGTCAACTACAACAATTCTACCACATTCACACTTTACTTTGACCATTTACCAAATTGCCACACATCAATGGCTTAGTTTGACTAAATATCCACATTGAGTCAACCATACAACGACATGTAAATAGCATACCACAGTTACTACTTACACAAAACTACTTATCTAATACTAAGTAAGTGCAAAGAACTTACCTTTGTCAAAGATGATCCCGCTTGGTCCTCTAAGCTAGCTTCCTTACAATTTGATCACCTATACAACCCAATTTCAATTAGTAATCCATTGATCATCAATTGACACCAAACGCATCTTTATGATTTAAAGATCAAAACCCTAACTTAGTTTGATTAACATGACTTTAATCAAACCCCCAACACCCAAATACCACCTTTCAACCCAAATGACCCGTTTGACCCATTATAGTCAAACTTCCAATCCACCAATTCACCATTTCCAATTGAGGTCTAAAACACCCACCCTGGACCTTATCGATTACACCCATTCTAAACTTGATTAATTACACCTTAAACAAGTTTAACTTCCCTACTCAATCATTCACCCATTTTGACCCGTTAAGGATTTTACCCAATTTCATCAAATTTATGAATCACCAAACCAATTGGGTTTTCTAAATGAAATGTGTTAATATTACACCATAAACACTTAATAACAATCAATTCACCAATTAAACACCCCCAATCATAAAACCCCCAAATTAGGTTCTCAAGAACCCTAACTTTTAAAAACTCCCAATTAGTGAAATTAACATAAATTGAATACTCATCTAGCTTTAGTTATGCTAGATATCCAATCCTAATCAACATTTAATCCACCACAACCCCCAATTTTCATCCATTAGGGTTCATCCACCCAAACCCATCAAGAACAAGAATTATATGGAGGAATTGAGAAAAGAGTTGATACTTACTTGTTATGATGAAGGTGTTGAGCAATCCACCCTTTTCTTAGAAACTTATGTGTTTATGCTACCGTGATGAGGTTCTTAATCTTGTCAGTTCGATCTCCTGATACTATTAGCCATTTTTTCGTTGGGTAGTCGAAGTCGGACTATCTTTTTATCACATATAATTTATGCGTGATACGGTACTGACCAGTCCATTCCTATGACTATGTCAAATTCTACAAGTTCCATAGGCATTAGGTCTATAAGGATAGTATGGTTGTTTAAGTTTATAGTAAAATTCATAACGATGTCAACTATTTCTTTCTGACTCCCATAAGCCATTTCTACTATAACAGAGTGATCTAAACTTTGGGAGGCTTGGTTCAAATAAGGTCTAAAAGTAGTTGACACTAGACTCCTATTGGCACCAGTATCAAATAACACATGTGCATATACATCATTTACAAGATGTGTACCCGTAACTACATCCGTCTTTATCTACAAAAATATATAATTATACAGAAATTACTAGTATGTAACAAACAACTTTATAACATAATAATTATATTACATAGAAACATTTATGTAGTACATGCTTAGGAAATAAAGTACATAACATAGACTATTTATTTTTCCCAACTCAAAGGACCATGTAAGTGCTTTTCCTAAGAATGACTTACCCCTTTTATTTATCGAACATATCTCTTGAAGATTGTAAGTGTTAATCATGGCAATGTAATTTAACTGGCCTAACCTAGGTTTGATCTTAATCTTATAAAGCTCTACTGGTTAAAGCTTAGGTATTCCTATAACACCTAATTCGCTAAAACCTTGGGCTCTGATACCAGCTGTAACACCCCACCCGAATTCCGAGTGATTATGCACAATTGATACAATCTTAACAGCGAAAAATGGAAAATGAAACGTTCAAAACATAACATAGATTAAATTCAAAATAGGTCCATATCCTAAGTGAGCAAGTAGTGTCCTCAAACAGGTGCACCTGAAACATGCGAGTAAAAGTCAACTACAAGTAGTTGGTGAGAAACATAGGTTTTGACACCAACAAAGTTAAGTATAGTTTTTACAATTCAATATGTTCAAAGCATGTCTAAAGCATATATGTGAAAATACATGAGGTTCCAAGTGTACAATTCAATCCTGGTAATAGAAAACGAGATACGCAATCCAACTAATTGCCATTTTAAGAAAAAGGGGTAAGATGATACCCAAGTTGTAAGTTGATACCCAACAAAACCCGCCAAGGTTTTGTGGTAAGTTATAGTTTCGGATTCCCGTATAAATGATCATAAAAGGTACTACCTTAGGCTTGGGCTGCAAGTTAATGAATGTACTGACATGAACACATGTAATGGTCACCAGGTAGTCTAAGACATAAAGCATAAAGATCAAAGCATAAGAACATATGTATTGAATTGTGTAAGTAAAGCGTTTGAAAACATGTTTCACCCCAAAAGTAAAAATAGTAAAAAGGGGCTATGTAAACTCACCTTGCAATGAGTAGCTTGAATGTCACACAAGTATGTTGTTTGTTGCACAAATGTTCTAGCTAACCACAAGGTTAACCTATGTTTGATGGAATATATGTATCAATGATTTATACAAATGAAATAGGGAATCCTATTGTGCGAGGAGATTGATGTGGGTGTCCTCATTTTAATAATAAAATAATTATTTGAGTTGTAAATAATATTTTATGTAAATCTTTGATAAAAATTGTATTATAATAAGTGAAAGAATGAATAAGGATTTTGTTTGTTTGTAATAATTATATTTTGTTTGTAAATAAATACACAAATAAATAAATGAGTAGTTTTCCTTTATTTGCAAACGCATAAATTAATAAATGTATAAATAAATAAATGAGTAATAATTAGTTGAGTAATTAAATAATTTACTACATAAATAAATGAATAAAACCTTTCATTTGATTTATGAAAAATAAATGTTAAAAATAATTATTTAAATAATTGGTAATTAAACCAAAATTTAAAGTATAATAATAATGTTCTAATTAATTAATAATTAAACCATAATTAATTATTAATTAAAAGTATATAATTATGTTTTAAATGTTCTCATATAATAAAAATAAATTATATAAAAGTTTGTATAAATATTTGCAAAGAAATGGGTTTATAATCATAATTATAATTAGTTGAAAGTGGTTGTTATACACTAGAATGGTTATCATTCCAGAATAGTATCTCCAACAGAAAAGTTCCCAGGAAATAGTTGGTCGGATCAGAACCCCGTCTTTTCCTAGCCAGAACTTTAATGTTTGCCAGATAACTACATACTAGTTTGAAATTTACTATATTTGCATACTTAACCAAGTTTAGGATGTGTTTGGAAAGTATATGGGCTAAAGTGGAAATATGAGTTTAGTAAAGATAGAAATTGAATATTAAATAATTTAATTTGAAAATGTGGAGTTTTAGTAAAAACATGATTTTGAAATTGAAAGGAACAAGAAAGATCAAACCAAGCTTTTAAATAAAAGCTTTGAACAAGTTTAATTAAAATAGGGCTTTTGATCTTGGATAGGTCTATGATTATAACATAAACATGTTAGGGATCATAGATCTAGCGAGTTATGAGGGATTTTTGAAAGGAAAAGTATGAATAAACAAGAACATAAGAAGAACTTACTTAGAATGGAAGGATTTAAGTTAGAATCTTCCAAAAGGTGATAATAATGACCTTTAGTAGCTAGAGAACCCTAGAGGATCGTTGAGGTGCGAATAATACATGAGAAATAAGGACTCTATTTATAGGGTAGGATTAGGGGCTTATTCACGAAATTTAATTTGTTATATGGACTAGGATTGCAAAAGATGAAGAATAGTTTTTAATTTCATAACATATTCTAACTTAAGTGCTCATTAGTTTTATGTTTATGACTCCATTTCATCAACATAATTCATATTTAAAATGTTTGATAAATGTAATTATATACTTATTTGTTTTATTTAACTTTAGTAATTTAAAACACTAGCAATGTTAATTAATAATGTTATATTTTCATAATAAATTGTTTAAATGGTTTATTTATCATGTGTATATATATATAGTTACATATATATTTATAAATAAACACATAAAGGATATCAATTCATAATCAAAGCTTGTAAGTTTAGATTTGGTTATTATAACAAGGTATATATATTTATTTCATAACAATCATATAAGTATGTATGCATACTCATGAATTATAATGAATAAATAGGATACTTTCATAAATGCGAATCATAAAATAATGAAATTACAATTTGTCGGAATAATTAAAATAAAGGTCGTAATTTCCTGGGGATTACAACTCGGGTATGTATCCTCAGATTCCCGAGTAGTTTCTGCCTCTTATCTAAAGATCCTGCTAAACCAACACTTGGTTAATCCGCTTATACCACAAGTGTTTCACCTTACTACCTAAGGTAGTCACCGGTTTCTCTAGATGAAACATTCTTAATCTATTGCTTCAATACCGCTATGAGAAGCAACATCCACTTCTCTCGCCACACATTCCCATGGATAAACCACGAGGAATGTATCATGGGGTCTACTGGATCCCTCGAGTAGTTCCTAAAAAATACCACTTTACAAACTAAAGTGAAGTCTGAACGGTCCAACAAAACGGGGATTTGGCCTCCCACGTTTCCGAACCCGATACACCCCCTTTTTAACGGAAACTTTTATATCGCTAAAGTTTCCACTTGAGTTTCAATACACCTCCTCCTTAAATCCACTTAGGGTTTAATAGTCCACCTTGAGCAGATTTTTCAATCGCGCTCAATATTCAAGATTTTTCACATTAAGTCTTAAATCATACCATGATTCTTAATCTCACGACATTCAAAACCACCCATCCAAACGGTATTTAACACCGTTCACCATTTAGTAGTTCATTCAATAGAAAATGATACTCAAATGGTAGATAAGATGACATCATCATTTAACTAATGGTAATTAGTCACCTGGTTTCCTTTGAATCGGAGAAGAAACTAACACCTCAATCCGACTCAACATGTACAAATGTACCATGTCATACCACACCTTTCTTGAACCAAAGTTCTTCGACCACTCGGAAGAGTAGGTTCTCTTTTGGTATTCGGCCTTAACCCGTAGGCAAGTGAGATACTTTTAACCACATACATGATTGTGTCTCCTTTCATCCCCAGAACAAACATACAATAACCCATAAGACCAATAAGTCTCGTTCATCACACATGAAGTTCAAGGACTTCAAGACACCCATGAAGTTCGAGGACTTCAACTCAACCTTCAAACGCTCGCGCGTATAGATTCATCAATTCCCTCTCCAAATTATCCACTTTTAGTTGCTGCAATCAAGCTCAAAGCCGACTAGGAGAATACTTGATACTCCTGTCTCGTTGCATATAGACATAACCGAGTCTAATCCATGAGACACCAAGACAATCGACAAGGCATACGGTCTTCCTAAGGAAGGACACGTCAAAAGCCATAGCCAAATCCCCTTTCAATAATCCATCACCCTGTTTATCCCAACGACTTTAGCGTAAGTCATCCTTAGAGATTCAAAGATCTCAATCTTACAATCCCCCTTTGAAGTTTGAATACTTCTTTATCAATCTCTGATTGTGAAGTTTTAAGACTTTAAACGCCCCTTATGAAGTTCTAGGACTCCAACACCATACACCCCTTGATTACTTCAATCATAGCCAGGTCGACATATCACCCTTTAGTCATACCCAACATTGATACGGTTACTAAGTAACCATACTACAATCGTAGGACTCCAATCCATGTGATTGTTTCACCCACATCCTTCAATTAATAATTCATACAGTTGTCAACATTATGAAACCCACAATGTCGATCGCCTCTGAATCCACCGATTCATATATAGCCTCATCCGTCAATATACCAAAAGACTTCAGTCCCATCTATGGTAGTTAGAAATGTTAGGCTCGATAGCCTTAAAATTTCTATTTTCTCCCCCCTTTCATTCGTGTGTTTTAACTCGGGACATTCAGTCCGAATGAGTCCCGACTTGTAACCACCGTAGCACCCATTATTAGGACTAGTACACTATGGCATAGTGTGTCCCATCATTCCACTTATGTAACTTCCACACATATAGCAACAACAGATATTGCCTTCCTAAAGGGATTTCTAGCTCAGCTAGAATATTTAGATTTCTTGAAGCCATCACTAATTCCTCCTCACACCCCACTAGTTTCCCGAATTTGATCTCCTTGTATCACATAATAATCAACTCCATCTGAGCTATAAACCACGAAGGAGAATCCATTCTATAAATCAACCGATAGCATCGAGAAAGTCGATCTATCTTCATTCCTTCTGATACTCCAAAATTTGGGCAAGACTACACTCAGTCATATAACATGCCCATAATCCCTTGATTAGTTCACCGGTCTATCGTACGTGAAGAAAATTCCCCTTTGCAAGATCCACAATGGCTTGTGGACAAGCTAGTTCAAGAACGTTTCTTGAGTTCACCATGTTGCATTACCTTCACGCTTTTAACCCTATGGAGAACTCCCACCTATTCTCCTCCATGATCCGGAGACGACTCCCCGTGAGTATTACTCCATCCACCTATCACAATGGATTGCTTCAAAGCCAATACCGTTAGTGATGTAATGTTTGTTAGCCAACGAACAAACTCCCACTATTTACTCCTTTGGCTCGCCCACCATGAACCCATTATGAAGATAAGGTTTCCTTCCTCCATGTATTCAACTACATTTGATCATCCCGCCCTTAAGGCTTCATGTGGTTCTTCAAAGTACCGCCTCAATGAACACCTATCTTCCTTGAATGAAAATTTGCACGAAATTATGGAAAGTATTAGCCATCATCCACTAAAACGATGCTTTCAATTTCTCCTGACTAAACCCAAGCTCGTCCCCATCCTCGAGGTGATACACTCATAGACTCTTTCATACATGAGTCTGTAAATAAACTTCTTATCTATAAATTCCGCCCACTAAGTTATGTTTTCCACCCCAGTCATCCCCGATTGTGCAGTAACAAGTTTGTAGGTGTTCTACCTACTAATAGGCCTCTAGTCTTACTATATTAGGCACTACCTCCTTCTATGTGTATATTAATTTCCCCCACTTAATAATTTATGCACAAACATATAATCTATAACCACCTTCACTTACTCATTGTAGGTGTTCTTCATCATATGGTTATCATGAAGTTATTCACACATGCTACATTAAAAATCAAACTGGCCAGGCATGATTGATAATGTAATATGCCCAATTACATTCATTATCTCCATATAACGAATCCCTTAACAACTTTCGGCACAATTAGGTCACATTGGACACCAATTAAAACATACAACATCATAATCAATACTAACCTCGCCCTTTAAGCTTCGTGTCTCGATCACGCTATCATTGGATTCTCATTTCTCCGGCCATATGAAGAGCATTATAGGTTTGAGTTCGGTGTCTCGCACACCAAATCCCTCAAACCATTTCTCTGATACCAAGTTGTAACACCCAAAAATTCAACCCGATTTAAACTTTTAAAACAACGCGGAAGTTAGCTCCCAAAACAACAACGTGTCCACATGTTTTAAGTTTACAAATATGGATTAGACTACCCATGAAACCACAAAATAGTTTTGACATAAAATTACATCTACAATGTTATCCTCAACATTTAGCAACCCATTAAGTTTGTAAACATTCCATACGAGAAGTTAAAACAAAGCTAAGTCAACACGATCCATGAGAATCTAATCCAAATGATGCGAGACCCGAGCTCACTTCGGAGATTTCCATACATTCAAAACATCAATTTGAACATGGTTAGTTTAGATAAGAAGTCTTAGGGACCTCTCCATAAGTCCCCTCATGGGTAAAACCCAAGAAAAGGTAATTTTTAATCCCAGCGTATCAGTACGCAAGTTGCCGTACGAGTGCGCCACCCAGAAAACAACTTTTCAGTGTATTGAGGCCGTAAGGCAGAGAACTTCTCCAGGTCTAGCGTAAGAGTACGATGATGGGCGTAAGAGTACGCAACTCAGAAAATACATTTTTGACAGCAACTCCATTTTCTTCCTTTTCAAACCAATATAGTACATATCCATATATTTAAGCATCCATTAAGGTTACCCAACATCCCAACATGTAATGTTTCATATTTTGATTTCTTAAATCCGAGTAGCATGACCCGTTTCCCACTTTTTAAGAGTTGAACTTCCAATCCCATGAGTAAGTGCAAAGCACTTACCTTTGCCAAAGATGATCCCGCTTGGTCCTCCAAGCTAGCTTCCTTACAATTTGATCACCTATACAACCCAATTTCAATTAGTAATTCATTTATCACCAATTGACACCAAACGCATCTTTATGATCTAAAGATAAAAACCCTAACTTAGTTTGATTAACACGACTTTAATCAAACCCCCAACACCCAAATACCACCTTTCAACCCAAATGACCCGTTTAACCCATTATAGTCAAACTTCCAATCCACCAATTCACCATTTCCAATTGAGATCTAACACCCACCCTAGAGCTTATGGATTACACCCATTCTAAACTTGATTAATTACACCTTAAACAAGTTTAACTTCCCTACTCAATCATTCACCCATTTTGACACGTTAAGGATTTCACCCAATTTCATCAAATTTGTGAATCACCAAACCAATTGGGTTTTCTACATGAAATGTGTTTATATTACACTATAAACACTTAATAAACAATAAATTCACCAATTAAACACCCCCAATCATAAAACCCCCAAATTAGGTTCTCAAGAACCCTAACTTTCAAAAACTCCCAATTGGTGAAATTAACATGAATTGAATACTCATCTAGCTTTAGTTATGCTAGATAATCAATCCTAATCAACATTTAATCCACCACAACCCCCAATTTTAGTCCATTAGGGTTCATCCACCTAAACCCATCAAGAACAAGAATTATATGAAGGAATTGAGAAAAGAGTTGATACTTACTTGTTATGATGAAGGTGTTGTGCAATCCAACCCTTCAATCCAAGCATGCAAGCTTCAAATTTGAATTTCTTGATCAAGCCCTCTTTTCTCCTCTTTCTCCCTTCCCAAAATCGCAAGAAACACACACAAGTGTGTGTTTTTTGCGTCATCATGCTATTTAACACAAATTGAGTTTGCGTTAAATACAAACAGCCCCTCCATCTATCAAAATGACTGCTTGTACCCAAAACTAGGTATTTCCATCTTTACAAAATGCCTCCAACTTTATTTTATATAAATATACCTCCTTACAATATAATTATTATATTATCGGGTAAACCCGAAAGTTGGTTCGTTATATAAGCCCAAATGGCATTACCAGAAATTCTTAATAACCATACCTAGTTCTTAAAGCAGTTTTAGGTACGTCTCCCAGAGTAACTTTCACTTGGTGGTATCCGTATCGCAAGTATAGTTTAGAGAAATAACTTGCCCCTTGTAATTGGTCGAACAGGTCGTCGATCCCTAGTAAAGGGTATCTATTCTTTATAGTGACTTTATTCAAGTCTCTATAATCGATGCACATACGCATCGTCCCATTTTTTTCTTTTTAACGAACAAGATGGGTGCTCCCCAGGGCGAAGAGCTGGGTTGGATAAACCCTTTGTCAAGTAATTCCTGTAGTTGCTTTTTGACTTCTTGCATCTCTGTCGGGGCTAGTATGTATGGAGATTTAGCAATCGGCGCCGTTCCGGGTACTAAGTCAATCCGGAACTCAGCTTGTCTATCGGGTGGAACACCTGGGAGTTCATCCGGAAACACCTCCGGGTATTCTCATACTACTGGCACGTCCTCAATCTTCTAGTTCTCTATGGTGTTTACGACATATGCTAAAAAGGCAATACACCCTTTTCTTAGAAACTTATGTGTTTGTGCTACCGTGATGAGGTTCTTAATCTTTTCAATTCAATCTCCTGATACTATTAGCCATTTTTCGTTGGATACTCAGAGTCGGACGATCTTTTTATCACATACAATTTCTGCGTAATACGGTACTAACGAGTCCATTCCTATGACTATGTCAAATTCTCTAAGTTCCATAGGCATTAGGTCTATAAGATTAGTATGGTTGTTTAAGTTTGTAGTAAAATTCATAATGATGTCAACTATTTCTTTCTGACTCCCATCAGCCATTTCTACTATAACAGAGTGATCTAAACTTTGGGAGGGTTGGTTCAAATAAGGTCTAAAAGTAGTTGACACTAGACTCCCATTAGCACCTATATCAAATAACACATGTGCATATACATCATTTACAAGATGTGTACCCGTAACTACATCCGTCTTTATCTACAAAAATATATAATTATACTAGCTATCCCATAACCACTGTACAACGGACATACTGACCCCCAGTAATGTCCCCACAGCCATCAGGTAGGTATGTAATCCGTTACTGAGCGCATGGTTACTCCATACTGGACCCCTGGTCCTATTTCAGCTTTTCGTAACATATCCATTAAGCGTACAAGGATCCTTTATATCCCCACCGATATTCGCATATTGCAGCACTCTCATTATTACCAGTTTAGACAGGACGGGTATACTATCACTTTTTATAAACAAACATGGTAACTCACTTGTTTAACAGTTGCTAGCACAATCAGATAATATCTCTGGGTCCTGACACAATTTAAGTAATCCTAGGTTAGTTAATGGTACATTTAACTAATTATTATCGTGGCTAATATTGGCTAACGCTGACTTGTTTAAGTATGGGTGAACAAGTCCATGCCTAGCTAAAGCTAGGTTACCCAATACCCACCCCTAACAATACTCCTAATGCATAAAAATAATAATAATAATAATAATGCTAATAATAATAATAATAATAATTAACTAGACATAAACTTAAATTAACTAGACATAAACTTAAATGAGAATATATCTGAAAACTATCTACGGCAATCTGATGTAGAGTTCCCTACTCGTGCTCCAAAATGAATATTAACAATACCCAAAGGGGTATTGAGGACTCGGGATTCTCTTTCATACTAGAGCGTTCCCCAAGAATTTGATGTATCCTAATCAACTACTGAGACTTCTATTTATAGGTGGAGTATACTTTTACTTTCTCTTAACCTATCGATGTGGAAAGGTGAGTATGAGGACGTCAAAGTGACGCACACCATACACAAATATGTATATTGTTTGTTAAAATTTATTATTATTATATTATTCTAATTAATTCAGCTGTTTACCTCGTTTTTCTCTTATAACTTTTATAGTAGAGCGTTTTATAAAATTATAAATATGTTGTTGAGACGAGCTTATTTTTCTCTACGTTTTGACCTAAGTTTTATTAAAAACGGAGAAAGGTTAAATATAACATATTATTTTATTATTATTATTAAACGGTCTCCTGTAATAGCCATGGCTCGTCTAAATACCTTCTCTTTCTAATTGTCATTTTACTCGTTACTTACTCGTTTGACAATATGTGAAATATAAGTTCTATATTTTTCACGTTTATCACTATTATATAAAGATTCAGGGTATTACAGGGGGCTACTCATCCCCATCTCCGACACGAGGATCTCAGCCTCCTCGGTACCGGGTCAGTCGGGTTGGGGAAGTAGATCTAGCCCTCTTGGGCTCAGGTATGGGGATGGCAGGAGTAGGTGAAGCTGGCCTCTTGCGAGGCGGAAGGACCTTCTTTCGTGGAGTAATGTGGAAGCGGGCACCTCCCAGATGGGTGCAGACATAGGCAGGTGCAGTAGTTGGTCGTATGGTTCCCACAGTGGCAGGAACATCCTCCTCAATGGGAGCTTCAGGCTCTACCGGTGCTGCTGGGGTGTCAGTCTCAGTAAGCTCGGGGACCTCCTCAGGCTCCATCTCAGGATCCTCTATCATGGCTTCCTCAACAGGGTTGTGGGGTGTAGGGGGTGCCACGGCTGAATCCACGGAAAAAATTGGTGAAGATGGCTCGTCATCCGAATCGGATACATATATCCATCCGTTATGAGACATAGCTGTGACAATTCAATGTTAGTACAAATATATAAGTTGTGCAATGCAGATGTCCGTGTCCTGTTTCTAAGGTTATAGTCTAGGCTCACTAATGCAACCTTGTTCGCTATAACCAAGACTCTGATACCAATCTGTCACACCCCGCCTAGGGCGAAAATGTCACATTCCAACCAACGGCGAAACATGTTGGAATGGGACATGGAGACTGTTCATGAGCACATGATTTACTAAAGTTGTTATATATTAAATCATCAAATTTCATATCATAGTTCAAATAATAAAATCCAACATTACAAGGAATTGAAAATACATCAATAAAGTTCAATTATTTAAATAACTAGGTCTTCAAATCTTAAGTGTAGCAACTTGAATCATAACTCAAAGATTAGCACCTGAAACATGATAAAACAAGGTCAACTAAAATAGTTGGTGAGCATACATAGGTTTTGACACCACAAATAGTTTTCATAAGTTTTATACAATTCATATGACACATGGTAAATAAAGCATTTATGGAGAATCTATAGTTAAACTAGGTGTACAATCAAACCTTGTGACTGAGGCATAACACGCAGGTTACCCTAATGAATTGTCGCTTACAATCACCCATCCTGGGTGGGTTTGTCAGACACAATATATCTATCAATGTTACCGTTGGCTTGTACAGAGTTAATGATTGCACGTGTATATCATGTATATGTAGTTTCAACTCATAGCATTCAAGCACAAAGCACAAATCACACATATGATCATAATGTAGAATTGTATATTTGTAATTGCAAATAGTTTTCAATGAAAGTCATGTTCCACCCCAAAATGTGCAAAAACGAAAAATGGGTTATGTAAAACTCACTTGTATAAGTTGTTTGTAGATAACACGAGCAATAAGATGCACAAGTGATTTGCAAATCACAAAGTTAACCTAGAGTGAATTATATGTAACAATCAATGATATGCACAAAAAGTCTAAGGTAAAGTCTAAGGTTCAACGGGATTTGAGTGTGGGGATTTGTACAAAAGTGTTTGTGTCATTTCATGTAATGGATGTGTGAGAGTTGGTGTTTTTATTTGAATAAAAGTTTAATATAAAATGTAAATTCAAAGTATATATGAATTAAATAAAATAATAATTGACTTAGGGTTTTATTAGAATAAATAAATAATTTAAATAAATAAATTCTTTTTATTTATTTATTTATTATTATAATAGTGTGTCTTTAAAAAGAGGTGGTGTAAATATATATTAGTATATATTTAGGAAAGTTATATTTATTTAAATATAAATTAAACCCTAAATGAGTTTTAATGGAAAATGATTTATAAAAATGTTTTATGAAATTCTTTACAAAAATGATAATGTATTTTATAAAATCTTGTCACAATTTTTCAAACAATAGGTAATTTAAATGCTTCGTTTGTAATTTAACAATTTAATTTAGATATAAGATTTAAATGATTTTTTTGCATTGGAAATAAGGTTTTAAAACAATTAAAAATAGTTGTTTTAATTTAAAGTTGTTAATTATTGAACTAATCTGTTCTAAATGGCATAGGTTTTTACAAAACAATTTTTATAAAGTAATTGGAGCATTAAAACGATTTTTTTAAAAAATAAACAGGTCGCCAGGCTCGAACCCGGGTGGTTCCTGTGTGAGTTGATCGTCTTACCACTAGGCCAGGGGGCAAGCTACTGATACAGAACCGGATTGAAATTGTATTAACATGTAATTGAAAGGGGGTCGGGTTTGGTTCAGGTACATGCGCAAAAAGGCCTGGGTTGTGGGTTTCGAACCCACGCCATCCGGTCCGATAGCCAGTCGGACCAGATGGTTTCGCTGATTAAATATGAAATCCATTAAAGTAAATACGTTAAATGAATCAATCAAAATCCCAATTCAAAAACCCGTATGAACAAGTCTCGAATTCAAATGAAATGGGGTTCAATGCCCTCTGTCATATGAAATTGACATAGGGCTTTTGATCGCCATGAAGATACGAAGCTAATGACACAACTCTTACCTGAATTGGTTGAGTATCGAATTACGCAGGTGACAGTTGTCAACGCGAATTACGCGTGAATTCAATCGAATGTTGATGAATTGGGTCATGATTTAGGACTGAGTACATGAGAAATCAATCAAGGCATGATTTGCGGGTTCTAAAACGCGTTTAATTTCTTAATTTGGTAATGATTTGGCTCGGTTTGACTCCGGGTAGTCAAACTGTTCAAATTCGAATTGAGCCACGAAATTGGTTGAATTGAAATGTTAATTGGGTCTGGATGAGGTCGATAATCGGTTAGGTAAACATGGAAAGTCCATAACAACCGGGATTGATCGATATCAGTCTTGAATTTCAAGGAATTGGGGTTGTTTGACTTTTAAAGTCAAAATGGGTCAAAATGTGATGAATTGGGTCAAAATTGAGGTCAAATGGTTCAATTTCAAAAGTGGGGGTTCAAAATTGGAAGTTCAAGTGTTTAAAGGGGTTCAATCCATTTGTTTAAATCATAAATATATATATATATATATATATATATATATAATTACAAATATGGATTGATTCTTGGTTTAAATAAAAAGATATATAAAACTTTAAAACCTTATAAATTTTATAAATAACTAAATGAGGCTTTTAGAATAAGTATTTTATAAAACCAATTCTTATAATATATATTTATATATTTATATGTAGAGTAAAATTTGCAAAAAAAATTAAATCCTTAAATTTGAATTAATTTAAATTAAGTGTATGTTTGTGTTCTTCTAAAGATTAAAAATTATACTAAATGAAACCTTGGAAGTAAATACTTGCACGAATAATACAAAGTATTACACTAGAATTGGAATTTATACATTGTTTATTGTACTAAAATAAATACAAAAAAAATCAAGAATGTTACAAGAAACACGGGGCGTGGCGATCCATGGTGTTCATAGCCTTTGATTACAACAAACGACTTCTAATGCATTCATAATCAAATGTTTAAGTCATTACACAAAATCATAAAATAAATACAAAAAATCAAGAATATTACAGGAAACACGGGGCGTGGCGATCCATGGTGTTCATATCCTTTGATTACAACAAACGACTTCTAATGCATTCATAATCAAAGGTTTAAGTCATTACACAAAATCATAAATTGTTTTAAGACAATACATGCAAAATACCGCACTTCACCAAGTGAATGACTTTTCAAATAACAAGTTTGTTAGCTATGACCTAGATGCTCCTATGTTATAACCAGAAAACTCCAAAAGTTGTTCTACGTGCATGCAAGCCTCTTGTCCCATGTACCTATTTACCTGAGAAAACAAGCTTAAAAAGGTCAACAAAAAGTTGGTGAGTTCATAGGTTTAGTTCATAGGTTTAGTTGATATGTTTGATATTGGACCACAAGATTTCTATTCGTGTATTGTTCACCCGAACAATAATGTACCACTATCATTAATTAAAACAATATTGTAATCCAATATTTTTATTACCATGAGCTCCCGTAATCGAAACTCGACGTTGTAGTTGTGCCCCTAACCCAATGTTCTTAACGCTAAACATTGTAATAGTTGATGAAAATTATGCACCCGCTTTGACCTCCAGTCAAGGTTAGCGCGACTAACCACGGGTAGGGGTGTCAACCCAAATAGATCTATTCATAATTTCCACGTTTATGCCATAATTAACGGTTACAGAATAAGATGTGACTTTGATGGTTAAACGAGTTTACTCATGTAACAATGTAGATACTTGTGTCCAGTTTCAAGTTGAGCAAGTTTTCTCCCCCGTTGGTTTAAAATCAATTTAAAACAAGTAAAAGTGGGGTCATGAAGACTCACTGTAGTTGTCGAGGTGGTGAGTGATGATGTCAGTTATAAGTCCAAACAGTCCTGACTAGCCATGCCCTAAATTAATTAAGACACCTTAAGGTCTAAGTCGTTGTTCATGAGGTGGGTTGGTCACATGACCAATATTCCGAAGTCTTGACCCTTGCCTTGTAATAATAGTCTACAAGGGTCCGACCCGATCGTCGTTGGTGATATAACTTGTCGTTCAAGTAGTTATATTTATTAAATTCATTTAACAAATATTATGACTTAGTCTCTTAATTGTCAATATTTCATTTTCGGTTTAAGTTATTTTCCATGTTTAATAACTATATAATATATATTCACTATAAATAGATGTAAAATGTCATAAAATAATAATTATATTATTTTATTGTTTAAACTTACTTTCTTTTGACTCAAAACTCAAAATATATACATATATATATTCATGCATATATGTCTATTATTCTTTTTCCAAACAATATAAATATATGTATGTTTTTTTAGAAGAAACTTATAAAAGGTTATCATTCTTTTTGTATGTTAAAATAATATTAGATGTCAAACCCTTATAATAATAATTATAAAAATCATAATTATTACTAATGATATTAATAAACTAAAATACCATAATAATGAAAATGATGACTATTATTAATAATGTTTTGTATAATTAATCATTATAAATAATATTTAGGGTTTTAACTTGTGATTTTACTATCACATTTTTAAGTTAAACGTATCTATTTATACGTTATCTAAAATACAAATCGGTTATACCATTTTAGAATTATATCACCAAGTAGTTTATAAAATGATAGAGATAGGTCGGGGTGCTCACGTAAAAAGTCGAGATAGAAGGTGGCGGAGGCGACGTGAGACCCGGTTTCTCCACTTGACGTCTCGTATCACCCGGTTAGCTCACGAAATAACCCGTACACTCCGTGTGCTTGAGACCCGATGCCCGTAAGTGAGAACCAAAGACCCGAAGGGAACGGTGGAACTCGGTTCTTGTTTTCCTAAAACCCGTAAAGGTGGTGGAGGGGGGCTCGGGCTGTTGCGAATGGGTGGCGATGTACGGTGGTGATCGGTGAAGGGTTGAGGGGTTGTGGTAGTTGTCGAGAGAGATAGCAAGGGGGTGGTGAAGGGTGGTGGTTTACGGGGGATGGTGGTGGTGATATGGTGTTAGGGTGGTGGTTGTCGAGAGGAAAACAAGGAAGTTGAGGGGTGGTAAGTGGTGCTTAGTGGTGCTTGGTGGTGTCGAGAAGAGCAAGGAGAGGGTGGTGGTTTATGGTGGGTGATGGTGGCGATGTTGCTACTGTCGTGGAGCCGAGAGGGAGCAAAAGGGAAGGAGGGGATTTCGGTGGTGGTGTGAGCCGAGATAAGAGGAGAGGGAGTGAAGTGTTGTGGTGTGGTTGATGAATTGCATGGATGCATGTATTTATAGGGTTCTTGGGGGTTAATAACCATTAGTCCTCATGTCCCCAAGGGGACAACCATGTCTCGTCAAGACACATATGTTGGCTCAACAAGCAACAAGGCAAAAAAAAGGTGTTGGCTCCTTGTGGAGTGTTCAACCGAGAAGTATGGTGGCGAGGGGGGTAGGGTAGGGTGTGTGGAGTGTTACCCGATCGTTCCTAATCTGGTATAATACACGCGTGTCGTTGTTTTCCGTTCGTTGTTACATGTCGAGAATGAGTCAGGTTTAAAAATAATATAAGTTTAGTTGTTCGGATATGTGACTGTGTCATACGTTTAGATTTTATTTTCATCTGGGTAGGTATTCTCTACTAATAAAAATAAGGAGAACGTTTCGAGGTGTTTAAATTTAATTTATAGTTTATTACCAACGCGATACGATGTTTGACGTGTCTCGAAAATCTCTAATATCTCATGTGTAGTTGTGTATAAAAACCTAAAAGCCAACTATTGGTGGATAGGTATGAAAAATCCCATTGCTTTATACATTGCAAAATGTCTTACCTACTCCTAGGTTAAAGCAGAACACTAGAAACCATCTGGATTACTGCAACAAATTGAATTACATGTCTGGAAATAGGAAATGATAATCACGGACTTCATCACGAAACTTCCCCAAACCAGTCGAGGAAACGATACCATCTGAGTTATCATAGACAAACTGACTAAGTCCGCCCATTTCTTACCAATGAAAGAAACTTTATGTATGGATAAGTCGGCACAGTTATACGTCAACGAAATCGTGTCCTTACACGGTGTACCATTGTCCATTGTATTACATAGAGATAACCGATTTACGTCTCGATTCTAGCAAAGCTTCTAGAGAGCCTTCGGGACACGATTAAACCTTAGCACTGATTATCATCCTCAAACGGATGTGTAGAGCGAAAGGACAATTCAAACTCTGGAGGATACTCCGAGCCTGTGTGATAGATCTTGGAGGTAGTTGGGATGACCACTTACCTCTGATGAAATTCTCGTATAACAATAGTTATCACACAAGCATTCAGGCTGCACCATTCGAGGCCTTTACGGAAGAACACCCGTCTGTTGGGTAGAAATCAGAGAAAATCAAATGTCAAGTCCTGAGATAGTTCAGGAAATGACCGAAAAAGTCTTACAAATAAGAGAAAGATTGAAAGTGGCTCGTGATCGTCAAAAAGAGTTATGTTGTTAAACGAAGAATGCCATTAGATTTTAACGTGGGCGACCATGTATTACTAAAGGTCTCACCTTGGAAAGGTGTAGTTCGATTTGTGTAACATCCAGAGTTTTAGAGCGCGAAAGAACTCACGAGAATTAAAACTTAAATAAGAAAAAGGGAAGCGGGCTTGGGCCGGGGTGTATGGGCCAAAAGGGGCAAGGGTTTGGGCCCTTATAAACCTCAAGACCAGCCCCAAAGCCTCATTAACTCCACCATTTTTGGATTTCTAGAGAGAGAGAGAAAGTGAGAGAGAGCCTAGAGAGAGAAAGTCTCGGTTTTCGGATTATAGCTTCAAGGATCGTTAGCAAGAGTCTCTTGAGTGTTTAGCAACGAAAAGGAAGTGATTTCAGGTAACCATTCGTTCCAGATCTGAGTTTTTAAGTTATGTTGGGTTTTGAAGAAAAATCGTGTAAAGGTTGGGTTTTTACGTTTAAAAATGGAAACAAAGTATATATCTAGACTCTCGGTTAGAAAACACAAGTTTTAAAAGTAAAAAATTCGGATCTTGACGAGGTCGGATCTGCATGCAAAAGTTAGGGTTTTGTGGGGAAGAAGACTGTCCACACGCAAGGCCCTGCGTACTTGTTAAGTACTCAAGAACAAGGCCCTGAGTACTTGTTAAGTACGCAAGATCAAGGCCATGCGTACTTGTTAAGTGCGCAGGCATCAGGTCTATGGGTATATATAGCTAGATAGTGAAGTTAGTATGTTCACCAGGATAGAAAGAGGCGAACTTGGCCTTAAGTTCGCCTAGCTAGAAATGGTGAAACCGTTTAGCGTCGAGTCAAGTCTGATACGTGTCAAATTGTTATGATTGTTCAGATTGTGTGAGATCCAGTAGACCATTGCAGCTAAGATACCAGGTGAGTTCTAATCCCCTTTTTGTCTACTTTAGGGGTGGTGTGCATACTTAGTGTAAAGTGTTTATTACATATTTTATATTAATAAACAAAGTGAAAAGCTATGTTTAGTGTAAAGTTTAAAAGAGGCAAATGTACGTTTTGAGCAAAGTATACCTATATTATTGGCAAGCGTTTACTATATTTCCATATACATAAACAAAGGCATAATATATGCGTTAGTATTTTCAAGTAAAGTAAGATATATATTTTGGCGATCGTTTACTATACTTTCATATACATAAACAAAGGCATGATATATGTGTTAAGATATATATTTCAGTAAAAGCAAAGGTATTTATGGCAAGCGTTTACTATATTTTCATATACATAAACAAAGTCAAAATACATGTTAAGTTATGAACAAGGCATATAAAGTTTTATGAACAGAAAGTGAATAGATTTCCTACGGGAATGTGTACCAGCTATAAAGGTCCTTGGGACAGATGTTACTTGTACAAGATGTCAGATATGGGTTCTACCCATTAGTAAGAACCTTTGGGTTCGCTAACGGTTGTACAACTGGGATGAGTGACAGCGGTTGCTCGGGAGGTCCACGCAACCTCCCCGTAGTGTTAAGCGGTATTGTCGGTTCATGGTCGTTGATCATGGGGGCATTGACCAGGTACTCGTCAGTTCATGGTCGTTGACCATGGGGGCGGTACAGTAGTGACAAGGGAATTAACGGATAAGTGGTAGTGTCGGTTCATGGTGTAAGCCCCAGGTACTTGTCGGTTCATGGATGTAAGCCATGAGGGAAGTACAGTAAAGAGGAATTGACGGTTTATTATATGTTTTAAACTGTTTTGAAAAGTAAAGTATGTAAAGTTTAGCCTATTGGCAGTATATATGTTTAGTAAATCTTTTATATAATTGATTTAAAGTAAACGTTAGAACTCACTTAGCGTTGTTGATTTTTAGTATGCACATCAGTTAAGTGTAGGTGGCAGTGGCAGTGGCAGTGGCAGTGGATGGATGTGGATGCTTGGCTTGGCGAGAAGAGTTACCCAAAGACCAGAGTCTGGCATCCCGTTTATGATTATGTTTTAGTTGAATCATACAAGTTTTAGTTTGTATTTTGACAAGTTATGTTTAGACGTGTCATGTATTTCCGCTGCGTATGTTAAAGTGTTAAATCGTTTCCGTTGTGTTATTGAAAGTCTTATGTTTAAGTTCTATGTGTGGATGAGTAAAACCAACAAGTGAGGCCTCCCGGGTTTGGGGCCTTACAAGTTGGTATCAGAGCCAAGTTTTGATCCTGGGACCTGTGGGTTATGGGCCCACCACGCTTCCGCTGCGTATGTTAAAGTGTTAAATCGTTTCCACTGTGTTATTGAAAGTCTTATGTTTAATTTCTATGTGTTGATGAGTAAAACCAACAAATGAGGCCTCCCGGGTTTGGGGCCTTACAATTTGGGAAGAAAAGGAAACTAAGTCCACACTTTGTTAGACCATTCAAAATTGTGAAACGAATCGGACCTGTCTCCTACCAACTCTAATTACCAGAAGAAATGAATGGAATACATGATGTATTTCACGTGTCAAACTTGCATCAGTGTTTGGCAGATGAATCTCTAGTAATGCCTCTATAATATGTCGAGGTAAACGAGAAATTGAAATTCGTAAAGCAACCCTTGCAAATTGACGACCAACAAATCAAAAAGTTGAAAAAGAAAAGGGTGGTGAAAGTTAAAGTGAAATGGAACTCCAAACGTGGACCTGAGTACACGTGGAAATTGGAGTCCGAAATGAAAAAGAAATACCCGCACCTGTTTCAATAAATCTCGTGGACGATTTTTGAATAAAGGTGGGGAGGATGTAACACCGGTCAAAATTGAGGTCCTTGTTTTGCCAAAAAAAAAATGAAACCCCAGGGACCGCTATAGAGCCTTTAGGGGTTTAAAAGTGAAAAATATGAAAAGTTGATCGGTAGCGGACCGCTACAGATCCTTTAGTTGTCTGCTACGTATGGAGGAAAGAAAGAATCTGGTGATGCCAAGTGTCTGATGACTAATGATAATGTTTTGACGTGTGTCATGGGTAGCGTACCACTACCCATTCCCTTAGTGTTCCGCTACGCCGCAAAAGGGAGTTGGTCCGCTAAAAAGGTGTCGTACCTCTACCAAATCGGGGCATTACAAAGTTCTTGGAACTCGAACCTACTTCCTTTTAACGCTTCGTACCTCTACCAAATCGCTGATACTCGTTTAAACGTCGCACTCTCAATAAAACGTTGTTCCGTCTAAGTTAAGACACTAGGATTGTAAGGATTTCTGTCTAGAAGCTAGAGCTATCATTCCAAGCTAGTTCCAAGCTACTCTAAGGTGAATATGTTTATGGCTTTCAAAACCTTGAAACGTTTTACGTTTACGAAAATGACAATGCAAGTATAAAATATTTTAATGCATAAGGCTTCTATGGGAAACCATTCAGGCTATAAGTATACGTAAAACTTGATCAAGGGATACACGTGTTACAGGTGTAATTCCCATAACAGGGCTGGTATTTGGCTGTAATGTGGTGTAAGACGGAAGGACACCGAGTTGACCACGCATGTAAAGTAAAACTGGGATTGTAGTTCCAGCAGCCATATTACAGAACGAAATACCAGTGTATGTCGCGATTGTACACTCAGATGAAATACTTCTGCTGAATGTGTAGATTGGACACAAGCTATGGTTAAATGTTTTACTATTGCTATTGCCGAAATGATTCCGTGTCTTGATAAATATATTCACTATTTTTCGCGCTAACGTTTCATTTTAAAAAATGTTTTCAGGTAATCAATGATTTTCTGTTGAGACTAGTCCTAAGGAACAGTCTAGGGGATAAATGTAAATATGTTTTTGACAGGGTTATGTGCTGAAAGAATGTCGACTCCCTAGGCACAGGAGATAGCCCTTCATGATATAAATCAAGAGCAGGTGACTTAGGATGACGATTTCCTAGACAAAGGATACTCCATTGATATTCGCAAGGATAGGTGCTGAAAGGATAAACTCCATATATACCTTGTTGACAAAACTTGGTATTGAAAGGATAAACTCTATAGGCACAGGTCAAACTACCTTGTGGCTCAAAATATAACCTATTGTTATGCAGGAGATGTTGTAAATGGTTCGAACCATATTTTTTAATCAAAAGGGGTGTTTAAGTCCCTAAGAAATGAAAAGATTGAATTTAGTCCAAAAGAATTTGGATGTGTACAAAATCAACCCCCGGGTTGAAGATTTATGCAAAGAACGATCCAAAGTATTTTCCGCTGCAACACACTCTGATTTATCCAGAAGGATAAGATAAAATTGATTGGAAGTGTCAATCTGGTCGCACGCTCGTGGTGTCCTGAAATCGGGGTGTGAAAAAATCGCTGGAGAAGACCATTAGATCCGCTGCTAAATCGAGGGAGGAGAGAGAGAGAGACTGCGATCTTTGATTTCATTCGAGAGGTGTGAGGATCAATCTTTTGGTTTGTGATATCTAAATCGAGATGCATATATTAGAGAGAGACGACAACATTTTTAGAGAGAGAGAGACGATAGCTGCACTTTAAAAGAGAAAAGCGAGTGTATATATATATATATATCTCGGGGAAAGTGAATATGGTGTCGTTAGGCATCTAACTTGTATGCTAAATTACGAGAAATCATATATCTTAAATCTATTACTTTACAAAAGTAGGGATGGCAATGAAACCCAAACCCGATGGAAAAACCCAAAACCCGAAGCATTCGGGACGGGCATGGTCCGGGTAATCGGGTATGGGACCGGGTTTGGGATTACATTTGAAATTTTTCGCGGGTTTGGGATATGGTGATATACCCGTTTACCCGCCCCAATAATATATGCCCGTTTACCCGATTATATACCCGACATATCTTTCTTTCTTTTTTATTTAATTTAATTGTATATACCGCATTTATTTTAAGTATATATATACCGTATTTATTTTAAATGTATATACCAAAAATGATTTTATTTTCTTTTTTTTATTTTAATTACAACTTTATAGATACCCGATAGATATCCGACGGGTTTTAGGTTGAGTATACCCAACGGGTATTTTTTACAAACTAACGGGGATACCCGATACCCGACGGGTAATTACCCGATAAAAACCCGACGGGTTTTGGGCCAGGTATGGGACAAGATTTTATAACCGGGTATAGGGTTGGGATTACCTAAACCCGTCCTAAACCTGACTCATTGCCATCTCTATACAAAAGTAACTCCATTAATTTGGTAAAAAGTATATTTGCAGCTTTTTTTTTATTTTTTACGCAATAATTTCCAGACATCCTAGTTTTTTTAGCCACTTTTGATTTTAAATGAATCTTTTTTATGTATTGCGATCTCATTTCCACAACAATAGAAATCTTAACGTTGGTTTTTTAGAATTTAGTTAACAATGAAATTCCTTAGTCCTCTCTTTTGATTTGAAGACGTTTACAAATATAAAATATTAGCTTCCATTTATTATTTTTTTTAGCATATTAGGTTTCAGTTGACTGTGATGGTACTCTTTTTTAAACTTACGTGCAGGTTCAACGTTTAGGAAACTGATGGGAGTTAGTTTACCAAAAAAAAAAGATGTAAATTAAATTTTAATTGGTTTTAATTCAAAACTAATTAGTTTTGAGTTGTTTCACGTACAAATTAGATGTCTAACAGCACTATATTCACTTTTCTCATATCTATTATAATAAATAAAGGTTTTAGGTGTCACGTGTCATCATTCTAAAGCCTCTAGATCTTTATTTTCCCGCCTAAACATTTTTCAATTATCTATTTTGTAAGGCCCCTTTTACCGGGTGACCTCACTCGTTGGATTTACTCATAAACATAGCCATAGATACTGAATAATTACATTGAATACTTTCTAAACGTAGCGTGAGCTTACATCATTCGATTACATAGCCATAACAGCGGAAGTCTTAATCATTTAAACATAACACATTGCTCTAACAAAAATTAAAGTGGATGGGATGTCAGCCCTTGATCGGGATAGCCTTCACTCCAATGCACGACCTTTCTTCTTTTTACCTGAAATGTATACTAAAAGTCAGCTAACGCTGGTGAGTTCTAGTTAAAAACATTTAGGTATGAACATTATTCATTTATAAATACTTACGTATAAATATAAAAATATAAATACACATTTACATATTCTTTGCTTTCTTTTATCATTCGTATGTGAGCACATAAATATGCATTCACCTTTACTTTCATTAACATTTATTGGTCATACTCATAAGAGTGATCAGCCAACATTCATTTATGCGTAAGTCACGAAGACAATACGCCCGTCCTACCGTCGTAGTCCGTCCTCCACAACATCCGGCAAACCTTCGGCCATCTGTTATGCTATACCGTCCGGCAAACCTTCGGCCGTCCGTCTTAACCGTACTACCGTCGTAGTCCGTCATATTCGCCCGTCTGCCCTAAGGCATCCGTTTCCCACGTGAACTATTATATATGCAACCGTTCTACTTATCATTGATAAGGCAATTGCTTCGACCGTCCATTAGTGCCTTTCACACGTCCTAGCTAATGAAGGAACGTGTTTGTCCCGATTGCAAAATAGTCACGAGGTCGTCCGTCTACCGAAGTAGCCGTTATCATCGAAGCGTCCATACATTTACATGCATTCGTAACAAGCAATATATAAAATATAAAGCAAGATTTTCTTCTTTTTCGTTATGTCGTTCGTTCATTCATTCTTTGTATACATTCGTTTCATTCTTGTTCATCATTATTTTACGTATGATCATATTAACATTCATATATATATAAGTATCACATATGATCACATTGGCATTCATAACATTTATTCATTTAATGTATACATCTCAGCCCCAAAACATTTGAAAACATTTGCACATAACATAGAAGGGGGCACGTAGAACTCACCTGATGAGTAGTTTCTGTAATACACTAAGCTGGCTACTGGGCTTCACTAGTGTCACTCACGATCTGTATAATAAAGTCATACACATAAGATGGTGCTCCTAGATGACACTAGACCTTACTATGCTTGAACTCAGTAGTTTCGGGAGGTGGGTCGCATCAAAACTATGGTAGTTTCGAGCTATGGTCTTACACTCGAAACTAGGTAGTTTCGAGTCATAATCCTTCTATCGAAACTAGGTAGTTTCGAGTCATGAGATCCTATCGAAACTATGGTAGTTTCGAGTCATTAACTTATGAAAAATCTTAGTTTAGGTTCAAGGTGACACTCGAAACTAGGTAGTTTCGAGTCCTGAGTTCCTATCGAAACTATGGTAGTTTCGAGTCATTGGCTGCTATCGAAACTAGATAGTTTCGAGTCAAACATGACTATCGAAACTAGAGTAGTTTCGACGGGTCTGTATGTATCGAAACTATAGTTTCGAGTCATGGGTCTGCATCTTCCCTGACCAGAACCTTGCTCCAGCCAACTTATTTCCAATCGATTAAACCTTGAGCATTTTACGTTAAACACCTTCCTTTATCGTTCCTGAGTTCAAATACGTGATTTGTTTCAAGTTTCGTATGCAAAAATCGTATCTTTATTTGATTTAAACCCGAGACATGCAAAGACTCATAATCAGAGGCGATGCTTACCTCAACAGGCCCGATTTCTGTTGCTATGCGTTGAAATGGTGGAGTCGGATGATTCCCGAGCCCTTGAGTCTTCTCCTTGCGGTTTTCTTCACAAGCCGATCGCTCTCTCTCTCTCTCTCTCTAGTATTCTTGCGCAGGAAGATGAAATGAGAGGGGTTTGGGTTGAAGCTGCTGTTTTGTAATGGGTTTCCCCCTTTTCTTTTCGGCCCATGGGCCGAAATTTTGGCCAAGCCCACTTTATTTCCCTTTTCTATTTGTCTTGTCATTATTTGGGATGTTACAAGTCTACCCTCCTTAATGAGGTTTCGTCCTCGAAACCTGTTACACGTTAAACAACTGGGGATACAGTTCCTTCATCTCGTCTTCTTTCTCCCAAGTAGCCTCAGACCCCTTTCTGTGTTTCCATTGTATTTTGACTAAAGGAATCGACTTATTGCGTAATCGTTTCTCAGCTCGGTCAAGAATGGCTATTGGTTCCTCTACATAATTTAGACTGTTATCCACTTCGATCTCGTCGTAAGGTATGTGAGCTGTGTCGTCAGCTAGGCACTTGCGTAAGTGCGACACGTGGAACGTAGGGTGTATTCCACTAAGCTCGACGGGTAGGTTGAGTCTGTAAGCAACTTGACCCACTCTTGCTACAATCTTGAAAGGTCCGACAAACCTTGGACTTAGTTTGCCACGCTTTCTGAACCGAATGATTCCTTTCCACGGTGATACTTTCAACAGTACCATGTCCCCTACTTGAAACTCTAAATCCCTCCTTCTCTTATCCGCGTATGATTTCTGTCTGTCTTTTGCGGCTTTCATACGAGCCTTGATTTGATCAAATTTCTCAGAAGTAGCTTTGACCACTTCGAGACTTGCAAAATCCTTCTGTCCAATTTCCCCCCAACAAACCGGGGTCCTACATTTCCTCCCATACAACATTTCAAATGGCGGCATGCCAATAGTCGAGTGATAGCTGTTGTTATATGAAAATTCTGCCAATGGTAGATGGCTGTCCCAACTCCCACCGAAGTCAATGATACAGGCCCGGAGCATGTCCTCCAAGGTCTGAATGGTCCTTTCCGATTGTCCATCGGTTTGGGGGTGGTAAGCGGTGCTGATGTTCAGTCTAGTGCCCATTGCTTCATTGAATTTCTTCCAAAACCTTGACGTGAATCTAGTATCCCTGTCAGACACAATCGACAGCGGCATACCATGTCTGCTCACAATTTCCTTGATAAATACTTCTGCTAGCTTTTCAGAAGAAGAAGTTTCTCGTATTGGCAAGAAGTGAGCACTCTTTGTCAAGCGGTCGACGATCACCCAAATGGTATCATTGCCTTTAGCTGTTCGCGGTAGCTTGGTAATGAAGTCCATTGTGATCTCTTCCCACTTCCATTCCGGTATTGGTAAAGGTTGCATTTTACCGCATGGTTTCTGGTGCTCGGCCTTAACTAGAGAACACGTTAGGCACTTGCTCACGTATTCTGTCACATCATTCTTCATGCCAGGCCACCAGTATTCTTTCTTCAAGTCTTGATACATTTTGTTTGTCCCGGGGTGAATAGAGTAGCGAGACTTATGGGCCTCGTCAAGGATTTTGGCCCTAAGTTCACCAATCTTAGGTATCCACATCCGGCCAAAACGAGTTCGTACACCGTACGTATTGGTCTCCAGGTTGCTCTGTTGTCCAATTATTCTTTCTCGTTTCACATTTCTTTCTAATAGTGCCTCATCTTGTGCCTTTACTATTTCATTCATTAAATCTGGTGTTATAATCAACTGACACGCCTTGATTCTAATAGGTGTCGACTCTTCCTTCCTGCTTAAGGCGTCAGCCACTACATTTGCCTTGCCTGGGTGGTATAATATTTCGCAATCGTAGTCTTTTAGTAGTTCCAACCACCTTCTTTGTCTCATGTTTAATTCCTTCTGCTCGAAGAAGTACTTCAGGCTCTTGTGATCGGAGTAGATGGTGCATTTAACTCCGTACAGATAATGCCTCCATATCTTTAATGCGAAAACTACGGCCGCCAACTCCAGATCGTGAGTCGGGTAGTTAACTTCATGAATCTTTAACTGTCGCGAGGCATAAGCAATTACCTTTCCTCGTTGCATAAGTACACAACCCAATCCTTGCCCCGAAGCGTCAGAGTAGACTACCAAGTCTTCGTTTCCCTCAGGTAAGGTCAAGACTGGAGCTTGGGTTAATCGTGTCTTCAACTCTTCGAACGCATTGTTTTGGGTTGGTCCCCATTCATACTTTACTTCCTTACGTGTCAGCTTTGTCAGTGGCGAGGCTATTCTCGAGAAATCCTGAATGAACCTCCGATAGTAGCCTGCCAACCCCAGAAAACTTCGTATATCAGTTGGCGTTTTCAGGATGTTCCATTCCTTTACCGCTTCGATCTTAGCAGGATCCACCATAATGCCGTCCGGGTTTACGACATGGCCTAGGAATTGGATCTCCCTAAGCCAGAACGCGCATTTGGAGAATTTTGCATACAACTTCTCCTGCTTTAGAACCTCCAATACTTCTCTTAGGTGACAGTGGTGATCACCTTCATTCTTTGAATATATGAGGATGTCATCTATAAAAACTATTACTGATCGATCCAACATGGGTCGGCATACTCTGTTCATTAAATCCATAAATGCTGCTGGTGCGTTGGTTAGTCCGAAGGACATCACAAGAAATTCATAATGCCCGTAACGTGTACGAAACGCAGTTTTCGGTACATCTTCCTCTCTTACTTTCAATTGATGGTAACCCGACCTGAGATCAATCTTTGAGAACCAACTCGCGCCTTGTAATTGATCAAAGAGGTCGTCTATTCTAGGCAGTGGGTATTTGTTCTTTACTGTTCTCTTGTTCAATTCACGGTAGTCGATGCACATGCGCATGCTGCCGTCCTTTTTCTTTACAAATAAGACCGGAGCGCCCCATGGTGAGATGCTCGGTCTGATAAATCCTTTCTCTGTTAATTCTTCAAGTTGGGACATTAATTCTTTCATTTCTGACGGAGCCAATCGGTATGGTGCCTTGGCAACGGGCTCAGCTCCTGGCAGTAAGTCAATCTGAAATTCTATTTCCCGATCGAGCGGCAAACCAGGTAGGTCCTCTGGGAACACTTCTGGAAAATTGCACACCACGGGTACATCTTTTAGCTCTTTCGTTTTCATTCTATCGTCAATAACATACGCCAGATAAGCTTCGCAACCGCGCCTCATGTAACTTTCGGCCTTGATCATCGAGATGACGTTCGGCATTGTGCTATTCCAGTCACCATAAACCGTAATCGGACTGCCGTCAGTGGCCTTGAGATGTATCATCTTTCGTTTACACATGATTTGAGCTTCGTTGGCAGCTAACCAATCCATGCCCAATACTACATCGAATCCTCCTAAGGTTAGAAGGTACAATTTAGATGGAAACTTATGGCCCTCTATTTCTACCATGCAATCGTCAGTCACTTGGATGACTACTGAGTTTTTACCAATAGCAGTTTGTACGCTAAAGGCCCTTATAAGGCTAGTGATTGTGCAGTCTAATTTGCGGCTAAATGCAGTGGATATAAAACTTTTACTAGCACCAGAATCAAACAGAATAGCAGCATGTTCATCATTTACTAGGAACGTACCCGACACGACGTCAGGGTTTCCTCTTGCTTCTTCCTCGGTTAAAGCATAAGCCCGAGTCCTAGCCTTTGGCTGTTCCTTTTCTTTTTCTTTCCCCGAACCAGATTGTCCAGTCTTCCTGCAATCCTTAGTAGCGTGCCCATACCAACCACAGTTCTGGCACTTAATGCCCTTAGTACAATCCTTCGAGTAGTGCCCCGGTCTTCCACATTTAAAACACATGGTTGAGCCGGCCAAACATTCACCGCGGTGCTGTTTCCCGCATTTTGTGCATATTTCGTACTCATCATTCCTTGGCTTCTTTGCCTCAGCAGTAACATTTCTTCTTCCAGTCCCCTTAGACGAGTTCTCCCACTTCCTCTTTGGTGCCTCCGGCACCGGGTCCTCATTGGCATAATCGTCATAGACGATTCCGGACAGATTCACTACCGACTCGAAAGTCGAGGGTAGGTTAGCTTTCACATGAACACGGACCTTTTGGGGTAGGCCTTTGACATAATACTTAATCAATCGCTCCTCAGTCTCTACCAGGTGGGGTACCAGTTGAGCTAGCTCATTAAATCTTGAAGTGTACTGGCGATGAGTCTTGTTGCCAGCCTTGAAATTTAGAAACTCGTTTTCCACTCGATCAATCTCGTTCTGTGGGCAGAACTTCTGGATTATCAACTTTTTCAGATCTTCCCAAGTCATTCTTTTGAGAGCGTTTGGCGATTTAGTTCTTTGGATAGTCCTCCACCAACTTAGTGCCTCGTTGGTGAAAGAGTGAGCCACATATTTTACAGCCTGGTCAGGTCGGCATTCGCTTATGTTGATTACCCCATTCATCCTCTCGATCCATTCAAACGTAGCCACCGAATCCTTGTTTCCATCAAATTTGGGCGGATCACCGTCCTTAAATCCTTTGTAGGTACACCCATGGGTGTTCAATCTCACTGTCACTTCATCCCCATCACTATCATAAACTTTCTCCTCATGGTTGTTTTCCTCCTCCTCCTTGCTCTTCTTTAGTGCCTCAGATAACAGATCAGGCAGTACTTTCTTCAGAGTTAGTATGACCTCACGGGCAATAGCATCTCTAACTTCGGGTTCCAGTCGTAGAGATCCTTCATTGCCCTCAGCTGGTGGGGTTACATTTGTTTCATGCACGCTCTCAGTGTGTTCCACGTGCACACTCTCCTCTTCCTCATATCTTTGGTTCAATGGCGGTCTACCGACTCGGCCAGTGCGACCGCCTCGGCGTCCAGTTCCTCTTTTACGAGCCATAGTTTTCTAGATTTCCTGTTGAGTAAAAAGGTATACATCAATGTCATTCCTTCAGATCATAGTTTAGAACAGTACGAGCAAGGTAAATTCTTAATTACAGTGACCGGTTTGTGATTAATAATTTGCTTTGCTTTTCGGGTTCGGAACTCTTCACATCAGTAGTGACATTGACATCTAAGCGTTCTAAGTTAAGGTATCTATCCCTAACTATAGGCATTAACTTTATGACTTACTTACTGCACTGGCGTTGGCGTCGGCTACCCAGACTGACATCCGTGCGTTGGTCCCATTATCAGCTTGAGTCCAGACATTTAGGGATGTCTGAATCTCTCAAACTATTGCTCTGATACCAACTTGTAAGGCCCCTTTTACCGGGTGACCTCACTCGTTGGATTTACTCATAAACATAGCCATAGATACTGAATAATTACATTGAATACTTTCTAAACGTAGCGTGAGCTTACATCATTCGATTACATAGCCATAACAGCGAAAGTCTTAATCATTTAAACATAACACATTGCTCTAACAAAAATTAAAGTGGATGGGATGTCAGCCCTTGATCGGGATAGCCTTCACTCCAATGCACGACCTTTCTTCTTTTTACCTGAAATGTATACTAAAAGTCAGCTAACGCTGGTGAGTTCTAGTTAAAAACATTTAGGTATGAACATTATTCATTTATAAATACTTACGTATAAATATAAAAATATAAATACACATTTACATATTCTTTGCTTTCTTTTATCATTCGTATGTGAGCACATAAATATGCATTCACCTTTACTTTCATTAACATTTATTGGTCATACTCATAAGAGTGATCAGCCAACATTCATTTATGCGTAAGTCACGAAGACAATACGCCCGTCCTACCGTCGTAGTCCGTCCTCCACAACATCCGGCAAACCTTCGGCCATCTGTTATGCTATACCGTCCGGCAAACCTTCGGCCGTCCGTCTTAACCGTACTACCGTCGTAGTCCGTCATATTCGCCCGTCTGCCCTAAGGCATCCGTTTCCCACGTGAACTATTATATATGCAACCGTTCTACTTATCATTGATAAGGCAATTGCTTCGACCGTCCATTAGTGCCTTTCACACGTCCTAGCTAATGAAGGAACGTGTTTGTCCCGATTGCAAAATAGTCACGAGGTCGTCCGTCTACCGAAGTAGCCGTTATCATCGAAGCGTCCATACATTTACATGCATTCGTAACAAGCAATATATAAAATATAAAGCAAGATTTTCTTCTTTTTCGTTATGTCGTTCGTTCGTTCATTCTTTGTATACATTCGTTTCATTCTTGTTCATCATTATTTTACGTATGATCATATTAACATTCATATATATATAAGTATCACATATGATCACATTGGCATTCATAACATTTATTCATTTAATGTATACATCTCAGCCCTAAAACATTTGAAAACATTTGCACATAACATAGAAGGGGGCACGCAGAACTCACCTGATGAGTAGTTTCTGTAATACACTAAGCTGGCTACTGGGCTTCACTAGTGTCACTCACGATCTGTATAATAAAGTCATACACATAAGATGGTGCTCCTAGATGACACTAGACCTTACTGTGCTTGAACTCAGTAGTTTCGGGAGGTGGGTCGCATCAAAACTATGGTAGTTTCGAGCTATGGTCTTACACTCGAAACTAGGTAGTTTCGAGTCATAATCCTTCTATCGAAACTAGGTAGTTTCGAGTCATGAGATCCTATCGAAACTATGGTAGTTTCGAGTCATTAACTTATGAAAAATCTTAGTTTAGGTTCAAGGTGACACTCGAAACTAGGTAGTTTCGAGTCCTGAGTTCCTATCGAAACTATGGTAGTTTCGAGTCATTGGCTGCTATCGAAACTAGATAGTTTCGAGTCAAACATGACTATCGAAACTAGAGTAGTTTCGACGGGTCTGTATGTATCGAAACTATAGTTTCGAGTCATGGGTCTGCATCTTCCCTGACCAGAACCTTGCTCCAGCCAACTTATTTCCAATCGATTAAACCTTGAGCATTTTACGTTAAACACCTTCCTTTATCGTTCCTGAGTTCAAATACGTGATTTGTTTCAAGTTTCGTATGCAAAAATCGTATCTTTATTTGATTTAAACCCGAGACATGCAAAGACTCATAATCAGAGGCGATGCTTACCTCAACAGGCCCGATTTCTGTTGCTATGCGTTGAAATGGTGGAGTCGGATGATTCCCGAGCCCTTGAGTCTTCTCCTTGCGGTTTTCTTCACAAGCCGATCGCTCTCTCTCTCTCTCTCTAGTATTCTTGCGCAGGAAGATGAAATGAGAGGGGTTTGGGTTGAAGCTGCTGTTTTGTAATGGGTTTCCCCCTTTTCTTTTCGGCCCATGGGCCGAAATTTTGGCCAAGCCCACTTTATTTCCCTTTTCTATTTGTCTTGTCATTATTTGGGATGTTACATATTTTAATTTATTTTTTTTAAAACTACTAAATTGATTAAACAGGTTGAATAAAATATTTAGTAATAAAAAAATTATATCTTTAAAAACTCGTGTATTACACAGGTTGAATAAAATTTTACGTGACAGTTATAGATTCTGTTAAATTAATTTTTAAATTATTTTTTAGCTGAGTATAAATTATTTTTATGTAACTGATAAATGTTAATTAATATTAAACTTTAGAAACTCGGTGTATTACACGGGTTGAATAAATACAATGCCAGTAATAAAGATTTACATATTACATATTTATGAAAAATGTTTTATAAAAATAATTATAACCAAACCAAACCATACGTACCCAGTATAATCCCACACATAGCTAACGCTAATTATAGAAATCATTATTATTTAATAGAAGAGAGAGACGGGAAACAAAAAATTATAAAAACATTTAAAAAATTTATATAATTAATAGGAGAGAGATGCGCGAAAAAAAAAGTTAAGAATGCATGGAAGAGTGACAATTGTCTCATCAAAACCTTTATTTATTATATCGTATAGATTTATTTGTGGAGAAAACCCACCAAGCCACCACCACCACCACCACCACCGCCGTCCACCACCGACCACAACCGCAGCCGTCCACCACCACTGGTTCTTGAACCTGCCATCCTGCTACGCTTACCACCATCTCCGCCGTTGGTGGTCTTGGAACCTGTCACCACCGCCGCCAATTACCCCTACCGGAAAACCTTGCTGCCGTCGGTGAAACCCTAGTCTCCGTCACACCTTGCTGCCGCCATCACCATCGTAACCCTACACCGTTGTCTCTACCGCTCGATATTCCGGTACGGTTTCAACACCCCAATGGGACTCAAATCGCAACCATGGTGGAAAGCACTAGAGGTGGGAAGCAGTGATATCGAACACATAACTGCAGAATCAAAGCTAAACTTGGGAGAATATAAGCAAACTTGGGAGAATATAAGCAAAATTGGGGGGAAATGTTTATCGGGTTGATGGAGAAAGAATACACACACGTTAGAATAATCAAGATCTATACGAACCGATTAAGAACTAAGAAATAATCTCTGTCAGTTTTGGGAAATTATTCATCTTTTGTACAACGACACCCAGATATTTCTTCATCTTCTTATAATTTAGTTAGGTTTGCTGAATTTTAATTTCCTTTTTTAAGGCCATCTGATATACACATCAAAATCATGTCGTCGTCCCACGTGTGATTTTGTCCCAACACCGCCCCTTGTTTTGATTATAACGCCGTGGATGGTAACCGTGATTTTTTTCACGCCAAGAATTTGATGTTATCAAAAAAATATTACCGTTGAACGGTAATATTTTATACCGTTTGAAAAAAAAATTAATTAATAATTAATAATATTATTTTTACTCACTATAAATACCCAATTTTACTCCATATATTTTCACTCATTTCTAATTCTCTACTCTTTTACTCACTAATCTTCTACTTTTTTACGATATCAACGTAGATGCACCGGAAGACGTGGAAGAAATACCCTGCCCGATAGGGAAGAAAAAAACAAAGGCCCAATCAACGGGCTCGGGTTCGGTTTCACGTCACGATGAAATCGGCGAGAGAATGATGGAACAAATGACAAGATTTAACAACGCCCAAGACAAGATGATGGATTGGAAACGAACAAAACAAGAGATCGAAATTCTTGGCATGAATCTTGATTCACTATCCACCGCGTAACGTTTTTTGATCGAAAAAAAACAAAAGGAGATCAAAAAACGTCATGGTATCCCGTAGGTTTTTAGTTATGTATTTTTTTTATTAATGTTTTTTTAGTAATGTATTTTTTTTATTAATGTTTTTTTTGTTGTTTGAATTAATGGTTTATTTTAGTAATGTTATTTTAATTAATGTATTTTTTTATTAAATATTATGTTTTTTTATTTAAATGAAAATTAAAAAAAATTAACATTTAATTATCACACCACCACAATCACACTGGTATACCCCTTGCCTAATGATGGGTGGTGTGATAATGAGGATAGTGACGTGGCGTCACGTGACGTACACTTTATTATCATACCACACCACAATCACATAGGTATACCTTATGGTGTAAGTGTTCTTCTTGTTATGTAGGTTTTGTTGCTGGTGGCCATGAAACTTTTGCTATTTTTTCTAACACTTAAATTGGTGGTGGTGGCTGATGAAGATGTAGGTATTTGTTTTTGGGAAGAAGCCTTTTGTTTTGTGTAATTTACATAAATGGTTCTGTATTAATTTAAAAAAATTACACAATTAGTCCTTTAATAAAAAGACTAAAATATCATTATTTTTAATAAAAAAAATTAACAGAGTTAGTGAGTTGGACTTAATTGAGACAATTAAGTAACCACAGGGAGCAAAAAAGTCAAATTGAAACTAATGTACCAAAACCGTTATTTTGACCAAACCACAGGGGCCGTGAACAGTGATTTCGGCGTGAACAGTGATTTCCGGCCGTGAACAGTGGTTTCCGCTGCTACAGTGTTTTCCGGCAGTGAACAGTGTTTTCAGAAAATTTTTGTTTTTTCTGCTGCTGTTCCAGGACTGATTCGCAGCCTGGTTTCTTGTTTTTTTTTGTCGCCGGAATTAAGGTTTTTTTAAACGTTTGGTTGCGCAAAAAGGGAAAGGAAACAGGGCTGTTTTGAAAGAAAACAGGGCTGTTTTGGAAGAAAACAGGGCTGTTTTGGAAGAAAACAGGGCTGTTTTGGAGGAAAACAGGGCTGTTTTGGAGGAAAACATGGCTGTTTCAGGATAAAACAGGGCTGTTCGGGACTGATTTGGAGTGATTTTGCAATTAGAGTTTCTGTTGTGGATCTCTTGGAGTTGCTGGTTTCACTCGGGTTTGCAGATAAAGCGTCGGGTCGGGTGTTTCGGGTTTGTGTTGCGGGTTAACGGTTTGATTGTTTCGGGTACCGGGTTAAACTCCTTGAAGCCGCCGATTAGGGTTTGGTTATAAAGCTCTTGGATTCGTCGGGTAAAGGCTAGAGTTTTGTTTAGTTCTGTTTGACTGTTTATTATCAACTATTTGGGAACCGGGTTATGTGAAATTCAGTATTCGGGTTTAGATTTGTTTGCGAGGTTTATTGCAGGAGCAGATCGGTTTATTGATAGAGTTTGGTAGAACAACTGTCAAATTCAGGCCCGTGACATTACTGTGTTTATTTCACTGTTTCGATATGTTTTCTGTTTGTTATTGTTATGGCTGAAGACGGGATGGTTATTATCCAAAGGTTTGACGGTTTAGAGGTTGGTTGGTTTTGTCAAAAGAACTTGAGTGTGGTACTGTGAGATAAAACCGGTGAAAATGGAACCAGCAGGTTTGGAATGCTTTGGGTTTTAAGTATTCCGGTTCTGGTGTGCTGGTGACAACATAAGTGAAAATAAAAAGGAAGTCAGGTGATATTGCTCGGTTGAAAGATTTTTTGGTTAAGGTTAGCCGATCGGGTGTACGGTCGCGGAATCCTTGGTACCGTTTGCTTTCATCATGAAAGCTCTGCTGCTGTTATAACCGTTTGCCGGTTACCTGGTCTAGAACTGTGAAGTTGTTTCTTGTTCGGTGGTTATCAGTGGTAGAACATTTGGCATGGTTTGGGATAACAGGGACAGTGGGAGCTGAGCATAGTTGACTTGGTGGAGCTGCGTGAGGTGTGGGACATTCTTTAGAGTCCATGTCAAATATGGTAAATTTTGCTTTTGAGAATGTGTCTGGGTTGATGCATTGGGACTCAGTGAAGGCAGTGAAGACTCTTGGGTTCGAGATTCTGGTATACTTCATTTCATGTTACCCACTGTAGTGAAGTATTGGTGAATCTAACTGAAGACTTTGGGAAGGTACAGGTTTATGTATCGCCGGAAGAAGGGAACCAACTTCCGAGTAGTACAGTCTTGGCTCGCTGCATCGGGTAGAGCTAAGTGGATTCATTTTGCAAGAGTGAATCATGGAGCCACGGGGATGTCAGCTGAGTGCATTCGGAGGTTTAAACCAGGTCAGGGGTTTTGAGAACAGTGCGAGCACGAGGCGTGTTCTGGGTACAGTTCAAAACACCGTTGGGTTTTGACGACCGGATTTCCGAATGGAAAATCTCTCCTCGGTTCTTGCAGGTTTTGGAGAGTGGTGTTTCCTCTGGAAGTCTCTGGAGCCGGTAGTTTGAATCAGTGGGAGCCGGTTGAGATTGAGGATGAGTCAATGGCGGGTTTTTCCATGGCTGGTCAGTGATGACTGTTGTGTTGAGCTCGGGGAGCTTCAACCAGCTCTTCTGGTAATTAAGAAGAGGGCTGCTGCAACTAGGAGAATTAGATTGAAGTCTTAGCTTGTTTATGGGAATTGGAGGCTTGGAGGACTTCTGTTATTTGAAATCTTAGCTTATTCTTAGGAGTTGGAGGCTTAAGAACTTCTGATATTGAAGTTTTAGCTTGTTCTTGGAATTAGAGGCTTGGAGGATTTCTGTTTTGAAGATTACTAGAGTTACTAATTACAAGGTTTTGCTTGGATGGTTGATTGAGGATTGCTCGAGCCTCCAAGTGGGAGATTGTTAGGGTTATGGAGTCTCGAATAAGAGGAGCCGGCCCTAATGGGCCTCTTCTCTATGATTTGGGCCTAACTTAGAGAACAAGTTAGAAACCCTAGGTTTTATCTATATATATACCCTATGTTGTAATTGTAATCTTGCGCATCAATTAATGAAATAACCTAGTTGCAGCCCGTGGATGTAGGTCCCCCACTGGGACCGAACCACGTAAAATTCTTGTGTCGTTTATTTTTCTGTACCGCGTGATTATCGTTTGTGCATGTGTGTGTTGATTCCGCTGTGCCACGTTGTTCCTAACAACAAGTTCATCATTCTCTTTGCATGTGAGATAAAGAAACAAAGCATATCTTCAGTTCACCACTTCAGTATATCTGATGAATATGTTGCTTTTAAGGTGCTTCCTCCTTGATTAGAGCAATCCATGTATTTTAACTAAAAATCATCATTCTTTAAATTTATCTGTCATTTTTTAAAAACTTCTCACATCACATTCCCTATACCTATCTCTATATTTTTTTTATTATTTCTTTCTCTTTTTCATTTACAATCATACCCAAAAACAATTTTGTCTTATTATCTTTTTCTTCTAAAATTGATTTTGAGAATCATTCAAATGAAATTTAAATTATAAAGTAAATGTGAATTTATGTAACATGTAAAGATTTTAAATAAAAAGGAATCTAGGCATTTAAATTTTAAGATAATAACTATAATTTTCTAAAAAAATATATAAATCGTTAGAAACATAAGTTATGTTGTTTTATAAAATAAAATGAGAATTTAAAGATTTAAATTAAAAAAGTTTTGGGGTGATGAATAGTGAATCCCTAAATATAGAGATTCTAGTTTTCCTTAAAAATATAAGGATAGGGTATGCGATAGGGAATGAGATGGAGTGGTATTTTTAGATGATTTCTTTAAATTTTAAGGATGAGGATGAGAATAGAGAAGGGGTTGGGAATGCTCTTAGTCAATCTGCCCTATTGACTTTTTTTAATCAATGCAAGGCTTTTTTAGCTATATTTTGGTCACACATACAAAATTTTTCATTAAGCAGGTGAAGACTACATCACCAAAGAGATTCTGTGTAATACCTAATTCAGACATCATTAGCCCAAAGTCAGCATGTGATTTCACAGGTATATGTTAACACTACATCAAAATGTTTTGCAGCTGTTTTCATCATTACGCGTGTCTATAAACACCGTTCCTTTTAAATTTTTTGAACTTTCTGGAATTTATATTCTGCTTTTGACTTTTAATATACTTTTGTTGAGGTTACTATGCAAGGTCTGAGGTTAGCTCCATCTGAGATGGAGTACAAGTATAAATTCCTGATACATAGTACAGTTGTTGATGTTCTGACAAAGGAAGAAGATGTAACTCTTGAATTGTTAAGTATTTTGATTTTCAGTCAAATATTTATTAACTGATGCTCATTGTTGGCACTAGCAGGTCTCTAAAAGTAGTGGTAAATATGTTGAAGAGACGAAGCTCAGGGTTATTCTAGGGTTTATTTGTTCAAGTTATTTGAAGATTTCTGGGAAAGGTGTTAGTTTGATCAAAGTCAATTATTTTATTAAAGTTCTTTAACTTTTAGATAAAAAATCTTGCAATGCATCATCTTAAACTGTACTTTCTGAGTTCAAAAAACTTTATTCAAGTTCTTAGTTCTTTTACGAGCAATCTATAAATGCATCAATTTGAATTTTACTGGGTAAGGTGTCATGACCCGTCCAATCCAGTTTTGGTCTAAGTAAATGGTTTTCTTTGCTGAAGTTCTTACCTTTTGGATCAAGAATCATGCATTACATCAACTTACAGTAATTAACTTAAGTGGGTAGATTTAAGAATCATGTTCAGATTCTTACATTTTGGTTCAAGAATTTTGAGCAAGTTATCAATACCCATCAGATCCAAATCTACTGTAATAATCACTGTAATAATCAGTAAATGTAACAAAGTATCTTTCACGAATCCTAGTCATTGTCCTGAAAGGTCCGCATATATGAGTATGTATCAGTCTTAACAGATCCACGACTCTCTCACCAATACTAGTGAAAGGTGCTTTTGTCATCTTGCCACTCAAGGATGATTCGCGTGGAAGGTTTTCGTTCCAGTGGATTCCAAAATTCCATCCGTTTGGAGCTTCGATAAGTGTTTCTTGCTTATGTGCCCAAGTCGACAATGCCACATATATGATTGACTGAAGTCTTACTTCAATCTTTTGGTGTTGATTGTGTACATAGAACTATCATTGCATGAAACCATTCATATCAACTTCATATATCCCATTATGAGGCCCTCAAAATAAAATATATTATTCATGAAAACCAAAATGTTTTCACCACTAAAAACATAATTAAAACCTTGTTTATGCAATCAAGAAATTGAAATTATGTATCTAGTCAAGCTAAGACCACTTGTCAGAAGAATAGTATACTCTTCAATCACCTTGACTGCAACATTAGCTCCATTCCCAACGTGGAGCTCCATGTCACCGGACTTCAGTTATCTAATGTTTCTTAGTGATGTGTCGTTTTTAGTATATAAAAATATAATAAATATATTTTTAGGATGGTTTTACTAGATCAAGTTTTAAATTTATAAAATGATAATTACTTTAACTTAAAAACGCACAATAGGCAACTGTACCTATCGCAGCGTAATATAGTTTAGGTAAGAACCAAGAATCGAACCAATGGACGCGGTCGAGTTCCAGTACTCAACTTGTTATCGTTTGGCCGGATCAATTAGTGAGTGAGTTTGTGTGCCTATGAAGCAAAATAGTAAATGACAGAAAAGTAGAAACGTGCGTGATGTGTGTAACAGGAATGTAAATAGCAGAATAGTAAATAGCAGTAAAGTAAATATCTTGAAAATGATCAGGTCACGAAGAGTATTGTTTTGGGCTTCGAATCAGCTTGGTACGTGATAATGTTAAGTTGACTAATCCAGTTATATGACTACTACAAACTTGTGACCCGGGTCACCGCTAGAGCCTCGCCCTCACGACATCTGATTCACGAATTAAAATCCTTAAATTAAAATGGTAGTGCCTCCCGTTAAGGACAACAGTTACCCTCAACCCTTTGAATGGTCATCTCCGAGTTGGTTTAAGACATCGAACGTAAATGCTTTGTATTAAGGTTAAATAGGTGATTATATTTTGCTCATCGGGAGGCGGTGTAACAATGGGACCAAGTATAAAGACGTACCATTCCCAATATGATTTCACCAATTCTGTCTTTTAACTCCCGTTGACTATTGTTGACCAATTTTGACTTCTTGGGGGTCAAAGCTCGGGAATGATCCTTCTAAAAGCTTGAATTCTTTGTGTTTTTGATAGGATTTAACTTGATTTATATTATTAACGCCGAATAACCTGCAATTACAAAATATAAACGTTTTAAGCATCAATTACAAGGTTATTATTCAATTAGTACCATAATATGGGGATTATTATGCATGTAAAACATGTATAAATGATGACATATCATAACACCCCACAGTTAAACTTTGTTTTTTTCTCAAGCAAACTCATGCATGATCATACCCATAACTAAAAACTTTACAAAGGTAATGGAACTTCAAACAAGTCGAAGCACCGGGATATCTCTTGAGTTGCTTATTCTATTTTTGTGTTTTTATATGATGGAATCTATGACAAGCCTACTAGAACTTCAATAATGCATAAACTTTCACTCCTCACAATGTTCACTCAACTCTTGGGTTATATATGTATGGATAATGTAAGTTTGAGTGAAACACTCAAGTTCGAATCGAATTATGCAATGGTCATAAGTTTGTATGCAAATCAAGTCTCCACCAATTAACTAAGTAGTATGCATGAATCAAGAAAACTTTAAAAATGGTTATAATGTGGCTAAAATAAAAATAAATGGTGAAAATGAAAATGTTTTGGATTTTTAGGGATTTAAAGGGTTTGAAGGGCTGCAACTATCGTGAAACACACAGCTACGGCTTCATGGCTTAAAATGGAGAATACTAGCAGGTCCCTCTACAGTACTCATATCATGAGGGTATAACTAATCTGAGGGCTCGTTTATGGTCAGATTGCCAAGACCAAGATCTTTCATCAATGCCAACTCTTCCCTCACTGCGTAGTACACATTACTGCATTTTCGTATGGTTCTTTCGGCTTGTAGCCTAACAGCTCCTACTTTGATCAGATACGTATACTTATTTTGGGAATAAGTTTGATTATTGCTACACTTTTTGTCATGGCTCCAGTTGCCACACTTCACACATTTTTCGTATCTTTTGGCTCTTCTTTTGGCGGCACTTTTTGACAAGCTGCAGAATGGTGACATTTGTTCTTATTTGCGCCACCGTTTTCTTACATCACTAGTTGCTTTGAAAATATTCTCTCGGAGTTCGGATGATAATTCAGGCTTTGCGAAATAAATACAAGAAAACAAATTGAAATCAAAAGAATGCATATCCAGCTCTTTAAGGTCTAACCGGTAAAAGACCAACTTTTCTCTTTCTTTTTCTTTTCTCCTTCTTCTAATTTTTTTTATCAAGACAAATTCTTCAATAATTTATTTTCCTCAATTTTCTTGAAATAATTTTTCCATAAATTCCTTGCAGATAGTTCGGCTGTTTCTTCCTAATACATCCACCTTTTGTATATTCCAATTCTTTGAGTAAAACAGATTCTTTCCAAAATTGCCTCAATGGTAATAAACTTGAAATAACGACATAGGATAATTTTTCTATTTTGAAGACAGTTAGCCAATAACCGGTGTTTACGAAAAGCTGGTTGGTTGATAAATGTGGGTAGTAGAAAAGAAAATGCTAAGGCTCAAAGGGCTATCTAGACGGATTATATTTTTGAGATTTTTGGATTTAAGGATAATATATAGGGGAAATAAAGTCGTAGGTGCCTCAATCACTTTCATACTTCTACTAGTTCATGGTCTTAATATGTATCAGTCACACGAGTTCTAATTATGTATAAAATTCGATCGAAAAACACTCAATATACCAAACGAAGGAGCATGCGAAAAATAATGATAATAATGCTCATGAAAAGGTTCAGATTATTCTCACATGGAAACAGATTGGATAGGGTATAGTGATTTGTTATGCATAATATCCATTTGTTTCTACTTGCCGTGTATTTATTTTATTTAATTAGGTACGAACTCAAAAAGGTTTAGATTTAGGGTTTAAAATTTTTAAAAATTTTCCGGGTTTTACAAAAGGTATAGTTTTGTAATGTTTTAGTCAAATGGGTAGAAAATCACGAGTTAAAATTTTACTGCTTTGAGGTACAAGTAGTCCTGAATCTCTAATTCCCCACCCCACACTTAAAACTGTGCATTGCCCTCAATGTACAAATGCATATAATGGAATGCTATGCAGGAATTTAAATGCATGAAGTTTTAAAGAAAAAGAAACTGGTACTACCCTGGTCAATTCGGTGTATAACCTAAGGCCAAAAATTTTTGCCGCTGTTAGGCTGTGCCTATCAGCTGCTTGTCAACATGTTGCTTCAAAGACTTCATCGAATTTCAAAGAAATTTGATGTGGTTTCCGATTCCTCAGGTTGTAGAAATGGAGTGTGATTCCTCAAATAAGCAGAGAGTATCTTGTGATGTTATTCTACCTGACACATAAAGGAAAACATAAAAGCAGACAAGGAAAATAAAAGGTAGTAGTTAAGCTACTATGGTCCTAGTATCGAGAAGGCATACCTGGAGGCTGAAGTAATAGAAACTTAAACTTGGAAAACCAAACATGAGGTCCATGATTTCTGCCGTATGCACCAACTTCTCAATTTATTCATGATCATTGGGTTGCCTCCTGGAAGCGCCACGTTTATTTAATGGTCGTTGGCCGGACCCGTACGTGCTTCGTGAATTTTCAATTTAGTGCTCGTGGTGGAATAATCTGTCAAATGGGTGGCTTGTAATATGGATAGGTTCATCCAACCCATTTGATAACCATGCGTACAATAATAATAAGCTGATCCAGGAATTAGTGGAGTCCATCCTGGGCCAGCTAGACAGAGAAAAACAGGGTAGAAAGTGTTCAAACTTGAAACGGTCATAACTTGAGCTACGTTTGGAGTTAGAGGGCCCCCGACCAGGGGACGGAAAGGTTTTGACGAGCCGGATCATGTGGCAAATGCCGTAGGCGGATTGTCCCAGTGGTCCGAGCAAAAATCCCCATTAGGTGGCCCAATTTTATAAATCAAATATTTTCCCCAATTTTCTAATTTTTATACCTTCAACTTTTTATTGCTAAAACGGGTGAATAATTGATTTATATATTTTCAAAGTTTTTTTATAGTTTCAAATTTTGATTTGAAATTTTAAAAAATTTTATAAACCTGCCAAATTTAGAATGTTCTATATAAGAGCACCTAAAGAAAATAGTGTAATTAAATCACGCCACCACCATTTGAAATTTCCTGGACCAAAATTCAAGAAACCCATGTTGTGAAGGAGACGGTCACCCCAATATGATAATTTTATCTCGTAATTTTTGATGGATGAACGTTGCTTCTTCCATGAGAAGTGGTCCTCAGAGTGATGTGCCCTATCCTGTGGCTTATGTGATTCATGAAATGATTCACTAATATGTTTGGTCACAAGCCAGCTATCATTGTTGCATGGAAGAGGTGCCACCATTGTCATTTGTTTGTTGGTGATCACATTCTCCTGCATAATCTCCTTCTGGATGTTGGTCTCACAATCTGGTTCTTCATATGATGTTGTCTCTGAAGTGACAGGAACTCCAGACTGTTCCATACATCCTTCTTGTGCTTCCATATTTAGGATTCCCACCAATTCTTCGTGAGATTGTTTAGCTTCCAGCCTCTCAGAAAAGTCAGGAAGTGATTGTAAAGTTGCAGTAGCCGTCTCTTTTGAATCATCCGGTCTCACCTCCGACTGATCCATGCTTGTGAAGATGGAAGGTTCTTGCTCCGTAGAGTCACTCGACCTTACTAGAGATGTTGGAATTGTAACTTCCGATTCTTGGATTTTGAAGGAATCATCTTGTTGTCTATTTGGATAGCTTTTTAGGATCTGAACCTTAATTTCTTCCAAATGACGAAACACTTGTTGTTTAGTTGGAGAGATCTTTAGGAGTTGAACCTTAATTTCTTCCAAATGATTAAACAGATTTCCTGGGGTCCATGAGTCGGAATCTAAAGCTGAGTGTTGAATTTTTTGGGGCGGTATGGTTTCCTCATATGGTTTCCAGTAGGGTTGGTGGAAATCTGTGGAATACCCTTGATAGTGATAACAATCTTGAGTGCAGTGGGCTTCTCCAAAGATCTCACACCAAACCTCTGAATATTGGTACCCATAGTCGTCTTGGTATCCTCCATAACAACTCTCATAGTTGTAAACCGTGAAAGTTGCTGTAAAGAACAATCAGAACAAACCATACAAATAAATGTTAAGGTTAAAAAGGCTAATCCGTTAACTCGATTTTTTCTTGAAATCACCATGTCCCCGGCAGCGGCGCCAAAAACATGATGTGTCATTTTTAGTATATAAAAATATAATAAATATATTTTTAGGATGGTTTTACGAGATCAGGTTTTAAATTTATAAAATGATAATTACTTTAACTTAAAAACGCACAATAATCAAGTGTATCCATCGCAGCGTAATATAGTTTAGGTAAGAACCAAGTATCGAACCAATGGACACGGTTGAGTTCCAGTACTCAACTTTTGTTATCGTTTAGCCGGATCAATTAGTGAGTGGGTTTTGTGTGCTTATAAAGCAGAATAGTAAATGACGAAAAAGTAAATAAAGGTAAAGTAAATAACATAAAAGTAGATACGTGCGTGACGTGTGTAACAGGAATGTAAATAACAAAATACTAAATAGCAGCAAAGTAAATATCTTGAAAATGATCAAGTCACGAAGAGTATTGCTTTGGGCTTCGAATCAGCTTGGTATGTGATAATGTTAAGTTGACTAATCCAGTGATATGACTACTATAAACTTGTGACCCGGGTCACCGCTAGAGCCTCGTCCTCACGACATTTGATTCGCGAATTAAAATCCATAAACTAAAATGGTAGTGCCTCCCGTTAAGGACAACAGTTACTCTCAACCCTTCGAATGGTCATCTCCGGGTTGGTTTAAGACATCGAACGTAAATACTTTGTATTAAGGTTAAATAGGTGATTATATTTTGCTCACCGGGAGGCGGTGTAACAATGTGACCAAATATAAAGACATACCGTTCCCAACATTAGTTCACCAATTCTTGGTCACATAAGAAGTTCGTATAAAGACGTACGACCTTAATAATGTTGACCAAGCCTTGGCTTATCAATCTCTGCTTGTATAAAGACGTACAAGTTTCAAAAGAAGTTTGATTAAAAAGGTTTTACAAGCTTACGCTTTAAAATCAAGAACACTCACAAATATAAAGACGGATTTGGATAATAATAAAAGCCCACCAAATGGTGGTTTTAAGGCAGAATGATTAAAGACATAAACATACCACTAGAATAATACGTCAAACATTAATATGCACCAAACATCATCTTCACCCTAGCAATACAAGAAGCTTAGCCATGAATGTCTATGCTAACTAGCGTAACGCTAAGTTTCGTAGACTCTCCTATTGCGGAACAAGGAGGAAGAGCCCCTCTACTCTCTACTCTCTATTCTAACTACGAAATAAGCACTCTCTAATGTGTTCTTGAGGTATGGATGAGTGAGTAGAATGAAGAACTCAAGTCCTCTATTTATAGGCCTCAAAATGAGCAATGCACGGCTTTGCATTGGGTTGCACGGTCATACAAAGGCCTCGGGAATCAAACAGGGTACAGAGGGCATTGTACTGGTCCTTGGGGAGGAAGATAGCCAATGCACGGCTGTGCAATGGGTTGCACGACCGTGCAATCCCCCTTTTTCTCTCCTGGTTTATCTTTTAGCTCATGTTGACTATTGTTGACCAATTTTGACTTCTTGGGGGTCAAAGCTCGGGAATAATCCTTCTAGAAGCTTGAATTCTTGGTGTTTTTGATAGGATTTAGCTTGATTTATATTATTAACACCGAATAATCTGCAATTACAAAATATAAAGGTTTTAAGCATCAATTGCAATGTTATTATTCAATTAGTACCATAATATGAGGATTATTATGCATGTAAAACATGTATAAATGATGACATGTCACTTAGTCCATGCATATTATTGCATATGTGAGAACCACAACCGGTGTCAAACACCCATGACTTACGGGAACATGAATATAGTTCTATTATGGAGATACTTGAAGTGCCAGCCTCCAAGGATTTGCCCTTCTTCAACTCAACATGGTAGTAAGGGCAGTTGCTCTTCCAATACCCTATTTCATCACAATGAAATCAGTTGGTATCATTTTCAGATTTCTTGGAAGAGTGCCTAGGCGCAAACACTTTGCCCTTAACATCATCCCTAACCTTGCCTCTTCTGTTCTTTTTCTTGGTTTTAGATTTCTTGACTCTACCTTCTTTGACTAGCAGTATTGGAGCACTCTTGGCAGGTAAGTTCATCTCAACAGTTTTAAGCATCTTATACAGCTCAGCGATGGACTTTTCCCAACCATTCATATTGTAGTTCATAATGAACTGATCATATGCTTTGGGCAAAAAGTTAAGGATCGTATCCGCAACTAACTCATTGCTTAAGGGAAAACCTAGCCTCTCCAGCTGATCAATATAGCTTTTCATCTTCAGCACGTGTGTGCTGACAGAGGAACCTTACTACATACGACATCCTATGAGAGATCTCATCGTCTCAGAACGCTCACGACGAGCCTGTTGTTGGAACATTTCCTTCAGCTGCTCAATCATGTCATAGGCTTTCCTCCATATCTTTCTGGAGTTCAGGGACCATGGTCTCCAACATGATGCATGACACTTCAGAAGATTCATCAACATGTTTCTCCCATGTCTTTCTAATATCCTGCGTTGCAGTTGCAGCCTTGGTTTTAAAAGCGAGAAGTGCACAAAAGCGACAGGGCCTAAAACCAAGGCCCGAGGCGCAAAGCGCAAAAGCGGTGAGCTTTTCGCACGCGGTAAAATGATTATAATATATATATATATATATCATAGTTTTTTAGCATCAACTATTCAAAATTTAACTATCATAAAGCACGTGCCTCAGCTCCGCCTGTCACACCCCAACCGACGGCGGAAACGTCGGGGCGGGACATGTAGACTGTTCATGAGCACAAGGTTGACTAAATTGTAATATATTAAACATCAATTTCATTTCAAATAATCCAAACACAACCAATTCCAAGAAAGAACATAATTGAAATACATAGAATTCTTTATTCGAATTAACTAAGTCCCAAGGCCTATGTGTAGCATATCTTGATCAAATCACACATTAGTACCTGAAACATGAATAAAATAAGGTTAACTAAAAAGTTGGTGAGCATACATAGGTTTGTACATAGATAGTGTATAAACATGAATAAACAAATCCTTACAAGTCATGATAAATAAGGCATTTATGGGGAGCAGCTATTGTGTAACTAAAGTACAATCAAACCTTTGTAACTAGCATGCAAATTGTGTTGTCAGTAACAATCACCCCAATCTGGGTGGGTTTGTCAGACTCAATAGATCTATCACAAAAGTTAACACACCTAGCACTCAAACATAAAGCTCAAATTTGCACACATGAATGTAAATAGGATTTGTATTTGTGTAGTTTGTATAAATGTAAACTATTGTTTGTATAAAATTCATGAATCACCCCAAAAATGTAAAAGAGTAAAGAGGGGCTATGTAATACTCACTTGGTTCAAGGTGTAGCTAAACACGAGAGACTAGGTAATAAAATGATCCTTGCAACTCACCACGTTAACCTAATGTATAATGTATGTTGAATTATTAGAGGGCACAATAGTCTATGTCTAAGTCTAGGATTGAATCGGCTGTGTGTGACAGTGTTGGAGTGGTAAGTATTAGTGGTTCATACTTAAATGAGGTGTTTTATAAAATGAGAAATTTAAATAAATAGTTTTAGAATAATTAAACTGGGTTTTGAGTTTGAATAACTAAATAAATTAAATAATTATTATTTAATAATTTAGTTATAAAATTAGTGGTGTGAGTTATCTTAATAAATAATTTTGCTTTATTTATTTATTTACAAAGATGTGTAAGAATACTATTTATTTATAAAGGTATGTAAAAAGTAAAATATATATTTACCTTTGTAATAAATAACTTTTATTTATTTATTTTTTTTCTTTTTCCTTAAAAATAAGTTTTGATCGTTTTAAGTAAAATTAACATTTTATAAATTTTATTTAAATCAATTATTTTTATTTGTCAATTAATTGATTTTGAAAATAAAGTTTAAGTTTTTATAAAACTTTTTATAAAATTGTACCAAGTTTTGAAATTAATGTATCCAAAATAATTACTTATTTTAAATTGATCATTTAATGTATAATTTCATAAAAATATAGGTTTTTATGTAAAATTTGTAAAACTGAATTTATTCTGTTATAAATATTTCAAGGTTTATAAAAACAAAAATTTATTTTTGGAGCTTTAAAAACTGTATTTAAAAATATGACAGGCCACCCGGCTCGAACCCGGGTGGCGCCTGTGTGGTTAGTTCACTTGTACCGCTGGACCAGGGGAGCTACTCGTGTACTCGTCCGGTTCAATTGGTTATTAACACGAAGGGGGAAGGAAACCGGGCTTGATGTTCAGGACGTGTGCAAAAAGGCCGACTGGATACGGGCCGTGGGTTTCGAACCCACGCCACCCGGTTCAATGGTGCAGTGTCTTAACCAGTTGAGTCGGGTGGTTCGCTGGTCTAAATGGGAACAAGAAAAATTAAGTACGCTAAGTTGATTAACCCAAATTCCCCAAATCAGATTTCGAGCAAAACGATCAAGAACCCTAATTCCAATTGATTTCGATAGATTATGATAGCTCGAATTGATAAGGGGCTATTGTTCAGGGCTCGATTACGAAGCTAATGATCTAAAACTTACTTGATGAAATTGGGCAACGAGTGCAGTCGGCTATGATTTCAGGCCCGATGATCTTGATACTCGATGAACTTACAGAGAGGTAATGCGAGTCAATTGATTACTCTGGAAGTTAGTAATATGTCAGGCGAGGGTGAGGGAGTGTTTTAATTGGATTGGTTTCATCTAATTTATGCGATTTGGTTTCGATTTGGTCGTAACGCCCGAAGGGACGGATTACGCGTTAATTTGCTCAATTGGGGATGAATCGAGTCACGTTTGAGGTCTGAATACATTCAAGGTAAATCAAAGCGTGATTTGTGGACTCTTAAACGCGTTAATTGCACGAATTAATGCCTGATCGATACGGGTTTGACTCTGTGGAGTCAAACATTTTTGAATTTGAAACAGCCCGCGCAAAGTGATCGAATTGAAGTTCCAATTGGGCCTAGGGATGGTGTATATCAAATATTTGTGTATGGGGAGTCCAATTACATAATTTGGACCCGAGGCAGCCCTGGATTGTGGTGTTCTTGGGTTGCGTTGACTTCCAAAGTCAACCGGATCGTGGAAGTTCAAAATTGATGTTTTAAAAGTCAAAATTGAAAGTGTAGGTTTAATTGTTTGAGAGTTCAAAAGATTTAGGGTCCAATCTAATGTAAAAGTATTTGCAAATTGGGTGTAAGTGTGTATATATAGGTACACATAAGTTTAAATATATACATATAGTGATTCTAGAATAAATGCGGGTGGAAATTGTGAATCGGTATTTGATAACATTAGGGCTTGATATAACCATCTCACTAAGATTGAAATTCATACATGCTTTATTGTACTAAAATGAAAACATGAAAATCAGAAAGGTTACAATATCCCCATGTTGAGGGAATTTCGTCCCGAAATTTAGCTAGTTGAGGTGACTGTATCAGCAAAGAGGTGAGGGTACTTGAGCTTCATTTGGTCCTCACGTTCCCAAGTAAATTCTGGTCCACGCTTAGGTTCCCATCGTACTTTGACAATAGGGATACGGCTTCGCTTGAGTTGCTTGATCTCGCGACCCATGATCTCCACTTGTCTCTCCACGAAGTGCATCGTTTCGTCAATGCGCACATTGTCAAGAGGTATATGGAGATTCTCATCAGCAAGGCATTTCTTTAGGTTGGACACATGAAATGTAGGATGCACATTGCCGAGTGATGGAGGTAACTCGAGTTTGTAAGCCACATTCCCAATCCTCTCAATGATCTTGAATGGACCCACAAAGCGAGGTGTTAATTTGCCTTTCTTTCCAAAACGGATCACACCCTTCCGTGGAGACACCTTCAGAAGAACAAGGTCACCGATTTGGAATTCCAAAGGTTTCCGTCGTTTATCGGCATAACTCTTTTGCCGACTCCTCGCTACTCGAATGTTATCATGGATTTGAATAATCTTATTGGATGTTTCTTGGATTAGCTCGGGACCGGTGATTTGTGTTTCACCAATCTCATTCCAACAGATGGGAGAATGGCACTTACGGCCATAGAGAGATTCAAATGGGGCCATATTGATACCTGTGTGGTAGCTATTGTTGTAAGAGAATTCAATTAGGGGTAGATGTGAATCCCAATTGCCACCAAAATCAATTACACACTCTAAGCCTGTCTTCAAGAGTTTGGATTGTACGCTCGGTCTGACCATCAGTTTGGGGGTGGTAAGCTGTGATTAAATCCAATCGTGTACCAAGAGCATTTTGGAGGGATTGCCAGAACCGGGAGGTGAATCGAGCATCTCTATCGGAGATTATGTTTAAAGGAACACCGTGACGGCTCACGATTTCGTCAATGTAAATTTGGGCCAATTTCCTAACCCGATAGTCTTCACGGATGGGTAAGAAATTAGCAGATTTGGTGAGACGGTCAATGATCACCCAGATGCTATCATAACCACTTGATGTGCGAGGGAGTTTGGTAATGAAATCCATAGCTAAGTTCTCCCATTTCCACACGGGAATTTCCGGCTGTTCAAGTAACCTGGAAGGACGTTGATGTTCGGCTTTGACTTTGGAGCAAGTTAGACATTTGGCAACATAGAGAGCAATGTCTTTCTTCATACCGAGCCACCAATATTGTTGGCAAAGGTCTTGGTACATTTTATCCGCACCAGGATGGATAGAATAACGAGTCTTGTGGGCCTCGTTCATGAGAAATATACGGAGATCATCGCGATCGGAGACCCAAATATGGTTCAAGTAATACAGTAAGCCATTGGGTCTTGATTCAAGCAGAAGTTCAACACCACACGACATTTCCTCGTACATGTTACCCTCGGTGACTGAGACGTGTTGAGCTTCTAAGATACGATTTTGAATGTCGGTTCGAATTCGGACACATTGAAGCATGACATGGTCCTTTCGACTCAAAGCGTCGGCTACAACATTCGCCTTACCGGGATGGTAACGAATCTCGCAGTCATAGTCGTTAAGGAGTTCAACCCAACGTCGTTGCCTCATATTGAGTTCTTTTTGGTTGAAGATGTGTTGGAGACTTTTGTGGTCGGTGAACACCACACATTTTGTTCCATAGAGGTAATGTCTCCAAATCTTCAATGCGAATACAACCGCACCCAATTCGAAGTCATGCGTTGTATAATTCTTCTCGTGAATCTTAAGTTTCCTTGATGCATAAGCGATTACTTTACCTCGTTGCATGAGGACACAACCGAGGCCTTGGTTGGAAGCATCACAGTAGACAACTAGATCATCATTCCTGTCGGGGAGAATCAAAATAGGAGCATCGCACAACTTTTGCATGAGAGTTTGGAAGGCGTCTTCTTGCTTTGGTCCCCATTCATAAGGTTTACCCTTGTGGGTCAATGCGGTGATTGGCACAGCAATCTTAGAGAAATTTGAAATGAAACGACGATAATATCCCGCAAGACCAAGAAATGAACGAACTTCGGTGGGGGTCTTAGGGGCATTCCAATTCTTAACAGCCTCGATCTTAGCAGGGTCCACATGAATTCCTTTTTCGTTGACGATATGACCCAGGAATTGAACCTCCTTTAGCCAAAATTCACATTTGGAGAACTTGGCATATAGTTACTCTTTTCTCAAGAGGTCCAAAACCAATCTAAGGTGTTGTTCATGTTCGGATTTAGTCTTGGAGTAAATTAAGATGTCATCAATGAAGACGATTACGAATTTGTCGAGGTATGGTTTGCACACACGATTCATGAGGTCCATGAAAACCGTGGGTGCATTGGTTAGCCCAAAAGGCATGACCATGAACTCGTAGTGACCATACCTTGTTCGGAAGGCAGTCTTTGGAATATCTTCTTCTTGTACACGGAGTTGGTGATAACCAGATCGAAGATCAATCTTCGAGAAGCAAGTGGAGCCTTGAAGTTGATCGAAGAGATCATCAATTCTAGGCAATGGATAACGGTTCTTGATGGTAAGCTTGTTGAGTTCGCGGTAGTCAATACACATGCGGAATGATCCATCCTTCTTTTTGACGAATAAGACGGGTGCACCCCACGGTGAATGACTTGGACGGATGAAGCCCTTGTCGGAGAGTTCTTGGAGTTGGCTTGCAAGTTCTTGCATTTCAGAAGGTGCAAGACGGTATGGAGCTCTAGCCACTGGGTTAGCTCGGGTACAAGGTCAATGCGAAATTCTACTTGCCGAACGGGTGGAAGACCGGATAAGTCTTCGGGGAATACTTCGGGAAAGTCCCGAATGATGGGGATATCTTGAATATTCTTCTCTTTGACATCTTTTCGGACAATATGAGCTAAGAAGGCCACGTACTTCTTTCGTAAGTACTTTTGTGCAGTAGTGCATGACATCAATCTGAGTCCTTTGCAGGGTTTTTCACCAAAGACTCTCAACGTTTCTCCCGACGGAAGGGGTATTCGGATGCACTTCTCAAAACAGATGACTTCGGCATGGTGATTTGACAGCCAATCCATGCCTACGATGATATCAAAACTTCCTAGCGGCATTGGCACGAGGTTGATTGGAAATGTATGATCATTAAGTTCTAGAGAACAGTCGTGGATAACGGAGTCTATTATAAGGGAGTCACCATTTGCTACTTCTACAGTGAAGGTTTTCTCTAATTTGGACCGTGTTTTTGCAAGTAAGGGTTCAAAGTTAAGTGGCACGAAACTCTTATCCGCACCGGTATCAAATAAAATGGAGGCATATTGACTATTAACAAGGAACGTACCGTTGACCACATCATTGTTGGCTTGAACTTCATTGGCGTTGATGTTGAAAGCACGCCCACGAGCTCCGCCTTGTCTAGCATTGATAAACTTCGGGCACTGGTCACGGAAGTGGTATGGATTGCCACATTCATAACAAGCACGCCCATTTGCTATGGCGGGAACACCTTGATTAGTCACTTATTGATTGGTTCGGGTTGGTGGGTTGGCTTAGCCTGCCAGTGCTTTGGCTCTACAAACATTGACCGTATGGCTATACATCCCACAGTGAGTGCAAAGGCGACAGGGAATGGTTTGGGGATGGTGATAATTGCATGTGGCACAGAGTGGGTAGGTCCCCATATATGGCTTCTTGACTGGTGCTTAAGCCATGGGAGCAACTTGGTTAACAGGCATAGTAGGAGTGACCACAGCAAAATTTCTAGCCTTTCTTTTTCTATTATTGTGGTAGGGTTCAGTCTTGGCTTCTTTGATGTGTACGGGAGGGGTTGCGGTGTCGGGAGCCTTCTTAGTGCCTTTTCTAGTCAAGGTACCTGCCTTCACATGGTTGTCGGTCAAAGTGGCAGATAATCGGATAGCATCTTCGAGTGCAGCGGGATTTCTCCCTAAGACAGTATCTTGAATCTGCCTAGGTAGTCCACCGATGTACTTTTCAATGCAACGGGATAGGGGCGTGACCATGTGGGGCACAAGGAGACTCAGTTCATGAAACTGGGTTGTATAAGCCAGACTTTCATCACTGTCTTGGGTAAGATCCCAAAACTCAGCTTCCAGCTTCCTCACTTTGTTTCGAGGACAGAACTCTTCGGTCATTAGTCTCTTAACCTCATCCCATGGTAAGGCCATGGTTGCCTCTACACCTCGGGTTCTCTTTTCCCCATTCCAGCACGTGAGTGCCCGTTTTTGGAAGACACTTGTGGTATGGCGGACACGAAGATCATCGGGGCAGTCACTATTGAGGAAAGTGCCCTCAATACTTTCAAACCATTGAAGGAGTCCCGTAGCTCCTTCGGTACCATAGAACTTGAGAGGGTTACATGAGTTGAAGTGCTTGAAGGTACATTGCGGTGGGTTGGCACCACCACCACCATTAGTTCCATGGTTACCGTTTGTGGCACCATTAACTTGAGTGAGCTGGGTTACAAGTTGTGCAAGGATAGTAGCAATATCAGTGTTGTTGTTGACCACGGTAGCACGACGGGGAGGCATTCTACAGATTTGCACAACACAAGAAGAGGTGTAAGAACTTATGAAGTTTGATTGAATTTAAAAGATAAGATACAAATAAAATAGCAAATCATAGTTTAGATTGTACTCAAATAGTGATATAATCACTTGAATACCGTGACACATTAAGGTTAATTAAACTCATATAATTTTTCAAGGAGACATGCTTTAGCCTATAAGTAAACACTCATCCCGGGAATTCCCAGGAAAGCATACGGGTCCCTCGGTTGATTGGGATTTATACGAAATGCTTTCCTAGACAGAAAACCCAGAATACAGGTGTCACCCTTCCAGATTGCACGTGTCCTTAAATAATTAACAAAGTTTAAAAGCCTTAACGAGGAAATAAAGAAATTTTTATAGATTTAACTCCATGAAGTTTCCACATGCTATGATGATAATGATCAAGAAGTAGGCAAGAAAGTTATGAGGCTTAGGGTAAGGGTAGGGATTTTGTTTTATTTAATTTATTATTTAGGTATAATCTACTAAGTCGTGAACTTTAACAAATAAGGTACTAAAATGAAATAGATATTAATATAATAAGCATGTAACACATAGCACGTAGCACATAACACATAATCATGAAGCATGGTATAAGTGGGTGTCCTAAAGTTATAGTCTAGGTCAAGGGTGTCTAATAACCTAGTTCCCTATAACCAAGGCTCTGATACCAATCTGTCACACCCCAACCGACGGCGGAAACGTCGGGGCGGGACATGTAGACTGTTCATGAGCACAAGGTTGACTAAATTGTAATATATTAAACATCAATTTCATTTCAAATAATCCAAACACAACCAATTCCAAGAAAGAACATAATTGAAATACAGAATTCTTTATTCGAATTAACTAAGTCCCAAGACCTATGTGTAGCATATCTTGATCAAATCACACATTAGTACCTGAAACATAAATAAAATAAGGTCAACTAAAAAGTTGGTGAGCATACATAGGTTTGTACATAGATAGTGTATAAACATGAATAAACAAATCCTTACAAGTCATGATAAATAAGGCATTTATGGGGAGCAGCTATTGTGTAACTAAAGTACAATCAAACCTTTGTAACTAGCATGCAAATTGTGTTGTTGGTAACAATCACCCCAATTTGGGTGGGCTTGTCAGACTCAATAGATCTATCATTGTTAACCGTCGGCTTAATTAGTTAATGATTGCACAGAATTTGCACACAAAAGTTAACACACCTAGCACTCAAACATAAAGCTCAAATTTGCACACATGAATGTAAATAGGATTTGTATTTGTGTAGTTTGTGTAAATGTAAACTATTGTTTGTATAAAATTCATGAATCACCCCAAAAATGTAAAAGAGTAAAGAGGGGCTATGTAATACTCACTTGGTTCAAGGTGTAGCTAAACACGGGAGACTAGGTAGTAAAATGATCCTTGCAACTCACCACGTTAACCTAATGTATAATGTATGTTGAATTATTAGAGGGCACAATAGTCTATGTCTAAGTCTAGGATTGAATCGGTTGTGTGTGACAGTGTTGGAGTGGTAAGTATTAGTGGTTCATACTTAAATGAGGTGTTTTATAAAATGAGAAATTTAAATAAATAGTTTTAGAATAATTAAACTAGAGTTTGAATAACTAAATAAATTAAATAATTATTATTTAACAATTTAGTTATAAAAATAGTGGTGTGAGTTATCTTAATAAATAATTTTGCTTTATTTATTTATAAAGATGTGTAAGAATACTATTTATTTATAAAGGTGTGTAAAAAGTAAAATATATATTTAGCTTTGTAATAAATAACTTTTATTTATTTATTTTTTTCTTTTTCCTTAAAAATAAGTGTTGATCGTTTTAAGTAAAATTACCATTTTATAAATTTTATTTAAATCAATTATTTTTATTTGTCAATTAATTGATTTTGAAAATAAAGCTTAAGTTTTTATAAAACTTTTTATAAAATTGTACCAAGTTTTGAAATTAATTTATCCAAAATAATTACTTATTTTAAATTGATCATTTAATGTATAATTTCATAAAAATATAGGTTTTTATGTAAAATTTGTAAAACTGAATTTATTCTGTTATAAATATTTCAATGTTTATAAAAATATTTTTTTTTTGGAGCTTTAAAAACTGTATTTAAAAATATGACAGGCCACCCGGCTCGAACCCGGGTGGCGCCTGTGTGGTTAGTTCACTTGTACCGCTGGACCAGGGGAGCTACTCGTGTACTGGTCCGGTTCAATTGGTTATTAACACGAAGGGGGAAGGAAACCGGGCTTGATGTTCAGGACGTGTGCAAAAAGGCCGACTGGATACGGGCCGTGGGTTTTGAACCCACGCCACCCGGTTCAATGGTGCAGTGTCTTAACCAGTTGAGCCGGGTGGTTCGCTGGTCTAAATGGGAACAAGAAAAATTAACTACGCTAAGTTGATTAACCCAAATTCCCCAAATCAGATTTCAAGCAAAACGATCAAGAACCCTAATTCCAATTGATTTCGATAGATTATGATAGCTCGAATTGATAAGGGGCTATTGTTCAGGGCTCGATTACGAAGCTAATGATCTAAAACTTACTTGATGAAATTGGGCAACGAGTGCAGTCGGCTACGATTTCAGGCCCGATGATCTTGATACTCGATGACTTACAGAGAGGTAATGCGAGTCAATTGATCACTCTGGAAGTTAGTAATAGGTCAGGCGAGGGTGAGGGAGTGTTTTAATTGGATTGGTTTCATCTAATTTACGCGATTTGGTTTCGATTTGGCCGTAACGCCCGAAGGGACGGATTACGCGTTAATTTGCTCAATTGGGGATGAATCGAGTCACGTTTGAGGTCTGAATACATTCAAGGTAAATCAAAGCGTGATTTGTGGACTCTTAAACGCCTTAATTGCACGAATTAATGCTTGATCGATACGGGTTTGACTCTGTGGAGTCAAACATTTTCGAATTTGAAACAGCCCGCGCAAAGTGATCGAATTGAAGTTCCAATTGGGCCTAGGGATGGTGTATGATCAAATATTTGTGTATGGGGAGTCCAATTACATAATATGGACCCGAGGCAGCCCTGGATTGTGGTGTTCTTGGGTTACGTTGACTTCCAAAGTGAACCGGATCGTGGAAGTTCAAAATTGATGTTTTAAAAGTCAAAATTGAAAGGGTAGGTTTAATTGTTTGAGAGTTCAAATGATTTAGGGTCCAATCTAATGTAAAAGTATTTGCAAATTGGGTGTAAGTGTGTATATATAGGTACACATAAGTCTAAATATATACATATAGTGATTCTAGAATAAATGCGGGTGGAAATTGTGAATCGGTATTTGATAACATTAGGGCTTGATATAACCATTTCACTAAGATTTAAATTCATACATGCTTTATTGTACTAAAATGAAAACATGAAAATCAGAAAGGTTACACCGCCTCAAGCCAATTTTTTGCCAAAAAATCGCGCCTCGAGTGCGCTTTATGTTTACATGTTAAGTCACCAAAAGCGTTGCCCCTTACGCCTTAGGTCGTTTCGCGCCTAGGCGCGCCTCATGCGCCCTTTTTAAAACCAATGTTGCAGCATGTTGGTCATGGATTGGACTTTCAAGAACATAAAGTTTCTAGTCCGCTTTGAGAACAGTTCTCAAGTTACGGTGCCAGTCAATGAAGTTGGAGCCATTGAGTTTCTCTTTGTCCAAAATGGATCTTAGAGAGTAGTTGGAGTGAGGGGGATTGGTCGTAGTCGAAGACATCTACAAAACACGTGGTATGTATTTAGTATTTTCGATGTTTGAAAAACTTAATTAAAATGATCCTTTTATAAAATGTTTTAACTTAAGAACTGATATTCATGTTTCGCTATGTTTCATGAATGGTAGGCACTTTCCATAAAATATAGTTATATAGGTAGGTAACATTTACCAATTGTATCCAATACAATTCTTCGACATTATGGGGTCAGTTAAGACAACAGTTGTCTAGGTCGGTATGTTTCGCCCCATCTGTGTCCACTCTTCCTAATAATTGGCTGAAGCACTTCTTATAAGGTTGAGCGATAGTCGTCCTAAATCAGCAACGTGTGGCAATTGGCCCAAGACTCTCGGGAATCGTGATTCCACCTTGTCCCGACATTCGTAGGCCCAAGTATAAGGGTGAGGCACATGTACTCAGGGGTTCAGATATATCGGTTCAAGTGTCCCAAAGTAGGGTGACACAGACTCATCGATTTCGTAGGGATTTATTTAGCGTTTTACCGGTTATGGGTCAAAAACACATTGTAGCATAAAGCATGCAAGAAAGGTACACAGGTTTATAAAATTCCAAATATGGTTCGTGATGACGATAAACACTTTATCTCATGTACACTTGATTTTAATATCGTATATTAAATAAGCGTTTCGTTAAATCACGAGTCATTTTTAAACTATTAATAAATTCCTTTATTAATAACTAACTTACAAACCTGTGTACTACACGGATAGATAAAAGAAAAAAGATTTTACAAACATGTATAATACTCGCTTTGATTAAACATATAAAGCAATGTTAATCCAGAATTATACTCGTGAGGAAGATGACTTATTTCACACAAGATTGAAATAAAAATAAAAAGTTACATTTTTATTTCACAAATCTTTATTGAGTAATCATCTTTTGAAATATCTAGGTCGGTAAGCAAGGTTATCTTGGGTGATTCCATAAGGCTGCAATTCACTTCGTATTAATTATCAACTTGGGTTTACTCATAAAAACCCACTATTTATAAATGTACAAGCATAACAACACATAGTACAAGCAAGCAATGCATATTTTTTTATTTTTTTTTTTCAATTTCAACCCTTATACTATATATAATATATGCTTTTAGTCCGTTTCATTTTCTATTAATTTCGTTTTCCTTTAATAACTTGCGTTCGTTAATTTTTTTTCAGAATACAGAGTGCGCGGCTGTTTTTTTTTTGTCAATGTTTCGATATAATTTTTTTTTAAAACGGAGTTGTATTCAAAATGGAGTTTTTTCGTATCGTTGTGTATAGCGAGTGTCGTTACCGTTGTGGTACCGTGCTGATTCGAACATATTATGAGCGAACAACATCATTGTTGGTATTGATATTATCGGAACCCATATCGGTATTCGATTTTATGGTTTTCGACGATCCGAACCGGTAAATTTTTATTTTGTTTTTTTTCCTTTTTATTATTTAGTTTTATGTTTCTTTTTTTTTACCATTATTTTTATCATTACGTCTACGTCTTTATTTAAATGTTTTTTTTTTCAATTTCAACCCTTATACTGTATATAATGTACGCTTTTAGTCCGTTTCATTTTCTATTAATTTCGTTTTCCTTTAATAACTTTCGTTCGTTAATTTTTTTTTCAGAATACAGAGTGCGCGACTGTTTTTATTTTTTTTTGTCAATGTTCCGATATAATTTTTTTTTAAAACGGAGTTGTGTTCAAAATAGAGTTTTTTCGTATCGTTGTGTATAGCGAGTGCCGTTACCGTTGTGGTACCGTGCCGATTCGGACATATTATGAGCGAACAACATCATTATTGGTATTGATATTATCGGAACCCATATCGGTATTCGATTTTATGGTTTTCGACGATCCGAACCGGTAAATTTTTATTTTGTTTTTTTTCCTTTTTATTATTTAGTTTTATGTTTCTTTTTTATTACCATTATTTTTATCATTACGTCTACGTCTTTATTTAAATTTTAGTAACAATGAACACGACACCCGCCGCGAAGCGCGGGTATAACCATCTAATTGATATTAAATTAGGAGTAGAAGTCAACAATATGTAAACTAATTATTACTTACAGTTAAGTAACTCAAAGTGATACTCACGGTTATGAGTTAATTTGATGAACAAACAATGAGGTAGGTGATATTTATATAGGAAAATTAAGGTTGTTTTAAATAATTGCTAAAATATATAGTAGAACCTCTATAATTTAATACTCGATAAATTAATAACCTCGATAAAATTAATAATTTGTCCGGTCCCAACTTGGGACCAGTATAAAATTGGACCCCAATCGATAAAATAATAAGATAATAATTTTTTTGAAATCTCAATGTAAATATATTGGTTTCAGCGAAACTATAAATTAATAATTACTAAAATATTCCAAAATTCTAAGATTTTCTAGTAAAAAATGAATCTATAGTCACTTGTTTTTTTGTGAACTTCAAATATATATTGAGTTCATCTTTAAATCTCTCCATTGCACTTAAGAGTTGAGGCACTGTATTCTTGTATTGTAACAAAAAGTTGTGAAGAGTTGTTGCCGCTTGCAATGCTTCTTTCCGAGTGATCGGTTCCAAGGGTACTGAATCATCATCAACCGGATTTTGAACGGCATCCGCCATAATTTCTTTAATGTTTTGAACCTTGTAACATTCATTATTTTCACCTAGATAATCCAACAACTCATTCACATCCATTTTGTGCCGATAATGCATTCCTGTAATCAAGTTCTCAAGCTCACGAATGTTTTCTCCAAAATTTACATCGTTTAAATCATTTGAGCCGGTTGGATTAGCCGAATGAATTTTACAGTGTCGATGCATTAATTTGAAAGTTGCTCACAAATATAGGCCTACTTTTTAAATTAATAATTTATTAATATAATAATATCTCGCTAAATTAATAAAAATATCCATTATTAATTTATAGAGGTTCTACTGTAGATAGCTTAATTGTAGGATTATTATAGGTAAGCATATGATTTTTGAAAAGATTTAAGAATGTATTTGTAAAATTAGAATTTGAAAATTTGGAAGAAAAGGAAAGTATAATCATTTCCGTTTTAAAAAATAATCTTGTTTGAAAAAATGGAAATGATATTCGCGATTACATATATACTTTCCATAAAATATCATTTTTTTATAAATATTTTGTTACACAAATTAAAAGTCAAAGTATTTAAAACAACTGCATTTTAAAAAACCGGAATTTTGTAGAATTAACTTGATTAATTAAAAAACCTTTATTATTTTTAGATTTCTAGAAAATGGAAAAGTTAATATCGTCATAAATTGGTTTATAAAAATCTGAGAAATCTATACTATATAATAAATAAAGGTTTTCTATTGACACATGTCGCCTCCATATTCATTCTCATCATTTTTTTCCCGCTTCTCTCTCTTATTTAATGCATTTCCATATTTTAATAATAATAATTTTTAAATAAAATTATAATTATACTAATAAAAAAAATTTATTTTTAATTATCCCTTATTATAAGTAACTTTAAAATTTATTTATGTAACTTTTATTTCAATCAAATAGTAATGAAAGTTAAATTATATTTCTGAAACTCAATTATATATTAATTTTTACATATTTTGAGTTTGTATCTATCCTATATGTAATATATTTTTAAACATGTAAAATATATATAAAGATTTAAAAAATTTATATATTGATGTGTTTCACCCCGTGTGTAAACACGGGATCTAAACTAGTTGACAAATATACTTCAAATTTTAAATTTTAAAAATTTATGGAAATTTGGTGTAAGGACTTTAAATACAGGAATAATTTAAAGGGTAGATTAGCAGAGTAATGATTAAATTAGCTATGATTGAGGGATTTTAAAATCTTATTATAGCTAATATTATTGACAAACAAAATTTGAAAGGCCAAATTACATAGAAGCACAAAGAAAGTTTATTAATAACGCTTTAAACATAGAAGAAATGGCCATCATATGATAACAATATAACCATAAACATCGCAAAAACTAAACGGGAAGGATCATACCACAGTAGATGCAACCTTCTCGGTACCAGCTAAAAAGATATCCTGCAAAATAGTGTCAAGCAATGAGCGGGGCAACCCTACACCGGAAATTAAAACTCAAATTTACCAGATAATCCTAAATACTTGCAGCATTGCAGCAGCGTTAAAATTTGCAGCAGGGTCAAATTTACCAGATAATCCTAAATACTTACGACATGCATATACACAGTACATCAACGATAATCGATTAGCATAGGCAATTATTGATACATACCATGAAATGCATATATCACTTATTCTTTCAAAAACTGTAAGTAATGGGACCAATTAACCAAGATTCAATTATTGAGAAACAAATTAAATGTATATCAAAATTACCTCAAATTACCTTAAATCCTGTAAATAAAAACTAAATTCCCCCTTTAAGTGTTTCACGGAGGGTATTTTGTACACATACATTTGCAATAGGATATTACAAACAAAAAAGAATTTGACATTTGAACCGTCAACACGATTGGAATTTGACCTAAAACAAAGGCGATACGAAGATCAATATGTGATCTGAGAAATAGTAACCAGCAAAATGAATACTAAAAACTGACCTGTTGTCAACAAAATCGAAATTACAAGGTGACCAGCTACCAATGAAGTACCGTCTGACCTATTATCTTCAAGGCTTAACATGAAAAAACACAAGTGTGTTCTTAGCCTGAAATTAAAAAAAAATCAAAAACAGATAAAATAAAAAAATTATAATCGCGAAGATGAACACTAATGGGTGCAAAAAGGGTGGTGAAGATGATTATTGAATAGACTGGAAAATACAACATCAGAAAATAAACTGACCTTTAAGATTACAACATACGATGATTTTGGTGGCGGCAGAAGTAAAACAGACGGTGGATGGGGGTGGCGGTAGAGCTTCAACAATCAACATGATATGTTTTATTTGTTTGGTTCTGTAATATTCCATGTTACAGGTTTGTTGGGTAGAGGATGATGAAAAATATAAGAATTTGATCACCATAGGACCTTCAAAAATTATTCCCTTCAAGTCTCCTATAAAGTAAAACAACATATGTAAATGAATGACTTTCAATATATTAGGTTCAAATTGTACATTGTTACTCACAGCAAAAGCAAATTTGTCCAGTTGCTTATAAAAGCAGGTATCTTTCCAGAAAATGGGCTGTCACCTGAAAGCAAAAAAAAAAAAGGCTGAGCATATAACTAATATATTCAAATAAGAACATACGTGTTCCATCTTAACCATGTTCTAGGAGATAAGTGCCTAAAAATTTATTGGAGGTCACAGCCCTTCAACAAACAGAGAACTTATTATGTTGAATATGTAAATGTAAATAACTAATTTAAACAAATAAAGAAGCTAATGGAAGGCTGGATGCAAAATGACATTAAGGACTCACAACAAAAAGTACTTCCGTTTGACGGTTTTTTTGGTGGTGTTCTATGTCGGGATAGTTATATCAGTCCTTTTGCAGCAATCTGTTGTGTGATCTTATGGCGGTACTTGAAACGAAATGTGAGATCTAAGGCGTAGCCAAAGACGAAATCACAACCGAAATTGGGACTCATAATTTTCGAAGAATAGAGACTACTCTGATCAGAAGGCGACGGATGAGTTGATAAAGGATTCTTACCAAATGGAACACAAGTTGCAGTAAAAGTGATTCAATTACAAACAGGTAATTCAACAAAGACTTTCATAGAGAATTAATATTCAAGAATCTCATTGAATATATCGATTAATTGAATTTTGACCAAAAAATAAAAAAAAATCGATTAATTGAATTTTGACACCAGATCCAAAACAAGCAGCCAAGGGTTTCGCATCAGAAAACAAAACCTAAAAAAACCAAAACCTAAAACCCAAAGATCGGTAAATTGCAATCCTTATAAAACAAAACCTAAAAACCAAAACAGGAAGAATTTTAGGGGATACCTGATGAATCAAAGCTTCCAAAGATCAGTAAATTCTCATCGGCGAATATAGGCTTATGAAAACCAAAACCTGATGAATCATTTGCTTGTCGATTTCTTGCAGATAGAGGCTTATGAAATCCAAAGATCGGTAAATTCTCATCGTCGAGTAGAGGCTTATGAAATCCAGGTGATAGACGAATCGTTTGCTTGTCTATTTCTTTGAGATCCAGCGAAAGAAAATTAGGGTTTTTGGTAGAGAGATAAGAGGAAAATTAACGAAAGAATAGGCATGGAAAAAGCGACTGGATAATAACCGGGTAGGCCCGGATCATTTTGGGATCCGCGTGTAAAAAAGAACAGAGTTTTTTTTAGTCAAATGGGCGGGAAAAAGCTAAGGTTCCCTTGTCCAGAATAGTAACATCTAACACTCAGAGATTTTTATTTATTAAATCTATACAATATAATAAATAAAGGTTTTTTAATATCACGTGTCGTCTTTATATTTATTTTTATAAATTTTTTCTCGTCTCTCTCTTAATAAATGTACTTTCATATTTTCAATAATAATATATTTTTAAACAAATTATTAAATAAAACAATTTTTTTTTAAATTATCTAATATTATAAGAAATTTTAAAATGTAATTACCTAGCTTATGTTTTACATTGAAACTCAATTACAATGTTTTATTGATTTTACGTATTTTTGAAACTCAATTATATATTAATTTTTACATATTTTTTATTTTATTTTCTATTGTTAGTATATGTAATACATTTTTTCACCTAGAAGATATATATACAAAGATTTAAGAATTTTATGTATTAATATTTTTTCACCCTATGTACTACATAGGTTTCTAAACAAGTAAGTAATATATCTTAGTTTTGAATAATTAATCTTTAGTAATTACATTTCACAAAACTCCGGTTTTACTTATAAAATAACTCTTTATTTTAAAAACCTTTTACGAGATAACTAAAATCTCTATTTTAAAATCTCGTCGTTTTTATTGTGTTGCCACGTTTTAAACCATTTAAAACTGTTTCGGTTGAATTGTTATTTTTAGATAAAACATTTTTATCCTAAATGTCACAAACAACCACAAACGTACAAAATTGCAAATCAAGCCTTTTAGTGTTCGGTTTTGCTAGAGCCATTTAACAAAAACCAATCATGTCAAATGAGACGACATAAACAAGACACAACTCTTGAATCTTGTAGGGCTCCCACTTGTTTCAAGATCTCCATCTTGAACTCCGGGTATTCTAGGATTCTGGATCTTCAATTCACATCTTCTCTTGTCTCGATTCGGTTATAAATACATTTTACAATAAATTGAAATAAACCTAATATATTACAAGAGGCTTCCAAAACAGCCAAAAGTACAAGATACTTGAAACAACCATAAACAATAAATGCAACCACGGGTCAAAGGCTTAATTCATACGACAACACAATATATGAAGAAACGTAAATGATGCAATCTTTTGTCAAACAAAAGTTTTGACAAAATAAAACATGGTTGCAATTATAAACAATTGTTCTGTTAGTTTGCAAGAGTGGCCCTGATACCACTATTGGGATTCGTACAAGGGTTTCAAAACAATTTTGATATAAATGCAGCGGAACAAAATCATGTACGAACCAGTCTAGGCCAAAAACCCTAGACTGTCCATCAGGAGTCTAGATGCAAATATAACAGAAACAAAAACACAACCATAGTTAGTTTAGAGTTCTACCTTCTCAGAAGTAAACAACTAACCGAACACTAACTACTTCTGTTTATTGAAAGATTAACAACATTGACACTTTACACCCTTTAATTACAATCTGACATAAATGGTCCCTGTAATTATTCTTTCCATGACAGAGGGCGGTTCCTAAATTCATGCATGCATAATTAATTATTCAAAGATGGCTTCTTGACTTCTCGATCGATTCTTCAACCTACTAAACGTGCGGGTGTCCTTTTAACTCTAACGGGTCGGGTCGGGTCCTGCTCATGGGTCAATCGGATTGTGTAACAGCCCGAGTTTTAGAGCGCGAAAGAATTCACGAGAATTAAAAAACTTAAATAAGAAAAGAAGGGAAGCGGGCTTGGGCCGGGGTGTATGGGCCGAAAGAGGGAAAGGGTTGGGCCCTTATAAGCCTCAAAATCAGCCCAAAACCTTCACTCCCACCTCATTCCCGGATTTCTAGAGAGAGAAAGTGAGTGAGAGTCTAGAGAGAGAAAGTCCCGGTTTTCAAATCTGAGCTCATAGGACCGTAGGCATACGTATCTGGAACGATTAGCTGTGAAGAAGAAGCGTTTACAGGTAACCGATTCTCCTAGATCTGAGTTTTTGTGAGTTTTTGGGTTTTTCGGGTTTTGGAGGAAAAGGTAACGTTTTTACGGATGAAACTGGAAGAAAAACATTGATTTAAGTTCCTTAATGAAAAGCAAACGTTTTGAATGTAAAAAAGTTCGAGATCTTGACGTGATCAGACCCGGATGAGAAAGTTAGGGTTTTTGCGAGGAAGCAGTTCGTGCGTACTTATCAAGTACGCATGAAGCTGATCCTGCGTACTTACCAAGTACGCAAGAAGAGGATCCTGCGTACTTATCAAGTACGCATGAAGCAGGTACTGCGTATTTATCAAGTACGCAAGAACAAGGTCCTGCGCACTTGCTAAGTGCGCAAGCATCAGATGGATATATATAGTTGTTTAGTGAAGTCAGTATGATCGCCTAGCCAGAAATGGTGAAACCATTTAGCGTTGAGTTAAGTCTAATACATGTCAATTGTTATGATTGTTCAGATTGTGTGAGATCCAATAGACCATTGCAGTTAAGATACCAGGTGAGTTCTAATCCCCTTTTTGCCTTCTTTAGGGGTGGTGTGCATACTTAGTGTAAAGCGTTTATTATATTTTATATATTATAAACTGAAAGGAAAAACTATGTTTTAGTGAAAAGTTTAAAAGAGACAAAAGTACGTTTTGAGGAAAGTATATCTATATTATGGCAAGCGTTTACTATATTTCTATATACATAAACAAAGGCAAGATATATGTGCTAGTATGTTTTCAGTCAAGTAAGATGTATCATTTGGCAAGCGCTTACTATATTTCTATATACATAAACAAATGCATGATATATGTGCTAGTATGTTTTCAATAAGCAAGTTATATTTTATGGCAATCGTTGACTATATTTTATATACATAAACAAAGGCATATTATATATATGAAAGTTATGAACAAGATTTACAGAAAGTTTTATGAACAGTAAAGTGAACAGCTTTCCTTCGAGAATGTGTACCAGTTTGTAAAGGTCCTTGGAACAGATGTTACTTGTACAAGATGTCAGATATGGGTTCTACCCATTAGTAAGAGTCTTGATTGTGACATTTCAGATTTTTATTCACGCATTTGTAATATATATCATGTAATCATTTTCTATTAAATGAAATGCAAGTGTTTTTATTTAATTTTGTACAAAATATATATATATTTATTTTATGGATTTAAAATAATCAAAATTTTATAAGTTTTAAACTTAAATAAAATTTTATATAAAAATCTAAATTTAAAAGGTTCATAACATAAATATGATAATCTATCTAAATAATAATTAACTTTTATAAAAGTATATTTATAATAATAATATAAGTTTATAAAATATAATTGAAATTTAAAAAGATATCTAATTAGTTATTTTTATAAAAGTTGAGGGTCTGTTTTGAAAATAATAAAACTACAAGGTTTTAAAACAGAAATTAGTTAAGGGACTACATATGGACAAATCAAACCACAAGGACTCATCCGTAATTATCTCAGGGACTATTTTAATATAAAAACAAACTTCAGGGACCATTCCTGCCAAATCCCAATTCGCATTTCCGGTTGTCTCTCCCAGTGACCGGCGGTCCGAGCCATTTTCCGGCGAACCCTCGACACGCCTGTTCCTTGCACCTCGACAGCCGAATTTGGTCTCCCTGACCTCGTCGTCCCCACGCGAACAATAGTCCCCGACCAATTGGTCTCCCCGACATACAGAAAGTTCGATCGTGTTTGTGGCCGAAAACCCACAAATTCGGCCCCGACAGTCAACCTCCACGCCTGCAAGATGGCTCGACAGCTTCGTCTCGTCCGGACGAGTGTCGGGACATGCTCAATTGCTTGTCTCATTATCAGGATCGAGCTCGGCTATAAAAAGCCATTACCGAACCTGCACGAGCTCGCCATCCCCTCTTCACCCACTCTCACTCAAAATTGAAACTACCATTGTGTTCGTCGTCTCTGAGAGAAGCCGTGACCAAAATATCAGAGTCTAATTCCATCCCGAAGTTTGATTCCCATTCTTGACATTCTCGGATATAGGACCCTGCCGACCAGACCCTTCGCGACCAGGTTCGAGCCTCAAATGGGTTCTGTTAACTTATATTATCAACGGGCAATCTATACCAATCGAAATCTCGACCCCAGACCATCGATCACCGGGCAAACCAGTGTCATCGGACACGGCTTGCCCGTTGCCGAGAACCAGCGACCAGCTTTCTGGTATATGTTATAAATTAAACAATACACACATAACCAGCGATGGGCTGTAGCCCGGCTGGTTATGCGTGTGTGTGTTTATGTTGTAGGTCGCGGGTTCGATTCTTGTGGCCTCCGGCCCAACCCAATTTTTTCTGTTTTTATTTTATTTATTTATTTTATCATATTTTAATATTACACCTATACAATAAAAACTATTACGGGTCGGTTGACTCGTTCGTTTATTTTCAAAACTATTAAATAACCTTTTTCCTCACATATTTAACCCGTCCAATTTTTTTTTATAAAATAATAACCCTATATTTTATAACTTGTTAAAATAATTTTAACTCACAAAAATATATAATAATTAAACAAATAAAAATTTTTCCTTTTATTTATTATTATATATAATACATTAAACATAATAACAAATTATTCAAAAATATAAATATTTAACAAGATTAAATATATATTTTTAGATGTTAAATTTTACTAAAGATCATTATTATTTTACTACAATATTTTATACAAATAATTTTAAGGAATGTTATTATAAACCTATACACATTTAAATACCAATACACATATACAAACATACAATAATACATATTTATCTACATAGGATTTCATCGTGCTTAGTTTTCAACATCCTTATCACCCGCACTTGTGGATTAAAAACATCCGCTAGCAAGGTGAGTTACATAGCCCCTATTTTATATTTTTGCACTTTTGGGGTGAAACATTATACATGCTACTCACATTGTTTATACGTGTTATACATGTGGACTATATGCTTATTATCTTGGATGTACATACATTTAAACACAAGAAAACCAACAGTAATATTAATAGATCTATTGTGTCTGACCAGCCCACCCGGTTAGGGTGTTTATTACTGCATACTCGGATATAGCCGCGTGTTATATTCAAACATACCGGATATAGTGGGTAACTATATTCAAACATATCGGACTTAGCTGTTGTGCTATGTTCAAGCGCGTCAATCAAGGTTTGAATTGTGATTAGATAAATGATACACCATATATATATACTATGTTTAACAAGATAAACACTGAGTTGCAAAACGTTTTTATCTACTACTTATCGGAACTACAAAACCTATGTACTCACCAACTTTTTAGTTGACACTTGATTTAAATAATGTTTCAGGTTTGGATATGTGATTGCTTGCCGAAGATTCCTCCACTTAAGAACTATGGACCTAGTTAAATAAATCAATGTTTTGAACTAGACTAGGTTATCTGAAATGTATTGTATTTGGATCTTTGTTGTCTTTAAATTTGATTAATGAATTATGCAACATTTTAGTTATCATGTGCTTTTGAACAATCATTCCATTGTCCGCCTCGATGATTCCGCCATCGGTCGGGGTGTGACAGATTGGTATCAGAGCCATGGTTATAGGGAATTAGGTTATTAGACACAATGACCAGGACTATAACCCTATGACTCCCTTTTATGTGCTATGTGCTAAATGATTAATTATTATGTGAATTATTTGTAGTTAGGTATTATTTGAATTTTCCCAAGTTTGGTACATGAGACTTATATATACAAGGCTTAAATACATACTTTACATACACATTTGACAAACAAACTTATGCAAACAAATACACTACCCATCATTATCCATACTCTTTCCTAATCTATATTAATTGCAACATTCCTACACATTTTATACTCATAGACTCTCAAGTTTATTAAAATCTTGAAAATCTCGTCAACAACTTAATTTCTTGAAACCAGTAAAGGACACGTGCAATCTGGAAGGGTGACACCTGTACATTGGGTTTTCTGTCTAGGAAAGCATTTCGTATAAATCCAAATAAATGGACCCGTATGCTTTCCTGAGAATTCCTGAAGTGAGTGTTTACCTATAGGCTAAAGCATGTCTCCTTGAAAGTTTTGAGGAATTATTTAACGTTGATAAGTCAATGTATTCGCAAGGATACGATCCGAACTTAAACTCAAAATTTTGGGACACTATAGCAAGATAGGAAGAACTAGACGAACATGCAAAGCAAATCATTATTACGGGTGCACACGTAATAACGATTTGTAGTGCATGCAAGTCCCGGCAATTCCTATTACGCGAATAATGATCTATAACATCATGTTCTATCCGGAATAGATGGCTTAGTTTCCCCCCATCAACTTTGAATAAATACACATGCACTGGCACGCATCATGATGAATCCCGCTTTTCTGCTTACATTATTTCCCACTATAATTCATATATATCCATCTTATCTAAAATATCATTGTCTTTTCTTATGGTGTTAGAATGCCTCCTCGACGTGCAAACTCTAACACTTCCAACCCGGATCTTGCTACTTTTCTTGCTCAGCTGGTAGGGCAAATGACCCAAGCCAATAACAACAGTGACGGATCTCACAACATCCAAGGAAACGGTGGTACCAACCCGCCTCAATGCACGTTTAAGCACTTTAACTCGTGCAATCCTACAAAATTCTTCGGGACTGAAGGTGCTACCGGCCTACTTCAATGGTTTGAAAGCATGGAAAGCACATTCCTTAACAGTGACTGTCCCGATAATCTTCGGGTTCGCTATGCCACAAGTGTACTTCAAAAGAGAGCCCTCACCTGGTGGAACGGTGAGAAACGCACTCGCGGTCTTGAGGTTGCTACATCTTTATCTTGGGATGATTTGAAGAAAACCATGACTGATGAATTCTGTCCTCGGAATGAAATGAGGAAGCTCGAGACTGAGTTTTGGGATCTTGCCCAAGACAGCGGGGATAATCTGGCTTACACCACCCGGTTTCAAGAGCTAAGTCTGTTGGTGCCTCATATGATCACTCCCCTTGCTCGGGGAATTGAAAAATACATAGGCGGGCTGCCTATGCAAATTCAAGATGCTGTGTTAGGAAGCAATCCTCCTACACTTGAAGCTGCTATCCGTCTATCCGCTACACTATCCGACAACCATGTCAAGGCCGGAACCTTATCAAGAAAGGGTTCCAAGAAGGTTGTTTCTACTCTTGCGGCCGTCAAAGATGTAAAACCTGAGTCTTCTAACCGCAACAAGAAACGAAAGGGTCGAAACTTCGCAGCCGTAACTCCCGCTGTGCCTGCTATTCAAGCGGCCCCTTTGGGTCAAAACCCGAAACCTTATCTAGGCCCGAATCCCCAATGCCAGACCTGCAAGTACCATCATCCTGCCAACTTACCATGCCGATTGTGTTCAAGCTGCGGACGATATGGACACGTGGTCACTACTTGTCGTACCCGTCCTCCCGTCCATCAAGCTGCTCCAGCCAACCGTCCAATCTATCTGGCACCTCTCAATGGTCGGGCATGTTACGAATGTGGAGATCCAAACCATTTCCGTGACCGATGCCCAAAACTTCATCATCAAGGTGGTCCTCAAGGACGAGCGTTTAATATAAACGCTAATGAGGCTCAAGCAAACAACGACGTGATAAACGGTACGTTTCTCGTAAACAATCATTATGCATCCATTTTATTTGATACCGGTGCCGATAGGAGTTTTGTGTCTCTTGCCTTTGAATCTCGACTTACTAAACAAAGAACGAAACTTGACAATTCTTATTCCGTGGAGATAGCAAACGGAAAATCTATTACCATAAATTCTGTTATCCGCAACTGCAATCTCGAGCTTAATAATCATGAATTCTCCGTTGATCTCCTTCCAATGCAATTGGGAACCTTCGATATTATAATTGGCATGGACTGGTTATCCAAGCACCATGCCGAGGTTATTTGCTACGAAAAGTGCATTCGTATACCTCTCCCTTCGGGTGACACGTTAGTTATTTTCGGTGAAAAACCGTGTCGTGGTCTTCAACTCATGTCTTGCACATTAGCACAAAAGTACTTGCGGAAAAAGTACGTTGCTTTCTTGGCCCACGTAGTTGACACGAAAGACAAGGGTAAGAAATTGCAAGATATTCCGATCATTCGAGACTTTCCCGAGGTATTCCCCGAGGATTTACCCGGTCTTCCTCCTCCTAGACAAGTGGAGTTTCGTATTGACCTTGTGCCCAGAGCAACTCCCATGGCAAAAGCTCCCTATCGTCTTGCACCTTCCGAGATGCAAGAGCTCGCGAGTCAATTACAAGAACTCTCATCTAAAGGATTCATCCGCCAGAGCCATTCACCTTGGGGTGCTCCCGTGCTATTCGTAAAGAAAAAAGATGGATCGTTTCGAATGTGCATCGATTATCGCGAACTCAACAAGCTTACAATTAAGAACCGTTATCCTTTACCCCGTATCGACGATCTTTTCGATCAGCTTCAAGGTTCAACATATTTCTCCAAGATTGACCTTCGTTCTGGGTACCATCAACTTCGTGTTCTCGATGAAGACATTCCGAAGACTGCCTTTCGGACTAGATATGGTCACTACGAGTTCATGGTCATGCCTTTTGGCTTGACTAATGCACCTGCGGTTTTCATGGATCTCATGAACCGTGTATGCAAACCTTATTTGGACAAGTTCGTGATCGTTTTCATTGACGACATTCTCATATATTCTAAAACAAAAGCGGAGCATGAACAACACCTTCGTTTGATTTTGGAGCTCTTGAAGAAAGAACAACTATACGCCAAGTTCTCCAAGTGTGAATTCTGGCTAAAGGAGGTTCAATTTTTGGGACACATAGTCAACGATAAGGGAATTCATGTGGACCCGGCAAAGATCGAGGCGGTGAAGAATTGGAGTACTCCTATCGAGATTCGTTCATTCCTTGGATTAGCGGGTTACTATCGTCGCTTCATCTCAAATTTCTCCAAGATTGCGGTCCCGCTCACTGCCTTGACTCACAAAGGTAAACCTTACGAGTGGGGACCCAAACAAGAGGAAGCTTTTCAAACTATCAAGCACAAGCTCTGCAATGCTCCTGTTCTAACTCTTCCTAGTGGTAATGACGACTTTGTCGTTTATTGCGATGCATCCAACCAAGGTCTTGGTTGTGTTCTTATGCAGCGTGGCCAAGTAATTGCATACGCATCACGTCAGCTCAAAATCCATGAGAAGAACTATACGACCCATGATCTCGAGCTTGGTGATGTCGTTTTCGCCTTGAAAATTTGGAGACACTATCTTTATGACACCAAATGCGTGGTTTTCACCGACCACAAAAGCCTCCAACATATTTTCAATCAAAAAGAGCTTAATATGAGGCAACGTCGATGGATTGAACTTCTTAACGACTACGACTGCGAGATTCGCTACCACCTTGGCAAAGCAAATGTTGTAACCGACGCCTTGAGTCGTAAAGAACGTATCATGCTTCATAGTGTTTGTATTCATAATGATATCCAAGCCCGTATTCTTCAAGCACAACACACCTCAGTTACCGAGGGAAACATGTACCAAGAAATGGCATGTGGTGTAGAACTCTTACTAGAAACCAAAGCCAACGGCTTATTGTATTACTTGGACCGTATCTGGGTTCCCGATCGCGACGACCTTCGTATATTTTTAATGAACGAGTCCCACAAAACTCAATATTCGGTACATCCCGGAGCTGATAAGATGTACATGGGTCTTCGTCAGCAATATTGGTGGCCCGGCATGAAAAAGGATATTGCCCTCTTTGTGGCAAAATGCTTAACTTGTTCTAAAGTGAAGCTGAACACCAAAAGCCTTCCGGACTCCTCGAACAACCAGAAATTCCCATGTGGAAGTGGGAGAACCTTGCTATGGACTTCATCACCAAACTTCCACGCACTTCTAGTGGGCACGATAGTATCTGGGTTATTATCGACCGACTTACAAAGTCTGCTCATTTCTTGCCTATTCGTGAGGACTATCGAGTCGAGAAATTGGCTCGTATCTACATAGATGAAATTGTGAGTCGGCACGGAATCCCTTTGAGCATCATCTCCGATCGTGATTCGCGTTTTACTTCCCGGTTTTTGCAATCATTATAATCTGCGCTTGGTACTCGTTTGGATTTAAGTACGGCTTACCATCCCCAAACTGATGGACAAACCGAGCGAACAATCCAAACTCTCAAGGATATGCTTAGAGCTTGTGTCATTGACTTTGGTGGCAATTGGGATTCTCACCTACCACTGATCGAATTTTCCTACAACAACAGCTACCACACAAGTATTAACATGGCACCGTTTGAAGCTCTTTATGGACGAAAATGTCGTTCACCGATTTGTTGGAACGAAATTGGTGAAGCACAAATCACCGGTCCCGAGCTTATCTAAGAGACCACCGATAAAATCTCTCTTATTCGTGACAACATTCGAGTAGCAAGGAGTCGGCAAAAGAGCTATGCCGATAACCGACGAAAACCCTTGGAATTCCAAGTTGGGGATATGGTTCTTCTAAAGGTATCACCTTGGAAAGGCGTAGTCCGATTTGGAAAGAAAGGAAAACTCGCACCTCGATATGTGGGTCCATTCAAGATACTCGAAAGGATAGGAAAAGTGGCCTACAAACTCGATCTTCCTTCAGAGCTCAGCAACGTCCATTCGACTTTTCACGTGTCTAATTTGAAAAAGTGCCTAGCCGGCGAGAATCTCCACATCCCTCTTGATGAAGTGCGCATTGACGAGAAAATGCACTTTGTTGAGAAACCCGTGGAAATCATAGACCGTGAAGTCAAGAAACTCAAGCGTAGCCGCATCCCCATTGTCAAGGTCCGTTGGGAGTCTAAACGTGGACCCGAATTCACTTGGGAACGTGAAGACCAAATGAAGACCAAGTATCCACATCTCTTTTCATAGCCTCCAATTTCGGGGCGAAATTCCTTTAACATGGGGAGACTGTGACATTTCAGATTTTTATTCACGCATTTGTAATATATATCATGTAATCATTTTCTATTAAATGAAATGCAAGTGTTTTTATTTAATTTTGTACAAAATATATATATATATTTATTTTATGGATTTAAAATAATCAAAATTTTATAAGTTTTAAACTTAAATAAAATTTTATATAAAAATCTAAATTTAAAAGGTTCATAACATAAATATGATAATCTATCTAAATAATAATTAACTTTTATAAAAATATATTTATAATAATAATATAAGTTTATAAAGTATAATTGAAATTTAAAAAGAAATCTAATTAGTTATTTTTACAAAAGTTGAGGGTCTGTTTTGAAAATAATAAAACTACAAGGTTTTAAAACAGAAATTAGTTAAGGGACTAAATATGGACAAATCAAACCACAAGGACTCATCCGTAATTATCTCAGGGACTATTTTAATACAAAAACAAACTTCAGGTACCATTCCTGCCAAATCCCAATTCGCATTTCCGGTTGTCTCTCCCAGTGACCGGCGGTCCGAGCCATTTTCCGGCGAACCCTCGACACGCCTGTTCCCTGCACCTCGAAAGCCGAATTTGGTCTCCCTGACCTCGTCGTCCCCACGCGAATAATAGTCCCCGACCAATTGGTCTCCCCGACATACAGAAAGTTCGATCGTGTTTGTGGCCGAAAACCCACAAATTCGGCCCCGACAGTCAACCTCCACGCCTGCAAGATGGCTCGACAGCTTCGTCTCGTCCGGACGAGTGTCGGGACATGCTCAATTGCTTGTCTCATTGTCAGGATCGAGCTCGGCTATAAAAAGCCATTACCGAACCTGCACGAGCTCGCCATCCCCTCTTCACCCACTCTCACTCAAAATTGAAACTACCATTGTGTTCGTCGTCTCTGAGAGAAGCCGTGACCAAAATATCAGAGTCTAATTCCATCCCGAAGTTTGATTCCCATTCTTGACATTCTCGGATATAGGACCCTGCCGACCAGACCCTTCGCGACCAGGTTCGAGCCTCAAATGGGTTCTGTTAACTTATATTATCAACGGGCAATCTATTCCAATCGAAATCTCGACCCCAGACCATCGATCACTGGGCAAACCAGTGTCCTCGGACACGGCTTGCCCGTTGCCGAGAACCAGCGACCAGCTTTCTGGTATATGTTATAAATTAAACAATACACACATAACCAACGATGGGCTGTAGTCCGGCTGGTTATGCGTGTGTGTGTTTGTGTTGTAGGTCGCGGGTTCGATTCTTGTGGCCTCCGGCCCAACCCAATTTTTTTCTGTTTTTATTTTATTTATTTATTTTATCATATTTTAATATTACACCTATACAATAAAAACTATTACGGGTCGGTTGACTCGTTCGTTTATTTTCAAAACTATTAAATAACCTTTTTCCTCACATATTTAACCCGTCCAATTTTTTTTTATAAAATAATAACCCTATATTTTATAACTTGTTAAAATAATTTTAACTCACAAAAATATATAATAATTAAACAAATAAAATTTTTTCCTTTTATTTATTATTATATATAATACATTAAACATAATAACAAATTATTCAAAAATATAAATATTTAACAAGATTAAATATATATTTTTAGATGTTAAATTTTACTAAAGATCATTATTATTTTACTACAATATTTTATACAAATAATTTTAAGGAATGTTATTATAAACCTATACACATTTAAATACCAATACACATATACAAACATACAATAATACATATTTATCTATATAGGATTTCATCGTGCTTAGTTTTCAACATCCTTATCACCCGCACTTGTGGATTAAAAACATCCGCTAGCCAGGTGAGTTACATAGCCCCTATTTTATATTTTTGCACTTTTGGGGTGAAACATTATACATGCTACTCACATTGTTTATACGTGTTATACATGTGGACTATATGCTTATTATCTTGGATGTACATACATTTAAACACAAGAAAACCAACAGTAATATTAATAGATCTATTGTGCCTGACCAGCCCACCCGGTTAGGGTGTTTATTACTGCATACTCGGATATAACCGCGTGTTATATTCAAACATACCGGATATAGTGGGTAACTATATTCAAACATACCGGACTTAGCTGTTGTGCTATGTTCAAGCGCGTCAATCAAGGTTTGAATTGTGATTAGATAAATGATACACCATATATATATACTATGTTTAACAAGATAAACACTGAGTTGCAAAACGTTTTTATCTACTACTTATCGGAACTACAAAACCTATGTACTCACCAACTTTTTAGTTGACACTTGATTTAAATAATATTTAAGGTTTGGATATGTGATTGCTTGCCGAAGATTCCTCCACTTAAGAACTATGGACCTAGTTAAATAAATCAATGTTTTGAACTAGACTAGGTTATCTGAAATGTATTGTATTTGGATCTTTGTTGTCTTTAAATTTGATTAATGAATTATGCAACATTTTAGTTATCATGTGCTTTTGAACAATCATTCCATTGTCCGCCTCGATGATTCCGCCATCGGTCGAGGTGTGACATTGATGGCTCGTTAACATTTGTACAATTGGGATGAGTGACGACGGTTGCTCGGGGGACTACGCAATCCCCCATGTACCAGTTAAGCGGTATTGATCACGAGGACAATACCCGGTGTTGATCACGAGGACAACATCGTGTCATGTGGTGTTGATCACGAGGACAACATCAATGGGTCACGAGGACCCGACTATGTTAAGCGGTATTGATCACGAGGACAATACCAGCAGTGACAAGGAATTGACGGTTAAGTGGTACTGATCACGAGGACAATACCAACAGTGATAAGAATTGACGGTTAAGCGGTATTGATCACGAGGACAATACCAGCAGTGACAAGGAATTGACGGTTAAGTGGTACTGATCACGAGGACAATACCATCAGTGATAAGAATTGACGGTTAAGTGGTACTGATCACGAGGACAATACCATCAGTGATAAGAATTGACGGTTAAGCGGTATTGATCACGAGGGCAGTACCAACAGTGACAAGGAGTTGACGGATACTTTATGAATGTTTTAAACTATTTTTTTGAAAAGTGAAGTATGTAAAGTTTTGCCTTAAGGGCAGTATGTATGTATTAGTAAATCTTTTGTATAAATGATTTAAAGTAAACGTTAGAACTCACTCAGCGTTGCTGATTTTTAGTATGCATATCAGTTAGGTGCAGGTGTAGTTGATGGATGTGGATGCTTGGCTTAGCGAGAAGAGTTACCCGAAGATCAGTGTCTGGCATCCCGATTATGTTTATGTTTCTTTTGATTATGTTGATTAAGACAAGTTTCAGTTGTATTTGACAAGTTATGTTTAGACATGTTATGTTTCCGCTGCGTATGTTGAAGTTTAAATCGTTTCCGCTGTGTTAATGAATGTCTTATGTTTAAAGTGCTATGTGTTGATGAGTAAATCCAATACGTGAGGCCTCCCGGGTTTGGGGCCTTTACAGATTGTATCAGGATCGCTATGTCTCAAAGACTGCTCAGCGGTAGTAGATACATTACAATATTTTAGGGTAAATATTTGAGTACTTGAAATCATCACTATTACATAACAACACAAAAATAGACCCGTAATAACGAAATCTATACTACAGTTTATGACTAATTTCCAATGCAAAACTAAAGACCCTAAGTTTCTAAAGAAGTAGTCGAGCAAGTCGCCAAATCGCATTACCCTAGATATGAATTAAAAAAAGAGGGGTCCAAAATTAGAAACATACCTGTGGAAACCTCGGCGACTGGAAGCAACAAACACAAAGTACTGAGAAAGTCGGATGAAAATCAATAGAAGGGAGTAAGAGGAAGAGGGGCGAAAGAAACATCGATGGCCGAGAGAAGAAATAGACACGTGAGGTTACAATGACATGTTGTGATTGGATGAACATATTACTGTTCATACACACATAAACCCTTAGACAAATTATTATATAGTGTAATATTAAGATCATGATATCTTTTTATGAAAAAGAGAACATTACTTATAATTTATAAGATTATTGTTAAAACTTTAAAAACTAATTAATCATAACAGTGAGAGTAAGATGAGTTAAGGGTTACTCTACATTCCATACATACAAGTGTATGTTACATCAGTCATTTTAACTTTGAAATAAATGTTTAGGTTTTGGCTTTAGAGTTAAACTCATGATTCCAGTTTAAAGTGGCATATTAAACGAATGTTTAAATGTACAAGGAGTGTTTGTATAACATATTAGTGGTGTGTTTAAAATTTTCTAAAATTAATTAAATTAAGGGCATGTTTGAGATTACTTTTGAAAACAAGTTTTGATTTTTTGAAAAAGTAAATACTATTTACTTTTTGATTTTTAACTTTTTATTTTTTAAAAAGTTAACTTTTATGTCCTTATGCAAACAAACTTTTAACTTATCGACTTCTTGAAAAAGTTAATAAGTCTTTAAACAGCTTTCAAAAGTAATTCCAAAGATGCCCAAAATTAAATTAAATCCATGAAAAACGAAACGAAACAAAACAAAACCAAAGAAACAAGCTTTTCCGCAGTCACCTCCACGACTTGCATCGAGAGGCAATCGATAAAACCCTAAATCAGTCGATCTCTTCACGGAATACTCGATTCACTTGCTTCGATTACGAACACGAATTCATCGAACGTTTGAATTGATTGGAGGATGCCTCCGAAGCAATCGAAAGCGGAAGTAGCAAAGAAGCAGAAAGTAGTTGAAGACAAGACATTTGGGCTGAAGAACAAGAACAAGAGCAAAAATGTTCAGAAATATGTGCAGTCGCTTCAACAGAATGTTACCCCCAAGCCCGATGCTTCCAAACTCGCTGCGAAGGTATTAGATTTTCTAGGGTTTATTTTTCAGTAAGTTAATTGATTATGAGTTGTTTGATTGACAGAAAAAGAAGGAGGAAGAGCAAGCCAGAGAGAAGGAATTGAATGATTTGTTTAAGATTGCTGTTGTTCAACCTAAAGTACCTGTTGGTAGGTTTTGTATTACTTCAAAAAGATTTAAGTTTTTGTTGCTGCCCTGTGAATTCTCATCTGTCAGATGGATTATGTCTCAATCTTATAGTTGATTTGGGTAATTTTAACTTTGGAACTATTATTTGAAAGGTAATATGCTTGGCATCAAACTGAATTTTATCTCCGCTATTCAGGAAAGTTATTTGTTTCATAGGACCTGTGTTGTTCATGTTGAATTAATTAAACATTTGCACTTAATATGCATTTGCATGGTGTTATTTTTATATATTTAAACTTGGTTACTCATGATAGGATCCCCATATGTCCTTTGGTTAGTTTTACTCCTACGGATTGCGAGACTACGTCTGTACGTTGTTGAACATACTCACATATTGGTTTGATGAATATAAAAATGAATCAGTTTTTAACATATGTGGTTATTTTTCATATTTTGCTATATAATACATATGTGGCATCCATATGTATCTTTGTCATTACCTGATACTAGAAAAGCTTAATACTACCTTGAACCTGCGGTCAATAACATCTGTATTTGGTAAAATTGTTTCAATTATAACATAAAAGCCATCTATTTGGTTGACTGGTTTAACATTAAAAATTGGTAATTTTAATTTCATCCAATATATTACTGTGATAGCAATTGAAAACATGTTTGTGATATGAAGTTTTGTTTGCCAAAATGGTTAATCGTCTCATGTCCTGTGATTATGGTCAGGGGTGGATCCAAAATCTATATTATGCGAGTTTTTCAAGGCTGGTCAGTGTGCAAAAGGTTTCAAATGTAAGTTTTCTCATGATCTGAATGTACAAAGGAAGGGTGAGAAGATTGACATTTTCAGTGATAAGCGTGATGAAGGTGATGCATCAACGTTTCTATTCTTTCATTCTATTTGCGTATTTGGTTGGTTACTTTCTTCTTCATTTGATTTGATATGGAGGATAATCAATTTCTTCATGTGGAATCTTAGGAACAATGGAGGACTGGGATCTAGAGACATTGGAAAAAGTTGTGGAATCAAAAGGAAAAGAGTACAACCAAAATAGACCAACTGACATTGTATACTTTCTTAATCTGTTATTTTCTAACCCTTCTTGTTCTTGTTTTGACGTGTTTTATCTGGTATATGCATCTTTATTTTGTTGTTTAGCATGTGGTGGAAGTATTTGTATGATCAGGAGTTATTTACATCTATGATACTAACCTTCCCTCACTGAACTTTGTGAAATGACACTTTTAGCCAATTGTGAAGTTTACATTGATTGTTTCTAGTGAATACGTCTGAAATTTCTGATCTGATGACATTGTTAACACTTGCAGTTTTTGTGCTGCGGATATGTAAGCTTGAAACCAGTAGTACAGTCTTTTGCAATCCCATGAAAGTTGTAACATTTTGTTTCAAGACATAGTTTGCTTTTCTCTTAATCAAGAAATGGCATAACTGAAAGTTTTCATATTTAAGTCTATATATGATAAGAGTACTTCTTTTGGCTTTTTTTTCAGTGCTCACATGATGATTCGTGGCAATTGAAGTGGCATGATTTTTTCCTGGGAGTTTTTTCCCATTTTATTACCATTTCTTTTTCAATAATGTCATGTTGAGTCGTTGACATTGAGTATATATCTATTTATAATACATTTTTAGGTTCTTTTTGGCAGTGGATTTAGCAACTTTTCATTTGATTTATTGTTTTCTTTAAATAGGTTTGCAAACACTTCCTTGATGCAGTGGAGAAAAAGCAATATGGTTGGTTCTGGGTCTGTCCAAACGGTAATAAAGAGTGTCATTACAGACATGCTCTCCCTCCAGGATACATCTTGAAATCCCAAATGAAGGCACTTTTAGAAGAAGAGGCTAACAAGCTAGCTATTGAGGATGAGATTGAGGATCAGGTGATTATTTCTTTCACCTAAGTAGTTTTTTTTCTTTTGGATTAACTGAATTTCAAGGTAACCAAGTCAGAAAAAGTCAATAAGGCCAAACTTACCATAGCATAATCTGCCAAGTCATCAATTTTAACCTGGTAACCGTACATATTACCTTGAAAATCAAACTTTTAAGAAAGTTCTATGGTTTTTTTCTTGGCAAAAGAATGATGGTTACCCAAAACAGAAATTGGAGCAAAGTTGGTTACCTTTGTATGCAGTTAACTCTTTCTTTTAAGTGATTGGAATAAATTAGTTTCTCTTTGTTACCCATTATTTACTCTTGTAACCTTTATCTGCTTTTTTAATTTTACTATTGAAACCCAATAATTCTTACCATTGCGGGTTATTTTATACTTGCAGCGTTCTAAAGTAAAAACAACAACTCCTATGACTACTGATCTCTTTATGAACTGGAAGAAGAAGAAGGTTGATGAAAAAGAAGCTGGCTTGGCTGCTCAGAGAGCTGAGAGGGCTAAGAATGACCGAATGAGGTTTGTTTGTGTTCTAGAGGTGGCAATTCTGATCCAATTACTTATTAGTGGGTCAGATCGGATGTGTTTTATCTCAAACGGGTAAAATAGAAAAAAATTAGCTTATGTTGAATGGATCTAAAATCACCCATAAAACTTCCAAAATCATTTTATTCAAAACATTATATTATTTTTGAAATAATACAGTTCTTGTAATCATATTTGAGACACTATTTTTTTACAAAAAGCTAAAAGTCTTGGACGAAAAGTGTTTTTGCTCAACTTGACCCGACCCATTTCAACCTATACAAAAACTTACCCATTTTGACCTGTTACCGATCCCTTGTAGCCACTATTACTGTATTTTGGTACATACATATAGCATTTTCGGTTGAAAGTTTCTTGATATTCTTTCCTTCCTTTTTCATTTTTCTTTTTGGTACTGCAGTGGGCGGGAGTTGTTTCTTTCTGATGCTAGTGTATTTGTGGATGATGCTGAGGCATATGAGAAGTACAACAGAGAAGAAGAACCTGATAATACTACTCACAAGGTACCTTGATGTCCCAATTGATATATGGAAGTGACTTGATTGGTTTGATTTTAGTAAATTATATATGTGGATAAGTGTTACCGGAAAGTAGCCCCCCTAATGCGTAGGGATGGTAATGGGTCGGGCATGTGACGGGTTTTGGTAATTCCAGTCCTATATGACTAGACCCAATTGTAAAATCATGCCCCATGCCCATTGGGTACCCGTCATTCATTACCGGCCCTTGGGTTCGTGGGTATACTCGTTTATGATCTTGTGTAGTTAAAAATCTCCCATTGGGATTCCCATTATTCAAAACCCGATTTTAAACTTGCCTCAAAAACCTACTTGAAATATCTAACACTCAACTACACTATTCTATATTTTAATAATTTTAAGTTTCTAAGAAATCAAAATGCTATTTATTATATTTTTTAAGAATATATAATATATTAATATATTCTGTTTCGGTGCGGGCTATGTTGTCAATGCGCATAGGCCTCGCTGGGGCCTGGCGCAATGCGCAAAAAAAGCGTTAGCCCGAGAAAGAAAAGCGCACATAGAGGAAAAATAATTAAAAAATATAGTATGCTTTGAAAATTAATAATATTCCACAAATATAATAAAGAAGTTATTATAATATTAATTAGCATTTAAGATCATCTAGTTAATACCAAAAAGTTTAAAAGTACTAAAGGTAAATTCAAAAGTAATCCCAAGCATCCAAAAGCGCTAAACATTCAAGCATTCCTATTCCATCATCAATCATCGAGACTGATAGGAACCCGACTAGACCCGAACCAGAAAAGGTCGGGTTAACCCATCTGTTACCAACATAACCCGTCAACTCGGGCTAATTCATAGGGGGTCAAAGTCAAGGGCCCGCTAAATTAGTGGAAGTCAAAGTCAAGAGGAAAGTCAGAAGGCTGAATGTATGGGCTCAAGTTTAGGATTAGTAATTGTTCTATTTTCATTAAGTATTCCATTTCCTGTTCTATTTTTTTTGGTCTTGTTTATTTTGATTATCTAGTGTCTTTGTATTGGAGATTAGCCACTCTCGAATCGGGCCGACTATCTTATTATTTACAATAAATCAAGCTGTGATTTTCTGGTATCTATCATTGGTTCCATTGCCGGGAAATCGAATGGCGCCTACAACCCAGAATTCGGTTATCACCAGTGTTGTAAAAATCGTTAGGCGCTAGTCAGGCGGTGGGTACCGACTAGGGATTAATCGGGATTAGTCGGATTGGAATTTTTATATGTAATTTTCATATTTATATATATACACACACATTTTTATATGTAATTTTCAAAATTAAATATATATACACACATTTTTTAAATAAGCTGGAAATTACAAGAACTAGCCGGAAAATCGCCGAAATCTCGCCGGAACACTATCGGAATCTTGTCAGAAAAACGGGAAGTGGCCGATTTTTGGCCGCCTAGGCCCGATTTTGACCCAATTTTTCTGATTAGCGATTTTTAGTCCGATTAGGGAAAAATTCCGATGTAAAATGGCGATTACTGATTAATCGGCGGCGATTAATCGCCGACTTATCGGGATTTTTGCAACACTGGTTATCACTGCCCAGTTATCAGCCATTGCGGCACGATTAGACGCCATCTTAGTACCCCTGAAGGATGATATTGCAGCAATCAAGACTCAAATGATGGGAGATGGCAATTACTGTGAAAAAGCAGATGAGGATCGGAAGAACACGGTGGCGGAGGACAGTTTAATGGCCGACAAAAGAGATGAGATGGTCAACTCTGATAACTGGAAAGGTCACCATCTGATTTTGGAAATTAAATCCGATAAACAAATTCACCATAAAGGAAATACGGTTTTGGAAGTTGATGCGGGACGGGTCGAGAAGGAGAACTGCCCAATTCTCCTTTTTCAATTAGGCCTGGCTACATGGACAAGAGCATGGATAGACGACAAAGGGTTAGTCTCTTATACGGGACAAGTGATTTTGGTTCAAGGTACACTGATCGCCCATATGATATACATTTGATAGAAATAGGTCGAGTTCTTAGGCCGGGTGGATTCTTTGTTTGGACTTCATAGGTTGCAAACACAAGGGTTTCTGTTCGAAACAAAGATAATTCAACGTTAAGGGGTCATGTGCGTAATTTTGCAAAAGAGTTCCGCTGGGATTTTTTATCACGACAAGACAAAACTACTGTTTGGAAAAAGCCTAGCAATAAAGATTGTTATTCTTCCACGAGCCACATATCTTGTCCTTTGGTTTGCGAAGTGGGATTACCGTATTATCATCCACTAGAGACGAGCATTGGAGGAATACACAGTCACAGATGGGTCTATAAAGCGGTTTAGCCTACAATTGAATGGCTGATCGCTTGGCACAACTATTGGATTTTCGACTTGAGGACAAGTCGTTTGTCCGGACGGGATGTATTGATAGGAACCCAGCTAGACCCTCACCAGAAAAGGTCGGGTCAACCCATCTGTTACCCACATAACCAGTCAATTCGGGCTAAATTATAGGGGGTCAAAGTCAAGGGCTAAATTAGTGGAAGTCAAAGTCAAGAGGAAAGTCAGAAGGCTGAATGTAGGGGCTAAAGTTTAGGATTAGTAATTCTATTTTTCATTTAAGTATTCCATTTCCTGTTATATTTTTCTTTGGTCTTGTTTATTTTGATTATCTAGTGTCTTTGCATTGGAGATTAGCCCCTCTCGAATCGGGCCGACTATCTTTATATTTTCAATAAATCAAGCTGTGATTTTCTGGTATCTATCAGAGACCATCATCAATCATCAAGACCATCATCAAAATCACTAGAATTTCCCTCAACTTCATTTGGATAGTCTGGTTCGGATGTTGGGTTAATTATTGAGTTCACATGTGAAGGCTACTAGTTTGAGTATGATTCTTGGAGGTCAAGGTTGGCGCAAGTTTTGGCTGGAACAATTGAATTGGGTTGCAAAGTTTTAGTTCTAGTATGAGTTTGGTTTTATTTGAATGTTTATTTAATTAATAGTAGGTAATTATCTAGTAGGTAGAAGGATAATTCCAAGGTTGTTTGGTATTACCTCTTAAGTATTTGAGTAGGATTAGAAGACCTGTTTAGCAAGGTTTGTTATTATAAATAGATGGTTGGGTCCATGTAATTGAAGTGTCAAGAATTATAATAACCAGAAAGAGTCGATCTTGGTTGAGATCAAATTTTGTGTTCGTGTTCTTGGGTCTGATTTTCAACAACTGGTATCAGAGCTTGGTGTCTGTGGTTTTGAGAGTCATTTTTCGAGAGGAGCAACCTTTTGGCTGCAGGGCTGAGTATGTAGAATTGGCAGGATAAACTTTTGTGTAATCAAAAGAAAGAATTAAAGGAAGCAAGTAATTTTTTGGACGATGGAGTAAAAGAAGAATTAGAGGCTGCGAGGGACTGTCGAACAAATCAAGAAGAAATAAACGAAGGAATTGGGAAGCACACAAGCAGGTGAAAGAAACTTGTGGCTGAGATTGAAAGAAAATTAAAAAAGTTGAAACAAGTAAGCAAGCATCTGAAAATTTGTGGCTGGAATCGTAAAGAATTGAAGCAAGCTGGTCATTTATTGAAGCATCCAGGCAAGTACCTCAAGAAAGCAAGTAGGGATCCATGTGAAGACTCACGGTTGGAATTAATTCGAGAAGCAAGCAATCAAGCACATGGGTCATTAATTCAAAAAAGACGGCAACCATCACAGAAGAAAGTGACGTTAAAGTTGGAAAGTGGGTTTATTGTGAACAAATATAAGTTTTGTTTGTTTGGAAATTACGTGAAGATCAAGAATAGTAGTTCAGTGGATTTGGTTAAGAATACGAATTACAATTCATTGTTAACAGAAGATAGTAGGTGATTGACGCAGAGGACTAAGCAATGATGGAATCCATATTTAATGCATTGTTGGTGAATGAGAAATTCTTTCACAATAGGAATTCATTCAAAGTCGATGGAAGCAATTTGTAAGTGGGTCGTGAGCAGAAGGAAGATATCAGAAGCAACAGGTTCTCCTTTTGAATCTGTTGGGTCAAGGTAAGAAGGAAGCAACAACAAGGTCTCAGGCTTGGTCAAGTAGGTGGATCTAGCCGAGAAGTTGAAGGAAGAAACAAGAAAATACTTTTCTTGTTAAGTAGGTAATCAAGAACTTGTTCTTGATGAAGGAGTGAACGCGAAGAAAGCAAGTAGGATGAATAAGGAAATTTTTTTCTTGTTGAGTAGGTAATCAAGAACTCGTTTCTTGATGTATTGAAGGAGTAGGAAGAACAAGGGAATTTTTTTCTTGTTGAGTAGGTAATCAAGAACTCGTTTCTTGATGTATTGAAAGGGTAGGAGGAAGAAGGAACCAAGTAGGAAAGAAGGAAGAACAAGTAGGGAAAAAGGAAAAAAAGCAGGAGAGTAAGAAAAGAAGGAAAATAAGGTAAAGAAGGTAAGAAGAAAAGAAAGAAGGTAAGAAAGAATGTAGGAAAGCAAGAAAGAAAGATAGCAAATCAAGAATGAAGAATGAGCAAGAATGTGTCGTTTGATTGGGCAGAAAGCAAGAGAAGGAACGGGAAAGTGTGCAAGTTGAAGAGGTGAAGATTGTGAACTCAACAATTAAGGGGGTGATTGTTGGGTTAGTTATTGAGTTCACATGTGAAAGCTACTAGTTTGAGTTAGAGTATGATTCTTGGAGGTCAAGGTTGGCACAAGTTTTGGCTGGAACAATTGAATTGGGTTGCAAAGTTTGAGTTCTAGTATGAGTTTGGTTTTATTTGAATGTTTATTTAATTAATAGTAGGTAGTTATCTAGTAGGTAGAAGGATAAATCCAAGGTTGTTTGGTATTATCTCTTAAGTATTTTAGTAGGATTAGAAGACTTGTTTAGCAAGGTTTGTTTATTATAAATAGATGGCGAGGTCTGTGTAATTGAAGTGTCAAGAATTATAATAAACAGAAATAGTCGATCTTGGTTGAGATCAAATTTTGTGTTCGTGTTCTTGGGCCTGATTTTCAACATCGGATTCATCTTCCATGTCTTCTTCAGAATCTTCATCAACTAAAGCCCTTGAAGGTGAAGGTTGTGAAGATCTTGTTCTTCTAACCTATCCGGCCCCACTTGCAATTCCTACCTCATCCCATGTCAAGTCCTCATCCTCATGAACCCGCTTTTCCTCCATCCTTCCGGTCAACCACTCGTTACTATCATCAATGTCATCCAAAGATATTGGATCGTAGGCGACGTTTTTTCTTGACGATTCTTGAGTGTTTTGTTGTGTTTGACAAACACAAGATCTTGCAACTTCTTGTGTTCTAATCGGTTCCTCCTCTTGGAATGGATCTATTAAAAATGATAAATTCTAAATAGTTAGAAACAATAAAGAAAATTCATATAATCAAACTTTTAAATTTGAATTTCTTACTTGCTCAAATGTGCTCCAATTTCTTTCACAACCAGATGAACTACATGTTAAACTAATCACTTTAATAGCTAACTGTTGTATATTTGGGATATCTTTCCCATATAATTTCCACCATTTAGCTGATAAAAAAATATCAAATTTAGTAAAATACATATATAAAAGAATATAATTTAAACTTCAAAGTTAGTTAACTTACCAGGAGCTATACTACCAATTGCTCACTTTGCAATATATAAACCAAAACGGCTCTCTTGGTTCACACTTCACCCACATCACCATCTCCCTCATGATCAAATCTTGTTTGGCATTAGAAGGGACAAGCTTTTGAACACACTTAATCATTCCACCCGTCATCTCTTTGTCATCCTCAATTTTCGGGTTGTTGCAATAGAACTCCGGGTTAAAGTAGTATCACGCTGCATGCAATTTGTGAGGAAGAAGAAAGGAATAAAGTAAAAGATGCAGGGACGACACTTTTAGGGTTTGAGGATAAAAAAAGACCAATTGTTCAGCGTTTAAAAGCCTTATCATCCAAACAGTTAAAAGAAATTAAATTAAAAAAAACCATCGTTTTTGTTGCGCCCTAGTCCAGGCGAGCGCCTGAAATCGCTTTTTCAACAAAAATCCCTAAATCGCGCCTTGGTCACCACCAGTCCCTAAACCGGCCCTCGCTGCGCTTCTACGCCTAGGCGCCCGCCCGGCTCGCTTTTGACAACATGGGATGCGGGTAAACTGGTTTTGGTTTTGGATAATCAGGTGGGTATCACCTAATACCAAACCCGTGAAATTTTTTATAATTAATTCCATACCCAGTCCAATACCTTAATACCCGTCTTGAATGCTTCGGGTTTTCCGGTCAGGCAGTGTTGTTAAAAACTTTTATTTCTTTAGTATTATACAAATTTTATTCATTAGTACATGAATGGAACTGATTTTTTTTCTTCCCTTATAGTAAATTTAGTTGAAACTTGCTGTTAATGTTGAATTTTGGCATTTCAGGCACAAGAAAATCTATCTACAGGTGGACCAAGTACATCCACAAATGTGGCTGTTGTTTCTGAAGACGGAAACTCTGAGATCAACGATGATGATGACGACGACGACGACGACGATCTGGATATGGATGAGTTGAATGAACTTGAAGCAAGCTTGGCAAAAACATCCATTCAAATCAAGGAACCTGTAAATTGAACCTCATATTGACAGAATCACAATCACTTACAGGGAGAACTCAACATAATTTAAAAGAAATCATCATCATCATCCTCCTCCTCCTGCCACCATAACTATGGAGGTAATTCAGGTTATAATCAGGTTGTAGAATGCAAGTTTTGAATTTGGTTTTCATGTTTGTTATGAACCAAACTCGGTTTAGATATTCAGTTCTAGAGGTTTTGTTTTATGCACGGTATGTGGCAACATATTTGTATCAACACTGTTTTCTTAAATTTCTCATTTTCTGGGATTACTTGGTGTATAATTTTGAAATGCCCATGGAAATGGGTTGTGTTCGCTGGTTACGAGCCCGTACATGAAACGGACCCAAAAATTGTGACAGACAAGACAAACACGACACGCTTGTTCCTGGGTTGAAATGATAACTACTCGTTTAACCTAAAAATTATGTTTTTTTTTTCACATTAATAATCTAATATTACAAAGTTAAGAAAAGAGAAGATTATGTACAGAACTATATTTAAACTATAGAACTTGACGTCGATTTCTCTACTTTTAAATTTTGACGTAAAATGACTAACCAATTTAAGTTATGTCATAAAACATATATGTTAAGGTTATAAAAATAAATAGGCTAGTCAACCTGTGAACTTGAAACTGACCCGAATCTATTTACAATAAACTCAACCTGTGAATTTTGTGTTGAGTTGATGTTGTGGTTTCGTGTTATGTTAGAAATTTGTACCCCTAATCTTCCCCACCGCTCGACACGTTACACTTAGCGATGTCATGAGCAGAACTAGAGGATGGCCAAGGATCCATCCTTCGGTGACCAAGTTTTTTGCTGTCAACTGATGGAAGTGTTTAGCATGTTGTCAAATTGTCCTTAAAATTACTATTAGCAATATCTTAGTTTAAATTAGAAGGGAATATTTTAGTGTTTTACTAAAATCACTTATACTTTTTTTTTTCTAACTATAAAAATCATATGAAGTTTTGTTATTGTATAATTTAAGAAATTGTAAAAAAAAAGAGGATGTATTAACTTTCTTTCTAAGATTTGAGTAGGGATAATAAAGCTAACTGTGATATGTTACAAACTAACACTAACATGTTTAATAAACACGTTATATGACACGACACGTTTAACACGATTAAATGTAAAAAAGTTCAATAACACAAATGACACGACTCACTTAGGGGGTGTTTGGGATTGAGTTTGAAAATAACTTATTGACTTTTTAAAAAGAAAAAGCCAATAAGTCAAAAAAGTGTTTGACATGGATAAAAATCTTTTTTATTTTGGCTTTTTGATAAGTCTTAAAAAGTTATTTTCCAAAAGTCACAGTTCCTGGCTTTTTAAAACTCCTTATGACTTTTTGAACATAAAATTACCGATCTACCCACCCTTTACCCTACAATAAATATAAGCTAAGCCAAACATTTTAAAAAAAATAACTTATTGACTTATTGACTTTTCCCACCACAAAAGCTAATCCAAACACTTTTTTAAAAACTTCTTTTAAAAAAGTCATAAGTTAATAATCACTTTTCACAAAAGCACTTTTAGAGTTAAATAAGCAATCCCAAACACTCTCTTAACACGGTTAATAAAATAACAAGAAACAATTAACACGATAAAATAATCCAACCATGAAATAGATCCATAAAATTATATATATATATATATATATATATATATATATATATATATATATATATATATATATATGGGACGGTTATCGTACAAAGGGCCCAAATCGTACGAATGGCCCCTAACCGTCCGATTAATATGATCTAGGGTTGGGATAACGCGGTGACATAAACGTAATTACTTTGAAAAACATTACGCGTCGTCCTGGTTAAAAAGGGCATAAATGTCAATTTGTACTACAAGGGTTGATTTTTTTTTAATAATCACGTTTTCACGTGATTTTTTTTAATAATCACGCAAAAAACGTGATTTTTTTTAATAATCACGCAAAAAAAACGTGATTATTATCACGCAATCACGCTTGGTGAATTAATGTGAAAGGTGAATTAGTGTGAATTAATGTGAAACGTTCTTTGAAACGTAAATTAATATGAATTCAGCAATCTGGTTTTTTGGAAACGTGAATTTATGTGAATTAATAAATGTTTTTTTCAAGTTTAATTTTTTTCAACTTTAATTTTTTTTATTAATTAAAACGTGAATTAATAAACCTAAATTTATGTGGATTTCAAACGTGATTTCAAGCGTGGATTTCAAACGTGAATTTTTTTTCAAACGTGAATTTCAACTTCAAAGTTTGGAGAATCCTACGATTCAGCAATTGAATCACGTTTTTTATTTAATGAAATCACTTAATTACGCATTTATAATTAATGACTGGTAGAATGACAAAAATACCCCTCCCACTCAAAATTAAAAAGAACACGCGGCGCGCTGCTATCCCTTCGTACGATTTGGGCCTTTGTATTTAAAACTTCCCACAGACACATATATATATACACTAGCTTAGATCCCGTGTATTATACATGTGGTGAAAAATATCAATACATAAAATTTTTAAATCTTTATGTATATATTTTACAGGTGTAAAAATGTACCATATACCAAGAATAGAAAACAAAATTCAAAATATGTAAAAATTAATATATAATTGGGTTTCAAAAATACGTTAATTACTATTTAATATAATTTGATTTTCATTCATTATTTAATTGAAAATAAAAGTTATATAATTAGATTTCAAAGTTTATTATAATAAGGAATAATTTATATTAAATATGTTTTATTAGTATAATTAATATTTTCTTTAAAAATATATTATTATTAAAAGATAGAGGTGCATTTAATAAGAGAGAGAGACGAGAAAAAAATGATGAGAATTAATATGAAGACGACACGTGACATGAAAAAACCTTTATTTATTAGATAGTATATATATATATATATCTATATACTATATAATAAATAAAGGTTTTTCATGCCACATGTCGCCTCCATGTTCATTCTCGTCATTTTTTTTCCCGCCTCTCTCTCTTATTAAATACACCTATTTCTTTTAATAATAACATATATTTTAAAAAAATACTAATCATACTAATAAAACACATGTATTTTAAATTTATCTCTTATTATAAGAAATTTTATGTTACATTTATTTTCAACCAAATTGAAAATGAAAGTCAAATTAAATTAAATAATAATTAACGTATTTTCGAAACCCAATTATATATTAATTTTTACATATTTTGAATTTTGTTTTATATCCTTAGTATATGTAATACATTTTTACACCTGTAAAATATATACATAAAGATTTCAAGAAAATTTTATATATTGATATTTTTCATACCGTGTGTAGTACACAGTATATATATATAGAGGAAGGTTCATTTCAGAACGCTAAATAAATGCAAGAACAAAAATAACTAATCTTGATCATTAGATCATTTAATCAATGGCTAAATTCAACAATGATATTATCTTAATTAATTGCCTAATGGTAGTATTGACATTTAAAATTAAAGAGTTTCTCTATCTAATTAATTAAATTTTGTATAATTGATACTTTCTCTCTTATTCCTTATTTAATTAATTTTTATCTACTATTTAAAATTAATTTGTTAAAAAAATATTATTTTACACATATCGAAGCGCATGTAACTACATATATCGATGCGTAGGTACCTACACATACGCGTACTCATACACATATACAGAGTTTCAACCTAGACATATTGATTTTCGACCTACACATATGGAGTTTTAACATACACATAGAGTTTGTAGCTCTATAAAAGTTTCAACCTACACACATTTTGTATGTGTAGGATGAGTTTCAGCATGTGTTGGATGAATTCGATATGTCTAGGATGAATTTCGGTATGTGTAGGATGAGTTTCGGTATGTGTAGGATGAATTTCGGTAGTGTAGAATTAATTTGAACTAATAAACTGGAAAAAAAATGAGAGAAAAATGATTATTTTGTATAACAATGTTTGTCTCAATTAATTAATAGAAAAGAAGATATACAAAGTAATTAAATGAAGAGGAGTTACAAATAATTAATTGGAGAGATAGATTTTAATGCTTACCATTATACCCTTCTCATTTAGTTATTAACTTTTAAAATTAAACAAAAATGAGTGGTCCAGATTAGTTCTCCATGTTCTCACAATAATTTATGTTCTAAATATAACCCTCATATATATATATATATATATATATATATATATTATAAAATTATAAAACTACGTCTGTGTGTTGACATGTTAACCAATTTAACACAGTTACTTAAACAAGTCTCATGTGTCATAAACGAGTTAGGCGAGTTAACCTGTTTAGACACGAAGTGGCGGATCTACAACAAAAGTTCAGGGGTAACGAATTTTTTTTTGACCGTACTTTCATGTAAATGGAACAAATTTTTTTTTTGACCGTACTTTCATATAAACATATTCTTTTTTACGGTAACATGCGACTGACGAGGCGGAGGACTGGGGTTTTTTATAAAGTATTAAGTTTTTTTATAAAATTTTGGACTTTTTATGAAGTGATTTTTTTATAAAGTATTAGGTTTTTTATAAAATTTTGGACTTTTTATGAAGTGTTGAGCTTTTAAAAAAATTTGAGGGGTAACGTAATTTTTTCTCAGGGGTAACGTAAAGGGTAACCGGATAAATAAAACTGTAAATTTTTTTTACACTACGGGTAAAAGTTGAGGGGTAGCGGGGGCTACCCCTACCCATAAGGTAGGTCCGCCCCTGTAGACACGTTTGTAACTGTGTCATTAACGTGTTGACACGTTTGTGACATGAACTCGTTTACCCAAACCCAATCCCGTTTAACTTCGTATGAAGTCATTTCGTGTTAGTCAGACAGTTTAACCCAATGTTTTCAGAACCGGACCGGACGTCGAACCGGTCTCCTTACCGGCCCACTGGTCGGACCGGTCCGACCGGTCGGACCAGATTTAAGAACCGGACGACGTCATAAATATTATAAAAATATATCAGTCTAAATAGCTATTAATCCTTTCAAAAACCACCAACAAGTCAATTCCAATAATTTTAAACTAACAATTACCTACGAAATACGAAGCCAAGAGACTTAAAAAAGATTAAAAAAAAATAAAAAATAGTCAAGCGGTTCAACCGGTCCGACCACCCGGTTTCCGGTCCGACCGCCGGTTCAACCGGTCCGACCACCGGTTCGCTGCAGAAACGGTTCAACACATGTAACCGGACCGGTCAGACCACCGGTTCCCGGTCCGACCGGCCGGTCCGGTCCGGGTTTCAAAACATTGGTTTAACCCCCTCCCACCCCCCTTCTCTACACTATTGTTACTGCTCGTGGAATCGTAAATTATAAAGTGTAAAGTAGACACGTTATTGACTTTAGTCAACATTTTTACTTGTCTTGGAATTATGTTTACCAAATGGTTCTATTTCTCAATTCATTACACACTAAATTTAGTCAAATTTGACCCCACAACTGGATTTTATTTGACTTTCTGGTCACCAAATAATATTGAATTTCAACAAATCATTTCCATATAAATAAAATGAAATTTTCTCCATTAAATTTAGTAATAGCATTCGAAATTTGAGATGTTACAAGGTGTTCGTCAAATTTTCTATTAGTGGGATATTAAGATCTTCGTCTTCATGCAGTTTAACCCTCAAATTGTTGCTGCTGATAGAGTAACTGAAACGAATGTAGAAAATAAAAATTCTATTGTGACCATGGTTGAAATGTCTAGATTCTATCATTGCTAATCTATATTGCGTTCTTCTAAGTAATCGATATTACAAAGTAACATCAACATGGCAAAACTCGTACCACCGGAGGTCTAGTTTTGAACGATATGATTACATGTTTAAAGTTAACTCATCTATACGGATACCACCAAAGGGCATTTGGTATCATGGTGTGTTAAATGATTTCTCCTCCCCTAGAGGTTAATTGAGGGTTCGAGTCCCGCTGTGAATTGTGAAGTAAAATTAGGAGTAGATTAGACTATTATACGGATGCCATTTTTATGATGATGTCACCATTTCATTTAAAATGACGTAGTTGCCATTTTCTGATGATGTCACCATTTCATCTCACATGTCTAAACATAATTATAAATAACTATAGAAATCAAGATACAGGATACTACTAGTTTATAACTTATGATGACTATTGGATCATAAACAAATCTAAAATGACTATATTGTCCTTTCTCACCAACACATACGATCTAGATATATCTCATCTCGAGACGCAAAGAGTAATAAACATCAAACGTAAGTGAATCCAATGATAGCGTCATCGTTATTTGCACCAAGAGCTCGTCTTGATAATCATTCCTTCGATGCTACAAAAGTAGAACATATTACAAACACTAAAAACAGACGCGCACTCCGTTAACAGATCTCAACTAAATTACAAAGAAGCCCGTCTATCTTTTCATGCAAACAAAATATCTATATCAAATATTGATTATATACCTTTCTCTGATTTCTTAGTTGGAGGGACAAAATGGTAATCTTGTGAAGATGAAGAGACTTGATTCTTTCTTACATGCCCTCCTCCACCATGTGTCATGTTGAGAATTTTGTCCCTCAATTCCTTAAATATCTTCTCTTTAATTTGACCCCTTCTTGGTGGAACAATGCTTTTCTCTTTCTTCTCTCCACTCTTCCCTTTGCTCTCCATTCTCTATTTCAAGATTTTGAGAATGAACAATGATGGTGTAGCTAAAAGGGCTATTATGTATGCATGCATATATAGAGAGAGATAAGAAAGATAGAGACAAGTGTGTGTGATGTGGTTTTTTTGACTAGATCATTATGCTTGAGAAAGTGGGGTCCATATATGGATTAGTCACATAAACATACATCTTCCATAATTGCAACCTATGAATTCAAAACTACCATGCTATTATAATAATAACTAGGTGGTTATACCCGCGCTCCACGGCGGGTGTCAAGTCGATCGTTAATAAAATTAAAATAAAAACGTAGGCGTAACGGTAAAAATAATGCTAATAAAAAAGAAACATAAAACTAAATAATAAAAAGGAAAAAAAAATATTAACGGCTCGGGTTGTCGAAAACTATAAAACCGAATACGGAGACCGGTTCCGATAATACCAATACCGGCAATGATGTTATTCGCTTATAATAGGTTCAGCTCGTCACGATATCACAACCGTAAAGACACTCGCTATAGGTTACGATGCTAAAAGAAAAACTCGATTTTGAATACAACTCCGTTTTAAAAAAAAAATTATATCGGAATGTTGACAAAAAAAACTAAAAATAGACGCGCACTCCGTTTTTTAAAAAAAGTTAACGAACGAAAATTATTAAAGAAAAATGAAATTATTAGAAAATAAACCGGGTTAAAAGCGCATATTATATATAATATAAGAGGTGAAAATGAAAATAAATAAAAAAATATTTTTTTTACTATTCATTAGCGTTGTATTTTAATCTATATTGTAATGTGCAAGCATTTGCGAATCAGTAACTTTTTTTTAATTAAAATGTTAGTAAATTGGTGTCACTTCAGGTGTTAGATACATATACCATATAAAAACGAGTATCCAATACTATATAACACAACTTTACACTAGTGTAATGTATTAAATATAGTTATAGAATATCTTAAATTTAGCCTTTCAACACAGGAAAAGGAGTCGTGATGTTCACATGCCGGTGAATGTGATGTAATCTATGGATATTCAAAATCTAGTATTATAACTTGTATTTATGGATATTGTGGATTTTGATTAGATTTGAAAATGTTGGTGGGTACATATAATCAGTGTTTGGAAAATCGGACCGGACCGGGAACCGGTGGTCTGACCGGTCCGGTTACGTATGTTGAAACGAACCTGCAGTGACCTGGCGGTCGGACCGGAAAACCGGGTGGTCGGACCGGACGGACCGGTTGGCTAATATTTTATTATTTCTTTTAAATTTTTTTTCTTTTTTAAGTCACTTGGATTCAAATTTCGTAGTTAATTATTAGTTTAAGACTATTGGAATTGATTTGTTGGTGGTTTTTGAAGGATTAATGATTGTTTGGATTGATATATTTAAGGAGACCGGTTTAACGTTCGGTCTGGTTATGAAAACATTGCATATAATATAATAGCTTTTGTTATATATGTATATTTTTGTTCCATTGAAGTGGGGTTTGCTTTCTTAGGTGGGTCCCATTCTTTTCTCATTCTTGTTTTATATCAGTTTTTTATTATATATAGTACATTTTATGTCAAAAAGAAGATATATATGAATTGGAACCATTAGTGGGACTTTGATTTGATTCATAGTTGGATGACTTTTTGAAGTGATATGTCGGGAATTTATAACTTTCATGAGAGGTACAAACCGTGCTAAGTTGCAAGTTAATACTTCTTCTCTTACTAATCTATGATCTTACTCGAAAAGGAAACATGATCGCCTGAACATGATTTCAAAGACAATGTAAGCGTGCAAGAGGTTGAGCCAAATTTGGGAACAATGCTTTCTTAAGAGTATTCACGTCAGCTTCTTCATCTTCATCTCTATAATATCACATTTTTTCAAATTTATCTTTAAATTTGTTTTAACCTCCCACATCTCATTCTCTATCTTTATCTTTTCTCATTCTCTATCTTTATCTTTATCTTACTCATAAACACTTATTATATTATTTTTCTCTTTCCTAAACACTCAAAAAAATATAGAGTTTGATTAAAATGTTTCTCTATATTTAGAGAATCTCTATTTACTAAAATATAAAATTTAAAGATAAAGATACTGATACGAGTGTAAAATATAAGAAAACTCTAAATAATAGAGATATGGATAGATATAGAGATGCTGATACGGTCAATGTTAGATCGTTTGTCGTTCACTGCAGTTTATCTTTCCTGAAATTTGATCGTTTTTCAATGGTTAAAGCAATTTTCCAAATCATTTAATTGAGCATTGACATCACAAAAAACATCAAAGTTGATTACTTTTTTTAGGAGTATTTTCAAACATTTTAGACATGATTGTTAAATAAAAACTTGAGCTAATTACCAAAATAGTAAAGTTTTTTTTAATTATTATGTATTAGTGCAAATTCAAGATTTTTAAAATCGTTGGAAGACTTTTTCTTGTAGAATATTCTTCCAACTTTTTTTTGTTATACTTTCGTTTTATAAAATATATCATCTTTTATAAACTTTAACAAGTATTACAAAATATATCAACGCATATGATTCATTTTATAAAAAAAAATCATTTTTATAAAACTCTTTTGATTGTATAAAACTAGGTTTTAAGCATTTTCCTCATTAAATCAGTCTTTCATAAACCTTAAATTTTTTTATAAAACTTTGATTTATTATAAGCTTTATGGAAATGTGATCATTTTTAAGTGATCTTAATAGTAATTTAAACGCGTGTCATTTACTTTGCGTTGATGCGCATTCTACAATGAAGAATGTGTAGACTTATTGTTGACTTGAAAACTTAAAGTTTGACTTGATTAATTTGCCTAGACATGTTATGATCAATCCACGGTCAAACCTATTTGGATTTCTCGTTAGGTTTTACTCATAAACGTCTCGGAAGTCTTGATTAAATAATCAAAACGAGAAATCCAATCTAGTGATCCATTTGCAAAATAGAAAGAAACCTATAAAACACAATCATAAGGTGTTTCAGAAAACATAACTTGATTGTAGATTGAGAGATCACCACTAGAGAATTCACACAACGTAATAACGTGTGATCTTGGATGGTGGTCCAAAACTTCGTGAATGAACGACCTCAAAAACCGATCTCAATCGGTTTATCCCTTGCTTGTTTTTTGCGATTAAATGAACCTAGAAACCCGGATGATGGTGGCGTAAGAACGGCTATGGCCGGCAATCAAAATTCGCCAATGGTGGTACCAGGCCGGTAATCGACGGCGACGCAAGAGGGGAGGGAGGCGACTACTCATGTGAGGTAAATTATGGTTTGTGATTTTTTTATCTCAATCAAATCACAAGGATAATCTAATGTTATCTGACACACCTAAAGTTCCGCCCCTAAGCCTCTAATTATAATCTTCTCCAAAAAAACTCTAATGATCACTTTTATGGGCTTAATTTTAATTAATTAGTTTGACATGACTAATTAGTTTTTAGCCCACACGAATTTAAGTTTAAATGATTTATTTAATTTAATCAACTCAGTTGATTAAACCCAACATATATTACGAATATATATATATATATATATGTTTATTATTTCCGGCTAATATATATATAATAATAATAAACTTAGTATTTATATAATCTCAACTATACAAATAATAATATAAACCATTTAATTAAATGATTAAACATTTATTCTAAATAAACATTTATTTCATCATTTAATTTTTGAATAAATAACGACAATTATTATTCTAAGATTATAATTGCCAATCCATAATTCACAATTACGTTTAAACACATTTAAACGTGTTGATCAATTTACATTATTTGTTGTGTGACCCTTTATAATCTACTTCGTCTAATAGTATTGACTTATATTGTTACTTGGGCATACTAGGTCCATCAGAACCACCATTGACTATGGTTCTTCAGATATATCCAACTCTTGGCACGGTTTTGACATGCACTTTGGACGGTCGATACATGGCTCGACCGTGAAGCTTCTGTTCAATATTTTCTTGATTGATTTGATTTAATTTATTGATCTTTTAGACATACGTGTTGAATATTATAAAGTGCAGGACACGAACATCTAAGTAATTATATTTATTATTTGTATCACATAAGAGAAACTAATTTATATTGTTTAAAATTAACATAAAATTGTAAATTATGATTTCAAAAAGGTTATATGTAAAACATATTTTCCGAAAGAGGTTAAAAATGATGCCAAGTGATGTCTTAGACATAGCCCGTAAATTGTGGAGTCGATGTTTTCTGGTTTCCACTAAATAACACGTAGATGGTACATAACTTAAAGAAATATTTTGATACTATTGTATATTTCGATAATATTAATATTAATATTAATATAATAATACTATTATTAAAGAGTAACTTTTATAAATAGTGAAGCAGCTAGGTTGCTAAATAGCAGACAACTTGCTGATTTTTTTTTATTTTCACCCTTATACTATATATAATTTACGCTTTTAACCCGTTTAATTATGTATTAATTTCGTTTTTCTATAATTACTTTCGTTTGTTAAATTTGTTTAAAAAACAGATTGCACGACTGCTTTTATTTTTTATTTTTTTGTCAACGTTCTGATATTTTTTTAAAGCGGACTTGTATTCAAAATCGATTATTTTTGTTGTATCGTAGCATGGCGATTGTCGTTATACAGTTATGTTACCGTGACGACCCGGACATATTATGAACGAACATTATCGGTATTCGTTTTTATGGTTTTCAACGGCCCGAACCGATAACAACCAAAATCCTGCCGCAGGGCTTTGGCGAAAAATGACCAAACTTCCACGCCGAGACGCGAGTGTTCGTTTATACAAGTTTATTCAACTCTTTTTTTCGTTCTACGTGTATACGTCCCACCGCGAACGCGGGGGAACCAACTAGTTATTAAAATTAGTGAAACTTTTTGTTTCAAAATTAATTAAACATTAGTACAAACTAATTTTCTATAACAAATACCATAATTTAGAGATTATTATAAGAGAAGGTGAGTAGTGAAATGCTACATAGAGGAGAATGAAAGAATAGAAGTGAAAGAAACTAAGAAAGTTTTAGAACTTTTAACTCGGGTCAAATTCTTTAACCTAAGTTTTTGGTTATTAACCGAAAAACCGAATCTTTAGCCTTTAATAGTTCCAAAACCGATAACCCAACCGCCATATAACCAAAACCAATCAGTTTTTTAAACCATGTAACTGAAGAACTCGGTTATTATTTGATTAGAGCCCAAAATGCACTCAACCGACCATTGCGTACCCCCATTACAAATTCCACATCTAAAACAATAATGAAAATTTATTTTAGAGTTGGTAGCCTCGGATTCTAAATGACCCGTACTTCATTTGATGTTTATATTAAATATTAAAGAAAAACTAAATTATATCTTAAATAAAAATAAAAATAATAATAATAATAATAATAATAATATGTTTTTTAAATGGAGGACGGAGACATTTTTAGAGTTTCGGGTTAATGATCCGGAAATATGTTATGTACCATCTTAAATCCCAGAAAATAGAGAGAAATCCATAGAGAAAATAGTAAGAAAACAAGATTTTTGATTAATTCATTTCATGATCCTTCATTCCAAAACTACGATTACATATAAAGGAGAATGGAAATGTAAACATGGGTTCCTAATTTAATGCAACGTGGAGAAGAAATGCAAAGTGGGGAAATTGAATTACAATATCATGCATGCATATGTGGAGGTGTGAAAGTAACTACTAATGGTCTTCGTGGGTCGGGTAATGAAGTTGGATAGTCCGTAACAATCCCTTCCCCTTAAAGAAACTTTGTCCGCAAGGTTGAGAATCCGGACACATCATGGCAATCCCCAAGGCGGCCGCCACTCGGTTCTTCTGGTAGTATTCGGAGAAGTCTCAACAAAACGCCACGGTGGGCGCCAATCGCGTCCCTCCATTGCACCCTTGACTTGTACCTAGTTGTTTACCCGCGAGCTCTGGTTGGTGCACGGTAATGGTGTAGGGCTGGTTACACGAGCCGCAATGGCAACCGGTTTGGTCTGCAGGGTCGATGGACGTTGTTGGGAGGGTGCAAAAGGTTTGGTTGCTGGTTTGGATTTTGGGACTGGTGTCGGTGTAAGTTTTGGTGTCGTCTGGGTGGTTGAAGAGGCTTGTTTTGGTGGTGGGACGGCTATGGGTGCGGTTGTTGGTGCAAGGAGGCGATAAGGGTCTGCTGTAGCGTTGTTTTGGAGTTGAAGTTGGTACCGGAACCGGAGTTAATGCCTGTGTTGAGGCTGGTGTTGGAGCGGTCGTTAGGGTTGTTTGTGGCGGTGGTGCTCGGACAGTGATTGGTGGTGGCGGAGCGTTTCGGTAAGTTGTTGGAGAGATGGCAGCAATGATAACTCGAATAGCTCGGAACTCGGCTAGGATTGCTTGGAAGGTGATGTCCGAATGATACTTGGTTGAGTCGGGATCAACACCGCTCTGATACCAATTGTTATGTACCATCTTAGAATCCCAGAAAATAGAGAGAAATCCAGAGAGAAAATAGTAAGAAAACAAGATTTTTGATTAATTCATTTCATGATCCTTCATTCCAAAATTACGATTACATATAAAGGAGAATGAAAATGTAAACATGGGTTCCTAATTTAATGCAACGTGGAGAAGAAATGCAAAGTGGGGAAACTGAATTACAATATCATGCATGCATATGTGGAGGTGTGAAAGTAACTACTAATGGTCTTCGTGGGTCGGGTAATGAAGTTGGATAGTCCGTAACAAAATATTTTTCATTCCCGGGTTTGTAACGAAGGTTATTATTACCCTATAGTAAAACAAATTGGGATGTTCAATACTTCTATGTAAGTGGTCCACTTGGTTTTATTTATTTATTTATTTTTCCAATTTTTGTTTTCATCTTTTTTTTTTAATTTTTGTTTTCATCCCTTTTACTATGTATAATATACGCTTTTAACCCGTTTGAAAGGTGACTCATGCATGGAATGGAAGACCAAAATCAAGAACCAAGACTTGCAATGTAACGAGTTAAGTGGCTTGAATTCTAGACTACCTATAGGTAAACTTTGATTGTGCTTTAAATCACGTTGGAATTGATAAAGAGCTTATGTCGTAAAAGTTTTAAGCATATTAGGGAGTTAATGATTAATCACTTTAAAAAGGTGTTTTAAACTTAAAAAAACTTGGGGAGGAATACATGATTATATTCATGACGTAATTAAACACTAGACGATTATCACATTGAATTAGATGTGTTCTGTAACACCCGTAAAACCGACAATCTTAAATGGGGCAAATGGGAAAAATGTGGAGAAAAAACATGAAGGGATGGGCTAATGGTTGTGGGCTTGGCCCACTGAGCCCCCATAAACCCTAACCTAATCAGATTGTAGCCACTATTCATCTCCAAACACACAATTCGTAGAGAGCGAAAGAGAGAGTCTAGAGAGAGAAAGCTCTAAGAATCCTACCATTTTGCTCCAAAGCAGCTCCAATCTGCTTCTCCATTGTTGAAGCAGAAGAATCCATGAAGAACCACTGCATTGAGGTAAGAATTAAACCTAAAACCTTTGATTTTTAGTATAAATGAGTTTTGAGAAAAAACTAGGGTTTTAAACTCAAAGCATGGATTTTTACGTGTTAAATGATGAAATAAGCCCAGATCTAGCTTCATGGGTTAAACAAATAATTTTAACGTAAAAAGTTGGAAACTTAGGTTGAAAACGGGCATGAAAATGGGAATCTTCAAGTGGCGATACTATTTCACGTGGCGACACTAATCGCGATCACTTGAAGAAGACGACATGTGGCGACACTAAAGTGTGGCGTCGTCCCCAAGGTTTCCAATGATTGGGACACATGTCATTCTATTTTGGCGACACTATAAATGACACTAAGTCTAGAATGAAAGTTCTGGCGATACTGCCCTTGGCGACACTGTCACCATGCGACACTGTCCGACGACACTAGTGTCTGACGATGGTAGTTCCTAGTGACACTACTCTAGGCGATACTAGCAATTGTTAATAGTTTTAACTCGTTGATCCACTTCAGATTTCTAGCATCCCGCCTAGACCGAACAGTTAAGGAACCATATAGTAAAGATCAGAACTGGTGAGTTTCTATTGCCTATTTTTCCCCTTTTAAAGTTTTAGGCTGAAGTGCATGCTTTGAATGAAAAGAAAGTTTAATTTTTTTACTAAACGTTTATGACAATTATGTGTTATTAACTTAGTTTATAAGGCATGCAATTGTTTATAAATGTGTTAAAGTATTTTACTTGTGTGGTAGCATGTATATGTGTGTGTGACTAATTGTGCATGTTACCCCGGGACGAAAGAATGAATAGAAAGTCTTGTGCAAGCAGAATTGGAGACTTGTCTTCGGACAAGCAAACAGAGGAGTCTTATCTTTGTGATAAGCAACAGAGGAGACTTGCATTCGTGCAAGCACAACGTTCCAAGCCTTCGGGACTTGGGACGGTTAATACGCAATGATATCATTCTAGTGCTTGTCCACTCAATGATAAGAAAGAATAAAATAATAAATGAATGAATGAAAAGGCTAGCATGAATGTTATGTGAATGTGAACGTTTGGAAAAGAAAGCTAGCACGAATGTTTCTGAAAGATTTTAATAATGAATGGATTCCCATTTGGGAATTAGAATGTTTTAAATGAAAGAAAAAAGTTTTGAAAGACAAGCTTTTATTGTTTTTATATATAAGATGTTTTTGAATGAAAACTATGAAACATTTAAGTCACTAAAGTAAAACAGAACTCACTCAGTATATCTGACTTTTAGCATGCACCTCGGGTAAATGAAGAAATGGAATGAATGGAGCCGCGAGGGCTAGGATGTATGGACCTTTGCGGGCTGATCAATTATTAGGACTGACATTCCGACTCTAGAATATTGAACAGTTTAAATGTTTAAGTTGTATGGATTATTGTACTTTAAGACTTCCGTTGTTACACTATCTGATGGTTGAATGAATTTAAAGTTTAAGAGCTATGATTTCAATATTTTGTGTCAACTATGAGACTACCCGGTTCGAAGCATTTCATGTTCATAAAAGGTTAATTGGCATGAAATATGAGGTAAGGTTTGAAGTGCCATTAACATATTGTTTGGAAAACATTGACATGGTGTAAAGTTTAAAAAATGAGGTAAAACCTAGTCATGGGTCGTCGGGTTCGAAGCTGAATTTTCAGCTTTCCTCTAGATTTTTTACCGGTTTTCATAAAATCATGTAAAATTGACCTTATGTCAGTTTGAGACGTATTATATATCGTTAGAAAGCCCTATGTGTCTAGTTTACTTGAAATTTTAGTTTGAGGTAAATAACCTACAGTAAGTGGGAGAAAAAGTTAAATTACTACAGCTGCGCAAACTGTTGTCAAACCAGAAACATTATTGTTTTTATAAGATTATGGGAAATCGGCCGAAAAACCGTTGGTGGTGATTTTTACATGTTTGTAACCCTTGACATGTCTATTCTTACTGTTTCAAAACCAAAGTAGTAAATATGACCTGGTCACGGGTCGGTTTCGTCAAACGTTAAAGTTGCGCATACGTTTTTAGGTTATTTAAATGGGTTAAAGGTGTTGTTATGGCTAACCATTAGTAATGGAATATTAGATTGAATAAACAATTGTGAGAATGATTAGTAAATAATTAATAATATGTTGTAAACAACTTCTTTTGATAAAAAGTTAGATAGGGATCTGTGGTGTCACAACCATGTAAAAGAGATAAAAGAAGTAATGACATGTTCGTTTGGGTACGATGCATTTACTTAATTCAAAGCTTTCCATCAGGTATGCAATGTTAAATGAGTACCATGGAATGATTATTTATGTTCCTTATAATGTATATATATAACGTATCAAAAGTACAATAGTATATGAGCTTGAAATAGGCTCAAAACAAGCAAAACGACAAATCCAGCATAGAGCCAGCATAAGCTACGCCCAGACTGGCGTAGCTTACGCCGGTGAGGCACTGTCTTACGCCGAGTGCTACGCCAGGCCTTAAGCCGATTCACTAATTTTTATCAAACTTTACTAAATGTTATATTTTGTTACATTTATCATTTGAGGCTAGTATATAAAGGAATCTAATGCAAAAATTTGGATTCGTAATAGTATTTCATGATTGATCGAATTGATTGTCATGATATGTCCTCACTTAGTTTACGCTAATGATCTTAGAGGTAAAACTCTCTAGAGGAATGGTTGAGATGAACAAGTCGTGAGGACGAACGAGATAGCTTAGAGCTTTGGCTACATTATTAAAGATTGAATTCACGGAATGCGTTCTCAATAATCTGGTTAAAAAGCTTACTTTAATTTATTATCTCAACATTTTAATAAGATCTTAGACCTTATGATTATGTCTAATGTCTTACGCTATGTTTGTAGACAAGCTCAAGAGGTTAATGGCGGGTGTAATCAAGTCTTGGAGTGTGTCAAAGTAACTCAAGTTCATCGGACTTATTACACCATAATTGTAGTATTTTCTTGTTAAGTAAAACATATGGTTATGTATAGAAGTTTAACCCAAAGAATTTCGGGTTTTAAAGTATTACAGAGCCATGTATGTTTTGGTAAATGTATGTTTGATAAACAGGTTTACCATTCATAGGAATTCATTCTTCTTATGAATGGGTCATGTCGAAATTTCTGAAAAACCTTAGACTTAAATTTTTTGTTGAATGCGCTGAAATGAAATGTTAATATTTTAGTTGATGCATTCTCCTTTGAGTTTAATCAAATAAAAAAAATCTGGGCCTATTTCCCGCAAAGTGTTTATTATGGTGTTTTAATTTTTTGGATGTTATAAAAGTTTTGGATGAATCTTCTGTAATAGCCGACTAACCTCAAGAAGTTTCTGACTTCTGATGGAGTCTTTGGTGGAGACCATTTCATTACGGCAACTACTTTCATTGGGTCAACTGAAATGCTTTCAGCATTCACAACGTGGCCAAGAAATTGGACTTCTCGTAACCAAAATGCATTTTTTAAGAATTTTGCATACAACTTTTCCTGCCTTAAAGTAGTAAGAACTTCACGAAGATGTTGTGCGTGTTTTTCTTCACTCCGTGAATAGATTAGAATGTCATCAATGAAGACAATGACAAACTTATCTAACATTAGCCGGCATACTCTATTCATGAGGTCAATGAAAACCGTCCGAGCGTTTGTCACTCCAAAAGGCATCACTAGAGCTCATAGTGTCCGTAACGAGTTCAGAATGCAGTCTTAGGTACATCTTATTCTCGTACCTTGACTTGGTGATATCCGGATCTCAAGTCGATTTTAGAGAACCAATTGGATCCTTGTAACTGATCAAACAGATCATCAATTCTAGGTAAGGGATACCTATTCTTGATGGTCATCTTGTTCAATTCTAGGTAGTCAACGCACATCCGCATACTACCGTCCTTCTTCTTAACGAACATGATAGGTGCACCCCTGGGGATACACTTGGACGTATAAATCCTTTATCCAATAATTCTTGAAGTTGTGACATTAATTCCTTCATCTCAGTTGGTGCCAACCGAAAGGGAGTTTTAGCCACTGGCTCAGCCTCAAGAATTAAGTCAATTTTGAATTCGATCTCTCTCTCTCTCGGGTGGAGCGCCCGGGAGATCGTTAGGGAATACGTCAGGAAACTCATTCACTACCGGAATGTGGTCAATTTCTTTTCCTTTCATCTTGGCATTGGTCACATAAGCTAAGAATGCTTGGTGACCTTGCCTTACGTAGCTTCTTGCCTTAGCCATTAAGCAAATGGTGATTTGGTTCCTTCTTTCTCCATATATGCTAACTTCCTTTCTCGTATGTGACGTAAATTGCATGGTCTTACGATTGCAGATAATCGTAACGGAATGAGAGGACAACCATTCCATCCCAATGATTACGTCGAATTCTTAAATCGCTATTGGAATTAAGTTGACGAGATATTCTTCTCCTTCGATAAGTATTCGGCAATTTCAGTTACTACAAAATTTCTATCACTAGTAAACTCAACCTCTAATGTCGTTGCAAACTTACTTCTAACGAAGGATTTCGAGTTTGCATGGTTCAAAGCTACGAAGGATCTACTAGTTCCAGTATCGAATAAAACACAAGCAGGTAGGGAGTTTAAGAGGAAGGTACCTGATACGACATTAAGAATCTTTTTAGCTTCCTCTGTTGTTATCTGGAAGGCCTACGTCTTGATTTCGGAACTACGGTGCGTTTGACTTCATCTTCAGCCTATGTAGATCTTTCTGCGCCTTCTCGATTTGTTGTTTTAACTCGGGACATTCTCGGCTTATATGTCCCGGTTTGTAGCAATTGTAGCATAATCTTACTGGACTCATACACTGGTATGTCATATGTCCAGCTTTTCAACACTTGGCACAGTTGAGAGGCCGGAGCCGGCACTCTCCCAAATGTTTCTTTCCACAAAATCTACACTCCTCTATTTCTCTTCTCGGGGTGTAGTTGCTTCCAAATTTTCCAAAATGAAGTTTCTTGATGGGTGCAGGAGAGGGAACATTCTCTCAGTTTCTCTTCCCATCCCTCTCTTCCTATCTCTTAAGCTCTGTCTCCCCTTTCTGAGCCCAATTAATACTTTCTTCTAAGTTCGCGCATTTTGATGGGGAAATGAATTCTCGAATCTCCGTTTTCAAGACTAAATGTTACCGCTTCATCCACATTTCAAGTGTTGTGAGGAGTGCCGGACAAAACCTAGCTTTATCAAGAAGATTCCTGTGATTTCGTCTAATGATTCTTTATTTTGTTGCAGGTGCAGGAATTTTTCAGTGATTCTATCGGTTGTCGTTCGTGCACAATAGTGTTTCAGGAAGATTTCTTTAAATTCTTCCCATTTCATCTCCTTGATTTTGTCCCTTCCTTTCTCTTGCTTCGCTACCCTGTACCAATCTTTAGCTTTTCCACTGAATTGATTGGTGGCGATTGTTACCTCATCTTCCTTCGCAATGGCACGTGTCGAAGACCGTTTTCATTGCAGAAATCCATCTCCGACTTTCTAAGGGATCTACCGTTCCCTTAAATTCTTTTGGTTTGCACGTCATGAAATCTTTGTACGTGCATCAGGTTGATTTAGTTTCAACCTTACGAATGTCATCTTCTTTATTTTGAGGTGTTTCTACCTCCTTATGATTTTTCAAACCAACTCTCAACTAAGCTTTGTAATTCGGCTTGAATAATAGGAATATTGGCGTCGAATACCTTTCCTACTTCTTACGCAATTTGTCTCCAGATAGATTCCGAGACTTGTTTTATTTCATTTTCATCGGGAGGTGGAGACGCATATCTCATATTGCTCCCCTCGTCACTTATCTCCATGTTTTGGTGCTCAGGCATTTATTTGCTGAGATACGAACTTGTTATTTGTTTACCCTATCAGCAAGTCTAGGGTTTTACATTACAGGCCTCATGCCATTCTTACCCTTATTTAAGCATTCTAGGGTTTCACGTAAGGCTGGTTATGCATTTCTATCTATGCATATTCACTTTCCTGCCTACTAGATGCTGATTTTAGTACAATATTAGGGAGGTGGGAGTGGTACCCTCCTACTTCAAACTACCCTCTCATACCCACCAATGAGGATATGCCACCTCATTTTGACAAACTACCCTCCCAAACTATCCTTCATGGTGGGGGTGGTACCCTCCAAACTACTCTCCTAAACTTGTTATTTTCCCCTTTCTTTCGGCGGGTTCCAAAACCCGCTAACCTTACCTGCTAGTTACCCGCAAACTTACCCGCTGGGAGTGGGAGTGGTACCCGCTTTACCTAGGGGTGTTCAAAAAAATCCGAATCCGAAACCAAACCCGAACTATCCGAAATTCCAAATCCGAATTATCCGAAAATTCGGATATCCGAAATTTCGGATATTAATATTGGAAAATTTCGGATATTTCGGATATCCGAATCCGAAATATTTTTTTTTAAATTTTTTTATTTAATAATATATACACACATAATACATATAACCCTTCTAAAAAGCCCTAAAATCTCACTTCTAGTTCACGCAGCCACATCCTCTCCGACTCTCCCTCATCCATTGTCCCTCCTGCCACCTACCGACCGCCGTCTGCCGACCGACTACCGCTGCTACCGCCTGTTTTCTGACCGGCGACCACCTCCTACCGGTGCTTGTTCTACTTTCTTCTCGATGCCCCTTCTTTTCTTCTCTGCTGCGTCCCGACCAACTGCCGATGCTGCTACCGGGTGCATTCTGACCAGACCGTCTATTTGAAAGGTGTTGTGTATAAAGCAGCAGGCGATGCCCCTATTTGAAAGGTGGTGTATATAAAGCTGCGTTCTGAGCCTTGTTTTGTTTATTTAGAGTTCAAACAAATTGTTTTTGTTTTTGGGTTTTGATAGAAATTGCTTTTGTTTTTGGGTTTTGATAGAAATTATTTTTGTTTTGTACTTGTTTTCCCAATCTTGATATATGTAGTTGATTATTTGAATAACAATACAATTGATTGTCTTCTAGAATGGGTGATTTATGTATGAGATTAGTCCTAACAAGTTTATTTATTAAAAGTTCAAACAAATCTCTACATTTTTTTTTTCAGATTTCGGATATCCGTTGTACTATTCGAATCTGTATCCGAATTTTCGGATATCCGATTTGGATACAGATAGTAAAATCCACTATCCGAAATTTTCGGATATCCGAAATTTTGGATATCCGGTTTTGAACACCCCTAGCTTTACCCGCTAATTACCCGCCTCCCTACCCGCTGGGCACTCCCTCCTCCCTTATGTTTACAATATCATAATGGTGTCATACATTATCCCTCATACTAGCCAGATATGAAAGCAATCTATGATATACATAATGATATTTCCAACTACCATATTGTGCTTCCACCATACAAAGTTCAGCACAATACTTTTCTAGCACCCACTTATACGTACCTACTTCCTCGGACGGCCTAGGGTTGAATCCCATTCTATATCATGAGCACTTTTGGTTTGAGTTTAAGTACCCTTTTTGATACTCAAATCCCTCAAATCGTGCTCTGATACCAACCTGAAACACCATCATTTCTTTATCTTTTAAAATATTAGAGTTTAATGGAATTTAAGTCCCAGTTTGTCAAAACCTTGTCACCATGGAAACACATGTGCTTTTATATTATATAAAATATTGTTTTACCTACATCAATTGAGATACATATTACAAGATCTGGGGATTCAAGTCTCCGACTAACCTCGTGCTTGGAAGCTTCATTCATTCATTTTGATTGTTTTTCCCTGAAATGTTTTGAAAACGTTTTTACATTAGCTAACGCTAAGTAAGTACACCGCTTCTTTTGTTCAAAACTGTTTCTTTTAGTTACAGAACTCTTTGGTTCCTTAGTTCTTTTTCCAAGGCACCACTGGCCCCCGTGACACTTCGGACATTACCTATGTCACGTCATTTAATTCACAAGGTCCTTCTGCCCGTAGGCTCGGCCCCTTGTTTCACACTCTCACAATGTCCTTCCGCCCATAGGCCCGGCTCCTTGTTTCTCATTCTCACAAGGTCCTTCAGCTTGTAGGCTCTATCCCTTGTTTCTCATTCTCACAAGGTCGTTCCTCCCGTAGGGTTGGCCCTTTGTTTCTCATACTTACAAGGTCCTTCTACCTATAGGCTCGACCCCTTGTTTCTCATTCTCACAAGTTCCTTCTGCCCGTAGGCTCGACCCCTTTTTATATTTAATTGTGATCTTGAATATCGTAAACACGTACCCTCCCAATTTACCAAGCGCACATATGCAGCACGTATGTAATATCTTATCATGTTTGCTTAGCATGTATTTTCATCATGCTTTCATTACCCGTACATTAGCATGTTCTAAACACGGAGTTTCACAGACACTTACTTAAATCTCGGGGCTTTGGTACATTCGTTATCCAGTTTGCGTCGTAGCGAACAGTTAAAGGCTTGGATAGCGATCCGCTATCCAGTTTGCGTCGTAGCGGACCGTTATACTTTACATAGCGTTCCGCAATAGGGTTGCAGCTACTGATTAGTGGCTTGACACGTGTCCAGTCATCATTGCTTCCTTCCTCCTTACGTAGTGGGATCATTAAGGGTCTGGTAGCGGTCCGCTACCGATCTAACTTTAAGAATTTTTCTCTTTTAGCCCCTGAAACTTAGGCTAAATACTTTTTCAACCTTATACTTATATTTTTCTTAAATTTTGGGGTGTTACACCCCCTGCTATTGTTATTCCTCCGTAGACAACAAAAGACTATCGTACTCACCTCCATCATAGTAATTGCACCCAAGAGTATCAAAGATATGCCCTTCTCCTTCCTTCAGTGGATGTGATCCATACTCCACCTCAGTCAATGTCTCATTAGATAGAATGTCAAGCAAACTCATACCTGCGGAAAAAAAACAACAAGACACGAATCAAAGCAAAGCAACATAGCATACAAGACATAACTCTATTATACCCCAAAGATAGTAACCTAAACCGTCCCTCAAAAATACAGGTTTATGCTGTCTAGAGGGCCAAATAAGGCTTATCCTGTGTAGGGACTTGTATTTTGATAAGCTAGTTGCTCAATGTAATTTATCTTTTGTTTTGTTTAAGTATTTTGATGGCAATCGCAAGTGCACTTACGATTGAGTTCATACTTAATCGTAAGTGCATTTGAATCATAAGTCTCTTACTATAACAACCTGGTTACGATTGTGAGTAACCCAATCATAAGTAGTACTTACGATTGGGTTATAATGTTGAAAGGTTGCGAGTGCCTGTTTCTTGTCCTATAAATAGAACCTTTTGTCTGGAATTAGTGTGTAAGTGTGTGAGGCTGTAAACCTAATTCCATCTTTAAGCATTTCAAGTAATACAAGCATTTTTGTAGTATTCTATTGTGCCGGTTCTTACTGTTTTCATCATCATTGTATTCTAGATTTGCTTGTGATTCACACCACATGTTTTACTGTTTTGTTTGAGTGTTTACACCACCATGTACACTGATTCTGCCGGTGTGTATGTGTATTTGATCCTTGGTAGTGTTTATCGACCTATTCTGGACCTATGTCACGTCATTTAACTCACAAGGTCCTTCTGCCCGTAGGTTCGGCCCCTTGTTTCACACTCACAAGGTCCTTCCGCCCGTAGGCTCGGCCCATTGTTTCACACTCTCACAATTTCTTTCCGCCATAGGCTCGGCTCCTTGTTTCTCATTCTCACAAGGTCCTTCATCCTGTAGGCTCGACCCCTTGTTTCTCATTCTCACAAGGTCATTCCTCCCGTAGGATTGGCCCTTTGTTTCTCATTCTTACTAGGTACCTCTACCTATAGGCTCGACCCCTTGTTTCTCATTCTCATAAGGTCCTTATGCCCCTAGGCTTGGACCCTTGTTTATATTTAATTGGGATCTTGAATATCGTAAACCCATACCCTCCCAATTTACCAAGCACACATATGCAACACGTATGTAATATCTTATCATGTTTGCTTAGCATGTATTTTCATCATGCTTTCATACCACATACTCACATTCTTATCACGTATGGTCATTACCCGTACATTAGCATGTTCTAAACACATAGTTTCACAGACAAATAAGGCTAATTACGGGTTCAATGTACTTACTTAAATCTCGGGGCTTTGGTACGTTCGTTCCCTCGCTTAAACGCTTCACCTGATCCGACTCGCACTTGCAACGTACCGCACTATCTTGCTTAAACGGTTATCTCGGAAGTGTGTGTTGTTTGTATGTTTGTTTTTGTCTAAAACAAGAACCTGAAGCATCTATTTATAGGCTGAATATGGCACCCCTAGCAGACCGCTAACGAGGCAGGTAGCAGACCGCTACGGCCTCCCAGTCAGCCTACGTAGCGAACAGTTAAAAGCTTGGATAGCGGTGCGCTATCCAGTTTGCGTCGTAGCGGACCGTTGGGATGTTATTTGAGCCGGTAGATTGATCTTCTAGCATTTCTTGTTTATTTCATTTGAAGATTTCAAGTTTTCTGTAGATTTTTGAAGCTTCTTCAATGGAGGCCTTGAAGATTACCTTGAATCGCAAGTGTGAGGGAATAAGTCTGGTATTGAGTTATTTATCGTAAGTGTTTGTCTGCCATTATCTTTGTATCTTTTGTCTCCTGAAGGTACGATCGTAAGCATTTTTTTTTGTCTTTTTAATATTGTAAGTATACTTGTGATCGCAAGTGTTGTACTACGATACTTGTTTCACTAATTTGTTTGTTGCTTGCATTTGTGTGAGTGTTTCACTTACGATCGTATGTTGTAATTATAAGAAGTAATTACAATTGACCCATTCAATCGTAAGTTCTGTTCAATCGTAAGTTCCAGTTACAATTGACTTTTCTAAATTGTAGATCCTAGTTACGATTGACTCTTTGTCGATCGCAAGTGTCTATTGTTCATCCTTTCTTTGAAAGTATCATGGCCTCGTCTAACATCAACAATGATATGGGTGGTGGGAATAAGCCACCTGTTCTAGTCTCCATCAGATGGGCCAAGAAAATGAAGACGTTTTTTTCTCTATCATGATCACACTCTGTGGACCTCCGTTGTAGAAGGACCTCATAGACGTACTCATGTTGGTACTGATGGTAGCCGTCCTAAGGTGATAGCTGAGTATGACGAAACATATCACAAGCCTGTTTCTAGAGATAAAGCTTATGGAGCTATTGCTATGGCTCTTCACATGGAAATATTCAACATTTTTGCTGAATACAAGACTGCCAAGGATCTCTAGCTAGCATTATGTGATCGTTATGATGGAAATAGAGAGATTAGGGAGAGCAAAAGAGATCTGGTCTGCATTCAGGGTGAAAGCATCTCTGAATCAATCAACCTTTTTTCCAGCATCATTTCTATATTGAAAGTCATGGGTGTTGAATACCTTACTTATGATGTGAATAAGAAGCTTATGGGATCTTTGCCTCCTGACTGGAATGTCTACAGCGTTGTGATTAAAAGGACTAGAAATTGTCAGAGATATCTCTACAAAACATGTTTGCATTGCTTGAAGCATATGCGTTAGATATAAAAATGAATGCAATTACTCCAACTAATCAAGCGGGAAACTGTGCCTTGCTCACTGGTCAAGCCTCATCAGAACAATACCCTTCAAGCTACAATCAAAGCTATCCACAAATGGCCTACACCCAAACCAGTGTACCTCTTTCCATAACAGGCTTCACAGCTCCTCCAAAAACCGTCAAAGTTGAAAATCTTATGTCCAAACTTCCCATGATTCCCAAGGATCATTTGCCAATCATGACAACCTTTATGGCAAGTTATGAAACCCTCGTATCATGGAATTTGACTCCTGCAAGCTTTCAACCGGGTGATCTGGAACAACTAAACCCCAATGATTTAGAAGAAATGGATATACAATGGCAAATGGCTATGGTGAGTCTAAGGGCTAAGAGATTCTTCAAAAGGACTTGAAGGGAAAAGTTCAAGATGAGGAAGACCATTGGATTTGACGTCAAAAAAGTAATATGTTACAACTGTGATCAGCTAGGCTACTTCACTCGTGACTGTGGTGCACCCAAAGTGCAGAATGAAGCCGGAAAAAGAAACGATCATGGAAAGCAAGTTGTTGTGACTTCAACATCAAAAGCATTGGTCACTCAAGATGTTGGTGAGTATCATTGGGGAGCAGAAATAACATTATGTGATATTGTTTATGATGTGCAATATAGTTTTGTATTTATTTTATAAATAATCTAAATTTTTTTTGTAATCACTATTTAAAAGTCGTGACATATTTTCACCCTTATTTTATGTATTTTTTTATATAATTCAGTATCACATTTCATTCATAAAATCTGGATTTGTTTTTTTTAATATGAAGATAGATATATGTTAACGATATTATTATTTTAAGGATTTAAGGATGTTTTGTTAATTTGTGATTGTTTCTTATTGAATTATAGCCTGCTTTAATTTAATTCCCCTAAATTGGTATATACGATTATGGTAAATGATATATGAATTGTTTAATCTACTACGGAAAAAAAATAAACTATACATATTTATGGTAAATGATATATGTTTCCATTAACCGTTTTAATTCTTAATGATATATATTACCAATTTACCAAAAAATTCATTTTTCCTTTCATTAATTTCCAGATTTTAATGCCACTAATTTTAGCAAGTGTTATTGTTTAAAAAATATTTAGGCTATCAGTAGTGGTTTCACGTCCCCTCTTTCACGCCCCTCCACGTCAGCGCCACATCAGCACAGTGGTTTTCACTGCCCATAATCACTAAGGTGCGTAGTGGTTTCACGCCCCGCATTTAACTTTTAATCATTAACTAATCATTTAACTAAAATACAAATAAATTTATTTAAAATATAAAGATAACAAAATACATATTTATTTAGTTAAAAAACAAACCTATTAAAATACAAAAAATCAATCGCCACTCGTACGATTAGTCCAAATATGCTCTGTCAAATCACCGCGTATGCTTAGATGTGTATCCCTGTCGCATAATGCATTACGAATTGCGTGTTTTTCTTCCGAGCTTAGTTGTGCAGGCGTCGTCTGTGGGATATCATCATAGTTTTGGCAAATGGCTTGGCCCTTGTCTTTCAATATCATGTTATGTAATATTATGCAAGTGTACATAGCATTCCTTATTTTTTCTTTGGTTCAAATACGGCACGGATTTTTAATCATAGCCTTCTTTTTCTTTAAAACTCCAAACGCACGTTCGATATCTTTCCGTGCTGATTCTTTTGCTTTTTTGAAAAGTTCTATTTTCTTACCAATTGGGCTTGTATATGCTTTGACAAACGTGGCATACTCCGAATATATATTGTCGGCAAGATAATACCCGTGCTCGTATTCGACATCATTAACAATGAATGAAGAACCAGGTGCGACTCCGTCTATGATGTCATCGAATATAGGCGATTGATCCAAAACATTTATATCGTTGTTTGCCCCCGCAACATCAAAGAATACATGCCAAATCCAAAGATCATATGACGCAACGGCTTCAAGCATTAACGTCGGATGTGGGTGGTTCCCTCGTTGGTGTTGACCTTGCCAAGCAGTCGGACAATTTGTCCATTTCCAATGTGTGCAGTCGATGCTACCAAGCATCCCGGGAAATCCATGTACGGCTTCATGCACCTCATATATTTGTTGAATGTCACTAAACGTCGGTCTCATTAAATATCTCTTGCCGTAGAGATTAATCACACCTAAAAACATATAATAATAATAATAAAACTAATAATAATAATAATAAAACTAATAATAATAATAATAATAATAATAATAATAATAATAACAACAATAATAATAATAATACCTTCACAAAACATATGTAGAGTATCTCGTGCGGTTTTTTCAGACAACTTTAAATACCCATCCCATGAATCACTAGCCGTACCATACTCTAGCTGTCGAACTGCACATGTGCATTTTTGTAAAGCAGTAAATCCAAATTTGTGTCTCGCGTCTTCCCTTTGTTGGAAATATTGATACTCTCTTTCTAAATAACCACATATTCGCACGAAAAGTTCTCGTCTCATACGAAAACAAATTCAAAAATTTTCTTCATCATACATTGGATCGTAACTAAAGTAATCACGTATTAGACGTTCATTAGCTGCTTCCCGATCCCGCATTACTTGAACTCGTCGTGTTACCCTTTGTGAACTCTCGGCTTCTTCGAGTAGGTCGTACGCGTAACAAATCGCTTCAGCAATCACTTCATCTTCTTCCGTTGAACCCGACGACGTAGAAGACCAATCCATTTTAAATAGTGGTGAAAATATGAGAATGGGTGACGTTATTGGTTGAAAATGTGAGAATGGTTGAGGTTATTGGTTGAAAATATGATATATATATATATTAAAATTAAAATAATTATAATTTTTTATTAACGGCTAGAAAAACGGCTAGTTTGACTGGGGTCCCACCAAATTCAACCAAAAGCGCCCGTGAGTTGCCCCACGCCTCCCCTTTTCACGTCATTTTCACGCTTAGGGGGCGGTGTTCTTAGGCGTGAAAATCTGATGTGGCTCACGCCACCCTTCTCTCACGCCTGCATTACGGATGCTCTTATGGTAAATTATAGTTACTTGATTCTGAATAATATTTAAAATGAAAAAAAAATTATGCTGACTTTTAATTTAATTATATCCGCCGCGCTTCGCGGCGAGTGTTAGGTTGCGTAATTCGTTCATAATAGGTGTTGTTCGTCACAGTACCACAACGGTAACGACACTCGATAGAGGCTACGATAGCAAAAAAAAACTCGATTTTAAATATAAATCCGTTTTCAAATACATGTATATCGGAACATTAAAAAAATAAATAAATAAAAAAAATGCCACACACTCCGTTTTTTTTAAGTTAACGAAAATAAGCTTGTATAAATAAAAACCCACACTTCGTTGCGGGAGTGTGGTTGTTTTTCGCCAAACCCACGCGGCGGGAGTTTGGTCGTTATCGGTTGGGGCCGTCGAAAACAATAAAAGCGAATAGTGATACGGGTTCCGATAACCCCAATGTCGGCAATGATGTTGTTCGCTCATAACATGTTTGTCTCGTTACGGTACGACGACGGTAACGACACTCGCTATACGCTACGATACAAAAAATAGTCGTTTTTCAATATAACTCCGTTTAAAAAAAAATATACCGGAACTGTTACACCCCAACCGACGGCGGAAAACGTCGGGGCGTGAAGCTGTGCAGACTGTTCATAGCTCATGGTTGCTAAAGTTTGAATAATTTAAACATTCATTTTCATTACACGTAGCAAGTTCATACCATACAAGAACCAAATGTAGCGATTACAAAATATAAATAGTTTAGATTAATTGCTAGGTCCAAATCCTATATGTAGCAGCTTGTAATACTTCAAACATTGTCACCTGAAACATGGTTGAAAACAAAGTCAACTAAAAAGTTGGTCAGAATACATAGGTTTTCGTGTCATGTAATAGAATATAGTGTTGTGTGTATACAATTCATACAAACATGGCAATTAAGTCATTTATGGAGAGATACCATCGTGTCACCTGATAGTACAATCAAACCTTTGTAACTAGTATAAAAAAAAAACGCGTGTTGGCAGTAACAGTCACCCTACCTGGGTGGGTTTGTCAGACTCAATAGATCTATCACTGTTTACTGTAGGCTATAAAATAGTTAATGATTGCACGTGAATAGCAAACTGCGTGTTGGTCTACACACCTAGTACTCAAGCACAAAGCTCAAAATTGTAACACATGATTGTAGGGTGGAATTGTATATTGTGTAGTTTGTAAACATAGTAAATAGAACGCATGTTTCACCTCAAAAGTTTGTAAATAGAGTAAAAGAGGGGCTATGTAACTCACTTGTGTTGGAGCGTGTAGTTTGCACAGATCAATAAAAATACCAAACGTGTTGTAGGTCGCTACGTTTGACCTATCGAATGAGGGTATAACACGTGTCACTGTTTGTGTTATTTTGTGTCCAAAGTGGGTTCGTTGGTGGTTTGTGTGTTTAGGGTTGGTTTTGGAATAATAAATTAGTAGCGATATATATTTATTTAAATAAAATTTAAATAAACGATATTTGTTTAAATCAAAATATATATTTGTATAAATAGTTTTATAAAAATGATTATATAAACTCATGATTTCATCGGTTTTGAAACTATCGGGAATTAATCGTTTTAAATTTCTAAATCAAAGATTTGGTTTATAAATGATTCCCGGGTCTTGGAATTTTATAACTTAAATTTTTATAAACAAGTTTTGAAATGTTTAAATAAAAACATATTAAATTAAGTTTGAAAATAATAAAATTAAAGTTTCTGGCCAAGGAGCACGACCGTGCTCAAGTAGGGCACGACCGCGCTCGTTGCCGGGCGTGACCATGGTGGTCTGAGCGCGCCCGTGGTCGAGTCAGAAGTCACTACAGAGGTTCTGGACATAGAGCACGACCTTGCTCGTATCTGGCACGACCGCGTCTAGTGTTTGTTTTTGGTCAAGACTTGTTTGCTCGGTAAGCACGACCGGGCCACACCTGGGGCACGACTGTGCTTGGTCAGGCACGACCGCGCTCAGGGATGAGCGCGACCGTGTCGGGCCTTTTTCAGACACAATTCGATCGATTCTTATATTAATAGCTTCTATATTCTTAGGGCTTTCACTTAGTGGATGATTACGAATGTTTCTACATAGTTTAATTGTATTTATATCATGTCTAGAGTGTAGTTCGAGTAAAATTTATGTTTCGGCTTTTTGGTTCAAAATCGGATCGATTTGAGTGTTTCTACAACGAATTGACATAGGGCTTTCGTAGTAGAGGTAGATACAAAGCTGAAGACGTGTTACTTACTTGCTGAAAGTGGGCAATTGAATGCGGTCGGCTACGGGTCGAGCGGCTTCGTTTCTTGGCGATCAATCGGACGACAGAGGTGTTGTGAGCGTCGAGTGAGAGTTCTGAGAGATTGAGTGGGTGTATATGAGGGTGTAGGAAGCGTGCAACTGACTCTATATCGACGAATTTGAGAGGCTCGGTTGTGGTGTGAATGGGATTAATTAATTGTGCAAATTGGACGACAATTGATGCGTGTTTTAGACGAATTTCAGTCGAGTATGGTCTGACGCGCGAAGACCGGCTTTTCTTTATTTTAATTTTCGCGAATTCAGAAGGTATGGTATGGTTTGACTTTCTGCAGTCAAGTGGGTTCATCAGCACGACCGTGCCTACTTTAGGCGTGACCGTGCTTAGGTCGGCAGGCGCGACCGTGCTTGCCTAGTTTTGTAGTTTTTGAGTTTTGTCAGTTTTGGTCCTCGGGGTTTGTGAGATAATGGTGTTTTGTTTAAGTCGTTATTGTAATAGAATAGTTTGTATATGTAACTGCATCGTAGTTTGTTTGTACACGAATCGAAACTGAAATGTGTTTGTTTATTGAAATCAAACGATTACATGATGAAAATCAGAAATGTTACAGTCTCCCCTTGTTGAGGGGATTTCGTCCCGAAATTCAACTAGTTGAGGCTGCAGAATTTGTGAATTGGTGAGGATACTTGAGTTTCATTTGGTCTTCGCGTTCCCATGTAAACTCGGGACCGCGTCTTGAATTTCCGATGGATTTAAGGTAGGGGATTTGACTGGGGGGGGTATAGTAATTAACAACCAGCTCAGGTCTGTTACCCGAGGTCAGGTATGAGTAGTGTTAATGAGTTAGGTTAAGTGGATTAAGGAGAATCTGTTGGAAGGATACGTTGGGCTCCAAAGGTGAGATGCATTACTGGGAACAGTGTTGATGGGAATTTGATGATTATAATTTGTTCAAGAAGTAACCTACTATGCTTAAGTATTGTCAGTGGTTAAGTGGTTTCACAAACATTGGCCCGTTAAACAACATGAAACTTTACGTGATACGAATAACGCTACTGCTGATAATATGATAGGAACACTTATATATAGGAAGTACCAGCGGCGTATCCACCATGCCCTTGTCGTATTTCAACAGTTTCGTTATTGTATATCATGCTAGGTTTCACGTCATAACACACTATAGAATTTGCTATGCTTTCCATGCGCTGATTTGTATAATTTCGTGTGCACCCGTAATTATCCAAATCGTCGTATGGTCCGTATAGTTCATCCCATTATGTGTGTGGGACGGGGGGGGGGGGGGGTAACACAAAAACTCACATAATTTGTAACTACTGTTTTCACGTATGTGTTGCAAATAATTGTATACCTAGATAGTAAGGTAAATTGCAACAATTGTAAGCAATTTAGTTCCGTGTAATATGTAAGCACTCACTACATCCATGTATGATCTAGTGTTATGTACATTGTAAGCATGTATAGTGTGAATAGTTTAGTACCATGTATGTAGTAACAAATGAGTTTCATGTATAATGGAAACAAATAGTTTTTCATGTATAATGTTAACACATTGAGTATCGTGAGCAACCAAGCTTTATGTATTATGTAATTGATCTTGTATCGTGTATGTTGTAGATAGCTTAAGGTTCATGTAGCATGTACTCAATCGCGTATATGGCAAACTACTACGTTGCATGTATGTTTGTGAATAACTGAGTTTCATTTGATTTTGTGGATGTTTGTGTGTAAGCTATTGAATCTCATGAGTGACGTACATTAACGAATTCGTTTGTATAGGTGGTCGAGTGTTGAGGACAAGCGTGTTGTTTGATATTCATGTAAAATGCGGGTAGTTGGGTTTTAGCTTTTTAGATCTTGCTGTGGTTTGTAGGAAGGGTTAACGTCTACGCGAAACGCTTCATCTCGTTGAAGTGGGAAGTATACTCGTAGGTTTCTGAAGGTGTAAGGTAGCGAGAGGGTGTTGTGGGTAATTAGGGTGATTTGTTTGCGAGTAAATGATTTGAGCTTGTTTGTAAGTGGGTAAGAAATTGTAATTTATCCTTGGTTGTGATTTGATTAAATAAGCAGAAATAGTAATTTGAATAACCAAGTGAGCGAAATGAATAATTTAGAATCTTTTACTTTAATCAATGAGAGAAAGTCCCAGAGAAGGACAAAAATAGTGACTAATTAAGCCAAAGGTTTAAAAATCAAAATTATAATTTATTTAGAAAAGGTTTTATAAAACAAGTCGTATATAAAAATATTTTACAAGGTAAAAAGGTTCGTTGGAAATCTATATTCTAAGTAATATTTATAAATCCAGAGTTTGATAGATGCTTTTGCTTGAGTACAAAAACGATGTTGTTTTAAATGAATAGAATGATTAGTTTTGCAAAGGAGGCTTGGGTACGTGTACTAATTCGCAATGAATGAGAAGATGGTGTTTGTGTGATCTTGATGAAAATATGGTGGTAATATTGAGTCAACGAGTAATGGTATTAAAGTTGTAAAATAAAACTTAACATAAATGATAAAGTGTCAAAAACTTCATCCCAACATAGGATGATAGTTTCAAACAGAAATTTAAAGACAAAGTAAAACAACCCAGCTAGCGTCTCAGGTAGCTTTAACAAGGAAGCAGATGAGTACTAGAAAGAACATGGTTACGGTCACTCGGATAGCAAAACGGGTCTCAATTCTAGCTCCCTCGGACTTTAGCTCGTAAGTTCAACTTGGTCTTAGTAATAGTGACAAACTGTGGTAGGCGTAAGTAGTTTGGATAACGACAAATGACATAAATGATTACAAGGCGAAATTTTTATTCTAAATTAGATCTTCATTTGCCTCCATCTTGCACTAGCTTCAATTGGTCTTATTCACTGGCTCGGTGCTGACTTGATCTTTGTTGGTGTTTATGTTGAGGGTGCGTCCACGAGCATCACCCTGGGCAACATTGACAATCCTGGGACATCGGTGACGGAAATGGTTTGGGTCGCCACATTCAAAGCAAGCTCGTCCGTTGGTAATAGCCGGGACCACTGGGTTTATCACTTGCTGCTTGGTCCTATTCCCCCGGTTGGCTCGAGTAATGGGTGGTCCAGATCGGCAATCGTTGGCAGTATGGCCATATTTCCCACAGTTAGCACATAGACGGCATGGCATTTTTAGGAAGTGATGATAATTGCATGTGTTGCACAAAGGGTTGTTGCCCCTATATGGTCTCTTATTCTGGGCTTGGGCTAGTGGTGCAACTTGGTTGATCGGTATAGCAGCGATAACGACAGCAAAGTTGCGTTTCTTATTGTATTGAGGAGGTCTGGGTTTGTTTTCCTTAGAGGGCTCGGAAGAGGCTGCTGGGTCAGTGGCTTTCATTGTACTTTTGGCGTTGTTATTAGCTTGGGTAAATTGGGTTACTAGCTGAGTGAGGAGAGCAGCAAGGTTGGTATTATTGTTGTTGTTGGCATTGCTAGTATTGGTGTTGTTGCGGTTGCTGTTACGACGAGGAGACATTCTATACAAAAGAGAATGATATAAAAGAGTTGTGAGAATTTATAAAAATTTGCTGAAATTTAGGATAGGAGGAATAATAACACATTTATTTCATAGTTCGGATTGTATTCAAGTAATCACATTACTACTTGAACACTGTGACATATTAAGGTTAATTAGACTTATATAATTTTCAAGGAGACGTGCTTTAGCCTATAGGTAAACACTCATCCCGGGAATTCCCAGGAAAGCATACGGATCCCTCGGTTGATTGGGATTTATATGAAATGCTTTCCTAGACAGAAAACCCAGAATACAGGTGTCACCCTTCCAGATTGCACATGTCCTTTAATAATTAACAGAGTCTAAAACCTTAACGGGTATGTAAAAATATTTTTGATAGACTAATGTCTACGAGTATGATTTTTCCACAAATTATGATGAGGATGACATAGAAGCAGGCAAGGAGGATATGTGGCTTAGGATGTAGGTATGGATACGGTTTATTTAACTTTTTATTTAAGTATGCTTGGTACGTCATGCATTTTAATAATTTCAGTATCAAATAACTAACACATAGTTTAATAAGCATGTACCACATAGCATGTTAACACATAGCACATAATTCACATACCATGGCATTGTTGGGTATCCTAAAGTTATAGTCTAGGTCAATGGTGTCTAATAACCTAATTCCCTATAACCAAGGCTCTGATACCAATCTGTCACACCCCAACCGACGGCGGAAAACGTCGGGGCGTGAAGCTGTGCAGACTGCTCATGGTTGCTAAAGTTTGAATAATTTAAACATTCATTTTCATTACACGTAGCAAGTTCATACCATACAAGAACCAAATGTAGCGATTACAAAATATAAATAGTTTAGATTAATTGCTAGGTCCAAATCCTATATGTAGCAGCTTGTAATACTTCAAACATTGTCACCTGAAACATGGTTGAAAACAAAGTCAACTAAAAAGTTGGTGAGAATACATAGGTTTTCGTGTCATGTAATAGAATATAGTGTTGTGTGTATACAATTCATACAAACATGGCAATTAAGGCATTTATGGAGAGATACCATCGTGTGACCTGGTAGTACAATCAAACCTTTGTAACTAGTATAAAAAAAAAACGCGTGTTGGCAGTAACAGTCACCCTACCTGGGTGGGTTTGTCAGACTCAATAGATCTATCACTGTTTACTGTAGGCTATAAAATAGTTAATGATTGCACGTGAATAGCAAACTGCGTGTTGGTCTACACACCTAGTACTCAAGCACAAAGCTCAAAATTGTAACACATGATTGTAGGGTGGAATTGTATATTGTGTAGTTTGTAAACATAGTAAATAGAACGCATGTTCCACCCCAAAAGTTTGTAAATAGAGTAAAAGAGGGGCTATGTAACTCACTTGTGTTGGAGCGTGTAGTTTGCACAGATCAACAAAAATACCAAGCGTGTTGTAGGTCGCTACGTTTGACCTATAAAATGAGGGTATAACACGTGTCACTGTTTGTGTTATTTTGTGTCCAAAGTGGGTTCGTTGATGGTTTGTGTGTTTAGGGTTGGTTTTGGAATAATAAATTAGTAGCGATATATATTTATTTAAATAAAATTTAAATAAACGATATTTGTTTAAATCAAAATATATATTTGTATAAATAGTTTTATAAAAATGATTATATAAACTCATGATTTCATCGGTTTTGAAACTATCGGGAATTAATCGTTTTAAATTTCTAAATCAAAGATTTGGTTTATAAATGATTCCCGGGTCTTGGAATTTTATAACTTAAATTTTTATAAACAAGTTTTGAAATGTTTAAATAAAAACATATTAAATTAAGTTTGAAAATAATAAAATTAAAGTTTCTGGTCAAGGAGCACGACCGTGCTCAAGTAGGGCACGACCGCGCTCGTTGCCGGGCGTGACCGTGGTGGTCTGAGCGCGCCCGTGGTCGAGTCAGAAGTCACTACAGAGGGTCTGGACATAGAGCACGACCGTGCTCGTATCTGGCACGACCGCGTCTAGTGTTTGTTTTTGGTCAAGACTTGTTTGCTCGGTAAGCACGACCGGGCCACACCTGGGGCACGACTGTGCTTGGTCAGGCACGACCGCGCTCAGGGATGAGCGCGACCGTGTCGGGCCTTTTTCAGACACAATTCGATCGATTCTTATATTAATAGCTTCTATATTCTTAGGGCTTTCACTTAGTGGATGATTACGAATGTTTCTACATAGTTTAATTGTATTTATATCATGTCTAGAGTGTAGTTCGAGTAAAATTTATGTTTCGGCTTTTTGGTTCAAAATCGGATCGATTTGAGTGTTTCTACAACGAATTGACATAGGGCTTTCGTAGTAGAGGTAGATACAAAGCTGAAGACGTGTTACTTACTTGCTGAAAGTGGGCAATTGAATGCGGTCGGCTACGGGTCGAGCGGCTTCGTTTCTTGGCGATCAATCGGACGACAGAGGTGTTGTGAGCGTCGAGTGAGAGTTCTGAGAGATTGAGTGGGTGTATATGAGGGTGTAGGAAGCGTGCAACTGACTCTATATCGACGAATTTGAGAGGCTCGGTTGTGGTGTGAATGGGATTAATTAATTGTGCAAATTGGACGACAATTGATGCGTGTTTTAGACGAATTTCAGTCGAGTATGGTCTGACGCGCGAAGACCGGCTTTTCTTTATTTTAATTTTCGCGAATTCAGAAGGTATGGTATGGTTTGACTTTCTGCAGTCAAGTGGGTTCATCAGCACGACCGTGCCTACTTTAGGCGTGACCGTGCTTAGGTCGGCAGGCGCGACCGTGCTTGCCTAGTTTTGTAGTTTTTGAGTTTTGTCAGTTTTGGTCCTCGGGGTTTGTGAGATAATGGTGTTTTGTTTAAGTCGTTATTGTAATAGAATAGTTTGTATATGTAACTGCATCGTAGTTTGTTTGTACACGAATCGAAACTGAAATGTGTTTGTTTATTGAAATCAAACGATTACATGATGAAAATCAGAAATGTTACAGGAACGTTGACAAAATAAACTAAAAACAGCTGCGCACTCCGTTTTTAAAAAAAATAATAACAAACGAAAGTTATTAAAAATAAACAAAATTAATAAAAAATTAAACGGGTTAAAAGTCTATATTTATATATACTACGACGGGTAAAATTGAAAATTTGAAAAAGAAAGAAAAAAGAAAAGAGCAACGTGGGGATGAACAGGTACATCAGTTATTATTCCTTAGACTTGTACTTTAATGTATGTATTAATTAAACTATTTTCGAGAATAACTATAAAAATATTTAAATTTAAATTTAATTTATTAGTTACCAAGAATAAAATTATTCTTTTTGTTATTTTCCATATTTTTATTCCCTTAATTTTAGTAACTGGTATACTGATTTTAAATTATAAATGGTATTTTTAATATGTTTGACATAAAAAAATAAGATTTTTTACCTTAAATGAAATTTATATAATTTTTTTTCAAATGAGATCAGAATTTAATATGTTTGACTTTTGCCTTAAATGAAATTTATATCATTAGTTTTTTTCAAAAATAATAGGGTACGAATTAAAAAACTGTTTATAGAGAAAAAAACAGCTTTTAAATGATAAATTTAAATCCTTGATTTTTTTTAATGACCAAAAAAAATACTATAAGCCCGGCCACCCGGGTAAACCTATTGGCGAAAGGCCACTCACGTCTACGAACGCAGACAGCGCTGGTGACTCGGCCCGTCCACCATTGCAGGGGAACCCATCACCTGAAAACACACTGTGGAAGAATCCCAGATCCACCTGAACATATTGTATCAAATAAGACTCGAACCCATGACCTTCACATTGAAAGACCACAGGGTGCCTCCTTGATGGCTCTAATTTTAAGGTGATACATATATGATAAGTTTATAACTTGTTTGACTTTTAATTTAAGTGAAATTTATTCAAAATTAAACTATTTCCATAAATAAAAGATTACGAAACTCTATAAATACCAAAACACAACTTCATTCTTAAATCATTTTTTTCTCTTTTCTCCCGTCCATTCTCTTAAATCCCTGCCTTGCTGTATCCTCTACTATTAGCTTTCATCTCTGTTCGCAGGCATGGGTGACCTTTCACCAATAAGTTTACCCGGATAGCCGAGCTTATAATATTTGTTGGCCGTTCAAAAAAAAATTAGCCTTCATCTTAGAGTTAAGGTATATCCATTACTTCTTTTACTTTCTTTTATATCCATTAAATATCAATGTTCAATTCTCAGTTTTTTATATAAATAAACATATTTAAACAGTGTTTCAAATCTTATTTTAGTTGTTGTTTGAAATCATTTTTTTGTTTATTATTTTAACAAGTTTACGATTTATGTTCCTGTTTCCAACAAATCAAAACCATAACATTTTTCTTTTGGGTTTACGGCTTAGGATCTTGATCTTCGGGTTGGGTTGAAGATTGAATGTAAAACGTTTTTTTAATTACTTTTCAAAAATTTAACATTCTGTCAAAACAGATATTAAAAATTATTAATTATTTTCATACTATGTATGTAAATATCAAACGTTTTTTTAAACTCTTTTCAAACTTATAAAAAACTGTTTTTTTTTAATTTCGTGCCTACAATTGTTTTTTTTAAACACATATTTAAAAAGTGTAAACAATTTGAAAAATAAACATTAGATTATTAAGCAGTTTCAAAATTTAAAAATGTTATGTTTAAACAGTTTTGAAATAAACGTTAGATTATTAAATAAACAATACTTTCAAAACTTAAACGGAATTACATAAATACCTTGTGATGCTATTACAGTTTTTAAAAAGTTTTTTTTTTAAATACTTTTAAAACTTAAAGTTTATTTCAAAATTTTCATATTATTTATTTAATAATCTAAATTTTTTTTAAACACCATATAAACTTATAAAAAACTGATTTCTTTTATAATTTCATCTATACACTTTTTTATTTTTTAAAAACATGGATTTTAAAATGTTAAATTATGTTTTCATTTAATTAGTTTTTTATTTAATAATGTTTTCGTTTATATAGACAATGCAAAGAATTTAAAATTTAATTATTTAAAATGTTTAAATAATATTTTCGACTAAATTAGTGTTAAAACATGTATTAAACCGATTTTTTTTAAATAAAAACATATTTACATTAGCAAATAATGACGCTGAAAGGCTTTTCCTAAACATAATTAATATTTTAATAACTATTAATTTCCTATGTTTTAATCAACAGAAAATTAAACATGGTTCAACTTTATTAAATTTAATATTTTTACCACTTTATTTGTTTTAATCAATATCAATATTTTTCCAACATATTTTAAGGTAATTATTTTACATTTTAATAATACCCTTCCATTTAAACTGTTTAAATGGAAACAACAAACATTTCAATGCTTAACCAACCTGGTTACGTAAGTAGTACTCACGATTGTGTTATAATGTTGAAAGGTTGCGAGTGCCTGTTTCTTGTCCTATAAATAGAACTTTTTGTCTGGAATTAGGGTGTGAGTGTGTGAGGTTGTAACCTTAATTCCATCTTCATGCATTTCAAGTAACACAAGCATTTTAGTAGTATTCTATTGTGTCGGTTCTTACTGTTTTCATCATCATTGTGTTCTAGATTTGTTTGTGATTCATACCATATGTTTTACTGTTTTGTTTGAGTGTTTACACCACTATACACACTGATTCCGTCTGTGTGTGTATTTGATCCCTGGTAGTGTTTATCGACCTATTCTGGACCTACATCCCGCCCTGAACCAAGATATGCTCATGGTACCAGGGAGCATAGGTGGGGGGGGGGGGTAGTAACTTGGTAAAGGAGGACTCATCAAAAGAAAGATTTCGGAGGCACAAAGAAGTAAGAGGACTAGTGGGGTCTCTCCAAGGCATGTCAAAGGGAACAGTCGATCTCTTGATAAAAAACGTGGTCCTTCCACCCCTTCACCGATGGCTTGGTACGATGGGTGCACTTTTTGGCTACCATCCTTTAACTTCTCAATGGTAAACCAGTCACCATTATAGGCAAGGAGAAAAAATTGGTGAAATAACGGTACATAAGGGGTAACTTTTTGAGCACAACATAACATTTCAAAGTTGGTGATATTGCTCAAACCGAAAAGAGCAAGTTGGCAAATTTCAAGACCAAGCGACTCGATAACACAATGATCGGTACAAATGCTTGACGGCTCAATTTTGAGAATTGAATCAACTCTTGCCCATGCTTAAAACCAAAGGAGAAATTGAGAGAAAACTAACCTACAAGTGGGAATGATGAAGGAGGTTATGTGAAGAAGAAAACAAGGGATGATTTAAATTCAAATACAATGATTCTCGTTGATAACCGTGCAAGAAACTGCTGATGGGACAGTCTTCTGAGACGGAACGACGGCAGGTCATAAAGACCATAGGGGAATGCAGCAAAGGAGGAATAAAAAAAAGGCCACGATATAAAAAATTAGGCCCACTCACTCGCGTGACTCATAACTGGCCCAGACTAGGGGGCTAATAACGGAGGTAAGTGATAACTGTCGTCAAGTCAATCAAAAACCTAATTAATCTAGATAGCTAAGGTAAGTAGGGTATCGTATTCACGGAGAGCGTGTGGTTAGTATTATATAGTTTATTTGATTATGAAAACTAAAACCAAAGATGTTGTCTGATTTGAGTTAAACTAATTCTAAACTAAATTACAGTTAAACTATGAAACATGAAACACAGAACACCGAAACCCAAGATAAAAACATGCGATCACTTCCGATTTCAGGTTTAATCAATCACACACAAGCTTTCAATTTCACCGATATGTTTAACAAATTACATAGATATAATTTGTACACCTTTTATGCTAACTAGATAGTTTAGAATCACTCAATCTCTTAGGTCACGCTACTATATCATGGAATGCATCCAAATTGTGTTGACAACTTGGTGATTTAATACTAAATTAAGACAATTCCAATTCAATTCAATCTCACAAGGCTAATTACAATCATAAAGACGTTATCTAAAGACGAATGACCAACTTGGTGAATCAAATCTGAATTGTCTTACAAATTAACATAAAAGTAGTAACAATAGAACTAACTATAGACATTTACTGTATCATAAATACGAATATCTAAAGTTCAAACAAGCCACTGAATTTAAAGTTTTAGAATAAAAATAATCAAACCCTAATATGTGATCACGAAGAAAATTAACCAATCATAAAAATAAAAGAATTAACTATGTGACCAAATAATTCTTCATTCACCGATTAATTGAATCCCAAGGTTTTGAAAACCGGACCAGCCGGTCAGACCTGTACAACCGGGAACCGGACCTTCCACCGGTTCGGTGTTTTAAACCGGTTCGATGTTTTAAACCGGATAGCAGTCTATACGAACCGGGTTGGACCGTGGACCATTTTTGTGGTTGGACCAGATTACTTGGATTTGAATTTATAGACAGAGGAGAAGTTGTGAACTTTGTTAAACCAGCGATGTGGGATGGAACAATCAGAAAGTAAACATGCCTAAAAATACGTAAATGTGGACAATCCCATGTTTCGAACTTATCTCAACAGTTTTTAAAATGAAAGTTTACCAACTACTCTTGACGATATTAGTGTTCAATTTCTGGGTAAATATTTTAAATTATTTCTCCTTTCATTTAATCATCCTAGTTATGCTTCTGCTTATTCTAAAAGAATTTTATTCTTTTTTAAATGTAATCGATATAGTAATATAAATATATAAATGCTTTCTAAATTTATATTTTTAGTTAAAAGCTATTTATATGTTACACTTTTATTACTTAAATTTAATATATATATATATATATATATGACATCATCCGGTTCATAAATTCGGTCCGACTGGTGAACCGGTAAGGTGACCGGTTCAATAGCCTGTCCGGTTCTGAAAACATTGTTGAATCCTTAAACATGCATCCATGATCCACCCCTGGTTGCAACCGGCTCACTTTCCTTGGTGGGCTGCCAATTACAATAAATTCATGGATCAGAATAATAATTAAGCCCATATAAATCTAATTAATTTAGTCCATCTTTTTAATGTTAACTCAGAATAATAATTAAGCCCATATAACTCACGGTCACTTTAAGAAACTTGAAGTTGCATTTATTTTAGCCTATTTCATATAATTGCAATTATGTTAACTAAAATAGTAAGGGTGAAGGGGCACAACCCTAACCCAAAATCTACCCTGACAAAATCAACAATGAGGTTGTGCCACCTCACTTTTACCCTTTTGCTACCCTAATACTCTAAAGTGAAGGGGGCACAACCCTAATACCCTTTTGCTATATAGCCGTTAAACAAATGCTCGATTTGTGTGTTAATACTCGGGTAGATATACCCTCAATCTCCTACCCGTGAGCGAACCCGAGTTGACGGTGGCGGTGTACCCGCCTCAACCCGCATACTCGAGGGGCTTACCCGAGGGTGCCCCCTTCACCCTAACAATCTTCATTTTCGTATGATATTTTGTAGGAAACTACTCTCAATTTTTAACTTTTCTTCTGTAACCTACAAAATATGAAAAGCACCTCAAACTAATAGATTCTATAAAATACTGTTGGAGTTTATGGTCTTATTTCAACAATTGGTAATACTTCAGGGGCTGTTTCTGTAATATGTCAATAGTTGTTATGTTTTAGTAGTTTCTGTCAAGTCTGATAGTTGGAGGGGCTGTTATGTCAAATTTATTCTTAGTTTGTTAACTCATTGTTAACAAACTAATTAGGGATATAGAGGTAGTTAGTTGGCTAGAGATCGATTGATCTGTTCATATTCATTATTTTTGCTTTTCTGTTTGTAATCAATTTCGTTGAGAGTAATAAAGAAATTGTTTGGTTGTAATCTTTGATTCCAATTTCTTTGAAGTGATTTTTATCAATTGGTATCAGAGCTATGGTTTAGCTCGATTCAAAGAAGGTTTAGCTCGATTCAAAGAAGGTTCGCTTTATTCCGCAATTGAAGATCGAAATGGCTTCAACGAAGTTTGCTCTGGAGAAATTTGATGGAAGAAATGATTTCATTCTCTGGAGGGTTAAGATGCGAGCGTTATTGGTCCATAATGAAGTCGTCGATGCGCTCAGGGGTGAAGACAACTTACCGGAAAACCTATCAGAGAAGGAAAAGAAAGAAATCATGGAGAAGGCACACAGTGAAATTGTTTTGAGTCTTGGTGATCGAGTGCTAAGAGAGGTCTCGAAAGAAGCCACTGCTGCCGGAATTTGGTCCAAATTAGAAGCCCTATATATGACAAAGTCTCTGGCAAACAGACTTTACCTAAAGAAAAGATTATACACGTTTCACATGGCAGCATGCAAGTCCTTGGAAGATCGTACAGATGAATTTAATAAACTGGTATTGGATTTAGAGAATATTGAGGTGTCACTTGATGATGAAGACCAGACTATCATATTCTTAACCTCCCTACCTAGATCCTATGAACATTTTGTTGACACATTGATGTATGTAGGGGATACATTGTCAATGGAGGATGTGCTAGCGGACCTAAATTCAAAAGAATAGAAAAAGTAAAGTGATAATCGAAATGAGGTTGGAGATGGTCTGTTTGTGAGGGGAAGGTCAGATCAAAGGGGGTTCAAGAAAAGGAATGAAAGCAGCAGGTCTAAGTCAAGGTTCAAAAGAAGCTGTTATATTTGTAATTTAGAAAAACACCTTAAAAGATATTGTCCTGACAAGAACAAGAAAAAGAAGACATGGTGGATCTAGTTCTAAAAGAAATCAAGGAAATAATTGCACCTCTGATGAATCTGTTGATAGTTATGAAAGCGCAGATGTGCTTGTAGTTGAAAACAATAGTATGAGTGGAGGGTGGATTATGGATTCAGACTGTTCCTTCCATATGACTCCCAACAAAGAATTTTTCAAAGAGTTAAAGTTTGAAGATCTTGGTAAAGTGAAACTTGGTGATGACAGACCCTGCACTATTAAGGGCCATGGAGTTATAAATATGAAGCTTGATAATGTAATTGAGGTGGAGTTATCAGATGTCAGGTATATACCAGAACTCACCAAGAATTTAATTTCATTAGGCACATTTGAAAGAAATGGTTATAGTGTTAGTCTAAAGAATGGAAAGGCTAAGGTCATTAAAGGGTCAATTGTTATGCTATCTGGTACAAGAAGGGATAATAACATATATGTTTTAGATAGGCATGCTATAGTGGGGTCTGTTAATGTGATAGAAGGTAATAATCAAAATAATGCACTATTATGGCACAATAGACTTGGTCACATTAGTAATCAAGGATTAGCATAATTGAAGAAGCAAGAGGTAATAACAGATTTGTCTAATTGTGACTTTGGGTCATGTGAAAGCTGTTTAATGGGCAAAGCTCATAGAGTTAAGTTCACTAAGGGTATTCACAGAACCAAGAGTATATTAGACTATGTTCATGCTGATTTGTGGGGGCCTACAAAGAACTTATCCCTCGGTGGTGCCTCTTATTTTCTGTCTATAATTGATGATTATTCAAGAAGAGTCTGGGTGTTTATCTTGAAACATAAGTATGAGGCCTTTGAAAGATTTAAAGAGTGGAAGACTTTAGTTGAGACTCAAACAGAAAGGAAAGTTAAAAAGCTAAGGACTGATAATGGGTTAGAATTTTGTGGAAGGGAGTTTAATGATTTCTGTAAAAGAAATGGCATAGTAAGACATCTTACCATTCCTGGTACACCTCAGCAAAATGGGCTTGTAGAAAGAATGAATAGAACCCTGCTAGATAAAGTAAGGTGTATGCTAATAGGGTCTGGTATGCCCAAGGTTTTCTGGGCTAAAGCACTAAAGACAGCAGCCTACTTGGTAAATAGAACACCTTCATCTGCCATAGAGATGATGGTACCAATGGAGAGATGGTCTAGGGTGAAGACAGATTATGAGAATTTGAGGGTATTTGGTTCACTTGTTTACTCACATATCAGTCAAGGGAAGTTAGATCCCAGAGCACAAAAGTGTATTATGATTGGATACCCTGATGGTGTCAAGGGATACACATTGTGGAGGTTGGATAGTGGTAGTCCAAAGGTGATCATTAGTAGAAATGTGGTGTTTAAGGAAGAAATCATGTACAAAGATGTGATGGGAAATGAGAGTAATTCTAAAGAAGTGAATGAAAGAGTTCATATTGAGGTGGAGCCATTGGCAGGTGAGAAGGAAGGGGCTAGTACTAGTCAAGTTAATGAGAATGAGAATGCACCAATCAATGACTATAGTATAGCCAGAAATAGACCAAGAAGACAAGTAATTCCACCTGCAAGGTTTAGAAATGAAGAAGATATTTCTGCATTTGTTTTCACTGCTGCTGAAGAAGAGTCAAATAGTGAACCTTTATCATATAGTGAAGCAATAAACTCTGTTGATAAAGAAAAATGGATGGCTGCTATGGAAGAAGAGATGAACTCTTTATATAAAAATGATACTTGGGAACTGGTTGAAAGGCCAAGTGATCAGAAACTGGTGTCATGCAAATGGATATTCAAAATCAAGGAAGGTATGGAAGGTGAGAAGCCCAGATACAAGGCTAGGTTGGTAGCCAAGGGTTTTACACAAAGAGTAGGGGTGGATTATAATGAAATCTTCTCACATGTTGTTAAACACACCTCTATAAGGGTTATACTTGCTCTAACTGCTTATAGGAATTTTGAATTGGAACAGCTTGATGTGAAAACTGCATTTCTCCATTGGAATCTGGATGAAAAGATTTATATGGTTCAACCACAAGGTTTTGAGGTTGAAGGTCAGGAGGAGAAAGTTTGTTTACTGTTGAGGTCTTTGTATGGTCTAAAACAGTCACCAAGGAAGTGGTATCTCAGATTTGATGAGTACATGACTTCACATGGGTTTGAAAGGAGCAAGTTTGATAGCTGTGTATACTATAAAGAACATGTGGAAGGGGAATATGTCTATCTACTTTTGTATGTAGATGACATGTTAATAACATGTGGTGATAAACATGTAATCAAAGATACTAAAGAGCTGCTGAAACAAGAATTTGATATGAAAGAGCTTGGTGAAGCAAGGAAGATTTTGGGAATGGAAATAACAAGGGATAGAAGTCAATGTTTGTTGTTCCTGAAACAAAGTTCTTATGTCAAGAGAGTGTTATCCACGTATGGAATGGATGGTAGTAAACTTGTATCTACTCCTCTTGCAGCTCATTTCAAACTGTCATACAGAGATTCTCCTCAAACAGAAGAAGAACAGGTTTGGATGGAGAAGGTGCCCTATGCCAATGTGGTGGGCAGTTTGATGTACCTCATGGTGTGTACAAGACCTGACATAGGATATGATGTAAGTCTTGCAAGTAGGTAGATCTCATGTCCAGGAAAGGCTCATTGGAAGGCTGTGAAATGGATACTTAGGTATCTAAGTGGGTCAACTGAAATTAGACTAATTTTTGGCAAAGGGGCATGTGATGCAGTGGTTTTGGGGTATTCTGATTCAGATTTTGCCAAAGATCTGGACAAAGGCAGGTCCATGACTGGATATGATTTTATTGTATTTGGTTTATTGGTTAGTTGGGGAGTCTCATTGCAACATATAGTGACACTATCCTCAACTAAAGCTGAGTATGTAGCTCTCACTGAAGCTGTTAAAGAATGTATGTGGCTCAGAGGGTTTGTAACAGATCTGGGTATGAGTGTGTGTAGATCTGTTGTTTTGTGTGATAATATGGGGGCTTTACAGTTGTCCAAGAATCAAGTGTATCATAATAGGACCAAGCACATCAATGTTAAGTTGCATTTCATAAGAGATGTGGTTAAGAACAAAGAGGTTGAGCTTGAGAAGGTGGATATTCTAGAGAATGGGGCTGATATGTTTACTAAGGTATTATTGGGTCCAAAGTTTGAATTTTGCTTGAAGTTGTTGAATTTGGGTTGAAATTTTCCATAGGTGGTGATTGTTGGAGTTTATGGTCTTATTTCAACAATTGGTATTACTTCACGGGCTGTTTCTGTAACATGTCAATAGTTGTTAAGTTTTAGTAGTTTCTGTCAAGTCTGATAGTTGGAGGGGCTGTTATGTCAAGTTTTATTCTTAGTTTGTTAATTCATTGTTAACAAACTAATTAGGGATATAGAGGTAGTTAGTTGGCTAGAGATCGATTAATCTGTTCATATTCATCATTTTTGCTTTTCTGTTTGTAGTCAATTTCGTTGAGAGTAATAAAGAAATCGTTTGGTTGTGATCTTTGATTCCAATTTCTTTGAAGTGATTTTTATCAAGTACACCGATCAGTAAGGCCAAGCCTACCTCCCCACTCCTCCTTATAGCAAAAGACAACATAGTTCAGGAAAGGATGTGACTCCTTCCCTGAATATTCAGAACATAAGCAGGGCATCATAACCAAGAACACCTAATAGAAAATAAGTCAAACCCTAAGCTAATCGGATAAACAAAGAGACAATAAGGAATGGTCACCTGTCATCTAGGCAACCTAAGTCAAACATTCTCCCCCCCCCCTCTCAAGTATAGGGGGGATATCGAGGAAAGCAGAATGGGAAAGCGCCAGTATAGTCATACTCCTTATAGAAGGACACGGGTCTGCCTCGGCCACAAGCAAAGACGGTGAGGACACTATAAATACCGCTCGAGAAGAAGAAAGGACACCTGGATCCGAGAATACTCTCATTTCTTTTCCTCCCCTATGTACTTTCCCTCTAGTTTGAATTAGGGGTGTTCATTTTACCCGAAACCCGAATACCGAACCCGACCCAAATTAACCGAACCCGATTAAGATGGAACCCGAACAACCCGAACCCGTTTAAGATGGAACCCGAACCCGAAGGTAGTATTCGGTTTGGTAATTGGGTTAAAAAAAGGTTAATCGGGTTAACCCGATTAACCCGAATAATAATAAAAAGGTATTTTATTATTAATATTTATTTGTAATCTTATCTCAGTATACATCTAACCATTTTTAATGGTTATTTTATTTCACTTTTTTTTTAAATTATGATTGAAAACGTACGAGTGGACATGAATGTGAGAATTTGAATAGTGAACATTGTTAACGAGTTTGTTGGTTCATACGATTAGTCGTTTTTTTAGTTTATATTATTGGTTGATACACTTTGGTTTTTTGATTATTTGGTTTTTTTTTAGTTAATATGTGTTTAGTGCATGGGTTTGAATGAAAAATCATATTGAGAATGTTTTTATTTGACATTCTATGCTTATTATTTAATAAATATAATGTTGTATGCATTGCAACTTGTATTTAGAAACCCGAATACCGATTAACCCGACCCGAATAAACCCGAAACCGAATAACCCAAAACCGATTAACCCGAATCTTATTTGGGTCGGTAAACGGGTAGGATTCTTATAATAAAAAACCCGAATAACCCGAACCGAATAACCCGAAACCCGATTAAAAAACCCGATGAACACCCCTAGTTTGAATATCATACCATTATACTTTGTAAAATTAAGCTTGTCCTGGCTCCCTAAGACTCTAAGAGCAGGCTTCGAACGTTAATGTACGAAATATCTTACATGCTTGTCTTTGAACCAACAATAGGAGTGGATAAAACTTATGAGCAAGTCTAATACTTGTTCACACTTACTCAAAGTGGACTTTGAAGCAAAGATAAAAAACCAAAACTGTCAAAATTTTCTTAAGTGGTTATTCAATTTTAGATGATATAGAACTCGTTATTCTTTTTACTCTTTGAGTCAAGAATTTTTATATAACTAAAGTGACAATAATAATTGGGGTTGGTGATCAAATGGTAGAGGAAAATCCTCTAGAAAAACCAAGGTTTGAGTAGGTTATGAGTTCAAGTTTCACTCCCACTCCCACATAAATTAAGAAATTTGCCTTTCAAAAAAAAAATTTGACACAATAAGAAACTAAATTAAATGTAATTTATAGATGTCTAAAAATTAAATCTTTATAACTAAAGTATAATAACTTTTGCCATTTTTAATTTATAGATTGTTGCGAATTATTTTCTTTCCAACATTACAACATATTAAACCGTTAAAAAAACAACATATTACAGCATTTGCATTTATGACATCTTTTAAGGTGCTTTTATAATACCGCGTAGTAACAAAAGTAGTAATTCTATCGTTTATCATAAAATCTAAAAATCGTCAAGAAATCATTATCGCGTGTGACAAATGTTATAAAGTTATCTTGGTTCCAAGAAATATCATTTGAATGTATTGTTTGTATATCTATATCTGTACTACCTAATAAACAACTAAATTAGGGGACATGTGTCACTTTCGGCTACATCCTCACCATGTTTTTCCCGCCTTTCTCTACTATTAAATAATTATATTAAAAGAATATATTTTTAAATATATAATATAAATCTAATTATGTATGCTTATTATTTAATTATTGATAGTTATTATATCATTAACCAAATAAATTTAATATGAATTAACCTTTATCAATTACATAAAAAAAACTAATACTCAATTGAAAAAAAATGTTTTAAAAATGAACTTAACAGAATTTATAACTATCACTTCAAAGTACATTTTTTAAAGACATATTTATTCAACCCGTGTAGTACACGGGTTTTTAAAGACATATTTTTTATTACTATGTATATAACATTATATTTATTCAACCTTTGTAATACACGAGATTCTAACATAATAAAGAAAGAAGTATTCTATCAAATAATAATTTCAACTCAACTTTTACACTTTTAGTTATATCTTCAACCTTATTATCCAAATCTTCATGATCGGTAGTAAGTTATTTTTAAAGTTACAAGTTTTTTGAAAACCAAACTTGATAATATGGATTTTAATACGAGTATATAATATAATATAACAACACAATATAACTAAATGAGTTAATCTTAATTTAACGAAAGAAAGAGGTGTCGGTTTGGAAGAACGTAAAATTTGAAGATGTGATTCGAAAATAGTTAATTAATAGTTTGAATGTTTAGAATAAAGTTATTTTATGTTTATCTATAGTTTGTTGGAGTCTATATTAGATTACAACTGAGAGTAGTATTTGAGTAGGATTAGTATGGTTTATTTATCATAAATAGATGGTTAGTGTCCATGTAATTTAAAAAGTCTAAGAATTGTAATAAACAAGAAAGAGTCAATCTTTTGAGAACAAATTCCATGTTCTTGCGCTTGATTTCCAACAATAACAGCATATTTTTCTCTCTTCAAGAGTCAAGACGTCATTTTATTCTTTTTCTATTTGACATAAGCCTAAAGTGTAAGTCTTGTTTATTCCTCATTTCGGGTATATGAACATCAATATCTATGACTTGATGAAAAATTGAATGAACTACTACGCATGTCGAACCTGAAACATTTGTAGTTTTACGCTTAAAGAACTCCATTAAAAATGCAAATTTCTTGCATAAATTCAATCGACACGACTCGAATATTATTTTCTAAATAGTGTTTGAACTTTTAGTCTTTAATCTCAAATTAAGAGAAAACCATCTCAATATTTCTAGCCCTTTGCAACATATCATACGTAGAGTTTCGTCTAGTAGGATAATCAAGCCATAATAATGTTTGTCTCACTTTTTTTCTCTCTAAAATAGCAAGTCTATAGAGAGATTGTCTAATATATCTAACTACGTTACACACACTTAATTGCACAATATTTTTAATATATCTCTAACAACCAAATTTATAATTTGTGTCATGCACCTGTGAAGATAGAGAGAGTTCATGAGAAAACTACACACACATATAGGGGTAGAGATGGGCAAAAAAACTGGTTTAAAATTTCAACCCGGTTCAATGAAAACCGGTTTAAACACGTTTCAAACCGTCGGTTCAGAACCGGTTTGGAGGATTCTGATTCAACTCGGTTCATGCAACCCTGTTTAAGATAACCGGTTTTTTCGTTGAACGAATTATAGCCGTTATATAACGGGTATATAGCCGTTATATAACGGGTTGGAACGAATTCTAGCCGTGTTTTACCTTTTTTTCACCTATAAGACACTATAAATAGGTGGTGGTGTTTTGGTTTAATCACACCTCTTTCTATACTCTCTAATCTCTAAAACCGCTCTCTAAAGTCTAAAAAACTATGGCAAGTGCTAGTGTTGGTGCTTCCTCAAACGAAGTTACCGTTTTACAAATCATACCAACAACGAGGAACCCGACAATTTGGTGCAATTACGATCTATGTTTGTTGTCAAACGGGAATGAACGTGCTTGATGCAAAATGTGTGGTGCCTTTATGTGGAAAGATTCAAACACTATTTTGAAAACCCATATGGAAAAATCTTGCCCGACGTTGAAGAGAATTCCGAGTGAAGATCAATCCTCAATGACAAGCGATGGAGGAATTTGGAACTTTGATCCAAGTATGGTTCGAGATAGAATGGCAAGGTTAGTGATTCAAGAATCTTTGCCGTTCAACCACTTTGACAACCCGCGCTTGACAAGGAAGATTCAAGATACACTTCAACCACGTTATCATCAAGTAAGTCGCACCACTCTTAGACGAGATTGTATAAAAATATGGGAAAAAGCCAAACAAAAATTAATTTTGGGTTTTGAAAAATTGAAAACCGGTGTAAACTTAACCACCGATGTTTGGTCGGCTCCACATGGTATACCCAATTCGAATTTTATTGAATTTTAATTAAAAAAACCGGTTTAAGAACCAAACCGGTCTAGAACCGGCCCGATCCGGTTTGATAGGGTTGGGTTTTTCTAGTGTGTAAACCGGTTTAACCCGAACCGGTTTTTAGCCAAGCCGGTTTTGACCAAAGTTTGACCAAACCGGTCCAGTTCGGTTTGAACCGGTTCAGTTTAATAAAACCGGTTTGTGCACCTCTATATAGGGGTATGGATCAAATGAAAACTATAGCATAATGTTACATATATGTAACAATTTCTCATTCGACATAGTGTTACGTATATGTAACACTACTCATTCCCGTATTTATGTTCTACATATACGTAATACATACTTAATTAAAAAAATTATAAATTATGTGATCGGTTTTCATTGATTTTCGCATAACTGTGTGTTTTTCTCATGATCCCTTCCTATGAAGATATTTCCATTCTAAAATAAGTTTGATAAAAAAATGATTACATAGAGAACCAAAAACTGAATGGTGGTTTGGCCAGTCCTGACAGAATTCTACACATCGTTAACCATGTATGTTATTTGTTTGGTATTAGGTTCGTCTGTTTTGATATTATCCATAAGAAGGGTTTGATTTGGCTTCATGCATTATTCAAGAAAATATCTTCCAACAAAATCCGCAAACAATGGGTTGTGTACTAGACCTAATCGATCAAGGGTTTGTGGTCCCTGTCATTAAAATGTATAACCAATTGCTTAAAAAGTATACCCAATTAGACTATCCGTAGTGGGTCACGCCTAGAGGTGCACAAATCGGTTTTTTAACCCAAACCGGTTCAAACCGACCCGAACCGGTTTGGTCAACGAAAAGTCAAAACCGGTTTGGACCCAAACCGGTTCGGGTTAAACCGGTTTCAGTGAGGGAAATATGTAATCCGGTCAAACCGGTTCGGGTAGGTTTTAAACCGGTTTGCCCCTTAAACCGGTTTAAACCGGTTTTTATTAAAAAAAAAAATCAAATAAATTTTATGTTTTTAATATAAAATCCAAAATAAAATATAACAAAATTAAAACATAAAGTTCAACGTTTATTAATATTTGGATAGTTCGGAAATTAAAAAACATAACAAGATAAAATTGTAAAACATTACAAAAAGTATAACAAATATAAAACATTAAGTTCAACGTTTTAATTTTTGGAATATTGATTGATTATTCTTGTGCGTTGTCTTCGGAACTAGAGCTTCGTAGCCTTGCATCTTCGGCTAGTTCTTCATCCGTGACTGGTCGGATATTCCAAGATCAACCTCGTTGTTGTGTATGACTTCTTCGGCTTGAATTTCATCTTCGAGAGAAGTTTGGTCTTGTATCCTATCCATCGCATCCAAATGGTCCTTCAAACAAATGCACATTTCCATCGCTAGGGGTGTGAGTCTAGTCCTTCGTATCGATAATACCCTGCCACTAAAAGAAAACGCAGATTCCGAAGCTACCGTGGAAGCTTGGACGGTTAGTACATCACGGGCCATGGCGGAAAGAATCGGAAACGAAGCTTCGTTTTGTTTCCACCATTTGTAAACGGGTTTATATTTAATTTTTAGTTTTTGAACCGCATTTATATTATTAGATGCATTATCAAAAGACATTGAAAAAAGTTTATTTTGTAATTTAAATTCGTTAATAACACCATCCAATATATAAAATAAATTTTCGCCGGTGTGTGGATATTCAAACAAGTCAAAAGCGATTGTACGCTTCATCATTTGCCACGTATTGGGATCAACCTAATGCGCGGTAACGCAAAGGTACGAATCGGGTATACCATGTGGAGCCGACCAAACATCGGTGGTTAAGTTTACACCGGTTTGCAAATTTTCAAAACCTAAAATTAATTCTTTTTTTGCTTTTTTTCACATTTTTATACAATCTAGTCTAAGGGTTGTGCGACTTACTTGGTGATAACGAGGTTGGAGTGTCTCTTGAATCATCTTTGTCAAGCGCGGATTGTCAAAGTGGTTGAACGGCAATCCTTCTTGAATCACTAACCTCGCCATTCGATCTCGAACAATATTTGGATCAAAGTTCCAAATTCCTCCTTCGCTTGTCATCGAGGCTTGACCTTCACTTGGAATTCCCTTCAATGACGGGCAAGATTTTTCCATATGCGTTTTCAAAGTAGTGTTTGAATCTTTCCCCAAAAACGCACCACACAACTTGCAACGAGCACGTTCCTTTCCGTTTGACAACAAACATAAATCGTAATTGCACCAGATTGCCGGATTTCTCGTTGTTGCTAGAATTTGCACAACGGTAACTTCGTTTGAGGAACCACTAACACCAAAACTTTCCATGTTTTTTTTTTGAGTTTAGAGAGAGTTTAGAGAGCGTTTTTGAGCGGTTAAAGAGCGGTTTTAGAGATTAGAGAGTGTAAAGAGAAGTGTGATCAACCCTAAACACCCCCCACCTATTTATAGTGTTTTATGGGTCCAAAAAACTCCAAAAAAACGGCCAAAATCGACCCCAACGGCCATATAGCCGTTGGCCAACGGCTAGAACTCGCCCAACGGCTCAAACCGGTTTGAAAACCGGTTTCCTAACCCGGTTTAGCCAAAACCGGTCCCAACCCGATTTTTTTTCAGAAATCCTCAAACCGGTTTGAAACCGGCGGTTTTTGGGCAACCCGAACCGGTTAGGTCCAAACCGGTTTAACCCAAACCGGTTTGCCGGTTTGAACCGGGTTAAAAAAAAAAACCGGTTTTTTTTGTGCACCACTAGTCACGCCCCCAATTTCCCAACCTTCCCCCTCATTGGACCAGCTCATATATGGGAAAAGAAGAGCCATCGCGCCCATGACCACACTCACGGTTGCCCCCCACGCCCCCTCTCACGGAGAGGGGCGCGGTGTTCCATGCCCCTCACCCCTCCACGTTAGCCCGGTCACGCCCCTCAACTCAACCATTACGCACAACCTTAGGGATGTATTATGTACATAGGCACCAAGGGATCAAACACAGGCCGCCTCTTTTAAGGTGTAGCCGGGTAACCATTGAGCTAAGAACAATATTATATACAGATTGTGTTTCATATTATTATACATATACATATACATATATAGCATACTAGCTTAAACCCGTGTACTACACAATGGGTGAAGAATATCAATACATAAAATTTTTAAATCTTTATGTATATATATTACATGTGTAAAAATGTATTACATATACTAAAGATAGAAAACAAAATTCAAAATATGTAAAAATTAATATATAATTGGGTTTTGAAAATACATTAATTACTATTTAATGTAATTTGACTTTCATTTATTGTTTTATTGAAAATAAAAGGTACATAATTAGATTTTAAAATTTCTTATAATAAGGAATAATTTAAAATAAATGTGTTTTATTAGTATAATTAATATTTTCTTTAAAACTATATTATAATTAAAAGATAGAGGTGTATTTACTAAGAGAGACAGACGAGAAAAAATTGATGAGAATGAATATGGAGTCGACACGTGTCATAAAAAAAACCTTTATTTATTAGTAGTATAGATATAGATACAGATACATGGCATGTTACTGTCCATAGTCTTTGGTTTTTAATAAGTATAATAATAGCATGTCGGACCAATTTAATAATTGTGGCGTAACATATTTCTTTTAAATATGATAATTTTATTGGAATTAATTTTAATTATTTCAAATTTCAATTCTTTTTAAACATTTTAAGTCCTTTAGAAATATTCTATAAACCAAATGACCGCTGATTTTCATGTTAACTTGGACATAAATATATGAACCTAAATACAAGTTACATAACCAATTGCTTAAAAAGTGTTTGAGAAAGGTAAAAGTCACACAAAGTGCATCCCTAAAGCATAAGGGAGCGTTTGATTCGCGAAATTTGTTAGAATTGGAATTTTAAAGAATTGAATTTGGAATTGTAATTTGTCCAAATGATTTGGAATTTAAAGGAATTGAAATATATTAAAGGAATTTGAATTCTTAATCCATCAAAGGAAATGGAATATATCACCATGACCATCACCCACCAAATGTCGTCGCCCCCGCCATTGCCGCCACCGACCACCCCCACCACCATCACAGCCGCCAACGTCGTTACCGCCGCCGCCTGTTCCTCTACACTACCACCAACCTCTAATGTGTTGCTGCCACCCAGGTAATCAACCCCCTGTTGCCCGCCACCGACAACCCCCCTCCCCTACATAATTTATATATTTACAATATAAGTCCTCCAAAAAAATAAAAAATAGTAATTTCTATCTATAAATCTTATGAATATTTATGACTAATTTGAGTATGGGTGTTCAAAACCGGATATCCGAAATTTCGGATATCCTAAAATTTCGGATATTAAACCGGATATCAGAAATCTGAAAAAAAAAATTAAATGTCTTTTCTTCTTGAATCAACCCTAGCGACAGGCTGCTATAAGCTCTTCCAATTTCCAAACAACAAATTCAAGAAAAGAGCAAAGACATAAGCTTAAAACTTGTTTACTGGATACCATTCAATCATGGTGGCGGCGGCTGCAAAAGGTAATTTGCATTTTGCAGAAGATGTCGGAGACAAGAGACTACAGCGTGGCAGCGGAGGAGGCGGCGACTGCAGAAGGGACGAGCATAGCTTGGCCGGAGGAGGAGGCGGCGGCTGCAGAAGGGATGAGCAGAGCTTGGTCGATTGATGGTAGGAGGGATGAGCAGAGATGCTTGCTTGCGTGCATGGATATGGAACGTGAACGACCGGGAGAAAATTTGGGGGATTAGGGTTTCTTAGTTTAGTGTTATATTTATATATATTTAAATATAATAAAAAATAAAAAAATAAAATATTTCGGATATTCGAAATATCCGAAATTTCCCAAAATTACTATCCGAATCCGAAAATTCGGATATCCGAATTTTCGGATAATTCGGATTCGGAATTTTGGATAATTCGGGTTCGGTTTCAGATTTTTTTAAACACCCATAATTTTGAGGTACTGTTTTAGTAATTTTCTAAAACAAAGATAAACCCATGTAGTTGTGGATTGTATGACTGTTAAGGACTTAAGTCATCACCCACCCAGCTTTCTCTCTACTTTCAGATGAATAGATCCTACGTACGTATACATATTTCTTCAAGTTATTGGTATGATACTTAACTTAAGCTAATTGAGTAATGTGTGGATTTTATGGTAATAAATAATCTTCGAATTGCTGAGATAAGAGCTCGAAAGGTAAAATTTTGATTTGAATTAATTTGAATTTCGGTTGCTGATCAGTGAACCAAACTAGATCTTCCATTATTTCAGTCTGCTTCAAAATTTCAAAACGATTCAGGAGTTGACGGGTGGTGATGTTGGTGGCAGTGGTCGGAGACGAGGTGGCGGCTGAGGTGGTCAGGGCCGAGGGTGGCGGCTGTGGTGGTCGGGGCCGGGGATGGCGGTTGCGGTGGTCGGGGGTGGCGTTTGGCGGGTGGTGACGGTGGCAGGCAGCGACGACGGTGATTGGGGAGTGGGGCGGCGACGGCGGCCGTGGTTGGGGGCGGGGTCGACGGCGGTTGGGGGTTGGGGTTGGCGGTCGTTGGCGGCTGTGGGGGTAGGGTCGGAGGTCGTTGGCGGCAGTGGGGGTTGGGGTCGGCGGTGTCGGGATGTGGATGCGAGAACGGTGAGTGGTCCGAGATTCCATTTATTTTTGGTGAATTCCTCCACAATTTGTAAGGAATTTAAAATCCTTTACTTTAAGAAATTTGAGGAAATTAATTCTTATTCGAATTTCAATTTCTTTCTCAACCAAACACGTGAAGATTGGAATTCGAATTCCAATTCCAATGAACTCTGTGAACCAAACACGTTGACCAATGTAATTCAGATTCTAATTTCATTGAATTCCTACGAATTCCTACCAACCAAACGGGCCCTAAGATTTTTTAAATTGTTTTATTTCAAAAACTAGATTATCTTTATAACAACACATTTTTAATTATATATGTGAAAAAATAGCTTAATAGAGATTCTCAGTCGAAGCCGATCGTGAAACTCCATCCAATATCATGTTTAATTGATCAAGAAAACAAATTCTTTTGATTAACAACGAAAGTGAAAGAAAAATAGATCGGAGCGTCAGGCCTCGGGTGTATGTTCCAACAGTCAAGAGAAAGACAGCCTCATCTCGGTTCTTCCACGGCTTCGGTTTGTTCCTCTCCGGTCGTCAGGTTGAAGAAGGATGATATAAGATTTACCGAACTTCTTCATGTAACAGAAGTGATCCATTTCACACCTCTTGTACCCATTTCTACCCATGAAGTTATCAAACTTCAAGTACCACTGTCTGGGAGCTTGTTTCAGTACATACAAGCTCTTTTTTTGACCTGCAAACCATGATTTCCTTTCCAGTAACCTGAAAACCCTCTCGATTCACCATATAAATATCTTCATTGAAATCTCCGTGTAGGAAAGTTGTCTTGACATCTAGCTACTCTAGATGCAAGTTTTCTGCTACTACAATGCTGAGAACCAACCTGATAGTAGCCATCTTCATAATCGAGGAAAAGATTTCATGGTAATCTACTCCCGGTTTCCTTTGAAACCCCTTGACCACTAAACGAGCTTTGTACCGTTTGGTACGATCTTGTTCATCTTTGACCCTGTAGACTCATTTGTTGTGCAATGCTTTCTTTCTTGAAGGCAAGTTCTGTTCTTCTCTAGGGATCTTGTCTCATCTTTCATTGTTATCTCCCGCTGCAATGAATTTTTAACACCGACAACTTCAGTGTAACATTGAGGTTCTCCATTTTCTGTCAATAACAGGAAATTGGCTGATGGAAAATATATTTTAGGCTGTGGTGTAGCTCTGGTGGATCTCCTGACTAGTGAGCCTCAAGAGGAACGGGAGCTGGAATTGGTGGATCTTCTTCCGCTTATTCAAACTTTCACTACTGGTTGAATCTTCTTGAACTTCAACCCTCTGAGCTCCCACTATCGGGAATCTCTACTAGAGCTTCAGTTTTACCAATTTTCTCTGTCTCTTCATCACCGATCACAATATACTCCTTCTGAACTTCTGAATCTATTGAATTCATGTCTTTATATAATTCAGATTCATCGAAAGTGACATGCTTACTTCTGATTACCTTTCTGCTTTCAAAATCCTAAAGCACGTAACACCTATTGTCTGACCCATAGCTAATGAATGTGCACTTCTTGGCCTTTGAATCTACCTTATCCCTTCCACCATCTTTCAACAAAATGTTAGTACTATAACCAAATACTTTCAGTTGTTTGAGACTTACCTCCTTTCCTTGCCATTCTTCCTTTGGTATTTTAAACCCCATAGGAACAGACGGTCCACGATTGGTCAGATAGGCTGCAGTGTTAACTGCATCAGCCCAAAACATCTTTGGGAGCCCTACATTCAACCTCATGCTCCTCGCCATTTCATTAAGTGTTATGTTTATATTTTCTACAACTCCATTCTGTTGAGGAGTTCCTGGGAATATCTTGATCAAGAAACGCCTTGCTTATGTATTCTCCTCCATTATCTGACTTCAGGCATTTGACCTTCAAATCAGTTTCATTTTCAACATTAACTTTCCATGTCTTAAAAGTATTAAATACATCATATTTAGTTTTAAGGAAGTAGACCCATACCTTTCGTGTAGAGTCGTCAATGAAAGTCACGTAGTAGAGTGAACCTCCCAAGGATGATGCTGATGTAGGTCTATAGACATCTGTTGTCACACCCCCAAATTATTTACTTATTAAATAAATTAATTATTTAAGGCTGTAACGATTGATACCATTACACAGTTGCGGGAGCTAAAATAAAAACTTCTAAGGTATTGAATACCATTACAAAACTAAAATGAAATAGTAGATCGACCTAGAACCATATAGGTCAAAATACACTTAAGGTTTGACGATCATGCGTCTTCATGGTAATGTGTGATTCTAAAAGTCTATCTTGATCAAACAAGGCCTTTGGCTTCTAGGGTTTTAATCCAAATCGTCAACCTATTCCAATGATGCCGTAGCTATGTATTACCTAGAAAACATACTAAAAAATGTTAACGCAATGTTAGTGAGTTCACAGGTTTTAAATGAATACAATTGGCAAAACCATTTGTACGAAATCGTTTGACAAAACCATCTGTACGAAATTCTTTGGCAAAAACCATTGCACTAAATTGGTTGACAAAACTGTTTGTACGGGTGCTATTGGCAAAATCCTTTGCTCGAAATTTACTGGCAAAACCATTGGTACGTATACCATTGGCAAATCCCTTTTCTCGAAATTGACTGACAAAACCATTGGTACGTATACCATTGGCAAAACCTTTTTTTTCTTGAAATTGTCTGTCAAAACCATTGGTACGTATACCATTGGTAAACCATTTGCTTGAAATTTACTTTATGCATATGATAAACAAAAACAAGTTAGCGGTTGATTCATCAATGTCTAGCTAGCAAATACGAATTATGTGATGCACAAGCCTATAACTAAACCTTTAACGAATTCTTGAATTTTTCCCCAGCCCGTTGTACCTTTAAACAATGAGAACAACAAGACCTAATATGCAATCATTTGACCTTGCTGATCGTGGTTAGCGCGACTAACCATGATTGGGGGTGTCAACCCAAATAGTACTATTCATATCGATCTACGGCTAAGTCCATAGCTAATGGCTATAGTTTGAAATACCGAGTACCTTTATGTGTTAACTCATGCTCACAAAGGAATCAGATGCTTGTTTCTAGTTTTCTAGTTATCATACCATTTGATTTTCACATGTTTTCCCCCAAGTGTAGAAAACAGTAAAAAAGGGTCGTGAAACTCACCTGGTGATGTGTCAGGAATGATAATGCCCCCCTGATAGTAATTGAACCAAATGTCCACCAAATATGATAGTATCGGTTTCGCCGAATATGGCGCGGCAAGGAAATGACCCGCAGGAGGTTAGCCGCGGGAGGTTGCCACCCTAAAAAAGCTTCCGCTAGAGATGGCGCGGTAGGGGAGACACCCGCCGAAGATGGAAGATAATGTTTCTGTCTTGTTCGTATCTTGGTGGAATGCACATCTTGACCAAGGTAATGCCGACCCAAGTTGTAACAAATGCAGTATGAGTTGCACTCTTGCTTTTCCAGTTCAAGTGTGATATGAAACCTGAGATAAAACCCTATATCAGTATTTGAATGGATTTTGGATCTGTCAATGGCGTACCAAACTTGGGGCAATACAGGTCCAAGGGATATTCATTCGGAAATCGAGGATAGAGCTTGAAATATCCCAGATTTGGAAGCTGTAGGTCCAGAAAACGTATAGGCTCGGGCCAAAAATGCAGATTTGGAAGTTTGAGTAGAGAAAACGAGATGTGGCTATTTTCGGGTCCCACGGATGGCGCCAATGAAGAAACATAGATCGGAGCGTCGGGCCTCGGGTGTATGTTCCAACAGTCAAGAGAAAGACAACCTCATCTCGGTTCTTCCACGGCTTCGGTTCATTCCTCTCCGATCATCGAGTTCGCTGCAACCACATGGGAAAACTACATTAGAGGGCCCAAGGATCCTTAGGCTCCGAGGACACTCCGACGCTCAAGTGAAGTTGGGGCCTCAAAACAAGTGTGTTTAAAGTATGGTGTGAGCTAGAAAGAGAAAGAACTCCCTTGTATTGGTGTAGGCTCTTCTATTTATAGGAGTGGGAGGAGCTAACCCTACTGTGCTTGGGCTTCCTTTTGAGCCGGATGGGAGTGGGCATCATTTGGGCTATTTGGGGAACAACCTCCACAAAAGTCTTAGGTTTAATCAATTAAGAATATTGTTTGATTGGAAAAACTCAAGAACACAATGAATATCAGAGAATTCAGAATCACAAATATAATTTAATAACTTTACTAATATGTACACCAGGGTCGGTATAGAATTTCATTGAATATTTATGATTCCTAAAACTAAATCTTGCTATGATTTCTAAATAATATCTAAAGCTAATTACAATGAATAAACAAAGATTACAAAAGATGTAAACATAGAATAAAGAAATTCTTCAACATATTTTTATCTCGATCTTTCTCTTATGGATTCCTTAACAACATAATCTTCCTCGTCAGCATATTGTTCTTTCTTCATTAGCAGTATTGTTTTTATCGGTATCAAGTTACTATCAGTAGTAACTTGGTTTATTTTTTCATCAACATTAAGTTATTCATCATCACCTCATCAATAGTAACTTCCATCAGCAACAAGTTCTTATCTTCGGTAGTTATAAGTTCCGTCGGTAGGAACTCTACAGGAGTATCAACATTACCATCAGTAGTAATGTTCTTTTAACATTTAACCCGTCGTTAGTATTTAATAAACTTACCTTAAATAGAAAATTATAAATCCAAACATAATCTGGTATGCATAATTTGGATCTCTTCTGGGTTGGGCCTCCATAGAAATGGGCCAAATGCATAATGGCATTTTGGAAGTTACTTTAATAATTAATGGTCAAAGAAACAGACACAGAAACATTTTTGATTAGTCTAATGAAGATATCAATGTTTTTAAACCCGGACCGGCCGGTCGGACCGGTCGGACCCGGAGCCGTGACCTCCACCGGTCCGGTTACATGCTCTGAGACCGTTTGTTGGTTGAACCAGGTGGTCCAAGCGATTCAGCGGTCGAACCGCGAACCGCGAACCGGTGGTCGAACCGGGTAGTTTAATTTTTTTTTAACTATTTTTTTATCTTTTTTATCCTATTGTCATTCTACTTACTTCTATTTACAATTTTAACCCAATTTGGCTCTTTCCTTTTAAATTATACGCTGTCACAGGTCCTCCAAAACCCTAATCAAAATTAAAATTGAAGATTCAAAAGAATTAAAATTTCTACAGACCTATAACCATCGTCCTTGACTCAAAATTGTTTAAATAGTTGTATATGTAGTATTTAGAATTTTTTTATATTTTTCTATATATTTTTATTAATATTTATATTATTTATTGCGTCATCCGGTTCTTGAATCCGGTCCGACCAGTGAACCTCTAAGACGTCCGGTTCGTTATCCGGTCAGGTTCTGAAAACATTGGAAGATATAAAAGGCGCGGAAGAGACCACGTCACTCAAAATATAGACCATAAGAACCTCGTACCCCTTATATTTTTTTATGGTTTATTCTTTGGGCCCATCTCGTTATTTACACTTTCACCAGGCCCACATAACTGTTTTACTTTTTCGAATGTCGGGAAAAATATATATTAGATTATTTAAGGGACTAGACTAGACTTCTTATTTTACTCCCTCCACTAGTCATTTTAGCTATGTTTTAATTTTACTTATTTAATATATTTAAAATATCAAATAATAAATAATAATAACAATAAAAACTTCAATAAATTGGTGAAAATTATCGATACTCTCAATTGCAAGTGACTGACAACAACAACCCCTTTACTTTGTTAAAGGAAAAAAATGGCCTCTCAACTTGATAAAATATCATTTTGATGCCCTTAAATTTTTAAAGTTTTAAGTTTATCTCCGTAATATATATAATATGTTTTTTCCTTAATAATTTTCGTTTGTTTGTTTAATTTTTTTTCTTAACGTTCCGGTATATATTTTTTTAAAAACGGATTCGTATTCAAAATAAAGTATTTTTTAGGTATCGTGGGTTATATCGACTGGCGGTGACGTGCTGGTAAAGTGAAGAATGAGACCGACACCGACTGAAAAACATCGGTACCATTATATAACTGTCTTTTATGTATGTTTCAATCTCCACAACTGAGTCGTCGTAACTTTATACATTTCTTTTATGTATTTTACCATGTTTCTTTTTGTGCTTAGCCACGTTAATGTTACCGCCTCAACCGTTTAAGGTCCGCCTCCCACCACGAAGCTCGGGGCAAACTTTATTTAACCACTTTTTTTTTGTTTAGCCACGTTAATGTCATCGCCTCAACCGCCTCCCGCTGCGGAGCGCGGGACAACATTTCTAGTTACTAATTATAATATAAGTTTTGGAAATGTAAAAAAAATAACTACTAATTTATTTAATGTATATCAAAACATTGTTTTTTTATAATAATTAACTTTTAATTACCTTATGGCAAATTGGATTTTAATAATTCAAATTATGAGCCATTGACAGATAATAATCCATACTAACAATTTGGTCGATTATAGTCCTAACTTTCACTTTTGTTGCTAAGGGCAGTCTCAATAACATAATTATCATAGATTTACATTTGTTTTGATGATTTTGAACGAAATGGAGAAACGTACAAGCAAATCGAGTAAAAATCAAGTGTAAATATATGATGATTTTGCTACTGAGACTGCCTTTGACAATAAAAGCGAAAGTTAGGACTGTCACTAGCCAAAGTGTTAATATGAACTATTATTAGCCAATAAGTTATAGTTTGAATTATTAAAATCTAATTTACCTTAAATTAAAACAAAGATTTTGTTAATTTTTGTTGTTCTTGAATGGTTAATAATTTTCTTAACCTTAGTTTATAAATCTTGAAAATAATAAACCTAAATTTCTTAAATTTAGATGAAAGTTATAATTAAATAAATATTAAAACCCAAGTTTCAAGTGTGAGTGGAAAATTACTGAAAAAAATGGACATGTTTTTATGCATAATGTATAAGCAGGGCCGGCCCACAGTGCAGGTTGGGCCGCTGCACCGGGGCATGTGTTACGAGTGAGGCATAATTTTTAAATATATTATATATAAAAAAAATTTAAATAACTTATAAAATCTGAAAAATTTAATAAAATTTAGGGGCAAAATTTTATTTTTTTTAAATAACTTATAAAATCTAAAAAAATTTAGAAAATTTGGGCCTAAAAAATTTTATTAAATGAAGAATGGGAGCATTTTTCTTATATGAAGCCGGATACTTAATTTCTCGGGGACGGCATGTGTATAAGCATACCCATGCATGCTTTTGGTCTTATTTTTTTAGTTTTCTTATTCACCTTTACTTTAAATGATTGCATTTTGGTAATGAAAACCAAAAGATCTCTATGGAAAAGTGGTAAGCATTCTTTAGGAGTAATAGTGAGTCCCCTTTTCTAAACCCGCAGGAGACGTTTTTAGATGTAATTTTTTTTCTAGCTTTTTTCATGCTATTTTTTTTGTGCATTTAATATTATACACTATTCTCATGCACGGTGAGTTTACGAAAGGTTTTGCTTTATTTTATAAGTTTTAGAGGGCGTTAATTTCCGCCGCAACGCGCGGGACGTGCTTATTTCGACCTACGTTTCGGTTCGATCGTAACCGAATCGTCACAAGTCGCCACCCGCCGTAACGTGCGGGGTATTATTCTAGTTATTATTAAAAACAAAGTCATGGAATTAATAAAAACCAAACCCTCATCACAACCCAAAATCTTCAAATTCTCTGTTAGTTTGTTTAAAGTCAAAATTCTAAATTTCTAATCCAACAAAATTCAAAGGGAAAAAAAATACTAAAATGGACATTTGACTAAAAAACTTATAAAAATATGACATGTATAAATAGCCGGCTATTTCATGTACATTGTGAGACAATAGCCGGCATAAATTTCCGTGTCCACATTTCTTTTTACAGAGTACGAACCAATGGCAAGTCGACACGTGGCCGACTTAGTGGCTAAATGGATTTATGCTTTGAATAGGTTTTTATGGAATTTGGGTGAAAAAAGTTTGAGGGGTCAAAAAATTTTCTAAATACAAAAACCCTCTTAACTTTCTGTCACCAAGACGTCCTCGCTGTACGCGAGATATTTTCTCCAATCCCTCGCGGTACGCGACGGACAAATGAAAAGCCCGACTTAAAAATTGCCTCCTTGCGGTACGTGAGGAGTGCGGCCTGGTTTCTCGCGGTACACGGGTGAGTGCTGTTTTCACCCTTCTTCCTTGTTTTCCCATGGTTTCCCACACCATCCACCATCATTCATCACCATTATCCATCATATTCACCACTTCCACCACTTTCATCTACTACTTATCACCATCTCATCCACCCGCCATTCACCTTCATGCCATCCGACTACCATTACCATGGGAACTTTGAAACCGTTCGTAACCGATGACCTACCTTGCTGTGGCGTTCATGTCTATGTGTTTGTCACCTATTGAGTAGGTTTCTCTGCATTCTATCTATCTTGAGTCTTTAATTCTTAGTGAGTCCGTCGAGTCTTTATTTTAATTTGAGTCAGTTTAATGCTGCGGGTTTGTTGTGAGGTTTATTTTGCAGGTTTTATCATCCCGCCCGTACTCAATCTCCATTCGGGAGGGGTCGATCATCACTTATATAAGTTTTGTAAAGGCAACCCGACAGAGATGTGCAACCGCGACCGAAATGCTATACGGTGCACACAAGGATGAACATATACATTACCAGCTAAGTCGATTCCTATTTAATTTTTGCATTTTTATTTTTAGTTGTGTCTTGCTTCACATTGAAGACAATGTGTCTTTCAAGTGTGGGGATGTGAGTGTCTAGTTTAGCTAGTTTATCTTGTTTATAAAAATTCAAAAATACAAAAAAAATTAAAAAATTTTCAAAAATATCCTTGAAAATAATTGCTTATACTTGGAAAATGACAGTACAACTGCATCTGTTTGTTGGTTTTAAATGATTTAAATTATAAAAAACGCGTCTAATTAATGATGTTTTGGTAGACTCAGCCAGTTTGAATAGCTTAAATAGCCTGTGAGTGTTACTTAGGATTAATCACTGAATTAAATCATGAAATCGTGTGGGTACTCATCTTAGCGTGTCGGTAATACTGAAACTATCAAAATATGGTGATATAAACCACGTTAATAAAATATCTATTTGTTTTTGAAATTTTTGGCACACCATTCTCTTTTTATGAGAATAAATCCGAGTTTGGTGGCGGCCGCATCCATATGTCCATAATTCATGAGCTTATTGATTAGAATTATGAGTTTTGCTTATGTGTTACCCTCTGGGATGGTCACTTGTGTCACACCCCAACTGACGACGGAATACGTCGGGGCGGGACATGTAGACTGTTCATAAGCTCATGGTTTACTAAAATTGAAATATTTTAAACAACCAATTTCATTTCATAGTTCAAGGATTCAAGTACAACATTTACAAGTATCAAAAATACATGAATATCTTTATTAAGTTTAAAACTAGGTCCTTAATCCTAAGTGAAGGCAACTTGATCAACTCACACATTCGTACCTGAAACATGATAAAAACGAGGTCAACTAAAAAGTTGGTGAGCATACATAAGTTTTGACACCACAAGTAAAGTTCAAATGTTTTGTGTACAATTCATATGATACATGGTTTATAAAGCATTTATGAAGAATATAAGTTAAGCTAGTTGCACAAATGTAACCTTGTAACTGAAGGGCATAACAACTCATGTTATCCTAATATATGGCATAACAACACATGCTATGCTGATGTAAATGTAGGGCATAACAACACATGTTATCCTGATATAAATGTAGGGCATAACAACACATGTTATCCTGATGTAAATGTAGGGTATAACAACACATGTTATCCTGATGTAAATGTGTTAATGATTGCACGAGTATGGCATGTATATGTAGCCTTAACAGTTAGCATTCAAGCACAAAGCACAAATAAACACATATGATCATATTGTAGAGTTGTACATATGTAATTGTAAATAGTGTGTTATTGAGTAATCATGTTTCACCCCAAAAATATACAAAAAGGAAAAGGGGCTATGTAAACTCACTTGTAAGTTGTTTGTAGATAGCACGATCAAAAGATAGCACAAGTGATTTCCAAATCACAAGATTAACCTAGGGTTGTATTCATTTGAATTTGAATTAGTGATATGCACAATGTTTAAGGTAGAGTCTAGGGTTCCAAAGGGAGTGGGTGTAGGGTTTTGTACAAAGATGGTGTCAAATTACGTATGTGAATTTTGAATTTGTGTTAGAATAAAATTTAGTATAGAAATGTAAATTAAATGAACTTAGGGTTTAGGTTTGAATAACTAAATAAATTAAATAAATAATTTCTTTTTATTTATTTATTTATTTAGAAAAGTATACAATTTCATTTGTTTAAATAGGGTTTTTAAACCCTAATATATGTAAAAAAATGATTTATAAGATTTGTTTTATGAAACCCTTTAACAAAAATGGGTATGTGTGTATAAAAGGCCTGGTCATAATTTTTATAGAACAAGAAATTTTAAATGTTTTGTTTTTGAAATATATTAATTTGGTAAGAAATGAATTCCCTAAAATTAATGGGATTTCAAACAGTTTTTAATTGTAAAAATAGCGGTTTTATGTTTAAAATGATAATTTATCGAGCCAATACGTTCTAAAGGATATTAGGTTTATAAAAATAATTTTTAATAAATTAAATAATGATTTTAAAATAAAAAGAATGCCACCCGGTTCGAACCCGGGTGAATTCTGTGTTGCACATGAGTCTTACCACCGGACCAGAAGTCTTAACCAGTGTATAAGTCTCATTCGGGTACGTATTAACGGATAAAGGAAAGGGGGGCCGGGTCTGGTTTAACGAATACGCAAAAAGGACCGTTGAGTGTGGGTTTCGAACCCACGCCACCTGGTTCGGCGGTGCAATGACTTACCGGCTGGACCAGGTGGTTTCGCTGGAGTAACATGAAACCCAAAAATTAAAATACGTTTAATGCATCAAGATTTCCCCAATTCAGAAAGCGTGCAAACCAGTCAAGAACCCTAATCCCAATTGAACCCGATTGAATCCGTTCCTTCAAATTGATATGGGGTTTTCACTGAGTATGCAAAAACGAATCGAAATACGTAATAATTACCTGCTATGGTGGTGTATCGAGGGCTGGCGGCTAGAGGCACAGGGCCGGTGTTCTTAGCACTGGATTGGAGGGTAGAGGTGATATGCAGATCGAAACAGGGCTCAGAGAGTTTGGAGTGAGTTGTGCGATGGTGTGTGTGCTTCAACACATCCAATTTCGTCTTAATAACATGATTCGGGTAAGATTGCGAGATGAAAGCTGTGAGGTCCAGTTACGCGTTAATTCGCTTGAATACAGATGGATACGAAATTGGGATGAATGCATACGGAGCGAGTCTATGCATGATTTGCGGGTGCTAATTCCGTCTGATTGCTTGATTGAGGACTGAATTGAACGCGTTTTGACTTTGAGAAGTCATATTGTTTGAAATTCGAATTCTAGCCGCGGTTTGATCAAATTGAAACTATAAATAGGCTTGGGCGTGGTCTATAAACGATTACGTACAAATGGGAAGTCCATAACAATGGATTTGACGATTTTAGATGCTGAATTTCTTTGATTTAGGCCTCGTTGACTTTCAAAAGTCAAAATAGGTCAAGAACTTGTGGGTGAGGTCAATAGGTTCAATTTCAAGAGGGGAGATTCAAAATTGAGAGTCCATGAGTTCAAAGGGTTTAAAATAATTGCTTATATTTGTAAATAATTGTATATATATAGGGGGAGGATCAAATAAGAAGTTTTCGGCTAAGAACTCTAAGAAGTGACTAAAACATTAAGAAACGATATCAAACGAACTCGGATTGAGCTCATTCCAGCGGCGTTGGAATCGTATCGTCGAACTCTACCATCTTAGCTTTTAGGGTTTAGATCTTAGCGTTGAATTTTAGGATTTTAGCCTTAGGGTTTAGCTTTTAGGGTTTAGGTTTTTTTTGGGGGGTGGGGGTGGGGGTTTAGGTTTTTGGGGGTGGGTGGGGGTGGGTTTAGGTTTTTGGAGGGGTGGGGTGGGGGGTTTAGGTTTTTGGGGGGTGGGGGTGGTGGTTTTAGGCTTTTCGGGGTGGGGTTGGAAGGGGGGTTTAGGTTTTTGGGGGTGCGGGTGGAGGGGGGTTTAGGTTTTTGGGTCCGGATTAGAGTTCGATGAGACGGTTCCAACGCCGCTCGAATGAGCTCAATCGGAGTTCGTTTGACCCACTTCTTAGCGTTTCTTAGCGAAAAACCACTTCTTAGCGGAACCTTCCCCTATATATATATATATATATATATATATATATAGATTTTATAAACTTATTTCCAATCAAGACTTGAACACTTTATTATTTTATAAATAACTAGTCATGTTTTTAGCTTATATATAAAAAAATTATCAATGCCTACTAATACATATATATGGAGTAAATTTGTAAGAATGCTATCCCTTGATTTAAATTACTATATATGTATATGATCAAAAGAAATAAAAGTTGTGTTGAGTGAACCATTAGAACTTGAATGTTGCATAAAATAATACAAGGTACGGGAAGCAAATGTATGACAAAATCAAGAATGTTACAGTATCCCTAAGTTGAGGGAATTTCGTCCCGAAATTGAACTGATGGAGGTTATTGAATTAGGAAAAAGATGAGGGTTTACATTTTCAACGAGTTTTGGGCTGTCGGTTTGAGGTGTATAAATTATGAGGGTTCAGGCCTGATACTCAAGGCCAGATCAGGTTATCATGTCAGGTATAGATGGTGGTAGTGGATTTAGTTTGAAGAGAGTTAAGGGGGAAACTGTCAAAGAATATTCTGGACTCAAAAGATGGAATGCATCATTTGAAATGAGAACGATGAGAATTTGATGATCAAGGCTTATTTAGGATGTAGTGTAATATGCTCACGAATTTTCAGTGGATAAGAGATTTCACAGACATTGGCCCGTCAAACAACATAAAACTTTACGTGACACGAATAACGCTACTTCTGATAATATGACAGGAACACTTATATATAGGAAGTAACAGCGGCGTATTCACCATGCCCTTGTCATATCTCTTTAGTTTCGTTATTATATATCATGATAGGTTTCATGTCATAACACACGACAGAATTTGCTCTGTTTTCCATATGCTTATTTTTTATAATTACGTGTGCACCCGTAATTATCCAAATCATCGCATGGTCCGTATAGTTCGTCCCATTGTGTGTGTGGGTCAGGGGAGGGGTAACACAAAATCACTTAATTCGTAACTATTGTTTTCACGTATGTGTTGCTAACAAGTAACTATGACCATAGATAGTAAGGTCAATCAGGTACTAAATAGTTATAACGTGGCATGACATAGAGTTCCATAGTTTTCTCATGTTTAGACAAGAATACGCCAAACCCCGAGTAGCTTTGGAATGCATAATGTGATAAATCACTTGCAACAATTATGAACAGTCTATTCCCGTGTATAATGTAAACACTTATATTTCATGTATGATCTAGTGTTATGCACATTGTACGCAAATAGGTTTCATGTATAGTGTGAACAATTTGGTATTATATATAAGCAATTATGTTTTCATGTATACTGCGACCACTCTAGTATTATGTATATTGTGGATGTTCACATGTAAGTTATTGAATCCCATGCGTATCGTAAGCTATCGAATTTTGTAGGCGATCGAGCGTGTTACTCGGCGTTCATGTATGACGTGGGTAGTTGGATTTTAAAATTTTAAATTCGTTAGTGCTTATACGAATGGTTAGTGGTGAATTGATTCATCTTCTTGAAGTTTTCTAGCAAGCTTGAATTTATGGTGGCAACTGTAATAGGTGTAAATAGTTCAAACAATGACAAGATAACGTAAATGATTACAATGCTTAATTTATTTTAGATTAGATCTCCATTTGACTCCATCTTGCACTAGCTTCAATTGGTCTCATTCACTGCCTCGGTATTATCTTGAGTTTCGTTGATGTTTATGTTGAAGGCACGCCCCCGAGCACCACCTTGCTTTGCATTGGTTATCGTTGGACATTGGTTTCAGAAGTGGTTTAGATTACCACATTCATAACAAACACGCCCATTAGTAATAGCCGGCACAACTTGATTGGCAATTTGCTGATTGGCTCGATTTCCCTGGTTGACTTGACTAACAGGTGGCTCGGATTGACAAGTGTTTGCTACATGACCATACCTTCCACAATTGGCACATAGACGTCATGTCATGTTTGGGAAGTGATGGTAATTGCATGTGTTGCACAAAGGGATGTTGCCCACATATGGTTTCTTATTCTGGTTTTGGACTAGGGGAGCAACTTGGTTGATTGGTACAGCAGGGTTAACGACATCAAAGTTTCATTTCTTATTGTTGTGAGGAGGTTTGGGTTTGTCTTCCTTAGAGGGTTCAGAAGAGGTTGCTGGGTTAGTGAATTTCTTTGCATCTTTCCTTGTTAACGTTCCTGCCTTCACATGGTTGTCAGTTAATGTGGCAGCTTGGCGGATAGCGTCTTCAAGGGTAGCAGGATTTCTTCCTAGAACAGTATCCTGGATCTTCATGGGCAGGCCACCGATGTATTTCTCAATGCACCTATTCAGTGGTGTGACCTTGTGAGGCACAAGGAGACTCAACTCATGAAAATGAGTTGTATAGACCAATTTTTCACCATTGTCTTGGGTAAGATCCCAAAACTCAGCCTCAAGCTTCTTCATTTCATTGCAAGGACAGAACTCCTCGATCATGAGCCTCTTAACTTCATGCCATGGCAAGGCCATGGTCACATCTACACCTCGGTTCCTCTTCTCACCATTCCACCAAGTGAGCGCCCGTTTTTGAAAGACGCTGGTGGCGTAGCGAACCCGGAGATTGTCAGGGCAATCACTGTTGAGGAAGGTGTTTTCAATGCCTTCAAACCATTGAACGTAGCTTCTTCGGTGCCAAAGAACTTGATGGGGTTGCATGAGTTAAAGTGCTTGAAAATGCATGGGGGTGGGTTGGTACCACCACCTCCTCCACCAGTAGCACTACCACTATTGTTGTTGTTGGCCTGAGCGAGTTGGTTCACAAGTTGGGTGAGAAGAGTAGCAAGATCAGTGCTATTGTTGTTGTTGGTCTCGTTGACACGACGGGGAGACATGTTATAGATTTAAACAACGCAAGTAGGGAGGTAAGAATTTATTAGAATGTTTGGATTAAAAGGAATAAGAGAATAAATAAACATGAGAAATCATAGTTTGGATTGTACTCATATAGTAATATAACCACATGAATACTATGACATGTTACGGTTAATTAAACTTATATAACTTTCGAGGAGACATGCTTTAGCCTATAAGTAAACACTCATCCCGGGAATTCCGAGGAAAGCATACAGTTCCCTCGGTTGATTGGGATTTATATGAAATGCCTTCCTAGACAGAAAACCCAGAATACATGTGTCACCCTTCCAGATTGCACGTGTCCTCTACTAATTAACAAAGTTTAAAACCTTAATGACGTGTAAAAGAATGTTTAATAGACTTATGAGTATGACGTTCCACATGCTATAATGATGATGATGTAGAAGTAGGCAAGAAGGATATGAGGCTTAGGGTATGGGTGTGGATATTGTTATTTAGTTTATTATTTAGATATAACCTAATAAGTCATGAAGTCTAACAAATAGGCATTAAATAAATTAATACATAATATATTAGACGTGTAGCACATAGCATGTAGCATATATCAAATAATCATAGAGCATGGCATAGATGGGTGTCCTAAGGTTATAGTCTAGGTTAAAGTTGTCTAATAACCTAATTTCCTATAACCAAGGCTCTGATACAAATCTGTCACACCCCAACCGACGGCGGAATACGTCTGGGCGAGACATATAGACTGTTCATAAGCTCATGGTTTACTAAAGTTGAAATATTTTAAACAACCAATTTCATTTCATAGTTCAAGGATTCAAGTACAATATTTACAAGTATCAAAAATACATGAATATCTTTATTAAGTTTAAAACTAGGTCCTCAATCCTAAGTGAAGGCAACTTGATCAACTCACACATTCGTACCTGAAACATGATAAAAACGAGGTCAACTAAAAAGTTGGTGAGCATACATAGATTTTGACACCACAAGTAAAGTTCAAATGTTTTGTGTACAATTCATATGATACATGGTTTATAAAGCATTTATGGAGAATCTAAGCTAAGCTAGTTGCACAAATGTAACCTTGTAACCGAAGGGCATAACAACACATGCTATGCTGATGTAAATGTAGGGCATAACAACACATGTTATCCTGATGTAAATGTAGGGCATAACAACACATGTTATCCTGATGTAAATGTAGGGTATAACAACACATGTTATCCTGATGTAAATGTGTTAATGATTGCACGAGTATGTCATGTATGTGTAGCCTTAACAGTTAGTATTCAAGCACAAAGCACAAATAAACACATATGATCATATTGTAGAATTGTACATATGTAATTGTAAATAGTGTGTTATTGAATAATCATGTTTCACCCCAAAAATATACAAAAAGGAAAAAGGGGCTATGTAAACTCACTTGTAAGTTGTTTGTAGATAGCACGATCAAAAGATAGCACAAGTGATTTCCAAATCACAAGATTAACCTAGGGTTGTATTCATTTGAATTTGAATTATTGATATGCACTGTCACACCCCCAATTTCAACTAACGGAGTTTTACCGTTTGGGAAGTGACGAACCGGGATCTCAGACATTAGTTACTTTGAACGACTCTACATGGGACTCAAAATGAAAACATCTTTTAAATCAGAGTATCAATGCGGAAGCGTAAAGAAAGTAAATGCGCAAAATACACGCGCCCAAAACCAAAGTCCAAAAGTCTCAAAAGTCCAAATGTCCAAACCAAACAAAGTACAATAGAATAATTCAACCAAACATAAATAGACACAAAGCAAAGCAGTTGAATCCCATGCATGCCCTAACGTGCACCTGTGTCTTAGCTTAGCGTCCTGAGAAAACATGTAAAGAAAAGTGTCAACACAAGGTTGGTGAGTTCACAGGTTTTAATTAAATACGTAAGCGTTTACCAGATTTATGATCATTCAATATGTATCTATAGGTAGCTAACCTATGTTCATGTTTTAGCTCAAGTGCTCGCAACCGAAACTGATTGTTTGTTTATTGCCTCCTGCCAGGTCTATCAATACTGGCCATGTGAGTAGGCTAACATTTCACCCGTTCGATATCCAATCGAGTTAGCGCGACTAACGCGGGTGGGATTTGTCAAACCCAGTTGTACTACTAAACTTTACCTCGTTAAGATCCATATTAACGGTTCGAGATAAGATGAGGACTTTCTGTGATAGCATGTTACACTTAGCTTAAACATTGATAGCATATGAAATACAAAATCTAAAAATCAGTTTAAGCATGTTTTCTCCCCCAAGTTAAAAACAGTAAAAAGGGGCCGTGAAAACTCACCTGCTTGGCGTTGAAGTAGTTTCACACTAGAAGTAAGTTGGAACCACGAGTGTAAGTCTCAAAAGACTTACGAATGTCCTAAAATTATAAACATATAAATTAGGAACGATAATGGGAATTATGACTGTGACACGGAAAACAAGGAACGTCCTAAAAGAACCGCTCCAATAAACGAGAGTGGACGAACGCGTCCACGGGTTTAGGAATGACTTTACGCGACGAACGACATAAATAATAATATATATATACGAGTGGATAATATAATTAGTTATATTATTATTTAGTCTCGATTGATTTATGACGTTATAAAAAATGACTTGAAATAATATAAATATATATTATTTAATAATACGGGTCACAATTTGGGAATAATATAAACATATTATTTTACACGAGTTTATGGCTTAAAAATAATATAAATATATTGTTTTTTACTTGTTAATAATAATAATATATTATTTATAAAAGTGGGTATCATTTATAAAAACAAACTAATATTTCGAACCCGAGCTTACGGGTTGTTTTCCGGTTTAAAACCCATTTATATAATAATACAATATTAAAAGGTTTGATTTTTATTAATTTAATAATCCAGAAAAATGTTTTAAAAATAATTATGGGAGCCCGGTCTCGAACCCGGGTCTCTCCCACACACACATCGCTCTAACAAGTCCGCCCGCTAGGGTCATCGCGATGGTATCCGGATCGAATTAGTTTTGACCAATAATTCCCGTGAGTCCCCCTTCCCGAATACATGCACGATCGAACCCAGTTCAAAACCGTCGATTTCGATATCGATTTAACACGAAAGTATAGGGGTTTAGTTAATCGGGTATTGGCGATTCTGGGGTGAGGTTTAATTGCAAAAAAAATCATTGAGTTTTGAATCGTTTAATTACGAAATAGAAGGCCGAAACCCTAGATTTAGATACGAGTCAAATCGATGAATTTGTATATTAGAATCAGTTGAAAACATAGGGTTTTTATTAAACGAAGGATGTCGAATTTGACCATGTGGTTTAATTGGATTTATACAGTTGTTAAGATCGAAAACCCCAATACGTTTCCAGGACGAACCCTAATTAGGGGATCAAGATCAATTCGATGATGGAAGCCCAATATTTCATAGGGCTTTCAATCTACAGAAGACCACGAGTCTAATGGTATAGTTTAATTTGGTTTAAACGCGGTTTAGAGTTGAATTCGACAACTTGGTTTCATATGAACCCTAGATTACGGGTTACAACGATTCTGATAATAAAAGTTCGAATTGATAAAGGGCTTTCAAAGAGTATGGTATTGCGAATCTAACTGTATAAGTTAATTTCATTTTGATTGGGTCTAGTCTAGGGTTCGATTAAACCGGTCAATGATGAACCCTAGGTTATAGATTTCGATCGAATTGATAATTTAAGCCCTGGTAATGATAGGGCTTTCAATTGACGAGTAAAAACAAAACTAATGATACAAGAAATTACCAGAATGGATGTCGGGTTGATAGTGCTCGACCAAAACAGGTGCCGACTATGACTTGCTTGCTCTCCGGTGGCTTCTGGTGCAAATCCAATCGAATAGATGTGTGCAGAAACTCTAATGAGGATCGTTTGAAGTGTGCAATGTCTCAATTCGTGAAGGCAATACAGAAATTCGTCGGATTTGATGATAATGGGAAAATGAAGTCGACAGTTACGAAATCACGATCATAATTCGAGTTAATTTCAGTTTAATGGTGATGATTAGGTCTTAATTAAGTTCGTTAGAGGTTTGATTGCATAAAACAGTTACAATTTCAACGGATTTCAGTTTGGAACGATCGGATTCGATTGAATTCGCGACGCATTGACTTTCAAAAGTCAGCAATTGGGTTTAGAGAATTGTCAGGAATGGTCCCTGAGGTTTTGCTTTGGATTGGAGTTTGAAACTTGGCAGAATAGGTCCTCCGAGTTTGAACTTAGATACTTAGGTTAAGTTTTGGTTAATTTTGACTTTATAGAAGTCAACAATAAACAATTTTGACTTAAAAAGTCAATGGTATAGTTTAAGAGTATCACACAACTAGTCCCTGGAGTTTAAGTTTGAGATATTGACAGAAATAGTCCCTGGAATTTGAGTAAAGTTAATTTCAGTTAACTTTAACTGGATTTTGTTAACGGAGTTAACTGGAAAAGTCCGGATTGTCACATCATTCCCTAGTTGAAAGAATTTTCGTCCCGAAAATTAAAATAAAATAAAAAGTTTTTTCTGAGGTTTCACATCATTCCCTAGTTGAAATAATTTTCGTCCCGAAAATTAAATAGTACCTTAAGAATTTGACGCGGAGTGCTTGAACAGATTAGGATATTTGCGCATCATCTGATCCTCGCGCTCCCACGTGAATTCCGGTCCGCGTTTCGAGTTTCAACAAACTCTGACAATAGGGATCTTACTGTACTTTAACGTTTTAACTTCCCTATCCATAATTTCCACAGGTTCTTCGATGAAACGTAACTGTTCATCAACGTGTAGTTCCTCAAGAGGAACTGCGAGTGATTCGTCTGCCAGGCATTTCTTTAAATTTGAGATGTGAAAGACGTTGTGCACACCACTAAGTCTTTCAGGTAGGTCCAGTTGGTACGCGACTGGTCCGATTCTCTTTAATATTTTGAAAGGTCCAACATAACGAGGATTTAGTTTACCTCGTTTTCTGAAACGAATGACACCTTTCCAAGGTGAGACTTTGAGTAAGACCATGTCACCTACTTGAAACTCCAAAGGTTTACGACGCTTGTCGGCATAGCTCTTTTGACGATCACGAGCTGCCGCCATACGGTTTCTAATTTGAACGATATTTTCAGAAGTTTCAAATACAAGTTCAGGACCTGTAAGTTGGCTATCTCCAACCTCGGTCCAACAAATGGGAGAACGGCATTTCCATCCATAAAGTGCTTCAAATGGAGCTGCCTTGATGCTAGTGTGATAGCTGTTGTTGTAGGAGAACTCCACCAACGGTAGGTGAGATTCCCAAGTGTTACCGAAATCAATCACACAAGCTCGTAGCATGTCCTCCAGAGTTTGGATAGTATGTTCTGTTTGGCCATCCGTTTGAGGATGGTATGCTGTGCTCATATCTAGACGCGTGCCTAAGGCCTTATGTAACGACTGCCAGAAACGAGAAGTGAATCGTGCATCACGATCCGAAATGATAGAGATAGGCACCCCGTGCCGAGATACTACTTCTTTTAAGTAAATACGAGTAAGCTTTTCCATCTTATCGGTTTCCTTGATGGCTAAGAAATGGGCGGATTTTGTTAAACGATCAATGATTACCCAAATGGTATCGCATCCGGTAGGAGTTCGTGGTAATTTGGTGATGAAGTCCATGGATATTTGTTTCCATTTTCACATAGGAATTTCTGGTTGTTGTAGAAGACCGGATGGTTTTTGATATTCAACTTTGACCTTCGCGCAGGTTAGACACTTACTATCATAGGTGGCTATATCGGCCTTCATCTTCGGCCACCAATATAGTACTTTTAGATCATGGTACATTTTATCGGACCCCGGATGGATGGAGTAACGAGATTTATGAGCTTCATCCATGATTAGTTCCCTTAAGTTTCCAAACATTGGAATCCATATTCGTTCGACGAAGTAACGAATTCCGTCAGATTTTTCCTCAAGTTGTGCTTCTATGCCACGTGTACCTTCTAACGGTAGGTTATCTTCTTTCAAGGCTTCAAGTTGAGCACTACGGATTCTGTCAGGCAATCCAGGGTGAATAGTGAGTTGTAACGCTCGAACTCGTTTGGGTTTCGTTTCCTTTCGGCTTAGTGCATTAGCCACAACGTTAGCTTTACCCGGATGATACCGGATCACACAGTCATAATCATTTAAAAGTTCAACCCAACGACGTTGTGGCATGTTCAACTCCTTCTGCTCGAAGATATGCTGGAGACTCTTGTGATCGGTGTAGATGGTGCATTTGGTACCGTACAAGTAATGTCTCCATATCTTAAGTGCAAAAACTACTGCTCCCAATTCTAGGTCATGAGTGGTGTAGTTTTTCTCCTGAACCTTTAATTGACGTGACGCGTATGCGATTACCTTTTCGCGTTGCATTAAGACACAACCCAGACCTTGAATGGATGCATCACAATACACTACAAAATCATCGGTTCCTTCCGGAAGAGCTAAAATGGGTGCACTGCAAAGTTTCTGTTTGAGGTGCTGGAAAGCTGACTCTTGGTTATCACTCCAATTATAGGATTTTCCCTTTTGAGTTAGGGCGGTGAGAGGTTGTGCAATCTTTGAAAATCCTTCGATAAAACGACGGTAATAACCAGCCAATCCTAGAAATTGTCGCACCTCAGTCGGAGTCGTCGGTGCCGCCCAATTCTTGATGGCTTCTATTTTGGGCGGGTCGACATGTATCCCTTTCTCATTAACCACATGTCCTAAGAATTGAACCTCTCGAATCCAGAATTCACATTTGGAAAACTTAGCATAAAGTTGCTCTTGCTTAAGTAGTTCCAAAATTAGACGCAGATGTTCCTCATGTTCTTCCTCGTTCTTGGAATAAATAAGGATGTCGTCGATGAAAACGATAACGAATTGGTCAAGGTAAGGCTTACACACACGGTTCATGAGGTCCATGAATAACGCGGGTGCGTTGGTTAAACCGAAATGCATGACCATAAATTCGTAATGGCCGTACCTCGTTCTGAATGCGGTCTTAGAGATATCTTCTTCTCGGACACTTAACTGATGATAGCCGGACCTAAGGTCTATTTTGGAATAGAAACTTAATCCTTGGAGTTGATCAAAAAGGTCATCTATGCGAGGTAAAGGGTAGCGGTTCTTGATTGTGACTTTATTCAGCTCCCGGTAATCAATACACATACGGAAAGTACCGTCCTTCTTCTTGACAAATAATACCGGAGCTCCCCACGGTGATGAACTAGGTCGGATGAAACCTTTATCCAATAAATCTTGCAATTGAGTGGACAGTTCCTGCAGTTCACTGGGTGCCAGTCTGTAAGGTGCCCGAGCAATCGGTGCTGCTCCGGGTGCTAAATAAATTTGGAACTCAACCTGACGGTGCGGTGGCAGACCGGGCAGATCCTCGGGAAATACTTCCAAGAATTCACGCACAACGGGAATATCTTCGATCTTCTTCTCTTCTGAAGGCTGCTCAGCAACAAGGGCCAAAACAGCCGTATGCCTCTTTCGAAGACATTTTTGTGCTTTCATGAAGGATATAATGCCCATGACTGCACCAACTCTTTCGCCTTGGATGTAGAGGGTTTCTCCATTCAAGAGAGGTATACGTACAATCTTCTCACGACAGATAATTTCGGCTTGGTTTTTAGATAGCCAATCCATGCCGACAATTATATCAAAACTACCAAGTATGACCGGCATAAGGTCGATATCAAATGTATGTGTAGCTAGCTCAAGTTTACATCCTTTAAGTATGTGAGTTGCCTCAATTATTTGACCGTCAGCTATCTCTATTGTATACTTATCTTCTAATAGAGATGAAGTTCCTTTTATCATATTACTAAATTTCTTAGATATAAAACTTCTATCAGCACCGGTATAAAAAAGGACAGAAGCAAAGAAATTATTTACGAGGAACTTACCGGTGACCACATTATGGTCGAAACGGGCTTCTCCAGATCCTAGTACGAAGGCTCGTCCCTTCGCACCATTTCCTCCCCCATTGCCATTGTTACCCCCATTACCATTGTTATTCTGGTTAGGGTTGTGATTTCTATTACCCCTTTCTTCAACTGAGGACAGTTCTTCCGAATATGCCCTTCCTTTCCACACTCAAAGCAAGCCCTAGTAGATCCCGGTTGTTGAAAGGGTTGTTTAGTTTGTAATTCACCCCTGCAGTCCTTAGCAGCATGGCCTATTTTACCGTACCTCTGGCAACGATTGCAGAACCCAAAGTGGTGTAAGTTACACTTGTTACACTTCGGGGACTTCCCTGCATAACCACCCTGGTTTTGGCCAGAAGAGGTCGACTGATTGAAGTTATTGGTAGGCTCAAACCTACGTTGTTGCTGTTGTTGCGGTTGGTTAAACTGGGGCTGGTTGGATTGAGGTCCTTTGGAGTGGGAGTTAGAGTGGTTGTGGGTGTTGGAATGGTGATCGAACTTGCGTTTGTGGTTGTCGGTGGGTTTAGCAACTGAACCTCTTGGAGGTAAAGTTCCTTGCGTCACCGCCTGATCGGTCAATTTGTGAGCAAGTCTGATGGTCTGTTGGATGGTGGCAGGGTTGGATGAGGTCACCATGCTTTGAATCTGAGGTACCAAACCTCCAATGTATAGTTCAATCCGTTTGTAATCCGGAGTCATCATGTGTGGGCACATGGTAGCAAGTTCGTGCGAACGGGTGGTGTAGAGTTCAATTTCCGAACCCTCCATCTTAAGGTTCCAGAACTCTCCCTCTAGCTTTTGAATTTCATCTCGTGGGCAGTATTCTTCCTTCATCATTGTTTTAAATTCCTTCCACGGGAGTCCATTTGCCATTGTCAGTCCCAACATTTGAACTTGGGCATTCCACCATGTTAGGGCCGGGCCTTCTAAAGTTCCAGCAGCAAATTTCACTTGGTTAGCCACGGGGCAGTTGCACATAGCTATTACTGATTCAACCTTCTCAAACCAGCGAAGTAATCCAACGGCTCCTTCAGCTCCACTAAAGGTGTGGGGCTTGCAGTCCATGAATGCCTTGAAAGTGCAGGCTGGTTGTTGGTTTTGCTGATTTTGCTGGCCTGGATTTAGAAATACAAATTGAATTGGAATTATAGAGTTTAGAAAGATGTTTTTAGGAGAAGGATTGACACTATTAGTCAATAGTTAAAGTATTTACCTGCAGCATTCTGTGCTGCTAGGGCCTCTGCCACACTATTATTTATCAAAGCTGCTAGCTCTGCTGCCGTCATGTTAATGGTACCACGACCACCGGCACGGCCTCCTCGTCCTCTCCCAGACATGATTCTTCACAATCACAAATGAAAAAAAAATAATGAGAAATATATCGCATATTAAACATTATTCAGGTACGAGTAGGAGATACAACATCTAATATTTTGAAAATTAAATAAATTGTAAGGCTACAAAATAAATAACTCAAATATTAAACTTCTCATGCTTTTATTGGATGGGAACAACCTTACCCATCTAGGTTTGAAAAGAGAAATAACATAGGCAAAAGCAAACATGAAAAGGAAGATAGAATAGGAAGATCATCAGGCTTCTTCGTCATCGGAAGAAACATACGATTGGGCATCGTCTATCTCAACCGGTTCTTCTTCCACGGGCTCCTCCTCGAAAGGCTCTTCTTCAAAAGGTTCCTCCTCATCGTCAGATACTGGAATGTCTCCCGGAAATAGAGCCGCATGTAGTTGGGCTTCCAAGTGAGTCACCCTCTCTTGAAGGCCTTCAGCAGTGTGGTTTGCCACATGTAGCTGAGCTTCCATAGCAGCTAGTCTCTCCAGAACTCCTTCCATATCATCATCCATAGTGTCAGCCCTCGTCTCTAGATGTGCCACACGATCCACTAAAAGGTTGTGGACATGGTCCGTTGCAGCTAGTTCGGTAGTCAAGTGTTCTACTCCTACCTTATTCTTCTCTACTTGGGGTCCATTCTCCATAAGTTTAGGTATCTCCTCGGTGGCATCTTGTACAAAACTCAACTCCTTCAACATATAAGATACGAATGCTGCGAAAGCTTGTTCCATGGTGCATGGTAAGCTAGGTAGTGTAGACGATGAAGATGCGGATCCAAAGTAAGGTGATGGAACATCTCCCATTTCGATCCACCATTGGATCATATGTGGGTATACGTCCCAATTGAGAACATAATCCAATGCTCGTGCGTTACTCGGTTCGCCTTGGTCAATTGAGGTAGTCCGGCGCCTTTTGGGCTCCGGGGATGAGAGTACAGGTGCCTTATGCCCTGATGCGTCAGGTGATGGAGGTGGGGTTGACGACATGATCCTGCAACATTATGTATATGTACCAAACATCCAAATGACATGTAACTAATGTGTGAGGCTATAGTCTAGTATGCAATCCTAGTTCTCTATAACCAATGGCTCTGATACCAATCTGTCACACCCCCAATTTCAACTAACGGAGTTTTACCGTTTGGGAAGTGACGAACCAGGATCTCAGACATTAGTTACTTTGAACGACTCTACATGGGACTCAAAATGAAAACATCTTTTAAATCAGAGTATCAATGCGGAAGCGTAAAGAAAGTAAATGCGCAAAATACACGCGCCCAAAACCCAAGTCCAAAAGTCTCAAAAGTCCAAACGTCCAAACCAAACAAAGTATAATAGAATAATTCAACCAAACATAAATAGACACAAAGCAAAGCAGTTGAATCCCATTCATGCCCTAACGTGCACCTGTGTCTTAGCTTAGCGTCCTGAGAAAACATGTAAAGAAAAGTGTCAACACAAGGTTGGTGAGTTCACAGGTTTTAATTAAATACGTAAGTGTTTACCAGATTTATGATCATTCAATATGTATCTATAGGTAGCTAACCTATGTTCATGTTTTAGCTCAAGTGCTCGCAACCGAAACTGACTGTTTGTTTATTGCCTCCTACCAGGTCTATTAATACTGGCCATGTGAGTAGGCTAACATTTCACCCGTTCGATATGCAATAGAGTTAGCACGACTAACGCGGGTGGGATTTGTCAAACCCAGTAGTACTACTAAACATTACCTCGCTAAGATCCATATTAACGGTTCGAGATAAGATGAGGACTTTCTGTGATAGCATGTTACACTTAGCTTTAACATTGATAGCATATGAAATACAAAATCTAAAAATCAGTTTAAGCATGTTTTCTCCCCCAAGTTAAAAACAGTAAAATGGGGCCGTGAAAACTCACCTGCTTGGCGTTGAAGGTAGTTTCACACTAGAAGTAAGATGGAACCATGAGTGTAAGTCTCAAAAGACTTACGAATGTCCTAAAATTATAAACATATAAATTAGGAACGATAATGGGAATTGTGACTGTGACACGGAAAACAAGGAACGTCCTAAAAGAACCGCTCCAATAAACGATAGTGGACGAACGCGTCCACGGGTTTAGGAATGAATTTACGCGACGAACGACATAAATAATAATATATATATATACGAGTGGATAATATAATTAGTTATATTATTATTTAGTCTCGATTGATTTATGGCGTTATAAAAAATGACTTGAAATAATATAAATATATATTATTTAATAATACGGGTCACAATTTGGGAATAATATAAACATATTATTTTACACGAGTTTATGGCTTAGAAATAATATAAATATATTGTTTTTTACTTGTTAATAATAATAATATATTATTTATAAAAGTGGGTATCATTTATAAAAACAAACTAATATTTCGAACCCGAGCTTACGGGTTGTTTTCCGGTTTAAAACCCATTTATATAATAATACAATATTAAAAGGTTTGATTTTTATTAATTTAATAATCCAGAAAAATGTTTTAAAAATAATTGTGGGAGCTCGGTCTCGAACCCGGGTCTCTCCCACACACACACATCGCTCTAACCAGTCCGCCCGCTAGGGTCATCGCGATGGTATCCGGATCGAATTAGTTTTGACCAATAATTCCCGTGAGTCCCCCTTCCCGAATACATGCACGATCGAACCCAGTTCAAAACCGTCGATTTCGATATCGATTTAACACGAAAGTATAGGGGTTTAGTTAATCGGGTATTGGCGATTCTGGGGTGAGGTTTAATTGCAAAAAAGGGCTTGGTTTCATATGAACCCTAGATTACGGGTTACAACGATTCTGATAATAAAAGTTCGAATTGATAAAGGGCTTTCAAAGAGTATGGTATTGCGAATCTAACTGTATAAGTTAATTTCATTTTGATTGGGTCTAGTCTAGGGTTCGATTAAACCGGTCAATGATGAACCTTAGGTTATAGATTTCGATCGAATTGATAATTTAAGCCCTGGTAATGATAGGGCTTTCAATTGACGAGTAAAAACGAAACTAATGATACAAGAAATTACCAGAATGGATGTCGGGTTGATAGTGCTCGACCAAAACAGGTGCCGACTATGACTTGCTTGCTCTCCGGTGGCTTCTGGTGCAAATCCAATCGAATAGATGTGTGCAGAAACTCTAATGAGGATCGTTTGAAGTGTGCAGTGTCTCAATTCGTGAAGGCAATACAGAAATTCGTCGGATTTGATGATAATGGGAAAATGAAGTCGACGGTTACGAAATCACGATCATAATTCGAGTTAATTTCAGTTTAATGGTGATGATTAGGTCTTAATTAAGTTCGTTAGAGGTTTGATTGCATAAAACGGTTACAATTTCAACGGATTTCAGTTTGGAACGATCGGATTCGATTGAATTCGCGACGCTTTGACTTTCAAAAGTCAGCAATTGGGTTTAGAGAATTGTCAGGAATGGTCCCTGAGGTTTTGCTTTGGATTAGAGTTTGAAACTAGGCAGAATAGGTCCTCCGAGTTTGAACTTGGATACTTAGGTTAAGTTTTGGTTAATTTTGACTTTATAGAAGTCAACAATAAACAATTTTGACTTAAAAAGTCAATGGAATAGTTTAAGGGTATCACACAACTAGTCCCTGGAGTTTAAGTTTGAGATATTGACAGAAATAGTCCCTGGAGTTTGAGTAAAGTTAATTTCAGTTAACTTTAACTGGATTTTGTTAACGGAGTTAACTGGAAAAGTCCGGATTGTCACATGCACAATGTTTAAGGTAGAGTCTAGGGTTTTAAAGGGAGTGGGTATAGGGTTTTGTACAAAGAAGGTGTCAAATTACGTATGTGAATTTTGAATTTGTGTTAGAATAAAATTTAGTATAGAAATGTAAATTAAATGGACTTAGGATTTAGGTTTGAATAACTAAATAAATTAAATAAATAATTTCTTTTTATTTATTTATTTAGAAAAGTATACAATTTCATTTGTTTAAATAGGGTTTTTAAACCCTAATATATGTAAAAAAAATGATTTATAAGATTTGTTTTATGAAACCCTTTAACAAAAATGGGCATGGGTTTATAAAAGGCATGGTCATAATTTTTATAGAACAAGAAATTTTAAATGTTTTGTTTTTGAAATATATTAATTTGGTTAGAAATGAATTCCCTAAAATTAATGGGATTTCAAACAGTTTTTAATTGTAAAAATAGCGGTTTTATGTTTAAAATGATAATTTATCGAACCAATACGTTCTAAAGGATAATAGGTTTATAAAAATATTTTTTAATAAATTAAATAATGTTTTAAAATAAAAAGAATGCCACCCGGTTCGAACCCTGGTGGATTCTGTGTTGCACATGAGTCTTACCACCGGACCAGAAGTACTAACTAGTGTATAAGTCTCGTTCGGGTACGTATTAACGGATAAAGGAAAGGGGGGCCGGGTCTGGTTTAACGAATACGCAAAAAGGACCGCTGACTGTGGGTTTCGAACCCACACCACCTGGTTCGGCGGTGCAGTGACTTACCGACCGGACCAGGTGGTTTCGCTGGATTAACATGAAACCCAAAAAATTAAAATACGTTTAATGCATCAAGATTTCCCAATTCAGAAAGCGTGCAAACCAGTCAAGAACCCTAATCCCAATTGTACCCGATTGAATCCGTTCCTTCAAATTGATATGGGGTTTTCGCTGAGCATGCAAAAACGAATCGAAATACGTAAGAATTACCTGCTATGGTGGTGCATCGAGGGCTGGCGGCTAGAGGCACAGGGCCGGTGTTCTTGGCACTGGATTGAAGGGTAGAGGTGAAATGCAGATCGAAAGAGGGCTTAGAGAGTTTGGAGTGAGTTGTACGAAGGTGTGTGTGTGCTTCAACCCGTCCAATTTCGTCTTAATAACATGATTCGGGTAAGATTGCGATATGAAAGCTGTGAGGTCCAATTACGCGTTAATTCGCTTGAATGCAGATGGATGTGAAATTGGGATGAATGCATACGGAGCGAGTCTATGCGTGATTTGCGGGGTGCTAATTCTGTCTGATTGTTTGATTGAGGACAGAATTGAACGCGTTTTGACTTTGAGAAGTCAAATTGTTCAAAATTTGAATTCTAGCCGCGATTTGATCAAATTGAAACTATAAATGGGCTTGGGCGTGGTCTATAAACAATTACGTACAAATGGGAAGTCCATAACAATGGATTTGTCGATTTTGGATGCTGAATTTCTTTGATTTGGGCTCGTTGACTTTCAAAAGTCAAAATAGGTCAAGAACTTGTGGGTGAGGTCAAAATTGAGGTCAATAGGTTCAATTTCAAGAGTGGAGATTCAAAATTGAGAGTCCATGAGTTCAAAGGGTTTAAAATAATTGCTTATATTTGTAAATAATTATATATATATATATATATAGATTTTATAAACTTATTTCCTAATTAAGACTTGAACACTTTATTATTTTATAAATAACTAAGTCATGTTTTTAGCTTATATATAAAAAAATTATCAATACCTACTAATACACACACACACATCTATATATATATATATATATATAGTAAATTTGCAGGAATGCTATCCCTTGATTTAAATTAATATATATGTATATGATCAAAAGAAATAAAAGTTGTGTTGAGTGAACCCTTAGAACTTGAATGTTGCATAAAATAATACAAGGTGCGGGAAGCAAATGTATGACAAAATCAAGAATGTTACAGTATCCCTATGTTGAGGGAATTTTGTCCCGAAATTGAACTGATGGAGGTTATTGAATTAGGAAAAAGATGAGGGTTTACATTTTCAACGATTTTTGGGCTGTCGGTTTGAGGTGTATAACTTATGAGGGTTCATGCCTGATACTCAAGGCCAGATCAGGTTATCATGTCAGGTATAGATGGTGGTAGTGGATTTAGTTTGAAGAGAGTTAAGGGGGAAACTGTCAAAGAATATTCTAGACTCAAAAGATGGAATGCATCATTTGAAATGAGAACGATGAGAATTTGATGATCAAGGCTTATTTAGGATGTAGTCTAATATGCTCAAAAAATTTGGAAAATAGAGCTCTCGTTGTACGCGAGAGAGGAGGAGGAAGATCTCGCGGTACGCGAGGATCTTCATAACCGGTCGCGACTAATTTGTTCCTCGCGGTACGCGAGAGGCCTGTAAATCCGCAAAAAGACCTAATTCGATTATAGATAGGATTCTAATGCCATTATTCAAGAGAGTTCGAATTATTGCCGTCCAAAGCAAAGTATAGGGCGATTTTAGGAGCAAGAAGGTCAAATCAAGAGCAAAGATCAGAACTTTGGATTCCTGGTTCGTTGTAATAGCGTTTAGGGTTGCAAGTTTGAATCTTTTTGTTTGATTTCTGTGTTTGATACCATGGTTTATGTTTATTACTTCTGTTTTGGTGGTTTGAACATGATTCTAGGCTAAAACGTTGATCTGCCTGGGTCTTTACGATGATTATTTGTTAAAGTTGCAATTTTTATTGGTTTTGGTTATTGATGATGGTTTTATGATTTTGTAACGAATCTTGAGCTAATAATTATGATGAATATTGCATGCTTAGATCTGATTGGTGATTAATTTCAATTCCGTGCGTTAATTTTGGATGTCTTCCAGCTTGATTTGCGTATTTAGGTCATAGACTTAGGGTTTGTGATTGTTTGTGTGGTTTGCTAGAAATAGTAGCCATAGGAGTTGTGATTGAGAGTCATTAGAATTGAGTGTGTATCCTGTCTCAATACCCGAGAAATGAGAGATAGTCGTTTAGTCTTCGTCATTAGGAATCCGAGTGTCAACTGTCTGAGAGGAAGTTGGTTTAGGCGTCTAGTGATTGTTGCTATTTAGAATCATAGTTGTTATCTTGAGATTACCCTATGCATTCTTCTAATGTATTGTGGACAGTGAGACTGAAAGGTGATCTGTCTTTCGGGTACTTTATCATTGTTAGAGAGATCGAAAGGTAATGCACTATCTTGTGAGTTATTACATCTTTAGGTTCCTTAGTTGGTGGCACCCTGAGAGTGATTAGGGATCCACTAGGTAGTCCAGAGTTCTTTCTTTAGAAACCCAGATCTATCATAGTATCCAGAACCGGTAGAAGTTGTGCTTTGCAAGTAGGATTCCGACCTAGGTGGTATTCTTCCATCGTTGATATTTTCCTTAGTACTTTACCTTGATAGCTTAAGTCGACCTTGTTTTCTGCATTATTAGTTCTAATAAGTAGTGTAGTTGTGACACCTACACAAATTCTAGAATCTAAAACCAAGTTGTTGGGCTAGGCCCAACTAGGCCCATTTGAGGCCCAATTTGGATCCAAGTCCGTTAGAGATCCAATTTACATAATCCGAACTTTATACTAGCCACTCGGTTTCGTCTAATGACTCGTTACAAGATTCTAAAATTTTAAGAAAAGATATAGGAACGTACGCGAGTCAGTAATTTTAACGTTTAACGCGTCAGACATCGGTTTGTTTCTGGATATCAGGTAAAATGATTAAATAAGATAACGAATCATTAATATTAAGTATTAAGATTCATATTGAAGACTGTTCGGATAAACACACGCGTAGTACGTGTATACGAACGTCAAACTGCATTAGACGCCGTAAAACTAACAATAACAGTACGGTTGTTACCGATACGTATTATGACACGTCAAATGTTATCAGTATTTATTTTAATATTATTAATGAAATAATAAGAGTAAAACTCGAAGCGTGAAACGTTTAAGAAGAGCGAATGTGTTAAAAATGCGGTACCAATGCGTACCGGTTCGTACATCAATTTAAAAGTAAATTTCATGATTTAAAATACGTAAATAATATTATTAATCACGTTTCATAAATCATAATTCTATGTATTCTAAAATAAAAGTTTGGGAGTTTTAATCGTGACGGAGACCCGTGTGGATACGCGTTATATACAAACTAGTATTTTTACCCTTGAAAACTCCCACCCTAAAACCCTAAGTATATATTCATCTCATCCTCATCTTACCGTCATTTTTTCTCATTTCAAACCCTAGCACACCAAAGCTTAGAGAGAAAGAGAGACCAGAGACATGAAGGGAGGAGGCCAGCCACACCCCTCGGCGACCCTAGCGCCCTAGCAGCGGCAACGTAAGAAGAACAACGGCGGGGAAAGGGTTTCGTGACCAGGGATGGCGGCGGAAGTGGTCTGTGACCACGGAGACGGCGACAGAACGAGCGGAAATCATAGCAAACGAGGACGAAGGGTGGCGGCGATCTGAGGGGAGATCTAACATCTCCTTGTCTTCCCGGTGACCATAGGAAAGACACAACCCACGCTACAACGATGGGGGAAGATGACGATAGCAACGGCTAGGGTTACAAGCCATACATCTTCCCTGTGAATTTTGATTACCAGCAAACCCGTATGTCCAGCGTACGAATCCGGCAACCAAAGGCAACGAGGTTCCTTTTCGGCGACTCAGGTAGGCCCCCCGGTCTTGTTTACTCGATGTTCGGTTTATATCCACACATTCACGGGGATACGCTTATGTTTGGAATGATTCTAGCGAACCCCGGTTGACGGATCGGTGTTGTTTTCCGTCCTACCATCCCGATCTACAAGGTTCGAGCTATATTTTGTTAAAATCTAGCAGATTTCATTTCGGTTAGTAATTTTTCGTATAGATCTAGTAAGTTTGGTGGCCGGGTTTCATTCCCGAGTATAAAATGTGTGACTTTGGACAGGAAACGATGTCACGAGCCCCGGTCAAACGTAGTCAAACTCAGGTCAACGACGGTCAAACGCGGGCTATACGTGAACCGTGAGGCTTAGAACATGTCGGTTCGTATACGAGACGTGCGAAAGTATAAACATGCGCCTAAAACTAGATATATATTTATTTATAAACAATAATATATAACGCGTGTGACCTTCGAGTTGAGCTCTAGAAAACTTAAAAATCAACACGAGTAGTAACTATTGTTGTCAACACAAATATAAACCAATATTCCGGGATACGAGGGTTGGAAATTTTATATACATGAAACTTAGAATAAATATATTCCATATACATTTTGTATTAAACGAGTATAATTTTCTCACCATCGATTTGATAAAAACAAATACAAGTATTGGCAATGAGTCGATACGAAAAATTCATATTTGAATTGTTAGTGATAATAATAACTAACGTAGCACATCACACGAATATACAACTCTATTATCCTTTTTATAAAATTATTTATATATTTTAATTATGGAGACGTTATACAATTAATTGGTATCCTGCATAGATAATGAGAAACCTGAGTTATACAAATCATACCATAACGTACCGACTAAAATCGGGTCTGATAAATAACAATGACTAATACACATATGTTACATATAAGGATAGATATGTATTTATATATAAAACCAAATGACTATTTTATAAAAGGATATTTATGTCCGTGTACGCGCGCGCGCCCACACACACACACATATATAGATATGTACGTGTAGGTATTCTCAACATACAAAACCGAACGATTATTTGTTAAATAGAATACGAGTATATGTAAATATATGATTTTGAAGTTTTGAATATATATATATATATATATATATATATATATATATATATATATATATATTGATATGAACGGTCTCGAAACAGAATACGTTATAATATCATGAACAAGTAGTATAAACGTAATTATATACCTTCATAACTCGTCTTAAACGATATTTCACACACACACATATATATATATATATATACATAGAATATAAGTATATGTTTTGTAGGAAAACAAACGAGTATACGACTACTTGAGACGATTATATTCAATTAAGTGAAGTTATATACACATACGTTTTCGGTTAAGATTCGGATAAATAAAATACGTTAATGGAATATACTAAATTAGTTATATTTACGCGTATATATTTACGTGAAGTCGAACAAGACCTAATAAGTAACGTTTATTCGTGAAATACAATACGGTACAAACATATTTTGGGATTTTGAAACTATATAAATATATGAGTATGTATATATTTATAAATACTCATACAAATATATTATTAAACCCTAAAATGGTTTCCTTAAAAGATATAGTTGCACGCGTTCTGTTAAGAGTAACATAAACACGAATTAACATTTCTTATCATAAACACCTACAGTTAGACACACTTGAGTCGTCATGAACTAATCGTTTTGAACCTGACTATTGAAACATATTTAAATTAAGAATCCCGATTCGATCTAAGTGACTAATATTACCAAATGTTAACACCTTTAAGAATCAACAAAGCTCAACCGCACACGTAATAACTCAACACGAGTTTAGACTCCAAGTATCGTAGGACTCGAGTATTACATAAACCGTGACTATCATATCACGTGGACATTGGTTTTCCCTTACTACCAGAAGGACATTAATGATCCTGACACGTCGCCAGGTGAGTTCACTACCCCCTTTTAACTTTTAATTGTTTTAGAAACAACGGGGGAGAAACATACTTACTTTACACGTTTGAAAACATGAAACATCATTGTTTAATACATTTGGGAACATCATCGCTTGACACATTTGAGAAAACATGAAACATACTTACAAACATTTTCATATGGTAATAAGAAAACAAGGCTCGACCCTTATGTTTGCATGAGTTGGCATGTGTAGAGCTCGTAAAGTCCCCTACATTACGTAATTTATAACCATTAGCTATAGGTTAGCCTGAGGCCCTATGAATAGTAGTCGTGCTACCCGACGATCCACATGATCGAATGGCCGCATAGTGTCTACGCAAGGGTTCTTTTGGTACGAGCAAGGGGCAAAAACAAGTGTTTGGGTTTGGTTATACCTCATGTATGAACATATATTCATATTCCTAGTTAGTTTATGAATGGGCACACATTGCTTGTTTTGTTTATCATATACATTGAAACGTTATCGTGTAGATGGATTTGCCAATTGTTACACACAAATGGTTTAGTCATTCGTTTACGTGCAAATGTTTTTACCAATGTTTTAAGGAAAAACAACTAATTTTATGACTATGACGTCATTACATGTTTTCAGTTGTAAAACGACTCATTTTATGACTATGAAGTCATCACATGTTTTCATTGGGAAAACTATTCATTTTATGACTACGATGTCATCACATGTTTTTATTGGTAAAACTACTAGTTTTATGACTATGAAGTCAGCACATGCTTTCAAGAAAAACGGTTTTACATTATTGCCGTGAATACACTAACAATGTTTTCCAGGAAAACCACTTTACATTGCAACAATCAAACCTGTGAACTCACCAACCTTTGTGTTGACATTTTCAAGTATGTTTTTCAGGTATCACTTAGCTAAGGCTCGGTTGGAATAGGCTAGCTAATTGGATTGAACCCTAGTAGCCGAAGAGCATAGTTTATCAAGTCTCAAGTCCATCATTGATCTAGAAGGATTTAGATCATTGTATTACTTTATATTTATATTTGTAACAATACTCATTACTTTAAAAATCACTACTACAGCTTCCGCTATTGTGTAATGTCACCAATTGTTACGACCTTTAGTTATTTATTAAGTAAATAAATTTGGGGGTGTGACAGATTAGTGAGTCTTACTGCCGAGCTAATGTTCATGATTAATTCGTATTCCTAATCTCAAATCCCAGTCACTCGATTAATGATCAAAATTAAAATAACCAAAGAGTTGGTCTAAAAGGGCATCAGGTGATGCCATGGGCTATTGGAAATGTACATCAACTCCTTCATCTTCGAATTCCAATAGATCTAAAACTCTTATTGAGACATAATTGGCATGACAGTTTTGACCAAAACACTGAAAATGTCTAGTATCTGTTAATTTGATCTTTGTATTTGGAACGAATATGGAAATCCTCTATAAAGTACTACTTCAACTCTTGAGATTCAACTATAAATTTCCTCTTTTCTATTTCGTCACCTATCTATTAAAGCATGAGGTTGATATACAAACTCTTAAATGTGCCCAGAGAAAATACAAATCTCTAACACTTAACACTCAATACCTCAATTTTATGGCTTAAGCCCTTGTGTTAAGAACTTTAAGGATATAGCTGATATGAGTGAAATACGTAATGGTAAGTCACGATAATACCATCCGAATGTCTTGGTAGTTGCATACATACTGTAATATCAGTTGTTGACAAGTTCTGAAAACTTCTAATCCTTTCCAACCAAACTATAGGGGGAAATTAAGGACCAAGTTGAAAATTTAGAACTTCGTCATTTGAAAGATGCGTCCTACAATCATAGAATGCAATTTTATGAATTTAGTGAAATGTTCTACAATTGTTAACCGTTCTAAGCTGTATGCTACCAGGAAAGTGAACAAAGGATGAATCCTATCTGACCTTACTCTTTTGAAGGTCTACACATATACATTTCTTTCGCCTTCTCAATTTTCCTTCAAATTTCCATATTCACTCATCTCCAATACCTTCTGGAATGCCTACATGTTATCCTTAACGAACCTAAGGACATGACGCCCTCACATTCGACTAGTTCGTAAAGTTATACATGATTTTCGTCTACATCCTGGCATCTAAGTCAAGAGTGTCAAGCCCCAGACTAAATCGAGAATGATATCACATCACAGTCTACCAACTTAATGGGTTAGCAAACCCATAATCAATTTCGGGGGACACTGTTCCTATAAGACTATTTCCGCGGTCCCGCTGTTTATTTCCCCATCAAGACGAAATGTTATTTTTTTTTTAAAAGAAGGCTAGACTATTCTCAAACGCTTTTCTTTGAACACCGTAAAGATTCATTTATCTTTAGAATCTGTTGAGCCAAATCAACTAGACAATTCCTAAATATTTTGAAATTCTCTTTCTACATTGATTTCACCTCCATCTTTAGATGAATCCTGGAAATCTAGAGGAAATATATATATATATATATATATATATATATATATATATATATATATATATCCTGGTGATTCAATGTTACTAGGATTTTTATTTTGCTTCGAGCATGTTGTTCGACACCTATTTCGTTAAGATCTCTATTTGAACCAGGTTAAGAATGACATGTGTGATGGTGTCCCTAGTAATACAATTGGATAAAACCAAAAATCAATCACATAGGATCAAGTACCCATCAAAATCTTACTCCATAGCAAAGCTGCCAAATTAATTACCTAGACAATTACTAACGTTCCTCCAAACCAGTTCAGTTCATTTTCTTCTATGGGAAAGTGTACACGCAGATATTATTTCCTGGAACTCAATCGAATCAGTCTGACCTACACACTGATTAGATAGATGAAATATCAGCTAGAATCTTTTCTTCTAGAAAGATTTGAATGCATCAAGGCATTGACTCGCTGCACGAAACAATTAGGTGCCTGATTTTGAACTAAGACCTGAACATCTCATTAAACATTTGACACATCTTTACTGAACTTTCAATAAGTTTCATTTAGATTCTGTCATGAGTCGGTATTCTTGTGTTAAAACACTTATATGAATAAAGAATATGTGCCCACATATCTTCAAAATTCACATGCACGAATACACCTTCGCCTTTTCATTACCAATTATGATTGTCATACAGTTCCAATCTGATGAGAGTGATCATATAATGAAACTCTTCGATGCCTAATCCTTGATTATTTACTTTGGTGTGTGAGTTGTTCACTTGAGTTGTGAAAACTCGTTATTTTAATTCACATCGATTGAAAATTTTATTAATGACTTATTCACTACCTGAATATGACCTCAATGGTTGTAATCCCTCATGTTCATATGACTCTAGTGATGACTTGATCACTTAGTGGTATAGTCAACGACGTTCACTTGGAGACATATTCAAAGAGTTTTCCTAAAACTACTCGATTGATATAATACCCCCCTAAAAGTAACGTTACACAGTTACATGATGTGTGGACATCATAAATCTTTACACATATAATATCGATAATTGAAGCGATATCCACTTTATCTTTAAATACCGACTGAGTTGTTTGAGTTACAAACTCTCCCAAAAATTTGAAAATGGAGCAATGATACGAAATCCTAATCCTAGTAAGTAAAACGAATTTCGAGGACGAAATTTCTTTAAGGAGGGGAGAATGTGACACCTACAAAAATCCTAGAATCTAAAACCAAGTTGTTGGGCTAGGCCCAATTTGGATCCAAGTCCGTTAGAGATCCAATTTACATAATCCGAACTTTATACTAGCCACTCGGTTTCGTCTAATGACTCGTTACACGATTCTAAAAATTTAAGAAAAGATATAGGAACGTACGCGAGTCAGTAATTTTAACGTTTAACGCGTCAGACATCGGTTTATTTCTGGATATTAGGTCAAATGATTAAATAAGATAACGAATCATTAATATTAAGATTCATATGGAAGACTGTTCGGATAAACACACGCGTAGTACGTGTATACGAACGTTAAACCGCATTAGACGCTCGTAAAACTAACAATAACAGTACGGTTGTTACCGATACGTATTATGACACGTAAAATGTTATCATTATTTATTTTAATATTATTAATGAAATAATAAGAGTAAAACTCGAAGCGTGAAACGTTTAAGAAGAGCGAATGTGTTAAAAATGCGGTACCAATGCGTACCGGTTCGTACATCAATTTAAAAGTAAATTTCATGATTTAAAATACGTAAATAATATTATTAATCACGTTTCATAAATCATAATTCTATGTATTCTAAAATAAAAGTTTGGGAGTTTTAGTCGTGACGGAGACCCGTGTGGATACGCGTTATATACAAACTAGTATTTCTTACCCTTGAAAACTCCCACCCTAAAACCCTAAGTATATATTCATCTCATCCTCATCTTCCCCTCATTTTTTTCTCATTTCAAACCCTAGCACACCAACGCTTAGAGAGAAAGAGAGACCAGAGACATGAAGGGAGGAGGCCAGCCACACCCCTCGGCTGTTCCTCTCGGCGGCCCTAGCGCCCTAGCAGCGGAAGGAGAACAACTGCGGGGAAAGGGTTTCGTGACCAAGGATGGCGGCGGCAGTGGTCTGTAACCACGGAGACGGCGGCAGAACGAGCGGAGATCAGAGGAGACGAGGACGACGGGTGGCGGCGATCTGAGGGGAGATCTAACATCTCCTCGTCTTCCCGGTGACCACAGGAAAGACACAACCCACGCTACAACGACGGGGAAGATGACTACAACAACGGCTAGGGTTACAAGCCATACATCTTCCCTGTGAATTTTGATTACCAGCAAACCCGTTTTTCCGGCGTAAGAATCCGGCAACAACGAGGTTCCTTTCCGGCGAATCAGGTAGGCCCCCCCGTTCTTGTTTACTCGATGTTCGGTTTATATCCACACATTTACGGGAATAAGCTTCTGTTTGGAATGATTCCGGCGAACCCCGGTTGACGGATCCGTGTTGTTTGCCGCCCAACCGTCCCGATCTACAAGGTTCGAGCTATATTTTGTTAAAATCTAGCAGATTTCATTTCGGTAAGTAATTTTACGTATCGATCTAGTAAGTTTGGTGGCCGGGTTTCATTCCCGAGTATAAAATATGTGACTTTGGACAGGAAACGATGTCACGAGCCCGTTCAAACGTAGTCAAACTCAGGTCAACGACGGTCAAACGCGGGCTATACGTGAACCGTGAGGGTTAGAACATGTCGGTTCGTATACGAGACATGCGAAGGTGGTATAAACGCGCGCCTAAAACTAGATATATATTTATTTATAAACAATAATATATAATGCGTGTGACCTTCGAGTTGATCTCTAGAAAACTTAAAAATCAACACGAGTAGTAACTATTGTTGTCAACAAAAATATAAACCAATATTTCGGGATACGAGGGTTGGAAACTTTATATACATGAAACTTAGAATAAATATATTCCATATACACTTTGTATTAAACGAGTATAATTTTCTCACTATCGATTTGATAAAAACAAATACAAGTATTGGCAATGAGTCGATACGAAAAATCCATATTTGAATTGTTAGTGATAATGATAACTAACGTAGCACGTCACGAATATACAACTCTATTATCCTTTTTATAAAATTATTTATATATTTTAATCGTGGAGACGTTATACAATTAATTGGTATCCTGCATAGATAATGAGAAACCTGAGTTATACAAATCATACCATAACGTACCGACTAAAATCGGGTCTGATAAATAACAATGACTAGTACACATATATTACATATAAGGATAGATATGTATTTATATATTCAATATATAAAACCAAACGACTATTTTAATGGAATATACTAAATTAGTTATATTTACGTGTATATGTTTACGTGAAGTCGAACAAGACCTAATAAGTAACGTTTATTCGTGAAATACAATACGGTACAAACCTATTTTGGGATTTTGAAACTATATAAATATATGAGTATGTATATATTTATAAATACTCACACAAATATATCATTAAACCCTAAAATGGTTTTATTAAAAGATAGAGTTGCACACGTTCTGTTAAGAGTAACATAAACACGAATTAACATTTCTTATCATAAACACCTACAGTTAGACACACTTGAGTCGTCATGAACTAATCGTTTTGAACCTGACTATTGAAACATATTTAAATTAAGAATCCCGATTCGATCTAAGTAACTAATATTACCAAACGTTAACACCTTTAAGAATCAACAAAGCTCAACCGCACACGTAATAACTCAGCACGAGTTTAGACTCGCTTTACATTATTAGGGTTAGCCTATAAAGCTCTTTAACTACCCACAAGTATCGTAGGACTCGAGTATTACATAAACCGTGACTATCATATCACGTGGACATTGGTTTTCCCTTACTACCAGAAGGACATTAATGATCCTGACACGTCACCAGGTGAGTTCACTTCCCCCTTTTAACTTTTAATTGTTTTAGAAACAACGGGGGAGAAACATACTTACTTTACACGTTTGAAAACATGAAACATCATTGTTTAATACATTTAGGAACATCATCGCTTGACACATTTGAGAAAACATGAAACATACTTGCAAACATTTTCATATGGTAATAAGAAAACAAGGCTCGACCCTTATGTTTGCATGAGTTGGCATGTGTAGAGCTCGTAAAGTCCCCTACATTACGTAATTTATAACCATTAGCTGTAGGTTAGCCTGAGGCCCTATGAGTAGTACTATTGGGATTGACACACCCCGTCCATGGTTAGTCGCGCTACCCGACGGTCCACATGATCGAATGGCCGCATAATGTCTACACAAGGGTTCTTTTGGTACGAGCAAGGGGCAAAAACAAGTGTTTGGGTTTGGTTATACCTCATGTATGAACATATATTCATATTCCTAGTTAGTTTATGAATGGGCACACATTGCTTGTTTTGTTTATCATATACATTGAAACGTTATCGTGTAGATGGATTTGCCAATTGTTACACACAAATGGTTTAGTCATTCGTTTACGTGCAAATGTTTTTACCAATGTTTTAAGGAAAAACAACGAATTTTATGTCTATGACGTCATTACATGTTTTCAGTTGGAAAACGACTCATTTTATGACTATGAAGTCATCACATGTTTTCATTGGGAAAACTTTTCATTTTATGACTACGATGTCATCACATGTTTTTGTTGGTAAAACTACTAGTTTTATGACTATGAAGTCAGCACATGCTTTCAAGAAAAAACAGTTTTACATTATTGCCGTGAATACACTAACAATGTTTTCCTGGAAAACCACTTTACATTACAACAATCAAGCCTGTGAACTCACCAACCTTTGTGTTGACATTTTCAAGTATGTTTTTCAGGTATCACTTAGCTAAGGCTCGGTTGGAATAGGCTAGCTAATTGGATTGAACCCTAGTAGCCGAAGAGCATAGTTTATCAAGTATTAAGTCCATCATTGATCTAGAAGGATTTAGATCATTGTATTACTTTATATTTATATTTGTAACAATACTCATTACTTTAAAAATCACTACTACATCTTCCGCTATTGTGTAATGTTACCAATCTTTGCGAACTTTATTTATTTATTTATTAAGTAAATAAATTTGGGGTGGGACAGTAGTAAACCCCCCCATCAATCAATCTTTAGTTCGAGTCAGAGTCTAATATAGTTATAATAGTGTCTCTAGGGTTCGATAACTCGGTTTACCATTAAGTTGTGCTACACTCGATAGGTCCAGTTGCCTGTTAGTGCGGTTTAGTCGAGGGTACTCCATCTTTTTACTTAGGAGTCTAGGTTAGTTTTTATATAGACCGTCGGGGCTACATCAAGTTTTTGGCGCTGCTGCCGGGGACACTTGGCAATAGAAATATTAGCTTTGACTAGTTCTTTTATGTGATTTTTGGTTTATTTTCTTTCTTTTCTTTTGAGTCTTATTTGTGTCCTTGTCTTACCTGCTACTTGTGTGTCCTATCTGAGTGTCTAACATAGGATCGAGTCTTTCTGTTTTTGAGTCTTTATTTGTTTTCTTTTATTCTTGTGTCAGTTTACGCATCAGACTCGTTCACAAGGATCACCACCATATTCTACTTCTTTAGAGTCCGAACGAGAGCTGCACGAGCGCACGCACGACTTCCGGGAGCGTTTGAAAGCATTCTGCAGCAACCAGGTATGTTTTACTAGCCCAATTCCATCTCCTATCATGGGCGACGCTGACCCACCAGGGAGACGTACCGTGCACCAGAGGGCTAGTGACGGGGTCACCGGAGCGAGATCTTCGATCACATACCCCTCTATTCCAAACACCAATACATGGAAGATCCCGTCACATGTCATGAGCACGATCACTCATGCCACTAAATTTCATGGCCTCGAGGATGAGGATGCACCCAGACACCTGTCCTGCTTCGCGCGCATATGTGATACCTTCAATATCACGGGTGTGTCTAAGGACGCTATCTACTTGCTTCTCTTCCCATTCTCGCTCTCTGGTCGTGCTTCTACTTGGCTTGATACCCTCCATGACAATTCTATCACCACGTGGGAGGATCTTCAAGCTAAGTTCTTCAAGAAATACTATCCACCTTCCAGGGCCGCTTGCCTTGGGGATCAAATCCATTCGTTCCGAATGGACCCTGACTAGCCTTATCACATGTCCTGGGAGCGGTTCAACGCGCTGTTGAGCCGATGCCCAAAGCATGGTCTTTTTGACTAGGCAATTGTGGAGATGTTCTATAATGGCCTTACCTACGAGAAGCAGCAAATGTTCAACACAGCTGCGGGAGGCCATATCATGGACAAACTGGAGCCAGCTGAGTGTGAAGAGGTGTTCGAGAGCTTCGCTCCGGCGGAACAACAACAACCATCTACTAGGAGTTCCATTCCTAGTGCTAGAGCACCCGCCTCTTCTCCTAGAGGTGTGCATCAGGTCACTCCTGATACTAGCGTGGCTGCTGCACTTGCAACTATGGCCAATGAGATCAAGGAGCTGAAGCTTAGTGCTCAATGGTGTGAGGTGTGCAGGGGAGGACACAACACCAGATATTGCCTCGTCAATCAACATGAGCAGGTGAGCTTTGCGGGCAACCAAAACCGAGGGTACAATAACTATAGCAATTCTTTTGGCTTGGGATGGAGATCTGGAAACAACCTGCCTGGGTTTAATGCCTGACCGCATCAGTATGGAGGAGCGGAAGCAGGAGTGAGTTTGGGAAGCAGTGTCAACACAAGGAAGATTGAAGAGATGATAGAGAATCAGACACAGATGCTTGCCCACTTAGTCCAGCAGGACAGGGATGCTCGACAAAGACTGGATGCCCCCGACACTTTATTGAAGAATCAGCAGTCGGCATTTCAGGACTTGCAACGCACGGTAGGAGACATCGCGAAGAGCTTGAAGGACAAACAGGGAGGTCCATATTCAGGCCCTAATGCTTCATTGATGGTCGTGTCAGTCATGAGTAATAGAAAGGAGGAGAGAGTAGATGAGAAAGTCTCCCATGTCACTAACTATGGAATTACTTCGCCTGAAGAGGTGAAGAAGATAGATTGGAGAGCTCGATTTGCTGAGATCGATGCTAGGATGTTAGAGGAGCCCGAGTCGGCTGAGGTGAAGGAACCAGGGACCTCAGTGAATGTTGTGTCCACTAGGAGTAGAAGAGTAGAAGAGAATGAGAGCCCACCGGTGGAAGAAGAGCCGGTGGATGAGGAGATGGAGATGGAGAAGCCTGCCGAAAAGGCATAGGAGAAGAAGAAAGGGGTGGAGATGAAGTCCCCCGAGATTGACTTGAGTCGTGTTCCCTACCCAACTCACTTGTTACCTCATAAACACGCTAGGGAATACAGTCGCTTCCTTGATATGTTCAAACAACTCAAGGTCAATCTCCCATTTATAGAGGTCCTCCAGCACATTCCTAAGTATGGCAAGTTCCTCAAAGATATTCTTTCCAACAAGAAGAAGCTAGAGGGGATCTCTAAAGTCTCACTTAGTAAGAAATGTTAAGCAGTGGTTCAGAACAAACTGCCAGAGAAACTGAGGGATTCGGTTCGTTTCACGATCCCGTGTCTGCTTGGCGGTTTGCCCTTAAACCACGCGTTGGCTGACGTGGGGGCTAGCGTCAATCTGATGCCTTATTCCATTTATAGGCAGCTAGACCTAGGTGAACCACAACCGACACGCATGAGCATTTCCTTGGCTGACCGTTCAGTCAAGTGTCCACGAGAAATTATGGAGAATCTTCTAGTGAAAGTAGGAAAATTTGTCTTCCCCATGGATTTTGTTATCTTGGATATGGAAGTGGATGATAGAGTCCCACTCATCCTAGGACGCCCGTTCCTACGTACCGCCAAGGCATTGATCTGTGTCTTTCATGGGAAACTCACACTACATGTGGGGGATGAGATGATCACATTCGATGCTATGAAACCCGTGAAGGGGTCTACTGAGCAGAGCGATTCAGTTTGCATGATTGATGCCCTCATAGGTGACCATCGGGACTCTGATCCAGAGAGAGATATTGATGAACCTGACCCTAACTTAGAAGAGATATCTGAATGGGTGTTGGAGTTGGAGAAGCTGTTAGATGAGCCGGATGAATACGGAGACGAGGATGTGCCTGATGATCTGCTAGAGATGATGGTAGAGTTAGATGAGATCATAGGCAAAACCCCAAGTGCGGGGAAGTTGGTGGAGAGTGTAGAGGATCCTGATGATCCGGGCGAGAGGTTAGAAACCACACCTTTAATGATACCACACATTGAGCCTTTGACCTTTACTATTGTTCATGCTGAGGGGATAGAAGTCGAGTCACCCCCTAAATCTAGGCCGCCCCGTAAGAAACTCCAAGAGTTGAGTGAGTCTTGTGATCTAGAGAGAGTGAAAACCCCAAGTATGGGGATGTTTAGAAGTGACAACTTGCTAGGGTATTTGAACCGTGTTATCTTTGGACCTGGTAGGTTTAAGCTGTGGTGGAAGGACTTGATTGATAAATGTAATGGAGGTTTGAGGTTTGATAGGAGTATGAGTTTGTTGATGCTGTGGAGAACCGGGATACCGCGAAGGATGAAGGTGGTTCTTGTTAGGATCAAGGAGAAGCCTCCTGATAGGTTTGTTTGAGTCTCGGGCAAGTGCCCGGGATGTAGAGTTTGTATGCATTACTTGGTCTGAGCCCGTGTCAATTTTTATGTTTTTCGGTGTGTGGGTTTTGTTTGTGTCGTGTTTTATAGGGATTCGTGCTTGATTCGCTGAGGAAAATTGTCATGAATGAAGTTTCAGGTATTTTTACATACGTTTTTATGCTTGGAATAGGTTTTTATGGAATTTGGGTGAAAAAAGTTTGAGGGGTCAAAAAATTTTCTAAGTTCAAAAACCCTCTTAAATTTCTATCACCAAGGCATCCTCGCGGTACGCGAGACATTTTCTCCAATCCCTCGTGGTACGCGACGGACAAATGAAAAGACCGACTTAAAAATTGCCTCCTCGCGGCACGCGAGGAGTGCGGCCTGGTTTCTCGCGGTACGCGGGGGAGTGCTGGTTTCACCCTTCTTCCTTGTTTTCCCATGTTTCCCACACCGTTCACCACCATCCATCATCATTCATCACCATTATCCATCATATTCACCACTTCCACCACTTTCATCTACCACCTATCACCATCTCATCCACCCGCCATTCACCTTCATGCCATCCGACTACCAATACCATGGGAACTTTGAAACCGTTCGTAACCGATGACCTACCTTGCTGTGGCGTTCATGTCTATGTGTTTGCCACCCATTGAGTACGTTTCTCTGCATTCTATCTATCTTGAGTCTTTAATTCTTAGTGAGTCTGTCGAGTCTTTATTTTAATTTGAGTCAGTTTATTACCGCGGGTTTGTTGTGAGTTTTATTTTGTAGGTTTTATCATCCCGGCCGTACTCAATCTCCATTCGGGCGGGGTCGATCATCACTTATATAAAGTTTGTAAAGGCAACCCGACAGAGATGTGCAACCGCGACCGAAATGCTATACGGTGCACACAAGGATGAACGAAGCTGGATTTTCATTCAAGAACATATACATTACCAGCTAAGTCGATTCCTGTTTTATTTTTGCATTTTTATTTTTAGTTGTGTCTTGCTTCACATTGAGGACAATGTGTCTTTCAAGTGTGGGGATGCGAATGTCTAGTTTAGCTAGTTTGTCTTCTTTATAAAAATTCAAAAATTCAAAAATACAAAAAAATTAAAGAAATTTCAAAAATGTCTTTGGGAATAACCGCTTATACTTGGAAAATGATAGTACAACTGGATCTGCTTGTTGGTTTTAAATGATTTAAATGATAGAAAACGCGTCTAATTGGTGATGTTTTGGTAGACCCAGCCAGTTTGAATAGCTTAAATAGTCTGTGAGTGTTACTTAGGATTAATCACTGAATTAAATCATGAAATCGTGTGGGTACTCATCTTAGGGTGTCGGTAATACTGAAACTGTCAAAATAGGGTGATATGTACCACTTTAAGATAATATCTATTTGTTTTTGAAATTTTTGGCACACCATTCTCTTTTTATGAGAATAAATCCGAGTTTGGTGGCGGCCGCATCCATATGTCCATAATTCATGAGCTTATTGATTAGAATTATAAGTTTTGCTTATGTGTTACCCTCTGGGATGGCCACTTGGAGAAAACACCCCTAAGTGATCTTATGTGCTTATTGAATATGACTTAGTCTATGTGTTACCTTTCGGGATAGTGACTTGGTTGAAACCCCTCTAGACGAAGTTCATTTGCTTGAATAAATGCTCATTATCATACCATTCATTCCATGATTTCATCTAATTTGTTAAACAAATAAATCTTAGTTTAACGTGGTGGGTAAATCTATATGGTTTAATTTGTGCCTAGACATGACCGTGAGACGGGATTAGGTAGAGCTGTAACTTCTAAGTGTGAGACACAAAGGTTGATTGATAAATGTATAAAATGGAATTAGAACACATTACGTGGGCAAGATAGTTGGTGCTTGGGTTTAATCGGACAGAAATACTGATTATTGTTTTTTTAACGCGTGAATATGTTTTGTTAATTGGTAATTGTGTTTGTTAAGTTAGATCTCAGTTATGATTCCATTGCAAACGTTTTCGAGGACGAAAAAAGGTTAAGTGTGGGGATGTTTGATGTAGTGCAAAGCACACATCTTTATTCCTAGTGTTTTCGTGTGTTTTTGGTTAGTTTTATCTTTGTTTTGAGTCGTTTTTGTATACTATTGAGTCATTGATGTGTTTACAGGTGCTCGTGAAGATTACAAGTCAAATCGCGAAGAAACCGAGCAAGAGACTGAAGCCGGAGTTAAAAGTGAAAAAAGTTGGAAAATAGAGCTCTCGCGGCGCGAGAGAGGAAGATCTCGCGGTACGCGAAGATCTTCAGAACCGGCCGTGACAAATTTGTTTCTCGCGGTATGCGAGGAACCCAGCTCAACCTCTCGCGGTACGCAAGAGGCCCGTAAATCCGCAAAAAGCCCTAATTCGATTATAGATAGGATTCTAATGCCATTATTTAAGAGAGTTTGAATTATTACCGTCCAGAGCAAAGTCTATTGCGATTTTAGGAGCAAGAAGGTCAAATCAAGAGCAAAGATCAGAACTTTGGATTCCTGGTTCGTTGTATTAGCGTTTTAGGGTTACAAGTTTGAATCTTTGTGTTTGATACCATGGTTTATGTTTATTACTTCTGTTTCAGTTGTTTGAACATATTCATAGGCTAAAACATTGATATTGCCTGGGTCTTTACGATGATTATTTGTTAAAGTTGCGATTTTTATTGGTTTTGGATATTGATGATGGTTTTATGATTTTGTAACGAATCTTGAGTTAATAATTATGATGAATATTGCATGCTTAGATCTGATTGGTGATTAATTTCAATTCCGTGCGTTAATTGTGGATGTCTTCCGACTTGATTTGCGTATCTAGGTCATAGACTTTAAGGTTTGTGATTGTTTGTGCGGTTTGCTAGAAATAGTAGCAATAGGAGTTGAGATTGAGAGTCATTAGAATTGAGTGTGTATCCTGTCTCAATACCCGAGAAGTGAGAGATAGTCGTTTAGTTTTCGTCATTAGGAATCCGAGTGTCAACTGTTTGAGAGGAAGTTGGTTTATGAGTCTAGTGATTGTTGCTATTTAGAATCATAGTTGTTATCTTGAGATTACCCCGTGCATTCTTCTAATGTATTGTGGACAGTGAGACTGAAAGGTGATCTGTCTTTCGGGTACTTTATCATTGTTGGAGAGATCGAATCTATCGGGTGAGTTATTACATCTTTAGGTTCCTTAGTTGGTGACACCCTGAGAGTGATTAGGGATCCACTAGGTAGTCTAGAGTTGTTTCTTTAGAAACCCAGATCCATCATAGTTTCCAGAACCGGTAGAAGTTGTGCTTTGCAAGTAGGATTCCGACCTATGTGGTATTCTTCCATCTCTGATATTTTCCTTAGTACTTGTTCTAATCAGTAGTGTAGTAAACCCCCCATCAATCAATCTTTAGTTCGAGTCAGAGTCTAATATAATTATAGTAGTGTCTCTAGGGTTCGATATCTCGGTTTACCATTAAGTTGTGCTACACTCGATAGGTCCACTTGCTTGTCAGTGCCGTTTAGTCGAAGGTACTCCATCTTATTACTTAGGAGTCTAGGTTAGGTTTTATTAGTTTTTATATAGACCGTCTGGGCGACATCACTCACAAACACTTATTTCATTATTTTTTCTCTTTACTAAACACTCACAAAAAATATAAACATTGATAAAAACGGATCTCTATATTTAGAGAATCTCTATTTACTAAACTCTAAAATTTAAAGATGAAGATAAAGATTCTGATGGAGATGTAAAATATATGAAATCTCTTAATAATAGAGCTGAAGATGGAGATAGAGACTATGATGTGAATGCTCTTAGCATTGGTGAGGTGTTTGATGTGATATGACACTCCAGGTAGGTTCTTGAATTAGTACATCATTAGACTATGTGTAATGGTTTAACTAAAAATAATAATAAAAAAATGACTGTCACGTAGGCAGTGGGGCTCTCACTAACTAAACACTCAAAAGTGTGTAATGATTTAACTATAGGTGGCAATCTTGACCCATTTTTCAAAAAAATAGGTTTATTTGGGAAAAAATCAATTGAATATGGGTAAATTTGGATAACCTCAAATTAGTCAACGGGTTAATTTGTGTTACCTAAAATTAGTCAACAAGTCAACTTGGGTCACCACAAATAGTCAACGGGTCAATTTGGTCATCTCAAATTAGTCAACGGTTCAAAACGAACAAGTATTATAAAACTTGTTAACTTAAAAATAGTGCATATGGGTTATCCCACCCAACGTTGTCACCCCACCCCCAACCCTGCTATCACTACCGTTGCGCCCACCGCCCGCCACCACCACCACCTACCATCGCTGCCACCGCCGCCACCACCCGTCACCGCCGTCACCCTTGGGCCACCACCACCCGCCTCTGCCACCACCCGTCGCCGCCCGCACTTCCGCCTCGCTGCCACTGCCACCAATACCCCACCCGCCACCCGCCGCCCGCCCGCTTGCCGCCTCATCACCACCACGGTTCATATCCGACTAGAATCGGGTAGAACCGAACCGTAACTGAACCTGCGAGAGGAAAAATACCAAACCCGTGAACAGAACCTTGAGGTGATGGGTTAGGTACGGTTCTTGTCGGTCTCAATAATCGGGTTTGGCTTGTGTGAGTAGATGGAACCGTAATGCAATCATACTGCATTACACACACAATGCACAAACACATATAATGCAAACACACTACATTACACACACATAATGCATGCACACACAAATAATGCATACGATGATGATGTTGATTCACATATGCGCACATACACACATAATGGGTTCTCAAACAAATGGAACAAGAATGTCAATTGCAATTGTAACGATTAAGACAAATCATAAGAACCTTAAACCGTATATAACTACTACGCATTCGGTTATCACGGGTTTGAGCGGTTTGGTTCTTCGGTTCTCATGAGTTGGAACCGTAACTTGCACACTCCTACCACCCGGCCCCCACCGTATTGGTCGACCCGTTTTGACCCGAACCAAATTAATAGTTTTTTTTTAAAACGACCTGTTTTGACTCGGACTCAGTTTGCTCCAAACCCCGTTTTGACCCGAACTCATTTTGCTCCTAACCCGTTCTGACCCGTGACAGAAACCCGCCTGACCCGCCCAGTTTACCAGGCCTAGATTTAACTAACCATTTTATAAAAATAATGTTTAAATTAAATAAACAAAAAATAAATTAAGATAAAAAGGTGTGAGTTGTAAATTTATTATTTTCTTTTCATGATGATTCTCTAAATTGATTAAAAAGATAACACCCTATTAATTTTACATAACTTAACTATTAAATTCATGAGTTATTACATAATTCTAGTTACTTTTTTTGAAACAAAATTAGGTTCTTGATGAAGAGATAAATTCTATAAAGTAATTTTTGATCCAATTACTATGCAACAAAAGGTACGATACAAGTTGATTGTATGATTGAGAGAATCGAAATATAACACGCTTTCAGATAAATTTCATCTTTCAACCATTTTTTTAAGGGATTATAGAAACTTGATGAGGATGATACTTGCCCCTCGATCTTTTCACATTGTCATTTTCAAGAAAAGAGTGTATATAAATTTTTAATGGAAGATTAAAAGAACATTAACTTTTAAAAATTCTTGTATAGCAACGTTCGCTTCAAACTTGTGTTTAGCTTTATTATCAGAATTGTCTTGAAATGTATAAAACTTAACTTTTATATATTTTTTTTTTATTTTTTACATTTTTGTCACATGTCTACTTTATTTTTCTTCAAAATAAGTTAGGTTATATATTTCAAGTCATTTTACTAAGAGTTAATTACACGGTTAGTCCTATGGTTTGTGAAAAGTAACAGGTATGGGTACTAAGGGTTTCAAGTTATAAGTATGGGTATTATGCTTTCAATTTTGTAACGAGTTTGGGTATTAAGACTAATTGATATTAGTTTTTCTGTTAAGTTTGTGTTAAATGACCAAAATGCCCTTTAATAAAAATAATTATTAATCATATATATAATAAATTATATATATATACACACACACATTCAGGGAAAAGCGTTATGGGTTAAATGACCACCACCCGTTTAATCATTGTCGCCAGAAAAGCGTTCCTCACCGGAACCCTAGTAACCTCGTCAGAAAAGCGTTCCTCACCGGTTCCCGTTGCTTAACAAGTCGGAGACAACCATCTACCGCCGCTACCTTTCCGGAAACCTGCTCAAATCGTAACAGAGGACGTTTCCGACGTAGCCGATCAGAGGGATAGCGGGATTCAGAGGGCGTTTCCGATGTAACCCAGGACGTTTTCGACGTAGCCGACCAGAGGGATTCCCAAATCGTAACCTAGGAAACAAGCCTAAATCGTAACACGGCGATAGCGGGATTCCGAGGGGTTGTACGATCATGCCAGAGACTGGGATTCCAAATTGGCCACCCAAACGGTGGTGGTGGTGGTGGTGGTGGACGGCGGTGGCGGCGGTGGTGTGGTGTGGTGGACGGTGGTGGTGGCGTGATTTTGTATATGTATGTGTGTGTATATATAATTTATTATATATAAGATTAATAATTATTTTTTATTAAAGGATATTTTGGTCATTTAATATAAACTTAACAGAAAAACTAACGTCAGTTAGTCTTAATGCATAAACTTGTTACAAAATTGAAAGCATAATACTCATATTTGTAACTTGAAACACTTAATACCCATACTTGTTACTTTTCATAAACCATAGAGACTAACCCTGTAATTAACTCTTTTAATAATATGCAAAGAGAGTATATATACGGAATTATTTCACGTGTCTCATCACTATATATATATATATATATATATATATATATATATGAATAATTTAATTTGAGTTTTTAATTGAGGTATAATAGTTATTTTTTGTAAATTGATTTTTTTTTCAAATTGTTATTCATTTAACAATACCCACATCTATGTTTTTGTTGTTGATTGTTAACAATGAATTTTCACTTTCAATAATATAAACACAATAATTTTTGTGAATACTTTAAATTTAAACACACTTTAAATTTGGTCTCCTTTAATAATAAAAATGCCATAATTATGTGGACATCATAAAATCAAGATCCTTTAAAACAATCTAAATCTGTATAATTTTTTTCTTGGATATTACAAAGTTTACAAATATGAGATGGGCCCCACCAATAATTGTAATTGTTTATATATTTATCACATGTGTCTCCATAGTGAGAGATAAGCCTTGAACGGCCTATATTTGTTTAGTTTAATGGTTATGGTGTTTGGTGGAGATGACATTGATAGATATGGTGTTTTTTTTTAACCGCGAACATTGAATGTTGTGACGTCGCACCTCCCGTCATATGGGAGAGCCTCGTCCAACTCCAGTCAATATGTTGTCTTAATCGGGTCCACTTGACGTCAGAGTTGGAGAGCATCCAAGGAAAAATCTCACTCAATACAGCCCCTTCCGAGCTTGAGGGAGAGCCGAGGCTCGAACCCTGGATCGACGTTGCTCTTGTCTTTTAATTTCACCCCATAATTATTATTAAAAAAATATTATATTCTTTCCCCAACATTTATAATCCTTGTGCCCCTCCACTTGAATTGGTGAGAAGAGGTATAGTCTACATCCCGGGGGATATAATTGGAGATACCATTGTTTCTAGTACAGAAGTTCCTATAAAAATGAGAAATGTCCTACCTTTGAGTGCGGTTTGAACTATTAATGTACGTAATTGGAAGTAACCAATTAGGTTTACGACGAAACCTAGAAATCGATCACTGAATACTTGTGTCCCAAATTTCAAGAATTAGGTCGTAATAAAGGATATAATTGACAACTCGAAGTTGTAGATTATCACTTTCCTGCAAGAGATCCGCCGGGAAAAGTCTTCCTAAATTTATACCATTCGTTTTTTTATATGGGACTACAGGTTGAACCAAAACAAAATACTTTTTTTTTATACCTGGAAAGTTTCATTCGTTGGATATAGAGTCAAATTTTCAATTTTTTGTATTCTTTGGAATTCTTTTTTCTCTCCTTTTTTAGTTCAAAAACTCCTATACATAACATATTTTGGTTCAGGCATTTGCTCGTATAATCTCACTAAGGAATGGACCATTTTCATTGTTACTGTTTCGGCTGTTAAAATAAGGTCCGCTTGTCTAGGACTTGATCTTGGTACTAGTCCATAACGATCAAAGTCGAATCGTGAGCCTATTAGTGAAGCAAATTCAATGAAGCAACAACTGGTACCATAAAGAAGCGGGCATAAACTAGAAAGTCTTGACCAATTTGAAAGATCATTTAATGTAGTTGAAATAACTGAATTTTGGGTTGTTCGATGAAATAAGGGAAACTCAATGGAATTCATAACTATCTCAATTTTTTCCGTTTTTCTTTTTATTGTCTGAATATTCAGGAGCTAAGACCATTCTAATGCTCCATGTCAAATAGTTTATGGGAGAAAATTGAGTTATTTGGGCCCGGGTGATTGACTGCGCGAACTGCTACTTTTCCAATACGAGATATTCATCCTATAAAGTATTTTAATTTGCCTTCTTTTTTAGACTTAGATTTGGGATTTTTTGACACACATCAAAAGCCGTACGTGTGACCTTTGTTTATGTGAAAATTTTCTATTTCTCAAGAGCAAGTGCCCTCAAAAATCAAAACAAATGAACTTGATTGTATTTTTTTAAAGTAGTTATATAATTTTTAAAAAATAAAGTTGTACTCATATGTGTAATAATAGACATGCCATCATTTGAATGCTTTCTATAAATCACATCAATATATCTTAGTGTTTTAGAATTATGTTCTTTATAAAGAAATGTTCCCTTTCTATTCATTCTGGAAATAACGTCATCATATTTAAAAAAAATTTGACATTTAGGATTTTATTTGAAATAACATTATTAAGTTTTGGAATCTATATCTAGCTCCTTTTTTTTTCATTCTTACCATCTTTTTATCCGTCATTCTTTCATCTACTTTTTTTCATCTCGTATGCAACTTTCATCTACTTTTTTCATCTCGTGGGCATCTTTTATCTACTTTTTTCATCTCGTGAACATATAAATAGAGAGATAATTAGAGGGAATTGACTAATGAATCATTCAATATTATCACCACTAAATTCGTCTCTCTCTCTCGTGAGCTTACTTCTCACGTTAAGCCATCCTAACCGTACACCCTAAACGGGAACCGGATCCAGATCAAAGATCATGAAGTATTCCCTCTCTGCGGTTAGCTTATCATGTATGATTTATTATTATTATTTGTTTTCCATTATAATGTTTCAAGAACTGATCAGCAAGGCCAACTCGGTTCATATTAATACGAGCTTGAGCCCAAGTTAAAGCTAGTTCGTCCCTACTCGCTTGTTTAACGATCCTAATTTACACCAACTTCATTAAGTTTTTTTTTGTGAACGACAACACCTAGATGTTCTAGGATAATTGGGTTTTCCCAGGGCAACACCTAGAACATCTAGGGCAGCCCACCCCAGGAGGAACCCCCCAACTGGATAAACCCCCTGACCTGACCACAGACCCTTTTTTTGTTGTGGCTAGGATTCAAACCCAAGACCTCCACTATGAAAAGTCTTGGGACTACCATTGCACCAAATGAAATCAATAATTTCAAAGTATAAATCATAAAATTAATCATTAACCTTTTAGTCTTGTAATTCGTTAGATCTAAGGTTAGTTTAGCTTATAAGTAGGGATGAGCATTTGGTACCGAGTACCGATACCGATACCGTACCGGTACCATACCGATAGATTCAGTACCGGTACCCACTTTTTCATAAATTCGGTACCGGTATTTTCGGTACAGATACGGTACCGATACCATCTAGAGATGAAAATTTTATAATGAGTACCGGTACCGACCGATACCGTACCGAACCGGTATCGTAACGATACTGTACCGAACCGGTACCGTACCAATAAATTCGGTACCGGTACCCACTTTTCCATAAATTCGGTACCGGTACGGTACCGATCTCATCCCTACTTATAAGGGCATCAGGTATATATAGGCTTATGCGAGGCCACTCACGCCCCACACACAACAGGGGGTGGTGTTCTCATCTCTCACTTCCAATCATAATCAATATAATCAATGCTCACATAGGAAAGCAAGTTGTAAACCCACTCACACCTGTGAAAAATTGAAGAGGTGGTGATCTCATACTCACACAATACCACATAGGCTCACGTGAGCCAGTTACGGTGGTATACCTAATACCCAAACAAAAAAGAGATTTTGCCTAAAAAGTGTAAAAAGTACATTATGTCCTAAATTTTAGGCATGGTGTTATTTAATTTTTAGATATGTTTACAAAAATAAAACAAGGACACCATGCCTAAAATTTAGGATATACTTTTAGGTAAAATCTTCTTTTTAGTATAATCCAACCCTATCTCTCTCTCTATATATATATATAGGGGATGGTTCCCCTAAGAAGTGAAATTTGGCTAAGAAGACTAAGAAGCAATCTAATCATTTTAATTGGATGATTAATGGCACATATTTAAGTGTAAGAAAAATAAGGGGTGGAGGGCATTCTTGGAAAAGACACAATTGCTGACTTTTTTTAAATTCCCCCACTTTTTTTAAACGAACATAACTTTTTCATACGACCTTATTTTAAAAAAAAATTACACCATAAAATTGAGTGTTTTTTACCTTTAATTCGAGTATAGTATTACTATATTTTTTTGTAAAAATAAAATCAACACTTAATGAAATTGTGCTACTTTACGTAAATGTGTTGGTTTATGGTAAAACAGCACAATTAACTGTGCTGCATTGTAAAACAACACTTTTAATTGTGCTGCTTTATCATAAAACAACATCAAACATAACAATTAATTGTGCTATTTTACTATAAAGCAGCACCAAAACAACACGGTTAATTGTGTGACTTGCTCTTCTTAGCTAACCCAACATAAACAACACCAGCACAACAAAACTAGTATATCAAACCAGAACAAAACAAAAAACACAATTGGAATTAACAGGTTATAATCCTAAAACCAGCACAAACATAACCCATCACAAGAAAAACCAGCACATGTAGGCCATCACAAAAATGAACAAAACCCAGCACAACAAAACTAAGCTTTTAAGATTATATTATATACAAAAACATTTGCAAATTAGATTTTGGGTTCTGACCCAAGTTTCATAGCATTCACATGAAGTTTTTTTAATTCACTTTCTTGTATTTTATGGTATATTCTTTTCCTTACAACAATAGTTACCGGAAGACACAAAGATAAGGTACATTCTTCTTTTTATGTTGCCGAAGGTCAAAAATTAATTACTTACATTCTTCTTTTAAGAGTATGACTTTTATTTCAGATTTATGATTTTGTAAAATTATCTGTGTTGTTTTTCTTATTGTGTTATTTTTTATGTTGTACTGATTTGATATTGTACTGATTTTGTTGTTGTGCTATTTTTCTATGATGGTTTGCTGTTGTTTACTAGAAAACAACACATATTCTATTATCAGTGCTGTTTTATCGAAAATCAACACAAATTTTGATTTTTTTTAAATTATCGGTTTTTATATATCAACATTATACTCAAATTAAAGAGAAAAAAATGCTCGATTTTATGGTATAATTTTTTTCAAAAAATAATGTCGTATAAAAAAGTCATGAACGTTTAAAAAATGTGAAAAACTTGAAAAAAGTCAACAAAAATGGTTATTACAAAGATATCCCTCTAACCTTTTTTTTCCACTTGAATCTTATCCCTTATTAGAAAAATAGATGGCTAAGATTTCTTTTTAGGCTTATTAGCCATATTACACTTCTTAGTTGAATCTTCTCCTTTATATATATATATATATATATATATATTACAATTATATATAAATAATAGATGAGCACTAAACAATAAAAATTAAGTTGATATCATATGGCAAGAGAAGTGACAAGTTAAGTTAATAATGTTATTACGGCATAGATGCCTAAAAAAAGCAAGTACATAATCTAGTCCCTATCCACATGTTCAATTTTCCAACCATACATGTTGATATCGAATACTCCATTGGCGGCCACGTGTTCAGATCTAAATAGTGTATTCGTGGTCCATCTTACATTTGACAAGTAGCATATAGCCACTGGTTCTACTAGTCTACTATCCAATAATATCACATGACAACCAATCTTTTTCCCTAAAACATTATTAATCCCTCTCATCAACAACATAGTGGTGTTTGTAGGTTGAGGCCGGGACCAAAAATACAATAACAAACAGATTGACAAATTTAGTAAATCTCCCTTATAAAGTTGGGTCTAAAAGAGTGAGATAAAAGGCAGCCTTATTTTTATCCTAAAGAATAGAGAGGTAGCTCCTAACTCAGAAAAACACAAATCTTTTTTAAAAGATAAAACATACACAGGAAACCATTATTAGAAATCAAAACAATATATGAATAATAATTCATAAAAAAAACCTTAATACTAAAGTAACTTATACTCATGGTTGCAAAAGTCGTTAGGCGCTCCCTAGTCGGAGTTGGGAGTATTCGGGAAGTACTCGGCCTAGGCGGAGAGTACTCGGGGAGTACTCGGCCTCGGAGACCTTGTTTTACAACATTGCTTATACTAAGCACACATAAGATTACCAGCCCACCTAGAAACTAAAGGCGCACCTAGACACTGAAAACACTCCTAATTGTTGACATAAAGAAGAGAGAGAGTTTTTGGCATGAATTGACGTGTAAAAAAGAATGTTTTGACCTTGATGGTCTGTAAAGAAAAGATTTTGTCACGTCTGACCAAATGCCACGTATTGTCTTGCAACTCAAGGCAGAGACTGTTATATCTTTGTGTAGGATGAATGGTAGAGTTACATTGTACAGTGGTAGATTAAGTGGTGACGACCGCTTGGAGGTTATTGTGACCTCGTAGAGTGCAGTTCTTGGAGTTTGGATAAGTGCAGTGATAAATTATGTGTGTACAAGAAATTAATATGATGTTTTAAAGCGTGTCATATAAAATCATTTATGTATGAGAAAGAAGTCAAGAAACATTTTGACTAAAATTTAAAACTCACCAGCGTAAGCTGATACATTTGATCATGTATATCAAGGCAAGATGTAGCTTCTTGTAGCAAGGACAAAGAGTTGGAATAAGGCATCAAGGAAGGCTATCTGGCATCGGTTAGAAGGCTGACATAGATCCAATAGACTATAGATTGTACTTTCTTTTAGATTGTACAAACAATAAGTTTTGAAATGAAATAAAAGGCTTGTTTTTAAATTCCCCTGCGTAAGATCTTTGTATTCTATATGTTTATGAGTAAATCCAGCACGTGACCGGCATCCCGTGGCAAGCCGGGACATGGGTGTCACAAATTTGAAAAAAAAAATGAATTATTTGTACGGAATACGTGAATTACAAAATTTATTTAATAGATGAAATTATTAATTGAACCGATTGAGTTTATGTAGAAAGTTTGCCGATTTACTATAAATCTTTAAATGTAAAACTATAAAAATTTCAGGCTCAATATTACACATATGTAATAGATCATCGATTCTACTATGAGGTTATGGATGATGATATTTGTTTAGATAAATTGTTGAGAGAAGCAAATCAACACTTGAGTTTATGAACATGGCAAGTATGATGAGGAACAACTTTGAAAAATATTTGAAGAAAAAAAATAAAAAAGTATGTTGTTGCCTGTTGGATTTTACGGTTATATTGGATCTACGTATGAAGCTTCATATTTTTTAATACGGTTGTAGGAGAACTTGTATGTCGAATATGGTTGTAAGGTACGAAAGACAACGAAATGAATAAGATGGTAGAGAACATGGTAAACGATGTCAAATATGAGATGTAATTATTGTTTGACCAATATGAGGCTTCGTATCTAACATATTTAAATAATACCCCACAGAAACAAAATACTTTTGAACAATTTCGGTATGGTGTGAATTCAACACTTTCAAAAATGACGAAAGGTATTAATTTTTTCATTGTACATAACTTTAACTATTTAATAGACGCTTATGTTGTTAATTTATTTAGATATTTTGGTAATTCCGGATTCAACCATAGCTTATGAGTCGACTTTCAGTACATGTGGGCGGGTAGAAGTTGTTTATCACCTCCTATTCTTGATGCATTAATATGTACGTAAGATTGGGTCGAAAAGTCAAGAAAGGAAATCAAAGATGGTTTAGAAAAATTTGACGAACTTGTAAAACGTAATTTTCAATTGTTATTATTAGTTTGTTATGTAATTGATCGAAAATTTTGAATTTCCATCTATTATTTTTTCAATACTTCTATTATGAGGATTGAATGAAGAATGAAGACAAACCTTAAATGATTCAAGTTTTTTATTTGGAAGATTAAATTACAATTTCGTAATGATTTGTTCATTGAATTGTTTTGGATTATAAATCATTTTTTTTTATTAATTATCAAGTTTTCTTATAATTTATTATGATCTATGAATTGTCATGAATTAATTATCAAGTTTATCTTGGCATCTCCAAGTTTTTTTTGTTTGAAAAAATCTTTTTTGGAAAGAGTTGTTAGCCTCATTCAGCCTCTTATATTACAGGAAGGTAAGTTGGTTGGTGTTTAGATTGATGCATCACTCTTCAATTGTTCATATTTCATCTATTGTTAATACTTCATCTATAACCGGTTAATTCCACCCGCGCGTTGTCGCAGGTTAAATATATATTACAAAATAAGAAATAAAAAGTTTATTTACAATAATGTTAGTTTTAGTGAAAAGATAAAACGTGACGTAGCTAAAAATATTAGGAGTATTAGATTTAATGAAAAGATCAAACGTGACATAACTAAAAATATAAGAAAAAAATTTAGTTTAACGAAAAGATAAAAGTGTGACCTAGCAAAAAATATTACGAAATAAAAAGTTAGCTTTACACAGCTTCAAACACATAACTTTAAGTATCAATATCTCATTAATCTTTACTCCGTTTTAAACGTGGTTTGGATCATTATGAAGCCCTCACAATATAGAAAACAAACCCAGAAAAAATTAACAAGCAAATTAACATCATTTACATTTATTTATTTCTGTCCAAATTTGACAAAAATCATTTTTACAACTTGATAAAAAAAACTCATTTTTCACCCAAAATTTCCAAATTCCCTTTACAAATCCCGTCATTGATGATGACTATAACATTAATTTGTCAACTTTTACACCATTAAATCATCAAGTTTGCACCAAATCTAAAGTATCGTGTAAATGCCTCTCGAAAAAAGCAATAAGAGTCGGGGATATTGCACAAAATTGAGAAAGTATGACATTGTTCATGTCATTGATTTTAAGTCAAGATGAACAATAAAGAGATGGATGCCAATCAAATGAAGAAGAGAAGTAGTGTGTTTGAAGGAAATATAGGAGTGAAAACAGAGATTCGCCCCTGGTTAACACTAGTGAGCGAAAAGTATTAATTAATCAAATTTTAAAGTAATCTATAAAATAAAAGCGCGAAAAGTATATTAATTATACGAACAAATAAAAGCGCGAAAAGTATATTAATTTCGTGAAAAGTATATTAATAACAAAATATATAAATTAACACTAGTGAGCGAAAAATCGGGATGGGCCGGGGCCCATCCGGGCCCCAACAAAGATTCGCCCCTGGTTATTTTGACTAAATTACATTTTTTTGTCTTTTATAATTATTGAAACTAGTTGGTTAAATCCGTGCTTCGTGACGGGTGTCAGGCCGATCGCAAATAAAATCTAAATGATAACGTAATAGTAGGTTCGGTTCGTTACAGTACCACAACGGTTATAACAGTCGATGTAGGCTACGATACCAAAAAAATCGATTATGAACGCTACTCCGTTTTTAAAAAAAATTAAATTGAAACGTCGAAAAAAAAAGTAAAACAGCCACCCGCTTTATTTTTTTATAAAAAGTTAAGAAATAAAAGTTATTAAAAGGAAAATAATGTTATTAAAACATTAAACGAGTTAAAACGTATATTATATATAGTATAAGGGTGAAATTAAAAATAAAAAAAATAAGAAAACGTGGCAGACGATGTATGAACACTATTCAAAGAACTTGTACTTTAATCTTTATTGTAATTGTTCTGACTAAATAAGGTTAAATATTTATTTTAATTTAAGTGCATTATTGTCTTTTTAACCGTAAAGAATTATTTTTGTAAATGCTAAAATTTCTATTTTTTTCCTTTTTTTTTGGAACGACAAATTTCTTTAGTGGGATTTGAACCCATAAGCTTAGGCAATTTAAGATCCTTTGTCTCTGGGCTACCAACCCCAATAATAATTCTTTCTTTTTCTTTTATTCTTTTTTAACACTTTTATTTTATAGATTTTGTTTAAAATTTTATTAATTAACTAACCAATAATTATTTTATAAAGATATATATTTTTATATATTCTTTATTTAACTTATTTATTTTCATTTGTTCGTATAATTAATATACTTTTCGCGCTTTTATTTTATAGATTACTTTAAAATTTGATTAATTAATTAAGTAACTTATTTGTTTTATAAAAATAGATTTTTTAATATTTTTATAATGTATTTGTTTTTGTTTTTTATTAAGCTATTTACTTTTATCATTTTAAAGAGTTACTACGAGTTTAAAGTTTATTTTGTGATTATACACTCAATCTTGAGGCCTTGTTATCAGTCGAACAAGTATTCAATGGATGCTCGTTCTGAACGGCCCCAATGCCCGACCTTGACAACCGACAACCAATGCTTCACCTGTTTGGTTCAAAATTTTATTTTCACTAAAACTTTATTTTCACCAAAACTTATTTTCTTTTAAAAACCCTAAAAATTTGAAAATTTTTGAAAAACCATAAAAAGAATTTAAACCTCTTTAAGTTCGCGCTTAAATAAACTAAAAGCAATAAATGGAAACATGGCAAGTAGAAATAAATGGATATTATGCATAACGAATCACTAAAAACCTATTCCATCTGTTTTCATGTGAGAATTATCTGAGCCTTTCACGAGCATTACTATCATATTTTTCACATGCTACTTCGTTTGTTATTATTGATTGTTTTTCGATTAAAATTTATGCATAATTAGAACTTGCATGAGTTATACATATCAAGACCATGAACTAGTAATTATATGAAAATGATTGAGGCACCTAGGATTTTATTACCCTTTACTTTATTATTTACTCAGCCCACGTATTAAAAATATCCGCGCTAGTTAGCCCCTTTAAGTCTTATCCTTTTCTTTTCTATCACCCATTACCCATTTATCCCAAACCAGTTTTTCGTAAATATCGGTTATTGGCTGATTGTCTTCAAGACGAAGAATTATTAGTTTATCGTGTTTCGTTATTTCAAGTATGTAGCCGTTAAGACAATTCGGAAAGAATCTGACTCACTCAAAGTATTGAATTATACAAGATCTGAAGTTTTGATTAACCTTTTCCCTTAGTAGGTAACAGAACGATGGCGGTCGAAGAACGTCACCATCCCGCCACGACCGGCCGCTTCCTCCTCCGCCATTCTCCACAAATATCACCATTGTCGGTCACCTCTGACACAACGAATCAACATATTTCTAAAATTAAACAGATCAGAACGAAAGGTAGAAGAAACATGAGGAGTTCTATGAGACTACCTTATGCAAAGATTTGAAAACAATGTCTACAATGAAGATGAAGTTCACGTGTTCTAGGTTTAAGCCTGCAAGACGAACGGATGATTTAGGTTATCGAGTTTATTTTGTTTCAAATGTTTTACAAATCTAATATCAAAACTTTGGCACTTATTTTGTACATTTTGATGATTATCGAAGAAAAAAAGAAAGTAAAAAACCGATAAAAAAGGAAAAAAAAATTAAAACCGAAAAAAAATGCAAAATAAAATTGAAAAAATAAGTAACAATTGAAAGAAAAGGGTAAAAAAAAACTAGTTAAAAGGGTAAATTTGAAAATTTTAAGTTAAGTTAAAAAAAAGTAAAACAGTCATTCTATAATTTATTTTTAATAAAATAAATCAAAATGTGTATATTTGATATTTTTAACTTTAAGAAAGGAGATATATGTAATTTTTATTTTGGGTTGGCATATATGTAACTAATGAACTTTGTAAGGGGCAGGGCCGGAGCTGACCATAGGCAGGGTGGACGACCGCACAGGGTCCGCTCTTCCTAGGCCAAAAATTTTTAAATTTTATATATATATTATACACACACACACACACATATATATATATATATATATATATATATATAATTTTTTTAATCCATTTAAATAAATTTGGTTTTGGTAGCTCATAAAAGAAAGGAGCCCACAAATGATGGCCCACAAGAAAAATTGTGGAATCACCATGAATTAAAAAGGGAGGCTCATGAGTCACGAGAGGAGAATCAGACGACAATTTTAGGAGTGCCTAGGGCACGGTATTCCGTATTCGAGAAAAGCAAGCAGAACTGTAATTTATCTTTATATATTCATGCGCATATTTTCTTTATATATTAATTGCTAATTTGATGACACTTCAGCTACTCCCTCCCTTTTGAAAACAGATATTGGAGAAAGGAGGACTCGAGATTTGTAATTTTATTAGGGATATTACAACTATTAGGGTATGTTTTTCTTTGCTAAAACATATAGATTTTTTTGTACATTATTAGTGTTGTTGTGCTTGATTAGGTTACTAGGTATTCAAATTTAGAAATGATTTTAAAAAATTATGCCTCCTAAAGGCCATCCGGTAATAAAAAACGTAAAAAAAAGAAACTAGATGAAGAAATGAAAAAGTCTCAAGCGAGAGCTCTAGATAAGTTTATTATCCATAAACAACATGTTGAAGAGCAAGACCATGTTGAAGAGACAAAGAAGTTTCATTTTCAGTTGAAAACAATTTTAAAGTCCATTATTTCTCATATATTGTTGATCAAGCTAGTGCTTCTCTTGAAACAAGATTTGACCAATTCAAACAGTATGAAAAATTATTTGGTTTCTTGTTTCCTAACAAGTTGAGGGAGTTAGAAGATAAAGATCTTAAGTTAAGTTGTCATGTTCTTGAATATGCACTCAAGTTGCATGAAAGATATGATATTGATAGAGATGACCTTTATGTGAAATTGAAGTTATTTGACACATTCCAAACCAGTGAAGTTGTCAACCTTACAGATGTTTTGAAACATCTTAAATAACTCGACTATTTCCCAAATGCAAGCATTGCATATAGAATATTATATTGCATATAGAATATTATTGACTATTCTAGTGACGGTGACATCTGCAAAAGAGTTTCTTAAAGTTGAAGTTATTAAAATCTTACTTACGATCAACAATGTTTCAAGAAATACTTAACGGATTGGCAACTATAGCTATCGAGAACGAAATATTAGACGATATGGACTATGAAGACTTGATCAATCAATTTGCTATAAAAAATATTAGGATATCTGCACGATTCGTCGGTTAACTACTACACTATGCATTCGAAATCAATAATTTTGTTATGTTTATTGCTATAAATTTTTTTGCCTTAATAATGAATTTTTTATTAAAAAATTTTATCGTTTAGGGCCAATTTTTCCAGCTCGCCATGGGCCCGTAAATCCTCAGCTCCGACCCTAATAAAAACATATACGTAATTGCCCTTAATAATATAAGGTTTGAATAACTAGGATGTGCATCCCCTAGCTAGTATACTCTGCCATGGAAAACTATAGATTTGTATGTATATACAAGATGCTTTTATTCCAATTGTTAGTCCTAAATATCTAAACGTAAAGAGGAGGATGGATCAAATGTGAGTACGAATATAATAAGAACAACAACTTTTCAACGTTTTATTCTTTATTAATATATATCAAGAACTACATCTTTTTTTTCGGAAACAAGCTAAACAATAAAATATATATCAAATGTGATACGTACAAGAACACACTAGGATCTATAACTAGCAATCCTAGAACACATTATGGTTGTAGTTATTTAAACCATATAATAACAAAATATGTACTCATATATATACAAGTTGAGAAATATAAAAAAATTGATAAAAAAAAACCAAAAAACGAAGAAAAAAAATAAAAAAATCCGGGTGCGCCGGCTAATTAGCCGGGTTTAGCTGTCACAAAAGAGTAGACCATCAAATGTGCTGGCTAAACATCAAGCCGGCCCATAGCTCCCAGTCGGCTATAGCCGTTAGTAAAGTGCCGGCTAAGCCGTGGAGTGCCGGCTATTTAGCCGTTGGTATTAGTCGGCTAATTAGTCGTAATAGGACGGCTAATTAGCCTACCACATGTGGCTTATTAATTGGACCAGCGTTTTAAAATGCACTGAAATCTATGGCGGCTAACTAGCCGGCTTTAGCCGCCTGTTGTGAGAGAATGTTTATCAAAATTGAAGGCTAAAAGTCAATGTCTATTTTAAGAAATTGAATTGGTCAAATGTCTATTTTGGTAATTTTTCCATTAGAATATATAGTGTTTCCTGATTTTCAGAAACTATTAATTGTCTTTAGAAGTGGTTTGAAATCATTAAGTGATTGATAGCCACCCTCATGAGATCTTCTATCTTTGTTTTCAAATCTTATGTTTAAGAGATATATGTTATATCTCACAAAAACACAAACTTTTTATGTTGTATTTAATCTTCACACTAACGCGCTCTAATTGTGTAGAATATATCCTTTAGTATAATCTTTGGCTTTCACTGAAGTGCTTGATATTGGTAATGATTTTCTTTGTGAGCTTCCCTTAACAACTAATGATAAAACACTGCTCAACATAGTGTGATTAACAGGCCGGCCCTGGGGAGGGGCAAGGTGGGCAACCGTCTAGGGCCTTTTTTCTAGGGGCCCGAAATTTTTAATTTTTTTTATATTATATATATATACATATTTAAAAACAAATCTATCTTACTCGTCCCGGGCCCACAATTTTTAGCAATCCTCGGGGATGGCCTGTATTAGCATTTGGGTACTGACCAACACATGATCAAGGTGATTTTTGTTAACTTGTCTTCAAACACTAATGACTCCGAAGCAAATATAAAACGAATCCTTTAAAACTTTCCTCCACTCATATCTTTTTGGTTTTGTCTATTAGTTTTAATGAAAACAAATGAGAATATGATTCTCTATTTATACATAGTTAATGAAAACCTAGAAGTTTTATGTTTTGATTCAGATTCCATGTGTTATATCTTGATACCTGTTCTCTTTAATTTATTTATTTGAAACATATCTTATTTTCTTTTAATAGTATCTAGTACTATTTATCTTTCTTTAAATCTACAACTAAATAAATACTTTATCATAAACATCAAGGTTATAGGTGACGATCTTGACTCATTCTTCAAAGAATAGGTTAATTTAGGTAAAAATCAATTGTATATGGGTTAGTTTAGGTCCCATCAAATTAGTTAACGGATCAATTTGGATTACCTAAAACTAGTCAACGGTTAAAACAAACAAGTATTATAAAACTTGTTAACTTAAAAATAGTGCATACGGGTTAGCCTCCCACCAACGTTGTCACCTCACCCCGCTATCACCACCCCCACCACCCCACCGCCACCACCACCTAATGTCGTTGCCATCACCCGTCGCGCTACCATCACCACCACCACCACCACCCACCCCACAGTATTAGCCGAACCCGTTTTGTGTAAGGCCCCAAACCCGAGATACATCACTTGTTGGATTTACTAAAAAACATACACTACGCCAAAAGTGACCTTTAGCCACACTTTTTCAAAAACCGCCCTACCACATTTTTCGATTAAATGTGTGGCTAAAGGTCATTAATCACATTTCAAAACCTTCTATCATACTTTTGGCCACACATTTTATTTATTCATGTGACCAATGTATAACAGTTCAAAACCTTTAGCCACACTTTAAGAAAAAACTATGACATTTAGTAGCCACACTAGAAAAATGTGCCAAATGTGATATACGGCCACAGTATTTGTTTCATATGACCAAAAACACATCTATTAGCCACACTTTAAGAAAAAAAACTGTGACAATTAGTAGCCACACTAGAAAAGTGTGACCAACTGTTATGGTATTTTTTTGATTTGTTATTTATGTGACCAAAAACACATCTATTTGTCACACTTTAATACAAAAATATGACATCTACTAGCCACTCTCGAATAGTGTGGCCAAATTTGACGAATTGCCATAGTATATTTTTAGTGACGTGGCTAAGAGCTAATAGATATGGCCACTTATTTTAGCTTGTGTAACCAAAGAGTAGTGTTTTGTAATTAGTAAATGATTTTTCATGTGTGTCTAATGTATGGTAACTTCATTTTCTAATTCATGTGTGTTGTTCTCTGTGTATAATGATTTTTCGGTTGTATGTCTGATGTGTGTGTGTGTGTGTGTTTACTTCTTTCTGTTGCATATATTACGAGGTAAAGAAAATGATTTTAATGTGGAGGAAAGCAAGGGAAGACAAAAAGGGAGAATACAAGAATGTTAATGTCAAAGTCATTAAGATAAATTAGTAAGTTTTTCTTAAAACTGTTAGAAATTATGTTAAAGTCAAATCATTGTCAAACTTAGTTAATTAATAGAGTTGGAATGATGAGATAAGGCTGAAGGGTAAATTGTCATTAGCCAGGATTAGTGTTTTAAAAGTTAAAGCCGATAACTCATAGTGACATCTAATTAGGCTAACAAACTTGGTTATATCTATACATTAATGAGAACTACCGGTGACATCACCCAGATAGTGACATCTAAGTAGGCTGTTTCTCAGCAGTTAGTAAACAGCTGGAATTGACACAAATGCTGGTTTTGGGGGAACTGCTGGTGAACAACATCAACAGTAGTTCTTGTAACCAGAAGTTGTAGCAAGATGTTCTATGCTTTGAGGGAACACAAGTTTGCACTTTGTAGAGTCAAAGTCTTATTCTTTTGTAAAGTGCTGGTCAACGACTGGACTTTTGGCAATCAAAATCAGCAGTTCTTTTCAGGATCCAACAATTTACTATAATACATGTTTAATTTGTTAAAATACATTTCACTGCATATTCATTTGACATTTATTTTTGCAGATCGACAGTGAACCTTTATCCTGGCTAAAATGGTGTCTAGTGCTACCACATCAAAAGTATTTTACATTTTTATTCATATTATCATTTTTTATAACCTAATTAATTGAATTGTAGGTTAATTATGTAGACAATAATTCAATGGCATAAAAATGGAGCTTATTTCCATGATGCCATGACTAAGCTCAAGTCTAACAGAAAGGAAATTGATTTTCTTATTGTCATTCTACGAGACAACAATGGCTCTATTTATGGTATTAAATTTTGACACTAGATTTGCTTATTAACAGTATACTTCAATCATTTGTATAAATTTGTGTCAATTCAGTGACATATTATATAATTTATGATAATATATTTTTGATGCATATTGCATAAAAAATACATGTTCATTGACTTTTGACTTTAACCTAATTTCATGTAAGCTTTTTTTCAATTTGACACGGCAGACATAACACAACCAGATATAACCAAATTAAAGTAAGCAAATTTTTTCCACAAATTGTGACACATTTTATTAATGGTCTGCTATTTATATCTGTTCAGGTGACCTGTGAAACTGATCTCGGGATTGTTTCTTATTGTTTAACAAAACATGTGTTTAGGATGAGCAAGCAGTACCTAGATGATTGCTATAGAGCATCTTTTAATCAATTTATAAAGGTGACAACATTTTTACCAGTAGAATTGGTCAAAATACCGAAAGAGCTAGAAGAACCAGCAGCCAAGGAATAGTTTTATTATTTAGGTTAAAAACTTATGTAAACATTTTGGTTTATTATTCTTAATGTAATTTGGTTTTTAGGTTTTCTCATGCATGTTTACTGTCGTTTTCAATTATTTTACCAAAAAAATGAAAATAAAATGGCTAGTTACACAAAAATGACCACATAGAACTCCAGTAAATATGTGTGATTAAAGATTAGACAATAGTTATACTTAAAATTATAAAATTTCGTGTGGCTATATATAACCATTAGCCATACCATATATAGTTACTTTGTTTTATGTTTGTGTAACGGAATAATAGCAAACGTCTTGAAAAAAAAAACTATATGTGTGACCAAAGGTAAGACAATAGCCACACTTAAAATTACAAAATTTCGTGTAGCTATAAATGACCATTAGCCACACCACAGTAACTTTGTTTTTTTGCTTATGTGACGGAATGATACCAAACGTCATGGAAAAAAAATTATGTGTGTGACCAAAGGTTAGACAATAGCCACACTTATAATTACAAACTTTCGTGTGGCTATAAATAACCATTAGCCACACCATAGTCACTTTGTTTTTTTGTTAGTGTGACCGAATGATAGCAAACGTCATGGGAAAAACAATTATGTGTGACCAAATGTTAGACAATAGCCACACTTAAAACTAAAATAATTTTTTATGTGTCAAGTAAAAGATTTTAGCCATTCTTACAGTAAATTCATGTGACTATATAATATAAACGGCCACACTTACAGTAAATTCATGTGGCCGTTGTTACCATTTAGAAACACTTATTGGGACAAAATGTTTGATCACAACAACCCTTTTGCCACAGTTTTATTAAATAAGTGTGGCTAAAATAAACTTTTTAGTAAATTCATGTAGCTGTTGCGACCCGTTAACCACACTTAAAGTAAAGTCATGTGGTCGTTACTTCCCTTTAGCCACACTTAATGTAGGGAATGCTTGATTTCAGTAAGAAATGTTGATACCCTTTAGCCACACTTTTAAGCTGCTACGACCACTAAAAAGCGTGTGTGGCCGTATGATACCTACGATGACTCGAGCTTTGGTCACACTTGAGCTGGAAAAAAAGTGTGGCGAAAGGCCTACGGTCAAACCTTTTTTTTGTGCCCGTAGGCCATTTTTGACGCAGTGATAGTCATCAATTACTGAATTTAAATAAAGCATTCAAACATAATGGAAGCATACAATCATTCAGTTACATAAACGGTGGAAGTCTTAAACATTCAAACATTGTCTTAACAATAAAGAAATAGAAAGGATGTCAATCTTGAGCCAGGTAGCGCTGGTGAGTTCTAGTTTAAAGCAATTAGGTAGAAATATTATTTCTTTATAAGTAAGTATATATATATATATACACATATTACACATTACTTGCCTTCATTTAACATTCATTGGTCATACACATATGGGTGATCAGCCCGTCATTACGTAAGTCACAAACACAAACGTTCCGTCCTACCGTCGTAGTCCGTCATTCATACCGTCCTACCGAAGTAGTCCTTCGCTCATATCGTCCGGCTATCTTTCTAGCCGTCCTTCATACCGTCCTACCGTTGTAGACCGTCCTTTCTCCTATTTACCCTAAGGAATCCGTTTCCCATTTGAACTATATATATGTAGTCGTGCTTCATATAAGGGCCTTCGTCTACCGTAGTAGCCGTATTTAGTCTACCTTTATAGACTTTAATCATTCCATCTGCATAAATAATCGTATGGTCATCCGTCTAACATAGTAGCCGTTATCATCGTACCGTCCTACCGAAGTAGTCCGTAATTTCCTTCCTTAACGTTAGCATATTTATAACATGAAATATATATGTATATAAAGCAAGCTTTCATTCATTTAACGTTAAGTCATGCATTCATTTCATTCGTTATAAACATTCATTTATCATTTCGTAGTTCTTCGTTCTCATTCCTGTAACATATAGTCATATTATCATTTAGCACATTCATTTTCTTTGCATGTATACACTTCAGCCCCAAAACATTTAGAATCATTTACACGTAACATAAATGGGGCATATAGTGTTGGATATATGATGTCCAAACATCGATTATCTCAACGTTACTATTGATGTACGATCCGAATAGTTACACTTTGGACAAAGAACAAAGTATTACGTTTAAATATTAAACGTTGTTTCACGAAATGCAAATTTGGAATTCGGTGGATTAAATATTTAGAGAAATATTTATTTCGTATTTAACTGTTTAATGAAATAATTAAATTACGAATGACGGAAAAGGATTTTCATATTTAATAGTTAAATGATGAAACGGATCCGGTTTACGCAAAACGGTTTAGTAATTAATTTAATTATAAACTACGGGGACTAGAACTGATTAAGAGTTAATTAGTGGGTAATTAAAGGTTAATTGACCTAGGAGTTGACATGTAAACTGGTTAACTATAAATATATCTCAAAGTCAAAACCCTAAACATTCTTGGCCTCCTCCCCTTTGCGAAAACTCTAAACCGGCCCCCATCTCCTTCCGCCGCTGACCTTAAGCCGACCACCGTGCCCCACCGCGTAGCCGCCTCCCTTCCGAGCCGGGACGTCGCACCACTGCAGCCGTGAGCCGCTGCCAAGAGTCGTGAGCCGGGTCCACTAGCCAAACCGGACGAAATCCGTAAGCCGGGTTTCTCGTGAGAACGAGTTCGTGTTTGGTCAACTAGCATGACGTTCTTTGATCCCAAGTGTTTCAACGCGGTTATTAGTCAAAGGTATAATCTTGGAACACCCTATGGCTGTGTATGTTTTATTTATTTATTGTCTATTCGTCATGTAATCGGATCACTGTCGGAATAAAGTTTAGAACTTTATAATTCGTGTGCATATACTGCTTCTGCTACGCAAACCTGATTTTGTAAACTGATTGTTTTAAAAGTTAAAGCCGGTGCACGATTCCCGATGCATAGAACTCGCCAGTACTTACTAAAGCTCAGCTCGACAAGTACTAAGTGATATGTATGCATTTAAACATGCGAAATAGGTTAAGTATTGTTAATGTCGCCTGCAGTGTCGCTTGAGTAATGTCTCCGGCAAAGGTCAATGTTGCCAGGGTAGTGTCGCCTAGGACATGATCAGTGCATCCAGAACTTGCGTTCAGGAATTGTGTCGTTCATTAGTGTCGCTAGCCCTAATGTTACCGACCTGGAGTGTCGCCATCCTTAAGTGATGTCAGGATATGACACGTGTCCCAATTCGTTGGACCTTGGGATCCATGCCACTCCCTCGTCAAACCCCGACTAGTGTCGCCTGAAGAATACTTCATCAAATAGGCCCGTTTTCAATTCAAGCTTGCTACTTTTTGCGTTCAAATCGTTTGTTTTACTTCCATGAAGTCAGATCTAGCCTTATTTCACCTTTTAACACGTAAAAATCCCTACTTTGAGATGAAAACCCTAGTTTTACCAAAAACCCCATTTTTAAACAAAAACAGAGATATAGGACGGATCTATACCTCAAAAGACTGTTGTTGCTTTGTTAAACTTGATCCAAATCGTTGGAGAAACGTTTTGAGACAGATCTTGAGCTAAACCAAGGTTTCTTGAAGCTTTCTCTATAAACGAAATGATGTTTTGAGGGAATGGGGGCTGATGTGTTGCATATGTGGGTGTTTATGGAGCCCTAATGGGCCAAGCCCAAGTCCCCAAGTCCACTCCATGCTTCATTTCTCTCTAATAAGCTAGAATAAAAATTGTCGGGTTTTTCGGATGTTACATTTTGACTTGCATTCACTTTGCTTCAAACTCGTTTTAACCCGAGCTCATTTTGCTTCTAACCCATATTAACCCGAACCCGTTCTGGCCCGTGACCCCATTCCGTCCAACCCGAATATTGCCCAATTTTCCCACACTAGTGGGGAGCCCGTGCGTTGCGGCGGAGCGTAAAGTTAGGGGTTTTTGCGGTGAAAGTGTACAATTTACGGGTTTGTACTCGTCTTCCGTAAGTTTATCAATTGTTTTTTAGTCAAGTGAAAGAGACTTTTACAACACATAACATAGTATGTATGAGTAGTGAAAGCAAGAAGTAGGATTTGAACCTGAGACATCAGGGAATTTGGTTGTTACCACCATGTCACCCCTTGAAGGTTATATTATATGAAATATTTTAGTGTACAAAAATGCAAAAAGTTCATAGGTTTGCAAAAAGATGTCATCTTTTATCACTAACGGGTCAATCAAACAAAAATATAAACATTAGCTTCCAAAGAAATAGGTCAAATGGGTCAAAAGTTGCCCCAAAGTGTATTTTTATTACATAAGACCCCTAAATCATTCAATTCAAAATCTTAGATTTTATTACTTACACACAAATTACGTATTAGAAAAATCAAAAAGTGGATAAAATAAGTTTTTGTGGATTGGCCCCGCTCATTTTGAGGTACAAAAAAATAACACATTTGACACATTACCCAGCTCACCCGACCCACAATACGTCCACCTCTAATCACTATTATTCAGTGATAGTTCGAGCATACCACCAGCATCGACTTGTTCCTGTGTTCTTATTTGATCTTTTGTTCGTCCCAACTGATCATAACCACCTTTAGAGATTTAAACAACCAGAAATTACTATACATCAAAGAAGAAAAATACATTCACAGTATTATATTTGCTCGTAAGTTACCTTGGTTTCTGTAGGTTACAAGAACATCATCTGTGATCTCAAGTGTTTTTTGAGCAAATAAGCCTTCAGACCATAATTACCTACAAAGCCGGTCTAGAATATCACGTTTCTGAATATGTTTGTCAAACAACATGAGTGCATCATCAGGCATAACATACACAATTGATAATATAATCAAATCATGACTCAAAAAGGCGGTGATTTCTTAGAGCCCTTAAAATCACCAATGCATTCATCAACCATAATTAAGTCAGGCCACAAATTGACCTAACTTTCTTCCATTCAGCCTCAATTTTGTATTTTTCTGTACAACACTCCAATTCAATTCTTGGATTCTATTTAAACCCTCAAATCTTTTTCTCTATTCTATTTGTATCTTTAAAACACTGGTTCGATCATAGGAAAGGGAGGATGGGGGTGATGGCGGGGAGGGAGAGTCTGCGACGTGTTTGGAATTAGGGTTTTCGTAAAGTTGATCTGTGAAGTCTGATGGGTTAAAGTCTTTTGGGTAAAATGGTAATTAAACATTTTTTTACGTATTAGTAACTAGGTTAAAATCCCGTGTATTACACGGGTTAAATAAATATAATATTATATATTAAGTAATAAAAATTTTATTTTTTAAAAACTCGTGTTTTACACGGGTTGAATAAACCCGTGAAATACAATACAATTTGTTAATAAATACTCTCATCAAAATATGTCATAAGATTTATTAATATAAATATTATTATTTTATTTAAAAATATATTATTATTATTATTGGATAGTGGTGTAATTAATAGGAGAGAGAAACGGAAAAAAAAATGTTGGGAATGAATGTGGAGACGACACGTGGCATAGAAAACCTTTATTTATTAGTATAGATGTGTACACTATGCAAAAAGAACTGTATTAAATGTCTTAATTTTTTTGATAGATTTTAATCCAATCCTTCTGATATGTATTATATAGTAGTATAGATAAGTGGTTGATAAGTATCAATAATAAATGATAGATATAACAATATAATATTTAATATTTATTAATATACAATTTATTTAGATGTGTAAACTATCAATTAATTAGATCAATTCCGTAAGAAAAAAAAACTAATTTAATGCAAAAATAAATTCTAATATTTATTTTCAATAAATGAATTATTAATAATTTGCAAGTTGCAACAACTACAAAAAATCAAAATAAAAGCCAGAAAAATCCAAAGCAAGCTTTTCTTAACAGAAACTAAAACGCTGTCGTATTCTATATAATCTCTGACGCTATCACCATCGTTATTTTCTCATTCTAAAACCAACGATTTTTCTTTGACTTCCAGTTTCCTCCTCTGTTATCGTTACACACACTAAAATGTGTTTGTGTGTGTAAAAAGTTTGTTGAATTTCCGGTACCTCCGAAATATCAGGTGCTGTGCCTCAGATCTCAACTGCTTCTCTCTCTCACACACAGTTACACTCTCCACTATGTGTTTTATTTTGATTCGATCGAAAACTAGCTCTCATGAATCCGAAATGCTCAAAAATGATCGGTTAGGGTTTATAATCGAGCTGTAAATATAGCTCCGGTGTGGAATCTGTTCATATAATTGGTGTATTGAAGATGTTGGATCTCAATATTGATGTAGTAGTGTCTGTTGAAGATAGGATTGGTTTTGAAACGGAGAAGAATGTTTTTGAAGATCGTCAGTCGGAGATTTGCTCCTGTACTTCAGTTTCATCGGATGTTTTGAACGCCGACGACGATCGTCATGTCGGCAATGCTGCCGACCCGGATGATGAAGATTCGGTGGTGTATACAGCAAGTAATATCGAGAACTGCTCTTATCGTTTCAGTATGGTCGATCGGTTAGGGAAATTGGAAGAAATTTCGAACGGATCGACTGGTGGTTTGATTACGAGGCAGTTTTTTCCGGTGGAAATTGATTTGGAGTTGGACGGCGAGGAGTTAGGTTCTCGGTCGATATCATCGTCGCCATTGGCGACGTCGTTTCTTGGATCGCACTGGTTGAATCTCAAGGTTCCAGAACCTGCGCAGGCGCTACAGAGCCTGCCAGTGCCGCCGATGCAGCAGGCGAAGAAAAGCCGACGTGGACCGAGGTCTCGAAGCTCACAGTATCGTGGTGTGACGTTTTACCGTCGGACTGGTCGTTGGGAATCACATATCTGGTACGGAGCATTCTCTTTCTAATTTTGGAAAGTTTTACTTTGATTAAACCTAATATTTGTTCAATTTCGAGAAAACAGTAAATTGGAAGGCTGTCCAATCAAATTACCGTCAATATCAAACAGCGTTGCATATGCATCATTCATTTGTAGTCTACGATTCCTTTAATTTGTGTCCGTTTGATGACAATTGATTGAATCCTTTTGTGTTTCTTTCTGTTTAGGGATTGTGGAAAACAAGTGTATTTAGGTAAACATCATTCTTAAATCTTAATAAGTTAATATCCCTTGTTTTGTTCAAATCTACAGTTTTATTATATTAACAACTTTGACTGATTATTGACTGATTACAGGTGGGTTTGACACTGCTCTTGCTGCAGCTAGGTTAGAGTTTCCTTTGATATAATCATGTTAACTTTACATATTATATCTGTTAATGTGGTTTTGAGTTTTAACTTACTGAATGGTTGTAATTCAGAGCCTATGACCGGGCTGCTATCAAGTTCCGGGGAATCGATGCTGATATAAATTTTCATGTGAAGGAATATGAGGAAGATATGACACAGGTGGGGTTAGAATGTGAGAATGTGATTATATACTTTCTGTCTGATTGGCCTACAACTTTCTTGATTAATGTACGGTTATTGTCATGGAACAGGCGAAGAATCTGTCGAAAGAGGAATTCATTCATATACTGCGTAGGCAGAGCACAGGATTCTCTAGAGGAAGTTCGAAATATCGGGGAGTGACTCTTCATAAATGTGGCAGGTGGGAGGCGCGTATGGGTCAGCTTCTAGGGAAAAAGTAAGGAACCATTCATGATCTTGATGCTTGGTAGATGAAATACATGATGCTTGCAGTAGTTTACTTATAGTAATTGTGGTTAGGACACTTTTTTTTATCTACAAGATTACAATGGCTTGCAGGTATGTTTATCTTGGATTATTCGACAACGAAGTAGAAGCTGCGAGGTTCTTGTAATTCTATAATTACATAATCCTTGAAACTTAATGTGTTCTAAGACATTTCAGAGCATCATCCAACAATGTTTGCAATTTTCTTTTTTCATGGATTCAGGGCTTATGACAAAGCTGCCATTAAATGTAATGGCAGGGAAGCTGTCACCAACTTTGAGCCGAGCATCTACGGGAAAGATGCAAGTTTGAAAGCCATGAATCAAGGTATTGGTTGTTTATAAGTTGTTTCGTGTTGCTTTCGAAATCAAGAAACAATCTGTTGATCTCTGCTTCATGTTCATTGTTTGCAGCAATTGGTGATAATCTTGATCTCAACCTCTCGGTTTCTCCCAGTCCAAAGGGGAAAGACAATGTGCAGAATGTGGATTTGTGCTTCAGAGCTTGTGAATTACCTTCAGAGAAAAGACTTAAGGTATGTGATGACAGTTCACTTTTAGCATGATGCATATTCTTGAAATCTTTTGGAATTAGACATGAATGGAAACGTAACTCATGACATTTTATGCCCTTCTTTGTGATTTCAAGGTTCAGTGTCGTCCTCAAGCTAGTAATGGTGGACAAACAGCTGTACCCGGCCGCTATCCCCTATGGCCTAACATGTATTCTGGTTTCACACCAAATTTTGAGGTAATTATTCTACTGGTTTTCCAGATTATAAGATCCGTCCACACGAGACCAGTACAGACTGTGGCTCCAGAGATTTGAAAAAAAGTCTCGATTTGGTTCATGGTTTTATTTTCAAAAGTTGGTTGCATCGGAAAATTCTAGGCTGGACCAAAAAACTTTTCTACTTTTTAAGTGTTTTATTTTTCAAACATCATGTTACATTTACATTTTCTAGTTTAGACGAAAATTCTAGGCTGGACCAGATTTTCTAGTTTAGACGAAAATTCTAGGCCGGGCCGGTAACAAACCAATGTAGACCGGTGTTCTCGGTCCAATTCTACAAGTTTTGATGAAAATTATAGGCCGAACAGCTAACTATAGTCTTTGAAGGCCAAAGCAGTCTGATTGACAGTTTGAAGTACGATTTTATTAATTTTTTTCTCTAAAATCATTAGTTTACATTAAAATTTTAAATATAATAAGGATGTTCATGAATATTATGCATATCCATAACTACATATTCCAAAATTGTAAAAAAAAAATAATAATAAGTGTAAATGGCTGGTTCCAAGTTCTAAACCGTTAAATCCAAACTGAAAGCGAAGCTTATAAACCTCGAACTGGCCGATTTTTGGATAGTTCGTTCGGTTCAAACCATTTATGAACACTCTTACCAATGAAGCACTGAAGCCATCTACTTAGGTGTATGTGAATTAATTTTTTTAAGAATGTTTATTGTATCAGGAAATAGCAAAAGCCCATGGATCTACAAGTGCCCTTCCTTCACCAGCAGCAGCAAACTCAGCATGGCAAGTGCAACTGCAAATGCAAACACAAATGATGAGAAGCCAGGGTGTGACTCTTCCCATTCCAGTTTCTTATAATGCAGCATCATCAGGATTCTCTTCATCTTCATATTCCCTCCACCCAAATAATACTTCCATGCCTACGGCATTCTACACTAATAATCAAATCGGTTAAAGCTCATCCGCATGTGCCACATATTTCATTTCTGCTTTGTGTGTATAAAATAAGTCTCCAAACCATGACAAATTCATATTGTTCTTTGGAACTTGTTACCATGTCCATCTGTTGCTTTTCAAGGGTTATCAAAGTTTTGTTACCATTCAACGATGATCGATATTTAAAAAGTTGTAAGAAAATATTGTTTAATTTTCATGTAAATTTAACCACCAAAGAAACCAAGGCTATATCGTTAAAGATCAGAATTTTTTGCTAAAATGGGCTATGGCAAATAGAGTGATCACATTTGGCTTTTCTCTCTAGTTTAACACATATGGGGTTGCTGCCATTTGAAATGGCGACAACTTCCTTTCAATCATTAATATTTTCAGACCTGTCAGTGAGCTCAAAGCTCTCGCCATTTGAAATGGCGACAGCCTCCAGTCATCCTCCATCTCATTTATTCAAGATGCCTAGTCATTTTCCTTGTCAATGCTGTCGCCATTTAAAATAGCAACAACTTTGTTGATTGTCATTCTACCTGGAAACATGTATGCTATACGAACAAATGTAAAAGTTGTCGCCCTTTTAGTATATTTAAACCACACTCAACCGGTCCTTACACTTGGCAGAAGACTGCAATCGTACAATGGCAAAGTTGTCACCATTTGTAATGGCGCTAGCTTTTAATTCATTCAAACCACACTCAACCACCCTCCTTACACTTGGCAAAAGAGTACAAGATGTCGCCATTTGGAATGGCGAGAAGTTTAGGTAGGTTGCATGCTTAACACTGCTTTGCATGCTTGACACTCTTTTCAATTACACGTACAAATGTTTAGGTGGAAATGCTTTGAATGAGGAGTAGTATTGTAGAGATTTTTTTTAAATGCCATGTGAAGTAGTGTAAGGGCTTTGAATGAGGTAGTGTGTTGCAGTAAGAAACCATCTTATATATTTCTTTCACCCATCATTTCATGAACTAACAAACCAAACCAAACCAAACCAAACCAAACCATATACTTCATCTTTCCACTGAAAAATCTATTATAGTAAAAAATATGGTTGCTGGTTTTACATCAGGTTCAATGATCGGTGACTTATTGTTTTTAATTGGTGATCATAGGGCAGATCGCTATTTTCAAGATCCAACAAACGAGAACGCGGCTTTAAGAATTAGACGCGGTGACGAGAAGTTCTGGAAACATATTCAAGAAAATCCCATTCCCGAGAATGTGATGCATTACATAAATGAGGCAGGTTTTGCGGGTGTAATACTTTGTGGTAGTCGCTGACTTGACCGTCATCTGATTTCCTCACTTGTTGAAAGGTGGTGTCCCGAAACACACACTTTTCATTTCCCAATTGGAGAAGTCATGGTAACTCTACAAGACGTACAAGTTTTGTGGGGTTTACCAATTAACGTTAATGTTGTTAGTGGTGTAGATAAAAGTTCACCACATGTAAACGTCATATTAAAAATTCAGAATTTGATGGGTTTTACACCGGGTGAGGGTTTTTTCAGATACCAAAAAATTAGTCTACCGCGTCTTTTTGAGCAAATCAAAATTGCCCTACCTGTCAACGCAATCGATCTACAATGTCTGCAACGAGCAAGACTAATAATTTATTACTTGATCGGTGCAACGTTATTTTCTAGCAACTGGGTTAATATTTCTTACTAAAGCACGTCGAAGACCTGACTGAATATGCCGTTTTGAGTTGGGGAAGTGCAGTATTGACCTGTTTGTATCGACATTTATGCAGAGCCACCAACATTAATATTCAAGAGTTCAGTGGTACTTTATTTTGTTGCAGTTATGGTCTTGGGAGAGACTGTCAGGGTTCGCCCCACAAATTTACCATGATTTTGATTATACAAAACCATATGGAGCTAGGTATGTGAACTATGCAAATTAATTATACCCTTTTATTTTAATTCAAGTATAATCACTTTTTCTTAAATTATATGTGTTGAACTGACTGAGTTATTTTTTTTAAAGATGGCGCGTGCATTTAGGGCTGTTCAAAAAGCCCGTGGCTCGTGGCTCGCTCGAAGTTCGCTCGAAAAAAGCTCGGAAAAAGTTCGGCTCGGGAAAAGCTCGGTTTTAAACGAGCCGAGCCGAGCTGGCTCGAATTCTAAACGAGCCGAGCTCGAGCTAGGGTTGGCTCGGCTCGGGCTCGGCTCGTGGCTCGGCTCGTGGGCTCGGCTCGTGGCTCGGCTCGTCTAAATAACTAACATATATATATATATATATATATGTTATATATGTGTTATATTTGAAATATGATGTTTTGATTTTTTAAGTTAATTTGTTTTCAAGAACTCTGAGTTTTGGACTAAAATTTTACTTTATCTACAATTGTATTTACTCTCTACTTTGTAAGTTTTGGGTTATCTATGTTTTTTTTGTATTTTATATATTGTCCCTTCCATCTATTTAGTTTTTTGAAGACAATCAACTTCAAACCGAGAATAAAATATTTTTTTTTGTTGTTTATATATATATTAATATGTAAAAAAAAATTTAAAAAAAAAAAAAAAAAAAAAAACGAGCTAGCTCGACGAGCCACGAGCTGGCTCGAGCTTTTTACGAGCCGAGCTCGAGCTCAACTTTTCAGCTCGGAAAAAAAATCGAGCCGAGCCGAGCTGGCTCGTTTAATTTCGAGCTCGAGCTCGAGCCAAGCCTGGCTCGGCTCGGCTCGGCTCGTTTACAGCCCTACGTGCATTTAAATTATCAAGACAATGTCATCCATTGTTTGACCGCATATCGGTCTATTTTACATTCTTTAACTGAGTAACAGGTAATTGAAACTATAAAAAGTATCTTTAAGGATACTAATCCTAACTACGTAGTATTTTAAATAATATATCACCTTAAACAATAGTTTTATTTTATTTTAACCAAATTAGTTTTTTATTAGTTTATCTGGACGCCGTACTATTCAATTTATCATCTACTACCCCAAATGTGTAAATACGGTGAAGACATTTGGAGGAGCGAGACATATATGATATTTTGGGAAATTGTCGAACCCCATTTACCAGGCAGGGTTATGAGACAGTTTAGCATGTTTCAACCAATTCCCACAAATATACTTCTCTGTAGACGAGCATAAAAAAATCCATGAAACAAATCGTGCAGTTGAACGGCGCGTAAATTGGGTAACCGAGCATCAAAAATACATTAATTCATGGATCAATCGCCACGACCAAATTGTTTTTGGAAATGTGTCTAGTTCATATATTGCATGTGAAGAGTACATCATGATGTGGTTTAGGTCTCGTACCCTTCTATACACAAATAATCCGACTCATCAGCAAGTGAACCAACTTGGATTTCCAAATGATGGTGGGGGATTGCAAATGATGGTATTATTCCTTTGTTTTTTTATTATTCTATTTCGTTTTTGTTAAAAAAACAAAATCTAACATACTATTACATATGCAGTATGACGGGATGAGCCAAATTATCCAGCAATCGGGTGAAGCTCAAATTAGGGGTATGGCTGACCAATTCTTGAATTTTGCAAATGCACAACATCATATGAACTATCAGCCGACCTAAGCGACACAGGGTGGTAACCCTACCGGGGGACTTATCAAGTTCCTCCGGTAACTCAAGAATTGCGGAGACAAAATAGAATACAACGACAACATGGTGGCCACACCAACATGGAGCATACTTCACCGGTGCAACAAGAGCATTTTTCACCAAATGCGTTTTCACAATAGTTGTCTACCCCCAAGTTACCACCCTATCCAAAATTTGGATGATGATATGTATTCCCCACATATCACCGACCACCTTTTAAACAAAATTATGAGTGTGGCGGTGGGGCATCAACATTTGGTCTATTACATTCCCCGTTTTGCTGAGGGGTGTTCATCTAATTATTACGAACAAAATGATGATAATTTGGTGAGTCCATAGTATCATTCAATGGAAAGATGAAGTATATGGTTTGGTTTGGTTTGTTAGTTCACAAAATGATGGGTGAAAGAAATATATAAGATGGTTCCTTACAGCAACACACTAGCTCATTCAAAGCCCTTACACTACTTCACATGTCATTTACAAAGAATCTCTGCAATACTAGTCCTCATTCAAAGCATTTCCACCTAAACATTTGTAAGTGTAATTGAAAGCAGTGTAATTGAAAAGAGTGTCAAGCATGCAAAGCAGTCTTAAGCATGCAGCCTACCTAAACCTCTCATCATTCAAAATGGCGACATTTTGTACTCTTCTGCCAAGTGTAAGGAGGGTGGTTGAGTGTGGTTTGAATGAATTAAAAGCTATCGCCATTCCAAATGGCGACAGCTTTGCCATTGTATGATTGCAGTCTTCTGCCAAGTGTAAGGAGCGATTGAGTTTGGTTTGAATATACTAAAAACTATCGCCATTCCAAAGGGCGACAACTTTTACATTTGTTCGTATAGCAGACAGGTAGAATGACAATCAACAAAGATGCTGCCATTTCAAATGGCGACAGCATTGACAAGGAGAGTGACTAGGCATCATGAACATATGAGATGGAGGATGACTGGAGGCTGTCGCAATTTCAAATGGCGAGAGCTAAGCTCACTAACAGGTCTAAAAATATCAATGATTGGAATGAAATTGAAGGAAGTTGTCACCATTTCAAATGGCGGCAACCCCATATGTGTTAAACGAGAGAGAAAAGCCCAAATGTGATCACTCAATTTGTCATAGCCCATTTTAGTAAAAAAATCTAAAGATCAACCTGCTCATTTCATTATTATCAAAACTTACATTCCAAATACCCGGGTATATACATCGCTCGAAGTGGGCATTTGGAACATATGGTCAGCATCCTGAATCTTTGTACCTCACTTCTAGTACCCTCTAGTTGAACATCCTTCAAGTGGTTATGCTGCTACACCCGTCACCTCCAAATATTGGCTGTTGGGTAAATAATGATGGATTGTAGCTCTGGACCTCTGCTTGATACCCGTCACCTCCAAATTTATCGTAAACTTTGAACTTCTTTGAATCTCAATCAAAACCGCAAGTCACGATCATACCGTGACTGTAAAAATCCAAAATTCAAAAGGCGTGATCGAGTAAAACCAATATTGAATCTGATCTCATCGATCATAGCCAAACCGCGAGTGTGTGAAATCGCGAAGCAATTGAAGCCGTGACTGAATTAGGGACTGTTCGATCGGCACCCCGAATGAAGCGAAACCGAGACACGTCTCTCTCTGGTTACGAATCCAACGAACAGAGTCAAACATCAAGACAGTGATTTGCGAAGTATTGGTATAACCAAGAACAACTGGGAAGAAATCTAAGACACCCAGGAAGATGATAAAACCGAAAGGCGATCAAACAACATCCGCGTCAACATCAAAGGATGTTGCAATCAATCTGCAGTGCCCGTTGTTGTCTCCTACAAACTTCACAATATGGTCTGTAATGATGAAAGCGTTATTGAATGCACACGGGTTGTTGGAAATAGTAGAACCCCATGCAAGAGCGGAAGTGGACGTGAAGAAGGATAGGATTGTAAAAGCCTATCTGTTTCAATCTGTTGGGTTCGTAGGGCAGCCGGCCCTAAGGCCAGCCCATTTAGTTGTTAAACCCTAGACTAGTCTCTCTCTCTCTCTCTATATATATGATCATGTACTTGTAATGTTTGTATCACCTCAATAAAGAATATCCTAGTTGCGACACTATTATAGACCGAACCACGTTATATCCTTGTGTTAGTTTTATTGCTTTCGTGTGTGTGTTCGTGTGTGATTTAATCTTAACAACTGGTATCAGAGTTTAGGCTCTTAATCGTTAAAGTCTTCCACATGTTTCGTGGGGTAAAGGCACTACTGAATATGGAATTGAGTATACCAAAGGAGGAAGCAAAGAACTGATTGGCTACCGTGACAGCAGCTATGGAGTTGATCCCAATGATGGAAACAGGAACAATATTCTATTTTAATGATGCACCAGTGACATGTTCACAAGCAAGCAACGGTAGCACTATCCTCATGTAATTCAGAATTTATGACAGCTACATCAACAGCGTCTTAAGCACTGTGGTTAAGAGAATTACTAAGTGAATTAACTAATCAATGGTAAAAGATTAAAATTCAGCTTTGGTTATCTAATCAGCCCTGAATTCGAATGATGGTGTTGATTCATTAATTCAGATGGAAAACTGCAAAAGCAATTTACAATGCTATCCAAAATCTTAGACCTCACAATCTTGACCCAAAGTAGGGGAAATGAGTTGGCTTAGGTAAATAATTTTTGTATTTTGGGTTGAATTGGGCAACACCATAAAATAGAACGGGTTGAAGTGGGTAATACCTTTAACACATTTTGGGTCAAGATAAGTCGCCTAAAAACTATGTAAATTTAGAATGGGTTCAAACGGGTAACAATGGGTCAAGGACATGTTTGGCGAGAAAATCATTTAATATTACCACCGACACCACCGCCCACCCCCTCTTACACCACCACGACGCCACCGACAGCCGTCGTTGCAACGCCACCACCAACCGCAAGATTTTAGTACTTTTCTTTTTTTAAGACAACTCATTTCAACCTGAGCCAATTTTTTATTACAACCCATTCTAATCCGAAGCAAATTGATACTATTTTTTAAATCCCAAACTCATTTTGGTCATAACCCGTCTTGACCCAAATCCTTCCTGACCCGTTACTCAACCCAACCCACCCCGCCCGTTTTGTCAGGCTTATAAAATCTCATGGTGACAAAATGCCCTAGCGATCTGGTACACTACAAGTTGGACATGTGTGTATTGTATGTAACGAAGCCTTAAAAATATAAATGCCAGATCGCATAGTAGTCAAAGACTCAAAGCGTAAAGGGAGAGTCTTGGGCCTAGGTGCAAGGAGCTTAAAAGCGAGGGCTTTTTAAGCAAGACGCATAGTAGAAACGTGCCATTTTTAGGGGTTTTAGATATTTTTATGTTGGTTCCAGGCTATTTATGGATGTTTCAGACCAGGTTTAGATGTTCAGACCCATTCAAACCAGAACTTGGCCGGAACTTCACAAGGTGGTTTGGCCTCGCCTTTGGCGCCTATGACTACTATGCCAGATCATTTACAGTTCGCTGCATCTAAAGAGAAACCAAGGAAATTTTGACATGATTATTGCCATTGGAAATTAAAACTAAAGATATGGACCAAAAGTGTTACCCGATACTATAGCAAGAACAGAATATTAGAAGCCACAAACTCCATTGACGACCAGTAGCCCTTAACAATCATAGAAATTATGAACATCAAGGAAAACATTAATATACAACTAAATACTAACATATGTTGGATGATGTTATCAGCATAAAGTATGACTGAATGCATCCATCTAACATTCCACAGTAATAATATTGACAAAATAACATAACTTATGTATTTCACGTGATTTACAAAACCCTAATTTACATAAATACGTCGCAAAATTAAAATGCATTTCATGTGATTTCGGTTAATTAACCACTTTCATTCTGTTGCTACAACGAATAGGCTAAGTATACTTGCTGCTTCAACAAATACCAGTTAGAGTGAGGGTCTTGACGTTCTCGCTTGAATCAGCTACTTCATGTACCTACTAAGATCAAAACACCGTTAGTCTCACCGCAGGAGAGGGTCTCCTGCCATCAGCCTCCGGCGTGAGAATAAGATGACGATTCTTTGAATGTGATAAGGAATTCTGGAATGAGAGTTGTGAAGGATAAAGTGAGAGTGTGTGAGTGAGTAGTGAAATCGGACTTGGGACTTAGGGAGTCCAAGTCCTTCTTTTATACCTGAAACTGTCTCTAGCTTCATACCATATGTAGGGGTATCCCTTTCTCTTTCCTTTCCTTGCAGTAATCCCATTTCCTTTTTGGTGTAAAGGGTCAAGGTCTCATAAGGAGACAAGGATCCATTTCTTCAAGACTATCAAGACACATTGTCTTCTAGTCTTGACTTTCTGGAGATTCCAAATGGGTCGCTATCACTTGGGCCACGTCACCTTGTCATTTGGGAGACATGGCTTCGCGGTTCTGCTTAGTACGTGCGCTTCATGTACGAAGCCGTGCTTCGTCACCGTACCCACGTCATCAGCCCCTCAGTCAGGAGTGCTTATTGCACAGTAGTGATGGCTTCTGACTAAACCTTATTAAAAAATTAGTTTCTTTGCTCGACCTTGTTCTTCTTTAATCAATCCGGTTGTGTTTGAAACCCTGGCTTGGTGACTCAGCGCGTGTTTCTTGAGGTGATGGGACTTCCTGACGGCTTGCGTCGGTTATCATCCATTTTCTCTCTCTTGTTTTAAATTTGATTTTTGAAAAATCTCTTTATATCTATCCGATTCTTTTTATTTTGAAATTTTCATCTTCAAGAACGGTTTCTTCTTCCCAAGGTTTTCTTCTCCTTTGTTCTTGCTTCCCTTTTCGCTGATCATCGCTTGAGGAGGTTAGTTTTATTTTTCCTTGTCTTTCCCTTCCGTAGCAATGTCTAAGAATGACTTAAGCATCCAAACTTCCAAAATGACCCAAGCTGCTGTAGATGAATTCTGCAAACAATGGGGTTTGGAAGCGAAGTTCAATCCGACTGCTCCGATCATGGGGAAAACCGTTGATCAGTGTCCGGAAGGCATGCTTGCTATGTATAGTCGTCATTTTGAATTTTCGAACCTTCGATTTCCATTTTCTCTGTTTTTCTTGCGTTTTCTTGAGTATTACCGACTTACCTTTGGTCAATTGTCACCCGTTGGTGTTAGCAAAGTTATTCATTTTGAGGTGTTATGTAGATCTTTGGGCCACGAGCCAGACCTCACTATGTTTCGCCATTTTTTCCGTCTTACGAAAAATGGTGACCGATACACCGTTGAGAAAAAACAAAGTGTGAGGAAGGACTTGTGTCTGTGACCATCTCTTGCCTCCGTTACTAGAAGGATCACTTCTTTTGGATTTCGAATGAAATTCTTCCCTTTGCTGTAAACCCTAGGAAGCCATCCGACCCTCTTAACCCTGCTGAGCCTGATGTTTCGTCTTTGGATTCGGTTGTTTATAGCAAGCTTAAGTCTTTTGCTTCTCCACTTCGTATTTACCCTGAGTAATTTCTTGTGAATCTCGGGTTGAGTGTGTTGTGGTATCCGGACTTTGTTCCTCTGTTAACTTTGAATGGGAAGGGTATTGTTCTTTATTCCTTTGTTTATTTTCTTTTTGCTTACATTTATTCTTCTTTTTTGTAGAAATGAGTGCTTTGGATTTTCTGCTTTTGGAGGATACTTCTGATGTGGAGGAGGATAGGAGGGAGTTGAAGAAGGGAGAGACCAATGCTTTGGTTCTTAACAAGTCTGTCCGCTATGAGGGTGGTGCGTTTGTTGGTGTTTCGGAGGTTGCCAACACGACGTGGGTTAAGGGCAAAGGGAAGAAGCCTGCTTCTGCCCCGAAGGTCAAGAAAGGGAAAACTCCGCTTCGCTCCAGCAAGAGGCTTGCTACGTCCGGTGCTCGTGCATATGCTTCTCCGTCTCCTTGACCTATTGACGTATCTGACAATGATGATGATTTTTTGGTTGGTTGTACTGGGTATGTTCCTTCTACAGTGAGGTTAGAGCCTTTGGATGGCGAGAGTGATTCAGATGGAAGTGGTGGTCGAAAGCCTGAGCTCGTGCCAGAGGAGGCTAGTGGTAGTTATGCTCCTGACTGGTCTGTCAAAAATGGTGACTCTGTGAAGAGTCATTTTATTTGTCAGGAGATGGTCTATAATTTTGCAAACCCTGCCTATCGCGATGCTTTGCATAATGATAGTGATAAGGCACTTATTGGACGCATCCTTGTCAATGCTTCTAGGATTCTTACCTCCATCCCTGAAGGTGTTGACCGACTTTGCGCATATGCCAATAAAGTGGAGCATGTGAACCAAAAGAACTCTGTCTTGAAGGACCAGCTTGTTGATGTTCAGAACCAAGTTTCTTCTCTAGCTGATCGTGAGAAGCAACTTGTTGAGGAGCTTGATACTGCTCGTAAGCAGTATGATGTTGATACTGAGAAGCTTTCTTCATTGAAGCAGACTTTGGAGGAAAAGAAGGCGAAGATGGATGTTGAGAGGATTGCACTTGATTCTTAGAGGTCGGTGGTTAAGATAGAGAAGGAAGGGTTGGATGCTGCTATTGAAGAGTGGAAGTCCCGAGCCAAAGTACTTACTGAGGAGAAAAGGTGGCTCATTGAACATGGGTTTCAACAAGTTGTGACTTATCTTCTTCATAGCAATGAGTTCAATATTCCCCTTAGCGATGTGTACAAGAAGCTTTTGAAGCATGACCGTCATATGGGACTTGTTTCTGGTCACAAGAATCAGCCTCTGAAGCCAATCTCTGAGTGCAACAACTATCATCCCGAGGCAGAACATGAATTTGTTGAAGCTATTCAACAGATGGAGCAACTAACCTATCCTTACATTCGTGAATTGTCTAAATATTCTGATAGGCCTTTGTCTGAGTTGCAAGCTTTGGAGCCTGAAGCTGCTGCGTCCGTATTGAAGTCTCTGGGAAGCAAATGATCATGTGATGATGCTTAAGGTTCTAAGTCTGTTGCTTCGGTGTCCCTGGGAGGGAAGGCGAGGCAAAGCAAGAAGATTCGAACTGATTCTGCTTCCGAGGCAAAGACTCAAGCTTCTACTGGACTCCATGTTGCTGATACTCCAGACAAGACTGTTGATGCTTCTGCTAAGGAGAGTGTTGGTACAACGCCGAGGCCTGATGTTGTGGAACATGAGAAGGGTGGTGATCCTTCTGTTTGACTTAATATTTTCTTGGATGTTGTTGTTTTCTTAAACAATTGGTATGCTCTTTGAACATGTTATTTGGACCATGCGTGGTCATGGTTGATGTAAGCCTTTGTAGGCAAAACAGTTTATGCTTGTGTTGGTTTGACTTGTTGGTGCCCTTTGTGGTTGTTAACATACTGTTATATAACAGTCTTTTGTGTTGTGATAATGTATTTGGTTTGTTACTTGACCTTATTAGATCATATGTCTTGTTATTTCTTGCTTGTAGCATCAAACTTTTGAATCAAGGATTAACCTTGTTAGTTTGTTTTCATTTCTCCTTGGAGATATGAGATGTTTTCTCTTGCATATTAATACTTTTGTTTTCATAATTCGAGGTTTTGTCAAGGCATGATGCTGCAGACACCATACTAGATAAATCCAAGTTATTACTAACAAGAAATGTTATCCTATCTTGCTGGAAGCCCTTTGAGATTTTACTTGGGCGTGATCATAAGCTTAAAGTGTTGCTTATGGAGCATTGTTGATGGGAGCTCGCCCGCTTCATAGGTAAACAAGACTTGATACCTAAGGAGTTGTATTGTTTTAGGAACTCAACATGTATATGGGTAAGTCAAGGCTTAAACCCGTTGAGCGTTTTGGCCTAGGAGCTCATCCCTTTACATGGAGAGGTTTTACCCGGACCCCATGGAGCTATATTTGTTATAGGAGCTCACCCTCAATAAGAAAACAAGATATCAAGTATACTTCAAAATACTTTTCATTCATTGAACTTGTTTCATACAAAAGGTTTGTCATAAAATGCCCCTTGGGCTACATTGATCACAGTTTATATGAAGAAGCGTCGTAGGTGTTTGACATTCCAGTGTCTTGGAAGCCTCTTTCCCTCCATATCATTGAGCTTGTAAGAACCTCCTCTGTGTGCTTCTGCAATTTGGTAAGGGCCTTCCCATTTAGGGCCCAACTTTCATGTGTCCTCCTGCCTGCTTGCATAATTGTTTCGGAGCACTAGGTCTCCAAATTTGAAGTGTTCATGGTTAACCCTCTTGTTGTAGTAAGATTCCATCTTTTGCTTGTATCTCGCCTCCCTGATTCTGGCATGATCTCGGGTTTCTTCCAGGAGGTCGAGGTTCTGCATGATTTCTGCATTATCTTGATTGCTGATTCGGTGTGTGGCCACCCCTATTTCGGCAGGAATCACTGCTTTTGAGCCGAAGACTAGACTGTATGGGGTGCGACCGTGGCTTGTTTTCTCCGTTGTCCTGATACCCCAGAGGACGCTTGGTAGTTCTTCCAGCCAATATTTTTCGTGCCTTCCAAGCCTTGTTTTTATCCCGGATACAATGCTCTGGTTCATTCGTTCAACCTGGCTGTTGGACTGAGGGTAAGCAACGGAACTAAATATTTGCTTGATGTGCAGCTCCGTGCACCAAGCGCTAAATGGTTTATTAGCAAATTGCTTGCCATTGTCGGTGACAATTTGTCCGGGAAGACCGAAGCGACATATGATTTGTTCCCATACAAAGTTATCACCTGTTTAACAAAAGTTGTTATGTGTTGGTCGATTCGACCGAATTTGTAAATGGTTTGATTTTTAATCAAGGCGATTACCTGCTTGCTCATGATCGAAGCTAGTGGTTTGACTTCGGGCCACTTGGTGAAGTAGTTGACTGCTACCAGTAAGAACTTGATTCTTCCTCTTGCTTTGGGGAACGGGCCAACAATGTCCATTCCCCATTTGTAGAATGGCCATGTTGAAGTGACGGTGACTAGATCATGCTTCGGACTTGCTTTGATTGGTGCGTGCAGCTGGCATCCTTCACACTTGCGTATTTCTTCCGAAGCGTCCTTATGCATTGTAGGCCAGTAATATCCCAAATTCATCAGCTTTGTGACCACTGATCTAGGGCCTGAATGGGTCCCACATATTCCCTCGTGCACTTCCCTGATCAAATAATTACTTTGATCGGGTCCGACGTAACGGAGGAGAGGTGACAGGTAGGACTTTTTTATAAAGGCAGCCATCTTCGATCACGTATTGCTTTGCTTTCATCTGCAGCCTTGCTACTTCTGCTTCATCTTCTGGCAACTTTCCTTCTTTCAAGAAGTCTATGACCCGGGTAATCTAATTTTTTCCTTCTTCAGTTATTACATCGTGTATTTCTTCTTCACAGATGGATGGAGCTTTGAGTACTTCTACTAGGACCTTCTTGGTTAGATGTGCAAAGGTAAGCGAGGCTAGCTTGCTGAGTGCATCTGCCTGCTTGTTCTTTGATCGCGATACTTGCTTCACGCTGTAACTTTTGAAGCCTTGCATTAACTCTTGTGCCTTAGCTTTGTATTTCTTCATGCTTTCTTCTTTGGCCAAGTATTGGTTGTTGACCTGGTTGGCTACCAGTAGTGAGTCAACAAACACTTGTATCTTTGACACATTCATCTCTTTAGCTATCCTCAAGCCTGCAAGCAATGCTTCATATTCAGCTTCATTGTTGGTACTGGAGAAGTCTAGCCGAAGAGCATATGTGAACTCTTCCCCCTCAGGGTTTATCAAGACTAAACCAGCCCCGGATCCTTCTGTGCTGGAGGCTCCATCTGTAAATAGCATCCATGTGTTTGGAGGATGCTTCTGCTGTTCATCATTCTTTACTATCTTTGGCACTTCTTCTGATTTTTCAGGAACTTTTGCAAGGAAGTCTGCTAGGACTTGAGCCTTTACTTCCGTTCTTGGTACATATTTAATCTTGTGCTCTCCAAGTTCAATGGCCCACTTGGCTAGTCAGCCAGATGTTTCAGGTCTTTTAAGTATTGCTTTGATAGGCTGATCAGTTACCACCTTTATCGGGTGTGCTTGAAAGTATCTTCTCAGCCTTCTTGCAGTGTGAACCAGGGAGTGGGCCAGCTTCTCCATCGGAGGGTAGTTTACTTCAGCTTCCTTTAGTGCTTTGCTTATGAAGTATACCAGCATTTGGGCCTGGTTTCTTTCTATTAGCAGCACAACACTCATAGCTTCATTACCTGCTGAAAGATAAATAAAGATTAGTTCTCCGGCCTCAGGGGCTACCATTATAGGTAGTGAGGCTATGTTTTCTTTCAGCTCCTGAAAGGCAGCTTTAGCTTCTTCTGTCCACCTGAAATCTTTCTTGTCTAAGCACCCTTTTAGTGTTTGGAAGAAAGGTAGTGACCTTTAGACTGACTTTGACAAAAAAAAGTTTGAGGGCAGCAATTTTTCCATTCAAGCTTTGCATATCTTTCTTTGTTCTTGGAGACTTCATCTCTATGACTGCTCGAACCTTGTTAGGATTGGCTTTTATACTTTTCTTCCCCACGATGTGACTCAGGAACTTGCCTTCTTCAAAACCGAAGGAGCACTTTCCTGAGTTAAGCTTCATGCTGATGCTTCGTAGGTTGTCAAATGTTTCTCTGATGTCTTCTATCATTTCCTCTTCATCTTGGCTTTTGATTACTAGATCGTCAACCTAGGCTTCCATGTTTCGACCTATATGATCTGTGAATGTTTTGTCAATTACCCTTTGGTAGGTAGCTCCTGCATTCTTGAGGCCGAAGGGCATATTTTTGTAACAAAAAATTCCCTTGGTTATATGGAAAGCCGTTTTTTCTTTGTCCTTTTTCTTCATGTGGATCTCAAGTCTATTTCGGGCAAGGGGTAACAATCTTTTGGACATGCTTGATTTAGGTCTTTGAAATCTACACACATACGCTAGGAGCCGTCTGATTTTTTAACCAGAACTGGGTTTGCAACCCATGATTGATACTGCACTTCCCTCAGGATTCCTGCTTTTACCAGTTTGTCTACCTATTTGCACGTAGCTTGGCTTCTATCGGGAGCTAAGCTTCTTTTCTTCTGCACCATAGGCTTAACACTTGGTGATATGTTGAGGGAGTGTTCAACTATGTCTCTTGGTACCCCTACCATGTCAGCAGGGCACCAGGCAAATACATCCTTGCTTTCTTCTAGTAGATCTTTGAGCTTGCTCACCATTAGGGATGAAAGGTTAGCGTTTATCTTTACCTTCTTCTCTGGGTATGAGGGGTTTATGCTCATTTCTAAGATTTCTTCCTGCTTCTGCTCCTCGTCTTCTTCGGCAGCGGCGATGAGCAGAGCTTCTTTCTTTGGCTTGATTGTGGCTATCCCCCGATCAATGGGGAATTTTATCAGCCCATGCGTTGTGGAAACTATGGCTCAGAAGGTACTTATACCTAGTCTCCCTATGATTATATTGTATCTTGATGGGGCCCGGACCACTAGGAACGTCAGATGCTCCGTACGGGAAAGTGGTCCGTCCTCGAGACGAACTGTGAGTTCTATTTGACCCAAGGTGAGCACTCTTTCTCTTGAAAATCCAATGAGTGGGGTGTCTGATTTTTCCAATCTTGCCTGAACTTCATCTCTTAGCTGTAAGAAGCATCTTTCATACATGATTTCGGAGTCGGCTCCGCAATCCATGTATATTTTGTCAACAAACGTTCCTTCTATTTCTGCTTCTACAATGATTGGCGTGAAAATCAACTCTGCTTCCTCTATTGGAGGGAAGCATATTGATATGTTAGTATTTACACATCTTTTTGGCATAAAACTTCGTTCATTTAATGATCAATTCTTGGTTATATTCAACGTTTAGACACTTATTTGCTTCATTTCCTGTTTTGTAGGTTTTTGTGAAGCTTGGTGAATAAACAAGAAGATTCCAGGATAAACAAGTGAAGTTTTAGGGTTTCTGTGAAGGAGGCACGGTCGTGCCCCTATTTGGCACGATCGTGCCAAGCTCCAAAACCCTAGGCACGGTCGCGCCCACATCTGGCACGACCGCGCCAAGCCAAATTCCGAGGCACAACCGTGCCTTGGCCGCCCGCGGTCGCGTGTCATCTCGTGAGTCTGAACAGCCGTACGTCCTCGATCAGTGGTACCCAATGGAAGCTACGGATCGGTCAAACCTCTGTCACACGGTCGCGCTAAGACCTAGACACGACCGCGTCCATGTCTTAGGCACGGTCGTGCCTTCTTTCATGGCACGGTCGTGCCTCCCCTTTTCTACTTAAACAGAACTTAATTCTCATTCAGACATTCAGCAACCCAAGGGAGAAACCTACTGTTCTAGCTCGAGTTTTCTTTGTTCCAGCCATATTTCAAGATTCTTGGAGAGGATACAACATCAAGAGGATCACCATACATCAACAACAACATCTAGGCTTGGAGGAGTGGTTTGATTCTTGTTTTCATATCATGTTTCTCACTATTTTTCCCTGCTTATTTGTAATTTTGATGCTCATGATGAGCTAAAACTCCTGTTCACTTTGGTTTAGATGAAGTTTAGATACATTTGACAACATTCATGGATTATTGGCAATTATTGTGTTAATGTTATGACAATCGTATGATTATTCTTTGATGAAATTATGTATTCAAGTATTTTGAGTTGTTTACAAGACTTTTGTGTATGTCATATTATGTTGGAAAACTTATGATTTATGCTCATATTCATGGATTAGTGTATGTAATTATACTAGTTTATGACATTTGACTAGGAATGGTGAATGAAGTCTTGTTTATGAATCATTATATTTGCATGTGTAACCTTATGCTTATGTTTGGAAAGACAAAGTATTTGTTATGATGTGTCATATTTAGTATTGTGTTTATCTAGGAATTGTTGACACATCCTCCTAATTTATATAATCTTTATATGAACATTGTATGTTGAAGAAATGCATATTGTTGTCTAAATTAATCAACTTTAGGTGGATAGTGTGTTGTTCATATTATCTTTCCAACTAGTTGTTGGATTAGTGTACCTTAATCGGAAGCTAGTTCAATCTTTATAAACATTGACATGATTATTAAACACGTGAGCCTCATTGTATGACTTTAGGTGGTTGGTTTGTGTAATTCATGCTAGCTTTCCGAATAGTCATTTGATTAGATATCTTTGACGAGAATTTAGTCAATTTATGTATCATGTATTTGCCATATTTCTATGAATGTATTGAATGTATTCTAAATGGATTCGACACCGAAGTGATATTTTCTCCTTGATTGTTTGATTTGTGACTTTAGTCTAGTTTTATATTCTCACATATTAGTTTAGTTAAAAATCAACTTAAACATCTTTCATCCATACTTGATTGAATCTTAGTCCCGGTTTATTATCGCATCCCACCGTGTCCACGAATTGATATCCGGTTCTTACCTTTACTATATTGCTATCCGACGGGTACACTGCCCGGTGTGTGTGATTAGTATTTGGTGAAAACCCTTTTTAAAACTAATTGTGTAAAATACTTATAAAAATATATATATAGTTTACACGCATCAAGTTTTTGGCGCCGTTGCCGGGGATACGGTTTTGCGAGAACGATTGGAATTAATTTTTAGTCATTTAGTATATATATTTTTGTGAATATCGTGTTTTTCTTGTTGTTATTTGCAATTTTGTGTGTATAGATATTTTTCGCATTTTACTTGTTATTTTTTTTAGCTTCATTTGTATATAAATATATCTTGGTTTTTATCCCATTTTATTTCTTTTATTTTTATTGTATTTTATTTTATTTTTGTTTTATACTTGTTTTTGTCTAACTTGTGTTTTCCTTGTCCTAGGTTCGCGTATTTAAATCTAACTTGTCGTGCATATCGTGTATGTTCTCAACTCCCGTCGAGGAGGTTCCTGAGCCGTCTTCCGAGCCGGAGCGTGATCTTCATCGGAGATTGCGAGCCCGTTCCCGATTTGTGGCTCGGTTACTCGAGTTTGACGAGGTTGTTGTTGACGAGGTAGAGGAGATGGCGAACGAGGATGCGGGTCGGACGCTTTCGGATTTTGGCAAACCGACACTTGAGGTTTGGAGTCGAGCATCAATAGGCCGACGGTTGGAGCACATCAATTCGAGATCAAATCCAGCATTATACAGATGGTGCAGAACATGTGTCAGTTCGATGGCAAGGATCATGAGGATCCTAATACTCATTTGGCCGGTTTCTTAGAGATTTGCGCCACTTTCAAAATTCGTGACGCTACCGACGATGCTATTCGGCTCCGGTTGTTCCCGTTTTCCTTACGGGATTGAGCCAAGGCTTGGTTACTGTCACTTCCCCCTAGGTCCATTAGTACTTGGGACCAGATGGCTGCTAAATTCTTAGAAAAGTACTTCCCTCCGGAGAAAACATCGAAGTTGAGGGCTAGGATTCTTTCTTTCCAGCAGGACGACGGGGAGACGATCTATGAGGCGTGGGAGAGATTCAAGGAACTGATGAGGAAGGTTCCCCACCATGGATTATTGAAGTGGCAGCAGTGTGAGACCTTTTATAATGGTCTGGAGATGACCGGGAAGTAGCTGATTGATGCATACGCGGGTGGAGATATTGGAACAAAGACACCACAGGAGGCGTATGACTTGCTAGAGAAGGTGGCAGCAAAGAGCTACACTCAGCATACTTCCCGAGCGAGAACCCAGAGGCAGGGTGTCCATCACGTGGATGGAATTACCTCTTTAGCTGCCCAGGTGGAAGCACTTTCCACCAAGATTGATCAGATGCACGTCCACAAGGCCCAGTCCTTGTGTGAGTTTTGTGGTGGGGCGCATCCCACGAGTGCTTGTCAGGTTGGGGATCAGGGGGCCCACGAGCAGGTTGATTTCATGTCCAACCAGAATCGTCCCCAGAATAATCCCTACAGCAATACATATAATCCGGGGTGGAGGAATCACCCGAATTTCATTTGGAAGTCTGGCAACAATAGCCAGCAACCACCCGGATTCACTCAGCGCCCCCCATTCCAGCATCAGTCCTACCAGTCTCAGGGACAGAGTTCCCAGTTTCGACCTCAGCAGGGCCAGTTTCAAGGCCAAGGTTCTAGCAGCGGTCCACCACCCGCACCTGAGGGTAAATCCAGTTTGGAGGACATGGTTGCACGGCTACTTGCCAACTCAGAGAGTCAGAATCAGTTGGCAGAGAAGCAGAACCGGTACATGGAGGAGCGTTTCCACACACATGAGACTGAGTTGAGGAATCAGAAATCTTCGATCCAGACCATAGAGAACCAGGTCGGGCAGATCGCGAAGCTTCTTTCTAAGAGACAGCCAGGTGGCCTGCCTAGCAACACTGAGCCCAATCCCAATGCTCATGTGAAGGCCATCACTTTGAGGAGCGGTAGAGACACAGGACCGGATCCACAGGTTCCTGTGCACGAGCCATCTGAGGAGGAGGTTGTGATTGAGATTCCTGATGAGACACCGCCGAGGGGTAAATCGGCGAGCACAACGCGCCCTCGCGAGCCTATGAGAGATTATACCCCCGCCATTCCATACCCAGGCAGATTGAAGAAGCAGAAGATGGAGGAGCAGTATGGTAAGTTTCTAGGGTTGTTTAAGCAGTTGCATATCAACGTACCATTTATGGAGGCTCTGGCTCAGATGCCTAAGTATGCGAGATTCCTGAAGGATATCCTCACGAATAAGAGGAAATTGGAGGAGTTGTCTCAGGTGACGCTGAATGAGGAGTGTTCGGCGGTGATTCAGAACAAGCTACCGGAGAAGAGACGAGATCCGGGGAGTTTTACCATCCCCTGCTTGATACGTAGCTTGTCGGTTAGCAACGCCTTAGCTGACCTTGGTGCTAGCATTAACCTCATGCCATATGCGGTCTTTGCTAAGCTTGAGTTGGGAGAACCTACACCGACACGCATGAGTATCCAGCTGGCCGATCGCTCGGTCAAGTATCCGCGAGGTATAGTTGAGAATATGTTGGTTAAGGTTGATCGTTTTGTGTTTCCTGTAGACTTTGTGATTCTGGACATGGATGAGGACAAGAATGTCCCTATTATCCTAGGTCGACCGTTCCTGGCCACTGCCAAGGCCCTAATTGATGTGTATTCGGGGAGGCTTACACTGAGGGTGGATGAAGAGGAAGTGACCTTTGATGTAGGGAGATCCATGCAGCATACCCAGAATCAGGATGATTCACTCTACTTTGTTGAGGTTGTTTATTCTTGTGTTAGTGATCATCTCCAGGACACAGCTGAGGAGGAGTCCCTGGACACCCAGATTGTAGGGGGGGAGACATTTGATCCAGTTGGTGATGATCAGTTTGATGAGCAGTTGCATAGCCAGGTGAGCTATGAGTTTCCCCAGTGTTCAGCGGTTTTTGCTATGGTTAATAGAGATTCTGAGCCGATTGAGCGGCCTTCTATTGAGGACCCACCACCTGTTGAGCTTAAGGAGCTCCCGAGCCATTTGGAGTATGCCTTTTTAGATGGTGAGTCTCGATTACCCGTCATTATCGCCTCTGATTTGACGAGTGATGAGAAGGAGAGGCTACTGGAGGTGCTGAAGCAGCACAAGCAGGCTATTGCATGGAGGATTATGGACATTAAGGGAATTAATCCCTCTTTCTGTACCCATAAGATCCTTATGGAGGATGACTACAAGCCCGCTGTGCAGCACCAGAGGAGGTTGAACCCGAACATGCAGGAGGTAGTGAAGAAGGAGGTGATTAAGTTACTGGATGCTGGTTTGATTTATCCCATCTCCGATTCTCCTTGGGTTAGCCCGGTTCAGGTTGTCCCTAAGAAGGGAGGCATGACTGTCATCACCAACTAGAGGAATGAGCTGATTCCTACTCGTACAGTCACCGGTTGGAGAGTTTGCATCGATTACCGCAAACTCAATGACGCTACTCGGAAAGATCATTTTCCCCTCCCGTTCATTGATCAGATGTTGGAGAGATTAGCGGGAAAGCTGCTCTATTGTTTCCTAGATGGTTTCTCAGGCTACTTCCAGATCCCGATTGCTCCTGAGGATTAGGAGAAGACGACATTCACATGTCCCTACGGCACATTTGCTTATCGGCGGATGCCCTTTGGATTGTGCAATGCTCCGGTCACTTTCCAGCGTTGCATGGTGTCCATTTTCCATGATATGATTGAGGACTCCATGGAGGTTTTCATGGATGACTTTTCTGTGTTTGGGAGTTCCTTTGATCATTGCCTCGAGAATCTGGAGAGGATGTTGGCTAGGTGTAAAGAGGCCAATCTGGTGTTGAACTGGGAGAAATGCCACTTCATGGTGAAGGAGGGTATTGTGCTTGGGCACAAGGTTTCACATGCGGGGATTGAGGTTGATAGAGCTAAGATTGACACCATATCTAAGCTGCCCCCGCCGACCTCTGTGAAATCTATTCGGAGCTTCCTTGGTCACGCGGGCTTTTACAGGCGTTTTATCAAAGATTTTTCTAAGATTGCCCGACCGATGACCCAGCTTCTTGAGAAAGAAGCCCAGTTCGTGTTCTCCGACGAGTGTCTCAGTGCATTCGACTTGTTAAAGGAGAAGTTGGTGAATGCCCCTATCATGGTGGCTCCTGATTGGAAGCTGCCATTTGAGATCATGTGTGACGCGAGTGACTTCGCTGTTGGGGCGGTCTTAGGACAGAGGAGAGAGAAGCAGTTTCACCCGATTTATTATGCGACCAAGACGCTCAATGACGCACAGGAGCATTACACCACGATAGAAAAGGAGCTCCTAGCCGTTGTCTTCGCTTTTGATAAATTCCGGTCTTATCTCGTCCTATCAAAGACCATTGTATTCACCGATCATGCAGCCCTTCGGCACCTGTTCAGCAAACAGGATGCCAAACCCTGGCTAATCTGGTGGGTTTTGCTGCTTCAGGAGTTCGACATTGAGATCCGCGATAAGAAGGGCGCGGAGAATGTTGCAGCGGACCACTTGTCCCGTCTTGAGTGCTCAGCTTCATCTGAACTTGTGGGGTCATCCATAAATGACAATTTTCCCCACGAGTTTCTCATGCACATACAGACACAGGATGAGGAGTGTCTATGGTTTGCTGATTTTGCAAACTTTCTTACTAGTGGGATTGTGATTAAGGCTTAATGCATCAGCAGAAGCGAAAGTTCTTTGCGGATGTGAAACACTATCTTTGGGAGGATCCCTATTTGTTTCGAGTCGGTGCTGATCATATCGTGCGCAGGTGTGTATTTGGAGATGAGGCACGTCAGGTGCTTAGACACTGCCACGCAGGCCTGACAGGTGGACATCATGGAGCTACCTTGACCGCGAAGAAGGTCTTTGACGCCGGTTTCTTCTGGCCTACCATCTTCCGGGACGCTCATGAGATGATCCGAGCTTGTGATGCTTGCCAGAGGGCGAGCAACATTTCGTCGAGGAATGAGATGCCCCAGAAGAGCATCCAGATTTGTGAGATTTTTGATGTCTGGGGTATTGACTTTATGGGACCTTTCCCAGCTTCTCGAGGCAACCGGTATAACCTAGTCGCTGTTGAAAAGTGGGCCGAGGCTCAAGCCTTGCCTACTAATGATGCTAGGGTGGTTGTTCAATTTCTGAAGAAGCTATTCTCTCGCTTTGGTGCCCCCAAAGCCCTTATCAGTGACCGTGGGACCCATTTCTGCAACGCCCAGTTGGAGAAGGCTCTATCACGATATGGTGTGAACCATAGATTCTCCACAGCCTACCATCCACAGACCAATGGACAGGTAGAGGTCACAAACCGGGGCATAAAGCAGATTCTAGAGAAGACGGTTGGTCAGAACCGTAAGGATTGGTCGGATAGGTTAGATGATGCACTTTGGGCCTTCCGGGCTGCCTATAAGGCACCTATTGGTACCACACCATTTAGGTTGATCTATGGGAAGGCGTGCCATCTTCCGGTGGAGTTGGAGCATAAGGCCTATTGGGCATTGAAGGCGGTGAATCTTGACTTGGTGAGCGCGGGTGAGAACCGGTTCACTCAGATTCATGAGCTTGATGAGTTGAGGAATCAAGCCTATGCAAACTCCACGATCTACAAGGAGCGCACTAAGAGTTTACATGACCGACGCTTGAAGGACAAGAAGGAATTCCGAGTGGGTGGTCATGTGTTGCTTTACAACTCTAGGTTGCGATTGTTTCCCGGGAAGTTGAAGTCCCGATGGACGGGTCCCTACACGATTAAGGAGGTGTTCCCTTATGGGACCGTCGAGATTGAGCACGAAGATGGGAGGATCTTCAAGGTCAACGGTCATCGTCTTAAGCCGTATATTGACGGACCGGTTGACCCGGCATTGGAGGTAGTTGAGCTCCACCCCAAGGACAAATGAATTCGGGGGCTTGAGTCTAGCTAACGACTCGTTAATAAACTTAGCCTGTTTCGGTATCATCTTTGGTAACAATTCTTAGATTTTGTTTCTATGTTTATTTTCCTATTTTTATTATTTTTTTAGGATTTTACCATTCACTTTTGAGTTTAGGTATTCGGAGCATGTTTTGGATCGAGCGGATTGGGGATATGGATTGGATGTCTCAGGTATGTCTTCTGAATTTTTAGCAATTTTAGTTTGGAAGAATCGCAGTCGGGTTTAGTACAAGCTGCATAAAAATCAGGGTTTTCTGTCTGCTGGGCAAGAGAAACGGTCGTGCCTCCCTATAGGCGCGGTCGTGCCTCTAACCTAGGCGCGGTCGTGCCTAAGTCATTGGGGGCGATGTAAATAACTTTTCAAACGGCAGACCTTTCAAACAACCCCCCCCCTAACCTCCCAGCAGACGATTGCCCCTCCCCCTCGGCGATTTTCTTCCCGTCACCATTTCCGGTCTACTTTCCTTCATTTCTTCGATCCAAGGTACGTCCCGAGCTCCCCATTCTCTCTTATTTCGCGATTATAAACCTAGTTTTCCTTTTCGTTTTTATTTTATCGATTTATAGATGTTTAAGGCTGTAAATACGTAGAATTAGGTCGTACATTGCTCCCTGGGATGCTAGGCTATGAAAGCCCCTTCATAAGTCGTGCTTAATTGATGAAATTTGAAACTGTAAGTCGTAATTGGGTGGAGTACGGTCGTGCCCATTTCATGGCGCGGCCGTGCCTCCTTTGTTTGACCTTGGCGCGGTCGTTCCTAGGCCAGGCGCGGCCGTGTCTGTCTTGTTTGTGGGCCCGTGGTCGGCCAAGCGCGGTCGTGGGTTTCCCAATTTGACCCAGGCACGGTCGTGCCTATTCTTTAGCACGGTCGTGCCCCTTCATTAATTTTGGGCAGAAACTTCATAATTCCATCTAGCGTCTTCATAACCATTCTGATTTCATCTTTGTTTTTGTCTTGCAGATGGCAGGCAACCGGGACCACCCGTACCTCGAGTTTGACATGAACGAGCATGAGTACGAGGCGCGACTGGATGTTTTGTGGCCCCGCCGAGGCTGGATTTTAGCCGCTCGTCGTTTAGAGCCGGCCGCTATAGATGCCATTGGTCAGAGGGACCGATGGAACGACCTCGTCACCGCCCCGTGGCGCCGCTTGTTTAGACTTCACGTCATCCAGTATGTCGAGCTTGTGATGGAGTTTTTCTCCACTTACGACTTCGATTATCCTTGCGCAGACTTAGAGCAGCCGGAGACGATTAGGTTTAGGCTAAGAGGGGAGTGGCGAGTGATGTCCGTCGCCAGGTTTGGGAGATTATTGGGTCTGTATACGAGGCAGGAGCTTCATACTGAGATATTCACCGATGGTATCACCGAGTTCCTGACAGAGGAGGACAAGGACCAGTTCTGGCACGAGTTTGGATTCGGGATGTATGATCCGAGTTTGACCAAGGCTTCGAGCCTTAGGGATCCCTTGCACCGTGTTCTCCATCGTTGCATTGTTTATTCTATTTCTGGGAGAGGTCAGGGGGAGACAGTAGTGAACCTTAGGGAGCTGTTTTACTTGTTTTGCCTTGTACGCCTGCGCACTTGCAATCTTGCGCATTCTATCGCGGGGTACTTGGTAAACAGCTCAGGGCCCGACGTCACCAGTGCGATATGTGGAGGTCACTTCGTGACTAAGCTGGCTAGGCACTTCCAGCTATTGACCGACGATTTGATAGGGGACCTGACCCCTATGGCCGAGACCGTTGTGATGACCGTGCATACACTGAGGAACATGCACGTTGCTCGTCGAGGCGCAGGAGGGATCAGGTTGGTAGATAGATGGGGACGGACGTGGGATCCAGACCATCCGGGCCCCGATCCAGATCTTGTTCAGGCCGAGGCCGAGGCCGTCGCCGCCGCCCATCAGGCACACGCTGCTCAGCAGGAGCAGGAGCAGGGTCACGAGCACTAGCCGCCTCCTCCGCCTCCGCCGCCACCACCACCTCCGGTTGTCATTCCACATGACATGTTCATGCATTACTGGGCCTGGCAGTATGAGGTCCAGTGTGCCGCTGCTACTGCTGGCAGGGCACCATACGTGGTACCCCTCCCATTCTTTATGCAGCCGGAACAGCAGCCGGATCAGCCACCACCATCACCACAGCATCAGCCACCACCATCACCACCGCACCATCAGTCACCACCACCATCACCACCACCAGCAGGAGGCGAGGGAGGCGGGGCCTCCGGCGTCGACCTTGAGGGTGTGTAGTGGGAGTAGTACCTCCCATTGCATTTTGGTATCATTTTTGTGAGTTGTACTTTCTTGTTTATTGTACAAAATCTTGTATCACGCTTCGGCGTTTTATGTTGTTCTTTTGTTGTACTTTTGTTTCCCTGTACTGTTGTTTATATCCGTCTTTACATTTATGTTTATATTTTGGCTTGATGTTACTGATCCTGTTTGATGTGGTTAGTCTTGATTAGATCTTGGAATTGTGGAACTACGTGGAACGTCATTTTTGTGGGTAGGCTTTTTGCGTGTGCCATGATCGACACGAGGGAGGTTTCAGTTCTCCCTTCACACTCCATTGCATTGCATGTTTTTGAATACATTGAGGGCAATGTATGTTTCTAAGTGTGGGGTTGGGTGTTTATTCTTTGCTTTACGTTTTTTTTGTTGTACATTGAGGGCAATGCACGATTCTAAGTGTAGGGTGGGAATTTATTCACGCGATGCTTGTCCTTTTGAGCATTCTATCACTTCAATTTTTTTGCAAAATCTTCCTTCATAATTTTTATTGACACTAAATCAGTTTTATGAAATTGAAAAACACCAAAATATAATAAAACTTAACCGTTTAGCATTCACAATTTTTAGTAAATAATAGAGGTTTGATTTTTCGAAAGCAATTGAAATAGAAATTCCATCGAGTCAAACCCAATTTTTTTTTTGTGACAACCATGAGTTTTAGTGGGCTGAATGAATGAATTGCATGTAACCTTTTGCTTACACCAATCCCTTTCCGTTTCCGTGAGTTTATTTTTGAGCCTTGATAGCTTTAGACATTGTTTGCTCTCGTTTTTGCGGATTTGAGTGTGTCGGATGTTTCATGCTTATTAGAACTTGCTTTTAGTATACATTTCGAAATCATGAACATAAATATTGCATAAAAATGATTGAGACATTAGGATAAACCATTTTGTTAGCCTTTTATTTTTATTTTTCCCTCACCCGAACACATCCACTAGTTAGCCACGTTGAGCCTATCCTGTTCTTTTCTTTAATTACCCACATTACACCGCCATTAAACCTTTATTAGCCTTTTCATTTATTTTTCGCCCGTGTTAGAAATCCGGTCGGCTAATGTTAATTTTATAGCTTTTATTTTGTTGTAATTTTTAAATGCTTGAGAAGTTTTTAGCTAAGGAAAGATGCATATTGACTTAGTTTCCTTCAAAAGAAAGAAAAGAAATAGTAAAAAATAAAAAAAATAAAAAAATAAAATTTCACCAAAAATCAGGTGAATTATAGCCGATTAGAGCAATTTTGTGAGCAAAGATGGAAATAATTCGGTTGTTAGCTCTTATCTATACGGAAGTATTAATTAGTTTATTTTTCATATGAGAAGTTGTTTAAGTTTTTGAGTTAACATAACCGCCGGGTTTTTAGCCATTTAGCCATTTTAAAATTCCACTTCCTCACCCTTAAACATTGCCAAGTTACAACCCATTTAAAGCCCTCTTGATTTGTGCTTTGTTTCATGTTAGTTGGTAGAGATTTGATCTTTTAGCAAGCTTATGATTTATGCATGATTCATTGTCTTGGCTTTTGAGTGTTCTATACATACTCCATTACTTGTATGATCATATATATTCCCGAGTGTGTGTGAACATTGTGAGAAGCATAAGTTGCATGCTAATGATTTCCTAGGCATATTCATTTGCTCATTCGGTTATCACGTCATTGGGCTCATTGGGTTTCATTTAGTTAATTTTGCATTTCTTAAAAATCTCTTCAAACCTTTATAAGTTTATTAATGCTTACGGTTTTCCCGATTTGATCCATAGTGTCATTGGAAGTTTTGTTTCATTTTGATTTCTTGCTTGAGGACAAGCAATGTTCAAGTGTGGGGTTGTTTGATGTGTTAGTATTTACACATCTTTTTGGCACAAAACTTCGTTCATTTAATGATCAATTCGTGGTTATATTCAACGTTTAGACACTTATTTGCTTCATTTCCTGTTTTATAGGTTTTTGTGAAGCTTGGTGAATAAACAAGAAGATTCCAGGATAAACAAGTGAAGTTTTAGGGTTTCTGTGATGGAGGCACGGTCGTGCCAAGCTCCAAAACCCTAGGCACGGTTGCGCCCACATCTGGCACGACCGCGCCAAGCCAAATTCCAAGGCACAACCGTGCTTTGGCCGCCCGCGGTCGCGTGTCATCTCGTGAGTCTGAACAGCCGTACGTCCTCGATCAGTGGTACCCAATGGAAGCTACGGATCGGTCAAACCTCTGTCACACGGTCGTGCCAAGACCTAGACACGACCGCGTCCATGTCTTAGGCACGGTCGTGCCTTCTCTCCTGGCACGGTCGTGCCTCCCCTTTTCTACTTAAACAAAATTTAATTCTCATTCAGACATTCAGCAACCCAGGGGAGAAACCTACTGTTCCAGCTCGATTTTTCTTTGTTCCAGCCATATTTCAAGATTCTTGGAGAGGATACAACATCAAGAGGATCACCATACATCAACAACAACATCTAGGCTTGGAGGAGTGGTTTGATTCTTGTTTTCATATCATGTTTCTCACTATTTTTCCTTGCTTATTTGTAATTTTGATGCTCATGATGAGCTAAAACTCCTGTTCACTTTGGTTTAGATGAAGTTTAGATACATTTGACAACATTCATGGATTATTGGCAATTATTGTGTTAATGTTATGACAACCGTATGATTATTCTTTGATGAAATTTTGTATTCAAGTATTTTGAGTTGTTTACAAGACTTGTATTTGTGTATGTCATATTATGTTGGAAAACTTATGATTTATGCTCATATTCATGGATTGGTGTATGTAATTATACTAGTTTATGGCATTTGACTAGGAATGGTGAATGAAGTCTTGTTTATGAATCATTATATTTGTATGTGTAACCTTATGCTTATGTTTGGAAAGACAAAGTATTTGTTATGATGTGTCATATTTAGTATTGTGTTTATCTAGGAATTGTTGACACATCCTCCTAATTTATATAATCTTTATATGAACATTGTATGTTGAAGAAATGCATATTGTTGTCTAAATTAATCAACTTTAGGTGGATAGTGTGTTGTTCATATTATCTTTCCAACTAGTTGTTGGATTAGTGTACCTTAATCGGAAGCTAGTTCAATCTTTATAAACATTGACATGATTATTAAACACGTGAGCCTCATTGTATGACTTTAGGTGGTTGGTTTGTGTAATTCATGTTAGCTTTCCGAATAGTCATTTGATTAGATATCTTTGATGAGAATTTAGTCAATTTATGTATCGTGTATTTGCCATATTTCTATGAATGTATTGAATGTATTCTAAATGGATTCGACACCGAAGTGATATTTTCTCCTTGATTGTTTGATTTGTGACTTTAGTCTAGTTTTATATTCTCACATATTAGTTTAGTTAAAAATCAACTTAAACATCTTTCATCCATACTTGATTGAATCTTAGTCCCGGTTTATTATCGCATCCCACCGTGTCCACGGATTGATATCTGGTTCTTACCTTTACTATATTGCTATCCGACGGGTACACTGCCCGGTGTGTGTGATTAGTATTTGGTGAAAACCCTTTTTAAAACTAATTGTGTAAAATACTTATAAAAATATATATATATACATAGTTTACACGCATCAAGTTTTTGGCGCCGTTGCCGGGGATACGGTTTTGCGAGAACGATTGGAATTAATTTTTAGTCATTTAGTATATATATTTTTGTGAATATCGTGTTTTTCTTGTTGTTATTTGCAATTTTGTGTGTATAGATATTTTTCGTATTTTACTTGTTATTTTTTTTAGCTTCATTTGTATATATATATATATATATATATATATATATATATATATATATATATATATATATATATATATATATATATCTTGGTTTTTATCCCATTTTATTTCTTTTATTATTTTACTTATATTTTCAATTTTTTTTATTTATTTTATTTTTATTTTATTTTATTTTATTTTCAAGCGCTTGTTATCCTGAAAGGAGAAGGAGTTTGAAACGGAGAGTTGGTTTGCAACAGTTTGACAGATGGTCCATCTGTTGAAGGAGAGTCTTGTCCTGCTTCTTCTCGTGGCGTCTGGCTGGAAGCATGTCGTAAGTTGTGGGGAGGTGGAGTTTTGTCCACCCCCGGAGAAACGTCATCACCTGACATCAAGAATACTTAGGAACAGACGAAGCGAAACTACGAACGGAGATCTGTTCTAAGTAGCGCCGCCCCACGGTGGGCGCCAACTTGTTGCTACAACGAATAGGCTAAGTATACTCGTTGTTTCAACAAATACCAGTCAGAGTGAGGGTCTTGACGTTCTCGCTTGAATCAGCTGTTTCAGGTACCTGCTAAGATCAAAGGACCGTTAGTCTCATTGCAGGAGGGGTCTCCTGCGATCAGCCTCCGGCATGAGAATAAGATGATGATTCTTTGAAGGTGATAAGGAATTCTGGAATGAGAGTTATGAAGGATAAAGTGAGAGTATGTGAGTGAGTAGTGAAATCGGACTTAGGACTTAGGGAGTCCAAGTCCTTCTTTTATACCTGAACCTGTCTCCAGCTTCGTACCATATGTGGAGGTATCCCTCTCTCTTTCCTTTTCCTACAGTAAGCCCCTTTTCCTTTTTGGTGTAAAAGGTCAAGGTCTCTTAAAGAGACAATGATCCCTTTCTTCAAGACTATCAGGACACATTGTCTTCAAGTCTTGACTTTGTGGAGATTCCAAATAGGTCGCTATCACTTGTGCCACGTCACCTCGTCGTTTGGTAGACATGACTTCGCGGTTCTACTTAGTACGTGCGCTTCATCTACGAAGCCGTTCTTCGTCAGCGTACCCACGTCATCACATTCCGTAAATACGAATCACATTTTTTTTAGAAAAAGACTTGGGATTATGTTAGTAATATTATTTTTTTCTAGTCATAAGTTCATAATTAATGCATTAGTTATCTACAAATTTCTTTGAAAATGGATAAAAAAACCATAATGAATAGGAGAAATCATTTTTTTTCATATATCTTATGCGTAGGGTTGTGTCGGTTCGTTTCGGTTATCGGTTAATTTAGTTTGATGACATTTCGGTTATCGGTTAATCTTGGTTAACGGTTAAGGTTTGCTCATCCCTAGTTTACGCTGTGTTCCCGAGGAAATGAAAAGAAACTGAAAACAAAAATATATCAAATGGAATCCTTCTCTCGCAATGTCAAAAGAAACTGCTTCAACCTGAAAGCCTCGCAAATAACTACAACAACCACCCCAATACAATCCATAATTCCAACAATACCAATTCGGTCAGTTCCAAACACAAGTTCAACAAGTGGCGTATAACGAATTCTGACTACGGCAAGTAACACCTAACTTGGAAAACTATTATGAACCCGACAACCAAGAATCCGATTAAAGTGGTGTCCCCCCCCCCCACCCCACCTCCCAAGACAACGAACAACTACCAAGATGAAATCAAAACCATGGGACGGTCGGGAAGAAAATGCGTTGGCGAAGACATTTGCTTTTTGTTCTGAAGACCTGGTACACGACAATCAACAACGAGAAGATGGGTTTTGGAAGAAGGTTTTTATTTTCCTTGTTGGGGGATAAGATGAGAGTTTTGAGGGCGTCTTGTTTTATTTTTTTTAATTAATAAAATATTCCTTTGTTTTAATTAATGAAGTTTTCATTGATGAAATTTTATTTTTAGTTTGTATGTTGGTTTTAAATTAGTTTAATGTTTAAAATATATAGTTATATTAATAATTTAATATTAAAAATAATTAAAAACTTTAAATAGTTTGGGGACACCAAATTGGAGAGTTCGGAGAGAATGTTGATGTAGAGTATGGGGACCTACCCTCATTAGCCACATTCCAATGTTGGTATCATGTAAAAAAAGTATTTTTTAAAGGGTGTATTCTCTGAAGCTTTGTGTATTATAAAGTATTAAAAAAATAATCTTAGATAGTGTAAACTTCAACACCTCCGGATCAGGATCTGGCTATCAAGGAATTTCCAGAATTGTGGTGCTGAGCTTGACCTAGCAAAATAGTAACACCGTTAGTCTTATCACGGTGAGGGCCCCGAGGGGTTTCGCTGTAACCAGCCTCCGACGTGAGACTAAGTATGGGTTTTTGGTGAGGAAGACAAGTGTGGAGAGTGAGTGTGAATGAATTAGAACGTGAACATTACTTTGGGATTGATTGGGTATTTATACCTTAGAATGTCTTGTCTTTAGCCTGGGTCTGCTCCTTGCTTATGGGCATGGATATATAATGATTAGACCATTTTTAAGGTTGTTAGTAATGGTTTGTGCATTGTCGGGTCTCCTCTATTGATTGGTTCATACTCTGGCATGTTAATTCTTGTCTCCTCTTTACCGTTATTTATTTGTGTCTTTCTTCTTGTTCTATCCGGGACTAATTCCGCTCGTCGGGGTTTGGTTAAGGCCCGGCTATCGAGCCTGCCGGCCCGGCTGCTGGTTACTATACCTTTGTAGGTGGTTATCCGAACTTGGTTTTGGGATGTGCCTGGTCCTTGTGCCGGGTCATATACCAACAAGTCCCCCTCTAGTCTATTAGTTGTTCCGGCCTCGTTAGAGCAGGTGATAGACTAATTCTGCTTTCATTTTTTGCAAAGTTTTTTAAGTGTTGTCAGTGTGAGACAGATGTTGTCGTAGGCTTTTGAGTGCCCCTTTTAGGGACAATTTTCTAGCGGTCCATGTGGAAGATGGATGCCACGTGTTGGTTATCTGTTGACTCCTAACGTTTGAAATTCAAAAAACATTTTAACCGACTTACTTTCTTCCAATATAACTGCTGTGAATCCCTTTGTTTTTCTTTTTTACCTCTCCTCTCCTTGAAATTCGCTTTGTTCCTTCTTCCTTCCTTCGACCATTTTTCATCCGATTCTTCGTCATCCTTTCTTGCTTTATGGATCCAGGTGCGTTATTTTCTCTTTGATCTTCCTTCTAGCTTCCCATCTTCTTTTCCATCCTACCTTCCCTTGTTTACGGAAAACATGGGTGAGCGTTATAATCTTAGCCTTACCCCTTCTGTCTTATCTCCTCAATAACTTAGGGTTTTTTGTGACAAATATAACATTCGTCCTGAGTTAAATCCGACTCTGCCCATTCCCGTCCAAACTGCCCGTGCTCCGGACGGGATGATGACCCTATATACTAAAAGTTTTGATTTCGCCAACTGTCGGTATCCCCTTACTTCTATTTTGGTAGAACTCTTATTGTTCTACGGCGTTCGTTTTGACCAAATCAACCCCCTTGGTTTATTTAAAGTGTCTCATTTTGAGGTTGCTTGCCGCACTTGCGGCGGGTGGCCTTCTGTGAACCTTTTTCATGTCTTCTATCATCTAGGCACCGCCGGTGACTGGTTTACTTACATTAAGAGAAAGAAACCCAGTCCGTCAATAGCTGTGAAGATCCCTAATTCTTTGAAGAATTAGAAAGACCATTTCTTTTATGTTTCCTCCGAGTTTCTTATCGTCACCTTACCCCGTCGGGATATTAACACTCCTATTGAGGATCCCTCCCCTGACATGGGAACTTATGAGGATGGATTATGTTCCTTGCTATCCTCTTGGCCTTACCCTATCGTTGTCTATAATGAACCGGTCTTAGTTTTGGCTGGTGTTAATCAGAACTGGGACATGATAAGTGGCCAAAGTTTCATATATTAAAAGGTGCAATATGTTATATTTATGCAAACTAATATGTGGAATACAAAGGTTTTGTGTAGTTGTGCATGTGCAGGTGTTGGACGCTTAAAGTATGAGTTTGGAAGATATTAGACGAGAGATGAAAGAGTCGGAAGAGACACAGAGAAAACGGGGCAAAATACAGATCCAGCATAAGCCTACGCCAACTGGCGTAAGCCTACGCCACCAGCGTAAGCTTAGGCCCCATCAGCATAGGCCTACGCCTGAGTGTTTTCTTCACAGCGCCTTCAGGCCCCAGCGTAAGCCTACGCCACCCCAGCGTAAGCTTACGCTGGGTACGTTTCAGACGCGGAACTTCGGGGAAACAGCCGATTTTGAGGTTTATTTGGGGGTTTCTTCCCCGAATTCAAATCCATCTTTTGCTACACACTCCTTGGGGCGATTTTTAGATGATTCACACATCCACTTGAAGATTGAAGATGATCTCCCTCACCATGAGCGGGTGATTCACTTGTGGCTTCCTCCAGGCGGACGGTTCGTATAGGTTTTTGTATTTGATTCAGTTTATTCATGTGTGGATCTTGTTAGTTTCTGACAATAACTTGAGAGATTGATGTATTAGTTGATTTAAACAGTATATGATTATGCTTTGAGTTTGCTTGCTTTACGATCTTGTTCGGTTGATGACAAAACCTAGTAGCAGGGTTGGGTAACTAAAGGGGGTAACTTGGCATTCATAAATTGGGTGATTGAATTATACTGGTTTGTGACGAAACTAGTTGTATAAGTTTTCTGACAAAGAATCTGTCTTCAATTACTGTTTCAACTAATTTTCCAACACTATGCCTATGTGGTGTCCAATTGAACAACTGAATTTTATGTGAAACCTAGAACCTGAAGTTTGGAGGAGGTTACATCTTTATTTGATTTGTGTGTTTTCATCCTAATTATCAAACTAAGCAATTCCACTAACCACTGATTCCTCGTGGATGCGATACTCTTCTTACCCTTACTAGTTAAGTGTTTAAGGATTGTTTTTGACCGACCTAACGACATCGATCAAAATGGCGCCGCTGCCGGAGAATCGGTGCGCTTAGTTCTATTGCTTTAGTTTATTGTCTTTAGTTGATTTTAATTCTTATCAAAGTTCTTATCAAACGCCCAAAAAGATATTCTTTACTTTTGTTTTTATTTTTATTTTTTTTGTTTATTTTGTTTTATTTTTATCGTTCAGAACTACTTGGGTGTGCTATTTGTGCAGGTTGACATGGACAGTAATTATTATGGTGACCAAGACTACTACGAACCATGCAACAACTGTGGCATCACTGGCCACTGGGCACAAGATTGCCCAAGATACAATAAATATGGTGGTGGTCCTGAGTACCCAAACTATCAGGACGATTACAACCAAGACTACCACCCAAGCAGGCCACCTGAACAAGACAACTATCAATCTGAACTGGATGTCATCCGGTCAGATATGAAGGAGATGTCCAAAGTGGTATATGCAGTAATGCAGCAACAGGAGAGCCAGGCAAAAGCTCATCAAGCTTTGATAGATCTTGTTTCCAACCTATCTGGGATTATCGGGTCACTCATCAAGGAAGTAGGTAAGCCTCGTTGTTCACATCAGTCCTCCTGTTCTGAAACCACAAACAGTGCACACCTAAATGACGTAAGTCTTCAACCCTCATCTGATTTTTCTGATGTTGAACGTACTCCACCACTGGTAGTAGAGAAAGTGGTGGAGTATAGTGAGTCTGAATCTGATCATAATCAGGATTTAATTTCACAAAATAATCTGAAAAATAAAAATGTGAATAAATCTCTGACAATTCCATTCCCTTCGGCTTTGTTACCACCAGTGTTCCCACCAGTGTTAGGTGAACGGGATCCAACACAAGATGAAAGATGGGAGAAATTTGAAAATCATAAAATTAATCTACCATTTTTGAATGAACTTAAAGAAAATCCTGATAGTGTTGAGTGCTTGAAAGGTTTGAGTACCCGTAAACGACGGCACAAATGTCCCGAACAGGTAAAGCTAAGTGCTAGTGTGAATGTTGTGTTTACGGGTACCGTTCCCCCAAAACTCCAAGATCCAGGGACACCTATTATCTCTATACATATAGGTGAAATTAAACTAGATAGAGCATTGCTGGATCTTGGAGCATCTGTGAGTATAATTCCAGGGAGTCTGTATGATCAGCATGATTTTGGTCCATTACAGAGAGTTAACACCACCGTGGTGTTGGCTGATCACACTCCCGCACATCCTCGGGGGATTGTAAAGGATGTGATTGTGAAGGTAGGAGAGTTTTATTACCCAGTGGATTTCTTGGTGTTGGATTGTGTCAAGGACACAGAGCCAACCATTATTTTGGGTAGACCGTTCTTGGCCACTACTCAGGCAAATATTAATTGTGCTGAGGGAACGGTAAGGATGAGGTTTGGGGCTCAGAAAATGAGTCTTAAAATTTTTTCAAACTTGCCAACCCCGAAAGCTAACAAATGTGAATCACCTGAAAAGGTGAATCACACAGTCGAGAATGCTTGTGTTGTGTTTGACAGGTCAGCCGAGATGAAGAATGGTGAGACTCCAGACAATGGGAAGAAAAGGGTCAGAAAGAGAAAGCGGAAAGGGAAGAAACCGCGAGTTCATGATGTAGATCAAGAACACTTTTCTCTGTTTATGAAGGCTTGGAGAAAAGTGGATGATGAGAGGAATTTAAGTGTGGGGAAGGAGGACTGCAAGCATCCTACCCGACCACCATGACCGAAGTAAGGTACACTGCGTCGGGCTGAGGACGTTAAACTTAGCACTCTTAGGAGGTAGCCTAAGGTATGTTTTACATTCATGTCTAGTTAAATGAACTTTGTGGGTGTGTTCAATAGAAACCCTCACGAGACTCAACTCGTCCACTCGGGCTACCGAGGGGTTTAAAAGGCTTGATGCATATGCTAAATGCATCCGTGATTCCTACGAAAGTGAGTTAGGAAATTATTTCTTTGTTTTCTTTGTTTTGTGTGTGAGCCGGCCAAGTGTGGGGAATTTTCATGGGTTGTCAAGTGAGTGTGCGTGCTTTCCAATTCTGTATATAGTTTTATTTTTACATATTTATTTTCATCGTCTCTCATCCTACATTGGGGACAATGTAGAGTTTAAGTGTAGGGATGGGAGACTGAGTTTGTATAGAAAAAATATATATATATAAATTGAAAAATCCATAAAAATTTAAAAAAGTTTCAAAAATGTCCTTGGATCAGAATTTTTGTAACTAAATGGAAAATGATAGATATAATTGGAAACTATGCTTGTGTGATCAATTGAATAATAAATAGAAAACGCGTTTGATTTGTAATGTTTTGGTAGGCCCAACCAATCTAAAGAGCTTAAATATCCTGATATTGTATCTAGGGTTAATTGACAATTAATTCAGGATGTCTTGTGGGTTCTTATCTTAGGGGTTTCGGCAAGGTTGAAACTGTCATCATAGGGTGTTAGGTACCACTATAAGCAAAAATTTATAATTTTTTTTTAAAATTACTTGGCACACCACTTTCTTTTTATGAAAATAAATCCGAAAATTGGTGACGCCCGCAATCCATAATCCATCTTGCATGAGCTTAATTAAACAAAATTGAGAGCTTGAGTTCAGCCTACGTGTTTCCCTTTGGGATAGTGACTTGAAGGATACACCCATGGGCGGGACTTAAGTGATCAATATTGGATGACTAAGTTAGGAGTACATGTTTCCCTTTGGGATGGTGACTTGAAGGATACACCCATGCTCCGAAGCTTATGTACTTCATGGCCTAAGAACTGCAGCCTACGTGTCATATATCGTGTTCCAGCGTGATTGAAACACCACTGGGTTAGGTTCATTCATAAAATAATAATAAAAGCTCAAAAACATGCATCCATCGATCCATAATCCCATAATTTTTAAAAACTCGTAAATTAGTGTTTATAGTGGCGGGAAATCTATAAGGTTTAACCCGTGCCTAAACATGACTTTGAGATGGGATTAGACTAAGTTGTAGCTTCCTGAATGTGAGACCCATAGAGAAACTGTTGCTTGGTAATAAATAGGATAGTAGATCACAGAATCGGGGGCTCAATAGATCGGTGGTTGGGTTTAGTCGGATAGAAATACCAATTGTTACAGTCAATGCGTGATTATGTTTTAATTGTATGAGATTATGAGAGCAGGTTTTAATTATGATTCCATTGCATAATTCTTTTTCGGGACGCAAAAGAGTAAGTGTGGGGATATGATAAGTGGCCAAAGTTTCATATATTAAAAGGTGCAATATGTTATATTTATACAAACTAATATGTGGAATACAAAGGTTTTGTGTAGCTGTGCATGTGCAGGTGTTGAACGCTTAAAGTATGAGTTTGGAAGATATTAGACGAGAGATGAAAGAGTCGGAAGAGACACAGAGAAAACGGGGCAAAATACAGATCCAGCGTAAGCCTACGCCAACTGGCGTAAGCCTACGCCACCAGCGTAAGCTTACGCCCCATCAGCGTAGGCCTACGCCTGAGTGTTTTCTTCACAGCGCCTTCAGGCCCCCAGCGTAAGCCTACGCCACCCCAGCGTAAGCTTACGCTGGGTACGTTTCAGACGCGGAACTTCGGGGAAACAGCCGATTTTGAGGTTTATTTGGGGGTTTCTTCCCCGAATTCAAATCCATCTTTTGCTACACACTCCTTGGGGCGATTTTTAGAGGATTCACACATCCACTTGAAGATTGAAGATGATCTCCCTCACCATGAGCGGGTGATTCACTTGTGGCTTCCTCCAGGCGGACGGTTCGTATAGGTTTTTGTCTTTGATTCAGTTTATTCATGTGTGGATCTTGTTAGTTTCTGACAATAACTTGAGAGATTGATGTATTAGTTGATTTAAACAGTTTATGATTATGCTTTGAGTTTGCTTGCTTTACGATCTTGTTCAGTTGATGACAAAACCTAGTAGCAGGGTTGGGTGACTAAAGGGGGTAACTTGGCATTCATAAATTGGGTGATTGAATTATACTGGTTTGTGACGAAACTAGTTGTATAAGTTTTCTGACAAAGAATCTGTCTTCAATTACTGTTTCAACTAATTTTCCAACACTATGCCTATGTGGTGTCCAATTGAACAACTGAATTTTATGTGAAACCTAGAACCTGAAGTTTGGAGGATGTTACATCTTTATTTGATTTGTGTGTTTTCATCCTAATTATCAAACTAAGCAATTCCACTAACCACTGATTCCTCGTGGATACGATACTCTTCTTACCCTTACTAGTTAAGTGTTTAAGGATTGTTTTTGACCGACCTAACGACATCGATTCTTCGCCTTGTCCCCGTTCGTAATGGTGTTGGTGAGTGGGGAAGAGTTTAGTGTTGCTTTTTTTCTTTCTTTCTGTGCTAATTTTTACGATTATTGACCTTCGTATCTTTTGTTTTTGCAGAGGTCGATACTCTTGACATCGTGATGGGGGGTGATTTAGGGGTGACTTGGAAGGCGATCAATGTTGTCCGTGCTGGTGCTGAGCCAAGTAGCCCTGCCCCTGTATCTTCTGCCTAGGGTGCCTCGGCTGCCCAGGTGATTGTTATCAGTCCCCTGGAGTCTGAGGATGAAAATAAAGAGGTCTTGCTTACTCTCCGGGGCAAGAGGAAGATCGAAGGATCCTCAAGTGGTTCTTCCCCAAAACGCCCCAATATACGGGTGGTTTCTAATCCTCCTGTTACCACCAAACCTTCTTCTCCCCCTTGTTACTACTGCACCTTCAATTGGCATCCCCCTTCAGTCCATCCCTATGCAATCTGGTCTTCAGGTTGATTCCCCTCCCGACCTGATCACCAATTTTCCCCTCCGCCGCACAATGCCTTGTCCCCTATCGGGGGTGCTCATCCTGCTTTGCCTCGTGTTCGAGGAGATGAGGCCTCCGGCTCGGTCCCTTCAATGATAACCTTTCTTATGAGTTGGGGACCGAGGATGAGATACCTCCCCTGTCGGAGGAGGAGGAGCGGGCTTCCCCTTTTTGCCCTAATTGGTCCTTGGCCACTGGTGTTGTTTTTTACTCAGCGGAGGTTAGCCATGATGTTATGGAGCATGTCCTTCCTTATGGGGAGAGGAGGCACCTCTTAGCTGAGCCAGGAACATAGCTTTTTTACGGCAAATCAGCTTTCCAGGTCAATAGAGATCCATCACAGGATGCTGTATTTTGAGGATAGGTATCATGCCCTTCTGGCAAGGTATAACGAGGTTGGGGTACGCCTGGAAGCTTCTATGACTGACAAGATCAGTCTCTTGAAAGAGTTGGAGGAGTTGGGCTTGCAACTTCAGGGAGTCAGGGCTGATCTGGAAAAAGCTAAGACTGAGCTCCAGAAGGCGGAGTCTATTATTCAGGGCTCTAAGTCCCAGGATGCTGAAATCGCCCATCTCAATTAGGAAGTTACTGGTTTTTCCCGGTAGGTGGAGGAGAAGGAGGTGGAGTGTGTCCGGGCTACCTCGGAGGTGACTCTTTTGCAGGTAGACCAGGACCATTCTCGAGGCGAGGTCCGGGGGTTGGAGGTATCCTCTATGTTTTTTTCTTTTCTCTAGTTGTATTGGTTTTCTACTAGTAACATCTTATGCTTTGGCAGGAGAGGGAGCTGAAGGCTAAGCTGGCCCGGGAAGATGAAGATAAACATCATCTGGAGACTCTTATGTCTGATAAAGAAGATGCATGGGTCGTCGAGCGTGGCGGCTTGACTGCAGGGCTGACTGCGGAGAGGCAACAGGTGGAGGATTTGAAGGCCGATCTTGCCACCATGTCAGCTTAAAAGAAAACCCTGGTTCTAGAGAACCACCGCCTATCTTTTGAGCGTGACTGGCTTATTGGTACAGGTTTCAAACTTTTCTTTGAGCGCCCCCGGGGAACCCGGGAGTGGCTCCTACTAGTCGATGCAGTGAACAAGGCGGCCAAGTCTGTAGGTTTCCAGGAGGGCTTGGCTGCTGGGTATGCGGGGAGTGCAAAGCAGATTCCTTTGGAATCCGTGGAGGGTTATGATCCGGATGCCTTACAGAGGCTCTGTGATAGTACTATTGTGCTGCAGACATCCAACCATTCCCTGGTGTCCTGGTTGGCTGGCCTGAATCTGGCTTCTCTTGAAGTCTTGTAGGCCATTTTTACTGGTGCACCCACTCCTTCTTCCGGTGCTGCACTGCCCTAGTTTATGTAGATACATTGCTTTCAAGACAGTTTGTAACATTCCTTTAAATGTAATGTGCATTGCTTTGGGATTGTTCCTGTGATTTTCTTTGCTTGATGGTTTGACGTACTTTATATCTGTTTAAGTTACCTTCTTGGCCTCTTTGCCTTTGACCGGGGGTAAGATATTACCCTTGTGACCCATCCGGAGGTAGTCCATCCGGTAAGTCTTAGGTTTTTTCTTAGCCCTTTTATCCTTGGGTAAAAATTTATATTTGCGACTTATCCGGGGGTGACCCGATCGGATAGTCCGGCCGAATATTCTTATGTTTTTATTGAACTTTATACCCTTGGAAAGGGGTAAAAGTTTGTTTTGTGACTTGTTCGGGGGTAGTCCGGCCAAATAGTCTTATGTTTTTATTGGATTTTATACCCTTGGCAAGGGGTAAGAGTTTGTTTTGTGATTTTGTTGGGGGTAGTACGGCCGAATAGTCTTATGTTTTTATTGAACTTTATACCCTTGGCAAGGGGTGAAAGTTTGTTTTGTGACTTGTTCGGGGGTAGTTCGGCCGAATAGTCTTATATTTTTATTGAACTTTATACCCTTGGCAACGGGTAAACGTTTGTTTCGTGACTTGTTCGGGGGTAGTCCGGTTGAATAGTCTTATGTTTTTATTGAACTTTATACCGTTGGCAAGGGGTAAAAGTTTGTTTTGTGACTTGTTCGGGGGCAGTCCGGACGAATAGTCTTATGTTTCTATTGAACTTTGGCAAATGTTGCTTTCAAAAAACATGATTTGCATTGATAAGGCATAGAGCCATCACAAGTAAATGAAAGATAACATAAGTTGCGGCGTTCAATCCTACATGAAGTACTTCTTCAGTTGCATTCCATGCCAAGTGCGGGGGATGAGTGTGCCGTCCAGCTTGGCGAGTTTGTATGACCCTCTGGTGTTGGCTTCAATCCCCTGGTAGGGACCTTCCCATTTGGGTCCTAGCTTACCAGTATCTTCCTGTAGGCTAACTTCATTGTCCCGTAACACCCATTCACCGGGCCTAAAGCTCTTGCCTTTGACACGATTGTTGTAATACCTTTCCACCTTCTTTTTTTACTTTATTTCTCTGGTGATGGCCATTTCTCGGCGCTCTTCCAGCATATTCAAGTTGAGCCTTAGGTTCTCTTCATTATCTTTTTCCTCGATCCGGGTTCGCCGGCTTGGAGATCCTATTTCTGTTGGGATCATTGCCTCAGTGCCGTAGGTTAGGTGGCGGAACAACGTTTCTCCATGATTGGTCATTGGCGTGGTGCGATGGGCCCATAGTACAAGTGGGATTTCTTCCACTCAGGCATGGTTCTTAGGTTCCAGGAGATTTTTTATTCCCTCCACTATGCTTCTGTTGGGCCGCTCCACCTACCCGTTGGACTGAGGATGCTTAACAGAAGAGAATACCTGTTTTATCTGAAGCTCTTCGCACCAATGTTTGAACGGGTTTTCTGTAAATAGTTTCCCATTTTCACTTACCAGCTCCCTTGGCATCCCAAATCTACAAACTATGTTCTCCCATACGAAGTGTTAGACTTGCTGGCTTGTTATTGTTGCTAATGGCTTTGCCTCGATCCACTTGGTAGAGTAATCGATGGCCATAATGAGGAATTTCACCCTTCCTGTCGCTTCTGGGAAAGGTCCCACAATATCGATGACCCATTTGGAAAAAGGCCAAGTAGAAATGACTGAAACTAAATTCATACAAGGGCGTCGGCTTACCGAGGCATGCCTTTGGCAGTTGTCACACTTCTAGATCTCATCCACCGCTGTCTTATACATTCCGGGCCGGTAATACCCGGCTCTCATTGCTCTTGCTACAATTGTTTTTGGCCCTGAGTGCATGCCGCAGATACCCTCATGCATTTCTCTGATTACAAAGTTGGCCTCGTCTAAGCTAAAATTATATCTTCCGGGCTTCATTCTTGTCTTCCGGGAGAACCCCTTCGTCAAGAAATCCAATAGGGGTTACATCCATATATTTTCTCCTTTTGCCTGTACTGACTCAATGTTTTTATCTGTTGTTGATGGTTCGGCCATCACTTCCAACCGGATTTCTTTTGCCAAGTGATTGAATGCCACCGAGGCCAGCTTGCTTAGGGAATCGGCCTTCTTGATTTTTCTTCGGGGGATGTGTGTCACCTTGCAGTATCTGAAGTTACCCATTAACTCTTCCACTTTGGCTCTATACTGCTTAATCATTTCGCCTTGACTCCATAGACATTGTTGACTTGGTTTGCCACCAACATGGAATCAATGTGTGCCTCTATCCGGGTTATCTTCATTTCTTTTGCTATGCGTAGAAGGGCTTCATATTCTGCCTCGTTATTAGTACTTTTGAAGTCTAGCCGCAGGGCATAGGTGAGCTCTACTTCATCCGGGCTGACCACTATTAGACCCGCTCCACATCCTTCATCGTTGGAAGCTCCATCTGTGAATAGCTTCCATGCTTTCTATTCTATATCCTCTTCATTCTTTCCTTCTGAGACGTCCATTTCATCATCCTGGGCCCCCGGTAGCTCGGCCAGGAAATCTGCACTTACCTGTCCCTTGAATGATGTTCGCGGCAGTAGGTAATTTGGTGACCCCCTAATTCAATTGCCCATGTGGCCAGTCTCCCAGAATACTCGAGTTTCTTTAAAACTCTCTAGATGGGTTGATCAGTTAGCACTTTAATTGGTCGGAGACGTCGTGATGCATATATTAGCGCCAGTGCCAGTTTTTCCACATCCAGGTAACGGGTCTCCTGATCTGTAAGTGTTCTGCTAACAAAATAGATTGGGGTTTGGACCTCTTCCCATTCTGTCATAAGTACTGTGCTAACAACATTTGCAGATGCGGCCAGGTACATGATCAGTGTCTCCCCCGGCTTTGGTGCTATTAGTGCCGGTAGGTTGCATAGGTGAGCCTTCATTTCCTGGAATGCTGCTTCTGCCTCTGCCTCTGCCGTCCACGCGAAGTCATTCTTTTTGAGATAGTTTTTGAGTGTCGCCATGAATAGGATTGATCTTTCTGCCATCCAGGATAGAAACCTGTTCAGCGCCACCAACCGTCCATTCAGTCTTTGCAACTCCTTCAATGTTTTTGGGGAAGGCATTTTAGCTATGGCTTCCACTTTCTCCGGGTTTGGGCGTATCCCTTATTTGGTCACCATTACTCCCAGGAACTTTCCCTCCGCTACCCCAAATGAACACTTCTTTGGATTGAGCTTCATGCTTGCCTCGCGAAGTGTTCTGAAGGTTTCTTCTACATCCTTGATCATTCCTGCCTCAGTTTTGCTTTTGATCACTAGGTCATCCACATAGACCACAAGGTTTTTGCCGATCTGTTTGGAGAAAGTTTGATCCATGAACCTTTGGTAAGTAGCTCCTGCGTTTTTTAGACCGAATGGCATTTTGGTATAGCAGAATACCCCTTCGTCTGTATAAAATTCTGTTTTCTCCTCATCCTTCGGTGCCATCTGAATGTGGTGGTATCCCTTGTACACATCCAAAAAACATCTTACCGGGAAGTCCGCCAGGGCTTCTACCTTCATCTCTATCTCCGGCAGGGGGTAGCGGTCTTTCGGGGTTGCTTTATTGAGATCCTTGAAGTCTATACACATTCTCCAAGTGTCGTCCCCTTTTTCCACCACTATCGGATTTGCTATCCAAGGTGGATATTTGACCTCCCTCACTATTCCCGCATGCAGTAGTTTTCTATTTTCCGTACATGCAGCTTTGCGGCGTTCTGGGCCCATACTTCGCCGCTTTTGTCGGATTGGAGCTGCTGTGGGGTATATGTTTAGTTTGTGTTCTACTAAATCCCGCGGAATGCCTTCCATGTCTGCCTATTCCCAAGTAAACACATCCATATTGCAGATAAGCATCTTCTTCAAATCGGCCTTTACTTTGTTGGATAACCGTGCCCCCACTTTAACAGTTTGTTATGTCAAGTTGTCGTAGATCATCCAGGCCTCTTGTTCCGCATTCTGATTTTCCTTGGTTCTATCCAATGCAGCTACTATCTCTGCAGTTGTACTAACTAATGCTATACCCTTCGGGATGGGAAATTTCATAATTTCGTGGTTAGTAGAGACTACCCCTTTGAAGGCTTTTATTCCCGGCATGCCCATGATGATGTTGTTTTTAGAACTGGCTTGTACTACGGAGAAAGTTAGGTTGATAGTATGAAACCTATCTCTTTCCCCCAAGGTGACAGGCAGGGTTACTTTGCCTACCGGTAATACCCTTTCCCCTGAAAATCCAATCAGCGAGAGATGATTCGGGAGTAGCCTGGCTTTTAAGTCTTCATCCAAACGCTTGAAGCAGTGTTCGAACATGATCTCTGCTCCACTACCTCCGTCGACATGTATTCGCCCAATACGGTGGCCAGCCACATTTGCAGAGATGACCACCGGGCCATCCTGGATATCTTCATCCGCTAATGATTCAAAGGAAATGGATTGCGTCATCCATGATTCAAGTAGTGGTGGTTTCCTTTTGTGGTCGGGCTCCTATTGCTTTGAATTTTCTCCCTTGCGTACCATTTCTACTCTTTCTCTGTCTTCCGGGGGTGGTTTCTGCCTGTCTCCTTCGGATTTCCTATCTCTGTTACCTTGCTGGCCTATTTCTTTAATCAAGTGAGACAGTTTGCCCGTTTTCACCGCCTTCTCTATCTCCCTTTTTAATTGTTCACAATTTTCTGTGGTATGACCCCCTATCTTATGGAAACAGAACTTCCCTCAGTCTTGCATGTATGGCTGGGGTCTAATGGGCCTGGGTGGTTGGAAACTTTGGCTGACACGTTCTGTTGCCAGGACTTGGCTTGGTGTTTTGTAAGGGCTGTAAAATCAAATGGTTACTCCTGCCTATCTCCCCCAGGTCTTCTTGTTTCACTGTTGTACGCTTGCTTTTAGTATAGATTAAATGATGCAACGGGGTGGGATGAGTACCTGGATCTTCCTAGCATTGGTGGTCGGGGTCTGTGAACAGGGCCGCTCGGGGGGGTATATCTGCTTCCCCTTCTATCTGCTTGTTCGCCTTGTAGTCCGGCTGTCCCATTCTCTGGCCCTGTCGGACATGTCTTTGCCTTGGATAAATGCCCGTACACTGTCCATTAGCACATCAAAGTTCTTGGGATAATCTTCTCCCAATTTCTCTTGAAGCTGTGTGTGCTGCACCCCATTGATGAAACTACTCACCTTCTTCTGTTCTGGTACGTCTTCTATCAATAGGCTTTCATTAATGAATCGTTCCATGTACTGCTCCACACATTCGTTTTCTCTTCTATGGAAGTGCATGATCTCATTGGCATTCTTGGATATCTTCTTTTGTTGCCCAAAATTGCGGAGAAACTTTTCCTTCAACTGGATGAAACTATCTATGCTTTGTGGGGGTAAAGAGTCGAACCACACCCTTGCTGGACCTGTTAATGTTTGGGCGAACATGTGACACCAAACCGGGAGGGACCATTGCTCAACGTGGGCCACACCATTGAAAGTTTGCAAATGGTCTTCCGGGTCTTGACTGTCGTATTCGCTTATACATGTTGGCATTTTGAGCTTAGCCGCGAGTGGTGCTCCAGTTAGTCGGGTGGTGAACTTGGATTGCTCTGCCAAATGGTCCGGCCTGTATGGTTTGGTTAAATCATCTTCTGCTTTCTTAGTTAAATCATCTTCTGCTTTCTTCTCTTCCGGGCCATTTTTGGGTTTGTCACATGTGTTGCTTGTATCTGCCATCCTGTATGCTGTCAGGTGTGGTGTGAGCATTGCTAGCAACTGGTTCAGTAGGTTGGGTGTGTCTATCGTCGATGTGTGCATGTTATTTTCTTGCTGCTAGCTCTGCCGAGACACCCTAGTATCAGCCGGGTCTTCCAGCTATTTGTTTTTGTCTGCTGCTTTCCCAGTCGTATCAAATACTAACTTTGTCCTGACCTCGGACAGCTTATCTGCTCTGTCTAGGGCTGCTAGCTCTGCCCGTAGCTTATCCCGGTTGCTCCGGACAAACTCTGGAGTGATGTAAGTTGTTGCACCAGATGCCTCTTGGTCTGAGTCTTCGAACACATCTTCCACCAGGACATAGTTCACCAATGACTCCTTCGCTTGTTTTTCTTTTCCTTTGCCTTCCTCCCCTCTTGTGGACGTCGTTCCTATTGAGGTGCGAGGTTTTTTGGCAATGTGGTGTTCTTGGATGGGTTTTATTGCTGGTTTGACATCACTATTGATTTTTGCAGGTTTATGGAAATGGAATGATTGCACTCTGGTTTTCTAGACAAGTTGGTTTTCGGAAGTGGCGTCATCCAGATGGTTTGACATAAACTCGGCTAGAAAACCAGAGTGCCATCATTCCATTTCCATAAACCCGCAAAAATCAATAGTGATGTCAAACCAGCAGCAAAACCCACCCAATAACACCACATTGCCACAAAACCCCGCACCTCTGCCTACCCCCGAAGTGTCCTTAACGAGAACGACGTCCGCAAGAGGGGAGGAAGGCAAAGGAAAAGAAGAACAAGCGAAGGAGTCATTACAGAACTATGTCCTGGTGAAAGATGTGTTCGAAGACTCAGACCAAGAGGCATCTGGTGCAACAGCTTAGATCACTCCAGAGTTTGTCCGGAGCAACTGGGATAAGCTACGGGCAGAGCTAGCAGCCCTAGATAGAGCAGATAAGTTGGTCAAGGTCAGGAAAAAGTTGGTATTTGATACGACTGGGGAGCAGCAGACAAAAACAAACAACTGGAAAACCCAGTTGATACTAGGGTAGCCCGGCAAAGCAAGCAGCAAGAAGATAACGTGCACACGCCGGCGACAGACACACTCAAACTACTGAACCACTTGCTAGCAATGCTCACACCACACCTGACAGCAGGCAGGATGGCAGATACAAGCAACACAAGTGACAAACCCAAAAATGGCCCGGAAGATAAGAAAGCAGATGATTTAACCAAACCATACAGGCCGGACCATTTAGCAGAGCAATCCAAGTTCACCACCCGGCTGACTAGAGCACCACTCCCGGCTAAGCTCAAAATTCCAACATGTATCAGCAAATACGACAGTCAAGACCCGGAAGACCATTTGCGGTCCACGTTGAGCAATGGTCCCTCCAGGTTTGGTGTCACATGTTCGCCCAAACATTAACAGGTCTAGCAAGGGTGTGGTTCTACTCTTTACCCCCACAAAGCATAGATAGTTTCATCCCTTTGAAAGAAAAGTTTCTCCGCAATTTTGGGCAACAAAAGAAGAGATTCAAGAACGCCAATGAGATCATGCACATCCGTAGAAGAGAAAACGAAAGTGTGGAGTTGTACATGGAATGATTCATTAATGAAAGCCTGTTGATAGAAGACGTACCAGAACAGATGAAGGTGAGTAGTTTCATCAATGGGGTGCGGCACACGCAGCTTCAAGAGAAATTGGGAGAAGATTATCCCAAGAACTTTGATGTGCTAATGGACAGGATACGAGCAATTATCCGAGGCAAAGACACGTCCGACAGGGCCAGATAATGGGACAGCCGGACTACAAGGCAAACAAGCAAACAGGTAGATAGCAGGGGATGCAGATCCAGGTACTCATCTCACCCCGCTGCATCATTTAGTCCATAGTCAAAGAAAGCGTACAATAGTGAAACAAGAAGACATGGGGGAAATAGGCAAGAGTGGCCATTTGATTTTACAGCCCTTATAAAAACACCAAGCCAAGTCCTGGCAACAGAACGGGTCAGCCAAAGTTTCCAAACACCCATGCCTGTCAGACCCCGGCCATACATGCAAAACTCTGGCACGTTCTGTGAATTCCATAAGATAGGGGGCCATACCACAGATAATTGTGAACATTTAAAAAGGGAGATAGAGAAGGCGGTGAAAATGGGCAAATTGTCTCACTTGACTAAAGAAATAGGCAAGCAGGGTAACAGAGATAGGAAATCTGAAGAAGACAGGCAGAAACCACCCCCGAAAGACAGAGGAAGAGTAGAAATGGTACACAAGGGAGAAACTTCAAAGAAAGAGGAGCTCGGCCGCAAGAGGAAAGCACCACCACTTGAATCATGGATGACGCAATCCATTTCCATTGAATAATTGGCGGATGAAGATATCCAGGATGGCCCGCTGGTCATCTCTGCAAATGTGGTTGGCCACCGTATCGGGCAAATACATGTCGACGGAGGTAGTGGAGCAGAGATCATGTTTGAACACTGCTTCAGGCGTTTGGATGAAGACTTAAAAGCCAAGCTAGTCCCATATCATCTCCTGCTGATTAGATTTTCAGGGGAAAACCAGTAGGCAAAGTAACCCTGCCTGTCACCTTGGGGGAAGGAGATAGGTTTCATACTGTCAACCTAACTTTCTTCGTAGTACAAGCCAGTTCTAAAAACAACATCATCATGGGCAGGCCGGGAATAAAAGCCTTCAGAGGGGTAGTCTCTACTAACCACGGAATTATGAAATTTCCCACCCCAAAGGGTATAGCATCAGTCAGTACAGCTGCAGAGATAGTGGCTGCAGTGGATAGAACCAAGGAAAATCAGAATGCGAAACAAGAGGCCTTGATGATCTACGGCAACTTGACAGAACAAACTATTAAAGTGGGGGCACAGTTATCCAACAAAGTAAAGGCAGATTTGAAGGAGATGCTTATCCACAATATGGATGTGTTTGCTTGGGAAGAGGAAGACATGGAAGGCATTCCGCGGGATTTAGTAGAACACATACCAAACATATACCCCACAGCAGCTCCAATCCGACAGAAGCGGCGAAGTATGGGCCCGAAACACCGCAAAGCTGCATGTACGGAAACCAAAAAACTACTGCATGCGAGAATAGTGAGGGAGGTCAAATATCCATCATGGATAGCAAATCCGGTAATGGTGGCAAAAGGGGAAGGCCCTTGGAGAATGTGTATAGAGTTCAAGGAACTCAATAAAGCAACCCCGAAAGACTACTACCCCCTGCCGGAGATGGAGATAAAGGTAGAAGCACTGGCGGACTTCCCGGTAAGATGTTTTTTGGATGCGTACAAGGGATACCACCAAATACAGATGGCACCGGAGGATGAAGAGGAAACGACATTTTATGCAGACGAAGGGATATTCTGCTATACCAAAATGCCCTTCGATCTAAAAATTGTAGGAGCTACTTACCAAAGGTTCATGGATCAAACTTTCGCCAAACAGATCGACAAAAACCTTGAGTTCTATGTGTTTGACCTAGTTATCAAAAGAAAACTGAGGAAGGAATGATCAAGGATGTAGAAGAAACCTTCAGAACACTCAGCGAGGCAGGCATGAATTCATTTGGGGTAGCAGAGGGAAAGTTCTTGGGAGTAATGGTGACCAAAGAAGGGATACACCCAAACCCGGATAAAGTGGAAGCCATAGCCAAAATTCCTTCCCCAAAAACATTGAAGGAGGTGCAAAGACTGAATGGCCGGTTGGTGGCGCTGAACAGGTTTCTATCTCGGATGGCAGAAATGCCACTCCCATTTATGGAAACACTCAAAAACCATCTCAAAAAGAATGACTTCGCGTGGACGGCAAAGGCAGAAGCTACATTCCATGAAATGAAGACTCGCCTATGCAACCTACCGGCACTAACAGCACCAAAGCTGGGGGAGACACTGATCATGTACCTGGCCGCATCTGCAAATGTTGTCAGTGCAGTACTTATGATAGAAAGGTAAGAGGTCCAAACCCCAATCTATTTTGTTAGCAGAACACTTAAAGATCTGGAGACCCGTTACCCGGATATGGAAAAACTGGCGCCGGCGCTAATATATGCATCACGACGTCTCCGGCGATACTTCCAAGCTCATCCAATTAATGTGCTAACTGATCAACCCATCCAGAGAGTTTTAAAGAAACCCGAGTATTTGAGGAGACTGGCCACATGGGTAATTAAATTAGGGGGCACCAAATTACCTAGTGCCTGCGAACATCATTCAAGAGACATGTAATTGTAGATTTCCTGGTCGAGCTACCGGGGGCCCAGGATGATGAAATGGAGGTCTCAGAAGAAAAGAATGAAGAGGCTATAGAACAAAAATCATGGAAGCTATTCATAGATGGAGCTTCCAATGATGAAGGATGTGGAGCGGGTCTAATACTGGCCAGCCCGGATGAAGTAGAGCTCACCTACGCCCTCCGCCTATACTTCAAGATTACTAATAACGAGGCAGAATATGAAGCCCTTCTGGCGGGGATCCGTATAGCAAAAGAAATGAAGATAACCCGGATAGAGGCACACGTTGATTCCATGTTGGTGGCAAACCAAGTCAACAATGTCTATGAAGTCAAAGGCGAAATGATGAAGCAGTATAGAGCCAAAGTGGAAGAGTTAATGGGTAACTTCGGATACTGCAAGGTGACACACATCCCTAGGAGCAAAAACAAGAGAGTCGATGCCTAAGCAAGCTTGCCTCGGTGGCATTCAATCACTTGGCAAAAGAAATCCGGGTGGAAGTGATGGCCGAACCATCAACAATAGAGAAAAACGTTGAGTCAGTAGAGGCAAAAGGAGAAAAGGCATGGATGTCACCCCTATTGGATTTCTTGACCTAAGGGGTTCTCCCGACATATAAGAATGAAGCCCGGAAGATACAATACAAAGCCCTCAATTATGCAGTAGAAGAAAACCAACTGTACCGAAAGTCTTATCTTGGCCCCATGCTGAAATGTGTAGACTCAGACGAGGCCAACTATGTAATCAGGGAAATGCATGAGGGTATCTGCGGCATGCACTCAGGGCCAAAAACAATTGTAGCAAGAGCAATGAGAGCCGGGTATTACTGGCCCGGAATGTACAAGACAGCGGTGGATGATATCCAGAAGTGTGACAACTGTCAAAGGCATGCCCCGGTAAGCCGACGCCCTTGTATGAATTTAGTTCCAGTCATTTCTGCTTGGCCTTTTTGCAAATGGGCCATCGATATTGTGGGATCTTTCCCAGAAGCGGCGGGAAGGGTGAAATTCCTCATTGTGGCCATCGATTACTTTACCAAGTGGATCGAGGCAAAGCCATTAGCAACAATAACGGGCTAGCAAGTGCAACGCTTCGTATGGGAGAACATAGTTTGCAGAGTTGGGATGCCAAGGGAGCTGATAAGTGATAATGGGAAACAATTTGCAGAAAACCCTTTCAAACATTGGTGCGAAGAGCTACAGATAAAACATGTATTCTCTTCTGTTAAGCATCGTCAGTCCAACGGGCAGGTGGAGCGGGCCAATAGAAGCATGGTGGAGGGAATCAAAAATCGCCTGGAACCTAAGAGCCACACCTGGGTGTAAGAAATCCCACATGTACTATGGGCCCATCGCACCACGCCAATGACTAGTCATGGAGAAACGTCGTTCAGCCTAACCTACGGCACTGAGGCAATGATCCCAACAGAAATATGATCGCCAAGCCGGCGAACCCGGATCGAGGAAAAGGAAAATGAAGAGAACCTAAGGCTCAACTTGAATATGCTGGAAGAGTGCCGAGAAATGGCCATCACCAGAGAAATAAAGTACAAAAAGAAGGTGGAAAGGTATTACAACAACCGTGTCAAAGGCAAGAGCTTTAGGCCCGGTGAATGGGTGTTACGGGACAATGAAGTTAGCCTACAGGAAGATACTGGTAAGCTAGGACCCAAATGGGAAGGTCCCTACCAGGGGATTGAAGCCAACACCAGAGGGTCATACAAACTCGCCAAGCTGGACGGCACACTCATCCCCCGCACTTGGCATGGAATGCAACTGAAGAAGTACTTCATGTAGGATTGAACGCCGCAACTTATGTTATCTTTCATTTACTTGTGATGGCTCTATGCCTTATCAATGCAAATCATGTTTTTTGAAAGCAACATTTGCCAAAGTTCAATAGAAACATAAGACTATTCGTCCGGACTGCCCCCGAACAAGTCACAAAACAAACTTTTACCCCTTGCCAACGGTATAAAGTTCAATAAAAACATAAGACTATTCGACCAGACTACCCCCGAACAAGTCACAAAACAAACTTTTACCCGTTGCCAAGGGTATAAAGTTCCATAAAAACATAAGACTATTCAGCCGGACTACCCCTGAACAAGTCACAAAACAAACTTTCACCCCTTGCCAAGGGTATAAAGTTCAATAAAAACATAAGACTATTTGGCCGGACTACCCCCGAACAAATCACAAAACAAACTCTTACCCCTTGCCAAGGGTATAAAATCCAATAAAAACATAAGACTATTCGGTCGGACTACCCCTGAACAAGTCACAAAACAAACTTTTACCCCTTTTCAAGGGTATAAAGTTCAAAAAAAACATAAGACTATTCAGCCGGGTCACCCCCGGATAAGTCGCAAAAATAAATTTTTACCCAAGGATAAAAGGGCTAAGAAAAAACCTAAGACTTTCCGGATGGACTACCTCCGGATGGGTCACAAGGGTAATATGTCCGGATGGGTCACAAGGGTAATATCTTACCCCAGCCAAAGACAAAGAGGCCAAGAAGGTAACTTAAACAGATATAAAGTAAGTCAAACCATCAAGCAAAGAAAATCACAAGAACAATCCCAAAGCAATGCACATTACATTAAAAGGAAAACTACAAACTATCTTGGAAGCAATGTATCTACATAAACTAAGGCGGTGCAGCACCGGAAGAAGAAGTGGGTGAACCAGTAAAAATGGCCTTCAAGACATCAAGAGAAGCCTGAGTCAGGCCAGCCAACAGGAACACCAGGGAGTGGTTGGATGTCTACAGCACAGTAGTACTATCTCGGAGCCTCTGTAAGGCATTCGGATCATAACCCTACACGGATTCCAAAGGAATCTGCTTTTCACTCCCCGCGTACCCAGCAGCCAAGCCCTCTTGGAAACCTACATACTTGGCCGCCTTGTTCACTGCACCGACTAGTAAGAGCCACTCCCAGCTTCCCCAGAGGCGCTCAAAGAAAAGTTTGAAACCTGTGCCAATAAGCCAGTCACACTCAAAAGATAGGCGGTGGTTCTCTAGAACCAGGGTTTTCTTTTGAGCTGACATGGTGGCAAGATCGACCTTCAAATCCTCTACATGCTGCCTCTCCGCAGTCCGCCCTGCAGTCAAGCCGCCACACTCGGTGACCGAGGCATCTTCTTTATCAGACATTAAAGTCTCCAGATGATGTTTATCTTCATCTGCCTGGCCCAGCTTAGCCTTCAGCTCCCTCTAACTCTCCTGCCAAAGCACAAGATGTTACTAGTAGAAAACCAATACAACCGGAGAAAAGAAAGAACATAGAGGATACCTCCAACCCCCGGACCTTGCCTCGAGTATGGTCCAGGTCTACCTGCAAACGAGTCACTTCCGAGGTAGCCCGGACACACTCCGCCTCCTTCTCCTCCACCTGTTGGGACAAACCAGTAACCTCCTCATTAAGACGGGCGATTTCAGCATCCTGGGACTTAGAGCCCTGAATAATAGACTTCGCTTTCTGGAGCTCAGTCTTAGCTTTTTCCAGATCAGCCCTGGCTCACTGAAGTTGCAAGCCCAACTCCTCCAACTCTTTCAAAAGACTGATCTTGTCAGTCATAGAAGCTTCCAGGCGTACCCCAACCTCATTATACCTCGCCAGAAGGGCGTGATACCTATCCTCAAAATACAGCATCCTGTGAGGGATCTCTATTGACCGGGAAAGTTGATTTGCCGTAAAAAAGCTATGTTCCCGGCTCAGCTGAGAGGTGCTGAGCCTCCTATTAAAAGTCTTCTCCCCATAAGGAAGGACATGCTCCATAGCATCATGGCTAACCTCCACTGAGTCAAAAACAGCGCCAGTGGCCAAGGACCAATTCGGGCAAAAAGGGGAAGCCCGCTCCTCCTCCGACAGGGGAGGTATCTCATCCCCGGTCCCCAACTCATAAGAAAAGTTATCATCGAAGGGACCAGAGTCGGAGGCCTCACCTCCTCGAACACGAGGCGAAGCAGAATGAGCACCCCCGATAGGGGACAAGGCAATGTGTGGCGGAGGGGAAAATTGGTGATCTGGTCAGGAGAAGAATCAACCTGAAGACCAGATTGCATAGGGATGGACTGAAAGGGGACAAAAATTGAAGGTGTAGTAGTAACAGGGGGAGAATAAGGTTCGGTGGTAACATGAGGATTAAAAACCACCCGTATATTGGGGCGTTTTGGGGAAGAACCACTTGAAGATCCTTCGATCTTCCTCTTGCCCTGGCGAGTAAGAAAGACCTCCTCATTTTCATCCTCTGACTCCATGGGACTGATAACAATCCCCTGGGTAGCCGAGGCACTCTGGGCAGAAGATACAGGGGCAGGGCTACTTGGCTCAGCACCAGCAGGGACAACATTGACCGCCTTCCAAGTCACCCCTAAATCACCCCCCATCACAATGTCCAGAAGATCGACCTATGCAAAAACAAAAGATACGAAGGTCAATAATCATAAAAATTTGCACAAAAAGAAAGAAAAAGCAGCACTAAACTCTTCCCCACTCACCAACACCATTACGAACGGGGACAGGGCGAAGAAGGGTTGTGTCCTAGTTCTGACTAACACCAGCCAAAACTAAGACCAGTTCATCGTAGACAACATTGGGGGAAGGCCGGGAGGATAGCAAGGCACATAATCCATCCTCGTAAGTTCCCATTTCAGGGGATGGATCCTCAATGGGAGTGTTAATATCCCGACGGGGTAAGGTGACAGTAAGAAACTCGGAGGACACATAAAAGAAATGGTCTTTCCAATTCTTCAAAGAATTGGGGATCTTCACAGCCATTGAAGGACTAGGTTTCTTTCTCTTAATGAAAGTTAACCGGTCGTCGGCGGTGCCTAGATGATAGAAGACACAAAAAAGGTTTATAGAAGGCCACCTGCCGCAAGCGCGGAAAGCAACCTCAAAATGAGACACTTTACATAAACCAATGGGGTTGAATTGGTCAAAACGAACGTCGTAGAACAATAAGAGATCTACCAAAAAAGAAGTATGGGGATACCGACAGTTGGCGAAATCAAAACTTTTAGTATACAGGGTCATCATCCCGTCCGAAGCACGGGCAGTTTGGACGGGAACGGGCAGAGTCGGATTTAACTCAGGACGAATGTTATATTTGTCACAAAAAAACCCTAAGTTCTTGAGGAGATAAGACAGAAGGGGTAAGGCTAAGATTATAACGCTCACCCATGTTTTCCGTAAACAAGGGAAGGTAGGATGGAAAAGAAGATGGGAAGCTAGAAGGAAGATCAAAGAGAAAATAACGCACCTGGATCCATAAAGCAAGAAAGGATGACGAAGAATCGGATGAAAAATGGCCGAAGGAAGGAAGAAGGAACAACGCGAATTTCAAGGAAAGGAGAGGTAAAAAAAGAATAACAAAGGGATTCACAGCAGTTATATAGGAAGAAAGTAAGTCGGTTAAAATGTTTTTTTGAATTTCAAACGTTAGGAGTCAGCAGATGACCGACACGTGGCATCCATCTTCCATATGGACCGCTAGATACATGTCCCTAAAGCCTACGACAACAGTTGTCTCACACTGACAACAGTTAAAAAACTTTGCAAAAAATGAAAGCAGAATTAGTCTATCACTTGCTCCAACGAGGCCGGAACAACTAATAGACTAGAGGGGAACTTGTTGGGATATGACCCGGCACAAGGACCAGGCACATCCCAAAACCCAAGTCCGGATAACCACCTACAAAGGTATAATAACCAGCGGTCGGGCCGGCAGGCTCAATAGTCGGGCCTTAACTGAACCCCGGCGAGCGGAATTAGTCCCGGATAGAATAGGGGGAGAAAGAGACAAATAAATAACGGTAAAGAGGGGACAAGAATTAGCATGCCAGAGTACGAACCAATCAATAGAGGAGACCCGACAATGCGCAAACCATTACTAACAACCTTAAAAATGGTCTAAGCATTACATATCCAAGCCAATAAGCCAGGAGTAGACCCAGGCTAAAGACAAGACATTCTAAGGTATAAATACTCCATCAATCCCAAGGTAATGTTCACGTTCTAATTCATTCACACTCACTCTCCACACTTGTCTTCCTCACCAAAAACTCATACTTACTCTCACGTCGTAGGCTGGTCACAGAGAAATCCCCCGGGGTCCTCACTATGACGAGACTAACGGTGTTGCTGTTTTGCTAGGTCAAGCTCAGCACCACAATTCTGGAAATTTCTTGATAGCCAGATCCTGATCCGGAGGTCTTGAAGTTTACACCAGTTAAGATCATAATGAGATTAGTAAAAATCCTTCAAATTAGGAGATAAATTTAGCAATAGGCATGCCCAAAAAGGAACTCTAGTAATTAGTTTAGAGGGAAAGAGGGAAAGTAGGATATCGACATGCTATTTAGTGAAGAGAAGTTTTAACATTTAAGTAGAACTCTGATTATTTTAGAAGAGTAATTAGTTTAGTTTAATGATGTGTAGATGAAAATGATATTTTTATTTATTTTTTAGAGACTTCCATAGTGTAATAGTTAAGTTTGGAATGTGTAAATCTAATAAGCCGCGCACCAGAAAACCGGGGTGTGACAAAGACAAATAGCACAAATTACATACAATGTTTAACATGATTAAATATAAATAATTTAATAACATAATGACAAGACATGTTTATTGATACAATTGACTTAAACACATTTAAGAAATAATAAGACACAATTAACACAACAAAATAAAAGTTACCAAAAATCTTAATTTATATTTAATTATTTTTAAAACTATTAACCTATGTTGTTTGGATAAATGGGTCATAAACATATCGTGTCAGCCTAGTAACCTATTTAACATGATAATTTTAACGTGTTATGCGTGTCATAAACGGGTTAAACGAGTTGAAACCATTTAGACACCTTTTTAATTGTGCCATTAACGCGTCAACTCATTTGTGACCGGTTCCATTTACACCAAACGTTGACCTGAATTGTCAGCTCTAATAAGTGCTTTAGATTACTAAAAGCTATTTAATTCCATTTACCGCAAACGTTAACCTGAATTTTCTAAGTCGATAATATTAATGTATCTTAAATCTCTAATAAAACTAGAATATTTTTTGTTACATATATAGAAGATATTTTATGTATAATTAAACTTGGTGGTCGGTATCTACGGTAAGAAAAAAACCAAGCAGTCCACATGTCATGAAGGGGTAGGGCCATGTGGCAGTTTGATTGTAAAACTAATAACAATGATTATAAAATTTTCATTGAATATTTTGTGAAGTTGTCAATGAAACGAGCGTTATAAAAATAAAAAATAAAAAGGCGAACATTTTTATGCATTCAAAGATTTTGTGATGATACGCTAGCATAAAGTAGACGCATTGAATTCATGGCTACAAAGGTAAAAATTTGTGTTTATGGTATCGACGTATAAATATACCAAATAACTTGGTTATTTTCATGATTTTCTATATGGGAACCTTGAACTTAGGTAAGCATGCATATTTGATCAGTAAAGAGAACTTATAATTTATAAGTTCAACTCGAGAACCTGTTTAACCCGTTACAACTTGCCAAACACATTTAACTCGTTAACAACATGACTAAAATTCGCTTGCCAAACACATTAAACCGTTGGCCATTTGGTGCAATGGTAGCCCCAAGACTTCTCATAGTGGAGGTCTTGGGTTCGAATCCTGGTAATAGCAAAAAATGGGGTTTGTGGCCAGGTCAGGGGTTCCTTTTGTGATAGGTTGCCCTGGATGTTCTAGGGGTTCCTCCTGTTGTGGGCTGCCCTGGATGTTCTAGGTGTTGCCCCGAAGAAACCCAATTATCCTAGAATATCTAGGTGTTGCTGTTCAAAAAAAAAAAAAACCTGTCACCCCATTTATAACCTCCAACCACCAACCCCGGCCCATTGTGACTTTTAGCCTAGTCATGCTTGATTCAGTTACTAACTACCAGTGTTAACGTATTACCATTTCACTATTTTTTGCATGACTGATGACTGTTTAGTGTTTATCATAAAATCACAAAGCATCAATGTTAACTAAACGTGTGAATTTGTAATGTGAAACAATATTGGGTCGCCGTTCAAAATCGAACGGTTAATAGACCAGACCGAGACTGTAAATGTGCAAAAAGGTGAACTGAAGACCGAGACCAATTTTAGACCTTCGGTCCGGTCTGTGTCGGTATTTGAACTACACTCTTGGGCTGGGCTGGGCTGGGCTGTTACAAGCCTAAAATCACGGTTGGTTGCATTTCTGAGAATTGACAAATGCACTTTCATCAACACCCAAATCTTTTGAAAACTATAATAACCTTAGTTCACAAAAAGTATACTACCACCATGTCGAAAACACACTGCCAGAAAAAAAGTCAACGCCGATAACGTAAGTCAACAGGGATTCACAAACAACTCACTTTTTTGAAGAAATCTGCAAGATTAATTACAACAATAACATCTAAATGATAGAAGACTGCTAAAATGAGCGGAATATCTAGTACAATTTAAGCTCTATGATCTCAACAACTTTCAAGTTTGTGACAGTTAAACCATGCTTCAGCTTTTCAGTTCTATAGTTGACATGCTTCCGCTTGCATCCATCTAGCCTTAGCATGATCTGCATACATAAAAAAACCCGATAATCAATTGTAATAAAATAAATTGTAAGAAATAGTGGTTACTGTTATATCATTCTAAATACTAAAAAACTCAGACACTTAGCTCTAATAAGTAATGTTTGAACATGCTTTTTGCTGTTTAAAACTGTAACCATCAGATATAATAAGTTGTGGTGACAAATTCTGATTATTTTAATACATAAAATGACCAAAAAGGACATACTTGTGAAGAAAGGATGATTTTTTTACTCATATTAAGTTAAATAAGGAGTAATTAGGTAATTTCATTTAAATGTGACAAGATATAAGGATACCACATATGTGTGTATACAAGTAAATTGTGGGATGTACACCTTTTTATCTTAAACATAAAATAAATAAATAAAAGAATAAAGGGAGATTTTTTACTCATACCAAGTTAAATAAGGGGTAATTAGGTAATTTTATTAACATGTGACAAGATATAGTAAAAGACTAATATACCCACTTGACTAAAAGGGATACCAAACATGTATGTATACAAGTAAATTGTGGGATGTGCACCTTTTTACCTTAAACAATTTTGTTTCTGACTTCTTCCAGCTTCTTGAGAATTTCTGCAGGAGTTCTATCCAACTCATCTGCAATTTTCCGCTGTGTTTCTAGAGACAATGTCGGGTATTGTTCACAAAGATCACCGTCAATCACATCCTGCATAAATAATCCAGACTTTTTTATGTTACTCGATCATAAGATGACAAAATTCAGAAAACTTTATAAATATTTTGAGCTAATGTAATTACCTTAACAGGAAAATAAGCAGATCTATATGCCATGTGGTCTCTTCCACACAAAGGTGGATGTTCCTGTCTCATATGCATCTCCAAGTGAGAAAAGAAGTCCACGTCATCACGTGAGCCAAATGCCAGCAACGCCCCTAAACTACCCATCACTGTTCCATACATCACACACTCCGTGCCACCTGGAATTAAAGATGCTTTCTGCATACATGTCACCACATCACCAACGTGAAATTGCACGATCTCTTCAACCTTATTTGGTGCTCCATTAAGCTTCCCCTGCTCCCATTTAATCTTCCCGCCAGTTGGATCTTCTTCAATTTCATCTGATACATCCTGTGGCAACCGCACAAAGTAAATGTTTCCAAACTTGTCAGCACCTGCCATGGTGTCAAAGTCCACGTGGTATGCTGCTGTCAGCCATCTCGGGACAGAGTCATCAGCAAATACATATAGCTGGTTTTCATCCCGTCTGTACTTGCAATAGTGAAACGACTATAAAAAAAATAAAAGAGAAGGAACACACAATAGTCAGAATAGAGTTTCAACAATATAAATAATGCTAATTTGTAGAGGTGGCAATTTTTAACCATTTGTGTTTATCTCAAACGGATAAAACAGAAAAAATCTAAAAAACGCCAAAGTCAATTTTTTATGCATAAAACCTCCTAAATCGTTTTATTCAATGGTGCAGATAATTATTATAATAATATAGTTTTTGTAATTATAAACATGGATAAAAAGTGTGGGTCAACCCAACCCAACCCAACAAGGCCCAGTTTGACTAGTAGCAAAAATAATAAGTTTCAACACGACCCATTACCCAACCCGCGTGACTTGTCCATCTTGACACCTCTACTTGAATATAGAATATGTTTTGTAGTGCGAATAATACAATATTAGAAAACAACCTCCTGAATGTCTCCTACATAAATTCGATCACGATACGTATGGATTGAATTGATTGTGTTTGGAAACAGCTTATTCTCACACTTTCTAAGCAGTTTTCTTTTTCCCAAATCATAAAGCCTAAGAATTGACCCGATACCAGCAAGCAATTTTCCCTGAAACTGGCATAATGCAAGCGGAACACCATCAACTTGGGTTTTGTGCAAAAGTTCAAGTGATTTTCCATCTTTTACAAACCGATAAATATGAATATATCCAGCTGTCAAAGATCTTTTGGGCCAAAACTGAAGACCCTTTGCTGTACCCACAGCTAAAAGGGTACCATACTCTTTATCATGGAAGTTCACAGTGCATATACTGAAAGCCGCCTCATTATCTTGAAGCTCTAGAAGACACGTTGTCTCGGTTGACTTTGGGTCAAGAACCCGAATGCAAGAAACCCATTTATCCGATTCAGCTTTAGGGTACCCATATTGTTCATCAGATAACGGGTCATCTTTATCTTCATCATCACCGCCATTTTCTATTTCCATTTTACCATTTTCTCCCTGCCCCGCAGCCTCAAAGCACTCCTTTTTAGCACTTTCACGTAATTCAGCTGGAAAGGCACCCTGATCACTCTCAATTGTTACCAAAAGTTTCTTTTTAGGATGAAACACAAACTTTCTTGGAGTATACCTCAACGGTATAGCAGTTTCATTAAAAGTTTCACCTAATCTTTCAATTGTGAAAACTCTTAAAGCATCCCCAGCAACAGCCACCACACCTTCGGCACACTGATCAGATGAAAACGAGGCTGCATATTCAAGTGTTTCATATGAAAGAGGTGTCAAAAGAAAATGACCCTGGTGAACATAACCTAACCACGGTCTACTCGACAAGCAAAGCATAGCCCGTCTTCCTCTCACCAGAACTGAAAACAACTTCGGAGCCCGAAGTCCCAAAAACCGAGACCTTGCATCTGAAAGCTGGCCCGTGACCATGTCCACAACAGTCCTAAAAAGAACCCCACTTTGAAGACCCGCATTCAGAAACAGGCTAGCAGGGTGGTCAGCACCATCTTCACCACCTACAGAAGCCTGAACCTCAAGAAAGAGAAGTGACTCGGGAGGTGAAGAAACACTTTGCAGGCTAAGAATCTGCATACAGTCATCAGGATCCAGAGATAATATTCGAATGGTATTATCATACGATCCAACAGCTAGAAAACGAGATCTCTGCCTTCCTTCGGGAACAGGAGCTATATCCAAACATGCCACGTCACCAGACATTTCAAATTTCTCAACTTCCATCAACTGTCCAGTCATATCAACCTCAAAGTATATAATTTCCCCTCCACTCAATGCAACAACCACCTGAAGTCTATTCGATCCAACCTTAACAATAGTTCGTTTTCCAGGAGTTCTCCACTCATTAACACGCCCGTCTTCCCTTATATGCCTAATACCACTAGGATGTACTTGCATTAAAGAATCGTCACCTATTTGTGAAACAGCAAGCGAAGGTGTGGTATCAAGAAACCCACTGTCACTAACTTCTTCTACAGTTTCTCCAATAGAGAGAACGAGAGTTGCATTTGCAAAAGAAACAACAATAAAAGCATCGAATTCATCATTAACATTCTTTTTAACTGTCCAAACTGCACTGGGAACCCCAGGAAGCTGTGAAACAGCCATTTCACTTATGGCAAGTCCCGGTCTTAGAATTCTAAGAGAAGAACGAGGGCCTCGACCACAAAGAGTAAATATCTGAGGGGTTTCTTCTTCAAAAAGATTTACAACTTTCATGTCCATAATAGGCATCAGGCTCTCCACTTGGTCAATTCTAACAAGATTTTTCAACCCTCTAGGCTTGAAAAACACCGGCTGAAATCCTTCATCAGTTTCCATTAACGTAGATGACGATGACTCTACATCAGGATCAGCTCCTATAGCTTGAAACTGATACAAAGCATGATTCCCAAATTCAGAAGCAGCAAACAGAAAACCTAATTTCATGACACACATGGCAGACGACACAGGTATGGTATCAAAATACTTAATTTTCAGCTCCGTAACACGCTCGTTATCATGATCAAGCGTTACTTTGAACACATCCCCATATTCTGTTTGCAAAAGAAAGAAAAACATAGATTTCTGCTTATGCATAGTAGCCGAAACAATAAGAACCCCACGCTCAGCAGGCAAATCCGCCCTTCTAGGAATCACCGCACGAACATCCGGATGACCCTGATTCTTATAAATAACAAAGTTCTCAGCACAAACAAGAACACCACTAGGCCCATCCCCACCACCAGGAACAGTCACCAGCATGTTAGCCCCATTATCCACCTGCTCAGACCACTTCCTCGAAACATGATTAAGCCCTAAATCTAATTCATAAAACGTAAGATGCTTCTGAGCCTCATTCGCAGCCTGACCAGTAGAATCCTGGTCAGCCTCCGAATAATCCAACTCTATGGCAGCAAATATAGGATTATCAAATCCACAATCAACACCAGCAATCGAGTAAGTAATCGTGTGCGACTTATGCGCCTCTAAGGGCGAAGAAATCGTTAACCTAGCAGCAGTATCCCTATTAAGAACATAAACTAACTTCTGTTTCTCACAAGCACCTATCATAACAGCACGGCCTTTTGGATCAATAGCTAAATACTGACCAGGAACAATCCTACGACTACCAGATTTACCGAAAGTTTCCTTGTGAATTTGAACAAACACATTTTTCTCCTTGTTATATTCGAGAATAACGATTCGGCCGGAGTCGGAACCGACGACGATATAATCCTTTTGAGCACCGGTTAACCTAAATTGAGCAAGAGATCTAATAGCACCGAAAACATCAACGGAAAGTATGGTCTGGATCTTACCGTTTTCGTCGGGGCGAAGGAGCTCCAGGACTTTTCCGCGAGCGACGACTATTTCTTGCGACTTGTTGCCGCCGGAGAAGCTGCCGTTGATGGCGCAGACGATGCCGGTGGCTTGTTGGAGAGTGAGATTGTAGAGATACATGGTAATGGGGTGATAAAACCCTAGGCAGTGAAGAAGCGTAGGACGAAATGAGAAATTAGGGCTTAAATCAAGAGAAGAGGGGGTTGGGGGGTTTTAGGCAAGGAAGAGAATGCTTCCTTTGTGGCGATTTCGTGGACAATAGGGTAAATATTAAGTATTGTAAATTGAATTTTTATTTAATACCAGAATTGTGCCGACGCATATTGTGGCGTGTTAAAACGAACAAGAAATTAACGTCATCGAAAGCTTATAAAATAAAGTTATACAAAAACAAAACTGTTGAAAAAGTTATCATTTACGAAATAAATAAATGTGCTTGGATTTTTATATAAAAACAAAACATTTATGCAAACTCACGCGTTGCAGCGAAATAGCTAGTTATATTCTAAAAATTTTATACAAAAAACGAAACCGTAGCAAAGCCGTTAAAAAAAAGTTAACTGGAAAAAATTAGAAAAAGAAAGTAAAACCGTTTAAAAAAGTAAAAACTTCAAAAAATTGATAACGACATTGTAAGGATACTTGTACTCTGTGCACAAGCTATTCTCATTTTGCAAATTATAAGTATTTTTATTGTAATATGTATTTTATAAAATTTAAAGTGAATTACATTTGGTTTTTCATTTTAAGGTTTCTAAAATTCATTTGTTATAAAATAGTTCATTTATTGTGTGTATATAATATATGGCCTAAAACATATAATAAATCAATATCCATAATAATACAACTTATTACACTAAGATCTTGTTTCATCAAAGCGTGTACTTAGGTTTTTCATCACATTTGAGATAGTCCACGTATATCTCTTTACCTGTACTAATTACGTCATCACACGATTCTTAGTACTCAATTTAGTTTTCGATATCTCATATATGGGCTTGTTTAATATCATAAATGCATTAGCCTTGTCCTACCTGGCAAGCACCATTGTACAAATATGTAACACCCCAAAAACCAAGGAAATGAAAGTACAAGGACTAGAACTATAAATATTCCAAACCCCAAGGGCTAAAAATGAAAATATGGAAATAGGGACGGTAGCGGACCGCTACCGGATCCCTAACTGTCCGCTACGTGGCTGGGAAAGAATGATTACGAGAATGACTCATGTCGGCTGACTGGCGGTGAGTTTTGACGCGTGAAACCCTACAGCGGACCGTTATCCCTGCTCTTAACGGTCCGCTATGTATGGTGCAAAGTATTGCAGCTGACTAAGAGGCAATAGCGGTCCGCCACGGGCGCCCAAATCAGCCTATAAATTGATGAGCCATGGAGCTCATTTCAATCCATTCTACACACCAACACACCTCCACAAACACATACTCAAGTTTTGAGATCCGATCCAAGCCCGGTTCGCGTCCACAAGTTCGATTTCTCATTTTTTTTCATCTGCAATACGTAGTAAAAAGTTAAAAGGTAAGATTCTATCTACTATTTATGATTAGGTTGCTTACCACTAGGATAGGTATGTATACCTAAGTAATATTATAATGGCTTAAGACCTTAAGCCAAGCAATTGTGCTATCATAAGCAGTGACGAATCCAGGATTTTTCATTACGGGGTGGCAAAATATAGGTCGGTTAAATAAAACATCTAATAATAAAATAACATAAAAGAATTTAATATACTTTAAAAGATATACATTATTGTATATGATAAAACAAATTACTTTTTAGTTTTTTTTATGTGTTTTTATCTTTTGAAAACGCTCAATTACATCACCTTAATATATTTTGGAAACTTTTAATTACATCACGTTAAGATGACACTTTTCTTTTTAAATTTTTTTTTTTGCATAGCTCCTAATAAAACAACAATAACAAATAGATAATTAATCTATACTATATAATAAATAAAAGTTTTGGTAGGACACGTGTCATTCTATTATGCATTCTCATCTTTTTTTTTCCCACCTCTCCTTCTATTAATTATACAAGTTTTCTTTAATTGTCTTTTATATTATTTTTTTGTTTCTCGTCTCTCTCTCTTATTAAATAATAATTATTTCTATAATTCTTTTTATAAAACGTTTTTTATTTTAAAAAAATAGGTTTGTTCATAAAACATTTTTTATAAATTGAACATTTCTTTCATTCTTTTTATAAAATATTTTTAAAAAATAACTATATAACATTTCTAAAATTTTCAATATTATGGAAACATCATTTTGAATACTTAATTTTCAAATTATGGAATATTATGAATTATAATTATTTTTTTCTATTTTCAATATTATTGATTTATTACTTAAAGTCGTTACTTATACATAATTTCAATCTTAAGAAATTCTTATAATTTTATGAATTTTGTTATTTTTATTATTCAACTCGTGTAGTACACGGCAATCTAACCTAGTTAACATAAACAAACAAGTTATTCAAAAAAAATTAATTTAGTTTAACAATTAAATATGTTATCTAAATAAAAGTAAACATAAGAAAAAGATTAAAAATAAAATAATTATTTGAATAAAATTAAAGTAAAGAGTTAATTAAACAAGGACAGAGAACTAAGAGAGGGGCACTCTTGCAATATCAAGGTGGTGGCCCCCCACAAAATCAAAATATTATCCAATCACCTCTCAATATGGGATTTAAACAATATATTTTAGTTTTTTTTCTTGAGTTATGGAGAGACCTACGGGGTTATGCATTAGATCTGCCACTCATCATAAGCAAAGTAAAGGTATATCGCAGGAAGAAAGAGAAAGCTAGAGGTGAGTTCTATGATGCCCACTCTTTTGGGTTGATGCGTATGATGAAAGATTTTACATGAGTTCTATGAGGCCCTTGTTTTAAATATATCTAAAATGTTTTTGGGCCGGTATGCATGTTATGAAAGATTTTATGTTTTGAATCAGTATTTTGTTTGTAAACACTGCTTTGTTATTCAAAAGAAAGATTGCAAGAAAAGAGTCTAAACCCTAATACTTTTTAAAAATGACATGTTTCATGATATATCGAATGGGTGGTGGGTACGCTGCTGGTACACCCTATATATAAACTCCTTCAATACATCGGGAATAGTCTTGGACAAAGGTTTGGGGTATAGACATGTTTTAGAAAGAAAGATTTCATAAGACTTTGGTCTTACAAACGAGAAAGAGTTTTATGAATGGAAGATGTTTTGAAAGAAATGGTGTTGACACTTAAAATGTTTTAAGGTCTTGTCATGGTTTACCATGATAGAGATAGAAAGAGGTCTTGGCATAATTGGCCTTGACAAAGATTTGAAAGATGTCTTGACACAGAAAGAGAAAGAGTTTTGGCATGAACTATCATGTCAAAAAGAATGTTTTGAACTTGATGGCCTAGAAAGAAAGATTTTGCCATGTCTAGCCAAATGATCACATAATGTCTTGCAATTTGGCTATGATTAATAAGGCAGAGACTGCTATATCCCTTTGTGGGACGAATGAAAATAGTGACATTGTACAGTGGTATGATTAAGTGGTGACGACCGATTAGAGGTTAAAGTGACCTCATAGACTGCAGCTCTTGGTGTGTTTGGTATGAATTGCAATGATAATTATTATGTGTGTGCAAGAAGTTAAAGTGATGTTTTTTAAACGTGTCATATAAAACCATTTATGTACAAGAAAGAGGTTAAGAACATTTTTAAAACTTAGAATTGATCACGTATTGTTTGTATGGTGTTTATGATGTTTATTTATATGTTTTTATGTGTGTATTGGTATGGAACGTGTTTACTTTGAGTGTGTTTATGATTTATAGGTTGATGGACGCTAAGTACGTGATTGGGATGCATTTGGGAGGAAGTAGAAGGACTGGATGTGAAATTATGCAAAAGATGGAGGCTGAGTAGGAAGTTCCAAAGTCCAAAACTTTAGAGAAGCATATATCGGGCTAGGAAATGAGTTACGGGAACCATAATACATGAAACTTGAGTGTCTCGACGATCCGCATGTGAAAAAGGAGGTCAGTTTTGCCTTGAGCGTATCATACGCCGAGCCCGGCGTTCCATACGCGGGGCAACGTTTTTACTTTTGGCGTTTAGTCACTGTTGGCAGAAGCTTCTGGGTGTTTTGTGATTTTGGGCATCGTATCATACGCCCAGGGTACACCGATGGCCAAGAATTTCGGGATTTTTGGATTTTTTGCTATATTTAAGCCATGAATCTTAGGGTTTTGGTATCCAACTTCTTTTGGACGATTTGTAGGCGAAAAGGCACAATCTTTAGGGTTCTATATCCTTCCAATCATCATTCCATCCAATATTGCAATTTCCTAATCAAGTTTTGAAGCTATAATGATGATGATGCGTCGCTAATCCATTCGTGATCGCTTTCGGGTGGATAGTTCCTGGTGAGTGAAGCATTAGAGATAGTTTATCTTTGAACTAGATTGAGTTTTTTGTTGACATCTTAAGCCATATGAATTCAATTGTTTTTGTTTGGTTGATTTAAACGATTTGTTCTTGTTTATTCATTGGTACATTGCCATCAGTTTTCGGTTTTCTTGTATCTTAAACTCATTGGTTATGTGTCGTGTTTGGCAATTATAAATTGGTAACTGTGTGCACGAGCGAGCCTTTAAAAGCTTGTCCACTTTTGTCACTTTAATCAAATATTTTACAAGATCATATTTATGTGATTTCCTTCAAAGTAAATTAAACCTTTTGTGAATATCTTGAACTTGAACCACGAAAGTGATTGCTTTTCTCCAATTGTTTTTAATTCGTAATCAAAGTTTGTTGCTTTCGCAATCGTGTTTCAAATCAAATTCAAAATCCAATTTTCAGTTTAATGGTTAATTAATTTTAGGTAATCTTGGCGCTTTCCACCAATTCCATGTGGAGACGACCTTACTTACCCTTACTCATTAGAGTCAGCTAAGTCTTGAGTTTTACTTTATTTTTTATTGACCTACGACAACTCAATCAAGAACTCATCGGCGTAAGTTGATACACTTGAACATGTATATCAGGGAAAGATGTAGCTTCTTGTAGCAAAGGCAAGGAGTTAGATTAGAGGCATCAAGGAAGGCTATCTAGCATCGATTAAAAGACTGGCATAGATGATAGCTCGTAATATGTACTTTCTTTTAGATTGTACAAAGACAAGTTTTGAAATGAAATGAAAGTCTAAAGTTTCTGTTGCGTACGATCTTTACTATATGTTCATGAGTAAATTCAGCACGTGACCGATGTCTCGGCCAAGCCGGGATGTGGGCGTTACAAAATAAGAGGCCTTGGGAAGGGGAGTTGTTGACATCGTCCACTCATCCTCTCCATTATTCGAAGGCGACTAGAGTGAAAATAAATTTTCTATGTTATTTTACGTTTATCTTTTTAGATAGTGTGGGCTACCACTCTTGGGCAAACTTTAAGATATTTTTTTAACACATTTAATGAAAATGTTTGATTTATAGTTGTTATTCCTTCTAATTTTCATAAACTAATTTTTTTTTGGTAATACGTATGAGATGTATGCTTAGATATACAAAGAAAAATATGCTAAGACAGGACCTACCGTCAAAAAATTATGTTTCTGGTCCTGCGGATGTATGTTTTTTCTATGATGTAATTATTTTATATCATCAACAATTTAGTAATTATTTATTTTATATTTTTATATTATCGCCTTACAAGAAAAAAAACGATGGAAATGCAAAGGAATCAGGAGCAAAGAGATCAGAAAAAGGTTCATGAGATGCAAAAACATCAATGTTGCATAAGTCGCTAGGCGCTGCCAGATCGGTCGATCTGGGAGTTGCGAGTACTCGGATATAGGGCTGGCATAACATGTCAGACACGACACGATAAGACACGATGACCTGTTGTATAAAACACAAACACGACACGATAATTAATCGTGTCATTTTTTCAAAACACGAACACGACCTGTTTAGAAACAGGCCACCTGTTTAGAGAGAGAATAAATATAAAATATGTAATGAAAGAAAAAAGGGGGAAAATCATATAATAGTAACCAAGTTTGATAAGTGTTCCAATTAAATCATTCTAACTTTTTTTGTACCTAAAAAACCACTTAACTTTTAACTTGTGTTCCAATCTTGTGAAAATAGAATCTTTTATAGGTTAGTGATGATGTGTCATGTTTTTTAAATTTTTTTAGTTAAATACAATATGACATGGAAATTAAAAGTGATTAGGTGGCTTTTAACTTATAAAAAAAATATAAAAAAGCCATAATATTTGAAAGGGAAAAAGAATCTTAAATTGAAAAAAGAACGATAATCATTATATATTTTTTATTTTTTATTAAAAAATAAAAAATCAATAGAATTCATAATTGAAATAAGCCACTAAAGGTGGGATTAGATTTTATTTTGAATTTTTTATTTATTTTTTATGTAAAAGAAATAAAAACCATTCTGATGTGATCCAAAATTACGTCTAAGAAAATGGTATAACCAACGCCACTTATGCATTTTTCGAGTTCAACAAAGAAATGGGTGTAACCAAAATAAAAAAAATTCCAGCATCAAAAAGAAAAAAATAACAAACATTCTTTAGTTTTTGTCAACATTAAAACAAGAAAAAAAGGTTGAAACCAATATTTTTCTTGTAAGATAAAGTCACCTAATCACTTTTAATTTCTATGTCATATTGTATTTAATTAAAAAAAACATGACACATCATCACTAACCTATAAAAGATTCCATTTTTCACAAGATTGGAACACAAGTTGAAAGTTAAGTGGTTTTTGAGATACAAAAAAAGTTAGAGTGACTTAATTAGAACACTTATCAAACTTGGTTACTATTCTATGATTTTTTCCCAAGAAAAAATGCCAAAATTTCATAAAAATTCGAATCATAACATCCATCTATACTATATAATAAATAAAGATTTTGGTGAGTCAAATTATCGGCTTATCTCTCCTATTAATTGCACAAACCTTTTTTAATTGTTTTTTTAATAAGTTTTTTTGGAAAAGTAATTAATAGATTAAAATAATTTAATAAAGGATTAATAATTATTTCTATAATTATTTTTATAAAATATTTTTTATTTAAAAAAAATATAGTTTTGTTCATAAAACATTTTTAGAAATTGAACATTTTTTTCATTCTTTTAGTAAAACATTTTTAAAAAGTAACTATATGACGTTTCTAAAATTTGTATTAAAAAATTATGTAATATGTAATAAATATGTAATATGTAAATATTTATTATCAAGTACATAAAATTGATGTATTCATTACATTTATTTAACTCATGTAATACACGAGGTTTGTAATCTAGTTATCATAATAAATCATAAACCTTTTTAAAACAAAAAACCCATAAAAGTCAAATCAAAATATCCATTAAAGACAATTCCAAGTTTCGACGGGTCTTTCTTCTCCTATCTTCAATTTCAAACATGCACACAATTGCTCGAAACATGCACCCAATTGCTCGAACCTACACACAAAAAAAAACTGTTTGGGCTTGGGCTTGGGATCTTAATTGTTAACATGTCTCTAACGTGTCTTAACAGAACCTGTTTAGACACAAATTTAACATATCTCTAACGTGTCGACCTGTTTAAGAAACGAAACATGTTAAGGTCAAACACGGGACATGTTAATTACGTGTCGTGTCGTGTCATGTTAACAGATCCGTGTCAAAAATTGTCAGCCCTACTCGGATATGGTAAATTATAAAGAAATTAATTTTTGAGAAATTATATATATGACAAATATCATAAGTTTACTAATATTTATAACAAAAAACGTGAATATATCAATACAAATCAAAAGGATACATGTTCAAATACTAAAGTATTTCAAAAATTAATATTCATTCCTTAATATTATAGACATAATAATCATTTAATTATCGTCTTTCATGGTATCTACGTGAAAAACTGCGAAAATCCAACAAGAATCGGTGAATAACAACGAAAATCCTAGTTGGACCGACTAGCTTTGAGTTTGACCGATTCCGATTAATGTTGACCGAGTTGAAGAAAATCGCCTTGTCACCCTACGGACTACTCGGCCGCCTAAACCGACTTTTACAACACCGAAAAGCATTTCCAAGAAACGATTGAGCAGAGGTTAGAAGTGAGACGAGGCTGGAAGCTAAAGGGAAGCATTACTAAGATCAGGTCAATCAACAAGTAAATGGGAATATTTAGGCTCATCTAAACCAGTACTGACCAATCCACCTAGAAACCCCTTCCCCCTCCCAATATTCAGCTAGATAATTTAGTTTCTATTAAACAAATTTTGAATATTTATAAAAATGAATTTTGTCATTTTATTTTACGGTATTTGTTATTTATAACAAACTAGTGGACACACCCGCTGTAACATCCCGAAAAGCCCCGCATTGATTATTCAAATGAACGGGAGACCTAAATCCCTGGTAAAGGAGAAGGTGAGTGAGGTTTCTCATGAAAACTCAATCTAAGGAATTAAATGTTCCGGTTAGCATGAGTTTCCATGTAAGTCATGATTCAAGAGTAAAGGACCGTTGAGCCGAATAATGATAGTTTGGGATTTAAAAGGCGTTAGACATATTGGGAGGGACCCATATGTAAACCATAAAGGTTTAAAAACTAATTATTGAGCAAACCCTAGGACCATTCGGCCTAGGCTTGGGTTTACGGCGACATCGTGAAAGGGAGAAGAGGAGCCGGAGAAACAAAGGCCGACAGGAGTGAGTTACGGTGGTCTCGGGTGGAGGAGCTTCATAGATAACCAAGGTAATTCCCGTTCTCATCATTTATGCGTTTCGTTTGTTTTTGGGTTGCATGAAACCCGATTAGGGTTTGGCTTCATGTCCACGACGGAGGCTATGGGGGTGGTGCTGCTGCCAGCGACGAAGGGAGGGCCGAGCATGGTGGAGATCGGCTGTGTTGGTGGCTACCGACGCAACAGGAGGCAATCAGGAGGAACACGGGTGCAACCCGTGTGGTGTGATGGTGATGCTCAGCAGGATATGGCAAGGACGACAAGGTGATGAAAACCATGGTGGTGCTCGGCGGTTGTGTCACGGCAGTGGTGAGTGATACACCACGATGGCAAGCATGGAGGGCGGTAGTGATGATGGTTGGCTAGGGTTTTTGAGACAAGGGTGGCCATGAATGCGGGAATGGTCGTGTACGGTGGAGGAGCGGAGGCGATGTGGTGGCCACGGTGGTAGGGCACGACGGGGATGGTGGCGTCTGTAGTGGTGTCGGGTGTGGATAGAACCAACTCGGGGCCTTTGCATAAGGCCAATCATGGTGTTCAGGACCGTACATGGCATGTTTACGTACATGCATGAGAGCTGGGATGTGTGTACACGGGTTCTAATCGAGGCGAGAACCATATTGTACGTAAACCCGGAAGATAGGGTTCATGAATGAGAATTATCAAGCTATGATGACGCGGTGGTGTAGGAGTTTATGCTTTATGAGTTGTTTGGCATACGTATTGAACATGTTCTGACCATGGATCGTACGTTTGACAGGTTCGGAGTTCGAACGAGTAATCGGGGTGCAGAACTGGGATTTAGACTCGGCATAACCGGTGAGTTTCTAATCCCCCTCTTTTAAATGATTTAAAAGTTTTGGGGCTATTGTACATAATTTCAGGACATGTTTTATTACATTAAATGTATATCGAGCTTCGGGATCTAACCCGATGAGTTTACGAAGTTAATTAATTAAATATGGGCTAAGGGACTAGATGTTACCCTTAATACGTGTAGGTTAAAGGTGGGCATAGGGTCACGGGTCGTATAGTGACCTAACAGGGGTGAGTGGGGGATTGTAGTTACCGGTCGTACGGGTATGACTATAAAGTGTCACAGGGTGTGCATGTACGTGGTATGTGCTTAAATAATGAGATATAGTATTTGTATATGTTTTGCTATATTAGCCATGTATTGGGCTATGAGTGAGCCGGGTGAGTCGGGATATAAGCTAAATGCTAATGAATACGTGTAGGATATCTTATCCTAGTACTATGTGTGAAGTGCAGGTGTAGTTAATGAGTCATGTACGTAGAGTAGAATGTTATGTGATTATACTTGTGTTGTGTGCATTGTGTCGTTGTCCTTGAGACACGACAGGTATTGTGTTTTCATTGTTGTCATTATGACATGGCAAACGGGATTGTGGAAGACTAAGTCCTTCGATAGGTCACCAAAGGTTACGATGTCCAACAGGACAGTGATGAGCTCGGGCTGTGTCGAATGCCCAGCTGAGGGTAACCTTGACGAGGGTGCAGCGAAGAGGTACGTGTTTGTGTGCTTATATATTTGTGTTAATTTGTATACAAGTGATGACTTGTATTTATTGTGCTTGAGATAGTATTGATGTGCTGAGTAGAGTTAGATGGGCCGTGGTGCCAGGATTGTGATGTGATGTTCATAACGATTATGTCAGTTGATTTGTAAGGGCCTTGGTCAAGGCTAAGTAAGTTGAGGTCTAGGGGATTGTTGTGTTAACCAAGTGTTGAATTAATACATGTACTTGAACATGAGTTATTAGTGTAGGTAGGTTCGACCTATGTCAATGAGACTGCGGGATTAGTATTATTATGGGATGAGTCTTGGGAAATGAGCTATTATGGGATATCGGGTGATAACAAGGGTTACCCATTGGTTAATGAATTGTGGACCTATTTTCTAAGGACCGTGGGTCTTGAGTAAAGTTTAAATAATTTTTTAGACGAGTTGGCTTTTAATAACCTAAACTATTAGAACACACTCAGCGTGGCTGACTTTGTGTGTACGATAGATTGTTTTGCAGGTAAGCGTTGCGTTGACGTATCTTGGCTTGGGAGCGGTGCTACTCGGGTTGGTGTGCAAGCATTCGTGAGGTTACTTAATGACATTAAATAGTAATTAATGTTTTTAGAAAGACTTCCGATGTAGTTTAATATATCTAAAATGAGTATTTTTAAGGGAATAACCCGTTATGAGAACCGACTGTAGGGTGCCCGGGTTGGGGTCTTACAAGTTGGTATCAGAGCCGAGGTTTAAGAGAAATCGATGTTTTTACTAAAATAAAATGTCTTAACTTAAACTGAGAATGGGACGAGGGTGAAACGAATGCCACCACGATTAACCGCGAGCCAAGAGGTACGTCTTTCGAGTTGAGCAGTAATTATTATTTACCATTTGTGTAGTGTTACACTATGTAACATCCATGATTTACCGGCTCTATTTTATTTATTTTGTTTCAATATTAACTCTACATTTAAACATTGTATTTATTCAATCATTTTATTCTCTCTCACCTAAATCATTAAATAAATGAGTATTCATTTATAAAATTTAAAACTTTAAAGCACTATTACACATAACATGTGTATTTATATAGATGTAAATACAAATAATTATTTATAAAAACATGCATGCAAATTATATTCATACGCTTAAAGTTATTAATTAAATCTCGCATGAATATTTGTTTGACAAACATAAAATTGACATTATAACTTTATAATATAGTTAGTATTTTGTTTATAAAGTTATCAAATAAAGATTCAAGTTCCATAAATTTTTATAAAAGAAACCAATTCTTTTCTTTTTATAATCAAAACAAATTAATCCTTCTAATCTTTATTCCCCTTTAGTCACTGAACCCTTAAACTTGAACCTTTGAACCTAGACTTTGACTCTATAATCAAATTTGCCTATTAAAAGTCAAACATGGCCTTGCTTTGGTGCAAATCAACACCCGAAAACATTCAAATCGATTGTAATGGATCTTTGTATGTGTGTAGTCACCAATCGGTTCCGTCTTGACCAAAGTTACGGTCCAATTCAATCATCTAAAGCAAAAAATTCTGAATTCACATAAGTTTGACTTCTCCAAGTCAAACCCGTAGCAATCCACCATCAATTCGTGCAAATCAACACATTATAAACCCGTAAATCACGCGAACCGACTCTATCATGAATGCAGACCATTTCCTAGACCCAATTCATTCGCGTTTCATTCAAATTAACACGTATTTCGCCTCAACGGCTGTCATACGCAAGCTTCTAACCAAATCATACAATTGGATGAAATTAAACGAATTAATTCATTCCCTCACCTCCGCATACCTCGACCCAAACTCTCTGAACACTCATACGATCCACATTTCATCGCTGAAGCTCTGTCCAAGTCAAAGATCATCGAAACTGAAACCCCTGTAGATCGTCCTATCTAAGCAACCATTGTAAGTAATTCTTGTGCCCTTAGATTCGTTTTGATTCAGGGAACATAAGCCCCATGGTTTCGAGTTCCATCGGGGGCTTAATCGACTCGATTTAAGGGCTAGGGTTTTCATTTTATTGATTGGGGAAGAAGGGGTTTAGGGATTGATTATTAAAAGATTAATCGATTGGATACTGGCAAGGCTTCCGCCCAGTTCCACTCGTTAAGACACAGGAACCATACATGCGTGGTCGCGGGTTCTATACCCCTAAGCCCGGCTTCTTTTTACGCAAGCGTCAAACCCAGATCTGCCCCCCCCCCTTTCAATTTCGTGTTAAAACAAATTCGAACTTGTCATATAACAGTAATTCCCCTCTGGTCCAACGGCTGGCGCCTGTGACCTACACCGGGCAGACCCGGGTTCGACCCGGGCAAGCCCTTTTTATTTTTAAAAACCATTTTTACAACCCCATTTATTTTATAAACATTATTTTATAAAACCCTATACCTTCTAGAATAGATTTGCTCAAAGATAACCAAATGCTAAATGAAAACAATCGTTTTTACAAATTAAATTGTTTAAACACTTTATTTCCAATATAAAAATCATTTAGAAATTATTTTAAATAAAATATGTAATTACTCATTTTTATATAAACAAAATCTAAATTTTTACTAAATATATATGAGTACATTGATATTCGCATTTCATATGTTTTCTTATAAAGACACATTATTTTATAATAAATCAAAATAATTTAATCATTTTAATTCTTTCATTTAGGGTTAAATTATATATTAAGTTATATAAACTAAACCCTAAGACAATTATTATTTTCATTAAAATTCATATATACTTTGAAACTGCATTTGTACATTTAACATTTATTTAGAACAAACATTAACTTACACACATTATTTACATGAAATTACACAAACTCTGTGGTACGAATTCCCACAATTATTCAATTAGACATTTATTCAATCTCTTTAGAACCTCAGACTTTCTGTACATAGCATTGACTCCAAATCATAATTCAACTCTAGGTTAATATTGTGATTTGCAAATCACTTGTGCTACCTGTTGCTCGTGTTATCTACAACAACTATTACAAGTGAGTATTACATAGCACATTTTACTCTTTTACACTTTTTGGAGTGAAACATGAACACTATACAAACAATTGCTTACATTTACACAAACTACACAAACACAAATCCTCTTTACATTCATGTATGCAAAATTTGAGCTTTATGTTTGAGTGCTAAGTGTGTTAACTGTTTGTGTGCAATTTATGTGCAATCATTAACTATACAAGCCGATGGTTAACAATGATAGATCTATTGAGTCTGACAAACCCACCCAGATTGGGGTGATTGTTACCGACAACACAATTTGCATTCTAGTTACAAAGGTTTGATTGTACTCTGGTTACACAATAGTTGCTCCCCATAAATGCCTTATTTTTTCATGTTATGTAAGGATTTGATTATTCACATCTATACACTATCTATGTACAAACCTGTGTATGCTCACCAACTTTTTAGTTGACCTTATTTTATTCATGTTTCAGGTGCTAACGTTTGATCAAGGCTTGCTACACATAGGCTTTGGGATTTAGTTAATTTTAAATCAAGAACAATTTGTATTTCATTTATGTACTTTGGAATTGGTTTATGCTTTTTTGAATTGAAATGGATTTAATATATTACAATTTAGTCAACCTTGAGCTCATGAACAGTCTACATGTCCTGTCCCGACGTATTCCGCCGTCGGTTGGGGTGTGACATATTTTTATCGGAGCCTTGGTTATAGGGAATTAGGTTATTAGATACTTTGACCTAGACTATAACCTTAGGATACCCATACTATGCCATGCTATTACATGTTACATGATTACTCCTTACGTGAATATTTTACATGTTATACTAAGTAATTACACTACACAATACTTAATAGTCTATGTGTCACACTACTCACTAAATTTTGTGCTTATGTTCATTGTTATCTACATGCTACCTATTTGATTCCTTTAAGTGTTATCCTAAGTTTCAACACACACTTATACAAACTTAGTTCTTCATACATCCTTAATCTCACACACATAATGTCACCATCTCCCGTAATTAAAATCTAAACTATTGGGCCTAATGCCCATTAATAATAAACAAGAAGCCCATTTATCCTCCAAGAAGAAGAAGACTGCTGGAATGAACAAACCTTACTTTCGGGCCTCAAAGCTCGGTCCACAACAATTCCCATCATGACCATGAGCCCAACAATAGTGTTATTAATACATGATGGCTGGAAGAGTGTGTGCGCCATGAGGGATTCTGGCTAAGGAAAGACAGGGTACATAAGTGTGTCTTAGTTACCCACCCCTCTTTCCTGGGAATTCTCCTTAGGGATGCATTGCTTATAGGTCAAGTGTATTTCTAAAATATTATTGTGAAGACTCGGTGTTATGACTAGTCAAACTCTAAAACCTATGAGAACTCCTACATCTAACACTCAGTATTTCATTATTTCTTACAATCATTTCGTTGTTTTCTGCCAGACATGGACTCCTACTCTCCTTCCTTCCCGGTTTACCATCCTGGAGCAGAATCTGATGGGGAAGAAGACATCGGGACACCCGTGTATCGGTCACCAACACCCCCAGCTGCTAGATCAAGGTTTGATGTAAGGGGAGATTGGATTAGGAACACCGGCCCAAGACTTCGAACATCTGAATCACCCGCACCCAGAAACCCATATCAGACACCCCATCTCCACAATCAGTTACCACCCCCACTAAGAGACCCATATCGAATGCCCAACCTGTACCATCCTAACCCTTGGGTAAGGCATACCACGACACCCACTAGTTTTATAGGAATTCCAACCAGTGACATTCACCAATATGTAATGACCTCAGAATTTGAGAGGCAAAGGATAGAGCACGGGGTAATGAACGACTTGCAAGGACAAAGAATGGATAGCCTAGAAAACCAGTTAGGGTACCAAAAGGAGTTAATCTCCATCCTCGAAAAAGAAATACTCGAACATAGCACGGAGACAGCTAAAGCTGAAGCCAGATCGGCTACCCGAGTGACCATAGCGGTGCTCGTCTTGGGAATTATTCTCCTTCTAGTGGAAAGCTACAAGAGACGTTAACAAAATTATTTTCCATTATTTATTGTCTTTAAATTTTCAGTTTGAGAACCATTTCCCTATGTTTTGAGTAATGTTTAACATTTCAGCATTTAATCAATTTTATATATTTCAACTCTAAAGTTATTACTCATTGATTTGACCCATTGAGTGTGAATCACACCTATCATATTTTCATCAAAATTTTTCAAGTATCACCTTCTTCATTCAATACGATTTAGTACACTACCAACAATCTCTACGTAAACAACTCATCCTATTAGATTTAAACAACCTCGTTATTTTCAAACCAAACGTTCATCAAACTTTTAAATAGTATCAGGAATATGAATTTTCTATAAACATTTTCGTCTTGTGAGAAGACTCAATACGACCTGTTTTATAAAAAGTATCATTTTGATAAATAATTATGAGTTTTTAAATTAATTATTTTTAAACCTTGACTACATTAATATACAACTACCTGTTTAGCCATTGTAAATCATGATTTAAGTTATATAACCCCTATTTTTCTTAAATGTTTTTATAAAAAGGCTTTCGTGTAATTACCTATTTACTTAGTCAACCCCTCATTTTCACCCTCATATCCACCTACGAACAATTCCTTATTTACAAACAAAATCAGTTATTCAGAAACACACTACTCAGAATATTTCCATAACCTCCTCGTTACCTTTCACTTGCCACTTCAAGAGACGACCTACTTCGCGTAGACGTTAACCATCCCTACAAACCTCAACGAGATTTAAAAAGCTAGAACCTAACTACCACATTATATATGAACGCCAAACAACACGCTTCTCCGTAACACTCAATCACCTACGAAGCTCGTTAGTATACGTCACACACGATATTCAATAACTTACGTATGCACGTCCACAAGATACACAACACGATCACATAATACATGAAACTAGTTTATGTGCAAAATCACAATTTACTGGATTGATCACGTAACCCATGAAACCTGTTTATTTGCAATACACATACTACTTGCTTGAACACATAATACATGAAACTTAGTTGTTTGCAATATACATGGTACATGAGAGTTGATTGTTTTATATACAATACCTGATTGATCATATTGAACACGAAACTTATTTGGTTACAAAGTACATGATACTACATTACTTACATTACACATGAAAGATTATTGGTTTACAAAATACATGATACTAGGTTTAACACCATACATGAGATTCATTTCTTGCAATGCACATGATACTACATTGTTTACCTTACACGTGAAAACTTGTTTCTTTACAAAGTACATGATGTCAAGTTGCTCACATCACACAAGAAACCTATTCGATTACAAGTTACATAATATTAGATCATACATGAGACTTGTGTGTTTACATTATACATGAAACTAAACTGCTTACAATTGATGCAATTTGATTTATTACACACAAGGCATGGTCAAACACTTTGTTCACCAAAGTTGAAAACCATAACACATTGAAACAACTCGGCGTTTGACGTATTCATGTTTAAACATGAGTAAACTATAGAACTTTAAGTTTTACTATCATATTTCTCTTTAGTTGCTAACTGACCTGCCTATTAGGGACATAGTTACTTATTAGCAACTAATATGTGAAAACAATAGACATGAACTTAAGTGAATTTGTGCCCTCCTGCCCGCACACGACGGAAGGACCTATACGGACCATGCGATGATTCAAGTAATTACGGGTGCACACGTAATTATAAAAATCAGCGCATGGAAAACATAGTGAATTCTATCATGTGTTATGATCTAAAACCTATCATGATACATAACAACGAAACTAAGGTGATATGACAAGGGCATGGTGGATACGCCGATGGTACTTCCTATATATAAGTTCTCTGTCATATTTTCAAGAGTAGCGTTGCTCGTGTCACGAGATGTTTTGACCTAGACCAACGTTTGTGATCTCTCTTATCCACTGGCATTTCTTAAGCATATTAGTCTACCTCTTAAACAAAATCTCGATCGCCAAGTTTCCATCAAACCCATTCCGAGTGACGCGTTTCACCTTTAGATTATTTGGAAGATTCCCCCTTAATTCTCTTGAAACTTAATCTATTAATATCGTTCGGGCCTAACTTGAGTGTCAGACCCGAATCTTGTTATCTATCACACTCCTCAAATCGACCATCAACGTACACTGAGAATCCAAACACTCATTTTTCCTGATTTCAGTAGTATCCACTAGTTGAATTTTGGGACGAAATTCTCTTAACTTGGGGAGACTGTAACATCCATGATTAACCGGCTCTATTTTATCTATTTTGTTTCAATATTAACTCTACATTTAAACCTTGTATTTATTCAATCATTTTATTCTCTCTCACCTAAATCATTAAATAAATGAGTATTCATTTATAAAATTTAAAACTTTAAAGCACTATTACACATAACATGTGTATTTATATAGATGTAAATACAAATAATTATTTATAAAAACATGCATGCAAATTATATTCATACGTTTAAAGTTATTAATTAAATCTCGCATGAATATTTGTTTGACAAACATAAAATTGACATTATAACTTTATAATATAGTTAGTATTTTGTTTATAAAGTTATCAAATTTCCATAAATTTTTATAAAAGAAACCAATTCTTTTCTTTTTATAATCAAAACAAATTAATCCTTCTAATCTTCATTTGAAACCCCCCTAGTCATTGAACCCTTAAACTTGAACCTTTGAACCTAGACTTTGACTCTATAATCAAATTTGCCTATTAAAAGTCAAACATGGCCTTGCTTTGGTGCAAATCAACACCCGAAAACATTCAAATCGATTGTAATGGATCTTTGTATGTGTGTAGTCACCAATCGGTTCCGTCTTGACCAAAGTTACGGTCCAATTCAATCATCTAAAGCAGTAAATTCTGAATTCACATAAGTTTGACTTCTCCAAGTCAAACCCGTAGCAATCCACCATCAATTCGTGCAAATCAACACGTTATAAACCCGTAAATCACGCGAACCGACTCTATCATGAATGCAGACCATTTCCTAGACCCAATTCATTCGCGTTTCATTCAAATTAACGCGTATTTCGCCTCAACGGCTGTCATACGCAAGCTTCTAACCAAATCATACAATTGGATGAAATTAAACGAATTAATTCATTCCCTCACCTCCGCATACCTCCACCCAAACTCTCTGAACACTCATACGATCCGCATTTCATCGCTGAAGCTCAGTCCAAGTCAAAGATCACCGAAACTGAAACCCCTGTAGATCGTCCTATCTAAGCAACCATTGTAAGTAATTCTTGTGCCCTTAGATTCGTTTTGATTCAGGGAACATAAGCCCCATGGTTTCGAGTTCCATCGGGGGCTTAATCGACTCGATTTAAGGGCTAGGGTTTTCATTTTATTGATTGGGGAAGAAGGGGTTTAGGGATTGATTATTAAAAGATTAATCGATTGGATACTGGCAAGGCTTCCGCCCAGTTCCACTGGTTAAGACACAGGAACCGTACACGCGTGGTCGCGGGTTCTAAACCCCCAAGCCCGGCTTCTTTTTACGCAAGCGTCAAACCCAGATCTCCCCCCCCCCTTTTCAATTTCGTGTTAAAACAAATTCGAACTTGTCATATAACAGGAATTCCCCTCTGGTCCAACGGCTGGCGCCTGTGACCTACACCGGGCAGACCCGGGTTCGACCCGGGCAAGCCCTTTTTATTTTTAAAAACCATTTTTACAACCCCATTTATTTTATAAACATTATTTTATAAAACCCTATACCTTCTAGAATAGATTTGCTCAAAGATAACCAAATGCTAAATGAAAACAATCGTTTTTACAAATTAAATTGTTTAAACACTTTATTTCCAATATAAAAATCATTTAGAAATTATTTTAAATAAAATATGTAATTACTCATTTTTAATGTTAATTTTGTCAAGACTTTTATAAACCAAAATTATTCATTTTATACCTTACAAAATTATATACAGTCGCAGGAAATTAATAATTAAGATAAAAAAAAATTTATATAAACAAAATCTAAATTTTTACTAAATATATATGAGTACATTGATATTCGCATTTCATATGTTTTCTTATAAAGAAACATTATTTTATAATAAATCAAAATAATTTAATCATTTTAATTCTTTCATTTAGGGTTAAATTATATATTAAGTTATATAAACTAAACCCTAAGACAATTATTATTTTCATTAAAATTCATATATACTTTGAAACTGCATTTGTACATTTAACATTTATTTAGAACAAACATTAACTTACACACATCATTTACATGAAATTACACAAACTCTATGGTACGAATTCCCACAATTATTCAATTAGACATTTATTCAATCTCTTTAGAACCTTAGACTTTCTGTACATAACATTGACTCCAAATCATAATTCAACTCTAGGTTAATATTGTGATTTGCAAATCAGTTGTGCTAACTGTTGCTCGTGTTATCTACAACAACTATTACAAGTGAGTATTACATAGCCCCTTTTACTCTTTTACACTTTTTGGGGTGAAACATGAACACTATACAAACAATTGCTTATATTTACACAAACTACACAAACACAAATCCTCTTTACATTCATGTTTGCAAAATTTGAGCTTTATGTTTGAGTGCTAGGTGTGTTAACTGTTTGTGTGCAATTTATGTGCAATCATTAACTATACAAGCCGATGGTTAACAATGATAGATCTATTGAGTCTGACAAACCCACCCAGATTGGGATGATTGTTACCGACAACACAATTTGCATGCTAGTTACAAAGGTTTGATTGTACTTTGGTTACACAATAGTTGCTCTCCATAAATGCCTTATTTTATCATGTTATGTAAGGATTTGATTATTCACATCTATACACTATCTATGTACAAACCTGTGTATGCTCACCAACTTTTTAGTTGACCTTATTTTATTCATGTTTCAGGTGCTAACTTTTGATCAAGGCTTGCTACACATAGGCTTTGAGACTTAGTTAATTTTAAATCAAGAACAATTTGTATTTCATTTATGTACTTTGGAATTGGTTTATGGTTGTTTGAATTGAAATGGATTTAATATATTACAATTTAGTCAACCTTGAGCTCATGAACAGTCTACATGTCCCTCCCCGACGTATTCCGCAGTCGTTTGGGGTGTGACACACTAGGTGAAGTAATTTATGTGAGTAAGTAATTTATGTGAGTAAGTGATTTATGGTTCCGTGCGGTATCATGGTGTGTGCTATATGTTATAGTATTATGTAGAACCACTTGGAATTGTGTGGTGTGATTGAATGAGACTATAGAGTGAGTTGAGTAACGTGAAGTAGCATTAATTGCAACTATGTGAGATAGTTTGATGTGTCGATGTGATTTAGTGATTTTGTGTGTAACCATGGATGGTGTGAAATTGTGATAAATAAGATGACTTGCTAGATTATTGTGTGGTGCTATGAGAGTTGTGTAGGATGCATGTGGCATCTGGGCTGTATGAAAGATAGAAAGCTAGTGTGAATATGATGGGGAAGGTTTAGAATCCGAGCAGTAATGTGGACCACCAAATTGCATTTGATCACCGTAATTTGGTAGTCTATGATTACTCTCATATTCTGAATTTGACACTCATAGTAATCACTCCAACGTTCTATCTTGTGTAGGTACTGATGGCTAAGATAAAGCGTACCAGATCCGTCAGACGGGGAGCTCCCACTGGGGGAGGAGCAGATCGTCAGGACAAACAGGCGGCTGCTGTAGACAAGAAGGACAGTGACATAGAAGTGGTGTTGGCGCTTCCCGCGTCAAGTGTGACCTGAGCTGAGGATGGCAGCGTCCCGCGTGGTGCTGAGACCAGAGTGATAGGATGGAAAAGGAGGGCCGTGTCGACAGTACGCGATGTCCCTCCAGGATGTGGACATGTATGGCTGAAAGATCGACCATGTGCGTCAGCTAAGAGAGCTTTATTCCAAGAGGACCCGGTGATTGACACGGAGTCCGATGAGGAGAAACCAGAGGAGGACACAACAGATACACCTAATGTGGTCCAGTAGTAATCTTGCAAGCGTTGTTTGAGACGTTGAACTTCTAGATGACTTTTGGACGTGACGGTTTGTCACGAGATATTGTGGGGTGATTTAACATTTTGAGCGATTAGACGTCTACGTGGTGTGATGATTATTTCAAATATTTACTATTTGATTTTGACATGGGGTGCGAGTTATACCGCGAGACGATTTGGGTATGACAAATGATAGTTGCATATGTGATATCTTGCTATTGGTGGTGCAGTGTTAATTATGTGTGATTATGTGATTACCTTTTGAACAACGTGAGTTCATACTAAACGTAATCGTTGATGTGATGCTATGACTTGGTTGATTAGACTATATGAATAGACCAGTGTAAACCTGAGTTTGATTAGTTGTGTGTGTCTACGGTCTTAAGATAGTGTCACCTATGTGTTATGCTTAGGTGATGTGTGAAGTATGAGGGGTGTGTTTGGCCTTACTATGATATTAAATATCTTTATATCTTAAGGCATAGATCTTCGCGAGGTAAATGTTTTGGTGCTTAAGGGCATGAGAGAGTTTGGTGAATAAACTTGTATGTCGTTAATTGAGTTGCTTATGAGTATGAGTTAATTGTGTCACGTACTTAATAGTCATGGCGGGAGATCAAGTGTAAGCTTGATATGGTGTTGACTTTTGTCAACAGGTTATTGTGTTTGACGACAGTCAGGCGGGAGATCGTGTTGTTGGTGCCTTCGGGCCAAACAACATGATATACTTGTGTGTCTATAAATGACGAGGTCATATTGTATGCGTGTAGATTTACCCTGATATAGCTAGTTGTGTATGTGCACTTTGTGCGAGTTAGAGGGTTGAGTTACTAGTACATGTGTAGAACAATGTATGTTCTGTAGTTATGTGTGTCGGTGTGTGTCCTTGTAGTACACGCTTAGTCGTGCATATGACGGATGGTTAGTGTGCTCAAGTATGGTATTTCTATCTTGACAATTTTCTCGACGCTGATACGTCGAGGTGATGCAAGGAGTTTTGACGTCTTTCTAGGCGACCAGTGAGGTGCTCTTAAGAGATGCCTATGCTTATATCTCGGGAATTCGGAGCACGAAGCCAATGGGCGGAGCTGTGAGAGTAGATTATGAAAGCGTTTACGTGGACGCTTGACCAGAAAAGTTTACGATGAGATCAAGGTGATGACGCTGAAGATTTCAGCACAGAGTTAACAAGCTGACGAGGGACCTTCATGGAACACGTTTTATATGAAGAATTCAGTCAAGATGAGACACCAGAAGATTTGGGATGTTTTTCCCTGGACGAGACGACGAATAGCTGAGGCTTGTGAGCAGGCGGACTTTATGTTCGTACATGATAAATGAGATGCGGTCGGGGATCGCATGGTAATGGTAGAGCAACATAAAGAAAGGTGAAACTCAGGAGGGGTACGTGCAAGATTGCACGTAAGTGACTAAGAAGGATAGGCCTACGCTGGTAAATCCAAGACCAACTTAACATGAGCACATGTGGAGCATTTAAGGAAAGCAAGCGCTTAGGTGATTGAAACGGACACGACAAAGGCATATGAGCCTTGAGAAATATCAAGAGCTATTGAAGATGGCTCTAGTGTTGGGTGTATGCGCAAGTCTAAGGGGCGTATTGAACGCGTGATAATGAAGTAAAGAGATACTATGATAAAGAAATCTAGTGGAGACCAGGGAAGCTTTGCACGAGCTCCTGAAGATCATAGAAGAAAGACATTAGGGATGCCCTTATGGGTAGGGCAATGGGTTTGAGATTGAGGAATCATCGCAAGATGACAATTGTAGAAACAAGAGGAGCATGACAGACACACGTTAGTAAAGCAACTATTACTCCGGTAGGTGAATGACAATGACCTACTTGGAGAGGATGATCGTTGGAATGATGAGTTCATTAGGGTTATACGAGAGACGTGGAAAATTTTGCCTGTGAGCTAGAATGAAGTGTGATAGGTGAGCGGACGTTTGGCGGTGTTGTGTTACGTAGTACCGGCAACGATACATACGATGTGGTTAAGAACGAAAAGGGCAACGGGGTATTGTCACAAGCAATGAAGGAGATTTCTTTGGACATCAAGAGGGTGGTATTATTGCAAGGCAAGGTAATGAAAACATATATGATGAAGGTGGATGCTTGAATGGAGTGGGTGCACGAGTATAAAATGAAAGATATATGTGGGGTTGTTTGTACTAACACAGGATTCGAGGACGAATCCTCTTTTAAGGAGGGTAGACTTGTAACATGCCGAAAAGCCCCGCATTGATTATTCAAACGAACGGGAGACCTAAATCCCTAGTAAAGGAGAAGGTGAGTGAGGTTTCTCATGAAAACTCAATCTAAGGAATTAAATGTTCCTGTTAGCATGAATTTCCACGTAAGTCATGATTCAACAAGAGTAAAGGACCGTTGAGCCGAATAATGATAATTCGGCATTTAAAAGGCGTTAGACGTATTGGGAGGGACCTGGATGTAAACCGTAAAGGTTTAAAAACCAATTATTGAGCAAACCCTAGGACCATTCGGCCTAGGCTTACGTTTACGGGGACATCGCGAAAGGGAGAAGAGGAGCCGGAGAAACAAAGGCCGGCAAGAGTGACTTACGGTGGTCTCGGGCGGAGGAGCTTCGTAGATAACCAAGGTAATTCCCGTTCTCATCATTTATGCGTTTCGTTTGCTTTTGGGTTGCATGAAACCCGATTAGGGTTTGGCTTCATGTCCACGACGGTGGCTATGGGGGTGGTGATGCTGCCGGCGACGAGGGGAGGGCCGAGCATGGTGGAGATCGGCTGTGTTGGTGGCTACCGACGCAACAGGAGGCAATCAGGAGGAACACGGGTGAAACCCGTGTGGTGTGATGGTGATGCTCGGATGGACATGGCAAGGACGACAAGGTGACGGAAACCATGGTGGTGCTCGGCGGCTGTGTCACGGCAGTGGGGAGTGATACACCACGATGGTAAGCATGGACGGCGGTAGAGACGATGGTTGGCTAGGGTTTTTGAGAAAAGGGTAGCCATGAAAGCGGGAATGGTCGTGCACGGTGAAGGAGCGAAGGCGATGTGGTGGCCACGGTGGTAGGGCACGACAGGGATGGTGGGGTCCGTAGTGGTGTCGGGTGTGGATAGAACCAACTCGGGGCCTTTGCATGCGGCCAATCATGGTGTTTAGGACCGTGCATAACATGTTTACGTACATGCATGAGAGCTGGGATGTGTGTACACGGGTTCTAAACGAGGCGGGAATCATATTGTACGTAAAATCGGAAGATAGGGTTCCTGAATGAGAATTATCAAGCTATGATGACACGGTGGTATAGGAGTTTATGATTTATGAGTTGTTTGGCATACGTATTGAACATGTCTGTCCATGGTTCGTACATTTGACAGGTTCGGAGTTTGAACGAGTAATCGGGGTGCAGAACTGGGATTTAGACTCGGCATAACCGGTGAGTTTCTAATCCCCCTCTTTTAAATGCTTTAAACGTTTTGGGGCTATCGTACATACTTTCAGGACGTGTTTTATTACATTAAATGTATATCAAGCTTCGGGATCTAACCTGATGAGTTTACGAAGTTAATTAATTAAATATGGACTAAGGGTCTAGATGTTACCCTTAATACGTGTAGGTTAAAGGTGGGTATACGGGTCGTATAATGACCTAACAGGGGTGAGTAGGGGATTGTAGTTACGGGTACGACTAGGAGGTGTCACAAGGTGTGCATGTACGTGGTATGTGCTTAAATAATGAGATATAGTATTTGTATGTATTTTGCTATATTAGCCGTGTATTGGGCTATGAGTGAGTCGGGGTGAGTCGGGATATAAGCTAAATGCCTAGGAATACGTGTAGGATATCTTATCCTAGTACTATGTGTGAAGTACAGGTGTAGTTAATGAGTCATGTACATAGAGTATAATGTTATGTGATTATACATGTGTTGTGCGCATTGTGTCGTTGTCCTTGAGACACGGCGGGTATTGTGTCTGCATTGTTGTCATTATGACATGGAAAACGGGATTATGGAGGATTAAGTCCTTCGGGAGGTCATCGAAGGTGACGATGTCCAACAGGACAGTGATGAGCTCGGGGTGTGTCGAATGCCCTGCTGAGGGTAACCTTGACGAGGGTGCAGCGAAGAGGTTCATGTTTGTGTGCTTATATATTTGTGTTAATTTGCATACAAGTGATGAGTTATATTTATTGTGCTTGAGATAGTATTGATGTGCTGAGTAGAGTTAGATGGGTCGTGGTGCCAGGATTGTGATATGATGTTCATAACGATTATGTCAGTTGATTTGTAAGGGCCTTGGTCAAGGCTGAGTAAGTTGAGGTCTAGGGGATTGTTGTGTTAACCAAGTGTCGAGTTAATACATGTACTTGAACATGAGTTATTAGTGTAGGTAGGTTCGACCTATGTCAGTGAGACTGCGGGATTACTATTATTATGGGATGAGTCTTGGGAAATGAGCTATTATGGGATATCGGGTGACAACAAGGGTTACCCATTGGTTAATGGGTCCTGAGTAAAGTTTAAATAATTTTTTAGACGAGTTGGATTTTAATTAACCTAAACTATTAGAACTCACTCAGCGTAGCTGACTTTGTGTGTACGATAGATTGTTTTGCAGGTAAGCGTTGCGTTGACATATCTTAGCTTGGGAGCGGTGCTACTCGGGTTGGTGTGCAAGTATTCGTGAGGTAACTTAATGACATTAAATAGTAATTAATGTTTTTAGAAAGACTTCCGCTGTAGTTTAATATATCTAAAATGAGTATTTTTAAGGGAATAACCCGTTATGAGAACCAACTGTAGGGTGCCCGGGTTGGGGCCTTACACCCGCGCTCCGCGGCGGGGCGGTCCTATTTTGAAAAAAAATAAACGAAAATGTGGACGAAACTTAAAAAAAGTTAGTGAAAAACAAACCTAAAACTAAATTATAAAAAAAGGGAAAAAAATTAAGTATTTAGTCCCTGTGGTTTACTAACATTGATGGTCCCTGTGGTTTGCACTTTATAACGCATTTAGTTCACATCTAACAAATCTAAAAGTTTTAGAAGGTCCAAGTTAGAGACTAAATGCGTTACAAAGTGCAAACCATAGGGACCATACATGTACTTTTGGCAAAGTTTGGGGACTAAATGTGTTACAAAGTGCAAACCTCATGGACAATCCGTGTACTTTTGAAAAGCTAGGGACCAAATCCAAAATTTTGGTAAACAACAGGGACCATCAATGTACTTTACTCGAAACTAAATTTAAACAGAAAGGCAGACGCTTGTTAAACCGCGGAAGAAATTAACATTATCGAAAGCTTATAAAATAGTTATCTTTAAACAAAATAAATAAACTTAGGCCCTGTTTGGTAGCCTTTTAATGTTATCAAGAGGCAACTTCATATAAAAAAAGAAACTATAACAAAGACGTTAAAAAAAGAAGTTAACAGGAAAAGTTAGTAAAAGAAAGCAAAACCGTTCAAAAAAAGTAAAAACTAATTATGCGACCATCTAAGAGCATTCACATAAGTTCTTCTATTCTCATCCTATCTTTAAAATTTAGAAAGAATATAAGAAATTATTATTTTTTTACTCACACCAATATCCCTATCCATATACCCCATCCCTAAAATTTAAAGGAAAGCTTTAGAAGCCCCTAAATATAGGGAGTACTATTCAACCATATATTATTTTTTATTTTATTTTGAGTGGTTATGAGTGAATGAAAGAGAAAAAGTAATAAAAAGAATTAAAAGAAATATTATTTAATTGAATATAGATAGATATAGGGAACCTGATGTGAGAGATTTTAAAAAAGTCTATAAATTTTAAAGGTAAATTTGTTTTTAATTAAATTATAGGGATGGAGATAAGAAGACTGATGAGAATGCTATTCAGGCAAAACAATCCCAAATATGATTTTAGTTTCACAATTTAACTATATATTCAAACATAAATATCCATTAATTATATACTTTTACTTTAATAATCATATTAAGATTATCTAATTTTAATAAAAGTTAACTAAAATGAGTCACCAATCATATTATTTTTCGTTACATCCTGATGTATAATATTCCTGGCCATTCATAGAGAATAAAATAACTGATGTTATTGTAAAGTATATGTATGTGAGTATTAAATAATATTTTATTAAATTATATAACTTAAATATATAAAAATAAAATAAGGCATAATCTATTTTGCCTTAACATAAAAGATAAATATGTATTATATACAAATATCATGCTAATTATAAGGTAGTTGTTTAACCAAAACACCCCGTACCAAACAACTCCATCCATCTCATCAACTCCATGTTGTATCATCACTATATATGCTTGTATGTGCACAATCCCTTTCATCATCGACACTTTTACTCTATAATTCCCAACCAAAAACAACACCCCAATGGACAATATCAAGCTATCCACCTCTATGATTCTCAAAGCCATAATTTGCATGTTTTTGCTAGCAATTTCTCTAGAATGTTCGAATGGAACCCGCATCTTGCTAGATACGACAAGCGATGTAACGCATGTGGCCCCACTGTCGACCAACGAGCCTGACACAAGTGGTCCAGTAGACGAGTCTGACACCCCTGTGGAAGATCCAACACATACACTACCAAGTGGTCAGATTCCTGCAACTATAGCACCTGCGCCAGTTGTGGGTGCAACGACGGCGTTACCGACTACGGTAGCGCCTACTGTAGGGACGACGACCAACAATGTGGCACCAGTGACTACCCCTGTTGGTGCTACACCGACAGGAGGGTCAGGTGCAACAGGTGGTGGTGGTGTTAGTGGGGAACACCCGACTTTGAGTTTCTTTATGCATGATGTTCTAGGAGGGACTCATGCTACAAGTAGGGTGGTTACAGGAATTGTAGCGAGTTCAAGCGCTAACGCTGTTCCTTTCTCTACGCCCAACAGCCAAGTGTTCCCGATCACTGGTGGGGTCCCGTTAAACAACATTAACGGCATAGTGAATAACAATAATCTCCCATTCTTAGCCGGTTTCAACGGTAATAACCCAAACAATCCCAACTCCAACACTGTCCTCCAAAACACCGGGAACAACAACGTTGTCAACGGAGGGAACAACTTACCATTCGTTGCAGCCGGTCAACTCCCCGCTGGCATAACCCTCCAACAACTCATGTTCGGGTCAATCACTGTTATCGACAATGAATTAACCGAAGGACACGAGCTCGGGACAGGTGTGCTCGGCCGAGGACAGGGCTTCTACCTTTCAAGCTCATTGGACGGGAGTAGCCACACGTTTGCACTAACGACTTTATTCCACGGTAGTGATCACGAGATGGATGATACGATTAGCTTTTTTGGGGTCCATCGGACTGCTTCCGAGATATCGCACATCGCGGTGATTGATGGAACCGGAAAGTATGAGGAGGCCAAAGGGTATGCCACCATTGAGAGTCTTCCTCAGGTGGATGAACACACCACTGATGGGGTTGAAACCATTGTTCATGTCAATGTCTACCTCACGACACCATAGACCATGACCTCCTCCTAAGTTTGTGTGATGTGATTTAGCTTGTGTTTGTAGTACCTTCTGCTTTATTTTTTTGTACTTTTGAGTGGTCCTAATCATAGTGTGTTATTTTCTATTAACAAAATATATCATATGGCTTTCTTTCCACATACAACATGAATCATTTCTGCATATGTTTTCAACCTTCACTCATTCAAATTTTGTATGATATAATTATTATACACGTTCATCATCGCCAATAGGGTATCTTAATAATGAAGTTAACACTTTTGCATGGAAAATGGGCTGAGTTCGGGCCGGGTATTTGTAATCCCAGTCCCATACTCGGTTGTAAAATCGATTACCCGTCGGGTATCGGGCATACCCGCAGGTATACCCGTTAGTATCGGGTATTGAGTATACTTGCAGAGTTGCGGGTATCGGCCAATAGCCGTCAGGTATGTGTCGTGTACATTTCTATGACTCTATTTTTATATTTTTCATAACGTATTAAATATGAATAAATTACATACATTAATATCATCAAAATACATATTTCAAAAGAAAAATTAATTTTCCATAATTAACCTACTAAAATGAAGCATTAAAGGTTAAGGGAAAATAAAAATAAAAATAAAAATAAAAACTTTTTGAGTATATGATTCGGGTAATCGGGCGGGGCATCACCTAATCCCATACCCGCGAAATACTTTAAAACCAATCCCATATCCGGTCCCATACCCGTCGGATTTCGGGTATATCCGTCTCCGATGTTTCGGGTTTCAGTTATACCCGTCGGGCTCGAGTTTTTTTCCATCCCCACATGGAAACGACATTGATTACTTTTATCAAATTTAACTGGGCTTACAAATCTGACAGGGTTTTCGGCCAGCTTCTTCATCATAGATTGCTGGGCTGCAATTTTATTCGGCTTAGAATAATGGGCCTTTCTCATTATTTGTTTTTATTATATGTTTCAAGCTAAATTTCACTAAGATCGTCCGTAGTACACAACGTGAGAGGGAGGCGTGGTGCCACCTCACTCACCACGGGCATGGAACACCGCACCAAGGGGGGGTGAGCGTGGGCGTGAGTCGGTCCAGGTGGTGGTATTCACGGCGTAGTGGGGGGAGAATAGTCAAAATAGCCGTTGGGTTTTGTTGGGTTTTGGTCAAAATAGCCGTTGGGCTGTTAAATAAAAAATTTAATTAATATATATATATATATATATATTACAAACCAATTATCAATTCTTTAAAAACCTACACTCTATATACTCCTATATACTCTCTATATTTTTAAAGTTCCAATGAATTTATCTTTGTCATCGGATTCATCATCCGACTCATCGGATGGTAAAGAGCTATCCATGAGTGCGGTGCAAGTGTCAGTGATGCTTATAAATCATCTAGTCGAAGAATCTTCTAGAGTTTCAAGACGAGTCCAAGTTAACCGGGATCGTGCGACTGCAAATGATCTTCTAGTGAGAGATTATTTTACGAAAAATCAAAATTATAACGATAAATCTTTTAAACATCGGTTTAGAATGAGTCGTCCGTTATTCTTTCGAATTGTTGAGGATTTAAAACGTGAGTTCGAATATTTCCAACAAAAATATGACGCCCGAAGGAGGCTTGGGTTCACTGCTTTATAAAAGTGTACCTCGGTAATTCGAAAACTCACGTACGGGAAGACAGCTGACTCAATGGATGACTATTTGAAAATGGCGGAGAAAACATCACGTGATAATCTATTACATTTTGTGAAGGTATTTCTAAACTTATATAAACTAATTTAGTATGGTAAAATATAAATTAGTTTTTGTAACGTGTAGGTATAATTAGCTTGTATGGGAAAAAATATTTAAGGAAACCAACGAAAGAGAAATTGTACGACGCACATGAGTCTGTCCATGGCCTTTCGGGGATGCTTGGTATTGGGAGTGGGAAAACTGTCTTACTGCGTGGTGAGGTCAACACCAACGTGGAGACCATCCTAGGCCCACATTAATGCTCGAGGCCGTTGCATCGAACGATTTTTGGATTTGGCATGTATTCTTTGGTGTTGCGGGATCAAACAATGATATAAATGTTCTAGACCAGTCACCTGTTTTCGACGACATCGAGAACGGCGTTGCACCCGGGTCTTATTTTATTGCTAATGACAATGAATACAGTTTTGGTTATTATCTGGGCGACGATATTTATCCAGAATATGCTACTATTGTCAAAGCATTTACCTGTCCGCAAGAAAGGGATGAAAAAAGATGACACTTTAAAAAAACTCAAGAGTTGGCGAGAAAAGATATCGAACGGGCATTCGGTGTTTTAAAAAAGAAATGACATATAATTAGTCATCCCGCATGTATGTGGACGAAAGACAAAATTCGAAATGCAATGTATGTTTGTCTGATATTACATAACATGATTATAGAATATAAAGGGCAAACTATCTGCACCGATTATGAAGAGGACGAGCCGACTAATACAGAAATAACAAACAAACAGAGACAAGCAAACTGTCGGATAATCCGTTGTTCGGAAACTCATACAAACCTTAGAACTGATCTGATGGAGCATCTATGGAGTAATCGTAATTATCATTAGGTTTTTTATTTATTTGTTATTTGTAATCCAATTTATTAATTTAAATTATATTTTTTTTATTTATTTGTTGTTTGTAATCCAATTTATTAAATTAAATTATGTTTTTTATTTATTTGTGATTTAAAAATAATAATTATGTAATTATTACAAAACTGTTTACCCTCACCCCACCATTACACACCTGGGTGAAGGTGAAATCTGACATAGTCTACGTGGCGCCTACGTGGCGTGTGGTGTGCTCTCACCTTCACACTAGTACTACGGATAGTCTAATGGCGTTTAATTTGAGAAGACATCTTAAGAGTGAAAAGGTAATTAACATTTGTTTTCAATTTAAGAGTAAAATTCACTTACAAAATCCTATTGTATGGGACTTGATAATGATTTTATATCGACTACCAATAAAGACTAATCGATATATAACCACCCATATGGAGTAGGGGTATGAATTAATGACACGAGATGAATATAACATAAAATTCACGGGTTTGGGTTTAGTATAAATGAGGTCGGGTCAGTTTCGGGTTGAACCCGCGAACCCGTTTGGCTAAAATGGTCGTGTTCTTGTCAACCTGGTGGGTTAACCCATTTATTTTTATTTATTTTAAATGCTTTTTATGTAATAAATTAAATTGGTTGGTATTTTATGCCAATTTATAAAACTTAAAATAGAAATTGACATTAGATTTATAATTACAATGTGATTGTTTTATATACATTTGTATTAAATAGAAATTGACATTAGATTTATAATTACAATGTGATTGTTTTATATACATTTGTATTTTTGCTGTTAAATTGTAAATTTAAGGTATTAACATGCGGAAGAAAAATAAAAAAATAAAAAAATTAAGGTTAAACGGCCGTGTTCGTGTCAACCCACAAATATTCTTGTCGTGTTCGGGTTCATATGTCTGACATGATTTTCGGGTTCGTGTCGGGTTGGACCCGTCAACCCACGAATAAGACCCGTTTAGCACCCATAATTTGGAGAGGATCATCAACATTTGGAATTAAAGCAATGAAAGATATTGCACCCCTTTGATATAAAGCAATTACAAATTAATGAACTCAGGCATTTGATATGATTCTGAATGTAAACATCTGTGTTTCATAAGTTACCAAGTAATTAATTTGAAGTTACATAAATGCGTTGAGGTTTTAATTATTTCATCTCCACTTGTAATAATTTGGACCGACTTACGTTGGTAGTCGGTTCTCCATTATAGCAAATGTCGGTTTCGGTCTTGGACCGAAAAAACCAATGTTTTCAGAATCGGACCGGACAACGAACCGGACGTCTTAGAGGTTCACTGGTCGGACCGGATTCAAGAACCGGATGACGCAATAAATAATATAAATATTCATAAAAATATATAGAAAAATATAAAAAATTCCAAATACTACATATACAATAATTTAAACAATTTTGAGTCAAGGACGAGGGTTGTAGGTCTGTAGGAATTTTAATTTTTTTGAATCTTCAATTTTAATTTTGATTAGGGTTTTGGAGGACCTGTGGCAGCGTATAAGTTAAAAGAAAAGAGCCAAATTGGGTTAAAATTGTAAATAGAAGTAAGTAGAAGGACTATATGATAAAAAAGATAAAAAAATAGTAAAAAAAAATAAAAAATAAAAAAAAATTAAACTACCCGGTTCGACCACCGGTTCGCGGTTCGACCGCTGAATCGCTTGGACCGCCCGGTTCAACCAGCAAACGGTCTCAGAGCATGTAACCGGACCGGTGGAGGTCACGGTTCCCGGTCCGACCGGTCCGGGTTTAAAAACATTGGAAAAAACCCACATGAAACCCGAACCAACATAATTAAATTCCACTTGGCACAATAAAACCGTATAGAGTAGAGTTCTATTCAAAAGAAAACCGTACTAAAGAAAAGTTAAATGACCAAATATGATGTGTAGGATCACTTTGAAAAGTTTAATGATAAAGAAGGGAAGAAAAAGACAGGATGCAACTAATGCTTCAAAGATTTTACATCAGACCCGATTGTTAATGACACATCATCATTAACCAGACGTCGCAAGATATGTGAAAATCGTATAGTAATATTTATATTGCTTTGCAGGTGGATGTGTATATAAATGGAGAAGTGTTATATTTATAATAGGTTCTTGATCAAACATCCTCGATCTACCAGTTTAGATTTTTTACTTGTTTTTCTTAAGAAATTTCCTTGATCATGAAAAACTAGCATATTTGAAAGAATTAAGTTGATATTTCATTAAGAAATATTTTCAAACATTTTAGGTATGATTGTGACTTTAGAATAAGGATAATTTCTCAAGTAGTTGGATGTTAAAATACTTGTAGAGTTCAAAAAAATTCAAAACTTAAAACACATGTTTGAAAAAAATTTGATGTGAAAGATTCTTCCTAATAACCCCTTTTGTTATACTTGAGGACTTTATAAAAAAGTTAAGGTTTCTTTATAGACTTTTACAAGCATTGAGTTTGATTCATAAAAATACTAGCTCAGAACCCGTGTAATATACACGTGGTGAAAAAATATTAATACATAAAATTCTTAAATCTTTATATATAGTTTACATGTGTAAAAATACATTACATATACTAAAGATAGAAAACAAAATTCAAAATATGTAAAAATTAATATATAATTGGGTTTTGAAAATACGTTAATTACTATTTAATGTAATTTGACTTTTAATTACTATTTGATTGAAAATAAAATTTACATAATTAGATTTCAAAGTTTCTTTTAATAAGGGATAATTTAAAATAAATGTGTTTTATTAGTATAATTAGTATTTTCTTTAAAAACATATTATTATTAAAAGATATAGATGTATTTAATAAGAGAGAGACAGTAAAAAAATGATTAGAATGAATATGGAGGCGTATGTAAAATTTATTTTATAAAAGTACAAGTGTCGTAAAGACTATTCAAATTTTTATAAAATAATATTTAATCTTTTCTAATTATGTTTATAAACACGTGTATTACACGGTTTTAATAAATATAATGTTATATACTTGGTAATAAGAATTTAGGAAACTATAAAATAATATTTTGAGTTAAGATACGATTGAATTTATGTATAAGTATACTAATTAATATTACTTAATACGATTGAACATATGTATAAGCCACGTGACACAATTGTCAATTGTAGCATTCTTGAGCCTTCTTTTCCCGCCTCTATATCTTATTACATAATGATATTAAATAATAATAATATTAAAAAATATATATTTTTAGATATTTAATATAAATTTAGTTATGAATAGTTATTATATTATTGACTAAGTGAATTTAATAGAATATTAATTATCAAGAGTTACAATTTCTGACTAAATAATAATTTATATTTTAATCAACTCTACTATTATTATAGAGAGAGATGCGAGAAAAGAAGGCTAAAGAGGGCTAGAATTATGCCACATGACACCCTAGTTACTCATTTATTAGAGCATCCACAACGGTGGATGAGAAAAACACAACCAAAAGCGCTACATCAGCTCTACATCAGATTTTCACTCATCCTTTAAAAATAACAATTTTTATTCCAACACTACATCCTCTTTTAAACACACACTTTTAATAAAATATAAATAATTAATTATATGGTATGTGACAGAGGGGCTCACCAAGCACATCCGTGCCCGTTTAGATTTCCAGATGAGATGCAAACAAACGCTTACCTCTAACGCTATCACTCGCGTTTGCTTTAGCCACCTATGATCCGGATAAGCATCTCCCTTTACGTTGAAGATTCTTAGATAGTATAGATATATAGATATAGATTTATTTTGGTTGGATTCGTGGATTATCATAAGGCTTGTGTATGTTGTATCATTCATTTGTATTTATGTGTCATTATTTGATGTGTATATATTTATATAAGGTCTTTAAAATATCATATTTAATTACTTATAATCATAAAAACAAGAGTCTGTGTTTTATAAAAAAATAACATTTTTGTATCAACAATTATACGTTTCATATATAATCAACTTTTAGAACTTAATACACAAACATACGTACAGACGTGTGGGAAAATGAACTCACACCTAGGGTTTGTTTAGTATGAGATAGCAGAATAATAAAGAAATGGAATGGATGAGTGAATGAAATGGACAAGGGAAAGAAATGGATCATTACCATTCAATTGTCCTGTTTGGTTACCCTATTGAAATGAAATGAATCATAATTTTGTGTTCTTTGGTAGATAGGAAAATATTTTATGAAAAATAAAATACTTTTAACTAGTAAATTTATATTATGGGTCAGGTCATGGGCCAGCCCATGATTCGGGTCATTGGATGGATCATGGGACATGTCATGGTTCTGATCATGGATCGGGTCATGGATCGGGTCATGAATCGGGTCATGGTTCGGGCTGTGGGTCGGGTCATGAATGGGGTCATGGGTCGGGCCATTGTTCGGGTCATTGATGAAACAAAATCATTCCATTCCATGAAGGAATGAAAAGAAAACCCCTTTCGTTCAAGTAATGAAAATCATTATAAATGAAATAATCACATTCCTTATGTAATGGTCCACTCCATTCATATGTGATTACCAAACATATTTTTTCATTCCAGCGCAATGACCCATTACATTACACCATAGATTCATGCATACCAAACACTACCTCTTTTCTACGAAATCTCTCGAAACATTATTATTTTAGTTTATTTATATCAAAACTACGATATTTTAGTTAGATACCTGTAAACTATTATTTTTTTCCTATTTTACTCTCCTTATCAAAACTTATTTAGTTTATAATTTTCTTATCATGTCTTACCTTTTTTTATAATGAGCAACCGTTTCAAATCTATACTATATAATAAATAAATATTTTTTCATGCTACGTGTCGTCTCCATATTTATTCTGATCATTTTTTCTCGTCTCTCTCTCTTATTAAATACACCTATATATTTTAATAATAATATATTTTTAAAGAAAATACTAATTATACTAATAAAACACATTTATTTTAAATTATCCCTTATTATAAGAAACTTTGAAATCTAATTATGTAACTTTTATTTTCAATCAAATAGTAAATGAAAGTCAAATTACATTAAACAGTAATTAACGTATTTTCGAAAAACAATTATATATTAATTTTTACATATTTTGAATTTTGTTTTCTATGCTTAGTATATGTAATATATTTTTACACGTGTAAAATATATAAATAAAGATTTAAGAATTTTATTTATTGATATTTTTCATCTCGTGTGTATTACACGAGTTCTAAGTTAGTCCATAATATATAATGATTAAAATATATTTTGATGTAGAGAGTAAAACTAGAATAAATATAACAATAGTTTTTATGTCAGAACATAAAGAAAGTCGTCATTTGACGCGGTTTTGAAAACCGAGTCTATAGCTATTTTTTGCGTCACTATCTTTTAACGCGGTGTAAAACCGTGTCTAAAAATCAAAATCACCGCCTCAAAAAACCGTTTATCTACTCGTAACATATGTAAAACTACATAAATTTATGTCATTTTTCCCAATTATTATTGTAAATGGGACATTTGTAATGCAAAATCAAGTGTCCACCGGCCATTTGGCACAACTTAATTATGACATCAACCGATTTTATATTGTTGCTACATGAATCCGTCGAGACGGAGATTAGGCTCCTCACAACAGATAATGAGATCAATTAGTGACACTTCATCTTCTCCTTTTTGATCCAGATATGCCAAACTATGAAAAACTCGTTAGAAGGGGTGAGAGAACGGGGTCTCCGGACCACCCTCCGACGCTTAAGTCTGTATTTCATTCAACATTGATATGAATGTCTTTAAGTAGCAGAGATAATGAATGTATATGATGTATTAGGGAAGAGGGGTGGGGGGTTGGGTCCAATAACAATGCCATTTAGAGTTAAGTGGTGACGCTACTCTTAAGGTTAAGGATTCGAGCCCCGTCTGTAACGGATTGATGTAAATTATTAAAAGGAAACCCCTAAAATGAGGTATTGCTATCAGAGGAAAGTGACGAGTACCATGGAGGTTAACCATAAAGCATCCTTTATATAAGGAATATATATATGAGCTAGGGTTTCTATGGCTGTTTATGTGTTAGGTCTAAACCATTGGCCAGGCCAAACCTATAGGTATACTCTATAAATATCAAATAAATTTGAGAATTAATCAAAGCTGATTATTTGATTGCTTTCATGCAATTAATTTAAAAAATGTTATTAAAATATTACTAAAATATGCTTACAAATCTATACTATATAATAAATAAAGGTTTTTCAATGCCACGTGTCGTCTCCATATTCATTCTTAAAATTTTTTCCCGCCTCTCTCTTATTAAATACACATATATTTTTTAATAATAATTATATTTTTAAAGAAAATACTAATAAAACACATTTATTTTAAATTATCCTTTATTATAAGAAACTTTGAAATCTAATTTTGTAACTTTTATTTTCAATCAAATAGTAAATGAAAGTCAAATTACGTTAAATAGTAATTAACGTTTTTCGAAACCCAATTATTTTCATATTTTAAATTTTGTTTTTTATTCTTAGTATATGTAATAAATTTTTACACCTGTAAAATATATACATAAAAACTTAAGAATTTTATGTATTGATATTTTTCACCCCGTATATAAACACGGGGTTCTAAACTACCATCCATAATATAGACGTTTGATGTATGCCACAAACTTAAAATAATCAAAATCAAAGATATATACCATTGTTAAATGTTAAACTTAAAGGGAAAAGTAAAATTTGTGTCCACAAGTTAAAAACTTTATGGAATCTTCCTATGAAACCACTACTTAAAATATTATTTATTAGATTCATAAAGAAAAAATATTGATTATGTCATCATTCATTTCTAAACTCAAATCGTTATAAAAAAAGTTTGGTTATATACCAATAAGATTAAAGACCTATCACGAGGAAAATATGATATTTGAAAGGATTAGTTTAAAAAGAGACAAATTTATGCATTATATAGTTTCTTAACTCATATTAAATTAAACGGAAAAGGTGGTATAGTAGTAAGCGACTATGCGCTTGAGTTTCTCTAAGTTCAAATCAATTTTCATTGATATTCTCTCTTTAATCACCTTGAGTGTTATATTTTCGGTGCAAGCTACATGTTAGTTGTTCTCATTGGATAATAGGGTACGTATTTATTTGATGAAATCCCATGATCGAATTACGAGTGAATAGTTGTCACACTCACCCAAAAGATAAAAACTACAAGTAATTGTAAAGCTTTTATTACTAAGAGTAGTTTAGGCTTCAATTCTTCTAGATGAAAATGAGGCGAGTAGATGGAATATATATATTCTAAGAAAAGTGAACATTTTAACTTGAAGGTTACTTTTGAATCGGCTTCTGACTAAACAAAAATTGGTTAATAGACAGATTGATATTCCTTCGTCATTGTGCCCTTTATGTTCGAACCAAGTGGAGATGGTAGATCATGGGAGTGTGATATTGCTAGTAGATTTTGGTTTTCTGTTAAAAAGTGGTTACAAACTGATATCCATCCTTCTTTCATTCCAAGATCAGTTTGTAATTGGCTTGATTCCATCATATTGCCAAGGAGTAAGAAAGAGCTCGTAGATGCTATTGTTTTGTTTGATTGGTGGGTGATTTGAAGGCTGCAGAACGAAAAATATATTTTCTAAACACAATTAATCCAAGAAAGAGTTTTTATTTGATGCTTTGGTTAATGTTATTTTTATAGTTTTCTAATAGAAACCGTAAGTGAAATATTTCTTGGGTATAGTGGCTTCAAAATCCACTCATGTTTGTATAAGTTGTCTTTTTTCTCCCGACTAGTGTCTCGCTAGTAAGGAGTTTTTTTATGAAAATCCGCCATTATGAAAAACGATTAAGGAAAAATAATCAACTGTTAAGTTTTTTCATTAACTTCTATGTATAGTATTATGTGTATATTAACTAATATTAGATTATATTGACAAATGTAAATATAGGAGGTAGCTTTATGTAAATATGAAAATAGTATATATCCCTCTCTTGTAACCCCTAATCTTTTACACAATAAATACAATCACAATTACACACGCATTAAGGTGTTTGTAAGGCCCCAAACCCGGGAACCATACTTTTTGGCACAAACGTAAGCTAAGTAGTCATAAACATCAAACTAAACTCAATTTATTGTAGCGGAAATCAAATAGTCAACAAAGGTCAACGACCCGACCCAAACATAATTCAAACCAAGTACTAGTATTCAAATGTCTCAACGAAACAACTAATAAATAATGTCATCACGAACACCCACGGTAACCAATTTCCATCCAGAAGCCGCCAGCTCACACCTTCTCTTTACCTGAAATATATGCTTAAAAAGTCAGCTACGCTGATTGAGTTCTATAGTAATTTACTAAAGAGTATTGAATCCCAAAACCGTTATAAAAATGGTTTAGATCTCAAAGGTTTAACTTATTTAAATAGTTCTCAAAAAATCAAACAGATATAATCGTCGACACACAAGTATATCCCGTTTACTGGTTCGAGGACACAGCAAACACGATCTCCCCCTGACTGCCACCAGACACAATATCCCGTTGACTAACGTCAACACAATATCAAGCTTACGATTGATCTCCCGCCTGACTAATGCCGGACTCAATAACCCGTTGACTAATGTCACCACAATATCAAGCTTACTCTTGATCTCCCGCCACGACTATTAAGTACATGACACAATTAACTCATACACATAAGCAATCCAATTAACGACTTACACGTTTTATCACAAAACACTGTCATGATTTTAAACACTAAAACATTTACCTTGCAAAGGTTTACGCCTTAAGATGTAAAAACATTAAATGTCAAAAGTAAGGCTAAACATACTCCGGTTTACCCGCCACGACCATTACGTATGTGACCCAAAACTCGTACTCACATTCAAGCATAACGATTATTCAAAATATATATATCGCCGCAAAAGTATCGTCTATGCGTGCATTCATTTAGCAAAACACGTTTCACATGTCTTCATGCCCAAAACAATAACATGTTTAAAAGTGGGCGATAGACACTCACCTTTGCTTATCATACTTTGATCTCTAGAGCTCGCTAACTTCCTGCGCTCGCCTTTCGGTCTCGCACCTAAAACACACATAATTCACGAGTTAATACACGACCCGTCATTAAACCTTCACTTACCCGACTAACCCTACGTATAGCTCGACCACGTGCACATGCATGGCCTTTATGCATCACGTGAATCCCCCCGTTCACGTTCCCGGCGTTCAAACGCATAATTTGCTCCATTCTGGGTCCCCAAACTCGCCAGACACCACCTTTGTTCATCACTACGCACCCCAGTGCCTCTCACGCGCGTCACCCGCCCTTGGCCGGCTCCGCACTAGCGCCGTCCGGTCCCTAGGACTGATGCTGTGGTCTTCCGGAACCACCACAGCCCTTCGCCGCCACAACCGAGCCACCACAGCCCCGTCACAGCCATTTCCGAGCCACCACAGTCCCGTGTATGGCCTGCGGGTCTTCCCTCATTGCTGCCGTGCCCTTCTCCGCGTCAACCCAGCCGTGAACACCTCCTTCGGGGACTGCCGTGACCCTCCAGCACCACCGCCAGCCGCCTTACGCAGTTCCGGTCTCTCCGAATCCCGGCCGGACACACGTAGTGTCCATCCCCACCATCCTAGGGTTTTCGGCCAACTCCCACTCGACACACACAAGATTCAAATGACAAAAATGATAATACGCAAGGAATATAGGAATAGTACCTTCGATCCGAGTGACTCGTGCGAATCGAATCACCAACGCACTCCTCCTTCTCGAACTAGGTCCTTACGTAAAAACCCTAGTACCACAAAATGATTACTACGATTATCGGTGGATTAAAACACGTAAACCATGATTAGAGGGTCGCGAATATACCTCGGATTGATCATGGAAAGCAACCCACGACATGCTCTCCTCTCCTTCTCTTCTCGGCAGCCGTAAGAACTTGAATGGGGACTCCCCCTTACGCCATGAGCTTCGGCCCTCGTGTGAATCCAACCCGCACCCGGGCTTGGCCCGTCTCGCATCTTTTATTGAATCCCCTCTAAGTCTCGTTAATTACTTGCCACCCCTTCTGATTTATTTATAAAAAGAAACCTGATACTACACCTTTGATAGGTCTCGTTACAATCCCGTAACATTCTGTTCAATATGTTACAACATATACACACATATATAGATTAATCCCGTTAGTTCTATAAAAACCGGGATGTTACAGTGTTTGACTTGGTATCGAACCATCGCAGCCACCAGCCTCCCTCGTCGGAACTTCGACCGTCGCCCAAGCCGCACACTTGGCTGTTTTTTTAGCTTCTGCTTCGTTTATGACAGTCTCTAGACGTCTTCACACGAGATTTAACCCACAATCGCCTCATATAAAACCCTAAAACTGCTCATTCGGTATTTCACGATTCTCAGCTATTTTCTTTCCGACATCATTATTTTTCGCCTCTGCTTTTACAAATCTATGGTTGTTACCTTCCTCTCTCCTCGAAACATTGTGTTTTCATCCGGCCGAAACTTTCTTGCCTTGAACAAAAGTTCTAGGATAAAGTTACATCAGGCGAAACTTTCCAACATTTTCTAACTTTCGTCCGAAAGTTTCCCCATGCGAAACTTTCCAAGTTTCGTCGGCACCTCCCTAGGCGAAAGTTTTTAAAATTTCATCCACTTTGAACTAGATGAAAGTTCTCAACTTTCGTCCACCAGGCAAAACTTACTTGACACATGCAAAAATTTTCATACTCTTGTTTACATCTTTCCGGGCGAAAATTCTTAAGGCGAAAGTTTATACCTCTTAACTTTTGCACAATGGCCATAATAGCCACTATTTCATCACATGAAAAATCATCCCACAACTCGCACAAGATTGCTTTTACACTCTCACCCACAAATTATGGATACTGGAAAACCATGCTTGAACCATTCCTCATTACAAACAACCTTTATGGATGTGTTGACGGTTTCTTATCCTGTCCAAAACAATCTCTTGCCGTTGGTTCTGATGATACAACCGCTGTCACTACCCACCCTAACTACACCACGTGGATCTACAATGATGCTCATGTCCACATGAATATTATCTCCATAATATCCGAAGCCTCGTTTTCTCATGTTTGAGGCACAACCACTCGTGAACTATGGCTTTCCCTTGAACAACCATATTCCCATCACACTTCTTCAAGGGAATACGTACACGCTTAAGACACAATTTCTTAAGCTTGAAATGAAAGGAGAAGAAACACCGCTTAACTATCTCAGTCGTGCCCAAGACTATGCAACTGCACTGGCCAACTGATGTCATCCGGACGGTATATATAAAACTCTACTAAACCTAACCTAGACTCCTAAGTAATAAATGGAGTACCTTCGACTAAACGACACTGACAGGCAAGTGTACCTATCGAGTGTAGCACAACTTAATGGTAAATCGGAATATCGAACCCTAGAGACACTACTATAACTATACTAGACTCTGACTCAGACTAAAGATTGATTTGGTAGGGGGTTAACTACACTAAAGATTTAACTAAGGAATTCTCCAACTGAGAACGACTCAAACTATCCAGATGAAGACTAAGGAAGAAATCAGATGATGGGAAGAATACTACCTAGGTTAGAATCCTACTTGCAAAGCACAACTTCTACTGGTTCTAGAAACTAAGATGGATCTGGGTTTCTAAAGAAACAAATCTAGACTACTTAGTGTTTCCCTAATCACTCTCAGGGTGTCACCAACTAAGGAACCTAAGGATGTAATAAACTCACCAGAGTCTCTCCAACAATAATAAAATACCCGAATACACAGATCATCTTTCAGTCTCACTATCCACCATACATTAGAAGAATTCACGGGGTAATCTCAAGATAAGAACTATGACTCAGAATAGCAATAATCACTAGACACCTAATACCATCTTCCTCTCAGACAGCTGACACTCGGATTCCTAATGACGAAAACTAAACGACTAATTCTCACATCTCGGGTATTGAACTAGGACACACACTCAATCTAATCAAGTATTAACCAATACTCCTATGGATTACTACGTCTAGCAAACCACTCAGGTCACAAGCAATACGCAAACAACCTAAACATGCATCTATTAATGAAAGACATTCAACAAGACAACATGAGGAACATTAATCAACACAAAACCAGATCTAAGCATGCATATACATCATAATAATCAACTCAAGATCTTTTACAAAATCATAAAACCATCAAATAGAATCCAAAACCAATAAAAATCATAACTTTACGCAGTAATCATCATAAACCTAGGCTGTATCAATGTTCTAGCCAAGAATCATACTCAAAACATCCATAACAGAAGTAAAAGACAGAAACTTAGTATCAAACATAGCAATCAAAGAATAAAAATGAAAGCTAGTCATTCGAATACGCTATTACTAACGAACCCAGATTCGAAAGCTCCAATCTTGCACTTGAATGGCCTTCTTACTCCTCAAAATCGCCCTTGGCTCTTCTCCAGACAGCTAAAACTCGAACTTATTGAATAATGGGAATCAAAATCTATTAAATATCAAATTAGGGTTTTTTTCTCGGAAATCCTATCTCTCGCGTACCGCGAGAAAATCTGGCAAGCCCCTCGCGTACCGCGAGGGGCAAAATAGTCGCGGCAGGTTTATGAGATCCTCGCGTACCACAAAAATTCTCTATCTTTCTCTCGCGTAACGCGAGAAGATCAAATTTCAATATTTTTTCTTTTTATCTTCCGGCTCCATTCTCTTGCTCGATTTCTTCCGATATTCACTTGTAATCTTCACTAGCACCTGTAAATATACAATAAACTCAAATACAGACTTAAACGACTAAAAACAAAGATAAAACTAATCATAAACGCACAAAACAATAGTAATAAAGATGTATGATTCGCACTACATCAAACATCCCCATAGTTAACCTTTTTTCGTCCTCGAAAAAGCAATGGAATCATAACTCAGATCTACTTAACAAACATCAATTACCAATTTTAAAAACATACGCACGCGTTAAAAAGCAATAATCAGTATTTTTGTCCGATTAAACCCAAACACCAACTTTCAAGCCCCCGTTACGTGTTCTAGTATTACATTACCAAGCATATCAATCAATCTATGTGACTCACACTTAGTAGTTACAGCTCTACCTAATTCCGTATCACGGTCATGTTTATGCACGGATTAAACCATATAGATTTCTCCCACCACGTTAAACTAAAAATTACAGGTTTTTAGAAATTAGATAAAATCAATGAATGAATGGATGGAATATGAGCATTAATAAGCAAATTAAACTTCATCTCGAGGCGTTTCGACCAAGTCACTATCCCGGAAGTTAACACATAGACTAAGTCTAAGCAATAAAGCACCCCGGAGGGTAACACATAAGCAAAACTCATACTTTTAATCAATAAGCTCATGAATTATGGAATTTATGGATGCAGGCACCACCAAACTCGAATTTATTCTCATAAAAAGAGAGTGGTGTGCCAAAAAATTCAAAAACCTATACATTTTAACCTAACGTGGTACCTATCACCCTATATTGACAGTTTTAGTATTACTGACACCCTAAGGTGAATACTCACAAGATATCATGATTTTAATATTCAATTAATTCCTAAACAACACAAATATGATATTTAAGCTTTACTAGCTAGCTGGGTGTACCAAAACATCACTAATTAAACACGTTTTCTATTATTTATATCATTTAAACTCAACAAAGCAGATACAATTGTACTATAATTTTCCAAGTATAAGCAATTATTTCCAAGGACATTTTTCAAAAAAAATTAATTTTTTTGTATTTTTGAATTTTTATAAACAAGATAAACTAACTAAACTAAACACTCACATCCCCACACTTGAAAGACACATTGTCCTCAATGTGAAGAAAGACACAACTAAAAATAAAAATGCAAAAATAAAATAGGAAGCGACTTAGCTGGTAATGTATATGCTCTCGAATTGAAAATCCAGCTTCATTCATCCTTGTGTGCACCGTATAGCATTTCGGTCGCGGTTGCACAGACTACTGGGCTGCCTTTACAAACTTTATATGACCCCCCCGAATGGAGATTGAGTACGGACGTGATGATAAAACCTGTAAAATAAACCTCACAACAAACCTGCAACATTAAACAGACTCAAATTAATATAAAGACACCTGGTAATGTATGTTTGATGTAAGGTAATGGATGATGAATGATGAATGATGAAATGTAATGGATGGTGAATAGATGATAGAGGTGGTCGATGCAGGTGAACGGTGAACGAAACCATGGGAAAACAAGGAAGAAGGGTGAAATCAGCATGTCCCCGCGTACCGCGAGAGAACCGGCAGCACTCCTCGCGTACCGCGAGGAGGCAGAAATTAAGCCGGCCGATTGGTTTGTCCTTCGCGTACCGTGAGAGGACTCCCCAAATGCTTCGCGTACCGCAGGGCATTGTTGGTAACAGAAAGTTTTGAGATTTTTCCAACTTTTATACTTACAAAATTTTTGATCATTTAAACCTTTTTTACCCAAATTCCATAAAAACCTATTCCAAGCATAACAACAAATGTAAAAATATCTGGAACTTCATTCGTGATGATTTTCCTCACCAAATCAAGCACGAATCCCTGTAAAACATGACACAAACAAAACACACACTGAAAAACACAAAAATAGACACGGACTCAAACCAAGTAGTGCACACAGACTCTACATCCTAGACACTTGCCCGAGACTCAAACAAGCCTATCGGGAGGCTTCTCCTTGATCCTAACCGGTACTGCCTTCATACTACGCGGTCTACCGATCCTCCAAAACCTCATCAAGCTCCTACTTCTATCAAACTCTAAATGTATATCATATGCACCAGTCAAGTCTTTCCACCACAACTTAAATCTACTAGGTCCAAAGATCACCTGGTTCAAGTACCTCAACAGGCTGTCACACCTAAACATACCCTCACTTGGGGTTTTCATTCTCTCTAAAACAATAAACTCACTCAACTCTCGGAGTTTCTTACGGGGCGGCCTAGATTTAGGGGATGACTCGGCTTCTATCCCCTCAGCATGGACACAAGTAAAGGCTAAAGGCTCAATGTGTGATATCACTAAAAGTGTAGCCTCTAACCTCTCGCCCGGATCCTCATGATCTTCAAACTCTCTCCACTATGGGTGGCTCACAAACTATCTTCTCCACTTATGCTAATATCTCGCTCAAACTGCAATCATCACTATCAGCACCAAGAAATGAGGATCCTATCAATTTCCTTTCAAATTCAGCAAGCCAATCCAGCGGGTCCTCTCTAATCTCCTTAGACTTCCCAACACTTGGGGTTTTGCCTATGATCTCATCAAATTCTGCCATCATCTCCAGCATATCATCAGGCACCTTATCGCCGTCTTCATTCGGCTCATCTAACAGCTTCTCTAACTCCAACGCCCATTCAGATATCTCTCCTAAGTTAGGGGCGGGTTCATCAACTTCTCTTTCTGGATTAGAGTCCCGATGGCCACCTATGAAGGAATCAAGCATGTACACGAAGTGGCTATGCTTGCCAACATCCTCCACGGGTTTCATAGCATCGAAAGTAATAGACTTATCCCCCACACGAGGTGTGAGTTTCCCGTCGAAGACATCGATCATTGCCTTGGCGGTACGTAGGAACGGACGTCCTAGGATGAGTGGGACTTTGTCATCCACTTCCATATCCAGAATAACAAAATCCACGGGGAATACAAACTTGCCTACTTTCACTAACAAATTCTCCATAATTCCCCGTGGATACTTGACTGAGCGGTCATCCAAGGAAATGCTCATACGCGTCGGCTGCGGTTCTCCTAGGTCTAGCTGCTTATAGATCGAATAAGGAATAAGATTGATGCTAGCACCTAGATCAACAAACGCGTGGTTTAAGGGTAAACCGCCAAGCAGACACGGGATCGTGAAACGACCCGAATCCGCCAGTTTCTCTGGCAGTTTGTTCTGAACCATAGCAGAACATTGCTCACTAAGTGAGACTTCAGAGATCCCCTATAGCTTCTTCTTGTTGGAAAGAAGATCTTTGAGGAACTTGCCATACTTTGGCATATGCTGGAGGACCACTATAAATGGGAGATTGACCTTGAGTTATTTGAACATATCAAGGAAGTGACCATTTTCCCTAGCGTGTTTATGTGGCAACAGGCGCACTGGGTAGGGAACACGACTCAAGTCAATCTCGGGAGACTTCATCTCCACCCCCTTCTTCTTCTCCTCTACCTTCTCGACAGGCTTCTCCATCTCTATCTCTTCATCCACCGACTCTTCTTCTTCTACTACCGGTGGGTTCTCTTTCTCCTCTACCCTTCTACTCCTCGTCGAAATAACATTCAAATCGGGCTCCTCTAGCATCCTAGCATCGATCTCAGTGAATCGAGCTCTCCAATCTACCTTCTTCACTTCTTCTACCGAAGGAATGCCATAGTTAGCGCTGTGGGATGCTTCCTCTTCTACTATCTCCTCTTTATGATTCAAAATAGACACGGCCATCACTGAAGTGTTAGAACTCTTATAGGCCGCAGATGCTGCACTCTGCTTCTCCTTCAAGCTTCTAGCGATGTCTCCTACCGTGCGTTGCAAGTCCTAAAATGCCGAATGATGATTCTTTAATAAAGTGTCGTGGGCATCCGGTCTTTGCTTCACGTCCCTATACTGCTGGACTAAGTTGGCAAGCATATTTTTCTGATTATCTATCATCTCCTCAATCTTCTTTGTGTTGACACTACTTCTCGAACTACTCCCTGCTTCAACTCCTCCATACTGATGCTGGCGACCATTAAACCTGGGTGAGTTATTTCCAGATCTCCATCCCGAGCCATAAGTATTGTTGTAATTATTGTAACATCGGTTCTGGTTGCCAGCAAAGTTCACCTGCTCCTGGTGATTTAGGGGGCAATCCCTGGTGTCGTGGCCTCCCCTGCACACCTCACACCGCTGAGCACTGAGCTTTATCTCCTTGATCTCGTTTGCCATAGCTGCAAGTGCAGCATCCACGCTAATCTCAGGAGTGACCTGATGCGCACCTCTAGGAGAAGAGGCGGGTATCCTAGCACTAGGAATGGAAGTCCTAGTATATGGCTACTATTTTTCCGCCAGAGCAAAGCTCTCGAACATCTCCTCACACTGGTCTGGCTCGAGCTTGTCCATGATATGGCCTCCCACAGCTGGGTTGAACATTTACTGCTTCTCGAAGGTAAGTACATTGTAGAACTTCTCCACTATCGCCCAGTTGGAAACAACATGCTGGGGACATCGGCTCAACAACGTGTTAAACCGCTCCAGGCCATGTGATAAGGCTCGTCAGGATCCATCCGGAATGAATGGATTTGATCCCGAAGGCGAGCGACTCTGGAAGATGGATAGTACTTCTTGTAGAACTTGGATTGAAGGTCCTCCCAAGTGGTGATAGAATTGTCAGGGAGGGTGTCAAGCCAAGTAGATGCGCGACCAGAGAGCGAGAATGGGAAGAGACGCAAGTAGATAACGTCCTTAGACACACCCGTGATATTATAAGCTGCAGATGCTGCACTCTGCTTCTCCTTCAAGCTTCTCGCAATGTCTCCTACCGTGCGTTGCAAGTCCTGAAATGCCGACTGCTGATTCTTTAATAAAGTGTCGTGGGCATCCGGTCTTTGCTTCGCGTCCCAATCCTGCTGGACTAAGTGGGCAAGCATATGTGTCTGATTCTCTATCATCTCCTCAATCTTCTTTGTGTTGACACTGCTTCCCGAACTACTCCCTGCTTCAGCTCCTCCATACTGATGCTGGCGACCATTAAACCCAGGCGGGTTGTTTCTAGATCTCCATCCCGAGCCATAAGTATTGTTGTATTTACTGTAACATCGGTTCTGGTTCTGGTTGCCCGCAAAGTTCACCTGCTCCTGGTGATTTAGGGGGCAATCCTTGGTGTCATGGCCTCCCATGCACACCTCACACCGCTGAGCACTGACCTTTAGCTCCTTGATCTCGTTTGCCATAGCTGCAAGTGCAGCAGCCACGCTAGTCTCAGGAGTGACCTGATGCGCACCTCTAGGAGAAGAGGCGGGTATCCAAGCACTAGGAATGGAAGTCCTAGTAGATGGCTACTGTTGTTCCGCTAGAGCAAAGGTCTCGAACATCTCCTCACACTCGTCTGGCTTGAGCTTGTCCATGACATGGCTTCCCGTAGCTGTGTTAAACATTTGATGCTTCGCAAAGGTGAGACCATTGTAGAACTTCTCCACTATCGCCAAGTCGGAAAGACCATGCTGGGGACATCGGCTCAACAACGTGTTGAACCGCTCCGAGGCCTGTGATAAGGCTCGTCAGGATCCATCCAGAACGAATGGATTTGATCCCGAAGGCGAGCGGCCCTGGAAGATGGATAGTACTTCTTGAAGAACTTGGATTGAAGGTCCTCCCAAGTGGTGATAGAATTGTCAGGGAGGGTGTCAAGCCAAGTAGATGCGCGACCAGGGAGCGAGAATGGGAAGAGACGCAAGTAGATAGCATCCTTAGACACACCTGCGATATTATAGGCCGCAGATGTTGCACTCTACTTCTCCTTCAAGCTTCTCGCGATGTCTCCTACCGTGCGTTGCAAGTCCTGAAATGCCGACTACTGATTCTTTAATAAAGTGTCGTGCGCATCCAGTCTTTGCTTCTCGTTCCTATCCTGCTGGACTAAGTGGGCAAGCATTTGTGTCTGATTCTCTATCATCTCCTCAATCTTCTTTGTGTTGACACTGCTTCCCGAACTACTCCCTGCTTCAGCTCCTACATACTGATGCTAGCAACCATTAAACCCAGGCGGGTTGTTTCCAGATCTACATCTCGAGCCATAAGTATTGTTGTAATTATTGTAACCTCGTTTCTGGTTCTGGTTGCCAGCAAAGCTCACCTGCACCTGATGATTTACGAGGCAATCCCTGGTGTCGTGGCCTCCCCTGCACACCTCACACTGCCGAGCACTGAGATTTAGCTCCTTGATCTCGTTTGCCATAGCTGCAATTGCAGTAGCCACGCTAGTTTCAGGAGTGACCTGATGCGCACCTCTAGGAGAAGAGGCGGGTATCCTAGCACTAGGAATGGAAGTCCTAGTAGATGGCTGCTGTTGTTCCTCCAGAGCAAAGCTCTCGAACTTATCCTCACCCTGGTCTGGCTCGAGCTTGTCCATGATATGGCCTACCGCAGCTGTGTTGAACATTTGCTACTTCTCGAAGGTGAGACCATTGTGGAACTTCTCCACTATCGCCCAGTCGGAAAGACCATGCTTGGGATATAGGCTCAACAACGTGTTGGACCGCTCCCAGGCCATGTGATAAGGCTCGTCAGGATCCATCCGTAATGAATGGATTTAATCCCGAAAGCGAGCGGCCCTGGAAGGTGGATAGTACTTCTTGAAGAACTTGGATTGAAGGTCCTCCCAAGTGGCGATAGAATTGTCAGGGAGGGTGTCAAGCCAAGTAGATGCGCGACCAGAGAGCGAGAATGGGAAGAGGCGCAAGTAGATAGCGTCCTTAAACACATGCCGTGATATTGAAGGTATCACATATGCACGCGAAGCGCGACAGGTGTCCGGGTGCGTCCTCATCCTCAAGGCCATGAAACTGAGTTGCATGAGTGATCGTGCTCATGACATTTGACGGGATCTGCCATGTATTGGTGTTCAAAATGACGGGGCGTGTGATCGAAGATCTCGCCCCGCTTACCCCGTCACTGGCCCTCTGGTGCACGGTACGCCTCGCTGGTGGGTCAACGTCGCCCATGATAGGAAATGGAATTGGGCTAGTAGAACGAACATGAGATTTGCAAAGCTCTTTCAAACGCCCCCGAAAGCCGCAGGTGCGCTCGTGTAGCTCTTGTTCGGGCTCTTGAAAAGCTGAATATGGTAGTGATCTCTGCGAACGAGTGTGGTGTATAAACTTACACAAGAATACAAGAAATAAACAAAGACTCAAGACAGAAATACTCGATCCTATGTTAGACACTCAGATAGGACACACAAGATAGCATAGAAGACAAACACACAAATAAGACTCAAAAGAAAACAAACCAAAAATCACTAAAAGAACTAGTCAAAGCTAATATTGCTAATGCCAAGTGTCTCTAGTAACGGCGCCAAAAACTTGATGTCGCCCAGACGGTCAATATAAAACTCTACTAAACCTAACCTAGACTCCTAAGTAATAAATGGAGTACCTTCGAATAAACCGCACTGACAAGCAAGTGTACCTATCGAGTGTAGCACAGCTTAATGGTAAACCGGAATATCGAACCCTAGAGACACTACTATAACTATACTAGACTCTGACTCGGACTAAAGATTGATTTGGTAGGGGGTTAACTACACTAAAGATTTAACTAAGGAATTTTATAACTAAGAACGACTCAAACTATCCAGATGAAGACTAAGGAAGAAATCAGATGATGGGAAGAATACTACCTAGGTCGGAATCCTACTTGCAAAGCATAACTTCTACTGGTTCTGGAAACTAAGATGGATATGGGTTTCTAAAGAAACAAATCTAGACTACATAGTGTTTCCCTAATCACTCTCAGGGTGTCACTAACTAAGGAACCTAAGGATGTATTAGACAGATCACCTTTCAGTCTCTCCAACAATGATAAAGTACCCGAATAGACAGATCACCTTTCAGTCTCACTATCCACCATACATTCGAAGAATGCACGGGGTAATCTCAAGATAAGAACTATGACTCAGAATAGCAACAATCACTAGACACCTAATACCAACTTCCTCTCAGACAGCTGACACTCGAATTCCTAATGACGAAGACTAAACGACTAATTCTCACCTCTCGGGTATTGAACTAGGACACACACTCAATCTAATCAAGGATTAACTAACACTCCTATGGATTACTACGTCTAGCAAACCACTCAGGTCACAAGCAATACGAAAACAACCTAAACATGCATCTATTAATGAAAGACATTCAACAAGACAACATGAGGAACATTAATCAACACAAAACCAAATCTAAGCTTGCATATACATCATAATAATCAACTCAAGATTTTTTACAAAATCATAAAACCGTCAAATAGAATCCAAAACCAATAAAAATCATAACTTTACGCAGTAATCATCATAAACCTAGGCAGTATCAATGTTCTAGCCAAGAATCATACTCAAAACATCCATAACAGAAGTAAAAGACAGAAACATGGTATCAAACATAGCAATCAAAGAATAAAAATCAAAGCTTGACAATCGAATATGCTATTACTAACGAACCCGGATTCGAAAGCTCCAATCTTGCACTAGAATGGTCTTCTTACTCCTCAAAATCGCCCTTGGCTCTTCTCCAGACGGCTAAAACTCAAACTTCTTGAATAATGGGAATCAAAATCTATTAAATATCAAATTAGGGTTTTTTCTCAGAAATCCTATCTCTCGCGTACCGCGAGAAAATCTGGCAAGCCCCTCGCGTACCGCGAAGGCCAAAATAGTCGCGGCCGGTTTCTGAGATCCCCGCGTACCGCGAAAATTCTCTATCTTTCTCTCGCGTACCGCGAGAACATCAAATTTCAATATTTTTCCTTTTTATCTTCCGGCTCCATTCTCTTGCTCGATTTCTTCCGATATTCATTTGTAAATTTCACGAGCACCTATAAGTATACAATAGACTCAAATACAGACTTAAACGACTAAAAACAAAGATAAAAATAATAAAAAACGTACAAAACAATAGGAATAAAGATGTGTGCTTCGCACTACATCACCAACATTGGAGAACCTGTTAAAGACAAAGATCTTATTCTCTATGTCATTTCTGGGCTCCGTGAGGAATACAATGGCCTCAAATATACAATTCTTTCCTGGTCATCTCGTCTGAAATTTTGGTGAACTTTATGGTGTTCTGAGTGACCATGATTATATGGTGATAAAACCACCACAATCTGCTGCTCCTACAGCCTTCACTACCACTGCTAGTGATAATCAGTCACCAAAACAATTGCTTGCACTTCAGCAGAGGACCTCTCAACTTGGCTATCAACTCATGCCAAGTGTGCAAGCTGAGTCCCAATCCCCCCAGGCATTCTATGACGCCAGTCCCCTCAAAAAACCGTGACAACTTCAATCGAGGACAATGGGGATCGTACCATGGCAGCGATAACAACAGCAGCAGAGGACGCAATTATGGGGATAATCACAGTCAATTCAGTTGGGCTTCTACTCAGAACACAACAATTACTATGGAATTGGATATATCCCTATTAACTGTCTACATCGTGATCCATCCACTTTTCATGCTAACCATATAGCTAATTTTACAGATGCATGTTTAATCTCTGGTAACACACGCTCTGCTGCTAGTGGCATCTGGCATCCCGCGACACCCCATTTTTAGGACACCCTGGGCTTGCCGATTACTACCTCTTTCTCTTTTCTTTTCTTTTGTATTATCAGAGACTTTACCGCAACACAAAATAGGTTTGGATCTTTTCTATTGTAATTAATCTACTCATAGGTTGAATAAAACATTCTTTCATAGATAGGGATTTTAAATACCCTTTCGTTTCAACATATTGTTCATAAAACAACATTTTATATTTTCTCATGTCTCCTGACAGGTTTATATAAATTATTTGTAAAATAATATTTACAATATGTCCTGCTTCCACACAGGTTCTTAAAATCTTTAGTCACAAGATAGTTCATGTGCCTAGGGAATTGTATTCCTTTGGACACCTAGCCTTTTTTATTTACGCTGTAAGATTAATCATGTGACTAGGGAGTCAGAATCCTTTCAACATCTAATCTCGCTAAACAAATATATTTATTCATTGTTTACCTGAAAAACATTTGAAAATGATACATCAACGAAAAGTTGGTGAATACATTTAATAAACACAAAATATTTTAGGCATGAATAGTATTAAAGCCTTTAAGTATAACTTGTGTGGGTAATCAACACATTCAACAGGACTGTTTCACTTGAGGGTACTATATACACGTTGGTCTCCTGTCTCTAGTAGGTCGACTACTGAGAGTTACATCCCGGTTTTATGTCTGCTGCGGAACCCCCGTCTTACGTCTTTTCTACATAGTACATGAAGGACAACTATTGTACACACTGGTCTCTTTTCTGTAGTAGGTCGACTACTGAGAGTTACGTACCAATTTTACATCTGTTGTGGGTAACCCCCGTCTTACGTCTTTCCTACATAGCGTCCGAGTCAGCCTCACTACGAGACTTTTACTCATAACACGTAGACTATTTGATCAAACTATGAGTATACTCCTGAATGCTTATCCATATAAAGTCTTTAAAAGTATTTATTACATGCTTTGCCATTTTCGTAAAGATAAATTTTGAAAACATTAAACGTATTCACGGTTGTAAATCGTTGCCTCAAGAAAGCTTGTAAACTTGTAATGGTTGCCTCTATTTGGACAACACTACGATATTGATTTCTAACCTTAGTTTCTTGAACAGAGGTTCTACACGTTTCTTCTAAATGAGGAGACCCTTATCAAAAGTGTGGCACGTTAAATGGGAATGGGAATTCGTATAAGAAAGTGTAATTTTAGATTTGAAAGTGAGTGAAGATGAATGGCCTCAAATTTCCAATTTATAGGCTGGAGTCCCACTGTAACATCCATGATTTTTCGGCTTAAATTTTAGTTCATATCACAATCCATTTCAATTCCATACCGGTTCCACGTTAATCACCATCTTGACACATATCAATTTAAGTTTTCAACTTTGCACATTATACACATTTCTTTCTATTAAATACATATCATAGCATGAATATTTATATAGATGGATATATATATATATATATATAAATATATATATATGATTCTACTCAAATCAAATAAATCTTGTAGAACCTTAATTATGTAAATACATTTTATTTATATAAATGTATTATGAATAAATATGTGCATATACATTTAGTTATTTAATAATTCATTTACACAGCTTGTTATTTTATAAAAATGGAAAACTTTCCTTTATAAAATATTTATAACTAAATAGATATTAAATTAGACTTTTGAAAATGATATAAATAAACAAAATAAAAGCTAGTCATGAACCCTATGGAATCAAGATTTAACCCCTTTTGTAATTGAACCCCCTTTTAGCCTAGATTTTGACCCCACCCAATACCCTTGGCCAAATTTTGACTCGAGTTGAATTTTCAAAGTCAAATAAGCCAAATTCTTGCGAATTGGATGCTTAACTCGATTAGATCCGACTGATTTGGACTTGCTCAAGATCCTAGACCCAATATCGACCAGTCTCAGACCCAAATTATCGACCCAATTCAGTTCATGAGCGGCAAACTTGAATTTAAAACAGACCGAATCCTAATCCTTTCCAAATCGGACAAATTCAAACCGTTCAATCCCGGAATTCATGCACTGATTGATTCCGCATGTACCTAACACTAGAACACGACTCAATCCATCGATCACACGTCGAATTAACGCACATTTAGGCCCGACAACCGTTACCTTCGAATCAAAAATCAAATCGCGTATTCGGGATGAAATCGATTCAATTCAACCACACACACACCTTCGCACATCACTTTACAAACTCCCTGGACCTTCTATCGACTAGCAATATTCTCCTGTATACCAATCGAGCATCAAGAAACAACGGACTGTTTGACCTAGCCGTCTGCGTTCATTACGTCACCAAAACAGGTATGATTTATGTCATTTAATTCGTTTTCACTCGAGGATCAAAAGCCCTCTGTCAATTTCATATGACAGAGGGCATCAAACACAATTCCGTTTTGAATCAAGGCTTGTTCATACGAGTGAAAATTGGGATTTCTGAATCGAATCGGTTAGCGTATTTAAAGTGTTAACACCCATACTTAACCAGCGAAACCATCTCGCCCGACTGGCCAAGCCTTTGCACCATCGGACCAGATGGCGTGGGTTCGAAACCCTCACATCCGGTCTTTTTAAGCGAATCTGAAACCCAGACACGGCTTCACTGTAACATCATGTTTAGGCATTTTGGGCCTGAGTTATGTTCGGGTAGTAGCTCTGGTCCGGTGGTAACTTGCAGCACCCACACAGGATCCACCCGGGTTCGAGCCGGGTGGCCTGCGTTCATTTTTTTTAAACATTTTTCTTTATGTTTTAGATTCCATACAAATTTTGTTATAAACCTAATGTTTTTAAAATGGTTTAACACAATAATCCAAAACTTTAACATAAGACCGCTATTTTACAAATTTAATTATTAGAATTCCATTTTTTTTATAATTAACAATTTATCTTGAATCAAATTATTTTACCTAATTATTATGACAAATTTTTATAAAAGAAATACGTTTCCATGGAACAAAGGTTATTTATCATTCTATAAAACTATATATATATATATATATACATATATTAAGGTTTATAGCCGTCTAAAACTTTTCCTAAAATATATTATTAAACATGTATGCAATCCGTATTTCTTTTACATACTACTTTAATATTAAATGAATAAATAAATTTATTCATCAGTTATCTTTTTACGTTACAAATTTATTTAGGGTTTTAATATGTATACATATTTACCCTATATTTCGACGCATTGTTATAATTAAATAAATAAAATAGATTTAATTATATTAATACATACAATATCACATTTCTTTTTACATTATTTCTAATTAAATAAATAAAATAAATTTATTTATTTAAAACTTAAACCCTAACTCAAATATTATTTTCTAAGCATACCTTGAAGCTACATTTTCATATCAAATTTTCTTTTTACTAAATGACTAAACTCTAGTACAAATCCACACATCAAAACCCGTTGAACCATAGATCTCGCCTTAGAACTCTTGCATGTTTCTAATTCAAATTCATACACGTTTCACTCTAGGTTAATTTGTGGTTTTGAGAATCACTTATGCTATCTACTGCTCGTGTTATCTATACAACTAATACAAGTGAGTTTACATAGCCCTTTTTTCGTATTTACATATTTGGGGTGAAACAAGATTACTCAACAGACACTATTTGCAATTACACACGTACAATTCTACAATATGATCATATATGTTTATTTGTGCTTTATGCTTGAATGCTAATTATTAAGGCTACATATACATGATATACACGTGCAAACACAAATACATTACTTCAGGCTAACATGTGTTGTTAGGCCCTACATTAGGATAACATGTGTTGTTAGGCCCTACATTAGGATAACATGTGTTGTTATGCCCTACATTTACATCAGGATAACATGTGTTGTTATGCCCTACATTAGGATAACATGTGTTGCTATGCCCTTCAATTACAAAGTTTCATTTGTGCATCTAGCTTAACTTAGATTCTCCATAAATGCTTTATAAACCATGCATCATATGAATTGTACACAAAACATTTGAAATTTACTTGTGGTGTCAAAACCTATGTATGCTCACCAACTATTTATAGTTGACCCTCTCATTTTTTCATGTTTTAGGTACAGTGTTTGAGTTAAGATTTCAAGTCGCTTCACTTAGGATTAAGGACCTAGTTTTAAATTTTATAAAGTTATTCATGTATTTTTATTCTTGTAAGAGTTGTACTTGATTACTTGAGCTATGAAATGAAAGTTATTGTTTAATTATCACAACTTTAGTAAACCATGAGCTTATGAACAGTCTATATGTCCCGCCCCGATGTTTCCGCCGTCGGTTGGGGTGTGACAGATTGGTATCAGAGCCTTGGTTATAGGGAATTAGGTTATTAGACACTCTTGACCTAGACTATAACCTTAGGACACCCATACTATGCCATGCTATTACATGTTACATGATTACTTCTTATGTAAATGGCTTACATGTTATACTAACTAATTACACTACATGATACAATACATAATGACTTATGTGCCACACTACTTGATAACTCTTGTGCTTACACTCATTACTATCTACATGCTACCTATGTGTTCCGTTAAGTGCTATCCTAAGTTTAACACACACACATACACACCAAACTCTTTATACATCTTTGGACTCACATACATAATACCACCACCTCTTGTGAACATAAATTTAAGCTTTTGGGCCTAATGTCCATCAATGATAAACTAAGAAGCCCATCTATCCTCCAAGAAGAAGAAGCCACTAAAATGCATAAAACCTTACTTTTGGGCCTCAAAGCCCAGTCTATAACAACTCTCATCATGAACATGAGCCCAACAATGGTGTTATTAATACATGATGGCTGGAAGAGTGTGTAGGCCCATGAGGGATTCTGACTAAGGAAAGACAGGGTACTTAAGTGTGTCTTAGTGACCCACCCCTCTTTCCTGGGAATTCTCCTCAGGGATGCATTGCTTATAGGTCAAGTGTACTTCTAAAATACTATTGTGAAGTTATGACTAGTCCAACTCTAAACATATGAGAACTTTTATACTTAACACTCAATATTTCATTGTCACTTACAACCTTTACATTGTTTCTCTGCTAGACATGGACTCCTACCCTCCTTCCTCCCCGGTATACCATCCCGGAGCAGAGTCTGATTGGGAAGAGGACATCGGGTCACCCGTGCATCGGTCACCAACACCCGCAGCTGCTAGACCAAGGTTTGATGAAAAGGCAGATTGGACTAGGAACACCGGCCCAAGACTTCAAACACCTATATCACCTCCATTAAGAGACCCGTGTATGGTGCCCGACCCGTATCATCCTAACCCTTGGGTAAGGCATACCATGGCACCCACTAGTGCTATGGGAATTCCAATCAATGACATTCACCAATATGTGAGGACCGCAGAGTTTGAGAGGCAAAGGATGGAGAATGAGGTAATGCACGACTTACAAGGACAAAGAATGGATAGCCTAGCAAACCAATTTGGGTACCAAAAGAAATTAATCTCCATCCTTGAAAAAGAAATACTGGAGCATCGCACGGAGACAGCTAAAGCTGGAGCCAGGTCGGCTACCCGAGTGACCATAGCGGTGCTCGTCCTGGGGATTATCTTCCTTCTAGTGGAAAGCTACCAGAGACGTTAACATAAATTTATATTTATGGTCTTTAAATTTTTAGTTTGAGAACCATTTCCCCTATGTTTTGAATAATGTTTACCATTTCAGCATTTAATAAATTTTATATTTTTCCAACTCTGAAGTCATTATTCATTGATTTAATACGTTGAATGTGAATTTCATCCATTATATTTTCATTGAGATCCTCCAAGCATCACCTTCTTCATCCAACACGATTTGGTACACTACCGGCAATCTCCTTCATAAACAAATCATCCTATTAGATTTAAACAACCTCGTTATATTGTTCAAACCAAACATTCATCAAACTTTTAAATAGTATCAGGAATATGAATTTCCTATAAACATTTTCGTCTTGTGAGAAGACTCAATACGATCTGTTTTATAAAAAGTATCATTTTGAATAAATAATTATAACTTTTTAAATTAATTATTTTTAAACCTTGACTACATTAATATACAACTACCTGTTTAGCCATTGTAAATCATGATTTAAGTTATACAACCCCTGTATTCTTAAATATTTTTATAAAAAGGCGTGTAATTACCCATTTACTTAGTCGGTTCCTCACTTTCACCCTCATATCCACCTACGGACAATTCCTTATTTACAAACAAAATAAGTTATTCGGAAACACACTACTCAGAATATTTCCAGAACCCCCTCGTTATCTTTCACTTGCCGCTCCAAGAGACGATCCATACCGCGAAGACGTTAACCATCCGTACAAACCTCAACGAGATTTAAAGACCTAGAACCTAACTACCACCTCTTACACAAACGCCAAACAACACGTTTCTCCGCAACACTCGATCATATGCAAAACTCGTTAGTATATGTCAGAAATGAAGTTCAATAACTTGCGTATGCACGTTCACAAGATACACGGCACGATCACATAATACATGAAACTAGTTTATGTGCAAATCTCAATTTACTTGATTGATCACATAACACATGAAACTTATTTAGTTACAAAGTACATGATACTAAATTGTGCACATTATACATGATACTAAATTATTTACATTACACCTGAAATCTTATTTGGCTACAAAATACATGATACTAAGTTGTTAACATCATACATGAAATTCACCTCTTACCTATACATGATGCTAAATTGCTCACGTTACCCATGAAACTTATCTGATTACAAGCTACATGACACTAGATCATACGTGAAACTTGTGTGTTTACATTATACATGAAACTAAGTTGCTTACAATTGTTGCAATTAATGGTCATACTCTTTGTTCACCAAAGTTGAAAACCATAACACATTAAAGCTACTCGAGGTTTGACGTATTCTTGTTCAAACTCGAGGAAGCTGTAACACTTTAAAACAACTCGGTGTTTGACGTATTCTTGTTCAAACGCGAGCAAACTATGGGACTTTAAGTCATACTACTTTATTACTCTTTAGTTGCTAACTGACCTGCCTATACAGGGATAGAGTTACTTATTAGCAACTCATATGTGTGAACAATAGACATGAACTAAGTGAATTTTTGCCCCTTTTGACCCACACACAATGGAAGGATCTATACGGACCATGCGATGATTCGAGTAATTACGGGTGCATACGTAATTATAAAGATCAGCGCATGGAAGACATAGTGAAATCTGTCGTGTGTTATGACATGAAACCTATCGTGGGATATAGTAACAAAACTAATGTGATATGATAAGGACATGGTGGATACGCCGCTGGTACTTCCTATATATAAGTGTTCCTGTCATAAAATCAGAAGTAGCGTTATTCTTGCCACGTAAAGTTTTATGTTGTTTGACGGGCCAATGTTTGTGAAAATATCTTACCCCATGACAATTTGGGCATATTAGACTACATCTTACACAAAACCTAATTATCAAGATCCCATCAAATGCATTACACATGGAGAATCTAGATTATTATTCGACAATCTCCTCCTTAAGTTCATTTCAAAACTAAATCCACTATCATTTGTGCCTGACCTTGAGAAATAAACCTGAATCTTTTTATCAATTGTACTCCCCAAAACCGATAGTCAAAACCCGTTTAAAAATCAAAACGCCTATCTCTTTCCTGATTCAGTAGCCTCAACTAGTTAAATTTTGGGACGAAATTTCCTTAATATGAGGAGACTGTAACATCCATGATTTTTTGGCTTAAATTTTAGTTCATATCACAATCCATTTCAATTCCATACTGGTTCCACGTTAATCACCATCTTGACACATATCAATTTAAGTTTTCAACATTACACATTATACACATTTCTTTCTATTAAATACATATCATAGCATGAATATTTATATAGATGGATATATATATATATATATATATATATATATATATATATATATATATATATATATGATTCTACTCATATCAAATAAATCTTGTAGAACCTTAATTATGTAAATACATTTTATTTATATAAATGTATTATGAATAAATATGTGCATATACATTTAGTTATTTAATAACTCATTTACTTAGCTTGTTATTTTATAAAAATGGAAAACTTTCCTTTATAAAATATTTATAACTAAATAGATATTAAATTAGACTTTTGCAAATGATATAAATAAACAAAATAAAAGCTAGTCATGAACCCTATGGAATCAAGATTTAACCCCTTTTGTAATTGAACCCCCTTTTAGCCTAGATTTTGACCCCACCCAATACCCTTGGCCAAATTTTGACTCGAGTTGACTTTTCAAAGTCAAACAAGCCAAATTCTTGCGAATTGGATGCTTAACTCGATTAGATCCGACTGATTTGGACTTGTTCAAGATCCTAGACCCAATATCGACCAGTCTCAGACCCAAATTATCGACCCAATTCAGTTCATGAGCGGCAAACTTGAATTTAAAACAGGTTTGACTCTTTAGTGTCAAACCGAATCCTAATCCTTTCCAAATCGGACAAATTCAAACCGTTCAATCCCGGAATTCATGCACTGATCGATTCCGCATGTACCTAACACTAGAACACGACTCAATCCATCGATCACACGTCGAATTAACGCACATTTAGGCCTGACAACCGTTACATTCTAATCAAAAATCAAATCGCGTATTCGGGATGAAATCGATTCAATTCAACCACACACACACCTTCGCACATCACATTACAAACTCCCTGGACCTTCTATCGACTAGCAATACTCTCCTGTATACCAATCGAGCATCAAGAAACAGCGGACTGTTTGACCTAGCCGTCTGCGTTCATTACGTCACCAAAACAGGTATGATTTATGTCATTTAATTCGTTTTCACTCGAGGATCAAAAGCCCTCTGTCAATTTCATATGACAGAGGGCATCAAACCCAATTCCGTTTAGAATCAAGGCTTGTTCATACGAGTGAAAATTGGGATTTCCGAATCGAATCGGTTAGCGTATTTAAAGTGTTAACACCCATACTTAACCAGCGAAACCATCTGGTCCGACTGGCCAAGCCTTTGCACCATCGGACCAGATGGCGTGGGTTCGAAACCCTCACATCTGGTCTTTTTGCGCGAATCTGAAACCCAGACACGGCTTCACTGTAACATCATGTTTAGGCATTTCGGACCTGAGTTATGTTCGGGTAGTAGCTCTGGTCTGGTGGTAACTCGCAGCACCCACACAGGATCCACCCGGGTTCGAGCCGGGTGGCCTGCGTTCATTTTTTTTAAACAGTTTTCTTTATGTTTTAGATTCCATACAAATTTTGTTATAAACCTAATGTTATTTAAAATGGTTTAACACAATAATCCAAAACTTTAACATAAGACCGCTATTTTACAAATTTAATTATTAGAATTCCATTTTTTTACAATTAACAATTTATCTTGAATCAAATTATTTTACCTAATTATCATGACAAATTTTTATAAAAGAAATACGTTTCCATGGAACATAGGTTATATATCATTCTATAAAACTATATATATACATATATTAGGGTCTATAGTCGTATAAAACGTTTTCTAAAATATATTATTAAACATGTATGTAATCCGTATTTCTTTTACATACTACTTTAATATTAAATGAATAAATAAATTTATTCATCAGTTATCTTTTAACGTTAAAAATTTATTTAGGGTTTTAATATGTATACATATTTACCCTATATTTCGACGCATTTTTATAATTAAATAAATAAAATAGATTTAATTATATTAATACATACAATATCACATTTCTTTTTACATTATTTCTAATTAAATAAATAAAAGAAATTTATTTATTTAAAACTTAAACCCTAACTCAAATATTATTTTCTAAGCATACCTTGAAGCTACATTTTCATATCAAAATTTCTTTTTACTAAATGACTAAACTCTAGTACAAATCCACACATCAAAACCCGTTGAACCATAGATCTCGCCTTAGAACTCTTGCATGTTTCTAATTCAAATTCATACACGTTTCACTCTAGGTTAATTTGTGGTTTTGAGAATCACTTATGCTATCTACTGCTCGTGTTATCTACACAACTAATACAAGTGAGTTTACATAGCCCCTTTTTCGTATTTACATATTTGGGGTGAAACATGATTACTCAACAGACACTATTTGCAATTACACACGTACAATTTTACAATATGATCATATGTGTTTATTTGTGCTTTATGCTTGAATGCTAATTGTTAAGGCTACATATACATGATATACACGTGCAAACACAAATACATTACCTCAGGCTAACATGTGTTGTCAGGCCCTACATTAGGATAACATGTGTTGTTATACCCTACATTAGGATAACATGTGTTGTTATGCTCTTCAATTACAAAGTTTCATTTGTGCATCTAGCTTAACTTAGATTCTCCATAAATGCTTTATAAACCATGCATCATATGAATTGTACACAAAACATTCAAACTTTACTTGTGGTGTCAAAACCTATGTATGCTCACCAACTATTTATAGTTGACCATCTCATTTTATCATGTTTCAGGTACAGTGTTTGAGTTAAGATTTCAAGTCGCTTCACTTAGGATTGAGGACCTAGTTTTAAATTTTATAAAGTTATTCATGTATTTTTATTCTTGTAAGAGTTGTACTTGATTACTTGATCTATGAAATGAAAGTTATTGTCTAATTATCACAACTTTAGTAAACCATGAGCTTATGAACAGTCTACATGTCCCGCCCCGACGTTTCCGCCGTCGGTTGGGGTGTGACACCCACCCGTAGCGGATCGCTAACGGTCCTCTACCGCCCTGGCCTCAGCAAGTCAGCTTGCCACGCGATGGCTTTTCCAGGCTCCGCCCCTTTTTGCGGCGTAGCGGACCGCTATGATATGGATAGCGGTCTGCTATCCTTGCCGGTCTGCTATCCTTGCCATGCGTCAACATCTCCTGCATAGTCATCACCCACGTGTCACCACATGACTGTTTGCTTCTGGGACACGTGGCGGACCGCGAACAGCTTGGTAGCGGTTTGCTACGGTTTGTTTTACCAAATTTTCAATTTTAGCCCTTGGACTTTAGTTTACTTACAGTTCTAGTCCTTCTAGTTTCATTTTGTACAAATTTTGGGATCGAAATTTCATGGGTGTTACATCCTCGAGATATTGGTGGGTATTTCTCTTTCATTTCTAACTCTAGTTTCTACGTGCAATTAGAAACTCATCGAGTATTTCTCTTTCAACCTCTCTATTTGTCGATCCTAAATCTGTAGGGATTGTTTTATGAATTTCAATCTTTCGTTTATCCTTACATTGGCTAAAATCTAGATGGAACATACTAGTGTTCGTATAATGGTTAATAATTTGAAAGCAATTCGTTAAATAAATACATAATAACATGATCTAGAATGTTGTTAATCCTTTATTAACCGACTATATTCTTATTATTTTTCATTATGATTCATACACGCCTGTTCATATCTCAAAAATTCTTTTTGTTAACGGGCAAATATACCGATCTAAATCGATATTCGATTGCCTAAACATGCTTTCTCTCAAAATCTATTACATATGATTTGAGTATTTCTTTCAGAGTTTAAGTGCTCTACTTCACTTCTATGAATATATCTTTGGATACTCTGATTTGTAGTGCTTCTTTTCTCCACAGTTGAAACAGATCACAACCTTCCTCTTGTAACAAATCTCCCATTGAATGCCCCGAGATTTTACAAGTGTTGCAGTATAGATAAAATTTTCATTTCCTTGGATGCCTATTCTTGCAACTTTTGCATCCAGGGCCTGAGAGGTGATCATCTTTTTTCCCAGATTTTTTTTCGGTTCTCTTGATTTCCGAAATTATTTTCTGGAATGTTTCCTTATTTTTGTTTTCTTCTTAAGTTCTTACCATGCCATTAGTTAGTAATCCGCCAAACTCCATGGTAGACTCGATGATCCTATGCATTGTCACCTTGACCATATACCTTATTTTACCGGCTAAGTGTAGAACTAAGCGAGCATATTCGAATAGCTTCGAAGCATGCTCCTTGTGATTGGCACCGATCATTCGGTGGTAAAAAAAATTATTTTCGATTTTTTCTCTCTCGTTCATAGGACAAAATTTTCGTATAACTAACTCACAAATTCTTCCCAGAATAAAGCGTATGTCTTCTTCTTTCCTTTTGACTGCACCACTGAGTTTCACCACTCTAATGCTTCGTCTTTAAATAAATGTAAGGCCTCAAACCCGGGAGGCCTCACTTGTTGGAATTACTCATTCTCAACAGTTCTTAAACATGAATATCAAATAACGCAGCGGAAAATTTCATTTAAACATAACTTAATCGTTGTTCATACATGCGGAAGCGTAAACATTGATTAAAACATATTTACATCATAACTAAACATAACGGGATGCCAGTTTTCAAAGCAGTCGGGTAACTCTTCATCTCTAGCCAAGCATCACCGTCCAACCTCATAACCTGCCTTAACCTGAATGTGTACACTTAAAAACGTCAGCTACGCTGGTGAGTTCTAGTTTTCGTTCGATTTAAGAAATGGTTCATTATTCAAACATTCATTAGGGTTTAACATTCGTATAAGAAAACAGGGCCTTTCATTCGTAAACCTTCGCACATTTAAACACATTGAACGGATCATTTGTTTAAAACATTAACATTCATTTAAGTCATACATTACTATCTAAAATCTGTATCGTTACGCGTCTCTATGTCCCCGTAGGAACCTTTAATGTTGTGGGCAACCGCTACGTATCGCCGTCATTGCCACAACCATTCATTACGTGGGTCAACCGTTACATATCGCCGTCATTGCCCAACACGCATCTTTCCTTTGGGAATCAACCGTTACGTATCGCCGTCATTGATTTCCCATTACCCTTTCCCTTAGGATGATCGTCATCACCCGAGTAACCGTCGTTACTCCCTTACCAGTTGTACAACATCAAAACCATTGGCAGGCCACTAAGACACTACCCCTGTTGTTCTTATGGCAACTATGGCTCGCTGTCCATAATCTACCACAAGGCTGGGAATCTCGTTCCCAGACTTCATTCGTCAATTCCATTCATTCGACAGATTAGATTTGTAATGACTTCTTTAAAACCTTTGCCCTTTTTTGTTTTCTTTTCATAAAACCTTTCCTTCACTTTCAAAACCCTTTACCTTTTCATTAAACCATTTCTTTATAACATTCGTTCGTAAACATTCCGTTCATAAACTTTCTTTCCATAAACCCTTCGTTCCAAATCATTTCCTTTCGTAAACGTAGTTTCATAAACATCATTTTATAAAACAACATTTCATACGTGTACACACCAGCCCGAAAACATTATATAAAAACATTTAAAAGAGGGCTTCTAGAACTCACCTGATACGCTAATATGGGTTGTCCTAAACGAAGGTCCAACAACGTCACTTCAGATCTGAATTGATTAGTTAAATACACATCAGACCAATCCCGACTCTAACGGTTTAACCATTCTAACATACTGACTTCACTTAATCAGTTCTGATGTCTGCGCACTTAGCAAGTGCGCAGACTCTGCTTCCTGCGCACTTAGCAAGTGCGCAGACCATGCTTCCTGCGCACTTAGCAAGTGCGCAGGTTCCTCTTCCTGCGCACTTAGCAAGTGCGCAGGACCTGCTCCGTGCGCACTTAGCAAGTGCGCACGACCTGTTCTTCGCGAAAACCCTAACTTTCGCATTCGGGTCTGATCATGTCAAGATCCCGAACCTGTTGCATTCAAAACGTTCGTTTTCCATTAAGGAACTCAAATCCGTGATTATCTTTCAGTTCCATCCGTAAAAACGTTGCCTTTTCACCCAAAACCCGAAAAACCCCAAAAACGAACAAAAACTCAGATTTAGGTCGGATCGTTACCTGAATCGAGCTTCTGATCCGGAGGTTCTTCTCACGAGTTATGGAGCAACACACTTCTCAAATCTCGGGTCGATCCGACAACTTTCTCTCTCTACGGTTTCTCTCTCTAGAAGTTGCAAATGAGAGAAATGGGTTGTGACCTTGGCTATTTATAGGGGAGGCTCCCCTTCTAGCCCATCCGACCCGACCCGACATGCCTCGTTCGTTTATTCCGTTATTATATCTGTCGTTTTATTTTTGGGATGTTACAATAAATTTGAAGCATATAAAACCATATCCTCATCAGCGCACTTGCTGATGGCTAGAACATATTCAGTTTTCGCCAACTATCGCAGAGCTGCAAAAGCTCCTTCATTACCCGAGAAATCTATTGGTTTACAGACTTGGAATGTACGATACATACATCCTTCCTGTCTCTTGTTTTTATTTTGGGGTTTGGTATTTTCTTCAGAATTATCGCCATTTAAACTGTAGCGGTCGTCCTGTGTTCTTCTTGACATTTCGTTGTTATGAAAAGAAGGTTCGTTTTCTTTTATAGCTGCTACGGTTGTAGGAATAGCCTCCTTTGTTCATTGTGTGATCTTTTGAATTTCGGCCCTTTGAGCCGTTTGTTAGGGATTCTCATTGATGTTGTCGTTAATATTGACAAGCTTTTTCTTCCTCCATCTTGTGTTGTTCGAGTGTCCACTCATATTTGCTTCATTTGACGTTCTATAGAAAGGAAAAGTCTTATATTCTAAGATCGCAGAGGAAGAAAAATACATATATATTTGCTTAGTCTAAAACATAATAGTTTAATTTTCATCATATATTTTCCTAAGTTCTTTATTTTTTTCCTATCTTCAGAAGCTTCCTTCAGACCGTTTTGTTTTTTTTTGTTTTTTATTATTTATTAAGTTTTTCGTCATCTCGTCCGTTTGTCGTAATGCACGATTGATACATTCTATGGTTGATTCCGGCTTGACTGAAGAGTAGCCGTATTATGGCGGGGGATCTCTATTTCCCATCACTATGTCTTGATACACGGAGTGGTAGGGATCTTCCGGTCCTTCATAGGGAGCATAGTTATTCAGATATTCACAGGCAGGGAACACATACAAGTCTTTGGAAAAGAGGAAAATAAGTCTGTTCTTCTTCCGACGGGTCTCCCATTGGTAAGTCTTTGTAAAAAGCTTATATTTCTTCCGACGGGTCTGTTCTTCTAGCATTAATCAATCAATAATAATCCATAAGACCAATAAAAATCCAAAACTCAACAAATATTTATCAAACCTAGGTAGCTTAAACAAGTTTAACCAATCATGATAAAAACATAACCCACAAAATCAATACTACCGTTTATCATAAATAGAAAATAATTAGGCTGCTAGCTTTAATTAATATTGACATGTGTGCTTCTAATTCTCCTTTTCTTTTTCTTTGTGTTCCACGAAACCAACACCAACCATAAAAGACTTTAGGTGTGTGTGTGCTACTTCCTAATTCATGATGAAAGCTTCTGTTTTCTTTTTTTCTTATTTTCACCAAACCAAACAAGATAGCCCCAATTCTCTTCTGTTAGACTTTTATTTTCTTCCCCCAGACAATGTCACAAACAGCCGCAAACTCCAAAGAATTTTCTCGTGATGCGTGCCCTATTCCCCCAATTGCCGTAACCCTCTAATTTCTGTATATCTCCTTGCTTCCAAATATATATATATATATATATATATATATTTCTTTTTTATTCTTTTTATTTGTATGACCTAGCCCACTCAACCCAATAAAATTAATATGAGCCCGAATAAATTTAATCATCCACTAATTTATTTGACCCAATCAAATTTTAAGTTTGATCCATATGAGCCCATTAGAAATTTATTCTCTGGCCCAAAACTATTGCAACCCCTTTAATTATCTAACGATCACCTATGAAACAAATATAAATACGAAAAATTAATAAACGTAATTAAATTCTAAACTAAAATAAAAATAAGGTAAACGAAAATAAATAAGAAATAACTAAAAATCTACAAAACTAAAACGAAAATAAATAAAAACTATGATTATCTAAAATGAATAAAAAACTATAAAAATCGGATAGAAATAATATAAAATCCGGGGAATAACACGCGATTAATCATAGGCAATTAGCAACACATCATGTATCATCATCAAAGGCTAAAGCCTAGATACTAATTCAAGAAACCTGTGGTATCATCATAAAAGGTTAAAGCCTATATACTAATTCAAGTATCTAATCTGCTGAAACATGTGGCTCTGATACCAACATGTCACACCCCATTTTCAAGACACCCTGGGTGTGTGACCAATTGATACCTCTTTCTCTATTCTTTTCTTTTCTTTTGTATTATCAGAGTCTTTATCACAGCGGAAGTTTTCTTTTGTAATTAATCAACTCATAGGTTGAATAAAAACATTCTTTCATAAATAACGATTTTAAATACCCTTTCGTTTTAACATATTATTATAAAACAATATTTATATTTTCTAGTGTCTCCTGACAGGTTTACATAAATAATTTGTAAAATAATCTTTACAATGTGCCTGCTTCCACACAGGTTCTTAAAATCTTTAGCCACAAGGTAGCTCACGTGTCTAGGTAATCGTACTCCTTTGGACACCTAGCCTTCTTTATTTATGCTGCAGGGTTAATCCTGTGCCTAGGGAATCAGAATCCTTTCAGCATAAAAAACTGTCAAAAACCTATCCATATTTATCCATGAGATTATTCCTATGCCTAGAGAGTCGGAATCCTTTCAACATCTAATCTCGCTAAACATATGTATATATATATATATATATATATATATATATATATATATTCATTGTTTACATGAAAAAACATTTGAAAATGATACATCAGCGAAAAGGTGGTAAATACATTTAATAGACACGAAATATTTTAGAAATGAACAATATTAAAGCCATTTAATCATAATTTGCGTGAGAAAGCAACACATTCAACATCATTGTTTCACCTGAGGGTACTATATACACGTTGTTTTCCTGCCTCTAGTAGCTCGAATACTGAGAGTTACGACCTAGTTTTACGTCTGCTGTGGGTAACCACCGTCTTACATCTTTCCTACAGAGCACCCGAGTCAGCCTCATTACGAGACTTTTACTCGTTACACGTGAATTCTTTGATTAAACTATGAGCATACTCATGGCCTGAATGCTTATACATAGAAAGCCTTTAAAAGTATTTAATACATGCTTTGCCATTTTCGTAAACGTAAATCATTTAAAAATTTTGAAAACATTAAACGTATTCAACTTTGTAAATCTTTGCCATAAGAAAGCTTGCAAACTTGTAATGGTTGCCTCAATTTGAACAACACTACGATACTGGTTTCGAACCTCGGTTTCTTGAACAGAGGTTCTACACGTTGCTTCTAAGTGAGGAAACGCGTGCGGCACGTGAAAAGGGAATGGGAATTCGTATAAGGAAGTGTAAGTTTGGATTTGAAAGTGTGTGAAGATGACCTGCCTCAAACTTCCAATTTTTAGGCTGGAGTCTCACCCGTAATTGACCGCTAGGCAGGGGGTAAGGGTCTGCTACCACCTTGGCCTCATGCGTCTAGACCCGACAATATAACTTAGACTAAGAGTATAATAAATCACTTTAGTTAGTTATAAATCATAATTATTTAAGTCAACGAACCTGTGATGAGAATGATGACCCTTCGAGACGTAATGACTGAACATAGTAATTATGGGTCATGTCGATTCGGCTGGTTATGTGGAGTTAAGTTATTTTTTTTAACAACAAATTTTTACTTATAATACCACCTAATCAATCTGTAATCACACGAATTTAAACCCAGGTCATATTTATGAGGGTAATCACCAATGTCACGTTTGCACCAAGTGCAATTAAAAAGTGACAACAAATATGATATAAACGTCAAATGGTAATATCTCTGGAAAAACTGTTGACTTTTGAGGCCAACAGAAATATAGTGGAATCTAAGTGCTGCAAGGTAATAATAAATTTGATTATTGCTAAACTAGGAATAATATTCAAAGAAATGATGATATTCATAAGGACTTTGTCAGTGTCAATTAAGTAATTAAAGGTTAGTTGGTGTAATCCGATTAATCAAACTCTTAAATTAACTTTACACTCAACAATTGCGTGGATTAACAATGGATGTATCTTGGGTTTCAATATGTCGCGTGCGGAAACCGTGTGTTGTGTCTCATAAAATATGCATTTTGGAATTTGTAGGAAGTCTATTGATTGTATTTAATTAAAGATTGAAATGATGATAATTTTGTAACTAATAGAAAATTAAAAATATGTGAAAGAACAAATAAGAAAATTCACTTACACGTTTGACTTCTCTGTAAATTTAAACAAAAAGAAAAGTTTCCACTATTTTTGTAAATCTAAAATATTTTTAATATGATTAATTAGTTATATTAATAACAAATTATATCATAAAATCTAGAATTTATTTTATTTGAGTTGACATTAGTCTTGATATATTATTAACTAGGTTAGAATCCCGTGTATTATACGGATTGAATAAATATAATATTATACACATAGTAATAAAAAATTTATGTCTTTAAAAACTTGTCTGTTATACGGGTTGAATAAATGTAATGTTATATACTTAGTAATAAAAATTTATGTCTTTAAAAACCCGTGTATTATACGGGTTAAATAAAATATTACGTGACAGTTATAAATTCTATTAAGTTAATTTTTAAAACATTTTTTTATCTAAGTAGAATTTTTTTTATGTAACTGATAAGTTTTAATTCATATTAAACTTTAGAAACTCGGTGTATTACACGTGTTGAATAAATTCAATGCTATATATATACTTAGTAATAAAAATTTTACATATTACATATTTATGTCATATTACATAGTTTTTTAATACAAATTTTAGAAACGTTATATATTTATTTTTTAAAAGTGTTTTATAAAAAGAATGAAATAAATGTTCAATTTATAAAAATGTTTTATGAACAAATCTATTTTTTTGAATAAACGCGTTTTATAAAAAAAATTATAGAAATCATTATCATTTAATAGGAGAGGGAGGCGGGAAAAAAATTATAAAAACAATTAAAGAAATTTGTATAATTAATAGGAGAGAGAGGCGGGGAAAAAAAGCTGAGAATGCATAGGAAAGTGACAAGTGTCTCACCAAAACCTTTATTTATTATATAGTATAGATTAAGAAACAAAAAAATGATGTTTTTTTAAAGCCTTTCTCTAACGCATTACAAAGGTGAGTCCGCTTCTCAGGTTTGATTCGCTTTTTGAATGAGTATCAATGCACATGAATATAACGGTGTGTTTAATCTATCACAATAATGCGTCCACTTCTCAGTTTGGATTCGTTGTGGCAATGAGTTTTGATACATAACTATATATATATATAGGGGAGGGTTCCAGAGAAAACCACATAGTTAGGCGAAAACCGAGAAAACCATTAAAAAAACCAATTTTAACCAATCATATAATAATATTTATTTTTTATTTAATTTTATTTTTATTTATTTATAAGAGTATCAATGTAATATTACACATTTTTACCAAAAAATCATACAAGTATTGGCTTACGTATACGTAACACATAGTGTTACGTATAGGTAAACAGAAAACAAAAAAATTGCGGTTACGTATACGTAAAACACAATACGTTAATGATTTTTTTGGTAAATTGTGTAATATTATATTAATACACTTAGAAATGAATTAAAAAAATAAAAAATCTATAAATTATTTGATTGGCTTTTAGTGGTTTTCTCGGTTTTCGCCTAACTTTGTGGTTTTCTCTTGATCCTTCCCCTATATATATATATATATATATATATATATATATATATATATATATATATATATATATATATATATATAGGGGAATGTTCACTATAAACTCATTTTATTAATAAAACCAAAAAACTCCTCATTAAAAATACTGTATATGTGTAGTACACCCAAAAACTTAACCCACCCCCAAAAACCTAAACCCTCCACCCCACCCCCACCCCCACCCAAAAACCTAACCCCACCCCACCCCCTCACCCACCCCCAAAAACCTAAACCCCCACCCACCTCCCAAAAACCTAAACCCCCTACCCACCCACCCCCTTCCAAAAACCTAAACTAAAAGCTAAACTAAACCCAAAAGCTAACCCTACTACACATATGCAATATTACGATTTTTTTTAACGATGACGACGTGGGGAACAAGGTCTCCGAAGCAGTTTTTTAGTTTTTGATTTATATTTTGAGTTATATTTTTTATTATTTTTTTTGTCTTTAATAAGTAGTTTTTTTGTTTTCTCATGAACAATGAGTTTTCTTATGATTCTTCCACTATATATATATATAGCGTAGTGGAGTCGCATTGCATGCTAGAAGTCTTTTGGGGATTTTCTTAGTACAACCTTTTGATTTAGGCCATATTTGTAAAATCCTGTTGTTTTTCTTATGTGAACTCGAAACACTGTCTTTTGTAAAAACAATTTTGAATCTCATGTTGAATGCATTTAGTGGTTGTTCAATGTAAATAATGACTATGAACCATGAAGGTCGCGCCCCGCGTTTCTGCCATGACGTGGTGTGATATATAACCAATGAACACGCATGGTAAACTTCTTGGTGCTGGCTTATGAGCCGAGTAGTCCCGTAGGTACGGGAAAACACGGCAGCTAAAGGGTTTGAAGGTATGGTAATCAGGTATGTGATTATATAAAAGTTGAAACAGAGAGTTCCCCATTAAAATACGTGTGGGTACCCAGTTATAATAGTCTAAACTACAGATGACAAGGCCTCAACCCAGTATGATTGTCGATGTTTAGCCGTAAACAACATGGCCAACCCCATTTCCATAATATGTCGATGTTATCGTTCGACCCTCCCATTTTGTTGGGGGAATAGGGGCAAGAAAGGCGGTGTAGAGTGCAATTATCATCAAATAACTTCCGAACTTTATGATTGACAAATTTCGTACCTCCATCACTTTGAAAAACCTTAATTTTTCATGAAAATTGAGTTTGAACAAAGTTTAAAAATGTTGTCAAGGATATATAAAACTCATACTTGGTTTGTAAAGGGTAAAGGGGTAAAGCCAATAGAACCGAGAGTAATCATCAATGAACACCACTTAATATCTATAACTTTTAACGGACAAAACTAGCGACGGACCCCATAGATAAAATGAACAAGGTCTAAAGAATTTAAAGCACATTTTAAATTGTCATCAAATGGTAATCGATGTGCTTTAGCTAATTGACAGGGCAAGCAAATGTCCGGTTTAGGTAAAACGGAGGTACTGCTCACAGAGAGAAGATTTTTATGTACAACCAAAATGTCAAGTAAGTGTATGTGAGGAGAGAGAGAAGTATGACCCGATTGAGTAATAGGTAAGGACTGCCCATTACCGAAAATGACATAGTGAGTACCTGAAGTTGGTGACGACGGGTTAGAAACGGATTCGAAGGAGGAGGCCATGGATGGAGGGAAGAAAGATGGAAGGAGAGGGAGGAAGAAGAAAGGAGGGGAGAAAGGCTATGATACCGTGAGATAATTGAAGTCTCAATGATCCACCAATTGTGGATGAATGTATTTAAATAATACAAGGAATGAATACAAGTGATTGAATGCCATGAATGATCTGGATTATACAAATGTGTAACCACTAAATTAATGAAGTGCTAATAAATGCAATAGTTATGGAGTATTGATAAAGGATCTGTCATAATATCGATCGTTGAGCTTCTCCACGGAATTTCACCAATGGATTACCAACGGTTCATGCCTTCATCACGGGTAATTGGCGGATGCGTAGGTTCGTAAAAGTCCCGCAATTTATAGTGCAAATGTATATTGATCTGGAAGAAGATTACCTCATCAATCGTTACAAATATTACATGACCCAGATATTTTGCCATCTCTAAATGTCATTTTCATTTTTGCTCACACATTTTTGTGACATAAGTCTATCCATAAACGAATCTCAATCTCTAGTGGACAACTATGGCCCTGAGTGACGGATTAGATGGCAAAATATCGATCGTTCGTCACCGGAATGTTGAATCGACACTTTTGAAAATTTCAACAGCCTTTTACTCTATCTTGTGTTTTCTTTCTCTGGAAAGAATTGATAGGAAGTTTTGAAACGCTTTTCTTTATATCAAATTAATGAAAAAGGCTAACATTTAAAAGGACTACTTCAACTTGCAGTTTTAATGTATTATCCCTATAAAATACCAATTCTGTGCTAATTTTTAAAATATTTTTGTTTTACTTGTACAAGTGAATGAAAAATATGCCATAAACAAAGTTTGTTGGATGTGGGGTAAAAATGAATACCATTCACACTAAGCTAGTAGATGTTCTAAACTGTTTATATAAAAAATAATGAAATAAAAAATGAGATGTGATACGTATCTGAAGAAAGAATTGAAGTTGTATAGATCAAGGCATCAACTACTTCCGATGTCCAGCTAGATTTACCCAATCGATTACGTCGGTAATTCTGATTTATTTTAAAAAAATAATTTTCAGTTTTTTTCAAAATCATATATATATATATATATATATATATATATATATATATATATATATATATAGGGGAAGGATCAAGAGAAAACCACAAAGTTAGGCGAAAACCAAGAAAACCACATCATTTTAGGCAATTTTTTTGTTTACGTATACGTATCCAAAAATAATTTTTTTGATTTACGTATACGTAACTGCAATTTTTTTGTTTTATGTTTACGTATACGTAACACTATGTGTAAAAATGTTTTTTGGTAAAAATGTTTAATATTTCATTGATACTCTTATAAATAAATAAAAATAAACTAAAACAAATAATAAAAATTATTATATGATTGGGTAAAATGGGTTTTTTTAGTGGTTTTGTCGGTTTTCGTCTAACTTGTGGTTTTCTCTGGAACCCTCCCCTATATATATATATATATACTAGGTTAGTTACTCGGGCTGAATGCAAGTGAAATGAAAAACTTTGTATATAATTCATAAATTTCTAAATATACTATAACATTAATAGTGTTACACGGGTTGAATACACAAAATAAAAAGAGTATATAACCTGTATTCCACCAAATAAGTTACACATGAATGAAAAAAACGATTAAAGAAAACAAAATCATATATATGTTGTATATAATAATTAGGTTACCTTTTACCAACAAGGAGAATATGTGCCAACCAATATTGCATTAGCACCACTTCAAGATCGGCACTGGCAGAAGGATTTAAATCAGAGAGAACTACCAAAGTAAAAAAAAAAACAATCATAAATAAATTGTCGTGACATTTTATGCCTGTAAAATCACCAAAATATACCTGAGGCTTGTTGAAGTGCTTCTATTGCTAGCGTGTCCCATAACTTGCATGCACATGTATATTGTATATAAACATAAGAATCAAGTTTGACTTTTTTTGGTCAATGCATGCAAAATTCATGAAGATTTTGTGTCGGTGTCTGATAATACATATATCTTAACATTGATTGTACACAGGGCCGGTCCCGAGAATACTCAAAACGTTTTGAACCCGGGACATGTAAAAAAAGAATTGAAGTTGTATAGATCAAGGCATCAACTACTTCCGATGCCCAACTAGATTTACCCAATCGATTACGTCGGAAATTCTGATTTATTTTTAAAAAATAATTTTCAGTTTTTTTCAAAATCATAAATCTATACTATATAATAAATAAATGTTTTTTCATGCCACGTGTCGCCTCCATATTTATTCTCATCGTTTTTTTCCGCCTCTCACTCTTATTAATTACACATCTATCTTTTAATAATAATATATTTTTAAAGAAAATACTAATTACACATCTATCTTTCAATCAAATAGTAAATGAAAGTCAAATTAAATTAAATAGTAATTAACGTGTTTTCGAAACCTAATTATATATTAATTTTTACATATTCTTAATATATGTAATACATTTTTACACATGTAAAATATATACGTAAAGATTCAATAATTTTATGTATTAATATTTTTTACTCCGTGTGTATACATGAGGTCTAAGCTAGTATATATATATATGTGTGTGTATATATATATATAGAGAGAGAGAATTAATCATTTGAGAACTCTTAAATATTTTGAAAACTCGTGAGAACTCGTCAAAAAACCAATCAAAACCATTTTTTTTATTTTATTTTTACTACATTTATTATTAGAATACAAAAAAAAATGAATTTATGTATGTAAATTTACATGTATTTATTTATTAAAAAAAATCTACACATGTGTAAGTTTACCACTTTGTGTAAGTGATTACCATTTACACATGTGTTTAAATTTTCTTAAGAATAATTTAGAAAGAAAAGATGAATTAATTAGAGAGATAAATCATTTTTTATATTGTATTTTAATAATAAAGGTAGTGAAAACAAAGAAAAATGGTTTTAATTGATATTTTGACGAGTTCTCGCGAGTTCTCAAGTATTTATGAGTTCTCATTTGATCCTAACCCTATATATATATATATATATATATATATATATATATATATAGGGGAAGATTCCGTTAAAAAGTGAATTTTCGATAAAAAACCTAAGAAACTGAGTCAAACGAACTCCGATTGAACTAATTCCAGCGGCGTTGGAACTGGCTCGTCAAAATAAAGCCTACAGCTAAACCCAAAAACATAACCACCCCACCCCCCAAAAACATAAATCCTCCAACCCCCACCCCCCAAAAACCTAAACCTACCCACCCCACCCCCCAAAAATCCTAAATCCCCCCACACCCACCCCCTAAAACCTAAATCCCCCCACCCTTCAAAAACCTTGACGAGCCGGTTTCAACGCCGCTGGAATAATCTCAATCGGAGTTCGTTTGACCCGGTTTCTGTTAAAAAAGAAATCATTTGTTAGGTTTTTTTAGCGAAAATTCAATTATTATTTGAAGCTCTCTCTATATATATATATATTAAAACTAATTTAAAAAACTCAGAAATTAAGAAATTAATATTACATTAGAAAATTATAATAACCAAAAATAAATTCTCGTGACAAATTAGTCCTTGCGCTAGGCTTTTGCATGTCTCGTAATTGTGACAAATTCAGTCCCACGATTTAACAAAAGATAATAAAATGAAATAAATTGTAGGAATTTTGGTAGCATAACGACTGTAAATGAAACATTTTTGTTACGTGTTTAAAAAAAAAATAATAGTTTTATAAAAATATAAAGTCTTTCACAATGTCAACCAAACTATTAATACAACTACGTCAACAATATATCTATTTATTCTAAGTTATACGCAAGATCAAGTTGCAAGTGAAGTAACATTAAATATTAATATATGTACTTCAACAATATATATAAGTTGGAAAACATACCGGTAATTACCCAAATCTGGATCAATGTATTGTTCCATACCTATTACAAAATACACTGTAAATTAGTTATAAAACAACTTACAATAAGTTTTACAAATACGCAAAACCAACACGTACACAGTATATTTATTATAAATACGCCAGTCGTCCGAAGAATGAATTAGACAAAATTGGTCCATCTTCGCTTTCTGTATCCTCAAAGGTGTCTTCAAGTTCTTCCTCCTCGTCATTAACATTCTCACCGACTTCGATGTCGTTACCGTTGACAAGACAAATGGGTTTGATATGTTCAATCGCTTCTCCGGATGTTAAGACATGTGCCCTCTTGTTTATTTGAAAGAATTGTTCGTCGTAGCACTAATGTGTCTTCAAGTTCTTCTTCCTCGTCGTTTTCATCCTCACCGACATCCTCACTGACATCCTCACTAACTTTGATGTCGTTTCCGGTGATAAGAAAAATGTTTGATATGTTTATTTGCTTCTCCGGATGTTAAGACATTTACCCTTTTGTTTATTTGAAAGAATTGTTCGTCCTCGGGCTCATCATCAATGACGACTTCATTGACACATGGTTATACTTCATATACCCCCTTGCCTTCATCTTAACAACAACCCAAAATTGTTTCAATCCTTTACTTATCGAAGGATACGATGTATAATATACTTATTCTGCTTGTGACACTAGAACGAACATGGCATTAGTCTTTAGCCTTAATTTGAATTTTGTGTCCACCAAACCATGTTTTGGGTCTACTCTAACCCCGTGGCTACTATCAAACCATGTACATCTTAATATCACAACAACACAACAACCAACAAGACGACTAATGCCGTAATATTCAACATCTAACACTTTATCATACAATCCATAATAGTCAGAGTCCATCTCAATGTAGGAAGCTCCCTTCACATAGACACCAACATTATTAGTGACCGCCCAACAACACGTCCTTGGGTTATGGAACTTGATCCATGTATAAAATATCATTTATGCGAGAAAACAGATCGGGCATGTCCTTGTGCTAGAGTTTTGAAATGATTGCTTGCCTCGATTATCACTTGATTAAGCTACAAATAGAAAAACACACTAATTAGTTAATAAATACATATGAATTAGGGTCCGTACTTTTTCAAATTGACATTCTTTACGTGTTCTCTTAAACCATCTAGCGAACCCTTTCTCTTAAGCTTTTTATTTATTTATTTTTAAGAAAAGCATCATTAGCATTTGGATAAGTATCATGTACATCTCTTCAAACAAGCTAAGGAAAGATTGAATCACTATATAGTTCAACAAGATATACATGTAGATCTTAGAGATCTCATCATCTGTGAGCATCCTATGTCCCCCTATTGAATAATATACAAGGCTTGTATATACTTAATTGATCGTCCATAGTCGAACTAGTGGAAATGTCGAGCGCAAAATTTCTTGCCACACGATTATGTCTTGTTTCTATCCATGGGTCAAAATATAACGAGCAATAGTTGACGGTTCATGATCATATAGGACTTAACTATAGACCTTTCGACCCTTGCCTTGTTTCTTATCGTTCTTTTCACGTCCTAAGCCTCCTAATAACGAGCCATTAAAATGTGTTAGTGAGTTTAAAATATTGTTTTATGCTAATATACTTCATTTAAGAAACTAGATTTTACCTCTCGTGAAGATACATCCAATTATATTGATAAGACCACCCAAAATGGCTTCACACCTTAAATGTATCACTATGTGTTCCCATGAGTCAAAGAAGCTTGGTGGGAAGATTGGCTCAAACTTGTAAAGTGTGTCAGCAATATGGCCCTGCAATGTTTGTAAGTCTTTTTGTTACATCCCACATTGGTGGAGGAATCACTCCCTGGAAGGCAATAAGGAGTAATCGTTGCATAAACACATGGCAATCATGACTTTTAAAGCTATAAATAACTATAATCTTCAAGGTTTACACAACCACTATATTCGAAACATATCTGTCTGGAAATTTCAACATCTGCAACCATTCACATATAGATTTTAGCTCTCTTTTGTTCAATGCATACGACGCTTCTAATTCTACTATTTTATTTGTTTTAAGGTGCATGTTCATTCATGAACAATATATCTTTCCTTGCCCTTACGTTATATATCATTTTTGATGTGTCAATCATAGTGTTAAAAATATTTTCAAGTACATGCTTCTCAATGTGGATAAAATCATGGTTGTGACAGATAACAACGTCTTCTAGTTCAGGAACTCCCAGAATATGTTTCTCTTTACCCAATTATGTGATGTTTCAAACCCTAAAATACTTTTATTTTTTGGTTGCTATGGAGCTCATTCATAAACATTTGGGAAGTGACACATTTGCTCCTAAATCTATTCACCATTTAACATCGATGGTGGACCTTCTCTCATAAAAATGCCACAGATTAAGTTTTTCTTGTGAGTACGGAATCTAGATGTTGTAGGTAACCATCTTTTGTGACAATCAAACCAACAAGATATTCCTTTCTTTTTGTAACTGAAATAAGTCGACATCAACAATGTAGTATGGGTATGCTAACTTCCCGTGTGTGCTTTAACCAGACAACATTGCAAAGGCTGGGAAGTTGCTAACAGTCCAGTGTAGTATAACTTTCATCCTGAAATTATCCTTACAGAACGAAAGAATGCCATACTCATATAACTCATTCAACTTGTTTACTAATGGCTTAAGAAACACATCTATATATCGTCCATGACTCCTTCTTTTAGGAATGGCTAACGGAGATAGACATACAAATCTTTCAAAGCTATCCAAGGAGGTAAATTGTAGACGGTCAGGAAGACATGCAATATAAATACGCCTTCGCATTGGAACTATTCAGATTGAATCCATGAGTGCATAACTAGGATGGTTCGTGTAGAAATGCTTCTAGGCCTAACCATCACTAGGATGTACCATCACATTGGTTTCGTTTGATGGTTATGATGCCAAGTCATATGTTCAGTTGTTTTTCTTGACATATAAAGTCTTTGAAATCTAGGAGTAATAGGCATGTAAGTCAATATCAAATTAGGTATTTTGCCATTTGTCTTATAAGGAGATTCACCGCATATTAGACATTGTGAAAACTCATAATCATCCTTATAAAATAATATGCAATGGTTTTTGCAAGCATGAATCCTTTAACATGGTAGGCCAAGTTCTTTTAAATGCTTTTTCGTCTCATAAATTAAAGTTATTTGGTAGTTTCATAACTTTGGGTATCATATCTTTAATGATGGGAAATAATTGATTATAACCCGAGTTGTGTATGTTATAAGATGCTTTCCAATTCAAGATTCTAGTTGCAGCTTCTAGTATTGAGTAACTTTTATAATATTCCCACCTTGTCCCTCTCTTTGTACTTCAAATTTTTACATACAAGGATATCTAATTCTAGAAATAGATCCCCTAAGTGTTTCATATCTTAGAGTGAAAAAGGGAAATTCCAAGAAACCATCCACCCCATCGACAAACTCTTTCGTAATACATCCGTGTGTGTCATTCTTTCTGTCTACCCATTCTTTATTTATGAATGTCGACATGATCCGTTTCTACGATCAAAAGTCATATATAGTTATAAATACATAATCAATTTCCATAAATTAATCAATACGCAAATGCTTATGTGACATAAGATTAACAAAAATCCATATAACACATTTGCACATAATAACTTTTTCTCTTGTTTGTTAGCAGCTCCTGCCGAAACATACACTAAAAATCCATATACATTTGCACAACCATATGTCAAACATACATTAAAATCCACACATGAACTAACACCCAATGGTACACCATTGAAACCAATCTACAACTATAAATGTACATACACTACTTTGAAATAACCTATTGATTTAGGGAAGAAAAATACCAAATTTAGGAGAACCGGAGGTGGCAACGAAGGTGATGCTAGAGGAAAGCCGCTGTTGAAGGTGGTGTTGCTGGAGGTGCAACATCGACGGTGGAGGTGCTAGCGGAATTAGAATCGCCGAAAAGGAAGTGGGGAAAAGGGGGCGGGAGTATGTGAAGAAGCGCGCCACTTGCTTAATTTTTGTATAAAATTACTATGGACAGAAACCTACGGTAATTCGTCGTTATATTTTAATTGTCGCTAATATTTTTACTTTATGTTATTAGTAGTTCGTAGGTAATACGTGACAGATTATAAACGTCTGTGTAATTCGTCGGTAATCACCAATAGAACAACGAGGGCCAAGTGATTTAAATTTGTTTTTTAGCCCTTGATGGTCCTTAATGAGTTACTTCTTGTTACAAGAAGCAACATTAAGTCATAACAAGTAATTTTGGTCCATTTAAGTAAAACTAACGAACACTTTTAGGCCTTAATGGGCCTTAACGTGCTTTAGTAGGTTATCTAGGAAACATCAAGACACATGAAGTTATAACAAGTAATTTTTGGGCGACCTTCACATAGTTATGACTAATTTACATCAAGGTATGTTTTAAGATGTTACTTTAGATTACAATGAAGGTCATTACCCTATAACAACTCATTATGGGCATATTGTACACATGTAAAACTAAAAAACACTTTTAGGCCTTAATGGGCATACTAATGTGTTAGTGATTAGTTTATGTTACATCAAGACACGTGAAGTTATAACAAGTCATTTTGTGACAAATATGCATTTCCTAATCTTATAGATAAATTACATTATATTTCTAAATCTTACAAATAAATTAAATCAAATTTCTTGATTTGCCGACTCTCAAATTCCTACCTTCAAAACATAAAACACAACTCCCAAAGGGAAATTACATAGAGATAGAAGGCAAACGGGCAACAAGCTGCGCCGCCAACCCTTTTTGAATAGCAAAATCAAGTCTTTTAAAAACTACATCTACAGATCTTGGGGTCATAACATTACTATGCATGACCCGCTGTACTCGGTTAAGTAACTCCACGGCCTCTGGTGCAAGGAAACCAAAAGTGTCAAAAGCAAATGGTATAAACACGTGTTGGTTGTCAAGACACGCTTTCTCGTGTTTGGTCACTTTGCTCGAAGCAGCTTTTAGAGCAGCCTGACTCACCGTGAAAGCACTAACTCCCAAGCCCACAAGAGGGGAGACCCCTGTTAGATCTACACACGCATGTTTCCCACCTATCCACCCAAAGACCAAAATGTCAGCGGGTCTAAGTGTTGATCTTCCTTCCAATGGGCCCGTCAAGAAATTCACTGGTGCCTCTTTCTTAGTAGAAACCCCGGCACGCCTAAATATGTTAAAAAGAACATCCCTAACCAAGTCGTGTCTGTACTTGAACCCCGGGAGCTCTCTACAATGAACCGCATGATCCCCATAGGAGTTTAAACACGCCTTACGGCAAACAGGGCATAACTCGTCAACCGGGTATAGTGGAATCATGAGGCGATACTTAAGGATAGTACGATACTCCACCGGCGACATATGTTGGCCTAGCCCATCTATAGGGATCGCGAGAAGGTAATCTTGAGCATGTGGTGCTCGTAGACACTCAAAAACAGCTCTTTGTCTAACGGTCATTTCAAACTGGACTTCCATTTCACGGACGATTTTACTAAAAAGGGCACTCGCCAATGCATGTTGTGCTTTAGGGGGGGGCGGTGTCCTTATTAGTGAAACCGCTGAAGTCAAAGCTTGAAATCGTATCACGAAGACAAGCCAAAGCACAATCATAATCAGAATCCATACCACATATGCCGCTGTCTCGTAAGATGTGGTCCTGTAACGCCGAAGATTGGGCCCTCGAGGCTACAAAGGCATAAGATGAAGCCTCTACAGCGGAATACAACCCCAAACCCCCAAACCTAATAGGTAGGGAAGCAAGTCGCCATTGGAAGTCTCCAAAGAAAGGACCTCCATAAACAACTATGTCCTCAATCGCCCCACGCAATCCTTCGTCAAAGAACAGCGCTGCCTCCTCCATGTGTACGGGTTGGCACGTCCTCAAGCCAAAGAAAAGTTTGGCAATACCCATACAAGATCGAAGTAAGAGTAGCTCACTCTGCGGGTCACAAAGTTTTGGAAGAAGACGCATCAAATTAACAGCGTTAGTAGCTCTCTTCTTAGATAACCCACTAATAAAATTTGCATCTCTGCTGACGGCCCCCCCAAGAAGTTTTACCCCGGATAACGGCCTCCCAATGTCCACAGGGAATAAACCATCATGAAACTTGCTACCATCACATGAAGGCCAAAATAACTCAGTTTTCTTAATATTCTGTTCAAGACCCAAGGTAGGACCACCACCTTAATAATGTCTAACACTCTAGCCACCTCTTCTGAATTTCCAATGACAGTCCCATCATCAAGATACCAAGCATGAAGAAGAAGCTTGCAATTGTCTCTAATTTGATGCACAAGGGGGTGCAAAACAAGAGCGAAAAGAAGTGGTCCCAATGGGTCTCCTTGTTGAACCCCGGTGGTGGACCAAATGTACTCGTCTCTAAGATACAATCTAGCTGGTTGCCCATATAGGAATTCTACCCACAAAGAAATAGACGGGCACCTCATCCGGACCTCGCGAAGTAAGGCTGATCTATCCACCAGATTAAATGCATTAGAAAAATCTACTGTAAGCATGGCCAGAGACCCATCCGTGTGACGTTCATTCAATACCCGGTTGACGCTATGTAATATGGCCTCGGCGCCACCCGACACACCAACCCCAAACTGATAATCATTAAGGTACTTGGCCATCTCTTTACCGACACCCTTCATAGCAACCTTGGACACGAACCGCCTCCATATAGTACCTACTGCAATAGGTCGGATCCCGTTGTCGGGTTTTAAGAGCGGTGTAAGAGGAGCAGACGCAACAAAACCTGATAAACTCGATGGGCATCTCCCCCTAACCACAAATTGACCACTGCGGTGATAGTAGTTAAAAGATTAGTGGCAACTGCAGACCCGTCTCCACATAAAGCATCCAAAATGTGTTGTGCTCGCAAGCCGTCTTTCCCACACGAAGTTCCCTTAGGAAACGATTTAATGCAACCAAGGACACTATCAACCTCCGCAACAAGAGGAGGCTCGGAGTATATTTCACTTGGTATAGATGGAGGTTGCCTGTGCGGGTGTTTAGCCTCTAAAGCTTGTATGGTATCGCCATTGTATGGAGCAACACCAGACGAGCATAACACCTTCACTGCCGCTGTAAAATGGCCATCTGCAACCTTAAGAAGACATTGCCTGATGTTGGTATTGCCCACTGCTCCCTCTTATGATTATCAATGCCTCCTGGGCCAAAAGATTCCAAACTAGAACTGTTAAATATATTTTTAACTAACATGGCAATACCATCCTCTTTCCCCCAAGTGGCTAAAGAACTCAGGATTGAACGTTGTTGCAAGGCCCTCCTATTCCCAGACCTGCTTTCTTGCCTATTTTGTGGTCTAAACACTTGCAAAGTGCAACGAGGAAGAAGGAACAACCTAACCCATGCTTCAATGGATCCCGGTTGGGCAACCACCTTGCAGAGAGCGGTCCTCAACGCTTGAGAGAAAGCCAAACGACAACTATGAGGAATGCTCTTGACAGTAACAATAGGCGCTTTAAAGACACGATCAAGGAGAACAACATCCAAAATAAACGACTCATGTATATTGGTCTCATCCACACAGATAGAAGGCTTCACAATACCGACAATGTGTCCATCCATGTCATTATCACGATCGGTAAAACGGACAATACCATCAGGGTGATGGCAGGCACGACTAATGGCATGTAAACTCATACAAATCCCACACATCCATTGACCTAAAACCTTTAAAGTACCCTCCACCGCCATAAACAACCCATGGTCCGTGGCAATAGCCTCTCGCAACACACTTCTACGTTCATCGCTAGGAAGGTGCAACCTCTTGAGATGAGAGATCAACCGAGAAATCCCCTTATTTCCCCCTTCACCATCCGGGCAACAATGAAACTTACAAAATGGACATGGCAATGGGCCATTCGAAGACGAAGAAGGGGGTGTCATAAAAAGAGGCGACATGAGTCACGCCTGGAGTTGAAGCGTGGAATTTGGGTGTAAATGCAAAAAAATAGTATTGGCATTTCATCAAACACCTGGAGTGCATTCATCACAAGACTTTCAATTGAGAGTACCTATATGAGAATTTCGCCCCATTTGAAGAGAAAAGATCAGATAGTCAGCAGCTCCACTGGTTGGAGCATCTGGTTTGCAAAAGGTTACGGTTTAAGAGATTGAGTGTTGTGTTTGGTTAGGTTTTCAAATGTGAAGAATATGCTTTCAAGGAACCCTCAATGGCGACAGAAATCAGTTTGAAAAGTTAAACCTACATTTGGAGAGAGAGGGAGAGAGGAAACAGAGATGGTGGAAGGGAGGGAGAATAACGGCGCCGGGAAGAAAGTCATAGTCGGTGTTTGTGTTATGGAAAAAAAGGTGAAATCTACAAGAATTTCTCCAAATACCAACACATATTCTCAAGCCTGTATACAAAATGTGAATATTAATTACATCTTCATCGTAATGAAAAAGAAAACAGCAGAAGAATTTAGATACAAGACATACTTACATATCCAGGTCAGCATTTGTGTTAGGGTACACCAAAAAACATGAAATACATTAACCTTTGTTTTCCAAGGTGGCTTACCATGTAAATAACTAGGATTCCTAGACCACCAATATAGGATTTTTTTTAGAAAGGTGGGTACCATAAAAAAAAATGAAGATTACAAGACCACCTCTTTGTGTTTTAATTTTGAGAAAACCAAATCCAACGTCGTAGATACCACCAATTAAACAAAAAAGGTATAAAATAACGAAGTTTGAGCAGGGAACAGAGGATAACAATAGGCATTGATGTGTTGCAAAGCACACCTCTTATTCCTATGTGTTTCGTGTCGTTTTAGTAAAGTTTTCTAGTCATATTGAGTGGTTTATAGTAAGTATTGATTTGTGTCATGTTTGTTTGGAATCAGGTGAGTTTGGAGCTTAAACGATCAGGTATGGTGAAGGCACTAGCGAACGAGGTGAAACGAGAAAAGTATGAAACTTTTTGTCAATGAGGGTGCCTCGCGGTACGCGACCCAGTAGGGACTTCCCCTTCGCGGTACACGAGGGGTGGGTTTTCAGTCGCGACTATCTTGTCACTCGAGGTACGCGAGAGACTGGACCCATGGGCCTCTCGGTACACGGGAGACCCTAATTACGTAGATTTTTGCCTATTTTCTTGGTATAAAAGCTTAAGTCCGTTTCTAGGGTTTAGAATTCGATTCTAGACGTAAAGTTAAGGACTTTTGGGTGATTTTAAGTGGGAGAAGTCACAAGGGATAAATGATTGAAGCGTTGGATGTGTGGATCGATTGGATTATCGTCTTTTCGGTCTATGTTTCCTATCTTTTGCTTTTTTGATTCATCTATCTTACATCATGATTCAGAATATTATACTTTGTGTTGATGTTTTGATGATGGTAGTAGGCTAGATTTCTTGAACTACCTAGATTTTGATAATTTGGTTTGATTTTGGATTTCGGTTTCTTTTGGATGGATTAACAATAAAGTAAAGAACTTGGTTTTGATTGATTGGATGTATATGCATATTTGATCTTGATTTATGATCTATTGAATATTCCATATGCTGCTTTGTGAATGTCTTTCATGTATGGTCGCATATTAGGTCACTAGCTGTGTGCATGTGATTGGTTTATGGTTTACTGTCTTGTATCCATAGGAACATCGATTGAGAGTCTGTTAGGGTTGAGTATTCTGCCTGCTTCAATAGCTGAAAGGTGCGAAGTTTTCGGGTAATCTTTGGTGTTAGGGTTTTAGGTTAACTGCTCTGAAAGGAAGGTTTCTTAGGTTGTCTTAGCTTCATTGTTATTCCGTGTCTAGTCAAGTGAATTCAAGTTACTCCTTGCACTGAAAGGTGTATTGAGATAGTGAAACTGAGAGGTAATATGTCTAGCGAGTACTTTAGTGTTGTTGGAGATAGCTGAGAGGTTATCCAACTAACTGGTGAGTTTCACACGTCCCTTAAGTTTCCTTTTAGGTCACACCCGGTGAATGATCTGGGATCCACTAGGTTGTTTAAGTGTGTCGTATTCTAAGAGCCCAGTTTCATCATAGTTTCCGTATCCGAGAGATTTCCAAGGTACATGCATAGGATTCAACGTCTAGGTAGTGCTTTCCCCATTTGTGAGTTGTCTAAAGTTTCTTGCTTTCTGTTTGGTGTCGTTAGTTAGAGAGTTCCATTAGGTTACAACACAAACCCCCCAATATAATTCAGTTTAGTTAGTTGAGTCAGAGTCTAGATAGAGTTGTCGCTAGTGTCTCGTGGGTTCGATAACCGGACTTCATTTGACTTTGCTACATTGGTCGGTACACTTGCCAGTTGTGTGGTCTAGTATTAGGTTGAGTCTAGATTTATAAATTTAAAGCTACAGTGTCTATGTTAGGTTTTATATTAGTTTTTATAGAACGTCCGGCACACATCAAGTTTTTGACGCCGTTGCTTGGGACACTTAGGCGATAGCGTATCTAACTTTGCTTGAACTTAACTGATTATTTGGTCTTTTTATGTTTTGAGTATTTTCTATTTTGTTGTGTCTAGTTTGTGTGTCTTTTTATGAGTCTTTATTTTTAGTGTGTTTAGCTTGTATCTTGAGCCTGTCTAATATTTTTGTCATTATGTGTGAGATATGTGGAGGACCCCATTTTACTCGCCATTGCCCATATTCATCGGGAGATTCTACAGACTGCTATGATCATGCTTATCCGAACGTACAACCATATAAGGAATACAGAACTCAAGAGGAGTTGAATGCCTGGTGCAAAGAGGCAAATGAGCAATATGAGAAAGACATCCAGGCTTTAATCGCTCGCATTGGATCACATCGGCCGACTAATATGGAGCGTGTGATTTATGACCGTGAAGGGAATGTGATCGGAAATGAAACTTCATCAGGAGAAGTGATTATGGAAATTCCAGAACTGGAGGCAACAATGGACGAAGTGCAGGTAACAGTGATAGAAGGTGCAGCACAAGTCCCATCTCCATGTAAGTATTCTGACCTTGGTTGCGTTACTAATGAATTTTACACTTATATCATGCAAGATCACAAAGTTCCATACGATTGTTTACACTTGTCTTGTGAGGATGATAATTTGCAGGAATCACAGATAGAGCTGGAGACGATAATGGACGTCAAAGTCCCACCTCCGGTTCAGCAAGAAATCGAGCAAAAATTTTGGTGTCCCATACCCTAGAATATTGATGATGGCTTTTGGAGTGACGATGAAAGGGATCTTGAAGTAGAAGAGTTTATGGATGTCCCTCAAACCCAAGATGAAGACGAGTGTTTAGAAGAGGGATTAGCAGGTTTATTCGAGACGGAGGATGTTAGTGAGTCTCAGCCTAGTGAGTCTCAGCCTAGTGGGTCATTAGTTGGATGTGCGGATGATATTTTGCAAGAATCGTGAACAGAACCGAGGATGAAAATGGGCGTCATAGTCCCACCTTCGGTTCTACAGGGTGTCAAACAAATTCGGTTTATGAATTCTCTTGGAGTGATAGTGATGAGGATGAGTCAATAAATGAAGAAGAAGTGGATGTGGATTTCTCTAACTCTATGGGATGGATGTTTGGTGAAGAGAGTCTGCAAGAGTTGGATGAGCAAGAGGAGGAGTTAGAAGAGGAACAGGTCCCATCCTGGGAGGATGAGTTCGGTGATGAGTTGGTGGACCTGCCGACTCCTAGTGAAGAGAGTTTCGACCCACTTGGCGATCTGAAACTCCTTGAAGATCTATTATATCAAGGGCCAAGTGCGGGGATAGAAGAGGAGGTGCACGTGATAGAGCTGGTGTCGGACCCACCACAGTGCACCCAAGAGAGAGAGAGAGAAGAAAGAGCCCATGGAGGTAGTAAATGGTGGATCGCCACCCAAATCAGCACGACCACGGGACAGGGCACAGAGACGCATGGACCGGCATGTTTTGAGGGTCCTGGGATGGTCACACAAGGACAATAGGATGCAAAATATTGGAGATGATCATGTACCTCATTACATGCCGCGTATCAGGTTTCGCCCAGGTAAGTTTAAATATTGGTGGACCGACCCGTTTACATTTTTCAAAACCAATTTAAGGTCTACCACCAAAGTTTGTCAAATCGGTGGTAGACCGATTACACTAAACGGGCCGGACGGGGGCGACATAAAGGAGAAGCCTCCTGATTAGGTTTGTTTCTCGGGTTAGAACCCGAGTGTATAATTTGTATAAGTTTTGGTTTATTTTGAGTCTGTTTGATACTGTTTTGGGTTTGCTGTGAGTTTAATGTTGCAGGTATAGATCCTAACGTCCATACTCAATCTCCATTCGGGCGAGGTCGATTCAAATCTTATATTCATGTAAAGGGAACCCAGCAGAGTGTTTGTGCAAACCGCGAATGGAATGCTATACGGTTGCACCAGTGGAAGAACGAAGCTGGACAGAATCATGCTATCATTACCAGCTAAGTCGTTTCCACTTTACTATTTTTTTGTCTACTTTTGAGTCTTTATTTTTATTTTTCGTTGTTTCTTGGTTCACATTGAGGACAATGTGTCGTTCAAGTGTGGGGATGGGAAACGTCTTGAGTCTAGTTTGTTTAGGTTTGTTTTTCTTTTATAAAAAGTCAAACATACAAAAAAAAATTTCCAAAATTTTTTGAAAAAATATCCTTTGAATTAGAGTTTTGCAAGCAAAATGGAAGATGATAGATATAACTGGAAATGCTTGTAGAATTTAAATGAAAATAAATGATAGAAAACGCGTATAATCTGTGATGTTTTGGTAGACCCAGCCGATTTGATAGTCTAAATATCCTATGCGTGTTGTTAGGGTAATTAATTGAATTAAATCATGAAATCTTGTGGGTACTCATCTTAGGGTGTCGGTAAAACTGAAACTGTCAACTTAGGGTGATAGGTACCACGTTAAACTATAATTTAGAGTTTTTTGAAATTTTCTTGGAAAACCACTCTCTTTTTATGAAAATAAATCCGATTTTGGTGGCGCCCACATCCATATATTCCATAATTCATGAGTAATTGATTAGAATACTGAGTTTTGCTTATGTGTTACCCTCCGGGATGGCCACTTGGAGAAAACACCCCTAAGTGATTCTTATGTGCTTAAACTAATATGACTTAGTCTATATGTTACCTTCCGGGATAGCGAATTGGTTGAAACGCCTCTAGACGAAAGTTCATTTGCTTGAATTAATGCTCATTGACATTTCATCTTGATTCCTAAAACTTGTGAATCTTAGTTTAACATGGTGGGAGAAATCTATACGGTTTACCCCGTGCCTAAACATGACTGTGAGACGGGATTAGGTGGATCTATAGCTCTTAAGTGTGGGTCCAATAGATAGATTGATATGCTTGGTAATGTAGGAATTAGAACACAAACGGGGGCTTGATAATTGGTGTTGGGTTTAGTCGGATCGAAATATCATTTGTTGCATTTCAACGCGTGATTATATTTGTGCTAGTGAAATTTATAATATTGTTAGAGCTTGTGTTCCAGGTGTGATTCCATTTCAAAGTTCTTTTTCGAGGACGAAAAAAGGTTAAGTGTGGTATGTTTGATGTGTTGCAAAGCACACCTCTTATTCCTATGTGTTTCGTGTCGTTTTTTTATAGTTTTCGAGTCATATTGAGTCGTTTATAGTAAGTATTGATTTGTCTCATGTTTGCAGGGAATCGGGTGAGTTTGGAGCTTAAACGATCAAGTATGGTGAAGGCACGAGCGAACGAGGCGAAATGAGAAAAGGATGAAACTTTTTGTCAACAAGGGTGCCTCGCGGTACACGAGCTAGTAGGGACTTCCCCCTCGCGGTACGCGAGGGGTGGGTTTTCAGTCGCGACTATCTTGTCTCTCACGGTACACAAGAGACTGGACCCATGGGCCTCATGGTACGCGAGAGACCCCAATTATGCAAATTTTTGCCTATTTTCTTGGTATAAAAGCTTAAGTCCGTTTCTAGGGATTAGAATTCGATTCTAGATGTAAAGTTAAGGACTTTTGGGTGATTTTAAGTGGGAGAAGTCACAAGGGATCAAGGATTGAAGCGTTGGATGTGTGGATCGATTGGATTATCGTCTTTTCGGTTTATGTTTCTTATCTTTTGCTTTTTGATTCATCTATCTTACATCATGATTCTGAATATTATACTTTGTGTTGATGTTTTGATGATGGTAGTAGGCTAGATTTCTTGAACTACCTAGATTTTGATGATTAGGCGTTGTTATTTGGTTTGATTTTGGATTTCAGTTTTTTTTTATGGATTAAAAATAAAGTAAAGAACTTGGTTTTGTTTGATTGGATGTATATGTGTATTTGATCTTGATTCATGATCTATTGAATGTTCCATATGCTGCTTTGTGAATGTCTTTCATGTATGGTCACATATTAGGTCACTAGCTGTGTGCATGTGATTGGTTTATGGTTTACTGTCTTGTATCCATAGGAACATCGATTGAGAGTCTGTTAGGGTTGAGTATTCTACATGCTTCAATAGCTGAAAGGTGCGAAGTTGTCGGGTAATCTTTGGTGTTAGGGTTTTAGGTTAACTGCTCTGAAAGGAAGGTTTCCTAGGTTGTCTTAGCGTCATTGTTATTCCGTGTATAGTCAAGTGAATTCAAGTTACTCCTTGCACTAAAAGGTGTACTGAGTAAGTGAGACTGAGAGGTAATATGTCTAGCGAGTACTTTAGTGTTGTTCGAGATAGCTGAGAGGTGATCCAACTAACTGATGAGTTTCACACGTCCCTTAGGTTTCCTTTTAGGTCACACCCGGAGAATGATCTGGGATCCACTAGGTTGTTTAAGTGTGTCGTATTCTAAGAGCCCGGTTCCATCATAGTTTCCGTATCCGAGTGATTTCCAAGGTACATGCATAGGATTCAAGGTCTAGGTAGTGCTTTCCCCATTTGTGAGTTGTCTAAAGTTTCTTGCTTTCTGTTTGGTGTCGTTAGTTAGAGAGTTCCATTAGGTTACAACACAAACCCCCCAATATAATTCAGTTTAGTTAGTTGAGTCAGAGTCTAGATAGAGTTGTCGCTAGTGTCTCGTGGGTTCGATATCCGAACTTCATTTGACTTTGCTACATTGGTCGGTACACTTGCCGGTTGTGTGGTCTAGTATTAGATTGAGTCTAGATTTATAAATTTAAAGCTAGAGTGTCTAGGTTAGGTTTTATATTATTTTTTATAGACCGTCCAGCACACATCATGCATGCAACATAAACGACCGATCAATACCATTTCTTGAAGTTGGGTTGGCATTTTTAGTAGAACCCGATAATAATTATAAGGATTTCTATCGACGAATTACTCATAGAACTGTCGGTCGGTACACAGTCAACACAGACAATCTCTGAAAAGACTAAGCGGGAACATCTTTCAAAAACCGGGTCCCATATTTTGAGGGCATATCGATGGATAAGCCCGTCGATAATTATTCCCACCAAAAGTCGACAAAAGTAGGAGATTTCGACCTTTTTCCATAGGAAAACACTTGACATTTGTTGGCAAAATGCACGTCACACTTGCCCGTTGGTAATGTGCCGGTTATCTAACGATATCTTCATTATTTTCTTAAAAAAGTTGATGGAATCCGTTGGTAATCCATTGGTAATTACCGACGACACTAGTCTGTAGGTGACAATCCGTCAATGATACTCATCTATTCAGTAATATAATGTAAGGTAGTTTGCAAGTGTTTTTTTATATGTATAAACATCTTATATCATCGTTGTATAGCAAGTTGTATACAATTTTGATATTTTTCCTTCGGGGCCTTTTTCAAGTTTATGAAATTTGGAGGGTTCATTTTGCAACATGATGATAACCAAGGAGTGTAAGTGAAATTTCCTTTTCAATATCTTTGCACGACCATCACAATCTTACACGCAAGTATGTTGAAGATAAGTAACATTAGTGGTGAACATTTAAAAACAATGACAAGGAAAAATATGTCTAAGGGGCAATGAAAGGGACACTACATAACAAGGGCGTTGTTGTTTATCCAAAAATAAACTACAATAATATTAACTAATGGGGATATTAATACATGGATTTTGATCTTAATTCGCCATGTTTATGCACTCTAGTGTTAATTTGAGCAAAGTTATACACATGTTCACAAATAAAAAAAACTATCGCCTTTTTAACATGATTGTTGAACCCGAACATGACACAATTAACTAAACCGTGTCTTTTTTCCAAACACTAATACAAACATGTTTAATAAGCCGCGGGTTATACAACAAGCATGTTTAACACTATTCAATGTAACCGGTTCAATAAACACAAATGATATGAAACTTGTTTAATAAATTTAAATACAAACTGTTTAATAACACAAATGACACGATTTGTTTAACACAATTATTAACATGACTCGCTAATCATGATTAAAGACACAACTAATATGATAAAATAAAAGTTACCGAAAGTTACAATCCACATATAATTATTTGTGAAACTATAGAACTATATCAGTTTGATAAACAAGTCATGGGTGTGTCTGTTGTTCAGTTCTTAACATGATAATGGAAAACAATATTAATCATAAACATGTACCTGGTAATCCAGTAACGTTAGAGAGGGAAGTCATCATGACCTTGATGTTGATAGGGTTCCCGTTTAGGATGTACCGGTTACGATGGTTTAGCGTGAGAGGAGACTCACGAGTTTGAGAGAGAGAGAGAACAAATTCTTTAGTTGGTGAATTGATGATTAGTCAATTCTCTCTTTTGAGCTCTCTATATATACATCCAAGGGGAAACCCTATTTATGACAATAAGGGTAATTATGTCCATCGAATAATTACCAATTAGTCATAGGGGTATTTAAGTCAATAATCAATAATAAATAAATGATTATAATGGCCACATAATAATAGTGAGTCTTACATTCTTCCACTTGGCCGAGTGATCATTTATGATGAGCATTAGTAAGTCTGGTCAGATGTTAATACTCATTTTGGTTCTAAACTGAAACTGTAGCAGAGAAATACAGTCATTGAAATAACATTCAACTCAAGACCCCCATTAATCATACTACAATCCCAAATTTAAAACTTATGTGAACTTAGGATCAAATTGACAATTAAGCCTTTAACGTTGATTTGTATAATTAATGTCTATACGTCTTTAGGTATGCATAGACATATTAAGAGACAAACAAATTCAAATAAGTGAGGAAAAATTCATTAAACGTAAGTAAGTAAATTATGCTACTAAATAAGGTCTTTAGAAAAGCCCATCTTCGAAACATGTTCTTCGAATACTTTAGGAGGGAGACCTTTAGTCATCGGATCTGCAAGCATAACCTTAGTACTTATATACTAATTACAAAGATTATTTTCTTCAACTCGCTCACGGACGAACAAGTACTTTGTATCAAGATATAATCCAGCTCCAGTCGAACTATTACTGTTCGAGAAACTAACGACAGCTGAGTTATCACAGTAAAACTTCAATGGTCTAGATATGGAATTAACTACTTTGTGTCCAGTGATAATATTCTTTAGCAACATGCCATGACATGTCGCATTATAAACAATGATGTATTTTTCCATCATAGTAGATGTTGTACTCAACTGTTGCTTATGACTCTTCCATGAGATAGGTCCGTCGGCTAACATAAAGATATACCCCGAAGTCGATTTCTTATCATCTTTGCATTTAGCAAAGTCAGAATCAGAATAACCAACCACTTCTAAACTATCACTTCTTCTATATGCTAGTTTATAGTCTTTCGTTTCTCTCAGATATCGAAGCACTTTCTTAGATGCTTTCCAATGATCAAGACCCGGATTAGTCTGATAACGGCCTAGCATGTAACATTTCTAAAATTTTCTTCCATGTAATTGTTTGGTGTAATAAACTATAATCCATTTTCAAATTCTAGTACAATACCCTGCATTATCTATGCAAACATTATAATCAAAGTTATTCATACAATTCAATCCTAGTTGACTTCCAAAAGTCAAAGCAGCCCAAATCTTAACAATTCAAGGCTACCCTTGATCGAATTCCAACTATGTTGGACTCCTCGTGAATTCACAATCCATAAATGACCCTATCCTGGCCCAATTACCAATCCAATTTGATCCTGGCACGGCAAACTTCAAGATTTAAATCAATTCAAGCGGAATTGACTTCCTAGAGTCAAACCACATCTGATTTGATCCCCAATCAGGGAATTAAGTGGTGTTAATGGCCGCAAATCACGCACGAATAATCCTTCCATGTATTCGAACCTCATACATGACCAAATTCATTGGCAATCGATCGATTTGACGCGTATTCCGCATTGCCAGATGTTACATTCAAATCAGAATCGAATCAGGCTTTTACGATGAAATCAATCCAACTAAACTACCCCCACACATTCTCATAACCTTATATAAGTTCCCTGAATGCTCCATTGATCCACCTTATGGCTCTGGTCATCAATCGAGCACCAAGAACACCCTTTCTGTCTCGCTAGCCGTTTGCATCCGGTACCTCACCAAAACAGGTAAGATTTGTGTCTTTCGTTTCGTTTTTGTGTGTATTCCAATAGCCCCATACGAATTCATAGTAACAAACTATATCAGATTCAATTGCAAGATGAGTTCATAGCCGGTTCATAAGGAATCTCGGATTTGGGGCTTTCAATCTTTTAATCGTATATAATATTTTGGCTTCCTTTTATGACCAGCGAAACCACCTGGTCCGGACGGTAAGCCACTGCACCGCCGAACCAGGTGGTGTGGGTTTGAAACCCACATCCCACTAGACCGACTCTTTTTTTTTGCGTGCATTCCCTTGACCAGACCCGACCTATGTTTCCTAAGCATAAAGCATTTGTGGACCGGACTCGTATCAGTATCCGGGCCTTGGTCCAGTGGTTGATACTCTAAGTCTTCACCGGGCAGACCCGGGTTTGACCCGGGCAAGCCCCACTTATTTTTAAAACCCATTTTTAAGACCCCAAAAATTCTATAAAAATTTATTTTTGTAAACTAACATCATTTAGAACAAAGGGATACAATAACTTGCTATTTTTAACATAAAACAATTAATTTTACAAATTTAATTGTTTAGAACCTCTTTTACATAAAGATTATTTAAAAGTTATTTTAAATTTAATATTTTAAATACCTAATTTATTAAAAATTGTGACAAGATTTTTATAAAAATACATTCTCATAAATCATTTGTTTCTCTATTAAACTATATATACATATTAGAGTTTAAAACAAATAAAACTCTTTCAAAAAAAAATATATATATTAATAACTACATTCCTCATTTTAGAACATATTACTTTAATAATAAATAAATAAACAAATTTATTTATTAATTATCTTTTTACAATAACAAATTTATGTAGGGTTTTAATATGTACTAATATATATATTTACCCTATAGTTTGACACATTTATTTAAATGAATTAAAAATAAACCCTAAAGACAAATATTATTTTTCATATATAATTTGAACTTACAATTTTACATATCAAACTATCATGGACTTACATCCTTTCACATAAAATGATACAACCCTTGTACAAATCCACACATATCAAACCCGATGAACATTTGATCATGACTTAGACTCCGTGCACATTATTAATGTAAGTTCATACATTTCATTCTAGGTTAAAACTTGTGATTTGAGAATCACTTGTGCTTCAATTTTTGCTCGTGTTATCTACACATATTTTTCAAGTGAGTTTACATAGCCCTTTTTTACACTATTTACATTTTTTTTGCGGTGGAATATGAGTACAATTATACAATATTTACAAACTACACAATACAATTCCACCCTACATTCATGTGTGCAATTTGAGCCTTATGCTTGAGTACTAGGTGTGCAAACTACAATTTGTGTGCAATTTACATGTGCAATCATTAACTACATAAGCCGACGGTTAACAATGATAGATCTATTGAGTATGACAAACCCACCCAGTTAGGGTGAATGTTGCCGACAACACAATTTGGTTATTTGCATGCTAGTTACAAAGGTTTGATTGTACAACTTGGTTTCACAATAGTAACTCTCCATAATTGTCTGATTAACCATGTTATGTATGGATCGTATACACACAACTCATTGATACTATTTAGAGTCAAAACCTATGTATGCTCACCAACTTTTTAGTTGACCTTGTTTTTATCATGTTTCATGTACAAATATTTGAGATTGAACAAGATTGCTTCACTTAGGTTGTGGACCTAGTCAATTAAATAAAGTGAACTCATTATGTATTTCCAATTCATGTATTTGTTGGATTTCGATTGTTTTGAATTATGAAATGAAATGTGATATTTTAATATATTACAACTTAGCCAACCATGTGCTCATGAATCGTCTCCATGTCCCGCACCGACGTTTCCGCCGTCGGTTGGGTGTGACAGATTGGTATCAGAGCCTTGGTTATAGGGAATTAGATTATTAGACACACATGACCTAGACTATAATATTAGGACACCCATCTTATGCCATGCTCTATGTTACATGGTATTTGCCACATTACTAAATGGTACATGTTTAATACTTTGTGTAATTACCTTACATATTATGCTAAGTATTTCATCGCATGATACAATATATGATAGTCTATGTACTACACAACTTGATAACTCGTGTGCTTATAAACATTGCTATATACATGCTACCTATTTGATTCCATTAGGTGTTATCCTACGTTTTACCATACACTAATCCATACCTAAGTCTTTATACACCCTCATCCTTACACACTATGTCACCATCGTCTTTTGTGGACAAAACTTGAACCATTGGGCCTAATGCCCATTAATAAGAAACTAAGGAGCCCACTTACCCTCCAAAAAGAGGAAGCCTGCTGGAGTAAACAAACCTCACCTTTGGGTTTCAAAGCCCAGTCCATAATGATTCTTATCATGACCATGAGCCAAACGATAGTGTTATTAGTACATGATGGCTGGAAGAGTGTGTGTAGACCCATGAGAAATTTTGGCTAAGGAAGGGCCGGGTACTTAAGTGTGTCCCTTGTGACCCACCCCTCTTTCCTAGGAATTCTCTTAATGGGTACACTACTTATAGGTCAATTGTTACTCCTAAAATACTACTGTGAAGACTCGGTGTCATGACTAGTCAAACTCTGAATTCATGGAAACTCCTATATTTAACAGTTAGTATTTTTTATCGCTTACAATCTTTTCCCTTTTCTGCTAGAAATGGACTCCTACTCTCCTCCCTCCCCGGTATACTATCCCGGAGCAGAGTCCGAACAGGAAGAAAACATTGGATCACCAGACTATCGGTCACCAACACCCCCATCTGCTAGACCAACGGTTGACATAAGGGAAGATTGGATTAGGAACACTGGACCGAGACTTCGAACATCTGAATCACCTCTATCAAGAAACCCGTATCAGGCACCCCATCTACACAACCAGTTACCACCCCCTATGAGAGCCCCTACCTAGCACCCGACCCATATCACCCTGACCCAAGGGCAAGGTAAACTATGGCACCCACTAGTGCTATGTGAGTTCCATTTGATACCATCCATCAATACGCAAGAACCTCAGAGTTTGTGAGACAAGGGATGGAGCACGGGATATGGCACGACCTGCTAGGTTAGAGAATTGACAGCCTAGTGGATCAAGTGTGGTGCCAAGAGGAGAAAATCGCAAGCCTGGAAGAAGACAGGGAGATACTTGATGCACGCACGGAAGCAGCTAGAGCTGAGACCCGGTTTGCTATCCGAGTGATGATAGCAATGTTCGTCTTGGTGCTCATCTGTTTCCTCGTTGAGAGCTATCTGAGACGCTAGCTGGATTGTTCTGCTTTTTGTCTTTAAATTCCCGTTTGAAACCGCTACCTTATGTTTGGTTTAAGCTTTTGACATTTTAACATTTAATGTTAAGTTTTATTTTACAACTTTAATGCCATTATTCTTTGATTTAATATTACCATCATATTTTCATCAAGATCACCCAAACATCATATTCTCATTCATTGCAAATTAGTACGCGTACCTAAGCCTCCCTTGCAAACAAATCATTTCATTTATTTAAACAACTTCGTTATTTTGCTCAAGCAAAACACATATCAAGCCCTTAGTTTATAAATATTATTTGGAATATAAAAATTTTCAACAAACCTTTTTACTTCAAAAGAAAATTTAAACCCGACTCGTTTTATAAAACATTATCTAACTAAATTATGACCTTCGTTTCATAAAATTTAATTATTATCAAACCTTGGCTTAATTATTAAATAATTCAGCCATTTCTTTTTTTCCTTTGAAACACTCCCTTTATGATATTCTTTATTAAATTTATTTAGATTATTCAACGCATTAGTTTCACTATCTTATCTATCTACAAACAAGAATAAATTACAATTACTTATTTATATACAAACAAAGTCAGTTATTCGTAAGCACATTTCTCAGAATATTTTCAGAACCTTCTCGTTATCTTGTACCTTCGGTAATATATGAGTGTACTTGCCACTTCAAAGAAATGGATCATTTCGCGTAGACGTTAACCCTCTCTATAAACCCCAACGAGATCTAAAAATCTAAAACCCAACTACCCACATTATACATGAACACCAAAACAACACGCTTGACCGCAACACTCGATCAACTACAAAATTCGTTAGTATGCCTCACTCATGAGATTAAATAACTTACGTATGAACGTTCACAAGATACACAATACTAGATTGGTCACATAAAACTTAGTTGTTTGCAATATACATAATGCCAGATTGAGCACATAAAACATGTTGTTTGTAATATATATGATACTGGATTGACCGCATAGTACATAACACTTAGTTGATTCATAATATACATGATAAATGATTGATCACATGATACATGAAACTTAGTTGATTCACAATATACATGATATAAGATGGAGTACATGCTACATGAAACCTAGTTGTTCACGCTACACATGATATTCAATTTCTTACATTATATATGAAAACTTGTTTGTTTACAAAATATATAAATACTAGATTGTTCACCTTATACATAAAACCCATTTGTTTATTATATACATGGTACTAAACTATTCACATTATACATGAAACCTATTTGCCTACAATGTGCATAACATTAGATCATACATGAAACTTGAGTGTTTACATTATACGCGGAACTAAATTGTTTACAATTGTTGCAATTGACTGATCACATTATACGCAAGGCATGATCACACACTTTGTTCACTAAAGTTGAAAGCTATAACACTTTGAAGCTACTCGGGGTTTGACGTATTCTTGTCCAAACACGAGGAAGCTGTAACACTTTGAAACTACTCGGGGTTTGACGTATTCTTGTTCAAACACGAGTAAGCTATGGAGCTTTAACTAATACTACATTATTACTCTTTAGTTTTTTGATTGACCTTGCTATCTAGGGACATAGTTATTTTATTAGCAGCTTATATGTGAAAACAATACACATGAACTAAGTAATTTAGTGCCCCCTCATGACCCGCACACAACGGAAGGATCTATACGGACCATGCGATGATTCGAGTAATTACGGGTGCACACATAATTATAAAAATCAGCGCATGAAAAACATAGTGAATTCTGTTGTGTGTTATGACATAAAACCTATCGTGATATATAGTAACAAAACTAATGTGATATGATAAGGGCATGGTGGATACGCCGTTGGTACTTCCTATATATAAGTGTTCCTGTCATATTGTTAGAAGTAGCGTTGTTCGTGTCACGTGAAATTTTATGTTATTTTGACCCGGACCAATGGTTGTAATACCTCTTGAGCAGTAACGTATCTTGAACATATTAGTCTACATTCTAAACAAGTTTTGATCATCAAATTCTCATCGTTTTCGTTTCACGAGACACATTTAATCTTTGAAGCCCAAAATACTCTTTGACAGTTTTCTCCTTAAATCTCTTAAACTAAATCTACACTATCATCATTCATGCCTGATACTTATGATTGATCGTACTCCTCAACCCAATCTCATATTTCATTGAGGACCAAACGTAGCCCACGGGAACGTGAGGGTCAAATGAAACTCAATTATCCACACCTCTTTTCTGATTCAATAGCCTCTTTTCTCCTTGAATTTCGAAACAAAATTCCTGCAACATGGGGATACTGTAACATTTCTGAATTTTTCTTCCATGTAATTGTTTGGTGCAATGAACTATAATCCAATTTCAAATTCTAGTACAATACCCTGCATTATCTATGCAAACATTATAATCCAAGTTATTGATTCAATTCAATCCCATGATTTTCCAATTCTTTCTTACATATTATTATTATATAAGATTGGAAATTTCTATGGTATCACACTTTTATGTATATATAGACATATCATATAAATTAGGCAAACAATAAAGTTATGTTTGTATATATATAACTTTTAAACAAAAATCAATTTATATATATATATATATATATATATATATATATATAAATATTTGCAATTCAAATAAACTAGTTTGAAAAACCCCCCCAACCATTTGGACTCTTGGACTCTTAACTTGAACCCTCACCCTTTAAAATTGAACCTATTGACATCTAGGTTGACCTCATGCACAATTCTTGACACACTAGACTTCCAAAAGTCAAAGCAGCCCAGATCTTAAAAATTCAAGGCTACCCTTGATCGAATTCCTACTGTGTTGGACTCCTCGTGAATTCACAATCCATAAACGACCCTATCCTGGCCCAATTACCAATCCAATTCGATCCTTGCACGACAAACTTCAAGATTCAAATCAATTCAAGCAGAATTGACTTCCAAGAGTCAAACCACGTCTGATATGATCCCCAATCAGGGAATTAAGTCATGTGAATGGCCGCAAATCATTCACGAATAATCCTACCATGTATTCGAACCTCATACACGACCAAATTCATTGGCAATCGATCGATTTGACGCGTATTCCGCATTGCCAGCTGTTACAATCAAAACAAAATCGAATCGGGCTTTTACGATGAAATCAATCCAATTAAACTACCCTCACACCTTCGCATAACCTAATACAAGTTCCCTGAACGCTCCATTGATCCACCTTACGGCTTTGGTCATCAATCGAGCACCAAGAACACCCTTTCTGTCTCTCTAGCCGCTTGCATGCGGTACCTCACCAAAACAGGTAAGATTTGTATCTTTCGTTTCGTTTTTGTGTGTATTCCAATAGCCCCATATGAATTCGTAGTAACAAACTATATCGGATTCAATTGCAAGATGAGTTCATGGCCGATTCATATGGATTTCGGATTTAAGGCTTTCAGTCTTTTAATTGTATATAATATTTTGGCTTCCTTTTATGACCAGCGAAACCACATGCTGCAGACGGTAAGCCACTAGACCGCCGAACCAGGTGGCGTGGGTTCGAAACCCACAACCCACTAGACCGACTCTTTTTTTTTGCGCGCATTCCCTTGACCAGACCCAACCTCTGTTTCCTAAGCATAAAGCATTTGTGGACTAGACTCGTATTAGTATCCGGGCCTTGATCCAGTGGTTGATATTCTAGGCTTCACACCGGGTTCGACTCGAGCAAGCCCCACTTATTTTAAAACCCATTTTTAAGACCCTAAAAGTTCTATGAAAAATTATTTTTATAAACTAACATCATTTAGAACAAACGGATACAATAACTTGCTATTTTTAACATAAAACAATTATTTTTACAAATTTAATTGTTTAGAACCTCTTTTACATAAAGATTATTTAAAAGTTATTTTAAATTTAATATTTTAAATACCTAATTTATTAAATATTGTGACAAGATTTTTATAAAAATACATTCTCATAAATCATTTGTTTCTCTATTAAACTATATATACATATTAGAGTTTAAAACAAATAAAACTCTTTCAAAAAAATATATATATTAATAACTACATTCCTTATTTTAGAACATATTACTTTAATAATAAATAAACAAATTTATTTATTAATTAACTTTTTATATTAATAAATTTATGTAGGGTTTTAATATGTACCAATATATATATTTACCCTACAGTTTGACACATTTATTTAAACATAAACCCTAAAGACAAATATTATTTTTCATATATAATTTGAACTTACAATTTTACATATCAAACAATTGTTGGCTTACATCCTTTCACATAAAATGACACAACCCTTGTACAAATCCACACATATCAAACCTGATGAACATTTGATCATGACTTAGACTCCATGCACATTATTAATGCAAGTTCATACATTTCATTCTAGGTTAAAACTTATGATTTGAGAATCACTTGTGCTTCATTTTTTGCTCATGTTATCTACACAACTTATTCAAGTGAGTTTACATAGCCTCTTTTTACACTATTTACATTTTTTTAGGGTGGAATATGAGTATAATTATACAATGTTTACAAACTACACAAAACAATTCCACCCTACATTCATGTGTGTAATTTGAGTCTTATGCTTAAGTACTAGGTGTGCAAACTACAATTTGTGTGCAATTTACATGTGCAATCATTAAGTACACAAGCCGACGGTTAACAATGATAGATTTATTGAGTCTGACAAACCCACCCAGTTAGGGTGATTGTTACCGACAACACAATTTGGTTATTTGCATGCTAGTTACAAAGGTTTGATTCTACAACTAGGTTTCACAATAGTAACTCTCCATAATTGCCTTATTAACCATGTTATGTATGGACGGTATACACACAACACAATGATACTATTTAGAGTCAAAACCTATGTATGCTCACCAACTTTTTAGTTGACCTTGTTTTTATCATGTTTCAGGTACAAATATTTGAGATTGAACAAGATTGCTTCACTTAGGTTGTGGACCTAGTCAATTAAATAAAGTGAACTCATTATGTATTTCTAATTCTTGTATTTGTTGGATTTTGATTGTTTTGAATTATGAAATGAAATGTGATGTTTTAATATATTACAACTTAGCCAACCATGTGCTCATGAACAGTCTTCATGTCCCGCCCTGACGTTTCCGCCGTCGGTTGAGGTTTCACATAGCATTCCAACAATATAAGCAATATCTGGACGAGTATAGACTTGAGCATACATAAGGCTTCCAACTACTGACGCATAAGGTATCATTCTCATTTGCTCCTTTTCAACCTCGGTTTTGGGACATTGGAATGAACCGAAAACATCTCCTTTAACTACCGGAGCTATAGAAGGAGAGCAGTGTTGCATATTATAACGTGTGAGGACAAACTCAATGTAAGCCTTTTGAGATAAGCCTAAGATCCCTTTGACTCCATCTCGGTGTATTTCGATGCCAATAACGTAATAAGCTTCTCTGAGACCCTTCATGTCGAAATTACGCGAGAGTAAACACTTCGACTAACGCAACATGTCTAAACTATTACTTGCCAATAGAATATCATCTAAGTAAAGGACAAGTATAGTAAATTTGCTCCCACTCATCTTAAGGTAGGTGCATTGATCCACTTGGTTCTTAATGAAATCTTGTTTCTTCAAGGTCTCATCAAACTTTAGGTACCATTGACGTGATGCTTGCTTCAACCCGTATATGGATTTTTTCAACTTACAAACTAAATGTTCTTGACCTTCAGGTTTAAAGCCTTAAGGATGTCTCATGAACACGTCTTCATTCAAGTTGTAGTTGAGGAAAGTGGTTTTGACGTCCATCTGATGTAGCTCAAGATTAAAGTGAGCTACTAGGGCCATCACGATCCTTAAAGAATCTTTTCGAGAAACAGGAGAAAAGGTCTCTTGATAGTCGATTTCTTTTTTCTGAGTGAAACCCTTTGCAACTAATCTCGCTTTATAGCGTTCAATGTTTCCATTCGAATCTAGTTTAGTTTTGAAGACCCATTTACATCCTACGGGTTTAACTCTGTTGGTTAATTCAATTAAATCCCAAACATTATTCTTCTTCATGGAGTCAAGCTAGTCAATCATAGTTTGATTCCATTCAGAAGACTGATCACTGCCAATGGCTTCATGATAAGAAGTAGGATCGGTAAAATTTCCGGCATCCATTTCAGCTTCAGTCAGGTAGGTAACATAATCATCAAAGTTAGTAGGTCTTTTGGACCTAGACGACCTCCTGAGTAGATTATCGAGTTCAACATTGTCTTCATGTTGGTCGTTTGATGTGCCTTCATTTTCAGGTATAAATGGAGTAGCATTAAGTTTTGTGTATATAGAAGGTGGTGCAATGACGTGCGGTGCAGTGTCGTGTACAAGAAGAGTAATCGGAGGTAAAGTAAGCGACGAATGTCTCCCCCCCGCTTTTTGTACTTCTTGCAAATTGTGATAAGGATTTTCACTGCTCCCACTGACCTTGAAATCCTCAAGAACTCAGCACGCTTGGTTTCTACAATATGAGTGATGTGAGCAGGACAGTAGAATCTATAACCCTTTGAGTGATCGGGATAACCGATGAAGTAACAAGTGACCGTTTTCATGTCAAGTTTCTTTAAAAAAGGATTATAGAGTTTAGCTTCGACCAGACAGCCCCATACTTTTATATATCTTAGACTCGGTTTCCTTCCTGTCTGGAGTTCATAAGGAGTTTTAGGGACAGATTTTGAAGGAACCCTATTGAGTATATGAATATATGCTTTTAAGGCCTCGGTCCAGAGGAATGAGGGTAAACCTGAGTTGGCTAACATACTGCGTACCATGTCCATTAGGGTCCTATTTCTTCTCTCAGCAACACCATTCTGCTGAGGAGTACCGGGCATAGTGTACCGGTTCATGATCCCCTGGCCTTTACAAAACTCATAAAATGGACCAGAAGCCTGATCCACATCAGTATGCCTACCATAATATTCACCTCCTCTATCTTATCTCACAACTTTTATTTGAAGATCAAGTTGTTTTTCAACTTCAGTTTTTTCTTTAAAAGTTGCAAGTGATTCAGATTTTTCTTTAATAAAATACTAGTACATATAACGAGAATAATCATCGATAAAAGTGATAAATGAAGTATGTCTAGTTATTCCAGCGATGGGATAAGGGCCACTAATGTTAGTGTGAATGAGTTATAATAAATTAGGGCTCCTAGTGGTACCTTTCTTATTCACTGGTGTCATTTTACCTTTAAGGCATTTGACACATGTTCCAAAATCATTGAAATCGAGATAGGGTAAGACTTCATCCTTCATGAGCCTCGATAAACGTTCTCGTGAAATGTGGCCTAAACGTTGATGCTACAACATGGATGAAGTTTCTAATTCTCGTTTTCGTTTAGTCTTTGTTAAGTTCTCACTGATATTATATGATAACAAAGACTTGGAAAACTCATCATCTAGTTCTAATTTATAGAGACCACCATCCAGAAAACCACATCCAAACACTTGAGAATTAAAGCTAATAGTAAGTTTGCCATGACCATGAGAAACATCAAAATTGTCTACGTCTAACTTTGGTCCTGATACAAGATTCTGAGTAATCTAATGAATATATAAGGTATCATAAAGTTTAATACATAAAGCAGTTTTCATTAATAATTCTAAGGTTCCCAAGGCTTCGACAACTAGCTCCTTTCCATTCCCTAGTTTAAGTATTCTTTGGTTTCTTTCCAGCTTCTGGATTGTAAGGAATCCCTTAGTAGAATTGGTTACATGAACCATAGAACCAGAGTCAAACCACCATGTGTTAGTTGGAACATTTAAGTTAAATGACTCAAGTATCATATAAAGATGATTACCTCTTTTAGCCAGCCACTCCTTGAAGTCTGGGCATTCTTTCTGCTTATGTCTAGCCTTGTGGGAGAACCTGCAGTGAAACTTCCCTTTGGAGTTCTTAGAGCCGGAAACATCACTTGAATCTTGCTTTTGGACCTTCAGAAATTCCTTTTTACGGAAATTCTCCTTCCTCTTCTTAGAATCACCAGTCATGAGGTAAGTCACATCAGGTTTCTTAAGCTTTAGGCGCTCTTTCTCTTGCACACACATAGCAATCAACTCGCTCATCTTCCATTTCTCTTTCTGAGTGTTGTAGTTGATCTTGAATGCTTCGAAAGACGCAGGTAGAGAAGTCATAATAAAGTGCACCAGGAAACCATCACTAATCTCCATTTCAAGTCCCTTAAGCTTATGAGCCATGCTGTGTATCATCAAGATGTGCTCACGAATACCGCTGATCCCGTCATACTTAGTAGTCACCATCTCCAGAATAAGAGTGTAGCATGCGCCTTAGAAGTTCCTTTGAATTGTTCCTCCACATAAGCCAGATAAGTCTTAGCATCAGTTGAATTTGGAATTGCTCCCCTGATGGCGATGCTGATGGATTGCTTTATGAGCGTAAGAGATATTCGGTTGCACCTATTCCACTTCTCATGGAGTATCTTGTCGTCAGCGGTACTCTTATCAGTGAGAGCAGGGGGTGGAGCCTCTCTCAGTGCATAATCAAAATCCAGCATCGCGAGATTCAACATTAGAGAATCTTTCCAAGAATGAAATTTAGAATCGGTAAGAGTTTCAATTCCCATATTAGGAGCTGCAATGAATTTAGATAGGAAAATAAGACACATAACTAAATAGAAGAACTTAGAGTGAATTTATGGGGTACTACACTAAGGCAGGCAGAAAGTAAGAACCATTAGAAGTTGTGATAAAGTTTATTATAACATCAAAATAATAAACTAATTAAGGTTCTACTTAAACAATTGGCTTTCGCTTTGGCTATGACCAATTATTTAAGCATTAGGAACAAATAAGGTATGCAAGTTAATTGTAACACATCACCTTTGGGAAGAAGTGAGAAATTTAATTTGCACATAATAAGTTTTTAGGACACAAATGTAACACATAATCTTTGGACATAAGTGAAATATTTATGCATTTAAGACGGGTGTCATGTGAATATCTAATAATATAATGATATACACTAACTGACAATGCTTAATTAGACTTGAATAAATTTACACATGTATCACATCACCTTTGGACATAAATGAAACGATTAGATGTTACTCAAGTAATTTAAAGTTTTGCAAAACATTTAAAAATTAAGGTTTCACAAAAAATATAAAAGCATTAGTTAATAGCAAACCCCCTGTTAGCGCGGATCGAAAAATTTTGTGGACCCGAGTATTTTTAAGGACCCAAAAACATAAAGAGCCGAGTACTTTAGACATGAGCCGAGAACTATTGAGTAGCCGTGAACTATTATAATTAGCCGAGAATTTGGGTGAACCGATAACATTTGATGTTCACGGGAAATAGTAAGTTCTCGGGTTTTAGGTAAGTTCACGAGAAGAATCGATGTTCATGGAAAAATGAAGTTCACGGGTAAAGCAAGTTCACGGGAAAACTGATGTTTATGGGAAAACTAAGGTTTTCGGGAAAAAATAAGCCGAGAACCTGTGTAAAAAACCGTGTACTCTTTAAGGAAACCAAAAACTTAGGGATAAATCTGATTTTAAAATTTAAAAGAGTTTAATTATACCCAAGATTTAGTTCGCAATATTTAAATATTTTATGCGAAATTTGGGGATAAAGATACATTATTTTCGTAAACAGATTAATCCAAATATCCTACCAAAATAAGCATTATTTCACCGAAAATAAGGATGAATATCAAGAACAATTATGATGAACATCATAGCTGTTCTTGATTAAAATCATGTTTTGGTCTGTTAATCGAAATCATGGAAAATAATAATTATGGATTTCGAAAATTATCAAAGTTTTATGGATCAAAACAGGTTATTCAGATCCGAAAATTAAAAATCAAAACCGAAAACTTTATGTTAAGATCTAAAAACTTAGATAAATCATAAAAACAGTTTATTTGATCAAAATAAGGGATCAAAACAGGTTTTAGAAACTATTAAACAACACAGGTATGGAAAACGTAAGTCCAGAGCCGAAAACATTTATAAAAACGATTTTCCGATTCATTTCAGTTTTAGGGAACGAAAAAGTACTGATTAATCAACATACGCTCTAATACCACATGTTGATCAGTTCTTTAATATGATAATGGAAAACGATATTCATCATAAACATGTACTTGGTAATCTACTAACGTTAGAGAGGGAAGTTGTCATAATCTTGATGTTGATCGGGTTCACGTTTAGAATGTACCGGTTAGGATGGTTTAGCGTGAGCGAAGACTCATGAGTTTGATGAGAGAGAGAGAGAACGAATTATTTAGTTGGTGAATTGATGATTAGTCAATTCTCTCTACTATGCTCTTTATATATACATCTAATGGGAAACCCTATTTATGACAGTAAGGGTAATTATGTTCATCGAATAATTACCAATTAGTTATAGGGGTATTTAAGTCAATGATCAATAATAAATAAATGATTATAACGGGCACATAATAATAGTGAGTCTTACAATGTCATGCTAACCTATTAACCTACTTGACACGCTAAGTTAAATGTCTTATGCATGTCGTAAATCGGTTCCACCATCAGACACGTTTTTAATTGTATCATTGACGTGTTGACCCCTTTCTAAACCGAACCCCTTAACAACAAACACTAACCCGTTTAATTTCCTATGACATCACTGATCTTATCTAGAACTAACGTCAAACTCTAAGCCCGTGTTTTATGTAGATGCCAACCTTACATTACAATTGAACCGAGCAAAACTTCAATACATATCAGGCTTCGTGTCCAGTTAACTTTTTATGTTGTATTTGACAACAAAAGATATGGTTTATGCTACTCAAAACGTATAAGACGAGAAAGTATGTTTGCCAATAAGGTTTTAATGGGAAATGATAAAAGAATCAATATGATATATCACCTTTTTTTTATGAAAATTGAAGATCACTTTGATTGATTAGCTTTACTATTCACATATACAAGTGGTTTAACTTTTAAGGAAATATAAAGTAATCAAATGGCTTCCATTCCTGATTCCATTAGTGACAGTGGAGCTCTGAAACTTGTGCTACTACCATACTATATATAAACCACACTATCTGCCCACCAAAAATGCACACACAGAGAGTTCAAAAATACACACACAAAGAGAGTTCAAAAACATCAAAACAACATGATGTTTGAAAAACTAAAACCTTATTTATATGTGATATTCTTACAATTTGGGAATGCTGGTTTGGTCATAATTGCCAAAGCTGCTCTTAACCATGGCATGAATCACTATACTTTCGCCATGTATCGAAACCTTATTGCCACCCTTGTAATTGCTCCTTTCGCTCTCGTCTTCGAAAGGTCATCACTTTCTCTCTAAACATTTCTGCTTCTCTCAGTAAAAAAGAATTGCAAGAACTGCATAAACATCTGTAGCTATTACTTTAAGAAATGATATATAAGACGGTTATATAGCCAACTAACCGCACTACATCTCACAAGCACTACATATAAGGGTTTATGCACTTCTTATGGATTTGTACTTAAATTTGGTTGTATATTGAACGCGCCCTATATGCACATGTATTTGACATTGCTGTAATGACAGGAAAGGGAGGCCAAAGCTGACAGTTTCCATCTTCCTCAAGATAATGTTGCTAGGCTTTCTAGAGTATGTTAATCAATCTCTTGACCCTAAATTTTTTTTCATTATTATGATGTTAACTTAAGCATTTTTCATATTTTTATACAGGCCAGTTGTCGATCAGAACTTATATTATGCAGGGATGAAGTATACAACCGCAACTTTCGCAGTAGCGATGACCAACATAATCCCTGCCATGACGTTTCTCATGGCTTGGATATGCAGGTAATGCTTCTAAGTTCTATCTTCTGCATGTACATGTTCACGTAGGCACTGGTGTACAGTTTACATTTATAACCTTAAGCTATTTTACTTAAACAAAAATGGTCCTTCTTTTATCCTTTGTTGAAAATGACCATCCTATGATCGAGCTTGTTGTTGCAGGCAGTGTTTTTAGAACCAGACTGGACTGGTCGGTCAGACTGGTTAGTTACCGGTCGGACCGGTGAACCGCGTAAACGGACCGGGTGGTGGGACCGGATTTCTATTTTTTAATTTTTTATTTAAAATCTTATTTTCTAATTAATTTAGTATTACAAGTTCCCTTTTGCTTTTGATACTTTTGGTTTCCTAGCTCCAGAGGCTGTGGAATTGTTGAGCAGGGTTTAGCGGGTCGTGCATAGTAATTTTTCGGCCCCTAAGACTCAAAGCTTTGTTTTTAGTAGGATCGGTTTTGCTATACAAAAGGAGGGTTGCGGCGCAGCATGTTGCCCGTTAACTACCACTCTATTGTAATCGGTCTTTTTTATAATCAAAATCTAAAATCGTTGGCCTTTAAAACATCAAAGATTAATGTTTTTATATTTTGTATGTATATATATAGTTTTAATTTTTATATAATTTATCGCGTCATCCGGTTCTTAAATCTTCTCCGACCAATGAACCGGTAAGGCGACCAGTGCGATGTCTAGTCGGGTTCTGAAAAACATTACTTGTAGGTGTTATTTCCTCTAATTTACTTGTTATTTTGGGCAGGATGGAGAAGGTGAATATCAAGAAGTTACATAGCATTGGGAAGATAGTTGGGACACTAGTGACTGTAGGAGGAGCAATGATAATGACCGTAGTTGTGGGGCCTACAATTGGTTTGCCATGGACCAAGGGTTCAACCACTACCCACCAGCAACAGTCTACAACCCATGTGAGCCCTGGAGACAATATCAAGGGCTCGATGTTTGTCATAGTTGGTTGTTTATCATGGAGCTGCTTTTACATTGTCCAGGTAATATGATTTTTCCTATACTAAAAAGAACATGTACATCGATGGGGGCGGGTCAGGTTTGCCTGAAACACTGTTCATTGCCTGTCCAAGAGTTTTGGATTTTTGATAAATAAATGGTAGATGGCAAAAATTTTATTATTTAAATAATAGTTTAATATTTCAATAAAATAATTTAGAAGGTTTTACACAGAAAAAAAAAGTACACGTTCGGTGACTTTCATCTATTCTGACAATTCTTTAAGTAAATGGGTCTAAATTGCTATCTATATAGTTTCCAGCGTATCGCGCAACTTATGCCACTAACAATGGTAAATCACTAAACAAATGGAGTTTGTTTTTAACAGGCAATTACATTGAAGACATACCCGGCAGAGCTCTCTCTTACAGCTCTAGTATGTGCCGCCGGGACATTGCAAGGGAGTATAGTGACTGTAATAGCCGAAAAGGGTAATAATGAAGCCTGGAGATTACACTGGGATGCTGGACTTATGACTATGGTCTATGGTGTAAGAAATTTCCAAAAACTATGTACAAGTATACACTAATCAAAAATTTAATTAACTTTTAAATCTTATATATGATCGCCGATTTTGTTTGATCGCAGGGTGTAATCTGTTCTGGACTTGGTTACTATCTTTCTGGAATTATAATGAAGGCAAAAGGGCCTGTTTTTGTCACTGCTTTTAGCCCTCTAAGCATGGTTATTGTTGTAGTTTTAGGATCTTTTGTTTTGGCTGAAAGTTTGAACTTAGGAAGGTATACCAGCATAAACAGTTGCCTAACTTATTACATATGAAAAAGAAAGAACAAAAAGACCCTTGGGGTATATATGTAAATAACCAACAAAGTGAATGTTGATTATGCAGGGTTCTTGGAGCAGTTGTGATAGTTACTGGGCTATATTTGGTGATATGGGGCAAGAGCAAGGATGAAAGTCAGTCAACTTCCAAATGTGACCCTGATGAGCTTCCACCAGATAACTGTCAACAGATACCCATGACAGTTAGTAGCACAAGATTTGGAAAGCAGGATAATGATAGTGTTTTGATAGCAATACCGCCAACCGATGAAACAGTTAAGAAAATTAACGGTAAATAGAGTGATTGATAATAATCAGTTGTAATATTGGCATTTCACTTCCCTTCAAAAGTTTTTCTATTGAATATATTGCAAAACCTTTCTTATCTCTACGTCATAATTGAAACTTTTAACATTATCTTCGATTACATACACAATGATTGATTACCCAAGACTTCATTAAAATGGGAAGGTCTGAGGTTCAAGTCCCACTTGTGACAAAAAAAAAGAGGTTCAGATTGGGCCAGGGGGTTTTCTCACCTTTGGTGGGTTTCCTCCTGAGGGAGGTGGAGATGATCGAGTGGGTCAATGGCCCGTCAGTGATCCAAATTACCGTTCAAAAAAAAAAAATACGCAATAATTTGAGTGGTCAAACTATAAGAAAATAGCTTTGCATACCCCTTTTAATAATAAAATTTTACCGGCCGGAGGGTTAACCAACCGGGACCTTCTCTAGTACTGTCTAATATGTGATCTACTTTTGGTAATGGTGCTTGTCTACACACACTTGTACACGCATGCATCCACACTCTTGAATAAATGGTGTATAATTAATTAAGCTGATGATGCAGAAAGAAAGCAGATAAAATTGAAGTAACAAACAGATTAAGAATGGAGCCTATTGCACCATAAAGATACTACTAGAATACTTAGCATCAAAATAATTGCTAAATTTTTGTCCTTTCTTCTTTTCAAAGATTACAAGATTATTATTCATTAGCAACAATTACAAGATTTTTGTTAATTGTTGCATCCCACTCACATAAATTAATTTCACATTACATCCACTTTGGAAACATGATTCCCAGCTTAAATCACTTTGGGGACTTCCACCTGGTATTGAGCATGCCAAATCATTTCCACTTTGAGAATTTCGTCCAAATCAATGTTACCACTTAGGGGATTACATTCCAAATCAATGATAAACATGTTATACCACTTACCAATATCTACTAATATGTTTGTCATCGCTATCGCTATGTTCACTACTTTTACAACTAAGATCATGAACTAGCAAAAGAATGAATAAATGTGATCATACTAATAACGCATAAACGAATTGAATATATTGCTAAAGCAAGGCCAGCCCTATATAGATGAAAAATAACCCCACATTCACTGAGCCCCTAAATTTTTTCGGGTTTTGTCACCGGAGTTTTTGTTTATTCCTCGTTGTCTTTGTAATTGTAAAACAAGGGAGAATATTGGGGGAATTTTATAATTCTCATTTATAACTTGAAATAATGATACAAATGTGTTTATATAAAAAACCAAGAAACAGATACTATTCTAACAAGAAACATAAAAGAAGCTGAAAAAATCTTTCGTGCGAAAGTTGGAACATGCGCACGAAACCTGAAATTAGTTTCGTGTGAAAGTTAAATACATGTAACCCCCCCCCCCCCGTTTGAGGTGTATACAACCCCAACATGGAAATCAAATGCATGTGTGGATGGCCAACCATACTCTTGGTAAACAAATAGGTAAGTTGATCCGAAGTACGAGTATGAGACAGCACGATCAAACCATCTTGAAGTTTCTCGCGCAAAAAATCACAGTCCAATTCAATATGTTTGATTTGTTCATAAAAAATAGGATTTTTAGCGATATGAATAGCAGCTTGACTATCACATTGGAGAGGAACAGAAGTGAGACCATGAACTTGAAACTCGAAAAACAAACGAGTCAGCCAAGCGGGCTCCTATGTCACCCAATGGATAGAACGATATTCAATTTCAACATAGCTAAGTGAAATGGTGGCCTGTTTCTTGCACTTCCAAGAAATGAGACTGTCCCCAAATGAAATGAAATAACCACTAAGAGATCGTCGATTGTTAGGACAAGAGGCACAATCTGAGTCACAATAAGATGCTAAAGAAAAATTGGGTTTATCATTTAAGAATAAACCTAGTGAACAAGTACCCTTGACATAATGAAGAGTATGCCAAGCAGCATCCTAGTGAGGAACCCATGGATCACTCATGAACTAATTGAGAAATTGAATAGGAAAAGCAAGATCACGCCTAATATGGGTTAAGTAATTATGTAACATCACGAAATAATAAAACGAATAAATGATAAAGAGATCGGGGTTAAGTTGGAGGGTTTAAAAGAAAAATAAAAGAAAAGGGGATGGGCTTAGGCTCGGCTCCAATGGGCCGAGGGGAGCCCATGTACATAAGGAGCAAAACAGCCCCCTCCGTCATTCACCCCATTTGCGCAAGGCTAGAGAGAGAGAGAGAGAACTCGGGTTTAGAGAGAGAAAGCAAGGGAAACGTCACAAAAGCTTGGGACTCATTAGCCATCATCTCTGCATCGTAAAGTAACCGAAACCAGGCTCCAGAAGGTAACCTTTTAGCCCAGAAATGAGTTTTTCATAAGTTTGGGATTTCGGGGATAAACAACATAAAGGCACGATTTTTACGTATGAAATTAAAAAAAATCATATATTTAGATTCATGAATGAAAATAGAACGTTTTGAATGTAAAAAGTTCAAAGCTTGTTTGATCAGAAAAAGTTGGCCAGATCTAGGGTTTCTTGGCGGGGAAAAAGATCGCGTAGACGAACTTATCAAGTTCGCCAGGCACCATTCCAGCGAACTTATCAAGTTCGCTAAATGTATGTTCGCTCAAAAAAGTGGCGAACTTACCATAAGTTCACCTAAGCCAATGATAGCTAACTTAACACATGTTCGCCTAAGTTCAAAGGAGCGAACTTACCAAGTTCGCTTAAGCTAAAAGGGGCGAACTTATCCAAGTTCACCTAACCCTAAGAATAGAAATGTTTAGTGTTGTCTAGGTCCATTATCTTATCTTATATGACTTGATTATACAGATTGTGTGTGACCCTAGTGACGCTCTTACACCAGCTAGTATACTTCGGGAACCTCTCATCAGGTGAGTTCTATGTGCCCCCTACGTGTTACGTGGAAATGATTTTAAATGTTTTAGGGCTGAAGTGTATACATGAACTGAATGAAAGTTATGAATGTTATATATAGCCTTATGTGTTATATGACAATACATTATGAATACAATAATGACAAGTATGTTTATAAGCAATGAAATAAAAGTATGACATAACGTATAAGAATGAAATCTTTCTTTATATTCATGTATATGTTGCTTGTAATGAAATGAAAGTATGACATAACGTATAAGAATGAAATCTTGCTTTATACCCATGTATATATTACTTGCCATATAAGAATAAACGTTATGGACGGAAACGATGATAACGGCTACTTCGGTAGACAGACGACCACTCGACTATTATGCAGCCAGAATTAAAAGTCTAGAAAGGTAGACTAAAATAAGGCTACTACGGTAGAGTTAGTCCCTCAATCGATGCACGGCTGTATAATTAGTTTGAATGGGAAACAGATTCCTTAAGGCAGACGGGTGAATCAGATGGACTGCGACGGTAGGACGGTTAAGACGAACTTCCGAAGGTTTGTCGGACGGTTAATGTAGAGGGACAGTTTCCAGTGCCGGACGGTTAATGAATTGGGCTACGACGGTAGTTCAAGGACGTTTGTCTTTGTGACTTACGTAGTCAAAATGACAGGTTGATCACCCATATGTGTATGACCAATGAATGTTCACGAAAAAATAAGCATGTATGTATTTATATATGTACTCATTATGAATAATATATGAAAGTAGTAAAGTAAAGAAGTACATATATATATATATATATATATATATATGCATGTATATATTTATTTTCAAAAGATAATGATTATGTCTGCTTGCTTATAAACTAGAACTCACCGGCGTTAGCTGACTTTTAGTATGCACTTCAAGTAACAAAAAGAAGGGGCGTGCAAAGGCGTAAACGCTACCTGGCACGAATGATATCCCACTTTATTTGAGTTTTATGTTAAGACAATGTTTTGTTATGTTAAGAATTCGGCTGTTATGTAACTGAATGATGTATGCTTTCGCTACTCTTGAATGTTTTTAATTTAAGTTCAACACTTTGATGACTATGTTTATCAGTAAATCCAACAAGTGAGGTCACCCGGGTTTGGGGCCTTACAAGTTGGTTTCAGAGCAATAGTTTGAGAGATTCAGACATCCCTAAATGTCTGGACTCAAGCTGATAATGGGACCAATGCACGGATGTCAGTATGGGTAGCCAATTCCAGCACTGTAAGTAAGTAGCAAGGATAATACTTGTAGCTTAGGATAGATGCATTAACTTAGAAAGCATAGATGTCAATGTCACTACTGATGTGAAGATTTCGAACCCGAAAAGCAAAGCAAATTATTAATCACAAACCGGTCACTATAATTAAGAATTTACCTTACTCGTATTGTTCTAAACTATGATCTGAAGGAACTATTTAGTGTAAAGTGTTTATTACATATTTTATATTGATAAACAAAATGAAAAACTATGTTCTAGTGTAAAGTTTAAAAAAGGCAAATGTACGTTTTGAGCAAAGTATACATGTATTATTGGCAAACGTTTACTATATTTTCATATACATAAACAAAGGCATAATATACGTATTAGCATTTTCAAGTAAAGCAAGATATATCTTTATGGCAAACGTTTACTATATTTTTATATACATAAACAAAGGAATGATATATGTGTTAAGCTATATTTAAGTAAAAACAAAGGTATTTATGGCAAGCGTTTACTATATTTTCATATACATAAACAAAAGCATAATACATGTTAAAGTTATGATCAAGTTAAAAAAAAGTTGTATGAACTGTAAGTGAATAGTTTCCCTATGGGAAAGTGTACAGGTTTGTTAAGGTCCTTGGGACAGATGTTACTTGTACAAGATGTCAGATATAGGTTAAGCCCATTAGTAAGAACCTTTTGGTTCACTAACGATTGTACAACTGGGATGGGTGACGGCGGTTGCTCAGGAGGTCCACACAACCTCCCCTTAGCATTAAGCGTATTGTCAGTTCATGGTCGTTAGCCATGGGGGCATTGACCAGGTACTCGTCGGTTCATAGACGTTAGCCATGAGGGCGGTACAGTTGTGAAAAAGGAATTGACGGATAAGCGGTATCATCTGTTCATGGCCTTTGGCCATGGGGGCATTGACCAGGTACTTGTCGGTTTATGGACGTGAGCCATGAGGGTAGTACAGTAAAGAGGAATTGATGGTTATCACATGAATGTTTTAAATTGTTTTTGAAAGGTAAAGTATGTAAAGTTTTGCCTTAATGTCAGTATGTATGTATTAGAAAATATTTTGAATAATTGATTTAAAGTAAACGTTAGAACTCACTCAGCGTCGTTGATTTTTAGTATACACATCAGTTAAGTGTAGGTGGCTGTTGATGGATGTGGATGCTTAACTTGGCGCAGAGAGTTACCCGAAGATCAATGTCTGGCATCCGATTTATGTTTCTTTTGATTATGTTGTTAAGACAAGTTTTAGTTTGTAACTGACAAGTATGCTTTAGACATGTTTTGTATTTTCGCTGCGTATGTTAAAGTTCAAATCATTTCCGCTGCAATGTGTTGAGTGTTTTACGTTTATGTGCTATGTGTTGATGAGTAAATCCAATAAGTGAGGCCTCCCGGGTTTGGGGCCTTACATTTTCCCCATAAACGCACCACACATTTTACATCGAGCACGTTCCTTCTCGTTTGACAACAAACATAGATCGTAATTGCACCAAATAGCCGGGTTCCTCGTAATTGCACCAAATAGCCGGGTTCCTCGTAATTGCACCAAATAGCCGGGTTCCTCGTAATTGCATCAAACGGTAACTTCGTTTGAGTAAGCACCAACACTAGCACTTGTCTTCGTTTTTTTAGAGTTTAGAGAGCGTTTAGAGAGCGGCTTTAGATATTAGAGAGTGTAGAGAGATGTGTGATTAAACCAAAACACCCCCACCTATTTATAGTGTTTTATGGGTGAAAAAAAGTCCAAAAAAATGGCTAGATTTCGTTCCAACGACTATATAGCCATTATGTAACGACTCTAAATTTTTTCAGCGATTAACCGGTTTAAAAACTAGTTTTGTTAAACCAGTTTGCATGAACCGGGTATGAACCGGTTTGCCACAGACTCCTCCAAACCGGTTCTGAACAGGCGGTTTGGAACGGGTTTAAACCGGTTTGCCTTAAACCGGTTTTCATTGAACCAGTTCCGGTTTTGAACCGGGTTGAAATGTTGAATCGGTTTTTTTGCCCATCTCTATCCCACGCTTCTTTAGAAGTATCTGCAGATGAAATTCGTTCAAATATGATTTCATCAACCGCCTGGTAGATAAAGAGAAGAGCCTTCTTGTCTTTCTTTTTGTTTTCCTTCAGTTCATTCATTTGTTTGTAGAATCAATAGGGTAGTAGATTCATGATAACCTTCTTCTACAATAAATCTTGTGATTCATGTAAGATTTTCATTTTGATACTCCAATAATTGTAATTCTTTCTATTTAACTTTGGAATTTGAGGTTGTATCGCATTGTTGTTCTGTGTGGCCATAGTTCAGTTTCTTGATCGAAGATTTTGTGGTCTTCTGTTTGATATTTTTTTCGTGGTTTGTAACGATCTGATGTCATAGAATGATTGATGATCAAAGAATTTATTCTTGATTATTGTGATCTTGGTCTTTGATTGATTTAATTGATGTGCAATGATTTTCAATTGCTGGTCTTGGTCTTTGATTTGTGAAGAAGACAAGCTTTTGGGTTGAAATGACAAGAGCCTGTTTATCTCCATAGCCAATGGCGAGAATCTGCTTTCTCTCCCTAGCCAATGGCGAGTTTGCAGAGATCTACCTGACATGGCTACCTAAGTGAAACAAATTTGAACCCCAGCCCTCATGTGAAGAAGCTTCAAAAAGGAGGCCCATTTAATTAATTTTATTTCATTGATCACAATCCAAACTTTGAAAACTAGTTTCTGAGAATGAATAATAAAAGCATATAAGTTTGTATAAAACCAAACAAGAATTAACATCAGAAATATATCACAAGCTATGGTTCTAGTGTTATTAACTAAGAAGAAAACGGTATCCCAGTAGTTGATAATTGATAGTGATCAAGGAAATTTTAAGACTATCCAATTATGTTAAAGGCTAGCAATTTTAAATTCTGATAAACCCAATTATGTAAAGCAATGTATGATTTTTAAACACCTACAAAAGCTCCTGTTGTGGAATCACCCTCACCACAAAGATATTTACATGTCATCATATTTTAGTAACAACAATCATTGCACTTAAAAAATTAAAATACGGGCACTTTTTGGTCAAAGAATAAGATTATGGCCACCTTTCTTTTAAAGCAGTGAAGGCTTACAAAAATAATTGCATAGGCAACAATAAAGATGGTATGGAGTGGACAGCATAAATTATGCCAGCTTTAAGCAGCAAAGTTATGAAAAAGATGTAGATACACCCACTTGAAGTTTCAGCTAGGTATTCGTATATGATTTGGTGTACGGGTTCCGTGTGGTTCTGATCTGAAATAGAAAGAAGGTCTGGGGTTAATCACGAGGTAATGGATCCATTTATAAGTTTCAGGATGAAATAAGTTAGGGGAAGGATATTAGTCCCTACTAAAAAAATGAAAATTTTGTGACAGCGGTTTCGTAAGAAATTTGTCGGAATTGGCCGTTAGCGATAAGTTTTCGACAAAAAAGTGTTTGTTGGAAAAAACCCCGTAGGAAATGTATTTTCCGACAACGTCTCGACTAATTTTCCGACGAATTAGCGACAAAAGTCTTTCGTCGGTAATTTTCGACAATATTCCGACGATTATATTAAATAAATAAGTTAGCTTACTTAATAAATTTGTCGGAAAATTGTAGGAAATCTTGTGGTTATTTTTTTGTTTTTGTTTTGTCGGAAAGTTGTCGCGAACTTGTGGGAAATTTCTTTTGTTGGTAACTTGTCGAAAACTTTTGTATAAATATACATGTTTTTTAGTAGTGAGTCTAAGTATCAAGATAGGGTAAAAGGTCCATAGCGCACTAGCGCATACCTATATGGGAGTTATCACTACTACACAAAGGAGTAGTTACGACAAGTCGAAATTTGTCTGATTCTGTGACGGAGTTTAAATTTCAATCTGACGAGATCCATAGCAAAACTAGCGATGGGTGCTTAGGTTGTGAACCGGTGGCGGTGAAGTTCTCGGTTGATGTTTGCATGCTTTATTTTTGAAATGTTGATTGGGGTGGAGAAAGGGGAGGATTTAACAAGACCGATCATTTGATTAGAAGGGAATGTGTGAGGTTTGGGTTAAGGGTTAAAAAGTTAATGGGCTTAATTATTTAAAATGAGATGGGTTTAGTTTAATAGGTATATAAGGATTAATGGGGTAATAGTTTTATTAACTAATTAGTTTATATTTGTTAATTAGTTTATAATGAGTTAATAGGGGATAAAATTTTAAATTAATTTTTTTGTGTATCGTTTTGCTCATAAAATAATTCATGGGGTCGATGTCAAAGTTTCTCGGGTGTCGCACTATAGATTAGATTGTATATATAACAAAAACAATTCTTGGGTGACCGGTGATCCCCATCCGACAAGGATGTGTCCGCCCCTACTGCCATGTATTCAGCCGCTTATTAAATGGTTATTTACCTGATCCAAATCCAAAATTCAAGTTATAGTCCTACAATATTCACCCTAATTGAAGCCTATATAAAAGATTAACAGCCAGAGACGAAAGCATAAGAAATTAATCAGTTAGAATACCATTTCATAACACCCAGGACATTTAGAAACCGTCCCAACCCCTGATTTTAGATCAGAGGACAGCTAGAAGTGAAGCATTTGAGTCAGAGATAGGGGAAAATCAATAAAGATTGGAGCCATATGGTTGGTTCTATCTTTTTTGTTTATTATTTATGCTATCTTTTGATTTGTTTGTTTTGTCTTTCTAGCTATGAGTAGCTAAACTCATTTGTGTCATCTAGATGTAGATGGATTTTGACTATGAATGTTGATTAAGTTTATAAAACCTTCATGATTTGATTAATCTTATTTCAAGATTTTATTGTTGCATATGTGTTTATGTTATTATCAAATTAAGCTTTAAACCAGGTGTAGAAGCATGTTTTGTAACTATAGATTAAATTCTATGTATCGGTGTACATGGCTAGTACGTAGGAGGGTGTTCCTGAGTACTTAGCCCGCACACCAGTTTGGTCCTGCGTACTTAGTAAGTACGCAAGGCTTTTGCCTTGCGTACTTGTCAAGTACGCATGACCAAACCATGCGTACTTAGTAAGTACACAAGGCTTTTGCCTTGCGTACTTGTCAAGTACGCAGGAAGTGTTCCTGCCCCTATAAATAGAAGACTTGTCTTCATTTGTAGATGGAACTCTGGAACAAGTTGAGAGATGTCCGGGTCGGGAAGAGCTCTCCCGACCCCTGGACCGTGAGCTTAGATGAGAGATGTGTGTTCCTTCGGTATGTAGTCTGTAATACGGGATGACTTCTTTGTTATGGATTACGTTTCGTTTCATTATCTTTTGTCTATGTTCTTGTTTATCTGCTTCGTTCTCTTTGTTCCCACACAAATCACAGAACAGATCGTGTTATTTCCGCTGCGCGACGAGGCTCCCGGGACCTACACCAGGTGTTGGTTTTGTTCTAGAGTGTAAGGTCTGCTCTTTAGAATTATTATTTAATATTCTTAGGTTGTAGTCTTTGGGCTATAATTTGGGTCTTGCTACTTTGGCAAGAGAAAGTTAGGTCTAGATTATCTTGGGTAGAATAAAAACATTGCTTGATAATTGATTATGAATAAAAGTAATTAAGAGTTTACTAAAATTTCCCTTATGTATTCTAGGACTAGTAAACACCTCTGGCGAATGATACTTTTCCTGGATATGTCTTGGAGGTTCTAATACATAAGATATATGATTAAGTTGGCATAGGTTAATTAGTGTTGTCCATGACACAATAATTCCTTGGATATCCCACAACCTTAGCGGCTGAGTATTCATGTTATAAGCTCAATCATTAAGGTGGTGGTTGATTCTTCATAGTAGTGACCCTAAGAGGACCGGCGATGAGTCCTAAAGTCTTAGATCATCATTCGTCTAGTTTGCTCTTGCGAGATTATAGCTCTTTAGGGAACTACCTTTGTCACACCCCGCCTTAGTCACCCCCTGAACGTGTGTGAGCACGATTGGTACCTGTTTTGAATTCAGAGTTTTTATAAAACACACTGGAAGACTTTTACATGGATCGTTTCATCATAAATCTCAACCTCGAGGGTTGCTTTTGTAAATATCAAGACCCAGTTGGAAAACAAAAGTCTTGTATTTATAAACATGGGAATTAAATACCCATTTTATCTTGATTACAAATATTGTTTGAAACCAAATACAATACTTGTCTCCAAACAAGTTCAAAAGCCACTAGGCAATAGTCTTGTCCAATCAATCCCTTGGCACTATTCCTATTTCATCTTTTAGGATTTCCTGTGCAAAGGCCTGAGAATCCAATTGCACCTTATCATGTACATATAGATTCAGTTTTGGGCCGGACCAAGTGTGCCCGATAATTCATTCCCATCACATTTGATTTGTTACCTGAAAACGTTTTGAAAATGAAACGTCAGCGTGAACACCGGTGAATACAATTATCTAGACAGTAAAATCAAACAGTTATTAAATTCATAATCATAATATATATATTCAATCCACACATTCAGCAGGCCCTCATGTCCTGACTGTATGCACCACTGTATAGACTGATAGTATGTCTTATAACAATGGCCAGACATCGTCTTCGAAATTGTTATAAAGTACCAGCCGTGATCCAAGACTTTCACCCGTGACGTATACTTATGGCCTAGATGCTTTGTATGTAGATGAATGTTATGCATCAATCCTTTAACACTTATTTGGCCATTTTCGTAAACGTAAATGTTTGACACAAGGTTTTCAAACAGATAAAGTATTCACATTAACAAGGTGGAAGAGTATTAACATTAGAGTGAGCCTCCTAAGCTTGGAAATAGACTACTAGATTCCTATCTCAGTTTCCTTGAGGGTTCCTTACTTCTACAAGCGTTTTCTTTCAAATACGGGAACTTAAGCGAGTGCGGGTCAAACCGGGATCATCAGGAATAAGCTAGAAGGGGTTTAGGATGAATTTGTGAAGTAGAAATCGAGTTTGGGATGAAGAAAATGACTTAAATCGACCAAGTATTTATAAGCTGAAAATCCAACCCATAGAGACCGCTACGTAGGCGGGTGGCGGTCTACCATCACCCAAGGTTGCGTCATTCCTAAATGTCATCTCCTGATTGAACGATTCATAGTTTTGCGGCTAGCGGACTTTTACTCAGGAGCGTAGTGGTCCACCACCAGGCTACGTGGCAGATTCTTAGGGTTTTGCTGCTGGCGGACCGTTATCACCTGGCGTGGCGGTCCGCCACGTGTACACGCGTCACATTTTTTCCCATTAGTCACTGGACACGTGTCACATGCGGGTTGTTTTCTTAATGAACAAGTAGCGGACCTTTAAAGGGAAGGGTGGCGGTCCGCCACCAATGTATTCAGCGTAGAGGACCAAGCTTAGCGGACCTCTATAGAACATCCACATGTAGCGGACCATTAGGGTATTCCTTAGCGGTCCACCAGGGCTTAAAATTCTTAAACTTTTCATTTTAAGCCCTAGACATTGGTAAATTAAATATGACAAGTCCTTGAGGTTCAAACCTTGGCATTTCTTGGACATTTTTGTGGCACGTGTTACAATCTTCACAGACCCAATCATTCAATTATCCATTCTAGTATTTGTCAAAATGATTCGAAGTCTAAATGATACATCCTCTTTGTAAGGTCCCAAACCCGGGAGGCCTCACTTATTGGATTTACTCATTAACACATAGCACATAACATGAGACTAGGGGTGTTCAATATTTGGATTCAAACCGATAACCGAATCGAAACCGAAACCGTTTAAAACCGAATCGAATTACATATTTAGTTTTCGGTTGGGTTCAAACTGAAAACCGAATATATAATTTGGTTTGTGGTTTGGTTTAGGTTTCAAGATTTTGAATTCGGTTTGAACCGAAAAACCTGAATTGGGTTATTCCACTATTTTAATCCTTATTTGATCAAATAAAAAAGCAACTTTGGGATTGCTTAATGACGGAGGGAGGGCGGAGCTTTTGGTTTTTCATATTGTCAAAGAGTTGAACAATGGTTTTTTCTTGTTGTTAAAGAGTTGAACCTTGTTCTTACATGACCCGATCGAATGTTAACCCAATTAATTTATATCAATAACCAATACCCATATATGGATTATAAATCATTATTTAAAGAATGTATGTTTTTGTTTGGATTTTCCTAAAATGTTGTGTTGTTTACATCGAATAAATTATGGCTACCCAAAAGAAATTTTTTTTTTGGCTAATTCGGTTTGTTTGGTTCAAACCGAAAACCAAGCCGAATTACAATGTGGCTTTAGGTTCGGATTAGGTTTCCTCAAATATGGTTCGGTCCGGATTGTGGTTTAAAAAACAAATACCAACCCGAAAAACCAGAACTGAGTAACCCGAAAAACCCGCAACCCGACCCGATGAACACCCCACATGAAACATTCAGCACATCGCAGCGGAAATGATTTAAACTTTAACATACACTGCGGAATACAAAACATGTCTTAAACATACTTGTCAGTTACAAACTTCAACTTATCTTTAAACAACAAAATAAAAAAGAAACATAAACGGGATGCCAAACGCTGATCTTCGGGTAACTCTCTTTGCCAAGCTAAGCATCCTCATCCATTTACAGCCACCTACACTTAACTGATGTGCCTACTAAAAATCAGCAACGCTGAGTGAGTTCTAACGTTTACTTTAAATCAATCATTCAAAAGATTTTCAAATTCATACATACATACTTCCTTTAAGGCAAAACTTTACATACTTTACTTTTCAAAACAGTTTAAAAACATGCGATAACCATCAATTCCTTTACACTGTACTGCCCTAATGGCTCACGTCCATGAACTGACGAGTACCTAGACAATGCCCCCATGGCCAACGGCAATGGACCGACAATACCACTTAACCGTCAATTCCCTTGTCACTATTGTGCCGCCCCCATGGTCAACGACCATGAACCGAAGAGTGCTTAGTCAACGCCCCCATGGCCAATGGCCATGAACCGACAATACTGCTTAACGCTAAGGGGAGGTTGCGTGGTCACCCATCCCAGTTGTACAACCGTTAACGAACCGCAAAAGTTCTGGCATCTTGTACATGTAACATCTGTCCCCAAAAGATCTTAACAAGTTGGTACACAATCCCGTAGGAAATTGTTCACTTTCTTTTCATAAAACGTTCTATAAATCTTGTTCAAAACTTAACATATAATATGCCTTTGTTTATGTATATAAAATATAGTAAACTCTTGCCACAAAATATCTTTTCTTTAATGAAAACATACCTTGCACATGTATTATGCCTAGCTTATGCATATGAAAATAAAGTTAACGCTTGCCAATAATACAGCTATACTTTACATAAATCGTACGTTTACCTCTTTTAAACATTTCTTTAAAATATAACATTCGCCTTTATCTATTAATATAAATATGTAATAAACACTTTACACTAAGTATTCACATCACCACTAAAGCAGGCAAAAAGGGGATTAGAACTCACCTAGTATCTTAGCGGGAACTGGAATATCACACAATCCAGATAATTATTAACAATTCAAAGCATATCAAACATTACCCGACACTAAACGGTTTCAAAACTTTCTGACAGGCGAACATAGGTTAAGTTCGCTTCTTATGGGTACAACGAACTTACCAGGCGAACTTAATAGTTTCACTAAGTTATACCTAGTGAACTTACCAAGCGAACTTGATAGTTTCGCTAGACAACCCTCAGGGAACTTATTTAGCGAACCTGTTATGTTCGCTATTTTCTTGCTCGGCGAACTTATCAAGTTCGGCTACAGGCTTCTTCTTCCCCACCAAACCCTAGCTTGCATGAACATGGCGGCTACGGTCTGATCTCATCAAGACTTTACCTTATTACATCCAAAAATTTCGTTTTCTAACCAGGAGTCTAGATCTATACTTTGTTTCCATTTTCAAACGTAAAAACCCCACCTTTACTCGATTCCACTTCAAAACCTAACACATAACAAAATCTCAGATCTAGGGAGAACCGTTACCTGTAGACGACTCCTTTCAGTTGCTAAGCGATCTTGAGATATATACCAACGATCCTATAAGCTCGGATCCAAAAGCCGGGACTTTCTCTCTCTCTAGAAATTCGAAAATGGTAAGATTTAGGTGGGTTTGGGGCTGATCTTGGGGCTTATAAGGGGCCCAATTCCCTTCCCTTTCCGGCGCATGTGCCCAAGCCCAAGGCCCGCTCCCTTTTTCTTGTTTAGTCGAAATCTCGTGGACTATTTCGTGTTCTAAAAACTAGGGATGTTACACTCTTATCACTGAAATCTACCAAAACTATCTTTTTAATTATTTATTTATTTAAATATCATTTTCAAAAACCAAAATATTAGTCAACTAGATATTGAGAGAAGGTCTACTATTAGGAGTTGTTACACGTGTCCATGGATCGATACTTGGTTCTTATCTAGACTATATTGTAGATACGATAGGTGCACTTGTCTAACGTGTGTGTAGTAGTTAAAAATAAAACCATTTTTATAAATTTAAAACTTGTAAGGCACTAGAGTCTTAGAATCTCTAAACACATACACGCACACAACAACTGTTACATATCTTTAGGCAATTTACTCAACATACGATGCAAATGGATGAATCTATTTCTGTTTTGAGTATAATTGATAAATTAACCCCATCATGGAAGGACTTTAAACAAACATTAAACACCAAAAGGAAGAATTGACTTCAATTACGAAGTAACCTTCTGATAGAAGAGTCCCTAGGGGCTCAAGAAGATCATATGGTCATGGATAAAAGTGTGGCCGGACCATCCTTTATTGACTTGGTTGAGGATGGCGGTCATTCCAAGGGATACAACAAGTTCAAGGACAACAAACAAAAGTCTAAACAAACCAAAAACTCTTCCAACAAGAAGTCGAAACTAGTGTGTTGGAAGTGTTGCAAACCTGGGCATATGAAGAAGGATTGCAGCGTTGGTAAGTCTAAGAATGAGGTTGGTGTAAGTGAAACCAAGGACCAAACTCCACCACATGGTAAGCATTTAGACCAAAGTAATAATTATGTTCAGAATTATGTATCATTCATTTCTGATGCATTATGTACGCAGAATGATGATGCAGGATGGTGGGTTGATTCGGGAGCAACAAGCCATGTTTGAAAGGATAAACGTTGGCTTTAGCTCATTTAAACCAATTAAAGATGGATCGATGTTGCGCATGGGGAATGTTTCTACCGACCAATCAAGGGACATAGAATTGTGAAGCTTTATTTTACTTCTAGAAAACTATTAACTTTAGACAATCTTTTATTTGTTCCTAGGATTCGAAATAATCTTGTGTTTGGTATTGTACTAAACAATTGTGGTTACAAACATGTGTTAGAATCGGATTAGTATATCTTATCCACACATAGTACTTTTGTTAGATTTGCTTATTTGAATGGCATGTTTAGATTAAACATCAATGTTCCTTTTGGTAATGATTATGTTTGCATGGTTATTTCTAGTAATAGCATAAACAAATCTAGTTTATGTCATGCAAGGTTAGGGCACACACACTATAAAAGATTATTGGATATGTCTAAATGTAGTTTAATACATGCTTTTTACATTAATAATGAGAAATGTAAAACGTTCATGTTAACTAAAATTATTAGACAACCTTTTAAAGATGTTAAAAGTGGTTCTAAAGTGCTTGAACTAATACATAGTGACTTATGTGATTTTCATGCAACACCATCTATAAGAAATAAAATGTATACGGTTACTTTTATAGATGATGCCTCTAGGTTTTGCTATGTATATCTTTTTAACACTAAAGATAAAGCTTTAGATAAATTTAATATATATAAAACTGAGGTGGAGTTGCAAAAGAATGACTTAATTAAAATACTGCGCACGGATAGGGGAGGTGAATACTATGATCCAAGTTATTTCCAATCAATGGGCATTATACATCAAAGCATTGCTCCTTATACACCACAACAAAATGGTGTATCTGAGAGAAAAAATTGAGCTCTAAAGGAAATGGTTAACTATATGTTGTCCTATTCAGGGCTAAGTGAAGGGTTTTGGGGTGAGACTATGTTAACAACATGTTATTTATGAAATAGAGTTCCTAATAAAAGGAATCGGATTACCCCATATGAACTTTGGTATGGAAAACCACCAAACTTAAATTACTTAAGAGCTTAGGTCTGTAGAGCAGTAGTGAGGCTCACTGAACCCAAAAGAAAGAACTTGGGTGAAAGAGGTATAAATTGCATCTTCATTGGATATGTTAAGCACTCCAAGGCGTATCGGTTTTATGTCATAGAACCAAATGACTCTGTGTCTATCTAAGCTGTTATTGAGTTAAGAGATGCAATATTGATGAAGATAGATTCTCATCAACACCTAGACCAAAAGACATGGTTTCAAGTTTAAGTAATTCTCAAACAACTAATTAACCTTGAAAATAATGATCCCTCTACTTCAGTTGAACCAAGTAGAAGTACTAGAGATAGAATAGCTAGGAACTATGGTTATGATTTTCATCTTTATCTGGTTGAAGGATCTAGAAGTGAGATTCAGACTCCATCAATATTGCTTCAATATTGAGGAAAATCCTAGAACCTTTAGTCAGGCTATGGTATCTCGTGATGTTGCATTCTAGAAAGAAGCAATAAATGATGAGATAGATTCTATTATGTAGAATAATACTTGGAAATTGATTTATCTACCCCCTGGTTGTAAATCATTAGGTTGTAAATGGATCTTCAAGAGGAATATGAAAGTAGATGGTCTTTAGATAAGTGAAAGACCAGATTGGTTATCCAAGGCTTTTGAGAAAAGGAAGGTACAAACTACTTTGACACATATACTCATGTGGCAAGAATATCCATAATTAGGTAGTTGATTGCTCTAGCAGCTATACACAACCTTGTGTTACACCAAATGGATACAAAAACTACATTCTTAAATGGTGATTTAGATGAGGAGATATACAAGAAACAACCTGGAGATTTTATTATGCCTAGTAATGAGCATAAGATGTGTAAGCTCATTAAGTCACTCTATGGTTTAAAGTAAGCACCTAAACAATGGCATCAAAAGTTAGATGACATTGTGTTGTCTAATGGTTATGTGTTTAGCTAAGCTGACAAGTGTGTATACAACAAATTTGATAAATCTGGTAAAGGAGATAATTTACTTGTATGTTTATGACTTGTTGATCTTTGGCCCTAGTCAAGATCAAGTTGATAAAGCAAAAGAATTCTTGTCATCAAGCTTCTCTATGAAGGATTTAGGGGAGGCTAGGCATTAGGATTAAGCATGAGAACAAGGGTATCTAATATGCCCTAAATTATACATGTTTTGCATGCATAATAATCCTCATATTATGGTACTAATTGAATAATAACCTTGCAATTGATACTTAAAACGTTTATAATTTGTAACTGCAGGTTATTTGGTGTCTTAAAGAGAAACAAAGCTAAAACCTATAAAAAAACACCAAGAATCAAGCTTCTAGAAGGATCATTCCCGAGCTTTGACCCCCAAGAAGTCAAAATCGGTCAACGAAAGTCAACAGGCAGCTAAAAGACAAAGCAAGAGAGCAGGAAGGGGGATACACGGTCATGCAAACCCTTCCTTGCTCCCCAAGGACCCAGTACACTATCCTCTGAACCCGTTTTGATTCGCGAGGCCTTTGCACGACCGTGCAACTCGTTGCACGGCCGTGCAATGCACATTTTGAAATAGATAGCTTGGGTTCTTCATTCCACACACCACACCAGACCTAAAGACCCTATCCAAAGAGAGTACTTCGTAGTTTAGAATAGAGAGTAGAGAGGCTCCTCCTCTTTGTCCGCAATAGGGGAGCCTACGAAACTCAGCGTTACGCTAGTTAGTATGGCCATTCGTGGCTAGACTCTTTGTATTTCTAGGGTGAAGATGAAGTTTGGTGCATGTTAATGTTTAACGTATTAATCTAGAGGTATGTTTATGTCTTTAACTATTCGTGCTTAAAACCACCTCTTGGTGGGCTTTTTATTGTTGTCTAAATCTGTATTTATATTTATGAGTGTTCTTGATTTTCAAGTGTAAGACCGTAAAACCTTTTTAATCAAACTTCTTTTGATACTTGTACGTCTTTATACAAGTAGAGATTGATAAGCCAAGACTTGGTCAATACTAGTAAGGGCATACGTCTTTATACGAACTTATTATGTGATCAAGAATTGGTGAACTCATGTTGGGAACGGTACGTCTTTATACATGGTCCCATTGCTACATCACCTCCCGGTGAGCAAAGTATAATCACCTATTTAAAAATAATACTTAAGTGTAAGTTCGATGTGCTAAACCAACTCGGAGATAACTCCAAAGAGTTGAGGGTAACGATGTCCCTAGCTTGGAGTCCCACCATTTTATGAATAAAGATTATAATTCGTGAATCAAATTCTGTGAGGACGAGGCTGTAACGGTGACCTGGGTCACACATTTGTATTAGTCATACCACTGGATTAGTCAACTTAACATTATCATATACCAAGCGGATTCGAAGCCCAAAGCAATACTCTTCGTGACCTGGTCATTTCTGAGAAATTTACTTTCCTGCTATTTACTATTCCGTTATTTACATTCCTTTTACGCACATCACGCACGTTTTACTTTTGTATTATTTACTTTACCGTCATTTACTTTTCCGTCATTTACTTTTCTGTCATTTACTTTTCTGCTTCACAAGCACACAAAACCCAATAACCAATTAAACCTTCTAAACGATAAAAAAAGTTGAGTATTGGAACTCGACCGTATCCATGGGTTCGTACTTGGTTCTTACCTAAACTATATTACGATGTGATAGGTACACTTGCCTATTGTGTGTGTTTTAAGTTTGAGTATTTATCATTTTAATTATAAATTTAAAACCTGATCTCGTGAAACCAATATTATCATTTAATATTTACAAGTTAATCATATGCACATCAGTATCTCTATCTCACAGTCTCATTACATTGAGAAAATATTAAAGAAATTCAATTGTGAGAACTGTTCTCCAGTTAGCACTCCTATTGACCCAAACATCAAGCTTTTACCTAACAAATGTGAAGTTGTGCTCAACTTGAATATTTAAGAGCCATTGGCTACTTGATGTATGACATGATTAGCACAAGGTCGGATATTGCCTTTGCTGTTGGGAAGCTTAGTAGGTTTAATAGCAACCCAAGTACATATCATTGGCAAGATATTAGAAGAGTATTCAAGTATTTTGTAAAGATTTATGCATCTTTTATATAATTTATTTTTAACATTTAAAACATATTTTTGTACTCTTTATTAATAATTAATTTTGGTTTAATTATTAATTAATTGGATCATTAATTTTTCATACTATAAATTTTGGTTTAGTTACTAATTAATTAAATCACCATTATTTTTCCAACACTTACTTTTACATGAAAATCAAACTAAGATGAATATAAAGTTTTATTGATGTCGTCAAATTATTTAATTACCTAAACTATTTATTTATTCCCTTCTTCATTTATTCATTATTTAACCTATTCAAACAAATAGAAAGCCTATTTGTCTAATTACTTATGCAATTATTTACGAAAAAACTCTAACTATTTATTTATATAATTTGTTACAATGAATGAAATCATTTATTCATACACTTATACTTTTATCAAAGAATTTCATTTGAGACACAAATAATTATTTTTTTAGTAAAGTGAAGACACCCACATCCATCCCTTTTCACATTAGGACTCCTTTAATAATTTGAATCCACTATTGATACACTTATATCATCATACGTAGGTTGACCTTTTGGTTAGCTAGACACTTGTGCAACAACAACTTGTTCGTGTGAATACCATACCACATATTGCAATGTAAGTTTACATAGCCCCATTTTACATTTTTATATTTTTGGTGCGAAACATGATTACATTCAACTATTTGCACTTTATACAATTCAAACATCAAGAACATGTGTGCAATTTGTGCCTTATGCTTGAACACTATGAGTTAAACTACAATCACATTTATAACAACTACAATCATTAACTACATACAAGCCGACGGAAACAATGATAGATATATTGCGTTTGACAAATCCACCCAAGTAGGGTGATTGTTTCCGACAATACACTAGGATAACATTGAGTGTTATGCCCTTCATGTCACAAGGTTTGATTGTGCACTCGGTTTTACTATAGTGTTTTTCCATAATTGCCTTATTATATCATGTTACATGTGAATTGTACACAACATTTGAAAACTATTTGTGGTGTCAAAACCTATGTATGCTCACCAACTATTTTTAGTTGACCTTGTTTTCATCATGTTTCATGTGCTAATGTTGGAGATCACACTTAGGATGGAGGACCTAGTTTGAATAATAAATGGAACAACTTGATGTATTTGTTTTTGGATGTTTTGTTTGAACTCATGTCTGAAATTTGGTTTTAATTAATATATAAAAACTAGTTTGATCATGTGCTTATGAGCAGTCTCCATGTCCCGCTCCGACGTATTTCATCGTTGGTTGGGGTGTGACAGATTTGTATCAGAGCCATGGTTATAGTGAATTAGGTTATTAGAAACCAAGGACCTAGACTATAACCTTAGGATGCCCATTTTTATGCTATGTTACATGTTACTTGCTACTCTATGTGCAAAATTACTTGATGCCTTATTTGTTAGACTACTTGACTTATTAGTTCCCACCCTAAATGATAAACTAAATAATTATATAATAATACTAATACTCCTATCCTAAGACTCTCATTCTTCTTTCCTTTGCTATGCTATTATCATCTTTGCATGTGGAACGTCATACTCATAAACACAAGTCTATTAAAATTCTGAAACCCCGTCAAGGTTTTAAATTCTGTTAATTAATAGAGAACATGTGCAATCTGGAAGAATGACACCTGTATTCTGGGTTTTTTGTCTAGGAAAACATTTCATATATATCCAAATCAACCGAAGGATCCGTATGCTTTCGTGGGAATTCCCGGGATGAGTGTTTACTTATAGGCTAAAGCATGTCTTCTCGAAAGTTATAGGAATTTAAATAACCTTGATATGTCATAGTATTCAAATGGTTATGTTACCAAGTGAGTACAATCCAAATATGATTATTTTGCATGTTACATAATGTGACATATGTCTGTCTTATCCTTATCAATATAGAAAATTCTCATGATTCTTATCGTTTTTTCCTTGTGTTGTTTCTTCTATAGCATGTCTCCCCGTCGTGCCAACGATACCAACAACAACAATGATCTTGCTACCCTCTTTACCCAACTTGTGAATAAACTCACTCAAGCTAACAACAACAATAAATGGTGGTGTTGCAAACAACAATGGTGGTGGTGGTTCCAACCCGCCCCAATGCACCTTTAAGCACTTCAATTCCTGCAACCCCATCAAGTTCTATGGTACTGAGGGAGCTACCGGCCTCCTCCAATGGTTCAAAAGCATTGAGAATACCTTTCTCAATAGTGATTGCCCCGACAATCTTCGATTCCGTTATGCTACGAGCGTCTTTCAAAAGCGAGTGCTCACTTGGTGGAACAGTGAAAAACAGGCTCGAGGTGTCGATGTGGAAATGGCCTTGCCATGGGATGAAGTGAAGAGGCTAATGACCGAGGAGTTTTTCCCTTGGAATGAAATGAAGAAAGTGGAGGCTGAATTTTGGGATCTTACCCAAGACAGTGGTGAAACTTTAGTTTACACAACTCGTTTCCATGAGTTGAGTCTTCTTGTGCCATAGATGGTCACACCACTATCTCGGTGCATTGAGAAGTACATAGGTGATTTGCCTATGAAGATTCAAGACACCGTGTTGGGAAGAAATCCCGCCACTCTTGAAGACGCTATACGCCTAGCCGTCACGTTAACCGACAATCACGTGAAGACGGGCACGTTAGCAAGAAAAGGTGCAATGAAAACCAATGACAAGGCAACTCCATCTGAAACGACCAAAGAAGACAATCCTGAACCTTCTCATAACAACAAGAAGCGTAAGGCTAGAAATTTTGCTGTTATCACCCCCGCTGCACCAATCAACCAAGTTGCTCCCGTGACCCAAAATCTAATCAAAAAGCCGTATGTGGGAAACAATCCCCAGTGCAACACCTGCAAGTACCACCATTTCCCGCATATGCCATGCCGCCTATGTGCAAGTTATGGAAGGTATGGCCATGTGGCCAACAACTGCCGATCTAGACCATCTGTCAACCAGGTCAACCAAGGCAACCGAGCTAATCAGCAAGTGGCTAATCAAGTTCCACCGGCTATTGAAAATGGACGTGCTTGTTTTGAGTGTGGTGACCCAAACCACTTTCGGAACCATTGCCCAAGATTGACTAATGAAAACCAAGGTGGTGCTCGTGGGCGTGCTTTCAACAAAAACGTCATTGAAGCCTAAGCCAAAAACGATGTCGTTAATGGTACGTTCCTCATTAATAATCAATATGCTTCCATTTTATTTGATACCGGTGCTGATAGGAGTTTTGTGTCACATGAATTTGAGCCTTTACTTGTAAAAAAACGAACTAAATTATAGAAAACATTTACTGTTGAGGTAGCATATGGTAAACCCATCACTATTGACTCTGTTATCCGCGATTGTTCCCTTGAGCTTAATGAACACACTTTTCATGTCAACCTCATACCAATGCAACTGGGAAGCTTCGATAACATCATAGGTATATATTGGTTATCTAGCCACCATGCTGAAGTCATTTGTTTTGAGAAGAGCATTCGAATTCCTCTTCCATCAGGCGACACGTTAAGAATCTTTGGTGAAAAGCCTTGTAGTGGACTCAAACTCATGTCTTGTACTATGGCCCAAAAGTACTTACGAAAGAAGTATGTAGCCTTCTTAGCTCATATTGTTGACAAGAAGGACAAAGGGAAGAGTATTCAAGATATTCCTATCATTCGGGATTTACCCAAAGTGTTTCCCGAAGATCTATCCGGTCTTCCACCCGTTCGACAAGTGAAGTTTCGTATCGATCTTGTACCCGGAGCTAATCCCGTAGCCAAAGCTCCATACCGACTTGCACCTTCTGAAATGTAAGAGCTTGCAAGTCAACTCCAAGAACTTTCTGATAAAGGTTTCATCTGTCCAAGTCATTCACCATGGGGTGCACCTGTCTTGTTTGTAAAGGAGAAGGATGGTTCATTCCGTATGTGCATTGAATATCGTGAGCTTAACAAACTTACTATCAAAAACCGTTATCCTTTGCCAAGAATTGACGATCTCTTTGACCAACTCCAAGGTTCAACTTACTTCTCAATTATTGATCTTCGATCCGATTATCATCATCTTCATGTGCATGATGAAGACATTCCAAAGACTTCCTTTCGTACAAGATACGGTCACTACGAATTTATGGTTATGCCTTTTGGGTTGACCAATGCACCCGCGGTTTTCATGGACCTCATGAACCGTGTGTGAAAACCTTACATAGATAAATTCATGACCGTCTTAATTTAAGACATTTTGATCTACTCCAAAACTAAAGCGGATCATGAGCAACATCTTATGTTGATTTTGGACCTTTTGAGGAAAGAACAATTATATGCGAAATTCTCCAAGTGTGAATTCTGGTTAAATGAAGTTCAATTCTTGGGTCATATTGTCAACGAGAAAGGAATTCATGTGGATCCTGCTAAGATTGAAGCCATAAAGAATTGGAGTACACCTAAAACCCCTATCGGGGTTCGTTCGTTCCTTGGTCTAGCGGGTTATTACCGTCGATTCATCTCCAACTTTTCCAAGATTGCTGCCCCTCTCACTGCTTTTACACATTAGGGAAACCTTATGAGTGGGGACCAAAGCAAGAAGAAGCCTTTCAATCCCTCAAGCAAAAGTTGTGCACTGTTCTTATTCTAAATCTTCCTGATGGAAATGATGATCTTGTTGTCTACTGCGATGCATCAAACCAAGGTCTTGGTTGCGTTCTTATGCAACAAGGAAAAGTGATCGCTTATGCATCAAGGCAACTTAAGATTCATGATAAGAATTATACGACACACGATCTTGAGTTGGGTGCGGTCGTCTTTGCGTTAAAGATTTGGAGACATTATCTATATGGCACAAAATGTGTGGTGTTTACCGACCACAAGAGTCTCCAACACGTTTTCAATCAAAAGGAACTCAACATGAGGCAACGACATTGGGTTGAACTCCTTAACGACTACGATTGCGAGATTTGTTACCATCCCGGCAAAGCTAATGTTGTGGCCGATGCATTAAGTCGTAAAGAGCACGTCATGCTTCATTGTGTCAAAATTCAAACCGATATTCAAATTCATATTCTTGAAGCTTAACACGTCTTGGTCACTGAGGGTAACACGTACGACGAATTGTCATGTGGAGTTGAACTTCAATTGGAAACCAAATCCAATGGCTTACTTTATTACTTGGATCGTATTTGGGTCCCCGATCATGATGATATCCGTACTTTTCTTATGAACGAGGCACACAAGACTCGTTATTCCATACATCCCGGTGCGGATAAAATGTACAAAGACCTTCACCTACAATATTGGTGGCTCGATATGAAGAAAGACATTCCCCTTTATGTAGCAAAATGTCTTACATGTTCGAAAGTCAAAGCCGAGCATCAACGTCCTTTCGGTTTGCTTGAAAAACCGGAAATCCCCGTGTGGAAATGGGAGAATCTAGCCATGGATTTCATCACCAAACTCCCTCGCACATCAAGTGCTCATGACAGCATATGGTTGGTCATTGACCGTCTAACCAAATCATCTCACTTCTTGCCAATCCGTGAAGACTACCGAGTTAAGAAATTAGCTCGGATTTACATTGATGAAATTGTGAGTCATCGCGGTGTTCCATTAAACATAATCTCCGATCGAGATGCTAGATTCACCTCCCGGTTCTGGAAATCCCTCCAAACTGCTCTTGGTACATGATTGGATTTAAATATGGCTTACCATCCTCAAACCGATGGTCACATCGAACAAACAATACAAACTCTCGAGGATATGCTTAGAGCTTGTGTCATTGACTTTGGTGGCAATTGGGATTCTCATCTACCCTTAACTGAGTTCTGTCACAACAACAGCTACCATACGAGTATCAACATGGCTCCTTTTGAAGCTCTTTATGGTCGCAAATTTCATTCACCTATCTATTGGAATGAGCTTGGTGAAGTTCAAATCACCAGTCACGAGTTAATCCAACAAACATCCGGCAAGATCATCCAAATCCATGACCACATTTGAGTAGCGAGAAGTCGGCAAATGATGAAAACCCTTGGAATTCCAAGTCGGTGACCTTGTACTTCTAAAGGTGTCTCCATGGAAGGGCGTGATTCGATTTGGGAAGAAAGGTAAGCTAGCACCTCGCTATATGGGTCAATTCAAGATCCTTGAAAGAGTTGGAAAAGTGGCCTACAAACTCGAGTTACCTCAAGAACTCAGCAATGTACATCCGACATTTCACGTATCCAACTTAAAGAAATGCTTAGCTGACGAGAATATTCACATTCCACTTGACGAAGTGCACATTGATGGCACGATACACTTTGTTGAAAAACCCGTGGAGATTATGGAACGTGAGATAAAGCAACTCAAGAGAAGCCGTATTCCTATTGTTAAAGTTCATTGGGAATCCAAACGTGGCCAGTGTTTACTTGGGAACATGAGGACCAATTGAAGCTCAAGTAGCCACATCTCTTTCCCGATTCTGTAGCCTCTACTAGTTGAATTTCGAGAAGAAATTCCCTCAACTTGGGGAGACTGTAACATCCATGATTTTCTTGCAACATTTTAACTTATGTTATGCAATAATGACACTTCAATTTCAATTCTTGATCAATACATTGTGTCACAACAATAACTATTTCAATGTGTATTAAGGTTCAGAGTTAGCAATTATGCAATTTCATATTATTATTACTACTATGTATCTATGTATAATATATGTATATATACATGATGTGCATGTGTAGATATAATAAATATATAAATATATATATATATATATATATATTTGGTTTAGAAATAATTTCATGAGATCAGGTTTTAAATTTATAAAATGATAAATACTCAAACTTAAAACACACACAATAGGCAAGTGTACCTATCGCAGCGTAATATAGTTTAGGTAAGAACCAAGTATCGAACCAATGGACACGGTCGAGTTCCAATACTCAACTTTTGTTATCGTTTAGCCGGTTTAATTAGTGAGTGGGTTTTGTGTGCTTGTGAAACAGAAAAGTAAATGACGGTAAAGTAAATAGCAGAAAAGTAAAAATGTGTGTGAAGTGTGTTACAGAAATGTAATGAACAGAATAGTAAATAGCCGGTTTAATTAGTGAGTGGGTCTATATTGACGAGTATAAGAACCTTCCCAATACTCGGATCGGAGGTACGGCCTAAGATGGTTGCGAGGGGGTTAGCACACCCATAAAATATACAAATACCATGATCGGAGGTACGTCCGAAGATGGTCACAGGGGCACCGAGAGCCCGAGATAACGTGAACAATAATAAGAACTAAAAGGGTTCATAATGAAATGAAAAGATGCAGCGTACTTACTTAGCGTAAGCTAATTCAAAAACGTTTTCAAACACTGCTGGAAAGAAGCACGTGGAATGAAGCTTCCTGTGGATAGAGCTATCGGAGTTGGAAAATCCCTATATAGGATAATGTAATTATATTATCCTTTTGTAAAACAATATTATTATAAATGAAAAAGTTATCTTAGCCATTATGGCAAGGTTTTATTAATCTGGGGTAAAATACCCTGATAAAATAAGGAACAAGTGGGGTGTTTCAGGTTGCTATCAGAGCACAATTTAAGGGATTTAAGTATCAAAAGAGGATACTTAAACTCAAACCATAAGTGCTCATGATATAAATAGGGATTCAATCCGAGGCCGTCCAAGGAAGCAGATATGTTTAAATTCTAGTGCTAAAGCAGAAATGTATGAATATACGTGGGCAGAAATTTTTATGAGATAAGCTCCATGTGATAATTAGGAGTATCATGATACGTAACATAAATTTCCTTATGCCTGGCCAGTATTGGAGCTAATGTATGGGACCATCATGATGTTGCAAACATCATATGATAACTTATTTCAGTAGATAGTAAGCCGGGAATGTGAAAAATGCATGATTAAAATGCATACCTAAATGTGCATATGTGTAATATGCATAAATGGGGCCTTATGTGAAACCCTAGAATATTTGAATAGGTTTAAAATAAAAACGAGGCCTATGGTATAAAACCCTAGACTATGATTAGGGTAAACAAATGAGAGATTAAACGACTTCATCTTTCAGCAAATGGCTGAACATCAAAATGATGAAGTACGTGACAAGGGAAGCCACAGGAGAGCCGAATCTCCACATCATAATGAGAACGAAGTTGAGCTAGTCCCGGAGAATATCCGGAGATAAATCGCATTAGAAGTTGGAAAAGCGTTCGATGCGAATTTCCCAATTTTACATGCAGATCTACAAAGCTCATTAGAGAGCTGGTTTGAAAACCATAAGTAGATCACTCTTAATGGAGAAGGAGAAAATCCAAAAGCTGATATGAAATCAAATCATTTCACGTACAAAGATTTTATGACGTGTAAACCGTTAGAATTTAAGGGAGCTATAAATCCCTTAGAAAGTCAAAGATGGATCGCCTCAATAGAAAGGGCATTTGATACAAGTCACTGTGAGAAGGAAGATGAAGTTACATTTGCCACCAATCAGTTAAAAGAGCGAGCTGACGATTGGTGGGGAGTAGTAAAGAGAGAAACAGGTAGAGAAAGGATCAAGGAAATGAGTTAGGAAGAATTTAAGGATCTCTTCCTAAAACACTATTGCCCTCGAGCGGCAATCGAAAGAATCACTGAGGAGTTTCTTCAACTCCGTCAAACAACAGAGACAGTAGATTAGATCATAGGGGTTTTCTTTAATAAGGCTAGGTTCTGTCCAGCTTTGTTAACAACCCAGGAGATATGGATGACAAGATACCATCTCGGCTTAAAAACAGAGATTAGAGAATTTATCCATCCATCCAAGTGCGCAAACTTGGAGGAGATGATTGATTGGGCTCAGGAGCGCGAAACTGAGCTCAAGAGACTGACAGAAAGAGATGGAAAGAGGAAATGAGATAGTTATCTCTCTCTTATGCCTCTTAATAGGTTTAAGTTTAGTAAACAGGGAGGTGGTTCCTCCCAAAGGAAAAGTATCCAAAGCTGTAAGACTTGTGGAAGAAGGCACTGAGGAGAGTGTCGATTCAAGTCCACAACATGTCACAAGTGTGGGAAGGCAGGACACACTGCATTGTAGTGTATGAGTGGAACCAGATTGTGCTACAATTGTTATAAACCAGGACACTTCAGTAGAGAATGTCCCGAGTTAAAATTTCAGATAGAAAAGACCGGAGAAGGGTCAAGAGTGGTAGAAAATGAAGTGAAAAGGATCGAGGCTCCGAAGCCAAGGGGAAGGGCTTTTCAGATCACTACAGAGGAAGCAAAAGATGTTCCTGACGTTGTATCAGGTACATACCTCTTGAATTCCCTACCTGCTTGTGTTTTATTCGATACAGGAGCTAGTCGATCGTTTATTTCCTTAAAATATGCAAACTCTAGAGACTTCAATAGAAGTAAGTTGGCTAAGGTATTAGAAGTTGAAATCACGAGTGATCGCAACTTCGTAGTGACTGAAATATGCCAAGATTGCCAACTACGGATAGAGGGAATATTCTATCGACCTAATTCCAATGCTGATGCAAGAATTTGATGTGATCGTTGGAATGGACTGGTTGTCGTCACATGCTGCAGCGATTATATGCAATCAAAAGATTGTACGATTCATGACGCCTACAGGAAAGGAAGTTAATGTCATTAGTGAACGACGGAACCAGATCACGATATGTACAATGGCCAAAATAAGTAGCTACGTGAGACAAGGTTATCAAGCCTTCTTAGCCTACGTAGCTGATGAAAAGATGAAAGGGAAGGAACTAGATCAAGTTCCAGTAGTGAAAGAATTCCCAGACGATCTTCCAGGTGCTCCGCCTGAGAGAGAGATCGAATTCAAAATTAATTTGATTCCTGAAACTAAACCGGTAGCTAAGGCTCCGTATCGGTTAGCACCAACTGAAATGAAAGAATTGAGGTCACAACTGCAAGAGTTGTTGGACAAGGGATTTATACGCCCTAGTGTATCCCCTTGGGGTGAACCAATTCTGTTCGTGAAGAAGAAAGACGGTAGTATGAGGATGTGTATAGACTACCGTGAATTGAATAAGCTGACTATCAAGAATTGGTATCCCTTACCTAGAATTGATGATCTGTTTAATCAATTACAAGGATCAAGTTGGTTTTCCAAGATTGACTTAAGATCCGGTTATCATCTGGTCAAGGTACGAGAAGAAGATGTACCTAAGACAACATTCAAAACAAGTTATGAACACTATGAATTTGTAGTGATGCCATTCGGAGTGAAAATGATCCAGCAGTTTTCATGGATCTCATGAATAGAGTGTGCCGTCCAATGATAGACAAGTTTGTTATTGTCTTCATTGATGACATCTTGATATATTCAAGAAATGAAGGAGAACATGCACAACATCTTCATGAAGTACTTAGTACTTTACGAAGAGAGAAATTATACGCAAAGTTCTCAAAATGTGCATTTTGGTTGAGGGAAATTCAATTTCTGGCCCATGTTGTGAAGGTAGGAGGTATCTCAGTAGACCCAGCGAAGGTAGAGGCTGTAATGAAATGGTCTCCACCTAAGAATCCATCAGAAGTTAGAAGTTTCTTGGGGTTAGCTGGCTATTATAGAAGATTCATCCAGGACTTCTCTAAAATAGCCACCCCATTAACTAAGCTAACTCAAAATACGAATGGAATGTGGCACAAGAGAAGGCATTCCAAAGACTGGAAGAAAGATTGACACAAGCTCCAGTTCTAGCATTGCCAGAAGGAGTAGAAGACTTTGTGGTGTATTCTGATGCCTCGAAACTTGGGTTAGGATGTGTTCTGATGCAACGAGGAAAGGTGATAGCCTATGCCTCTCGACAACTAAAGACACATGAAGCAAACTATCCAAGTCATGATCTCGAATTAGCTGCGGTAGTGTTCGTACTAAAGATCTAGAGGCATTACCTATACGGAACGAAGTGCACGATTTACACAGACCACAAAAGTCTTAAGTATTTCTTTGACTAGAAAGACTTAAACATGAGGCAAAGAATGTGGTTAGAACTCGTCAAAGATTATGATTGTGAGATCATATATCATCCCGGAAAGGCTAACATGATAGCCGATGCTCTAAGCCGCAAGGAAGAACATCATCCTATTCGGGTAAAAGCATATAAGTTAATGATAACTCCTGATTTCATGAGCCATCTTCGAGACACACAATCGAAGCATAAAAAAGTGAGAATGTTAAGAAAGAAAGAATAGCTGGTCAGGAGAAGTTTCTAGAAGAAAATGAATATAAAGTCAACACCCGATTTAGTCGTATGTGGATACCACGATCAAACGAGTTTAAACTTAAGATTCTCGATAAAGCTCATAAATCACGATATTCTATTCATCCGGGTACTACAAAAATGTACCAAGATCCGCGCAAGGATTATTGGTGGCCCGAAATGAAGTTCGATATCATGAAATAGGTAGCTAAATGTTTAACTTGTCTTCAGGTTAAAGCAGAACATCAGAAGCCATACGGAAGGTTACAACCATTAGAAATCCCAGAATGGAAGTGGGAAAATCTCACTATGGACTTAATAACCAAGCTACCAAAAACAGCAAGGGGTTATGATACCATTTGGGTGGTTGTAGATCGGTTAACTAAGAGTGCTCATTTCTTAGCAATACGTGAGACATACTTTTCAGAAAAGTTAGCCGATTTGTTCATCAGAGAAATCGTTTCTAGACATGGAGTGCCTGCCTCGATTGTCTCTGATCGAGATACTCGTTTCACTTCACATTTTTGGAAAACGTTCCATGAGGAGATGGAACTAGATTATTGATCAGCACGGCATATCATCCTCAAACTGACGGTCAAAGTGAGAGGAAAATACAAACCCTCGAAGATATGCTACGTGCTTGTATGATCGATTTTGGGGGAAGTTGGGATAATCATTTACCGTTAGCAGAATTCTCGTACAATAACAACTACCATTCCAGTATTGGTACGCCACCATATGAGATGCTATATGGTAGAAAATGTAGGACGCATGTATGTTGGGGAGAAATTGGTCAGAAAGAGTTAGGCAGCAGAGAAATAGTTCAAGCCACGTCAGAAAAGCTTGACTTGATCAAGGCACGTCTGAAAGCTGAACAAGATGGACAGAAGTCATACGCAGATAAAAGACGTAGACCAATAGAATTCCAAGAGGGAGATTACGTGTTGTTAAATGTATCTCCTTGGAAAGGTCTAATCCGATTCAAGAAACATGGAAAGCTAAGCCCACGATTCATTGGTCCTTTCAAAATCACCAAAAGAGTCGGAAAGGTAGCTTATCAGTTAGAACTACCTGGAGAATTGAAAAAGATACACAACACCTTCCATGTCTCTTATTTAAGGAAGTGTTTGGCGGATGAAACTGCATATGTTCCTCTGCAAGAAATAGAAGTTGACGATAAGCTGACCTATTTCGAAGAACCTATGAAGATTCTGGACACAAAGGAAAAGCAGTTACGACGCAAAACAATCAAACAAGTATTAGTACAATGGAAGCACAGAAAAGGGTCAGATATGACCTGGGAAAGTGAAGAAGAAATGAGAAAGAGTTATCCTCAACACTTTAAGGATTAACAGGTTTTAAGGACGAAACCTAAATTAAGGGGGGGGGGGAGAGTTGTAACACCCCAAAATTTAAGGAAATGAAAGTCAAGGGGCCAAAGTGTAAATAGCCCAAAGTTAAAGGACTGAAAAATGAAGAAAATAAAGAAATCAAGCCGGTAGCAGACCGCTACCGGGTTCCATGATGATCCGCTACGTGCGGATGAAGGAATCATGAGGGAATGCCACATGGCAGTTATGTGTGTGATGACTCAGCCCTGTGGCGGACCGCCAACAGGCGGGTAACGGTCCGCCAGCCGCAATTAGGCTCAAACAATGAGAAGGTGACACGTGTTTGATGACTCACTGAAAAAATTGGGTAGCGGACCGCTACCCAAAGCGTAACGGTTCGCCAAGTGCGGGGTACGCCAGACAGCTGGAATAGAGGCGGTAGCGGACCGCTACCCCCTTGCTTAGCGGTCCGCCACCGATGCGGATTTCACCCTATAAATAGTTGAGTTTGCCGTTCAAAAATGGAAACAACAAACATCAACATTACTATCATCACACACACACACATACCGAGGAAACCGAGGTGACGGTTACGAGCATGGGGGTTACGAGTGCGGTACGCTGTGAGTACGGTTCGAGTTCGGAGAAGCGTTTAAGCGAGGAACTAACTTAGGAACTACCTAAGGATAAAGTAAGTACATTGGACCCGTACCCTAGACACGATTATGTGAAATACGTGCTTAAATGATATGAGTTATGTGATATGTGATATGACGAGGGTACGGGGTAATGACGGATTAGTCTAAACACTAAACGGAAATAATGGAGTAATCACGACGTATCCAAAGGGTGGTGGATACGCCGCTGGTACTTCCTATATACAAACTTCTTGGTACAACGTGGTGAAACCATTATGAATGTTTAGGGGTATAGACTAATAAATAAGAATGAAATATAGTAAACGTACGAGAGAACATCCAACCGGTATGTAGTTATCTGACAAACGAAATGTTCTGTCTAAGAAAAGTGTGACATTTCGGGTTTTATTCACGCTTTTATATTATGTATCCTGTAAACATTTTTTATTCAATGGAATGCAAGTGTTTATATTTAAATTTTTGTACAAAGTATATATATATATTTAATTTATGGTTTTAAAATAAATAAAATTTTATAAGTTTTAAACTTATATAAAATTTTATATAAAAATCTAAATTAAAAGGTTCATTTATAAATAAGATAACCTATTTAAATAAAATAATTAACTTTTATAAAAATATTTATAATAGTAATAATATAAGTTTATAAAATATAATTGAAATTAAAAAGAAACTTAATTAATTATTTTTATATAAGTTAAGGGGCTGTTTTGAAATATCTCAAACTAAAAGGTTTTAAAGTAAAAGTAAGTTAAGGGGCTGTTTCTGGACAAACTAAACCTCAGGGACTAACGGGTAAAAATCCCAGGGACTAACTTAATACAAAAACAAGCTACAAGGACCAAAATTGCCAACTTCGAATTCGCGTTTCCGGTTGTCTCCTCCATTGTCCGGCGATCCAAGACATTTTCCGGCGACCCCCTCGACACGCCTGTCCCCTGCACCTCGACAGCCGAAAATGGTCTCCCTGACCTCGTCGTCCCCACGCGAGCAAAAGCCCCCGACCAATTTGTCTCCCCAACATTCGAAACGTCTGATCGTGTTTGTGGCCGAAAGTTCACGCCACGAATTCGGCCCCGACAGTAGACCTCCACGCCTGCTAGATGGCTCGTTAGCTTCGTCTTGTCCAGACGAGTGTCTGGAAATACTCAATTGCATGTTTTATTATAGGGATCGAGCTCGGCTATAAATAGCCATTTACGGACCTGCTCGAGCTCGCCACCCCTCCTCCACCCACTCTCACTCAAAATTGAAGCTGGCATTGTGTTCGTCGTCTCTGTGAAAAGCTGTGACCAGAATCTCAGAGCCCAATTCCATCCCGAAGCTTAAATTCCCGATCTTGGTATTTTCGGATTAAAAGCCCTGTCGTCCAGCCCCTTCACGACCTAGTAGGTACCTCGAATTCGTTCCTTTGACTTCTGTTATCCTCTGGCAATCTGTACCAATTGAAATCGCGACTTCAAACCATCGATTACTGGGCAAACCAGTGTTCTCGGACACGGTTTGCCGGTTGCCGAGGACCAGCGGCCAGTTTCGTGTATGCGTTTATTAATTAAACGATACACACATAACCAGCGATGGGCAGTAGCCCGGCTGGTTATGCGTGTGTGTGTTTGAGACTTAGGTCGCGGGTTCGATTCTGGTGGCCTTCGGCCCAACCCAATTTTTTCTGTTTTAATGATATAATTTATTTTATCATATTTTAATATTATATCTATACAATAAAAACTATTACGGGTTGGGTGACTCGTTCGTTTATTTTCGAAACCATTAAATAACTTTTTACACATATTTAACCCATTGAATTTTTATAAAATAATAAACCCTATGTTTTATAAACTCGTTTAAATAGTTTTAACTCACAAAAGAAAATATATAATAATAATAATAATAATATAAATAAACAAAATAGAGATTTTTATATAATATATCTACTTATTTAAAAATATAATATTTTAACAAGATTAAAAATTATATTTTTTTTTGATGTTAAGTTTTACAAAATCATTATCATCTTTCTACAATATTTTATACAAATAAATTTTAAGAAATATTATTATAAACCTATACACGTTTAAATACGAATACACACATACAAAACCTACAATAATACCTATTTATCCACATAGGGTTCCAACGTGCTTAGGTTTCAACATCCTTATCACCTACACTCGTGGATTAAAATACCCGCTAGCCAGGTGAGTTACATAGCCCCTATTTTACATTTTTACATACTTTGGGGTGAAACATTATACATGCTACTTATCAAATTGTTTATACGTGTTATACATGTGAATTATATGCTTGTTCATCGTGAATTATCTTGGGTGTACACTTATTTATTTTAAACACAAGAAAACCAACAGTAATATTAATAGATCTATTGTGCCTGATCAGCCCACCCATGTAGGGTGTTTATTACTGCATACTCGGATATAGCCGCGTGTTATATTCAAACATATCGGATATAATGGGTAACTATATTCAAACATACCGGGCCTAGTTGTTGTGCTATGCTCAAGCGCGTCAATCAAGGTTTGAATTGTGCTTAAATAAACATGAAGGATACAACTATATATGCTATGTTTAACAAGATAAACAATGAGTTGTAAAAAAGTTTTTATCTACTATTTATCGGGTCCACAAAACCTATGTACTCACCAACTTTATAGTTGACACTTGATTTAAATAATGTTTCAGATTTGGATATGTGATTGCTTGCTGAAGATTCCTCTACTTAAGAACTTATGTACCTAGTTAATTAAATCAATGTTTTGGAATAGACTAGGTTTTTTGAAATGTATTGTACTTGGATATTTGTTGTCTTTAAATTAAATTAATAAATTATGCAATATTTTAGCTATCATGTGCTTTTGAACAATCATCCATTGTCCGCCTCGATGATTCCGCCATCGGTCGGGGTGTGATAGATTTGTATCAGAGCCAGGTTATAGGTAATTAGGTTATTAGACACAATGACCTAGACTATAACCCTAGGACTCCCTTTTACGTGTTACGTGCTAAATGATTATTTGCTATGTGAATTATTTGTAGTTATGTATTATTTGAATTTTCCCAAGTTTAGTACATGAGACTTATACACATACATACAAGGCCTTAAACATACAATACATACTTTACATACACATTTGACAAATAAACATATGCAAACAAATACACTACACATTCTTATCCATACTCTTTCCTCATCCATACTATTTGCAACATTCCTACATATTTTATACTCGTAGACTCACAAGTGTATTAAATTCTTGAAAATCTCGTCAACGACTTAATATCTTGAAAACTAGTAAAGGACATGTGCAATCCGGAAGGGTGACACCTGTACATTGGGCTTTCTGTCTAGGAAAGCATTTCGTATAAATCTAAATAAACGGACCCGTATGCTTTCCTGGGAATTCCTGAAGTGAGTGTTTACCTATAGGCTAAAACATGTCTCTTTGAAAGATTTGAGGAATTACTTAACGTTGATAAGTCATTGTATTCGCAAGAATATGATCCGAACCTAAACTCAAAATTTGGGGACATTATAGTAAGATAGGAAGAACTAGATGAACATGAAAAGCAAATCATTATTACGGGTGCACACGTAATAACGATTTGTAGTGCATGCGAATCCCAGCGATTCCTATTGCGCGAATAATGATCTATGACATCATCTCCTACCCAGAATAGATGACTTATTTTCCCCATCAACCTTGAATAAATACACATACATTGGCACGCGACATGATGAATCCCGCATTTCTGCTTACATTATTTCCCACTATAACTCATATATATCCACTTTATCTAAAATATCATTGTCTTTTCTTATGGTGTTAGAATGCCTCCTCGACGTGCAAACTCTAGCACTTCCAACCCGGATCTTGCTACTCTTCTTGCCCAATTGGTGGGGCAAATGACCCAAGCCAATAACAACAGTGACGGGTCTCACAACATCCAAGGAAACGGTGGTACCAACCCGCCTCAATGCATGTTTAAGCACTTTAACTCATGCAACCCTACAAAATTTTACGGGACTGAGGGTGCTACCGGCCTACTACAATGGTTTGAAAGCATGGAGAGCACATTCCTAAACAGTGACTGTCCCGATAATCTTCGGGTTCGCTATGCCACAAGTGTACTTCAAAAGAGAGCCCTCACCTGGTGGAACGGTGAGAAACGCACTCGTGGTGTTGAGGTTGCTACATCCTTATCATGGGATGACCTGAAGAAAGCCATGACTTATGAATTCTGTCCTCGAAATGAAATAAGGAAGCTCGAGACTGAGTTGTGGGATCTTGCCCAAGACAGCGGGGATAATTTGGCTTACACCACCCGATTTCAAGAGCTGAGCCTATTGGTGCCTCATATGATCACTCCTCTTACTCGGGAAATTGAAAAATACATAGGCGGGCTGCCTATGCAAATTCAGGATGCTGTGTTAGGAAGCAATCCTCCTACACTTGAAGCTGCTATCCGTCTATCCGCTACGCTATCCGAAAACGACGTCAAAGCCGGAACCTTATCAAGAAAGGGCTCCAAGAAGGTTGTTTCTACTCTTGCGGTCGTCAAAGATATAAAGCCCGAGTCTTCTAACCGCAACAAGAAACGAAAGGGTCGAAACTTCGCAGCTGTAACTCCCACCGCACCTGCTATTCAAGTGGCACCTTTGGGTCAAAACCCAAAACCTTATTTTGGCCCAAATCCCCAATGTCAGACCTGCAAATACCACCATCCTGCCAACTTACCATGCCGATTATATTCAAGCTGCGGACGATATGGACACGTGGCCACTACTTGCCGTACCCGTCCTCCCGTCCATCAAGCTACTCCAGCCAACCGTCCAAACTATCCGACACCTCTCAATGGTCGGGCATGTTATGAATGTGGAGACCCAAACCATTTCCGTGACCGATGCCCAAAACTTCATCAACAAGGTGGTCCTCAAGGACGAGGGTTTAATATAAACGCTAATGAGGCACAAGCAAACAACGACGTGATAAACGGAACGTTTCTCGTAAACAATAATTATGCATCCGTTTTATTTGATACCGGTGCCGATAGGAGTTTTGTGTCTCTTACCTTTGAATCTCGACTTGCTAAACAAAGAACAAAACTTGACAATTCTTATTCCGTGGAGATAGCAAACGGGAAATCTATTGCTACAAATTCTGTTATCCGCGACTGCAATCTCGATCTTAATAATCATGAGTTCTCTGTTGATCTCCTTCCGATGCAATTGGGAATCTTCGATATTATAATTGGCAGGGATTGGTTATCCAAGCACCATGCCGAGGTTATTTGCTATGAAAAGTGCATTCGTATACCTCTCCCTTCGGGCAACACGTTAGTTATTTTCGGTGAAAAACCGTGTCGTGGTCTTCAACTCATGTCTTGCACATTGGCACAAAAGTACTTGCGGAAAAAGTACATTGCCTTTTTGGCCCACGTAGTTGACACGAAAGACAAGGGTAAGAAATTGCAAGATCATCCGATCATTCGAGACTTTCCCGAGGTATTCCCCGAGGATTTACCCGGTCTTCCTCCCCCTAGACAAATAGAGTTTCGTATTGACCTGGTGCCCGGAGCAACTCCCGTGGCAAAAGCTCCCTATCGTCTTGCACCTTCCGATATGCAAGAGCTCGCAAGTCAATTACAAGAACTCTCATCCAAAGGTTTCATCCGACCAAGCCATTCACCTTGGGGTGCTCCCGTGTTGTTCGTAAAGAAAAGAGATGGATCGTTTCGAATGTGCATTGATTATCGTGAACTCAACAAGCTTACAATCAAGAACCGTTATCCTTTACCCCGTATCGACGATCTTTTCGATCAACTTCAAGGTTCAACATGTTTCTCCAAGATTGACCTTCGTTCCGGATACCATCAACTTCGTGTTCTCGATGAAGACATTCCGAAGACTGCCTTTCGGACTAGATATGGTCACTATGAGTTCATGGTCATGCCTTTTGGTTTGACTAATGCACCTGCGGTTTTCATGGACCTCATGAACCGCGTATGTAAACCTTATTTGGACAAGTTCGTGATCGTTTTCATTGACGACATTCTCATCTATTCTAAAACGAAAGCGGAACATGAACAACATCTTCGTTTGATTTTGGAGCTCTTGAAGAAAGAACGACTGTACGCCAAGTTCTCCAAGTGTGAATTCTGGCTAAAGGAAGTTCAATTTTTGGGACATATAGTCAACATAAAGGGGATTCATGTGGACCCGGCAAAGATCGAGGCGGTAAAGAATTGGAGTACTCCTAAGACTCCTACCGAGATTCGTTCCTTCCTTGGACTAGCGGGTTACTATCGCCGCTTCATCTCAAATTTCTCCAAAATTGTGGTCCCGCTCACTGCCTTGACTCACAAAGGTAAACCTTACGAGTGGGGACCCAGACAAGAGGAAGCTTTTCAAACTCTCAAGCACAAGCTCTGCAACGCTCCTGTTCTAACTCTTCCTAGTGGTAATGACGACTTTGTCGTTTATTGCGATGCATCCAACCAAGGTCTTGGTTGTGTTCTTATGCAGCGTGGCCAAGTAATTGCATACGCATCACGTCAGCTCAAAATCCATGAGAAGAACTATACGACCCATGATCTCGAGCTTGGTGCTGTTGTTTTCTCCTTGAAAATTTGGAGACACTATCTTTATGGCACCAAATGCGTGGTTTTCACCGACCACAAAAGTCTCCAACATATTTTCAATCAAAAAGATCTTAATATGAGGCAACGACGATAGGTCGAACTTCTTAACGACTACGACTGCGAGATTCGCTACCACCCTGGCAAAGCAAATGTTGTAGCCGACGCCTTGAGTCGTAAAGAACGTATCATGCTTCATAGTGTTCGTATTCATAACGATATCCAAGCCCGCATCCTCCAAGCACAACACACCTCGGTTACCGAGGGAAACATGTACCACGAAATGGCATGTGGTGTGGAACTCTTGCTAGAAACTAAAGCCAACGGCCTGTTGTATTACTTGGATCGTATCTGGGTTCCCGATCGCGACAACCTTCGTATATTTTTGATGAACGAGTCCCACAAGACTTGATATTCGGTACATCCCGGAGCTGATAAGATGTACATGGGTCTTCGTAAACAATATTGGTGGCCCGGCATGAAAAAGGATATTGCCCTCTTTGTGGCAAAATGCTTAACTTGTTCTAAAGTAAAGGCCGAACACCAGAAGCCTTCCGGACTCCTCGAACAACCTGAAATTCCCATGTGGAAGTGGGAGAACCTTGCTATGGACTTCATCACCAAACTCCCACGCACTTCTAGTGGACACGATAGTATCTGGGTTATTATCGATCGACTCACAAAGTCTGCTCATTTCTTGCCTATTCGTGAGGACTATCGAGTCGAGAAATTGGCTCGGATCTACATTGATGAGATCGTAAGTCGGCATGGAATCCCTTTGAACATTATCTTCGATCGTGATTCGCGTTTTACTTCCCGATTTTGGCAATCATTACAATCTGCGCTTGGTACTCGTTTGGATTTAAGTACGGCTTACCATCCTCAAACTGATGGACAAACCGAGCGAACAACCCAAACTCTCGAGGATATGCTTAGAGCTTGTGTCATTGACTTTGGCGGCAATTGGAATTCTCACCTACCACTGATCGAATTTTCCTACAACAACAGCTACCACACAAGTATTAACATGGCACCGTTTGAAGCTCTTTACGGACGAAAGTGTCGTTCACCGATTTGTTGGAACGAAATTGGTGAAGAACAAATCACCGGTCCCAAGCTTATCCAAGAGAACACCGATAAAATCTCTCTTATTCGTGACAACATTCGAGTAGCAAGGAGTCGGCAAAAGAGCTATGCCGATAAACGACGAAAACCCTTGAAATTCCAAGTTGGGGATATGGTTCTTCTAAAGGTATCACCTTGGAAAGGCGTAGTCCGATTTGGAAAGAAAGGAAAACTTGCACCTCGATATGTGGGTCCATTCAAGATACTCGAAAGGGTAGGAAAAGTGACCTACAAAGTCGATCTTCCTTCAGAGCTCAGCAACGTTCATCCGACTTTTCATGTATCTAATTTGAAAAAGTGCCTAGCCTACGAGAATCTCCACATCCCTCTTGATGAAGTGCGTATTGACGAGAAAATGCACTTTGTTGAGAAACCCGTGGAAATCATGGACCGTGAAGTCAAGAAACTCAAGCGTAGCCGCATCTCCATTGTCAAGGTCCATTGGGAGTCTAAACGTGGACCCGAGTTCACTTGGGAACGTGAAGACCAAATGAAGTCCAAATATCCGCATCTCTTTTCATAACTTCCATTAGTTGAATTTCGGGACGAAATTCCTTTAACATGGGGAGACTGTGACATTTCTGGTTTTATTCACGCTTTTATATTATGTATCCTGTAAACATTTTCTATTCAATGGAATGCAAGTGTTTATATTTAAATTTTTGTACAAAGTATATATATATATATATATTTAATTTATGGATTTAAAATAAATAAAATTTTATAAGTTTTAAACTTATATAAAATTTTATATAAAATCTAAATTAAAAGGTTCATTTATAAATAAGATAACCTATTTAAATAAAATAATTAACTTTTATAAAAATATTTATAATAATAATAATATAAGTTTATAAAATATAATTGAAATTAAAAAGAAACTTAATTAATTATTTTTATATAAGTTAAGGGGCTGTTTTGAAATATCTCAAACTATAAGGTTTTAAAGTAAAAGTAAGTTAAGGGGCTGTTTCTGGACAAACTAAACCTCAGGGACTAACGGGTAAAAATCCCAGGGTCTAACTTAATACAAAAACAAGCTACAAGGACCAAAATTGCCAACTTCGAATTCGCGTTTCCGGTTGTCTCCTCCATTGTCCGGCGGTCCAAGCCATTTTACGGCGACCCCCTTGACACGCCTGTCCCCTGCACCTCGACAGCCGAAAATGGTCTCCCTGACCTCGTCGTCCCCACGCGAGCAAAAGCCCCCGACCAATTTGTCTCCCCAACATTCGAAACGTCTGATCGTGTTTGTGGCCGAAAGTCCACGCCACGAATTCGGCCCCGACAGTAGACCTCCATGCCTGCTAGATGGCTCGTTAGCTTCGTCTTGTCCAGGCGAGTGTCTGGACATACTCAATTGCATGTTTTTATTATAGGGATCGAGCTCGGCTATAAATAGCCATTTACGGACCTACTCGAGCTCGCCACCCCTCCTCCACCCACTCTCACTCAAAATTGAAGCCGGCATTGTGTTCGTCGTCTCTGTGAGAAGCTGTGACCAGAATCTCAGAGCCCAATTCCATCCCGAAGCTAGAATTCCCGATCTTGGTATTTTCGGATTAAAAGCCCTGTCGTCCAGCCCCTTCACGACCTAGTAGGTACCTCGAATTCGTTCCTTTGCCTTCTGTTATCCTCTGGCAATCTGTACCAATCGAAATCGCGACTTCAAACCATCGATTACCGGGCAAACCAGTGTTCTCGGACACGGTTTGCCAGTTGCCGAGGACCAGCGACCAGTTTCGCGTATGCGTTTATTAATTAAACGATACACACATAACCAGCGATGGGCAGTAGCCCGGCTGGTTATGCGTGTGTGTGTTTGAGCCTTAGGTCGCGAGTTCGATTCTGGTGGCCTCTGGCCCAACCCAATTTTTTCTGTTTTAATGATATAATTTATTTTATTTATTTATTTTATCCTATTTTAATATTATATCTATACAATAAAAACTATTACGGGTTGGGTGACTCGTTCGTTTATTTTCGAAACCATTAAATAACTTTTTACACATATTTAACCCATTGAATTTTTATAAAATAATAAACCCTATGTTTTATAAACTCGTTTAAATAATTTTAACTCACAAAAGAAAATATATAATAATAATAATATAAATAAACAAAATAGAGATTTTTATATAATATATCTACTTATTTAAAAATATAATATTTTAACAAGATTAAAAATTATATTTTTTTGATGTTAAGTTTTACAAAATCATTATCATCTTTCTACAATATTTTATACAAATAAATTTTAAGAAATATTATTATAAACCTATACACGTTTAAATACGAATAAACACATACAAAACCTACAATAATACCTATTTATCCACATAGGGTTCCAACGTGCTTAGGTTTCAACATCCTTATCACCTACACTCGTGGATTAAAATACCCGCTAGCCAGGTGAGTTACATAGCCCCTATTTTACATTTTTACATACTTTGGGGTGAAACATTATACATGCTACTCATCAAATTGTTTATACGTGTTATACATGTGAATTATATGCTTGTTCATCGTGAATTATCTTGGGTGTACACTTATTTATTTTAAACACAAGAAAACCAATAGTAATATTAATAGATCTATTGTGCCTGATCAGCCCACCCATGTAGGGTGTTTATTACTGCATACTCGGATATAGCCGCGTGTTATATTCAAACATATCGGATATAGTGGGTAACTATATTCAAACATACCGGGCCTAGCTGTTGTGCTATGCTCAAGCGCGTCAATCAAGGTTTGAATTGTGCTTAAATAAACATGAAGGATACAACTATATATGCTATGTTTAACAAGATAAACAATGAGTTGCAAAAACGTTTTTATCTACTATTTATCGGGTCCACAAAACCTATGTACTCACCAACTTTATAGTTGACACTTGATTTAAATAATGTTTCAGGTTTGGATATGTGATTGCTTGCTGAAGATTCCTCCACTTAAGAACTTACGGACCTAGTTAATTAAATCAATGTTTTGGAATAGACTAGGTTATTTGAAATGTATTGTACTTGGATATTTGTTGTCTTTAAATTAAATTAATAAATTATGCAATATTTTAGCTATCATGTGCTTTTGAACAATCATCCATTGTCCGCCTCGATGATTCCGCCATCGGTCGGGGTGTGACAGAAAGAGTGATGTATAAATCTCTCCTAGACCCGTCACTCTTTCCTGGGAACATCTCTGTTGGAGGTACTACTCTGGAAGGATAATCACCCTAGTTTACAATATACGACGAATATGAATATATGGTGAAAGTATATCATGCATGATGAATATGAGTACATGAAGTACATGATGAGCATGAATATGTGAAATGCATGATGAATATGTGAATGCACGATGATACGTGTAAACATGAATGAATATGATGGAACGAGTCTAAATCCAAAAATGAAATAACGGAGTACTCACGATGTATTAAAGGGGTGGTGGATACGCCGCTGGTACTTCCTATATATAAACCCTTTTAATACATCGTGGAGAAACCGTTACAAAGTTTTAAGGTGAGGACTGGTAAGGGAAGTAAATCAATAATATACGTGAAATGAAAATAAATGCTTGATACCTTTAGGAGGCTGTGAGTCTAAGATACTCAAGGTCCCAAATGAAATGAGATACCCGACCTGTAAGGTGGATCTCAATAAATAATAAAGAAGAGAACTAAAAAGGAAACTCTAGGCCTATGGGGCTGAAAGAGTAAAAGATTCCAAGCCTATGGGGCTGAGGAATGAATGAGTTTTCATGACAAATGCGAGGGGTCTATACTGACGAGTATAAGAACCTTCCCAATATTCGGACCGGAGGTATGGCCTAAGATGGTTGCGAGGGGGTGAGCACACCCATAAAATATACAATTACTGTGATCGGAGGTACGTCCGAAGATGGTCACGGGGGCACCGAGAGCCCGAGATAACGTGAACAATAATAAGAACTTAAAGGGTTCATAAGGAAATGAAAAGATGCAGTGTAGTTACTTAGCGTAAGCTAATTCAAAAACATTTTCCAAACAATGTCGGAAAGAAGCACGTGGAATGAAGCTTCCTAAGGATAGAGCTATCGGAGTTGGAAAATCCCTATATAGGATAATGTAATTATATTATCATTTTGTAAAACAATAATATTATAAATGAAAACGTTATCTTAGCCATTATGGTAAGGTTTTATTAATCTGGGACATGTCTTCCGCAATAAAATACTCTGATAAAATAAGGAACAAGTGGGCTGTTTCATGGTTTGACTTCTTGGGGGTCAATGCTCGGGTTTGGTTCTCCAAAAGCTTGTTTTCTTCATGTTTTAAGCTAGTTTTTGCTTTGTTTATCTTGGAGCACCGAATAACTTGCAATTGTGAAATATTAATGCATTAAGTATCATTTGCAAGGCTTTTGTTTGATAAGTACCATAATATGGGGATTATTATGCATGTAAAACATGTATACTTTAGGGCATATCATAATACTCCACACTTAAAATTTGCTTGTCCTCAAGCAAACTCATGCATGATTATACCCATAACTAAAAACTTTACAAGGAAAATGGAACTTCAAACAAGTTGAAGCTCCGGGATAACTCTTGAGTTGCTTATTCTATTTTTATATTTTTCTATGATCGAATCAATGACAAGCCTACTAGAACTTCAATTATGCATAAACTTTCACTCCTCACAATGTTCACTCAACTCTAGGGTTATATATGTATGGATAATGTAAGTTAAGTGGAACACTTTTAAGCTTGTATGCAAATCAAGTCTCCACCAATTAACTAAGTAGTATGCATGAATCAAGAGGACTTTAAAAGGGTTGTAATGTGGCTAAAATAAAAATAAAGGGTGAAAATGAAACTATTTTTGGATTTTTAGGGGTTTAGAGGGTTTGAAGGGCTGCAGCTATCGCGAAACACATAGCTACGGCTTGATGGTTTAAAATGGAAAATATTAGGAGGTCCCTCTACAGTACTCAGATCATGAGGGTATAACTAATCTGAGGGCTCGTTTATGGTCAAATTTCCAAGACCAAGATCTTTCATCCGTGTCAATTCTTCCCTTACTGCGTAATACACATTCATGCCTCTCCGTATGGTTCTTTCGGCTTATAGCCTAACAGTTCCTACTTTGATTAGATGCATATACTCATTTTGGGAATATGTTTGATTCTTGCTACACTTGTCGTCTTGGCTCCAGTTGCCACACTTCACACATTTTCTGTATCTTTTGGCTCTTCTTTTGCCAGCACTTTTTGACAAGCCGCAGAATGGTGGCACTTGTTCTTGCTGGCGCCACCGTTTTCTTACATCACTAGTTACTTTGAAAACTTTCTCTCGGAGTTCGGATGGTAATTAAGGCTTTGCGAAATGAAGGTAGAAAAGCAAATTGAAATCAAAGGAATGCATGTCCAGTTCTTTATGGTCTTGCCGGTAAAAACCTCACTTCTCTTTTTCTTTTTCTTTTCCTATATAAATATATATTTTTGTATCAAGACAATTTCTTCAACAATTCTTTTTCCTCAATTTTCTTGAAATAAAATTTTCGTAAATTCCTTGCAGATAGTTCGGCTGTTTCTTCATAATACATCCACCTTTTTGTATATTCCAATTCTTTTGAGTAAAACAGATTCTTTCTGAAGTTGCCTCAATGGTGATAAACTTGAAATAACGATATAGGATAATTTTTCCATTCTGAAGACAGTTAGCCAATAACCGGTGTTAAAGAAAAACTGGTTGGGTGATAATTGTAGGTAGTAGAAAAGAAAAGGCTAATGCTCAAAGGGCTATCTAAGTGGATTATATTTTTGGGATTTTTAGATTTAAGGGTGAGGGTAATAAAGTCCGAGGTGTCTCAATCACTTTCATACATCTACTAGTTCATGGTATTGATATGTATAAGTTACACAAGTTCTAATTATGCATTAAATTCAATCGAAAAACACTCAGTAATGCCAAATGCAAGAGCATGCAAATAATTATATTGCGCCAAAAACTTGATGTTGTGTAATAGGCTTGATTTTCCTCACATGAAAACGAATGAGATAGGGTTTAGCGAATCGTTATGCATAATATTCATTTGTTTCTACTTGCCATGTATTCATTTTATTTAATTAGGTGCGAACTCAAAGAGGTTTTAAATTTAAGGGTTTAAAATTTTGAAAATTTTCCGAGTTTTACAAAAGGTAGGTTTTTGTAACCTTTTAGTCAAATGGGTAGAAAATCACAAGTTGAAATTTAACTGCTTTGAGGTTACAAGTAGTCCTGAATCTCTAATTCATCACCCACACTTAAAACTGTGCATTGCCCTCATTATACAAATGCATGTAATGAAATGCTATGCATGAATTTTTAAGGGAAAAGAAACGGGTACTCCCTCGGTCAATTCGGTGTATAACCTAAGGCCAAAACTTATTGCTGCTGTCAGGTGTGCCTATCAGCTACTTGTCAACACGTTGCTTCAAAGACTTCATCGGATTTCAAAAGAAATTTGATGTGGTGATTGATTCCTTAGGTTGTAAAGATGGAATATGATTCCTCAAAGAAGTGGCGGAGCTATCTGATGATGTTATTCTACCTGACATATAAAGGAAAACATAAAAGCATACAAGGAAAATAAAAGGTAGTAGTTAAGCTACTAAGGTCCTAGTTTCGAGAAGGCATACCCGGTGGCTGAAGTAAAAGAAACTTTAAATTTAGAATAACTAAACATGAGATCCATGCTTTTTGCCATATGCACCAACTTCTCAATTTATTTATGATCATCGGGTTGCCTCCCGGAAGCGCCACGTTTATTTAAGGTCGTTGGCCAGACCCATACGTGCTTTGTGAATTTCCAATTCAGTGCTATTGGTGAAATAATCTGTCAAATGGGTGGCTTGTAATATGGAGAGGTTCATCCAACCCATTTGATAACCATGCGTACAATGATAATAAGCTGATCCATGAATTAGTGGAGTCCATCCTTGACCAGCTAGACAGAGAAAAACAGGGTAACAAGTGTTCAAACTTGAAACGGTCATAACTTGAGCTACGTTTAGAGTTAGAGGGCCCCCGACCAGGGGACAGAAAGGTTTTGAGGAGCCAGATCATGTGGCAAATGCCGTAGGAAGTTTGTCCCAGTGGTCTGAGAAAAAATCCCCCATTAAGTGGCCCAATTTTATAAATCAAAGATTTTCCCCAATTTTCTAATTTTTATACCTTTAACATTTTAGTGCTAAAACAGGTGAATCATTGATTTATATATTTTCAAAGTATATTTTTAGTTTTAATTTTAGTTTGGATGGATCGATTTGAAATTTTAAAAATTTTTGTAAACCTGCCAAATTTAGAATGCTCTATAGAAGAGCACTTAAAGAAAAGAATGCAATTAAATCACGCCACCACCACTTGAATTTGCCCGAACCAAACTTCAAGAAACCCATGTAGTGAAGGAGACGGTCATCCCGGTATGATAATTTTGTCATGTAATTTTCGTTGGATGAACGTTGCTTCCTCCATGAGAAGTGGTCCTCATAGTAATATGCCCTATCCTGTGGCTTATGTGATTCATGGAATGATTCACTAATATGCTTGGTCACAGGCCAGCTATCACTGTTGCAAGGAATATGTGCCACCATTGTCATTTGTTTGTTGGTGATAAACTTTTCCTGCATAGTCTCCTCCTAGATGATGGTATCACAATCTGGTTCTTCATATGATGTTGTCTCTGAAGTGACATAAACTCCAGACTGTTCCACACATCCTTCTTGTGCTTCCATATTTAGGATTCCCACCAATTCTTCTTTAGAGATTCGTTTTTCTAACTCATTTGATGTTTTAACTTAAAGCCTCTCAGAGAAGTCAAGAAGTGATTGTAAAGTTGCAGTATCCCTTTCTTCTTAACCATCCGGTCTCACTTTCGACTGATCCATGCTTATGAAGCTGGAAGATTCTTGCTCCTTATAGTCACTTAATCCTACTACAGATGTTGGAGTTATAACTTCCGATTCTTGGACTTTGAAGTGGTCATCTTGTTGTTCAGTTGGAAAGCTCTTTACGATTTGAACCTTAATTTGTTTCAAATGACGAAACACTTGTTGTTCAGTTGGAGAGCTCTTTAGGAGTTGAACCTTAATTTCTTCCAAATGATGAAACAGATTTCCTGGGGTCCATGAGTTGGAATCTCGAGCTGAGTGTTGAATTTCTACTCGAATTCATGGGCAATAACTCACAAAAATCATGCATGACCCTTATATCAACAGTTTCGATCGTACATAATGATCCAATTCCACCCATTTCGATGATTTGATTACGAATTGATTCCCGTAACCGTTCCAATCATGAGCCCAATCAATTCGTGTGTTTGGTATGAAATGGAACCTATAAAACGAGTCTAATACCACTGCGAACCCTCCTTTGATCTTTCTAAACTCTCGTATACACTGCATTACACCTCTGAAGCTCAGTTGGATTTGAAGAACACCAAGCATGTTCATCCCGTCATTCTCCCTCTATTCATAACCATTCTAGGTAATTTTTATACCATTACGCTCATGTTGATTCCCTAAAAGAAAGTACTATGGTTCTGTTATTGATCTATGCTTGATCACCATCAATTTGGAGTTAGGGTTTGGGTCGGTCGGTTTGGGGAAGAAAGGGATGAACCGGAACTTTTTGTTAAAACATAAACAAACCCTTTCCTAGCAAGGCATTACCCAAGTTCAACTGGTTAAGACACACGACTCGTACAGATAAGGTCGCGGGTTCGAAACCTAGCCACGCACCTTTTTTCGCATCTGGCGTGCCCTGAACCCGCTCCTCTCGTAGACTGCACATATCATCCTAATGAGCCAGCCTTTTAACATTACCGGACTCCTTGGTCTAGTGGTTTGTGCGCTGGTTTTCCCCAGGGCAGACCCGGGTTCGAGCCGGACAGGCCCCCTTTTATTTTTAAAACAGTTTTTAAACCCCTTTTTCCTTTATAAAAATTATTTTATAAAATCTTAACAACCTAGAATCAGTTTTATAAATTTAATTGGTTAAATTTTCAAGGAAACCATTTATTTTATTATTATTCGGTTAAAAGCTTTATTAAACTTAATTAATTTTACAACAATTATCTAAATTAATCACCTAAAACCTTTAGTTTATAAATTATGATGACCATCTATTTTGTAAAGATTTATGTATCTTTTATATAATTTATTTTTAACATTTAAAACATATTTTTGTACTCTTAATTAATAATTAATTTTGGTTTATTATTAATTAATTAGATCATTAATTTTTAATACTTTAAATTTTGGTTTAGTTACTAATTAATTAAGTCACCATTATTTTTCTAACACTTACTTTTACATGAAAATCAATCTAAGATGAATAGAAAGTTTTACTGATGTCGCTAAGTTATTTAATTACTTAAACTATTTATTTATTTCCTTATTCAATTATTCATTATTTAACCTATTCAAACAAATAGAAGCCTGTTTGTCTAATTACTTATGCAATTATTTACGAAAGAACTCTAACTATTTATTTATAGAATTTGTTACAATGAATGAAATCATTTATTCATACACTTATACTTTTATCAAAGAATTTCATTTGAGACACAAATAATTATTTTATTAGTGAAGTGAAGACACCCACATCCATCCATTTTTACATTAGGACTCCTTTAATCATTTGAACCCATTATTGATACACTTATAGCATCATACATTGGTTGACCTTTTGGTTAGCTAGACACTTGTGTAACAATAACTTGTTTGTGTGAATACCATACCACATATTGCAATATGAGTTTATATAGCCCCATTTTATATTTTTATATTTTTGGGGTGAAACTTGATTACATTCAACTTTTTACAATTTATACAATTCAAACATCATGAACATGTGTGTAATTTGTGCCTTATGCTTGAACACTGTGAGTTAAACTACAATTACATTTATAACAAATATAATCATTAACTCCGTACAAGCCGACGATAACAATGATAGATCTATTGTATTTGACAAATCCACCCAGGTAGGGTGATTGTTGTCGATAATACACTAGGATAACATTGAGTGTTATGCCCTTCATGTCACAAGGTTTGATTGTGCACCCGCTTTTACTATAGTGGTTCTCTATAATTGCCTTATTATACCATGTTACATGTGAATTATACACAACATTTGAAAATTATTTGTGATGTCAAAACCTATGTATGTTCACCAACTATTTTTAATTGACTTTGTTTTCATCATGTTTCAGGTGCTAATGTTTGAGATCATATGCAAGATGCTTCACTTAGTATTGTGGACCTAGTTTGAATAATAAATGGAACAACTTGATGTATTTGTTTTTGAATGTTTTGTTTGAACTCATGTATGAAATTTGGTTTTAATTAATATATAAAAACTAGTTTGATCATGTGCCTATGAATAGTCTCCATGTCTCGCTCCGACGTATCCTCCGTTGGTTGGGGTGTGACAGTGGGCTTTTTATTGTTGTATAAATCTGTCTTTATATTTGTGAGTGTTCTTGATTTTCAAGTGTAAGAGCGTAAAACCTTTTTAATCAAACTTCTTTTGATACTTGTACGTCTTTATACAATTAGAGATTGATAAGCCAAAGCTTGGTCAATACTATTAAGGGCGTACGTCTTTATACGAGCTTATTATGCGATCAAGAATTGGTAAACTCATGTTGGGAACGGTACGTCTTTATACATGGTCCTGTTGTTGTATCGCCTCCCAGTGAGTAAAGTATAATCATCTATTTAACAATAATACTTAAGTATAAGTTTGATGTCCTAAACCAACTTGGAGATAAAACCAAAGATTTGAGGGTAACGGTGTCCCTAGCTGGGAGTCCTACCATTTTATGATTAAAGATTATACCACTGGATTAGTCAACTTAACATTATCATATACCAAAGCAATACTCTTCGTGGCCTGATCATTTATGAGATATTTACTTTCCAACTATTTACTATTTCGGTATTTACATTCCTGTTACACATATCACGAACGTTTTTACTTTTCTGTTATTTACTTTACCGTCATTTACTTTTCTATCATTTAATTTTCTGCTTCACAAACACACAAAACCGACTCACCAATTAAACCGGCTAAACGATAACAAAATTTGAGTATTCGAACTCGACCGTGTCCATTGGTTCGATACTTAGTTTTTACCTAAACTATATTACGCTGCGATACGTACACTAGCCTATTGTGTGCGTTTTAAGTTTGAGTATTTATCATTTTAATTATAAATTTAAAACCTGATATCGTGAAACCACTATTATCATTTAATATTTACAACTTAATCATGTGCACATCAGCATCTCTATCTCACAGTCTCATTACATCGAGAAAATATTAAAGAAATTCAATTGTGAGAACTGTTCTCTAGTTAGCACTCCTATTGACCCAAACATCAAGCTTTTACCTAACAAAGGTGAAGTTGTGCTCAACTTGACTATTTAAGAGCCATTGGCTACTTGATGTATGACATGATTAGCACAAGGTCGGATATTGCCTTTGCTGTTGGGAAGCTTAGTAGGTTTAATAGCAACCCAAGTACACATCATTGGCAAGATATAAGAAGAGTATTCAAGTTTTTAAAGGGGACCATGAACTATGATCCAAGTTATAGTGGTTTCCCTTATGCATTTGAAGGTTATTCAAATGCAAGTTAGATTACTATTTTGGAAGATCACTCCTCAACTAGTGGATCGGTTTTTTCTGCTTGGAGGAGGAACAATCTCATGGGCTTCTAAAAAGAAAACTTGCATAACTAACTCAACAATGGAATTTAAGTTTCTTGTCCTAGCGAAAGCTGGTAAGTATGTTGAATGGATAAGGAATTTAGTGTATTAAATTGTATTGTGGCCCAAACCGTATCACCAATATCTCTCAGGTGTGATATTGTTGCTACCTTAGCTAAGGCCTATAGCCAATGTATAATGGGAAGTCTAGACACTTGGGTGTTAGACACAACATGATTCGTGAGCTCATAATGCAGGGTGTGATATTAGTAGAATTTATTCGTAGACAACATAATCTAGTTGATCATCTAACCAAAGGGTTAGCAACAGATCTTGTGCATAAGTCGGTTGTGGGGATGGGATTAAACTCCACTTAAATCTCTCATGTTAAGATACCAAACTTTCATCTAATACAATATTAGATGCTAAATTTAATATGGAAAGCTTAACATCTAGAGATTGGAACACATGTATTACATCATCCAATGTATGTTTTCAGACTATAGTGGGGGTTAGGATTAACTTTTAACTTCTTAATAGTACTTTTCAAAAATTGCATTGCAGATGCAAGAGGAAATGAGCTACCTATATGAGTAAGAAGTTTAGCTGCTTCAAAGAAGCTTAGGACTTGACTTCTATGTACTCATTGAAGGATAGGGCACAAGGCTAGTAAAAGTTAGTGTCAAGTAAGAACAAGAGAAAATGTTGAACTTGTGTGTATATTATCTTCATGTATTCAAAATGGATAGTATGGGTTCTATCGACAAAGACACCTAGATATTCGAATATTTGGAATGTGTGATATAATAAGTCAAGACATTTCCATTTCTGCATGAGTTTGTTTCTATTATGATATGTTCTAAGTACATCACGGATTACACTAAAATAGGGGAGTAATGTTGGTGATTTTATTGTCATCTAGCTATTTTTGTGTAATTGGATTTAGTTCATGACCAAATGAGAAGCCATAATGAAACATCAAACAAGTTGATAAGTATGGAGTGCAAACTTTTTTGATAATCTTATGATTTCTAGTGCTAAAGACACATTGTTGTATCAAGGGGGCAAGCCCACTAAACAACAGGTATCCGGGGGCAGCGCCCCTGGTTAGCAGTGTCCTAGGGGCGGTAATCCCTTGTGGGTATAAAGGGCAACGCCCCTGTGTGGTTAAGCTGCTAAAAACGGTCATCCGGAGTAAGTTGTTCATCCGGACCAAACTTAGCCATACGGGCTAGATTTGGTCATCCGGACCTGAATGAAGCAACAATTAGGAATTGACGGTTATGATGGTTTTCAACCAATAATCCGTCATGAGGAACCATTGCATCGTTTTACCAGTATCAAATACACGAAATTCCTAACAAATTTCATCATTTTTGTTTCTTGAATCTCTGATTGTTATCCGATTGAATATTCTTATATACCATCGAAATAATTCAATATGAAAGCGAACTCTCGCTATTAATAGAGAATCTAGGTCATCACAAATCCACATTCCTACACCTAGCGGTGCCAATGTGTGTAGTAAAAGTGTTTCTTAGAGAGTGGTTAGGGGTTCAAGTCTTGTGGTCGACAAAATGGTATAGATTTAGGATTAAGATTAGATGGCGTGTGAGTTAGCCATTGCAAAAAAAAAAAAAAAAGCTAAGCAATGTTAAATTGGAAGGTAAACTCAAATTTAGAAACCAAATACATTCGCAAACTAAATTCAATGATCTAATCAAGTTCGTCCTCTGATTGGCTGAAAGCAATTTATAATACTCCAACAAAAAAAATGATAATCAATGTTACATATTCAATGGGATTCTAATAATTGTTTATATGTGTATTGTGTATTGAAAATTAATTGAGGTCTGAATGGGTACCTAATTGCAAATAGGAAAGCAGGTCGGCAGTCCAGTGGTCTTTAACAGGGCCGGCCAACACGACCGTAGCGGGCCCAACATCTCGAGGGGCTCAAAAAAAATTTATATATAAAATTGGGTTTTTTTTTTAAAGTAATTGAGCCTTTTTTTTAAAGTAATTGAGCCTTTTTTTAAAAAAAAAGTAGGTATTTTTTTAAAAACAATGGGCCTTTTTAAAATGTAATAATTTATTTGGGCTTAATAAAAAAAATGTTGGGTTGTTGGGCCTGGCCCAGTCCCATAGGCTAAAAAAAAATTTTCAATTTTAAAATGCAAGACATCCAACCAATTAGGCTATAAAAAAAATTTCAGTCGCTACTCTCCAGGACTCCAGCTTTTGGGGAACGAAGACGAAGACGATCCAACAGTGAGAGCGACGGAAAAGCCAGCCGAAGAAGCGACGGAAAAGCGAGAGCGAGAATCGATGGAAAAGCGAGAGCAAGAACAGCAAGCCGGAGATATGGAAATTTTAAGTTCGATCAGTGACAGCTTCCTAGTAATTTTAAGTTTCCTATGTTCGCTTTTGCCCTAATTTCGGCCTGATTTTAACAACAACAGTTCGATTTTACCTTAATTTGCGATGGTGGGGAGTAATTCCAGCAGCGATGGATCTACACCAGGGCAAATGGATCCATGGTTTTTGGAGTTGGCAGCCGGGAGTGAGACGACATCAAGTGAACGGTGTTGTTGTATAGGTTATACCGGAAATAGTTAGCCCATAGTTGGTAAGGTCTGTTGAAGGTTAAATCTTTTAGGTCTTGTTTATTTTACTTATGAACTTATAGCTTTTCTTTGGTACGTGCAATAGTTAGCCCATAGTTGGTCTGGTATGTTGATGGTTAAACCTTTTAGGTCTTGCATTTAATAGCGGTCATATATATTTTTAGAGCGGTTTTTTCAACCCGTCCCAAAAAATAGAATGATTTTTTAGTGCGTTATTTTTTACGACGGTCTAAAACCTTCAAAAAACCAAAATCACCACATCAAAAAAAGGCTTTTTGCACTATTGTAACTTAGCAAAACACCTAACACACCAAATATATAGTAATTTATTTATACTTTGGAATATGTTGTTGATCAGTTCTTGAACATAATAAGGGAAAACAATAAAGTAAATCATACCTGTTGAGTTCACCGATGATAGGGAAGACGTCATGATCTCTGATCTGGATCGGGTTCCCGTTTAGGGTGTACGATTAGGATGGCTTAGGTGAGATCGTTGGGAGCTCACGGTTTTGGAGAGAGAGAGGGACGATTTAGTGATGATGGTAATTGAATGATCCCTTAGTCAATTCCCTATAATTATCTCTCTATTTATATGAAGGGGAAACCCATTAATGGCCCATTAAGAGTAATTGGGTCCATCAACTAATTACTAACCATAAGTTAATAAATAAATAAGTCAATTGATCATTTAATAATTAGATAAATGATTATAAGAGGCACATAATAAAATCGTGTCTTACCTTCTCCCACTTGGTTAAGTAATCATTTATTATGAGCATTAGTAAGTCTGCGCTGATTTAATACTCATTTTAGTTTTAAACCAAAACTGTAGCGGAGAAATACAGTCATTGAATTAGTATCCAACTCAAGACCCCCATTAATCATACTACAATCCCAATTTAAGACTTAAGTAAACATAGGATCAAATTGACTAATAAGCCCTTTAACATTGATTTGTATAGTTACTGTCTATATGTAGGCATGCATAAACGTATTTAGAGACAAACAAATTCAAATAAGTGAGGAAATTTTAATAATTAATCATTCATAGTACGATATTCAATTATGTATGATCATTGGTAAACCCGTCTTAATTATAAGCGCTTACATAAGACTTATGGGTGATAGACATTTAGTTATTTGGATCCATTAGCATATCATGAATGTATTCGATACATAAATTTAATTTCCTCTACTTGTTCACAAGCGAACAACAATTTCGTACCGAAATTTAATACAGCTCCGCTCGAACTGTTACTGTTCGAGAAGTGAGGGTAGCTGACTTATCACAATAAGTCTTCAATATAGTATTTATGTGGAGTTACTAAATTATAAGTCCATTGATAAATTTTCTAACAATATTTAGTTACAATTATGTTGTGATCAGCATCATATTATGTCATTGAAATTTAGGTTGTTGTTAACAGTTCCTTGTGACTCCTCCATGAGATAGGCCTATCTGCTGACATACGGATATACCCCAAAGTTGACATTTTGTTTTTCTTTGAATACAACAAAATCAGAATAAGAGTAGTCAACCGTTTTAAGTTCTCACTTCTTTTTTAAATTATAGTCTCTCGTTTCTTAAAGATATTGTAATATTTCACTAGATGCTTCACAATTATCTAGAATAGCCTAGTGTTCAATAATGTGAGCAATATCTAAACGAGTATAGACTTGAACTTACATAAGGCTTCTAGTTAATGAAGCATAAAGAAATAATTTCATTTATCCTTTTAGCCTCTAAAGGAGAGCAATATTGTACGTTACACGTGTAAGGACCCGCTTAGTGTAAAGCTTATAGGACGAAACTAATGTCCCATTGGGTCTATCTAGGTGTATTTTGATACTTATCACATAAGAGGTATCTCCGAGATCCATTATGTCAAAATATGAGTAATCAATGCTTTGACTCACATAACACATACTTGTCAAAAGAATGTAATATATATAAGGACAAGTTTGCATTAGTTGCTCCCACTCATCATGAGGTAAGTGTACAAATTCACTTAGTTGTTGATGAAGAGAGTTGCTTTATGATTTCAATCAACCAATACATGGATTCCATTGACTTATAGAATAAGTGTTCTTAACCTTTAGTTTAGAACTTTCGGGTTATTTTATGAACATGTAGGTTAATGTTAGGGAAAGTTGTTTTAATGTCCATCTAATGTAGCTTTAAGTTATTGTAAGCTACTAGAACAATAATGATCCTCAAAGAAACATTTTGTAAAACAGGTAAGAAGGTTCTTTGATAATTTATTCATTCTTGAGTATAACCTTTAACAATCAATCGTGTGTTTCCATTCGGATTTAGTTTAGTTATGAACACCTTTAAGTAATTCAACAAAATCCCAAATGTTATTCTAATTCACGGAGTCAGGCTTAATAATAATAGCTTTATTCCATTTAGAAGATTGATTGATGCTAATGGCTTAATTAGAAGAAGTAGGATCGGTAAACTTTCCAGCATCCATTTCAAATTCAGTCAGGGATGATACATAATCATCAAAGTTAGTAGGGATTTTAGACCTAGATAACCTCCTGAGTTGATTATTGGGTTTATTATGAGTTTCAAGTTTATAGATTAGCTCTTGGTTAGGTGCTTTCATTTTCAGGTATATTAGGAGCAACATTAGTTTGGAAGTGTGTAGGAGTTGATGCAGTATGGTGTACAAGAAGTGTAATCGGAGTTAAATTCGGAGTTAAATTTAATGAGTCTCTCCCCCCGTCTCTTGTATTCCTGACAAGTCATGATAAGGACTTTTACTGCTCCCACTGACCTTAGAAATTTTAATTAACTTAACATGCTTAGGGTCAACATTGTATCTAACATTTGAAGACCAAAAGATTCTAATAGAGAAACAACTTAATGATGTTTATGTTAGTTTCTCTTGTTGAGGATTACTTTAGTTTTGGTGAGGAATCTAAGTTTGCCCACATATTAGCATCTATGAGACTTTGTTAGGAGTAGCATTAGATTCTAAGGAGACAAGTTGTGATGGAGCAGTGTCGTGTACAAGAGGTGTAATTTGAGGTGAGATCAATTTGTCACTCCCCTATCTCTTGCAACTTTCGCAAGTTATAATTAGGACACTCGGTGCTCCCACTGATCTTTGAGGTCTCTAAGAAATACACATGAAAAGTTTCAATGATGCGCGTGACGTGGGAACCTTTCATATATTTTAGACTTGATTTCCATATCGTCCAAAATTTCATAAGAAATTTGAGAGACAAATTTAGAAGGAATCTATTAAGTATATATGAATTGATATCTTTAAAGCTTTGAGTCGTAGGAAACAGATTAGATACAAGTAAATATTCTTCTGAATGATGAATGAATTATGTGTGAATATTCCATTTGGGATAACTTCTGGTGGACCCTCATTTATTTCCTTAGCCATTTGATATTTAGGGCATTTAACATATGATTTAAACTCACTAAGAATGAGATTTGGTAACAATTCATCCTGCATCAGCCTGGTCATGATTTCTCATAAAATTTGGTCTTAATGGATGAAGTGCATAGGTCTCATTTATCTTTTGTTAAATTTTCATTTTCATGATTACAAAAGTTGTGAAAGTTTATTGTATCAACTAGTTCCATGTCATAAAGGTTTCTATCCAGATAATGATAACCAATAATATGAGAGTTTAAGTTAATGATGACTTTGTTTTGGCCATGCAAACCTCATAAATGTCAAAGTGTAGCTTTATTATTGATACTAAATTCCGAGTATTCTCCAGAATATGTAAGGTATCATAAAGCCTAATACAAAGATCAATTATTTCATGGTTCTATGTAGCCTTAACATTTAAATCCACCGCTAACTTCTCATCGTAATTATTAGTTGAATTCTGGTAAGGAAACATTTAGAACTAGACTTAACACATCATGTGTTAATTGGAATATTAATATTAGCGGACTCAAAATCATTAATTAGTAACTACCTTATCTTAGCCAGCTAGTCCCTTAGCTTATGGATTGTTTCATCGCTTATGCCTAGTATAATGCTATAGTTTTGGAGTGAGACTTCTCCTTAGAGGACTTAGAGCTGGAAGCAGTACTTGTATTTTTTTCGGACCTTAGAACTATCCTCTCTATAGTAACTTTTCTTCCTCTTTTTAGGTTTAGTGGTAGTGAGGTGAATAACATTCGGTTTTCCAGTTTTAGGCGTTCCTTTTCCTGTACGTATGTTGCTATCAATACACTCATTTTCCTTTACTACTTCTGAGTGTTATAGTTGATTTTAAGGAAACTAATCATACTAGTGGAAAAATTATTATGTACGCACTGAAAAACTTCACTGATTTCCATGTATAAGCCCTTAGTTTATGGGTCATGTCAGTGCATATTATGATGTGTTCACGGATGCCACTTAACATTTTATTTAGAAGTAGAAAGTTTGCATGCGTCTTATGAATTATTTTGACTCTTCCATTTCCATAGAGAATAGATTAGTCTTAGGAAATTCAGAATCTGGAATAGCGCCCCTGATAGCAATCATGAAAAGAGTTCTTGATTACCATAAGAGACATTGTATTTGACTTATCCTATTTCTTATGCTCTACTTTTCTTCTATAGTACTTTTATCAGAAAGAACAGCAAGAGTGTCATGTCTTAAGGGATAATCAAGACTCAATAAGAGCAAATATTTATGGAAACCCTTAATTACAATAAGAGAAAATAAGGTACAAATAGCTAAAGAAGAACTTAGAGTGATCTATGGGGTAATAATCTAAGGCATACATAAATAATAAATTAAATAAGGTTCTACTTAAGAACAAATATTTTATAAAGTTGTTATAAAATCTATTATAACACCAAACTAATAGATTAATTAGGTTCTACTTAAACAACGGGTGTTCACTTTGGTTAATGACCAATTTTTTAAGCATTAGGAACAATTTACGTTTAAATAGTAAGTATGTGCAATAAGAATGTAACACATCACCTTTAGGCAGAAGTGAAACATTTATTTAGAATGCACATAATTAGGTTCGCGGAACACAAATGTAACACATCACCTTTGGGCAGAAGTAGAAACATTCATGTATTTTAGGTGAACTACTGCTTAATTAGACTTAAATAACTTTACGAGCGTGACACATCACCTTTGGACATAAGTGAAACTTTAGGTGTTATTTAAGTTAATCATGTATTCTAATTTAAGGTTTTGTAAAGTATAATATTTAACAAAAAAATTAGTTAATATCATGATATGCATTAAGTGATAATGCTTAATTAAGCTTGAATAAGTTTACACATGTATCACATCACCTTTGGGCAGAAGTGAAGCTTTAGGTGTTATGCAAGTAAGTCTTAAGGTTTTGAAAAACATGAAAGTTTAAGGTTTATCAAAAAACTAAAACTAAAAGCATTCATTAATAGAAAAAATTTTAGGCACATTTAAGGCTAGGTTCACGGTTCCATAAGGGTTCACGGCTCCATAAGGGTTCACGGATTAGGTGAAAGTTCACGGCTCATGTGAAAGTTCACGACTCAGGTGAAAATTCAGGGCTCATTAAGGGTTCATGGTTCAGGTAAGGGTTCACGGTTCATTAAGGGTTCTCGGCTCAGGTAAGGGTTCACGGTTCAACAAAGGTTCACGGCTCCTAGAAGGTTCACAGTTCATATTCACAAACCGTGAACTATAGAACAATCCGTGAACTTAAACCGTAAACCTTACCGGTGAACTTGAACACCCATGTACTGAGATAGCCATGAAACATAAACCGTGAAGTAAAAACCTGAAGTTAGAATACCCGTAAACACAAAACCCGTGAATCTTACCCGTGAGAGTCTAGAAACCGTGAATAATGAACCCGATAAGGCTGTGCGAAAATTAAGGGATTTGATTGTATTTTGATTTCAAAAACTCTTTTAAGTTGTTAAGTATATCCAAGTTTCTTGATTTAAAATAATAAAAAAATTAATATTTTAATTCAAAATCTTGGAGATAAAGTTACAAGATTTTAGAAAACACAATCAAGATCCTAACTAATCCCAAATTAAGGAGATTTTCATCGAAATTATGATGAACACGAAGAACAGTTACAAGAACATTAGATGAAACTGTTCTTCAATATTATCAAATTTAAGCCTGTAATTGAAATCTTGAAACACTATTTTAACAGATTTCAAAAATCTTTATAGATCTCGATTTTAGGAGAACAAAAACATAATATTTTAACAAAATAGAAAATCGTTAAACATGATTAGGGCGATTTTCATACGGTTTTAATTAAAACTTTGTTCTCCGATTTTAATTCTAGTTTAGGGAATGAAACAAGAACTGATTAATCAACATCTGCTCTGATACCACATGTTGATCAGTTCTAGAACATGATAAGGGAAAACAATAAAGTAAATCATACCTGCTGAGTTCACCGATTATAGGGAAGACGTCATGATCTCTGATCTGGATCGGGTTCCCGTTTAGGGTGTACAATTAGGATGGCTTAGGTGAGATCGTTGAGAGCTCACGGTTTTGGAGAGAGAGAGGGACAATTTAGTGGTGATAGTAATTGAATGATCCCTTAGTCAATTCCCTCTAATTATCTCTCTATTTATATGTACACCTAAGGGGAAACTCATTAATGGCCCATTAAGAGTAATTAGGCCCATCAACTAATTACTAGCCACAGGTTAAAACATAAATAAATAATTCAATTGATCATTTAATAATTAGATAAATGATTATAATAACCACATAATAAAATCGTATCTTACATATGTTGCATTTGGATAAGTTTCTATGTTGGATTTCAGTTTTAGAGGGCTTGTCATTGCACCATTTTCAAGTTTAAGTATGGGGGTATGTTAAGTACGTATATTCTATAGTTTTTAACATTGTATGTGTTCATATATTATGCATACTAGGTTAAAACCACTTGTATTACACGGGTTGAATAAATATAATAGGTTAGAACCTCGTGTATTACACGGGTTGAATAAATACAATGTTATACACTTAGTAATACAAATTTACATATTATATATTTATAAATATTACATAGTTTTTAATACAAATTTTAGAAACGGTATATAGTTATTTTTTAAAAATGTTTTATAAAAAGAATGAAAATAACATTCAGTTTTTAAAAATATTTTATTAACAAACCTATTTTTTTAAATGAAAAACGTTTTATAAAATAGTTATAGAAATCATTATTATTTAATAAAAGAGAGAGGCGAAAAACAAAAAATTACAAAAAAAAAACAATTAAAGAAAATTTGTATAATTAATAGGAGAGAGATGCGGGAAAAAAATGATGAGTATGCATAGGAGAGTGACAAGTGTCCCACTAAAACCTTTATTTATTATATAGTATAGATATATTAAGTAATAAAAAATTTATTTTTTTAAAACACATGTTTTACACAGGTTGAATAAACCCGTGGAATACAATATAATCTATTAACATATACACTTGTCAAATTATGTCAGGAGATTTATTAATATAAATATTAATATTTTCTTTAAAAATATATTATTATTAAAAGATAGAGGTGTATTTAATAAGAGAGGTAAGCGGGAAAAAAATGATGAGAATGAATATGAAGGCGACACGTGGCACGAAAAACCTTTATTTATTATATAGTATAGATATAGATTATACGGGCTCAGTGAATATATACTCCAACTAGTTTTACCAAGCAAACTCATCCTTATTATAATAAAGAGTTAATTACACAGATATTCCATGTGGTTTGTGAAAAGTAACAGGTGTGGGTAGTAAGAGTTTAAAGTTGCAAGTATGGGTATTATGCTTTTAATTTTGTAACAACTTTAGGTATTAACACTTACTTCCATTAATTTTTCTGTTAAGTTCAAGGGCATTTAAGTCATTTCCTATATGAGGGACTAAATATATAACTTTTCATATTTAAAGGACTGTTTCTGTATTTTACATAAAATATTAAATTAAATATAAAAGAAAACCCATCCCCCCATTTTCTTCTTCAGCAACACCAAGAAGTCCGCCCCTATCCACTCCCGTCGCCCCTATCCCACGCCAGCCAGCACCCTCGCAGGCCACAATCATACCACTTCATTCACAACCTGTCCACTTCATCCCCCTCCATTGACTTCCACGGCAACATCGATTCAGCCACCACCATCAATTCAACAGCAACATCGCCAGCCACCATGTAACATCCTGAAAATAACGATAAATAATAATGGGGTTTTAATATGAAACAAGGGGAATAAAAGGAAGGGAATTAAGGGCCGCAAATTGGGCCATGAAGATGGGCCAAAAAGGGGAAGAGATGGGGCGAAATTGTGAGGGGATAAGTCCCTAGCCTCACCTTGTTTCCCTCACTTTGCACCCAATACACCCCTCATCCTAGAGAGAGAAAGTCGGGCTTTGGCGTCAAGAAGCTCGCGGAACGTTGATACGAGTCTCTGGATAGCAAAGGAAGAAGAATCAGGCCGTTTGGAGGTAAGAACCGCCTTAAATCTGAGTTTTTATGTTTTTCTATTTTTGGTATGATTTTGATTAAAAGGTAGCATTTTTATGTTTGAAATGCAAAACAAATCCTAGATCTAGCATCACGAACATGAAACATGAAGTTTGAACGTAAAAAGTTGCTATCTTGGTATAATCAGACCTTAGCTGCTGTCTCATTACAGAAACCCTAGGTTTCTACTAGAGAAGACGACCTAGCAAAACTACTGAGAGTGTGAAACTGTTCCTTAAGCGAAATTGTCTAGTGTCGCCTAGTTCTGAGAAAGCGAAACTAATAGTTTCGCTTGGAACCCAGTTTCGCTTAAAGCTTAGTTTCACTGTGATTATGAGGGTGAAACTGATGTAGTTTTGCTGGGGATAGGAAGCGAAAGTATCATAGTTTCACTTAGAAGTATGGAACGAAACTAACCTTAGTTTCGCTCAGATCATAATGAAGTTTAGAACTGACACGTTTGACTATAGATTCAGATTTCGAGAGTCATCAGTATATTTGAGATAGTACGTTTGAGCTAGCTGATTGGGTGAGTTCTGGAGCCCTCTTTTATATGTTTTAATGATGTTTTGGGCTGGTGTGTATACATAACGAAACGATTTTTTATGATATGATGTTTACGAATAAATCTTTATGAAAGATGTTTTGAAAGTGAAGTTTTGAAATGTGTTTACGAAATGTTTGCCAAAGAAGTTTACAAAGTGTTTACGATATGTTTGCCAAAGAAGTTTACGTAGTGTTTACGAATGAAATGTTTTTTAATAAAACGTACGAATGCTTTAACTGAAGTTTGATGTAAAAGAAGGAAAAGTTTTATGAAAGTTACAAAATGAATGAATCTGCCTTGATTCCTTTGGGAATCGACGTTATGTATGTTATATATGGGCAATTCCTTTATAGAGGTCTTTGTGGCTGGCCAAACTGTTGTACAACTGGGGTTGATGACAGTCACCGTAAGGATTACAGTAATCCTTGAAGTTTGGTATGTGCTATCATTTGGGACGTCGTGCTTGGAGTTTGATACGTGTGCTCAATGAAGTACCATGCCTGAAGTTTGGTACATGTGCTCTATTAAGCACCGTGCTTGAAGTTGGAATTGACGGTTACGAGAAGGCGCAGATTCGATATATTTGTTGACTTATGTTTATGTTATGTTATTTCATGTTTACGTACGCTTTTATTAATGAAGTTTGAATGTTATGTTTTGACAAATATTTGAAGTTAATGTTTTATGTAAAATCTAGAACTCACCAGCTTAGCTGACTTTTAGTATGCACATTCAGGTTAAGGACAGGTAAGGATGTTGGACGGTGATGCTTGGCAAACGAGAAGAGTTACCCGACTGATTATGAAGATTGGCATCCTGTTTTGTTTATGTTTATGTTTACGGTTATGATTAGACAATGTTTATGACTTTTGAATGTCGAACAAGTTTATGTTATGTTTGAATGAAAGTTTCGCTGCGTTATTTGATATCCAAAATTAAGAACTGTTTGTTTATGAGTAAATCCAACGCGTGAGGCCCCCCGGGTTTGGGGCCTTACACACCACTATCGCTAGCTACCACAAACCACAGCGGTGGTCTCCGACCTGTTAAGCAATGATAACTAGAGATCCACGAATTTACGGCTATCCATGGAGGCAACCAGGGAGGCTAGTGACGACGGTACATGTGTGTTTCAGGTGTGTTTTTCGGTGATTCACGCTTTTCCGATGAGGTTGCTAGAGTTCGTGTGACAACCGACAATTTCAGGTCATTAACTGTCCCCGTCATTTTCATAATTACGTGCAATTTGGTACATATCATACTTAATTTAAGGTAATTAAGTTCAATTCATACCTAACAAAGTTCGACCATTCATATCACGCAATGGCAATTCGGTGAATTGCCGGATCACACACGCGTCCTGTCGCGCACGAATGTTGGTGACGTTCAAGTCGAATAATTCAAAGTATGATCTAGAGTATAAAAATTATACATAACACTGCGATTTATTATTTCGTGTCAAAAATAAAAGTTTGAGAATTTTTAGTGAATGTTTTGCTAAAAACGGAGTCCGGATTACATTGCATATTACACCGGTGTCAACTAATACACAAATTAATTAATTCATTTTAAATAATTTTATATTAATTAATTCTTCTTCAATGATTTTAATTAATTAGTAAAGATTAATTAAAATCAAACACATTATCATAATAAAGATTATTTTTGGTTTCTTTGTGACTATAAACATGTGTGTGTATATATATATATATATATGGTCACATAATTAAGTGCAAACGTTTCATAGAACTTATGGTCTTAAATATTTTAGGACACGAGTAGGTTGGTTTACGTTCGGACATTGCCATATACATATCTATTTCATACACTACTCGCATATCAGGTGAGTTTCACTGCCCCTATTTTATTACAGTTTTTACACTGTTTTGGGGGAAAACATGTAAATTTTTTTATCATAAACATAGCTATCATCTGTTGATTACATGAATTAGCATATCATCAATATATAAGTCCCCCTGCAATCCTAAACCGTTAATTTGGCTAAGCGTGGTAATCGTTGATAGATCTATTTGGGCTGACAACCCCACCCGTTGGCTGGGAGCCAAGCATGTGCATTATTAGCCAATCATTACAATGTGTGTGATGCGACATTGTGTCTTGGGGCATATCTCATTCATGTCAGCTTCAGTATAGGAGTTCATTGTAATTTGATACAATTTATTGTCGGGTGACAACTATCATTACTTCTGCTATGGTTTCAAAATAAATGTTTTCAATTATTAACACCTGTGAACTCATCAACTTTGTATTGAAACTTTTTAGCATGTTTTTCTCAGGTCATTAATTGCATAGGATTTATTTCGGAAATGTCAGCATGGAGTCACATGGCATTTAGGATTATGCTTAGAGTCCTAATCATTTAAACTTTTGATTTATGAACATCAATTTACAACCTTTAGATTTTAGGACTTTGGTTTTTGAACATTATGTAATCATTTGAACTCCATTGGTGTTTTAAAATTGGCTTAAATTGTAAATGTTTTTTTCGAGCTTAGCAAGTACGCAAGAGAAACTTTGCGTACTTGCTAAGTACGCAAGAGCATTTTGCCCTGCGCATTTGCTAAGTGCGCAGGCATCAGGTCTTGTATAAATAGGATAGGTTGACAAAAGTTAAGGACGTAGGCATTATTGCAAATACGCAGATTATAATCTCAGTGCTTATCTCTGTAACCTTCAAGTGTTTATAATACAAAGAACGTTTAAAGTGTTTTCTCTTGTCGGTTTACTTTGTTTAGCTAGACTCTCCGCTTAGTCACGGGCATTCCGCACCCGGTCCGACTAGTAGACCCACTTGCATGTGACGATCCGCCACACCCGAGGGACCTACAAGTGGTATAAGAGCATTGCTCCTGATTTCGAGTGTTGTGAGTGAGTTTGGAGAGTTTCTACCGAGTTTTTACAAGCAAAAAGAAGTATTTTGTTGATTTTTGTGATACAATAGGGGTAGCTCTTGAGCACTATTTTAGAAGCAAAAATCACTCAAAAACCTATTTTTGTTGTGTATTTGAGTGTTTTGAGCATCAAAGGTTGGTTAGAAACAAGTTTCTGACCCTTTGGCTCATTTGCATTGATCATCAGACTAATTTTTACCATCTCCGGCAAGTTTCAGGTGACTGGAAAAGTTTGGTGAAAGTTGCTGAAAAGGTGTTGTGCGTACTTACCATTTCTGGCAAAAAGTACATTTTTGTGCGTACTTACTAAATACGCAAGACTTATCTCCTGCGTACTTACAAGTGCGCAAGACTGAACTTGTGCGAACTTAAGTTATATCCTGCGTACTTACCATTTACTCCTGCGTACTTACAAGTATGCAAGAGGAAATCTAAATACGCAAGACCATTTCTCAAGTGCGCAACCGTGTCTGATTTTTCTGAAATTTGACTAAGTGTTCACTATGTCGAATCTTCAGAATCCTGGAAACCTGTTAAATTATGATAATGAGATCGGTACACCACAGAAACCACCAAAGTTGCTGAACGTGAACGATTATTCTAATTGGAAAGCACGTTTTGAGCACTACATTTCTTATACTGACTCATCGCTATGGATACCAATCCTTGAGGGATATAAGCATCCCACACACATCTATCTTGATGAAACCATGCCCAAACCTATCTCTAAGCTTTCTGACAAAGAAAAGAAAGCTTATGATCATGAAAAGAAGGCACTTGGTTCGATCACTATGGCATTAACTCCGGAATTGTTCCACCGTTTTCGAGGTTATGAAAATTCCAAGGATCTTTGGAAAGCTTTACAGAAAAGATTCGAAGGAAATAGTGACATCAAGAAGAGTAAGAGGGATCTTCTTAGGAAGCAGTATGAGTGCTTCAGATTTTTAGAGAACGAATGTTTAGATGACCTCATCTCTAGATTCTATCATTTACAGACTGAGTTGAAGGCTTTTGAACTCATGTATCCAGATGAAGAGATGGTGGAAAAGTTTTTGGATGCTTTACCACCCAAATTTGAGATGTACACAACCCTGATGAGGGAAAATCCAAAGTTCTATGAGTTGGCAGTTGAGGAGGCAATAGGAAAGGTTCAAGCTCATGACATGAACCTAAAAAGAAAGGAGATCTCAGGAAGACCCCAGATACAAGACCCTTCAATGTATCATGGGACGACTTCTACATCCAAGTCACTAGGCTCTGGAATTGCCCTCTTCACTGGAAATCCTATTAAAGAAGACCACTCAACTGGGTGTGGAGGTCATGCATGCTATGCTTCAGGATCAGGGTTGGGATCTCATCATCAACATACCTCAAGAAATCCTCCTGCTACGTCTTCAGCTAACCAATCAGCTATAGCCAGAATAGCTGAAGATCATGTAGCACTATTCTCATCTTGTATGCTTGCGTATGAGAATTTCATAGGTGGCAAGCTTACTGATCAAGAGACGATTGAAGAAGATTTTAATCAAGTGGATCCTGATGACATGGAGGACATGGATATTCAATGGAATATGGCCATGCTATTGAGGAGAGCCAAGCGTTTCCTGAATAGAACAAGAAGAAAGTTTATTGGCGGGCATCCTAATGCCAAGGTCGGGTTTGACAAATCTAAGGCCAAATGCTATAAGTGTCAGAAAGACAGAGCACCAGCCTCTGGTTTTACACGACCCAGCCAAAGAAATAGCCATGGCCACAACAACTCAAACCACCACAATCAAAGCCAAGGTGGAACGTCCAATGCACTGGTAGCCCAACAGGACGAAAGCTTTGATTGGGGTGTTCATCTTGAGGATGCCATCATCGCACAAACCCAGGTTGGTCTCATGGCTGAGATCATGGAGATGATGGAAGCAGAGAAAAGGGAAGCTTCTATGGCTGACCTAGAAGAGTCTACTACTGCTGCTACAGAGGAAGAAAAGGAAGCTGAAGAAAAGGAAGCTCCTGTAGCTGAGAAAGAGGAATCGACTACTGCTGTTGCTCTCATGGCCATTAGAGAAGCAACAAGTTCAACTTCTGAGGTAGACTCTAACCCTTTTTCTGTTATTTCATGTTCTAAATGTCTAGGGCTAAAACTTGGAAATTCTAGGCTCCAAGACAAAATCAAACCCATAAGTATGGCAGCTCTAAACTATAAAGAAAATGAAAAATGTTTTAAAGATTCTATTGAAACGTTGAAAAAAGAAAAATGTGAATATTCTCTAAAAATAAGCGATCAACAGCTTCATCTAGATGTTGCATACAGGGGGTTGGAAAAACGGAACAATGAAATCAACAAACTGCAAAATGAGATCTTGTAGTTAAAATGTACAAATGAGAAGTTGAAAAACTCTCGCTTTGTGGTGGAACACTACGAATCTGTAGTGAGATAAATGAATGGGTTAGGGCTGGGTACTAATGCCATTCCTCCACCAGTGAGCGGGAAGTTTGTCAATAGCTTAATAGACATTGATCTCACTTTTCTAGATGAGTCCTCTGATAAGGATGATTCCCCTAAAAAGGATGAATCCTCAAGTAAGGCTAACTCCACATCTAGTGAGGAGTTCGTTACTGCTTCTAAAGACGGGTTGTTAATTCTTGCCCTGAAGGAGTAGTATCTGAGGAGTTGTTGACTGAACAGAAAGTAAAGAAAAACGTTATCACTAATGGTGATAATTTCATTTTAACTGAACCCGATATCATTGAAACAAATGATAATCTAAAGGTAATGCTTTATGGGGGTTATAAAAGTCTTAACCAAGAAAAGAAAGAAGCTTTTTCAGCTCATTATGGGCTTGGGTATAAAGAAAATTTGGAAAAATACTATACCCCCAAAAACCAAACTGTAAAGGTTCAGACTACTGTTCATAAACCAACTCCTCCTACTCATAATGCTGAGTTATCTAAGGCCAAATCTAATGAGCCTTACAAGAGAACTTATGTAGACAAGAGGAATTGTTTTCACTGTGGCTTGGTTGTTCACACTCTTGTTAACTGTCCTTCTAAGAACCAAGGGAAATGGCATGTTGTTTCACAACCAGCTGTTATCCCTAGGTCGCCATCGGTGAAACCTCCCAAACATCCAAAACAAAATGTGGTGAAACCACCAGTCAAACCGATGGTAAAGCCTAAGATCAAATCTGAAGCTAAACTATCTGTTCTAAGAAAGGTAACGCAACCTGCTGTACCTTGTGTATCTACCTCTGGTAGTACACGTACTGGTGAGAAACCTGTGGCGAGGCTCTCTAAGCCACAGAGGAGGAGACGGAACAAGAGGTTGAGAAAGCTAGAACATCTGACTCCAATTCAATCAGGTGAAGCTTTCATAAGTTCACCTGCTGTTGTTGAACCAAAGTCTCCTGTTCCGGTTAAGAAACAAAAGAGATCCTGGACTGCCAAATCCAAAACTTCTCAATCTCCTGGTTCTATTTCTTCTAAAGATTCATCAATTTTGAACAGTCATCATGACTGTGAGTTAAAGGAAGTAGTTTATTTTGAAAAGGATGGACGACCCAAGTCCACAATGGCTTGGGTCTCCAAATCTAACTAATTCTTTTGTTACTCGTGCAGGGACGTCCGAAGGGTAATATCTCTAACCGATGGTATATAGATAGTGGATGCTCCCGGCACATGACAGGAAACATGGCCCTGCTTCAAGATGTTAAAACATTCAGAGGCGGCTATGTGGCCTTTGCCGAAGAAAAAGGCGGCAGCATCACGTGTCAAGGCGTGGTTTCGAACGGTTGCGTCAGCTTTGACAATGTCAACTTCTGCGAGCAGCTGAAGAATAACCTGTTGAGTGTCTCCCAAATGTGTGATAAGGAGTACTCGGTGATGTTTGACAAGTCAGAATGCCTGATTCTCAAACCCGGTTTTAAAGTTCCCGATGATAGGATCCTGATGAGAGCGCCAAGAACAAACGACACCTATCAGATCGATAAGAGCGTGGCAACAACCACCTCATCAGTTGCTACTTGTTTGCTTACAAAAGCGACAGAGCTCGACTCCATCGTGTGGCATAGGAAACTCGGACATATCTCGTATCATAAAATGAATCATCTTGTCCGAAACGGTTTGGTAACCGGGGTTCCTAAGCTGAGATTTACCGTTACAGATGACTGTATGCCTTGTAAAAAGGGCAAACAGCAACGAAAGTCTCACAAGCCCAAGATCCAAAACTCTATTGATACCCCTTTAGATCTATTACACATGGATCTGTTTGGCCCCATAAGTATCAGGAGTATTGGAGGAAAGTCGTTCTGTCTGGTTGTAACTGATGATTTCTCACGTTTTTCTTGGGTGCATTTTTTAGGTACTAAAGACGAGACTGCTGATATTCTTCAATACTTGATCCTGAGCTTGGAATCTCTTTGCAAGTTGAAAGTTAGAAGAATAAGGAGTGACAACGGAACTGAGTTCAAGAATAATTTGATGGAGCTTTTCTATCTCAAGAAAGGGATCCGTCACAAATTCAGCGCGCCGTACACGCCTCAGCAGAATGGAGTTGCTGAACGGAAGAACAGAAAACTGATTGAGACTGCAAGGACAATGTTGTCGGATGCAAAGCTTCCTGTCACTTTCTGGGCAGAAGCCGTTAATACAGCTTGTCACGTCTTAAACAGAGTTCTGGTTGTGAAGAGGCACAACAAGACTTGCTACGAGTTGATCAACAATCGACTTCCCAATCTTGATTACCTAGTTCCTTTTGGTAGTCCTTGTTCCTTGTTGCTACAGTAAAAAGACCGCCAGTCTAAGTTTCATGCCAAAGCGGTGGAAGGCATCTTCTTAGGATACGTTGCCAACTCGCCTTGCAAGAGAGTGTACAACATAGGAACTCGTATTGTCGAGGAATGGTTTGAAGTGGATTGCAGTAAACACAGCATTCCACCCGAACCAACAGGTCCAGCTTAGGGTTTTGATTATGATGCGCTATTCAATTCATTCAATCTTCCTGATCTATCTGCAGTTGACGCCGCAAATGTTTATGAATTATTGGGTGGCAACAATGACTCCAGTTTCTCTACTCGTGCTACTGTACCGATTGTAACTCCTGATTCCAATACTGCATCTGCATCTGGAACTCATGACAGTGATAACAGTGAAGATGTTCATATTGTTGGAGATGACGCTCAAGCCAATCCTAACACAACTGTAGGAAATGAAGCTCCAGCTGATCCAATTAACATTGAATCTTCTTCCTCTGGAACACAGGAAATGGGGGAGTTAAGCACGAATCTAGATTCAGAAAATCAGGAACCGATTGTACCGGAGACGAGAGTACATAGGAATCATCCAATCGACAACAGTATTGGTGATCCTTATGCCGGTGTTCAGACTCGTCATCGAGCCATCACTGAGAACACTAGTCTTTACACAGAGATACTTAACACTGATGTCATGGAAACATGTCTGCATGTTGCATTCGTGTCCCAGTTAGAGCCGAAGAATGTGAAGGAGGCTCTCACTGACAACTGCTGGATTGAGGCGATGCAAGATGAATTGTCTCAATTCCAAAAGTTGCACGTGTGGGATTTGGTTGACTTGCCAAAAGGCTTTCAGCCAATCGGAACCAGATGGGTGTTCAAATGCAAGACGGATGATCGTCATGTTGTTGTGAAGAACAAAGCAAGATTGGTTGTTCAGGGTTTTTATCAGCAAGAGGGCTTGGATTACACGGAAGTATATGCCCCAGTTGCTAGAATTGAAGCCATTTGACTGTTCTTGGCTTATGCCACAAATGTCGGCTTCAAGGTCTACCAACTTGATGTGAAGAGTGCTTTCCTTTATGGTAAAGTTCATGAAGAGGTCTATGTCACTCAACCTCCCGGCTTTGAAGATCCGTATAATATCAATAAAGTGTATAAGCTCGACAAAGCACTTTATGGTCTTCATCAAGCACCGCGGGCATGGTATGAGACATTATCTAAGCATCTACTGTCTAATGGTTTTGACCGTGGACAGATTGACTCGACTCTCTTCATTAGGAAAGCAGGAGGTGACATTCTTCTTGTACAAGTATACGTCGACGACATTATCTTTGGATCTACCAATGAAGGGATGTGTAGGGAATTTGAGCAGGTGATGAAGTCCAAGTTTGAAATAAGTAATATGGGTGAATTGTTGTTCTTCCTGGGTCTACAAGTCAGTCAAAGAGAGGATGGCATTTATCTACATCAAACTAAGTATGTGCAGGACATCTTGTCAAAGTACAAGATGAATGATAGCAGTACTTATGGAACACCTATCCCAGTCAATAACGGTCTGCATCCTGACAAAGATGGAAAGGATGTAGATAGCAGATTGTACCGTGGGATGATTGGATCACTTATGTATCTCACAGCTTCAAGACCCGATATAATGTTTGTTGTGTGCTTGTGCTCAAAGTTTCAATCACAACCGAAGGAGTCACATATGATAGCCGTGAAGAGAATTTTCAGATACCTGAAAGGGAAACCCCGATTAGGTCTTTGGTACTCTAAGCAGCAGTCATTCGACTTCAAAGCCTACACTGATTCAGATTATGGAGGTTGTAACCTTGACAGAAAGTCAACTTCTGGTGGATGCCAATTCTTAGGAGACAGACTGGTCTCCTGGCAGTGCAAGAAGCAGTCAACGGTTTCTGTCTCAACTTGTGAAGCAGAATACATTGCTGCGGCGAGCGGTTGTTCTCAGATACTGTGGATTCAGCAGCAGTTGAGAGACTACGGCTTAAACTTCACTGGAACTCCATTATTCATTGACAACAATGCCACCATGTCCATCACAAATAACCCGGTGAAACATTCCAAAACTAAATATACAGAAATTCGCCATCATTTCATTTGTGATTGTGCTGAAAAGCATTTAATTGAACTTGTGAAAGTTCACACGGATGACAATCTTGCTGACCTTTTCACAAAGGCATTTGATCGATCCCGTTTTGAGCATCTTGTCAACTTGATAGGAATGTTCAATCATGAGTGAAAATTAATTTTTCTTAAATCATTTCAATTCATGGAAGTTAAATTTTATTTCTTTTAAATTTTCTGTATAGTTCTTTTAAATTTCAAAATATTTTACAAAAACAAAAACAAAATAGAAAACGGAGAAAATTTCAAAGTTAACTTGAGAAAAGAGGAAATGGTAGTACATCAGAAATGATCTAAACCTCACAGACTGCTTATATGGGACATGATTGCGTCATGCTTACTTAATTGTTTAAATTATTATATTTTTAATCTGCTTATTTACAAGTAATTTGAATTGTCAGTAGGCTGTATGCGTCTTTGAATCACTAGTAGTGTGGAAACTAAATCTAAATTACAACTACAACTGTGATTTGAACCCATGTTTGCAAGTGTGTGTGCGTAAAAGAATAGAAAAGATCCTTATCAGATAAAGGATGTTAGATTTTGGCAATAATTTTCTTTTGAGGTCAGTTTCGGGTCACAATTATTGCGGTTCATCTCACTCCCATACTCATAAGTATGCAAGGAGAGATTGAATCAAGACATGTCTCTACATTAACCGTTGAGCATGTATTCACCCTTGAATCACTCCTGATTCATTGAAATCAAATCCAGATAAAAGTTGGATCCCCTTACCTTAAAACTCAAACACCATATATATTATCCTGAATCATCATACCGATATTCAATGAAGAAAATCAAATGAAACCAAGACAAATGAATCACTCGATTCTGAATCTTATGATTCCTGATAATCCTTATGGATTCTGCTTGATTTTTCCTGTGCTAATAGATGTAACTTCATTCTGAAAAATTAGAAAATCATTGGGAAAATCTTAGATGCCTTGAGATAGTGCAATTTACATTATTGTAGCATATCAGTGGGGTACACGTTGTATATCTTATAATTAATACCTTAATACACAAGAACGTGATACAAAGATGCTTATAGTTTAAAATCTTATAATATTGTCAACTTGAATTACTTGTTTATGTGCTTATTACGTATGAATAAATAGTAATCCATGACATGATCCCATATTCTTTGATGTTTATATTGTATCATTTTTGCTAAAAGATAGCATGATATGATCCCCTGCTTGTGTCTTTGATCAAAAATAGTTTGTGTGAATACTTGTATATCTTTATGAAGAAAAGATCAAAAAGATTTTAAGTTTATGCATAGTTCAATTTTATTCAGAAAAGCCAAAATTATTTTTGTGTTTAACCTTCCTGAATTGTATTTGAATCCTCTTGATTGAATATTTTTAACTTGTTCATTATTTGACTTGAAAAACTTCATAAATTTGAGTTGAAAGTTTGCGCACTTAAGGGTTTATGCGTACTTGTAAGTGCGCATGAAGTAAGCCCTGCGTACTTAATAAGTATGCAAGAGTTAAGTCTTGCACACTTGTAAGTACGCAAGAGTTAAGTCTTGCGCACTTGTAAGTACGCACAAGTTAAAACGTGCGCACTTGTTAAGTACGCACGGCCTTTTAGTGTTGAGTATAAATGGGGGACTTAGAAAATTTCTGAGTTTTTCATCGCATTCAAACGGACTTTTCCCTCTACAAATTTTTACTCAAAATCCAAGTGTACTTAATCCGATTTTTCGTCCCACTACAAGTTTCATCATCTCATAACATCGATTTGGTGAGATTTTAGGCTTAATCCATCCACGAATTCGTGACATTGGATTTCAAATTCTGGAATTTTTCACCAAGTGTGTTTCCTGCGCACTTAACAAGTACGCAAGAAGCACTTCATGCGTACTTGTTAAGTACGGAAGAGGAAGCAAGTACGCAGGACCAACACTTGGAAAAAACTCCTAAGTCTGAAATTCAGTTCAAAGAGTAACTGCTATACTGAGTCATGTTTATCCATTTCCAATGATACGTGTTGTTCTGATTCTGTTTACTGTGTGTTTTTGCAGATCATGGCTCGGGCGTTTACTAACGAATTCAACCTGTTAGCTAACACTGAACCAGAGTGGAAGGGTGCAGCATTGCAGTACAGAGACATAGTTGATTTCTTGAACCATTCAAGAATCAGCTACGCCATTTCTGCTGACCCGATCGTGTCAAGACCCTACCTCGAGCAGTTTTGGGAGACTGCAGAGCACGACTGCACGGTAACCCCCAACATTATAATGGCCACCGTTGCTGGTCATGCTATTGCTTTCTCTGAAGATACTATAAGAAGGGTCCTTCAATTCAGAGATCTCGCGACCAACCCGACAGCCTATCCAGACTACTTTGTGGACAGCTGTTGGAGACAAAGAACGGGCTTTTTCGGTGCGAGGGACTATGCTTCATACAAGAAGATGTGGGTGTTAGACCAATGGAGATACTTCGCCCACGTCATGATCATGTGCATCTCATCAAGGAAAGCTGGGAAAGATGCCATGGGTCATGACCTTGCAGCAGCCATGGTCGGCCTTTCTCTCAATAAGGGCTACAACTTCTCCCGCTACATCTTTAAGGCCATCAATGACCAGATCAACACAGCGGAGAGGTTTCGGTTCTTGTTATACCCTTGGTTTGTGCAACTTCTGATTAATGACGCGTTGCCAAACCTTCCTGCTATAGGGGAGAGACTACAAGTAAAGAGGGTGGAAAAAAGAGTATTCGCCCAATTCCTAAAGCCAGGCAGTGTAGATCCTACCCCTGTGCATACTGAACTCTTTGGCCACCTCATCAATGAAGCGTATGTGGCCCCAGGTGACTGGAGATGGTACAGTTATGACTTGGAGCCAGAATTGAGTGAACACTCCGACGAACAACAGCAACAACAACAGGAGGAGATGGAAAGTGATGATGGATCGTCTGATGATGGAGACGACGAAGGAGGAAATGATGGTGCAGAGGGATCCGACTCGGAAGCGACTGAGTTAGATTCTTCTGATTCCAATGATGCACCGTCGCAGGTACACCCATGGAGAACGCCTAAGGTAACCCTACCTGATTCGTCCTCCAAGAGAAAGCGACAGTCCTCTAGCAGCGAATACGAGCCAGACTTTGACTCTGACGCTGCTATACAAAGACAAAGAAGAGAAAGCATTCACAAGAACAGGGGCGATAGGCAACAACCTTCTATCCCCAGTGAGGTGGAGGCTCAGCAGCAAGTACAAGTGTCAGCTGCTAGTCCTGATTCAGCCACCACCCCACCTTCACAGCAGCTTTACCGTAGGAGGAGGAGGCCGCAGGTGCAAAGTGAAGTGGCCGTCACTTCAATCACAGCGGAGATCCCTGTGATAGTGACACTCCCTACCACTACTGTCCAGGTGGCGGTGACTACTCCAATTCTCACGGAGTCAGTCACCATCACCCCTACCATTACCCCTACAACTCTTGTCACATCCTCAATCCCAACCACCACCATTGAGCCTCTTAGTCAACTCTTCAATTATGGAGATTTCACACAAGGGTTTGACTTTTATACCATATTCTCCTCCCCCGTTCACAATGCCGAGGCGTCCTCTTCCAGACATCCTGATCCGAATGATGCAAGGATAGATGTTCTGGAAACCCAAGTTGCTGGATTACTGGAGCCTATTTGAAAATCAAAGGAGGAGTCTGACGCTCAACAAGCACAGATCAATTCTTTGGTAGACAAAGTTAGAATCCTTCATAGCCAGAGAACGGGGACTGAGGAACGACTGAAGAATGTCATGGCCCAGAACGAGATCCTAATCAAGACAAATGAAATGCTTCTGGGTCACGGGTCGTCCTTGGAGCTGAGGTTTGATACTCAAAGGAAGGAGCATGAGCTGATAGTCAAACTGATTGCTGATCTGACCAAGAAGCTTGATGCTCAGGGGGAGAAGGAGAAGTAGAAGGAGAAAGAGAAAGAGAAATAGAAAGAGAAAGAGAATAGGACTACCGGTGATGAGGCTTGTCATCCGGTCGACTTGACTAAGGATGACGACAAAGACAAGGATCCTGAAGCCTGTCCTAGTGGAGGTGAGCACCAAGCTTTAGCAATCGTGCCCATCTCTGCTGTTCTAATGGCTCAGGGGGAGTCGACTCATCAAGAGGGTGGTGGTGGTGGTGGTGAAAAAGGAAAATCGGTGGCTGAAGTACTTAAGGACTTATCTGACGATGAGATCCTATATCTAGAGCCTGACTATTCCAATGAAGCACAGATCGATGCTCTCTTTAATCTGGAAGAAGGATAGATCGACTCTGGTGACGATTGGGATGATGATGACGAGGACGTTGTAATCGAAATTTCCAAGGGTGACGGGGAAGGAGAGTACGAGTTAGAAGATGGAGAAATCTTTGAATTTCCATCCTTTGAAGCTCCGCTCGACACAGGTTCAGTCGAGCAGGCTAGTAATGTAGAAGCCTCGACTGAAGCCTCTCCAGTTGACCCTGCAACTGTGGACCCAGAGGCACCGAAAGAAACAGACATGCCTTCTACTTCATTAAAGGGTCCAGCTCCTGTGTGGCAAAAGACGTCTATTATAGACAAACACGGAGCAACAGGGATGATCTTGGCTGTAAGGTTCGAGGAGGATAAGCAGCTGTTCGCTATCAAAAGATCTGGCGGGGTTCAATACTTGAAACCCACCAGTGAAGCGTTCAGCTCCTAACCCAAATATGACCTTGTGAACCTAGCAAACCGAGAGCTGCTGGGTCATTCCAATCACGCAGCAGTGATGGGTTTGTGGGTGGTTCTGCAGCGGGAAGCAAGATCGGGGAAATTCGAGATGTTCAAGCCTCAAGTGCCCAAGAGGGTCAAGGATAAGCACGCTATACATCCTGTGACTAAGAAGCACTTAAAGAAATTGGTATACAAGCCAGTGCGATGTGAGACTAAGATTCCCCTGAGCAAGTTATCTCAGGATATTCTTGGTGACATGTGGTACTGATACGTAGATTCAAAGACGGGCGAGGCTGTGATCATGGGTAAAGGACGTTCAGAGAGCGGGAACATAATGCCAAAGGAACTGATCAGAATATTTGATGAAGTCTGCTTCATCAACTTTTCTGTGAAAGATCTGGAGGTACTAGCAGAACGGTATTGCGTCTACACTTATGAATGGACAAAGCTCCTTGCTTCTAAATATGACAAGGTGATTAAGTTCTGCCTTGATTACAAGAAGAAGATGGAAGCTAAAGATTAAGCGCTGTGAAGACTGAAGATGTGAAGACCGAAGACTGAAGATTATCTAGAGCTGTTGTCAAGGGGGAGTTTGTTGAAGCACTTTCCTGTGACAAACACTCTGGATAGATAGAGTCTTAGTCTTAGGTTGTCTTGTCTTGTTTGTAATTGTCTTTGTATATAAGAGTCTTTATGTATTAGTTTATTGAGTTGTATTTACTTTTACATATTGAATGTTGCAAAATTCTCTAAGTGTTTTGCGCATTTGTAAGTGCGCAGGAGAAAGCTCCTGCGTACTTAGCAAGTACGCAAGAGAAACTTTGCGTACTTGCTAATAAGTACGCAAGAGCATTTTGCCCTGCGCATTTGCTAAGTGCGCAGGCATCAGGTCTTGTATAAATAGGATAGGTTGACAAAAGTTAAGGACGCAGGCATTATTGCAAATACGCAGATTGTAATCTCAGTGCTTATCTCTGTAACCTTCAAGTGTTTATAATACAAAGAACGTTTAAAGTGTTTTCTCTTATCGGTTTACTTTGTTTAGCTAGACTCTCCGCCTAGTCACGGGCATTCCACACCCGGTCCGACTAGTAGACCCACTTGCATGTGATGATCCGCCACACCCGAGGGACCTACACATCCCTCGCCCTTACCTTAAGAGCCTAGGTGGACCCCTCATACCGCATACCCCAAAGAAGAGGGTACCACTCCCTCATTTGAGCTCGCTTGCTTCTGAGCCTAAGCCTAAGAAGGCTAGGGCCGATGCAAGGAGATGGACGTTTGTACCTAGTGTGTTGCGGGACTGGGCTAAGGAGGAAGGGATACCTCCTGTGTTCGAGATTAGAGAATCCACCTGAGGACCCTGCGCTACCAGTCACCGAGGATTCGATGGAGCGCATGATTCCATCTCTCGTGGCACGATGCCATTAACACGACGTTCTTCTCTGAGAGGATCTGAAGGAGCTAAGAGATGATTTAGAGCATGGGAAGGACATGAGGAAGCAGGTGTTGGTGCATGAGGATAAGGAGTAGGAGACCGAGCAGGAGATTAAGCACCTACATACTTGAGCGTCAGATACTGATGAGAGAGTGGACGTGTTGGAGCAGGAGGTCGTGATGATTAGCGTGAGTTCTGACACGGCAACCCAGAGAGCCGTATCAGCCGAGCAGAGGCTTACTGCCATCGAGCAGCAACTTGCAGCTATAGAGGCACGAGCAGAGACCACTATGACATTAGCCGACCTGTGTTTTAGGTTACTCCATTCGGCTGTCCAAGCTGACATGTTTTCATATTTTCCATATTAGACCTACGTAGGCAGGTTGCGCCTACTTGATATTATCGTTTTCTTTTGAACACTTGTTTTGATGGGGAAGTGTGCCCCTACTTTATTGATTACTTTCTGGTAAACAACGAACAAGCTATTCGATGAAACTGTATTTGATGGTTTATGGAAAATATTATGGATGGTATGTTTGTTTTGTTGATGTGATTGTTGTGAGTCTTTGGTTGTTGTAGATGTTACAAATGTTTCAAATTTTGTATGCATGTGTTGAGAAATGTATATGTTGTCTTACTTTCTTTAACGTTGTGATTGAAGAAAAACCACGCCGCCAAGAAGGAGAATACTCAGAAACAACACAGACGGAGGAGCACATATGACTTCCCAGGAGATTGAGCAGCTGATCGCACAACGCGTATCCGACGTGATTTCTAACCTTGGTACCAACCGGAATGGATCCGGTGGTGGAGACTCTGGCGCTGGCGGTAGCCGTACCGGTGGAGGTAAATAGATAACCCTAAGTTAGAGGTCACCGTTTATGATTGTCCGATCATTAATAAGACACCATTAACTTACAGGCACTTATGACGTAACGAGAGGATGTACCTACAAATCATTCTTAAACTTCCAGCCTCTTATTTTCAACAACACTGAAGGAGCAGTGGGGTTGGTCCGTTAGATGGAAAAGTTGGAGTCTGTGTTTCGTATCAGTAACTGTGCTGAAGGGAAACGAGTTGAGTACGCCACCTGCACTCTCCAGAATGGAGCCCTCACTGGGTGGAATGCCCAGGTTCAAACATTGGATATTTATGTTGCTTATCGGATGGCTTGGGAAGAGTTAAAGAGGTTGATGAGAGAGGAATACTGCCCATGGAATGAACTACAGAAGCTCGAGGTAGAATTTTAGAATCTTACCATGAGTGGATCTGACGTAGAAGCCTATACCACACGGTTCCATGAGCTTGCTAGTTTATGCCCTAACATGGTCACTCCTGAGCACAAGAGAATTGAGAGATACTTGTGGGGTCTTGCACCCAAATTCAAAGCATGGTGACATCATCTGAACCCACGTCACTGCAGGGTGCAATCCCATTGTGTAACATCCCAATTTTTAAGAAAATAAAAGTCCAGGGGCTAGAATGTAAATACCCCAAAGATAAGGGACTAAAAATAAAGAAAATAGGAAAATTCAGCCGGAAGCGGACCGCTATCGGGCTTCATATCGGTCTGCTACGTGTGGAAGGGAGCAATCATGACAGAATGACACGTGGCGACGGCATAGATAATGACTCAGCCCTATGGCGGACCGCCACCAGGTGGGTATCGATCTGCCAGCCGCAATTGGGCACGGTGTCACACCCTGCCTCAGGCACCCACGGGCTTCATATTGGTCTACAAAACATGACACAAATCAATACTTACTATAAATAACTCCATATGACTCGAAAACTGTATAAAAATGACACGAAACACATAGGAATAAGAGGTGTACTTTGCAACACATCACTGAGGCATTAGAGGTTGAAATCGTGAGTGACCGAAACTGTGTAGCGACTGAAATATGCCGAGATTTTCGATTACTGATAAAAAGATAAGAATATTTCGTCGACTTAATCCCGATGCCAATGTAAGAATTTGACGTAATAATTGAAATGGATTGGTTATCTTTGCATGCTTCAACGATTATATGCAATCAGAAGATTGTACGATTCACGACGCCTACAGTAAAAGAACTTAGTGTCATTGGCGAACGATGGAACCAGCTTACGTTATGTACGATGGCTAAGATAAACAGTTACATGAGACGAGGTCACCAAGCCTTCTTAGCCTACGTACCTGATGTAAAGCTAAAAGGGAAGGAACTAAGCCAAGTTCTGATAGTGAATGAGTTTCCCGAAGTATTTCCAGACGATCTTCCAGGTGCTCCACCTGAGAGAGAGATCGAATTTAAAATTGAATTAATTCCTGAAGCTAAACCGGTGGCTAAGGCTCAGTACCGGTTCGCACCAACATAAATGAAGGAGTTGATGTCATAACTACAAGAGTTGTTGGAAAAGGGATTTATACGCCCTAGTGTGTCCCCTTGGGTGCACCAATTCTGTTCGTGAAAATGAAAGACGGTAGTATGAGAATGTGTATAGACTACCGTGAATTGAACAAGTTGACTATCAAAAATAGGTATCCCCTACCTAGAATTGATGATTTGTTTGATCAATTACAAGGATCAAGTTGTTTTTTCCAAAATCAACTTAAGATCCGGTTATCATCAAGTCAAGGTGCGAGAAGAAGATGTGCCTAAAACAGCATTCAGAACTCGTTACGGACATTATGAATTTGTGGTGATGCCTTTTGGATTGACGAATGCTCCGACATTCTTCATGGACCTTGTGAATAGAGTATGCCGGCCAATGTTAGACAAATTCGTTATTGTCTTCAATGATGACATTTTGATTTATTCAAACAGTGAATAAGAACATGCTTACCATCTTCTTGAAGTACTTGGTATTGTACGAAAGGAGAAATTGTACGCAAAGTTCTCAAAATATGCATTCTGGTTGAGAGAAGTTCAATTTCTGGGCATGTTGTAAATGCAGAACGCATCTCAGTAGACCCGGCAAAGGTAGAGGCTGTAATGAAATGGTCTCCACCTAAGAATCCATTAGAAGTTAGAAGTTTCTTGGGGTTAGCCGGTTATTATAGAAGATTCATCTAGGAATTTTCTAAAATAGCCACCTCCTTGACTAAACTAACTTGAAGGAATTCAATGTACGAATGGAATGCAGATCAGGAGAAGGCATTCCAAACCTTGAAAGAAAGTTTGACACAAGCTCCGGTTCTGGAAATACTAGAAGGGGTAGAAGATTTTGTGGTGTATTCTAATGCCTCGAAACTTGGGTTAGTGTAGAGATAAAGACTGATGGCTACAAAATTCTCTAAGTAAGATTGTTGCGGACTCCATAATTTTTCTGTTGACTTACAAGTTCCTGCAGATAAGGCTAAGTACTGTAGATAGTTGTGTTCTCCTGCTGATGAACAAGTTTCCTGATGATAGCCTTATCTGCTGAAGTCCAAAGTTGCTGCTGATAGGCTTCTCAGCAGCATCAAACATTTGATACTGCTGATAGGCAAATCATCAGCAGCTTTGACTTTGCCACTGACACCTCTGCTGTAACACTGACATACCTATCAGCAGAAGGAATGTTATTGATGCAGATGACAAAAGACAATGCTCCTATTATGATCTGTCATGCAATAATTTCTGAGAAGACCTTAGTTTTGCTGTTGTCTTTTTAGTGCAGAAGTCTTTTCACTACAGTTGTCTTTTAGTTGTCTACCAATAGTAGTGTAACTTGTAACTGTTAAAGATCAACAGCTTGTTTTTTATTTGATGCTTAGAATCAAGGGTTTGTCTTGATTCTAAGTTCCTTTATATGTATTGTATCTTTTTATTTTACAGTGTGTGCTTCCTTAGAGCTTTCTCTGTAAACTTGTAAACATTGAAGATTAATACACTTTGCATTTATCAATATTATCCTTGATTTCTTGTTTACATTGATTAGTTGTTATTGTTTCCGCCAATCTCAACTAAGAACAGAATCATCTTGTAAACACCGATCCTACAAGTGGTATCAGAGCTTTGACTCTCAGATTAAACAAACTAACACTTGTTTAATCACTATCTGGTTCTGTTATCTCTTTGCTGCTGAACCATCTATCCATAGTATGGCACAGAATACTGGATTTGATGATGTTGGAAGCTTTCACAGAGTACCAAGACCGGTGTCTGGAGAAGATTATGATATGTGGAAGAAAAGAATGGAAAGTTTCTTCTGCTACCAAGAATATGGAATGTGGAGATCCATAGTTGATGGTCCATATGTGCCTATGGTGGCTTCTGCTGATTTCGGAGGTCCATCAGTCCCTAAAGAAGCCTCAAAGTACTCAAAGCTTTGTGAGCCATTCAGATGTGCTTGCCAAACGAAGTTTTCCATAAATTTAGAGAATACAAGACTGCTAAGGAGCTATGGGAAGCTCTTGAGAAGATGTTTGCCGGTTTTGAGGAGGTGAAGGAGAATAGAAGAGACATTCTGAAGCAACAATGTGAGAACTTTATTTGGAAGGAAGGTGAGTCTCTTACTGTTTTGTTCAACACGTACACCTATTTGGTGGGAGAGCTACAGTGCTCTAAAGTGAAGCTGGAGAATGAAGACATTCTCAAAAATTTTATCAAATCTCTTCCAAGCTGCTGGACACTCTATACAGTGTCAATTAGAAGAACTGAAAACTTGAAAACTCTAAAAATTACTGAACTGTATGGCATGCTAAAGACATATGAATTAGAAATGATTCAAGTCAAAGAAAGAAGCTCTGGTCATTCAACAGCTTCATCAACAACCACCAATCCATCTGCACTACACTCTGACCACTCAGCTCCCAGTTCTAGTACCTATTTTCCTCCCATTGTCACCCACCTTCAGACTCCTAACTCAAAAAAAAAAAACAACTCACCATTTCTTCTTGAAGCTCCGCCTCAACCAAACTCAGCTGCCTTTGTCTCTGAAATTTCTAGCAACATGTCCTTCATCAAAGAAGATCTGGAATACTTTATCCAGATGACTTAAAAGAAATGGACATACAACACTCCTATGCCATGCTTTCTCTCAAAGCAAAACGGTTCTACTCTTGGACTGGAAGACCAATTCCAAGCAACAACTCTAACACTAGAGTTGGCTTGGACAAGAGCAAGCTAAGATGTTACAATTGTAGCCAACTTGGTCACTTTACCAGAGAATGCAATGCACCAAAGGCAAACCCAGCTGCAGCACAACCTAGATAGACCCATCATGGTCAAGCAAGTCAAGGCAACACCACTCCTGCTCAAACTGCAGCCTGTGCAGCTATTGGAACAGCTGATTTTGATTGGAGCTTCCAGTATGAAGATCTTCCTGCCAACAACCAAGCACTCATGGTAGACACAACAGAGATACCACCTCAGGAATATGAACATCTTTGTACTCAAGCTTGCATTAATAAGGTTCTAGGATACATGAAACTTAACCAAAACCTTATAGATCAAAATGAAGAGTTACACCAAATGAAATTTGAATTTAAAAAGGTTGAAACAGTTATAAAGAAAAGATTAACTGCCTAAAGAAAGATATTTCATCACTAAAACATGAACAAACAAATCTTGAAACTCAGATTGATGATCTATTTGGCAGACCAAAAAGTTCATGTTGACAAATATAAGTTTGCATCCAAAAAGCTACAAAGACTTTTGGATGCTCAAATTCATGAAAAGGTGACTGCTGGCCTTGGGTTTCAAGCTAAAAAGCCCTACAACACCATCCCCCCACCAGCTGACTACGTAACCATCCATGAACCAAACTTCAATCTCACAAATCTTGACCATGCAAACTGAAACCTTGATCCTTCCAAGGAAGAATCATCTATGCAAGACTACAATACCCCCTCTGAATCTGAGTCCACATGCTCAGAATCCACTCAAACAAGTGAAGCTCCATTACTCCCTACCAATGAAGTAATTCTCAAAACCACCAAATCTGGTAAAGTAATCCAAACCAATGGTCCAAGTCCCTTTATTCCCTCTATACCAGTAACTCCTCCCACCAAACAAATCAAAATTAGCTATCCTCCTGAAGGAAGAAAGTTAAAAGTTGAACAGGGACAATCTTCAACCTCCACCTTTCCTCAATCAAAATCCAATCAACCCAGAAAGGTGTTTGACATTTGTCATGCACCTGGAGAGAGACCTCCATATGTTCAGAAAACATTGGAGGAAGCCACTTTTGAACACAACAAAGCTCATCCCTGGAACTTCAAAGATCTATTCAAAAGAAAAGATTATGTATACTTTCAAAGAGATAAATCAGCTAAATACTGTTTTGTCTGTGGAAAATACAATCACATTGCATGCACATGCTTCTACTACCTTTAGCAGCAAAGAAACCTCAAGCAAAATGTTGTTGAGAAGACAAACAAAAAAAGGTAAGAAGCTATGAAGCCAAAACAACTCAATTCAGAAAGTCTCTCTCTCCTCCAAGAAAGCAGCTTCAAAAACCTCAATAATCCTGCATCATATGTGGTGAATCAGGCCACTTTGCTGTTGATTGTAAATTCAATCCTTTCAGCCAGATTTTTCAACCAGCCTCTATAGCAGTTCATGCTACTCCAAAACAGAAGCCTATCAGTAGAAGAAATCCCACAAAGAAACCCACTTTTAATAGAAAGGTAAAACAGGAGAAGCATGTATCTGTTGAACCATCAGCAGCCAGCAAAAATGCTGCTGATCATGTAAAGTGAAAAAAGCCTAAGAACAAGCCATCAGCAGCAACCAAGTTTGCTGCTGATCAGCCAAAGCCATCAGCACCAAAAGCCACATCAGCCGCTGATAGAGTAAAAGGGTCTGGAAAATCACTTCCTCAACAATGGAAAGCCAAGTCCACTGCTTCCATCTCTCAAAGCATCATCATAGGATCCATTGAATGCAAGCCTACTGATGCTATTGGCTTAAAGCCACACTTACCCAAGTTTACAAGTTATTGGGTTCCTCCCTCTAACAAGATCTCTCTCATGTGTAAGGACAACCAGGTCACAAGGATAACACCAGGGTTGTAGATAGTGGTTGTTCCAGGCACATGACCGGCAACAGGTCCATTCTTTCCAATTTTAGACATTTCAATGGAGGATATGTTGCCTTTGGGAGTGATTCAAAGGGAGGTTCTATAACTGGACAAGGAACCGTGTCCAATGAAAGAATGAGTATTGAAAGGGTAAACTTTGTCAAAGAATTGGACTTCAATCTCATGAGTGTGTCTCAGATCTATGATCAAAAGCATTTGATGCTTTTCACAGACAAAGAATGCTTTATGCTCCCCCCTGGTTTAAGCAAACCTCATCCAGACAAGATTGTATTATCTGCCCAAAGAAAAGATAACATATATGTGCTTGACATGAATGAGGTCGCTCCATCCGGCAATATATCTTGTTTTTTGTCCAAGGCATCATTTGATGAATCAGCTCTCTGGTATAGAAAATTAAGCCATCTTAATGTAAAAACCATCAACAAGTTGGTGAAGGGAAATCTTGTTAGAGGCCTTCCTTATAAGGAATTCCAACTTGAAGATTATTGCATAGCATGCCTGAGGGGAAGCAACACAAAAATTCTCACAAGCCCAAGATATTGAATACAAATGACACTCCTCTACAACTGTTGCATATGGATCTTTTTGGTCCTACAAATGTCATGTCAATGGGCAAGAAGTCTACTGTTTGGTGATAACTGATGACTATACAAGATTCTCATGGGTATACTTCTTGAGAACAAAAGATGAAACTGCTGAGATCCTTAAATCTTACATTCTTAGGGTGGAGAATCAAAGCAATCAGAAAGTCAAAGTCATAAGGTGTGATCAAGGTACCGAGTTCAAAAACCACACACTGAACTGTTTCTATGAGAGCAAGAGTATAGAAAGACAATACAGTGCTCCAAGAACTCATCAACAAAATGCGGTTGCTGAAAGGAGAAACCGAACTCTAATTGAATCCGCAAGATCAATGCTAGCTGATTCAAAATTGCCTCTCACATTCTGGGTAGAAGCAGTAAGCACAACTTGCTATGTGCAAAATAGAGTTCTCATTGTCAAGCCTCTCAACAAAACACCTTATGAGCTTTGGTTCAAAAGAGTTCCCTACATTGGATTCTTGAAACCCTTTGGATGTCCATGTACCATTCTTATCACCAATGGAAGTCTTCCAAAGTTTGGTGCAAAATCAAATGAAGGATACTTTGTGGGCTATTCCTCTCAATCCAAGGCTTACAGAGTATTCAATTCTAGAACAAGAATAGTTGAAGAATCAGCAAATGTGGAATGTAGGGAACACATTCCATGTGAAAAGGGTAAAGGACTAGACTGACTTTTTGATATTGACTCCTTTTCACAAGTATTTGATCCTCTCATCTTCTCAAATATAGAATCTACCTCTTCCAAAAAGCAAGCATCTACATCATTTGATGACTATAGAGTGGGTCTCAATGGTCCATCTATAAGAATCAAAAGACCATCCATTGATCCTCCATCTTTTGTTGATGATATTAAAGCCAGAACAAGCAACTCTAATGTTACCAGCAACAATCTCTCTGACAATGAAGATCAAGATGAGGGTATTGCATCTGATGTTGTTGATGCTTCTGATGCTGATGATACTGCTGTTGTGGCTGATGCTGCTGATATTGCTGATGCGGCTGATGCTGCTGATGTTGCTGATGCTGCTGACAACTCAACTACAGATGCTATTGCTGTTGAAGAAATTTCTGCATACAACCCTCTTCACAATCATCATCTTCCTGACCAAAATCAAAGCAATCTTGACCATGGAATACAATTGGAAGTTGTTCCCGCACAAAGAATCAACAAAGAACACCCCTTAGAAAATGTCATTGGTCAAGTTCAACAAGGAGTTCAAACTAGAAGCAAGACTCATGGAGCTAATATCTGCCTATACTCATGTTTTCTATCTCAAGTTGAACCAAAGAAGATTGATGAAGCTTTGCAACACAGTAGTTGGATTGAAGCAATGCAAGAAGAGTTGTTGCAATTCAAATGACAAGAGGTGTGGACCCTAGTTGATCTCCCACCTGGCCAGACTGCTATTGGCACAAGGTGGGTCTACAGGAACAAGCAGGATGAAAGAGGGATTGTAATCATGAACAAAGCCAGACTTGTGGCACAGGGATACACTCAGGAAGAAGGAATTGGCTATGATGAAGTCTTTGCTCCTGTTGCCAGACCGGAGGCTATTCGAATCTTCCTAGCATATGCTGCATCCAAAAGCTTTACTGTTTATCAGATGGATGTCAAAAGTTCTTTTCTATATGGGAAGATTGGTGAGGAAGTGTATGTCTGACAGCCTCCAGGCTTTGTAGATCCCTCATATCCAAACAAAGTTTTTAAACTAGATAAGGCTCTATATGGACTACACCAAGCCCCAAGAGCCTGGTATGAGACCTTGTCAGGATATCTACTAAGCAACAATTTCAGAAGAGGTGCCATTGATCAGACATTGTTTAACAAAGATTAAGGGGGAGAAATTCTATTGGTGCAAATCTATGTAGATGACATCATCTTTGGATCAACAAAGAAGAAATTATGCAAGGACTTTGAGATTCTAATGCACTCAAAATTTGAAATGAGTTCAATGGGTGAACTAAATTTCTTTTTGGGTCTCCAAGTCAAACAAGTTCCAAATGAAATCTTCATCAGCGAATCCAAATATGTCAAATGTATCTTGGAAAGATTCAAACTGGCTGACTGCTCTGCTGCAAGAACCCCCATGCAAGTGCACTATCAACTGACTCCAGATAAATATGGAAAAGACACTAATCAACTTCAGTACAGTGCAATGATAGAATCACTCATGTATCTAACTGCCTTAAGGACAGATATCATGTTTGTAGTACGCCTGTGTGCAAGATTCCAAGCAGCTCCAAAGAATACACACTTTCAAGCTGTCAAGAGAATTTTTAGATACCTAAAGGGAGCCCCAAGACTTGGGCTATGGTATTCTAAAAATGATAAGTTTTATCTATATGCATACACTGATAGTGACTATGGAGAAGAAGTCCACATCAGGGGGATGTTAATTTCTGGGAGGAAGACTGATTTAATAGCAATGCAAAAAAGCAAACTTGTGTATCAACCTCTATTGTAGAAGCAGAATACATTGCAGCTTCCAGTTGCTGTGCACAAGTCATCTGGATACAAAATCAAATGCTGGATTATGGGATGACTTTCATGGCAACTCCCATTCACATTGACAACATGAGTGCTATATCAATTACAAACAATCCTGTACAACACTCCAAGACAAAGCACATTGACATCAGGTATCATTTCATAAGAGATCAAGCTGAGAAAAAGGGAATCATTTTAACCAAAGTTCATACCAATGAGCAGTATGCTGACTTATTCACAAAAGCCTTTGATGAAGCTAGATTCAGATATCTAGTTGAATCCATTGGCATGATGAACTTATTAAAATCTTACTTTAAAAACTTTAAAATAAATGTGTTTGTCTATCTCTTGTTGTAAATAAAAATTAAAATTCAGCAGCAAACTTATTTTGCTGCTGACAGGTTTAAGCTTCAGCAGCAAAGAATTTGCCTCTGATTGCCTTAAGTTATCAGCAGGAACAAGTTTCCTCTGACTGCCTTAAGACAATCAGCAGCAACATTTTTGCTGCAGACCATTACATCCATCCGCAGCAACCAAGTTTGCTGCTGATAGACTTAGCCATCAGCAGCAACCAAGTTTGCTGCTAAAATGCTTAACCATCCTCAACTGCCAAGTTTGCTACTGATCGGTAAAACAAGCCTTCTTTATGTACCCAAGGTTCTTGCAAGAAGTTTTTAATCATGAACTAAAAGACCTTTCAAAACCTGCAAGAATCTACTTAATGTTGGGTCATAAAAATAACATTTTTCAAAGTATGAGAGCTGTTTTCAAAAAGTTCTCAGGGGTCAATGTTCCATTGTTATCTACAGTCCCAGGGTGACAGTTCTGCAGTCACAGCTGATATTGATCCCACACCCTCCACTTCACAACCTGAATATACTTCTGCTTCCCTTGATCGAACCCTTGTGTAGCCTATTTAGGGTTCACAGGCACAACAAACACTTACCCCAGTCCTTGAAGCCCAACTGGAAGACAGGACCCCAGTTGAGGCATGTTATACTAGAAAGCGAAAAAGGAGCAAGAAGACTCCTTCTATTCTTGTCTCACAGGCCCAATCCTAACCCAAAAGCCCTTATTCAGAATCCCAACATTCTGATGAGAATACCAAAAGGGATAGCCACATTATTAGGGAGACTTCCTTGGAATTCCCTCTATTAGGATTAGGATCACATCCCGGATCCATAAAACAACCCTTTGAGCCTATACAATCTTCATTTTCTTTGAACTTAAGTACAGAGGCACCATGTCAAGATGATGTACCATCTCCAACTGTCACTATCTCGAAGGTACTGATTGACTTGGCTGCCAAAGTACCCAACCCAAGTTCATCACCTAAGAAGGTTCACTCTGGAAGTACTGAAAGAGTGAATGTGAAAAGGGCTATCACTACTACTGGTTCATCCATTACCAGGAGGATAGTGATACCAGGAGGATAGTGATAACATCATTAAGTCCCCAACCACGGCAACTCACGGTGAGGATGTTTTTTTGAAACACTTTTCACTAAGAGGAATCCCAGGCGCCAAGAAAACCAGGGTGATGGGGATGAAGAGGCTAGGCCTAAGGCCCCATCTAGTTCCAAGGATTCCACAACTGTGAATGAGGACAAACTGAAACTGGAAAATTTGGAATTGACGGTCAGGGTGGCTATGCTAGAGGATGAAGTGTCCAAACTAAGGCACCAAGTCTCTATGCATGAAGCCCATCAATGCCCAAGTGTGACTTCTCCCTCCCTTGTATCAGTGGGAACCCAAACAGACGCAACTCTATGTACTGATGCAACCAAAAAGGGGGAGATAGTTACTACTGAAGATGACAGAGATAGCTTGGAGGATTGGATACTAGAGCAGGTTGCCTTTCAAAAAACAATATTTCATCCCGCCTTTGTTCAAGTCCATGATTTGATGTCTCCCAGAGATGAAGAGGAAGATATCTCTGAGGAATGGAAGTTAGTGACCAGGGATGCAGAAGAAGTATTCCCTGAGGAAATGGAAATTAAAGATGAAGAGGAAGAAATGTCTCCCTTAGCCACTATACTTCCAGCTGCTACTACTATCTCAAGACAAGCCATATCCCCTCATTTTCCATTAACTACAAACAATCTGGAGTTTGATACAATCCTAGCATGGGGATATGATGGACTAATGGAAATATTTTGGATTGGATGGGAGTTTGCTGGAGTTCTAGAACTCAATTGGGACAACCGGAGTGCCTTTGACATATTAGCCCTGTATACAAAAAATAAATCAATACTTCAAAGAAACTCTCTACCCAACTTGCAATTAAACGATTCTATGATCTCATGGAGGACAACATGCACTGGTTGAGTGGTTTCTTAAAGAATCTAAGAAGGTGGCTTATCCCAGGCTTAAGAATGAAGAAGCAGAGTCCTCTCAAGCAGCTCAACAAAGACTAGCTCAAAGGTCTAAATTAATAAGAAGCAGGGTGTTGACAGAAGACCAAGTTCTATGCCTAAGAAGATTCTTGTATAATGAAGTTGTAAGGGGTTTGGAAGTGCATGGATGGGTAAGCTCCGGGTCTTCTGGCTTTCAGTTCTTTCTATGTGATGGATCATCCTTTATTATCAACAATATTCAAGAAATCCTTCTCCTCAACCCAGACTTCCAGTACAAGGTCTTTGAACTCAGGACACATATCTGCAACATCAACTCCTTAAAAAGTAAAGAAATGATCAAAATTGTCAAAGCTTTTCTTGAAAAGGAGGGATGGATTGCAATGGATGATTCTAGCTCAGACCTATCCACTCCCACCTCACTAACTGTCATTCTAAATACAGCAGAAGAATAAAAAAGAATGGCTGCATAGAATATTAAAGAGGCATATATGACTGCATATGGAAATGAATGGGAGAAGGATGAGAATGAAGAAGTCCCTTCCTCTTTGTTTGTTCCTCAAATTGCCAATGAAGCTGAAGCTGAAGCTGAGATCTCAACAGCATCTCTCACATCTGCTGTTGTGATTCATGAAGCAGAAGCATAGGCATCCAATAAAGACAAAGGGAAGGGTATCATGACAGAAGAAGAAGAAAAGAGGATAGAGCAAAAAAAGAAGGAGATTGAAAGAAGAAGAAGAGAAAGAGAAGAGGAGGAGATAGCTGAGCTTAAAAAGGCTCAAGAAAGAAAAACTGTCATGCTCCTTAGAGAACAACAAATCCAGATGTATGCTAGACAACTGGATGAAACAAGAGTTCATGTTCCTGCAGCTTCACAACTAAAAGAAGATGAAGCCTTAGCTCTTCAGCTGCAGGAACAGTTCAATAAAGAAGAAGAAGAGAGGGAGAGGAAAAGAAAAGAAGAAGCCAAGTTCAGAATCGCTGACTCTGAACTTGCTAAAGAAATGAGGGAAGAGTAGACTGAAGCTCTGATTTCTCAAGGTGAGGATGCAAACTACCTTTAGAAATTATCAAATAAAGAAATATATAGAGCTTTCATGGGACATCAAGGTCAACCGAAAAATAAGAAAAGGGTTGAAGAAGAAGAAAAAGCCAAACAGAAATCCAGGAAGACCATTGCATTCAATGTCAGATCCCATGAAGAAAAGAAGGTCATGATGGACTTCCTAAAGGCTAGAGAAGAAAGTGGAAAGAGGTTGGGTCCCATGAGCTTCATGAACCTGCAAGCCTTGTATGTCAAAGTTAAGAAGGAAGAGGAAGAGAGACTAGGGAAGACAGGCTCAAAAAGAAGGGTAAACACTCAAACTGATGAAAGAAAACAAAAGAAACCCAAGCCTACTCTCTCATCCACTCCTTCCTCTGTCCAACAACTTTCCACTCTCCCTCCTAGACCTCCATCCTCTCCTCCCAAAGAGTCCAAATCCTGTCACCCAACTCCTCCTTATCAACAGCCCCCCAAGAAGAAAACCAAACCTACTACCACACCAGAAGATTGAAGAGAAATTGTTGGGGAAAGGCAGAGGTAAAAAGATCAATCTACAAATCGGTTGATGAGGTGATGCAGCTTCTAGATTCTTATCTTTAGAGAATGATGGAGCTGGGTGACGCTCATGAGCCTAAAAATGATAGTGGAGGACATTTGTTGCTGATGATCAAGCATCACTTCAACCTCAGCAAAGATATGGTTATTGATGTTAAACCTCTTCAATCCCACTATCCATTTGTCAGTTGGTCCTACAATGCTGCTTAAGATGAGTACACTTTGATAGATATCAGAGGTCAGAAGATGAGATGTTCAAGCAAGACCATCTTCAGCATGCCAAGCAAGGACATCAAGACTCTATCTGAACTCCCTCTTGACAATCCAAACATGGACCCAAAAGGCTATGAGACAACAAGGATTGTTGCTCACAAGCAAAAGCTTCAGCAACAAAGGCAATAAGAGAGTTTTGGTAGCATCAGTCTAGGGGGAGTTTGTAGAGATAAAGACTGATGGCTACAAAATTCTCTAAGTAAGATTGCTGCGGACTCCACAATTTTGCTGCTGACTTACAAGTTGTTGCAGATAAGGCTAAGTGCTGCAGATAGTTGTGTTCTCCTGCTGATGAACAAGTTTCCTGCTGATAGCCTTATCTACTGAAGTCTAACGTTGCTGCTAATAAGCTTCTCAGCAGCATCAAACATTTGATGCTGCTGATAGGCAAATCATCAGTAGCTTTGACTTTGCCTCTGACACCTCTGCTGTAATACTGACACACCTATCAGCAGAAGGAATGTTATTGGTGTAGCTGACATAAGACAATGCTCCTATTATGATCTGTCCTGTAGTGATTTCTGAGAAGACCTTAGTTTTGCTGTTGTCTTTTCAGTGCAGAAGTCTTTTCACTGCAGTTGTCTTTTAGCTACTTGTCTTTTAGTTGTCTACCAATAGTAGTGTAACTTGTAACTGTTAAAGATCAACAACTTGTGTATGATTTGATCCTTAGAATCAAGGGTCTGTCTTGATTCTAAGTTCCTTTGTATGTATTGTATCTTTTTATTTTACAGTGTGTGCTTACTTAGAGCTTTCTATGTAAACATTGAAGATTAATACACTTTGCATTTATCAATATTATCCTTGTTTTCTTGTTTACAATGATTAGTTGTTATGGTTTCCGCCAATCTCAACTAAGAATAGAATCATCTTGTAAACACCGATCCTACAGTTAGGATGTGTTTTAATGCAAAGAGGAAAGGTAATATCGTATGCCTCTCGACAGCTAAAGACACATGTAGCAAACTATCCAACCCGTGATCTAGAATTAGCTGCGATGGTATTCGCACTAAAGATCTAGAGGCATTATCTATATGGAACAAAGTGTACGATGTATACGGACCACAAAAGTCGTAAGTATTTCTTTGACCAGAAAAATTTAAATATGAGACAACGAAGGTGGCTGGAACTAGTCAAAGATTATGAATGTAAAATCTTATATCATCTCGGAAAGGCTAACGTGGTTGCCGATGCTCTGAGCCATAAGGAAGAGCATCATCCTATTCAGGTGAAAGCATATAAGTAAGTAATAACTCCTGATTTCACGAGTCAGCTTCGAAACGCCCAAATCGAAGCCGTAAAAAGTGAGAATGTTAAGAAAGAAAGAATGGCTAGTCAGGAGAAATTTCTAGGAGAAAATGAATATAAGGTCAAGACTCGATTTGATCGTATATGGATACCACGATTAGGTGAGTTCAGACTCAGGATTCTCGATGATGTTCATAAATCGTGATATTCTATTCATCCTGGTACTACAAAAATGTACCAAGATCTGTGCGAAGATTATTGGTGGGCCGGAATGAAATTTGATATTATGAAATATGTGGCTAAATGCTTAACTTGTTTACAAGTTAAAGCAAAACTTCAGAAACCATATGAGAGATTACAACAATTAGAAATTCTAGAATGGAAGTGGGAACATCTCACTGTGGATTTCATAACCAAGCTTCCAAAAACGGCTAGAGGTTATGATACCATTTGGGTGGTTCTAGATCGGTTATCTAAGAGTGCTCATTTTCTAGAAATACGTGAGACATACTCTTTAGAAAATTTAGCTAACATGTTCATTAAAGAGATTGTTTTCAGACATAGAGTGCCAGTCTCGATTGTCTCTGATCGAAATACTCGTTTCACTTCACGTTTCTGGAAAAAGTTCTAAAAAGAGATGTTAATAAGATTATTAATCAGCACATCATATCATCCTTAAACTGACGGTCAAAGTGAGACAACAATACAAACTCTTGAGGATATGTTGCGTGCTTGTATAATTGATTTCGGTGGAAGTTGGGATAATCATCTGCCATTAGCAGAATTCTCATATAACAACAGCTACCATTCCAGTATTGGTATGCTGCCATATGAGATGCTATACGGTAGAAGATGTCGAACTCCAATATGTTGGGGAGAAATTGGTCAGAAGGAGTTAGACAGCAAAGAAATAGTTCAGGCAACATCTGAAAAGCTCAACCTAATCAAGGCATGTTTGAAAGATGCACAGGATAGACAGAAGTCATATGCAGACAAGAGACGTAGACCAATAGAATTCCAAGAAGGAGATTACGTCTTGTTAAAAGTATCTCCTTGGAAAGGTCTAATCCGATTCAAGAAACATGGCAAGCTAAGTCCACGATTCATTGGTCCTTTCAAAATTATCAAATGAGTTGGAAAGGTAGCCTATCAACTAGAACTACCTGAAGAACTGGTTAAGATACACAATACGTTCCACGTATCTTATTTAAGAAAGTGTTTGGCGGACAAGACTACTCATATCCCTCTAGAAGAGATAGAGGTTGATGAAAAATTAAATTATGTCGAAGAACCCTTAAGAATTCTAGACACAAAAGAAAAGCAGTTGCGTCACAAAACGATCAAACAAGTATTAGTGCAATGGAGGCACAGAAAAGGGTCAGAGATGACTTGGGAAAATGAGGACGAAATGAGGAAGAGTTATCCTTAGTTATTTCAAAATTAACAGCTTTCGAGGTCGAAACCTAATTTATGGGGGGGGGGAGTTGTAACATCCCAATTTTTAAGAAAATAAAAGTCCAGGGGCTAGAATGTAAATACCCCAAAGATAAGGGACTAAAACTAAAGAAAATAGGAAAATTCAGCCAGTAGCGGACCGCTACCAGGCTTCATAGCGGTCCGCTACGTGTGGAAGGGAGCAATCATGACAGAATTACACGTGGCGGTGACATAGGTAATGACTCAGCCCTATGGCGGACCGCCACTATGTGGGTAATGGTCTGCCAGCCGCAATTGTGCACAGTCAACGAGGGAACGACACATGTAAGATGACTCGTCGAATAAGATTGGGTAGCAGACCGCTACCCAGGGCATGACGGTCCGCCACGTGCGGAGTACGCCAGACACCTGGCAAGGGACAGTAGCAGACCGCTACCCCCTTACTTAGCGGTCCGCCACCGGTGTGTTTTCAGCCTATAAATAGAAATCGTTTGGCGTTCATTTGAAAACAACAAACACAACATCACCACACACACACACACGAACTTGAGAATGAGCAAGGGACTGGTGCGGTGTGTTTAAGTACGAATGCGGTACGCTGCGAGTGCGGCTCGAGTTCAGGAAAGCGTTTAAGCAAGGAGCGAACTTAGGAACTACCCGAAGGTAAAGTAAGTACACTGGACCCGTACCCTAGATAATGATTATGTGAAGTATATAATTATATGCTATGTGTTATATATGAAACTAAGGTATGGGGAAATAAAGAAAGGTAATGACGGATTATTCTAAACACTAAACTAGAATAAAGGAGTAGTCACGACGTATCCAAGGGGTGGTGGATACGTTGCTGGTACTTCCTATATATAAACCTCTTTGATACTTCAACCGGTATGTAGTTATCTGACAAACGGAATGTTCTGTCTAAGGAAATAATGGTGTATAAATCTCTCCTAGACCCGTCACTCTTTCCTCGGAACATCTCTGTTGGAGGTACTGTTCTGAAAGCATAATCACCCTAATTTACAATATATGACAAGTATGAATATGTGAAAGATGAACATGCGAATGCATGAATGTGTAAATGCATGATGAATATAAATACGTGAATGCATGATGATACGTGCAAGTATGAATGAGTATGATGGAACGAGTCTAAACCCTAAAATGGAATAACGGAGTACCCATGACGTGTTAAAAGGATGGTGGATACGCCGCTGGTACTTCCTATATATAAACCTTTTTAGTGCCTCGTGGAGAAAACGTTATGAAGTTTTAAGGTAAGGACTAGTTAGGAATAAATCAAGCATATACGTGAAATGAAAAAAAAATGCTTGATACATTTGGGAGGCTGTGAGTCGAAGATACTCAAGGTCCCAAATGAACAGAAATACCCGGTCTGTAAGGTGGATCTCAATAATAAAAAAGAGAATTAAAGAATAAAGCCTACAAGGCTAAGAAATGAATGAGCCTTCGTGGCAAATAAGTGTTCGTGACAAACACAAGGGTCTATACTGACAAGTATAAGGAACTTGCCAATACTCTGACTGGAGATACGTCCGAATATGGTCAGGAAGGGGTTAGCATACCCATGAATGATATGAATACTATGACCGGAGGTACGTCCGAAGATGGTCATGAGGGGGTTAGCACACCCGTAAAATATACGAATGACGTGACCGGAGGTACGTCCGGAGATGGTCACGGGGGCGCCGAGAGCCCGGGAAATGTAGGTCCCCGGGTGTCTCGAATCGTTACGTGTGGGTGTGTGACTAGTCAGACCCGGTGTGAAATGCCCATGACTAGGTGGAGAATCAAACAACACAAAGTAAACCGACAAAGAAATCACTTTAAAGTTCCTTCTATTATAAACTCGAACGGTTACAGAGAGAAAATACTGAGTGCAAATGTCTGCGTACTTACATTCTGTCAACCTATTCTATTTATACAAAACCTGATCTCTGCGCATTTAGCAAGTGCACAGGGCAAATTACTTATGCGTACTTAGCAAGTACGCAGAGTATTTTTGCGCACTTGCTAAGTACGCAGGAACTAATTCCTGCGCACATACTAAGTGCGCAAAACACTTAGAAAATTAAGCAACAATCAACATGCATTAGTAAATACCACTCGATAACTAATACATACAAACGCTTACAAACAAAGACAAATACATACAAAGAAAGTACATAACCTAAGACTCTATCCAAAGTGTTTGTCACACAAAAGTGCTTCAACAAACTCCCCCTTGACAACAGCTCTGGATTATCTTCGGTCTTCACAGCTCTGCATCATATAAGGCCTTGAAGATGTATCATGAGAAGTTATAACCCCTGTTGAGAGACAGGCCAACCATGGCTACTGCAAGATCATGTCTCATAGCATCCTTCCCCGCCTTCCAGGAAGAAATGCACATGATCAGCACGTGGGCAAAGTACCTCCACTGATCGAGCACCCACATCTTCTTGTAGGAAGAGTAATCTCGTACACCAACGTATCCCATACGCTGCCTCCAAAACCCATCCACAAAGTAATCAGGATAGGCAGCTGCGTCGGTGGTGAGATCCCGGAACTGTAAGACCCGTCGAATTGTGTCCTCAGAAAAAGCAACGTCATAACCCGCCACAGTAGCCCGAATGACATTAGGGGTTACCGTGCAGTCTTGATCCGCTGTATCCCAGAACAGCTCCAGGTATGGTCTTGAGACTATTGGATCTGCTGATATAGCATAGCTGATCTTTGAACGATTCAAGAAATCAACTATCTCTCGGTATTGTAGTGAAGCACCCTTCCATTCCGGTTCTGTATGTGCAAGGAGATTGAACTCACTGGTAAAGGCATGAGGCATCACTACAAAATCACACAATAAACATAATAAGAGCAAGACGATTCATTGGAATTGAATACACATGGCCAAGTATAGCAGTTACACACTGAACTGAATTTCAGACTTAGAAAAATTTCACAAGTGTTATTCCTGCGTACTTAGCAAGTACGCAGAGATTTGTTCTTGCGTACTTAACAAGTACGCATGAATTACTTCTTGCGTACTGGTTAAGTGCGCAATAATTTAACTTAGCCAAATTTTTTAAAAATCTAATCTTCAACAGATGTAAGACATTGACGTGGAATATGGTTACTACAAGGTCGAAAACCATGATAAGGACCTATGGAACCTCTATCCACATCAATGACTCGCTAACCTAGTCAAATTTTGACCTAAAATAAGTCAAGGACAAAATCAAAGATCGTTATGGGCGATTAAGAAATGAATAAGGTTCGATTGATGATTTTAAGAGCATTTAGGGTTTAAATCTTGATTTTTTTGGTCGTTTAGGTAACACATTATGATCAAAATGCTCTGATACCACTTGTAGGTTCCCGGGTGTCTCGAATCGTTACGCGTGGGTGTGTGACTAGTCGGACCGGGTGTGGAATGCCCGTGACTAGGTGGAGAATCAAACAACACAAAGTAAACCGACAAAGAAATCACTTTAAAGTTCCTTCTATTATAAACTCGAACGGTTACAGAGAGAAAATACTGTGTGCAAATGTCTGCTTCTATTTATACAAAACCTGATCTCTGCGCACTTAGCAAGTGCGCAGGGCAAATTATTCATGCGTACTTAGCAAGTACGCAGAGTATTCTTGCGCACTTGCTAAGTACGCAGGAACTAATTCCTGCGCACATACTAAGTGCACAAAACACTTAGAGAATTAAGCAACAATCAACATGCATTAGTAAATATAACTCGATAACTAATACATACAAACACTTACAAACAAAGACAAATACATACAAAGAAAGTACATAACCTAGACTCTATCCAGAGTGTTTGTCACACAAAAGTGCTTCAACAGGAAACTCGAACAATAATAAGAACCTAAAGGGTTTATAGTAAAATGAACGATGTAGTGTACTTACTTAGCTTAAGCTAATTCAAAAACGTTTTCCAAACACTATAGGAAAGAAGCACGTGGAATGAAGCTTTCCGAGGACGGAGCTATCGGAATTAAAGAATCCCTATGTAATGGAATATTGTATATGTAAAACAATATTTATAAATGAAAAATATACCATAGTCATTTAATGACAAGGTTTTGAAAAAAATCTAGGACCGTTTTCCACAATATAATACTCTAATAAATTAAGAAAGAAGTAGGGTGTTTCAGATTGGATCATAACCTAAGGGACCTGGCTATTAGTCAAGGAGCGTTTGGGAAGAAGGGTACTGTGGAGAAGAGTTATGACCATAAGAGGAAATAGGACAACAGATTTGGTAAAAACCCAACACCGATTGCCCAAAGGAAGCTAGAACCGGTGAAAGCCTATACGGCAGAATCATCTTAAAAGAAGGGATACACGGGCAAACTCCCGAAATGAAACTGTTGCAACTACCACCACACTAGCACATGTGAGAGCTTCATATAATAAAAGTTCAAAAAGTCAGGGCACCTAACACGAAACTGCAAGACTCCCACTCCAGCACCAAACCAAGGGGCCAACAAAGGTTGTTTCGAATGTGGCGTTGTCAGTCATTTCAAGAAAGAATGTCCGAAACTGAGAAACCAAGGTAACAACAATGCTCGTGGTAGGGCTTTTGTAATAGGATCTGGTGAAACTCGACAAGATCCAAACACTGTTACAGGCACGTTTCTTGTCAACAACCACTATGCTTCTATACTTTTCGATACTGGTGCCGAAAGAAGTTTTGTGTCAACCGATTTTAGCTCATTGATTGATATCGATCCAATTATCTTAGACAATAAGTACACGATAGAACTAGCCGATGGCAAACTAATGGAAACTTGCAACATCATTAAAGGGTGCACCTTAACTCTAAATGAATATTCCTTTGAGATAGATTTATTACCTGTGAAACTTGGAAGTTTTGACATCGTTGTTGGCATGGATTGGTTGTCGAAAAATCATGGGAAAATTGTATGTTTTGAGAATTTGGTCCGCATTTCCACTTGCCTTGGCAGCGGAGGTCCGAGTAAATCTTCATTAAAGACCTCCGGGTAATCTCGAACAATTGGTATATCCTCAAGATGCTTCTATTCGGCATCCTTTACTGTTACATGCGCCAAGATCGCCGGATATCCCTTTCGTAGGTATCCTCGAGCCTTCATGCAGGTGACTATTCTCAAAGTAGTTCCACTCCTTTCTCCTTGAATTACAAGGGTTTCACCATTGGGATTGATATCGAACCAACTGCCTTAGACTATAAGTACACGATAGAACTAGCCCATGGCAAACTAATCGAAACTTGCACCATCATTAAAGGGTGCACCTTAACTCTAAAGGAATATTCCTTTGAGGTTGATTTATTACCTGTGAAACTTGGAAGTTTTGACATCGTTGTTGGCATGGATTGGTTGTCAAAGAATCATGCGGAAATTGTATGTTTTGAGAAGTTGGTCCGCATTAACACTCCCAATGGTGAAACCCTTGTAATTCAAGGACAAAGGAGTGGAACTACTTTGAGATTGTCACCTGGATGAAGGCTCGAGGATATATGCGAAAGGGATATTCGGCGATCTTGGCGCATGTAACAGTAAAGGATGCCAATTGTTCGAGTAAAGAAGGCTCGAGGATACATGCGAAAAAGGATACATGCGAAAGAGAAGCGGCTTGAGGATATCCGGCGATCTTGGCGCATGTAACAGTAAAGAAGGCTCGAGGATACAAGCGAAAGAGAAGCGGCTTGAGGATATACCAATTGTTCGAGATTACCCGGAGGTCATTCCTGAAGATCTACCCAGACTTCCGCTGCCAAGGCAAGTCGAATTTTGAATCCATTCGATACCCGTTGCTGCACTAATTGCACACTCACCGTACCATTTAGCACCGTCAAAAATGCATGAACTATCCAATCAATTGCAAGAACTTTTGGATAAGGGATTCATCAGACCGAGTTTCTTGCCATGGGGAGCCCTTGTCTTGTTTGTGAAGAAGAAGGATGGGACATTCAGAATGTGTATCGATTACTAAGAACTTAACAAGTTGACAGTTAAGAATCGATATCCACTTCTAGAATAGACGATTTGTTCGACCAACTCCACGGTTCTGGCTACTACTTAAAGATCGACATGCGTTTAGGATATCACCAGTTGAGAATATAAGAAGAGGACATCCCAAAGATGGCATTCAGGACTCGTTATGGTCATTATGAATTTCTAGTCATGCCATTCGGTTTGACTAATGCTCCGGCAGTTTTCATGGATCTTATGAATAGAGTGTGCAAACCTTATCCGGATAAGTTCGTGATTGTTTTCATTGACGATATTTTGATATATTCACAAACCAAAGAGGAACACAAGCAGCACTTGAAGTTGATTCTGGAACTGCTTAAGAACGAGAAGCTGTATGCCAAGCTATCAAAGTGTGAGTTCTGGATTCGAGAAGTGCATTTTCTTGGTCATGTGGTCTATGATAAGGGTATTCATGTAGACCCTTCCAAATTCGAAGCGACTAAGAATTGGGAAGCACCAAAGACTCCGACTGAGGTGCGACAATTCTTAGGTTTAGCGGGTTATTACCGACGATTCATCGAGAATTTTTCCAAAGTAGCCCAACCCTTAACCGCATGGACTCAGAAAGACAAGAAATTTGTTTGGGACGTCAAGCAAGAATCAGCATTCCAATTTTTGAAACAGAAGTTGTGTTGTGCATCGATATTATCCCTCCCCAAAGGAACTGATGACTTCATGGTATATTGTAACGCATTAGAGCAAGCTCTAGGCTGTGTGCTGATGCAGCGAGACAATTAAAGGTGCATGAGAAAAACTACACCACCCATGATCTAGAGTTGGGAGATGTGGTCTTCGCACTCAAAATTTGGATACATTACCTTTATGGCACGAAGTACACTATTTTCACTAACCACAAGAGTCTACAACATATCTTTAGTCAGAAATAGATAAATATGAGGCAGCGTAGATGGGTCGATTTGTTAAATGACTATGATTGTGAGATACGGTACCTTCCTGGCAAGGCAAATATCGTAGATAATGCCTTGAGTGGAAAGGAGCAAACCAAGACTCTGAGAGTGCGAGCATTGGGACTAACGATTCACACGAGTCTTACGACTCAAATCCGTGATGCTCAACATGAAGCACTCAAAGAGGAGAATCAGGAACATGAATCCTTACAAGGTATGGATAAATAGTTTAAGGTCAAGTCCAATGAGACCCGCTACTTCATGGATAGAATATGGGTACCAAGCTTTGGGAATTTGAGAGATCTAGTGATGGACGAAGCACATAAGTCCCGATACTCAATACACCCAGGATCAGATAAGATGTACCATGACCTCAAGGAGCTATATTGGTGGCCCAACATGAAAGCATACATCGCCACCTACGTTAGCAAATGCCTGACTTGTTCAAAGGTCAAAGCAGAGTATCAAAAACCGTCATGGCTGTTACAACAACTAGAAATTACCTAGTGGAAATGGGAGCAGATCTCTATGGACTTCATCTGGTGGAGGTGATACCATATGGGTAATTATCAATCATTTGACAAAGTCTATACACTTCTTGCCGATCAAAGAGACGGACAAGATGGAAAGGTTGACCCAAATTTATTTGAAGGAAGTTATCTTGAGACATGAAGTGCCAATCTCGATCATCTCGGATCAAGATAGTCGTTTCACTTCTAGATTTTGGCAATCATTGCAAAAGGCTTTGGGTACTCGGCTGGATATGAGCACCACATATCATCCACAAATGGATGGTTAAAGAGAAAGGACTATCCAGACATTAGAAGACATGCTTAGAGCTTGTGTAATTGATTTCGAAAACAAATGGGATACTCATCTACCCATAGCTGAGTTTTCATACAACAACAGATACCACACTAGCATCAAAGCGGCACCGTTCGAGGCACTTTATGGTTGAAAGTGTCGCCTCTATTTTAGACCGGAGTTGGCGATATCCAGATCACTGGCCCAGAGATCATCCATGAAACTCCCGAGAAGATTATACAAATTCATAATCGATTGAAAGCCGCACGTGATCATCAGAAGAGTTACGCTGACGTGAGACTCAAGCCTCTAGAATTCCAGGATGGAGACAAGGTCATGTTGAAGGTCTCACCTTGGAAAGGAGTCATCAGATTTGGCAAACCATGAAAGCTAAACCCCCGATACATTGGACCATTCGAAATCCTGACAAGGATTGGTGATGTGGTGCAAAGCACACATCTTTATTCCATTGAATTCGTGCGTTTTTAGATAGTTTTGTATTCGGTTTTAGTCATTTTTGGTTCATATTGAGTCTTTGTTATGTTTACAGGTGTTCGTGTGAATTACAAGTCAAATCCTGAGGAGATCGAGCACAAGAACAAGTCCAAAGAAATTAAAGTCAAAAAGTGGGAATTTCAGTCTCTAGCGGTACGTAAAGACTCAGCATCAATCTCTCGCGGTACGGGAGAGATCCCAGAAAGGGCCCCTACTATTTTATCCCTCGCGGTACGTGAGGGGCTGGCCACATTCTCTCGCGGTACACGAGAGGCCTATTAATCCGTAAAAAGTCCTACTTCATGAATTAAAAGAATTGGATTATCATTAGGTCAAGGAGTTCGAGTTTTAGCCGTCCACACAACATCTTGAGGCGAATTTGGGGCTATAGAAGGCATTCGAAGTGCAAGATTGAAGCTTTTGGAACGAGGTTCATTAGTATTAGCTTATTCGGTTTCTAAGTTCTGATCTTTATCTTTTATTTGTTGAATTGAAACCATGTTTCTGTTTATTGCTTCTGGTTTGGATGTTTTGAACATGTTTCTTGGCTAGATCCTTAATACTGCCTAGGTCATATGATGAATTCTTGTTAAAGTCTTGGTTTTTATCGGTTTTTGGATTTGTTGATGGATTAATGATTTTGTAAAGATCTTAGTTTGATAATTATGATGAATACGCATGTTCAATTCTGATGTATGATTAATTATAGTTTCGTATGCTATTTGTGAATGTCTATCAGTTTGGATAGCGTATCTAGATCACAGACTGTGTATTTGTGATTGATTGTATGGTTTGCTAGACGTAGTATCCCATAGGAGCTGTGATTGAGAGTTAATTAGATCTGAATGTTCATCTTATCTCGATACCCAAAAGGTGAGAGGTAATCAGTTAGTGTTCGTTGTTAGGATTCCAAGTCTTAACTGTCTGAGAGGAAGTTGCCTTAGGTTCTTAGTAATTGTTGTTAGTCCGAGTCATAGTTTGTTGATCTGAGATTACCCCGTGCATCTTTGATGTATTGTGGAAAGTGAGACTGAGAGATGATCTGTCTATTGGGTACATTATCATCGTCGGAGAGACTGAAAGGTAATCTGACCATCTGGTGAGCGTTGTACGTCTTTAGAGTTTCCTTGTTGGTGACACCCTGAGAGTGATTAGGGATCCACTAGGTTGTCTTTAGTTGTTATCTTTGGAAAACCAGCCCATCATAGTTTCCATAGCCTGTAGAGGTTTTGGCTTTGCAGGAAGGATTCCGACCTAGGTAGCGTTCTTCTCATTCCTGATATTCCCGAGTTTCTTTTATGATAGTTAGAGTCGTTCATTTGTGATCTCTTGATTTATTTAGTAGTTTAATCAGTAGTTATAGAAACACCCCCCCCCCCCCTAAACCAAATATTTAGTTCGAGTCAAAGTCTAGTTTAGCTGTTCAGTGTCTCTAGGGTTCGATAATCCGATTTACTATTAAGCTGTGCTACACTGGATATGTTCACTTGCCTGTTAGTGCGGTCTAATTCATATGTATTCTATTTATTTTTTAGGAGTCTAGATTAGGTTTTTATTCATAGTTTTTATATACCGTCCGGTCGACATCAATTGGTCTAGTAGCTTACAAGCTCAAACTGCCACAAGAACTCAATGGACTGCGTGACACGTTCCACGTGTCGAACCTAAAGAAGTGTTTATCTGACGAGACAATGGTAATACCACTCGAAGAGGTACAAATTGACGATCAGCTTCATTTTATCGAGGAACCAGTAGAAATCATGGACCGAGAGGTCAAGAGGCTAAAACAGAGTCGCATCCCTATAGTGAAGGTACCATGGAACTCTAGACGAGGACCAGAGTTCATTTGGGAATGAGAAGATCAAATGAAGCGCAAATACCCCTAACTATTCGAGACAGTACCTACTACGGATGACACAATCTGAATTTTGGGACGAAATTCCTTTTAACATGTGGAGAATGTGACAACTGACAATTTCAGGTCATTAACTGTCCCCGTCATTTTCATAATTACATTGCAATTTAGTGTATATCATACTTAATTTAGGGTAATTAAGTTCATTTCATACATAACAAAGTCCGACCATTCATATCACACAATGGCAATTCGGTGAATTGCCGGATCACACACGCATCCTGGCGCGCACGAACGTTGGTGTCGTTCAAGTCAAATAATTCAAATTATACGTAACATTGCGATTTATTATTTCGTGTCAAAAATAAAAGTTTGAGGTTTTTTAGTAAATGTTTTGCCAAAAACGCAATCCGGATTACATTGCATATTACATCGGTGTCAACTAATACACACAAATTAATTAATTCTGTTTAAATTATTTTAAATTAATTACTTCTTCTTAAATGATTTTAATTAATTAGTAAATTTAATTAAAATCACACACATTATACAAAAACTCATCATTTATAATTTCTTGGAAATCACCATTCACCTTCTCCACACTCCACCTCCCTCATCATTACCATCTATCACCCAATCACCACCACCACTCACCCTCACCCCCCACCCCTTGGCCGAAATCAGCTCCCCCCACACCCCCTTCTCTCTCTTTGAGTTTAAACATCTCCTTCCACCTATAAATACCCCTTTCCCACACCTCTTCCAACCTTTGCAACACTTATACAAATTCAAGCAAAAACCCAACCCGCTCCTTTCCGTCGCCATCCACACCACACACCACACACCACCATCACACCTTGTTATTTTGGTTGTTAAACTACAAGCCTCCAAGTCTCATTTGGTGTTTTCTCAAGTGCTACGACTAAAATCTTCATCTCCATTCCATTTCTCTAAGTAAGGAACATTACTTTTATTATTTATTTTGTTCTTTGATCTTGGTTATGCTTGATTTACTCCACCTAATACATGCATGTCTTTATGACTATAAAAATCACTAAATAAACAAGTCAAAGATGGTCTATGTGAGTTTGTTTGTGATTTATTGTGTTGTTATATTATAGATGATACATGCATAATGATGGATCATCATTTTGGTTACATGCATGTTGACGGATCGTATTTCCTATTTTAGTAACTTTATTGTTTTCAAAATCGGGTTTTGAGTTAGGCATGGATTTATTGTCATTTGGATTTACAAGAGCATTCTTTTGTATATAGTATGTATGTTTTGGTATTGGATGAATATTTTTGCTACATGCAAGTCACTAGGGCCACTTTCTAAATAAGAAAACTTTGTTGAGTCATAAACCGGGTTTTAAGCCCTAAAATGGTTTTGATGATGAAAATGTTTTTGATAATACTCATGCATCTATTTTAAAACATTAGATGATATAAAATACTTGATTGTTTGAATGCATGTATCTTTGAATGTTAGTAACTTGAGTTAAGTAGTGTTTGGATATTTGGATACTACTTTTGTCATCAAAATGTATATTTGGTAAATAAGAAGTATATTTTGTAGCATGCATGGAACATTTGAAAGATTTCATTTGAAAAAAAAAATAAAGATTATTTTTGGTTTCGTTGTGACTATTAACACCTGTGAACTCACCAACTTTATGTGGACACTTTTTAGCATGTTTTCTCAGGTCATTGATTGCATAAGAGTTATGTCAGGAATGTCAGCATGGAGTCGCATGGCATTTAGGATCGTGCTTAGAGTCCTAATCATTTAAACTTTTGATTTATGAACATCGATTTACAACCTTTAGAATTTGGGACTTTGGTTTTTGAACATTATGTAATCATGTGTACTCCATCGGTGTTTTAAATTTGGTTTAAATTGCAAATGTTGTTTTTCAAACTCATTTAGAGGTCGTTCGATGTAATAAGTGACTATGGTATTCACGAACGTCGCGTCCCGCGGTTTCTGCTGTTGGCGGGGTGTGACAGTTTCGGTGAGGAACGCTTTTCCGACGACAACTGTTAAACGAGTAGTGGTGGCTGGCTTTAGTCTTGTTTTGGTGTTTCTCCACCGCAATGTAACATCCCAGAATCCATAATCTATTGGTTCGGGTTAGTGGACGACCAGAATCTCTATTAAACATTACAAAGAGCAAGAGTTATCATGAATGGTACATTTTAACGACGCTAGGCGAGCCAGTTAGCTGCTTATTTCTTAATTCAAGATGGAAACGAGTAAGACGAAATAGGAAGGATCCGAAACGAAAATAGTGGCCATTTAAAAGCCACTTTGTGCGCAAACCCTAAGCCATTCGGCTAAGGGGCTTGCGACGGCATCCAGGGAGAAAAGAGGAGAAAGGGGCGATCAGATGAGGTGTTTCTGAGATGGTTCCGACCAAGAACTTCACATCTAGTCAAGGTAACCCTCGTTTACTCTTTGTACACATCTATTTATGTGTTTGATAGGAGAACTCGTTTAAGGTTTTGGTGTTCTCGACTATGGTCGACGACAAGGGGGTGCCCGACTACGGTGGTAGTGGTGGCCCACATTGTGCGGTGGAAGTGGTTACGGGTGGTCGGAGATGGCACGTAGCAGGCCAGGGCCGAGAGTAAGAGAAAGATAGAGAAGGGTCACGGGTGAATATGGTGGTGGCTTCGGAGGTTGCCGGAATCGTAGGCGGCAGCGTGGGTGATGGCGGTGGCCACGGGGGCCGGCCATGGTGCTGCTTCACGGCGGTGGACAATGAGGTGAAAGTGGTAATGGTGCTCTCACGAGAAGGAGAACCGATTAGAGTTTTGACAGCGAGAAAGGTGACGGAGACTGTGTGATCTTACGTTGAAAGGTTCGAGTTTCGTGTTAGGGGAAAGTTGTAGTTCAAGAGTTGGATCTTCTTAACGGTGAGTTTCTAATCCCCTCTTTTAAATGTTTTAAACGTTTTGGGGCTATCGTACATACTGTTGAGACATGTTTTATTACATTAAATGTATATCGAGCTTTGGGATCTAACCAGATGAGTGTATGAAGTTAAATAGTTCAATGTGGGGCTAAGGGACTGTGTGTGTGTGTGTGTCCATAGGACGTGCGGGTTACAGGTGGGGATATGGTCACGTGTCGTATAGTGACCTAATAGGGGTGAGTCGGGATTGTAGTAAACGGGTCGTACGGGTACGACCAGGAAGTGTCACAGGGTGTGCATGTATGTGGTATATGCTTAAATAATGAGATATAGTAGTAGTATGTGTGTTGCTATATTAGAAGTGTATTGTGTTACGAGCTAGTCGGGATATAAGCTAAAGGCGTATGAATATCTTATCCTAATGTTATGTGTGAAGTGCAAGTGCAGCTAATGAATTATGTATGTAGAGTATATTATTATGTGATTATACATGTGTTGTGTGTATTGTGTCTTTGTCCTTGTGACACGGCGGGTATTGTGTTTGCGTTGTTGTCATTATGACACGGCAAATGGGATTGTGGAGGACTAAGTCTTTCGGGAGGTCACCAAAGGTGACGATGTCCAACAGGACAGTGACGAGCTCGGGGTGTGTCGAACGCCCTGACGAGGGTGCGGAGAAGAGGTATGTGTTTGTGTGCTTATATATTTGTGTTAAATTGCATACAAGCATTGAGTTATATTTTTTGTGCATGAGATAGTATTGTTGTGGTGAGTCGAGTTAGATTGACCGTTGTGTCAGGATTGTGATGTGGTGCTTATAACTCCAATAACCATTCACCTCCGTTGTCAAAAAATCTCCATAACCTCCATTGACCTCCATCGCCTGAATTAAAATCACCATTACCGCCACGAATGTTTTCAGATCAACGAATGTTTTGGTTTTTTTTATTTTTAATTAAATTACACATTGATCCCTGTAATAAAATAGAGTTAATTACAAAAATAGTCTGTCTGGTTAGTAAAGGATATTTTAGTCATTTTACTTAAACTTAACAAAAAAAACTAACGGAAGTTAGTCTTAATACCCAATATTGTTACAAATTTGAAAGCATAATACCCATATTTGTAACTTGAAACTCTTAATACTCATACATGTTACTTTTAACAAACCACATGGACTAACGGTGTAATTAACTTTATAATAAATAAATAACTTTATCTGTCACGTATCGATTTCTGGTGAAATCTATATTTTTGTTTCCCCCCTCTCTCTCCTATTAAATAACTCTCTATCCCATTAAATAATAATGTTTTTAAATAATTAAATATGTAAAATTTATTCTAATATTTTAATAAAACTTACTAAATTATAAAAAGATTTCAATTATATCTTAACTTAAAATATAATTTTATAATTCTTAAATCTTTATTATTTGTTATTTATAATTCTTAAATCTTAATTATTTTTTATTTATAATTCTTACACAGTAATTATTTCTTATTTTATCAACTGCTGATAATATCTAACATACAAATATTTATGAAAATTACTACTTAATTTACAACAATTTAAATTTATTCAACCCGTATAATACATGAGTTTCTAATCTAGTTTTTAGATAAAACGATATCATTATGATTTTCCAAAGCAACTTATCACATCCATGCTCTTCGAAAAAAAAACTTATCACATCCATGACATTAAAGCATGTTCGTTTTGAATTTTGAGAAGCATAGATCGTATGAAATGAACGTTCAGTTGTTCACATAGTCCAAGATATAGAAATTTATTGCTCCTATTGAAGTTGAAGTTTTTAGTCAATTAAGTGTAATTGAAAAAAATATTTATCAAATAATCGTGTTTTAAAAATATCTATCAAATTGGTATTTTTTTCCAATAAATTATCAAATTTATCATTATTCTCATATTTTTTTCAATCAACTCATCATATTTTTTAGAAAAAACTTCATAAAAATGTAATCAACTTTCACAGTTGTTTAATTAACTCACTCAATCTTTTTTGTCTCGAATTAGTCACTCAACATGTAAAAAATATGTTAATCATATATAATTGACATGTTTACTAGGTTAAAGTGATATGAAACAACATTTTTTTAATTTTTCTTTTTTAAAAATATACCTGATTACTAAAATTTTAATTAATAATAAAACTTTGAAACCTACTAAAGTTTTTGAAAATTAATAGTAGGTTCGAAAAGTAAATTTTTGGAATTGTAAGTTATGAATTGAATTTTTATTTTTGGTTTATGAATACGAATTGGATTTTAGAAAAATAAATTTTAGTAATCGAACATTAAGTTTATGATTTTTCTTTTTTGTTTCTTTTTGGAAAAGTATGTTTGGGAACAAAATTTTCGAACCTCCTGTTAATTTTTGAAAATTTTAATAGGTTTTAAAATTTTACTATTAATTAAAACTAGAATTTTTGTCCCGCGCTCCGCAGCGGAAAACAGATCTTAAACGGTTGATACGGTGACATTAATGTGGCTAAGCACAAAAAAAGTGTTTAAATACATAAGAAAACGTATGAAGTTACGCCGACTCGTCTGTGGAGATCGAAACATAGATAAAAGACAGTGACATAACGGTACCGATGTTTTTCAGTCGGTGTCGGTCTCATTCTTCATCGTATCAGCACGTTACCGTCAGCCGAGATAACCTACGATATCTAAAAATATTTTATTTTGAATACGACTCCGTTTTTAACAAAGTTTGTACCGGGACGTTAAGAAAAAAAATTTAACAAACAAACAAAATTTTTTAAGAAAAAACAGATTATATATATTACAGTGGATAAACTAGAAACATTAAAAACTTGAGAACATCAAAGTAATATATTACAAAGTTGAAGGCTATTTTTATAATTACACAAATTTTAGGGGTGAAACTATCAATTACATAAAGTGTCCACCGACACTTGTAATTGAGTTAGATTACAATTTTAGTAATTAGGTATGTTTCTAATATATAGGATTTTAAATAAAGAAATTTTTTTTTTAAAATGTCATAAAAGCACTTTAACTTGTTAAACAAGTCAATTATATAGGATTAACACAATTCTTACAAGTTTGGTGATTAAATCGCTAAAAAAAATTAAGTGACTTAATTAGAATAGTTATGAAAATTGGTTACATTATATGAAGTTTTCCTATTTCTTATCAATCCAATATAGATATTTTTGTTTTTTTCTTCAATCAACATATTATTATTTTTTAATGTTTTAACCAACCAAACTACTTTTTAATTTTTTTTAATCTACTCATAATATAATTTTTTTTCAATCAACCCATAAATTCTTTTCCGGTGTCACATGATACCGATTGGTCAAAAGTTAAATTTGTTTGGGAGAAATTTATGAAAATATGAATGAATTTTGACGTTGTTATTTTCATGAAATTATAATAGAATTCTTTATTTTATTATTATTAAATTTTGCTAAATTGTAATCAAAATACTAGTTTGGTTGCTAGATTTGTATAATAGTTTAAAAACATATTGATTTAGACCTCTTATTATAGTTTAGTATAACAAATTAGAAAAGGATAAATATGAAAAGTTTGAGCATTATAATGTGAATTTAATCAATAAGTGAACACCAAATTTGTATATATAAACCCTTATTTGAAAATATGATTGGTGGTAAAATTGGGTTTGGTGGAAAACTAAATATCGATTATGTTTTGGTCTTAACGAAATGCAATTTAGTGATAGAGATATTGTGTTTAACAGGAAACTAGTTAAACACTTTCTAACCTAAATCATTGTCGTTCTTTATTTCATGTTTTCCGTAATAACAAAAATATTTAAAAATTGATATAATTCTTTTTGGGTAGTGCTATACATATCCCTTTTCATTGATATTTACTTGTTGTACCCCCTCTTCCTAAGTTTTCAAATAAATACAATTCAAACTTTTTTTTTGTTTTTAGTTTTGTCTTTTTGTTAATTAGTCATTGTTGGTTAAAGTTATTTTTGTAGGGGGGTATGTATAGCCTAATCCATTTTTATTTTATAGAAAGTGTTTTTAAACTTTAAAAAACGGTTTTATAAATAATGATTATTCGAAGGGGTAAAATGGGGGGAGGGGTACGACGAGTAGGAGGGGGAGGGATATACGTTTTATTTTATAAAAAATTATTTTAAACTTAAAAAAACGGTTTTAAAAATAATGATTTTTCGAATGAAGTAAAATGACAACGTTAAAAGTTATTTTTTAAAGGGGGTGCGACAAGTAGGAGGGGGGTATGTATGGCCTAACCCGTTTTTATTTTTTAGAAAATGCTTTTAAACTTAAAATAACGGTTTTATAAATAATGACTATTCGAGATGGGTAAAATGGGAGAGGGGGTACGACAAGTAGGAGGGGGAGGGTTATACGTTTTATTTTATATAAAGTGTTTTTAAACATAAAAAAACGGTTTTAAAAATAATGAATTTTCGAAGGGGAGTAAAATAATAAGTTTAAAAGTTATTTTTTCAAGAAGGGAGGGGGGTTTGTATTGTAACACCCCAATTTTCAAGGATATAATACTAGAGGGACTAAAGTTGTAATTTAGTAAAAGTTTAAGGGGTTGAAAGTGAATAAATTTAAGTTCCAGGGATTAGAAATGTAATTGGTTCAAAGTTCAAGGGTTACAAAATGAACATTTTAAAAATGGACATATGTCGGACCGACATCAGTGGAGATATCGGTCTGATATGTAGGGAGCAAGGAATCACTTGGGAGGTGACACGTGTCGGGTTACTAATCACTGAAGTCTGACGCGTGGAAGGTTGATAGCGGACCGACATGGGATCCACTGCGGTCCACTAGCCGCAATAACCCATATCGGACCGAAACGAAAAACATAGCGGTCCGCTATATGTGCACCAAGGCAATTAAGCCCTCAATGGATGTCGGCCCGACGTCCATATGTATACGGTCCGACATGGACCCATCGACCAGCCTATAAATAGACAGAGCTTGTGAACGTTTTTAGAGCATTTCACACACCAAAACACATTCTTAAACACACACTTAACCTAGAAGTGCGTGCCAAGAAGCTCGGTTTTCAGCTTTTCGTCCGCAATAAGCCATATATAGTTCTGAGGTAAGGTTATGGTTTAGCCTTCCGCTATGTGTATTCGCTATTAACGTCATAGTAATTAGAGGGTAACCTTCTTACCATTATGTAGTTATCAAACAAACAAGATGTTCTGTCTAAGGAAAGAGTGGTGTATAAATCCCTCCTGGACCCGTCATTCTTTCCTGAGAACATTTTGTTGGAGGTACTACTCTAGAAATATAATCACCCTAGGTTATAGAATGTGGCAATTGTGACTTGATTATTATTAGTTATTATCACTAAGCTAAGTTATAATATTATTATAATCTAGGGTTATAACGTAAGTAGATTGTGCGTTTATAGTCCAAGTAAGGATATTGCACGAAAATAGATAAACGCTAGAGGTGAGTTCTATGAAGCTCTCTTTTAAATATTTTAAATGTTTTGGGCTGGTACACATGTTATGCAATGTTTTACATGAACATGATAATCCTTTAAATGATTGGGGATATTGTCCATGTTATTGCAAAAGTTTTGAGAAGAGTTTATATGAATACCATTAGGTCTTGATTTAAATAAATGGGACGGGTATCCATATTAATAGTAAGAAACAGTCTAACACTTAAAGCCATATAACGCAGTATTCACGAAGTATCAAAGGGGTGGTGGGTACGCCGTCGGTATACCCTATATATAAACCTCTTTGGTAATTCATGGAGAAATCGTTATAAGGATTTAAGTTAAGGGCTGGCTTGGGTAGAGTAACTTGGAAACAGAAACATGTTTTGGCATGGATTTGACGTAATAAACATTGAGAAGAGAATGGTTTTATCATACAAACCCTTTTAGAACTAATCATAATTTATCATGATAAGAGATTAGAGAAATAAGTCTAAGACCTAATACTCCTGGATAGGTATGTTTACGGTGTATCGAATGAGTGGTGGATACGCCGCTGATACTTCCTATATTTAAACTCATTCAATATAACGTAAACAAACCTATACAAGTGTCTTAGGGTAAGGGCTTGATTTTTAGTCTTGGTTTAAATACCTCGACAGAGAAAAGGTCTTAACAAATGTTGTTTTGACATAGAAAGAGATGTTTTGACCACAAAGGTCTGTAAGAGAAGATTTTGCCAGGTTTGGCTTAATGTCATAATTTAACTGGTAAAAGTTATGGGTAAGAACTATAATCAGGACCCTAAATCCATAAGCAAACGAGTTTACGATGTATAGAATAAGTGGTGGATACGCCACTTGTACTTCCTATATATAAGCTTATTCTATGCAACATAAATGAACTTGATTATGATTTAGAGTAATGACTATAATGTAAGACAAGATTCCCGATCTATGGATGCAGTGCCATTCAGGAAATATAAGAAAGAATGTTTTGTTTTAGAACTTATCATGGTATGCCATGATAAGTAAAACGGGGAAAGAAGATAGAAAGAGTAAAGGTTTTGAGAAAAAAATGTTTTAGAAGTTTAAAACATTTTTAGAGTTTATCATGGTGTGCCCTGATAAGAAATGTGAGAGAGGTCTTGGTTATACCTTGACCGAATAGAGGTCTAGACATTTATTGTCATGACAAAGAGAAAGAGATAGACTTTTGGCATGCCTGCCATGTCAAATATTTTAGACCGTAATGGACTGTAGAGAAAAGAGTTTATGCCACTTTGGCATAATATGTCATGCATGCTCTGAGGGTAGAACGAGTCTGGGAACTATCTTTAATCCTTGTGATTAAGCATACGAAGAGTCGTGGTAATAAATGATCGAGACGGTCATATATTACCATCAGAACAACATAGGCAGTGTCTTTGTGGCCTGTCAATGGAAGGGTTGTACAATTCATGAGTAGAAGAGTGGTGACGACCGCTCAAGGGGTGAATGTTTCCCCTGTAGAGAAAGTCTAACAATGGGTGTATACTCAGAAAAGACTAAATGGAGAGATACTTTAAGACATGCACTGACAAGGAAGAGTCTACACTCTAAATACTTGTGTACAGTGTTCGTTCACAATATATTGAATAGGTGGTGGATACGCTGCTGGTACTTCCTATATATAAACTTATTTGAATATATTGGGGATTGTCCTGGACATGGGTTTTAGGGGATAGGCAGGGTTTTAGACGAAAGATTAAAAGTATTTTTTTAAACTCCGGTTTTAAATCAAAAGACTTATTTTATGAAAGATTTAAAAATGCATATTTAATGCTTTATATAACGTTACGGGAAGGGCAAGGGATTGGTATGATGTTTTGAAATGTTTAAAAGTGATTTAAAACCTAGAACTTACCGGCGTTAGCTGATACACTTGATCATATGTATTCAGGGAAAGAGTATAGTCTTGAGCTGGAATAGGAAAGGCATCAAAGTAGGCTATCTATTGTTGAGAAGACCGGCTTAGGTTCAATACAATTCTGTAAATAAGTTGTAGTTTGTACAGACTTGGCTTATATAAATAAAAAGTTTTAAGTTTCCGCTGCATTTCGATATCTGATATACTATGTGTTCATGAATAAATCCGACAAGTGACCGACATTCCGAGCCAAGCGGGTTGTGGATGTCACATGTATAGCCTAACCCTTCTTTTTTTCTTGAAATTCCCTAAAACCCGCGTTTAAGAAATTTGTTAGGGAATTTGTAATATTTTTATTAGACGGTTCTACAATTTAATTTAATTTAATTTTTTTTGGCCGGCAACGACAAACAAAATTATCCTTATTATTTAAAAACCTTAGGAAATGAATAGTAACTTATTTTAGGCTATAGCGAATGCCGTTAGCATTAAGGTAGCATGAGGAATTCGACGCCGCCACAACGCGAGGCGGATAAAATTCCTAGTTATATTAGAAAACAAGGAAAGCTCTCATAAATTAATAGTAGTATAATCGGTTGATAGAAAAAAATGAAGGAAAGAAGTATAATGAGTTGATTGAAGAAAGAAGTAAAAAAGAAATATATTGGTTAAAACATAAATTAAAAAATTTGATGAGTTGATTAATAAAAAAAATAATATAGGGAAGTATGATAAGTTATTAACGAAAACAGCTTAATGAATATTTTTAAAACTACATTCATTTGGTAAAAATGTTTTTCAATAACATCTATTTGGTTAAAAACTCAAGAAACTAGATAAAAATATATTTCTTTTTTGTTTTTTAACAATTAAAAACCAATGTTTCGAAACCGGCTGCAGAATAGATTGAACCAGCTATATTTGAACTGATCGATTATGGCCATGTTGCTTGAACCGACGAATAAGACCGGATCCAAAATAAATTATTCCAAAATCTCATTTACTGATTCATTATTGCTTTAGATTCAATATTTTGTTTACGAGAAACATAATATTTTGTTAGCATTGATGCAAATCTGCATTAAAAGATAATGTTGTATAAATATTTTGTTTTAAATTATAGATCAATTGGAATTTTATAATCTAACTCATTGGCCAATAATATTTTATACTGATAATTTAATCTATAACACTTATAACGTTCACTTTAGTTATCAACAGAAATTCTACTAGCATATAGATAAAGGCTCGATTTACACTTAATTTACTCGATATAACTTCTAAGTTTCCCAATTTCGTACATATTCATTATTACAAGTGAAATCGAGTGAAAATTAAGTAAAAATCTTTTATGGTTATGCTATTGGAATTGACCTTAACAACCAATATGAAACTTAGGAGTGTCATCAGTCAAATTGTCAGTACAGATCACTAAATATTGCGATAATACGTATAACAAAATAAATCTTTCATTTTTTCAAATTTAAATTTTTTTAAATATAAGAAAATTGTATAAATGAAATTTTATTCTCTCATTAAATTCAAAATAAAAAAATTATGAACAAATGTTGTTTATATATATAACATACACACGTGTAATTCATGTGTAGTGATATGTCCAAAATTATACATGTTTTGCATGCATAATAATCCTCATATTATGGTACTAATTGATTAATAACCTTGCAATTGATACTTAAAACGTTAATATTTCACAATTGAAGGTTGTTTGGTATCCCAAAGATAAATAGAGCAAAAAGCAACTTAAAACATGAAGAAATCAAACTTTTGGAATACCAAACCTGAGCATTGACCCCCAAGAAGTCAAAATTGGCCAACACAAGTCAAACCAGAAGCTAAAAGACAAAACTAGGAAGCAAATAGGGGATGCATGGCCATTCATCCCATTGCAAGGTCGTGCAAAGCCCTACTTGCTCCCCAAGGCTCTAGTACACCGTCCTGTGTACCCTGTTTCATTCCTGAGGTGTTTGCACCCCCTTGCAATCCAATGCACGGTCGTGCATTGCTCATTTTGGGGCCTATAAATAGATGGATTGAATTCTTCATTCCACACACCAATTCAGACCTCATTTGAGAGCGTATTTCTTAGTTAGAGTAGTGAGTGGAGGGGCTCTTCCTCCTTGTTTCGCAATAGGGGAGCCTACGAAACTCAGCGTTATGCTAGTTAGTATGGCCATTCGTGGCTAAACTCTTTGTATTGCTATGGTGAAGATGAAGTTTGGTGCATGTTAATGTTTAACGTATTAATCCAAGTGATGTGTTTATGTCTTTAACTATTCGTCCTTAAAACCACCATTTCAGTGGGCTTTTATTATTGTCTAAATTCGTCTTTATATTTATGAGTGTTCTTGATTTTAAAGTGTAAGATCATAAAACCTTTTTAATCAAACTTCTTTTGAAACTTGTACGTCTTTATACAAGTAAAGATTGATAAGCCAAGGCTTGGTCAACACTAGTAGGGTCGTACGTCTTTATACGAACTTATTATGCGACCAAGAATTGGTGAACTCATATTGGGAACGGTACGTCTTTATACTTGGTCTCATTGTTACACCGCCTACCGGTTAGCAAAATATAATCACCTATTTAACTCTAATACAGAGCATTTTATGTTCGATGTCTTAAACCAACCCGGAGATGACCATTCGAAGGGTGAGGGTAATTTTTGTCCTTAACGGGAGGCACTACCACTTGTTAAAGCTTTTAAATTTGCAAATTAAATGACGTGAGGACGAGACTCTAGCGGTGACCCGGGTCACACGTTTGTAGTAGTCATGTCACTGGATTAGTCAACTTACCATTATCATGTACCAAGCGGATTCGAATCCCAAAGCAATACTATTCGTAACCTGATCATTTCCAACATATTTACTTTCATGTTATTTACTATTCTGTTCGTTACATTTCTGTTACATACTTCACGCACGTTTTTACTTTTTTGTTATTTACTTTACCGTCATTTACGTTTCTGTCATTTACTTTTCTATTTCACAAGTACACAAAACCCACTCACTAATTAAACCGGCTAAACGATAACAAAAGTTGAGTATTGGAACTCGACCGTGTCCATTGGTTCGATACTTGGTTCTTACCTAAACTATATTACGCTGCGATAGGTACACTTGCCTATTGTGTGTGTTTTAAGTTAAAATAATTATCATTTTATAAATTTAAAACCTGATCTCGTGAAACCATCTTAAAAATATATTTACCTATATTTTTATACTTATCACACGACACATCAAGTCTATGGCGCCGTTGCCGGGGACACGGTGATTTCAAGAAAAATTCAAGTTAACGGATTAGCCTTATCATTTTCCATCTATTCTTCTTCTACGCTTTTGTTGCAGGTAGTGTATGATCCATAGCTCCACTACTGGTTTATATCAACCTTTAGAAGAGCCCGAAAGATTCTTTCACTGTCGAATACGAGAAAACCGTACTAGAAGAATGGCCGTTGAAAACCACACTATTTCCGACTTCGTAAGACCGTCACTAGAGGCTTTGGGGTCTAGTATCACAAGGCCAACGGTTGATGCTAACAACTTTGAGATCAAATCTCATGTTATCCACATGATCCAGTCGTCATGCACTTTCCATGGATTACCCGATGAAGATCACTTTCAAATTGAACGGGGTGTCGAATGACGAAATTTGCCTCCGAAAGTTTCCCTTTTCCTTAAGGGAATGAGCTAAGGCATGGCTAAACTCTCTTCCTACCGGGTCAATCACTACATGGGATGACCTAGCCAAGAAATTCCTGTCAAAATACTTTCCGCCAGCAAAAACTGCGAAACTGAGAAATGATAGTACCACTTTCAACTAGGAAGATGGTGAATCACTATATGAGGCATGGGAACGTTTTAAGGACATGCTAAGGAAATGTCCTCACCATGGGCTAGAAGTTTGGTTACAAGTATCATTATTCTACAATGGGTTGCACAATCAAGCTCTTCAGACACTCGACGCTACTGCAGGTGGTATTTTTGGAAACAAGAGACCACAAGAAGCTTACAACCTAATTGAATAAATAGCTATAAACAGCTATCAATGGTACAATCCAAGAAACACCATGGGAGCCAGGCAAAGAGTTCATTATGTCGATACTATCACCTCACTTTCTGCTCAAGTAGACGCCCTCACCGCTTGACTCAATCAACTTAGTAAGGGTAAGACTGCCACTGAAGCTAATGAAGAAGTAAAGAGTATCACCACTAATACAGAGCAGGTTGACTTTATCGGAACAAATCACCTACAAAACAACCCCTATAGTAACACCTACAATCCTGGATGGAGGAACCATCCAAACTTCAGTTGGAAGGATAACAACAATCAGGGACAATCTTGCTTTGGACAACAACAACAACAGTTTCAACAAAGACAATCCCAAAACTTTCAGCCTCGCCAACAATTTCAGGGTACTAACAAACCAAGCAACTGGTTAAGCTTGGAGGACGCGGTAACTAAGTTAATCTCTACAGCTGAAAGTCAAGCCCTTCTAGTGGATTCCCGTCACAAACAATATGAGGAAAAGTTTAGTCTTCACGAAGCTGAATTTAGAACACAAAAAGCAACTCTTAAGTCTATTGAGACGCAATTAGGACAAATTGCAAAACTTCTATCCGAAAGACAACCAGAATGTCTCCCGAGTAATACCGAAACCAATCCAAAAGCAAATGTAAGTGCTATCACTCTGAGGAATAATAAGGTTTATCCAGAGCCACCAATGCCAGAAGAAGAAGTTTAATCAACAAGGAGAGAGATATTCACCGGAGTACCGCTTCGTCCACATATAGCAGAAACAACTACCCAAGAATCACAATCAAAGATAACTCCACCTCCTGCTCAAGTGGATACTCCTCCAAAAGTTTCGACAAAGAGAACGTTCCATTCTCACATACCCTACCCATGAAGGTTAGTAAAGTAGAAGACTGACGAACAATCTAAGAAATTCATCAAACTATTAAGCCAGATCCATGTCAATCTTCCTTTCCAGGATATCATACAACAAATGCTTAAGTGTGGACATTTCTTGAAAGATTTCCTTACAAACAAAAGAAACATGGAGGAAGCAATAAAAAAGACTAATCATTGTGTCGCTCTCATTGAAAGATGCCTTCCATAGAAACTTTCAGATCCTGGGAAGTTCTCTCTACCATGTTCTATCGGACCATTGCCGGTAACCTTTGCGCTCGCTGACCTAGGAGCAAGTGTGAATGTAATGCCTTATGTCATGTTTAAAAGATTAAAAATTAGGAATCCACGACCTATCAATGCAACTATCGAACTCGCAGATGGATCAGTCAAATCACCCATAGGAGTCATTAAGAACTTACTAGTAAAAGTCGGCAAGTTTTTCTTCCCTGCCGACTTCATGGTTTTATAAATGGGACCCGACTATTCTGTACCTCTGATTTTGGGTTGCCCATTTTTAGCTACTACCCGAGTCGTTATCGACATGAATGAAGGAATTTTGACACTTCATGTCGGAAAACAATCAGTGACCTACAACATAAGGGAAATGAATGCCTGTCTAATGATCCTTTTGAAATTGCCCAATTCATCGATACTAATCTGGACTACTAACTGAAGAAAGCTAAGGAATTCAACAAAGGGAAGAAACTAAGTCTTGGGAAGGACTTTGAGAACACTGACCGGATCGATGAATACTTTGACAAGCTACCAAAACTGAAGGACTTGAATGAAGGAATAGAAGATACGGTGGAAGTTGTTGGCTCCCACCCAAAGAAAGACTGATGAAACACATACGGGTCTGGCCAGCGACCCTTAAATAAATGTTGCGCTTCCGGGAGGCAACCCAATGATCATGAATAAATTAAGAAGTTGGTGCATACGTTAAAAAGCATGGATCTCAGGTTTGGTTTTTTACTTCAGCCCCAGGTATGCCTTCTCGATACTAGGATCTTAGTAGCTTAACTACTACCTTTTATTTTCCCTGTCTGCTTTTATGTTTTTCTTTGTGTGTCAGGTAGAATAACATCCCCAGATAGCTCCGCCACTTCTGTGAAGAATCATATTCCATCTCTACAACCTAAGGAATCAATCAACACATCAAATTTCTTTGAAATTCGATGAAGTCTTTGAAGCAACGTGTTGACAAGCAGCTGATAGGCTCAACCTGACAGCAGGAATAAATTTTGTCCTAAGGTTATACACCGAATTGACCGGGGGAGTACCAGTTTCTTTTCCCTTAAAACTTCATGCATTTAAATTCCTGCATAGCATTTCATTACATGCATTTGTACATTGAAGACAATGCACAGTTTTAAGTGTGGGGTGGGGAATTAAGAGATTCAGGACTACTTGTAACCTCAAATTTTAACTTGTGATTTTCTACCTATTTGAATAAAACATTACAAAACTCACCTTATGTAAAAACCGAAAAATTTAAAAAAAAAATTTTAACCCTAAAATTTAAAATCACTTTGAGTTCGCACCTAATTAAATAAAATGAATACATGGCAACTAGGAAAAAAATGAATATTATGCATAACGATTCGCTAAACCCTATCCCATCCGTTTCCATGTGAGGAAAATCAAGCCTATTACACAGCTTCAAGTTTTTGGCGCAGTATATAATTATTCGCATGCTCTTTCGTTTGGCATTACTGAGTGTTTTTCGATTGAATTTTATACGTAATTAGAACTTGTGTGACTTATACATATCAAGACCATGAACTAGTAGAAGTATGAAAGTGATTGAGACACCAAGGACTTTATTACCCTTATCCTTAAACCTAAAAATCCCAAAAATATAATCCGCCTAGATAGACCTTTGAGCCTTAGCCTTTTCTTTTCTACTACCTACAATTATCACCCAACCAGCTATTCGTAAACACCGGTTATTGGCTAACTGTCTTCAAAATGCAAAAATCATCCTATGTCATTATTTCAAGTTTATTACCATTAAGGCAACTTCGGAAAGAATCTGTTTTACTCAAAAGAATCGGAATACACAAGAAGGTAGATGTATTAGGAAGAAACAGCCGAATTATCTGCAAGGAATTCATGGAAATATTATTTCAAGAAAATTGAGAAAAAATAATTGTTGAAGAAATTGTCTTGATACAAAAAAAAAGAAAAGAAAAAAATAGAAAAAGGAGAAAAGAAAAAGAAAGAAGTTGGTCTTTTACCGGTTAGACCATAAAGAGCTGTATATGCATTCTTTTGATTACAATTTGCTTTCCTGTATTCATTTTGCAAAGCCTGAATTACCACATGAACTCCGAGAGAAGATTTTCAAAGCAACTAGTGATGTAAGAAAAAAGTGGCGCAAGCAAGAACAACTGTCACCATTCTGCGGCTTGTCAAAAAGTACCACCAAAAGAAGAGCCAAAAGATACGGAAAATGTGTGAAGTGTGGCAACTGAGCCACCACGACAAGTGTAGCAAGAATCAAACTTATTCCCAAAATGATTATATGCATCTAATCAAAGTAGGAGCTGTTAGGCTGCAAGCCGAAAGAACCATACAGAGAGGCAGCAATGTGTATTACGTAGTAAGGGAAGAATTGGCACTGATGAAAGATCTTGGTCTTGGAAATCTGACCATAAACGAGCCCTTGGATTAGTTATACCCTCGTGATCCGAGTACTTTAAAGGGACCTGCTAGTATTTTTTATTTTAAGCCATGAAACTGTAGCCGTGTGTTTCACTATAACTATAGCCCATCAAAACCTTTTAAATCCCTAGAAACCAAAAAGATTTTCATTTTCACCCTTTATTTTTATTTTAGCCACATTACAACCCTTTTAAAACTCCTCTTGATTCATGCATACTACTTAGTTAATTAGTGGATACTTGATTTGCACACAAGTTTATGACCATTCCATAATTCAATTCGAACTTGAGTGTTCCATCTAACTTACATTATCCATACATATATAACCCTAGAGTTGAGTGAACATTGTGAGAAGGGAAAGTTTATGCATAATTGAAGTTCTAGTAGGCTTGTCATGAATTCTATCATAGAAAAACACAATTATAGAATAAGCAACTCAAGAGTTATCCCGGAATTTCCAAATACTTGGAGCTCCATCAATTTTGTAAAGTTTTTAGTTATGGGTATGATCATGCATGAGTTTGCTTGAGGACAAGCAAAGTTTAAGTGTGGGGTATTATGATATGTCCTAAATTATACATGTTTTGCATGCATAATAATCCTCATATTATGGTACTAATTGATTAATAACCTTGCAATTAATACTTAAAACGTTAAAATTTCACAATTACAGGTTATTCGGTATCCCAAAGATGAATAGAGCAAAAATCAGCTTAAAACATGAAGAAATCAAGATTTTGGAGGACCAAACCCGAGCATTGACCCCCAAGAAGTCAAAATTGGCCAACACAAGTTAAACCAGCAGCTAAAAGACAAAACTGGAAAGCAAATAGGGGATGCACGACCGTGCATCACATTGCACGGTCGTGCAAAGCCCTACTTGCTCCCCAAGGCTCTAGTACACCGTCCTGTGTACCCTGTTTCATTCCTGAGGTGTTTGCACCCCCTTGCAATCCAATGCACGGTCGTGCATTGCTCATTTTGGGGCCTATAAATAGATGGATTGAATTCTTCATTCCACACACCAATTCACACCTTACAACAACCATCCAGACCTCATTTGAGAGCGTATTTCTTAGTTAGAGTAGAGAGTAGTGAGTGGAGGGGCTCTTCCTCCTTGTTTCGCAATAGGGGAGCCTACGAAACTCAGCGTTATGCTAGTTAGTATGGCCATTCGTGGCTAAACTCTTTGTATTGCTATGGTGAAGATTAAGTTTGGTGCATGTTAATGTTTAACGTATTAATCGAAGTGATGTGTTTATGTCTTTAACTATTCTTCCTTAAAACCACCATTTCGGTGGGCTTTTATATTGTCTAAATCTGTCTTTATATTTGTGAGTGTTCTTGATTTTAAAGTGTAGGATCGTAAAACCTTTTTAATCAAACTTCTTTTGAAACTTGTACGTCTTTATACAAGCAGAGATTGATAAGCCAAGGCTTGGTCAACACTAGTAGGGTCGTACGTCTTTATACGAACTTATTATGCGACCAAGAATTGGTGAACTCATGTTGGGAACGATACGTCTTTATACTTGGTCCCATTGTTACACCATCTCCCGGTGAGCAAATTATAATCACCTATTTAACTCTAATACAAATCATTTTACATTCGTTGTCTTAAACCAACCCGGAGATGACCATTCGAAGGGTTGAGGGTAATTGTTGTCCTTAACGGGTGGCACTACCACTTGTTAAAGCTTTTAAATTTGCAAATCAAATGTCGTGAGAACGAGGCTCTAGCGGTGACCCGGGTCACACGTTTGTAGTAGTCATGTCACTGGATTAGTCAAATTAACAATATCATGTACCAAGTGGATTCAAAGCCCAAAGCAATACTATTCGTAACCGGATCATTTCCGACATATTTACTTTCCTGTTTTTTACTATTCTGTTCGTCACATTTCTGTTACACACTTCACGCACGTTTTTACTTTTCTGTTATTTACTTTACCGTCATTTACTTTTCTGTCCTTTACTTTTCTGTTTCACAAGCACTCAAAACCCACCCACTAATTAATCCGGCTAAACGATAACAAAAGTTGAGTATTGGAACTCGACAGTGTCCATTGGTTCGATACTTGGTTCTTACCTAAACTATATTACGCTGCGATAGGTACCCTTGCCTATTGTGTGTGTTTTAACTTAAAGTAATTATCATTTTATAAATTTAAAACCTGATCTCGTGAAACCATCTTAAAAATATATTTACCTATATTTTTATACTTATCACACGACACGTCATGTAGGTTGTTAAATATGTGTAGGTAAACGGTTAAATATATAAAAAAACCATAAGAAAAAAATAGTTTAATGGTTTTATATACATAAACATACATATTTGTATGTAAGAAATACAAAATTTCAAAAATATAAATCATGGATCAAAAAGATAAACAATTTAAGTTTATTCTTTTTGTTATTACATACTAACAGTAATTTAGTGTTATGTAATTATATATACATACATATGTATATATAACCTAATTCGGTTTTTTAAAACCAGCCTGAGTAGTAAACAATTACGCTACTCCAACTATCAATCATGTTATTAAAACATTAATAAAAACTCTATGAAGTTAAAGCATGACATATATTAACATCAAGGGCGGACCAAGAGAAAGGGGATGGGTGTCAACCGACACCAATGATTTTTTTCATGTACAATATATATTGTCAAAAACCCAAGCGACTCCGGTGATATTTTGACACCGACACCCATGAAATTTCCTTGGTTGAAGCAATAAAATTTTTGAGTTGAAGTAGCCATTTTTATGACTTTAAGTTGAAAGTTTTAAAAGAAAAGAGAACAAGAGATAGAGTTGGGAGAGTGACATAAAAAACTTAATTTAAAACCAATATTTTAATTATTTAATAGTTTTTTATTTGTGCTGAATACACAATTGCAGCAATTGAAGGGTGAAGGTGACAACACAACTCCACATGTTTCTATTAGTCAATAGTGAAGTAAATTCTATAATCTATTAAATTATTTTATTAATTGTTTAATAATTTATTTATCAGAAGATAAATTTTATTATTTTTTATTACACTTTAGAATGAACTAGATCTGATGTAACATCCCGAAAATATACGCATATATTATTTGAGTAGGTCTCTCGTAAATGCGACAGTTGAAGAAGGGTTTCACGTGAAACCCTATGCATGGAATTAGGAGGACCCGGTTAGCCAAAAAGAGAACGATGAGGGTCGAATGAGCACCAAATGGAAACCCGGGGACTTGAGCGTAAACCCTAAAGGTTTAAAAGCAAGTTAAACTCAAACCCTAGGGTCATTCGGACCCAAGGTGTGTACGACGGCAGAAACGCGAAGGAAGGGAGAGAGGGAGAACCGGCAAGGAGGAAGGTAACGACGTTGGTTCACGGCGGTTTGAACAATGGAATTTTCCCATTCCATGGCATAGGCTTTGTGTCGGCCCATAGTTTTAACAATGGAATTCCACCACTCTAAAGCTTCATCTTTAAATAAATTTGATGCATAAAGCACCATATCTTCATCAGCATATTTGCTAATGGAGATAACAGATTCAGGTTTCTCCAGCCACCTCAGGGCTGCCACTACTCCCTCATTTCCAGCATACTCCAAAGGTTTACATCCTTGGAATGCACAAAACGTACATCCCTTCCTTCTCTTTCTTTTCTTGTTAACTTTTTCAGAATCAGAATTAGAATTATCTCCGTTTGAATTATGGTTTTCTTCATGATGATTATTTTTAGATTCAACCACTTTATTTTTCAATTTATCTTCTTTCATAGCTTTTAGAATTTTAGGGAGAGCTTCCTCTACTCCTTCTGCAACCATTTTCTTTATTTCTGCTTTCTGTTGCAGTTGTTCATAATTTTCGTGTTGGATTTGTTTGCTCTTGCACCTTGTATTATAAGAAGGACCTTGTTTCGACATTCTATTCACAAGAGGAATTTTATTAATATTTGAAATATATATTACAAAGATCGGAAAGGAATTTTACATATAACCCTGATTACGTGTATTTTCTAGCATTTGTCTTAACGCTCTATTATGGGCGTCTACAGATGCTAATCTATGATTTTCTTTTTCCAATTCTGCTACTCGTTCCTTTAAGGCTCTAATATGATTATTATCAAAACCTTCCTCATTTTCTTGGGGATTTTGTACATTCATAGGCTCATAATACTCATATGGCCTATTTGAATCTTCTCTTTCTTCTCCTTCAAGAACAGGATTATTTTCGTAAGTGATTTCAGGTAGTCCCTGATAATAATAAGGATTATAACATGGATTTTCTCCATAATCCGGATTTCGGCTTGTGGCCGTTAGAGCAGAATGAAAACTGATGGAACGTACATAGGGATTTGCCGGAGGTGTTAATTCTCCTAAGCTTTGATAGATACTTCCTGTATGTTTTTAACTTGTTCCAGTCTCTAAATCCGTCTCATTTGTAAGCTGGAAAACATATCCAGGCGGAGCATATTTTTGAAAATAGAAGGGACCTTTTCCTTTTCCAGTCATGTGAATAAAACAAGAATACTTTATATTTATACTTTGTATTTTACATAAAAATAGTAAATTATGCTATTATATTTTGTAGACTAGGGTGGTTATCGTTCCAGAGTCGTACCTCCAATAAATTGTTCCCATGAAAGAATGACGGGTCTGGGAGAGATTTATACACCACTCTTTCCTTAGACAGAACATTTAGTTTGCAAGATAACTACATACCGGTCGGATGGTTACCCGTACGTCTAGTTATTTTATGCTTTCTTTTTATATTTTCTTTTGTTTTTCTTTTCTTTTTCCAGTTGACGAACCCTTTCCTTGAGCTGCCTTGATTCTTTCTTGACTTCATAAGTTTCTCTTAAGGCACGATCAAGGAATTCTATGGGTGTTCCAAGATGAGCTGAAGAATAATTATACCGAGGAGGGGGTTCACGAATACCAAATAATATGTCGTTAAACACATTGTGGTACGGATCATCAGGACCATCAGTTGGTTCTTCAATATATTCCTCTAACATCGTTGGAAGAGTATAAGGATTTTTCTCACCAATTGGATAGAGGTATGGGTCTTGAGTTTCTATTTCAAGTTCTGCTTCCTCGGGTATTTCTTGATATACCTCTTCCATTTTTTCTGCAGACACATGCATATGTTTGATGGGAGTTCGTACACGCATCCTTGGTTTAGTAGACCGACTGGTCCAGCTTCGTTTATCTCTACTTGATTTACTGGAGGTGGAGTATCAGTTTTCCAATTCTCAAAATCCGAAGTAGCTTCCATCCAGGACGAGCTAGATTGATTTTGATAATAGGATTCATTTATCAGAGACAATGATAGGATTAGAAAGGGATTCACCAGTATCAGGAATGATTACAGGATTTTGCATGGATCCCGTAGGATGATAACGTTCTTCTTCAGATCGCCCGAAGATATAAGTATAGTAACTATTTCCAAACATCTGTATAGTTATCACTTAATTATTATAAAGATCTACCTACTTTTCTTGCAGACAGTTTATACTGGTTTAAGCTTAGATACCTTACCTGAGTATCTTAATTGCTAAAACCAAATAATATCATAATCAAGTTACAACTTATATACTAATTTCTAGTATCTAATATGCTGAAACAAATGGCTCTGATACTAACCTGTCACACCCCGGGTTTGGGACACCCCGAGCGCGCGACCCACGGTTGGTACCTGCTTCTTATTTTATTCCATCAAAGATTTATAAACACAGCGGAATAATTTTCATAACTCAAGATCTTTTCAAAGACGTGGAATCTCCCGTTTCATTTTATTATAACAGGGATAAAACATGATATTGTACACAAACGTTTAATTTACAAAACCAAGGTTTTACATGAGCCATTTCTTTCAACTGATGTCTAGGGTGGACGTTCCCTTTTTCATGACATCATTTTTCCTTGTCATCATATGGCAAATCAAAATCAATTCACCCTTGCTTACCTGTAAAAACGTTTGAAAATATTTTATCAGTATAAACTGGTGAATACAAGTATATTGGAATCATAATCTGACAAGCGTGAATAAATAGAACAATTTGCCCATAGTTATGGTCAATTTACACAGTCAACGGACTAACCACCAGCCACACCAGGGACCTTGGATATATTTTTATGTCTGTCCGTCTTACTCTTACGGCGATGGGCTATACAACAACCAAGGGTTCAAACCCTAGCCCTGTTACAACGTCTCATCTGTAACACATGTATATATACGTGACTCTGTGGGCTGACTGCTATATAGTAAATCACCTTATGCAACGAATGGTTGTATAAATTCATTTAAGTCAGAGCATAATCAAAACCATTTTCAGTTTTGAAATCATTTTATAAAAATACAAGTATTCACCTTGACAGAGTCTTTGGCTTAGGAATCTTCTAGAGTAAGTGTCCTAATGGGCAGCATCTCTGCTTAAGAACCTTGCTTGGTTTCTCCAAATGAGCGTTTCCTAGCTTCTTGGTTACTTTTATGCTGATCCGGCACCTCAGGAACTTAAACGTATGAGCGGGAATGGTTTTATGATAGTGGAAATGGCTTACAAGAACTTGGAATTTGGTTTCGGTGTGTTTTGGAATTGAATGGCCGTTGCATCTATTTATAGGCTGAATTTGAGGTCCGTAGCGGACCGTTATGGTAATGGGTAGCGGTTCGCTACCGCCTAAACCCTAAACAGTCAGCATGACACGTGTCAAGCTCCGGTGTTGGGGCTCAACTTACGGTTGGCGGACCGTTAAGCTACAAGGTAGCGGTCCGCCACCCAACTGAGGTAGCCGTAGCAGACCGACAAGAATCTGGTAGCGGTCCGAAAACCCTAATGATTCATCAGGGCACGTGTCATTCCCTCATTATTGCCTTTGGGACCACGTAGCGGACCGTTATGCTTATGGTAGCGGTCCGCTACCAATGAAATTTCAGAATTTTTCATTTTTAGTCCCTGATCTTTTAAGTAATTATACTTTTAGTCCTTTAACTTTTATTTTGGTAATATTTAGCACGAAAAATTTTCAAATGTTACATTACCCGTTATCCGACGTATGTTTTAAATGTATCTGATCAGGTGGTCATACGTTTGACAGGTTCGGGGTTGAGCAAGCACGCGTGTTAGAGAGCTAGGATTTGGACGCGTAATAACTGGTGAGTTTCTAATCCCCTCTTTTAAATGTTTTTTTAACATTTTGGGGCTATCGTACATACGTTTGAGACATGTTTTATTACATTAAATGTATATCGGGCTTTGGAGTCTAAACCGATGAGTTTAGAAATTGAACCATTTAAGTACGGGGATAAGGGACTATGTGTTGTCCTTGAGGGGTGTAAGTTAAAGGTGGGTATATGATCGTGGGTCGTATAGTGACCTAATAAAGGTTAGACGGGATTGTATTTACAGGTCGTACGGGTACGACTCGGAGGTGTCACAGGGTATGCATGTATGTGGTATGTGCTTAGATAATGAGATATAGTATTTGTATGAATGTTGATATATTAGAAGAGTATTATGTTACGAGTTAGCCAGGGTGAGTCGGGGTATGAGCTAAATGCTTATGAATATGTGTAGGATACCTTGTCCTAGTGCCATGTGTGAAGTGCAGGTGCATTTAATGAGTCATCTACATAGAGTATAATGTTATGTGATTATACATGTGTTGTGTGCATTGTGTCATTGTCCTTGTGACACGACGGGTATTGTGTTTGCATTATTGTCTTTATGACACGACAAACGGGATTATGGAGGACTAAGTCCTTCGGGAGGTCACCAAAGGTGATGATGTCCAACAGGACAATGACGAGCTCGGGATGTGTCGAACGCCCTGACGAGGGTAACCCTAACGAGGGTAACCCTGCCGAGGGTGCAGTGAAGAGGTATGTGTTTGTGTGCTTATATATTTGTGTTAAATTGCATACAAGCATTGAGTTATATTTATTGTGCATGAGATAGTATTATTGTGGTGAGTCGAGTTAGATTGACCGTTGTGTCAGGATTGTGATGTGGTGCTTACAACTGTTCTGTCAGTTGATTTGTAAGAGCCTTGGTCAAGGCTAAGTGAGTTTATGTCTAGGGATTTGTTGTGTTAACCAACTGTCGAGTTAATACATGTACTTGAGTATGACTTATCAGTGTAGTAGGTTCGACCTATGTCGATGAGACTGCGGGATTATTATTATTATGGGATGAGTCATGGGTAATGAGTTATTAAGGGATATCGGGTGATAACAGGGGTTATCTAATGGTTAATGAATTGTGGATATAATTTATAAGGACCGTGGGTCCTGAGTGAAGTTTAAATAACTTTTGAGACGAGTTGACTTTTATTTAAACTAAACTATTAGAACTCACTCAGCGTAGCTGAATTTGTGTGTACGATAGATTGTTTTGCAGGTAAGCGTTGCGTTGACGTATCTTGGTTTGGGAGCGGTGCTACTCGGACTGGTGTGCAAGCATTCGTGAGGTAACTTAATGACATTAAATAGAAATTAATGTTTTTAGAAAAACTTCCGCTGTAGTTTAATATATCTAAAATGAGTATTTTCAAGTGAATAACCCGTTATGAGAACCAATTGTAGGGTGCCCGGTTTTGGGGCCTTACACCTGAAGCCTATGGTGGTTTATTTCGGTCAACCTTGGCAAGAGTATTCAAGGACCGTTTACATGAAAACGTACATTGATACTCATGTCCATCCACAAGGATGGTCGTCATGGGGAAATACCGACTTCGTGTTTAAGTCATTGTATTTTGGGGAATATGGGTGTTTTGGGCTTGGTTCAGCAACCCAAAATCGGATCACGTGGGCTTGATACCATGTTATAAAGAGCCCAAGTGAAGCATCACAATTTACGGTGGAAAGGCTAAAATAGAAATTGTACCAAAACTTAAGCAGTTCAGACGACGACATTAACGTGGCTAAGAAAAAAAAGAAACGTGGTTAAATAATTATTTCCCCGCGCTCCCCGAAGGGAGGCGAACCTCAAATGGTTGAGGCGGTGACATAAACGTGGCTAAGCACACAAAAAAACGTAGTTAAATACATAAAAGAAATGTATGAAGTTACGGCGACTCGGTCGTGGAGGTCGAAACATAGATAAAAGACAGTTAGATAACGGTACCGATATTTTTAAGTCAGTGTGGATCTCATTTTTCACGGTTGTCAGTCGATATATAGAAAAAAATATATATATATATAAGAAAAACATGTTGCAAGTCACGGAATCAAACCCGTGAGAAAAAAATCAGATTATGTATACCACAGAAGGTAAACACAAAATTTTAGAAACTTGAGGGGGTGAGTGGGTTCTGACACAATAAAATATTGAGGGGTAGATTTGGTACACACTACAAAGTTAGAGGCTAGATAAAAGGTTGATGGGTATACTTGGTAAATTCCACAAAGTATGAGGCTAGTTTGGTCCGACATTTCAAATTAATAGTAAGGTAAAAAAATAGAAAATATTTTATTGGGCGCGGACACTTGTAGATTGGGGAGAGTAAATAACCATATTAAGATTTCCTTTATTTTTTATTTTATTTTTTTATTTTGTAACGACAGAATTTTATTACTTGTAAAAACTAGAGGGAAGCTGGACTAAGAGCAAAATACATGTGACATATTTAAAGAGCAAAATACACGTGACATATTTAACTTAAAAAAAATTCGAAAACAGTAGATTTCTCGCCAAACGGGCTGAAACTGAAGAGAGCGGATGGATATTTGTAGCTTGTAGATGGATGACGACTTCACCCGAGCATATAAAGTTGTAATTAGGACACTGTTGTTCGTGTGAGTGTATAGAGATCCTTAGATTGTAGTTCTTTTACAAGTTTTAATTGTATATAAATGGTTTTTATTATAAATACTACACACACGTTAGGCAAGTGCACTTATCGTATCTGCAATACAGTTATGGTAAGAACCGAGTATCGATCCATGGACGCATGTATCAACAGCTCCTAATAGTAGACCTTCTATCAATATCTATTTAATTTATATTTTGCGTTTTTGAAAAGAATAATTAAAATAAACAGTAATTTAAAGATATTTTTTGGTTCAAAGTTTAGAGAAAATGTACCATCCGGACTTTCAAATCCTTTTGACTAACCCTACACTGGATAATTTGAATGAGCGGGTTGTTGGATATAGGATGTGCGATCGTTGATTAAATCAACGTTACTATCAAGGTACGATCCAAATAGTTAAATTTTGGGCAATAAGCAATCAATAATATTTAGTCGTAAATATTATAGTTCACGAAACACGGTTTTATTATTCGGTAAATAAATATTTAATGAAATATTTATCGGTGTGTTCGGTGATTAATTATTTAGAGAAATAATTAAATACGGAGGAATAAATGTTTAATTGTTAAACATTAAATTATTAGGTTTTACTAATTATTTGTAATAGCAAACTCTAAGGATTAAATATAATTAATAGTTAATTACAAAGGAATGAAATGTTAATATCCCAGGGGTGCGGGTATGTAATTAGGATTGTTATAATTATATCCTTAAATCATAACCCTAAAACCTAATCCCCAGCCACCACACCATTTGCGCAAGAAGAAGGAGCCGACCCCACTCTCCCCTTGCGACGTTGGTCACCACCGAGAGCCACCACCGTGCGCCGCTGATCACCCGCGTTCCGCCGCCATTAGCCGCCGTCGTCGCCGGTTTTCTCCTGCGCAAACGTGTGACGTTTTTGTTTCGTTACGGGTTAGTGTTCTGTCACTAGTGAGACACTTGTTGAACCAAAGTGTTGATCTTTCAGTTAATCGTCTAAGGTATAATTATTTATCTGCTATGGTTGGTTTAATTTTATTGTTTATACTCTGTAATGGGATCACTGGCGGGATCACGAGTTGACTTGTACAAAACCGCTTCCGCTCATTAAATCTGATTTATTTATTTAAATGGTCTAAATTAATTTGTTTTAAAATTTAAAAATGGTACAATGATTCCCTACACGTGTAACATCACGAAAATAATAATAAAGGAAACGTTGGAATAACAAGACACGGAAGAAGTTAAACGAGTAAACAAGGAACGACGGGGGTAACATGGAAAAAAGGGTGAACCTGAATGGGAAGGGGAGGGGCTTAACCTAGCCGCCACCTCCAACCCTCTACCCATTAGCAAAAGTAGAGGGAGAGAGAGGGAACTGAGCTAAAGAGAGAAAGTCACAAGAAAGAGAAACCGAGCATCAAGAGTCGTTCACCATCATCGGGTGAAGCTTAGGATTAGATTCTTGAGCTCAGACAGCTAGCCACTCCTTCTAAATCTGAATTTTTCGTTATGTGGATTTCAGGTGGGTTTTCATAAAAAGGTCAGGTTTTATTGCATGGAATGGAAACCGACACTAGATCTAGACTCAGGGGATGGAAACACACATTTTTAACGTAAAAAGTTTGAGTCTTGGACATGTAGAGATCTTGCCCCCATCTTCATGCAGAAACTAGGGTTTCTGCTGAAGAAAACGACCGGGCGACACTACCAGGCGAAACTGGTCAGTGTCGCTTGTGGAATAGAATCGCTTGAACACAATGTCGCTTGAAAGAGTAATTTCGCCCAAGACTATAGTTTCGCTTGTAAAGAATAGTTTCTCTTGACCTTAGTTTCCCCAATATTAATGAAAACCAAACTAGAGTAGTTTCGCTTGGACGAGGGGAGCGAAACAATTAGAAAGAGTTGGATTAATGATGTGTTAATTATTACTTCAGATAGAGAGTAAAGCGTATTGGACCGGTTCTAGTACAAAGAGGATAGCCTGTCAGGTGAGTTCTTATTGTCCTTTTTCCCTAACGGTTTTGGGCCGGCATGCATAATGGTAGAAAGATTTGAAAGGCAAAGTATAGTGTTTTATAAAAATGTTATTTTTATAAAGTCAAAGAGAAAGTTGTAGTTTTTATGAAAATGTTATTTTTTATAAAAAGAAGAGGGGAAGAGTTAAAGAGCATAGTACTATCTTTGAAATATATTTTTAAAGAAAATAAAGAGTAAAGCAAAGAAGGTAAAGACGCTGCACTTCGGTGTAGCTTGACAGCGACAGTGATAGTGACAGATGACATATTATATGGTTATGTGTTATTTGTCTACGTGTTATGTATTTCATTGAAATTATATTATGTGACATAGTATAATTGCGTAGTAGTTGCAAAGTAAAACCGTTGGCCATTTGGTGTAATGGTAGCCCCAAGACTTCCCATAGTGGAGGTCTTGGGTTCGAATCCTGGCAACAGCAAAAAAAGGGTCTTTGGCCAGGTCAGGGGGTTTACCCAGTTGAGGGGTTCCTCCATGGTGGGCTGCCCTAGATGTTCTAGGTGTTGCCCCGGGGAAACCCAATTATCATAGAATATCTAGGTGTTGCCGTTCAAAAAAAAGTTGCAGAGTAAAAGGTCAACAGGCAAGCAAAGTAGAAGTCTCACCCCGAGTTGTGAGCAAGCAAAGTAGAAGTCTCACCACGAGGTGTGAGCAAGCAAAGTAGAATGTCTCACCCTGAGGTGTAAGTAGGCAAAGGAGTCTTACACTTAGGTGAAAGCGAGAAAGCTCTACCGTGAGATGTGGGCACAACAAAGTAAAAGTCTTGCCCTGAGGTGTAAGCGATAAAAGGGACCTTGTCCTCGGACATTGATCCATATGTGATAGTTAAAGTATGTTATAGTCACTTGTTTTATACGATTGAAAGACAAAGTTTGAAAGAGTAAAGGAGGACACCTTAACCGGTTTCCTCACAAGTAAAGTTTTGAATGAAAAATAGAAACAGAACATTTTTTTATAAATTGTAACGTTGTAAAGTTTTAAAGTAAAGGTAAAGGAAAAGTTGTTTTAAAGTAAAAAAAAAGAAAGCTTATTTTATTTTTATAAAACTAGCTATTTAAAGAAAGTTTACAGTTTAAAGTAAAGATAGAACTCACCAACGTTAGTTGACTTTTCGTATGCACGATAAGTACTAAAGGTAAAGCAAAGGTAAAGTAAAGGAGCTGTGAGGGCTGGATAGCATGGACGTCGGGCTGTTGCGCTGAAGACTGACTTTCCTATTCCCGATAGTTTATGCTTTGAACAACGTTTATTGTGATTGGATTATTAATTTTTGAGTTAAAGACTTCCGCTGTAATAGATTCTCATTAACAGTTTAAGAGCTATGTTATTATGTTTTGTGCCAACTATGAGATGTACCCGGTTTGGGGTGTTTCAAGTTGGTATCAGAGCCATAGTTTGAGAGATTAGGATATTTGCGATAATGTCTGAACTTGAACTGAGAATGGGACAAAGGAAAGGAATGTCAGTCATACCAGCCCATCCATGGAAAGGTAGTTAAAGGAATGTAGTCAATATCCTAACATAGAACATATATAGTAATGCTTTAGTACAGATAGTATACAGTAAATGCTTTAGCATAGATAGTACATATTACAGGTTTTAGTATAGACAGTAGACAGTGTGCACCTTAAAGTAGGGACTCTGAACTTGGATGTAAATGTTACTCGTGACTGGAAATGTTCAGAACCCGAGTAGTAAAGTAAATTGGTAATTTCATAGCGGTCTCTATAATAAGTAAATACATTAATCAAGGTGTTCTAAATTATTACTTATCATGACGACACGAGTATTCTTTGTTCATAATTAGTTACGAATGGCTAGAGCAAAGAGAGGTGGTCATACTGGTCATCGAGGCCGACCGCCAGGTAACCGAGCACAAGTAGAGGAAAGTGAACACTCTCGCAACGAGACTGAATCGGTGCATGTGGAGCATAATGACAGTGGGAACCATGTGTCGGTTCACGATAATGTGCATAATGAGGGATTGGTTCTGGAACCAATCGTACGAGAAGCTATAATGGCAGAGGTCTCTTCAGTCTTGAAGAACGTCTTACCGAAAGCACTGGCAAAGGCTCTTGAAGAGTTTGGCATAGAGAAGAAAGAAAAGAAAGAGACGAAAGAGGAAAGTAGTAAGAGAACTGAAGTCACTGATAGTGACGACTCTGATTTTGAAGTGGTAGCTCGAGGCTGCAATTATAAATCATTTCGGTGGTGTGACCCGTCGAAATTTGATGCACGGAAAAATGTCGTTGCCATTTTTGAGTGGATAGAGAGGATGAACGGTGTGATCAACATTAGTGAATGCCGTGATGATCAAGCAGTCAAGTTTTCCGCTCACTCATTCACTAATGAGGCTTTGAACCGGTGGAGGTCTATTCAACAGACCAAGTCCTCCACTTCTATGAAGGGGATGAAATGGGATGACATGAAAAAGCTGATAATTAAGAAGTTTTGTCCGCAAAACAAGAATGATATATTTGAGAGAGAGTTTTTGGGGCTCTTTGCTGGCAGTATGACTCATCATCAGTACACCTCAAAATATAATGAGCTGGCTCAGTTGGTTCCACATCCGGTGAGGAGAAGAGGATAAAGTGCTACATTAAGGGGCTGCGTTCGTGTGCACATTAAAGCCAATGCCCCCTAGAAGTTTTGAATATGTGGTGGAACTTGTTGGAATAGTGTATGATGACTTCGATTCCGCGGACTCACTGTCTGCTGAAGCTCAAAAGAATGTAACAAGTGCCGTTAAGCGGCCGACAAAGGAGTGGGCGGGCCCGGAGGCGAAGAAACTGAGGATAGAGGATGGTAATGACTATGCTAAGTGTGGAAGGAAGCACTCTGAGGAGTTCCAGGTGGGTTTGAACATTTGCTACCGGTGCGGGAAGATTTGGCATTATTCCCGAGAATGTCCCGGAGCACCGGCGTGCTATAACTGTTGGACTCCTGGTCATATGGCCAAGGACTGTCACCGACCCAAAGCTGATGGCACCAAGAAAGGGAAATAAGTTGAGAAGCCAAAGGCAAGGACCTGAGCGTATGCACTGACACAAAAGGAAGCTAGAGAAAAACCCGACGTGGTGTCAGGTACGTTCATCCTTAACCACACCCTTGTTGCAGTATGGTTTGATTCTAGCGCCAGTAGGAGTTTCATATCATCTTCAAAGTGTAAAAGGATGAAATGTAAGGTTACTAAAGTAGAACAGGCCTTTAATGTAGAAACTGTTGTGGGTAAAACCACGAACGTGACCGAACTAGTAGAATATTACACGATAAAGATAGATGGCCATAGATTCCTAGTTAGGTTGTATGTTATAGCCTTGGGAGGGTTTGATGTAGTCTTGTGTATGGACTGGTTATCTGCCAATGAAGCCCAAATTGTATGTAAGAGAAAGATAGTTCAACTCAAAGCTCCAGACGATAGCGAAGTCTCGGTTTACGGGGATCATGACGGCTCGATAACGAACGTCATTTCGATGATAAAGGCAGAGAGGTATATGAGACGCGGATGCGTGGTGATATGTTAGAGTTTATACATGTTTTGCATTCATAATAATCCCCATTGTAGGTCCCGGGAGCCTCGTCGCTCAGCGGAAATAACACGATCTGTTCTGTCATTTGTGTGGGAACCAAGAAACGAGACAGAGAAACACAAACAAAGACAAAATATAATGAAACGAAACGTAATCCATAACAAAGAAGTCATCCCGTATTACAGACTACATACCGAAGGAACACACATCTCTCATCTAAGCTCACAGGGGTCAGGAGAGCTCGTCCCGACCCGGACACCTCTCAACCTGTTCCAGAGTTCCACCTACAAATGAAGACAAGTCTTCTATTTATAGGGGCAGGAACACTTCCTGCGTACTTGACAAGTACGCAAGGCAAAAGCCTTGCGTACTTACTAAGTACGCATGGTTTGGTCATGCGTACTTGACAAGTACGCAAGGCAAAAGCCTTGCGTACTTACTAAGTACGCAGGACCAAACTGGTGTGCGGGCTAAGTACTCAGGAACACCCTCCTACGTACTAGCCACGTACACCGATACATAGAATTTAATCTATAGTTACAAAACATGCTTCTACACCCATATTATTGTACTAATTGAATAAAAACCTTGCAATTGATACTAAAATCGTTTATATTTCACAACTGCATGTTAAACGATGTTCCAACAAAAACAAAGCGAAAACAGCCTAAAAACATCAAGAAATAAAGCTTTTGGAAGAAGCACCCCCAAGCTTTGACAACCACCCCCCCCCCCCCAAAGAAGTCAAAATTGGTTAACAGAAGTCAACACTCGGCAAAAGACAAAAGGAGGGAGAGAACAGGCAATGCACGGCCGTGCAAAGACCTTCTGTGTGCCTCAAGATGCTTCGTACTCTGTCATCTGTACCGTGAGTACATTAGGGCATTTGCACGACCGTTCATCCCATTTCATGGTTGTGCATTGCCCATTTTGAAGCCTATAAATAGATGGATTGGGTTCTTCATTCAAGACACACCCTACACCACATATCAGAGAAGATACACTCTCCTAGAGTTCATAGTTGTAGTTAGAGTTGAGAGTAGAGAGGCTCTTCAACTTCGTTCGCAATAGGGGAGATTACGAAACTCAACATTATGCTTGTTCGTATGGCCATTCGTGGCTAAACTCTTTTTATTGCGTGGGTGAAGATGAATTTTGGTGTATGTTAATGTTTAACTTATTAGTCTAATGGTATGTTTATGTTCTTTAATTATTCACTCTTAAAACCATCTTCATGATGGACTTTTTATTATTATCTAAATTAGTCTTTAAATTTGTGAGTGTTCTTGATTAAGTGTAAGATCGTAAAACCTTTTTAATCAAACTTCTCTTGAGACTTGTACGTCTTTATACAAGCGGATTTTGATAAGCCAAAGCTTGGTTGATATTGATAAGATCGTACGTCTTTATACGAGCTTTTTTATAAAACCAAGAGTTGGTGAACTCATGTTGGGAATGGTACGTCATTATACATGGTCCCATTAATTGTTGCACCGCATCCCGGTGAACAAAGTCTAATAACTCTTTTAATAAAAATAAAGGTATTTAAGTTTGATGTCTTAAACCAACTCGGAAATAGATCTTAAGCATACGAATGTACGGATCTATTGAAGAGTTGAGGATAATGATGTCCCTGACTGGGAGTCTTACTATTTTATTATTAAGGAACATAATTCATGAACCAAATGTTGTGAGAATGAGGCTCTAGCGGTGTACCGTTCACACGTTTGTAATAGTTATACCACTGAATTAGTTAACATAACAATATCATATACCAAGCAGATTCGAAGCTCAAAGCAATACTCGTTGTGATCTGATTATTCTCGAGCTATATACTTTCATGTTATTTACTATTCTGTTACACACTTCACGCACATTTTAAACATTATGTTATTTACTTTACTGTCATTTACTTTTCTACTTCACAAGCACACAACACCCACTCAGTAATTAAACAGGCTAAATGATAAAAAAACGTTGAGTATTGGAACTCGACCATGTCCATTGGTTCGATACTTGGTTCTTACATAAACTATATTACGCTGTGATAGGTACACTTGCCTATTGTGTGTGTTTTAAGTTTAAGTATTTATCAATTTATAAATTTAAAACTTGATCTTGTGAAATCTAATCTATTAATATATATATATATATATATTTTTATATATATATATATACATATATATGTACACACAAAAACGACACATCAGAGGCCTACCTGGCCTATGTGATAGACAAATTATAGAAGTGAAAGAGTTGAAAAACCTACCCGTGGCTAAAGCAATGTACCGACTTGCGCCTTTGGAAATGAAAGAGCTGATGACACAGTTAGAAGAGATTTTAGACAAAGGTTTCACAGACTGAACATTTCTCCTTGGGGTGCTCCGGTTCTATTTGTAAAGAAGAAAGATGGTGCCATGAGAATGTGCATCTATTATAGAGAGTTGAATAAACGTACGATAAAGAACAAATACCCGTTACCCAGGGTTGATGATCTGTTTAACCAGCTGCAAGGCGTAAAATGGTTCTCCAAGATCGACTTACGGTCGGGATATCATCAGTTAAAGGTAAGAGAAGAGGATATACCGAAAACAGCGTTTCGCACGTGGTATGGACATTACAAATTTCGCGTGCTGTCTTTCGGTTTGACGAATGCTCCAACAGCATTCATGAGTATGATGAACCGAAAGTGCAGACCGATGTCGGATAGATCAGTGATAGTATTCATAGATGACTGATGTCTGTCGTGTGTTATATAGAAAATATATAATAATATATTTAGAGATGGTTTCATGAGAACAGGTTTTAAAATTTATAAAATGATAATTACTCAAACTAAACACACACACACAATTGGCAAGTGTACCTATTGCAGCGTAATATAGTTTAGGTAAGAACCAAGTATCGAACCAATGGAAACGGTCGAACCAATGGCAGAAAAGTAAATGATGGTAAAGTAAATAACAGAAAAGTAAAAAACATGCGTGAAGTGTGTAACATAAATGTAAATAGCATAATAGTAAATAACAGGAAAGTAAATAGTTCGAGAATAACCGGATCACAACGAGTATTGCTTTGGGCTTCGAATCCGCTTGGTATATGATAATGTTATGTTAACTAATCCGATGGTATGAGTAACGGTACACCGCTAGAGCCTCATTCTCAAAGCATTTGGTTCACGAATCATGTTCTTTAGAATAAAATGGTAGGAGTCCCGGCTAGGGACAACGTTACCCTAAAATATTTGATCCTATCGCCGAGTTGGTTTAAGACATCCAACTTAAATAACTTTATTATTATTTAAAAAAGTGGTTAGACTTTGTTCACTGGGAGGCGGTGCAACAATGGGACCGTGTATAAAGACGTACCATTCCCAACGTGAGTTCACCAACTCTTGGTTTCAAAACAAGTTCGTATAAAGACGTACGATCTTATCAATATTAACCAAGCTTTGGCTTATCAAAATCAGCTTGTATAAAGACGTACAAGTTTCAAGAGAAGTTTGATTAAAAATGTTTTATGGTCTTACACTTTAAAACCAAGAACACTCACAAGTATAAAGACTAAATCAAGTAATAATAAAAAGTCCATCATAAAGATGGTTTTAAGAACGAATGACTAAAGAACATAAACATACCATTAGATTAATAAGTTAAACATTAACATATACCAAACTTCATCTTCACCCAAGCAATACAAAGGGTTTAGCTACGAATGGCCATACGAACTAGCATAATGCTGAGTTTCGTAGGCTCCCCTGTTACGAACAAAGCGGAAGAGCCTCTCTACTATCTACTACTACTCTAAGACTATTGAAACAGAGTAATTATATATATCTTGAGGTGTGCTAAGGTGTGTAGAATGAAGAACCCAAACCATCTATTTATAGGCCTCAAAATGAGCAATGTATGGGCGTGCAAACACCTCGGGAATAAAAGGGTACAAATTGCAGTGTACTAGGAGCCTTGGGGAGCAATTTGAGGCAATGCATGCCCTTGCATTGGGATGCACGACCGTGCATCCCCTCCCTGCCTCCTAGTTTTGTCTTTTTGCTGCTTGTTTGACTTTTGTTGACCTTGGTTTACTTCTTCGGGGGTCAAAGCTCAGGAATGATCCTTCTAAAAGCTTGTTTTCTTGATGTTTTTGAGTGGTTTTTTCTTTGTTTATCTCAGGACACTGTTTAACCTGCAGTTGTGAAATATAAACGTTTTAAGTATCAATTGCAAGACTTTTTTTTTAATTAGTACCATAATATGGGTATTATTATGCATGCAAACATTAATAATTTAGGGCATATCATAACACCCCACACTTAAATTTGCTTGTCCTCAAGTGAACTCATGCATGATCAGACCCATAACTAAAAACTTCATAAAAGGAAAGAGAGTCCCAAGTAATTGGAGACTTCGGGATAACTCGTGAGTCGCTTAATCTTTTTTTGTGTTTTTCTATTTTAAGGATGATGGAATCCATGACAAGCCTACTAGAGCTTCAATTATGCATATTCTTTCACTCCTCACAATGTTCACTTAACTCTCAGGTTATATATATGGATAATGTAAGTCAAATGGAACACTCAAGTTCGAATCGAATTATGCAATGGTTATAAGCTTGTATGCAAATCAAGTCTCCATCAACTAACTAAGTAATATGCATGAATCAAGAGGACTTAAAAGGGTTGTAATGTGGATAAAAGAAAATAAAGGGTGAAAATTTAAACCTTTTTTGGGTTTTTAGGGTTTTAAAAGGGTTTTAAAGGCTGCAGCTAACGTAGGACACACGGCTAAGGCTTCTTGGCTTAAGATTGGAAAATATTAGTAGGTCACTCTATAGTACTCAAATAATGAGGGTATAACTAATCTGAGGGTTCTTTTATGGTCAAATTGCCAAGACCGATACTTCTTATCATGTTAAACTCTTCCCTCTTTGCGTAATACACATTACTGCCTTTCCGTATGGTTCTTTCGGCTTGTAACCTAATAGCACCTACTTTGATCAGATACGTATACTCATGTTGGGAGTAAGTTTTATTTTCATTGCATTTTCCATCGTGGCTCTAGTTGCCACATTTCACACATTTGCCATATCTTTTGGCGGCACTTTTGGATAATACGCAGAATGGTGGTAATTGTTCTTGCTTGTGCCATCGTTTTCTTATATCGAATGTTGCTTCAAACACTTTTCTCGGAGTTAGGGCGGTAATCCAGGTTTTGCAAAATGAATACAAGAAAGCAAATGAAAATCAAAGGAATGCATGCCCTGCTCTTTAATGTCTAACTGGTAAAAGACCAACTTTTTTTTACTAAAGAACATAAACATCAAGACTAATTCTTCAATAAATCCTTTTCCTCAATTTCCTTGAAATACTTTTCCATATCTTCCTTGTAGATCGTTCGGCTGTTTCTTCCTAATACATCCACTTTCTTTTGTGTACTTCAATTCCTTGAGTGAGATTCTTTTCGAATTGTCTGAACGGTTGCATATTTGAAATAACGAACTAAGATAAACTACTGATTCTCCATCTTGAAGACAATTAGCCAATAACCGGTGTTTACAAAAAGCTGGTATAGGGATAAATGGGTAGTGGGTGATAGATGTCACACCCCGGCCAACGACGAATTATACGCTGGGGCGGCTGACGCAGTTGTTAATAAGCACATGATCAACTAATAAAATGTGTTACAATATTTATTCATTGTATTAAATATCCGTTACAAGGAAAATAGAAACATAACATAACCAAAACTTGCATTTATTAATACTAGGTCCATAGTCCTAAGTGTTCAAACATGGTCCTCAAACGGTGCACCTGAAACATGTAAGTAAATGTCAACTACAAGTGGTTAGTGAGTAACATAGGTTTTGACACCAAACAAAGTTGAATATGATTTACAATTCAATATGTTCTAATCAAGTCTAAGGCATAGACGTGAAAACATATAAGGTTCCAAAGTGTACAATCAAGCCATGAAATATGTATGCACAATCCCCCGGATTGCGTGAAGTAAGGTACCAAAATGTATACACAAATCCGTCAAGATTTGTGTTAAGTAATGTATTTGTTTCCTATATAAATGATCATGTTAGGTACTGCCATAAGCTTTCCCCGCAAGTTAATGATTGTACTAACATGAACATATGTATCATCAAATAGTTTAAGACATAAAGCACATGAACTTTGCATAAGAACATAGGTAATTGAATTGTGTATGTAAAGTAATGTAGACATGTTCCACCCCGAGTATTAGTAAACAAAAGTAATGTAAAAGGGGCTATGAAACTCTCCTTGAAATATGAAGCTTTGTATGTCACAAAAGTATATTATTTGTTGCACAAAAAGTTGAAGCTAACCTCAAAGTTAACCTATGATTTAATGATGTAATTGTATCAATGATGTGTTCAAATGAATAAAGGAGGTCCTAATGCACAAAAGGGATTGTGTGGGTTCTTAGTCTAACACGATAAATAGTTGTTTGAGTTCTAATGAAATTGGTGTAAGCCTTGATGGACAATAGTGTTGGAATTTGATTATGTAGAGGAATAAGTAAACAAGCTTGTTTGATACCAAGTAATATATAAATAATTGTGTCCTCGAGTTTGTAAATAAATAAAAGTTTATATGATTAAATAATTTATGTGTTTGTATGAAAATAAATGAGTAGGTAAAATGGATGATAATTAATTGAATAAATTATTAATTACAAAAATAAATAAGTAACTAATTAAATGAATAATCCTCTTATTCATTTATAGATTGGGTTCCATGGAAATTAAGTGTGATGTTTATGTGTTAATTAATTGTTAATTAAGTCAAAATTAATTATTAATTAAAAGTATATATAAAAAATATGCACTTTATATAATTAATATAATTATATAAAAAAGATGTATAAACATCTACAAGGCGAATGGTTTCATAAACATAATCATTTCTATGTTACATAAAACTTATAAATTTGAGACTTCTATATAAATAATTCGTTAAAGTGTTTGCGTCAATAAATTGAGTTTTATTAGATTTTAATCTAATAATAACAAAACAAATCGTTTTTCCTTAAAAACTTGTCAATTAAACTATTAGAACAATTTCTGGGTTTTATGGCTTCATAAAATAATTTCTATAAGAGAAAAATAGGTTAAAAACTGTTTAAAAATAAAAATGGGTTCACCCGGGCTCGAACCGGGGTTAATTTGGAATAACCCCAACACACTAACCACTGGACCAGAGAACGGTTAGTGTAATATGGCCGGCTACTTAAAGTAATAAGCGTAGGGGGGACCGGGTTCAGGGCGCAACAGACGCGAAAAAGAGGAAAAAGGTGCGGGGCTTGGTTTCGAACCCGCGACCTCTCCTGCACGAGCTGTATGTCTTAACCAGTTCACCTAGGCTTTTTCCTTGTTGATAATGGAATTGCTTAACATAAAAACCAACACCCCCAAGCCCCCATCATCATCCCCAAACGCCCGACTCAACCCTAGTCCCAATAGCCATCGATTAGGTATCAATCAATTGCGAATTCATAGGGCTTTCATTCCTGATATCAAAACGAAACTGATGACACAAAAATTCCCTGAACTGGTTGAGCAACGAAGGAGAACGACATGAAGCTATGGTTCGGGTTCCTCGGAGCTTGATCGTTCACCAGAGACGGTTAGGAGTGAAATCATGGGTTCTGGAAGTGAGAGAGGAGTGTCGCAAAGATGTATGATTAGGTTTTATGGTTCAATTTCATTCTAATTATCTGAATTGATTATGGATTAAATGGGGACGGTTACAGGACGAGTTTGAGTTCATAACCATTGAAATCGGTTATAATTGGTTCATTAATTTGCTCATAACTATTGGTATAACATCTGTGTACAATTCTAATCAGTGATTACACACGAATTCGCTGGATTGAAACTGAATTCGATTGGATTTGTTACAATAGAAAAGAAAAGGCTAAGGCTCAAAGGGGCTAACTAGGTAGATATTTTTTGTATGTGGGCTGAGTAAACAGTAAGGGTGATAAAGTCCTAGGTGCCTCAATCATTTTCATACAATTACTAGTTCTTGGTCTTGATATGTATAAGTCATACAAGTTCTAATTATGCATAAAATTCGATCGCAAAACACTCAATATACCAAATGAAGAAACATGTGAATAATTATGATAGTAATGCTCGTGAAAGTCTCAGATTATTCTCACATGAAAAGCGGATGGGATAGGGTTTAATGATTCATTATGCATAATATCCATTTTTTCTACTTGTCATGTTTCCATTTATTCTTTTAGTTTATTTAAGCACGAACTCCAAGAGGTTTAATTTTTTTTAAGGTTTTTTAAAATTTTTAGGGTTTTTAAGAAAACAAGTTTTGGTGAAAAAAAGGTTTTAGTCAAATGGGTAGAAAATCACAAGTGTAGTTTTACTGATTTAAGGAAACAAGTTTGTGCTGAATCTCAATCTCCCACCCCACACTTAAAACTATACTGTCACGCCCGTAACACGGGATAATTATCTAACCAGAGTAGTACCTCCAACAGAGATGTTCCCAAGAAAGAACGACTGGTCTAAAAGAGATTTATACACCGCTCTTTCCTTAGACAAAACATTATGTTTGCCAGAAAAAGTACATACCGAACAGAAGGTCGCCTTCTAGTTACTGTGACGTTGATACCAAAACACACAGCGGAAGACTAATTCATAACTTTTATTAACATTAAAACATTGTTTACATCATGTTTAACAAAAGTTACATCATTCGTTCCTAACATTGAACACGTCATTCGGGACTTATAGTTCCAGGCATGCCCATCATCTGGATCGATCATCTGTTCATTCTAGTCCTGGATATGCCTTGTCTAATGACTACCTGTGATGCTTTTAAAAACATTTGATAAAACATGGGTCAGCATAAAGCTGGTGAATTCACAAACTAAAATAGTTTATTAAAATTACCCGCCAAAGTATCTTGAACATATTCATGGGCTTCAACATCCAAATTCATAGACAACTATGAACAATCATTCAGTATATATATAACCAAAGACCGTTCCACGGGTCCTGTTCAACATGCCGTTCCACGGGCAAGTGAAATACAAAAAGCGCTTAGAATACGTTATATATAAACAATCGGTGTAATCGTTTCAAGATACTCAAAATGTTTTCATAAATCAATCATGCTAGACAAGGTCGTGAATGGGTTCATGCATCACAGTTTAAGAAGTCACCTCGGTAGTATTTCAGCTTAATGAATCAATAATATAGCAACACCTTGGACAAAGCTCCTAGATAAAACATGACATTATTAAACTACATGATCCTAGCTGAATGGTGTATAACCAATGCATAACAGAAGGTCGAAACCTTACCTCGGCACTATATACGGTAATTTGGAGTCGAAACGTTGGAAACCGGACTCTCGTACGGGAACCGGGGCTCGGGTTTGGAACTCCAGAGAGTGAGTGTGTGTTTTGAGGTGTAGGATGTGGGTAAATTTTGTGTCTATGACCGACCGTTACTAGGCATGACGGTCCGTCATGTCTTAACTTGGCGGCTACGCACTTCCAGACCAGGTAACGGACCATTATGGTTCATGACGGTCCTTCACGAGGGTGATTCATTGGACACATGTCAGAAACCCTAAACCTCTTCTGGGTTTTGCGGCACGGGCCGTCATGACGGGTGATGGTCCTCATGATGCGTAACGGATCGTTTTGGCTGGTGACGGTCCGTTACAGGCTATTTTTCCCAATTTTTTATTTTTGATTCTTGGATTTTGAATGTTCTCACTATAGCTCCTGAACTTATGAAAATTGGCAATTTTAATCCTTCATTTCCTTAGGGGATTTTCAGGGTGTTACAAATCTCTCCTCCTTTAAGAAATTTCATCCTCGAAATTAAGATGTGAATAGATGAGGATATTTTGTTCTCATTTGCTCCTTTAATTCCCAAGTTTTGTCGGCTCCAATCCGACCTTGCCATTGGACTAGCACCATTGGTATAACTTTCTTTCTCAATTTCCGTTCTTGGGTGTCTAAAATCTTGATCGGTTGTTTAGTTAATTGAAGCTTTACATCTACGTATACAACATCTAGTGTAATAGCCTGAGCTGGATGAGCTAAACATTTACGTAAGCAAGATACGTGAAACGTATTGCGAATCCCTTGTAAGGCTTCACATAAATCTAACTTGTAGGCTACTGCTCCAACCCGTTTAATGATTTTGTAATGTCTGATATATCTTGGTCCTAACTTTTCACGTTTCCTGAACCCTACAACACCTTTCCAAGGTGAAACTTTTAACATCACATAATCTCTGACTTGGAATTCTAACGGTCGTCGTCTTCTGTCAGCATAACTTTTTTGTCGATCTTGAGCCGCTTTCAACCGTTGTTTAATTTAGACTATCTTATCTGTTGTTTCTTATATAACTCCAGGTCCAGATAATTGACTGTCTCCTATTTTAGTCCAACAGATAGGTGTTCTGCACTTTCTTCCATACAGTGCTTCGAATGGTGCAGTTTTAATACTTGAATGGTAATTGTTATTATAGGAGAATTCGATTAACGGTAGGTGATGATCCCAATTACCTCCAAAATCGATAACACAATCTCTTAGCATATATTCTATAGTTTGAATTGTTCGTTCACTCTGTACATATGTCTTGGGATGATATGTAGTACTCATGGTAAGTCTAGTTCCCATTCTTTCTGAAAACTTGTCCAGAATCTAGATGTGAACTGACTGTCTCTATCAGAAATAATAGACAATGGTATGCCATGGTGGCTCACGATTCCGTTGATATAGATTCTGACCAACTTATACATTGAGTATGTTTCATTGATAGGTATGAAATGGGCTGACTTAGTTATGGGTAGTTTGGTAATGAAATCCATCGTAATACGATCCCATTTCCAGACAGGTAATTCTATTTGTTGTAACTGACCTGCTGGTTTCTGGTGTTCAATCTTAACTTAAAGACAAGTCACGCATTTGTCTATATACTACGCAATTGATCTCTTCATGTTAGGCCACCAGTAATGTGTCTTTAGATCTTTATACATCTTGTTTGCACCAGGATGCATGGAATATCTTGATTTATGTGCTTCATCTAACACCTTCTCTTGAATGTCTCCAAACTTTGGAATCTAGATTCTTTGCTCAAATCTCATGATTCCATTATTTCCTTTGGATAGCAATTTATGTTTCCCAACCATACGTTCTTTTTTAATATTTTCTTCTTCCAAGGCTTTTGGTTGGATTTCTTTTATTGTTCCATTAAATCTAACTTTAGATCTAATCGTAGTGCTTTTACTTTAATCGGTTGGCTTCGTTCCTTCTGACTCAAAGCATCTGCTACTACATTTGCCTTCCCGGGATGGTATTTGATTTCATAGTCGTAGTCATTAATAAGTTCCATCCACCTCTTTTGCCTCATATTTAAATCTTTCTGATTAAAAATATGTTGGAGGCTTTTGTGGTCTGAATATATCACGCATTTGGTAACATATAGATAGTGTCTCCAGATCTTTACAGCGAACACTATGGCACCAAGTTCTAAATCATGCGTGGTATAGTTTTTTCTCATGAACTTTAAGTTGGCGTGATGCGTAGGCAATGACCTTGCCTCACTGCATCAACACACAACCCAGACCAGTTCGAGAAGCGTCACAATAGATAAAAAAAATCATCATTTCCTTCGGGTAGTACTAAGATCGGTGCATGATTGAGCTTATCTTTGAGAGTACTGAATGCTTCTTCTTGTTTCGTGTACCATTAAAACTTTGCTGCTTTATGAGTTAAAGCAGTCAAAGGTGTGGCAATCTTGGAAAGGTCCTGAATGAACCTTCTATAGTAATCGGTTAATCCAAGAAAGCTTCTGATTTTTGTTGGAGTCTTTGGGACTTCCCATTTCATAACTGCTTCAATCTTACTTAGGTCCACTTGTATTCCCCGCTCGTTCACAACATGCCCAAGAAATTGTACTTCTCGTTTCCAAAATTCGCATTTGGAAAATTTAGCGTACAATCTTTCTTTGCTTAGGTTTCCAGAATGATTCTAAGATGCTCCGCATGTTCTTCTTGACTTCTGGAATAGATAAGAATATCCTCAATGAAAATGATGACGAAATTATCAAGGAATGGTTTACAAACTCGGTTCATCAGGTCTATAAATATTGCGGGAGCATTCGTTAGACCGAATGACATGACCATGAAATCATAGTGACCATATCTAGTCCCGAAAGCAGTCTTAGGTACATCTTCTTTTCGTACCTTCAACTGATGATATCCTGATCTAAGATCGATCTTCGAGAAATACTTGGCTCCTTGTAGCTGATCGAACAGATCATCTATTCTAGGTAATGGATATCTGTGCTTTAGAGTCAGCTTGTTCAATTCCCGATAATCAATGCACATACTCATGCTTCCATCTTTCTTCTTTACGAATAGTACTGGTGCTCCCCAAGCTGAAGTGCTAGGACGAATGTGTCACACCCCCAATTTCAACTAACGGAGTTTTACCGTTTGGGAAGTGACGAACCAGGATCTCAGACATTAGTTACTTTGAACGACTCTACATGGGACTCAAAATGAAAATGCCATTCAAATCAGAGTATCAATGCGGAAGCGTAAAGAGTAAATGCGCAAAATACACGCGCCCAAAACCAAAGTCCAAAAGTCCCAAAAAGTCCAAACGTCCCATCAAAACAAGTACAATAGGATAACTCAAGTAAATATAATTAAATCAAAATCAAGTAGTTGAATCCCATGCATGCCCTAACGTGCACCTGTGTCTTAGCTTAGCGACCTGAGAAAACATGTAAAAATATGTCAACACGAGGTTGGTGAGTCCACAGATTTCTATATAAGTAAATAAGCGATTACCGGATTTAAGTTCATTCAGCACATATCTATAGGTAGCTAACCTATGTTCATGTTCAGCTCAAGCGCTCGCAACCGAAGCTGACTGTTTGTTTATTGCCTCATGCCAGGTCTATCAAGACTGGCGGTGTGAGTAGGCTAACATTTCACCCGTTCGATATCTAACCGAGTTAGCGCGACTAACGCGGGTGGGATTTGTCAAACCCAGTAGTACTACTAAATATTACCTCGCTAAGATCCATATTAACGGTCCGATATTAGTTGAGGACTTTCTGTGATAGCGGGTTACGCTTAGCATTTAACATACGAATTAAAAATCCAAAATCGTTTAGTCATGTTTTCTCCCCCAAGTTAAAACAGTAAAAGGGGCCGTGAAAACTCACCTGCTTTGCGTTGAAGGTAGTTTCACCCTAGAGGTAAGTTGGAACCACGAGTGTAAGTCTTAAAAGACCTACGAATGTCCTAAAATTATAAACACATAAATTAGGAATGATAATGGGAATTGTGACAGTGACACGGAAAGGAGCGTCTTAAAGAGCCGCTCTAATATTCAAGAGTGGACGAAAGTGTCCACGGAGTTAGGGATTACTTTACACAACGAATGACAGAAATAATAATAAATAAAATCGGTTGTTTGGTCATTCATGAAAATTGAGAAGATAAATAAATATATATATATATATATATACGAGTAAATAATATAACTAATTATATTATTATTTAGTCTCAATCGATACACGATGTTATAAAATGATTCGAAATATTATAAATATATATTATTTAATAATACGGGTCACAGTTTGAAAATAATATAAACGCATTATTTTATACAAATTTATGGCTTAAAAATAATACAAACATATTATTTTTACTTGATAATAATAACAATATATTATTTATAAAAGTGGGTATAATTTATAAAAATATGTTAATAATTCAAACCCGAGCCTACGGGCTGTTTTCCGGGTTAAAACACATTTACATAGTAATATAATATTATAAAGTTTGATTTTTATTAATTTAATATACCAGAAATTGCTCAAAAAATAGATGTGGGAGCCCGGCCTCGAACCCGGGTCTCTCCCACACACGCACACTGTCTTAACCAGTCCGCACGCTAGGGTCATTGCGACAATTCCCGGTTTGGAATGGTTAAAACATACAAGTCCAGTGTGTTCTACTCCCCCATCGTGACCGAGCCAAAACCAGTCCCAATTCCGTCGATTTCGATGATGGTCGATCAAAACAACAAATAGGTTTTCTTAAACAGATGCTTGCGATCTTGTGTGAGTAATTAATTTCAAAAACAACCGGTCTAAGGTCGTTGAATTTAGGAAAAACGGGTCGTAACCCTAGGTTATGAACACAAAATCGATTCATGAGATTCTGATAATAAAAGTTGTTAGAATCCTGGGGCTTTTAACAGAAACAACCTTTCGAATCTGGTTATGTAGTTTAATTTCATTTAAAATGGGTACTGGTATGAGTTCGATTAACCAGAAATATGCGTGAACCCTAGTTTACGGTTTATATTGATTTCGATGTTATTTGATTCAATTAGTATAGGGCTTTCAAAGAGTGAAGGATTTCGAGTCTAGTAGTAGTGATTAATTGGATTAATATTGTGTTTAGGTTAGGGTTCGATTAAACCCTAATCGTATGAACCCTAGATTCTCGATCATGACCAATTCGATCATGTAAGCCCCAAATAACATAGGGCTTTTGATCTAAACGTCGAGGCGAGTCTGTGGTCATGATCAATTTCAGTTTTAATTATCAGATTGATGGGGTTCGATTACATATCATTCACATGAACCCTAGAATTGGGTTCTTGTTAATTTCGATGATATGGAGCCAAATTAGCATAGGGCTATTGCTTAATACGTTGAAACGAAGTTAAAGAGGTACGTAATTACCAGAACGATGCTCGATTTGATGGTGTCCGACTAAACAGGCTCCGACTGTGAACGGTTTTAGCTCCAGTAATCCTAACTGTTATTTCCGATTGAATTGAAGTGTGATACAAGTTCTCTGAGACTCTATTGAGATGTGCAGGTATCCAATTCGTGCGAAAAATAGAGGATTTGGGTAAATTTGATAATGGTCGATGATAGGGTCGACGGTTATAGTTTTAATATCCAATAATGAGATTAATTACGCGTAATGGTGATGTTAATTGATTCAATTATGAACTTTTATGACATCAACGTGCATTTCAGTTATAGATTTGAACCAATGTCAGTTGTAGTTCGAGAATTTGGATCAACAAGGCTACGGATTTGACTTTTAAAAGTCAACAAGAACACAATTTCATCAATTTTGACTTTCAATAGTCAATATATTGGGTTTAGGGAATTGGCAGGATTAGTCCCTGAAGTTTGAGATCAGGAAATGACAGAATTAATCCCTGGGGTTTAATATTGGATTAACTGGGTTAGGAATTAACTGAATATTTAACGGAGTTACTAACAGAACTAACTGAAAAGTCCGGATTGTCACATCATCCCCTAGTTGTAAGAATTTTCGTCCCGAAAATTAATAATAATAAAAAAAAAATTCCCGGGATATCACATCATCCCCTAATTTTTGTCCCGAAAATTAAAATAGTACCTTAAGAATTTGACGCGGAGTACTTGAACAGATTAGGATATTTGCGCATCATCTGATCCTCGCGCTCCCACGTGAATTCCGGTCCGCGTTTCGAGTTCCAACGAACTCTGACAATAGGGATTTTACTGTTCTTTAACGTTTTGACTTCCCTATCCATAATTTCCACAGGTTCTTCGATGAAACGTAACTGTTCATCAACGTGTAGTTCCTCAAGAGGAACTGCGAGTGATTCGTTTGCCAGGCATTTCTTTAAATTTGTGACATGAAAGACGTTGTGCACACCACTAAGTCTTTCAGATAGGTCCAGTTGATACGCTACTGGTCCGATTCTCTTCATTATTTTGAATGGTCCAACATAACGAGGATTCAGCTTGCCTCGTTTCCCGAAACGAATGACACATTTCCAAGGTGAGACTTTGAGTAAGACCATGTCACCTATTTGAAACTCTAAAGGTTTACGACGTTTGTCAGCATAGCTCTTTTGACGATCACGACCTGCCGCTATACGGTTTCTAATTTGAACGATCTTTTCGGAAGTTTCAAATACAAATTCAGGACCTGTGAGTTGGCTATCTCCAACCTCAGTCGAACAAATAGGAGAACGGCATTTCCGTCCATAAAGTGCTTCAAATGGAGCTACCTTGATGCTAGTGTGATAGCTGTTGTTGTAGGAGAACTCCACCAACGGTAGGTGAGACTCCCAAGTGTTACCGAAATCAATCACACAAGCTCGTAGCATGTCCTCCAGAGTTTGGATTGTACGTTCCGTTTGGCCATCAGTTTGAGGATGGTATGCTGTGCTCATATCTAGACGCGTGCCTAAGGCCTTATGTAACGACTGCCAGAAACGAGAAGTGAATCGTGCATCACGATCCGAAATAATGGAGATTGGCACCCCGTGCCGAGAGACTATTTCTTTCAGGTAAGTACGAGTAAGTTTATCCATTTTGTCGGTCTCTTTGATTGCTAAGAAGTGAGCGGACTTTGTTAATCGATCAACGATTACCCATATGGTATCACATCCGGTAGGGGTTCGTGGTAATTTGGTGATGAAGTCCAAGGATATTTGTTCCCATTTCCACATAGGAATTTCTGGTTGTTGCAGAAGACCGGATGGTTTTTGATATTCAACTTTGACCTTCGCGCAAGTCAGACACTTACTAACATAGGTGGCTATATCGGCCTTCATCTTCGGCCACCAATATAGTATCTTTAGATCATGATACATTTTGTCGGAACCTGGATGAATAGAGTAACGAGATTTATGAGACTCATCCATAACTAGTTCCCTTAGGTTTCCGAATACTGGAACCCATATTCGCTCGGCAAAATAGCGAATACCGTCAGATTTGACTTCGAGTTCTGCTTCCAGACCGCGCGTACTTTCAAACGGTAGATTTTCTTCTTTTAGGGCTTCAAGTTGAGCACTACGGATTTTGTCAGGTAATCTGGGGTGAATAGTAAGTTGTAATGCTCGAACTCGTTTAGGTTTTGTGTCTTTTTGACTTAGGGCATCAGCTACGACATTAGCTTTAACAGGGTGATATCGGATCGCACAGTCAAAATCGTTTAAGAGTTCGACCCAACGACGTTGTCGCATGTTCAACTCTTTCTGCTCGAAGATATGCTGAAGACTCTTGTGATCGGTGTAGATGGTGCATTTGGTACCGTACAAGTAATGTCTCCATATCTTAAGTGCGAATATTACGGCTCCCAACTCTAAGTCATCAGTGGTGTAGTTTCTCTTGTGGACCTTTAGTTGTCGTGAAGCGTATGCGATCACATTTTCGCGTTGCATTAAGACACAACCCAGACCTTGAATAGATGCATCATAATACACTACAAAATCATCGGTTCCTTCTAGAAGAGCTAAAATAGGTGGACTGCAAAGTTTCTGTTTGAGGTGTCGGAATGCGGACTCTTAGTTGTCGCCCCAATTATAGGCCTTTCCCTTTTGAGTTAAAGCAGTGAGGGGTTGAGCAATTTTGGAAAATCCTTCAATGAATCGACGGTAATATCCAGCCAATCCCAGAAATTGTCGCACCTCAGTCGGAGTCGTCGGTGCTGCCCAATTCTTGATGGCTTCTATCTGGGATGGGTCGACATGTATCCCTTTCTCATTAACCACATGCCCTAGAAACTGAACTTCCCGGATCCAAAACTCACACTTGGAAAACTTAGCATACAGTTGCTCTCGCTTAAGTAATTCCAAAATTAGGCGTAGATGTTCCTCATGTTCTTCCATGTTCTTGGAATAAATGAGGATGCCGTCGATGAAAACGATAACGAACTGGTCAAGGTATGGCTTACACACACGGTTCATGAGATCCATGAATACCGCAGGTGCGTTGGTTAACCCGAAAGGCATGACCATAAATTCGTAATGGTCGTACCTCGTTCTGAATGCAGTCTTTGAGATATCCTCTTCTCAGACTCTCAACTGATGGTAGCCGGACCTAAGATCTATCTTGGAATAGAAACTTGATCCTTGGAGCTGATTAAAGAGGTCATCTATGTGAGGTAAAGGGTAGCGGTTCTTGATTGTGACTTTATTCAGCTCCCGGTAGTCAATACACATACGAAAAGTTCCGTCCTGCTTCTTAACAAATAGTACCGGAGCTCCCCACAGTGATGAACTAGGTCGGATGAAACCTTTATCCAACAAATCTTGCAATTGAGTGGACAGTTCTTGCAATTCACTGGGTGGCAGTCTGTAAGGTGCCCGAGCAATCGATGCTGCTCCGGGTGCTAAATCAATTGACGGTGCGGTGGCAAACCGGGCAGATCCTCGGGAAACACTTCCAAAAATTCACGCACGACAGGAATATCTTCAATTTTCTTCTCTTCGGAGGGCTGCTCAGTAACGAGAGCCAAAATAGCCGTATGCCCCTTTCGAAGGCATTTTTGTGCTTTCATGAAAGATATGATGCCCATGACTGCACCAACTCTTTCGCCTTGGACGGAAAGGGTTTCTCCATTCGGGAGGGGTATACGAACAATCTTCTCACGACAGATAATTTCGGCTTGGATTTTAGATAACCAATCCATGCCGACAATTATATCAAAACTACCAAGTATGACCGGCATAAGGTCGATATCAAATATATGTGTATCTAGCTCAAGTTTACATCCCTTAAGAATGTGAGTTGCCTCAATTATTTGGCCGTGAGCTATCTCTATTGCATACTTATCTTTTAATAGAGATGAAGTTCCTTTTATCATATTACTAAATTTCTTAGATATAAAACTTCTATCAGTACCGGTGTCAAAAAGGACAGAAGCAAAGTAATTATTTACAAGGAACTTACCGGTGAGCACATTATGGTCGTAACGGACTTCTCCAGATCCTAGTACGAAGGCTCGTCCCTTCACACCATTTCCTCCACCATTTCCATTGTTACCACCATTACCATTGTTATTCTGGTTAGGGTTATGATTTCCATAACCCCCTTTCTTCAACTGAGGACAGTTCTTCCGAATATGCCCATCCTTTCTGCACTCAAAGCAACCCCGTGTGGATCCCGGTTGTTGAAAAGGTTGTTTAGTTTGTAACTCACCCATGCAGTCCTTAGCAGCATGACTTATTTTGCCGCACCTCTGGCAACGATTGCAGAACCCAAAGTGGTGGAAGTTACACTTGTTACACTTCGGAGACTTCCCCGCGTAACCACCCTGGTTTTGACCAGAAGAGGTCGACTGATTGAAGTTCTTGGTAGGCTCAAACCTACGCTGTTGCTGTTGCTGCTGCTGTGGTTGATTAAACTAGGGTTGGTTGGGTTGGGGTCCTTTGGAGTGGGAGTTAGAGTGGTTGTGGGTGTTGGAATGGTGATCGAACTTGCGTTTGTGATTGTTGGTGGGTTTAGCAACTGAACCTCTCGGAGGTAGGGTTCCTTGTGTCACCGCTTGGTCGGTTAACTTATGCGCAAGTCGGATGGTTTGTTAGATAGTGGTAGGATTGGATGAAGTCACCATGCTTTGTATTTGAGGCACTAGACCTCCAATGTAAAGCTCAATTCTTTTGTAATCAAGAGTTACCATATGCGGGCACATAGTAGCCAGTGTCAAATAGAGATGAAGTTCCTTTTATCATATTACTAAATTTCTTAGATATAAAACTTCTATCAGTACCGGTGTCAAAAAGGACAGAAGCAAAGTAATTATTTACAAGGAACTTACCGGTGAGCACATTATGGTCGTAACGGACTTCTCCAGATCCTAGTACGAAGGCTCGTCCCTTCGCACCATTTCCTCCACCATTTCCATTGTTACCACCATTACCATTGTTATTCTGGTTAGGGTTATGATTTCCATAACCCCCTTTCTTCAACTGAGGACAGTTCTTCCGAATATGCCCATCCTTTCTGCACTCAAAGCAACCCCGTGTGGATCCCGGTTGTTGAAAAGGTTGTTTAGTTTGTAACTCACCCATGCAGTCCTTAGCAGCATGACTTATTTTGCCGCACCTCTGGCAACGATTGCAGAACCCAAAGTGGTGGAAGTTACACTTGTTACACTTCGGAGACTTCCCCGCGTAACCACCCTGGTTTTGACCAGAAGAGGTCGACTGATTGAAGTTCTTGGTAGGCTCAAACCTACGCTGTTGCTGTTGCTGCTGCTGCTGCTGTGGTTGATTAAACTAGGGTTGGTTGGGTTGGGGTCCTTTGGAGTGGGAGTTAGAGTGGTTGTGGGTGTTGGAATGGTGATCGAACTTGCGTTTGCGATTGTTGGTGGGTTTAGCAACTGAACCTCTCGGAGGTAGGGTTCCTTGTGTCACCGCTTGGTCGGTTAACTTATGCGCAAGTCGGATGGTTTGTTAGATAGTGGTAGGATTGGATGAAGTCACCATGCTTTGTATTTGAGGCACTAGACCTCCAATGTAAAGCTCAATTCTTTTGTAATCAAGAGTTACCATATGCGGGCACATAGTAGCCAGTGTCAAATAGAGATGAAGTTCCTTTTATCATATTACTAAATTTCTTAGATATAAAACTTCTATCAGTACCGGTGTCAAAAAGGACAGAAGCAAAGTAATTATTTACGAGGAACTTACCGGTGACCACATTATGGTCGTAACGGACTTCTCCAGATCCTAGTACGAAGGCTCGTCCCTTCGCACCATTTCCTCCACCATTTCCATTGTTACCACCATTACCATTGTTATTCTGGTTAGGGTTATGATTTCCATAACCCCCTTTCTTCAACTGAGGACAGTTCTTCTGAATATGCCCATCCTTTCTGCACTCAAAGCAACCCCGTGTGGATCCCGGTTGTTGAAAAGGTTGTTTAGTTTGTAACTCACCCATGCAGTCCTTAGCAGCATGACTTATTTTGCCGCACCTCTGGCAACGATTGCAGAACCCAAAGTGGTGGAAGTTACACTTGTTACACTTCGGAGACTTCCCCGCGTAACCACCCTGGTTTTGACCAGAAGAGGTCGACTGATTGAAGTTCTTGGTAGGCTCAAACCTACGATGTTGCTGTTGCTGCTGCTGTGGTTGATTAAACTAGGGTTGGTTGGGTTGGGGTCCTTTGGAGTGGGAGTTAGAATGGTTGTGGGTGTTGGAATGGTGATCGAACTTGCGTTTGTGATTGTTGGTGGGTTTAGCAACTGAACCTCTCGGAGGTAGGGTTCCTTGTGTCACCGCTTGGTCGGTTAACTTATTCGCAAGTCGGATGGTTTGTTAGATAGTGGTAGGATTGGATGAAGTCACCATGCTTTGTATTTGAGGCACTAGACCTCCAATGTAAAGCTCAATTCTTTTGTAATCAAGAGTTACCATATGCGGGCACATAGTAGCCAGTGTCAAATAGTGATGAAGTTCCTTTTATCATATTACTAAATTTCTTAGATATAAAACTTCTATCAGTACCGGTGTCAAAAAGGACAGAAGCAAAGTAATTATTTACGAGGAACTTACCGGTGACCACATTATGGTCGTAACGGACTTCTCCAGATCCTAGTACGAAGGCTCGTCCCTTCGCACCATTTCCTCCACCATTTCCATTGTTACCACCATTACCATTGTTATTCTGGTTAGGGTTATGATTTCCATAACCCCCTTTCTTCAACTGAGGACAGTTCTTCTGAATATGCCCATCCTTTCTGCACTCAAAGCAACCCCTTGTGGATCCCGGTTGTTGAAAAGGTTGTTTAGTTTGTAACTCACCCATGCAGTCCTTAGCAGCATGACTTATTTTGTCGCACTTCTGGCAACGATTGCAGAACCCAAAGTGGTGGAAGTTACACTTGTTACACTTCGGAGACTTCCCCGCGTAACCACCCTGGTTTTGACCAGAAGAGGTCGACTGATTGAAGTTCTTGGTAGGCTCAAACCTACGCTGTTGTTGTTGCTGCTGCTGTGGTTGATTAAACTAGGGTTGGTTGGGTTGGGGTCTTTTGGAGTGGGAGTTAGAGTGGTTGTGGGTGTTGGAATGGTGATCGAACTTGCGTTTGTGATTGTCGGTGGGTTTAGCAACTGAACCTCTCGGAGGTAGGGTTCCTTGTGTCACCGCTTGGTCGGTTAACTTATGCGCAAGTCGGATGGTTTGTTAGATAGTGGTAGGATTGGATGAAGTCACCATGCTTTGTATTTGAGGCACTAGACCTCCAATGTAAAGCTCAATTCTTTTGTAATCAAGAGTTACCATATGCGGGCACATAGTAGCCAGTTCATGGGAACGTGTGGTGTAGAGTTCAATTTCAGAACCCTCCATCTTTAGGTTCCAAAACTCCCCCTCTAACTTCTGGATTTCATCGCGAGGACAGTATTCTTCCTTCATCATGGATTTGAATTCTTCCCACGGAAGTCCATTCGCCATGGCCAGACCCAACATTTGGACCTGGGCGTTCCACCATGTTAGTGCCGGGCCTTCTAAAGTTCCGGCGGCAAACTTCACCTGATTAGCCACGGGGCAGTTGCACATGGCAATTACTTATTCAACCTTCTCAAACCAGCGAAGTAGTCCAACCGCTCCTTCAGCTCCACTAAAGGCGTGGGGCTTGCAATCCATGAATGCCTTGAAAGTGCAGGCTGGTTGTTGGTTTTGCTGATTTTGCTGGCCTGGATTTAGAAATACAAATAGAATTGGAATTATAGAGTTTAGGGCAGGCTTTTTAAGAGATGGATTGACATCATTAGTCAATAGCTAAAGCATTTACCTGCAGCATTCTGTGCTGCCAGAGCCTCCGCCACACTATCATTTATCAGTGCTGCTAGTTCTGCTACCGTCATGTTAATGGTACCACGACCACCGGCACGGCCTCCGCGTCCTCTCCCTGACATGATTCTTCACAATCACAAATGAAAACAATGAGAAATATATCGCATATTAAACATCATTCAGGTATGAGTAAGGAGATTACAACATCTAATATTTTGAAAATTAAATAAATTGTAATGCTACAAAATAAATAACTCAAATATTAAACTTCTCATGCTTTTATTGGATGGGAACAACCTTACCCATCTAGGTTTGAAAAGAGAAATAACATAAGCAAAAGCAACCATGAAAAGGAAGATAGAATAGAAAGATCATCAAGCATCTTCGTCATCGAAAGAAACATACGATTGTGCATCGTCTATCTCTACTGGTTCCTCCTCCACGGGCTCCTCCTCAAAGGGCTCTTCTTCAAAAGTTTCCTCCTCAAAAGGTTCCTCCTCGCCATCAGAATGTGGAATCTCTTCAGGAACTAAAGCGGCTTGTAGTTGGGCTTCCAAGTGAGTCACCCTCTCTTAAAAACCTTCAGCAGTGTGGTTTGCTACATGTAGCTTCCATAGCAGCCAATCTCTCTAGAACTCCTTCCATATCATCGTCCATAGTGTCCACCCTCATCTCCAAGTGTGTCACACGATCCACTAAAAGGTTATGGAATTGGTCAGTTACTGCTAGTTCAGTAGTTAGAAGTTCTATCCCTACTTTATTCTCCTCTATTTGAGGCTCTTTCCTCAAAATATTCGGTATCTCATCGGTAGCATCCTTTACAATGCTTAATTCTCTAGACATATAAAACACAAAGGCTGCAAAAGCTTGTTCCATAGTACATGGCAAGCTAGGCAAGGTGGGTGTTGAGGAAGTAGAACCGAAGTAAGGTGATGGGACATTTCCCATTTCGATCCATCTTTGGATCAATTGTGGGTATGTGTTCCAGTTTCAAGCAGGATTCATTGCTTGTGCGCTGCTTGCTTCCCCTTGGTCAACTGAATAGTCACTGGAAGTAGTCCGGTGCCTTTTGGGCTCCGGGGATGAGAGGATAGGTGCCTTATGTCTTGGTGCCTTAGGTGATGAAGGTGGGGTTGACGACATGTTCTTGTAACAATATGTATAAGTGCCAAACATGCAAATGACATGTAACTAATGTGTGAGGCTATAGTCTAGTATGCAATCCTAGTTCTCTATAACCAATGGCTCTGATACCAATCTGTCACACCCCCAATTTCAACTAACGGAGTTTTACCATTTGGGAAGTGACGAACCAGGATCTCAGACATTAGTTACTTTGAACGACTCTACATGGGACTCAAAATGAAAATGCCATTCAAATCAGAGTATCAATGCGGAAGCGTAAAGAGTAAATGCGCAAAATACACGCGCCCAAAACCAAAGTCTAAAAGTCCCAAAAAGTCCAAACGTCCCATCAAAACAAGTACAATAGGATAACTCAAGTAAATATAATTAAATCAAAATCAAGCAGTTGAATCCCATGCATACCCTAACGTGCACCTGTGTCTTAGCTTAGCGACCTGAGAAAACATTTAAAAATATGTCAACACGAGGTTGGTGAGTCCACAGGTTTCAATATAAGTAAATAAGCGTTTACCGGATTTAAGTTCATTCAGCACGTATCTATAGGTAGCTAACCTATGTTCATGTTCAGCTCAAGCGCTCGTAACCGAAGCTAACTGTTTGTTTATTGCCTCATGCCAGGTCTATCAAGACTGGCGGTGTCAGTAGGCTAACATTTCACCCGTTCGATATCTAATCGAGTTAGCGCGACTAACGCGGGTGGGATTTGTCAAACCCAGTAGTACTACTAAATATTACCTCGCTAAGATCCATATTAACGGTCCGATATTAGTTGAGGACTTTCTGTGATAGCGGGTTACGCTTAGCATTTAACATTGATAACATACGAATTAAAAATCCAAAATCGTTTAGTCATGTTTTCTCCCCCAAGTTAAAACAGTAAAAGGGGCCGTGAAAACTCACCTGCTTTGCATTGAAGGTAGTTTCACCCTAGAGGTAAGTTGGAACCACGAGTGTAAGTCTCAAAAGACCTACGAATGTCCTAAAATTATAAATACATAAATTAGGAATGATAATGGGAATTGTGACAGTGACACGGAAATGACCATCTTAAAGAGCCGCTCTAATATTCAAGAGTGGATGAAAGTGTCCACGGAATTAGGGATTACTTTACGCGACGAATGACAGAAATAATAATAAATAAAATCGGTTGTTTTGTCATTCATGAAAATTGAGAAGATATATATATATATATATGTATATACGAGTAAATAATATAACTAATTATATTATTATTTAGTCTCAATCGATACACAATGTTATAAAATGATTCGAAATAATATAAATATATATTATTTAATAATACGGGTCACAGTTTGAAAATAATATAAACGCATTATTTTATACAAATTTATGGCTTAAAAATAATATAAACATATTATTTTTACTTGATAATAATAACAATATATTATTTATAAAAGTGAGTATAATTTATAAAAATATGTTAATAATTCAAACCCGAGCCTACGGGCTGTTTTCCGGGTTAAAACACATTTACATAGTAATATAATATTATAAAGTTTGATTTTTATTAATTTAATATACCAGAAATTGCTCAAAAAATTAGATGTGGGAGCCCGGCCTCGAACCCGTGTCTCTCCCACACACGCACACTGTCTTAACCAGTCCGCACGCTAGGGTCATTGCGACAATTCCCGGTTTGGAATGGTTAAAACATACAAGTCCAGTGTGTTCTACTCCCCCATCGTGACCGAGCCAAAACCAGTCCCAATTCCGTCGATTTCGATGATGGTCGATCAAAACAACAAATAGGTTTTGTTAAACAGATGCTTGCGATCTTGTGTGAGTAATTAATTTCAAAAACAACCGGTCTAAGGTCGTTGAATTTAGGAAAAACGGGTCGTAACCCTAGGTTATGAACACAAAATCGATTCATGAGATTCTGATAATAAAAGTTGTTAAAATCCTGGGGATTTTAACAAAAACAACCTTTCGAATCTGGTTATGTAGTTTAATTTCATTTAAAATGGGTACTGGTATGAGTTCGATTAACCAGAAATATGCGTGAACCCTAGTTTACTGTTTATAATGATTTCGATGTTATTTGATTCAATTGGTATAGGGCTTTCAAAGAGTGAAGGATTTCGAGTCTAGTAGTAGTGATTAATTGGATTAATATTGTGTTTAGGTTAGGGTTCGATTAAACCCTAATCGTATGAACCCTAGATTCTCGATCATGACCAATTCGATCATGTAAGCCCCAAATAACATAGGGCTTTTGATCTAGACGTCAAGGCGAGTCTGTGGTCATGATCAATTTCAGTTTTAAATATCAGATTGATGGGGTTCGATTACATATCATTCACATGAACCCTAGAATCGGGTTCTTGTTAATTTCGATGATATGGAGCCAAATTAGCATAGGGCTATTGCTTAATAGGTTGAAACGAAGTTAAAGAGGTACGTAATTACCAGAACGATGCTCGATTTGATGGTGTCCGACTAAACAGGCTCCGACTGTGAACGGTTTTAGCTCCAGTAATCCTAACTGTTATTTCCGATTGAAATGAAGTGTGATACAGGTTCTCTGAGACTCTATTGAGATGTGCATGTATCCAATTCGTGCGAAAAATGGAGGATTTGGGTAAATTTGATAATGGTCGATGATAGGGTCGACAGTTATAGTTTTAATATCCAATAATGAGATTAATTACGCGTAATGGTGATGTTAATTGATTCAATTATGAACGTTTATGACATCAACGTGCATTTCAGTTATAGATTTGAACCAATGTCAGTTGTAGTTCGAGAATTTGGATCAACAAGGCTACAGATTTGACTTTTAAAAGTCAACAAGAACATAATTTCATCAATTTTGACTTTCAATAGTCAATATATTGGGTTTAGGGATTTGGCAGGATTAGTCCCTGAAGTTTAAGATCAGGAAATGACAGAATTAATCCCTAGGGTTTAATATTGGATTAACCGGGTTAGGAATTAACTGAATATTTAACGGAGTTACTAACGGAACTAACTGAAAAGTCCGGATTGTCACAGAATGAACCCTTTGTCTAGGAGTCCTTGAATTTGTTTCATAAGTTCTTCTAGTTCAGAAGGAGCTAGGCGATTAGGGGATTTTGCAACAGGTTTGGCTCCAGGAATGAGTTTGATTCAGAATTCAATCTGACGATTAGGTGGAAGACCGGGTAATTCTTCCGGAAAAACATCCGGGTGATCACAGACTACGGGAATATCCGAAATTTATCCTTCGGGTTTAACATTCAAAGTATGGAGTAAGAATATACTGTTTCCCTTAATTAATTCTTTCTTAGCTTTCGCTATTGTAACATCCCAAGTTTTTGAAAACATAAAGAGAAATCGTTCACGAGGATTAAACTAAGCAAGGGAAGGGAGCGAGCCCTGAGCTTGGGCTTGGGCCGAAAAAGGAAGGAGGTTTGGGCTTCATAAAACCCCAACTTCATTTCTTCCACCCTCATTTTTCACCATCCTTTCCATTCCTTTACAAGTTCTAGAGAGAGAAATGCGTAGTGAGAGAAAGTGTCGGTTTTGCTCCAAGATCGAACCATTATTCTTCTCTAGTGATTACACGAAGCTTTGCTGAAGAAATGAGCTGATTAGAGGTAAGAAACTCATCTGGATCTGAGTTTTTATTGAAAATGGGGTTTCAGGGTTTCATGGGTATAATCACATAAAGATCGGATTTTTACGTATAAAACATAAAAGTTTAGATGTAGCTTCATGGAAGTTGGAGAAAAGATTTGAACGTAAAAAGTTATGATTTTGGATCGAAAACGAGTCTGATTGAATATTAGGGTTCTTGAGCCGACACTCAATGAGAAAGATGACACAAAGTCCTGAACGCAAGTTTAGGCGATTCTCTAATGCCATCAGTCGATTCTCTGAAGCCATCAGCCGAATCTCTAATGCCATCGGCCGACTCTTTCATGACCATCAGCCGACTCTCTGATGCCATCAGCTGACTCTCTCATGCCATCAGCCGACTCTCTGATAACATCAGCCGACTCTCTAATGACCATTGGCGACTCTCTGATGCCATCAGCCGATTCTTTGATGCCATCAGCCTGCTCTTTGATGCCATCAGCTGACTCTCTGATGCTATCAGCCGACTATCTGAAGAGTCAGCCAACACTAGCAAGTTTAACCGATTTCACACATTGTATTCGCACAGATCACGTAGCACTCGTATATCCCAAAGCTTTTTAGTTTTTGTAGTAGATCGTAAACCAGGTGAGTTCTAGTCCTCTTTTTGTCTGCTTTAGGGGTGGTGTGCATACTTAGCGTGAAGTGTTTATTACATATTTTATATTAATAAACAAAGTGAAAGCTATGTTTTAGTGAAAAGTTTAAAAGAGGCAAATGTACGTTTTGAGTAAAGTATAACTATATTATTGGAAAGCGTTTACTATATTTTCATATACATAAACAAAGGCATAATATACGTATTAGCATTTTCAAGTAAAGCAAAGACATATCTTATAGCAAGCATTTACTATATTTTTAAATACACAAACAAAGGCATGATATATGTGTTAAGCTATATTTCAGGAAAAGCAAAGGTATTTATGGCAAACATTTACTATATTTTCATATACATAAAAAAAGACATAATACGTGTTAAAGTTATGATCAAGTTAAAAAAGGTTGTATGAACTAAAAGTGAAAAGATTTCCAACGAGAATGTGTACCAGGTGTAAAGGTCCTTGGGACAAATGTTACTTGTACAAGATGTTAGATATGGGTTCTACCCATTAGTAAGAACTTTTGTGGTTTTTTAACGGTTGTACAACTAGGATGAGTAACGGCGGTTGCTCAGGAGAACCACGCAACTCCCCTTACTGTAAAGCGGTATTGTTGGTTCTTGGTCGTCGATCATTGGGGCATTGACCAGGGTATTGTCGGTTCATGGTCGTTGGCCATGGGGGCATTGACCAGGTACTCGACGGTTCATGGTCGTTGGCCGTGAGGGCGGTACAATAGTGATAAGGAAATTGACGGTAAAGTAGTGCTTGTCGGTTCATGGTCGTGAGCCATGAGGGCAGTACAGTGTAAAGGAATTGACGGTTATATCATATGTTTTTAAACTGATTTTAAAAAGCAAAGTATGTAAAGTTTTACCTTAAGGGCAGTATGTATCTATTAATAAATCTATTGCATGATTTATTTAAAGTAAACGTTAGAACTCACTCAGCGTTGCTGATTTTTAGTATGCACATCAGTTAAGTGTAGGTGGCTGAAGATGGATGAGGATGCTTGACTTGGCGAGAAGAGTTACCCAAAGATCAGTGTCTGGCATCTAGTCTATGTTTATGTTTTAGCTGTTTAAGACAAGTTTCAGTTTGTATTTGACAAGTTGTATTAGACATGTTATGTTTCCACTGCATATGCTAAAGTTTAAATCGTTTCCGCTGCTAGTGATGAATGTTTTATGTTTAAGTGTTATGTGTTGATGAGTAAATCCAATAAGTGAGGCCTCCTGGGTTTGGGGCTTTACAAGTTGGCATCTGAGCCATAGTTTGAGAGATCTGGACATCCCCGATGTCCAGACTTAAACCGAAAATGGGACCATGTAGCGGATGCCAGTATGGGTAACTTAAGCCAAAGCATCAGACACGTAAAGTAAGTGTAGCTCTTCCTTTAGAATACGTTAGACTAGAACGAGAGTTTGATGAAGTCGTAAAGGTGACCAAATAAAAACCAAGAAGTAGTGTAATGGTTAATTACAGATGGCTAGTGTATATTAACATCTTACAATACTTGTTGTGTTATATTTGTTAACTAGTATGATGACGTTGAATCCCTTTCCTCGTACAGTTAGTAGATATGACCATATTTCCATGTACCAACTTTAGATAGATGACCATGAATGATAGAGAATGAGAAGCGTGTGCCTGTAAGTGTGGGGTAGATACTTCCGACCGAAACGCTTAGAACATGAAAGGAGGAGTAAATTAGTAATACATACCATTACGGTCAATAGTAAGTTACCTCACTTATAACATTCTCAAACTATACCAAACATGGTGACATTGGTGTTCCGTTATCTTTAGATAGTCGTCATCAAAGCGAAAGGCAAAGGGTACGGGTGTAGTGCAACAGAGCAAGAAAATAGAGTGGATGGGCAACGAACCATTGGGTTTGCAAAAGAAGAAACTATAGGGAAATCAGCTACTCAGCTCCTTCGGGACATCATGCCTGCAGCCATAGCCGAAGCCATGAAAGATGTTGGAAAGATGCTGGGGAAAGGCCGATAGGTTAGGGATGAATCAGACGTGGAGGCCAAGCAAGAAACTATAGGAGAAAAGACAATCAATGACGAAGGATTGGGTGCTGAGATTGAAAGTGAGGAAATAAACCCATCAAAGCGACACAAACAAAACTATGTAAGAATGGAAGGCATGAAAGCAAATGTTCAACAAAAAGGCTTATGTGGTAAATGTGGAAAGAGACATGAGGGTGAATGCATGTTATGATCAGAGGGGTGTTATGATCGTGAATGCCTAGACGGGCATATATGTTATAACTGCGGCAAGAAAGGGCATATTAGTAACGAATGTAAGAAACCGAAGGCCGCAGCAGGTAACATCCATGAATTTCTGGCCTATATTTATATTTATATATTTATTTTATTTTAAAGCAATAATAACACTTCACTTCGATCCCGTACCTACCACTTTAATTATTTCAACGAGTAACAAATTCAAAATTTCAATCCTTGCAAATACATATCACTTACCTCCTACTAAATATATATATATATATATATATATATATATATATCATAGGTACATATACATGTTAATATTTTTTCATAATAATATGTCAAAAATAAAACAGTTGAGTTTTAATTATGTAGCTACATTCTCTTATATATACATGTATTTATTTATATAAACTTATGTATGTTGATTTATTAAACAAACCATTTATACAATTTATAAGTTTATAAAAATGGAGGTTATCTATTTAAATCTAATTAAATAGGTTAGATTTATAAAAATCAAATTTTTATAAAGGAATTTATGTTTAGAATTATAAAATAAGGTTCATCAATAAATTAAAACAATTGGAATTGATTTTAAACAAATAAATGAAGCTTTCAACCTCCTAAATAGCCATTGAACCCCTCTTTTGAACTTTGAACCCCCCTTGCTTCCTGTTTTTCAACCCTGAAACCAACTAACCCAAGTTTGACTCCAAAAAAAGTCAAAACTCGGGAATTCATCCAAAATCCTTGCGATTTTGAAATCTCAGTTTTCCCCATTTGATTCCTAATCGTTTAGGATGGTTTGGATAGTTGAATCGTCATATTTATTGTAGCAATCACGAGTTAGAAACCCGTTTGGGGGTTACGATCGTGAAGACTTTAAGAACCATAAATCAGATTGTAATCCCGCAAGTTCTGTCGATTCAACTGTTGTAACAAGTATCCCTATCGTCCCTTAATAACCCTTACATAAAACAAACAACTCAAAACTAACCTAAATTTGTTCCCCTCTTTCTCTCAATTCTCGATCGGCCATAGTGAACAAGCTCCTCATTCTTAGCTTCTGAGCAAGCCCGATTTCAGGTATTCCGACCGATTTCTATTCGTTTTTACCCTATCGTGCAAGGCCCCATGAAATTTTTTTCAATCTATAGGAGATTGTTGATAATTTGGGATTAGGGTTTACAATGGCATAATTTGGGGAAGAAGGTTCACGGAACCTTTATGTTAAAACCAAAGCCTTCTCATTCTTTAACATGGAACAAGCTCAGATCAGTGTTAAACGCATGCACTCCCACAACTTAGGTCACGGGTTCGAGTCCCCCCACCTCATTTTTCTGTTTTGTGCCATCTTTTTTGCTATTATTATTACATAAACTAATGTTTAAAATTCTAAATTTATATTCTACAACTGTTATAGAAATAGAAGACTTAAAATGATGTTTTATTTATTTTAATTTATTTAAAAACATTATAAATTCTTAAATAAACAATATAAATGATTTAATTAAACAAATCTAATTATGTTGTTTTATTTCACAAAATAGTTATGTTTGTTAAACAAAATATGAATTATTGTTTAAACATTATTAATTAAATTTTAAACACATAAATAATTACTTTGGCAAGAATAATTATTTAAAATATTTTATAATTTATAGAAACACTTAAATAATTATTTTAGGTAAATGATTATACAAATTCATTTAATTTCATTTAAAGCTTGTATTAATTTAATATCCGTTTTACTAATCATTTAAGTAAAAGAAATTTATTAGATAATTTAAATAATTATTTTATTTACAACAAATATTTAAACCTTTTCTATTCCATAATTTATTTATTAAATTATTTTAGAATAATTATATAAATAAATTCAAACATATTATTATTATAAATACTATATATTTAATTAGAAATCCAAATTGATTCTAATTAATCTTATTACTTCAATATTTGGGATACACATAAATATATATTTCCAAAAACTTGTACAAATCCCATATCCGATCCCAATCCTATGAAACCCTAAAATCTTAGAATTCCATACTTTCTTAGGCATACTTTGAGTTTAAGAATGCAATTATCCGTGTAGGTTGATTGTGAGGAATCCTCACGAAGCGTATCTATCATTAACAATTCATACAACTTGTTAGCTTCATTACAAGTGAGTTTCATAGCCCCTTTTACATACTTTTGTTTACAAATATTCGGGGTGGAACATGTCTACATGTTTTACATATACAATTCAATTACCTATGTTCTTATGCAAAGTTCATGTGCTTTATGTCTATACTACTTGGTGATACATGTGTTCATGTTTAGTACAATCATTAACTTGGGTGGTAAGCCTAAGGTAGTACCTTTTATGATTATTTATATAGGAATTCAATTCATTACTTAACATAAACCTTGGCGGGTTTGTGTATACATTTTGATACTTCACACAGTCCGGGGAATTGTGCATACATATTTACATGGCTTGATTGTACGCTTTGGAACCTCGTATGTTTTCACATCTATGCCTTAGACTTGCTTTGAACATATTGAATTGTAAAACATATCCAGCTTTGTTTGGTGTCAAAACCTATGTTACTCACTAACTACTTGTAGTTGACATTTAGTTACATGTTTCAGGTGCACCTGTTTGAGGACCATGCTTGATCACATAGGGCTATGGATCTAGCATTAATAAGATTAAATGTTGATTATGTTATGAACAATATGTTTTCTATTTTCTTTGTAACAGATATTTTAATATGATGAATAATTATTGAAACGCATTCAATAGATGATCATGCGCTTATGAACAACCGCGTCGGCCCCGACGTATAATCCGTCGTCGGCCGGGTGTGACAGATTGGTATCAGAGCCAATGTTATAGGGAATTACGTTATTAGAAACCAATGGCCTAGTCTATAACCTTAGGATACCCTTGTGTGATTATCCTACATATTATCTAATGTATTACATTGCATGATACAATACGAGTTATCTTATGTGCTATGTTACTTGATAACTTACATGTTTACAAAAACTACTACTCATGTGATACCTTATTTGCTACACTATTTGGTTATTCTGCATAATAGCTATTTGATATCACTAAATGTTATCCTAAGTCTTGCCATACACTTATTCATATCTAAGACTTTATACACTTTCATCTTTACACATCATAACTTGTGGAAAAATTCAAACACTTAGGCCTAATACCTATTAAAATTTTAAAATCTCGTCAAAGTTTTGGATTCTGAAAATTAGTAGAGAACATGTGCAATCCGGAAGGGTGAATGCCTGTACTTTGGGTCTTTTGTCTAGGAAAGCATTTCATATAAATCCAAATCAACCAGAGGATCCGTAAGCTTTCCTGAAAATTCCCGAAGTGAGTGTTCACCTATAGGCTAAAGCATGTCTTCTTGAAAGTATGTGAATTTAAATCACTTTGATTTCATAACATCCATTGGGTTACGTCCCAAATGAATACAATCTGAACAACATTCGTTTAATTATTACAATTTAGTACACATGTCTAAACCTCCCTATTTGATTCTTACACTTAATCTTACTTAAGTTCCTATACCCCTTCATCCTTATGCCTTGAAAATTATATCATCCTTATCATCACTTGTAAGAAACTTAAACCATTATACCTTACCAATCAAGGAAAGGAAGCTGCTTGAGCAGATGAAGCACACCTTTTGAGCCACAAGACACCATCCATAATGATTCTCATCATAACCATGAGTTTAAATAATAATGATAATGGTACATGATGGCTGGAATATTGGGTGTAGGTCCATGAAAAATTCTGACTAAAGAAGGACGGGGTACTTAAGTGTGTCCTTTGTGACCCAACTCTCTTTCCTAGAGATTCTCTTCATGGGCACACTACTTATAGGTCAAGTGTTACTCCTAACATTGCATTATGAGAACTCGGTGTTATGACTTGTCAAACCCTAAACTCATGAAAACCTTTGCACTTAACATTTAGCACTTACGACCTTTTTCATGTTAGACATGGCCTCTTACCCTCCCCACTCCCCAGAGTATCACCCTGAAACAAAGTCAGCAAAGGAGGAAGACTGTGGATCCCATCACCAGACAACCGGTCACCGGCACAACCAGCTTTCAGATCCATGTTTGACCACAGAGTATATTGGCTTAGGAGCACGGGCATGAGACTCCGAGCATCTGAATCACCTCCTCTGAGAGACCCTTATCTAGCACCTGACCCATACCACCCAAACCCAGGAGTAAGGCAGACTATGGAACCTACCAGTGCCATAGGAGTTCCAGTTGATACCGCTCACCAATATGTGAGGACCACAGAGTTTCTGAGACAGAGAATGGGGCATGGAATAGGGCACGACCTGCTGAATATATAGCCTATTATGCAAAGTACGGTACCAGGAGGACTTAATTGCAAATCTTGGTACCCACATAGACATGACGGAAGGAGACCGGGAAATATTTGAGGCACGTACGGAAATAGCTAGAGCTGAGGCCCGGATTGTTGTACGAGTAACCAAAATGATGTTCATCTTGGTGATCGTCTGCTTCCTGGTGAAAAGCTGCCTGAGACGTTGGCCGGATTTTCTATTCTCATTTTTAAACTTCAGTCTGAAACCGTTACTCTATGATAAGTGTTTGACATTTTATCATTCAGTATTAAAATCTTACCTTACAATTATCTTGTGCGAATGCTATCACTCGCTGGCTTAATATTACAAGCATAAAATACATCCTTTATATTTCCATCAAGATTACTCAAACATCGCGCTAACATTGCTAATTTTGAGAAGCATTCCAAACCTCCCTTCTGTTGAGTAGCATATATCCTGTACCCAAAAACACTATATAAATAGTATTACATTGTGATATATCTCAATTTTTGACTTGCTTTAATAGATGACACCAAAACTTTTTTTGTAAACTAATTATTTTGTTATTACTTGATTCAATCAATATAGTTATTTTATTCAAATAAAACATTTATCAAATCCTTGGTTTATATATATTATCTAGAATATAAATAGTCTGTACACCCATGTACCTTGTAAAAAAACTTAATACCCATCTTGTACAAATTATTTTGCAAAAACATTAACAAATATTTTATCCTTCTAATTAATAATTAATTATGACCTGATTAATTATTTCATTAGGAATTTTATTTTGTTAAACTAATTCTTATTTAAATCTTGGTTTAATTACTAAATAATTAGGCCATTATTTTCTTTTGGAACATTTTTTTCTGATAATTTAATTAAACCAATAAAAGGTTTTTATTTATTTATTCAATCATCTATTTATTCAACTTATTATTTTTACTTATTTATTTATTTACAAACAAGAGTAAATCTCAATTACTTACTTATTTACAAACAAAGAGCACAAATCAGTGCTTCATGTATACATTATTCTAAATATCTGTAAAACTTTCTCATAGTCTTGCACCTCCGGTTATGTAAGAGCTTGCTAAACAATTTCAAGAAGATGAATCATTTCGCATGGGCGTTAACCATTTATATAAACATCAACAAAATTGAAAATTAAAAACCCAACTACCTACATTGTACATGAACGCCAAGCAACACGCTTATCCACGAAGTTCGATCACCTACGAAATTCGATAGTTTACACTATTCATGAGATTCGATTTCTTACATTTGATTGTTCGCATTATCCGTAAGATTAGATTGTTTACATTATACATGAAACTTGACTGTTTACATTATACATGAAACTTGACTGTTTATATTATACATGAAACTTGACTGTTTACATTATACATGAAACTTGACTGTTTACAATATACATGAAACTTGACTGTTTACAATATACACGAAACTTGACTGTTTACAATATACATGAAACCAGATCGTTTACATTATACATGAAACTCGAATGTTTGCAATTGATTGTCCACATTACACATGGGGCATGATCATTCATTCTTATCCATGAAAGTTGATAGCTATAAACTTTGAACTACTCGGGGTTTGACGTATTCTTGTTCAATCACGAGGAAACTAAAAACTTGAAACTACTCGGGGTTTGACGTATTCTTGTTCAAACACGAGGAAGCTATAAACTTTATGGTTAATCTTGAGCATTATGCCGTCCATCTAGGACAACCATGGAGTTATGCCACATTGTTATTATTTTAGTCCTGGATTGATTTTATTATCTCAGGGCATAGTCTTTTGATAGCAACTCATACATGAAAACCATAGTTATGAACTAAGTGATTTTTTGTCCTCTCTTGACCCACACAAAATAGGATGACCTATACGGACCATTCGACGATTTGAGTAATTACGGGTGCACACGTAATTATAAAAGCTAGCGCATGAAAAAACATAGTGAATTATGTCGTGTGTGATGACCTAAAACTTATCGTGATACATAGTAGCGAAACTGAGATGATATGATAAGGGCATGGTGGATACGCCGCTGGCACTTCTTATATATAAGTGTTCCTATCATATTGTCAAAAGTAGCGTTGTTCGTATCACGTGAAGTATTATATTACCATGACCTTGACCAATGTTGTGAAATCCTATCTAGTGATATTACTTGGACATATTAGACTATATCCTAAACAAGTTTTGGTCATCAAATTCTCATCGCTCTCATTGCAAGTGATGTATCCCATCTAGGGTAATTTTCTCCTTAATTCTTTTCAAACTAAATCCACTACCATCATCTATGCCGGACACAATGACCTGACCCGACCTTGAGTATCAGACCTGAACCCTGTCATTAATTATACTCCTTAAACAGACAATCAAAGCTCATTGAGAATCCAAACTCACATCTTTATTACCTGATTCAAAAGCCTCCAACAATTGAATTTCGGGACAAAATTCCCTCAACATGGGGATACTTTAACATCCATGAATTTTCGACCTATATTTTATTTATTTATTTATTTATTTTAAAACAATAATAACACTTCACTTCGATCCCGTACCTGCCACTTTAATTATTTCAACGAGTAGCAAATTCAAAATTTCAATCCTTGCAAATACATATCACTTACCTCCTACTAAATATATATATGTGTATATATATATATATATATCATATGTACATATACATGTTCATATTTTGTCATAGTAATATGTCAAAAATAAAACCGTTGAGTTTTAATTATGTAGCTACATCCTCTTATATATACATGTATGTATTTATATAAACTTATGTATGTTGATTTTATTAAACAAACCATTTATACAATTTACAAGTTTATAAAAATGGAAGTTATCTATTTAAAGCTAATTAAATAGGTTAGATTTATAAAAACAAATTTTTATAAAGGAAATTATGTTTAGAATTATAAAATAAGGTTCATCAATAAATTAAAACATTTGGAATTGATTTTAAACAAATAAATTAAGCTTTAAACCCCTTAAATAGCCCTTGAACCCCGTCTTTTGACATTTGAACCCCCCTTGCTTCCTGTTTTTGAACCCTGAAACCAACTAACCCAAGTTTTACTAAAAAAAAGTCAAAACTCGGGAATTCATCCTTAATCCCTACGATTTTGAAATCTCAGTTTTCCACATTTGATTCCTAACCATTTAAGATGGTTTGGATAGTTGAATCGTCATATTTATTGTAGCAATCATGTGTTAGAAACCCGTTTGGGGGTTACGATCGTGAAGACTTTAAGAACCATAAAACAGATTGTAATCCCGCAAGTTCTGTCTATTCATTTGTTGTAACGAGTATCCCTATCGTCCCTTAATAACCCTTACATCAAACAAACAACTCGAAACTAACCTAAATCCGTTCCCCTCTTTCTCTCAATTCGCGATCGGCCATAGTGAACAACCTCTTCATTCTTAGCATCTGAGCAAGCCCGATTTCAGGTATTCCGACCGATTTCAATTCATTTTTACCATATCATGCAAAGCCCCATGAAATTGTTTTCAATCTGTGGGAGATTGTTGATGATTTGGGATTAGGGTTTACAATGGCATGATTTGAAGAAGGTTCACAGAACCTTTATGTTAAAACCAAAGCCTTCTCATTCTTTAACAAGGCACAAGCCCATATCACTTGGTTAAACACATGGACTCCCACAGCATAGGTCAAGGGGTTCGAGTCCCCCCCCCCCCCCCCATTTTCTGTTTTATGCTATCTTTTTTGCTATTATTATTACATAAACTATTGTTTAAAATTCTAAATTTATATTCTACAACTTATATAAAATCATAAGAATTAAAATGATGTTTTATTTATTTTAATTTATTTAAAAACATGTTATAAAACATTATAAATTCTTAAATAAACAATATAAATGATTTAATTAAACAAATTTAATTATGTTGTTTTATTTCACAAAATAGTAATGCTTGTTAAATAAAATATGATTTATTGTTTAAACATTATTAATTAAATTTTAAACACATAAATAATTACGTTGGCAAAAATAATTATTTAAAACATTTTAAAATTTATAGAAACACTTAAATAATTATTTTAGGTAAATGTTTATACAAATTCAATTAATTTCATTTAATACTTGTATTTATTTAATATCTCTTTTACTAATAATTTAAGTAAAAGAAATTTATTAGATAGTTTAAATAATCAGTTTATTTACATCAAATATTTAAACCTTTTCTATTCCATAATTTATTTGTTAAATTATTTTTGAATAATTATATAAATAAATTCAAACATATTATTATTATTATAAATACTATATAATTAATTAGAAATCCAAATTGATTCTAATTAATCTTACTACTTCAACATTTGTGATACACATAGATATATATTTCCAAAAAGTTGTACAAATCCCATATCCGATCCCAATCCTATAAAACCCTAAAATCTCAGAATTTCATACTTTAATTAGACATACTTTGAGTTTAAGAATACAATTATCTGTGTAGGTTGATTATGAGGAATCCTCAAGAAGCCTATCCGCAATTAACAATTCATACAACTTATTAGCTTCATTACAAGTGAGTTTCATATCCCCTTTTACATACTTTTGTTTATAAATACTTAGGGTGGAACATGTCTACATGCTTTACATAGACAATTCAATTACCTATGTTCTTATGCAAAGTTCATGTGCTTTATGTCTTAAACTACTTGGTGATACCTAAGGTAGTACCTTTTATGATCATTTATATGGAAATCTGATTCATTACTTAACATAAACCTTGGCGGGTTTGTGCATACATTTTAGTACTTCACGCAGTCCAGGGGATTGTGCATATATATTAACATGGCTTGATTATTCGCTTTGGAACCTCGTATGTTTTCACATCTATGCCTTAGACTTGCTTTGAACATATTGATTTGTAAAACATATCCTACTTTGTTTGGTGTCAAAACCTATGTTACTCACCAACTACTTGTAGTTGACATTTACTTACATGTTTCAGGTGCACCTGTTTAAGGACCATGCTTGATCACATAAGGCTATGGACCTAGCATTAATAAGATTAAATTTTGATTATGTTATGAACAATATGTTTTCTATTTTCTATGTAACGGATATTTTAATATGACGAATAATTATTGAAACACATTCAATAGATGATCATATGCTTATGAACAACCGCGTCAGCCCCGACATATAATCCGCCATCGGCCGGGGTGTGACACAGCAAGGGCAAGAAACTACCACATAACTCAGTAAGGTATGTTGCAAGTTCTTATTCATGTTATGGCAAGTTCAAATTATTGCTCTGTATCTCATAGTTAGCCATATTAGCTTAGATACCTTAGAATTAGAGAATTGCCCCGGTTATGCTCTCAATGGTAGTTAATCACAATGGCCTTCATGAGCAACCTGCCTCGCATAGGTACAGTTTATGCCACCCATTCTATGATCTGCTATCAGTATAGCTTATGGTAGGTTTCGAGGACGAAATCTATTGTAAGGAGGGTAGACTTGTAACATCCCGAGTTTTAGAAAACGTAAAGAGAAATCGTTCACGAGGATTAAACTAAGCAAGGGAAGGGAGCAGGCCTTGAGCTTGGGCTTGGGCCGAAAAAGGAAGGAGGTTTGGGCTCCATAAAACCCCAACTTCATCCCTTCAACCCTCATTTTTCACCATCCTTTCCATTCCTTTACAAGTTCTAAAGAGAGAAACACCTAATGAGAGAAAGTGTCGATTTTGCTCCAAGATCGAACCATTCTTCTTCTCTAGTGATTACACGAAGCTTTGCTGAAGAAACGAGCCGATTAGATGTAAGAAACTCGTCCAGATCTGATTTTTTTTTAAATAGGTTTTTAGGGTTTCATGGGTATAATCACATAAAGATCGGATTTTTACGTATAAAAATACCTGAAAAGTATAAATCTAGCTTCATGGAAGTTGGAGAAAATATTTGAACACAAAAGGTTATGATTTTAGATCGAAAATGAGTCTGATTGAAAATTAGGGTTCTTGAGCCGACACTCAATGAGGAAGATGACACAAAGTCCTGAACGTAAGTTCAGGCAATTCTCTGATGGCATTAGCGGAATGTCTGATGCCGTCAGTCGACTCTCTGATGCCATCATCCGACTCTCTGATGCCATGAGCCGACTCTCTGATGACCATGAGCCGACTCTCTAATGACCATCAGCCGACTCTCTGATGCCATCAACCGACTCACTGATACCATCAGCCGACTCTATGATGACATATGTCGACTCTCTGATGACCATCAGCCGACTCTCTGATGCCGTCACCCGACTCTCTAATGCCATCAGCCTACTCTCTGTGCCATCAGCCAACTCTCTGATGCTATCAGCCGACTCTCTGAAGAGTCAGCCAACACTAGCAAGTTTAACCGATTTCACGCATTGTATTCGCACAGATCACGTGGCACTCGTATAGCCCAAGTAGATCGTAAACTAGGTGAGTTCTAATCCCCTTTTTTCCTGCTTTAGGGGTGGTGTGCATACTTAGTGTAAAGTGTTTATTACATATTTTATATTAATAAATGAAGTGAAAGCTATATTTTAGTGAAAACTTTAAAAGAGGAAAGTGTACGTTTTGAGTAAAGTATAGCTATATTATTGGTAAGCGTTTATTATATTTTCACATACATAAACAAAGGTATAATATACATATTAGCATTTTCAAGTTAAGCAAAGATATATCTTATGGCAAGCGTTTACTATATTTTTATATACATAAACAAAGACATGATATAAGTGTTAAGCTATATTTCAGTAAAAGCAAAGGTATTTATGGCAAGCGTTTACTATATTTTCATATACATAAACAAAGGCATAATACGTGTTAAAGTTATGATCAAGTTAAAGAAAGTTGCATGAACTGAAAGTGAATAGATTTCCTACGGGAATGTGTACCAGCTGTAAAGGTCCTTGGGACAGATGTTACTTGTACAATATCTCAGATATGGGTTCTACCCATTAGTAAGAACCTTTGTGGTTCGTTAACGGTTGTACAACTGGGATGAGTGACGGCGGTTGCTCAGGAGAACCACGCAACCCCCCTTAGCGTAAAGCGATATTGTCGGTTCATGGTCGTTGATCGTGGGGCATTAACCAGGGTATTGTCGGTTCATGGCCGTTGGCTATGGAGGCATTGACCAGGTACTCGTCAGTTCATGGTCGTTGGCCATGAGGGCGGTACAGTAGTGACAAGGAAATTGATGGTAAAGTAGTACTTGTCGGTTCATGGTCGTGAGCCATGAGGGCGGTACAGTGTAAAGGAATTGATGGTTATATCATATGATTTTAAACTGATTTTGAAAAGTAAAGTATGTAAAGTTTTTTCTTAAGGGTAGTATGTATCTATTAATAAATATTTTGCATGATTGATTTAAAGTAAACATTAGAACTCACTCAGCGTTGCTGATTTTTAGTATGCACATCAGTTAAGTGTAGGTGGCTGAAGATGGATGAGGATGCTTGGCTTGGCGAGAAGAGTTACCCAAAAATCAGTGTCTGGCATCCAATTTATGTTTATGTTTTAGCTGTTTAAGACAAGTTTCAGTTTGAATTTGATAAGTTGTATTAGACATGTTATGTTTTCGCTGCGTATGCTAAAGTTTAAATCGTTTCCGCTGCTAGTGATGAATGTTTTATGTTTAAGTGCTATGTATTGATGAGTAAATCCTATAAGTGAGGCCTCCCGAGTTTGGGGCCTTACAGCTATTGAAATAATTTCAATCTTATTGGCTTCACTATCACCCTGAATCATTGAACTAGTTTCATCTGGTTTCTTAATCTTGACCATTCTCTGGTCACAATCAATCTGGGCCTGGTATTGGTTTAACCAATCCATCCCAAGGATAAACTCATATTCGTTCAATTTCATCGGCATTAGTGTCACTAATACCTTATCATCACCAAAACTGATGACACAATCAGGGTATGATTTGGTTATCCTAATTTGTTCGCCACTAGTCGTTTCAACGACATAGGCATAAATAAGTGGATTCGGTCTTATGCCTAAATATGGGGTGAATTCACATGAAATAAAACTTCTATTTGCCCATTTATCAAATAAAACCTTGTCGTAAATATTATTAACTAAGAACGTACCTGCCACTTCCTTGGCCTTATTTTTCGTTTCACTTTCGCTTCTTAGGACGAACACTCGTCCTGTGCCCTTTTTCTGACCACCCATCACTTGCTTATGTGGTTTAGGACACGAAGTCCTATAGTGCCCTATCTCGACACAGTTAAAACACTTAACATTCTGGCAATGGACTGCCAAGTAACCAAATTTCTGGCAAGTCTGACGCTTTATTCCCTCATTGGTTCTATCAGGGTTAGGGTTAAACCCTTCTCTTCTAGGAAATTTACTACTTCCCGGTTTAAATTTGTAAACAACCTCTTCAGGTTTTCTCTTATGATCAACGTTTGGTGGCACCTCATCAAACATCACCGCACTTTTCTCAACAGCCAAATCTATTGTCTCGGGTGTCGCACCATTTAACTAAGGTACGAACCTTAGGAAGTAAACCTTGAATATTGCATTTATCCCTCCTTGACTCAGGAGTAACCAGATGTGGCACAAACTTGGCCATCTCATTAAACTTGGTTGTGTACTCCTAATGAGTCATTATTCCAGCTTCAAGCCGTAGAAATTCAGATTTAATCTTGTCCACGACATTCTGTAGACAGTACTTCTTCATGATTACAGTTTTGAGATCTTCCCATGTCATTCTATCAGTAACAGCTTCTCCCTTCGTCTGTTTGACTGACTCCCACGAGTCAAGAGCTTCTTCTTCAAATGAACGGATATCAAAATTCACAGCTTGATCCGATCTGCATTCACTCATCTTTATCACAGCTTCTATAGATGTGATCCACTACAAAGCTGCAATGGCATCCTTCTTTCCATTGAATGGTTTGGGTTGGCAATCACTGAAATTCTTGTAGTTACATCTATGGCCATGAATACTTCTACTCTGGTTTATCATTCCAACTATTTCATGAGTTCAGGTGGTGCCTACATTGTTTCCTACTGGAAAGGTATGCAGTGTATCTTCCATTCGGGGCATAGCACCACTTGTTCCTTCATTCCGGTTTCCCAGAATGTTATGATTCTCCCTTCTCCTAAGAGCATCAGTAAGGATTCCAGGTAGAGTTGTTTGAAGAACTCGGGTGACCTAAGATGCCACCGCCCCTTGAAATTGGGTTTCCGTCAAAATAACTTCTTCCATAGGTTGTTCGGGATCAGTATTCGTATTGATGTTTTCATTTGGATCGGTGTTCGTGTTTATCGTGTCATGAGTACGAGTCATAGTGTTGGGCATCCTACCCCTACCTCTGCCTTGTCCTCTATCACGTCCTACCATTTGTACCTACACAATGATGTATAAAATCAGAATTCGTATAACCGATCATAATCTAGAAATTTATAAATTAATAACACTTGGCCAAAAATGCCTTTAATTATCTGATTTCTAGGCATTTCCCGGTATACGTCGAATATATACACTTAGCTTACCCTAAGGCATTCCAGACTAATTTTAGTGTCCTAGTTTAAGTCTAGACACTATTCCTGTAGTATCTATATCCTTTAAACTAAGGCTCTTATACCAACTTGTCACGCCCGTAACACAGAACATTTATCTAATCAGAGTAGTACCTCCAAAAGAGATGTTCCCAAGAAAGAAAGACGGGTCTAAGAGAGATTTATACACCGCTCTTTCCTTAGACAGAACATTCTGTTTGCTAGATAACTACATACCGATCAGAAGGTCGCCTTCTAGTTACTGTGACGATGATACCAAAACACACAACAGAAGACTAATTCATAACTTCTATTAACATTAAAACATTGTTTACATCATGTTTAACAAAAGTTGCATCATTCGTTCCTAACAGGGAACATGTCATTCGGGACTTATAGTTCCAGGTAGTCCATCATCTGGATCGTTCATATGTTCATTCTAGTCCTGGAAATGCCTTGTCTAATCACTACATGTGATGCGTTTAAAAACATTTGATAAAACATGGGTCAGCACAAAGCTGGTGAATTCATAAACTAAAATAGTTTATTAAAATGACCCGCCAAAGTATCTTGAACACATCCATGGGCTTCAACACCCAAATTCATAGACAACTATGAATAATCATTCAGTATATATATAACCAAAGACCGTTCCATGGGTCCTGTTTAACATGTCGTTTCACGGGTAAGTGAAATACAATAAGCGCTTAGAATACGTTATGTATAAACAATCGGTGCAATCGTTTCAAGATACTCAAAATGTTTTCATAAATCAATCATGCCAGACAAGGTCATGATTAGGTTCATGCATCACAGTTTAAGAACTCATCTCAGTAGTATTTTGGCTTAATGAATCAATAATATAGCAACACCTTGGACAAAGCTCTTAGATATAACATGACATTGTTAAATTACATGATCCTAGCTGAATGGTGTATAACCAAAGCTTAACAGAAGGTCGGAACCTTACCTCGGCACTATCTACGGCAATTTGGAGTAGAAACGTTGAAAACCGGACTCTCGTACGCGAACCGGGGCTCAGGTTTTGAACTCCAGAGAGTGAGTGTGTGTTTTGAGGTGTAGAATGTGTGTAAAAGTGGCTGGGTTCGTTGAACTATTTATAGGGAAAATTTTGAGTCCGTGAGGGACCGTTACCATGTGTGACGGTCCGTCACGTCTTGACTTGGCGGCTACACACTTCCGGACCACGTAACGGACCGTTATAGTTCGTGAAGGTCCATCACGAGGGTGAGTCATCGGACACATGTCAGAAACCCTAACCGCTTATGGATTTTACGCCATGGACCGTCATGACGGGTGACGGTCCGTCATGATGCGTAACAGACCATTATGGCTGGTGACGGTCCGTTACAGGCTATTTTTCCCAATTTTTCATTTTTGATCCTTGGATTTTGAATGTTCTCACTATAGCTCCTTAACTTATGAAATTGGCAATTTTAATCCTTCATTTCCTTAGGGGATTTTCAGGGTGTTACATGTACATTGCCCTTAATGTACAAATGCATGTAATGAAGTGCTATGCATGAAGTTAAATGCATGAAGTTTTAAGGGAAAAGAAACTGGTACTCCCCCGGTCAATTCGGTGTATAACCTATGGCAATGCTTGTGACTGTCGTCAATGTTACGCCAAAAACTTCATCAAATCTCCCACAAACTTGACGTGGTTTGTCGGCGCCCAAGCTCGCAATGGTGGAGCGGAACTCCTCAAAGAAATAGAGTGACTACATGGTGATGTTATGCTACTTGATACACAAAGAAATACATAAAACAGAAACTGAAGATAAAAGGTAGTAGTTAAGCTACTAAGGTCCTAGTATCGAGAAGGCATACTTGGAGGCGGACGTACGAGAAACTTAAAATTAGAAAACCAAACCTGAGGTCCCTGTGTTCTATCGTATGCATCAAATTCTCAATTTATTCATGATCATTGGGTTGCCTCCCGGAAGCGCCACGTTTATTTAAGGGTCGTTGGCCGGACCCGTACGTGCTTTGTGAAATTCCATATTAGTGCTGGTGGTGAAATAATCTGTCAAATGGGTGGCTTGAAATATGGAGAGGTTCATCCAACCCATTTGATAACCATGCGTACCATGTGATGATAAGCTGATCCCGAAATTAGTGGAGTCCATCCTGACCAGCTGGACAAGGGAAAAAGGGTAAAAATAGTTCAAACTTGAATCAGTCATAACTTGAGCTATGTTTGGAGTTACAGGGCCCCTGACCAAGGGACGGAAAGGTTTCGATGAGCCGGATCATGTGGTAAACTCCAAAGGCGGTTTGTCCCAATGGTCCGAGCCGAATTCCATCATTAAGTGACCCAAGTCTGTAAATCAAATATTTTCCCAAATTTTCTATTTTAATACCTTCAATTTTCTTATGCTAAAACGAGTGACTCATTGATTTATGTAATTTGAAAGTTTGTTTTTAGTTTTAATTTAAGTTTGGATTGATGGATTTGAAGTTTTAAAAATTTTGGTAAACCTGCAAAATTTAGAATGCTCTATAAAAGATCACGTAAAGAAAACAATGCAATCAAATCACGCCACCACCACTTGAATTTTCCCGGACCAAACTTCAAGAAACCCATGTAGTGAAGGAGACGGTCACCCAGGTATGATAATTTTGTCACGTAATTTTCGTTTAATTAAACGTTGCTTCCTCCATGAGAAGTGGTCCTCATAGTGATGTGCCCTATCCTGTGGCATATGTGATTCATGGGATGATTCACTGATATACTTGGTTACAAGCCAGCTATCGCTGTTGCAAGGAAGAGGTCCCACCATTATCATTTTTTTGTTGATGAATACCTCCTCCTGCATAATCTCCTCCTAGATGTTGGTCTCACAATCTGGTTCTTCATATGATGTTGTCTCTGAAGTGGCAGGAACTCCAGATTGTTCTATACATCCTTCTTGTGCTTCCATATTGAAGATTCCCACCAATTCTTTGTTAGAGCTTCTTTCTTCTAACTCCTTTGATTATTTAGCTTCCGGCCTCTCAGAAAATACAAGAAGTGATTGTAAAGCTGAAGTAACCTTCTCTTATAGATCACCCGGTCTCACTTTCGACTGATCCATGCGTGTGAAGTTGGAAGGTTCTTGCTCCTTAGAGTCACTTGACCCTACTAGAGATGTTGGAGCTATAACTTCCGGTTCTTGGACTTTGAATGGATCATATTGTTGTTCAGTTGGATAGTGCTTTAAGATAAGAACCTTTATTTCTTCCAAATGATGAAACATATTTTCTTGGGTCCATGAGTCAGATTCTATAGCTGAGTATTGAATTTCTTGGGGCAGTGTGGTTTCCTCAAATGGTTGCCAGTATGGTTGGTGAAAACCTATGGAATACCCATGATAATGATAACAATCTTGAGTGTAGCGGGGTTCCCCAAAGATCTCACACCAAACCTCCGAATAGTGGTACTCATAGTCGTGTTGGTATCCTCCATAACAACTCTCGTAGTTGTAATCCATGAAAGTTGTTGTAAAGAATAACCAAAACAAACCATAAAAATAAATGTTAAGGTTGAAAAGGCTAATCTGTTAACTCAAATCTTTCTTGAAATCACCGTTTCCCCGGCAACGACGCCAAAAACTTGATGTCTATCGTGGCTTATATAGAAAATATATAATAATATATTTACAGATGGTTTCACGAGATCAGTCTTTAAAACTTATAAAATGATAATAACTCAAACTAAACACACACACACACACAATATGCAAGTGTACCTAACGCAGCGTAATACAGTTTAGGCAAGAACCAAGTATCTAACCAATGGACACGGTCGAGTTCCAATACTTAACGTTTGTTATCGTTTAGCCGGTTTAATTAGTGACTGGTTTTTGTGTGCTTGTGAAGCAGAAAAGTAAATGACGGTAAGCAAATAACAGAAAAGTAAAAACGTGCGTGAAGTGTGTAACAGAAATGTAAATAGCAGAATAGTAAATAACAGGAAAGTAAATAGTTCGAGAATAATTAGATCACAATGAGTATTACTTTGGGCTTCGAATCCGCTTGGTTTATGATAATGTTATGTTAACTAATCCGATGGTATGACTAATAAAAATGTGTGAACGGTACACTGCTAGAGCCTCATTCTCACAACATTTGGTTCACGAATCATGTTATTTAGAATAAAATGGTAGGACTCCCGGCTAGGGACATCGTTACCCTATCGCAGCGTAGTATAGTCTGTGTAAGAACCAAGTATCAAACCATGGACACGGATCCCGTACTCAACCCTTGCTGTTGTCTGACTAGGATAATAAGTTGGAAGATGGGTTTTGTTTAAAAGAAAGTAAAAATAGTAAGAAGTGTAATTATCTCGTTTAAGATGTTACTCCGATTGTTACCACTTGTTAATTAACATTATATTTAAAGTAAGGCTTGTCATAGTTACTAATACTAACCCATTCGATGGTGGAGCGAGTATTTCATAACAGAACAGTGGATACGGTCGGCCAACTGTTCCTAATAAATCTCGGGACCCTAAACAGGGTCTCAAGTCCGTCAGCTATCCCGTGATTCATTATTCCAACTAAGATTATCCTTTAACTTACGTGCGTCATGTCTTATAACTTCTTCCGGAAAGTCGGAATGCGTAACTTCCTCCAAAGGTACTTTATGAATGCTCAAACCTAATAAATTATATTCTTAAAATAGTTGTCTTTACTTATAATAATATTTTAAATAAATATAACTTTCATTCTCAAGATCAAGCCCCATGGATTCTGCTAAAAGTCCTCTATAAGCTAACACAAGAGAAATAAAGAAATATGGACACATTTCATAAGGTCCAGTAAGGACTTGAATGACCCGTTAAATACCCAAACCTCCAATCAACCCATAATAATAAATCAATTAACTCGGCCCTTGTTAGCACCAAGATTGTATATAGACCGTACAAACACGAATACGCTTCTCAAACAAGAGGACTTACTTAAGTAACTTACAAGATTTAAGATTATTAAGTTCGTTTAAGATCATTTATTCTAGTCTTTTTAAGATAAACTATAAGAAAGACTTCAAGAACATAATTTACTAAAAATACTTCATTAATTAATTAAAGTTCAACTAATCAAAGCAACACAAGAGGACTAGTCATAAATGACCATACAAGTGACTCCACTAACCCTTAGACATTGTGTGGAAGTGTTCCAACACCAAGGGAGAGTGGGTATATATTGCCTCTTGATTACTTGAACGAGAAGAATCATTTCATATTACAAGACTTAAAATATAAAATAAACAAAGAAAAGCTAAAGCGGACCAAAACTAAGAGAGTTTCGGCTCTTAGCAGAGCACTAAGGCCTTCACACCTCACAATCTTGGACATCTAGAATACTATAATGAGCTTGCTATTTATAGGCTAAGATTTTGGCAATGCACTGCCGTGCATTGGATTGCACGTGCGTGCAAAGTACCATTTTCTTTCACGTGCGGAATCTGGCAGTTTTAAGGAGTACATGAGGGAAAAATGGAGTTTTCACTGCCGTGCAAGGCATTTCATGACCATGCATTGCCCTATTTTGCTCCCCGTTGACTTCTTGACTTCCAGCTTTGACTTGCTGCGTCCGGTTTCATTCAATTGACTTCCGAATGTTGATTTCTCCTTGATTTTGAGTGATTTCTTCATGTTTTTGCTAACCAAGGGTAATTATCCTGTTGTGAAAAAATTGAATAGATTAAGTATCAAGTATTATCATATTACCTTTAATTGAGATGAAATTGGGGATAATTATGCGTGCAAAATATGTATAATTTACGTCATATCATAACACCCCACACTTAAACTTTGCTTGTACTTAAGCAAACTCGCGCATGATTATACCCATAGAAGTAAAGTATTGATTAAATGTTTATCCAAAGCTTTCGTCCCAAATGGCTGAATGGCCCTCTTAAAAACAATGATTTTGTGATTATACATTTCGAGTGTTTCTCCACAAGAGGGTAGCAAGCCCAACATACTTGATGGAACTACGATTATGCACAATTACAGTCTCACAAATGTTCACTCAACACTCGGGTTAAATATATGGATAAGGTATGTCGAGGAAAACACTCAGTGCTATAATTGATGCTTTCATAATCATAGACTTGTATAGAAATCAAATCTCCACCAATTGACATAAAATATGTGCATAAATCAAGAGGGCTTTGCAAAGGGTTATAATGATTGGCTTAGGGTTAGGGTAGGAAGTATTTGGGAAAAATGACTAAATGTTGAAAATCTGACTTAGCTTAATGATAAAAAGGTAAATGATTTCTTTATTCAACTTAGATTAGACATTGTGACTAATCTAAGGACTCTTTTAAAGTCAGATCGTCAAGACCAAATCTCCTTCTTTAAGAATGTCAACATCTTCTTGCTCTTGAAATATTCATTGCTATCAATTCTTGGTGGATCGTTTGACTGTTTCCTCCTAATACATCCACTTTGATCAGCTTTTGCATACTCCAATTTTTCGAGTAAGTTTGATTCTCTTTTGATGATATTTCTTCTATAACTTGGGTGATTTACGAATTTCTTTTTGTTGCCCCTTTTACTTTTTCACAATAATTCTTCTTTTCATACTAATTGAATGAGTTCCATTCTTTGAACATAAAATGAATCCATAGACTTTTAGCGGACGATTATTCCTTAAATCATAGCCAAGTCGATTTTTCAACTAGAAGGGGCAAAAATAAAAAGGGAAAATTTTCGGTTTTATGGATATTATATGTGGGTCAAAGGGGCTAACTAAGGGATAGCGTTTAGGGTAGGTAAAAGAAAAGAAATGGCTAGAGTAAATGGGTTAATCCTAATCCCTCAATCATTTTTATGCATTCTTTTAGTCCATGGTTTTGAGATGTATATTTTACGCAAGTTCTAACATGCAAAACAATAATTAGCAAACACTCTATCAAATAAATGAGCATGTGGAATATGTACGATGTCAAAAACTTGATGTGTTATGTAATAATGCTCGGATAGGCTCAAATCCTCACAAAAAACGAAAGATAGGGGGTATAAAAGTAAAAATGTGCATAAACTTATTTCTTTTTTTATGTTGTACTTACTAATCTTCCCTATTTGTTTCCTTGATTCACTTCAATGGTATTTCAAATTACTGTTTTTATTATTATTCCAATTATGCCAAATGATTTTTAAGACTATTGCTTAAGATTATTTAGGAAGCTGTCATGCTTACAGATTATTTTTGAAAATGTTTTTATTACTTCTATATGTATTTTAATTCAACGGATTGAATAGTTGTTAATTATGCACTCGTAATACTTAGGACAAATTTAGGCAGCCAAATTATCAACGGGGTTCCATCCCACACTTAGTTTCTGGCAATATGAATGTATGCAATATGATATGTGTCATGAATAATAAGAGTGTGGTGAAACTGATACTCCCCTGATGAGACGTCATTATCATGCGTGTGATCGATTCTCATCAACGCATAGATCGTATTTTCGGGCACGAACCAAAACCTGTATTACCTATAATACTATGCAATGCTCAAAATATAAAATAAGTACTGGAAAGAAAATTAAACTAATATTGGCCAATTAGCGGAGACCGAATAGGATTGGTGGTTGTGCCACCATGTCAACGGTTACTCCATGTAACAGGTTAAAATGATACTGTTTCTAGTCAACCACAAAACAAACAAACATCTGTCAAGAGTTAAGATCCATAAATTTTAAAAGAACCACGAGCATCAGGGATGAAGGGAGGAAAAGCTGCTACTGGAATGGGGGTTGTGGCCACTGCTGATATGGGCCGGGAGGTTGCTGATGTGGCTGGTGAGCATACAAATCCTGTAGATGATCGTGGAAGTCCTGGCGTATGCTAGTCATAGTGTCTCCCAATTGACCCATTCGGATCATCAAATCCAACATCGTGGGATCAGTAGTAGAATGGTAGATACCTGGGCCTTGATGCCCCAGTTGTCCTATAGGTGCTCCCTCATCCTCTGATTCTTCAACTTCACCAGTCCAAATATTCCCCCGATGTCCTACCAATAGGTACACCCCATTGAACTTTTTCATCATATGCATGTTATTTAATGTCTGGGTGTCCACAAGTAGAATGGGTAGGTCCATTTCTGCTAGTATACCAAGATTTGAAAAAGACAAAACGCCCAAATATGAGGCCATGTGAGTAATGTAAGGCCCTCCAAAAATATGGATGTCGGAACAATAGCCGGTGGCTCGAGTAAAGAACTTGGCTAAGCTGTAGGCCAGGTTACAAGGGACCCCATCGAGCAAGCAGTGTAAGTGGAGGAGATCTCTAACGCTCACAACCCCTGTTTTATCCTTCCTTACCCCGATGGAAAGGACAATACATCGGTGCAGGTAGTGGTGGAAAGGATGCCTGATCTTGGTGCTCTTTTAGCTATGTGGATCAAAAGGTCCTGACCTAATCCTATGCCAGAATGCTGATGCCTCTCCCTCTGCAATCTCTCCTTTACTATTGGTAAAGATTGGCTCTGTGATTTCCCTGTGTCTATATAGCCCCATTTTTACCCCAAATTGTGCCAACGACATCTCATACCAGTGCCTAGCCATCTTAAAATGTACACAATCACGCATCTCCATACTCACCACTAGCGTGTCAAACTGAAAAGATGCTAGAAATTCAAGGGTGAGTTCATAATAGGTTGCTTCTCTAATAGCAAAGAATCTTTGCCTAGGCTTTGTGATTAGAGGAACTGCACTTTCTAAAAGATTTATGTCCTCCAAGGTTGAGTAGCAAATGGTTTTGTGTGCCCGAAGGTTTGCCTCAGTCAAGCAGGTAGGGCCTAGCAGGCATGGACTTAGATAGCATCATCGGGTTCAAAGATAAGCCACGGGTGTAAGTCTTGTGGTCCTTCGAGCATATGCTGTGGGTGAAATGGCGGTGGAGGTGATGGTGGAGTCTATGGTAAGCCACCCATATGAGCAGATGAAGATGAACCCAACCTGGATCCTGATCGAGTATTTCTTCTCTTCAGTCCTTCTTGTCTGGAAGACTCAGCCATGTCCTATAGAATTACCAATTGAAGTTAGTATAAGGAAACAAAAGTGATTTAACATATATATTTCAACGGCGCCAAAAACTTGATAAGAGTCATGTTTTTATAACATATATATGTATATAATTTTTGGACCACCCAAAAGAAACACAAATTCGTGCATGTTAATGGCATGTTTATGTCCCTCGAGTCCTAAAGTGGTCAATTGCAAATAATCAAACAAGGCGCAAATTCAAACGGTGCAATACGAATACAATCATAGACGGATGGCATGATGACTTTTGAAAAGTCAAACCCGTTAAAATTCTTCACCTAATTCAATCAATCAACAATTTCCCACAAACTAAACTAAAACTTAAACACATAAGAACAAGATTCATGCTTCAGTTCGTGTTTTCAAGTTTAAGAGTTCAAGTCAAAATTCAAAAACCCATCCAAACAAGTAGAACAAATCCGCTTAAATAAAGCAAAATGTGTTACATTATGATCTAACAAGGTTAAATGTGTGTTTAGTGCAAGCATTAAGTCAAGATTCATCCACATTCAAACCAAAGTTCAAAATGAAACCCTAGCCTCATTCTACCAAAATTAGCTCTTTCTGGAGCATAAATCACACTAAAAATGATAATGACCAAGTTTACATATCTTGGGGAAGAGATTAGAAGCAAGAAACGGGAGAAACCGTGAGAAATCGAAGGTTTTGGGGGGTGTTGGAGCCGAAACCGAACGTTTTCGAAATTCGGGGTTTTGAGGAAAAGTGAGTTCTCTGCATTTTTAACACCTGACGTGCATGAACCCCAATGCACGGTCGTTCATAGGGTTGCACGGCCGTGCATCCCCCTGTTTGACCAACTTTTGACTCTTTTTTTTACTTACTAAAAATAATTAAAATTAGTATTTTTAGAAAAATAAATAAATTCTCAATCAAAAGATAATTAAAAAATAGTTTAAATTTTCCAAAAATATTATTTTATGAAAGATTAATGAAATAAATTGGTCAAAAGGGGATGACGCCACCAAAATCCGGTTTTACGTTAGAGAACTTACCTTATTCGTTAGCATCCAATTTCAGAGTATCGAGCTTGTCATCATCAAAAATAAAGAAGAAGATAAAATCTAAACACGTAAAACCATTCAAAAATGTTACGCCTAAAAGAAATTTTTGCTTCCGAATGGCGGGGCTTATGTCTATTCATTTCTCTTAACAAAAATTTCACGGTCGCGATCCTTGAAAATTCTTGCAAAGATAGATTAGCTAACAAAAACACCAAAATAAAAGGAAAATAAGGTTGAAAGCAAAAATAAGGGGAAAATAAAAATAGTCAGTCCAACGACTTATATCTTTCGCAGAATTACCGTGTCCCCGGCAATGGCGCCAAAAACTTGATAGCGTGTTTTTAGTGTAAAATATATTCTATTTAGAGTTACAAAAAATCAGGTTTTAAATTTATAAATTAAAATGATAAATACTTCAACTAAACACAAACACAATAGGCAAGTGTACCAATCGCAGCGTAGTATAGTCTGTGTAAGAACCAAGTATCGAACCATGGACACGAATCCCGTACTCAACCCTTGTTATTGTCTGACTTGTATAATAAGTTGGAAGATGGGTTTTGTTTAAAAGAAAGTAAAAATAGTAAGAAATGTAATTATCTCGTTTAAGATATTACTCCGGTTGTTGCCACTTGTTAATTAACGTTATATTTAAAGTAAGGTTGGTCATAGTTACTAGTACTAACCCATTCGATGGGGGAGCTAGTATTTCGTAATGAAACACTGGACACGGTCGGCCAACTGTTCCTAATGAATCCCGTGACCCTAAACGGGGTCTCAAGTCTATCGGCTATCCCGTGATCCATTATTCGGACTAAGATTATCCTTTGACTGACTTACGACATGTCTTGTAACTTCTTCCTGAAAATCAGAATGCGCAACTTCCTCTAAAGTTACTTTTTGAACGCTCGGACCTAATAAATTATATTCTTAAAATAGTTTTCTTTATTTATAATAATATCTGAAATAAATATAACTTTCATTCTCAAGATAAAGCCCCATGGCTCCTGCTAGAAGTCCTCTGCAAGCTAACACTAGAGAAGTAAAGAAATACCAACACGTTTCATAAGGTCCAGTCAGGACCCGAATGACCCGTTAAATACCCAAACCTCCAATCAACCCATAATAATAAATCAATATTAACTCGGCCGTTGTTATCACCAATATTGTATATAGACCGTACAAACCCGGATACGCTTCTCAAACAAAAGGACTTGTTTAAGTAACTTACAAGATTTAAGATTATTAAGTTGGTTTAAAGATCACTTATTCTGGTCTTTTTAAGATAAACTATAAGAAAGACTTCAAGAACATAACTTACTAAAAATACTTCATTAATTAACTAAAGTTCAACTAAACCGAGCAACACAAGAGGAATAGTCATAAATGACCATACAAGTGACTCCACTAACCCTTAGACATTGTGTGGAAATGTTCCAACACCAAGGGAGAGTGGGTATATATTACCTCTTGATTACTCGAACGAGAAGAATCATTTCGTATTACAAGACTTAAAACATAAAATAAACAAAGAAAAATTAAAGCGGACCAAAACTAAGAGAGTTCCGGCTCTTAGCAAAGCACTAAGGCCTTTACACCTCTCAATCTTGGACACCTAAAACACTAGAATGAGCTTGCTATTTATAGGCTAAGATTTTGGCAATGCACGGCCGTGCATTGGAATGCATGGGCGTGCAAAGTAACCTTTTCTTTAACGTGCGGAATCTGACAGCTTTAAGGAGTACGGGAGGGCAAAATGGGGTTTTCACGGTCGTGCAAGGAAATGCACGATGGTGCATTGCCCTATTTTGCTCCCTGTTGTCTTTTTGACTTCCAGCTTTGACTTCCAACTTTGACTTCCTGCATCCAGTTTCGTTCAATTGACTTCCGAATGCTAATTTCTCCTTGATTTTGAGTGATTTCTTCATGTTTTTGCTAACCAAGGGTAATTATCCTGTTGTGAAACAATTGAATAGATTAAGTATCAATTATTATCATATTACCTTTAATTGTGATGAATTAGGGGATAATAATGAATGCAAAATATGTATAATTTACGTCATATCATGGTGCATAAATTGGACCATGTATAAAGACGTATCGTTCCCAACGTGAGTTCACCAACTCTTGGTTTCATAACAAGTTCGTAAAAAGACGTACGATATTATCAATATTATCCAAGCTTTGGCTTATCAAAATCAGCTTGTATAAATACGTACAGGTTTCAAGAGAATTTTGATTAAAAATGTTTTACGATCTTACACTTTAAAACCAAGAACACTCACAAGTGTAAAGACTAAATCAAGTCATAACAAAAATTCCATCATAACGATGGTTTTAAGAACAAATGACTAAAGAACATAAACATACCATTAGATTAATAAGTTAAATATTAACATACACAAAACTTCATCTTCATCCAAGCAATACAAAAGGTTTAATTAGTGAGTGGGTTGTGTTCGCTTGTGAAGCAGGAAAGTAAATGGCAGAAAAGTAAATGACGGTAAAGTAAATGACAGAAAAGTGAAAATGTGCGTGAAGTGTGTAATAGAAATGTAAATAGCAGAATAGTAAATAGCAGGAAAGTAAATATCTCGAGGATAATCAGGTCACGAGCAGTATTGCTTTTGGCTTCGAATCCGATTGGTATATGATAATGTTAAGTTGACTAATCCGGTGGTATAACTAATACAAATGTGTGAACGGTACACCGCTAGAGCCTCATTCTCACAACATTTGTTCACGAATTATGTTCTTTAGAATAAAATGGTAGGATTCTCAGTTTGGGACATCGTTTCCCTCAACTTTTTGAATGCTATCCCTAAGTTGGTTTGAGACATCGAACTTAAATATCCTTATTATTAGTTAAAGGAGTGATTAGGCTTTGTTCATCGGGAGGCGGTGCAATAATGGGACCATGTATAAAGACGAATCGTTCCCAACATGAGTTCAGCAATTCTTGGTTTCATAACAAGTTCGTATAAAGACGTACGATCTTATTAGTATTAACCAAGCCTTGGCTTATCGAAATCAATGTGTATAAAGATGTACAAGTTTCAAGAGATATTTTATTAAAAAGGTTTTACGGTCTTACACTTTAAAATCAAGAACACTCACAAGTGTAAAGACAAAATCAAGTAATAATAAAAATACATCATGAAGATGGTTTTAAGAACAAATGACTAAAGAACATAAACATACCATAAAATTAATACGTTAAACATTAATATACACCAAACTTCATCTTCACCCAAGCAATACACAGAGTTTAGCCATGAATGGCCATACTAACTAGCTTAACGCTGAGTTTCATAGGCTCCCCTATTGCGGACAAAGAGGAGGAGCCTCTCTACTCTAACTTTGAAAATACTCTCTCTGGATGGTGTTTCTTTGCTTCTTGAGGTGTGTCTAATTAAGAACTCAAGCCATCTATTTATAGGTCTCAAAATGAGCAATGCACGGCCGTGCATTGGTTTGTACGAGCGTGCAAACACCTCGGGAATCAAACAGGGTACAAAGTACAATGTATTGGAGCCTTGGGGAGCAAGTTGGGCAATGCATGCCCATGCATTGGGATGCACGGTTGTGCATCCCTCCTTGCTTCCAGTTTCGTCTTTTAGCTGCTTGTTTGACTTTTGTTGACCTTGGTTGACTTCTTGGGGGTCAAAGCTCGGGAATGATCCTTTCTTCTTTTAGCTTCTTATTAACGTTTTAAGTATCAATTACAAGGTTATTATTCAATTAGTACCATAATATGGGATTATTATGCATGCAAACACATGTATAACTTAGGGCATATTAGTGTACGAATGGGGTCAGGCTCAGTATGAAGCATTTGTAGAGCTAAAGAAGAACTTGACCCAAGCCCCAGTATTGGCACTACCCGTGGGTAACGAGGACCTGGTAGTATATTACGACGCTTCGGGTCAAGGGTTAGGATGCGTATTGTTGTAGAGGGGAAATGTGATCGCATATGTGTGACGACAGTTAAAGATTCACAAGGTCAACTACACGACTCGTGACTTTGAGCTTGCTGCAGTTGTCTTCGCGTTAAAGATTTGGAGACATTACCTCTACGGGGTAAAATGCACCATCTGTTCGGATCACAAGAGTTTGAAGTATTTATTCGAACAGAAAGACTTGAATATGCGATAGAGACGGTGGTTGGAACTATTAAAGGATTATGACTGTGAAATCATATGCCACCCGGGGAAGGAGAATGTGGTTGCCTATGCCCTAAGCCGAGAGGAGAATCAATATCCTATTAGGGTTAAAGCATATCAATTAGTAGCGACAACAGATTTTGACCCAGTTAGAAAGAGCACAGACAGAGGCACTCAAAGAAGAAAATGTAAAGAAAAAATGAATGGTTAGTCAGCAGGAAAATTAGAAATGATTACTCATGGAATGAGGACCTGATGTGGTCGTATTTGGGTACCAAATGGAGGAGAACTTAGGACCAAGGTGCTTGAAGAGGCTCAAAAGTCTCGATATTCCATCCACCCGGGAACCACAAAGATGTATCAGGATTTGAAGAAAGAGTACCAGTGGTCTAACATGAAAAATGATGTGACAGAATACGTGAGTAAGTGCCTGACTTGCTCATAGGTTAAGGCCGAGCATCAGAAGCCATACGGGAAGATTCAGCCTTTGGACATACCTGAATGGAAATAGGAGCGTATTACCATGGACTTCATTAAAAGGCTGCCTCGCGCAGCTAAAGGCCATGATACGATTTGGGTAATAGTGGACCGTTTAACAAAGAGTGCACACTTCTTGCCAATCCGAGTAACTTATTCATCTGAGAAACTGACAGAAGTGTAGGAGATTCACATCAATGTTCTGGAAAATAGTTGCGCGACATGGTGTACCATTGTCAATTGTATCCGACCAGGACACGCGATTCCCATCAAGGTTCTGGAAAATATTTCATGAAGCAATGTGTACAAGATTGAATATCAGCACGGCTTATCACCCGCAGACAGATGGTCAGTTGGAGAGGACCATCCAAACGTTGGAAGATATGCTCCGCGCTTGTATTATAGACTTTGGTGGCAGTTGGGATAGTCACCTACCTCTGGTAGAATTCTCCTACAACAACAGCTACCACACCACTATTGGTATGCCGCCTTACGAAATGTTGTACGGTAGAAGATGCTGAACCCAGTCTGTAGGGGTAAGATAGGACAGAAAAAGCTGGGAAGATTAGAGATAGTCACGGCAACCTCTAAAAAGTTTGACCAGATTAAAGCTCGAATGAAAGCAGTGCAAGATCGTCAAAATTCTTACGTGGATAAGAGGAGGAGACCAATTGAGTTCAATGTCGGGGATCAGGTATTCTTGAAAGTATCCCCCTGGAAAGGGATTATACCTTTCAAAAATCTGGCACGGGTTGGTAAAGTTGCTTACTGGTTAAATTGCATGATAAATTGAGTGGAATCCACCCTACTTTCCGCGTGTCACACTTGTGCAAGTGTCTTGCTGACGAATCAACACACATGCCACTTAATGACATCAGGTAGATAATAGTCTCAATTATGTTGAAGAACCCATGGCCATACTAAACAGAAAAGAGAAGCAGCTACGAAATAAAGTAATCCAGTTGGTTAAAGTACAATGGAAACATCGTAAAGGGTCAGAAGCTACTTGGGAGACCGAGGTAGAAATATAGGAGTCATACGCCCTCATCTGTTTAATTTATGACAGGTTTCGGGGACGAAACATTTCGTAAGGGGGGTAGACTTGTAACATCCTGAAAATAATAAAAAAGGAAACATTGGAATAACGAGACACGAAAGAAATTAAACGAGTAAACAAGGAACAACGGGGGTAACATGGAAAAAGGGGAGAAGCTGAATGGGAAGGGGAGGGGCTTAACGTAGCCGCCACCTCCAACCCTCTCCCCATTCTTCCCCATTCAGCGAAAGTAGAGAGAGGGAAACGAGCTAGAGAGAAACATTCACAAGAAAGAGAAACCGAGCATCAGAGTCGTTCACCATCATCGAGTGAAGCTTAGGATCAGATTTTCGAGCTTAGACAAGTAGCCACTCCTTCTAAATCTAAATTTTTCGTTATGTGGGTTTCGGGTGCCTTTTCATAAAAAGGTCGGGTTTTATCGCAGGGAATGGAAAACCGACCCTAGATCTAGACTCATGGGATGGAAACACACATTTTTACGTAAAAAGTTTGAGTCTTAGACGTGTAGAGATCTGGCCGCCATCTTCAAGCAGAAACTAGGGCTTCTGCTGAAGAAGACTTACAGGCGAAACTGATCAGTGTCGTTTGTGGAATAAAATCGCTTGAACACAATGTCGCTTGAAAGAGTAACCTCACCCAAGACTATAGTTTTGCTTGTAAAGAATAGTTTCACTTAAAGAATAGTTTCTCTTGGCCTTAGTTTCGCCAAGCTTAATGAAAACGAAACTAGAGTAGTTTCGCTTTGACCACGGGAGCGAAACTAGAGTAGTTTCGCTTTGACCACGGGAGGGAAACTAATTGTTTCGCTTGAACTTAGAAAGAGTTGTATTAATGATGTGTTAATTATTAATTCAGATAGAGAGTAAAGCGTATTAGACCAGTTCTAGTAGACAGAGGATAACTTGTCAGGTGAGTTCTTATTGCCCTTTTTCCCTAACGGTTTTGGGATGGCATGCATACTGGTAGTAAAAAGTCTCACCCTGAGGTGTGAGCAGGCAAAGAAGTCTTACACTTAGGTGTAAGCGAGAAAGTCCCACCCTGCAATAATGTAAAATCTTACCCTGAGGTATAAGCGAGAAAAGGGACCTTGTCCTTGGACATTGATCCATATGTGATAGTTAAAGTATGTTATAATCACTTGTCATATACGAGTTTAAGACAAAGTTTGAAAGAGTAAAGGAGGACACCTTAACCGGTTTCATCACAAGTAAAGTTTTAAATGAAAAATAGAAACGAAATATTTATTTTTTTATAAATTGTAAGGTTGTAAAATTTTAAAGTAAAGGCAAAAGAAAAGTTTTTTTAAAGTAAAGAAATAAAGCTTATTTTATTTTTATAAAACTATCTATTTAAAGAAAGTTTACAGTTTAAAGTAAAGATAGAACTCACCAGCGTTAGTTGACTTTTAGTATGCATGACAAGTAGTAAAGGTAAAGTAAAGGAGCCGTGAGGGCTGGATAGCATAGACGTCGGGCTGCTGCACTGAAGACTGACTTTCCTATTCCCGGTAGTTTATGCTTTGAACAATGTTTACTGTGATTGGATTATTAATGATTGAGTTAAAGACTTCCACTGTAATAGATTCTGATTAACAGTTTAATAGCTATGTTATTATGTTTTGTGCCAACTATGAGATGTACCCGGTTTAGGGCGTTTCAATACGGGTTTATGAAGGTAATTCCCTAAATGGCTAGAATCTCTCCCAAGTAGACTAGACAAATGACGAACTGGAAGTTCCGGACTCAATGTTGGTCCTCATAGGGTTACACAATAAAAAGTCAACTTCCACCTAAATGATTGATCTTTTTAATAGGAATCCTCACCCACCAAGGTTGTTGAATATCCATGGAATAATTGTATCATAGACAATACATATCAAACTAAGCAAATCTTTAATCAATATCTTATGCCTCAGAACTTCCAAGATATATCCAAGAAAAGTATCACTTGCCAGAGGTTTTTACTAGACCTAGAATATATAGGAAAATTCCAATAAACACTTAATTACTTTTATTCAGAATTAGTTATTTAGCAGGGCTTATGTATTATTTAATATACCTAGATTTACCTTGCTCTTGCCAGAGTAGCAAGTCTCTGACTAAAGTCCAAGATTATTGAATAGTGATTCTAAAGGGCATGCCTTACACTTTAGAAGACAACCAACACTTGGTTCAAAGATGAATCAAACAAACACATAAACTCATATGCAAAAATAAAACTTTGAATTAAGAAAATGAAATCATAAAGGTTTCATAAACTTAATCAATCAATTAAACAATCATAGTAAAACATGATCTGCATCTAGATGATAATGAGTTTAGTTACTCATAGCATAAAAAGATAAAACAGACAAATCATCTATACTATATAATAAATAAAGGTTTTTGTATGCCACGTGTCGCCACCATATTCAATCTCATCATTCTTTTCCCGCCTCTCTCTCTTATTAAATGCACCCATATCTTTAAATAAATTACTAATTATACTAATAAAACACATTTATTTTAAATATCCTTTATTATAAAAAATATTTGAAATCAAATTATGTAATTTTTATTTTCAATCAAATAGTAAATGAAAATTACATTAAATAGTAATTGACGTATTTTCGAAACCCAATTATATATTATTTTTTACATATTTTGAATTTTGTTATATATCCTTAGTATACAGTAATACATTTTTACACATGTAAAATACATAAATAAAATTTAAGAAATTTATGTATTATATTTTTCACCCGTGTGTATTACACGGGGTCTAAGCTAGTAAGATAATATAAAAGATAAACAGAAAAGATAAAACCAATTAAAGGGCGTCGATCTTCAACGTCTCTCCAACAGTGATCTCTGACTCGAATACTGTACTTCTAGCCCTCCTCTGATCTAGAATCAGGGTTGGAATGGCTTCCTGAGTGTATTGTGTGTGTTAAATTGGTATTCTAACTGACTAATTTTGTATATATTCGTCTCTGGCAGTCAATGTCTTTATATAGGCTTCGAATCGGCTAAGTCGTATGGCCTGTATAGTGTCATACGACCATATGTCTTTAGACAAGGCTACAAAATAGGAACTTAGGAAATTGTGCGGCCCGTGCAGATGCTATGGCATGTATGGTGTCCTCTGTGAATCTTCTCTTTTACCTCAACGTCCTCAAACTCTCGATATCTACCGGTTTCTTCTCTAATATTTCTTCTAACAACCGAGTAGACCTATACATTCACTGATAATAGAGTTTATGTAAGGCCCTAAACCCGGGAAACCTCACTTGTTTGATTTACTCATAAACACATAGCGAATTATACTTTAAATAGAATAAATGCAGTGGAAATTATAACACCTACCAAATTCCGACCTCAATTTCTGACCGGAATACTTTTCAAACTCGACAAGAGTTAACGGAAACCCGAGAGTGAGAAAATAAATTATGAAATTCTAAAATAGGGTAACAATTTAGATGTTTGACTTAGAAATCCTGGACGAGCGATTAATATTTAATATTAATATTAAAAAATATTATTTTGACCTTGTTCCGTTTCTAACGAACTTAGATCGAAGCGTAGAGAAAAATATGTATGTTCCGACGACGTAGTCGGAACTTTATAAAAACGTTATAAGAAAGACGAGATACAAGCTAAATTAATATTGATAAAATAATAATTATAATAAACACACACACACACATATATATATATATATATATATAAATTCATACTTTCCTAGAAACCACCATGTGAGGAAGGTAGTAGAAAGGTGCACATGACATGTAAGGAAGGTAGTAGGAAGGTGTACCAACATGTGAGGAAGGTGATAGGAAGGTGACATATGGTGAACAAACTTCCCTATAAATAGAACTTAAGATTACTCCTAAATTCTCATTCCAAACCTTCTCCCCATTCAAAGACAGGTTCGTCCTTATATTTCCGAGTGTAAATATTTATTTTAGTGGGGCTTGGAGTTGTAGATAGGGTAGGCATTGGGTGAGATAACCCTGGTCTAGGCATGGACTGATCACACATGTCTAAACTAGGTAGTATTATCCAAAGCTAACCACGGTTATGACTAGACAATTCCCCATCATTCGTTAGGCCTTCACCTAAGATTTATTTCGGTCTTAAATAGGGATAAAGTTATGACCAGTCATAATAACGCCAAGACTAGGCGTAAGGCATATGACAAGTTTGATTATGGTTCCAAGGATGAAACCACAAGGGTTAGAAATATCAAAACCCGAAGGATGAGAAATTTTGGAATCTTGAAAAGATAGAAAAATTAATAAGAAATTTTGGAAGTTAGGGGATATCGGACCGACATGTGATTAGATATCGGTCCGATATGGGAAGAGGTTGGATGTCGGACCGACATGGTCTGGAAAATGGTCTGAAACGCAAACCCCTAGGAACCCTCTACACCAGACACGTGTCGAGACACGTGAGGGCATGCGTCAGCATGTCGGACGCGTGAACGGATGTCGGACCGACATGGCATGCCTACTCGGTCCGCTATGGATGGGTGGCACACCGGATTTGCATGACTTCCACGTGGCGCGCATGCGGGATAAGGCAGGCATATCGGACCAATATGCCTCTAGATAACGGTCCGATATCATCAGGCCTATAAATAGAGGAGCACTTCATTTGCAATCCTCACACCAACTCACTTCCGAGTTTCCTCTGATCACTTTGATCCCGAGCCTCTCTCTACTGTCTCGACTCTTGAACCACTCTCCTGAGTTCGACTGCGTTTTGCTTATAAACCGAACTCAAGCGTTTAGAGCCAAAGAAACCCGAGGAACGCATAGAACTGCAAGTTAAGGTGCTAGAGCCCTAAGAGTCAACTCTAAGAGCTACTTAGAACTAAGATTGTTATCCTTTGATCTCCGATTTCAAACTAAAGGTTAATACATGTCTTTATCAAAAATACTCGTTCTCATGGCGAGAGTGAGCTTTTACAAAAACTATTTGTAAGACGTGCTTGGGCTGTAAGCTATCATCACACAAATAAGACTTGCTAGTGCTGTCGGCACCTTCACGCAAAAGGTCAAACGATTTATGTTTACGAAAAGGGAAAAACACGATAATTAAATATTTACTCATACTAACCACAGAATTAGGGGTTCTACCCCTAGGGATGTTGATACCCAAGAAGTGTACGTAAAGTTTGATCAAATATTTATACTCGCTCTCGATCCCAGTTAGGCCGGGCGGGGTTGGCTTGTATGTCGGGTGATGCGTAAAACGCAGCTATGCCAGTTTGGCCGCTTGGCCCCGAGTGCTTGTCCAATGTATACAAATGGATGAAATGCAAGGAAGTGATATGATCACTAGAATCCTCTAATGATGAAATGTTTAATTGTTTAATTAAACTGTTTTGCCATGCTTATGAAAATGATTTGAGGTCATAAAGTATTCACCAGCATGTAGCTGACGTTCATTTTCAAATGCTTTCAGGAAAAAAATTAAATGACCTCATAGTACCAGGACCGGCTACGGCCTAAGTCCCGATGACAGTTTTGTTGCATAATCCGGGTCAGGCCACACACCTGGACCCGGTGCAACAGAAAAATGTGTTATACAGGTTTGTGCGAGGCATAGGAGAGAACCCGAGAAAAGACAAGGTTAAGGTGCCCAAAGGATGTCGACTCCCTAGGCAGAATACCTCCTTGTAGATTTACTGACTTTGGTCAGGGTTTTGATTTCAAAAATTAAATGTACAAACGATCGGGTTTTATACCCAAGTATTTAAATAAAGAAATCTTTTGTCTACACGACAAGATTCTAGTATTTACAAAACCGACCCTTGAGGTTGAGAATCGTTAAAAACATCCTGTTTAAAACCACTATTCCGCTACACAAAGCTAAACTCTGAAATCAAAGCAGGTACCGAAGGTGCCAACTGACGTCGCAGCCCGGTAGCGTCCCGGGGGTGTCCGGTGCGGGGTGTGACAGAAATAACATTCAAATCACAACTAGTTCAAACATAGCAAAAGCATTGTCTTAACATTTAAATTCAAATAACATAAATTGAAAGGGATGCCAGTGTCATCGCTTGGGTCAACTCTCAGCACAAGGTGCGCATCCATCCAAAAGCAGCATTCTACACTTACCCTGAAGGCATACTAAACGTCAGCTACGCTGGTGAGTTCTAACTTTACATAAACTATTACACATCAAAAACATTTGCCAAAATATAACATTCATTTGATACCAATAAAATCATACATAACATGCAATAACAATGAACATGAACCATTCATGTCAAATATGCGCTTTTTCGTAACCGTCAATTCCGTTAGGCATTACTCGAGACATGTGACACCCGACAAATTCCGTTAACTTTGTTAAACCAAATCCCGTTATCTCATACGAACTCAGTTACCTCAGTTAAAAACCACAAGGACTATTTCTGTCATTAACTCAAACATAAACACATAAAATCACAAGGACTAATTTAGTAATTAACCTAAACTCGATTTCTTTGACTTTTGAAAGTCAAACTTGCAAATCCTTGATCTAAATTCGAATTCATAACTAATTAACTACTTGAATTCGTAACCGATTTGCGTCTTAATGTCATAACCGGCCATCATTGGAGCAATTAGTATTCTTAACAATCACAAATTAATCCCAATTATGGGTAATCAAGTCGAAACCGTCGAGTTCGTCCCTATTACTCACCAATTCGTATTAATTCGATCATTCAAACTGAAATTGATCACCTGCACACCTAAATCGAGTCCCACAGAGCCTGTTACACCATCTATTTTGGTCGGAGAAGTGGCCGGAGTCGTCGGTGACCAAAACCATCGAAGTCGGAGTCCATTTAGTCGAGCACCCTCAATTCGACATCAAATCTGGTAATTTTTACACCCTTAGCTTCGTTTCAGTCTCAATATCAAAAGCCCTATCCTTATTGGGGCTTACATTATCGAATTTAACATGAACAAGTATCTAGGGTTCATACTCATTTGGGTTTAATCGAAACCCACTCCAGACCCAACCTCAATCTAATTAATTTACATGGTTAGCTTCGAAATCACCAACTTAATGAAAGCCCTATGAATTCACCTAATTCTATTATCAGAATTACCCAATTCGATTTCGTATTCAAACCTAGGTTTTCGGCTTTTTGAGTCAGGAATTAAACGAACCTAAACTCAATCATTTTGCAATTAAACTCACCCTCAAATTCGTATATCATCGATTAACAAAAGCCCTATACTTACAAGATCAATCGCGATCGTTTTGGTTGGATTTGGGACTGGGATCGGGTTCGGCTTGTTAAGGGGGGAAGAGCACCGGAGACATCTGTGTTAAAACTCTAAAGATACGGGTCTTGTTGTTATTGCCCTAGTGGGTGGACTGGTTAACTCGTTGGACTATGGGGGAGGAGACCCGGGTTTGAGTCCCTTCACCCAGTTTTATTTTTAAACCATTATTTTTAGCATTATTTTAATATCAAAACTAACTCATTTTTATTATTATTATTATTATAATATATTAATATGTTTTGAACCCGGAAAACACCCGTAGGCACGGGTTTGATTTTATAACTCGTTTTAATTATTATTCTCACGCTTTAAAATAATATAATTATTTATATTATTACTAAAGGTTATTATTAAACTCAAGCAAACACCCGAAACAATATTTTATTTTGTTAACTTGCAGTTGGTGACGTATTGAACATAACTCATTCATATTAAACTATAAACTAAGAATTCTTTGACTCCCGATGACTAGTTTGTCTTCTCCTTGATCCTAAGCCTGTTATAGGACGTTCAATCTTTCCGTGTCGTCATCATAAAATCTCATGTGTCCCTAACAATTGTAAATATAATTCTAGAGCATTCGTAGGCTGTTCACAGACAAACTCTTGTGTTTTCTATTGCATCCTTGTGCGGTGTTATTTACTACGCTTACACAACTCGGGTGAGTTTCACGGCCCCTTTTAATGTTTTAAATTGGGGGAGAAAACATGACGCAAACACTTTTGATTATTGTAATTCATATATTATCACTTGTTAAGACTAAGCGTAGCACTCTATCCTGAAAGTCCTTACACATCGAACCGTTGAATATGAACATAGCGAGGTAATCTTGAGTAGTACTACTGGGTTTGACAAACCCCTCCCGCGTTAGTCGCGCTAACTCGATTGGAGGTCGAATGGGTGTAAACCTAAACACGACACTATTGTTGATAGACATGGTGGGAGGCATTCAAACACAAACAGTCAGCTTCAGTTTCGAGCGCTTTAGTAAACATGAACATAGACTAGCTCCCTATTGATATATATATATATATATATATTGAATGTACATAATCTGGCAAACGCTTTTACAAACTGATACTTGTGAACTCACAAACCTAGTGTTGACATTTTTCTTACATGTTTTCTCAGGTCGCTAATGCACAGGTACACACTAGGACATGCATGGAGTCTCTTTATCATTTCCAACACTTATCAAACAATTTAAACTATTTATCCGCTTTCTACTTACTTAGACTTTGGGTGCGTTGGTTTTGCGCATTTATTACTTTGTCAATCGCTTCCGCACTTAACTCTGAACATTTATGATATTTGTTTATGTCCCGTATAGTGTCGTTTGATGTAACTAATGACTGAGATCCTGGTTTGTCACACGCCAAACGGTAAAACTCCGTTAGTGGAATTTGAGGGTGTGACAGATTGGTATCAAAGCTAGGTTATAGAGAACTAGGATTGCATACTAGACTATAACCACACACATTAGTTACACAGCACAAACACTCAAACATGCACTTATACCTTACTTTACAGGAGATGTCTACACCACCCACATCACCCATTGATCAGGAGCATGATGTTCCTATCCTATCCTCATCAGAGCCCAAGAGGCGTCGGCTTGGCCCTATAGATGACACCATTGTGTATGATGATCCGTTCCATGTGCGGACAGAAGGTAATCCACACTATTGGGAATGGTACCCGAGTATCATCAGGAGCTGGATCCGGCAGGAACGGGTCCCATCTCTATATTTTGAAGCTACTTCTTCTACTCTACAGACTTTACCAGTTTTGCCATGCACTATGGAGCAGGCTTTAGCTGCTTTTGTAGCTACAATGGATCGGGAGAGCCAGAATATGAGGGATGCTGCTAGAGAAATCACCGGCCTGTTAGAACGCGAAAGGCAGGCAAACGAGAAGATGGAGAAGCTAACAGCGGAGTTAGCTGACACCAATCACTACCACGAGAACTTAGTGGATTCATACGACTGGACAAACTAGAAGCTACCAACGAAGTATCCCTAGCCAGGATTGTGCAATTAGAGGAACAGCTTGAGGCTACCCTTGAGGCAGGAGACGCACAAGATGCTAAGTCCGAAGAGGAACCAGCTGGCGAGGAGGATGACCAGTCAGTTGTTTCTTCAGATGGCAGTGTCGTTTGATACTTTATCTTATTCTTGTTTATTTCTTTCATTTATAAACCTAGATGGGCAGGGTTGTTCCCATCCAATAGTTTTTTCATGATTTTGATGTTTTGATTTATTTACTTTGTAGCTGTTACAATTTATTTAATCAAGAACTATTATTGAAATATTAGATGTTGTGGTTTAGTTTTCATTTATTTCCTAGTACTTATATGATGATATGCGATATATTTTCTCATTGTTTGTATTTGTAAATGTGAAGAATCATGTATGGACGCGGTGGAAGAACTGGTGGCTGCGGTAACATCAACATGACAGAAGCAGAACTAACAACACTTATCAATGATAGTGTAGCTGAAGCCTTAGCTACACAAAATGTTGCAGGTAAATTTGATATCCGTTGACTCTAGCAAGTAAATTCATCACTCGAATCACTTTCCAAACCTTGTAATCTCTATTGTGTATTGTTTTTCAATCCAGGCCAACACAATAACCCGTCGGCCTGCACTTTCAAGACTTTCATGGACTGCAAGCCCCATACGTTTAGTGGAGCTAAAGGAGCTGTCGGTTTGCTCCATTGGTTCGAGAAAGTGGAATCTGTGTTTGCTATGTGCAACTGCCCACAAGTAAACCAAGTCAAATTTGCTTCAGGTACTCTGTAGGGTCATGCCCTCACCTAGTGGAACTCACAAGTTCAAATTTTAGGTCTGGACATGGCTAACGCCCTACCTTGGGATGAGTTCAATACAATGTTGCGTGAGGAATATTGTCCTCGTGATGAAATCCAGAAGTTAGAAGGCGAATTTTGGAACCTAAAGATGGAGGGTTCCGAGATTGAACTGTATACTACTCATTCACACGAGTATGCAGTCATGTTTCCCCACATGGTGACACTGGCATATAAGAGGATATAGGGGTACATTGATGGCCTGGTACCTCAAATCCAAAGTATGGTCACTTCTTCTAACCCTACCACCATACAACAAACCATCCGCCTTGCTCACAGGCTGACAGACCAAGCTGTAACTCAAGGTACCCTACCTCCAAGGGGCTCAACTTCCAAAACTTCTAACAGTAACAAACGAAAGTTTGACAGCAGCACCAACACCAAGAGCTTCCAGTCAAACCCACCGCAACAGCAGCAGCAGTGTAGGTTCGAGCCTACCGAAACTTTCAACTAGTCAACCTCTTCAGGTTAAAGCCATAGTGGTTATGCTGGAAAATATCCTAAGTGCAACAAGTGTGGTTATCACCACAATGGTACTTGTGAAAGGAAGTGTTGCCAGCGGTGTGGCAAGATGGGTCATGTTGCGAAGGATTGTAGGGGTGAACTTCAATCCAAACAACCCTTTCAGCCACATGGATCTACCAAGGGGTGTTTTGAATGTGGCGAGGAAGGACACTTCCAGAAGGATTTTCCTCAACTGAAGAAAGGGGGAAATGGAAATGGAAATGGTAACGGCAATAATCATGGCAACAATGGCAACAACAACAACGGTAACAACAATGGGAACGGTACAAAGGGGCGAGCCTTCGTGATTGGTTCCAGGGAAGCAAGGAATGATAATAACGTGGTTACCAGTAAGTTCTTTCTGAACGACTGTTTTGCTTCTGTACTTTTTGATACTGGTGCTGATAGGAGTTTCATATCTAAGAAAATTAGTGATCTGTTAAAGGAAACTCCAACCCTATTAGAAACTAAGTACATTATAGAGATAGCAGGCGGTCAAGTAATCGAAGCAACATTCTTAAAGGATGCAAGCTAGGATTGGCTAATCATAAGCTTGATATCGATCTCATGTTGGTCACACTTGGTAGTTTTGATATAATTATCGGCATGGATTGGTTATCCAAAAATCAAGCTGAGATCATTTGTCGGGACAAAATTGTTCGCCTTCCTCTCCCTAGTGGAGAAACTCTTTCCATCCAAGGCGAAAAAAGTGGTGCTGTGATAGGCATCATATCCTTCATGAAAGCACAGAAATGTTTGCGCAAGGGTCATACAGCTATTCTGGCTCTTGTCGCCGAACAACCATCCGAAGAGAAGAAGATTGATGATATTCCGATCGTACGTGACTTCCCAGAAGTATTTCCCGAAGACTTACCTGGTCTTCCGCCTCATCGTCAAGTCGAATTCCAAATTGATTTAGCACCCGGAGCAGCGCCTATTGCATGGGCACCATACAGACTTGCACCTAGTGAGCTACAAGAATTGTCTACACAACTGCAAGTGTTGTTAGATAAGGGTTTTATCATACCTAGTTCATCGCCATGGGGAGCTCCAATCTTATTTGTCAGGAAGAAAGATGGAATTTTAGTATGTGCATCGATTACCGTGAGCTAAACAAAGTAACCATAAAAAATCGTTATCCACTACCCCGCATTGATGATCTATTTGATCAACTCCAGGGATCAAGCTTCTATTCCAAGATCGATCATAGATCCGGTTACCATCTACTGAGAGTCCGAGATGAAGACATTTCTAAGACTGCATTCAGAACTAGGTACGGCCACTACGAATTTATGGTCATGCCTTTCGGACTAACCAACGCACCCACGGTGTTCATGGATCTCATGAACCGTGTGTGTAAACCCTACCTTGATCAATTCGTCATCGTTTTCATTTACGACAAATTCCGTTAACTTTGTTAAACCAAATCCTGTTATCTCATACGAATTCAGTTACCTTAGTTAAAAACCACAAGGACTATTTCTATCATTAACTCAAACATAAACACATGAAATCACAAGGACTAATTCAATAATTAACCTAAACTCGATTTCTTTGACTTTTGAAAGTCAAACTCGCAAATCCTTGATCTAAATTCGAATTCATAACTAATTAACTACTCGAATTCGTAACGGATTTGCTTCTTAATGTCATAACCGGCCATCATTAGAGCAATTAACATCCTTAACAATCACGAATTAATCCCAATTATGGGTAATCAAGTCAAAATCATCGAGTTCAACCCTATTACTCACCAATTCGTATCAATTCGATCATTCACACTGAAATTGATCACTTGTGCACCTAAATCGAGTCCCACAGAGACAGTTACACCATCTATTTTGGTCGGAGAAGTGGTTGGAGTCGTCGGGGACCAAAACCATCGAATTCGGAGTCCATTTAGTCAACGCCCTTAATTAGACATCAAATCTGGTAATTTCTTACACCCTTAGCTTCGTTTCAATCTCTAGATCACAAGCCCTATCCTTATTGGGGCTTACATTATCGAATTTAACATGAACAAGTATCTAGGGTTCATACTCATTCGGGTTTAATCGAAACCCACTCCAGACCCAACCTCAATCTAATTAATTTACATAGTTAGCTTCGAAATCACCAACTTAATGAAAGCCCTATGAATTCAACTAATTCTATTATCAGAATTACCCAATTCGATTTCGTATTCAAACCTAGGGTTTCGGCTTTTTGAATCAGGAATTAAACGAACCTAAACTCAATCATTTTACAATTAAACTCACCCTCAAATTCATATATCATCGATTAACAAAAGCCCTATACTTACAAGATCAATCGCGATCGTTTTGGTTGGATTTCGGACTGGGATAGGGTTCGGCTTGTTAAGGGGGGAAGAGCACTAGGGACATCTGTGTTAAAACTCAACAGATCCGAGCCTTATTGCGATTGCCCTAGCGGGTGGACTGGTTAACTCGTTGGACTGTGGGGGAGGAGACCTGGGTTCGAGTCCCTCCACCCTGTTTAATTTTTAAACCATTATTTTTAGCATTATTTTAATATAAAAACTAACTCATTATTATTATAATAATATATTAATATGTTTTGAACCCGGAAAACACCCGTAGGCTCGGGTTTGATTTTATAACTCGTTTTAATTATTATTCTCACGCTTTAAAATAATATAATTATTTATATTATTACTCGAAGTTATTATTTAACTCAAGCAAACACCTGAAACAATATTTTATATTGTTAACTTGTACTTGGTGACGTATTGAACATAACTCATTCATATTAAATTATAAACTAAGAATTCTTTGACTCCCGATGACTAGTTTGTCTACTCGTTGATCCTAAGCCTGTTTTAGGACGTTCAATCTTTCTGTGTCGTCGTCACAAAATCTCATGTGTCCCTAACAATTGTAAATATAATTCTAGGGAATTCGTAGGCCGTTCACAGGCAAACTCTTGTGTTTTCTATTGCATCCTTGTGTGGTGTTATTTACTACGCTTACACAACTCAGGTGAGTTTCACGGCCCCTTTTACTGTTTTAAATTGGGGGAGAAAACATGACGCAAACACTTTTGATTATTGTAATTCATATATTATCACTTGTTAAGACTAAGCGTAACACTCTATCCTGAAAGTCCTTACACGTCGAACCGTTTAATATGAACATAGCGAGTTAATCTTGAGTAGTACTACTGGATTTGACAACCCCACCCGCGTTAGTCGCGCAAACTCGATTGAAGGTCGAACGGGTGTAATATTGACCTAAACATGGCACCATTGTTGATAGACATGGTGGGAGGCATTCAAACACAAACACATACAGTCAGCTTCGGTTTCAAGCACTTTAGTAAACATGAACATAGGCTAGCTACCTATTGATATATATTTTGAATGTACATGATCCGGTAAACGCTTTTACAAACTGAAACCTGTGAACTCAGCATCCTAGTGTTAACACTTTTCTTACACGTTTTCTCAGGTCGCTAAGGCACATCATGGAGTCTCTTTATCATTTCCAACACTTATCAAACAATTTAAACTATTTATCCGCTTTCTACTTACTTAGACTTTGGGCGCGTTGGTTTTACGCATTTATTACTTTGTCAATCGCTTCCGCACTTAACTCTGAATATTCATGATATTTGTTTATGTCCCATATAGTGTCGTTTGATGTAACTAATGACTGAGATCCTGGTTTGTCACACGCCAAATAGTAAAACTATGTTAGTGGAATTTGGGGGTGTGACAAGATAAATCCAGGCCCAGTGTCTGTCTGTGATGCCCGGTCTCATCCGGAATCCTAACCTAGACAGAATCATGCCCCACCATTATACGACATTTATAGGATAGCTAATCCTGTCGTCCGTCCAGTTGTACAACCGTTTGCTAGCCACAAAGGCCCCTATATAGGTATAGCAAATCTTCATGTCTATGACGCCAAGTCTCATCTGGAATCCTAACCTAGACACGGTTTCATTCATCGCATTCGCTCCCAAAGGAACCGTTGACAGATTCGACTTACATTATATCATTAATTCGTTCGTAAAACCGTTTAGTTAAAGCATCGTATGTTTCATTAAAACATTGTTCATTCAAACTTTTCGTAATCATTTAAGGCAAAACATTTCGTAAATCCTTTCGTAAACATTTCGTAAGTATGCGATCAGTCCCAAAAGCATAGTAAAACCTCATAAAAGGGGACATCTAGAACTCACCTAACTTTCTTAGTTAATCCTCCATAAGTGTATGGCTAAACAAGGTGTTAGGCGATCTGTTCGAGCGGTCACAAACGAAACGTGTTAACTTCACAATACAACAAAAACGATTCACCCGAAATCCTACTTGGTCGAAAACCCTTTCGTCCAAAATCCCTTTTTGACCGAAATCCTTTTCGGTCGAAATCTCTTTCGCTCGAAATGTGTTTCGTCCGAAAACCTTTTCATCCGAGTAACTTTTCTGTTGGAACGCATACTTTTTCGGACCCTTCAACCCCTTTTCGGACCATTCAAACTATTCTTAGCCAAAACCGTCATTTTCGATCCAAAATCCCAACTTTTTACGTCCAAACTGATTGATTACTTCCCGTGAAGCTAAATCTATGACTTTTAGGCTTAAGCACACGTAAAAATACGAGCTTTTTGGATTAAACTCATTTTACCCACTTAAACCCCAAAAACCCTAAAATAGAGATTCAAACGAGATTTTTATCTCAAATAAGCTCGTTTCTTCAGCAAAACTTCGAGTAAACGATGGAGAAGGAGAATGGAACGACCTAAAGGAAAAATTGTTACTTTCTCTCTCTAAGAGATGTGGGGAAGATAAAGTGAGAATGAGGTGGGGAAGGGGAGAGCTAGGGTCTTGGAGGCTCTCCCTCCACCCTTAGGCCCACACGACCCATTCTCGGCCCACAACTCGACCCATCATGTCCCGCCACTCCTCTTAAGTTAAAAAAAACCCGCACCCAATACGTGATAAAATTCCGGATGTTACAGTTTAGAACATATTATATCAATTACAATAAAATCGTTTGTTTATTAGGGTTAATTTGATACTAAAAAGATGTGATATTCTTATGCAACACATTGATTTTTCACAACAAATTTTAACTTTTAAACACACGCGGAAGTTACGTCCCATTTAAACAACTAACAAAAACAACACCGCTCGTTAAATACATTCAACTAAATAAAGGTTTATCCTTTCCAAAATAAAGGAAGTCAAAACACATTTTTAAACAACCAATGTAGTTATCATTTTCCGTATACAAAAACATTGTTCTTAAGGCCCCGACAAGTAGGCCAATAACAAGAAACGATACCATCAACCAAATGAGAATCCAACACTTTGAAGCATGAACCGAGTCTACACTAGAGCTTTATCTGCAACCACATACACCCTAAAACATGTCACTAGTAATGATATACAACTCCCCCATTGAATCCCCATGTCCTTACAATAGCAGTCAGCCCAAAAAGATATTTCAGCACTATTGGGAGTATGGGGCAGCATTTACAGAAAGATTTGGGCGTACCAAACGTTGCCCCAATGTTTGGAAGGGTGAGGGGCGTTCCATACGCTGGCCACCTGCCAACCCCCCCCCCCCTGTGACGATTTCCAGCTTTTCCAAACCCCCACTGTCTAATCCGTTTGCATTTTTTAGTTGTAAACGACTAGAGACCTGTATTAAGACACCATACAAGTCCTAACACTCTACCAATATCAATTTAATAATTTATCCACACCCATTTACGAGAACCACAACTCGTTTTCACACATGGATTATTTGACTCTAAGTCCACCTGTGAAGAATTTGACTTCACGTCACCCGTGAAGTATTTGACATCACGTTCACCCATGAAGTGTTTTAACTTCAAGATCACCAATTTACACCAGTTCATGTCAATTTACACCCATCTTATGCCAACTAGCCAAATTCACTAATTTACACCAATTCAACAATTTACATCAATTCAACAATTTACACCAATTCAATCAAACACATAAATTAGGGAATCAACAACATATAAACTATTTATGTGATATTAACACCTTATATATTACTAAGTAAGTGTAAAGATCTTACCTTTCAGATTCGACACCTCTAGTTGATCTTTGTTTGCAGCAACTTGATCACCTATATAATCACACCTTGTTTAGCAATCTAAAGGTCTAGTTACTTTCACCAATTAAGGTTTAACACCCACCCAAGACCTTATGATCTACATTCATACTAAACTTGGTTAATTCAACTTTATTTAAGCTTTCAGACCCTCCTAGATAGCATTCAACCCATTTGACCCGTTAAGGTTTTATCCAAGATCCACCCAAAATCCCAATTTGATTGAGGTTTCTATATAATAATGTGTCTACTAATGACCATAAACACTTACCAATCCTCAATTTATCAGTCAAACATCCCCAAATCAAAAACCTCCAAATTCAACTCAAGAACCCTAATTTTCAATTCACCAAAATTAGATGTTTAAATGATGTTATCTACCATTCTAAACCTTTAACCAAGCTGGATAATAACCTTTATCAATTTATTAACCAACACAACTACCCAATTCAGCCCTTGGCTCAATCTTCCCTAATTCCTACCAAGAACCCCATAGATGAAGATCCAAGAGATGTTTAGGACACTTACTTGATGCTGTGAAGGAGTTGTGCAAATCAACACCTCCAATCCAAGCATGCAAAAACAATAAATCTTGATCTCAGCCTTCGCCTCCTCTTTTCTTCTTTGAAACCCACGACACACACACCTAAAGAGTGTGTGTGTGTGTGTGTGTGTCGCCACCCCCCAAAGCCACCTACAATCTGATTTTCAGATTTTACAATAATGCCCCCTTGTACTTCCACTTTTGACTCCTTGCACCAAAACTAGTTAATTTTCATCTTTTGCAACAAACCTCCAACTTTCATTTTTATTTATTTACACCCTTATAATATGTTTAACATATTATATAAATAACCTCAAAAATATAAATAACCCCAAAACTTGGTTTGTTACATCTTAGCACATCAGACAACACCAATGGAGATGAGTATTCGTCAGTGTGTAGGGCTTGGAACACGAACATCACCAATTTGATAGTGAATAGCAGCGCCAAATGAGATATAAACCAGTTTGAGCAGCCCAGATTAGAAGAAATACACAAATGGTAGGTGTAGATCCATTAAGAAAACCAAGTGGAAGTGATAGATTTTTTCTTAGCAAAAAAGGGAGCTCAGTAGCAATAAAGGAGAGGACTCATTTAATACTACACTAGGTTAGAAACCCATATATTACAAAGGTTAAATAAAGAAAATACTAAATAGTTAGTAACGAAAATTAAGAAAATATAAACGATATTTTGAGATAATTGTGGTTGAAATTACGTATGAGTAAGTATTTTAAGTAATAAAGCAATAATATTGAAAATGAAAAGAGATAGTTATAATTCATAAATTTCCGAAGACATCTTTGTATAAGTAATAATAGATGAGATTAATGATACATATTTATGTAATCATGTATAAAGCTGTTACTGATTATGTAAATAATATGCAACAATGGACAAAACATATAGATGAAATTAATCAAATTTCATGATTTGGTCCTATTACAATTACAATTACACACACTTACAAGTAGTGTAATATACAAAATCTGAAAACTAACTTCAAATTACAATTGTTTAATGATTGTAAAATACATGTTCGTCCATCAAAATCATTTCAATAGAATACGTGTCCATCGGGTTTGAAAATATTGGCTGTATCCACAAACGAATGATTCGCACCTTGATCGTGTAGTCATCTTTTAACACATCAACTTTGCTAATGAAAGTGATTTTCTTTAATCCATCAATCTGTAGGTAAGAAGAGAAAAACAGTAATAAATAAGTAATTGATATAATAGCAAAAGATATTGACATTTTTGGTTCGTGTTACGTGTTCCACCACAGTTTTCAAACACAAAACATAAACAGAAATAGATTGAAAGATTAACAAAATTCATTTTTAAAATCAATAAACGTATTTCTCAACTTAAAATTATTTAATCTTGATATTTTATATAACATTAAGTATGTTTATATAATTAGCAAACACTTCAATAATAAATTGATTAATAATAATAATATATAGTTTAATAATTTAAAATACAACAATTAACAACATAAATAAAAATAGCTTGAAATATCATGAATAAAATTCACTTTTAAAATCAATAAATATATTTCTCAATTTCTTCATAAATATACATCTTAATGAACAAAATCCAATTTTAAACATGTTTCTCAATTTCTTAACAAAGTAGTGCGCTAGAGGTTTTAGCAGTTTTCTGTTCAAGTTCAAGTTTCAACCCTTTTAACTTTTTTCAAAATATATTTGCCTAAACTTAAAGATTATAATAATTTTTTACGTCAATATTTTTATAACCAATTGTTTTTCTTTTCTCCTTTCTCTTTTTCTAGTATCAACATCTGATGGACTCATCATTGGTAGTCTATTTATATTTTTTGTGTTTGTGTGCTAAATAAATTCTATATTGCAATTAAAAACATTAAAATTTTATATAGCAATTAAAAACTGATACCCCAGAATGAGAAAGGAACGGTTGTCGGTCGGAAAATAAATTGATTACCTCGGTTTGAACAGGTCTTGATATGTGAAACGGTAGTTGATCGGAGATCTTTCAATTTATTGAATTTAGTGAATTTGGGCGGGAAAAACAGAATGTGAATGCGTAGAATCGTGACTCGTGACACCCAATATACTCTTTTACTATTAGAAATATACTCTTTTACTATTAGAAGTAGATAGATTTATTTATTTAATTATCGTTTTTAGTTGATTTTGTGCATGCTATTTTATATAAATTTTGGTTATTTTTTAAAAGTATATACATAGGGAATATTTTTCATCCTTTTGATTACTTTTAGAAATATATTTTAATAATAAAAACTAACTAAATATTAAGGATTCATCAAATTCGCTAAATATGGCAACTAGTGATTCTAACAATATTAAATTACTAGGTTAAAACTCATGTATTACATGGTTTGAATAAAAAAACTTTTTGAAAATCAACAATTTCTATGAAAGATTTTTGTATGTTGCATTTATTGGTGAAATAGTTATTTTTTAAAATTATTTTATAAAAATTAAAGAAATATTCAATTTATAAAATATTTTGTGAACAAACATATTTTTTTAAATAAAAAAGGTTTTATAAAAATAATTATAGGATTCATTTATATTTAATATGAGAGAGAAGCTGGAAACAAAAAATTTAAGAAATTTGTATAATTAATAGGAGAGAGAGGCGGAAAAAGAATGTTAAGAGTGAATGTGAAAGTGACAAGTGTCACAGCAAAACTTTTATTTATTATATAGTATAGATGTGTAAATCATATTATTATCTTATTTTTTTTAATATTCAACGATTATAATGTAGTAAATATTATTGACGATATTATATAATAATTGGCACCTAGCGTACATGAAACTCTCGCTTTGCATCTAACACCTTACGGCTCGGTTTTCAAGACCTAAACGTCTTGGAGTGTCGCACTCTATTTTTTTATGTGGCTGGCCCGACCCGAACCGGACTGAAAAATCTAAAATCTAGTGATAGACAACTGAGCACCGAAAATTTCCGACATCTATGGAAAAAATTACTGGATCCATCATTGATTAAGATGCTTAGCGAACCTAAGTAAAATTTTGTTTGTTGTGTGTAAATATATGAATTATTTAATTTACAATAAAGTATCATATGCAATTATGCATTCACATTTTCTAATAATTTATATTCCTTGTTATCTAATTTGATAAATATAAAAACAATTATTTTTAATTTTACATTATATTCCACTTGTTAAAATCTATATTTGATCATTAAAACACGTTTGTTTCAAAACTCTTCATGTACCAAAACAAGTCTAAAACCATAGGAAAAAAGTGAGACAGCGTAGAAGGCAAGTATAGAGTACAACATAGCAATTATAATCAACGATCGTGAGATCTTGAAATTGTCGACTTGTCGTTATCAAAACATTTAAAATCGGGATTGAAACACAATGAGGCGTGTCAATCGCAAATTAATCGCCAAAGGCTCTTGAACTAGCTTAGCACGTCATGAACGTGTATAGATCCATACCACATAATACACGTATTTGAACAAAATCATAGTTTTTATATAACGGCTATCTCACATACCCATTAATCCTACTAATAAATTTACATCATTATCCACCATCGAAGTTGAAACTTCAACCTCTTGTTGAATGACGCAATTCTTTACGCACCTTGGCACCAGTAGGTTACAGACTCTTTTAAACAAAATCATATAGTTATGATAAGGTACCACTCTCTAATATATAATTAATTATTGTTAATCATAATCATGGGTTCATGGCATGTGATTTGGTTCTCTTCCTCGTGTATCAACAAGTCATTAGGTTAGAAGATAACAGTCCACATTATGGGCATTTGGAATTCAAGTTAAGAAAACCAATAATTCAAACATAGAGGAGGGGCTATATTGACTTTTTAGCTTTACCATTAAATGATCTTAAAGCTTCAACTCAGCTAATTGAGACTTGTTACACCTTAACCACCATACCTTTTGGAAACTAAATTAATTATTTAATTTAATGAAATTTATTTAGTGGTTGGATGTAATATCTCTAAAAGTATATGTCCAAATCAATCTTTTCTTTTTTGTTTTTAGCTTTACCATTTGGAAGTTTTTAATAAAATATGTTTGTTGATCGTTAAAAAAACTCTAATATTTCTTTTTTTTCGTGGATAAAAGAAAAAAAAATATATTAATATCAGTTTTCTTCTTTAACTAACCTAGTTATCGTCCTCAAATGTAAATATAAATGGTTTATAAAAGTAAATTATGAGCCATTCTTAAAAAAATATCAGTCGATTCTATTGAATAGAGCCTAATTGTGTTATATATATTAGCTTAATTGTTGTTGGTGTAAACATATACGTATATTGGTATCTTTGAATTTTTATTAAATTAGATAATTATGAATTTATTTTTGGGTTCTAAGCACACACGTTATCTATATCTTTTTCCAACTTTATCTTCTCAAGTTGATGGTTATCCTTTCGATTTTCGTGGAGATGGATCGACCAATTCTCTCATTGATTCTTTATTTGTTTTGTTGCTTTATATAAAGAAAAAAATATTTTTCAAATAAATTAAATAAATGGTGTTAAAAATAAGCATCCGCTATCCATAATTCAGCTATAAAAACATTGACTTTTTAATTTTAATTTCTATATATTTGAGTAAAGATTAACAATTTAATTAAAAATAAGTCAATGTTCCAAATGCAATTATATTATACGTCCATCATTATTCTCCCACGTTATTTGAACTCTTCGATATTAAAAAATAATTCACATTATCATCAGGCATAAATAAATAATTAAATAGTGAACAAACCATCTAAAAGTAAAAATCTATTAAAATCTGTAATAAATTTATATATATATATATATATATATATATATATAAGAAAAACAAAAATGAAGGGAAAAAGTGTGTTGTAACGATAATAATTACATCAAAATTTCATCATAAACAAAATTCAATTGTGGATGGAACCACCATCCCCAACCGAAACTCTAAATCGTTCTCCGAAGGCGTCAAGTTTAAATCCAAACTGAAAACCCTTCGACTGTTAACTTTTTTCACTACAGAAGTATAAGAATCGACACGTACAAAAGATTGGTTCTCGTCTGTTGTGGTTGCCCTATGTCTTCTCATGTGTCCACCCAAGGCTTGCCCTATGGAAAACTCTAGCCCACATATCGAGCACTCGTGTGATTTAGGCTTCGTAGGAACCAAGTTGGTGCCATGAGTCAAGTCACTATTAGTATTGATCCTCGGCTTCTTGTGGCTAGCCCTATGACCACCTAGTGCTTGGAAAGATGGGAATTGACGGTTACATGTTTTACACTCGAAAACTCGGCCTGGTGTGTTGTCATATGGCTCGTTGCTAGATGGACCCCTAGAAAGTAGCATCAAGCAATTAGCCATGTTGGTTATGGTCGCTTCTACCTCCGCTTCTCTTGATCTTTTCATCTGTGAATACATCATTTATTAAAATAACGAAGTATTTCGGGTATCTTTTTCTCGGAAATTTAAAGATAAAACCTCAAAACTATAAAGGTTTCTTGTGTGAACAAATAGTATAGTTTTGTATCCAAGTGGAAGTGGATTCGAATGAAATAAGAGATGGTTGTGGGATGGTTTATTTATAGATGACAAGTGTTGACTTCTTTAAGTTTGACCAACGAGTGTGGATGACGAAAGTGACACGTAGTTGCTTGTGGGAATGGTGAAGATGAGTTGAACATGTGGAGATGAGGTGAGCCCTGATTTAGTTGAAAATTAAAAAAGAAAGTATCAGGGGAGTAAAGTGTAGAAGTGAAAGAGTAGTGGTATGAAAGTGAAAAATAAGTGAGATGTTAGACAGCCGATCAGCCGTCATGACCACGTAAGTATGACAAAGAAATCGTAGATCTCGGAGCCGCCGAAAATTCAAAAAGAGGCCAAAAGTTGGACTTGTACCGTGGTACGGATTCTAGAAAGTCATGGTTGGAAATATCTAAAATTAAGATTTTGACGTTTATAATTTTGTTAATTTACTAATTTGCATTTGATGTATTTAAATCTTTTTCATAACTTTTATTTAAATATTTTTGAAGAATTGTAAAACTCTCATTAATCTTAACTTTCCGATTACAATCCTTTCTTAGTACAATGAGCTCAGAATCCATTTTTTTTTATGTGAAGTCATCCCTATTTATAGGTTTTTTAATTAGAGTTTTTGCTTCTCTCTATTCTAACCGAATGATGTTGATATCTTCAGGGGCGGATCTATGCTACCCCTATGTATTACGTTACCCCTGAAAATATTTGACTACCCTCTCAATATTTTTTTAAAAGCCCAAAACTAATTACTGATTAAAACTCTAAAGATCAAATTTATAAAACTAAAAAGACCAAGTTAATTAAAAGATTTAAAACCCAAAAGCCCAAATTAATTTAAACCTAAAGTCATTAACAAACAAAAAAATCGGTCTGACCCAAAAGCAGAAAAGCTGTTGTCGCCCCCAAGTCCCACCCAGCTCGATTTTAAGCTTTCAAATGTCGGAGAGGAGAAATCTATTACGTACATGTTTTACTTTGTTTATTATCGTTTTTTTTAATGTACGGTAAAAAAAAATTTGTGCTACCCCTGAAATTATGTTCTAGATCCGCCACTAGACATCTCCCTTCTCATTTGTGAGGGATCACCTCTTCTTGTTAGCCTTGTGGGCCCCTTCCCATGCATGGTTGAGTTGATTGGAGTGGAATCTCCCTTTTACCCTTGTAGGTGAATCGTATGAGGTTATTGCCATACGTCGTCAAGTCCCCCTAGTCGGTTTTATTTATTTCTTTTTAGTAAATAAATCCGGCTAAATATCAAGAACCTTTATGCTTGTGTCACGATTTTTCATAAAACATTGGGGGTGTCAGAGATCACATCGGTCAGGGTCTGCCACTTCTGTCCTCGGGGTGTGGGTGCGTAGACCTGTTTTTTCGGACGTCAACTCAACAGTGCCGTCATCCTGACAGGCGCCGCTTCCCTTTCTCTTTCCTTTTTTCCCGCTCAAACTTTTCTTTAAAAAGGGGTGAAGTCTCCTTAGTTTCTTTTACCCCTCTTTCTTTCCAGACTCTTTTTTTCCATCTTTCCTCTGTGCTTTTCTCCTTCCAACATATGTTTCTTCTATGACTGATAACACTGATGTTTCTCTCATTCCCATTAACTAGAATGTGGAGCATTTTGAGAAACTGAAGAGTACTTATGGAGTTTCGAATGATCTGGATCCTGAATTCCCTCCCCGGGAAGGTACCACTGTGAAACCCCCTGCCGGCAAGATTTCGTTGTATACTGACTTCTTTTCAGAGGGGAAATTTCGTGTTCCCGCTACCCACTTTTGTTTCGACCTGCTTCGGTATTATCAACTCCATCTTTCCAAAGTACACCCGATGGGAATGTGTCGGATTCGTCACTTCGAGTTAGGATGTATTGCTTCAAGCAAGAACCTTCCGTTGCCATTTTTCATCAATTTTACAAGTTGTATTTGAAAGATAGCTGCTTTTCCTTTGTCAAGCGTATGGGCATCGCTGCTCATGCTGGCGAGACCCCTGCCGGCTTTCGGGGATGGAAAGAAAGGTTCTTTTATATCAGTGCCCGGATGATTCCCGGGGACATGCGTCTTCGGTCCCTTCAGGCTCCTGTTGTGGACGTTGCTCCGGACGCGAAGTCTTTTAAAAAGTCTGCCCTATTTGCCATCTTGACTTCTCACCCGGCTAACATCCAACCCATTCATGAGCACGCTTTGGTTGGGGTTGGGATGAGCCGTACATGGGCCAAGCTTGACCGGATCCCTATATATACTTTCGGGATGGAAAGTAAGTGTATGTTGCCTGATTCTTTTTTTTTAAACAGCGCTTCCCTGTTGTGACATTTGTTTCCTTTATCCTCTTTTATTAGTTTCACAGCAGTTGCTAGTTATTATGACGTTCTTTTTCCGAAGACCCGGAAAGATCTTACCCGGACTTTCCTGTCCATGGGTGCCGATCAACAAGACGTGCTGCAGACGTTCCACCAACGTTTTTTCTTTCCCCAGGCTAGTCTTCAAGAATCAGTTGACCGAGAGAGTGGTGTGTATACTTAAACTTCTCTCTTTATGTCTTGTTAAAATTGCTTACTTATGTACTTCTCTTTTTAGGGGGGGTGACCGAGTCCGGTGCACAGGAGAAACTTGTAGGGGGCACTCCCCCTGAAAATACAAAGGCGTCTGGTAGCGGCGAAAAGATAGTGTCCCCGTGAAAGAAGCACCGCAAGTTAACTGAAGCCTACGTTTCCGCCCCCAAGAGGGTGCCTGGGTCCAGTCCCGTAGGTATGACGTGCCTTATATACTTGATTACCAAGTTGTGTTACCTGTATGCATAACCTTTCCATTCTTATTCCCAGGGCCGAAATCTGGTAAGGCTCCTCCCCCCCCCCCCCCCCCCCCCCCCCCCGACTACAGAAAGGGCTCCCTCTCGTCAGAGGGTAGAGGTTGATTTGAGGTCCATCGCCGAGAAACAAGATTTCCCCGACGGGAAGGTAAAAGGTAAGGAGGGGGCATCCGGTTTTTTCAGGGAGGTTCACTCTCCCAAGTCTTCTACTGCGGCAATGGGGCAGTCAGATTTTCGTATGCCTACCCAATCCGAACCATGGACTCCAGCTGATGCCCACTCCAAGCATGTCCCCAACTGGAACTTGATGCAGGGGGCTGCCTGACCGACCCGCAGCTGTGCCGGACTTTTCTTATGCATGCCTTTCCCCCGCTGAGAGGCTTCGCCACACTTCCCGTTCCCGTCAGGAACTGTCCGACCGGGCGGCCTAAGCTGGGTTGAGAGCATGGCAATTATACCTGAGATATGCTGGCTGTGGGATGAGGGCCAACAGGAGATTGATGCCCTGAAGCAAACTCTGTCCTAAAGGTCTGTTAATACGGAGAGTATGGCGGCATTGGGCCAGGACGTGAAAAAGATGGAATGGAAATTGAAAGAGAAGGATGCCAATCATGCCAAAGCTTGTGCTGAGTTTAAGGACGCATGTGCACGGACCAACACGGAGCCGGAGAGCCGTGCACTGGCTATTAGGGCTGCCAAGGCGCGTGCTGATGAGTTAGCGTCCCGGCTTTCTGTTAAGGAGGATGATTTGAAGGGTTCCGAAGAACGGATGAAAGTGATGGAGGAACGATTGAAGGTACTGGAGAGTGAGAAGGCAGGTTTTGAGGTAGAGAGGGCTGAGTGGGTTGAGAGTTTGGCTGTTGTGAGGGAGGACAGGAGATGGTTGGTGGCTAAGGGTATTCCTCGGGCGGTTGAAGCTGTCCGGGGGAGTGATGAGTTTATTGATGGAATTGTTGGATTGAATGGAACTGCGGAGGCTGCGGGGTACCATAATGGTCTGGCGGATGGGTTTCAAGCTGGTAAGGGTGATTTACAATTGGAGGATATGCCTGGTTGGGATCCTGAGGCCCGGGCCAACTTGTCATCGAAGCAGGAGATTTTTGAAACTATGGAGCTTCCCATCATCAAGACTCTAACTGATTTGGCGGATGAAGCCGACCTCAAAGAGGCGAGGGATGTACTTTCCATGGATGAAGAATAGTGTGTAACGGGCTTGCATGCCCTCCATCTTTTGATGTCTTCTTTCTTTCCTGCATTGTAACTTTCTTCTTTTGGTGTAAAGAACCTTTGTTCGTCTTGATCTTTTTTCCTCATTTGTATCATCATTATACTTGGCGGCGCCAAATATTGCACTTAAACTTTATGTTTGTTTTTATTGTGTTGGACATACTATCCAGTATTTTCATATAATGATGAACACATGCTCCGGCCTTTTGTATGTTCAGACTTAAATTTAAACTTTTTCTTACGGTGCCGGACGCATGGTCCGGTCTTTATGATGCCGGACGCATGATCCGGTCTTCTTTAAATGTTGAACTTTTAAGTCCAATCTTTCTTTATGGTGCCGGATGCATGGTCCGGTCTTTATGATGTCGGATGCGTGATCCAATCTTTTTAAATGTTGGACTTTAAGTCCAATCTTTTTTTATGGTACCGGACGCATGGTCCGATCTTTATGATGTCGGATGCATGATCCGGTCTTATGGTTCTGGACGCATGATCCGGTCTTTATGATGTCGGATGCATGATCCAGTCTTTTTAAATGTTGGACTTTAAGTCCAATCTCTTTTTTTATGGTGTCAGACGCATGGTCCGGTCATTATGATGTTGGATGCGTGAGCCGGTCTTATGGTGCCGGACGCATGGTCTGGTCTTTATGATGCCGGATGCGTGTTCCGGTTTTTTTAAATGTTGGACTTTAAGTCCAATCTTTTTTTATGGTGCCGGACGCATGATCCGGTCTTTATGATGTCGGATTCGTGATCTAGCCTTTATATTTATATATCTACGTAAAAGACGGAAGAAACTTGATTGCATAACTTATCAGTCTTTCTTTTAAATAGATCAAGGGAGAGGAATCACATATAACATTTTCTAAGTTGCGCTCCATTCCATGTTCTAGGGACGGTTTTCCCGTCTAAACGAATCAGGGTATATGCCCCTTTCCCTAATACCTGATTGACTTGGTACAGTCCTTCCAAGTTAGGTCCCAGCTTTCCACCCGGTTCGGCACGGCTAGCTTCATTGTTTCTTAGGACATATTCTCCTGGGAGGAAATGCTGGTGAGTGACTTTCTTGTTGTAGTACTTTTATAGTATCTGCTTGTATCGTGCTTCTTTAATTCTGGCCATTTCACGGCGTTCTTCCGGGAGGTCTAAGTTCATCTGTAGGTTTTGGTCATTTGTAGTTTCGTTTTGTGAGGTGATCCACGGTGTGTGCGTGCCCATTTCCACCGGGATTACCGCCTCATGACCGTATGTTAAACTAAAAGGTGTTTCTCCGTTGCTCGTCTTCGGGGTGGTCCGGTGTGTGTAATCCCTAGGAAATTCCGACCTTTATCTTTACTTTTTTGGCACTTTTAATTTCATTATTATGTGGTTTGGTTACGTCCATTTCAATAAATTATCCATTATATTTCATGAGTATTCATACATGCATACATTGGGTACAATTATTTCAAATTCAAAAATAATAAATATCTATATAAGGAATTATATAAATAATTGTTACTATCCTATTAAATAATATATATATATATATATGATAAGTTATTTCTAAATCTATATATATATAGGGGACGGTTCCACTAAAAAGCGGTTTTTCGCTAAGAAATACTAAGAAGTGGGTTAAACGAACTCCGATTGAGCTCATTCCAGCGGCGTTGGAACCGTCTCATCGAATCCTAGCCCGGACCCAAAAACCTAAACCCCCTCCACCCGCACCCCAAAAAACCTAAACCCCCCTCCAACCCTACCCCGAAAAGCCTTAAACCACCACCCCACACCCCAAAACCTAAACCCCCCACCCCAAAAACCTAAACCCACCCCCCACCCACTCCCAAAAACCTAAACCCCCCAACCCCACCTCTAAAAAAAAACCTAAACCATAAAATCTAAACCCTAAAAACTAAACCCTAAGGCTAAACCATAAGGCTAAAACCCTAAAATTCAAACGTAAAATCTAAACCTTAAAAGCTAAACCCTTAAAGCTAAGATGGTAGAGTTCGACGAGACGGTTCCAACGCCGCTGGCATTAGCTCAATTGGAGTTCGTTTGATATCGTTTCTTAAGGTTTTTGTCATTTCTTAGATTTCTTAGCGAAAAACTACTTCTTATTTTATCCTCCCCTTATATATATATATATATATATACATATATTTATAAATAAACATCTTACAAAAAGTTAAATTATAAATTCTAAAAAAAATTAGGGTTTATGTATTTTAATCAAATAAAAATTTATTCTATTTAGTAAAATTACATTTTTACCTTTATAACATTTAATTATAACATAAAGATTTATTGGATTTTATAAAAATTTATAAGATTAATAGTTTTATGTTTTATAAAAGTCCAGGGTTCAAATGGTAATTTCTGAAACTTTATTTCATTTAAAAACAAGTTTAAACATGAAATAATAAAGGCTTGAAACCCCAGGGACCTGTTCTGCCAATTCACATTCTTTTTTTCCCCCAAACCGGTCACATGTTCGAAACCCCACCACCACCGGTTCTCACACGATTAATCCCGAACTTGTAAATGTGATATTTTCGCACGAATTTGAAACCGACAACACGATTAGATCTATCAAGCGACCCACTCCATGTGTTTAGTTTGAATGTTATGACGAATTTGATTCCCAACTCGTAACTGAAACCTCCACTCCCAATCATTTACTCGATCGTTCAATGCAGTGCAAATTGGCTATAAATAGGCACTCATAATCGTAGACGAGACCCATTGCAAACTCAACACACACTGAATTACATTCCATTTCACTGCGAAATCACAAATCAGAGCCGGTATACCCAAACCTGTTCATTGAGTCATTCTCCTCCAATTCGTATTCATTTCAGATAAATTTGGAGTTGTTAAGTTCGTATTGATGCAAGGATCAAAAGCCCCATAAATTGGGCTTCAATCGTTTGCTCGATCGAGAGAATTGGAAGGCTAGGGTTTATGGGTTCATTTGGGGATGAAGGGTGTTTGGGCTTGCGTGTATTAACCAAAGCGAAACCAAATCAGACATAGCTTCGTGCCCTGGTGATGTGTCGTTTTTAATATATAAAAATATAATATATTTTTATGATGGTTTTACGACATCAGGTTTTAAATTTATAAAATGATAATTACTTTAACTTAAAAACACACACAATATAAAAGTGTACATATCGCAGCGTAATATAGTTTAGGCAAGAACCAAGTATCGAACCAATGGACACGGTCGAGTTCCAGTACTCAACTTTCGTTAACGTTTAGCCGGATCAATTAGTAAGTGGGTTTTGTGTGCTTGTGAAGCAGAATAGTAAATGACTGAAAAGTAAATAACGGTAAAGTAAATAAAAGAAAAGTAAAAACGTGCGTGATGTGTGTAACAAGAATGTAAATAGCAGAATAGTAAATAACAAGAAAGTAAATATCTCGGAAATGATCAGGTCACGAAGAGTATTGCTTTAGGCTTCGAATCCGCTTGGTACGTGATAATGTTAAGTTGACTAATCCAGTGATATGACTACTACAAACTTGTGACCCGGGTCACCGCTAGAGCCTCGTCCTCACGACATCTGATTCATGAATTAAAATCTTTAAAAAGTAGTAGTGCCTCCAGTTAAGGACAACAGTTACCCTCAACCCTTCGAATGGTCATCTCCTGGTTGGTTTAAGGCATCGAACATAAATTCTTTATATTAAGGTTAAATAGGTGATTATATTTTGCTCACAGGGAGGCGGTGTAACAATGGGACCGAGTATAAAGACGTATCGTTCCCAACCTGAGTTCACCAATTCTTGGTCGCATAATAAGTTCGTATAAAGACGTACGACCTTACTAATGTTGACCAAGCCTTGGCTTATCAATCTCTGCTTGTATAAAGACATACAAGCTTCAAAGGAAGTTTGATTAAAAAGGTTTTATGATCTTACGCATTAAAATCAAAAACATTCACAAATATAAAGACGGATTTAGACAATAATAAAAGCCCACCATATGGTGGTTTTAAGGACGAATGATTAAAGACATAAACATACCACTAGATTAATATGTCAAACATTAACATGCACCATACATCATCTTCACCCTAGCAATACAAGAAGTTTAGCCATGAATGGCCATACTAACTAGCATAACGCTGAGTTTCGTAGGCTCCCCTATTGCAGAACAAGGAGGAAGAGCCCCTCTACTCTCTACTCTAACTATGAAATAAGCTCTCTCTGGTGTGTTCTTGAGGTATGGATGGGTGTGTGGAAACTATTTATAGGCCTCAAAATGAGCAATGCACGGCCGTGCATTGGATTGCATGGGCGTGCAAAGACCTCGGGAATCAAACAGGGTACACATGACAGTGTACTGGACCTTGGGGAGCAAGGGAGGTCAATGCACGACCGTGCATCCCTCCCTTGCTTTCCAGTTTCATCTTTTAGCTGCTGGTTTGACTTGGTTTGACTTCTTGGGGGTCAATGCTCGGGTTTGGTCCTCCAAAATCTTGATTTCTTCATGTTTTAAGCTGGTTTTTGCTCTGTTTATCTTGGGACACCGAATAACCTGCAATTGTGAAATATAAATTCTTTAAGTATCATTTGCAAGGTTATTAGTCAATTAGTACCATAATATGGGGATTATTATGCATGCAAAACATGTATAATTTATGACATATCATAATACCCCACACTTAAACTTTGTTTGTCCTCAAGCAAACTCATGCATGATCATACCCATAACTGAAAACTTTACAAGGGTAATGGAGCTCCAAGTAGTTGGAAACTCCGGGATAACTCTTGAGTTGCTTATTCTATTGTTGTGCTTTTCTATGATGGAATCCATGACAAGCCTACTAGAACTTCAATTATGCATAAACTTTCACTCCTCACAATGTTCACTCAACTCTAGGGTTATATATGTATGGATAGTGTAAGTTAAGTGGAACACTAAAGTTCGAATTGAATTATGCAATGGTCATAAGCTTGTATGCAAATCAAGTCTCTCGCAATTAACTAAGTAATATGCATGAATTAAGAGTACTTTAAAAGGGTTGTAATGTGGCTAAAATAAAAATAAAGGGTGAAAATGAAAATCTTTTTGGATTTTTAGGAATTTAAAAAGGGTTTGAAGGGTTGCAGCTATCGTGAAACACACAACTACGGCTTCATGGCTTAAAATGGAAAATTCTAGCAGGCCCCTTTACAGTACTCAAATCATGAGCGTATAACTAATCTGAGGGCTCATTTATGGTCAGATTACCAAGACCAATATCTCTTATCATTCTCAACTCTTTCCTCACTGCGTAGTACACATTACTACATTTCCGTACGGATCTTTCGGCATGTAGCCTAACAGATCCTACTTTGATTAGGTGCGTATACTCATGCTGGGAATGAGTTTGATTCTTGCTACACTTTCTATCGTGGCTCCAGTTGCCACACTTCACACATTTGTCGTATCTTTTGGCTCTTCTTTTGGCGGCACTTTTTGACAAGCCGCATAATGGTGGCAATTGTTCTTGCTTGCGCCACCATTTTCTTACATCACTAGTTGCTTTGAAAACTTTCTCTCGGAGTTCGGGCGGTAATTCAGGCTTTGCGAAATGAAGGCAGAAAAGCAAATTAAAATCAAAAGAATGCATATCCAGTTCTTTAAGATCTAGCCGGTAAAATACCCACTTCTCTCTTTTCTTTTTCTTTTCTTCTTTTTCTATTTTTTTTCTCTTTTCTTATTGTATCAAGACAAATTATTCAATACTTATTTTTCCTCAATTTCCTTGAAATAATATTTTCATAAATTCCTTGCAGATATTTCGGCTGTTTCTTCCTAATACATCCACCTTCTTGTGTATTCCAATTCTTTTGAGTAAAACAGATTCTTTCCAAAGTTGCCTCAATGGTAAATAACTTGAAATAACGACATAGGATAATTTTTCCATTTCGAAGACAGTTGCCCAATAACCGGTGTTTGTAAAAAGCTGGCTGGGTGATAAATGTGGGTAGTAGAAAAGAAAAGGCTAAGGCTCATTGGGCTATCTAGGCGGATAATATTTTTGGGATTTTTGGTTTTAAGGATAAGCGTGATAAAGTCCTAGGTGCCTCGATCACTTTCATACTTCTATTAGTTCATGGTCTTGATATGCATGAGTCACACAAGTTCTAATTATGCATAAAATTCAATCGAAAAACACTTAATATACCAAACGAAGGAGCATGCGAAAAGTAATGATAATAATGCTCGTGAAAAGGCTCAGATTATTCTCACATGGAAACGGATGTGATAAGGTATAGTGATTTGTTATGCATAATATCCATTTGTTTCTACTTGCCATGTATTCATTTTATTTAGTTAGGTGCGAACTCAAAGAGGATTTAGGGTTAAAATTTTTGAAAATTTTTTGGGTTTTATAAAGGTAGGTTTTTGTAATGTTTTAATCAAATGGGTAGAAAATCACAAGTTAAAATTTTAGTGCTTTGAGGTTACAAGTAGTCCTGAATCTCTAATTCCCCACCCCACACTTAAAACTGTGCATTGCCCTCAATGTACAAATGCATGTAATGGAATGCTATGCAGGAATTTAAATGCATGAAGTTTCAAGGGAAAAGAAACTGATACTCCCCTGTCAATTCGGTATATAACCTAAGGCCAAATCTTATTGCTGCTATCAGGTTGTGCCTATCAGCTGCTTATCAACACGTTGCTTCAAAGACTTCATCAAACCCCAAAGAAATTTGATGCGGTTTTCGATTCCTCGGGTTGTAGAGATGGAATGTGATTCCTCAAAGAAGTAGAGAGACTATTTGGTGATGTTATTCTACCTGACACACAAACAAAAAACATAAAAGTAGACAAAGAAAATAAAAGGTAGTAGTTAAGCTACTATGGTCCTAGTATCGAGAAGGCATACCTGGAGGCTGAAGTAATAGAAACTTAAATTTGAAAACCAAACCTGAGGTCCATGCTTTTTTCCGTATACACCAATTTCTCAATTTATTCATGATCATTGGATTGCCTCCCGGAAACGCCACACTTATTTAAGGGTCGTTGGCCAGACCCATACGTGCTTCGTGAGTTTCCAATTTAGTACTCGTGGTGGAATAATCTATCAAATGGGTGGCTTGTAATATGGAGAGGTTCATCCAACCCATTTGATAACCATACGTACAATGTGATAATAAGATGATCCAAGAATTAATGAAGTCCATCCTGACCAGCTGGACAAGGGAAAACAGGGTAAAAAGAGTTTAAACTTGAAACGGTCATAACTTGAGCTACGTTTTGAGTTAGAGGGCCCCCGACCAGGGGACGGAAACGTTTCGACGAGCGGGGTCATGTGGCAAACCGCCGTAGTGGTCCGAGCAAATTTCCCCCATTAAGTGGCCCAAAATCAAAGATTTTCACCAATTTTCTATTTTTAATACTTTCAACTTTTTTGTGATAAAACGGGTGAATCATTGATTTATGTATTTTAAAAGTCTTTTTATAGTTTTAATTTTAGTTTGGATGGATTGATTTGAAATTTTGAAATTTTTTGTAAATCTACCAAATTTAGAATGCTCTATAGAAGAGCACCTAAAGATAATAGTGTAAGTAAATCACGCCACCACCATTTGAAATTTCCAGGACCAAACTTCAAGAAACCCATGTAGTGAAGGAGAAGGTCACCCCAGTATGATAATTTTTTCACGTAATTTTCGTTGGATGAACGTTTCTTCCTCCATGAGAAGTGCTCCTTAGAGTGATGTGCTCTATCCTGTGGCTTATGTGATTCATGGAATGATTCACTGATATGCTTGGTCACAAGCCAGCTATCACTGTTGCAAGGAAGAGGTGCCACCATTGTCATTTGTTTATTGGTGAATACTTCCTCTTGCATAATCTCCTCCTAGATGTTGGACTGTTCCATACATCCTTTCTGTGCTTCCATATTTAGGATTCCCACCAGTTCTTCTTTAGATATTCGCTCTTCTACTTTCCTATACTTTCCTATACTTTGTTTTGATGCAGTTGCACCATTTCAATTCCACTCTAGTGCAATACAATGTGTTACCTAAACCATGATTTCAAGTGTTGTGAATTCAAATTTCATTCATGCAATATCATACTTTAGAGTAACAACAAACACAAACATATATATATATATACACATACATATTTTACATACATAAAGATAGAAATGCTATCATTTATAAGCATAAGTACATAAAAAATATATGTGTTTTAAATAATGAATTTATTTGTGTCAAAACAAAGACCTCTATATATTTAGATCTTTATATATTTATAGTCATTTAAATTAAACTTATATATAGTTCATTTTTACAAGATTTGTAAAAAAAGAAACTAATTTAGTTAGAAAAGATTTTAACCTTATAATAATGGCTTCAACCCCCCCCCCCCCACAATTGAACCCCCTTTAGGTGTACGAACCCCCTATTTGAACCCACGATTCAAATTGGACCATTACCCTTGGTTTAACCTCCTTCCCCGCAGTTTGACTCCGGAAAGTCAACCAGATCCAAATCCGATTATCAAATCATCAATACAGGGAAAGCTACTACCTATTTATCATTCGGACATGCTATACGATCATATCAGAACACCTGTGAAGATCAAATTGCGTTTAAATCGATCAAATTAACCCCATTTGTTAAGTTTGACTTCACAGAGTCAAACGTAGCAAATTTCAGTTGCAAATAGCGGATTTAAGCTCATTTAATGGCCTCTGATCGTGCATAAACGTTATACGAATGAATTCAAACCTAAATGATGAATCAAATGAATTCAATCATGGTGTTTTAACTCGAATCATCCAGTAACCGTCCCAAATCAAACCCATAATAAATTCATACGTTTCTGATGAGATCAAATTCTATAATCGAGTCTTACACTATCACGACATCCCTTTCACACTTCCAGAACCCTCAAACACGCATCAATCCAACCCTAGAGCTCAGACGGATTCAAAGAACACCGAGCTTGTTCATCCCGTCGTTCTCCCTTGATTTGTAACCATTCCAGGTAATTTTTACATTATCAGACTCGTTTCTATCCAGGGAATAAAAGCCCTATGAATTCGTGACTGTTTGGTACTCAATCGATGGCTTTTGGGGCTAGGGTTTGGGTCGGGCGATTGGGGAAGACGATGGGGGCGTGAAGGTGTTGGTTTTAAATTAAGCAATTCCATTCTCAACAAGGCAAATGCCTAGTTTAACCGGTTAAGACGCACGGCTCGTGCAGAAGAGGTTCGAGACCAAGCCCTGCACCTTTTTCTCTTTTCCGCGTCTCGCGTGTACTGAACCCGGTCCCCTTACGCATATTATTCTAACGAGCCGGCTTTCTAGCACTACTGATCCCCTTGTCTAGTGGTTGGTGCGTTCGTGTCATTCCCAATTGACCCGAGTTCGAGTCCGGGTAAACCCATTTTATTTTTTAAAACAATTTTAAGCCCTTTTTCCTTTTATAAGAATTATTTTATGAAACTTATAAAACCCAGGAATCATTTAAATAATTTTTATTTATAAGTTTTCAAGGAAAAGCGATTTATTTTGTTATTATTAAAACCTAATAAAACATAAATCATTTAATACAAACTCTTTAACAAATTTCTTTTTTAAGAGTCTCTAATTTATAAATTATAAATATGATTATGGTTATAAAACCAATTGCCTTGCAAAGATTTATACGTATTCTTTTTATATAATTATTTTTATATAAAATTATTTAAATCAAAGTTTATACTTTTAAGAAATTACGACATAATTTATTTATTTACTTAATTAGAACATTATATTTCAACAATGTGGTTTAATTTTAACAAATTAAATCAGTATTCTTAATATCTATTTTTGCATAAAATCAAACTAAAATAAATGAAAGGTTTTGTTTATGACGTTAAACTATTCGATTACTTGAACCATTTATTTATTCCCTTATATTTTTATTCATAACTTATACCAACAAATGGAAGACTAATTATTTACTAAAACAAATATTCACAAGAGAACTCTAACTATTCTCTTATTACAATTACACGAGTTGTCACAACAAATGAAGTCGTCTATTAATACACTTACACATTTTATCAAGGAATTTCATAATTAATATTTGAGGCTCAATCAAGTATTCTCCTACTTGACCTAATACACCAGAACCCAATCCCTTATACATTAGGACCTCCTTTAAGTCTTGTGAACCCGTTATTGATGCAGCTATACTATCATAGTTTAATCTTGAGATTAGCCAAATCAATTGTGCAACAACGACAACAGTATATTGTGTGATATTCAACTACTCATTTGCAAGGTGAGTTTACATAGCCCCTTTTTCACGTTTACATCTTTGGGGTGAAACATGATTACATTCAAACTATTTGCAATTATTACAATTCAAACATTATGATCATGTTTGCAACTTGTGCCATATGCTTGAACACTATTAGTGCAAACAACATTTGCATACTTTTTGTGCATAGTGCAAGTGCAATCATTAACTCAGTACAAGCCAACGTTATACAATGATAGATCTATTGAGTCTGACCAACCCACCCGGTTAGGGTGATTGTTGCCGAAAACACTTAAGGATAATTGTTGTTTTATGCCTATCACTTAAGGATAACTGTTCTGTTATGCCTAACACTTGAGGATAACTGTTGTGTTATGCCTATCAGTCACAAGGTTTGATTGTACGCCCCAGTTTAAACTATAGTGGTTCTCCATAATTGCCTTATTAAACCATGTATCATATGAATTATACACAAACTTTGAATATTACTCGTGGTGTCAAAACCTATGTTTGCTCACCAACTATTTTTAGTTGACCTTGTTTTTATCATGTTTCAGGTAGTAGTGTTTGAGATCTTATGCAAGATACTACATATAGGATTTGGGCTTAGTGAACAAAGAATTTAAACATGTTGATGTACCTGATTTTAGTTATTGATTGAACCTATGTAATGAAATTCTGATTTAATAAACAATATAAAATTTAGTGGATCATGTGCTTATGAACAGTCTACACGTCCGCCCCGACGTATTCTGTCGTCGGTTGGGGTATGACAGATTGGTATCAGAGCCATGGTTATAGGGAATTAGGTTATTAGAAACCAATGACCTAGTCTATAACCTTAGGATACCCCCTTGTGTGAATGTCCTACATGTCATCTTATGTGTTACATTGCATGCTACAACACGTATTATATTATATGCCATGGTATTTGATATCTAATGTGTTTACACTAATTTCTACTTATGCCATACCTTATTTGCAACATTATTTAATTAGTCTACACATTACCTACTGATGTGTTAGTATTTACACATCTTTTTGGCACAAAACTTCGCTCATTTAACGATCAATTCTTGGTTATATTCAACGTTTAGGCACTTATTTGCTTCATTTCCTATTTTGTAGGTTTTTGTGAAGCTTGTGAACAAACAAGAAGATTCCAGGATAAAAAGTGAAGTTTTTAGGGTTTCTGTGATGAAGGCACGGTCGTGCCCCTAATTGGCACAGTCGTGCCTAACTTGCAAACCCTAAGCACGGTCGCGCCCCGTACATGGCACGACCGCGCCAAGCCAAAAGGCAAGGCACAACCGTGCCCTGCCTCCACACGGTCGCGGGAACACCCGTGAGTCTGACACCTCGAAGCAAGAGACCCAATGGAAGCTCCGGATCGGTCAACCCTCTGTGACACGGTCGCGGCAAAGACCTAGACGCGACCGCGCCTTTGCACTTGGCACGGTCGTGCCCTCTCTCTTGGCACGGTCGTGCCTCCCTTTTTCTATTTAAACAGAACTTAAACTCTCATTCAGACATCAAGCAACCAGGGGAGAAAGTCTACTGTTCCAGCTCGTATTTCTCTTGTTCTAGCCATATTTCAAGATTCTTGGAGAGGATACAACATCAAGAGGATCATCTTTCATCAACAACAACATCTAGGCTTGGAGGAGTGGTTTGATTCTTGTTTTCATATCATGTTTCTTACTACTTTTCCCTGTTTATTTGTAATTCTTGTGCTCATGATGAGCTAAAACTCCTGTTCACTTTGGTTTAAATGAAGTTTAGATACATTTAACAACATTCATGGATTATTGGCAATTATTGTGTTAATGTTATGACAACCGTATGATTATTCTTCAATGAAATTATGTATTCAAGTGTTTTGAGGTGTTTACAAGACTTGTATTTGTGTATATCATATTATGTTGGAAAACTTATGGTTTATGCTTATATTCATGGATTGGTGTATGTATTTATACTAGTTTGTGGCTTTTAACTAGGAATGGTGAATGAAGTCTTGTTTATAAATCATTATATTTGTATGTGTATCCTTATGCTTATGTTTGGAAAGACAAGGTGTTTGTTAGAATGTTTCATGCTTAGTTTTATGTTTATCTAGGAATTGTTGACACATTCTCCTAATTTATATAACCTTTACATGAACATTGTATGTTGAAGAAATGCATATTGTTATCTAATTTAATCAACTTGAGGTGGGTAGTGTGTTGTTCATATTATCTTTCCAACTAGTTGTTGGACTAGTGTACCTTAACCGGAAACTAGTTTAATCTTTATAAACATTAACATGATTGTTAAACACGTGAGCTTTATTGTATGACTTTAGGTGGTTAGTTTGTGTAATTCATGCTAGCTTTCCGAATAGTTATTTGATTAGATGTCTTTGACAAGAATTTGGTCAATTTATGTTTCGTGTGATTGCCATGTTTCTATGAGTGTATTGGATGTATTCTAGATGGATTCGACACCGAAGTGATATTTTCTCCCTAATTGTTTGAACTGTGACCTTAGCTTAGTTTTTATATATTTGCGTGTTAGTTAATTAAACAAAACTCTCCAAAATATCTTTATACCCTCACTTGATTAGATTTTAGTTCCGGTTTATTATCGCATTCCACCGTGTCCACGGATTGATATCCGGTTCTTACCTTTACTATATTGCTATCCGACGGGTACACTGCCCGATGTGTGTGTGATTAGTCTTTGGTGAAAACCCTTTTTAAAACCAATTGTGTAAAAAAAACTTTATTAAAATATATATATAGTTTACACGCATCACCTACCTTATTACACTAGATGTTATCGTAAGTATTACCATATCATGCACTTATTCAAATCTAAGACTTCATACACCCTCATCCTTACACACTGAGAATTACCATCATCATTTGTGATTAAAATTTAAACTCTTAGGCCTAAAGCCTATTAATTTTTTTAAAAACCCGGCCAAAGTTTTGAGTTCTGAAAATTAATTTTTTTAAAACCTGTACTCTGGGTCTTCTGTCTAGGAAAGCATTTCATATAAATCCAAATAAACCGAAGGATCCGTATGTTTTCCTGGGAATTCCCGAAGTGAGTGTTCACCTATAGGTTAAAGCATGTCTTCTTGAAAGTATAAGAATTTGAATCACTTTGATTTGTCAAAGTATCCATTTGATTATGATACCAAATGAGTACAATCTAAACACCATCATTTTGTTTGTTACAATTTAGTACACGTACCTAAGTCTTCTTTGTAAACTAATCATTTTACTATCTAATTTAAACAACATCATTATTTTGTTCAAACAAAGCGTTTATCAAACTTTTAGTTTATAAATATTATCTGGAATATAATATATTTTTTTTATAAACCTTTTCACCTTGTAAGGAAACTTAATACAACCTGTTTTGTAAAAACATTATCTTAATTAATAATTAATTATGACATTTACTTCATTAAATTAATTATTATTAAATCTTGGCTTTATTATTAAATGATTAGCCATTATTTTCTCTTGAAATATTCTCTTTATGATAATTAAAATTAAATTAAAAAAAAGAGTCTTCATTTATTTATCCATTTATTTAATTATTCAACTTATTATTTTCACCATCTTAATAATTTACAAACTAGAGTAAATTACAATTACTTGTTTATTTACAAACAAAGAGCACAAATCAGTCATTCGTAAGCACATTACTCTGAATATCTACACCACCTTCTTGTTATCTTACACCTTCGGAAATGTATGAGTATACTAGGCACTGCAAGGAGTTGAATCATTTTCCGTAGGCGTTAACCATCCTAATAAGCCTCAACAGGATTTAAAAAGTTAAAACCCAACTACCCACAATATACATGGACACCAAGCAACACGCTTGTCCGCAACACTCAATCACCTACAAAATTTGATAGTTTACGTTACTCATGAGATTCAATAACTTACATGATACATAATACTAGATTTATCACATGATGCATGAAACTTAGTTGTTTGCATTATACATTATAATAGATCGACCACATAATACATGAAACTTAGTTGTTTGCAATATACATTATACTAGATTGACCACATAATACATGAAACTTAGTTGTTTGCAATATACATGATACTAAATTGATCACACGATACATGAAACTTGTTTGTTTGATACATGGTACTAGATTGATCACATTATACATGAAACCTGGTTGTAGCAATATACATGATACCAGATTGATCACATGACACATGATACTTGGTTGTATGCAATATGCATGATACTAGATTATTTACCAGACTAGATTGTTTACATTGTTGCAATTGATTGAGTGCAACATACACAAGGCATGATTATTAACTTCATCCATGAAAGTTGAAAACTAAAAACTTTAAAGCTACTCAGGGTTTGACGTATTCTTGTTCAAACACGAGGAAGTTGTAAAACTTTAAACTGCTCGGGGTTTGACGTAGACTTGTTCAAACACGAGGAAGCTATGGAACCCTAAGTTATGCCACATTATTACTTTTTAGTTTTTCGATTGACCTTATCATCTATGGACATAGTTATTTATTAGCAACACATATGTGAAACCTTAGTTGTGATTTAAGTGATTTGTGTTCCCTCTTGACCCACACACTATGGGATGATCTATACGGGCCATGCGAAGAATTGAGTAATTACGGGTGCACACGTAATTATAAAAGTCAGCGCATGGAAAACATAGGAAATTCTGTCGTGTGTTTTGACATAAAACCTATCATTACATATAGTAACGAAACTAACGTGATATGATAAGGACATGGTGGATACGCCGCTCGTACTTCCTATATATAAGTGTTCCTGTCATATTATCAGAAGTAGTGTTATTCGTGTCACGTGAAGTTTTATGTTAATTTTTACCTTGACCAATGTTTGTGAAATCTTTTGTCCAGTAACGTATCTCGAACATGTTAGACTATATCCCAAACAAGTTTGGATCATCAAGTTCTCATCGTTCTCGTTTAAAGGGATACATTTCATCCTTAGAGTCCAAAATACTCTTCCGATAGTATTCTCCTTAATTCTCTTAAACTAAATCCACTATCGTCTTACATGCCTAACTTTGAGAAACAGACCTAACTCTTGCTAATCACTCGTACTCCTCACACCGACAGTCAAAATTCATTGAGAATCTAAACGTGGCCCTGATTTACTTCGGAACGTGAGGACCAAATGAAGCGGAAGTATCCACACCTCTTTCCTGTTTACAGTAGTCTCAACTAGTTAAATTTCGAGACGAAATTCCCTGAACATGGGGATACTGTAACATCCATGACTTTTCTATACTTTATTTAGATGCAGTTGCACCATTTCAATTCCACTCTAGTGCAATACATTGTGTTACCTAAACCATGATTTCAAGTGGTTTGAATTCAAATTTCATTCATGCAATATCATACTTTAGAGTTACAACAAACACAAACATATATATATATATACACAAACATATTTTACATACATAAAGATAGAAATGCTATCACTTATTAGCATAAGTACATAAAACATATATGCGTTTTAAATAATGAATTTATTTGTGTCAAAACAAAGACCTCTATATATTTAGATCTTTATATATTTATAGTCATTTAAATTAAACTTATATATAGTTCACTTTTACAAGATTTATAAAAAAAGAAACTAATTTAGTTAGAAAAGAATTTAACCTAATAATAATGGCTTGAAACCCCCCCCCCCCCCAATTGAACCCACTTTAGGTGTACGAACCCCCCCTATTTACACCCACACTTCAAATTGGACCATTACCCTTTGTTTGACCTCCTTCCCCCGCAGTTTGACTTTTCGACCGGATCCAAATCCGATTATCAAATCATCAATACAGGGAAAGCTACTACCTATTTATCATACGGAGGTGCTATACGATCATATCAGAACACCTGTGAAGCTCAAATTGCGTTTAAATCGATCAAATTAACCCCATTTGTTAAGTTTGACTTCATAGAGTCAAACCTAGCAAATTTCAGTTGCAAATACTGGATTTAAGCTCATTTAATTGCCTCTGATCGTGCATAAACGTTATACGAATGAATTCAAACCTAAATGATGAATCAAATGAATTCAATCATGGTGTTTTAACTCGAATCATCCTGTAACCGTCCCATATCAAACCCATAATCAATTCATACGTTTCTGATGAGATCAAATCCTATAATTGAGTCTTACACTATCGCGACATTCCTTTCAGACTTCCAGAACCCTCAAACACGCCTCAATCTATCCCTAGAGCTCAGACGGATTCGAAGAACACCGAGCTTGTTCATCCCGTCGTTCTCCCTTGATTTATAACCATTCCAGGTAATTTTTACATCATCGGACTTGTTTCTATCCAGGGAATAAAAGCCCTATGAATTCGGGACTGATTGGTACTCAATCGATGGATTTTGGGGCTAAGGTTTGGGTCGGGAGATTGGGGAAGACGATGGGGGTGTGAGGGTGTTGGTGTTAAGTTAAGAAATTCCATTTTGGGGCTAAGGTTTGGGTCGGGCAATCGGTTAAGACACATGGCTCGTGCAGAAGTGGTCGCAGGTTCGAGACCAAGCCCTGCACCTTTTTTTCTGTTTCGCGTCTCTGGTGTCCTGAACCCGGTCCCCTTACACATATTATTCTAACGAGCCGGCTTTCTAGCACTACTGGTCCCTTGGTCTAGTGGTTGGTGCGTTCGTGTCATTCCCAATTGACCCGTGTTCGTGTCCGGGTGAACCCATTTTATTTTTTAAAACAGTTTTAAGCCCTTTTTCCTTTTATTAGAATTATTTTATTAAACTTATAAAACCCAGGAATCGTTTAAATAAATTAATTGATAAGTTTTCAAGAAAAAGCGATTTATTTTGTTAAAAACCTAATAAAACTTAAATCATTTAATACAAACTCTTTAACAAATTACTTATTTAAGAGTCTCTAATTTATATATTATAAATATGATTATGGTTATAAAACCAATTGCCTTGCAAAAAGTTATACGTATTCTTTTTATATAATTATTTTTATATAAAATCATTTAAATCAAAGTTTATACTTTTAAGTAATTACGACATAATTTATTTATTTACTTAATTAGAACATTATATTTCAACAATGTGGTTTAATTTTAACAAATTAAATCAGTATTCTTAACATCTATTTTTTCATAAAATCAAACTAAAATAAATGAAAGGTTTTGTTTATCACATTAAACTATTCTATTACTTGAACTATTTATTTATTTCCTTATATTTTTATTTATAACTTATACCAACAAATGGAAGACTAATTATTTACTAAAACAAATATTCACAAGAGAACTCTAACTATTCTCTTATTACAATTAGACGAGTTGTCACAACAAATGAAGTCGTCTATTCATACACTTATACATTTTATCAAGGAATTTCATAATTATTATTTGAGGCTCAATCAAGTATTCTTCTACTTGACCTGATACACCCGCACCCAATCCCTTGTACATTAGGACCACCTTTAAGTCTTGTGAACCCATTATTGATGCACCTATACTATCATAGGTTAATCTTGAGATTAGCCAAATAAATTGTGTAACAACGACAACAACATATTGTGTGATATTCAACTACTCATTTGCAAGGTGAGTTTACATAGCCCATTTTTCACTTTACATCTTTGGGGTGAAACATGATTACATTCAAACTATTTGCAATTATTACAATTCAAACATTAGGATCATGTGTTCAATTTGTGCCTTATGCTTGAACACTATTAGTGCAAACAACATTTACATACTTTTTGTGCATAGTTCAGGTGCAATCATTAACTCAGTACAAGCCGACAGTATACAATGATAGATCTATTGAGTCTGACTAACCCACCCGGTTAGGGTGATTGTTGTCGAAAACACTTAAGGATAATTTTTGTGTTATGCCTATCACTTAAGGATAAATGTTGTGTTATGCCTAACACTTGAGGATAACTGTTGTGTTATGCCTATCAGTCACACTATTTGATTGTACGCCATAGTTTAAACTATAGTGGTTCTCCATAATTGCCTTATTAAACCATGTATCATATGAATTGTACACAAACTTTGAATATTACTCGTAGTGTCAAAACTTATGTATGCTCACCAACTATTTTTAGTTGACCTTTTTTCATCATGTTTCAGGTACTAGTGTTTGAGATCTTATGCAAGATACTACATATATGATTTGGGCTTAGTGAACAAAGAATTTAAACATGTTGATGTACCTGATTTTAGTTATTGATTGAACCTATGTAATGAAATTATGATTTAATAAACAATATGAAATTTAGTGGATCATGTGCTTATGAACAGTTTACATGTCCGCCCCGACGTGTTTCAACGTCGATTGGGGTGTGACAAACCAAATTCTTAGATGTTGTGTATCTCTTCGATTTGTACGGATGGTTTTTCTAATATCTGGACCCAGACTTCTTTCGGTAGGTGGCTGAACTGCATGGATGCCAGCTTACTCAGGGTGTCCGCTTTCTTGTTTTGGCTACGCGGAATGTGTATTACTTTACACTCTTTAAATTGGAGCATGGCTGTAGTGACTTTGCTCAAGCAGTATATCATTGTTTTGCCCTTAGCTTCGTATATTTTGTTCACCTGGTTAGCCACTAAAAGGGAATCCACATGCGCCCGCACATACTGTGCTTTCATAGTGATTGCATGATTTAGTCCGGCCAGGAGAGCCTCATATTCTGCTTCATTGTTTGTGCTTTTGAATTCCAATCTTAGCGCGTACGTTAATTCTGTCCCTTCCGGGCTGACTAACATAAGGCCTGCGCATGAGCCTTCCATGTTGGATGACCCGTCTGTGTGCAAAGACCACCATTGTTGGGTGTCATCCTGCTTAGCTATGTTGACCGAATCATTGGCTATTTCATCCTCTAGTCCGGCCGGTATTTCAGCCAGAAAATCCGAAATGACTTGACCCTTTATGGCAGATCTTGGCTTGTATTCCAAGCTGAAAGCTCCCAATTCGATGGCCCATTTAGCCAACCTTCCAGATAACACTAGTTTCCTCAGTATTTGTTGTAGGGGAAAGTTGGTGAGTATTTCCACCCGGTGAGCCTGGGAGTACCTGCGCAATCTTCTGGACGCGTGGACCAAGGATAATGTTAATTTCTCTAAGAGGGATTATTTGGTTTCGCGGTCCGTCAGCACCCGGCTGACATAGTAAATGGGAGTCTATACCCCTTCTCGTTCGACCATGAGTACGGCACTAACAGCAGCTTCTGCCGCGGCGACATAAACTTTAAGCTTTTCTTCCTTTTCCGGTGTCGTAAGGGTTGGGAGTTTCGCAAGATATAGCTTAAGCTGTTGGAATGCTTCCTCCGCCTGTGCTGTCCATTGGAACTGTTCCTTACTCAAACTATTATTTAGAGTTTGAACAAAAGGTAAAGACCTTCCTGCATGTTTTGCTAAAAATCGGTTTATGGCAACCAATCTACCATTCAGTGACTGTACATCCTTCAACAAAGTAGGGGAAGGCATCTGGGTAATAGCTGAGACTTTATCTAGATTGGCCCAGAATTCTTCTCTTGTAATCATTACCCCTAAGAATGTTCCTTCTTCTACCCCAAAAGAACACTTTCCCGGATTTAACATGATTTGGGACTCCTTTAATCTGTTGAATGTTTCATTAATATCCTTCAAGATTTCCTCTTCATTGTGACTCTTAATAACTAAATCATCAACATAAATCTCCAAGTTCCGTCCAATTGTGGCTCAAACACTTTATCCATGAGCCTCTGGTAAGTTGCTCCGGCGTTCTTCAACCCAAAGGGCATCTTTGTGTAGCAGAAGACTCCAACATTAGTGATTAAAGCTGTTTTTTCCTCATCACCTTCCGCCATGGGAATCTGGTGATAACCCTTGTATGCATCTAGGAAACATTTAAACTGGAAGGGTGCAAGGGAATCTATTTTCAGATCTATCTCTGGTAAGGGGTATGCGTCCTTGGGGCATGTACTATTCAAATTTTTGTAATCCATGCACATCCGCCAGGCGCCGTTGCTCTTTTTTACCATGACCGGGTTTGATATCCAAGTGGGGTATCATACTTCCCGCAAGATTCCTGCATTAACTAGGTCCCTTACATGATCCACGACTGCCTTACTCCTTTTCGGGCCCATTTTCTGCATTTTTGAACCACCGGGTCCGCAGACTTGTAAACATGCAATCGGTGTTCTGCAAGGTGCCGCATGACCCCTTTCATATCCTCGGGCTTCCATGCAAAGACATACATGTGGGTGTGTAAGAGTTGTTTCAGACGTTCTTTTCCCTGCGCGGACAAGGTCTGGCCAATAGTAATAATCTGTTCCGGGTATTTAGGGTTCATGATCCACCTTTCTGGGCCTTGTAATGCATCCATATTTGTACTAAGAGTCTTCCCGGAGGATGTCTTAACTGTACGGGTTTGCAGCATCTCCGCGATTTGGTCGGCGTATACTACGGCTACTCCTTTAGGAGTGGGGAAATCAATGGTCGAGTGTACGGTGGAGACAGCTGCATGAAAAGATGCCAAGCCCAAGCGTCCCAACGTAAGGTTATTTTTTGATGTTGTCGGAATGACCATGAAAGTTACGAGGACTGTGCGGATCTTGGCCCCCTCCTGTAAGGTCATCGGTAACGTGATTTGCCCTAATGGAGCCATCGATTCTCCAGAAAAACCCAGTAGATCAATATCCACTGGTTCTAAAGACTTTTGGTCCTCATCATCCAATCGTCGAAAAAGTTGTTCATACATCACATCCATGGATGCTCCACTATCCACTAAAATTCTACTAATACGGTACTCGCCCACTAGTGCCGTGATCACCACTGGGCTAATGGAGGGTGCTCCACCCCGGACGAGAGGGAAAATTAATGGTTGTTCCATCCATCCAGGCTTCCAGCCGTGCTCCACCTTTTTTTTGGCCTCTATTATCCCTAATCTCATGGTTGCCAATCATACATAAGTCTCTTATGGGTTTTCTGGCGGGGTTTGGCTTCTTTCTGGGTGGCCCGTTATGTATTTCTTTTAGCAAGTGAGAGACTTTTCCAGTTTGAATGGTTGCCTCTATCTGCTTCTGCAAGTGCCAGCAGTGATCCGTAACATGACCAATGTCTTTGGGGAATTAACAGTACCGCTTTGGGTCTCTTGTTGACTTTGGATTGAGGGGCCGCGGTGGATCTAGGTCTAGCTTCTCCGTGATAAGAACCTCCCGGAGAGTTTTGATTAACTTGTTTATCCATGCGGCTCCCCGATTGTCAGTGTTGTCCCGATACTTGGTGACCGGACCTGCTGGCTTTATAGTTTCTTGCCAAGGGTAGATACTGGGTCGTACCCAGGTGTTGTTACCCCTGAATCTCTTGTTATGACCGGATTGTCCTGCTTGTTTATCTATCCGGCCATATTTGTGGTCTTTTCTGTCGAATTCGTGAGTGTTCCGAACGGATCTTTCCACCCGGACAAAGGTATATGCTGCCACCATTAATTCTTCCATTGTCTTTGGCAACCCATCTCGCCCGTGGAAGCACCGGATTAATTCGTCGTGGCGGATTCCCTGTATGAAACCGGCTATCATCAGGTCCTCTCCGGCTCCTGCTATTTGTAAACTCTCTTTGTTATACCAGGTGATGAAATCTTCTACTGATTCATTATCTCGCCTTCGGATATGTAGTATTTCGGTTTTTTTCGTTGTATGCCGTTTTTTGTTGATTAAACTGTTGCATGAACTTATCCAGAAACTCGTCAAAACTATCGATCCGGCCCACAAGCAGGCTATCATACCACAGACGAGCAGAACCCACAAGTGTTTGAACAAACATGTGACACCACTCATGCAGGGCCCATCTTTCCACACCTCCAGCACTAAAAAAAATGTTGACATGATCATCTGGATCCGTGGTGCCGTCATATTTGCCCATTGTGGTAGTCATTTTTGGTTTTCTGGTTATTTCTGCATGGGCAATACGGGGGTAAACTTAGACTGAGTCAACAAAGCTGCCGGACGATATGGACGTTGTATATTAGTGGGTAAATTGATTCTAGTTACGGGGATTGTTATGGGTACCCTCCCTGCTGCCTCGAGGTTCTGCGTTGATGTCATAGATGGTCCTTCGATTACCGCACTAGGGTTTCCTATAAGCGGGATGACCCCCGGAGTAACATAAGTTGCTTCCTCGTTTTTTAAACGATTCTGGATTTCCGCTAGACGTGCCTCTCTCCAAAATTGTTCATCCATGCGTGCGTGTCGCTGCTGCTCCATCCATCACTCGTTACCCCCGAGGAGTGGGACGGAAAGTGGGGTAAACCCTGCGGAATAAGGGATATTTGTTGCCGTGACTCCTCCGGTCGTAGCAAGTGTTTGCGGGAGAGTGAGCGTGGGAATATTGGCCATAATTATACTATGCGGCAGGGTAAAGCTAGAGACTACTCCAGGAAGGGATGGAGGACTGCTTAGGTAAGAGGGATGTTGCATCGGGTGACTGGTAGGGAAAGTATGTTGTCCTGAGTGAGAATGAAGAAGGTTAGATTGTGATTGTGTAGGGACATGAGGGACTATGGTTGATGGAACAACCGGGGCAATTCCATCATGAAAGGCTGCCGCCACAAGCAAGGCTTCACTATGGCTACGTAAACCTTCTAAACTTTTTTCCATCGGTACGTTGGTTGAGGGGTTTGTCTGAGATTGGTTGTTCGTTGCTGGTGGTGGTTCTACCTCAATTTCTTCAACCTCATCCTCAGGTTCTTCATGGTGGTCTTGATTATCCATTGTAAACGACAGAATTGTACTTGGAATACCGTTGTAACTATGTTCGACCGTGGATGGCGCCAATAAAGAATTGTAAAATTCTCCTTAATCTTAACTTTCTGGTTACAATCCTTTCTTAGTACATTGAGCTCATAATACCCTTTCTTTTCTATGAAGTCATCCCTATTTATAGGCTTCTTCATTAGGGTTTTTACTTCTCTCTCTCTTCTAACTGAATGATGTTGACATCTCTCTTCTTATTGGTGGGGGATCACCTCTTCTTGTTAGCCTTGTGGGCCCCTTCCCATGTATGGTTGAGTTGATTGGAGTGGAATCTCCCTTTTACCCTTGTAGGTGAATCGCATGAGGTTATTGCCATACGTCGTCAATTTTATTTACTTATCTTTCTTCCGTAACAATTTTATTAGTTTACTATGTTAGAAACACATGTATTACACGAGCTGAATAAATTTAATTTGTTGTAAACTAGCAGTTTCTATTAATATTTGTATGTTGAATGATATCAGTTATTGATGAAAAAAGAAATAATAAATATTTAAGAATTATAAATAATAAATAATAAAGATTTAAGAAATTATAAATAATGAAGATTTAAAAATTATAAAATTATATTTTTAAGATAAGATATAATTAAAATCTTCTTATAATTTATTAAATTTTAGAAAGAAACGTTTTTTATTTATTTTAAAAAAGAAACGTTTTTAATTTTTTATAGAAGTTTTTCTAGTTTTTCAAAAACGTTTATTTTAATTTTTTTAAATGTTTTTTTTTTTACTTTTTTGAAACACGTTTTTTTTCTTTCAAAAAGTGTTTCTAAAACATAAAAAAAAACAATTTTTGTAGGAGGAAATAAACAATTTTTAATATGATTTTTCCACGACGAGTAAATGTAGGGTCGTGTTATACGTACCCCTCTTTCACTGATTTTTACTTGTTGCACTAACCCAAGTTTTCAAATAAATACAATTCAAACATTTTTTTTTCTTTTCTTTTTACTTTTTCATTTTTGTTAATTAGTTATTGTTGGTTAAAAGTTTTTTTTTTTTTGGAGGGGGGTTTGTATAGCCTAACCTGTTTTTATTTTATAGAAACTGTTTTTAAACTTAAAAAAAACGGTTTTAAAAATAATGATTATTCAAATGGGGTAAAATGGCGGGGGAGGGGGGGGTACGACAAGTATAAAGGGGGAGGGGTATATGTATTATTTTATAGAAAGTGTTTTTAAACTTAAAAGAACGGTTTTAGAAATAATGATTTTTCGAATGAGATAAAATGACAGGTTTAAAGTTATTTTTTCAGGGGGTGTGCGACAAATAGGAGGGGGATATGTATGGTCTAATCCATTTTAATTTATAGAAAGTGCTTTTAAACTTAAAAAAACAGTTTTATAAATAATGATTATTCGAAAAGGGTATAATGGGAAGGGGGGTACGACAAGTAGGAGGGGGAGGGGTATACGTTTTATTTTATAGAAAGTATTTTTAAACTTAAAAGAACGATTTTAAAAATAATGATTTTTCGAATGAGGTAAAATGACAAGTTTAAAAGTTATTTTTTAGGGGGAATGACAAATAGGGAGGGTGTATGTATGTATAGTCTAACCCTTTACACCTAACCCAAATAGAATCCGTCGAAACTAAAAAAAATGTAATAAATCCATATTTTTCGAACAGATCCGGTCCGGGGGCAATTTTTGTAAGTTACCGACTTACCGTAAACGATCTTACAAATGTGATTATGTAAATTTCTTTAGGGCTTTTTGGGCTTATGTCACTGGGCCGGCCCAGTATTCCAAGAGTTTGATATGTCTATATTCAAAGAGAACTTGGACATATAGTAACTGGGCCGGACCGGGTTCAGACAAGAAAGACTGGAACGATGCCTGGAAATTAGAAAAACATTACCCCTAATATATTATTTTTACATTATGTTGACTAATTTAATTTAACTCTATCTTAAAAGAAATGTCGGTAGAAGAGCCACACACAATCTATTTTTGTATATTTAACAATTGATTTTGGTTCATCAAAACTTACGTTTGGGTGTGTTAGGTTAGTACTTTGTTGCTAAAACAATTCCTTGTTAGTTGGTCACAAGTCCAAGCCTTGCTTTCAACATTTTTTTTTGTTTTTTTCTTTTCCTTTTTTTATTTAGATTTTTTATTTTTTTACACCGACCCCCCACACACACACTTTGGTTTAATGGCAAAATTCACCCCAAACTTTGTACCGACCACCTCTGCCCCCACTTTAGTTAAATGACAAAACTCACCCCAACTTTATAAATTGTTAATTTGACCCTCCCTCACTTTGGTTAAATGGCAAAACTCACTCCAAACTTTGTACCGGCCACTTCTCCCCCCCCCCCCCCCCCACATGTTTCTTCTATGTACTTAACCACGTTTTTTTGTTTAGCCATGTTAATGCCACCGACTCAACCGTTTAAGGTCCGTCTCACGCCGCGAAGCGCGGGGCTAATTTTCTAGTTTATGTGTTAAATTTCAATTAATATACTACTTATTTTTAATTTCTTAAAAGTAATTATAACGTTATCTAGTGAACCGGTAAGGTGTCCAGTTTAATGTCGGATCTGATTATGAAAACATTGCTTAAGACACAAGGATTTGGTGTTCATGAACACTTGTCGATTGAGAGAAAAAGTAATTGATTGAAAGAGAGTAATTTTTTATTTTAATTGATAACTCAAATAATAGTTACAAAAGAGCTTATATACATAAGCTAGAAAAAGGAAATAAAAACTAACTAAACTTTTAACCAAAACTTTCGGCCGAAACTTACGTCTGACACCCCCCTCTCAAGTTGGAGGTGTATATAACTTAACTTGGAAATTAAAACTGAATACGGATGACCAGCAAGACACTTGGTGAAGTGATCCGCAAGTTGATCAGAAGAACGAGTGTGGGTGAGCAAAATCATCCATCTTGAAGCTTCTCATGCACAAAATGACAGTCCAATTCAATATGCTTGGTGCGTTCATTAAAAACATGATTTTTAGCGATGTGAATGGCAACCTGACTATCTGATAGCGTGTTTTATGTGTATAAATAAGAATACATACATATATATATATATACATCCCTGGTAATGACACCAAAAACTTGATATCAATTGCAAGAGATATAATTTATACATATATATATATATAATGTTCTTAATGTTTAGTTTAGAGTTACACAAAATCAGGTTTTAAATTTATAAACTAAAATGATAATTATTTCAACTTAAAACACACACAATAGGCAAGTGTACCTATCGCAGCGTAATATAGTCTGGGTAAGAGCCAAGTATCAAACCATGGACACAGATTCCTTACTTAATCCTTCCTATTGTCTTACCGTCATAAAAGTTGGATGGGGATTTTGTTTAAAAGAAGGAAAAGGAAAAGGAAAGTAATTAGGAATGCCATCTCATTCAAAGTGTTACTCTGGTTGTTATCACTTGTTAATTACTATTATATTTTAATAAGGTTGGTCAAAGTTAATAGTACTAACCCTTTCGATAAGAAGTTAGCATTTCGTAACAGAACAGTGGATACGGTCGGTCAACTGCTCATAATAATTCTCGGGATCCTAACGGGGTCTCAAGTCCGTCGGCTGTCCCGGGATTTATTATTCGGACTAAGATTATTATGTCGACTGGCGTACGCCATGTCGTGTAACTTCTTTTGGAAAGTCGAAATACGCAACTTACTCCAAAGCTACTTTATGAACGCTCGGATCTAACAATTTATATTCTTAAAATAGTTATCTTTACTTATAATAATATTTTAAATAAATATAACTTTCATTATCAAGGTCAAACCTCATGGCTCCCGCTAGAAGTCCTCTGCAAGCCAACACAATAGAAATAGAGAAATAATGACACGAACCACAAGGTCCAGCTAGGACTCGAATGACTCGTTGAATACCTAAACCTCCAATCAACCCATAATGTTAAACCTATACTAACCGGGCCCTTGGTAGTACCAAGATTTGTATATAGACCGTATAAACTTGAATAAACATCCCAAACAAGAACTCTTGCTTAAGAAACTCACAAGATTTAAGATTATTAAGTTGGTTTAAAGATTACTTATTCTGGTCTTTTTAAGATAAATTAAAAAGAAAGACTTCAAGAACATAACATACTAAAAATACTTCATTAATTAGACAAAGTTCAACCAACCCAAGTAACGTAAGAAGACTAGCCACGAATGACCATACAAGTGACTCCACTAACCTTTAGATCATGTGTGGAAGTGATCCAATTCCAAGGGAGAGTAGGTATAGGTTGTTTCTTGTTACTTGAATAAGAAGAATCATTCCATATTACAAAACTAGAAAAAAAAAATAAACAAATAAAGAAAAGCTAAAAACGGACCGAAACCGAGAGAGCTTCGGCCCTAGCAGAGCATTAGGGCCTTCACAACCCTCAATTCTGAACACCTAAAACACTAGAATGAGCTTGCTATTTATAGGCAAAGATTTTGGGAATGCACGGTCGTGCATTGGATTGCACGAGCGTGCAAAGTACCCTTTTTTCTTTCACGTGCGGGAATCTGGCAGCTTTGGGGAGTACATGGAGGCATAAACCTATTTACATGGCCGTGCAAGGCAACGCAAAGCCTATTTCTGCTCCCTGTTGAATTTTTGACTTCCTGCTTTGACTTCCTTGGTGCATGATCGTTCAATTGGCTTCCGGGTGCTGATTTTCCCTTAATTTTGAGTGATTTCTTTATGTTTATGCAAACCAAGGTTAATTATCCTATTGTAACAAAAAGGAATAATTTACGTATCAATTCCCATCATATTGCCTATAATTGTGATGAATATGGGATAATTATACGTGCAAAATATGTATAATTTATGACATATCATAACATCCCACACGTAAACTTTGTTTGTACTCAGCAAACTCATGCATGATTATACCCATAGAAGATATTGATTAAATGTTAATCCAAAGCTTTTGTCCCAAATGGTTAACCGGTTTTCTTAAAAATAATGATTTGGTGTTTATACCTTTCGAGTGTTTCTCCACAATAGGGTAGCAAGCCCAACATACTTGATGGAACTATGATTATACACAAAATTACAATCTCACAAATGTTCACTCAACACTCAGGTTAAATATATGGATAAGGTATGTCAAGAAGAACACTCAATGCTACAATTAATGCTTGCATAATCCTATGCTTGCATAATCCTATGCTTTTATAAGAATCAAATCTCCACCAATTGACATAAAATATGTGCACAAATCAAGAGGGCTTTGTAAAGGGTTGTAATGATTGGCTTAGGGTTAGGGTAGGAAGTATTTGGAAAGAGTGGCTACATGTTGAAAATCTGACTTGGCTTAATGATTAAAAGGCAATCAATCTCTTATTAAACTTAGATTAGACATTGTGACTAATCTAAGGACTCTTTTAAGGTCAGATCGTCAAGACCAAATCCCCTCTTTAAGAATGTCAACTTTTTTTTTGTCTTTGAAATACACATTACTATCAATTCCCCATGGATTGTTCGCATATAGCGATAAGGAGAATGTCATCAACATGAACGACCGAATCACCCGTGGTCTTTTAAAAACAAAGAATAATCAATGGCATAACACATATAACCTTTAGTCTTGAGAGCATCAGATAACTTCTCATACCACTGCCGAGAGGCTTATTTCAAACCATAAAGAGACTTTTTGAGTTTGAGAACCTGATCAGGAGAATATAAAGGCATGCTAGGATGAGAACTCATATAAATGTCTTTATCAAGATCTCCATGTAAGAAAGCATTATTGACATCCAGCTGATATAAACCCCAATGTCGTTTAGTAGCAGCAACAATGAGACTACCAATAGTAGTCATCTTAACGACGGGAGAGTAAGTCTCATTGTAATCAATACCAACCTTTTGAGTATCCCCACAAACAACCAAACAGGCTTTGCAACACTCAACCGTACCATCATCATTATACTTGACTTTATGCACCCATTTACACTTGATGACCTTCTTACCCTTGGGTAAAGACATAACTTCCCAGGTATGATTACTTTCTAAGGCAGCAAATTCCTTAGACATAGCTTCTTGTCAAGCAGGGTGTTGAGCAGCCTCTTGATAAAAAGAAGGCTCTTTGATAGTATCAAGAGTGAAAATAAGTTGTTGAGAATCTTTGGATAAATCAACAAGATTGACAAATGCAGAAGCCTAACAAGCACTAGGGAGAGTATGTGAACAAACATAATCAAAAGAAGCAAAGGAAGCAGATTTACAAACATAATCATGCAAGTAAGAAGGAGGACCATAAGGTCTAGTAGATCGTTTGACCTCACTAGGAGTATTAACAACAGGAGGAACAGAAGCAGGATCAACCACAAAAGGAACGGAATGAGGATCAACTGCAAGAGGAATGGAAGATGATGAAGGAGAAATAGGAGCTAAAGTCTAAGACTGATCATTGAGAGATGGAAAAAGAAATGAAGGATCAGAAGAATGCAAAGATGGGAAATATGTTCAATGAAAGTCACATCCCGAGAAACAACAACTTTGTGAGTGTCAAGATTTTAAAGCTTGTATCCTTTCTTCCCATAAGGATAACCCACAAATATACAAGCCTGTGCCCGTGGATGAAACTTGTCTCTCCCTTGTGTAGAGGTGGAGGCATAATATAAACACCCAAAAGTACGAAGATGAATGTATGAAGGAACTTTGCCAAAAATGTGACAATCCGGACTTTTTCAGTTAACTCAGTTAACAAATCCAGTTAAATCCTAACCTAATTAACTTATCACAAACTCCAAGGACTAATTATGTCATTTCCTAAACCCTACTACACCTTAAACTATAGGGACTAGTTCTGCAAAGTCCCAAAACTGAATCTGTTGACTTTTTAAAGTCAAAATTGAATGATTTAATTCCTGTTGACTTTTAATGGTCAAACTAACAGGTTCTTAACCCAGTTCATCCAATCCAAATCTTGAGGACTATTTCTGTTTTTATCTAAACTTAGAACCACAAGGATCAATTCTGTAAACAGTCTAATCTCAATTTGGTTGACTTCAAAAAGTCAAACGGTGAGCATTTGACCCAAATTCGAATCCTTTAATCGCGAATTCATGCGACATTGTAACTGATTTTCACATTAATACATTAACCCCTATAACCTTCGGGTTGTTTGTGGTCGAAATCGACGGATGGGGAAGGGTTTCGAACCGGTATGTGTATGGGAGGGAAACCCCCTTGACTTGGGTGTTAAAACTATTTGGATCTGATTATGTTCGCGATGACCCTAGCGGGCGGATTGGTTAAGGCAGTGTGTGTGTGTGGGAGAGACCCGGGTTCGAGACCGGGCTCCCACATCTATTTTTTGAACAGTTTTCTATTATATTTAATTAATAAAAATCAAACTTTATAATATTAAATTATTATATAAATGTGTTTTAGTCCGGGAAACAACCCGTAAGCTCGGGTTTGAATTATTAACAAATTTTATTATTCCCACTTTTATAAATAAAATATTATTGTTATTATTAACAAAAGAAATAATATATTTATATTATTTTTAAACTGTAAATTCGTATAAAATAATATGTTTATATTATTTTCATCCCGTGACAAATTCTATTAAATAATATATATATATATATATATATATATATATATTATTTCGTATCGTTTTATATCTCGTGGGACGTTTAAACTATTTAATAATATAATTAGTTATATTATTTACTCGTAAATATATATTATTTTTTTTCTCAATTTTTATGAATAACAAAACACCCGGTTATATTCATTATTATTTGTGTCATTCGTCGCGTAAGGTAATTCCTAACTCTGTGGACACTTTCGTCCACTCTTGAATATTAGAGCGTTTCGTTAAGACGTTTCTCATTCCGTGTCGCTGTCACAATTCCCATTATTATCCCTAATTTATGTGTTTATAATTTTAGGGCATTCGTAAGTCGTTTGAGACTTACACACGTGGTTTCAACTTATCATTTGTGTGATACTACCTACAACGCAACGCATGTGAGTTTCAAGGCCCCTTTTTACTTGTTTTACTATTGGGGGAGAAACATGCTTACACATAAATATATTTTACTTGTTTTCCTGTTGAGGAGAAACAAACATGTACACAAACTATCATACTTTTACTTGTTTTCCCCGTGGGGGAGAAACAGGTACGCAGACAAACATTATTTTACATGTTTTTCCCGTTGGGGGAGAAAACATGACACAACTATTTTAGATTGTTGTAAATCATATGTTATTACTGTTGAGGCTAAGTGTGACACACTATCACAGAAAGTCCTCATCATACATCGAACCGTTAATATGGAACTTAGCGAGGTAATGTTTAGTAGTACTACTGGGTTTGACAAATCCCACCCGCGTTAGTCGCGCTAACTCGATTGGAGATCGAACGGGTGAAATGTTAGCCTACTCACATTTTTCAGTGTTGATAGACCTGGCAGGAGGCAAATAAACAAACAGTCAGCTTCGGTTGTGAGCGCTTTAGTAAGACATGAACATAGGCTAGCTACCTATAGATATGCATATTGAATGTACATAATCTGGCAAACACTCTCTTATTACAAACTTGAAACCTGTGAACTCACCAACCTCGTGTTGACACTTTTTCTTACATGTTTCTCAGGTCGCTTTGGCACAGGTTGCACACTTAGGACATGCATAGAGTCCTACTGTCATATCATTCATTTCATACATTTTTGTAACATTTCTGATTTTTAGTATCCGTATTTTTAATTCAATGTAATGCATTTCAAACTCAATTCTAGTGCACTGTTTTGTTTCTTTTTGTACCATCAATTTAATACTATATTTCAATACAAATACGCAAATTTTACTCGGTTATATCCTATTAAAACAATACATAAGTATCTAATTATACAAATATGGCAAAAGACTAAAGTTACAAGGTCTGATGTTGAAAAGTAGCAAGAAACCCTAATAGGCACGGTCGCGTCTCGTTCTGGCACGGTCGCGCCAAGTGCTTTGGCACGGTCGCACGCCCTGCTTTGGAACGGTCGCGCCCGGTGTCTTGGCACGGTCGCGCCTCGTTTAGGCATGGTCGCGCCTAGTATCAGTTGAAACGTAAATACCGTTTTAATCGCCCGATCGTTGAGTTCCGTAACCGTCCTACACTTCATTCTCATTAACGAATGCAATAAACCTTTCAATTACACGAAACATCTCGGATTAATTCAATCAATCTCAAAAATCGCTTAGACATTTCAAGAAAACACAAATTCTTCTTTCGGTCCGAATTATTGCAACCAAGCAGCAGATTCACACTACTCAATCCTCACTAAAACTTCTGGACTCTCTGGTTTAACCGGGATTGCAGCAGAAGACGCTGGAAGCCATTCGCATCGCCGCCGGAACTCTTTTCTATCGAACGCTATCTGTACATCGTCCTCCCAGGTAATTGAAACTCCATACTCGTTCGTTTCAGTTCACGGATCAAAAGCCCCATATTAATTTTGGCTTTTATTATGGAAATCATCTCGAACCGATCCTAAGTTCCTTTTCAAAATAACGTAATCAAACCCGACTCTGGACATGTTTTTAATACAATTAAAGTAACCTAATAGTCTCATAACAATCTAATGGGTGAAAGCCCTATGATTTCCAACCCTGTTATTATAGGAATTAGTCAGTTCGTTCCTGATTTGGAACAGACGCGGTCGCGCTAATCATCTAGCGCGGTCGTGCCTCATGAGACACGGTCATGCCGGCTTCCAGCGCGGTCGTGCCTCCTGTCCAGACCCAATCATGCCCTTTGGCTAATCTCAGTCGTGTCTTAGAATCATAGACACGATCGTGCCTAATGATTTAGTTAGTTAAGCCCTCTGTTTGATCAACACAGTCGCGCCCTGACTAGCATGGTCGCGCCCGTGGTTCGAGCACGATCGTGCCCTTCCCAGGCACGGTCGTGTGTGAGTTAAATTTTTGGCAGAATTATAATTTTATATATTTTTCAAACAATAAATATTTCTGATTAAATTACAAAATAAAAATAGTTGATTTTTATAAAAATGCATTTAATTCTATTTAGAAAGATCAAATATTTAATCTTGGAATAAATAGAAAATTATTTATTTAAAGTTTATAAAAATTAAATTTACAATTATTGCTAAACCTTTCATTTAAAAAGTATTTAAATGGTTAAGTTACATTTTATAAATAAATAAATAAAATAATGATTATTTATTTACTTTATATTTAAACAAAGACATTTATTTATTTACACTTAATTACATTTAACACTTACAATATTTTCACAAACGATAATTATTTAATTTACTTAATTAATTATTCAAACTCAAACCTTAAACAAAACGCTTCAAAAATGTTTATTTCAAAACCTTATATTATATTCAATACTTTTAAGTACAAATCAATGGCCTTATACACAAATTCAAATTCAACTTTAAACTTAAACTTTTGTGCACACTATTGATACAATACGCATTACACACTAGGTTAACTTGTGCATTTCAAGGATCCTTATTCTATCTAGTATCTTTGTTAGCTACGTCTTCAAACCAAGTGAGTATTTCATAGCCCATTTTACTCTTTTACACTTTTGGGGTGAAACATGAACTCTATCAAATTACATATTTACATTTACACAAACAACACAAATACAAATCCTATTTACATTCATGTGTGCAATTTAAGCTTTATGTCCGAGTGTTATGTGTGCTAACTTTTGTGAACACTTATGTGCAATCATTAACTATTCAAGCCGACGGTTTTCAATGGTAGATCTATTGAGTCTGACAAACCCACCCAGATTGGGGTGATTGATACCGACAACACAATTTTGCATGCTAGTTACAAAGGTTTGATTGTACTTAGTTACACAATAGCTGCTCCCCATAAATGCCTTATTTATCATGTTATGTATGGATTTGTTTTTCAAACTATATGCTATCTATATACAAACTTGTGTTATACTCACCCACTTTTTAGTTGACTTTATTTTATTCATGTTTCAGGTCCTAATATGTGAGATTGATCAAGATGTGCTACATATAGGCTTGGACTTAGTTAAAACAAATAAAGAACTTATGTATTTCAATTATGTTTCTTTTCTTGGAATTGGTTTTGTCTGAATGCTTGTAATGGAATTTGACAATTAATATATTTCAATTTAGTCAACCTTGTGCTTATGAACAGTCTACATGTCCCGCCCCGATGATTCCGCCATCGGTCGGGGTGTGACAATTTTAAACAGTTTACTTATTGATTGACGCTTGTTGCGTGTAATTACTTTTGATTTCATATTAACGTTTACGCTTCCGCATTAACTCTGAGCTTTTATGTTATGACTTTTAAGTCCCATATAGTGTCGTTTGATGTAACTAATGACTGAGATCCTGGTGTGTCACCTTACAAACGGTAAAACTCCGTTAGTGGATTTTGGGGGTGTGACAGATTGGTATCAGAGACATTGGTTATAGAGAACTAGGATTTCATACTAGACTATAACCGCACACATGCATTAGTTACACGACACAGACACTCATACATGATACACATGGTATCCATACATACATTGCATTGCAGTCATGTTGACATCATTCATACCGCCCTCTACTGATGAGGAACACATCATTGGCATTGCATCATCATTCCCAGTGGCAACACTCGGGAATCACCAGAACATCATCCACTCCCGTCCGAGGGCAGCGAGACGGAGCCTTCGGAGGATTCAGTTATATCACCATCACCTGTTGGGTATGGTGGGCTTTCTCAGGTCCATGTTATGGACGACACTCAGCACTAACGCTTATCTCTTTGGGAGTTGGGATCGTCGGAGGCGAGTCCTTACTGTACCATCCCAGCAACAATACGCCGAATGAAGGCAGACCGTTGCACGCATTATTTCATAATCCATTGGCACGTAGATGTCATCACTTTACCGAGCCATGGGCTCGCGTCTTTGGTCGATATTCTGTTGAGAATAGATCGAACACAAATCTGAGAACGCATTGTTCAATGCATACTTAAACCCTATCTTGACTCAGTTGAATGGACGGCTACTTTGCTGCTTCCTATAACTTGTATTCATGAATTAGTTTCATTTCTCGAAGTCGCATTTCATGTACATGTTTGTTTCATGCTCTCATCTACAATCCGCTGGATTGGACTCTTGTATTGTGTTTCAACTCGAGTGAATACTCGGATCAAACGATTTCTGACTACTCATCCTGATATGAGTCCTAGTTGATCAACTTATGATTAATGACTAAGCTTTCCGATAACTTATCATCTCTAACAATACTCTGTATTCGGAAATACAAACTAAAGGACATTGTGACACAGGACAGGGAGAACTAGGGTGAACATGCAAAGCAAATTATCATTACGGGTGCACACGTAATAATAATTTGAGGTGCATGTAAGTCCTAGTGAAACCTAGTGTGTGGATAAATGGTCCTACTCTATGATCTACATACTTATATTTCCATTGACATTAGAAATTCTCGTGACCCGCTCAACGACTAGTTGTTATCGTTAAAACCTGTTTAACAGTTGATAGACGCGACAATCATGTTGAAGGTAATTACGAACACACTGAACTATCATTCATACATCATTTGATTTCACTCATGTAAGAGCCTTAGTGAACTTAAGACTCTCATCCAGACTTGATCAACGGAACCATCTCGATTGAAACTCTAGTAGAACCTCATGGTAAATCCACCGACTCCAACTATGTAAGCGGAATTTGGGAAGTCCTTCCAAAACTAACATGTTATTCCTTACAATCCAACAATAGATTCCATTTGACCTTGTTACCTCATCCGGTGACTAATCCTTGATCTAATTTGATTCATACACCAGCATATCCAGTTATTCCAATGACATTGGAAAATGGGTATTTAATCTAACTGACCATCAGTTGAACGCGATTACTTAAACGGATATCCTATCCCTTATACTACTAGAATCTATACTTCATGAAAATTTTCTTCCTTGCATGTGAACCTTTTCTCTTAGCCTTTAAGTTGACCGATGCTTACCTTATAAGCACGGGTCTCACTAGAAGTCTCAGCATGACTTCACAAACTTCATGATGGTGCGGTCGTACTTCAACTCTATCAAAATTTAGGTATACCATAGAGATAGCAGACGGTCAGATAATCGAAGCGACTCACGTTCTTATAGGATGTAAACTCGGATTAGCTAGTCATAAGCTTGACATTGACCCCATGTCAGTCACACTTGGCAGTTTTGACATGATTGTCGGTATAGATTGGTTATCTAAGAACTAGTCGATATCATTTATCGTGACAAAATCGTTCGCATTCCTCTCCCGAGTGGAGGAACCCTTCTGTCCAAGGCGAAGGATTGGTGCTGTCGTAGGCATCGTATCCTTCATGAAAGCACATAAGTGCTTACGTAAAGGGCATACTGCTATTCTGGCTCTTATCACCGGGCAACCATCCGAAGAAAAGAAGATTGATGACATTCCGATCATTCGTAACTTCCCGGAAGTAATTCCTGAATATCTGCCTGGTCTTTCACCTCACCGTCAAATAGAGTTCCAAATCGACCTAGCACCCGGAGCAGCGCCGATTGCTCTGGCACCGTACATACTTGTACCTAGTGAGTTACAATAGTTATCTACACAACTGCCAGAGTTGTTAGATAAGAGATTTATCAGACTTAGCTCATCGCCATGGGGAGCTCCGATTTTATTCGTTAGGAAGAAAGATGTAAATTTCCGTATGTGCATCGATTACCGTGAGCTGAACAAAGTAACTATCAAGAATCATTATCCTCTACCCCGCATAGATGATCTGTTTAATCAACTCCAACGATCAAGTTTCTATTCCAAAATAGACCTTAAGTCTGGTTACCATAAACTGAGAGTCCGAGATGAGGATATCTCTAAGGCTGCCTTTAGAGCTAGGTACGACAACTATGAGTTCATAGTCATGCCTTTCGGATTAACCAACGCACCCACGGTGTTCACGGACCTCATGAACCGCGTGTGTAAACCCTACCTCGATCAGTTTGTCATCGTTTTTATTGATGACATATTCATATATTCTAAAAACAAGGAAGGACATGAGGAGCACCTACGCTTAATCCTTAGATTGCCGAAACAAGAGCAATTGTATGCCCAATTTCTCTAAGTACGGATTCTGGATTCGTGAAGTACAGTTGTTAGGACATGTAGTTAACGAGAACGGAATACACGTCGATCCATCTAAAATAGAAGCCATCAAGGATTGGGCGGCACTGACGACTTCAACAGAAATGCGACAATTTCTGGGATTGGCTGGCTATTATCGTCGATTCATCGAGGGATTCTCCAAGATTGCCTAACCTCTCACTGCCTTAACCCAGAAGGGTAAAACTTATAACTGGGGCGACACCCAAGAGTCATCATTCCAACTCCTTAAGCAGAAACCTTGCAATGCACCCACCCTATATCTTCCCGAGGGAATGGATGACTTTGTAGTGTATTGTGATGCCTCCATTCAAGGTCTCATTTGTGTACTAATGCAACGCGAGAAGGTTATCGCATATACTTCCCGACAATTAAAAATTCATTAGAAAAACTACACAACCCATGATCTGGAATTGGGAGATGTAGTATTTGCACTGAAAATCTGGAGACATTACTTGTACGGTACCTAATGCACTGCCTACACCGATCACAAGAGTCTTCAGCACATCTTCGAACAGAAAGAGTTGAACATCCGATAACGTCATTGGTTCGAACTCTTAAACGATTAGGACTGTGCGATCCGGTACCACCCGGGTAAAGCTAATGTTGTAGCTGATGCCTTAAGTCGAAAGGAAACGAAACCCAAACGAGTTCGAGCATTATAGCTTACTATTCACCCCGGATTACCTGACAAAATCCGTAGTGCTCAACTCGAAGCCCTAAAAGAGGAAAACCTACCACTGGAAGGTACACACGGTATGGAAGCACAACTTGAAGTCAAATCTGACGGTATTCACTACTTCGCCGAGAAAATATGGGTTCCAGTATTCGGAAACCTAAGGGAACTAGTTATGGATGAGTCTCATAAATCTCTTTACTCGATACATCCAGGTTCCGACAAAATGTACCATGACCTAAAGGTGCTATATTGGTGGCCGAAGATGAAGGTCGATATAGCCACCTATGTTAGTAAGTGTCTGACTTGCGCGAAGGTCAAAGTTGAATATCAAAAATCATCCGGTCTTCTCCAACAACCAGAAATTCCCATGTGGAAATGGGAACAAATATCCATAGACTTCATCACCAAATTACCACGAACCCCTACCGGATGTGATACCATTTGGGTAATTGTTGATCGATTAATAAAGTCCGCTCACTTCTTAGCAATCAAAGAGACCGACAAAATGGATAAGCTTACTCGTACTTACTTGAAAGAAATAGTCTCTCGGCACGGGGTGCCAATCTCTATCATTTCGGATCGTGATGCACGATTCACTTCTCGTTTCTGGCAGTCGTTACATAAAGTTTTAGGCACGCGTCTAGATATGAGCACAGCATACCATCCTCAAACGGATGGCCAAACAGAACGTACTATTCAAATGCTGGAGGACATGCTACGAGCTTGTGTGATCGATTTCAGTAACACTTGGGAGTCTCACCTACCGTTGGTGGAGTTCTCCTACAACAACAGTTAACACACTAGCATCAAGGCAGCTCCATTTGAAGCACTTTATGGATGGAAATGTCGTTCTCCTATTTGTTGGACCGAAGTTGGGGATAGTCAACTTACAGGTCCTGAACTTGTATTTGAAACTTCCGAAAAGATCGTTCAAATTAGAAACCGTATGGCGGCAGCTCGTGATCGTCAAAAGAGCTATGCCGACAAGCGTCGTAAACCCTTAGAGTTTCAAATAGGTGACATGGTCTTACTCAAAGTATCACCTTGGAAAGGCGTCATTCGTTTCGGGAAACGAGGCAAACTGAATCCTCGTTATGTTGGACCATTCAAGATAATGAAGAGAGTCGGTCCAGTAGCGTATCAACTGGACCTACCTGAAGGACTTAGTGGTGTACACAACGTCTTTCACGTATCAAATTTAAAGAAATGCCTAGCAGACGAATCACTCGCGGTTCCTCATGAGGAACTACACATTGATGAACAGTTACGTTTCATCGAAGAACCCGTGGAAATTATGGATAGGGAAGTCAAAACGTTAAAGCACAGTAAAATCCCTATTGTCAGAGTTCGTTGGAACTCAAAACGCGGACCGAAATTCACGTGGGAGCGCGAGGATCAGATGATGCGCAAATATCCTAATCTATTCAAGCACTCCGTGTCAAATTCTTAAGGTACTATTTAATTTTCGGGACGAAAATTCTTTTAACTAGGGGATGATGTGATATCCCGGGAAATTTTTTTTATATATAGTTATTTAATTTTCGGGACGAAAATTCTTTTAACTAGGGGATGATGTGACAATTCGGACTTTTCCAGTTAACTCAGTTAACAAATCCAGTTAAATCCTAACCTAATTAACTTATCACAAACTCCAAGGACTAATTCTGTCATTTCCTAAACCCTACTACACCTTAAACTATAGGGACTAGTTCTGCCAAGTCCCAAAACTGAATCTGATGACTTTTTAAAGTCAAAATTGAATGATTTAATTCCTGTTGACTTTTAATAGTCAAACTAACAGGTTCTTAACCCAGTTCATCCAATCCAAACCTTGAGGACTATTTATGTTTTTATCTAAACTTAGAACCACAAGGATCAATTCTGTAAATAGTCTAATCTCAATTTGGTTGACTTCCAAAAGTCAAACGGTGAGCATTTGATCCAAATTCGAATCCTTTAATCGCGAATTCATGCGACATTGTAACTGATTTGCACATTAATACATTAATCGATCGTTATTACAGGTTTAAACCCAATTATTGGCCGAATTAAACCCAATTATGATTTTTAATCTCATAACCGTCGACCCCTTCACAAGACCAATCAAATCTGACAAATTTTTATATTGTTTTCACAAATCAAGCATACACTAACCTAAATCGCATCAAGTTGAAACTATTACGTGCACCAATTCAATCGGAGAAGCTGTGGGAGTCACCGGAGATCAACCTCATCATCGTCGGTGTCGGTTTTAGTCGATCACTTTCAATTTGTATCACATTCTGGTAACTAAACACATCCTCGACTTCGTTTTAGTGTCTTGATTGAAAGCCCAATTCCAATTGGGGCTCACAACACCGAATTTAACACACACCAGATTCTAGGGTTCATATGAAACCGGTTTAATCGAACCCTAGTCTAGGCCCAACCATAACTCAATTAACTTACATGGTTAGCTTCGTAATGACCTACTCCTTGTAAACCCTCTGTTAATTCAACCTTTTAATACCGAATTTATAATGATCTGGAAATTAGGGTTTATTCATAATCTAGTTTGGGGTTTTTGATCCCAGACACAACCTGAACCAAATTAAACTATATCAGTGGATTCGCAGTGTTCAAACATGTAAAAGCCCCCTCATTTCAACAACTTTTAATATCAGAATCGATCAATTGAATCCATGTTTATAATCTAGGGTTTCGACGATTTAAAACTTGAATTAACAGCTTCAAACGTATTGTTTTTGCAATTAATCCTAACCTCATATTCGCTATTCACTGATGAATGAAACCCCTATAACCTTCGGGTTGTTTGTGGTCGAAATCGACGGATGGGGAAGGGTTTCGAACCGGTATGTGTATGGGAGGGAAACCCACTTGACTTGGGTGTTAAAACTATTTGGATCTGATTATGTTCGCGATGACCCTAGCGGGCGGATTGGTTAAGGCAGTGTGTGTGTGGGAGAGACCCGGGTTCTAGACCGGGCTCCCACATCTATTTTTTGAACAGTTTTTCTATTATATTTAATTAATAAAAATCAAACTTTATAATATTAAATTATTATATAAATGTGTTTTAGTCCGGGAAATAACCCGTAAGCTCGGGTTTGAATTATTATCATATTTTATTATTCCCACTTTTATAAATAAAATATTATTGTTATTATTAACAAAAGAATTAATATATTTATATTATTTTTAAACCGTAAATTCGTATAAAATAATATGTTTATATTATTTTCATCCCGTGACAAATCCTATTAAATAATATATATATATATATATATATATTATTTCGTATCGTTTTATATCTCGTGGGACGTTTAAACTATTTAATAATATAATTAGTTATATTATTTACTCGTAAATATATATTATTTTTTTTCTCAATTTTTATGAATAACAAAACACCCGGTTATATTCATTATTATTTGTGTCATTCGTCGCGTAAGGTAATTCCTAACTCTGTGGACACTTTCGTCCACTCTTGAATATTAGAGCGTTTCGTTAAGACGTTTCTCATTCCGTGTCGCTGTCACAATTCCCATTATTATCCCTAATTTATGTGTTTATAATTTTAGGGCTTTCGTAAGTCGTTTGAGACTTACACACGTGGTTCCAACTTATCCTTTGTGTGATACTACCTACAACGCAACACAGGTGAGTTTCACGGCCCCTTTTTACTTTTTTTACTATTGGGGGAGAAACATGCTTACATATAAATATATTTTACTTGTTTTCCTATTGAGGAGAAACAAACATGTACACAAACTATCATACTTTTACTTGTTTTCCCCGTGGGGGAGAAACAGGTACGCAGACAAACATTATTTTACATGTTTTTCCCGTTGGGGGAGAAAACATGACAACTATTTTAGATTGTTGTAATTCATATGTTATTACTGTTGAGGCTAAGCGTGACACACTATCACAGAAAGTCCTCATCATACATCGAACCGTTAATATGGAACTTAGCGACGTAATGTTTAGTAGTACTACTGGGTTTGACAAATCCCACCCGCGTTAGTCGCGCTAACGCGATTGGAGATCGAACGGGTGAAATGTTAGCCTACTCACATTTGCCAGTGTTGATAGACCTGGCAGGAGGCAAATAAACAAACAGTCAGCTTCGGTTGCGAGCGCTTTAGTAAGACATGAACATAGGCTAGCTACCTATAAATATGCATATTGAATGTACATAATCTGGCAAACACTCTCTTATTACAAACTTGAAACCTGTGAACTCTCCAACCTCGTGTTGACACTTTTTCTTACATGTTTCTCAGGTCGCTTTGGCACAGGTTGCACACTTAGGACATGCATGGAGTCCTACTGTCATATCATTCATTTCAAACATTTTAAACAGTTTACTTATTGATTGACGCTTGTTGCGTGTAATTACTTTTGATTTCATATTAACGTTTACGCTTCCGCATTAACTCTGAGCTTTTATGTTATGACTTTTAAGTCCTATATAGTGTCGTTTGATGTAACTAATGACTGAGATCCTGGTGTGTCACCTTCCAAACAGTAAAACTCCGTTAGTGGAATTTGGGGTGTGACAAAAAAGAACCTCACAAGGAGTCTTACCCTGGAGAATCTTTGTGGGAAATATGTTGATCAATGAGTAGAGGTGAGAACACAATCACACCAAAATGTAATAGGCAACTTAGATTGAAACATAAGAGCCCTTATAGTTTCAAAAAGATGTTTATGTTTACGTTCAACAACCCCCATTCTGTTTAGGCACCCTAGGACAAGTGGTGTGATGAATAATCCCCTTTTGTCTAAAATATTCGGTAGGATGAACACCCGAACCAATTTCATAAGCATTGTCAGATTAAACACATTTAACTTTAGTAGTGAATTGAGTCTCAACCATCTCAATGAATCCTTGAAGAATAGTAAAGGCATTTCCTTTAGAAGTCAAAAGATGAGTCCAAATCGTCTAACTATAGTCGTCAACTATGGTGAGAAAATATTTATAACCATCATAAGTAGTAGAACGGTACGGTCCCACGTATCAACATGAATAAGATCAAACACATCTGAAGTACTTCTACTAGTAGTAGGAAATGGTAGCTTATGTTGTCTAGGTTGAGGACATATAGTGCAGTGATCAAAAGAAGAATCATGTGCATTAGGAACAACATTCAATTGCTTGATTTTATACAATGGCAAATGCCCAAGTCTATTATGCCAAAGTTAATTTAAGATAAATAGCGGAATTTCAATGAGAAAAAGAATCAACGGAAACAGAAAAAAGCTTATTAGGATGCAAAAGATAAAGTCCATTAAAGAGATCTCCCATAACCAGCGGATTACTCAGTGAAAGGGCCGGCAAGAAACAAGATGTTTTAGAAAACTGAAGAAGCCCATTTGTTTCCCTAAAAAGTGTGGGAACAGACAAAAGATTATGTTTGAACTGAGGAACAAAGAATACATTGGATATCAAAAATTCCTTTGTATGATTAACTTCCGATCTGCGTAACAGTTAAGACAAACCCGTTCGGAAGAAGAACATAAACGGGAGAATTTAGCACTTGAACGTTAAAAAACAAATTGAAATCAAAGCACATATGATCACTAGCACCAGTATCAATAATCCAAGTAGTTTTGACTTTAGTTGAATTACAAGCAATAATATCTACGAAGCTAGCAAAGCTAAGTGGTTGAACATGAGGAACACCACCATTACCCCCATAATTCTGCTGAACAAGTTGCATTAAAGTAGTATACTATTCTACAGATAAACCAGATTGTGGAGCAGAAACAAAAGAATTAGTAGTAGTGGTGTCTGAGTTAGCATTTGCAGCAACCTTTGGTGGTTAAGTGAATTTAAAGTCTTCGGGAAAACCAATCAGATGGTAGCATTTTCTAACATCACGCCCCTGCTTTTTGCAATAAGTACACAAAATACCCTTGCGATTAGCAGAATTCCTCGGCACTTGTACATTAGCATTCATGGAAGCAGTCTGAGGAACAAACCGTGCAGGTGAATGAAGTTCCCTCTGTTTCTCATCTTGAATAAGAAAAGCATAAGCTTGATTTATAGAGGGAAGAGGCTTCATCATAATGATGTTTCCCCTTATCATCTCATAACATGAATTGAGACCCATAAGAAATTGCATCAAACGCTGACGTTTGACCAACAATCGTGCATTACCACAAATGCAGGGAGGAAGAGGCCCAAGGGCATTGAGTTCATCCCAAATAGACTTTATTTTTTAAAGTAAATAGTTATGTTATCATTTCCTTGAGAAATTTCACAAAGACTTTTCTGCATTGACAATACTTTGCTACGTTGCTTTGACCATATCTGTCAGTTAACTCATCCCAAAGTTGATGAGCAGATTCAACATATAGAACGCTCCCACTGATCTCTTGAGAAAGAGTGTTAAGTATACCGGAGATAACCATATCATTCCATCTCTTCCATAAGTCAAGATTCGGAGAAGTGATGCCTTGAAACAGTTCCATCAACGAAGCCAATCTTGTTTTTAGCAAACAAAACAATATACATAGCTCGTTTCCAAGACCAAAAAGCAAAACCATCAAAAGTCTTGAAAAACCAATAAAAGACCATGATGATCAGACGGATGCAAAAACAATGGATTCGAGAATCGATTGGCAAAACAGCAGGAGTTTCTTGCATAACTGAAAAAACTTTCAACCGGACTTTGACTTTCGGCCGGAACTTTGAGAACAAAACTTTCGGCTGAGAAAAAACTTTCGGTCAATTCAAAAGAACTTTCGCCCGTTGCTACAAAACTTTCGGACATCGTAACAGAATTCGCCAAAAACGGAAAAACTCAGATCCGAAGTCACATTCGATCAGAATTGCGAAAGTGAACCAGAAAAGAGCAAAAAAAATCAGAAAATGATTGATTTCAAGGTGAAATCGAGAAGAAACCGAAACAAAATGAACTAAAACTTGAAAAACTCAAGTTCTCGATAAACCTACACCAAAAATACACTGAATTTGAACGAATTCAGGTGCAAAAACACAACAACGAATGCAGTTATGCTCTGATACCATGTCGATCTAGATAAAAAGTAATTGATTGAAAGAGAGTAATTGCAGGAATTTCTGATTTTGATTGATAACTCAAATAATGTTTACAAAATAATTTATATACATGAAGCTAGAAACAACCACTAGTTTAGTCTAGTGGAAAAAGTGTATAACCAAGATTTCATTAAAATGGGGAGGTCTTGGGTTAAAGTCCCACTTAGGGGGTCCAGGTTGGGCCAGGGGGTTTTCTCACCTATGGTGGGTTTCCTCCTGGGGGAGGTGTAGATGATCGGGTGGGTCAGTGACCCGTAAGTGATCCAAAACTTCATTGCGGAAAATTGGTCACCACATGATCCATGTACACCATCTTTCGCGTAGTTCGAATGTGTATGGATGGTAACAATTTTAGATATATGGACACATCAGTAACATGTTGTTGGTAAAGTGTGTCATTGTAGAGGAACAGTCCAAGTTTTGCCAAGTGATAAAGACGTGGTAAGGCAGAACGTTCATGTTTTTGTAGCACAAGTTCCTCCATTGTTGAGGTAAAAATGGTTTCTTGAGGTTTTGCATGTGTTGTGTTGTATTTCCATGTTTGTAATGAATGTAGTTGTTATGGTTATTTTCAGGGCATAGTTGGGGAGTGTCTAAAGACAATCATACATGCCGATTATCCTGAACAATGGCCAGCTCTTTTGCACTGGGTCACATAATTTGCAAGACCAGCAAGTCTATGGAGCTTTTTTTGTGCTTGGAATTCTATCTAGAAAATATGAGTAAGTACCTTGTCTTAGAATTACCATATATGAGCTACAGTGCACATCCACCGCCCAAATGGGTGCAGGTGCAGCCTAACCGGCATATGTTTTAATAGCTTTAACATCTTGCTTGATAAACCCGAATTAGCTGTATTTTGACTCACGGTGCTGAGGAGAAGACGAGGGAGAAAGTTACTTTATTTTGATCATGGCTGGTTGTTTATATATGATATCTTTTAGCATTTTATTGTTGTGGTTGAGCTTTTTGTCTGGTGTTCCTTTTGTTCTAATTGCCACGCTACAAGTACTTTGGGTGATTTTGGTATGAGTTAAAATACTTCGATGGCATAATCCTTCTGTTTGATGTTCTATGCCACATCACAATCTGTATTTTTCAAAGTTTCAAACCCATGCACACAATACTTACATAGTTACATGCATCTGGTATGTAAGAACATGAACACATACACCTGTTCTATTCTAATGCTTCTTTGTCCATTACGCACTATATCTAGGATTTGAACATCTTATATTGCAGTTTGTACCATGGTGAAGAGTTATCCATGTGTTCAGGGGCGGATCTATGAAGAGGCGAGGGCTCAACTTTTGACGCGTAGTGGGAATTTTCGACGCGCAGCGGGAATTTTTTTTTTTTACCGTTTTATGTATCTAGATACCCCTGAACGAAATTTTAGATACCCCTGGATTTTTTTCCTATATCCGCCACTGCATGTGTTGGTACATAAAATGAGAAAATGTTTTAATTTTTTTGGGTATGTTTCAAAAACAGGTTAATACAATTGTTTTTAAAAAAAGCCGAGGCGGCAAAATGGGCGCACTACTACACAAATAGGCAATTGCAACCGAAATTTGTGACCAACAAAACCGGTTGCAAAATTAGCAACCATATTAGCGACCGAACAAAAATCGGTCGCAAAATTAGCTACCGAAATAAAATTGGTCGCAAAATTAGCAACTGAAGTGTTTTGGTCGTAAAATTGTTGCAAATATAGCGACCAGAAATGTTTTGGTCGTAAATACAGTCGCTAATTTTAAAAAATATTAAAAACTAAAACAAAAAATAATTTAGTCGCAAAAATGGTCACAAATATAGCTACCGACATTGTTTCGGTCGCAAAATTAGTAACCGAGCATAAGTCAGTCGCAAAATTAGTGACTGAAACAAAATCAGTTGCAAAATTAGCGACGAAATTATTGCGGTCGTAAAACGGACGCTGAATTAGTGACCGAGCTAGAGTCGGTCGCAAAATTTAGGAACCGAAACAAAAGTGGCAGCAAAATTTGCGACTAAATTATTTCGGTCATAAAACAGTCGTAAATATAGCAACCGAAATTGTTTTGGTTGCAAATATTATCGTTAATTTTATAAAATAATAGAAAAACAAAATAAAAAACTAATATCATCACAAAAATAGTCGCAAATATAAAAGAAACTAATTCGGTCTCAAGAATCACATAATTGATTTAAAAAAAAAATTGGGTCGAAAAAAGGTAAATAAAAAATGGTCGTAATGGGTTATATATGAGAGCATATGCTTATTAGGGTCGAGTAATGTTAATCAAGATCAATTTTGGGTAATTAGGGTCAAGTAGTGTTAAATAGAGACCGTTATGGTCAATGTTAGTTAATGATGGTCAGTTAGGGTTAATTAGGGTCCCAGTTAGGAGTAATATGAATATTATTTAACAATTATGTCTAATGATTGTCAACTAGATTCGATTGGCATTAAAAGTATTGATATTCAATTAGAGTTAATTTGTATTTATATTGATCAAATAGAGTCAATATTGGTAAATTCAAGGTAATTAGGGTTCTTATTGGTCAATTATGTCTAATGATAGTCAATGATGGTTAGTTACGGTCAATTAGCATTAGTATTGGTTGAGTATGATCAATTAGGGGCAAAAAAAGAAATTAGTGTTAGTTAGGATCAATTAGTTAGCTAGGGGCAATTAGGGCTAGTATTCATAGATGATGCTCAATAATAATCAATGATGGTCAACTATAGGCAATTAGTGTCAATATTGGTACGTTATGATCAACTAGTGTCAATTTAGGTTAATAAGGGCAATCACGGGCAATTGGAATTGATTACGGTCAATATGGGTTAGTGAAAGTCAATAAGGTTCAATAATGGCCGTTTAGGGACAATTACTCCCAATTAGTGTCAATTATAGTCGATAGGGGTAATCAGGGTTGTTAATGGCTGATAGTCATCAATTAGGGGCAATTAGTGTCAATTAGGTCAATGAAGGTTAATAATGATCAACAAGGGTATTAGTCAATAACCGTTATTATGGGTCCATAATGGTTAATTGGGACAGTTAGGGCCAAATTTGGTCAATGGTCACCAATTATCTTCAATTAGAGGCAACTAGTATATATATTGGTCAAGTATTGTCATTGAAGATAAATATTGGTCAACTAGAGGCAATTAGTTTCATTTAGGGCCAATTAGTTTCAATTAGGGGAAATTATGACCAATTATTTCCGTTATAGCCAATTAGTTTCGATTAGAGACAATTAGGAACAAAGTTGGTCAATGGTCACCAATTATATTTAACTCAGGGAAATTAGTGTCAATATTGCCAAGGATGGTCAATGAGGATAAATATGATTCGAAACCGAATATACCAAAAACGGGAAGCCCTAATGTTTTTTATCTACGTTTTGAAACCGAATTTAATTAGTAATTTTTAATTATTTATAATAATGTTTATAATAACAGTCAAAACCCACAAGTCAAATATAATATGTTTTGACTTTTTTTTAAACAACATAATATTTTTTAAAATTCTAAATATACCGTTACGAGATATTTACGTCTACCTACGTTTCCATTCAATTTTCATAATCGAGTCATTGCAACGCGCAATCCGCCGCAGCACAACACTCGTTTTCTATTAAAATTCATTACGATATAGTTTTTTTATATACAAAGTTCATTTTCATCTTTTGGTCACAATTAAAATTTTTAGTTATGTATTTACTTTTTTTTTTATCTTATTCTTTACAATATACTTCTACTAATTTAGTGTTCTCCTAAAATTTGAATTTTTCCATAACCGTGTGTCCTCTACCTCTCGGAAACATTTGATTTCCCCCAAATTTGCATTTCCCACCATCTATCCCCCAAAACATTTGAATTCTCCCCCCCCCCCCCCCAAATCAATATCCACCTCAATTGCCCAAAGAGCCTGCAACATTCAGTTATGAGTTATGAACGACATTCCAGATTCATCTCCTTCTCCATCTTTCACTCGTAAGCCCTACCCAAGTAACTGAAAATCGTGGTCCACTTTCATTCTTACATCACATCGACACACGGTACAAGTTATCAATTTGATGTTCCGCTACTTATTTAGCATGAATTGTATGCAAACAAACAAAAAATCTTGATTTTCTTGCTATTTGAACTGAGAATGCACCTTATATATTTAGGATGACATTTGATCTGGCTACATGATTGTCTGGTTTATCATATAGTGGTTTGTTTTATGCCTAAATTTATGTGTATATATTTTATACTTTTATCCCATTTGATCTCATTTATCTTTTCAATTTATTTGGATTACATTTTTTCCCTAACCTCGACCGCGCAATACAAACAACAACCCAAGCAGAGGAGGTTTTGGCGGGCGTGGTCGTTGGCAAAATGAGAGAGGAGGAGCTGGCATCCTTCCAAGTCCCGACCCAATGCCACAGAGGCAAAATTACGGTTACGGGTCTAAATGTCTAACTTTCATATATAAATGAGCTCATATTTATTTACATTGCCACATATGCTTATATACTATACTCACCTCCTCCTCATAAAAAATTCTGTATATTTTCTTACATGAAATTAGATATAACCCATTAGTGTAATTCTGCAAATCTGTTAAACAGAAAAATTCAAAAAAAAAAATTAAGTCCAAAGCATACCATAAAAAGATAATACTTTAAACAAGTTAAGAGGCTACCATGAGTGTTAGCAGGATCAGTTAGCTTCTATCAAAGTGGTTTTTAATACCCAGTTGTAATTTGACAATCTTTTGCTTATTTTAGGGAATATTTGCTGAACTTTTACGTTATTTTAGGCGCCTCATAACAGTTGTACTTTAGCTAACCTCTATATTTGAGACACACAATTACCTTAACCCTGACATTGTGTTAACAAAGTCTATTGCTGCTACGTAAACACTTATTTATTTTCTTATTCTACATGTTTAATTTAGTGAGTTTTTTAAATAACCACCAGCAGTACAGTCACCTCCGCAACAACATCACCAGCTCTGCCTCCAGCAACATCAGCATCAAAACAATCCAACCTCAAGCTCCAAAAGGTAACTACGGCTCCCTCCGGGACAAATTGCAGGAATTTCTAGCCAAGGTTTACCGGTTAGTCTTTATGTTTCTTTGAAAAATTGATTCATGTGTTTGAACAGATTGACCTTGGCTAGATGTTTTTATTATAACGAAAACAAGTTTGTTGTTTTGCGAACAAATCTAACGAGTAGGATACTCATACAGTCTGTGGCAACCTAGGCCTATCCCCTATACACGCGTCCAAGCAATGCGCTCTATAAAAAACGAAATTTTTATGGCAAAAATAAAAAAAAGCTTAATATATCAATTTAATGTGCTAAACTTACTGCTGCAGTTTGTTGTCTAAATGGCAGGTTTAGTATGTCAATTTGAAGCTAGAAATATTGATTTAATACCTTAATTTTGTTGCTGCAGTTTGGTATCCAAACTATAAGTTTATTATGCCGTTTTGAAGCTAAATATATCAAATTAATGTGTTAAATTTGCTGTTGCAGATTGCTCTCTAAATGCAGTTTTAGGGTGTTGATTTGAAGCTATAAATGTTAATTGAATACCTTAATTTTGCTGGTGCAGTTTGCTGTCCAAACTTTAAGTTTATTATGTTGTTTTGCAGCTAAATATATTGATTTAATGTGTTAAATTTGCTGCTATGACTTGCTTTCTAATTGGTAGGTTAAGTGTGTTAATTTGAAGCTAAATGTAAATCCAAAGCTCCCTGTATGTTTTTCATTTCAAAATTTAAAGAATGCCATTGGAATTGTACGTTTAGTTTTGAGTGTTTTTATTTTTATGTAATTCTTGTACTAAATGATCAAAAATAATTGGAGACCTAGAACGATGACGAGGAAAAGGTGTTCATCGCTTGACCTCTCTATGTATTGATGATGTGTCAAAAATAATACGCACGTAACATATGCTTTCATAACTTTTTATAATGTGTTATTATTTTTCATTATTACATGTAATATGAAATTATTTATTATAATAAGAATTTACAGATTTTCTTTATTGCATCTTTTTTAGTACGCAACCTCGTGCTATACACGGGTCTATAACCTAGTATATATATACAAGAAAACTAATTAAAAAAATATTACACCCAGCTACCCTCCATCCACACACAAAAGCCCTTCGACCCCATCCGCCACAAAACTATCACCTTAAAACTGCCTCCTAAAAAAACCGGCCTAATAGGGTAAAATATGATCAAACGCCACATCGCTTCAAAGCCACCAAGAACGGCCCTAGTATGGGCGTTCTTGCATCAAATAATGGTTGTTTACAAAAATCAAGTGGTTACAAGATTAGGTTTATAGCAACAAACGAATCACTTAATTTTACTCGTTTCTTCTAAAAGAGCATTGAAGATGTTTGTTAAAAATAAAAATGTTTATAAATTGAAGAGGTGTGTAAATTTAAAACTACACCTAAGTCATCCGTAGTGGTTTCACTGAAAAGTGATTCATGTCCTGCCACATCAGCACAGAGGCAGTAACTTGACAAAATCACTAAGCTACGTAATGATTTCACGTCCATCATCTATTTTTTAATAATTAACTAAATATAAAAATTACATTCTTAAATAAATAAAAAACTACATTATAAAAAAAACTAAAAAACTACATTCATAAAAATAAAACACAAACTACTCGTCATCCTACTCAGTTAAGTTGTTTCTTTCGTATATTTCTTCTATCCTCCTCTTCGCGAGTATACGAGTATTTCCGGTCAACTGGTCGAAGTTCATAGTAAGAAATTTGAGATTTTGCTGTTGTTGTTTATCCTTTATAAATTCGAGTCGCTTCCCATATTTTCCTGAGACCTTGTCGGCGTTACGGTATGGTATTCGCCCCTCCCCATTGCGACGTGAAATTTTCACGAATACGTAACCAAAAATCCTTACTTTTTTATTATTATTTCCTATACAAATATATAAAAAATAATTAACACATTATAAAAAGTTACATAACAACTTATAAAGAATATAAACGCCTTATCAATTTTCGGGTCCTCCGATACGTCTACCCAAGCTTGTGTCAAAGCTAATTCTTCTCCCGATGTCCACTTTTCATGTATACGTTTCTTTTTATGAGATTGTTTATTTGGTTTTGTCGGGGGTTGTGTTTCCGGGACGGATTCAGTGAATTGTTGTGTTTCGAGTATGGAATCCAATGTGGGAAAGGTTTGGATCGGAGATGGTTGTTGTGTTGGAGACGTTTGCTAAAGGTAAAGTTTCCCGGATAAATATTGGGATTGAATTGGTATGGAAATGGTTTTGTGACATACTTGGAACATAAACATCTTGAATATTTTGATTGAAGAGGTTGTTCCTGTCATTGATTAGGTCGGGATTTTGAGCGAAGGGACGACTATTTGGGTTGTTGCGAAAGTTCGCGTAATGGGGATGGTTTGGGTTCCAAACAATCATTTTTGAAAGATTGAGAGACTGAGAATTTGAGAGAAATAGGAATGAGATTGAAAGAGTATATGTTTTAATTGTTTAAAATGTTTAAGTATTTATAAAAGACTTTTTAAATAGCCAACGGCTATTTTTCTAGCCGTCAAACGCCCCGTCCCTCGCGATTCCTCTCACGCCAAATGCCCCACGCCCCCTTTCACGCCTAAGGGGGGCAGTGTTCCGCACCCGTGAAAGGGCCAGGTGACTCACGCCCCCTCTTTCACGCCTCCAGTACGGATGACCTAACGACTTTAACGGCATCTAATATATCATGGATTATCTTTACTGGAAACAGTGCCCAAAATGACTAAATCCTTAATAATCATGATCCAGTGATGATATTCATAGCTTTTCTCAAACCACACAAGCCAAAAATATAATTTACTCTTAATTATATACATACGTGTTTAACAAATAAAAGAAAAGTTAAATACCTATTTTGTCACTACTATATAAATTAAAAATAAAATATAAACCAAACACCTTTGACATTTTCGATGAACTTATAAGTTACATCTTTCTTTAGCATATTTTGGAATTTACAAGAAAAAACTGTTATATTATAAATGAATTGACCAAAGTCAACGTGCAAGGTTTCGTGTAAAGTCCAAAGAAATTTGTCGTCGAAATCATCCTGGTCAGACTCTTCTTCACCAAGTTTTATAATTTTCAAAAAAGTTCTTTAAACTGACCTTCATCAACAAAAATCTCATATCATTATTCCAAATTTCAGACCCAGACATGGAACAAGAATCAAACACTGATGATTCAGATTCAACAACGTAAGTTTTCTTTTCCTTAAAAACATCGAATGTGTTTTTTGGTCAATTGGGTTTTTGGTCATCAATGGAGAATTTGCAGGTCAAAGATTGATGAAGACTACATAAGTAAATTACCAGATGAAGTTCTTACACAAATTCTCTCAATTCACCCTTTGGATTCTGGATCAAAAGCTGTAGCTCTCTTTACAGGGTTGTTGAATAGATCAAGCATCAAATATGGTCAAGATTTTGAATCTGTGATTGGTGATTTTCTTCTTAATTTTGATGAAAATAATCCTCTAAAAATGCCCAGAAAACTTGAATTCCATTTGAGTAAAGATTTGATTATTACCGCGTCAATTGGGATGAACAGGAAACTGAATCTTGATTTTTCCAAAGGAAATCAAGAATTCCCAAGGCAATTTGGGTGGGAGATTGTGTTGAACACAATGGATTTTGCACATTCTTCTCCACATTTGTTTTCTGTCAAAACCCTTAAGTTAACTTCGGTTAACTATTTAAGTTGTGAATTGGTTTCGTCTTTGATCAGCAAGTTTCGGTATGTGGAGAGCTTGATCATTGAGAAATGTGATGGATTGAGGTCTTTGAGAGTTGAAGGTCTTGCTAAGCTTATGAATTTAAGTGTTTTAGATTGTGTTGATCTTAAGTCGGTGTGTGTGGAGGCGTTGGAGCTCAAATCTCTTCGATATAGCGGATTTTTATGTTGGCTTTCGTTGAAAAATGTGATGTACTTGGAAGATGTCAAGTTGGATTGCAAGGGTCCAGGGTTCAAGCACTTGAAGCATGGGCTCTATAATCCGCTCTTGCGAGCCATTCGAGATGTTAAAGTGCTTACACTCCATGGATGGATGGTTATGGTAATTTTTTTATTTTTTTTTAATCTTAATCTAGACTTGTAAATTGTTGAACCGTGTTGATACTGTGTTTATGTTTTCTTGTAGGAAATATTTGGACCATTGTTGTCATTAGAGCACAATGAGCAACATTTTAAATTTAGCAAACTTGAGGACCTGTGGTGGATTGATAGTTGTATGGAAGATGATAACTTCAATTCATTATTTTGTTTTTTGAGGTTTTGCACTTCTATCAAGAGGTTGTTCATAAGTGTAAGTTCCTTTTTCTTTCAATCACATTTACAAAACAAACACATCACTAAAACTTGATTCTTTTCAGATTGACACTCGAAGCTACTCGACTCGTGGTGAACATGAGAGCTGCACCAAGGTCCAAAAAGGGCGATTGCGAAAGCTCAAAGTGGTGAAAATGGAAGGATTTGAGAAGGAAGAAGATATCATGTTGTTGAAGGAGCATTTGATGGAAGTTTTCAATGTTGAACCTCGAGTCGTAGAGGTGAGGAAGGGGATGCAAGGCAGGTGTTTGTTAAGAATCCCAAAACGCCAGGCTATTGGTAAAACAACAGAATCAAATAAGTTGAAGTTTTCCTACAAGTTTGTGGAAGAAGTTGAAGATAACACAGGTTTATGTTCTAAGCATCCTCATATGCCTTAAAGATACATCTTTTACATGTTACATTTGAACAAATTTGTAAATTGGACTTTTTTCTAGTTTGAGTACTTAAATTTTTTCTGTTCATCGCTACATACTTGTGTTACTGAGTTTTATTTAAGGGAAGAAAAGAAAAGACGGGGAAGAAAATAATTAAGGCCACGTGCATTTGTTTTGTAATTTAGAACTAATTTGAAGTACAGAACTGTGAGAATCACACATACATCTCTATTTGTTCTTTTTAAGTGTAATATATGGCGATTATGTAGTCGTATAATTCACTATTTTTCTCACTTTCATTTTACGGTTAGCAGGATGTACAAGTTTTTTTACGATTTTTGTGGTTATGAATATATAAGATATTTAGAAATTAATGAAACAGTGGAAATTTTAAATCTGTAATTACCAAATTTCTTCATAATTTTGATGAAAATAATCATCAAAAGACTTGAATAAAATGTCATTAATTTCCACAAATTTCACCACTTTAAGTAAAACCCATTAAAACTAAAGAAACTAAGAATTTAAAGGATAGAAAGCATTGATTCATCAAGAATCAATCACACACTTACACCTTTTGCACACAGTTGATTGATTTTTAATTGTTTCGGAACAAAAGGAAGCCATTGATACCCAGTCACCACTTATGGTAGAAATGAGAAGATTGAACAAGAATTCCCGTGATCTACCCAAGTTTTCGGATCTTGGGGACAACGATACATCTGGGGGGCGGACCTATATAGTAGACATGGGGATAGCCGCCCTGCATGAAATTTTTATTTTAATGTTATATACGCGTTAAAATCCCGATCGCCCCCGTAAAATTTTGTAATAGCCCTCCGTTCGCCCCCCCGTGAAAATTTTTTAGTGTTATATACGCGTTATATATCGCTAGTCAACCAACTCAAAAAATTTCCGACCCCGTGGAAAAAGTTTTCTGGGTCCGCCACTGCGTCGACCCATTGCTCGGAATCGCCGCCTCCGATGATCGCTACACTTGGCAGGGAAACATCATTACAGGGATTCTATCACGGACTGGACGACCCGCCCCAGGGTCAAAATTGCAGATCGATTCCTAGTTTTCTGACTGTGTTGTCTTCCTCGATTTGTTATTCCGGTATCCAAAATTAACTCTGTAGTTAATAGTTAACATACGTATTTCAGATGTGAACACAGATTCTGAATCAAACAGCACTGTTGCTAATTTGGTGACGAAGAATTGTAAACCGAACGTGTGAATGGGAAGGATGAATGTGGGAAAAAGAAAGAAAATATTGGTGTTTCTTGTAGTTTCCTCGGGCCGCCGGAGTGGAGGGGTGGTGATGGTGGCTGGGTTTGTAATCCAATTCAGGTGGTTGATATAGGTTAAGAAGACGATTATTTTAGGGGAAAATCACCATATTACCCCTTTGACCCACGCAAATTACCAAACTAGTCATTCACCAAGAAAATTACCGAAAAATCGGACCAACAGGAAGAAGACATGTGAACGAAAAAGCGGTATTACCATTTCATCTAACTGTCAAGCTATAAGTCAGTATGTTCAAGTCTAAAATAAAAATAATAATTATTACCATTTGAAATAAATTAATGCGATGTCTATATGTTCTAAAAACTTACAATTGATTCTATATAACCATTTCCACAAAACCTAGAAGGGTACCCCAAAATTCTTTGTCAATTGTAGTAAGGCCCATATAATAGACCCTACACCAATCGGCATCTCCGTTGTACAAGAACTGAACAACAATTCATGACCAGTTCTGACCTGTCTGGAAATGTCAAACATGGTTCCCTACTGGTGACGGAATTTTGTTAGTCATGATAGGTGTATTAGAAGATGATCCGTTTGGAAGCTTTCTGTTTCTCCCGTTTCTTTCGTTCAATGACATCTTAATGATAGAAGTTGGGTAAGTCTCCTCTTTATTGATCGGATTTGTATGTCAAGTTTGTGTAGGTTTGTTGGCTTGTATGCCTAATGTGGTTTTGTGAATTAGTGAGATTGAAGGTGTTGACAGCTACATGCTCGATTCACCAAATCGACTAGACCTTTTTTCCCTGCGTCTGCAACCTCAAACTTGTCTTGATCAATACCGGTTACTCTCCATGTTGCACTTTTTCCAATTCTTTTACAAATTTTACCGTGACCGTACTGAGTAAGCTCGTGTTGATAGCTAGCTGTTAAAAAATTTAGTAGAACAAAAATTAATAATCTCACATGTATGTAAGAAATTATATTTTTTATAAAAGTTATTACCTTCAACCTTTTGACGATTAAGGTACCATTTTGTTCGTTTTCACGAATGAATTCAATAAGTTTAATTATTGGTAGTTTTTGGGCAATTACCGACAAGACGTTGATATACTCTGCACTGTTAAATGTCATGACATTATAGCGTTGTCCAAAGCAGTGTGCTTTAGCCCATTTTTCAAAACTGATATTGACGAGAATATTATATTTTGGGATTTCCCGTAGAGTTTTAGCTTTTCAAAAATTAGATCCAAGCAAAAAATGCAGTGAAAGTCTTAATAAAAAATCAAGACAGGAAATCAGAACAACAATCCATATGCAAGAACGATAGAAACCAGAGATGGAGAGAATATAATTAAACACTTAATTATTCTTACCTTAGATCTTGTTGATGCTGATGGAAGAATCGACTAACGATATCCACAACGAGTCAACAACGAACAGTGTTGATCAATACGCAAAATACCAACTGCGCGCAAAACGAGAAGCCCTCGGCTTCTCTTTGGCCTTGGCCGAATTCTCCAAATGGGAGGAGAGGGTGGCGGCAATTAGGAAGGATGGTGGCTAGGGTTTTTTCAAGTAAATTTCTAAAATCTCTAGATTTAAACCTCAAGACTTATTCATATATATAATCCTTTACAGATGCAATATTACTTGGCATGTCCCATGACATATATATATATATATACAGGGGAGGGATCAAGAGAAAACCACAAAGTTAGGCGAAAACTGAGAAAACCACTAAAACAATGTGTAATACTATGGGTTACGTATACGTAACCGTAATTTTTTGAATTTTTTTGTTTTTTGTTTACGTATACGTAACACTATGGGTTACGTATACGTAAGCCAATATTTAAATGTTTTTTTGGTAAAAATTTGTAATATTACATTGATACTCTTATAAAAAAATAAAAATAAAATAAAAAATAAATATTATTATATTATTAGTTAAAATTGGTTTTTTTAGTGGTTTTTTCGTTTTTCGCCTAACTATTGGTTTTCTCTGGAGTTCTTTTCTTAGATACTTTTGCACACCCTATGTCCTTTACTATAACTGGTGTTAAGTTTTTCTGTTAAGTTTTGACATGTGTCTTACACATGAGGGTATAATGGTATTTTTACCCATTAAAGGACAATTTATGTTATTTCTCAAAACACATAAAATTTATATAAATAAATAAATAAATTACTTTAGAAATATCAAATTATAATATATCACCCCCCCCCCCCTTTCTCTCTTCTCTCACTCACTCACTCACCCTCTCTCTCTCTACACTTTCTTTTACCCACAACCCGCGGTAAGACCATCACTACCCGTGCTTCCTAGATCGTCTTCTTCCTTTGCAATTCAAGGTTTGTCATTTGATTTCATCTTCTTCCCTGCAGGTTTGTCATTTGATTTCATCTTCTCTAGAGTGCAATTCCAGCTCCAAATCGGAAACTAGGGTTTGAAAATTTGGGGAATCTTCAGGATATAGGACGAAGGCATAGAAAATGCTGAAATTGAGCAACGTTTAACCATTAACGTTGTTGTATGAACCCTATCACACTTGTCACGAATGTTAATCGAAGCAAAGACGAAATGGCGGAACGATTAGGCTTTGGGGAGGCCGAAGATCAATGGTGCTCTATAGCACACCAGATGGTAATCACGTATGTCTCTTTCCTCCACATCCTCCGGTCACGATCTCGACGATCTTCATCGTCTCTCTCTTGATTCCGATAAGCCAGGTAAGGTCAACCTAACCCTGAATATAAACCCTAACAATCGTCTGAAAACACGAATGGTGAAAACGAGCACATAGTTAACCGAAGCACGAGCAAGCACTCGCGTAGGCCGGAGCACAATGCGTCGGTCATCGAAAACCACCGCCGTCACCGTAAACCACGGATTGTCCGTCGAAAGTCCGCGGATGAACTCATCTCAAATCCGAAAAGAAAACGTATATAGCAATAGTCACAGGGACGAAAACGTAAATCTATATGTGTGGAAAATCAAAATGAAGTTCATTTAACAGAACAGAAGGGGTGTCGAATTTGGGTTGACAGAGGAAAAGCAAAACCCTAAAGCTGATATAAAAAAGATGAAATGAAGATTTTACCCATCATGTGAGAGGCACGTGATGAGAGTTAACGTTGAAAATGGATGAAGGTTAGTGTAAAGGGCATAGGGTGTGCAAAAGTATGTAAGAAAAGGACATGTGGTGTACTTATTGAAGTCAAAGAAAATATAATGTAATTTATAGTATAAATAAAGGACAATCTGTGTAATTTACTCTAATTTCTTTTTCAACTGGTTTTTAACTTTTTTATGTAATTGATAAGTTTTAATTCATATTAAATTCATTTGGTTAATGATATAATAATTATTCATAATTAAATAATAAGTATACATAAATATATTTATATTAAATATTTAAAAATACATTATTTTAATATCATTATTTAATAGCAGAGAGAGGCGGAAAAAACATGCTCAGGATGCACCAGAAAGTGACACGTGTCCCCTTAAGATTTTTATTTATTAGTGTATATATATATATATATATATATATATATATATATATATATATATATATATATGGGTTGGTTATAATAAAAACCCACTTGAGTTGAGAAAACACGTGAAAACCTTATCAAAAATTAAATTGCTTTTTAACGAAGCTTCTATATATAATTTCAACACTTCAAAAAAAACGCCGAGCCATTTAAAAAATTATAAAATATTTACATATGTAACATGCTGGATTTACACAAAAAACGCCGAATTTAGTGAATTTTTCATGATTTAAAAAAAACTAGTTGCCGTTTTTTTGTTTTTTTAAGTGACGAAAATGTGTATAAAAACTACACTTTAAAAAAAAGTTACACAGGGTTTTACGAGTGTTCTCAACTCAAGTGGGTTTTCATTTTATACTTTTCCTATATATATATACATATACATTATTTATATTTCACTAATATAAATAATACATTTTAACCCTTGTACCATTTTCTATTTATTATTTCTTAAATAATAAAACTAATTATTCCCGAATAATTAATTCCACAATTATCTTTCACATATAACGTATCCAAATACATTAATAACAAATGTCGTTGCTTGTTGTGTGACTTTTTAGGATCAACTCAATCGACAATATTGCACTATGTTGACACTTGAGCATACCATATCCAACAATCTCACACTTGCGCAAGTTTCCAATGTATATACTAATACATACAGTGTAGGGCGTCTAGCAACATCGTGCTGCCCCCAATGAAGTTGGATATATACTTTTATAAGTCATCCACTAATTTGTATATGCGCGAGTATAGCCCTATACACAGAAGCTTATACGCCACATATAGACCTATACGACCCCTATACGTCATCTATGAGATTTTTTTCCAAACTTGGTCTTGTTATGTATAGAGCAAAGTGAAGTATAGCTTATACGTAGAAGCCTATACGCCCCATATACGCCCCCTATACGCTACCAATAAGATTTTTTCCAAACTTGTCCTTGTTATTTATAGAGCAATGGGGAGTATAGCTCTATATGCAGTATATAAGGCTATAAGCAGAGTATAGAGCCATACGCTCTATATAAGCAGTCGATACGATGGAATGGCATGGTAGAGTATCGTACAATATAGTATAGTATAGTATAGTATAGTATAGTATAGTATAGTATAGTATAGTATAGTATAGTATAGTATAGTATACCGTACCATACCGTACTATACCGTACTATACCATGCTATACTATATTATACGATACGATATGATAGAGCTATACTCCACATTGCTTTATGCATAACAAGACCAAGTTTGGAAAAAAAATCTCATAGGTGGCGTATAGGGGTCGTATAGGAATATATGGTGCGTATATGGCTATACTAGCCATATACAAATCAAAATTAGCTCAAGTTTGAAAAAAAAAAAATAGGTGACGTATAGGCCTATATCGGTCGTATTGGTGGCGTATAGGGGTCGTATAGGTCTATATGAGGCGTATAGACTTATGCGTATAAGGCTATACTCGTCATATACAAATCAACACTTGCTCAAGTTTGAAAAAAATAGGTGGTGTATAGGCCTATATGGGTCATATAGGGGCGTATAGGGGTTGTATAGGCCTATATGGGGCGTATAGGCTTCTGCGTATAGGGCTATACTCACCATATACAAATCAAAATTTGCTCAAGTTTGAAAAAAATAGGTGGCGTACACGCCTATATGGGACGTATAGCTCAGCCACCAGACAAGAACTAACACAGGCAAGTCTGTTTTTTAAGGTTAGGGGCTATACGCCCCGTATTGACCTATACAAGGCGTATAGCCTTTGGCGGCATATCCAAATAGCAAAGCTCCGTGTCCCAATAGAATTTCCCTTTAAAAAATAATCATTTTACCTCTATAACTAAATATATATATATATATAAACATAGATCAAAGGTCCGTTACCCAGGGGTCGCTCAACATATTTTGAGGCCTAAATCGGACTATGAAATTCTGAGCTTTTTGTCAAAGTTTTCTAAATATATGAAAGTTTTTAAAATGTAATTTTATAGAGTATCAAAAAGTATAATCTTAATGTTTAGGCCGAATGTTATTACATTAACCTATAAATAAATTTTTAATCATTTTGTTATTTTTTATTATTTCTCTTTAACAACATAAATTTAATGGTTGTCACATATATATTTTCAGCTTAAAATTAATATATATTGTAGTAGTTTTTTTAATTTTTTTTTGGACCCTTCAAATTTGAAGGCTTAAAGTGTTTGTTTTAGTTCCTTGTACTGTAGAGACGCCCATGCCATTACCCAACCCCTCCCTTACCTACGGTCACCATCAAGCCCCATCTCCATTCATCTCTCTGGCTCACCACCTCCGGTGATCATCTCCGGCTACAATCCCTGGAAAATACCAATATACTCATGTAAAACTTAATAGCTCTTAAAGATGAAAAGACTAGCATGTTTATGGAGTTTCCAAATTACCACCAAATCCCAATCCCATTGTGTCAAACCCATCTTTAAACCCATCATAGTTCTAGGACAACATCACAAATACATATGAAGTAGGAATTCCCATAAAGTGACCAATATCCATATAACTAACGATTAATTTAATAAAAACATTAAGAAGGTTTGAAATCGGCGATTGAATTGATGAAGGCAAAAAATTTCATCCCCAAAACTCTAATGCTGGAATCATGGGGACTCAAGTAGGATATATACACAGCATTGTCACTTATTCAAGAAATACGGTTTTTATCGCGACATTATCAGGTGAGTTTCACGGCCCCACTTTACTTACTGTTTACTATTTTTGGGGAAATGTTGTTTCTTTATTTATTTTTAGTCACATGTTATATGATACATTGATACATGAGTTATTTTTTTTAATGTCTTAAAGTCCCAAATTTTGGGCAATCAATTAGCTGAGTGTAGCCGTTGAGAATTTTGAGTAGTACTACTTGGGTTGACACCCCGGCTCATGGTTTGGTCACGCCAACCAGACTTGTAGGGTCACTTGGGTGCAAAGTTAGCCAATTTTTAAGCGGTTGTTTGCATTAGACTTCCGTTTGAGATACTTTATTTTTATTTCGTCGAGTCTTTGATTGCGGCTCATGGTTATATGTTGTCTAATACATGTGTACTTGATCAACGGATTTTTGATCTCTTTGGATTTTTATCAGAAACTTTTTTTTATAGAGTCGCAAAACCTGCGAACTCACCAACTATTTATATAGTTGACCTATTTTCGAAACATGCTTTCAGATAAACAGAATTGAAGAAGAGATTTTTTTTATAGGGGCTCGCTTTTGGATTATAATTATTGTTTTTAGTTTTGGTTATTTACTTTGGTTGTAGTCAGGCATTTAGACACTTTGTAATGTTTTAGAGATTTTGTTTTGTATTTGTATTTTCGTTAGAAGCATGTAGTGTGGTTCGATGTAATGCATAATCTTCCATTTAGTTTCTCTTGTACTTGTGTTCAATGCAATATACCAGTTACATCCTGTAATTCCGTCTTGGCGGGGTGTAACATATATAATTACAAAAGTGTCATTAATGAGGAGTCATTTTGGATCACTGACGGGCCACTGACCCACCCGATCATCTCCACCACCATCAAGAGGAAACTCACCATATGTGAGAAAACCCCTGGCCCAACCTGAACCCCTTTTTTTTGTCACAAGTGGGACTTGGACCAAAGACCTCCTATTTTAGTGAAGTCTTGGGTATACACCTTTGCCACTAGACTAAGCTAGTGGTTGTTGATGAGAATTTAATAATTTAATTAATTACTTTTAGGGTAAATTACATTTATCGTTCTATGTGTTTTGGTCAAAATTTCACCTTTCGTCCCTAGTTTTGAGAAATTATGGATATCGTTCTTACTATTTTTGAAGTCATCATGCATTTCGTCTATAGGATGGATGTCCGGCAATTTAAAAAGGGGCCTACTTTTGGGACACAGATATTTGCTATCTGGACACGCTGCCAAATGCTATACGTCTCGTATAAGTCAATACGGGGCGTATAGCCCCTAACCTTAAAAAACAGACTTGCAGGTGTTAGCTCTTGTCTGGCGGCTGAGCTATACGCCTCATATAGGCATATGCGACCCTATACGACCCATATAGGCCTATACATCACCTATTTTTCTCAAACTTGAGCAAATTTTGATTTTTATATGACGAGTATAGCCCTATACGTAGAAACCCATATTCCCCATATATGCTATATGACCCCTATACGCCACCTATACGACCCATATAGACCTATTAGTCACATATTTTTTTCTAACTTGAGCAAATTTTGATTTCTATATGGCAAGTATAGCCTTATACACAGAAGCCTATACGCCACATATATGCCTATACGTCACATATATGCCTATGCGCCATATATATGCCTATACGACCCTTATACGCCACCTATGAGATTTTTTTTTCAAACTTGGTCTTGTTATGTATAGAGCAAAGTGGAGTATATCTCTATACGCTACCAATAAGATATTTTCCAAACTTGGTCTTGTTATTGTATAGAGCAATGTGGAGTATACCTCTACATGCAGTCTATAAGGCTATAAGCAGAGTATAGAGCCATACGCTCTCTATACGCAGTCGATACGATACGATGGTATGGTATGATATGTTATGGTATGGTATGGTACGATATGGTACGGTATGGTAGGGTATGGTAGAGTATCGTACAGTACAGTATAGAGTATTATAGCATAGTATAGTATACTGTACCATATCGTACTATACAGTACTATACCGTACTATACGATACGATAGAGCTATACTCCACATTGCTCTATACATAACAAGACCAAGTTTGAAAAAAAAAATCTCATAGGTGGCGTATAGGCCTATATGGGTCGTATATGACTATACTAGTCATATACAAATCAAAATTAACTCAAGTTTGAAAAAAAAAAATAGGTAACGTATAGGCCTATATGGGTCGTATAGGTCTATATGAGGCGTATAGGCTTCTGCGTATAGGGCTATACTCGCCATATACAATTCAAAATTTGCTCAAGTTTGAAAAAAATAGGTGGCGTATAGGCCTATATGGGTCATATAGGGTCGTATAGGCCTATATGGGGCGTATAGGGCTATACTCGCCATATACAAATCAAAATTTGCTCAAGTTTGAAAAAAATAGGTGGCGTATACACCTAAATGGGGCGTATAGCTCAGTCACCAGACAAGAACTAACACATGCAAGTCTGTTTTTTAAGGTTAGGGGCTATACGCCCCGTATTGACATATATGAGGCGTATAGCCTTTGGCAGTGTGTCCAAATAGAAAAACTCTGTGTCCCGATAGAATTTCCCTTTAAAAAATGATCATTTTACGTCTATAACTAAAAAAATAAAATATATAAAAACATAGATCAAAGGCCCGTTTCCCAGGGGTCGCTCAACATATTTTGAGTCATAAATCGGACTTTGAAATTCTGAGCTTTTTGTCAAAGTTTTCTAAGTATATGAAAGTTTTTAAAATGTAATTTTATAGAGTATCAAAAAGTATAATCTTAATGTTTAGGCCGAATGTTATTATATTAACCTATAAATAAATTTTCAATCATTTTGTTATATTTTTTTATTTCTCTTTAAAAACATAAAATTAATGGTTGTCACATATATATTTTCAGCTTAAAATTAATATGCATTGTAGTAGTTTTTTCAATTTTTTTGGACCCTTAAAATTTGAAGGCTTAAAGCGATTGTTTTAGTTGCTTGTACTGTAGAGACGCCCATGCCATTACCCAACCCCCTCCCTTACCTACGGTCACCATCTAGCCCCCATCTCCATTCATCTCTCTGGCTCACCACCTCCGGTGATCGTCTCCGGCTACAATCCCCGGAAAATACCAATATACTCATGTAAAACTTAATAGCTCTTAAAGATGAAAAGAATAGCATTTTATGGAGTTTCCAAATTACCACCAAATCCCAATCCCATTGTGTCAAACCCATCTTTAAACCATAAAAGTAAACTCGTCGGTACCGTATATTCAGAGTGTACGAAAATACTATATTTTAGGAGTTAATAATAATAAAATAGTTAAAATAAAATAAAAACCTTGCTATGAAATCAAGTTATTTAAATAAGAAAAGAAAAACCCAATAATTAAGAAAAGTAAAATTGCTAACCTTACCCTCTCTTTCTCCCAATGACAATATTGCCCTCTCTATATCAACCAGAATACGTCTGCTAGTCTACTACATAGTTGATGGGGTTATTTTTGTAAATCCAATAACTATAATATTTGGAATGAACCTTTGCATAAGATAGGATAGGATAGGATAGGATAGGGGTGTTCAAAACCGGAAATCTAAAATTTTGTATAGTGGACTTGACTATCAGAATCCGTATCCGAAATTTTGGATAGGGATTCGGATAGTAGATCGGATATCCGAAATCTAAAAAAAACCGAAAAAGCTAAATATTCAGTCCATTTTGTTTTTCACCAACAACATTAAACCTAAATCAAACCCCTGTTTCAGCTTTTCACCAACGAAAATTAAGAACCATTAACAAAATTAAACCTAAATCATGTCCCCATTTTGGTTAATTCCATACTCAGTAGCACCAATATATGGCCGGCGACTCACTGTCAGAGGAATCCCATCGCCGCCGCCTTCGTCGGTGGCCAACGCAACGTTCTGCATCCCCGTCAGCGACAGTGTTCTGCATCCAACGACAACGTTCTGCATCCCGGCCGTCGTCGTCTGTTATCTTCTTCTGCATCCCCGCCGGTCCGAACCAAGGGACGAGCGTGAGTTGGACTGTTGGAGTTAGGATGGGAGGACGACAGGTTAAAGCATTAGGGTTTTTTTTAGTTTAAGTCATTGAGAGTGTCTTATATGTATATATATTTAAAAATAATAAATAATTAAAAATAAAACATTTCGGATTCGGATATCCGAAATATCCGAATTTTTCCAATATTACTATCCGAGTCTGAAATTTCGGATATCCGAATTTTCGGATATTTCAGATTTGGATTTTTAGATAGTTTGATTTCGGATTCGGATTTTTTTGAACACCCCTACTATCACCGGCCAAACAGTTAGTTTGAATTATTATCAGTCAATAAGTTATAGTTCTAAAAAAAAACTTGTGTATGGGTTTTGTACTTATATAGAGTAATCGTTGGCATATTTTAATAGGGCATTTTTATCCAGATTTTTACGATTTCCAGTTTATCCACATTCAACCCCTCTAGTTTCATTTAATGGATTTTGGCCAAAAAAGTTGGGTGTTTATACCTTTAACCTAAAATTCAACACATCTTAACAATTTTTTTTAACACAACCACCTGGATTATATAGGTGTTTATCATCTAAGATAAAATAAGCAACACCTATATAATCCAGGATAAATTTGTCACCCCTAAGACTTGAACTCACAATCCAAAATTCAACATATCTTAACATTTTACTCCAGTTTATTTAAAGCTAAAATAGATTTATGTCGATACTTCACATACGAATATTATTATTAATTATTAATTTGTCGTGCCAAGGAATAGTGCCAGGCACCTGCTGATTGGTCCGTTTAATTTTTTTTTACATTTTCATTATAATATATATAATATACATTTTTAGTTCATTTCATTTTCTATTAATTTCGTTTTCCTTTAATAACTTTCGTTCGTTAATATTTTTTCAAAATACGGGGTGCGCGGCTGTTTTTATTTTTTTTTTCAACGTTCCGATATAAATTTTTTTTAAAACGGAACTATATTCAAATCGAGTTTTTTTTGTATTGTTGCCTATAGCGAGTGCCGTTACCGTTGTGGTACCGTGACGAGCCGAACCTATTATGAGCGAACAACATCATTGTCGGTATTGGTATTACCGAAACCCGTATCGGTATTCTTTTTTATGTTTTTCGACGACCCGGACCAGTAATTTTTATATTTAGTTTTATGTTTTTTATTAACATTATTTTTACCGTTGAGCCTACGTTTCTATTTAAATTTTATTAACGATAGGCCCAACACCCGCCGCGAAACGCGGATATAACCATCTAATTTAATATAAAACACGAGAATAAAATATTTAAAATATATTATACCTAAAATTAGATGTTATTGCCATTTGCAATAGGGTCGTGAAAGGAGGAATGAGATGGTTAGGTTTTTTATTATTTTTAATATATTACATAAATAGTCTCTGTAATTAATTAAGCATGCTACGTATGAGATTGTGTTGGGCAAGTTTGTTTCTTAGCCCATGATATAATGATTTAGTGATATGATATTTATCTTTTATAAAAATGGTATAGGTTTAAATTCTTACATAGGGATGGCAAAATAACCCGAGCTCGACGGGTTTACCCGAAACCCGACGAGTTCGGGGCGGGTATACCCGAAGCCCGACGGGTACGGGGCCGGGTATGGGATTAATTTTTAAAAATTTCGCGGGTATGGGACGGGTATGGGATTAGGTGATACCCGACCCGATTACCCGAAATCACATACCCGTTTACCCGAATCATATACCCGAAAATTTATAATTTATAATTTTATTTTCTCTTAACCCATGGCTATTAATGTTTCATTTTAGTAAGTTTATTATGTGAAAAATTACTTTTTCTTTTAAAATATGTATTTATAAATATAAAAAGTAGAGTCATAGAAAAGTACAAGACACATACCCGACGGTTATTGGCCGATACCCGCGGGTATACCCAATACCCGATATCAACGGGTATACCCGTTACCCGCGGGTATACCCGATACCCGACGGGTAATTACCGGACACAAACCCGACGGATAATGGGCCGGGTATGGGACACAATTTTACAACCGGATATGGGTTTGGAATTACCGATACCCGACCCGAACCCGACTCATTACCATCCTTATTCTTACAAGTGTAAGATGTAATTTATATGTACAAATTTGTTGGTAAAAAAAAATTACATAAGTGGTCCGTGTGGTAGAATAGTCAAATGGTATTTAGTTATTTACACAAATTTAACATAAATAGAGTTAAATACGGTTTTAGTCCTTCTATTTGACAAAAATAACCATTTTAGTTCAAAAGTTTAAATTTGACTTTTTTGGTTCAATAGTTTCATATTGTTATCAATTACAGTCCAACCCACTAACCTCATCTAAATTTTCTATTAACTTTTTATTAAAATACCAAAATACCCACGTTCTTAAAAAATAAAATAAAATAAAATTATAAAACTCATTCTCTTTCCACCCTCTCTCTCTACCTATCTACCTTTTCTCTCTATCTATCATCATAAATCAAAAAAGTTGAAACTAGAAGCACAAACACATCCATTTTAAATTAGATGAAAAGGGGAGGGATTGATCTTAATCAATTGGGGGTGTGGGGCTCGGATGAAGACGGTGAAGTTGCTGGTATATGTATGGTGATTCTTCAAATACCTAAAAGAATAAAGACTGTTTGCAGGTGTGACAATCGCGACTTTTACGGTCAACACCTGTGTTCGACGAGTTCGTATAATAATAGTATTATTATTATGTTCAAGTATACTTTTAAACGAAATGAACTCGTTGAAGAACGATAAATAATATCAAGATTTATTTGTGTGTCATAATGTCAAAAATTTGATCAAGTTCGGGTGTACACGCGTTAACACCCTAGTCTAGCGGTTTCTTAAAATTTTAATGTAAATCCGAAAGAATATATATTTACGAGACGCAAGGACTCCAGGGAAAATAATAAATTATAACGAGTTATTTTTGGGTAAAATAACATCGTTATTTTTATCGGGTTCGTTTAAACGAAAAACTGACACGCGATCGGAGACCACGGGGGCTATAAATACCCCATCTTCACCCACTTTCTCATTTTGCAAAAAAATCAGCAAAATTTAGAGAGAGAGAGAGAGAGTGGATAGAGCTGGAGAGGATTCCGGCAAAGTGGTGGTGGTCCGGCGGTGGTGAGTGGCGGCCAACGGTGGTCCGACGCCGTGGTCGGTGGCGGCCGAAGCCCGTTTTTCCTCTGGAACCATTTCTCGACGCTACGAACGATATGGTAAGCTCAGATTTATCTAAATCCTTGCTTAAATTCGTTAAAAAGGTCAAAAATGAATCTATCCAAAATGTTGTTGCATGCACAGTCTCAAAGATCGGACGATCCCCGGAAATCCGACTGTTAAAAATACATGCATTTTGGATATAATGTTTTCAACACATAGAAGCACAACCATGTTGGAGGAATTTTCGATCAGAGCTCTCTAGATATGCTTTTTGTACCCTCGAATGCGACTGATCGGATTTTCGGATTCGAAAAACTAAGTCTCAAAGAATCGTCGATCCCCGGAGATCCGACCGTTGGATCGTGATGATTTTTGGATAGTAGTTTTTTAACATATATATGAATGTTTTCACCGAAGGAAATTCCGATCAGATGTTGGAAATATATTTTTGAATACGAACAGATTGTAACAGTTTCTAAGACCGAAAACAGGAAATTGATCGGGTTGCATGGCCATCCAAACGGCATTGCATGCCAATTTTGAGCATGTGTAAATGCTCTGGAGATAAAAACGATCCTAATGGTGTTTTTGGTTCGTATTGCATGTGAAATATGGGAGGTTCCGCGTACGCGAACCATTTATACGGAAGGTATAAACTTTACCCGTTAAGCTTTGATTGTATGTTAGAATAGTTTTATAAGTCATTGGTTGGGAATTGAACCCGAAAATATTTAGTATTGAGATATTTGGTATTTTTAGTGGTTATTAGGTTATAAACCTAACCCCGGTTCACGTGGAACAAATAATGGAACTAATATATTTATTTTTATACAACAATTGTTTTGATGAATTTTTCGGAAAATATGATCTAACACCCAAATTTATTTTTAAACAATAGTATTTATATAAAAAGTTTGATCTAAAAATTTTGGTAACCAAACTTTTTATAGATTATTTATTAAAATTACTACAAATTTAATACATGAAAATTCGAAAAAATATCTATGAGTATTGAAAAAATATGAAATTTGGTCAGTAATTAGTATATAATAAAACATGACTCCTGTCCAAAATTAGTAAAAATTAGAGTTGTCTAAGTAGGTGTTTGGTATTTATGAAATTTTAACGATTGAATTTGGGATCATATACTTCTGGATAACATTAGCACTTGAAACTTTTAATGGAATCTCATATGGACCTAAAACTAATCTGGTAAAAATTTGATGAAGTTTTGACTAGCTTAATTATTGTTCCAGAATTTATTAATTTTTAACAGTATTATATTTATAATAAATAATCTGGATATTGAAAAATTATGAAAATTGGTCAAAAATTCTTATTTATGTATATTATCAATTGGTGAAAGTTTCAAGCAGTAAATTTATGTCTAAGTATCGTTTTAAAATTTTGGTCCATTAAAACGTTAGAAAAAGTTACCATTTTTGGAAATTTTTGTATAAAATTGTTTTTATAAAAAGTTTCAGGGGATTTTAGACAGAAGTATGATCACATTAAAAACATAAATTTGTAATTTTAAATTGGATGCTAATATAACACTAAAACCCTAATTTCAGACGGATCGGATTTTCAAACCGTAAACTGGACTTTACGCGCGTAACCGCGTTTTTGATTAACCAAAACCGTGACTTGAGATTTTATTATATATGACTTTATAACTACTGATGTTATTTATTAAAATCTAAAACTTAAGATTTTAAGGTCACGAATTTATATAAAAGCCAGTTTTACAATTTCTAACAGTTCGTACGCGTATGCACGGGTTTGGGAATGCAACCGATTGCATAGCCACTTTTTATTTTGTTGACTTGGTCACAACCTTTAGGAGTCTCGAGTGAATTGTTTGTATCCACTTGACTAGTAGGACCCTGTTAGGACTCGGAATTTATCGGTTTTTGTCGATTGTGTCGCATCACTCGCCCGCATTGTCCAGGTGAGTTTCGCGGCCCCACTTTATTTACTGTTTACTGTTTTTGGGGGAAAACTGTTTCTTTATTTATTTTTAGTCACATGTTATATGATACATTGATACATGAGTTTTTTTTAATGCCTTAAAGTCCCCAATTTTGGGCAATCAATTAGCTGAGCGTAGCCGTTGGGAATTTTGAGTACTACTACTTGGGTTGACACCCCCGCTCATGGTTTGATCGCGCCAACCAGACTTGTATGGTCACTTGGGCGCAAAGTTAGCCAATTTTTAGGAGGTCGTTTGCATTAGACTTCCGTATGGGGTACTTTATTTTTATTTCGTCGAGGCTTTGATTGCGGCTCATGGTAATATGTTGTCTAATACATGTGTACTCGATCAATGGATTTTTTATCACTTTGTATTTTCATCAGAAACTTTTTATAGAGTCGTAAAATTTGCGAATACACCAACTATTTATATAGTTGACCCGTTTTCGAAACATTCTTTCAGGTAAACAGAATTGAAGAAGAGATTTTTATGAGGGCTCGCTTTTGGATTATAATTATTGTATTTAGTTTTGATTATGTACTTTGTTTGTAGTCAGACATTTAGACACTTTGTACTGTTTTAGAGATTTTCGTTGTATTTGTACTGTCATTAGAAGCATGTAGTATAGTTCAATGTAATGCACAATTTTCCTTTTAGTTTCTCTTGTACTTGTGTTCAATGCGATATACCGGTTACATCCCGTACTTCCGCCTTGGCGGGGTGTGACAGTAGGTCTCAAATCGGAATCGTTTGCAGGTCTCAAATCGAAGTCGTTTGAAGCTCTTCAGATCAAGGCGACGGAAGGTGGAGGGTGGTCTGGTCGGACGCGACGGAAGGTGGAGGGTGGTCTGGTAGGAGGCGATGGAAGGTGGAGGGTGGTCTAGTGGGAGGCGGTGGTCTGGTGGGAGGCGACGAAAAGTGGAGATCGTTGGTGATCTACCCGATCTCAACAATCGCCACCACAGTGACGCCACCATTCGCCACCACGTTTCAGATCTGAGCAGGTGTGGTGGTGTTTGGTTAATTTTTTTAGGGTTTTGATTTTTTCGAGTGCTTTGATTGAAGATGGTGGGGGGCTTCCAAACAATCGATGGCCAGCGATGAAATAAGAATAGATTTGGTTGGTGACGGTGGGGGCAATTTTGTCGATGGCAAGGGGCAATGATTTTGTTGGTGGTGGTGGACGGCGATTACGTTGATGGATATGAACAAGGGGGTTACGTTTTATTTTTTTTAGACACAAGTACTGGTGGTGGTTTAGGATGATAGATGTTAAAAGGAGTTTACGTTTCAAAAAAGAATGATTGTATTTGATTTATAATTTTTTTTTGTTTATTTTTTTTGATAAGAGGGGTACTTTGGTCTTTTAATAAAAAAAGTTAACAGAAAATTTGGGTGGAGTTAGTGGCCCGGACTATAATCGATACAAAACTGAAACTATTGGACTAAAAAGGCAAATTTAAACTTTTGGACTAAAACTGTTATTTTGGTCAAACCACAGGGGCTAAAACCGTATTTAACTCTAAACTTTAACTGAAGTTAATGTTAAACTAACTTATTACAAAATTAAAACCACATAACACAAATACACATATATGTAACCTTTTTAAACTTAGACGCCAAAAATGTGATAATGATTAAATCATATAGACCATTTGCGTAAGTACTTTAAATAAAATAAGCTAATGGTATAATATAAATGTTGATATTATAATCGTTTAATTCAAATTCCATATCATCTCCAAAAAATCAAAAAGATAACTACAAAATAGATAAAATAATATTTACTTTCCATTTGACTTTTATTTATTAACTTATTAAAAAGAATCATAAATAATATAAAATATAAAATACAAATAAAAAACTTGAAAATTTCAATGAACTTTATAAATCTTCCTTTATATGTATCATGATTCTAGGCAAATTGTGAAATTTACAATCAAATTTTGTTATATTATATAACTAGGTTAAATTTCTGTGTATTACACGGGTTGAATAAATATAATATTATATATTAGGTAATAAAAAATTTATTTTTAAAAACTCATGTTTTACACGGGATTAAAAAACTCGTGGAATATAATATAATCTGTTAACACATACATTCGTCAAAATATGTCAGGAGATTTATTAATATAAATATTAATATTTTCTTTAAAAATATATTATTATTAAAAGATAAAGATGTATTTAATAAGAGAGAGAGACGAGAATAAAATGATGAGAATGAATATGGAGCCACACAACATGAAAAACCTTTATTTATTATATAGTATAGAAGTTTAAAGAATCTTATCTATCTTTTTATATATATTATTTGATTTATGTTACCATAATCATGCTATAGGATTATGGATTTATGGTAATATTATAGTTCCATGTAATCTCCGAAATATTAAGGTTTGAGTTTTTATTTAAATGTTTTTAAAACTATAAGAAAACACACGAATTTATAATATTTCAAAAAGTTTTTAAACTATCATGTCATTATTCCAAATTCGCAACCCAGACATGGAGCAAGAATCAAACGGTTTCGCTGATGATTCCACAAGGTAAGCTTTATTTTTCCTAAGTTTCAATGGTGATTTGTCGGTGCGGTTAGGTTATGAGCTAAAACTGATAACAAATGTTTCGGTTTTTAGATTTTCATAACAATTTGTTTTGGTTATAAACAATTTGGTTATTCAGTTATTGAAAAAGATGGTTATGTTAATTCGGTTATTTTTACACATATAACCATTACTGAACCCAATGGCGGATCTAGGAAAAAAATTCAGGGGTATCGGGCAAAATTTTTTTTTCCGTGCATTCAAGTAAATGAAACAAATTATTTTTTCCCCGTACATTCAAGTAAATGAACAATTTTTTTTTGATATTTAAGTAAATGAAACAAATTTTTTTATTTCTTTAACTTTTTGGATGACAAAAATCAACTCACAATTCCCTTTTTCATGCAATTTTCGATAAACCCCCTCCCTTTTACATCTGATTCGTTCACAAATTAAACCCTAAACACACTAGTTTTTGTAATATCAAGGCTTTCCTCTTAGTGATTATTACTTTTAACATACACAAAGCCCAACCTTTGATCCACACCCACTTGTAGCCATAAGCCCCTCTTCCGAAACGTTGAATCCCCACCCCATTCCTAATATTTTTGCCTTTATAAAATATGTTAGCTTTATAAATAAACCACCCTTCTTTCATTTTATCTACACCAAAATTTGCAGCACCAACTCTTCCACTCTAACTCCAAACTAACGGCTCAAGCACCCCCACTCTCACACATATTTTTCAACCAATATTCAGGATCTCAATTGTATTTCAAGTCCCTCTAGAGAAGTTCAAGTGGTGTCTCGGTGTTTCTCAAACAACCTCCATCTCGGTGTCACTGCTTTGGATCAACAAATGTTTAATTTGGGCTTTATAAAGTGTTATGATTTTTATTTAAACATTTGAGCTTTAATTTAAACCCAAATGTTTAATTAAAGCCCAAATGCCAAGTTTAATTAGTAGAATAATGTTTTTATTAAAATTTCTTGGGTTTTTATAAAGTGTTATGATTTTTATAAAAATTTAAAGGTTAGTGTTGGGATTTGTTTGTGAGAAAATTTCAGGGGTATCTAAAATTTCGTTCAGTATCGGGAAACATAAAACGGTTAAAAAAAATCTCACTGCGTGTCGAAAGTTAAGGGGTAGCGGCAGGTACCCTGCCCTCCCCTTAAATCCGCCCCTGACTGAACCATAAAATCGGTTATTAGAAAACTTATGTTTTGGTTATTTAATTATTGTTTGATTATCCGGTTTTTCTACTCACCCTGGTTTCAATGAAACAGGTCAAAGATTGATGAAGACTACATAAGAAATTACCAGATGATGTTCTTAGACATATTCTCTTAATTCACCCTTTGGATTCTGGATCAAATGCTGTTGCTCTCCTTACAGGGTTTTTGGACAGACCATGGATAACAATAGTCAAAATTCAATATTTTGAATCTGCACTTGGTGATTTTCTTGTTAATTTTGATAAAAGAAATCCTCTAAAAATGCCCAGAAAACTTGAATTCCATCTTAGTAAAGATCTAATTATTACTGGTCAAACCCAGTTTCAAACCGCTCATCCTTTCCCGGTCAAACCCGGGTCATACCCGTTTCAACCTGAACCGGTTTTGACCATCTTTGAACCAAACCGGACCGTTTTAACCCGAACCAATTTGGACACAGAAGCACCTCTAAATCTAATTGTGATTTAGAGCAAAAATATTACGCATTTTACAAAAGCAAGAAGGGTAGTTTTTTTTGGGCTTATTTTCCTTTCCCAAAGGGGTTTTAATTGGGCTGATCAATAGCAAATTATTGCACAATGAGCTTTAAATCTTTAATTGCAAATGCCAATGGGCCGTAACTTTTGACTTATTGCGAATAGCTTCCGCATTTGCAAAGGGTCTGGAGAGCAGTGGTGTCGGATCGCTTCGCCCTTCTCATTGGACTATTAAATAAAAAACATTGGGCTAGAATTCTAAACAAATTTCTTTAGCTTAGGGTGTCGCAACATTTCTTTTTAGATGTCATCGTGTGAAAATATACACGGTGTCACACTGTTACTTGGCTTTGGAATATAAAAAGTACATGTAAAGTTAATTTTATCGATTTCATGTGACACCGGTCGTGGATGGTAGGTCCGCCAATATATGATATGCAAAGTATTCTATGTTGCATAAATCACTGACGACTGTTGGTGGTATCAAGCGGAAATAGGCACGTTGTCATAAGACGATATTTTATACAATTTAAAGCAGTATTGATATGATCGTAGAATGAAATACATAAGAGATTTTTTAACAGAAGTTAGCCTCTCAACGTATTAATTTTGACAAATCATATAGACTATTTATGTAATTTACTCAGACTTTTTACATTGTCATATGGTTCCGTTCTTGATATCGTCAAAGATTCATTATCTGTTACCGCAAGCATAACAAGGAGCCTAGTTAACGAAACATGATAAATAAAGATCATACTATAAGTTGTAAAAAAAACAAACAGGACATCTTATTTAATCCTCTAAAAGCAATGGAAAAGCCATAGCCTAATCTCAAAAAATGTCAAAATCAATTTAGCTAGTTCTCATTCATAATTAGAAATTAAACTCAATAAATATGATCAATAATCTGTCACAGGGAGCTGATCGGGTTCACCAATGAAGATGTTGTCATATATAAGGGCTGCAATGGTAGCACCAAGAAACGGACCGACCCAATAGACCCAATGATGGTCCCATGTCCAGCTCACCACGGCTGGACCAAAGCAGACCGCTGGGTTCATCGATGCACCATCAAACACACCACCAACCAAAATGTTGGCACCCACAATCAAACCAATCGCCAAAGGTGCAAGAATTCCGATATTACCCTTCTTCGGATCCACTGCGGTCGCGTACACTGTGTAAACTAGACCGAACGTCATCACGATCTCCAACACAAGCGCGTTACCAATTGAAATATCTGTTGATAACCCAAACGCCGCCGTTTTCTACGATTTTAAACGGGTTGAATAAATGAAATATTAAATATAATAATAAAGGAAATTTTTAAGAAAAGAAATATTAATAAAAGAAACAATAAATAGTAAATATAAATTATTAAATAGTTGAATAGAGAAAATATTAATAAAGTAAATATTAAATAATCAGAGAAAAAATAAGCAAGAAAAGTAATCTTGGGTTCACAAAATCATGACGTACATGTGTCACAATCAGTTACTTATTTATTAGGTATAGATTCTAGGTTTTAAATCATGGTATAATTCCGTGTTAAAAAAAAACGGCCATTCCGTCAAAACCAAACCGTTTTGGCTGGTTCCGTTTTGTTTCTTTAAAAACCATAGTTACCGGTTTGGCACAGAAATTCCGTCAGAACCGTCCAAACCAAACCGTGAACATCCCTACTTTTATGATCTTACCATCCCGCCAGTGGCATACCGGAGGAGCATGCACGCAACAACGGACCCCGTTAACTGACCGACCCAATACACGATCGCGCTTATGAGTGTTATATTGCCACCTACGAACGCGGCAAATGTGACAGCCGGGTTTACGTGGCCACCGGAAATGTTTGCGCCAATTGACACAGCCACAAACAAGGCGAACGCATGGCTTATTGCTGCCGCCACTAGTCCCACCGGAGTGTTTGGTGCACCATAGGTCAGTTTACCTAATTATCAAAACCAAAACATAAAACGAATAATACATCAGAAATTATTTAAAAAAATGAGATGCATGGGAGAGTAACATACTGTAAGCCATGCCGGACCCTTCACCGGCGAAGACGAAAATGAGGGTGGAAATGAACTCCGATAAGCCGGCTTTGAGTGTATCAGGGTGGCTTGCCTCCGCCGGAGATCCAATGGCAATTCTGTAAATAGGCATGTTTTTGGGGATAAATTAATTGGTTCGGAAATTAATTAGTAACTAGATGGCTGAGTTACTTGGGGGTGTAAGTATAACAAGGGCTGTGTTTATAAATGCAGACATAACGGCGGAGGAACCGGTATTACAGGTGGCCGGTAAAATAGCAAGTCCGGTTAAGAAGCGGCTCGATGGGGTCTAAGTAAAGAGCTGTATATGGTGAATAACAATTGAGCCGTGTATGGTGAATATTAATTGAAATGGACATGACTCGGGTTTTTTTTCAAAAGGTGATTTTTTTATTTTTATTCTTTTAGAACCCACAAACTCTTGATTATGGGACTCACCTCTTACAACTAGGCCCCAACCTAACTCATCGTTTTAATCACCAAAATAATCATGCGACTCGGTTCGTGATTTAAACCTTTGCTGTGCGGTTGGAGTTGGCCAGCGGCATAATCACGGTTGATCGTGAAATAAAATGTTTTTTTATACGAATCAAGCAACTTTATAATATTATTCCACGTCTAAAAGATGTTTAGAATGGTTCCTAGTGTTTATTAAAATTGCTAGTGGTTTGTGGTACGATCATGGGCGCTTATATATAACTTGTTAAAGCTTGAGTTGATTTGACAATCATCGACTTTCAGGCAAATTGTTTAGTACAAGAATCTTGGGACACGTTGGGTAAGAAAGTCAACATGTTTCAATTCGATACTTCCATATACATTTGGTGGATTCATCGTAACCGACATAAAAAATAAAAAAAAATAAAAAAAATTTGGTGGCTTCAAAAAGAGGAAACCTTCGGTTCAAGTCGGTCTCGAATCTCGATGCTTGTTTGTGTTGTACCTCATCTTCCCAAGCTCAACAATGAGCATCTAGACAATGAAGAAGTAAATACCAAGTGCCGGCTAGAGGACACTGAGATACCTACAACTATCAGGGAAAGGACGTCCAACGAAGTTCCCGATCACGACTGACCTGCACACTATTGAGCAAACCGTTAGCTCGTTACAGGAGGGGGGATTCCCCTATAACCAAGCTCCGGCGTGAGAGTAAGTAAGGGAATCAAAATGGGGAAGACAATTGTAATGTAGTTTGAGAGAGAAATGCTTATTACCTTCTGCCGGAGGTTTTTCACGGGTATTTATACCCTTTGGGTGATATCACGCATTTATGTGTGATCCTAGTGGGGACCCACCTTGTCAGAAGTTTGTTACATCACTAACTGAATCGTGGGCCCCTTCTGGGGAATCGTCACGTAAACACTGATCCTCGGAGCGACCATACGCGGTACGGAATAGATGAATCTCAGAATGGTCGTGGAGCGGGTATGTGACGAATCTTGGAGCGGTGCTTGGAATGTTCTTGTGGTGATATCAGGGTCGTTACGTCTTTCCGCAGGGGTACTTACCCCGTCAGACAACAAGATAAACCGTAAGGAGTCCTAGGCCGAAGCCTCGGGAGTCACGGACCACCAATTATGGGCTTGGGAAGATGAGGAGTCCTAGTCCTAGGCTTGTTTGTGTTGTACCTCATCTTCCTAGGCCGGAGCCTCCTGTTCAGCCGTAAAAAGATTAAAGAAAGATCAAGTAAATAATAACAAAAGAACCCTAAGATGGACTTACGAGATGTGGTGCCGTGACAATCAAAGATTAAAGGCACACACGCAATCAACGACGGCTAACAAAAGATGTAAACTGGTTTTGTGCTCCTTCACTTAGTCGGATGTAGTGGGCTTTACTCCAAACAACTACCCGATACTCATGTTTTATCCATGTAAAGTTCTGATGACTATCCCCTACGTGGTTTTTATGATGATGCAAATGTTAATAAAAACACATGATAAAGATAATATGATAACGAAAAGACAAAAAGAACAAATACGATAAAAGAGAAAGATAATGAAGAGAAGATTGTTCAAATCGATAAGCACCAATTTAGGATAACATGTTTAGTTGATGTGTTGGCTTCAATCATAACTTGCAATCAATGAAATGATCAAACAGATTATTTGAATGATGTTTTTATTATAAGAAGGTTATTTGTTCAATGATTATTAACTTTTTATCTTACCCGCCTTTGTAGCTCACCTTTGTTTTCAAAAACGAATGTTTGCTTACGTGTTGGTAAACAATCCGACGGTGAGCATGTGGATGAATATTGTAAGTAGTAAGATAAAAATCGTCAGGCAGCGGTGGAGCACCGATTAGTGATTAATCGGGGTTAAACGTATTGGGATTTTTATATGTAATTTTCCAACTTATATATACACACACACTTTTATATGTAATTTTTAAAGTAAACAGGTTTTAACCTCTCCACGACACATCCAGAACCGGAATCGACGAAATTTACAAGGTTGGCCGAAAACTGGCCAGAATCGATAGGCTGCGTTTAGAACCGCCTAGGACAACCTTTGACCAACTAGCGATTAATGGACCAATTACATGAAAATTCCAAGGTAACCCCCTGAGTAGCGATTAATCGCGATTTTTGCAACACTTGATGTAAGGAGAGGTGCTTGAACAACGAGTCGCAGATCTTGAACCATGAGTTCGAGAAACACATAAATAAATTTAAGGTTATTACATATTGTTATTGTTTAGGCTATTTTTAAACAAGTATAATAAAATATAAAAAAAATAACCATCCAAATTATGAGAGATCCAAAAAAATAACAAAATTATTTGAAGCAGCTAAGTAGGCTCCATTAGCAAAGTTGAATCCAAATTGAAAACAATGGCATTAAACTTGAAGTACTAAGCAAAATATTACTAACAAAACTGCAACAATAAGCATACATTTCCTCACTCTAAAATGAAAGAACAATATACCTTAGATTATTCCAATCTTGTTTGCAACATCCAAAGCATCATAGTCTCGAGTTAACCTAACATAAGCTTTCTTGGTTCCATCAGGTCTGAATCACAAATACAACACAACCCACAAGTCCTCGTTACACATTAATCGTAAAACAAGTAAACCGGGTGTAGAAGATAAAAAAAATAAAGCCGATGCGTAACAGTGACAACTTCCTTCGTTTTAAAAAGCGCGTCGGAGGCTTGAGGCTACACCTCATGTACTTCTAGGTCAATACTAAGGTCAGTAACAGGATGATATGTAAAAACAACCAAAGGGGTGAAGAAATCATAAAAAAGTTTACTTAATAAAAAGGTTGATATGTAAAACAAGATGAAAAAACACAACTTCAGAATGTAAATAAAGCTTATTTAGTTGTATATATAGCAACTCGGCAAATACTTGATGACCGTGCCTCAAGCCTTGGCTTTTGGGACCTTAACACCTCATAGCGCCTCTACGGTTTTTTAAACAAAACGACTTCAGAGAATTAACTTATGAAATGGGGCCATTTTGGGCTTAGCCTTACCCTTTAAAAAATAGCTCGACAGAGTACGGGTCAAAGAGGTCAAGATTTGTACAAATTGCAACTTCATGCATCAATTTTCCAAACAAAAGAAAATATGTACAAAAATATGTTCCAAACTTGACACATTAATTATATATTTAATAGAACAAAAAATCTAGACAAATGTTTCGGGTCAATCAAACAAGACCTGCGCCAAAACGACCCCTTTTGAACCACTAACCAAACCTCCCAACCCGCTAGCTTTGTCACCTCTAGTTAATAGCAACCAACCAGCATTCATGTCACTAAAAGCAAAATGAATTCATAATCTGATTTAATGAAGATACCTGATCAAAGTATTGACTTTCTTGGTCTGAATGTCATACATCTTCTTCACTGCAGCTTTGATCTTCTTCTTGTCAGCCCGGATTGTCAACAATGAAAACCTGGGTGTTGTTGTCTTCAATCTTCTTCATTGCAGATTCCGTAGTCAACGGGTACTTGAGAATCTGATAATGGTCAAGCTTGTTTCTTGGAGGGGCACTGATACGTGGGTACTTAGGGTTTCTGTCAGTCTTCAATGTCTTCGGACGGTGAAAGGTAACCTTGGTTCGGATCTTCTTAGCCTTCTTTTTAAAAGTGGAACCGGTCTTCACAGCCTTTGCTGTCTTCAGGGCCTGAGCCTTGGCATCCCCTTTCTTTGTAGCATCAGCTGTAACAAGAATCAAAAGCACCAACAAAAAGTGCAACTAAAACTTGGTTGTAAAATGTGCACATCAAAAGCGCATAATGTATTTTGAAGACATCCGATTTATGTTTAATTGGATACAACCAAATGTATTTTGAATAATAATCAACAAACACAACATAATATGCAAAACCATCAACGGATTTTTGAACGGGTCCCCAAACGTCCATAAGTTCCAAAGGCTTTTTTGCAGTAAATGAATTTTGACCAAAGGGTAACTTGTGGCTTTTATTAATAGAACATGAGCAACAATGAAAGTTGGAACTAACAATGAATTAAAACTAAGACCTAAGTCTTTAACGAGGTGCTTGAAAACCCGAGCTGATGGATGTCCAAATTTGAATTGCCAATCTAGGGGTGATACTTTGGTAGCAGTGTGCAGTTGAGGAAGTAAAACCCGATTGGCATAGTAGACGTCATTTATGTTCTCACCCCGCATTAGAGGCGCCCCCGTGCGAAGATCCTTGACAAGAAAATAAAGGGGGAAAAATTCAACAGAAACGTGGTTAACACGACATAATTTAGCAACGGAAATAAGATTTTTGCGAAAATTAGGAACACAAAGAACATTAGGTAAATTTAATGAACGAGTTGAGTTGGATAGATTGGTATGACCAGAATGAGAAATTGAAAACCGTCACCAAGGAGGATTTCATCCGGTCCGCCATACTCCGAGACGTTGTGAAGAGAGGACCGATTGGATGTTAGGTGGTGTGATGCCCCGCTAGCCAAGATGTGGTCACTGGGATTGATTTTGAGCTCGAGACAGTAGCATTTGCAACCGGGTTGGAAGAGGTGTTGATAAAGGTAATGTTATTATCTTTTAAAAACCGAGCAAGCTTTCTGCAATCCCGGGTGTCGTGACCCGGAATGTTACATAAGTGACAATACGATGAGGAACGATTGTTCTTGTATGTCGGTGATTGAGTGGTAGGGTACCGGTTGGTGAAGCGGGCAGTAGGGTGGTGCCCAGAATTCAGCAAATCAGAGAGCCACCCGGCAGTCCAACTCTAACAACAAACGGGCAAACGGCAGTCCAATTCCATCAACAAACCAAAGAATTGATTTTTTTTGATGAACCTAAGTCACGCCTGCCTATATTTGGATCATCGAATGAAATCACTCATGAATGATGATTGATGAACCCTAAATTCGCTTGCTCCCCCCAAATCGTCGCCTATATTAAATGTTCTATGGTTACCAATTATGAATCACAGCTTGTCCGCTTGTCTAGTTGTCTCATTGTGGGCTTGGAGAGTTGGAGGAGGCCAGAGGCCCAAAAGGAAGCACATATTTATTTTTATGAATTTTTTTTTATTGAAATTGGGGGCTCTAATTTTTTGGTGGCCCCAAGCCCTTGCTTAGCCCAAATACTCTAATGGGCCGGCCCTACACGTGGCATAAAAAAACATTTATTTATTAGATAGTATAGATATAGATGTTTATAAAAACTTTAATGAATATCAATCTTTTATTTTTATTTTAAGTAATTGCTAAAAGTTATTAATATTAGTTGTATTAGAAAAAATAAATATAATTGTGAGGTCTCACATCACTAACTATAACATCAGTTGAGTGAGTGAAATTGATGGGTTCGTAGTGAGTGAGGTATAATGCATGTCCCAACGCTCTTTAAGAAATGACTAGCAATTTCATAAGTAACCGAAACGTAATGGGTTTAAACTTGAACTGCCGTCTGCAAATTGTTTGAGTTAGCGATTAAAGGTGCTGTTTTGGATTAGTCTTTAATTTATCTTAGACTAAATTACAATTTTTGTCCTTTATGTTTACCATAATTATGGATTGGGTCCTTTAAAGAATTGACTTTCACTCTGTGTCCTTTATTTGGAAACTTGCCTCGTTTCTTGTCCTTTAACCAAACGGCCATCCATTCCCCCTCGTTAAGTCACGCACGCGCAAGTCATGTGAGGGCAGTTAGGTAATTTCCTCCCTGCTTTTATTTAAACCCTTTATATTCGTTTCCCCCTTTATTAAAACCCTTTTATCTTCTTCATCCTCATACCATCTACTGAAAACCCTAAACATTCTTTCCCCCTTTATCTTCTTCACCTTTTTCACCAGACCATCTGAAGATGTATTGTTGGTGTGGCAAGGAAGCGGTTGTAAGAACATCTTGGACACCAAGAAATCCCGGTCGTCGTTTCTACGGGTGTCCTGAGAAGGTAAGATTCGTAATTTTCAAATGCAATTTCTTGAAATTGATCAGGTTCTCATCTTTTTATTTTGGTTATCAATTAGGGATCAAAATGTCGTTTTATCGGTTGGTTTGATCCTCAAATGTGTCAAAGGTCAATGGACATTATCCCTGGTTTGTTGAAGTCCATGAATGAACTTGAAGAATCGACAAAAAAAAGTCAAGCAGAAGCAAGGAAGTTGAAGAAATATTTGATAATGAGCTGGATTGGGTTCTTTGGAGTTCTAATTGCAATGAAAATGGACTAGGATAGTTGTTCTAGAATTAAAATGTACTAGGGTTGTGTTAGTCCATGTAATGTTTTGATTGTAAGAATGGTTTAAATGGTAATGCTATGAAATTTTAGTAATTTTTTATCATTGTTGTTTATACCAGTTAAATGCATTTTATGACCAAATCCAAAAGTCAAATGTATTGCAACACCAAATGTCAAATGTATTGCAATTAGAAAAGTCAAATGCAGTTTATGACCTATTTGCAAACAAATGCAGTTTATGGCCATTAAAACAATGAGTTTACCAACTGACCAAATGCAGTTTATGATCAAAACCTATATCCAAATACAGTTTATATCCATTTTATGACCAAATGACCAAAACCTATATCCATATTATGACCAAATGACCAATATGACCAAAACCTATATCCATTTTATGACAAAATGACCAATACCAAATTCCAACTTTGCAGGTTGGACCAAATGACCAAATGCCAAATATTGACCCTGCTGTCTATACAGTAATACATATCATAGAGTAGGATAATTCATATAACCAAACATACATAGGTTGGACCAAATGACCAAATAAGCAAACATACATATAGAGTATGATAATTCATTGTTCCATGGCCAAATACATAACTTAACAAAAAAACAAAAGACATAAATCATTGTTCCATGGACTAAACTTTCAACAAACAAAAGCCATTACATGAAAGCAACAAACTACAAGGAATGAATTATTGGCCAGTGCATGTCCTCTTGTTATGGCCCTTCTTCTTGCACTTCCCACATGTTGTTGTTGAGCCTGTTTTTGCCAACCCCTTACCTTTGTTGACATCTTCTAGTTCCACATTTGATCTTTTCCTTGCCTTTTTGGGCCTCCCAATTGGTTTATGGTAATGAGGTGCTGTTATAACTGTAGGCACTTGGGACTTTGGCCACATTGACATTCCATTCACCGGATAGATCTTGTATTTGTACACTTCTTTCCACCTCTCCATTCCATAAACAGGATTGACAAAAGTTTCTGGTATGCCAACACTTTGACCATGTCCAGCCTTGTTCCAAATGACTGCTACTGCATGTTTGCATGGTATCCCAGTGATTTCCCACCTCCTACATGCACAACTTTCTGTGCTCATGTTCACTACAAACTGATCATCTGCTGACTTCCCACATACCTGATAGTGTTCTTCCCCATTCCATTTAACAGTGTACCTATCATTAGAGATACTATTAGGGTGCATAACATCACATATATTTGAAGGTATACCATTAGGGTGCATAACAGTGTACCTTGCAGCCTCCTTCTTAATTGACTCAAAGATCTTAGTAGCATATGGTGTTAGTAAACCATTACTTCTATCAATAATCTGCAGCACATTCACAATTCTCCTCATAAGATACTCCCTGATGTATTCCAGCATTGTTATTATGGGTTTGTCTCTTCCATCCAACAACTTGGAATTCAAAACTTCACACATATTATTGAGCAAGACATCTGAGAGTGCCCTTCCTGTTATCATAGACATATTATTGTTGAGCAATATTATTAAGCAAGACATATTATGTAAATTAATATATTTAACATTTGTTACCAGTAAAGTATGATCTTGACCAATGCTTTGGAGGGATTTTGTTCATTGTCAACTTCAAACTGATGAAGAGTTGATGTCATTATCACCTTCAAACTGATGTTGTTCATTGTCACCTTCAAACTGATGTTGTTCATTGTCACCTTCAAACTGATGTTGTTCATTGTCACCTACAAACTCATGTTGTTCATTGTCACCCTGTTGTTCTCCCTGATTGATATTGGACTGCTCTGTCTCTTCACCAAAGAAAGGATCAAACATTGGATCATCTATCCTAATATCAAATTGTTCTTGTTGGACACTACTTTGTCCAACCTCATTGCTACTTTCATGCCAACCCAATAATAATCTTTTCCCAGCTGCATTAGGCATATTAATTGACATCAACTCTTCATCAGTAACCTCTTCAATCCTAACCTTGGATGGTGAGCAAAAATATGTGTGGACAGAGGTTGTTTCATGTTCAACATAAACATTCATTACTTTATGCTCTAACACATATTGCCCAAACCCTCTAACATCTGAATCACTTCCTAAAGCTCTAAGACCAAAATCTAAATCAGCATTTGGAACTAAATAGTGGTAGTATCTATTACCTTTGGTATCGTAACCTAATTTTGCCAAAACAACATCTAATTCCCACACAGAAAACCTGTCAATATCGATCAAATCAACAAAAGACTCTGTTGCTCCTTCATAAGCACGTCCAGGGAATCTAGTAAAGTAACCACCATGATGTAACTTGACAGAAAATAGATGAGGGAAACCAACTACATTTCAAAAAAAAAAAATTAACATATGCAATGCTTAACAATATCGCTCGCTTTAACCTAAAACCACTTCAAAATAGAAAAGTAAACTTACCGTAGAAAGCTTCAACATCTGCTTGATCGAGGGATTCACGAATGAAGTAGCGATGAGCCATGATTCCACACTCTTAATTTAGGTTTAGCGAACTGAGGATGAAGAAGATAAAAGGGTTTTAATAAAGGGGGAAACGAATATAAAGGGTTTAAATAAAAGCAGGGAGGAAATTACCTAACTGCCCTCACATGACTTGCGCGTGCGTGACTTAACGAGGGGGAATGGATGGCCGTTTGGTTAAAGGACAAGAAACGAGGCAAGTTTCCAAATAAAGGACACAGAGTGAAAGTCAATTCTTTAAAGGACCCAATCCATAATTATGGTAAACATAAAGGACAAAAATTGTAATTTAGTCTTTATCTTAATACATACTTTACAGTTTATGATTTTGTAAAACTAGGCATAACACCATCCTTATACATGGTGTGTGTATATGTAAAAGTATACAGCTTTGACTACCGTTGGTCATTTGGTGCAATGATAGCCCCAAGACTTCCTATAGTGGAGGTCTTGGATTCGAATCCTAGCCACAACAAAAAAAGAGTCTGTGACCAGATCAGAGGGTTTACCCAGTTGAGGGGTTCCTCCTGAGGTGGGCTGCCCTGGATATTTAGATGTTGCCCCTAGAAAACCCAATTATCCTAGATATTGTTGCCGTTCAAAAAAAATACAACTTTGACTATTGTATAATAGCCTTGGAAATTGAATACCTTTAATAAATTTATTGTTAAAAATTTATATGAATACCCCGTAGAACTTGAATAATTCGTTGTTGGTTAATTAACAGTTTTGTGGGGGGCGATGGACGAACATTTGGATGAACCAATAAATATTAAAGATTGTTAGCCTAAATACAAGTGGGTTCGGTTGCGAAACGATCTTTTACAACAGTAATTCGATCCAATACACGCTACGAATCAGCAGAATCAGTGCATAGTGATAAGAGTAACATCAATTTGATCAAAACAACCAAAAGCAAAAAAGAACATAGGTCCATCATGTCGAATTCCAAGGATATTTTTGTATCTAAACAACCAAAAGCAAAACGCATAAGATGTCGTTTTAAACAAGTCCACAACCATAACTTTTAGACGTTTTTCAGATTGTCATCTATTAACCACCACTTCACCAAGGAAGACACCTGTGAGCACAGTCTTAGAATTCAGTGAATGCTTCAATAGTTCCAAGCCCTACATCATTTGAAGACTGTTTCAAATATAAATGTTAGTTATGAGCAATTTATAACAATTTCTCAATACAAAAGATAATCTTGAATTACAATTATGATAACTGATAAGAGTAAGGCATATATGGTGCAAGTATTTTAAGAGATATTAGAGTAATGTTCTCTTTACATGGTCTTGAATAGTTAGACTTTTAAGTGTGTGTAATTGTATTGATTGTTGTAATGATTTAGGTTACAAATGAGGGTTGTATACTATAACCATATTTACACAAACCACCTTCTATTATCACTAATTACGATAGATCTAATATTCCCCGCAAGCTAAGGACAGGGATCGACCTGTAGCTTGGAACGTAAAAACACAAATCTTTGAGTTCGTAGCGGCTTTGTAAAACTGAACGTTGAGCCCTCAAGTATTTGGGGTTGTATATCCATCTTATGCTGGGTCATAAAAGCAACATTTTTCAAAGCATGAGAACTGTTTACAAAAAGTTCTCAGGGGTCAATGTTCCATTGTTATCTACAATGGTGAACATACAAAGTACCCAGGGTGACAGTTTAGCAATTCCAGCTGATACTGATCCCACACCCTCCTCCTTACATCCTGAACAACCATCTGCTTCCACTATTCGAACCCCTGTGCATACTACTAAGGATGCATAGGTACAAAAATCACTTACATCTGTTTTGGATGTTATCGTTCAACTGGAACAAAGGGCCCCAGTTGCAACAACATACACTAGAAAAAGGAGCAAGAAGACTCCTTCTCTTCTTGTCTCAAAGGCCCAATTCCAACCTCAAAACCCTCATTCAGAATCCCAACATTCTGATGAGAATATCAAAAGGGATAGCCAAAACATTAGAGAGACCTCCTTGGAAGTTTCTCTATTAGGATCAGGATCAGGATCACATCCCGGATCCATAGAACAACCTGCTGAGCCATACCTTTATTTCTCTTCTATGAACTTAAGTGCATAGGCTCCTTGTCAAGATGATATACCTTCTCCAACAACCACTATCTCGAAGGTATTGATTGACTTGGCTGCTGGTGCACCTAACCCAAGTTCATCACCCAAGAAGGTTCACTCTGGTGGTACTAATAGAGTGAATGTGGAAAGGGCTGTCACTACTCCTGGTACATCAACTGCCCCAGAGGACAGTGACAACATAACTAAGACCCTAACCATGGCAACTCACAGTGAGGATGTTTCCTTTGAAGCACTCTTCATTGAGAGGAATCTCATGTGCCAAGAAAACCAGGGTGATGGGGATGCAGAGGCTAGACCTAAGGCCCCATCTAGCTCTAAGGATTCCACAACTGTGGATGAGGACAGACTGAAACTTCATAATATGGAATTGACGGCCAGGGTAGCTATGCTAGAGGCTGAAGTGTCCAAACTAAGACACCAAGTCTCTATGCATGAAGCCCATCAATGCCCAACTGTGCCTACTCCCTCTCTTGTATCAGTAGGAACTCAAACAGATGCAGCCCTTTACACTAATGCAACCAAAAAGGGGGAGATAGTTGCAGTAGAAGATGATGCTGACAGTCTAGAAGAATGGATACAAGAGCAGGCCGCATTTCAAAGTTCATTATTCAAGCCTTCCTTTGTTTAATTTCATGACTTTCCAGAATCAGTAGATGAAGAGGAAGAAATCACTAGGGACTGGAAGTTGGTTGTCAGAGCTGTTGATGAGGTGTTAAAGGATGAAAGTGAAAATGAAGACACACCTCCATCAGTCAGCATAGTTACTTAAGCAATAACAATAATAAAACAAACCACTGCCCCCCAATTCACACTGTCTGCAAATAAGCTAGAATTTGAATCCATACTAGCTTAGGGGTATGATGGTTTAACTGAGAGATTCTGGATTGGGAAAGAGTTCAGCGGAGTCGAAGGGCTGAACTGGAATGCACTAAATCCGATCCAAGTGCTTGAACTGTACCTATCCAACTGCATCAACACCTCCACAGATCTCTCAGCAGAACTTGCAATTAGCAGGTTCCAAGACCTAATGGAGGAAAATCTGCCCTGGTTTGAAACACTATTAGAAGAAGCAAACAGGGTGGCCTATCCTAAAGACAGTGCAGAATCTTCAACAGCAGCAAAACAAAGGCTGGCTCCTAGAAGACTTGACTTAATCAGGAGCAGCACTTTAATAAAAGAAGAAGTTATCTGCTGGAGAAGATCTCTGTACAACAAAGTGGTCAGAGATGTGGAAGTGCTAGGATGGTCAAGCACTGGGTCTTCTGACTTCACATTCTTCCTGAGTAATGGATCATCTCTCTCAATCAACATCAATGAGATCCTACTCTTAAATTCAGACTTCCCACACAAGGTCTTCAAGCTCAGAACACACATCTGCAACGTTAATTCCTTACAGAGTCAAGCAATGATAAAAAAAAACCATCAAAGCTCAGCTTGAAAATGAAGGTCTACTTGCAATGGATGCCTCTGACTCCGACTCAGGCCTATCCTTCCTTTCCTCACCTGCAGTCAGACTGAACACAGAAGAAGAATCCAAAAGAAGAGAAGAGGAAAATGTGAATGAAGGGTGGAAAGAAGTAACGGGTCTTGAATGGGAAGAAGATGAAGAAAGTGTCATTCCCTTGTCCATTCCCCAAACTGCCAATGAAGCTGAAGCTGAGATCCCAACAACATCTCCTACATCTGCTGTTGTGGTCCATGAAGCTGAAGCAGAGGCATCCAGCAAAGACAAGGGGAAGGGACTTATGACAAAAGAAGATGAAGAAAGGATAGTGAAGGAAAAGAAGGAAAAGAAGGAAAAGGAGAAGAAGAAGAGAAGAAGAGGAGATGGTTGAATTATGAAAAGTTCAAGACAGAAAAACAGTCATTCTCCTCAGAGAACAAAAGATCCAGCTGTATGCTAAGCAGCTGGATGATCTGAAAGTCAAGATTCCTGCAGCTTTTCAAATACAAGAAGATGAAGCTCTAGCTCTTCAGCTGTAGGAACAATTAAGTAAAGAAGAAGAAGAAAGAGAGCAGAAAAGAAAAGAAGAGGCTAAGTTTAGAATTACTGACTCTAAACTAGCCAAAGAGATGAGAGAGGAGTGGATAGAAGCTCTTGTTTCTCAAGGTGAGGATGCAGAGTAACTTGAGAAGTTATCCAATAAAGAAATCTACAGAGCCTTCATGGGTCAGCAAGGTCTATTGGTAAATAAGAAAAGGGCTGAAGAAGAAGAAGAAAAAGCCAAACAGAAATCCAATAAGACCATTGCCTTCAACAAAAGATCCCATGAAGAAAGGAAGGTCATGATTGACTTCCTAAAAGCTAAAGGAGAAAGTGGAAAAAGGCTGGGTCCCATGAGTTTCAATAACCTGCAAGCCCTTTACTTTAAAGTCAAAAAGGAAGAGGAAGAAAGACTCAAAGAAGATGGTAATCAATCAAGAAGAAGAAATGAAACCAAAGAAACCCAAGCCTTCTCCCTCATCCACCACTTTCTCTATCTAACAACCTTCCTCTCTCCATCCTAGACCTCCCTCCTCTCCACCCACAAAGTCCAAATCCTCCCACTCAGCTCCCACTCATCAACAACCTCCCAAGAAGAAAAGCAAACCTACTACCAAACCAGAAGACTCAAGAGAAATCGTCAACTAGTTCTACCACACTCAAGATCAACGGTTTGAAGTCTTCAGGGGAAGAACAGAAAAAAGAAGATCAATCTATACAACTGTTGATGAGGTATTGCAGCTTCCAGATTCTGATCTAAGAAGAATGATTGAGCTGGGTGAAGCTAATGAGCCTGAGAATGAAGGTGGGAGACATCTGTTGCTGGTGATCAAACATCACTTCAACCCCAGCAAAGATGAAATTATTGATGCCAAACCTCTCCAATCCCACACTCCATTCATCAGTTGGTCCTACAATGCTGAAGAGGATGAGTTCACACTGACAGATGTTAAAGGACAAAAGATGAGGTGTTCAAGCAAGGCCATCTTTAAAATGGCAAGAAAAGATATCAAGACTCTATCTGAGCTTCCTCTTAACAATCCCAGCAAGGACCAGAGAAGATATGAGGTTGCAAGAATAGTCAGCAACATGGAAAAGCTTCAGCAGCAAAAGAAGTAATAGAGTTTTGGTAGCATCAGTCTAGGGGGAGTTTGTAGAAATAAAGACTGATGGCTACAAAACTTTCTAAGTACAAATGTTGCTTACCTCAGAGTTTGCTGATGACCAACAAGCTGCAGCGGATACTTGTTCTTCTGCTGAAGAATAAATCTACTGTGGATAAGCCTTATCTTCTGAAGACCAAATTTGCTGCTGATAGGCATATTATCAGCAGCTGTGGACAGTTGTGTCTTGCTGCTGATCTTCAACTTTGCAGCTGATAGCCATTTCCACTGAAGATCAAACGTTGCAGCTGACTGGCTTCGATAAAGCAACCATTACTACTGACAACTTTCTGCTGCAACACTGACACACTCCACACAGAAAGAATGTCACTGGTGCAGACAATAAAGAACTACAACGCTCTTCTTTAAGCATGCAAGCAATGATGCCTAAGAAGTCGTTTGAGTAAAGTTAACTTTTGTAGTGTTTATTGTCATTATATGTAGAATAGCTTCAATACAAGATCAACGGTTTGTGTTAGATTTGATCCTTAGAATCAAGGGTATGTGTTAGATTTGATCCTTAGAATCAAGGGTATGTCTTGATTCTAAGTTGCTATATAAGCAGTACTGAGAGTCATTGTAAAACAGTGCTTTTGCTTAAGAGTTTTCTCTGTAATCTTGTAATATTCGAAGCTTAATACAAATTACATTTATTAGTATTCTTCTTGTTTACTTGTTTACTTTGCTTAGTTGTGATTGTTTCCGCCAATCTCAACTAGAATAGAACCATCTTGTATTCACCGATCCTACAAATGTTTATTTTTTCCTTTTATATTGTCTTTTTGTTAGGAGCAATTTACGTTTCTACTCCAACGCTATATAATTTTCCAAACATAATTTTTAAACAAAAAATAATAATTAATTATATATATTATATTAGGGATGTGAGAGAAGGGGCCAGTGGCGGAGGGAAGAAGGCTGCACCCCTCAATACCAAAATTGTAGTGTGAATATTCAATTGGGCCACCTGAAATTTTATAAAATGCATTTAGGCCCCCAATCAGCCAATGACTCAGGCACCCATGCCCCAACCCACTACCATAAGCCCAATGTAAATGAAAACTGGCCGCCTTTTCGTTTTCCCCCATCGGAGATTGCAATCAAAATTCAATTCAATCAATATTCCATCTGCAAATTCCAATTCGTTTCCTCCATCGGTAATCAACAATATATTCAACATTTAATTCGCAAATCAATAGAGTATGGACGCAGCAGGTTCGCAAATTAGTCTGGCAAATCAATCGACGCAATTCTGTTCACGCAACGCTGCATACAAACGGAATTCTGTTTTCTACTTTCAGTCACGCAATCGTTTCAGGTTCACAAACTGAATTCTGTATTCTACATACGTTTATGGTTTAATTATGTTTTGTTGGCTCTTTGTTTGCATTACAAATTTATGAATTTAATTATGTTTTGTTGGCAAACTGATGAATTGAATATTTGAATTACAAATTGCTGAATTGAATTTGAATTACAAATTTTTATTTTGTTGGTTGTTTGCGTCAAAACTATTTACTATTTTATTGTGGATAATTGCTTTTGATGATTTGGGTGCTACTTAAGTTACTCAATTGTTTTGTAATAGATTTCTTAAATGCTTGTGTCGTATATAGCATAGAAAAGGAAGCGCTTGAAAGTGTTTCGAATAAAGCTGTAATTGACCGTTTTCAAAAGATGAAATAATGTAGAGGCCAGTTGTAAACTTTATTTTTTGTGTATTTTTTATGCATCTGCTGAGTAAAAATCCTGGATCCGTCACTGGAGGGGACCCACCGGATTTCTGGATGAGAATCAACCAAACGGCGCGTTTGCTTTTCCTCCAATGCTACTGCGTTTGTCACATCACGTTTGCCTCCATCCGGTTACCCACGATGGAGGTGCTCTAAGGGTGTAGTGATTTAATTTAACCAAAAAGATGGGTGTTGTGGCACCATGTAATTGGATAAAAAACTTATTTCACTCTCTCTCTCTCTCTCTCTCATCATGCATTTCTTCACTTGGCGAATGGTTCTTTAGCGTCATTCCTTCACGGCCTCGTTTCGGTGTTCGACGTTGAAAAATGGTGAAGTCAGAGGTGACGAGGGGCACGACTCTACTACGGTTGATCTTAATACTAGGTGATGCGCAAGTGGGTGTTTTTTTTACTAGTTATGTAATTATAAAATACGTTTAATATTCTGAGTTTAGTTATGTACAATTCTGTATTGAAACTGAAGGTGTTAGTTTCATTTATATATTGTTGTTTCATCCTTATTTACTATATTGATTTTCTTGCATATAAATTCTTTTCTCTTGTCTACACCTAATGCCGTAAGTCTTGTCAATCAAGTCATCGTCAGGCCTGTCTTTTTCTTTTACGAAATTCTAATATAATATGGGAGCTATTATTTGTACACCTTATCATCCTTTCTCACACCACCCCCACATCACATCATATCAAATCACATCATATCAAATCAAATCACATCATATCATTAATATAATTAATAAAAACTTGAAAAAAACTAACTTATAAAATGAAGTAAATTAAAAAAAGTTACTTTTATATTTTTATTTATTTACTTTTCAACTTAAATTTGATTTATATAAAATTAAATAACTTAAAAAAATTCATTGATAAGTACATTATTATGTGAGACACCTCGTTTTATAGTAGAATTCATTGATAATAATTGCAGTGGCTTTACTAGTTTTACGTGCCGGTCTAGTTTCATCGTTATGCGTGTAAATAATTTGAAACGACACAGGATTCCGTCAATATTTTGAAACGACACAATATTCCGCCAATTATTTGATACGACGTAAGATTCCTTCAAAACATACTATATAAACAACTAAATATTTCATTCACTTATTCATTAAATCTGAATTCTCTCTAAATTCTCTCCGAATCTGATAAAAACGAGTTAAGTATGACGGGTTTTGGTGAAAACCAACTAGGGAATGTTGGTGAATATATATCAGAGTTTTACACTAATCAGGTATGACGTTCATGATTATGTTTGTATAATCTAACTATATCGTTGTTAACTGTGGACGATAACACATATTTTGTTCTAGGTGTTCATGTCTCACCCGGACATGATGCAGTGGGTGCAAAACACTGACCGTCAACATGGTTATGTCATAGTCACCGAAAGATCGAAGAAAAACGCAAGACGAAATGTTACCAAAGTTTTTCTTAAACGTGATCGTGGTGGAGAATACAAGGGAACATCAACAGTTAGACGTTCAGCTACAAGAAAAACTGGTTGTCGGTTTCAACTGATTGGGAAATACGTGAAAGATGTTAATGGTTGGATGTTACTGGTGAAACATGCTGAGCATAACCATCCACCAGCTCAACATTTGGAGGGTCATCTATTTGCAATGAGATTAACTGATCAAGAAATGCATTTGTTGGAGGACCTTTCAAAGCACAATGTTCATCCACGTAACATTCTAGCAACACTAAAGGACCAGAACCCTGAAAATGTGTCTTCACTTAAAACCCTATACAATGCACGCCAAAAGATACGTAAAGCCACATAAGTTGTTTCTCTTAAAGCTCTAGATCTTTTACGAGGCAACACATGCGACCACTATTCAATCTTTTACGAGGTAATGTTTCTCTTAAAGCTCTAGATCTAATATGTGAAGAGCTTGATAGGGTAAATGAGTTGATAGACTCGCCTTGTTCCTCGTGTGGCTATCGACTTCAAACAAGTTGTGGTTTGCCATGTGCTCGTATTCTTGCAAATTATCTGCATGTAGGTCAACCTATTCCATTGGATGCGATAGATATCTTATGGCGGAAGATTGATTTCACTCCGTCATTTGTTCACCCAGATGACAATATCGATCTTGATGAAGAATTTGAAGCGTTGAAACAAGAGATTCAAGACCAACCAACAAGTATAAAAAGATCTTGGTTGAAGGAGATAAAAGAAATGATTAACCCATGCCAAACAAACCTTGAAGAGCCTATAGTTCACAAAAACACTCGTGGGCGTCCGACTTTAAAGATGAAGCAAGAGAAGAACAAGGAACCCGCTAGACATAGTTCATTCGTGAGCTCTCAAGAGCCCGCCGGACATAATTCATTCGTGAACACTCAAGATCCCGTTAGACATAGTTCGTTCGTGGACTCCCAGGATCCCGTTAGACACAATTCTAGTAACTTAACTGCTAAAAATATCTTATATATTAAAAAAAAAGTTTCATATGAATAAATTATGTGAAGGTCACCCAATCACGTATTTACTATACTAAGGTCATATGCTCATTAAAACTTTTATTGATACATATATATATATATATATATATATATATTTTGATTGTACAATAAATCTGGTAAACGTTTATTTACATAATTGATTGTACAAATTATGTGATAGGCCTGGTGGGAGGCATTCAAACAGTCAGTTTATGGTTGCGAGCGTAATAGCAAACATGAACATGGGTTAGCTACCTATTGATATATATATTGATTGTACAATAAATCTGGTAAACGTTTATTTATATATTGAAACCTGTGAACTCACAAACCTCGTGTTGACATCTTTTCTTATATGTTTTCTCAGGTCGCTAAGATAAGGCACAAGTGCACATATAGGACATGCATGAAGTCCTATTTTTTATTTATATTTTACTTATGTTTGGACTGGACTTTTGCGGCGCGTTTGTTTTGCACATTACTTTCTTTATACGCTTCCGCATTAACTCCGATTGATATGATATTTTCATTTGAGTCCCATATAGAGTCGTTCAATGTAACTAATGACTGAGATCCTGATTTGTCACTTCCCAAACGGTAAAACTCCGTTAGTTGAAATTGGGGGTGTGACATTATTAGAATATATCTTATGACGTTTACATCTTTTTTATAAAAATGACAGTGTTTTTAATTTATTATTTTTATAAAAATAAACATCTTAAAATACGTTGATCTATTTAAGAAAAGTGAAGATGACTTTAACATTTAATATAAAAATTTAAATTAAAAAGGAAACACTAAAAAGACTATGAGAGAACAAGAAGTTCTAATTATTTAAATAAAATATATTTTTTATTATGAAATTTATTTTTAGAACTTAAAAATGTAAAAAATCCATAAGATTCGTTTTATTTGTGGTCTTTTGTTATGACAGATACATTAAAGATTCTTTCAAAATTTTATGTTTTTATGACGGAAACATTTTTAAGTTCATAAATATATCTTACGACGAAAATGTAAAAATGTTGTAAAATATTAAAAATTATCTCAAAATGGAAAAATGTTAGTAATAGCATGTCACGTCTGACATCATGAGGGCAGCTTTTTAAGAGGGTGTGTCGGACTTTTTTTTGTTTTTTTTGCTGCAGGGGTGTTCAAATAGAGATTCCCTATAATATATTTGTTAGGGTGTTGAGGGTACCATACGAGTAGTGCTAGCGGGTTCACGGGGACACCGTCGCCATCTGTCGGGTAGCCATACGAGTAAGTGATCTCGGATATAATCATGCTTCTTAATTTCCATCTTCACAAGAGTGAAGGATAAATGCTTACCTTGTGTTTGAGAGGTGGTTGTGCTTCAGTTGAATCCATTAGAGAAATTGTTTGAGAGAGGGGAATGAAGATGATGATGATGATGCAAAGCATTTATTTAATATTCGGAGGAAAGCAGTGAAAAATTGTGGGGTAGGGGTTATGGTTACGACCACAAAAAAAAGTTCAAAACCAGATGAATCACATGTTCTTATGACCATGTGGCCAGACCGATGTTTGAAATATTTCTTAAACGAAAACGTGAAATATTTTTATTAATTACGGATCCTCACAGCTTTGTGATTTCTAGATTTATTTTTATGTACCTTTTTTAATTAATCAAGTTTTTTTATTAATTTTATTTATTTTAGTTTTAATAAAGAAATATTTTAAAAGAAAAAAAAACTTTAGGGGATGAGTGTTGTGATCCCAACACTTTAGGGTATTAGGGTTGGATTCGGGTAAAAATAAGGTAGCACATTCTCATTGGATATTTTGCTAGAGTAATTTTTTGGATGAAGATTATGCCCCCAATACCCTTAGGGTGAAGGGGGCACAACCCTCACCCAAAAATTACTATAACAAAAATACCCAATGAGGGTGTGTCACCTTACTTTTACCCAAATCCAACCCTAATACCCTAAAGTGTTGGGGGCACAACCCTAATACCCTAATTTTTTTTTATTTCATTTTTAAATTAAAACTAATATATATTTAAAACTAATTTCATTTATTCAATAAAAATAACAATAATAAAAAAAATTTACATAAAATAAAATAGAAAATTAACAATTCACGATCCATTGTAGATAGAAAATTTGATGATTGAGTTGTTATTTTTGTATGTAAAATTAATTTAGATAGAGGTGAATTTAGAGAAAATGAAAGATAAGTATAAATAACAACTAAAAATATCAAATTTTCTGATTTAAGTTATACTATCTTTTTATGTTTCTTTTAAAGAGTTAAAAAAGATAAAATATCCTTTCATAACTATTTTACATACATTATTGTATCAAATAGAAAATAAATATTAAGGAAAAAACTAGTTATGTGTTGTTAGATATCACAATCATTTTTTTTACTCTATTGAAAGTTAATATTGGAAGGAATTAAAAATTAATAATCAATATTGATGTTTTCATTCAAATTAAAGAGTGATTAAAATTAATAGAAACCACCCAACATGGACCCACTTGCATCATACAATTCATCAAGGCCGGCCCTGAGCATGTGGGGGTGGGCGACCGGTCAGGGCCAGTTTTTCGGGGGGCCCAAAATTATAAATTATATATATATATATATATTATATAAAAATATATTTAATATAAACTGAGTTTAAAAAAGAAATTAACTGATGGACCATGTACAAATTACAATTAACAATCAACTTATAGGCCATATAAACTGAGTTTAAAAACCCATTAACAATTACTCCATCATTGGACATGTCCAAATGACCAATTTTACCTAATAAAAAAAACATACGGCGATTACTCCATCAACAGTCGTCGACGTCTTCTGCATTTGAAATTCAAACGGACAAATTTAATCAAGAGAGGTTTTTGAATTGATTTTTTTTAAATATTTTTTTTTGATTCTGTTTTACTATCAGAAAAAGATTTATTGTTCAAGGATGCAGCTTATTTGAATGAACTATTTAGGTTTGAATAAGTTTGAGATATACTTGTTCAACTTATAAAAGCTTAAACTCCACTTTTTTCAACCTATATATCTAAAGCTCAAGTCGGATCGTAAATAATTTATGTGGTCGCCATCCAACTACCGCCATGTATCTTCATATTACTTCAAATTGGGTTGAGGATTCAAGAAGTTCTCATCTGTGGTAAACAACATCAATTGTAAGTAATTCCTAACCCTAGATATTCGAAAATCTCAAAGAAATTTAACGATTTTCTCTGATTTGACCATTGAATGATTGTGTTTATAGCTGGGTCTGACTACGAAGGATTTGTATGATAAAATAGAATTGAAGGATGTTGATGGCGGACCGGGGGTGGAAGGTTTCTTACAAAGGGGACAAATGGGCTTTCGAGAAATTGAAAGTGTTTGTTGTACCGCATTCACATAACGATCCTCGCTGGAAGCTGAGTATTATGATCGACGGTCTAGGCGTATTCTCGATACAATTTGTTGAAACTCTTTCCAAGGTGCTTAATCTGATTCAATTTATGTACATTTACTTGATATAATTTGTCTTCAATCTGGTAGTTATTGAATGGATTGGTTAGGATGAAAGGAGGAAGTTTATCTAAGAAGAGATGTCCTGCTCAGATTGCAGATTTTGTTTCTGTATTGTTTTTTGTTCTGGATTTCATCATCATCATCATCCTCAGATTGCAGATTTTGTTTAGCCATTCGCTCTGCTAGGGAAGGGATTTCCACATCTACCACAGTAGCTTTTCCCTGCTAACCATGATATAATCATATAAACGATTTAACATTGTAACAAATTCATGAAATCATAAGTTTTATGAGAATTTCTACTTTGTTCTTAGCTGGAGCTTTCTTTTGGGCTGCTGCTTTGCTTCTTGGTTTAGGAGCAGGAACATTAACATTACCTGAGAATAAAAACAAGAATCATTATCATTAGGGACTTGAATTTCTCAAACGACAAGAACCTAATACGAAATATATATTTTTAAAAAACTTACAAAAGTTAAAACAATTTAACCCAACCTGTCCTAGACCATAATTTACATGTTTCTATTTATGATTGAACTTTTTTTCTTATTGAGATTCTGAGATGAGCCTTATCCCTGGTGCAGGTGGGGATATCATCTACAACTGCATTAAAGATTGCAAAGAGACCAGAAAGTGCTAGAAAGCTGATTCTTGTAAGTTTCTTTATTATTTTTCCAGCTTTAGATCATCTTATATGTAGTCTAGATTTGTGTTAGAGGCTTGCACATTACCAAATTCCCAGACCGATGATGCCGGCTGACGGAACGGAGGAACTAGAAAAATATATACAGCAGGTAATATTCATGACTAGAGGGGTTGAGTTACGGTTCATTTCGAGTACGATCAAAACATGTTGGATTTGGTTGACCTGAAAACGTTTATTTTTTTACCTTCTATTTTAGTAAATTATTGAAGCATTAAATGTGACTACAAAAACTATATTATTACAGTAATAGTTTAAATTTTTAAGTAATATGATTTAGGTGGTTCTATGAATTTACTATACACATTACATATCAATATAACCGGGTTCCTTATAAGCTACTTTTTGCAGGATAGTCTACTGTGTATGCTACTCGTGTATTTTATGTTTTTTTTTTAAATTATGATTAACTGAATAAAAAGAGGTTGGTTGTAACCCTATCACTGATTTTTTTTTCTTGAACTAGATGACGTAGCAAATTCAGGTGGGAACTTAGTTCAGGTTCAAACATCCAGGTAACACTATCTATACATATTTACACACACATATATACACATACGTATATTTCTAATTATACGAAGCAGAATGTGACATTTTTATTATGAAATTTGCAGGATGCCTGAGATGTTAGCAATGCATCACGATATACCCCCGGATCTCCAAGTGGTCGGGAACAAATTAAAAGACATTTGTAAGGTACATCTTTCAAACTAGCCAATAAAGTAGGTGGACATTCGGACACGTCACACATATAATTATAAAAAAAGTTAGATCATTGTTAAAAGAATACAGGTTTTGTAACCATTGTACACAAAAAGTTGTTAAAGCCTCCTAATAGACAAGTTACTGTTATACAAAGTTTGGCTAGTTACAAAAATCGACCCGTTTTAAACAAATGCGTGTGAGTTTCACCTCCAAAAGAAAACTATTTATAAAGAGTTTAAAACTGTTTTGACCGGAACCCGTTACCCACACCAACCATATTGCCATCTCTATGATTAACATAGTTAAGAAAGTTAACCAATTCATTACTAAGTTGAGCACTTTGGTTGCAGATATCTAACACATCCCTCGAGACATGAAAGCTCATAGTCGAGCTTTTCAATATAATTCTCGCAGGAGGGGGTCGTCTTGCTGCAGCTGGGATTTTGGGCATTTTGAAAAAAAGGGAGGGAAGTTGCTATAAACGGGCTGACACCAAAAACAGTGATAGCATTTAGCAATGGATGGTGGTTTGTATGAGCATTACACAGAGTACAATAAATGCATGGAAAACACATTACATGAACTTGTAGGAGATGATCTATTAGAACATATTAAGCTTGTAAACTCCAATGACGGGTCAGGGATTTCAGTCATAAATGTGACTTTTCATTATTATACGTAATTTCAGTCATAAAAAGAATATATACATATTTATCAATTGCATATTTTTTATTATTCAACCCGTGAAACAATTAGCACACTCAGATTTGGATGTCGGGCAAAACTTACACAATAATCCGGTAGTAAATGAAATAATAGAAGATGATGTTAATGATCTCAGTGATCACATTCGTGAACTAAAGGTATTTATTAGCTAATGATTAAACAAGGGTCAAATTTATTTTATTTCATGAAGAGCTAATTAGAGCAAAAACAGATGCACGTTACTCCCTTGGATCTAACGCGATTTAGTGCACGCCAAAACTTAAATTAGTTAAGAGTTAGCCTTAATTGTTCATTAATCTTCCCACAAATTGACAACACTAATTTGTAACGGGGGTGCGACGTCACAACATTCAATGTTCGCTGTTCAAAAAAAAGAAAGCAGAATTAAACATTTATGAACATGATGTTAAAGATTTAAAAACTTCAGCTCGAAGTGTTACATATTTCTTGTTTATGATGAATTACAATACACTTATGGTAGCTTATGGAAGCAGAGGCAAGCTGTTCTTTTCTATGAGTGGTTATGAGGGCTAGAATTTCTTTTAAAAATAACCTTAAATTGATGAATAATATTTAAATTAGAAAGAAAGGCATGAAGTTAAATTTTATTTGATGTGTTTAATAAAATATTAATATACCAGACATATAAAATGTATTTGATGTTAAAGATATACCACTTATGAAATGTATTTTCATGTATTCTTTTTGATGTTTTGATTACTCTTATTAATATAATCTTAACGTTGTACAATATGAAAAAATTACAGATATAACACCAAATGTTATATAAAAAGAGATGATAAGATATTAATCAATATAATCTTAATGTTTCACACCGTGTAACACACGGGTTTAAAGCTAGTATATAATAGTTAGCAAGCAAGTATTCGCATAGCTTCACTTGATTGTATAGTCGAAAGTGTAGAGTTCCAATATGTTTGGAAAAATGGAAAAAAATAATCATTGAGGGACCCGAGTTACTTCAAATTACAAATTAAAAGGTTGTAATCATCCTGGAGAAGTGGAAAGAGACACGGAGTAGACAAACGAGTTATTCGGATCAATATCATCGAGCACTAGAGTTCAAAGTCAAAGATCACGTGTTCTTGAAAGTCTCACCTTGTCATGGCATATGCAGATTTGAAATTAAAGGAAAGTATCGGACCATTTGAGATCCTCAAGAGAGTGGGAGAAATTTCGTATCGATCGCCTCGCGTTGCCACCTCAACTCTCACACGTGTTTCATCTGTCCCTGTTGAGAGGATACAATTACCACTCCACATCATCAGTTACCCACTACATAAGATTCAGAAGGATTTGTCCTATGAATAAGAACCATAACCTACACTGGATCGACAAGAAAAAAATGAGAAGAAAAGTGATTATGTTTGTCAAGGTATAATGGAAAAACCACTCCGTGTAAGAAATTACTTAGGAAACCGAAGAATCAGTTCTTCGTTGTACCCAAGTCTATTACAAAAACATGTTTTCTCGTATCGAGTAACCGTGAACCTATTATTTTCATCTCTAGATGTTAGGAATTGAAAGCTTTCGATTCCATCACCTTGTGATTTCATTTATCATTTCTTAATCTACAAATTTCGAGTATAAAATTTCTTTTAGGAAGTAATAGTTAAAGTGATTGTAAAATTTTATTAATAAATACTTAAATACGGTTTTAGTCCCTGTGGTTTGACACAAATAACCATTTTAGTCCAAAAGTTTAAATTTGACATTTTTAGTCCAATAGTTATTTTTATATCAATTAAAGTCCAGTCCACTAAAACCATCCAAATTTTCTGTTAAATTTTTATTAAAAGACCAAAATACCCCTGTATAAAAAAACAAAAATAAAACAAAATAAATGTAGTTTTTAATATGTAACCCCCATTTTCTCTCTTTTATCATATTCCACATAGTCTCCCCAACCCTAGATCCAAAACTAGGGGTGTAAACGAGCCGAGCCGAGCTCGAGCCTGACGCTAATCGAGCTCGGCTCGTTGGATTATCGTGAAGCTCGAGCTCGAGCTCGGCTCGGTTCGAGCCTGTAGATTTTGGATCGAGCTCGGCTCGTGGAGTGAAAATAAAGCTCGAGATCGGCTCGGCAAGGCTTGGTTTCATTATTGACGATTAAACGAGCAAAAGCTCGGCTCGAGCTCGTTTGTAGGAAGCCTTAAACGAGCCAAAGCTTGACTCGAGCTCGATTTGGGGGGGGGGGGTTAAATTGAATAGTATATTAAATATATAAGAAAATAATATAAAATTTACTAGGCTCGTTAAGGCTCGCGAGCCTAAACATCTTAGAAGGCAAAGCTCGAGCTCGGGCTCGATAACTAAACGAGCCATATTTTAGGCTCGAGATCGGGCTCGGGCTCGTTAATGTCACACCCCGGCCGGCGACGGATTATACGCCGGGGCTGACGCGATTGTTCATAACCACATGATCATCTATTAATAAGTGACAATATTTATTCATCGAAATTAAAGCATCCGTTACAAAAGAGAATAGGAAATAAAACGTTAATAACTTAACATAAATTAAATTTAAAACTAGGTCCATGTCCTATGTGATCATGCATTGTCCTCAAACAGGTGCACTTGGAACATGTGAGTAAATGTCAACTACAAGTAGTTGGTGAGTAACATAGGTTTTGACACAAACAAAAGTTGAAAGAAGATTTAAAAAATTCAATATGTTCAAAGCATAAACTAAGGCATAAATGTGAAAACATACAAGGTTCCAAAGCGTACAATCAAACCGTGTAAATGGAAAAATGTAAGTACAATCAAACTGGTTGTGTTTTGAAAAAAGTAGTAAGATGTATACACAAAAACCGCTATGGTTTGTGTTAAGTAATGAATCGTATTCTCCTATAAATGATCATGTTAGGTACTACCTTAGGCCTGACTCGCAAGTTAATGATTGTACTAAACATAAACACACGTATGGTTGCCAAGTAGTTTAAGACATAAAGCATATAATCATTAGCATGAGAACAATGGTATTGAATTTATATATGTAATGTAATGTAAAACATGTTTCACCCCGAGTATTTGTAAATAATAGTAAAGAGAAAGGGGGCTATGAAACTCACTTGTATTGAAAATGTAAGTGGTATGAATTGGTAAAGGTTGATAGGCCTCGTGAAAATTTCTCACAATAAACCTACATATGTAATGATACTCTAAATTCAATGTACATCTAAATGGAATTAGGGAGACTTTTGGGACTTTAAGGTTTCATGGGGGTTTGAGACTGGACATAGGGTTCGTGCAAGTTTTGTAAGAAAAATATATGTATTTATAACGCTAAAATGTTTGGAATTTATTCATATAATTATTTTTCAACAATTAAATAAATAAATCATAGAATGGGAAGAGGTTTTAAATAATATTACATTTGAATTGTTAAATAAACATATTATGGAATGGAAAATAATGCATTTGGATTTATTTATATACTCATTCTAAAAATAATTTATAAATAAATTATAAAATGGGAAAAGGTTTATTTAATTTTATTTTATGTAAATAAAATGATTAATTAAACTATTAGTTAATGTAAATAAAATGGTTAATTAATCTCTTAATTAATTCATTTTAAATGAATTATAAAAGACTAAATAGGTTTTTAAATAAAATTTATTGAACTTTGTATAAAATTGTAACATCCCAAAATGACAAAAAAATAAAGTTAACGAGTTCAAGCGAGCCGAAGTCGGGTCGGGTCAGTCACGAACCGGGCTTGGGGAGTTCTCCCCTATAAATAGTCCAAGGCACTCATTCTTCTGCTCTTTGACATTCTAGAGAGAGAAAACCATAGAGAGAGAAAGTGACGGAATCGCACAAGATTGCACCGGAACGTGTCTCTTGCACTCGTGAAGGAAACATCCGGATCAGAAGCTCGATTCAGGTAACGATCCGACCTAAATCTGAGTTTTTGTTCGTTTTTGGGTTTTTGGGTTTTGGGTGAAAATCGGACGTTCTTGCGGATGAAACTTAAGAATAAGCTTAGGTTTAGTATCTACAATGGAAAACGAACGTTTTGAATGCAAAGGGGTTCGGGATCTTGACATGATCTGACCGAATGCGAAAGTTAGTGTTTTTCGTGAAGAACAGGTCGTGCGTACTTGCTAAGTGCGCACGGAGCAGGTCCTGCGCACTTGCTAAGTGCGCAGGAGAAGGGACCTGCGCACTTGCTAAGTGCGCAGGAGAAGTAACCTGCGCACTTGCTAAGTGCGCAGGAAGGGGGACCTGCGCACTTGCTAAGTGCGTAGGAGGCAGGGTCTGCGCACTTGCTAAGTGCGCAGGCAGCAGGGTCTGCGCACTTGCTATGTGCGCAGACATCAGGCTGTTGAGTAGAGATTAGTATGTTTAGAATGGTTAAACCGTTAGAGTCGGTAATGGTCTGATGTGTATGTAACTACTCAATTCAGATCGTACGTGAAGTCGTTGGACCTTGATTAGGACAACCGAGACTAGCATATAAGGTGAGTTCTAGAAGCCCTCTTTTAAATGTTTTTATATAACGTTTTCGGGCTGGTGTGTACACGTATGAAATGTTGTTTTATAAAATGATATTTATGAAACTACGTTTACGAAAGGAAATGATTTGGAACGAAGGGTTTATGGAAAGAAAGTTTATGAACGAAATGTTTACGAACGAATGTTATAAAGAAATGGTTTAATGAAAAGGTAAAGGGTTTTGAAAGTGAAGGAAAGGTTTTATGAAAAGAAAACAAAAAGGGGCAAATGTTTTAAAGAAGTCATTACAAATCTAATCTGTCGAATGAATGGAATTGACGAATGAAGTCTGGGAATGTGATTCCCAGCCTTGTGGTAGATTATGGACAGTGAGCCATAGTTACCACAAGAACAACAGGGGCATTGTCTCTGTGGCATGTCAATGGTTTTGATGTTGTACAACTGGTAAGGGAGTAACGACGGTTACTCGGGTGATGACGATCATCCTAACGAACGAGGTAATGGGAAATTAATGACGGCGATACGTAACGGTTAATTTCCAAAGGAAAGATGCGTGTTGGGCAATGACGGCGATACGTAACGGTTGACCCCACGCATTGAAGGGTTGGGCAATGACGGCGATACGTAACGGTTGACCCTACGTAGTGTATGGTTGTGGCAATGACGGCGATACGTAACGGTTGCCCACAACATTAAAAGTTCCTACGGGGACATAGAGACGCGTAACGATACAGATTTTAGATAATATTGTATGACTTAAATGAATGTTAATGATTTAAACAAATGATCGTGTTTAAATGTGCGAAGGTTTACGAATGAAAGGCCCTGTTTTCTTATACTAATGTTAAACCCTACTGAATGTTTGAATGATGAACCATTTCTTAAAACGAACGAAAACTAGAACTCACCAGCGTAGCTGACGTTTTTAAGTGTACACAAGGTTAAGGCAGGTTATGAGGATGGACGGTGATGCTTGGCTAGAGATGAAGAGTTACCCGACTGCTTTGAAGACTGGCATCCCGTTATGTTTAGTTATGATGTAAATATGTTTTAATCAATGTTTACGCTTCCGCATGTATGAACAACGATTAAGTTATGTTTAAATGAAATTTTTCCGCTGCGTTATTTGATATTCATGTTTAAGAACTGTTTGTGAATGAGTAATTCCAACAAGTGGGGCCTCCCGGGTTTGGGGCCTCACAAGTTGGTATCAGAGCAATAGTTTGAGAGATTCGGACACTCCCAGTGTTTGAACTTAAACTTTGAATGGGACCGAAAGCGGATGCCAGTACGGGTAACTCGAGCCACAGCATCAGGTATGAAGGTAGTATATATATTTACGTATATAGTATGCCTTAGAAAGGGTTAGGTAAGGACTTGTGTTCTGATGGAATCACAAAGGTGGTCAAATAGAAATCGAAAGGTAGTGTAATGGTTAATTACAGATGGCCAGTGTATATTAACATCTTACAGTGCTTATTGAATTCTATTTGTTAACTAGCGTGATGACATTGGATTTCTTGTCTTATAGAACGTATTGGCAAGGAGAGGAAACGGAAGACGTGGTGGCCGTACCGGTGGTCGTACCGGCGGTCGAAATGGTGGGCGTGGCAGGATCCCTGCGCGCCAAGAGTATAGTGAAGAAGGAAGTGTTCACACTGAACCGGCGGTTAGTGTGCATGAAGCTGAGCAGACACAGGTTGAAGAACAACCTTTCACTTTTGAACCCGAAGTGAGAGCAGCTATAGCTCGAGAGTTCACAGAACTGATGAAGGCTTCTCTGCCAGGTCTGTTGGCAGAAGCATTGAAGCAGGTCAATGGGGCGGGTGGGTCTAGCGCGGCAATTGGTGCCCAAAATAATGAGACTGACAATACACCGCCTGCTCGCGGATGTGATTATAAGTCCTTTAAGGCATGTGATCCGCCGATCCTGACTGGGAAGAAGGACGCGGTGGCTACTTTTGATTGGGTGATCCGTATGGAAGCTGCCATTCGTCTGAGCGAGTGTCGAGCTAATCAAGTAGTGAAGTTTGCTGCTAACTCCTTGAGGGAGGAAGCATCCCATTGGTAGGAAGGTGTACGACAGGCAAAAGGGAGCGAGATTGTAGATGCGATGATGTGGGCTGACTTGAAAACCTTGGTAATCAAGAATTTCTGCCCAAGGAACGAGATTGAGAAGGTAGAGAGGGAATTTTTGGGTTTGAAGGCCGGAAGCATGACGCACCGGCAATACACAACCCGATTTAATGAACTGGCACGTCTGGTGCCACACCTTGTCACTACTGAAGAGAGAAAGATTGCCTGTTATATTCAAGGGTTGCCGGACCAGGTCCGCACCTACGTGAAGGCAAACACCCCCACTACCTATGATTCGGCAGTAGAGCTAAGCGGCGTGGTATTTGACGATCTGGCACTGAATGTTGTTGTCGTTGAAGAACAAAAGAAGAGACCGAGCTTCTCAAACAAGCGAACTGGGGGAAAGATGTTTGGGGCTCGTGATAAAAGGGCTCGGGTGGATGAGCCGACTGTTTGTAAGAAGTGTGGAAGGGAACATGTAGGTGAATGCAGACTGAGATCTAGCCTGTGCTTTAAGTGTGGCAAGACCGGGCACTACTCCCGTGAATGCCCGCAAGGCTACAAATGCTACAACTGTGGGGATTTCGGCCATATGAGCCGAGAATGTACGAAGCCCAGAATGGGGGAAACCGGGAAAGGAAAGGGGCCGGAAAAGAAGGGAAAGGGATCTCGTGCAAAGACTCGTGCGTATGCACTGACGCAGGATCAGGCTAGGAAGGATCCCGACGTGGCGTCAGGTACATTCGTCCTTGACAATACTCTTGTTTCTGTGTTATTTGATTCGGGTGCCAGTAAGAGTTTTATATCTGCGACTTTTTGTAAAAGAGTAAAGTATGCTGTGAGTAAGCTAGAAAGGGCCTTTAGCGTAGAGACCGCTGAGGGTAGAACTGCGAGAGTGACCGATGTAGTTGACAACTCCACGATGAAAATAGAAGGTCATAGGTTCCCTGTCAGATTGTTCGTTATGGTTTTGGGAGGGTTCGATGTTGTGTTGGGTATGGATTGGTTAACTGCCAATGAAGCACAAATCATATGTAAGCGAAAAATAATCCAACTCAAGGCTCCGGATGGTAGCAAAGTTGAGGTTTTTGGAGATCGTGACTCCCCGATGCCAAACGTCATCTCGATGATTAAGGCAGCGGATTACTTGAGGCGCGGATGCGAGGCTTATCTGGTGTACGTGATTGACAAGTGTAAGGAAGTGAAGGAACTAGACGATGTACCCGTGGTACGCGAGTACCCGGAGGTGTTTCCAGAGGATTTGCCTGGGATACCACGCGATAGAGAAATTGAGTTCCGAATTGACTTAGTACCAGATGCCCAGCCCGTGGCTAAGGCTCCATATCGACTAGCACCAGTGGAAATGAAGGAACTTATGGTCCAACTAGACGAGTTACTTGAGAAGGGATTTATCCAACCGAGCATCTCGCCGTGGGGTGCTCCGGTGTTGTTTGTAAAGAAGAAAGATGGTTCGATGAGAATGTGTATCGATTATCGCGAGTTGAATAAACGAACGGTGAAGAACAAGTACCCTTTACCAAGGATCGATGACCTGTTCGACCAGTTGCAAGGCGCAAGTTGGTTTTCGAAAATCGACCTTCGGTCCGGGTACCATCAGTTGAAGGTGAGGGAAGAAGACATACCGAAAACTGCATTTCGCACGCGTTATGGACATTTCGAGTTCCGCTAATGTCTTTCGGATTGACGAACGCCCCCGCAGCGTTCATGGATTTAATGAATAGGGTGTGTCGACCGATGCTGGATCGATCGGTAATAGTGTTCTTCGATGACATCCTTATCTACTCCAAGAATGAGGGTGATCACGCGTGTCACTTGAAAGAAGTATTGGAAGCTCTGAAAAAGGAGAAGTTGTATGCTAAGTTCTCCAAATGCGCGTTCTGGCTTAGGGAAGTCCAATTCCTAGGTCACGTCATTGGCCCGAACGGCATTATGGTTGACCCAGCAAAGATAGTAACGGTAAGTGAATGGGACATTCCTAAGACGCCAACTGAAATCCGCAGTTTCTTGGGATTGGCGGGCTACTATCGGAGATTCATCCAGGATTTCTCGAAAATAGCTTCGCCATTGACAAAGTTGACTCGGAAAGAAGTAAAGTACGAATGGGGTTCGACCCAGGATGAGGCGTTTAAGGAATTGAAAGAGAAGCTAACACAAGCTCCAGTCTTGGCCCTTCCCGAGGGCAGTGAAGACCTGGTGGTATACTCTGACGCGTCGGGTCAGGGGTTAGGGTGTGTGTTGATGCAACGCGGTAGAGTGATTGCATATGCGTCGCGGCAGTTGAAAGTTCACGAAGTCAACTATTCGACTCACGATTTGGAACTTGCTGCTGTCGTATTTGCATTAAAAATCTGGAGGCACTACCTGTACGGGGTAAAGTTTACTATTTACTCCGATCACAAAAGTTTGAAGTACTTCTTCGAACAAAAGGAGCTTAACATGAGGCAGAGGAGATGGTTGGAACTCCTGAAGGACTATGACTGTGAAATAATGTACCACCCTGGAAAGGCAAACGTGGTGGCTGACGCTCTAAGCCGAAAGGATGTGCCTACTCCTATTAGAGTGAAAGCTTGCCAGTTGGTGGTAACATCGGATCTGATGAGAGAAATCGAAAGAGCTCAAGATGAAGCTTTGAAGGAAGAAAATATAAAGGGAGAAAGGATGGTGGGCCAACAGGACAAGTTGGAATATAACACCCTTGGTGTTAGAACACGTTATGGACGGGTATGGATACCTATGGGTGGCGAGCTTAGAACCAAAATCTTGGATGAGGCTCATAAGTCTCGTTACTCTATCCACCCTGGTACCAACAAGATGTACCAAGACCTGAAGAAAGACTACTGGTGGCCTGGAATGAAATGTGATGTGACGAAGTATGTAAGCAAGTGCTTGACTTGCTCGCAAGTAAAGGCTGAACACCAGAAACCGTATGGAAAGATTCAACCACTTGATATACCAGAATGGAAGTGGGAACACATTACCATGGACTTCATAACCAAGCTACCTCGCACAGCTAAAGGTCATGACACCATTTGGGTAATTGTGGACCGATTAACGAAGAGTGCTCATTTCCTACCTATTCGCGAGGCGTTCTCGTCGGAAAGGTTAGCAGAAGTGTTTATCAACGAAGTAGTAGCACGGCATGGGATGCCTTTGACGATCGTATCTGACCGGGACACACGATTCACATCGAGGTTCTGGAAAAGATTTCACGAGGCGATGGGCACGAGGCTTAATATCAGCACAGCATACCACCCGCAAACGGATGGTCAGTCCGAAAGGACCATTCAGACTTTGGAGGATATGCTCCGTGCTTGTATTATTGACTTCGGTGGCAGTTGGGACAGTCATCTGCCGTTAGCCGAATTCTCCTACAACAATAGTCATCATACGACGATAGGCATGCCGCCTTACGAAATGTTGTATGGGAGAAGATGTAGGACCCCGGTTTGTTGGGGTGAAATTGGACAGAAAGAGTTAGGAAGTCTGGAAGTCGTAAAAGAAATGTCGGAAAGGTTTGATCAGAATAAAGCGCGAATGAAGGCCGCGCAAGATCGTCAGAAGTCCTATGCGGATAGACGACGAAGGCCTATCGAGTTTGATGTTGAGGACAGAGTAATGTTGAAAGTGTCGCCCTGGAAGGGAATCATACGATTCAGAAAGAGAGGAAAGTTAAGTCCGAGGTTTGTCGGACCATTCAGGATAATGGCACGGGTTGGTGAAGTCGCATATCGGTTGGAGTTGCCTGATGAGTTAAGTGGGATTCATCCTACCTTCCATGTATCACACTTGCGAAAGTGTTTGGCGGATGAATCGGCTCACGTACCACTTACTGACATCGAGGTTGACAACAGCCTTAACTACATCGAAGAACCCGTGGCTATCTTAGACCGAAAGGAGAAGCGTTTGCGTAACAAAGTGATCCAATTGGTTAAAGTCCAATGGAGGCACCGAAAGGGATCGGAGACTACATGGGAAACGGAGGCGGAAATGAGAGAGTCGTACCCTCAATTATTTGACTTGTGATAGGTTTCGGGGACGAAACCTATTATAAGGGGGGTAGACTTGTAACATCCCAAAATGACAAAAAAATAAAGTTAACGAGTTCAAGCGGTCCGAAGTCGGGTCGGGTCAGTCGCGAACCGGGCTTGGGGAGTTCTCCCCTATAAATAGTCCAAGGTACTCATTCTTCTGCTCTTTGACATTCTAGAGAGAGAAAACCGTAGAGAGAGAAAGTGACGGAATCGCACAAGATTGCACCGGAACGTGTCTCTTGCACTCGTGAAGGAAACCTCCGGATCAGAAGCTCGATTCAGGTAACGATCCGACCTAAATCTGAGTTTTTGTTCGTTTTTGAGTTTTGGGTGAAAATCGGACGTTCTTGCGGATGAAACTTAAGAATAAGCTTAGGTTTAGTATCTACAATGGAAAACGAACGTTTTGAATGCAAAGGGGTTCGGGATCTTGACATGATCTGACCGAATGCGAAAGTTAGTGTTTTTCGCGAAGAACAGGTCGTGCGTACTTGCTAAGTGCGCACGGAGCAGGTCCTGCGCACTTGCTAAGTGCGCAGGAGAAGGGACCTGCGCACTTGCTAAGTGCGCAGGAGAAGTAACCTGCGCACTTGCTAAGTGCGCAGGAAGGGGGACCTGCGCACTTGCTAAGTGCGCAGGAGGCAGGGTCTGCGCACTTGCTAAGTGCGCAGGGTCTGCGCACTTGTTAAGTGCGCAGGCAGCAGGGTCTGCGCACTTGCTATGTGCGCAGACATCAGGCTATTGAGTAGAGATTAGTATGTTTAGAATGGTTAAACCGTTAGAGTCGGTAATGGTCTGATGTGTATGTAACTACTCAATTCAGATCGTACGTGAAGTCGTTGGACCTTGATTAGGACAACCGAGACTAGCATATAAGGTGAGTTCTAGAAGCCCTCTTTTAAATGTTTTTATATAACGTTTTCGGGCTGGTGTGTACACGTATGAAATGTTGTTTTATAAAATGATATTTATGAAACTACGTTTACGAAAGGAAATGATTTGGAACGAAGGGTTTATGGAAAGAAAGTTTATGAACGAAATGTTTACGAACGAATGTTATAAAGAAATGGTTTAATGAAAAGGTAAAGGGTTTTGAAAGTGAAGGAAAGGTTTTATGAAAAGAAAACAAAAAGGGGCAAATGTTTTAAAGAAGTCATTACAAATCTAATCTGTCGAATGAATGGAATTGACGAATGAAGTCTGGGAATGTGATTCCCAGCCTTGTGGTAGATTATGGACAGTGAGCCATAGTTACCACAAGAACAACAGGGGCATTGTCTCTGTGGCATGTCAATGGTTTTGATGTTGTACAACTGGTAAGGGAGTAACGACGGTTACTCGGGTGATGACGATCATCCTAACGAACGAGGTAATGGGAAATTAATGACGGCGATACGTAACGGTTAATTTCCAAAGGAAAGATGCGTGTTGGGCAATGACGGCGATACGTAACGGTTGACCCCACGCATTGAAGGGTTGGGCAATGACGGCGATACGTAACGGTTGACCCTACGTAGTGTATGGTTGTGGCAATGACGGCGATACGTAACGGTTGCCCACAACATTAAAAGTTCCTACGGGGACATAGAGACGCGTAACGATACAGATTTTAGATAATATTGTATGACTTAAATGAATGTTAATGATTTAAACAAATGATCGTGTTTAAATGTGCGAAGGTTTACGAATGAAAGGCCCTGTTTTCTTATACTAATGTTAAACCCTACTGAATGTTTGAATGATGAACCATTTCTTAAAACGAACGAAAACTAGAACTCACCAGCGTAGCTGACGTTTTTAAGTGTACACAAGGTTAAGGCAGGTTATGAGGATGGACGGTGATGCTTGGCTAGAGATGAAGAGTTACCCGACTGCTTTGAAGACTGGCATCCCGTTATGTTTAGTTATGATGTAAATATGTTTTAATCAATGTTTACGCTTCCGCATGTATGAACAACGATTAAGTTATGTTTAAATGAAATTTTTCCGCTGCGTTATTTGATATTCATGTTTAAGAACTGTTTGTGAATGAGTAATTCCAACAAGTGGGGCCTCCCGGGTTTGGGGCCTCACAAAAATAATTATTTAAGTATTTATAAGTTTAAAAGTATTTTTAAAATGTCTAAACATTTAATTAAAATTTATGAAATAATAATATTAATATATAAATAAATAACATAATTAAATTTGTCTAAACAAATTCCTTTACATTATTTATTTAGGAATTTATAATGCTTTGAAACATGTTTTTAAATATAATAAAATAAATAAACATTACTTAATCTTTTCTGTTTTTGTAAAAAATTACAGAATGTATTTAAAAAAATTAAATTAAAATTTTTAAACATGAAATAATGTATTAAAACAATAAAAGGGATTAATCTAAACAGAAAAATGGATGCCGGGACTCGAACCCACGCCTGGGCCGGCCACACAAACACACACGCGCAATAACCATCAGACCAGGGCATGTTGCCGTGTTTGATTAGGTATCGTTTCGATTATAACACGCAAGCCCAAACACCCTTCCTCCCCAAATCACCTCGACGTAACCCTAGCCCTCCAATCCACTCGTCCGACCAACGATTCACACTCGATTTCATAGGGCTTTTGATCGTGAGACTGAGACAAGTTTGTTGAGACCAAATTTACTTGGAATGATCAAGTAGAGAAGGAGAGTAGCTCGATGCACATGTTCAAGTTTCTCCGACTGTAAGACGAAATGCGATGGAATTGAGAGTGTAGGGAGTTTGTGGTGAGTGTCGCTGATGAATTTGGGTGCATATTTATACACAATTTCACTAGGATTAGTCGATCAATTAAGGGTTCGTTAATGGGGGTTTTAGTTACAAGTTGCTCATCAAAATAGTCATAAAAATGCGATTAAACGCAGGGGACGGATCGTTTGGGTGCCTTGAACGTTAAGCCGTTGTTGATTTCGCTTAAAAATATCGCATGAACGAGTTCGGGTTTAAAATCTTCAAGAACCGGTTCCTGTGGGACTCGAACTTGTGATCTGGGAAGGGAATGGGGTGTCCAGAATTTACAGTTTCAGTCCCTGAGGTTTCAGATTGTTATTATTTCATGTATAAACTTTGTGTTAAATTGAAATTAAGTTTCAAAAATTACACTTTGAACCCTGGACATTTATAAAACATAAAATTATTAAATCTTATAAATTTTTATAAAATCTAATAAAAAATATGAAAATGTAGTTTACTAAGTAGAATTAATTTTTATTAAATTAACATAAACCCTAATAGAATTTATAATTTAATTTTTGTAAGTTGTATATTTATAAATGTATATATATATATATATATATATATATATATATATATATATATATATATATATATATATATATATATATATATATATATATATATAGGGTGAGGTTCAAACGCTAACCAATTTATGTCATAACCACTCTCAAACACAGTGTTACATATATGTAACAATTATCATTTTTTAGTATTGCACATACGTAAACAGTATGTGTCACGTATATGTAACATTATTTGGTACGTATATGTAAGACTCATCATTTCCATATTTATGTTCAAGATATATGTTCACGATACTTAAATACTGTTTTAAGAATTAAAAGAAAAAATAATTTATAAATTATGTGATTGTTTGGTAGTGGTTAGCACGGTTATCACATAAAAAGTTGGTTAGTATTTGAACCATTCCCTATATATATATATATATATATATATATATATATAGGTTTAGAAATAACGTAGCATATATATATGTATTTGTTTAATAGAATTCTAAACATTTATTTGCATAATCCCTAATAAATACTTGTTATTATTGAATTTGAACTAATTGCACCCAATGTATGTATATGTATGCTCATGAAATAGAATGGATAAATAAGATAATTTATTGCAATGGATAGATGCAAAACCACACAATAATGAAATTACAAGTGCCGGAATAGTTAAAATAAAGGCCGGAAATTTTCTGGGGATTACAGTCTGCACTACTTTAGAAAATTTCGTCCCGAAATTGATTAGGAAGAGGGTCCAGGAAATAAGTGTGGATATTTTGCCTTCATTTGATTCTCACATTCCCAAATGAACTAAGGGCCACGTTTGGATTCCCACTGAACCTTAACGATTGGAATACGATTTTGCTTGAGTTGCTTAACTTCTCGGTCCATAATCTCCACGGGTTTCTCCACGAAGTGTATTGACTCGTCAATGTGAACCTCGTCAAGTGGTATGTCGATATTTTCGTCAGCTAAGCATTTCTTTAGGTTCGAGACATAGAATTTCGGATGAACGTTGTTGAGCCCTTCAGGTAGATCCAACTTGTAAGCTACCTTCCCAATCCGCTCAAGGATTTTAAAAGGACCTACACATCTTGGTGCAAGTTTTCCCTTCTTTCCAAAATGAACCACGCCTTTCCAAGGGGATACCTTGAGAAGGACCAGATTACCAACTTGAAATTCTAAGGGTTTTTAACGTTTGTCGGCATAACTCTTTTACCGACTCCTTGCTACTTGAAGGTTATCTCTGTAACATCCGTGAATTTTTCATATAATATTTTATTTCATTTTGTACTTTAATAACATTTATGACTGTCATATTATTTCAATCTCGTTATCTCGTGTGTGTACGTATTGTCGTGCCAATTATTATTGCAAACGTATAAACGATCCGAAGTTTTGAGATTTCATTTTTTATACATTCACATGTTATACATACATATATATATATATGTATTACTAGATTAAAACCCATGTATTACATGAGTTAAATAAAGACAACTTGTTGTAAACCAACAGTTTTCATGAATATTTGTATGTTTGATGTTATTAGTGAAATAATTATTTTTTAAAAATATTTTATGAACAAACATATTTTTTTTAAATAAAACGTGTTTTATAAAAATAATTATAGAAATCATTATTACTTAATAGGAGAGAGAGAGACGAGAAACAAAAAAATTTTAAAAACAATTAAAGAAATTTGAATAATTAATAGGAGAGAGAGACGAGAAAAAAATGTTGAGGGTGAACATGAGAGTAACAAGTGTCCCAATAAAACCTTTATTTATTATATAGTATAGATATAGATTATAGATAATAAATTAATAAAAAATAAGATTTTATATATTTTTTGTTTTAAAAAGAAAATTTTTAGCAATGAAATATATATATATATATATATATATATATATATAGGGTTAGGTTCAAGTAAAAAAAGATTCTAATTCTAAGAAAGCTAAGAAGAATTTAGGGCCATTAGATCAAATTGTAAATAAGATTTAATTGTTGAGATTAAATTGTATGAGAAAAAGTTGTTGGAATGTTATTTTAGTCTTGGCCACTTTTGTTGACTTTTTATCAAGTTCCCCCCTTTTTTAAACGTTCATAACTTTTACATACGACGTTATTTTTTTTAAAAAAAAATTACACCATAAAAACGAGCGGTTTTTTATCTTTAAAATGAGTATAGTGTCGTTATATACAAAAACGAAAAAAAATTACGTTTTCCAATTCATTGTGTAATTTGTCAGGTCATTGTGTAATACAGTTCATTATGTAATATCAGGTCTGGTTATTGTGTAATATCAGGTCATTGTGTAATATCAGGTCTGGTCATTGTGTCAAATGTTTTTCATCATTGTGTTGTATGTATTCATCATTTTGTCAAATATTTTTCATCATTTTGTAATTTGTCAGGTTATTATGTAATACAGTTCATTATGTAATACACTTCATAGTGCAATACACTTCATTGTGTAATACAGTTCATTATGTAATATCAGGTAAGGTTATTGTGTAATATCAGGTTATTATGTAATATCAGGTTATTGTGTAATATCAGGTCTAGTCATTGTGTCAAATGTTTTTCATCATTATGTTATATGTATTCATTATTTTGTTAAATATTTTTCATCATTGTGTAATTTATCAGGTCATTGTGTAATACAGTTCATTGTGTAGTACACTTCATTATGTAATACAGGTCATTGTGTAATACACTTCATTATGTTATATGTATTAATCATTGTGTTATATGTATTAATCATTGTGTTTTACGTTTTCCAGCTCATTATGTAATTTGCTCATTATTGTGTAATTCTGTCAAATATATCAGGTCATTGTGTAATGTAAGGTCTGATCATTGTGTAATACTTAAATAATTATGTATTCAGATTGGGGATGAAACGTTTAATCGCTTTTCCTTCTGTTCTGCGAAATCAAAATCAGATTGGGGTTGGGTATTTGTTTCATGCCTGTTTGAGTTTGGGAAGAAGATGAAGCATTGATGTACTGGTCTAATATTCTTATTTTCTAAACAATTAACAAATGGGTCTTCTGCTCTAGTGGTTGAAAACACAGCACCCTCTAACTTCGGTCACGGGTTTTAAACCCATTGGCCTCCTTTTTTTTTTTTTGTTGTTGTTGTTTTGGAGATTCTTTCTTTTCTCCACTAGTAATCCAAGCTAGTGCTTACAACTAGAACGAATGATCCAGTAAAATATATTATTTTGTAAAATTAATTTGCACTATATAGTTTTAAAAAGGAGTAAATTATGTTTTAGAATTACTTGTATTACCATTTAAAGCTTAATATGTTATTTATGGTTTCAAATTGAATTGAAACTATAGTTTTAAATCTTTAGTCGTCTTTTAATGTTATGAGTTTTATTAAAAGTGCTATAAATATATATCTTCCTGTTAATAAACTTATGGGAATATTGAATTACTTCTAAAAATATTATTTTTAACCTAAACGTTTCAGCCAAAAACGACTTGATTTGATTCTTTAGAGTTGGTTAATGTAATATCTAAACGAAAAGAGTATTTTAGCAAACTAGTCTTGGTCACTTTTGACATTTCTTAATAATATAAATACTACATTAATATTATATATATATATATATTAGTATATTGGCATATAATACTTATTATTGACACCTAGTTTTCTTTTATAAATAACGTTTATAAAACATCATTTATAAATCTTATTCGTATTCTCGATCGTTCGTTGATGTCGACCAGACGGTCTATATAAAAACTAATAAAACCTAACCTAGACTCCTAAGTAATAAATGGAGTACCTTCGACTAAACCACATTGACATGCAAGTGGACCTATCGAGTGTAGCACAGCTTAATGGTAAACCGAGTTATCGAACCCTAGAGACACTACTATGACTATACTAGACTCTGACTCGGACTAAAGATTGATTGATGGAGGGTTGACTATACTACTGAATTAACTAAGAATGCAGAAACTAAAGATCGAATCTAGTTATCAAGAACAAATAACTAAGGTAATAATCATAGATCGGAAGAATACCACATAGGTCGGAATCCTACTTGCAAAGCACAACTTCTACCGGTTCTGGAAACTAAGATGGATATGGGTTTCTAAGGAAACAGCTCTAGACTACCTAGCGGATCCCTAATCACTCTTAGGGTATCACCAACTAAGGAACCTAAAGATGTAATAAACTCACCAGATTGTGGATTACATTTCGGTCTCTCCAACAATGATAAAGTACCCGAAAGACAGATCACCTTTCAGTCTCACTGTCCACAATACATTCGAAGAATACACGGGGTAATCTCAAGATAAGAACTATGACTTAGAATAGCAACAATCACTAAACACCTAATACCAACTTCCTCTCAGACAGTTGACACTCAGATTCCTAATGACGAAGACTAAACGACTATCTCTCACTTCTCGAGTATTGAGATAGGATACACACTCAGTTCTAAAGACTATCAATCACAACTCCTATGGTTACTATTTCTAGCAAACCACACAAACAATCACAAACCCTAAAGTCTATGACCTAGATATGCTAATCAAACTGGAAGACATCCACAATAAACGTACGGAATCATAATCAAATGTAAATCAAATCAAAGCATGCAATTAACATCATAACTATCATCAAGAAACTGTTTACAAAATCATAAATCCATTTAACGAATCCAAAAGCGATAAAAATCGTAACTTTAACAAGCAATCATCTTTAACCTAGGCAGTATATAAGATCTAGCCAAAGATCATGTTCAAAACACTAAAACAGAATTAAAAGACCAAGAACATGGTTTCAATCAGAACAATTAAGAACAAAGACTCGAACTTGAAAACCAAATATGCTAATATCACAAACCCGGAGTCCAAATCTTTCACCTTTAGCCTTCAATTGACTTCTCTATCCCCTAAATCGTCTCTGGTCTCTCCTTGGACAGCAATACAATCGAACTTTTATCATAATGGCATTCAAAATCTATTTAATTCGATTTTTTCATGGATTTTATGTCTCTCGCGTACCGCGAGATAATGTGGCGAGCCCCTCGCGAACCGCGAGGGACAACTGATGTCACCCAGACGATCTATAAAACTAATGAATAAAATCCTAACTAGACTCCTAAGTAATAAATGGAGTACCTTCAACTAAACCACACTGACAGGCAAGTGGACCTATCGAGTGTAGCACAGCTTAATGGTAAACCGAGTTATCGAACCCAAGAGACACTACTATAACTATACTAGACTCTAACTCGGACTAAAGATTGATTGATGGGGGGTTGACTACACTAAAGATTAACTACTAATGCAGAAACTAAGGTCGAATCAAACTATCAAGATGAAGTACTAAGGAAATATCAGAGATGGGAAGAATACCACCTAGGTCGGAATCCTAGTTGCAAAGCACAACTTCTGCCGGTTCTGGAAACTATGTTGGATCTGGGTTTCTAAGGAAACAACTCTAGACTACCTAGTGGATCCCTAATCACTCTCAGGGTGTCACCAACTAAGGAACCTAAAGATGTAATAACTCACCAGATAGTGAATTACCTTTCGGTCTCTCCAACAATGATAAAGTACCCGAAAGACAGATCACCTTTCAGTCTCACTGTCCACAATACATTCAAAGAATGCATGTGGTAATCTCAAGATAAGATCTATGACTCAGAATAACAACAATCACTAGACACCTAATACCAACTTCCTCTCAGACAGTTGAGACTCAGATTCCTAATGACAAAGACTAAACGACCTTCTCTCACCTCTCGGGTATTGAGACAGGATACACACTCAGTTCTAACCTATACTCAATCACAACTCCTATGGCTATTATGTCTAGAAAACCACACAAACGACCACAAACTCTAAAGTCTATGACCTAGATACGTTAATCAAACTAGAAGACATCCATAGTCAATGCACGGAATTAAAATTAAACACAAATCAGAATTAAGCATGCAATATTCATCATAATTAATATCAAGAGACTGATTACAAAATCATAAATCCATTCAACGAATCCAAAATCGATAAAAATACAAACTTTAACAAATAATCATCTTTAACCTAGGCAGTATCAATGTTTTAGCCTAGGATCATGTTCAAAATACCAAAACAGAAGTAATAAAAATAAACCATGGTATCAAACAAAGCAATTAAAGATAAAAACCAAAGCTTTACAATCGAATACGCTATTACTAACGAACCCGGATTCGAAAGCTCAAACCTTGCACTTCAATTGGCTTCTTTACTCCAGAAATCGCCTCTCAACCCTCTCTAGACGGCAAACAATCGAACTCCCTTGAATAATGGCATTAGAATCCTATTAAAAGTCGATTTAGTGTTTTTCACGGATTTTATGTCTCCCGCATACTGCGAGAGCCTCAGCCCAGCCCTTTGCGTACCGCGAGGACCAAAATAGTATTTGCCGGTTCTGAAGATCCTCGCATACCGCGAGGTCTTGAAGCTCCTCCCTCGCATACCGCGAGGGAACCATTTTCACCATTTTTCACTTTTAATCCTTCAGCTTCCTTCTCTTGCTCGGTTTCTTCATGTATTGACTTGTATCTCACATGAGCACCTGTAAACAAAGCAAAGACTCAATAGTATACAAAAACGACTCAAAATGAACATAAAACTAAGAAAAATGCACGAATACAATGGGAATAGAGATGTGTGCTTTGCACTACATCAAACATCCCCACACTTAACCTTTTTTAGTCCTCGAAAAAGCTGCAATGGAATCATAACTGAGATCTGACTTAACATTAATCAATTACCAATTAGCACAAACATACTCACGCGCTAAAAAGAAATAATAAGTATTTCTGTCCGACTAAACCCAATCACCAACCATTAAGCCCCCGTAATGTGTTCTAAATCAATTTTATACATTTATCAATCAACCTATGTGACTCACACTGTTACAGCTCTACCTAATCCCGTCTCACGGTCATGTCTAGGCATGGGTCAAAGCATATAGATTTTTCCACCACGTTAAACTAAGATTTATTTGTTTAAGAAAGTAGATGAAATAATGTATGAATGGTATGATAATGAGCATTAATTCAAACATAATAACTTTCGTCTAGAGGTGTCTCAACCAAGTCACTATCCCGGAAGCTAACACATAGACTAGATTCTATCAGTTTAAGCACATAAATCTCACTTAGGTGTGTTTTTTCCAAGTGGCCATCCCAGAGGGTAACACATAAGCAAAACTCAGATTCAAACAAATAAGCTCATGAATATGGAAAATATGGAATGGGCGCCACCAAAACTCGGACTTATTCTCATAAAAAGATAGTGGTGTGCCAAGAAAATTTCAAAAACCTCTAAATTTTATCTTAACGTGGTACCTATCAACCTATTTTGACTGTTTCAGTATTACCGACACCCTAAGATGAGTACCCACAAGATTTCATAACTTAATTATGTGATTAATTCTATGTAACACTCACGGGCTATTTAAGCTATTCTAGTTTGCTGGGTCTACCAAAACATCACTAATTAGACGCGTTTTCTATTATTTGAATCATTTAAAACTCAAACAAGTAGATCTAGGTGTACTATCATTTTCCATTTTTCTTTGCAAAACTTATACTGTCAAAGGACATTTTTCAAATTATTTTTTGTATTTTTGAATTTTTATAACGAAAACAAACTAGACGGACTAGACACTCAAATCCCCACACTTGAAAGACACATTGTGCTCAATGTGAAGCAAGAAACATAACTAAAAATAAAAATGCAAAAATAAAAGGAAACGACTTAGCTGGTAATGAGATGTAAACAAGTGTATCCAACTTCGTTCTTCCTCGTGTGCACCGTATAACATTTCGGTCGCGGTTGCACATCTCTGCTAGGCTGCCTATAAGATATCAGGATCAAATCTGTCCGAATGGAGATTGAGTACGGACAGAATGATGTACACCTGCAAAATAAAACTCAAACATACCCGGAACATCAAACTGACTCAAAGAAAAATAAAAGACTCAAATTAAAGTACAAGACTCAACTGACTCAAATTGAGACTCTGGATAGAAGCAGGGAAACTTACCTGAAGCATGGCAAACACATAGACATGAATGCCACAGCAAGGTAGGTCATCGGATCGAAACGATTCTCGAGTTCCCATGGTAATGGTGGTCGGATGGCATGAAGGTGAATGGTGGGTGGAGGAGATGGCGATAGATGGTAGATGAAAGTGGTGGAAGTGGTGAATATGATGGATAATAGTGATGAATGATGGTGGAAGGTGGTGAACGGTGAACGGTGTGGGAAACCATGGGAAAACAAGGAAGAAAAGAAAAAACCAGGGTTGCCCCGCGTACCGCGAGAAACCAGGCCGCACTCCTCGCGTACTGCGAGGAGGCAATTTTTAAGCCGGGCTTTTCATTTGTCCGTCGTGTACTGCGAGGGAATGGAACAAATGTCGAGGGAGCCTTAGTGACAGAAAGTTAAGAGGGTTTTTTGACTTAGAAAATTTTTGACCCCTCAAACTTTTTTTCACCCAAATTCCATAAAAACTTATTCCAAGCATAAAAACATATGTAAAAATACCTGAAACTTAATTCCTGATGATTTGCCTCGTCTAACAAAGCGCGAATCCCTGCAAAAACTGACACAAACGAAACACAAACACCGAAAAACACAAAAATGACCCGCACTCCAACCAAGGAATGCAAACAAACTCTACATCCCGGGCACTTACCCGAGACTCAAACAAACCTATTAGGAGGCTTCTCCTTGATCCTAACCGGTACCCGCCTTCATCCTGCGCGGTCTACCGGTCCTACAAATCCTTAGCAACTTCACACCCTTACCAAACATTGAACCTTTAGCACTTAGATCTTTCCACCACAACTTAAATCTACCCGGTCCGAAGATGATATGCATCAAATACCCTAGTAACTTCTTACCCCTCATCGTCCCCACACTTGGGGGTTGCATTATCTTTAATTCACAAGAGACACTCGGCGCTCAGGTTCTCTTACGTGGTGGCCTAGACTTAGGGGACCTAGAACTAGGACTAAACTCTGGAATTCTCCCCTCAACATGGACACTAATGGCGGGTGAGGGCTCGGGCACAGGTGGTTCTAATGGTGTAAACTCTAAAACCTCACCAGGATCTTCGAGACCCTCTACACTCTCCCCCATGGGTGTCTCATAGATTATCAAACCCACTTATGCCAATATTTCACTCAGACTGCAATCATCATTGCCAGCACCGAAAAGCGGCGACCCTACCAATTTCTTTTCAAATTCCTCAAGCCAATCCGGAGGGTCCTCTATCATTCTTCTTCCATCCCTATCAATAGCATTCTCTATTGGATTAGAGTCCCGATGTTCATCCATGAAGGCATCAATAATGCACACAGAGAGGCTCTGCTCGCCAACATCCTTCACGGACTTTGTAACATCGAATGTGATTGACTCATCCCCCACACGAAGTATGAGTTTCCCGTCAAAGACATCAATCAATGCCTTGGCGGTGCGCAGGAACGGGCGCCCTAGGATGAGTGGGACTCTGTCATCCACCTCCATTTTCAGGATGACAAAATCCACGGGGAAGACAAAATTGCATACTTTCTCTAACAGATTCTCCACAATTCCCTGTGGATACTTGACTGAACGGTTAGCCAAGGATATGCTCATGCGTGTCGGCTACGGTTCACGTAGGTCTAGCTGTTTATAAATGGAATAAGGCATCAGATTGACGCTAGCGCCCAGGTCAGCTAACACGTGGTTTAATGGCAAACCGCCACGTAGACACGGGATCGTGAAATGACCCGAATCTGCCAGTTTCTCTAGCAGTTTGTTCTGAACCACCACAGAACATTGCTCACTAAATGAGACTTTAGAGACCTATTCCAGCTTCTTCTTGTTGGAAAGAAGATCTTTTAGGAATTTGCCATACATAGGCATGTGCTAGAGGACCTCTATGAATGGGAGATTGACCTTGAGTTGTTTGAACATATCAAGGTAGTGACCATATTCCCTAGCATGCTTATGAGGCAGCAAGCAAGCTTGGTAGGGAACACGACTCAGGTCAATCTCGGGGGCCTTCATCTCCACCCCCTTCTTCTTCTCCTCTGCCTTTTTGGCAGGCGTCTCCATTACAATCTCCTCATACACCGGCTCTTCCTCTTCTACCGGTGGCTCCTCTACCATCTGCTTTTCTATCATCTTGGCATCTATCTCAATAAAGCGAGCTCTCCAATCTACCTTATTCACCTCTTCAGGCGAAGGATGCCATAGTCAGCACCGCGGGAGACTTCCTCCTCCTCTCTGTGACTCCTGATCAACACGACCATCATTGAAGCGTTGGGGCCTGAAGACGGACCTCCCTATCTATCCTTCAGGCTCTGAGCGATGTCTCCTACCGTGCGTTGCAGATCTTGGAATGTTGACCGCTAATACTTCAATAAAGTGTCGTGAGCATCCAGTCTCGGCCGAGCGTCCCTGTCCTGTTGGACTAAGTGGCCAACATCTGTGTCTGATTCTCTATCATCTCTTCAATTCTCCTTGTCCTGACACTGCTTCCCCCACTCGCTCCTGCTTCACCTCCTTGTTTATGCGGGCGACCATTAAACCCCGATGGGTTGTTTTCAGATCTCCATCCCGAGCCATAAGTATTGTTGTAATTGTTTTTCCCTCGGTTCTGGTTGCCTGCAAAACTCACCTGCTCATTATTATTGATGGGGCAATCTCTAGTGTCTTGGCCTCCTCTGCACACCTCACACCATTGAGCACTGAGCTTCAGCTCTTTTATCTCGTTCGCCATAGCTGCGAGTGCAGCAGCCACGCTAGAATCAGGAGTGACCTGATGCACACCCTAGGAGAAGAGGTGGAAGCTCTAGCACTAGGAATGGAAGTCCTAGTATATGGTTGTTGCTGTTCGGAGAGAGCGAAGCTCTCGAACATATCATCGCACTCAGTAGGCTCGAGTTTATCCATGATATGGCCTCCCGCAGCTGTGTTGAACATCTGCTGCTTATGAGGGGGGTTGACTACACTAAAGATTAACTAGAGACACTACTATAACTATACTAGACTCTGTCTCGGACTAAATATTGATTGATGGGGGGTTGACTACACTAAAGATTAACTACTAATGTAGAAACTAAGGTTAACTCAAACTATCAAGATGAAGTACTAAGGAAATATCATAGATGGGAAGAATACCACCTAGGTCGGAATCCTACTTGCAAAGCACAACTTCTCCCGGTTCTGGAAACTATGATGGATCTGGGTTTATAAGGAAACAGCTCTAGACTACCTAGTGGATCCCTAATTGTAATCCCTTCTGATCCTTTGATACTCAAGTCTCTAAACTTCAAACAGCTTCTGGAAAGGCGGAAACAATCCAGAAATCAACTAACACCGATAAGATCGAATCAAACACAAACTAGAATGACAAACGCCACACACATGAAATGCACAATCAAACTAATAATTTCCATTGATTATCTCTGTTAATTACACTTTGAATCAACAACTACAAGCTTTGATTTCACATAGACACTTCTAAATCAGACAATACAAAATGTGAAATCCTCTATTTGAAAATACAAAAGACAACATATTTATACTATTAAGAATTTCGACCGAAAACTTATGATCGAAAAGTGTTTTCGGCCAAAAACACTTTTCGATCGAAAACTTAGTTTTTTGACTGAAAACCTTAGAGTTGTACTATTTCTGTCTATAATTGATTTCTATGGACTACTAGGTTCTAACAATCTCTCCCTAGTCCACAGAACATCAATTCTTCACTTGTTGTCTTTATCAGGCTTGGCTTTGGCTACGGCTTTCACTTTCTTGGAATCCAGTTCTGCAAGTCTTTTCTTGATTACATTCGCTTCATATCGTCTGAATAAACATCGAGCTACAACTCTCATATACAACTTCGCTTCAGCCTTTATCTTTGAGCTCATATCACATTGAATCGGATTGTGATACAGAATCTTCAGATCTTCATTAGAGAAACTGAACAGATCCACCGGATCAAAGATTCCGACCTCTGGTGAGCTATGTTGTGTGATTACAGCTTCATGAGTTCTACTGTCATACTCCCATCTTTTGAAGCTCTTGATAAACACTTCCTTTCGTGTAGGGACGTAAACAGTAGAAACTGTATCAACTGGCTTGACAATGTACCTGAATCTTCTTCTTCCATCTTTATCGTTCTCATCAGTCACCTCCATTCCTTCACCTTCATTATTCAGCAACATATCAATATCTAATATGGTATTATTGTCATACATATCAGCATAAAATACTAGAGAAGGAATAGGTTCAGTAGCAGCTGGACTCTCTTGATTCTCAATGTTTACTTCTTGATTTACATTCTATTCATTTGTTGGAGCACCAACATGAGCTATCAAATATTGCACCATCCTCTGAAGTTGATCAACTTGTTGCTGTTGTTGAGTAATAATACCTTGCTGCCTATTACTTTCATTCCTCAACTCCCTGATTTCTCTAGAAATAGCAGCTTCCCTGCTTTGCAAGTTTGAAATCCGAGTCTTCACTGACTCACCACATTTGTGGTTTCTCTTGTAGCATAATTAAGAAAATCTTCATCTACAAGACCATAATCTTTTGACTTTTTAGACTTGTGCTTTTCAGGAATTTCCTTAGCCTTGCCCTTGCCTTTGTCATGCTTTGTTGTAGTTGTTATCTTTTGCTTCTTCAACTCTGGATCTGTAAACACGATACCCTTAGACGAAGGGGGTCTAGAAGGCACGGTTTTAGTCATTTCAGGATCTTTTCTCTTCTTTGAAGGCGTTGTTGCAGTTGCTTGAACATCAGATACTTCAATCACTTCAGTATTTACACTTAACACATCATCATTTTTAGCTACAAACTCTTCAGTATGACTCAACACTGGTTCAGTAACTTTATCATTAACTTCTGAAGCTATATTATCTCTAACATTCACTTTAGCAACATTAGTATCAGCCTGTTGTTTTGCTTTTTGCACTTGTACTCTTGGTTGTACCTCTGGTATAACATTACCATCACCACCATCATTACCTTGATCATCATCATTACCCTGATTATCATCACCACCGTCACTATCACTATCAACACCATCTTCAATGTCACTTGCCATCAAATCATCTACTTCATCATCTATGTTGAACTCCAGGTCAGGATTTTCCCCAACATATTTGGAAACAAAGGTGTTACTGTTCCACTAAACCTGCTTGTCTTTCTTATGTTGTTCATACTACTGAAGATAACTTCTTGCATTGGCTCAAGTGGAAGTTCAATCCCATCATTAGGTAGATCTGGCAGCAAAGTGTTGATAAACATTTGAATGAATCTCGGGTACATAAAAAACTTATAATTCTGCCTCGGACCCACAAAATTACTAATCATCACTTCAAAGATCATTCTTGAAAAGTTAAATCTTCTGTGAGTAGCCAAACATACCAATGCCCTACTAAACACTTCACCAATTTGATCAAACGCTGTTGTCCTTGGACTCATGCAATGAATCAATACATGTACAAGATATCTCCATTGTTTTTCGAACATTGTCTTTGTGACTTTTCTTATAATAAAGTTCCCTTCATATTCCATAGTCATGATTATTCCAGAAACTGCAGTGTGACTGATCTTGTATGGGAATTTTGATGAGTCCCTGAAGTTAAGAACTTCTCTGATTACTTGCTCAGTTATCTTTATAGTTTTCCCTCCAACCATGCTTTTAATCCAAATTTCCTTATTCATGTGTCTGTATTCCACATTGTCCCAAAACTCTCTGACTTGATTTTCAAAAACTCTAACTTGAGTTGATATTGCTGTGTGAATCCTTGAGTTACTCAGAAAACGAACAATCTCTTCATAACCCCTTGATTTCTTTATAGCTGTGGTCAAACAAGCACAAATATTGTGTCTCGGGTCGAACTTTAAACGATTCATACCTGAAAAATACATTCAGGTCAAAGTTAGAAACTTATGAAAATTTTCTGAAAAATTCATAACTCCTGACATTTCGGTCGAAAACCCCTTAACTTTCACCTTTTCGATCGAAAACTTTGTTTAACCTCTTGACCAAAAACTTGAATATCAACCACAAAACTTTTCGATCAAAAACCCTTTTGATAAGATACAAACATTTCGATCGAAAACTCAGATCAAACTAACAATCTCAACTATGAACATTTCGACCGAAAACTCCTGAACATTATCTTTTTCGATCGAAAACTCATTTCCGACAGATCAGAAATGACTCTTCATTTCCATCCGAAAAAAGATTTCGGTCCATTCATAGAACTTTCTGGCGATTCAAAAATTCAAATATTCAAAGTTAATCTAAGTCTTTGGATCTACCCTATGCACCTCTACAAGTTGTGAAAACGTACCTGTATGATCGGAAAAAGCTATAAGAAGCACAATGACGTCACAAACAACGATTTTTCGCTCGGAATCTTTGAACTTGGAAAAAATCAACGAGTACGACAGAGAAAAACAAAGTGGGAAAAGGTTTTTGATCGAAAATTCCAGTATATAAAGAATTTGAGATTTCGACCGAAAACACTTTTCGGACAATCCTTTTCGGTCAGAGATTTCGACCGAAAACTTTGAACTTTTAAAAACTTTGAACAACAATAATTTTGTTTTTCTTTTTCATGTCCATGTTGACATCATTAAGACATGTTCCAGAATTTTATTTTTCATAAACACAAACAAAACTTAAACATAAAATCCAGATCATAACAACTATTTTATTCACAGACCTTTTCACAAACACTTGATATCACTGTAACCCTTAGTTTATTTTCTTTACTGACTTTTGGTGAACTGAAATGATATAAGATCATAAATGCATACTGTCTTAATCACACTGCATATCAAAGCAGGATCTAAACAGTTCAACATTGATTGTCAGTATTATTATCCACATAAACTCATGCATCACGTTTCAGCAAATACTGTGTGACATTTAAGGTTATATTAATCAATACAGTGTGTACCCCAGAATCGAGATGGAATGAACTTAGAATTAACACAAAATTTCACCAGATCATGATCCAATCTCCAGCATGAAAGTAGCGTTCTTAGCACAGAAAAAATAATCCAAGTGGATTTGATTTGAATCATATTGATTTAGAATCATTTTGATTCATTGTCTTGGTTTCTGAGATAGTACGGAATCATATTGATTCATATGAGTTGTGAAGAGTATATATGAAGAATCATGAATGATTCGGGTATGCAGATATCCGTAAGATATTGGATATGTCAATTGAAATCACGAATGATTCAAAGGGCGAAACAGACTGACTTCCTGGTTTCCATCCGAGATTTTCACCAGAACCATCAGCTGTATGAAGGTGTTTAACTCTAAATCATATATTTGACGGATATAGTCAATAGAGCAAACAAATTGTGCTAAGAACTCATCAAGATCCTGGTCTCATGGTATGACTAGATTCACTTTGCATTCGAATGATGAAAGTACCGATATTCGATGTAGGTAAAACACAAAGATTGCAATTTAGTTAATCACACAAATATCCCCTAATTTATACATGGAGAGCCTACCAACATATCAATAATTGTAACCGATGTCACCATCATATCCAATTCATGTGTAAGCTCAGTACACAAATATACTATCATTTCCTATTTGCATGTCAATCAGTCACACATAGTTCATTTTCAGCACAAAATCTTTTTCTCTTTTGCACACACACATATAAACAGATGATAATTTCTTTTATTTTCTTTTATTCCCCCCCTAAAATTGTGATTCAATTTATTTAAGCTACTAAAATACACAACAAACCACAATTCAACACAACTTTAACACTAAAAGAAAATCTTTTTGAGTAACATATACGGTATTTCAATAAACAAAACGGACTTTATTAAACGATTTTTTTTATTTAAGAAATGAGTTTTTTATTTATTTATTTAAAACATTTACTCAAAAAGATATCATCCCCAACATTTCTACCAGAGTTAAACCGATCTGTTGAAAATGCTTTTGTAAAAATGTCGGCTTTTTGCTCTGAGGTATCAACTTGGACCACTTTAATCAGACCATTGTCAAAACAATCGCGAATAAAATGTAACCTGATGGCGATATGCTTTGTTTTCGAGTGCTGAATTGGATTTTTCACGATGCCTAGCACTGCCTCATTGTCATAGTAAATTGCGGTTTCTAAGAGATTAATTCCAAAGTTCAACAGTTGATGTTGAATCCAAATTACTTGTGAACAACAGCTAGACGCAGCTGTGTATTTTGCCTCTGTAGTTGAAGTTGACACATTTGTCTGTTTCTTACATTGCCACGATATTAGCCTCTCCCCCCAAAATTGACAACCTCCAGATGTAGATTTCCTGTTTAAGTTACAACCACCATAATCACTGTCAGTATAAGCATAAAATTTAAATTCAGAATCAGATGGATACCACAAACCAAGGTTAACTCGACCCTTAAGATATCGAAGGATTCTTTTAACAGCAGATTCATGAGATTCTTTGGGAGCGGACTGATATCTAGCACAAGAACCCACGGCATACATGATATCAGGCCGACTTGCAGTTAAATACAACAACGAACCGATCATGGAGCGATAAAACTTTTGATTAACTTCAACACTAGACGGATCCAATGTGAGAGGTTCATGAGGGGCTATGGGGGTGGATGCTGCCTTTCAATCACTCATATTGAACTTAGTTAAAATGTCCTTGACATACTTTGCCTGATAAATAAGAATTCCAACATTAGACTGTTCCACTTGCAATCCTAGAAAAAAATGCATTTGACCCATCAAGTTTACTTCGAATTTCAACTTCATGACCGTTTCAAATTCACGATAAAGATTCTCATTTGTTGAGCCGTAGATAATATTATCAACGTAGAATTGAACAATCAGCAGATCGGAATCAATCTTCTTCAAAAATAATGTCTTGTCAATGGTGTCACGAACAAAACCATTTGATGTAAGATGTGTCGACAAGGTTTCATACCAAGCACGAGGCGCTTGATGTAAACCATACAAAGCCTTATCGAGTTTGTACACCTGGAATGGATGATCAGGATCTTCAAAACCAGGTGGTTGATTGACATATACTTCTTCTTTTACAACCCTATAAAGAAATGCAGTCTTCACATACATTTGATAAACCTTAAACTTCTTGAAAGAAGCGTAGGATAGAAAAATACGAACAGCTTCAATTCGGGCAACAAGAGCAAAAACATCATCATAATCCAACCCTTATTCCTGATAGAATCCTTGTACAACAAGTCGAGCCTTGTTCCGAACAACGATGCCACGATCATCCTTTTTGTTGTGAAAAACCCATTTTGTACCGATCAGGTACTTACCTTCAGGAAGATCAACAAGATGCCACAAATTCAGCTTCTTAAATTGAAGTAACTCTTCTTGTATTGCTTCAATCCAATTTGAATCTTGAAGGGTGATTGTTACATTCTTTGGTTCTTCTTGTGATAAGAAGCACGAATATAGACATACATTAATGTTTCCAGTTTGGCTTCTTGTTTTCACACCTTCTTCAATAGATCCAATAATATTCTCAACAAAATGAGCTGAATGAATTCTGTGAATTGGAATTTCTTCAACCTGAACTGATTCTGGCATACTAGTGTCATTTAACTCTGGTGATTTGTCACTTGAAACACTTGAAGAGTTTGATTGACAATCATTCTCAACTTGAACATTGGAAACTTATAGCTGATCTTCAGAAACAAATGGTTCATCATCAGTAACAGGAACATGAACTTCAGTTTCATCATTTGTAGTTGAAATTTCAAGTTGCTCTTCTTGTGTTTGTGTAGATTTAATAACATCCTCAGAGTTTGCACTTTGAATCATTACTTTTTGTAGACCAACCAAGAAATGGTTAACAGTTTGATCAATTCTTGTTGCTGACTCATCAACTGTATTTGAAGAACTTGCGCCATCAGAATTAAATAAAGATTGTTGATCAAAAGTTTTGATAATTATATCCGCATCAAAGAACCATTCTGGCCCATTTTGCTCAGGAGAAATAGATGACTCTTGCCACTCCACATAATACGATTCATGAACAATATTTGTTCTTTTATTATAAACTCTGAAAGCCTTTTGATAAGATGAGTATCCCAAGAAATAACATTCATCTCCAACTGCAGCAAACTTTGGTAAAGAATCTTGTGTATTTAGAAGTGTGCACGAACATCCAAATGCTCTGAAAAACTTGATATACAGCTTTCTTTTGAAAAACAACTCATAAGAAGTTTTTGTATGTTGTTTCACCATTAGAACTCTATTCAATACATAACATGCTGTGTTTACTACTTCAGCCCAGAAAATAATGGGTAATTTTGAATCCACAAGCATTGTACGAGCAAATTCAATTAAAGTTCTGTTCTTTCTTTCAGCCACTCCATTTTGTTGCGGAGTTCTTGCTGCACTAAATTGATGAGTTATGCCTTTTTCTGTACAAAACAAATTTATCAGTTTATTCTTGAACTCTGTTTCATTATCACTGCGAATAATTGACACTTTGCTATCACAGATGTTTTCAATTTCCTTTATAAATTCAATGATTGTTTCAGGTGTTTCATCCTTTGTTGCAAGGAAGAACACCCAGGAAAATCTTGAAAAATCATCTGTGATAACAAGACACTAAGTTGTCTTCGCAATACTCTTTACTCTAGTAGGACCAAATAAATCCATATGAATTAGAAATAAAGGTCGAGTAAATGTTGTCACTGTCTTCTTTGGATGGAATTTCTTGTGTTGTTTTCCCTTTGCACATGACATGCAACTTTCTTGAATAATGAATTCCTTTCTGGGTAATCCACGCACTAAGTCTTTATGAACCAAGTTGTTCATATTTTTCAAATTCACGTGTCCCATTCGACGATGACACAGATAAGACTCCGAGCTAGTGGCCTTTGACAACAAACAAGAAACGCTCACTGGTGTAGAATGGTCGTTCATATCCACCACGTAAGTGTTGAACTTTCTTGGAGCACGCATCAAAATAATTTCTTTAGGAATTACAAGTCCTGGCTTTAAGAACAAGCATTCTTTTGTAGTAAAGTGAACTGGTATGTCCTTATTGCACACTTGCAACACACTTAGCAGATTAAACTCTAATTGTGATACATAATTGACCTTTTCAAGAGTTATTAATTCATTTGAAACTGTTCCCTGACCAGTTATCTTACCACTTTTTTTTATCTCCAGCAAAAGCAACAAAACCACCTTCAAAGGATCGAAAATCATTCAATATCTCTCCTTGTCCCGTCATATGCCTTGAGCAACCGCTATCAACATGCCAAGCATTATTAATAGTCCTCCTGGTTTGACAACTTAATGAGAAACAGGTACCCAGATCGTCTTTGACCCGGGCTGACTTTGACTTTTTACATTTTTAGTCACAACGACTTGTTCCTTCAAATTCTCAACATTCTTTGTTCCAACAGTATGTGAAGTTTGTTCATTTTTAATTTTCCAAAAACAACCAACACTTTTTCCATATTTCTTAGTAAATTTTTCTTTAGCAAAATAACTTGGTTGGTTAGTTTTCTTCACAAACCGTGGACTGTTTTGGACCTTTTTGTCCACAAATCTTGTCAACACATAATCACGACAAGCATTTGAATACAGTTTACTATAATTTCTAGAAAGCAAATAATCGCGACTGTAACGATGATTCACTCCGGACTCAAACACACTGTCATTCACAGATGCTTTCTTGAACCACTTGTTGATGTTGCTTTTTTGTTCTCTTATTGTACCCTTTGACCTTTGACTCACTTGACTGGTGTTTGCAATTTCTAGAAAAATGTCCAACTTGACCACAAGTGAAACAATTTTGACTTTGAACATTCGCCTATTTCAAACACGGATTTTCCTTTCTTACACTCTTTTGACCTCTGACTTATTACTGACTTTCCTTTACTTTGAATGGGATTATCTTTGACGTAAATGAACTTGTCTTTGACATCATTTGATTTGCCTTTGACAATCATTTGATTTGACCTTCCACTAAAATTTTTACTCTTTGTTTATGTACTGATTTTAATTTGTACATGCTTCACATTCTCCCTTTCACTTGTCAGAAAGTGATTTTCAGGAGCTATGAAATCATTTTTCTTTGGCCTCTCATGAGAAAGATCATAATCTTATATCAATGGATTTCCAAATTCATCTAACACGACATCTTTGGCTAGACATGACATTTTCTGAATTGGAATATACTCTCTCGCTGTATGCACCACTTTATCGAAGAAAGTAGAATCAGAAGAACCCTCAGACACACAATCAGAGACATCACACACAGAGTTAGTAGAACAAGTAGAAACATAAGAACTACCAAAATCTGAAAGATGTGTACATCATCAAAAACATTGTTAGCACGTGACTTAACAAACTTGTTTGCAATACATGTATCAACCACAAATTGTCTACAATCCCTTATTGTCTCTCTCACACAAAATTTATTGAATTCATTAAAACTTCTCACATCATCAACTGAAACCTTCTCATCTACATGACCTGTGTTATTTGCTGCACTAACATATAAGTCATGAAAATTAGAGTTATCATCTCTAAGTAAATCATTTGAATCATGAGGTTCAGGAAACGGTTCGAAATTATCAGGATGAGGTACCGCTTTGTAACTAACACCATATTTAATAAAACAACTTCTTTGCTTATCAACACAATGTTCTAAAATTTTTCTTTGCATACCCCATTTAGAAATCAAAACCCTTTCTTTTATAAGATCGGATTGGGCAGTAATAAATTTGTCTGTAAGATCCTTGATTAACACATCCTTTTTGTTTAAGTATTCTTTAAAGTTCATGTTATATTTTAACAAAGCATTGATTTTTTTTGGTGTAGGTGACCTCATTCTGTTTTAATTCCTTATTTACCCTTTTCATTTTATCATTTTCAGCAATTAAGAATGTGTTTGCTGAATGATAATTCTGCATTTTCTCAATACAATCAGAAGAACATATGAATGAATCATCATCAGAAGTTACCTCACTGTTAGATGACTTTTCCTCAGATGTAGAAGCTTCTGCTTTGCCTTTATCACCAGATTTCAAAGCACAATCACTTGGTTCTTCCTTTTCAGATACTCCAATTTCTGCCATCAAGGCTTCATCAAACTCTTCTTGATCATCTCCAATCTCAGACTCCCATTCACAATTGCTGAGTTGTTTCGACATCAAGGCCGTTAGAGCTTTCTTTGACTTTTCATCCTCATCGATCAATTCGATTAGCTTCACTCCATTACCGTCATCTTTCTTCTTTTCTCCTTTTGACACTCTCTAGCAAAGTGTCCAAGTTGCTGACAGTTATAACATCTCAGCTTTGCCTTGTCAAAACCGACTTTCTTTCCAAACTGCAACTTATCCTTTCCAACCTTCTGAAGATACTTCTTAGCCCTTACTGCAATCATAGCCATTTGAAATTGTAAATCCATATATTCCAAATCATCAGGATTAATCTGCACTAGATCTTCAGCATCCGGTACAACTGGTTGTAACTTTCCAATAACAAATGCATCGTAGCTGCTCATAAATGCCCCAAATAATGCAATCTGATCCTCAGGAATCTGAGCAGTTGCTTTTCCTTTTTCTCCAGCAGAATGCTCACAACAACCCTTACCCTTTCAGACTTAAAACCACAGCTTCCATCACTTGTTCCAGAAAATAGAGCTGTATTATTTGGGGCATTTATGAGCAGCTGCGATGCATTAACCAACTATGGCACACATAAAAACACTCTGATTCGATCGAATTTGATGAAAAAACTACTTGAATACCAAGAGCTTTAACCAACAGCTCTGATACCACTTGTAATCCCTTCTGATCCTTTGATACTCAAGTTTCTAAACTTCAAACAACTTCTAGAAAGGCGGAAACAATCCAGAAATCAACTAACACTGATAAGATCGAATCAAACACAAACTAGAATGAGAAACGCAACAAACATGAAATGCACAATCAAACTAATAATTTCCATTGATTATCTATGGTAATTACACTTTGAATCAACAACTACAAGCTTTGATTTCACATAGACACTTCTGAATCAGACAATACAAAATGTGAAATCCTCTCTTTGAAAATACAAAAGAAAACACTTTTCGATCGAAAACTTAGTTTTTCGACCGAAAACCTTAGAATTGTACTATTTAAGTCTATAATTGATTTCTATGGACTACTAGGTTCTAACACTAATCACTCTTAGGGTGTCACCAACTAAGGAAAGTAAAGATGTAATAACTCACCAGATAGTGGATTACCTTTCGGTCTCTCCAACATTGATAAAGTACCCGAAAGACATATCACCTTTCAGTCTCACTGTCCACAATACATTCGAAGAATGCACGGGGTAATATCAAGATAAGAACTATGACTCAGAATAGCAACAATCACTAGACACCTAATACCAACTTCCTCTCAGACAGTTGACACTCAGATTCCTAATGACAAAGACTAAACGACTATCTCTTACCTCTCGGGTATTGAGACAGGATACACACTCAGTTCTAACCTATACTCAATAACAACTCCTATGGCTACTATGTCTAGCAAACAACACAAACGACCACAAACCCTAAAGTCTATGACCTAGATACATTAATCAAACTTGAAGACATCCACAATAAACGCACGAAATTAAAATCAAATACAAATCAGAATTACACATGTAATATTCGTCATAATTAATATCAAGAGACTGATTACAAAATCATAAATCCATTCAACGAATCCAAAACCGATAAAAATACGAACTTTAACAAATAATCATCTTTAACCTAGGCAGTATCAATGTTTTAGCTTAGGATCATGTTCAAAACACCAAAACAGAAGTAATAAACATAAACCATGGTATCAAACAAATCAATCAAAGATAAAAATCAAAGCTTTACAATCGAATACGCTATTACTAATGACCCCGGATTCGAAAGCTCAAACCTTGCACTTCAATTGGCTTCTTTACTCCAGAAATCGCCTCTCAATCCTCTTTAGACGGCAAACAATCGAACTCCCCTAAATAATGGAATTAGAATCCTATTAAAAGTCGATTTAGTGTTTTTCACGGATTTTATGTCTCCCGCGTACCGCGAGAGACTCAACCTAGCCCTTCGCGTACCGCGAGGACCAAAATAGTCACGGCCGGTTCTAAAGATCCTCTCATACTGCGAGGTCTTGAAGCTACTCCCTCGCGTACTGCGAGGGAACCATTTTCACCATTTTTCACTTTTAATCCCTAGGCTTCCTTCTCTTGCTCGGTTTCTTCATGTATTGACTTGTATCTCACACGAGCACCTGTAAACAAAGCAAAGACTCAATAGTATACAAAAACGACTCAAAATGAACATAAAACTAAGTAAAAACACACGAATACAATGGGAATAGAGATGTGTGCTTTGCACTACATCAACAAACTAGTCGGGCTCAATTCTCAAGCCCCTCGCGTACCGCAAGAAACTTGATCTCCTTCGCATACCGCGAAGACTCGAATTTCAACATTTTTTACTTTTATCATCCGGCTTTCCTCTCGTGCTCGTTTTCTTCATTATTTGACTTGTAATTCTCATGAGCACCTGTAAACATGATAAAACTCAATACGAACCAAAAACTAGTAAAAACGTACACAAAACTATTTAAAATGCACAATTACAAAGGAATAAAGGATGTGTGCTTTGTACTACATCAAACATCCCCACACTTAACCTTTTTTCGTCCTCGAAAAAGTCTGCAAATGGAATCATAACTCAGAACTAACTTAACAAACATCAATTACCAATTAGCAAAATATACTCACGCGTTCAAAAGCAATAATCAGTATTTCTGTCCGATTAAACCCAAGCACCGACCATTAAGCCCCCATAGTGTGTTCTAATTCCATCTTATACATTTATCAATCAACCTATGTGACTTAGACTTAAAAGTTACATCTCTACCTAATCCCGTCTAATGGTCATGTCTAGGAACAAGTTAAACCATATAAATTTACCTTCCACGTTAAACTAATATTTATAGGTTTTCAGAAATCAATGGAATATGGAAAGAAAGGATGGAAATGAGCATTAATTTAAAGCATAAGAACTTTCGTCTAGAGGTGTCTCAACCAAGTCATTATCTCGAAAACTAACACATAGACTAGATTCTAAACATTTAAGCACATAAATCTTACTTAGTGGTGTATCCTCCAAGTCGCCATCCGAGAGGGTAACACATAAGCAAGACTTAGTTTCAAACAAATAAGCTCATGAATATGGAAAACATATGGATTTATGGAATGGGCACCACCGAAACTCGGATTTATTCCCACAAAAAGAGAGTGGTGTGCCAGGAAAAATTTCAAAAACCTCTAAATATTAACTTAACGTGGTACTTATCAACATATTTTGACAATTTCAGTATTACCGACACCTAAGATGAGTACCCACAAGATTTCATGATTTTATTAAGTGATTAATCCTAAGTAACACTCACAGGCTATCTAAGTTATTCAAGCTGGCTGGGTCTACCAAAACATCACTAATTATACACGTTTTATATTATTTAAATCATTTAAAAATAAAACAAGTAGATTCAGTTGTACTTTCATTTTTTATTGCAAAACTTATACTTTCAAATGACATTTTTCAAAATTTTTTAATTTTTTTTGTATTTTTAAATTTTTATATAAAAACAAAACTTAGACAAACTAGACACTCACATCCCCACACTTGAAAGACACATTGTCCTCAATGTGAAGTAAGAAACAACTAAAAATAAAAAATAAAATAAAAACAGGAAGCAACTTAGCTGGTAATGTATGTAAGCTATGTATCTAGCTTCGTTCTTCCTCGTGTTCACCGTATAGCATTTCGGTCGTGGTTGCACATCTCTGTCGGGCTGCTCTATAAGATAACAGGATCAATTCCGTCCGAATAGAGATTGAGTACGGACAAAATGATGTACACCTGCAAAATAAACTCACACATACCCGCAACATCAAACTGACTCAAACGACTGACTCAAATTAAGAACTAAAGACTCAACTGACTCACTAAGACTCTATATAGATAACAGGAACGCGTACCCGATGGTGACAAACACATAGACATGAATTTCACAGCAAGGTGAATCACTAGAACGAATGGTCCTTAAGTTCCCCATGGTGGTGGTGGTCGGCGGATATGATAATGTATGATGAAAGAAGGATGATGATGGATGGTAGTGAGATGATGGATGAGGGATGGTGGTGGATGAAGTGGATAATGGTGGTGGTGAACGGTAGATGATAGCGGTTACGGGCGACCATGGGAAAACAAGGAAGTGGGAGTGACACGGGTTTCCCCCCGCGTACCGCGAGAGCCAAGGCAGCACTCCTCGCGTACCACGAGGAGGCAAGAATTAAGTCGGCCCTTATATCTATCCTTCGCGTACCGCGAGGAACAAGGGCAAATGCTTCACGTACCGCGAGAGATTGCTGTTGACATAAAGTTTTGAGGGTTTTTATACTTAGAAATTTTTTGACCCCCTAAAACTTTCTTCACCCAAATTCCATAAAAACCAATTCCAAGCATAACAACAAATGTAAAAATACCTGGAACTTCGTTCCCGGTGATTTTCCTCATCGAATCAAGCGCAAATCCCTGCAAGACACGACACAAACAAAACACAAATACCGAAAAACACAGAAAATGACACGGACTCAAACCGAAGAAAGCATACAAACTCTACATCTCGGGCACTTGCTCGAGACTCAAGCAAGACTATCAAGAGGCTTCTCCTTGATCCTAACCGTTACCGCCTTCATCCTACACGGTCTCCCGGTCCTCCACAAATCTAACAACCAACCAAACACCACATATCTCTTCTAACTAACACACAGGTCCTTCCACCACAACTTATACCTACCTGGTCTGAAAACGACACTGTTCAAATAACCAATCAGTTCATCACCCTTAAACTTCCCCACACTTGGGGTTAGCACTAGCCTAAAGTGTCACACCCCGCCCTAGGCACCCCCAGACGTGTGCGAGCCACCGATTGGTATCACCTGGTTTGATTTCAGAGTTTTTATAAAACATAGCGAAAGTCTTTTTCACAAGGATCGTTTCAACATTTTTTCAACCTCAGAGGTTGTAATTGTAAATACCAAAACCCAGTTGAAAAACAAAAGTCTTGTATTTACTTTTATAACCATAGGGATTTAGAAACCCTTTCATTTGATTACAAAACAGAATTGAAATCAACTACATCTCTTGTCTCTTATGGACAAGTTTCAAGCCACTGGAAATAGTACTATCCAAGTTGATCAGTCCCCCGGTCTTATCTCCTCTTTCTTTATTTAGGATTTCCTATACACGAGGCCTGAGAATCCAACGTTCAAGTTATCCTTTTCACAGGCCAGATCTGATGTCTGCCTCCAATATTTTCTTTTCTTGGGTCAGATTTAATGTCCGCCCATAACCCAATTTCGTCACATTTTTTATTCGTTACCTGAAAAACATTTTGAAAAGAAAACGTCAGCGCGAACGCCGGTGAATACAATTATCTTGACATTTAAAATCATTTTGGCATAAACAAGCATTAGTTCATAATCACAATTTTTTGTTTAATCCACATATTCAGCAGGCCCGTCCTGTTCAATCGCACCACAGTATACACTTGCGTCATAGCTTATAACAACGGACAGGTTAATACCTCTAACATTGTTATAAGATAAGCACCGGCCGCAATCCGGGAATTTCACCCGAGACCCGTGTATCCCTTGCAAGTTTTACGCATACCTATGGCTTGAATGCTTTCACATAGAAGAACGTTGAGCATTACTCCCTTAACCTTATTTGGCCATTTTCGTAAACATAAATGTTTGATACAAGCTTTGAAAGGGATATAGTATTCACCTTTTTTTATAGGAATGAGCCTCTAAGTTGAAAGCTTATACACTAGCTTCTTAACTTGATTTCTCTAGCGTAACAACACTTCTACGAGCTTTTCTTCTTAATCTGAGCACTACAACGAGCAGGAGTTTGTCACACCCCGCCTAGGGCGGAAACACGGGGCGTGATGATTCACGGCATTCATAGCCTTTGATTACATCGAACGACTTCTAATAACATTCATAATCAAAGATTCTAAATTGTTACAAGGAAACACAAATTGTTTCCAAGATATTACATGCCAAAAGTACCATACTTAAAATCCAAAGCATACGGTTTTTCCATTACAACAAGTTTGTCGGCTAAAACCTAGATGTCCCTAGGTTATATAGAGATGTCTTCCAATAGATGTTCTACGTGCGTGCATGCCCATGCACCATGATTCTAGTTACCTGAGAAATACATGCTAAAATATAAACATAAAGTTGGTGAGTTCACAGGTTTAAGTAAGCAGTAAAATGTGATTTTTTTGGACTACGAGATTTCCCAGTGTGATTAGCATTGTTATTCAAACAATACTTATGTATGTGCATTGTTACCATGAGCTACCATAACCGACACTTGATGTTTGTGAGTTAACCCATCATTTGATTGAGTTATTGATGTGAGCCCCGCCCAATGTTTTGTCACGCAACATTGTAAGTGTGAGAATGGACAGTACACCCGCTTAGACCTCCAGTCTAGGATAGGGCGACTAATCATGGATGGGGTCTAAAAGTAGCTAACGGTTATAGTATTCCCGGGGACTTAGTATGACAGTAAGAATTGTGAGAACTCATGCAACAATCAGTGTATGTACTCGTATCAAAATATGAGCAATGTATTCTCCCCCGTATGTTTAAAAATCATTTAAATCTTAGTAAAAGTAGGGCCGTGAGACTCACCTTATCTACCAAGGTGATGAGTGACGAGATGTGTAGTAAGTCTAACAGACGTCTAACTTATTCGTGCCCTAAATCATTTAAGACACCTTAGGTCCTATTAGATTATTTAAGTGTGGTTTGGTCACCTGACCAATACCCTGAGGTCTCGACCATTGTCTTGTAATAATCTACAAGGGTCCGACTCGATCGCCGTTGGTGATACGACTTGTTGTTCAAGTTTATTATATTTATTAAATCCTTTAATAAATATTATAATCTAATATTTTAGTTGTCTAAAACCTCGTGTTCGGTTTAAGTTGTTTCTTGTGATTAATAAATATATTTAACATATATATTTATTAAACAGTCGTTAATTGATAAAACGTCATAAAATAATAAGTACAGTATTTTATCATCTAAACTTACATGTCTAAGAAAAATACATGTATATATAAAATTATTTCTTTAATTATATAATATACACATTTATTAAGATTGATGAAATTAGAATGTCAAAAAATAGTTATATTATTTTACTTCTCCAACTTAATAATCCATACATATAATTACCGATTGTCACAAAACTATTATATGTAGCTCTATATAGACATGCTCATAAAAATAATTTTATAAAAATCCTCTTTATATTTAAATCCCTTTATATTTATAATAATTATAATCATAATTATTATTTGTTATTAATACTACATAGGTTATAAAAGTGTGTTTTAATGATTTATAAGAACAATTTAACCATTCATATTATCATAAAAATGAATAATAGGGTTTGTAACCTACAATTTTTAATCGTTATTCTTTTATTCTAAACCCGTCTTCTATACGTTTAAATATACGAGCCGCCTTTTATACGTTTGAAACTTGTCTTTTTATATTATCTAAAATATTAATCGGTTATAACCATTATATCACCAACTAGTTTAATGTTAAAATAAACGAATCAAAAACTCACGTAAATAGTCGGGAGAAGGTGACGGTGAATACGCATGGTTCGGTTTCTTCCCGTAACGTCCCGTATTACTCCGTAAGCTCCCGAAACGTTCCGTGAGCTTCACGTATACATAACCCAGTGACCGTAGGCGAGAATTGGTGACCCGAAAGAGCCGGTTTCGTCCCGAAAAGAACCCGTAAGGGTGGCGAAGTGCTGTGACTGTGAAGGCGGTGGACTGTGGTGGTTGCGGGAGACTGAGGTGGGGCTGGGACAGGGCTGGACGGGCTGAGGGGTGATCGTGGGTGGTGGTTTGTGGGTTGATAAGGTGAGATGTGAAGGTGATGGTGTGGTGAGGTGCTTGGTGGCTACGGTGAGGGTGGTGAGAGAGGGGTCGGATGAGTGAGTGAGGAGCCGAGTGGGTGGCGGGACTTGTTGCTTCTTGAAATCGTGAAGGTGGTGGTGTGATGGTTCTGTGATCAAGACAAAAGGGTGGTGTCGTTGCAAGGATGAAGCCGAGAAGCAAGGTGGTGTGGTGGTGCTTGTGGTGTTTGCCGATAGAACAAAGGGAGGAGGAGGTGAGTTCGGTGGTGATTATGGTAGAGGCAGTGGCGGATCCAGGAATTTTTCCAAGCGGTTCACTGTTTTTAGATGCCCTAATTTCATAGGGCCTAAACCACTACGCTTACTGTGAAACTTTGTAAGGGGGTTCACCGTAGGGTATTTTAGGGGGTTCACCCCGTTACACTAAAATTTCAAAACTCGGGGGGTTCCTGTGCACCCCCCGGCTTCACTTAGGTCCACCCCTGGGTAGAGGTGTGGTGGTGATGATGACCGAGAAGGAGAAGGGATTGTGAGGGTGGTGTGGTTCTCGGGTGAGGGTAAGGGAGACGAGGGAGGGTGGTTTGAAGGTGGTGGTTATGGAGAGGGGTGGTGGTGTGTTATCGGATGGGAACAGAGAGAGAGAGCCGAGGGAGAGATGAAGAGTGAGATGAGAGTGTGTTGTGGGATTTGCTTGGACGGTGCATGCTTTTATACTACAATCCTTGGTTAATACACATTAGGTATAATGTTTCTTGGGAGCATTTTTGTCTTCAAAATGGGAACAAGGAAACAGGGTAAGGCCATGCTTGGGCGGCTAGGTGGCTCACGAGTGCAGGTGGGGGGGGGTGGGGGGGATGGGGGGGTAGGGGTAGGTAGTGCTTGTGGTGTGATACCCGGTAGTTCAAGCCCGGTATAATACCCGCTAAAGGTAACCCGTTTTTATTAGTTGTTACGTGATCGGTAGGGTACGGGTTGAGTATAATTAAAATAAGTTTAGTGGTTCGGCATGTATTTAATTTTATAACTTCAATTAAACGGGTATCGTTTACCTCATCCATATATATATAATATACATATATATGTAGAACGTTTTTAATTATTTCTGGTCTATAATCAACGCGATATGCGTATTGGAAATTTCTAATATTTCCCGCGTATTTGTGTGTGGTTGGACCCTACTGGAGCGAGTTAGACCTAATTAATCCAAATTAGTCTAATAAGCATAATTTTTGTATAATTATATTTAAATAATTATGTGGTAAATTTCCAGTTGTTACATCCTCCCCCAGTTAGAAGAATTTCGTCCCGAAATTGAGTTGGCGTCGTTTATAGTCGATGTTTCGTTGAACAACTAGGAATACTTAAGTCTCACTTAGTTTTCGCGTTCCAAAGTGAATTCTTGTCCTCATTTAGAGTCCCATTTGACTCTTACTATGGGGAGGTGACCCTGTTTCAGTTTATTACTACTAGTTGTTCCACAAAGTGGAGTTTGTTATCGACTTGAATATCCTCAAGTGGTATAACAAGGGTTTCATCTAATAAGCACTCCACATGGAATGTGTTGTGTACACCAATGAGTTGTTGGGGTGGCTTAAGTCGATAAGCCACGGGACCTATTCTAAAGATCAGATGTATCGGGGATTGAGTTTACCTCGTTTCCCAAATCTAACGACCCCTTTCCAAGGAGAGATTTGCAATAACACGTTGTCTCCAACTTGGAATTCAAAGGGTTTGCGTCCTCACTTCTGAAAGTCATGTTTCTAATACATTAATTCCCTTAATGCCTTAAGAGCTATTATTGACTTCATTTTCAATGTGAAACTAGTCGTTGAAGTGAATAGTATACGTAACGAGTCTTTAGATAATCGTTCCTTGTACTATGCATAAATCATGTCATGCAAGCTGCCGAGTTTCTTAAGGCAACTTGAGTTTATATGCCATAGAACAGATCCTATTCAGAATCTTAATTGTTCTGACGTATCCTAGGGGGGTTTCTTGTTCTCATTAAAAAGAGAACCATACTCTTATGACAGAACCTTGTCATCAAGCTGAAGTTACAGAGGTTTCCCTATGGTAGTCAGTGTGACCTATCTAACTACCTTAAACCGTGTCTCATACTCCAGGAGTTTCATAAACCATCTCTTAAGTGGTTCCTGGGCTGTGAAGTCGGCTATTTCTAACTTAGTTCATCATGTGAGGATTGGCGTTTTCGTCAATATGATTCTGTATAGTGTGCAATTCGCTATTACATGATATTCCATTTCATGGTAGTTGAGCATTCTAGCTCCTATTAGGATCATCTACATAAGTCTTATGTGTATCCTCAACGGTTTGAATCGTGCTTTCTCTTTGACCATTTGTCAGAGAATATTTGGAGATGCTCACTCATAAGCGTGTTCTTATGGCTTTCTTCCATCTCTTGGAAGTAAGATGTCTATCATCATCAGGGATAATGATCATGTACTTTAGGTCTAGCTAATACCTTGACATACAGTCTAGTTGACTCTCCTAGTTTTGAAATCTTTTATGTAAGACGATAGTATACCTACTTCTGGTTAATTGACTCATGACAACCCACATGGTTTCTGATGTTTTGATGTGCCTTCAGCATTGATCATGCAAATCTCGATGTATAAAGCAATTCCTTTCTTTATACTTAGTAGAATTCCTTAAAGTCCTTTGTACATTTAGTCCGTTCCTATAGGTACGAAGTACTTAGACTCGAGCTATATCCAAACTTGATTTCTCTATAATGCTCGTGTTATGAATCCACGCCCTGATCTTGAATTAGAGCACTTCATTACTTAGTTTCCCCATTTTGGTTCTTCTCCATTAAGAATCCATTCTTAGTATCCTTTTCTATTCCTTTGGTGCATTCATCCTTTAGGACTAATATTTCTAACGCATGTCCTTTGATGGTGTTTGAATAATTTCCTAACCGCTTAATGCGTTAAGTACTATATCGGTTTTGACGATAATGAATTTACTATTCATATACAGGGGATGATTTTCCTTTGCTAATCTGACTCGAAATGAGTATTTCCTACTCGGAGCCATATTGGAGACCCTTGTGATCGGCGATAATGAGACATTTGACAATGTCTCTAAATCTTAAGTGTACAAGCTACGGTTCCAAAATTTTCAAACTAATGATAGTGTTATTCTCTTCTTCTACTATGTCTTGACAAGCACAAACGCAATATCGTTGTCCTTTGGTCTTAGTACATAATCGATACCTTAACGTGGTGCGTCTTATTACGCGATGTAGTCGGTTGTTTTCCATCGGGGAGAGGTGAACCTTGCGTGTGAGACCACTCCTGTTTTTGTAAACTAAAGTGTTATCCCTTGATTATCTTAGTAGGAAATCACTATCAGCGATGCCTAAACTCCGAAAATTTCCCCTGTATTGTCGGTATAAGCCAACAAAATCAAGAAATTTTTAATTCTCCATGGGTGTATTAAAGGTTTTCTACCATTCTCATGGATTTACGTGAATGTCCCTCGTTCCTATACTAAGAAAATGTATTTCCTAAAGTCGAAGTTCGCTTTTAGAGAATTTTAGCGCAAAATTTCTCCTTTGCGAAAACTTCTAAGACTAATTTATGAAGGCGTTCAACATCTTCCTATCTTAAATAGTTTAAGATGTCATCGACTCATCCAAATAGGGTTTACAACTTGATTCCTTAAAGTATGTAAAAACTGTAAGTACGTTGATTAATTCAAACATCACTAGAGTTTTGTAGTTTCAATCCTAAGGACTGTCTTCATCAAGCCGTTCTACGGAATTCTCAATTGATGGCATCTTGGCTTAAGGTTGATCTAATTCGATCCTTAAAGTCGATATACTGATTGTCGACTCTCGGGAGAGGGTGTCGGTTCTTTTCTTGTGTCGTTCTCAGTAATTAATACTTACTCTAGATGGATAGTCTTTTTGAAATACGTATCCCTAGTCCAGCAGTTCTTGTAACTGGTTGGATAATCTTTGCATTTTAGTAGTTGCTAAGCGGTAGGGGAAAGTTTTGGCAATTCTTTAAGAATGCATCTAGTTAATCTTGTGTAACGAGAATGTCGTGTACCCGTTTCTCCTTGAGTTACTTCTTAGTTATAAAAGTTTATTAAACTTGACTCTGTTTCCTCAAGCATTTCAGAGTCCTTACACAAAGTGGTTCTTCAAATTTGTTCTGAATCCTTTCGTTTAGTCTCTAGTGCCTCACCATTCGATAGAAGGATTCGAAAGATCTTTTCATGACACGCGACTCTGATTTGTTTCCCGGGTTTGTCAATTCTTAGTTTGACAATCGTAGGTATACTTTAGACTACTAGATTCTTGATCGATCAAAAATTCAACTTGGTTTAATATATTCATTGATTCTAGTGTCAAACGATTCGGGTGTAGACTGAGAGTACCAAACATCTCATTCATCCCATCATTGATTCAAGTACTTAAGGTTCATATTCCTAACACACAATTTCCCATATAAGATATTGTTCATGAAAAAATTTCCATGTTTGCTAGCAGTTATTGCTCCTAGCTTAGTTGGTAATATATTGTTCTTAGTTTAGCCTCGGGCACATGTGCTTGAGATGATCGGTGTTGTCGCACTCGAAGCATGCTCTCGTGCACTGTCCTTCCATGTTCTCTGCCTTCTAGCATAGCTATTGCAATTCCTATAATAACGATAGTTGCATTTGTTATACTTTGCCCATGGTCTCGCGTACTATTTCATCTTGGGTACAGCAGTCCCGTAATTCTGTGTTGTCTTTTGCTTCTTGTCATTCCGATTCTTCTTATTGACAAGTCCTTTTCGTTTTTCCTCTATCCTTAACTAAAGCTCAAGCTTTTAACAATTCATTTGATATGGATCATGTCATTAGAATAGCGTCTACCAGGGCAGTAGATTCAGCAGTCATGATTGTACTATGAATTTGGGGATTCAAGTCCATGACATACTTGATTTCCGCGGTCGCCATGGGTGGTAGTAGACTTAATAGCTTGTGGAATCGGTTTGAGTATGATTGATGTTCGTCATCAATCAAGGTGAGATTCCATATCTCTCGCCGCATTCCATCCTCAGGGTATTATTCTTTAATGAGTAGAGTATCAAACTCTTCCCAAGACATCAAGTTTTTGATGCCTCGAGTTTGTATTCGATCATTCCTCCATGCTAATGCTTCACCTTGAAGTGAACGGGTAGTGTACCTCACTTGTTGGTTGTTAGAACATCTATTGATGTTGATAATCGCATCTTAACTATTTGGGGGGTTTTAGTGATTCCTTTCATCTTGTGAAAGTCCTTTGATTTGTAGAATGGAAGGGTTCCATAGGAACATACTCTCTCGTACGTATGAGTACGGGGTTTACTAGTCACCATTTGCTGTTGCTCCGATACTTCGGATGGCCTCAATGATTTGTGTACTAAGGTTTGCAAGCTTATCTATCATTCCGAGTGGATCTAGGGATGACAACTCTTCCTCTAGGTCAGGTCCATTTGCTCCTTGGGGGTGACATATTCTCTAGGTATGTCAACGTACTGGTGCCCATGTCGTACTGAGCATGGGGATGATGTAGTAATAGGTTTAAGTCCATTATACTCCCGTTAGTACTTTGAAGATCCTCTGCCTCAACGCTTTCAACTGTCAACATGCCTAGTCTTGTATAAGGTTTCTTCGGTAATCACAGCATAAGACTATCATAGTTGAATGTAAGTGTAACCCTAATCTCTAGACTCAATAGAGTGTAATAGAATAGGCACAAGCCTTAGGATGTGTGTCCGACCTATTGATAGGCTAGAATAGATTGAATACGGACTTCGTTCGTCAAGTTTCCATGCTAATACAGATAGTATATAGCATTGCTTCAGGTCACTAGTGTTGTGTAGGACCAAGTCCTCAGTCTATTAGGTGTCTCATTTTCCTGTCTAACGACCATCTCTCGAGTTACCAATAACTCATGGTCAATCGTGTCTTTCTTGTCGGTCGTGCGTTCCATCATTTCTCGATGATAGTAGAGATGAGTACTACATATGCGTGTTTCAACTTATGCCACCATTTCAGCTCCATGTAGGAAACTATGGTGATAGTGTTGTCTTATCAAAGACGCGTTGGGATGGTATGATAGTTTACTATATAAACCTTGTCTGCTTCACTAGCATAACTTCCAATTGTATTTTCCTTTCAGGTATGAAGGGTTAGGAGTCAGAGTTTGACTCCTACTACTATCAGGAAAGGAACCGTTATCGAAGAGTTCTGTTGTGTCTTGAGAAGTGGATCAATCGCGAAGTTGACGATGACATAACATAGGTAGATACGTTAAGTACCTAAGCATATGGGTATACTATATATATATATATATCCATAGTTCCTGTATGTCAAGTCTAAATGCATGGTATGATATGTGATGCACTTAACTTCCTTTGATTCACTAACTTGAACTTAATGTTGTGCCGACTATTCTATCTTAGATGTAGCTCACACAACAGGATCATCCAGAAATCATGTGTATTTAAATTTACCCTTACGTTGCGCACCTGCAAGTGTAAATTTACTTACATAATCATTCTAGCTTTTCTTATAATGTGCTTCCTAAAGTTCCAAGGTTTTGAGCTTAGGGTTATAGTCTAGGCCCACTAATGCAACCTCGTTCACTATAACCAAGGCTCTGATACCAGTCTGTCACACCCCGCCTAGGGCGGAAACACGGGGCGTGATGATTCACGGTGTTCATAGCCTTTGATTGCATCGAACGACTTCTAATAACATTCATAATCAAAGATTCTAAGTTGTTACAAGGAAACACAAATTGTTTCCAAGATATTACATGCCAAAAGTACCGTACTTAAAATCCAAAGCATACGGTTTTTCCATTACAACAAGGTTGTCGGCTAAAACCTAGATGTCCCTAGGTTATATTGAGATGTCTTCCAACAGATGTTCTACGTGCGTGCATGCCCATGCACCATGATTCTAGTTACCTGAGAAATACATGCTAAAATGTAAACATAAAGTTGGTGAGTTCACAGGTTTAAGTAAGCAGTAAAATGTGATTTTTTTATACTACGAGATTTCCTAGTGTGATTAGCATTGTTATTCAAACAATACTTATGTATGTGCATTGTTACCATGAGCTACCATAACCTACACTTGATGTTTGTGAGTTAACCCATCATTTGACTGAGTTATTGATGTGAGCCCCGCCCAATGTTTTGTCATGCAACATTATAAGTGTGAGAATGGACAGTATGCACCCGCTTAGACCTCCACTCTAGGATAGGGCGACTAACCATGGATGGGGGTGTTAACCCAAATAGATCTATTCATGCGTTCCACGTCTAAAAGTAGCTAACGGTTATAGTATTCCCGGGGACTTAGTATGTCAGTGAGAATTGTGAGAACTCATGCAAGAATTAGTGTATGTACTAGTATCCAAATATGAGCTATGTATTCTCCCCCGTATGTTTAAAAATCATTTAAATCTTAGTAAAAGTGGTGCCATGAGACTTACCTTATCTACCAAGGTGATGAGTGATGAGATGTGTAGTAAGTCCAACAGACGTCTGAACTATTCGTGTCCTAAATCATTTAAGACAACTTAGGTCCTATTAGATTATTTAAGTGTGGTTTGGTCACCTGACCAATACCCTGAGGTCTCGACCCTTGTCTTGTAATAATCTACAAGGGTCCGAACCGATCGCCGTTGGTGATACGACTTGTTGTTCAAGTTTATTATATTTATTAAATCCTTTAATAAATATTATAATCTAATCTTTTAGTTGTTTAAAACCTCATGTTCGGTTTAAGTTATTTCTTGTGATTAATAAATATATTTAACATATATATTTATTAGATAGTCGTTAATTGATAAAACGTCATAAAATAATAATTATATTATTTTATCATTTAAACTTTCATGTCTAAATAAAATACATGTATATATAAAATTATTACTTTAATTATATAATATACACATTTATTAAGATTTATGAAATTAGAATGTCTAAAAATAGTTATATTATTTTACTTCTCCAACTCAATAATCCATACATATAAAGATAATTTTATAAAAATTACCGATTGTCACAAAACTATTATATGTAGCTCTATGTAGACATGCCCATAAAGATAATTTTATAAAAATCCTCTTTATATGTAAACCCCTTTATATTTATAATAATTATAATCATAATTGTTATTTGTTATTAATACTACATAGGTTATAAAAGTCTGTTTTAATGATTTATAAGAACAATTTAACCATTTATATTATCATAAAAATGAATAATAGGGTTTGTAACCTACAATCTTTAATCTTTATTCTTTTTATTCTAAACCCGTCTTCTATACGTTTAAATATACGAGCCGCCTTTTATACGTTTGAAACTTGTCTTTTTATATTATCTAAAATATTAATCGGTTATAACCATTATATCACCAACTAGTTTAATGTTAAAATAAACGAATTGAAAACTCACGTAAATAGTCGGGAGAAGGTGACGGTGAATACGCGTGGTCCGGTTTCTTCCCGTAATGTCCCGTATTACTCTGTAAGCTCCCGAAACGTTTTGTGAGCTTCCCGTAAACGTAACCCGGTGACCGTAGGCGACAATCGGTGACCCGAAAGAGCCGGTTTCGTCCCGAAAAGAACCCGCAAGGGTGGCGGAGTGCTGTGACTGTGAAGGCGGTGGACTGTGGTGGTTGCGGGGGACTGAGGTGGGGCTGGGACAGGGCTGGACGGGCTGAGGGGTGATCGTGGGTGGTGGTTTGTGGGTTGATAAGGTGAGACGTGAAGGTGATGGTGTGGTGAGGTGCTTGGTGGCTACGGTGAGGGTGGTGAGAGAGGGGTCGGATGAGTGAGTGACGAGCCGCGTGGGTGGCGGGACTTGTTGCTTCTTGAAATCGTGAAGGTGGTGGTGTGATGGTTCTGTGATCAAGACAAAAGGGTGGTGTCGTTGCAAGGATGAAGCCGAGAAGCAAGGTGGTGTGGTGGTGCTTGTGGTGTTTGCCGATAGAACAAAGGGAGGAGGAGGTGAGTTCGGTGGTGATTACGGTAGAGGTGTGGTGGTGATGATGACCGAGAAGGAGAAGGGATTGTGAGGGTGGCGTGGTTCTCGGGTGAGGGTAAGGGAGACGAGGGAGGGTGGTTTGAAGGTGGTGGTTATGGAGAGGGGTGGTGGTGTGTTATCGGATGGGAAGAGAGAGAGCCGAGGGAGAGATGAAGAGTGAGATGAGAGTTTGTTGCGGGATTTGCTTGGATGGTGCATGCTTTTATACTACAATCCTTGGTTAATACACATTAGGTATAATGTTTCTTGGGAGCATTTTTGTCTTCAAAATGGGAACAAGGAAACAGGGTAAGGCCATGCTTGGGCGGCTAGGTGGCTCACGAGTGCAAGTGGGGGGGGGGGGGTAGGGGTGGGTAGTGCTTGTGGTGTGATACCCGGTAGTTCAAGCCTGGTATAATACCCGCTAAGGGTAACCCGTTTTTATTAGATGTTACGTGATCGGTAGGGTACGGGTCGAGTATAATTAAAATAAGTTTAGTGGTTCGGCACGTATTTAATTTTATAACTTCAATTAAACGGGTATCGTTTACCTCATCCATATAATATATATATATATATATATATATATATATATATATATATATATATATATATATAAAGAACATTTTTAATTATTTCTGATCTATCACCAACGTGATATGCGTCTTGAAAATTTCTAATATTTCCCGCGTATTTGTGTGTGGTTTGACTGCACTAGACCGGGTTAGACCTAATTAATCCAAATTAGTCTAATAAGAATAATTTTAGTATAATTATATTTAAATAATTATGTGGTAAATTACAAGTTGTTACAGAGTTGGACCGGGATCGTCGGGAGTGGGCTAGGGATCACCTGGAATGAGTTTTGGAAGTTTGAATCGTGTTTGGGATGAGAAAAATGATTGAAATCGTTCAGCTATTTATAGGCTGAAATCTGGATCCATGTCGGACCGTTATCAAAGGGACGTCGGTCCGACATCCAGTCATGTATGCGTCAGCCCTAAACGTCAACGTCTGATTGATCCGTACATGTTTTGTGTTCATATCAGACCGATATGTGGACCATGTTAGTCCGACATCGCGACACGCGTCAGATTCTAGGGCTGAGTCATAGGACACGTGTCAACACCACATTTTGCGGCTACGAGGAGGTTATCGGACCGATATGGATCGATGTCGGTCCGCTAATCGACTAAACAACCTATTGCTGACCGTTATGAATATGCATATCTGTCCGATATCTGACTGAGTTTCGCCTTGGTCCGATATCAAAAACCTTATTCACTTCGAACCGATATGAAGGTGATGTCGGTCCGATATCGAGCTGTTTTCACACATTTTCACTTTTAACCCTAGACTTTGGTATTTTAGATACACAAGTCCTTATAGGTTCTAACCTTGGTATTTCTTGGACATTTTTGTGGTAGGTGTTACATCCTCCTCACCTTGTTTTAATCTCATCCTCGAGATTATTCGAACAATTGATGATATTTCTTTTTCATTTCGGACTCCAATTCCCACGTATACTCAGGTCCACGTTTGGAGTTCCATATCACTTTCACAATTATCAATTTCTTTCTTTTTAATCTCTTTTCTTGCATGTCCTCGATTTGCAAAGGTTCTTCTATAAATTTTAACTTTTCATCTACCTCTACATCTTGTAGGGGTAATACCAGAGATTCATCTGCCAAACACTTGTGTAGATTTGATATGTGGAATACATCGTGTACTCCATTCAATTCCTCTGGTAATTCGAGTTGATAGGCCACAGGCCCAACTCTTTTTAAGATTTTGAATGGTCCTATGAATCTAGGACTTAACTTTCCTTTCTTTCTGAATCTTACAACGCCTTTCCAGGGTGAAACTTTCAACAGAACGTTATCACCGACGTTGAATTCTAACGGCTTTCGTCTCTTATCGGCATAACTCTTTTGACGATCACGAACCGCTTTCAAATTGTCTCTTATTTGAATAACTTTCTCAGTTGTCTCTAGGACTATTTCAGGTCCGGGTAACTGATTTTCTCCTATTCCAGACCAACAGATTGGAGTTCGACATTTACGACCGTATAAGGCTTCAAAAGGAGCGGCCTGTATACTCGTATGATAGCTATTATTATAGGAGAACTGCATTAGAGGTAAGTGGTCATCCCAGTTTGAGGATGATAGGCAGTGCTAAGATTCAATTTTGTACCCAGGGCTTTTTGAAAGCTTTGCCATAATCGAGAAGTAAATCTACTATCTCTATATGACACAATAGATAGTGGCACACCGTGTAATGACACGATTTTATTAACGTATAATTGTGCCAACTTATCCATACTGAAAGTTTCTTTCATGGGAAGAAAATGAGCAGACTTAGTAAGTCTGTCAATAATAACCCAAATTGTATCATTCCCTCGACTGGTTCGGGGAAGTTTAGTAATGAAATCGATGGTTATCATTTCCCATTTCCAGACAGGAATTTCAAGTTGCTGTAACAAGTCAGACGGCTTTTGATGTTCAGCTTTAACTTGAGAACATGTTAAGCACTTTGCAACATAGATAGCGATGTGTTTCTTCATTCCTATCCACCAGTAATTGGCTTTTAGGTTTTTGTACATTTTATCGCTTCCAGAATGCATCATATATTTAGATTTATGAGCTTCTTCAAGAATCTCTTCACGTACGTTTCCATATATAGGAACCCAGATTCTCTTATTCATCCTAAGAATATCAGCATCATATTTAACCAGCTGTTCGATCATGCCTCCCAAACCTTCTTTCTCTAGGTTGGGTTTCTTTAAAGCCATCTGTTGAGATTCCATAATACGAGTAATAAGATCGATTTGAAGATCGAGTCTTAAAGCACGAACTCGTTTAGGTTTCTCATGTTCATTTCTACTCAAGGCATCAGCTACAACATTGGCTTTGCCTTCATGATAACATATTTCACAATCGTAATCATTCAGGACTTCCATCCAACGCCTTTGCCTCATATTCAGTTCTTTCTGACTGAATATATACTTTAGGCTTTTATGATCAATGAAAATAGTGAATTTAACTCCATAGAGGTAGTGCCTCCATAATTTTATTGCGAGATTATGGCGCCCAATTCTAAATCATGAGTCGTATAATTGTTTTCATGATTTTTCAATTGACGAGATGCATAAGCAATAACTTTGCTTCCCTACATTAACACACAACCAAAGCCGGTGTGTGAAGCATCACGGTAAACTGAAAAGCCTTCATTTCCATCTTGCAAAGCCAGTATGGGTGCTTGAGTCAGTTTCTGTTTCAGAGTTTCGAAAGCTTGAGATTTTTTAGGTCCCCATTCATACTTATCTGATTTACGAGTCAGAGAAGTTAATGGAACAGCAATTCAAGAAAAATCTTGGATAAATATCCGATAATAACCGGCTAAACCGAGGAAACTTTGAATTTCAGTTGGTAATTTTGGGATTTCCCATTTGGATATTGATTCAATTTTAACAGGATCAACTTGGATGCCATCAGCGTTAATGACATATCCAAGGAATTGAACTTCTGACAACCAGAATTCACATTTTGAGAACTTAGCATATAGTTTTTCGTCTTTTAGGAGTTCAAGCAAAATTTTCAAATGATTGGCGTGATCTTCTTTACTCCTGGAATAAATAAGGATATCGTCAATAAATACGATAACAAATTTATCCAAGTAAAGTTACAGATTCGATTCATCATGTCCATGAATGCTACTGGTGCATTAGTAAGTCCGAATGGCATTACCGTGAACTCATAATGACCATACCGAGTCCTGAAAGCAGTTTTGGAAATGTCTTCTAGCTGGACTTTTAATTGGTGATAGCCAGAACGAAGATCGATTTTTGAGAAGCGTCGAGCTCCCTGGAGTTGATCAAAGAGATCATCAATTATGGGGAGTGGATAACGGTTCTTTATCGTAACTTTATTTAGTTCACGATAATCGATACACATACGCATCGAACCGCCTTTCTTTTTAACGAATAGGACCGGAGTTCCCCAAGGCGATATCCTTTTTCGATTAATTCATCAAACTGTTTCTTCAATTCTGCCATCTCAGTTGGAGCTAATCTGTACGGGGCTTTGGCAATTGGTGCCGTACCGGGTACTAGATTAATTCTGAACTCCACTTCTCTTTCAGGTGGAATTCCAGGCAGTTCGTCAGGAAAAACATCGGGGAATTCAGCCACAACCGGCACATCTTCAATCTTCTTTTTGGTGTCGGTGGTTACAGTTACAAGGTATGCTAAGCATCCTTTTGTAAATATTTCGTGACTTTCAACATGGAAATTATTCCAAAAGAGTTGGATAATTTATCACCATTTATAGTAGGAATATCGCCTTTTGGAGAACGAAGTTCGATAGCTTTCTTATCACACAGGATACGAGCTTGATTAGAGGCTAACCAATCCATTCCTAGGACAATGTCAAAACCTGCCAAAGTCATTGGCAACAGTTTTGTAGGTATAACATGTCCTGAGAGTGTGATATATCAATCATCTAAGATTTCAGAGATTTGGAAGAGGTCACCGTTGGCAGTCTCTACCACATATTTCTTGTCTAATTTAGCTAGAGTTTTATTTAAAAGTTTATAGAATCTATGATCTATAAAACTTTGGTTTGCACCAGATTCAAATAAAACTCGAGCATAAATATCATTGACAAGAAATGTACCCGTAATGACATCGGGCATACATGTTGCTTCATGAGTATTGAGAACAAATGCTCGTGCATTCTTCTTTACTCCTCCTGCAAGATTGGGACCTATCCCATCGGGCTTCTTTAACTTGGGGCAATAGGTTTTGATATGGCCAGCTTCGCCACACTCAAAACAAGTCGTTGGCTTCTTTTTGAAGCAATTCTCTATTTTGTGACCGGACATTTTGCAAAAGTTGTAGAAAAGTCCAGCACGACATTATCCTAGGTGCCTTTTCTTGCACTTTGGACACTCAGGAATAGAAGAGTTATTGTTTCAGGGAGTATAATTTGATTTCTTTATTCCACTTGGGCCTTGCCCAGATTCCCTCTTCTTCCTCCCTTCCTTCTGGTTCCTAATCAGGCTACTGGTTAATAATGCTCCCAAATCCATAGCATCATCAAGATTTTCACAATTTGCGACTTTGACCATGTCGCAGATTTCACCGATCAAACCCCAGATATAACGCTTTATCAGATTTGACTCGGGTGTAGCAAGGTGTAGAACGATTCGGGCATATTCCAGGAGTTTGGTAGCATATTCCTGATATTTGTCCCCATCATCTTCAAACTTAGAAATTTCCCTTCAATCTTTTCTCTCTCATTTTGGGGAACGTACTTCTTTTTAATTCTTGCTTTAAAAGCACTCCAACCTATTGCATATGTCGCTTCTCTTCCTTTAGCAGCAACAATGTTGTTCCACCATTCTAAAGCTTGATCTTTAAACAGATTGGAGCCATATAGAACCTTGTCTTCCTCCGCATTGCGAGTACAGACTCAGTCTTTTCTATCCACCTTAAAGTGGCTATCCCTCCTTCTCTTCCAGAAAAATTAAAGGGTTTGTAATCTTGGAACATTTTATAAGTACAGCCAATCATCTTCGTCTTCTTTTCTATATGGCCATAATTATTAACCGCCCTTTCATCTTCGGATGAATTATGGTAATATTACTCCCTTTTAGTCTTCCTGGTTGGATGAGTAGCAGAATGCTCTGGTTTGAAAGTAATGGGTTTGGACTGAGTTATGGTTCGAGCATGTTGGGTCAATGGTTGAGAATGGATAGAATTTGGAATTTAGGGTTGAGCAGATAGCTTATCTGCTTGTCTCTTTTCCATTTCAGTAAAAATCATCGGGAGGGAATCCTTGATTCCTTATATAATCAATTTCTATAGTTCTTTATGAGAATCAGGCACTTCGGCAGCATTTTTAAGCACTACTTGTTTCCTTTTTCCTTTGGTATTGTAAGAAGGTCCGATTTGTTTAGACATGCTATAACAGAATTAAGATGAGAATAAAAAACAAAACCTTTTTATTGATGAATTACATGTATACAAGAAAAGTAAATATTGTTTCTAGAAATTTTTAAAATTCTTTTCTTCAAGGGCTTGAACCAACAAAGCATTACTGGCTTTGACTTCAGATTTTTCTTGTTCCAATTGAACTATTCGGTTCAGCAACATTTGTTCCCTCTCACTTCCCGATGCATTCTCATTTATACGAGGAGCAGGGATAGGAATCGTCTCATAGTACGAAACGTAAGGTATATTAGAGTCAGCATGTTCTTCTTCTTCAGGATTATTTTCATAAGGCATTTCGACGTATCCCTCATGAAAATTTTAGGAATATATTGGAGTGAAATTGTAACTTCCAACAGTAGGAGCAGAATGAAAACTTACAGAAGGATTATAGGGAACAATTGGGTTTAGGGAACAATTGGGTTTCCTATTTCTCCAAGACTTCTGAAGGTTGAACTTTCAGTTTCCTCGTTACTTTTTATTGTAGTTTCATTCGTTTTACGTTTGAAATAATTAGTTGGAGCATATTTACGAAGAAAACTTGGACCTTTGCCCTTTCCAACCATTCTGTAAAATAAACAAAACCAGATTTATTATAAAATATGTTACAAGGAAATAAAATACAATATAGATTTTAATCTTTCATCAGCTCTTCTCCAATGGTCATTAGGCTTTCTCCATATTCATAGACCTGTTGTCCATAAATTTGGTTCTTGCCTTGTCCATGATTTTCTCTCGTGTTACTTCGTCTGTTTGGCGTAACGAACGATCTAGGCACTCAATAGGAGAAGAAGACATACTATGTTCATAACCATATTTTGGTGGAGGTTCATGAAGTCCAACCATAATATCGTTATAAGTATTTTGGTATCCTAGAGGAGCTTGGAAATATGTTTCAGAAGGACCATGGTAAACTGGTTCAGGAAACATATATGGATCATATAGGACTGGGGATTCAGAATTATAAGATTGATGATCAGAATTTCCTGAAGTATTATTAAAGAAAGGATAATCTTCGGGATTTTCGGAAGCGGGTTCATAATGATGAGATCCTTCAGATGGATCTTCTTCTGCTGATATGCTCTGCTGAGTATGATTAGATTCAGCTGTAGCAGTATTCCAATTGCTGAAATCTGATCCAGCATCCATCCATTGGCTTGAAGTATCATACTGGGGATGGGATTCAGGAACAGGGTTATCCGGACGAATGACAAATGGATCATCGTTATAGTAGGGTGATAATATAGGATTCATTTGGGAACCTAGTGGATGGCATTTCGGGGATTCTTGTTTAATCGGACGATTAGGATCATAATAAACAAGAACGGAATTATCTCCAGCCATGTGAAATCTTGAAATATTAGTACTAAGGCCAATATTATTATTTTAACTAAAGCTTTATAAGGATGGTTATCATCTCAGAGTAGTACCTCCAACAGAAATGTTCCCAGGTAAGAGCAACGGGTCTAGGAGAGATTTATATACCGCTCTTTCCTTAAACAGAACATTCCGTTCGTCAGATAACTACATACTGGTAAGAAGGTTACCTTGTTTTCTTATCTTAAAAGCATTAATGGTTGAAGCCTAGATACTACTTCCAAGTATCTAATTCGCTAAAACCAGTGGCTCTGATACCAACCTGTCACATCCCACCCCAGGCACCCCCTGGACGTGTGCGAGCCACCGATTGGTATCACCTGGTTTGATTTTAGAGTTTTTATAAAACATAGCGGAAGTCTTTTTCACGAGGATCGTTTCAACATTCTTTCAACCTCAAGGGTAGTAATTATAAATACCAAAACCTAGTTGAAAAACAAAAGTCTTGTATTTACTTTTATAACCATAGGGATTTAAAAACCATTTCATTTGATTACAAAACAGAGTTGAAATCAACTACATCTCTTGTCTCTTATAGACAAGTTTCAAGCCACTGGAAATAGTACTATCTAAGGTTGATCAGTCCCCCGGTCCTAGCTCCTCTTTCTTTATTTAGGATTTCCTATGCACGAGGCCTGAGAATCCAACGTGCAAGTTATCATTTTCATAGGCCATATCTGATGTCTACCACCCATATTTTCTTTTCTTGGGTCAGATTTTATGTCTGCCCATAACCCAATTTCGTCACATTTTTTATTCGATACCTAAAATACATTTTGAAAAGAAAACGTCAGCGTGAACGCCGGTGAATACAATTATCTTGACATTTAAAATCATTTTGGCACAAACAAGCATTAGTTCATAATCACAACTTTGTGTTCAATCCATATATTCAGCAGGCCCGTCCTGTTCAATCGCACCACAGTATACACTGACGTCATTGCTTATAACAACGGACAGGTTAATACCCCCGACATTGTTATAAGATAAGCACCAACCGCAATATGAGAATTTCACCCGAGACTCGTGTATCCCTTGCAAGTTTTATGCATACCTATGGACTGAATGCTTTCACGTAGAAGAACGTTGAGCATTACTCCCTTAACCTTATTTGGCCATTTTCGTAAACATAAATGTTTGACACAAACTTTTAAAGGGATAAAGTATTCACCTTATTTATAGGAATGAGCCTCTAAGTTGAAAGCTTATAGACTAGCTTCTTAACTTGATTTCTCTAGCGTAACAGCACTTCTACGAGCTTTTCTTCTTAATCTGAGCACTACAACGAGCGGGAGTTGGACCGGGATCATCGGGAGTGGGCTAGGGCTCACCTGGAATGAGTTTTGGAAGTTGGAATCGTGTTTGGGATGAGAAAAACGATTGAAATCGTTCAGCTATTTATAGGATGAAATCTGGATCCATGTCGGACGGTTATCAAAGGGACGTCGGTCCGACATCCAGTCATGTATGCGTCAGCCCTAAACTTCTGATTGGGCCGCACATGTTTTGTGTTCACATCCGACCGATATGTGGACCATGTCGGTCTGACATCGCGATACGTGTCAGATTCTAGTGCTGAGTCATAGGACACATGTCAACACCACATTTTGCGGCTACGAGGAGGTTATCGGACCGATATGGATCGATGTCGATCCGCTAACCGACTAAACAACCTATTGCAGACCGTTATGAAATGGATACCGGTCCGATATCTGACTAAGTTTCGCCTCGGTCCGTTATCAACAACCTTATTCACTTCGGACCGATATGAAGGTGATGTCGGTCCGATATCGAGCTATTTTCACAAATTTTTACCTTTAACCCTAGACTGTGGTATTTTAGATACACAAGTCCTTATAGGTTCTAACCTTGGTATTTATTGGACATTTTTGTGGCAGATGTTACATAAAAGCAGATGAATTTGTCAAAGTACGTGTCCTCTTACGGGGTGGCCTAGACCTAGGGCAACTGGAACTAGGGGTTGGCTCATTAATCCTCCCCTAAGAACAAATAATAGGTAGAGGTCCAGGAATAAGATTTCAATGGATGTGACCTCTAAACCTTCACCAGGATCTCCGGGATCCTCTACACTCTCCACCATCATCCCCACACTTGGGGTTTTGCCTATGATCTCATCTAACTCTGCCATTATCTTCAGCAGATCATCAGGCACATCCTCATCACTGTAATTGTATGGTTCATCTAACAACTTCTCCAACTCTATCGCCCAATTAGATATTTCTCCTAAATTAGGGGCGGGTTCACCAACTTCTATCTCTGGATCAGAGCCTCGGTGATAATCCATAGATGTATCAATCATGCACACAGAGTGGATCTGCTCGCCAACATCCTTCACGAACTTTGTAGCATCGATTGTGATCGACGCATCCCCCACACGAAGTGTGAGTTTCCTGTCAAAGACATCGATCAATGCCTTGGCGGTGCGCAGGAACGGGCACCCTAGAATGAGTGGGACTCTGTCATCCACATCCATATCCAGGATGACAAAATCCAAGGGGAAGATAAATTTGCCTACTTTCACTAAAAGATTCTCCACAATTCCCCGTGGATACGTGACTGAACGGTAAGCCAAGGAAATGCTCATGTGTGTCGGCTGCGGTTCACCTAGGTCCAGCTGCTTATAGACAGAATATGGCATCATATTGATGCTAGCACCTAAGTCAGCCAACACGTGGTTTAAAGGCAAACCGCCAAGCAGACACGGGATCGTGATGATCCGAATCTGCCAGTTTATCTGGCAGTTTGTTCTGAACCACCGCAGAACATTGCTCACTAAGTGAGACTTTAGAGACCTCCTGTAGCTTCTTCTTGTTGGAAATAAGATCTTTGAGGAACTTGCCATACTTTGGCATGTGCTGGAGGGTCTTTATAAATGGGAGATTGACCTTGAGTTGTTTGAAAATGTTTAGGAAGTGACCGTATTCCCTAGCGTGTTTATGTGGCAACAAGCGAGCTGGGTAGGGAACAAGGCTCAGGTTAATCTCGGGGGTCTTCATCTACACCCCTTCTTCTTCTCCTCTGCCTTCTCGACAGGCTTTTCCTCTGCCTTCTCGACAGGCTTTTCCTCTGCTACCTCCTCCTCCACCTGCTCTTCAATCATCTTAGCATCGATCTCAGCGAATTGAGCTCTCTAATCTACCTTCTTCACCTCTTCAGGCGAAGGGATTCCATAGTCAGCGATGTGGGAGACTTCCTCTTCAGCTTTTTCTTCCCTTTGACTCATGACTGACACGGCCATCACTGAAGCATTGGAGCCTGAAGATGGATCTCCCTGTCTGTCCTTTAGGCTCTGAGCGATGTCCTTTACCGTGCGCTACAGATCCTGGAATGCTGACTATTGATTCTTCAATAGAGTGTCATGGGCATCCAGTGTTTGCCTGGCGTCCCTGCCCTGCTGGACTAAATGGGCAAGCATCTGTGTATAATTCTCAATCATCTCTTCGATCCTTCTCGTGTTGACACTGCTTCCCGGACTTGCTCCAGCTTCTCCTCATCCTTGCTGATTCTTGCAACCATTAAACCTAGGTGGGTTGTTTCCAGATCTCCATCCCGAGCCATAAGAATTATTGTAGTTGTTGTACCCTCGGTTCTGGTTCTGGTTGCCAGCAATACTCACCTGCACCTGATGATTGACGGGACAATCTCTGGTGTCGTGGCCTCCCCTGCACACCTCACACCGTTGGGCATTGAGCTTCAGCTCTTTGATCTCATTAGCCATAGCTGCGAGTGCAATTATCAAGTTCTTCATGATTTGACCTGTAATTCTCATGAGCACCTGTAAACATGATAAAGACTCAATACGAATCAAAGACAAGTAAAAACGTACACAAAACTATCTAAAATGCACAATTACAAAGGAATAAAATATGTGTGCTTTGCACTACATCATTCGTCCATTTCAAAATCCTAATCATTTCATCGTTATTTCTCTTAGTCGATTCTATATTAAATAACATATCTTATTTAGAGAATCGTTAAACCGGTTCACTCGTCCTCACGATCTAGTTCAAGTTTGAGACTCCATATCAAGGTGAGAACAGAGCCCCTTTTTCCTTACTACTTTTGGGGTGAAACATGTATATCTATAACTTGATAACTCAACCATTTTATCAAAACAAATTATGAAACAAGTAATTTCAATTATCTGCTTGATATTTGAACACTAATAACAATATTGCAATCATTAACTTGATCATAAGCCTAAGGAAGTACTAGTATGGCCATATAAGGGAAACCGATATAACAACGACACAATCAATGGGATTGTGGATGCAATAACATTTTAACGGTATAATTATGCACTGTGGATGCATATAACATATAACATTAAGGGTTGATTGCAATAAGATTGTGTTAATATGCTTGTACACTTGTTTGAACTTGATTTGAATTTGTTTAAATCTTTCATACCAATTTATCTTTATAACTTATAAAACATATGTCTCTCACCGACTTTTTGTTGACCCATTTTACTTTACATGTTTCAGTAAATAATAACTAAGAGATGAAGGATCACATAGGATTGCTTTTGAGACTTAGCTAATAAATTTGAACACTATATTTATTTTTATTTTCTATGTTGTTTGACTTGTTGAAACAACGGTTGTTATCAATTATGAAATTTTAATAATTTATGTGATACCTTAGTAAATGTCTTTATACCTTGTGCCATGTACTATATGTGTGTCATCTCGTGTGCCTTGGCGGGGTGTGACAGTCTCGGATTAACATGATCTTGTCGGAAGTCTCTTGATTGAGTTCAGACGAGTGATTTGTGCTTCACCAATCTCAGTCCAACAGATAGGAGAACGACACTTCCAACCATAAAGTGCTTCAAAATGAGCCATGTCAATGCTCGTGTGTTAGCTGTTATTACACGAGAACTCGACTAAGGGTAGATGTAAATCCTAATTTCCCTTCAAGTCAATGACACAGGCTCTAGCATATCTTCGAGTATTTGAATCGTTCGTTCGGATTGACTATCAGTTTGTGGATGGTAAGCCGTACTAATATTCAGTTGAGTGCCCAAAGCTGATTGCAAGGATTGCTAGAAACGAGAAGCGAATCGTCCATCACGATCAGAAATAATGTTGAGCAGTACACCATGAAGACTAACAATCTCATCAATATAGATTCGAGCCAATTTCTCGACTCGATAGTCTTCACGAATGGGTAGGAAATCAGCAGATTTTGTCAGACGGCCGATGATTACCCAAATGCTATCATGACCATGAGACGTGTGCGGGAGTTTGGTTATAAAATCCATGGCAACACACTCCCATTTCCACATAGGAGTCTCAGGTTGTTCAAGTAAACCAGATGGACGCTGGTGTTCGGCCTTAACATTCAAACAAGTAAGGCACTTGGACACGTATTGTGCAATGTCCTTTTTCATACCAGGCCACCAATACTGGGTACGAAGGTCCTTGTACATTTTATCTGCACCAGGATGTACAGAATAACGAGTTTTATGAGCCTCGTTCATGATAAAGGTACGAAGATTGTCACAGTCCGGAATCCAGATACGATTCAGGAAGTAAAGTAACCCATTGGGTTTTGTTTCAAGTTGGAGTTCAAAACCACAAGACATTTCATTGTACATGTTTCCTTCAGTGATTGAAAGATGTTGTGCCTCAAAGATGCGAGTTTGAATGTTGTTCTGAATCTGATTGATGTGGATATTGATAGATTCCTTACGACTAAGAGCATCGGCTACGACATTCGCCTTACAAGGATCGTAACGAATATCGCAGTCGTAGTCGTTTAGGAGTTCAACCCAACGCCTTTGCCTCATGTTGAGTTCTTTTTGAATGAATATGTGTTGGAGACTCTTATGGCCGGTGTAAACCACACACTTGATACCATATAAGTAGTGCCTCCAAATTTTGAGAGCAAATACGACCGCAACCAGCTCAAGATTGTGAGTCGTATAATTCTTCTCATGGATTTTGAGTTATCGGGACGCATAAGCAATCACTTTGCCTCGTTGCGTAAGTGCACAACCAAGGCCTAAGTGGGAATCATCACAATAAATGACAAAGTCTTCGGTTCCAACAGGAAGTGTCAAGATAGGAGCCTCACACAGCTTTTGCTTCAGGGTTTGAAAGACTTCCTCTTGTTTTGGTCCCCACTCGTAGGGCTTGCCTTTATGTGTTAAGGCTATGAGCGGCACCATGATCTTTGAAAAGTTAGATATGAAACGGCGATAGTAGCCCGCTAACACAAGAAACGAGCGGACTTCCGTAGGGGTTTTTGGAGCTTGCCATTTTTTCACTGCTTCAATCTTAGCGAGATCCATGTGAATACCCTTCTCGTTGACTATATGACCCAAGAATTAGACTTCCTTTAGTAGAAATTGTGTGACTCTCCTATCCTAAGTCTTCCTGATTGAAACGATGACTTTGTCGTTTATTGCAAAGCCTCCAATCAATGTCTCGGTTGCGTGTTGATGCAACGAGGCAAAGTCATCGCCTACACATCAAGAAAACTTAAGATTCACGAAAGAAACTACACCACACATGACCTCGAGTTAGGTGCAGTGGTTTTTGCTTTAAAAATCTGGAGACACTACCACTATGGTACAAAATGTGTCATCTTCACCGATCATAAAAGACTTCAGCATATCCTTGACCAAAAGGATCTTAACTTGAGGCAACGACGTTGGGTTGAACTCTTGAGCGATTACGATTGTGAAATATGTTATCACCCGGGGAAAGCCAATGTGGTTGCTGACGCCCTTAGCTAGAAAGATCGGATCAAACCCTCTCGCTTTCGGGCCATGGGAATGATCGTCCAAACTAGCCTCAAAAACATGATTCTTCAAGTTCAGAAATAGGTTCTTGCCAAGGGTGAGTTAAAGCAACAGTTAGATTGTGGTGCCGAAAAGCAATTAGAGTCCAAGTCTGATGAAATTCTTTATTTCATGGGGCGAATGTGGATTGTCGGCTCTCAACCCCTTCGCGAGCTTATCCTAGCTGAGGCACACAAATCCCGGTATTCTATTTATCCCGGTACCGATAAAATGTATCACGACCTCAAGGAGTTTTATTGGTGGCCAGTAATGAAGAAGGATATAGCTTTATTTGTGAACAAGTGCCTTACGTGCCTAAAGGTTAAAGCTGAACATCAAAAACCCTCGGGTCTTCTCCAACAACCCGAAATTCCTATTTGGAAATGGGAGCAAATCCCTACGGATTTTATCACCAAACTTCCAAGAACTCCTCGTGGGCATAATTCGATTTGGGTCATAGTTGACCGCTTGACCAAACCCAATCATTTTATCCCTATCCGTGAAGATTTCAAGATGGAAAAGCTGTCAAATATCTATATCAACGAAATCGTGACTCGTCACGGTTTGCCTTTGTCCATTATCTCCGATCGTGACGGCCGTTTTACTTCCAACTTCTGGCGATCCTTACAAAAATCCTTAGGGACTCGTTTGTACCTCAGCACTGCTTATCATCCTCAAACCGATCGACAAAGCGAAAGGACTATCCAAACCTTGGAGGATATGCTTCGCATGTGTGTGATCGAATTCGGTGGAAGTTGGGATAACCATTTGCCTCTCGTGGAATTCTCTTACAACAACAGCTGCCATGCTAGCATTAAATGTTCTCCTTTCGAAGTCTTATATGGTAGAAAATGTCGCTCCCCGGTATGTTGGACCAAGAACGGTGACGCTCAAATAATTCAAGGGACTTCTGATAAGATCTTCAAGATTCAAGAAAGACTTAAGGCTACCCATGCTCGCTAAAAGAACTATGCCGATAATCGAAGGAAACCCCTCGAATTCCAAGTCGGTGATAAAGTCTTACTCAAAGTTTCCCCTTGGAAGGTCGTGGTCCGTTTCAGGAAAAAGGGGAAATGAGCACCTAGATACGTGGGTCCTTTTAAAATCCTTGAAAATATTGGCCCCATAGCTTACAAACTCTAGCTGCCAGCCAAACTCAGTGGTGTGCATGACACTTTTCATGTGTCAAACCTCAAGAAGTGTCTCGCAGACGACACTCTCCATATTCCATTGGACGAAGTCTGTATTGATGACAAGTTGAACTACATTGAACGACCCGTTGAGATCATGGATCGTAACATTAAGCAACTCAAGCGTAGCTGTATACCTATTGTGAAAATCCATTGGAATTCTAAGCGTGGTCCTGAGTTCACTTGGGAACGTGAAGATCAAATCAAGCTTAAGTACCCTCATCTCTTTTCTAATTCAGTAGTCTCCACCAGTTGAATTTCGAGGACGAAATTCTCTCAACTTGGGGATACTGTAACATCCGTGACTTTTTCATGTAATATTTTATTTCATTTTGTACTTTAATAACATTTATGACCGCCATATTATTTCAATCTCGTTATCTCGTGTGTGTACGTATTGTCGTGCCAATTATTATTACAAACGTGTAAACGATCCGGAGTTTTGAGATTTCATTTTTATACATTCACATGTTATATATATATATATATGTGTGTGTGTGTGTATGTATTATTATAGATAATAAATTAATAAAAAAATGAGATTTTATATATTTTTTTGTTTTAAAAAGAAAAGTTTTAGCAATGAAATAAATATATATATATATATCTTGTTTTCTTTTATAAAATTCCTAAACTAAATATGGTTATTAAATGAAATTGGAACATAAACCTCTTCTTTAGCCTTTTGAACCCCTCATCTTCATGCTTGAACCCCATTTTTGTTGAACCCACTCAAACTTGGACCCTGGATCTATCAAACGCATGGTTGACTTCAGAAAGTCAAATGTGCATAAACACCCCCTAATTCTCCTTCAATCCGCATCTGAACCTTCATTTTTTAAATCCTAAGCATTCATGACTGATTAATGGTCACGTATCAAGCTCCAATTTGATGGATTTTGGACCAAAATCGAAGATTTGAAAATCAATTAAGAAAATCACGTAAATGGGCATGAGATTTGCGAAATCATTGAAACCAAGACCTAATCTCGTGAATCTCGTGTGAAATACCAGCTGTTAACACGTTCAAATCATCCTATAAATCCCCTTAACCTCTTACAACTCGAATCACCTCCAAATTCATATATTTTTTTCTTCTTCTCCTCTCGGTTTGCTTTCAGCGACAAGGAGTTCGAACCCTCGAATCGGAAGTGAATCAAGGTATCTTTCCCTACCCCCTTTAATCGATTTTCCTTATGTTCTGCGAAATCGAAATCAGATTGGGGTTGGGTATTTGTTTCATGCCTGTTTGAGTTTGGGAAGAAGATGAAGCATTGATGTACTATTCTAATATTCTTGTTTTCTAAACAATTAACAAATGGGTCTTTTCTCCACTAGTAATCCAAGCCGGTGCTTACAACTAGAATGAATGATCTAGTAAAATATATTCTTTTGTCAAATTAATTTGCATTATATAGTTTTAAAAAGGAGTAAATTATGTTTTAGAATTACTTGTATTATCATTTAAAGCTTAATATATTATTTATGGTTTCAAATTGAATTGAAAGTATAGTTTTAAATCTTTAGTCATCTTTTAATGTTATGAGTTTTATTAAAAGGGCTATAAATATATATCTTCCTGTTAATAAACTTATGGATATAATCAATTACTTCTAAAAATATTATTTTTAACCTAAACGTTTCATCTAAAAACGACTTGATTTGATTCTTTGGAGTTGGTTAATGTGATATCTAAACGAAAAGAGTACTTTAACAAACTATTCATGGTCACTTTTGACATTGTCTTAATAATATAAATACTACATTAATATTATATATATATATTAATATATTGGCATATAATTCTTATTATTGACAGCTGGTTTTCTTTTATAAATAAAGTTTATAAAACATCATTTATAAATATTATTCGTATTCTCAATCGTTCGTACATTCCAAAATCCTAATCATTCCACCGTTGTTTCTCTTAGTCGATTCTATATTAAATAACATATCTTATTTAGGGCATCGTTAAACCATTTAACTCGTCCTCACGATCTAGTTCAAGTTTGAGACTCCATATCAAGGTGAGAACATAGCCCATTTTTCCTTACTACTTTTGGGGTGAAACATGTATATCTATAACTTGATAACTCAACCATTTTATCAAAACAAATTCTCAAACAAGTAATTTCAATTATGTGCTGGATATTTGAACACTAATAACAATATTGCAAGCATTAACTTGATCAAAAGCCTAATGAAGTACTAGTATGGCCATATAGGGGTAACCGATATAACAACGGCACAATATATGGGATTGTGGATGCAATAACATTTTAACGGCACAATCGTGGATCGTGGATGCATATAACATATAACATTAAGGGTTGATTGCAAGAAGTTTGTGTTAATATGCTTGTACACTTGTTTGAACTTGATTTGAATTTGTTTAAATCTTTTATACCAATTTATCTTTATAACATATAAAACCTATGTCTCTCACCAACTTTTTGTTTACCCATTTTACTTTACATGTTTTAGGAAATAATACCTAAGAGATGAAGGATCACATAGGATTGCTTTTGGGACTTAGCTAATAAATTTGAACACAATATTTATTTTTATTTTTGATGTTGTTTGACTTGTTGAAACAAGGGTTGTTATCAATTATGAAATTTTAATAATTTATGTGATACCTTAGTAAATGTTTTTATACCTTGTGCTATGTACTATATGTGTGACACCTCGCGTATTCCGCCTTGGCGGGGTGTGACAGATTGGAATCAGAGCCTTGGTTATAGAGAATTAGGCTTAAATAGACCTAGACTATAACCTAAGACTCCCTTACACTTTCATAGGAACTTTATGTGATTCTAATCCACTAAATCTCTTATCCTTAGTATGTCTTCATACTCTACCTATATCTCTAGCAACTCAAGCCTTCCTTCCGATGATGGATCCCAAAGCCCCATTGACTGGACCTACGGAGGGTTGAAGCGCGAAAATGTGGAAACCTCTTCGGACAAGACACTGAACTCAACCGAGGAAGAAGACGTTGAAGTAACATCCGAGGCCGCAAGCAAGAACCCCATCATCATAATCCTTTCCAGTGATTCAGAATCTAATGACCAAGAGAACAAACTGAAGCCCATCAATGAAGCCCACTTACCATTCAAGAAACGGAAGCTTGCTCGAGAAGATGTATCTCACTCTTGGGCCTCGAAGCCCAATCCATGATAGGTGTTAGTAGAATATGATGGCAGGAAGAGTGGGTGTAGGCCCATAAAAGGTTCTGTCTAATGAAAGACTTGATACTTAAGTGTGTCCCTTGTGACCTACCTCTCTTTCCTGGGAATCCTTTTGTGACTGCACTACTTATAGGTCAAGTATACTTCTAACCCGCTATGATAAGAACTCAGTGTTATGATTAGTTAAATTTTAATTTCATTTGTACTTAACACTAAGCATTATATAAGCTATTGTTTGTTTAATTCAATTCTACCTTTGTATGGCATTAATGCAAGTGAATTTCTATTTTATGAATAATGCCACTTCTATTATTTACATGTCTTTCTCTAACTCGATTAATGATCTTGTCTTCGTAGAATGCCTCCTCGCTGTGAAACCAACGACACCACCAATTCTGGAACCAGTGATACCGCCCTGACTGCTCCGACTATGGATACCACCGCTATAGCCACACTCTTAACTCAACAACTTGTTGCTTTGTTGCCCACCATGGTCACTCAGATCACCAACACTATCAAGGAGACCGGTGGAAACTCGTGTACTTACAAGCACTTCAACTCGTGCAACCCTCTCAAGTACAATGGCTCTGAGGGTGCCACCGGTTTGCTTCAATGGTTTGAAAGCATGGAGGAAACTTTAATCATGAGTGAGTGCCCCGATAATCTGAAGGTGAAGTATACTACAAGTGCCTTCCAAAAGAGGGCACTTACTTGGTGGAATGTTGAGAAGCGTACTCGAGGACTGACTCTAGCTCTTGTCTTGACATGGGATCAACTTAAGGAACTCATGGTTGAGGAATTCTGCCCGAAGAATGAGATGAAGAAGCTTGAGGTGGAACTGTGGGATCTTGTTCAAGACAGTGGTGAAAACGAAGCTTACAACAACCGTTTTCATGAATTGAGCACCTTGGTCCCTCACATGGTCACCCCGTCAATCCGCCAAATCGACCGCTATATTGGTGGCCTACCTCACCAAATTAGGGGTACCGTCATGGGCAGCAACCCTGTTACTCTCGAGGCTGCCATAGTTGCGTCCCTCACGGACGACCTTGTTAAAGAAGGCATTCTAACCCATAAAAGTGGAAAGAAAGTTCGGGTTAAAGAAACCAAGAAGCCGGAACGCCATTTCAAGAAGCAGAAAGTGGTAAAGACCTTCACCATGGTAACCCCTGCAACTCCAATCACCCAAGTGGCACCAACCCAAGCACAAGCTTCCACAAAGAAATCTTATGGCGGGTCTTACCCTTGGTGTGCTAAGTGCCAATACCATCATGATGCTACCTAACCTTGCCGCATATGCACTAAGTGTGGTAAAGGAGGTCACTTGGCAGCTACTTGCCGTGTGGTTAATGCTACTCCTACTGCAGTCCCCGCAATTGCAAATGGTAGAGCTTGCTACAAGTGTGGTGCTACCGATCATCTCAGGAACCGTTGCCCCAAATTGGCTAACACACAAGGGGCGCGTGGTTGGGCTTTTGTTATTAGTACCACTGAAGCACTTGAGGAACCTGCCATCGTTACAGGTACTTTTCTAGTCAATAATGTTTATGCATCAGTTTTATTTGACACCGGTGACGACAAGATTTTTGTTTCCACCGAATTAGAAACTTTGCTTAGTAAATGATCTAGTGTGTTAGAACCTCCTTACACGGTTGAAATAGTCGATGGCAAACATACCCATGTTCGTACGGTTGTTCGCGGTTGTACCTTGACTCTCAACGAGCACCCGTTCATCATTGAACTTATTCCTATGACTTTTGGAAGTTTTGACATAGTTGTAGGTATGGACTGGCTATATGGAAACCATGCCGAGATCGTGTGCTCGGATAAACTTATTCGTATTCCTCTACCATCCGGTGAAATCTTGGAAATCCTTAGAGACAAGCCTTGCCGTGGCCTAAAGATCATTTCTTGCATGAAGGCTCGTAGCTACTTAAGGAAGCAATGCTATGCTTTCTTGGCTCACATTGTTGAAAAGAAACCTGAGAAGAGAACCATTCAAGACATACCCGTTATTCAAGAATTTCCCGAAGTATTTCCTAACGACTTGCCCGGACTCCCACCTATTCGACAAGTTGAATTCCGTATTGATCTTGTCCCTGGAGCAAACCCTATTGTCAAATCTCCTTACCGTGTCTCACCATCCGAATTGCAAGAATTGTCTAGTCAATTACAAGAGCTGCTAGACAAAGGTTTCATTAGACCGACCTTTTCACCCTGGGGAGCCCCGATCTTTTTTGTCAAGAAGAAAGATGGAACCTTTAGGATGTGCATCGATTACCGTGAGCTCAACAAGATGACAACCAAGAACCGATATCCTCTCCTGAGAATTGATGACTTATTCGATCAATTACAAGGAGCAAATTGTTTCTCAAAGATTGATCTCCGATCCGATTATCACCAATTTCGAGTCCATGACGATGACATCCCGAAGACCGCCTTTAGAACTTGATATGGACACTATGAGTTCGTGGTTATGCCTTTCGGGTTAACTAATGCACCCGCGGTGTTCATGGATCTTATGAACCGGGTTTGTAGACCCTACTTTGATCAATTTGTCATTGACTTCATTGACGACATATTGATCTACTCTTGAAATGCCAAAGAACATGAGAACCACCTAAGGCTAATCTTGGAGCTTTTGAAGAAGGAAAATCTTTATGCGAAATTCTCTAAGTGCGAGTTTTGGTTAATAGAAGTTCACTTCTTGGGTAATGTTATCAACGAAAAGGGTATACATGTTGACCCATCCAAAATCGAGGCTATCAAGAACTGGCTCAAGACACCCTCTGAAAACCGTTCCTTTCTGGGTTTAGCCGACTACTATCGAAGGTTCATCTAGAACTTTTCAAAGGTCTCCCTACCACTCACAACTCTAACCCAAAAGGATAAACCGTTCGTTTGGGATCAGAGATAAGAAGATGCTTACCAACTCCTTAAGCAGAAATTGTGCGACTCTCTTATCCTAAGTCTTCTTGATGGCAACGATGATTTCATCGTTTATTGCGACGCCTCCAATCCGGGTCTCGGTTGCGTGTTGATGCAACGAGGCAAAGTCATCGCCTATGCATCAAGACAACTCAAGATTCACGAAAGAAACTACACCACACATGACCTCGAGTTAGGTGCAGTGGTTTTTGCTTTAAAAATCTGGAGACACTACCTCAATGGTTCAAAATGTGTCATCTTCACCGATCATAAAAGACTTCAACATACCCTTGACCAAAAGGATCTCAACATGAGGTAGCGGCGTTGGGTTGAACTCTTGAGCGATTACGATTGTGAAATCCGCTATCACCCGGGGAAAGCCAATGTGGTTGCTGACGCCCGTAGCCGGAAAGATCGGATCAAACCCTCTCGCATTTGGGCCATGGGAATGATCATCCAAACTATCCTCAAAAACATGATTCTTCAAGCTTTGAAAGAGGTTCTTGCCAAGGGTGAGTTAAAGAAACAGTTAGATTGTGGTGCCGAAAAGCAATTAGAGTCCAAGTCCGATGAAATTCTTTATTTCATGAGGCGAATGTGGATTTCCAGCTCTCAACCCCTTCGTGAGCTTATCCTCGATGAGGTACTCAAATCCCGGTATTCTATTCATCCCGGTACCGATAAAATGTATCACGACCTCAAGTAGTTTTATTGGTGGCTAGGAATGAAGAAGGATATAGCTTTATTTGTGTACAAGTGCCTTATGTGCCTAAAGGTTAAAGTCGAACATCAAAAACCCTCGGGTCTTCTCCAACAACCCGAGATTCGTCTTTGGAAATGGGAGCAAATCTCTATGGATTTTATCACCAAACTCCCAAGACCTCCTCGTGGGCACGATTCGATTTGGGTCATAGTTGACCGCTTAACCAAATCCGGTCATTTTATCCCTATTCGTGAAGATTTCAAGATGGAAAAGTTGTCAAATCTCTATATCAACGAAATCGTGACTCGTCACGGTTTGCCTTTGTCCATTATCTCCGATCGTGACGGCCGTTTTACTTCCAACTTCTGGCGATCCTTACAAAAATCCTTAGGGACTCCTTTGGACCTCAGCACCGCTTATCATCCTCAAACCGATGGACAAAGCGAAAGGACTATCCAAACCTTAGAGGATATGCTTCACATGTGTGTGATCGATTTCGATGGAAGTTGGACAACCATTTGCCTCTCATGGAATTCTCTTACAACAACAGCTACCATGCTAGCATTAAATGTGCTCCTTTCGAAGCCTTATATGGTAGAAAATGCCGCTCCCCGGTATGTTGGACCGAGATCGGTGACGCTCAAATAACTGGTCCCGATCTTATTCAAGAGACTTCCGATAAGATCTTCAAGATTCAAGAAAGACTTAAGGCTACCCGTGCTCGCCAAAAGAGCTATGCCGATAATCGAAGGAAACCCCTCGAATTCTAAGTCGGTGATAAAGTCTTACTCAAAGTTTTCCCTTGGAAGGGCGTAGTCCGTTCTGGGAAAAAGGGGAAATGAGCACCTAGATACGTGGGTCCTTTTGAAATCCTTGAAAGGATTGGCCCCGTAGTTTACAAACTCAAGCTGCCAGCCAAACTCAGTGGTGTGCATGACACTTTTCATGTGTCAAACCTCAAGAAGTGTCTCGCTGATGACACTCTCCATATTCCGTTGGACGAAGTCCGTATTGATGACAAGTTGAACTTCATTGGGCGACCCGTTGAGATCATGGACCGTAACATTAAGCAACTCAAGCGTAGCCGTATACCTATCGTGAAAGTCCGTTGGAATTCTAAGCGTGGTCCTGAGTTCATTTGGGAACGTGAAGATCAAATGAAGCTTAAGTACCCTCATCTCTTTTCTAATTCAGTAGCCTACACCAGTTGAATTTCGAGAACGAAATTCTCTCAACTTGGGGATACTGTAACATTCGTGACTTTTTCATGTAATATTTTATTTCATTTTGTTATTTAATAACATCTATGACCCCCATATTATTTCAATCTCGTTATCTCGTGTGTGTACGTATTGTCGTGCCAATTATTATTGCAAACGTGTAAACGATCCGGAGTTTTGAGATTTCATTTTTATACATTCACATCTATACTTTATAATAAATAAAGGTTTTGGTTGGACACTTGTCACTCTTTTATGCATCATCATCTTTTTTTTCCCGGCTCTCTCTCCTATTAATTATACAAATTTTCTTTAATTGTTTTTTAAAACTTTTTGTTTCCCGTCTTTCTCTCCTATTAAATAATAATGATTTTTATAATTATTTTTTTTATAAAACGTTTTTATTTAAAAAAATAGGTTTGTTCATCAAATATTTTTAGATATTGAACATTTCTTTCATTATTTTTATAAAATATTTTTAAAAAATAACTATATAACGTTACTAAATGTTGTATTAAAAACTATGTAATATGTAAATCTTTATTACTAAGTATATAATATTGTATTTATCAAACCGTTAATACACGGGGTTTCTAACCTAGTGTTGTATATATATATATATATATGTGTGTGTGTGTGTATGTATTATTATTGATAACAAATTAATAAAAAATGAGATTTTATATTTTTTTAAAAAGAAAAGTTTTAGCAATGAAATAAATAAATAAATATATATATATATATATATATATATATATATATATCTTGTTTTCTTTTATAAAATTCCAAAACTAAATGTGGTTATTAAATGAAATTGGAACATGAATCCCATCTTTAAGCCTTTTGAACCCCTCGTCTTCATTCTTGAACCCCATTTTTGTTGAACCCACTCAAACTTGGACCTTGGATCTATCAAACGCAAGTTTAACTTCAGAAAGTCAAACGCGCATAAACACCCCCTAATTCTCCTTTAATCCGCATTCGAACCTTCTTTTTTAAATACTAAGCATTCATGATTGATTAATGGTCCCATATCAAGCTCCAATTTAACGGATTTTGGACCAAAATCGAAGATTTGAAAATCAATTAAGAAAATCACGTAAATGGGTATGAGATTTGTGAAATCATTGAAACCAAGCCCTAATCTCGCGAATCTCGTTTGAAATACCAGCTGTTAACACATTCAAATCATCCTATAAATCCCTGTAACCTCTTACAACTCGAATCACCTCCAAATTCATAATTTTTTTTTCTTCTTCTCCTCTCGGTTTGATTTCGGAGAAAAGGAGTTCGAACCCTCGAATCGGCAGCGAATCAAGGTATCTTTCCCTACCCCCTTTAATCGCTTTTCCTTATGTTCTGCGAAATCGAAATCAGATTGGGGTTGGGTATTTGTTTCATGCCGTTTGAGTTTGGGAAGAAGATGAAATATTGATGTACTGGTCTAATATTCTTGTTTTCTAAACAATTAACAAATGGGTCTTCTGCTCTAGTGGTTGAAAACATGGCACCCTCTAACCCATTGACCTCCTTTTTTTGTTATTGTTGTTTTGGAGTTTCTTTCTTTTCTCCACTAGTAATCCAAGCCAGTGCTTACAACTAGAACGAATGATCCAGTAAAATATATTCTTTTGTCAAATTAATTTGCATTATATAGTTTTAAAAAGGAGTAAATTATGTTTTAGAATTACTTGTATTGTCATTTAAAGCTTAATATGTTATTTATGGTTTCAAATTGAATTTGAAACTATATAGTTTTAAATCTTTAGTCATCTTTTAATGTTATGAGTTTTATTAAAAGGGCTATAAATATATATCTTACTGTTAATAAACGTATGGAATAATGAATTACTTCTAAAAATATTATTTTTAACCTAAACGTTTCATCTAAAAACGACTTGATTTGATTCTTTGGAGTTGGTTAATGTAATATCTAAACGAAAAGAGTATTTTAACAAACTAGTCTTGGTTACTTTTGACATTGTCTTAATAGTATAAATACTATATTAATATATTATATATATATTAATATATTGGCATATAATACTTATTATTGACACGTAGTTTTCTTTTATAAATAAAGTTTATAAAACATCATTTATAAATCTTATTCGTATTCTCGATCGTTCGTCCATTCCAAAATCCTAATCATTCCATCGTTGTTTCTCTTAGTCGATTCTATATTAAATAACATATCTTATTTAGGGCATCGTTAAACCGGTTCACTCGTCCTCACGATCTAGTTCAAGTTTGAGACTCCATATCAAGGTGAGAACATAGCCCATTTTTCCTTACTACTTTTGGGGTGAAACATGTATATCTATAACTTGATAACTCAACCATTTTATCAAAACAAATTCTCAAACAAGTAATTTCAATTATGTGCTGGATATTTGAACACTAATAACAATATTGCAAGCATTAACTTGATCAAAAGCCTAATGAAGTACTAGTATGGCCATATAAGGGTAACCGATATAACAACGGCACAATATATGGGATTGTGGATGCAATAACATTTTAACGGCACAATCGTGGATCGTGGATGCATATAACATATAACATTAAGGGTTGATTGCAAGAAGTTTGTGTTAATATGCTTGTACACTTGTTTGAACTTGATTTGAATTTGTTTAAATCTTTTATACCAATTTATCTTTATAACTTATAAAACCTATGTCTCTCACCAACTTTTTATTGATCTATTTTACTTTACATGATTCAGGAAATAATAATTAAGAGATAAAGGATCACATAAGATTGCTTTTGGGACTTAGCTAATAAATTTGAACACTATATTTATTTTTATTTTGGATGTTGTTTGACTTGTTGAAACAAGGGTTGTTATTAATTATGAAATTTTATTAATTTATGTGATACCTTAGTAAATGTCTTTATACCTTGTGCTATGTACTATATGTGTGACACCTCTCGTATTCCGCCTGGGCGGGGTGTGACAGTCTCGGATTAACATGATCTTGTCGGAAGTCTCGTGAATGAGTTCGGGACCAGTGAGTTGTGCTTCACCAATCTCAGTGCAATAGATAGGAGAACGACACTTCCAACCATAAAGTGCTTCGAAAGGAGCCATGTCAATGCTCGTGTGATAGCTGTTGTTAGGAGTGTTCAAAAGTATCTGTATCCGAAACCGAACCCGGAATATCCGAAATTCCGAATCCGGATTATCCAAAAATTCGGATATCCAAAATTTCGGATATCCGAATTTTCGGATTCGGATAGCATTTTTCAAAAATTTCGGATATCCGAATATCCGAAATTAAATTTTTTAAGATATCTTTCATAGAAAGTGTTATGAATACAATATATATAAAGTATATGGTTTTTGTGTTATGTGTTTAGCTCTCTTATTTTTTCAAAAAATAAAACGTATTCGCGTCGTAAATTTGAAAATTATATTTTTTTGGTCAAATTTATATATTGTTTCCTAGAAAGTGTTATAAATATAATATATATGAAGTATATAGCTTTTATGTTATGTGTTTAGCCTTCTTATTTAAAAAAAACATATTCGCGTCGTAATTTTGTAAATTACTCAAAATTTGGTTTTTTAATTATTTTATAAAGATGATGTTTATTTAGTATATTTTATATATTTAAATTTTAAATTAAGAAATATATTTAACTTAAAAAAACGGATATCCGTTTCACTATCCGAATCCGAATCCGAAATTTCGTATATCCAAATTTCGGATTAAGATACGGATAGTGAAATCCACTATCCGAAATTTTCGGATATCCGACTTTGAACACCCCTAGCTGTTGTTATACGAGAACTCGACTAAGGGTAGATGTAAATCCCAATTTCCCTTGAAGTCAATGACACATGTTCTAATCATATCTTCTAGGGTTTGAATCGTTCGTTCGGATTGACCATCAGTTTGCGGATGGTAAGCCGTACTAAGATTCAGCTAAGTGCCCAAAGATGATTGCAAGGATTGCTAGAAACGAGAAGTGAATCGTCCATCGCGATTATAAATAATGTTGAGCGGTACACCATGACGACTAACAATCTCATCAATATATATTCGAGCCAATTTCTCGACTCGATAGTGTTCACGAATGGATAGGAAATGAGCAGATTTTGTTAGATGGTCGATGATTACTCAAATGCTATCATGACCACGAGACGTGTGCAGGAGTTTGGTTATAAAATCCATGCCAACACACTATCATTTCCACACAGGAGTCTCGGGTTGTTCAAGTAAACCAGATGGACGCTGGTGTTCGGCCTTAACATTCAAACAAGTAATGCACTTGGACATGTATAGTGCAATGTCCTTTTTCATACCAGGCCACCAATACTGGGTACGAAGGTCCTTGTACATTTTATCTGCACCAGGATATACAGAATAACGAGTCTTGTGAGCCTCGTTCATGATAAAGGTACGAAGATTGTCACGGTCCGGAATCCAGATATGATTCAGGAAGTAAAGTAACCCATTGGGTTTTGTTTTAAGTTGGAGTTCAGCACCACATGACATTTCATTGTACATGTTTCCTTCAGTGACTGAAAGATGTTGTGCCTCAAATATGCGAGTTTGAATGTCGTTCTGAATCTGAATGATGTGGATCTTGATAGATTCCTTATGACTAAGAGCATCGGCTACGACATTCTCCTTATCAGAATGGTAACGAATATCACAGTCGTAGTCGTTTAGGAGTTCAACCCAACGCCTTTACCTCATGTTGAGTTCTTTTTGATTGAAGATGTGTTGGAGACTCTTATGGTCGATGTAAACCACACACTTGGTACCATATAAGTAGTGCCTCCAAATTTTGAGAGCAAATACGACCGAACCCAGCTCAATATCGTGCATTGTATAATTCTTCTCATGGATTTTGAGTTATCGAGACGCATAATCAATCACTTTGCCTCGTTGCATAAGAACACAACCAAGGCCTAAGTTGGAAGCGTCACAGTAAACGACAAAGTCTTCGGTTCCACAGGGAAGTGTCAAGATAGGAGCCTCACACAGCTTTTGCTTCAGGGTTTGAAAGGCTTCCTCTTGTTTTGGTCCCCACCCGTAGGGCTTGCCTTTATGTGTTAAGGCTGTGAGTGGCACCAAGATCTTTGTAAAGTTAGATATGAAACGACGATAATAGCCTGCTAAGCCAAGAAACGAGCAGACTTTCGTAGGGGTTTTTGGAGCTTGCCAGTTTTTCACCGCTTCAATCTTAGCGGGATCCACGTGAATACCCTTCTCGTTGACTATATGGCGCAATAATTAAACTTCCTTTAGCCAAAATTCACATTTGGAGAACTTGGCGTACAATTGCTCCTTCTTCAAGAGATCCAAAACCAAACGCAAGTGTTCTTTGTGCTCCGCTTTTGATTTTGAATAGATAAGGATGTCTTCAATGAAGACGATCACGAACCTGTCCAAGTATGGTTTACACACGCGGTTCATAAGATTCATGAATACCGCGGGTGCATTGGTTAGTCCGAAGGGCATAACCATGAACTCGTAATGACCGTATCTTGTACGAAAAGCTGTTTTAGGGATGTCGGATTCAAGGACTCGTAACTGATGATAACCAGAACGAAGATCAATCTTTGAGAAATAAGTCGAGCCTTGAAGTTGATCAAACAAATCATCAATCCTCGAAAGTGGGTAACGGTTCTTCACAGTAAGCTTGTTGAGTTTCCGGTAGTCGATGCAAATCCGTAAAGAACCATATTTCTTCTTGACAAATAAGACGGGTGCTCCCCAAGGGGAAACACTAGAATGAATAAATCCTTTGTCAGATAGTTCTCGAAGCTGGCTTGAAAGTTCTTGCATCTCTGATGGTGCAAGACGATAGGGGGACTTAGCCACGGGATTTGCTCCTGGCATTAGGTCAATACTGAATTCAACTTGACGTGAGGGAGGAAGATCGGGTAAGTCTTCGGGAAATACTTTTGGGAAGTATTTGATCATAGGAATGTCTTGGATGTTTTTGCCTTTGTCTTTCCGCTCCACAATGTGTGCTAAGAAAGCTACGCACTTCTTTCGCAAGTACTTCTATGCGGTAGTACATGACATAAGCTTTAGCCCTTTAGATGGCTTCTCACCATAGACGTTCAAAATGTCACCCGAGTCAAGAGGAATACGGATATACTTGTCAAAGCAGACGACTTCAACATGATGCTTGTTCATCCAATCCATGCCTACTATGATGTCGAAACCTCCGAGGGCCATATGAATAAGATTAATCGAGAAGTCATGGTCGTTCAAGTTTAGGGTACACTCTCTAACGATGGTGTCGCAAGTAATAGAGTATCCATCCGCTACTAAAATATCAAAGGATCTGTCTAACTTATTTCGACTCCTAGCAAGTTGTGGTTCAAATTCAAAGGACACGAAACTCCTATCGGAACCAGTATCAAATAGGATATAAGGATATTGTTGATTAATTGGGTACGTACCGTTCACCACATCGTTGTTGGCTTGTACCTCATTGGCATTACCGTTCACCCCTGATTCACATTTTCCCGGTTCGTGTTCCCCTGGTTCATGTTTCCCTGAACCATGTTGCCCTGGTTCAGGTTGACTTGGTTCACAATTACCAACCTAGGACAAGGGTTTCTGAAATGATTGGGTCACCACACTCGTAGCAAGCGCGACCCTGAGTGATAACAGCAGGGACAGGAACAATAGGCTGACACACTTGGTTAACTTGTGGAACACTACGGCAAAAGTTAGCCACATGCCCATAACGTCCATAACTGGTACATAAACGACATGGCATGTTGGTGGTATGATGGAGCTGACAAGTGTTGCACAAAGGTAGAGTCCCCACATATGGCTTCTTGTTGGTGTTGAAGGCAGTAGGGGCTACTTGGGCTAGAGGAGCAGCATGTGTGATAATGGAAAAGTTCTTGCCCTTTCGTTTCCTACTGTTGAAGGAAGAATCAGACTTGGCTTCCTTAGTGGGTTCGGTAGTGGTTTTTTCAAGGGTCTTTTTGGCACCCTTTTTAGATGAAGTCCCTGCCTTAACATGATTGTCTGACAGGGTAGCAGCAAGGCGGATGGCTTCGTCGAGGGTGGCTGGATTGCTACCCAAGATAGTGTCCTGGATTTGCATAGGCAGACCACTGATGTATTTCTCAATGGTTCTTGAGAGAGGAGTGACCATGTGAGGCACCAAAAGGCTAAGCTCATGAAAAAGGGTGGTGTAGGCAAGGCTTTCACCCCTTTCCTGCTTGAGATCCCAGAACTCTGCTTCTAGCTTCTTGATCTCATTCCGGGGACAAAACTCATCAGTCATGAGTGTTTTAACATCAGCCCAAGGTAGAGCCAGTGCAACCTCGATCCCACGGTTACGCTTTTCCCCGTTCCACTAGGTGAGTGCCCTATTCTAGAAGACACTAGTAGCATAACGAACCTTTAGGTTCTTGGGGCAGTCGGCATTGATGAAGGTTCCCTCAATGCTTTCGAACCATTGGAGAAGTCCAGCGGCTCCTTCGTTTCCGTAGTACTTGGTGGGATTGCAGGAGTTGAAGTGTTTGAATATGCACGCGGGATTTCTTGGAGCTGCATTCTGGTTCAACTGGTTGACCATGGTTGGTAGGATCGTAGCCATTTGCCCTGTCAGTGAGGTTGCTACTACGTTCACGACGGGGAGGCATTCTACAAAAGGGATGAACAAGAAATTCATAAGGTATGAATCATGTATAAGAGTTTGTAATAAAATCATGAGGTATTAAATAAAACATGGATGATACCCAAATGTGTACATTGACTTATCAAAGTATTTTAAGTTCATCTAATGTCCGAGAAGTCGTGCTTTAGCCTATTAGTGGACACTCATCCCAGGAAAGCATAACTGGTCCATCGGTTGATTTGGATTTATACGAGGTGCTTTCCTAGATAGAATTTCACAGAATACAGGCATCCAACCTTCCGGATTGCACAAGTTCTCATTCATTATTTAGAACCTACATACCTTTGAAGAGAGTTTCATTTGGATTAGACTTTTAAGTCTAAGAGTAGGTTTCATGTAGTTCAAGTAGTTTCAAATTGTTTCATTCCTTGAATGTTGTAGTTCATGTTATTGCACCACGTAGATAGAAATGGATAGGTGTAGATAGGTAAGTGAATGTAAGTATGTGCATAGTACGCGTAGAGTGGAGTTCCTAATAAAAGACATGAGTTTAACCCATGTTTGGGACTCCTAGGTTATAGTCTAGGTCATGCGTGTCTAATAACCTAATTCCCTATAACCATGGCTCTGATACCAATCTGTCACACCCCGGCCGGCGGCGGATTATACGCCGGGGTTGACACGGTTGTTCATAAGCACATGACCATCTATTAATAAGTGACAATATTTATTCATCGAAATTAAAGCATCCGTTACAAAAAGAGAATAGGAAATAAAACGTTCATAACATAACATAATTTAAATTTAAAACTAGGTCCATGTCATATGTGATCATGCATTGCTTTCAAACAGGTGTACCTGAAACATATGAGTAAATGTCAACTACAAGTAGTTGGTGAGTAACATAGGTTTTGACACAAACAAAAGTTGAAAGAGGATTTAAAAATTCAATATGTTCAAAGCATAAACTAAGGCATAAATGTGAAAACATACAAGGTTCCAAAGCGTACAATCAAACCGTGTAAATGGAAAACTGTAAGTATAATCCAACTGATTGTGTTTTGGAAAAAGTAGTAAGATGTATACACAAAACCCGCCAAGGTTTGTGTTAAGTAATGAATCGGATTCCCCTATAAATGATCATGTTAGGTAATAACTTAGGCCTGCCTCGCAAGTTAATGATTGTACTAAACATAAACACACGTATGGTCGCCAAGTAGTTTAAGACATAAAGCACATAATCATTAGCATGAGAACAATGGTATTAAATTTGTATATGTAATGTAAAACATTTTCCACCCCGAGTATTTGTAAACAATAGTAAAGAAAAAGGGGCTATGAAACTCACTTGTATTGAAGATGGAAGTGATATGAATTGGTAAAGGTTGATAGGCCTCGTGAGAATTTCTCACAATAAACCTACATATTTAATGATACTCTAAATTCAATGTACGTCTAAATGAAATTAAGGAGACTTTTGGGACTTTAGGGTTTCATGGGGGTTTGAGACTGGACATAGGGTTCATGCAAGTTTTGTAGGAAAAATATATGTATTAATAACGCTAAAATGTTTAGAATTTATTCATATAATTATTTTTCAACAATTAAATAAACAAATCATAGAATGGGAAGGGGTTTTAAATAATATTACATTTGAATAGTTAAATAAACATATTATGAAATGGAAAATAATGTATTTGAATTTATTTATATAATCATTCTAAAATAATTTATTAATAAATTATAAAATGGGAAAAGGTTTAATTAGTTTTATTTTATGTAAATAAAATGATTAATTAAACTATTAGTTAATATAAATAAAATGGTTAATTAATCTATTAATTAATGTAAATAAAATGGTTAATTAATTTTTTTTAAATGAATTATAAAAGACTAAATAGGTTTTTAAATAGAATTTATTGAACTTTGTATAAAATAATTATTTAAGTATTTATAAGTTTAAAAGTATTTTTAAAATGTCTAAACATTTAATTAAAATTTATGAAATAACATTAATAATATATAAATAAATAACATAATTAAATTTGTCTAAAGAAATTCCTTTACATTATTTATTTAGGAATTTATAATGCTTTGAAACATGTTTTTAAATAGAATAAAATAAATAAACATTACTTAATCTTTTCTGTTTTTATAAAAAATTATAGAATGTATTTATAAAAATTAAATTAAAATTTTTAAACATGAAATAATGTATTAAAACAATAAAAGGGATTAATCTAAACAGAAAAATGGATGCCGGGACTCGAACCCGCGCCTGGGCCGGCCACACAAACACACACGCGCAATAACCATCAGACCAGGGCATGTTGCCGTGTCTTATTAGGTTTCGTTTCGATTATAACACGCAAGCCCAAACACCCTTCGGCCCCAAATCACCCTAACGTAACCCTAGCCCTCCAATCCACTCGTCCGACCAACGATTCGCACCCGATTTCATAGGGCTTTTGATCATGGGACTGAGACGAGTTTGTTGAGACCAAATTTACCTGGAATGATCAAGTAGAGAAGGAGAATAGCTCGATGCAAAGGTTCGGGTTTCTCCGACTATAACACGAGCTCAGAGACGAAATGCGATGGAATTGAGAGTGTAGGGAGTTTGTGGTGAGTGTCGCTGATGATTATGGGTGCATATTTATACCCAATTTCACCGGGATTAGTCGATCAATTAAGGGTTCGTTAATGGGGGTTTCAGTTACGAGTTGCTCATCAAAATAGTCATAAAAATGCGATTAAACGCAGGGGACAGATCGTTTGGGTGCCTTGAACGTTAAGTCGTTGTTGATTTCGCTTAAAAATATCGCATGAACGAGTTTGGGTATAAAAGCTTCAAGAACTGATCCCTGTGGGACTCGAACTTGTGATCGGGGAAGGGAATGGGGTTTCCGGAATTTACAGTTTCATTCCCTGAAGTTTTAAATTGTTATTATTTCATGTATAAACTTTGTGTTAAATTGAAATTAAGTTTCAAAAATTACATTTTGAACTCTTGACATTTATAAAAATAAAATTATTAAATCTTATAAACTTTTATAAAATCTAATAAAAAAATATGAAAATGTAGTTTACTAAGTATAATTAATTTTTAATAAATTAACATAAACCCTAATAGAATTTATAATTTAATTTTTGTATGTTGTATATTTATATATATATATATATATATAGAGGTTTAGAAATAACTTAGCATATATATATATATATATATATATATATATATATATATGTATTTGTTTAATAGAATTTTAAACATTTATTTGCATAATCCCTAATAAATACTTGTTATTGTTGAATTTGAAATAATTGCACCTAATGTATTTATATGTATGCTTATGAAATGGAATGGATAAATAAGATAATTTATTGCAATGGATAGATGCAAAACCACACAATAATGAAATTACAAGTGCCGTAATAGCTAAAATAAAGGCCGAAAATTTCCTGGGGATTACCGTTAAGGCTCGGCTCGTTCGAGTTTTTTACCGATCCGATCTCGAGTAGCTCTCGAGCTGGCTTGACTCGTTTATACCCCTCCACCACCACAACTGCCTGCGGCCTAACCGCCGCCGCCGCGGTTCTGTCAACCACCCTACTGCAAATCAATGTATTTATACTTTATTTTTACAAAATCGAACCCTAACCCGCTTCAGATCCTTCACCCACACCGCTACCCCCTTCACGAACAGGCGAGCACCCACCCACTCCAACCCGCTTCGAATCTTTGATTTCTTGATTTAAATGGTTAAATCCGACAAATAAGGCCAAGAACTTCATGTTTTGTTGGTAAGCAAGATCTTGGGCCATGGGTTGTCTCCTCCAGCGCCATCATGGTATAACACATTTTTTTTTCATATGGGTTTATGTTGGAACACATTTTTACACCAATTACCATTTTCTTCATATGGTATCGCATCTTAAAATCGTTACACGTGGAAGATTTTAAAATCCCAAATGATTAAAGCTAGAAAATCACTTAAGATTTTAAAATCACAGTTTAATTAGTCAAAAGGTTTTAAAAAATCCCAGATCGTTTATAAGAAAAATGGTGCACAAATGTATGCTTTTGATTGCAGTGTACAAATTTATATACAAAAAGTACAAGTTTATGTTTTTGGAAACCCACATTGCTACAGGGAAGAATATTATTGAAGTTTTCAGCTCATGGTGGTTTGTCGATGGTTTTCATGTGGTGGGTTTGACTGGAGATTGGTTTTGGAGGCGGTGACGTTGGATGATTCGTGGTGGTGTTCTTATGGTGGTGGCGGAGCAAGTGTGGTGGTGGCAGAGATGGTCTGAATTTAGGGTCTGAGCAAGTGTTGAGTTTTTTTTTATATATTAAAAAAGTTATTATTTTTTGTTTTATTATAGTGGGGTATTTTGATCTTTTAATAAAAAATTAACTGAAAAATTAGGATGGTGTTAGTGGGTTGGACTTTAATTAATATGAAAATGAAACTATTGTACTAAAAAAGTTAAATTTAAACTTTTGAACTAAAATAGTTATTTATGTCAAACCACACTGACTAAAACTGTATTTAACTCTAATAAATATGTGTGTGTATATATAAGGAAATGATTATAAGGAAACCAAATCTATACTATATAATAAATAAAAGGTTTCTCATGCCACATGTCACATTTATATTTATTCTTATTATTTTTTATCCCGTCTCTCTCTCTTATTAAATACACATCTATCTTTTCAATGATAATATATTTTTAAATAAATTACTAATTATACTAATAAAACACATTTATTTTAAATTATCTTTTATTATAAGAAATTTTAAAATCTAATTATCTAGATTATGTTTTCAATCAAATAGTAAATGAAATTCAAATTAAATTGAATAATAATTAATGTGTTTTCGAAACTCAATTATATATTAATTTTTACATATTTTTGGATTTTGTTTCTATTGTTAGTATATGTAATACATTTTTGGATTTTGTTTCTATTGTTAGAATTTTATGTTTTAATAATTTTTCACTTGTGTAGTACACAGGTTCTAAGCTAGTAGTTATATGAAAACCATCACTAACCAATCATATAATTTATAAAAAAATTTTAAGGGTATCAATTAATATTACACATTTTATCAAAAAATTATTTTACGTTTTGTGTTACATATATGTAACACATAAACACTATGTCAACAGAAAAAAAATGTTACGATTATGTAACACTATGTGTTACGTAAACATATTTAGTTTGTCTATTGGATTGATTTTAGTAGGTATAACTGTTGTTGTATATTATGTATATGATAAAAAATAATAAATAAATCAATAATTAAATGGATAATAAAATATAGAAATTTTTTTTTTTAAATATATACAATATATACACTTAATGTGTATACATGTAATAATACTAATATAATAATAATATTTATACTAATAAATAAAAATTTTAGGCGACACCTGTCACTTTTTGGTGCATCTTCAGCATATTTTTTTCGCCTTTATTTTCTATTAAATAATGATATTAAAATAATATTTTTTTAAATATTTAATATAAATCTAATTATAGATACTTATTATTAAATTATGGATGGTTATTAAAAAAATTATTTAAAAATTACATAAAAAAATTAATACTCAGTTGAAAAAATAATATTTTAAAAATTAACTTAACATAATTTATAACTGTTACGTCAAATTACATTTTTATAAAAACATATTTTGACGAGTGTTTGTTAATAAATCAAATTATATTTTATTCAACTTATGAATATACAGGATTCTAACCTATAATAATAATAATAATAATAATAATATACAAACATGTATATGTGTTGGGCAGTTGGAGACGCTCCTAATTGGTAGATATTTTTGTTCATTTCACCTGGAAATTCTGTGAAGCCCTATTTCCATTTGTTTTGAACTAGTGTGTACCCCGCGCTTCGCGGCGGGAGCGTGATCGTTTTTTCTCCACATTACAGTTACGCGACGGGAGTTTGGTCGTTCTAGCTTATTCTCGTCGAAAACCATAAAAGTGAACATCGATACTGGGTACGATAATACCACAACACTGTTAACGGTGTTGTTACGGGTCGAACCGGTTGAACAAGATTCATAACCGGATTACATTATAACAAATCTATATACTATATAATAAATAAAGGTTTTGAGGGACACTTGTCATTGCTATGTTCATCCTCAACACTTTTTTCCGCCTCTCTCCTATTAAATATACACGTTTTTTTTTAAATTATAATTTTTGTTTCTCTTCTCTCACTCCTATTAAATAATAATGATTTTTATAATTATTTTTATAAAATATTTTTTAATTAAAAAATAGCTTTGTTCATAAAACCTCTCTTTCTGTGTAAACCCTGTAACCACCACACACCTTTTCCGCATCCTCCTCCACCACCACCACCACCACCACCACCAAATAAAACAGCGCCGAAGACGGTGACTTGAAGATCTGGACGGTTATGTCTACACAGTTCCGACAAGGCTGAAGATTCCGCGAAGTCGGCTTGGGTTCCGGAAACTCCGGTGAGTTCCAGTGAAGGCCAAGGCAATAGATCGAGGCTTGCATGTCTCGGAGCTAAAATTATCCCCCGAATCGGCCACCCGCCACGCAGGCACCACCACAACACAAAATCACATACCGTCATCTTCATACCCACTCCCTAACATGAAACTCTAATTCTTTATCACCACCATGTCATCGGCCACCATTCACCATCACTTTGTCTTCAACCGCGGACTGCAACCCCCGCCGCCCTCCAGTTCAAATCTATTACCCACAACCACCGCCACCGCCGCTCACAACCGCCGCCCCATTGTGCCTCCATCACCTTCGTATCGATCTTTCCGCACATCGGAGCTGGTAGTGGTTGTTCATCCTCTGCTTCCCTCTTCTTTGCTGTGTTTGGTGTATGTGTATGAGAGAGTTTGCAGGTGTATGTATGTGAGAGAGAGAAGCTTGCAAGTCTTTTTTTAAAAAAAAAACAAAACAAAAACGTGGGGCACTCACTATCTGCCACGTGACCAATTGTTGAAATCTATGTTCACTCCATTTCAAATTGTATAATGTTTTAGTGGACTTTTCCCCGAATCAGAATCAATGCACCATCTTTTTCTCCCTAAACAGAAATGTTTGACTATTTGCCTGTTTCTTTTTTAGATGAGCTCTGCGTTTCTTCCTCCTAAAAAGGCAATCGGGAATCTTTCCTTTTTAAGACTGTTCACTTTTTATTTTTCTTTCTTTCTGATTCCATTGTTGTTTAGTCCAAGCCCATGCTTCTTTTGATCCACTGATACACTTGGCCCATCCCATAGTCTTATTCTCAAGTCATTGCCCCAACAAATAGGATCATTTATATATCTATTTACATATTTTCAAGGAAATTATATTATAAACTACTTTAAAAATATATCTTAGGAACAGTGATTTACCAATTCAAAAGCTGTATTGTTCAACTGGTCGATGCTGTGTGTCCTCCTTGTAGCCTGTAGGCAACGCTTTACACAAAGAAATAGACACAGAAATCAAATCTAGAGAGCGCACGGCGGTCCGATCGATTCTGTCACTTTGAAGATGTTGAAATTCAATGGTGGAAACTAGAGGTGACAATCTTGATAATGGGTTTATTTGGGTAAAAATCAAATGAATATGGTCAATTTGGGTGACCTCAAATTACTTAATGGGTTAATTTGGGTCACCTTAGATTGTGTCAATTTGGTTCACTTCAAATATTCAACGAGTTAATTTGGGTAACCTTAAATTAGTCAACGGATCAAAATGATCAATTATTATAAAACTTGTTAACTTAAAATAAACTTAAAAATAATGCATATGGGTTACCGAAAAAAAAAACTGTCACCCCACTCCCACACCCACCCTTGCTATCACTACCGCCACCAAAAGCCACTGCCTTGTCGCCACCCACCCGACCTGACATTTTGCCAGGCCTAGTGGAAACGATGACTTGTGGTGGAAATCACTCCGGCTCCAAATAGGAATTTCTGTTGACGGAGCGCGGCGTCTCCTTAAGCATCTACTACCACCATCGTTATATCTACCTTTCTTCTTCGGCTGCTTTCCGGCGTCTTTTTCTTGCTATTCCTCCTTGTTTAAAATGAAGTAATACGTAAATTTATGAAAAAAAAAATTGGACTTTGAAAAGAGTAAAACGAAGTCACATGAAACGTGATTATATTAGACATAGTCAATGACTGATCTTCTTGTTCCCCATATGAAATGACTTACACAAGAATTTTTTATAACTATATTTTTTTAACCTTTTTCACATGGGCTCGTTTTTTAACCTCTTTCGTATTACGGATCACTGTCCACCAAAGGAAGAATCAGAATCAGAATCAAAATCAAATTCAAACTAATTAAATCAGCAAGAATTTAATATATATCCCTACAAACTTACAAAATATCATATATATTCGAACCAAACTTTAAATATCAAATATTCCTTTTCTAATACTTAAAATATCATATTTACCCATTTTAATATATTTTACTAAAAATAATTCATAGTATGACCATTTTACCCTTAAGTTTTATTAAATCATAAATATATCATCCTCTAATACAAAGAAATCATGTCTAATTATTTTAATATATTTCGTTAAATAGAATTTATATATATATATATATATATATATTTATATTTACAGCAACTTTGGATTATATATAATATTTGAAAGTGAAGAATTCTAAAGAATATAAAATTTCGTTTAATATATATTATTATATTTTTGTCATTTTTTTTCTTTTTTTTTCCTGCACTTGCCTTTTCTTATTTTCTACAGTGATTTCTGAACAATTGTGATTTATATTAAAATTTCCGGTTAATCAAAATCGTGATTTTTCTTTTACTCACAGTAATGGACTTTCACTATTTTTTTATTGGAATCAACACTCACTTGGAAGAAAGTAGCTGAATGGGAGAATAGTTGTAGATGTTATTGAGTTTGAGACCTAATAAATTAAAAGACACTTAAAATAATAATATATTTGAGAAGGCTAAAGTTGTCGTTAAGTTAAAGTTTATTAAAAAAAGATATATTTGATATTTAAAATTTAGTTTAAATATACATGATATGTTGTAACTTTGTAAGGATATATGAAATTCTCCCTTTAAATTATATTTGACTTTTCTATTGTTATTGTATTAGCTGTCTGTGTTCATAATTGTACCTAAAATCTCTCATTTCCCGTTGAAAAACAACTGTATATATTCTCTTGTTAATGATAGATCAATGAATCCTTTTTCCCAAAGATTTATGTAAACATTATATGGTATCAGAGCCCTTACAAGTCTCCTCTGAGTTACCATCGATCCATCTCTGCAATTTCTTCTCGCAGATCATTCATGGCTACCTCATCTGTTGTTCCAATCACCGCGAACACACACTTACCGATCAAATTGACTGCCACGAACTTCCCAGTCTGGAGGAAACAGGTACTCTCTACCCTCATCGGTCTTGACCTCGATCGATTCATCACCGCAGAAGCCAAATAGCCGGCCAAATATCTTCTCAAAGAAGGCACAAAATCGAATCCAGAATACAACACTTGGTACTGACAGGACCAAATCATCATCAGTGCTATTCTCGGGAGTTGCTCCGACACCATACAACCAATTTTATCATCCGCATAGAATGCTAAAGAGGCCTGGGATCGACTGAATGCCGGCTACGCCAGTGGTTCTAGAAGCCGGATCATCTCTCTCAAAACCAAACTCACCAAGTGTTAGCCTTTGATAATTTCCCCTTGAATATCCTTCTGTATTGATTGGTATATAAACAAAATTACAACATGAATTTAGGAGTAATACATGGTAAGCTATAATAACTTTTTGACTAAATAATAAATCTATTTATAGTGGAGATTTATCGTTAACATCCCCCCTCAAGCAAACGGATGGCGGTCTAAGGCCTAACTGATATCGGAACGATTCAAAGAGAGGTCTCGGTAGAGGTTTTGTGAAAATATCAGCCACTTGGAGCTTGGTAGGTACAAACTTGATGTGCAACTTGCCGGAAGACACTAGCTCACGAACAAAGTGGTCGTCAATGTCGATGTGTTTAGCTTGATGGTGTGCTACCGGATTTTGGCTAAGGAAAATAACACTCAAATTATCACATAGAAGTGTTGGACGTTCAGAAGGCAAGGCATTTAAGTAACGAAAGTAAATGAGAAATCCATATAAGCTCAGCGGCGGTGTTAGCCATTGCTCGATACTCGGACTCACAACTGGAACGTGAAACAATGGGTTGCTTTTTGGCACTCCAAGAGACAAGGTTGCCACCAAAAAAGATAGAGTAGCCATAGGTGGAGCGTCTTGTTTCAATACAGCGAGCCCAATCGGCATCAGAGTATCCTACAAGTGTGGGGTTTGTAGGATATGAAAAATGAAGACCGTGGGTGATAGTACCTTTGACATACCGCGTGATTCTTTTGACCATTTGAAAATGTTGATCCGTTGGTGAGTGAAGAAATTGACTAGCCTGATCGAAAGCATAAGAGAGATCGGGTTTAGTAATAGTTAAATATTGGAGCGCACCAACGAGTGATCGATATAAGGTAGAATCATGAAAAACCGTTCCGGTGCTGGTGAAGATATCGTTTTCCCAACGGGTTTTGTGTCGATAAGGCCGACTCGACATAGAATATAATGTGCGTACTTTGTCTGACTAAGAAATAAGCCATCAGTTGTATGGGAGACTTCAAGGCCAAGGAAATAATTTAATCTTCCTAGGTCTTTAATAGCAAATTATGTTTGCAAACGACCGATAAATCCGGTGAAACACGAAAAGGGAGGTATCGGCTTGACTTCACTTGAATCCTTGATGAATCAAAAAATTACTCATTGAAACCAAGCTCTTGGAGCTTGTTTAAGACCGTAAAGAGCTCTGTTGAGACGACATACATGGTTTGGGTTACGTGAATCGACATATCCCGGCGGTTGCTCCATGTACACCGTTTCTTGAAGATGGCCCTTAAGAAATGCATTTTTAACATCTAGTTGATGTAGATTCCACCGATTTGTCATGGCAAGAGAAAGGACAAGATGAACGGTACTGGCTTTAACAACATGACTGAAGGTATGGGAGAAATCAAAACCGGGAATTTGCGTAAAGCCTTGAGCCACAAGACGGGCTTTATGTTGATCAATGGTTCCATCGACATGATATTTCGTTCGAAATACCCACTTGGATCTGACGATATTTGCCGTCGTCGGTCGAGGAACGAGTGTCCAAGTGTTATTATGATGAAGTGTCGTGATTTCTTCATTCATGGCATCACACCATTGTCGTATTTATTTTCAAAAGTTTGTTACCAAAACTAGTCGTTTGTTTGAACTTATTCATTATGATGTATGGACGTCCCCTAATCTTTGCTTAACTAGTTTTAAATATTATGTCTTATTCTTGGATGATTTTTCTCATTTTTATGGGTATTTCCGTTGCGTTCAAAATCTGATGTTTTTACAGCGTTTGTGAAATTTCATGCTTATGTAGTTAATCAGTTTAAAACGGATATTCAAGCTTTTCAATGTGATAATGGTCGTGAATACAACAATAAACCTTTTATTGACCTATTTCTAAAACATGGCATTAAAATCAGGTTTTCTTGTCCTTACACATCTCAACAAAATGGTAAAGCTGAACGTACCATCCGAATGGTAAACAACATCATTCGTACTCTTCTGTTTCAGGCCTCTCTTCCACCCACATTCTGGGCAGAGGCATTGAACATGGATGTACACACTCTCAACCTCCTTCCTACCACCACTCTCTCGTTTCGTGCGGCATTTGAAGTGCTTTATGGCTTCTTCCCTACGTACGTCCATCTTGGAGTCTTTGGGTGTCTCTGTTACCCTAATCTATCATCGACTGCTCCTCACAAACTGTCACCACGGTCCACTGCTTGTCTCTATCTTGGTCCGTCTGTCGATCATCGAGGCTATCGGTGCACGGATCTCATCACTCAACGGGTCATTATCTCTCGCCATGTCACCTTTGACGAGACTCACTTCCCGTATGCGTCTTTTCACTCCCCCACCTCCTTATCTGAGTATTCTATCTTTGGTTCGCCCGACCCGATTCATGCGGGTACCCACGGCCTTACTCGATCGCCTGTATAGTGTCCACTCCCGCCGCCACCCACTACACCGAATGATGACGGATACCACCACTCTACGGATACAGAGTCCTCCGAACAGATTACTCATCATTTTTCGTTTGGTGGAACCCCCTCGGCTCCATAAACAGTTGTGCCAGACCCTGTCTCATCTGACTCACCTTCGACGCCAGTTGTTGTGTTGAGTCTTGTCTTATCTGAGTCAGCGCTGACTCCTCCGGCTGGACACCCTATGGTCACTCCGAGTCAAACGGGCTCTCTCAGACCCCGTGAGGTGCTTAACCTTTTGGCCACCTCCGAGCATTCGCCCATCCCTAGGGCGACCGCTCAAGCTATGTGTGACCCGCATTGGAAATCCGCCATGGATTCTGAAATGTCATCACTTCTTTCCAATGGTACTTGGTAGCTTGTCCCACGTCCTCCCAATGCTAACATTGTTGGTTGTCGTTGGCTTTATCGTCATAAGTCTGACAGCCAAGGTCGGCTTGAATGATACAAGAGTTGTCTAGTTGCTCAAGGTTTCTCTCAACAACCTGGCATGGACTTTGATGAGACTTTCAGTCCGGTAGTTAAACCGGCCACCATTCACACTATTCTTAGCATTGCTGTCTCTCGACACTGGCCTATTCATTAGCTTGATGTCAAGAATGCATTTCTGAATGGTGATCTAGCTGAGGTTGTCTATATGAAACAACCTCCTTGCTATGTTGACCGTACACGCCCAGAACATGTGTGCAGACTTCGCAAGGCCCTCTATGGCCTCAAGGAAGCTCCGCGCGCCTGATATCATTGTTTTGCTGTCTACATTTCCTCCCTTGGGTTTTTAAGTAGCAAATCGGACACCTCTTTGTTCACATTTCGGCATGGTCAGGATGTCATCTATCTACTTCTATATGTTGATGACATCATCCTCACTACTTCTTTTCCAGCTCTTGTCACTACAGTAATCTCTCGCCTATCGGCTGAGTTTGCTATGACTAATCTCGGTCCGTTATCTTTCTTTCTTGGCATTGCTACTACTCGTAATACATCTGGCTTATTTCTCCCCCAGACTGCATTTTCTTGAGACATACTTTCACAGGCTGATATGGCCACGTGTAATCCTTGCAGCACTCCAGCGGATACTAAGGCCAAGCTTTCCTTAGCCGACAAACTCATGCCTGATCCCACTCTCTATCGTAGCCTTGCTGGTGTATTACAGTATCTGACGTTAACTTGTCCAAATATTGCTTTTGCTGTTCACCACGTCTGTCTATTCATGCATGACCCTCGTGAACACCACCTTCATGCCCTGCAGTGTATTCTACGCTATATTCAGGGTACTCTTCATAATGGTCTCCAGTTGCGTCCTTCTTCTGTTGACCGTCTGGTTGCTTATTGATATGACGTAAATTATACATGTTTTGCACGCATAATTATCCTCGAAATCATCACAATTAGAGATAATATGATAATAATTGATGCCTAATCCACTCATTTGTGTTCCGATAGGATAATTGACCCGGATTTACAAAAACATGAAGAAAACACTCAAAATCAAGGTAAAATCAGCATCCGGGGGCAATTGAACGAAACCAGACATAGAAGGTCAAAGCTGGAACTCAAAAAGTCAACATGGAGCAAAACAAGGCAATGCACGGCTGTACATTGCCTTGCACGATCTTGCATCCCCTGTTTTGCCTCCCTGTACCTTCCTGTACTACCAGATTCCGCACGTGAAAGAAATGGGTACTTTGCATGCCCGTGAAATCCATTGCACGGCCGTGCATTGCCAAAATCTTAGCCTATAAATAGAAAGCTCATTCTAGTGTTTTAGGTGTCCATTATCAAGAGGTGTGAAGGCCTTAGTGATCTGCTAAGAGCTGGAACTCTCTCGGTTTTGGTCCGTTTAGCTTTTCTTTGTTTATTTCCTTTTTAAAGTCTTGTAATATGAAGCGATTCTTCTCGTTCGAGTAAAGCAAGAGGCAACCTATACCCACTCTCCCTTGGTGTTGGAATACTTCCACACATTATCTAAGGGTTAGTGGAGTCACTTGTATAGTCATTCATGGCTAGTTCTCTTGTGTTACTTGAGTTGGTTGAACTTTAATTAATGAAGTATTTTTAGGATGTTATGTTTTTAAAGTCTTTACTATGATTTATCTTAAAAAGACAAGAATAAGTGATCTTTAAACCAATCTAATAATCTTAAATCTTGTGAGTTACTTAAGCAAGACTTCTTGTTTGGAAAGCTTATTCGAGTTTGTACGGTCTATATACAAATCTTGGTGCTAGCATGGCCAGTTAGTATAGATTTAATATTATGGGTTGATTGGAGGTTTGGGTATTCAGCAGGTCGTTTGAGCCCTAAACAGACCGGGCGGTTTGTGTCGGTATTTCTTTACTTCTCTCGTGTCGGCTTATAGAGGACTTCTAGCGGGAGCCATGGTATTTGATCTTGAGAATGAAAGTCTTATTTATTTAAAATAATATTATAAGTAAAGACAACTATTTAAGAACATAATTTGTTAGGTCCGAGCGTTCATAAAGTAACTCTAGAGGGAGTTGCGCATTTCGACTTTCCAAAGGTAGTTACAAGACATGACGTACGTCAGTCATTGGATAATCTTAGTCCGAATAATGAATTGTGAGATATCAATGGACTTGAGACCCCGTTTAGGCTCCGTTATATTTATTAAGGAACAGTTGACCGACCGTATCCACTGTTCCGTTACGAAATACTAACTCCCCTATCGAAAGGGTTAGTACTAGTAACTATGATCAACCTTACTTTAAATATATCATTAATTAACAAGGGATAACAACTAGAGTAACACCTTAAACGGGATAATACTTCTAATTACATTTCTTATCTTTTTATTTTCCTTTTAAAACAAAACCCATTTTCCAACTATTTATTCTAGTAAGACAATAGCGAGAGTTGAGTACGGGATCCGTGTCCATGGTTCGATACTTGGTTCTTACTCATACTTTACTACGCTGCGATAGGTACACTTGCCTATTGTGTGTGTATTTAGTTGAAGTAATTATCATTTTAATTTATAAATTTAAAACCTGATTTTGTGTAGCTTCAAATAGAATATATTTATTACTAAAACTACGCCATCAAGTTTTTGGTGTCGTTTCCAAGGATATATATATTTATATTTTATCTACATATAAAAACACACATCACTTATACTGATGCCGACTGGGCAGGGTGTCCTGATACCCGTCGGTCTACATCAGGGTTTTGTGTGTTCCTTGGTGACAATCTTGTGTCTTGGTCTTGGTCTTCCAAACGCCAACATATTGTCTCCCGGTCCAGCGGTGAAGCTGAATATCGCGGTGTCGCCAACGCTGTTGCTGAAGCAACTTGGCTTCGTAATCTTATTCTTGAGTTACACTGTCCTGTGTCTTGTGCCACACTTGTGTTCTGTGACAATGTAAGTGCCATATATTCAGCGTCTAACCCTGTAAAGCATCAAAGAACCAAACATGTGGAAATAGACTTACACTTTGTAAGGGAACGTTTTGCCATCGGTCAGGTTCGTGTGTTGCATGTTCCCTCTCTTCACCAAAGGCTTACCATCACAACTATTTTTATACTTCAGATCCAGTCTTAACGTTCAGGTTCCCTCCGCTCAGACTACGGGGGGTATGTTAGATAAGTTACAGAAGCCTACGGTTGTTTTATAGCTTAATGTATAGTATAGGGTTCATTATGTAATTTATTGTTTCTTACCATGTACTGTACTATTATAAATACTGGTGTCAATACAAAGAATCCTCATTGAGGAATTTCCCATACTATAACATTGGGCTCCTTAGATGACAGTAGAGCAGAATGCAATAGTGTAGGAGCAGTAGCGAGAAGGTTTAACACGTGTTTAAGCTTAACGATCCCGGCTTTACCCTTTGTTACCATCGGATGTATTTGATCAGGTGATGATGTAGTGGCGGAAGGAGGGATGAGGTTGATGATGTGGTATTTGGAGACTGGCGTCAAGGGGTTCTGATGGGAGGATGAATGGATTGCGGAAGGTGAAGTGGCAGATGGCGAGTCATGCATGGGGGTGATCGGTAAAGTGAAGGGATGATTTCTGGTGGGGTCGGTTATAATTGGTGAGGGTAGTTTCTCATGCATGCACGAGGGACAGTTTGGGGAATTTGGCAAAGGATTTGATGTAGAAGGTGGGGCCGAAGTTTGGTCAGTAGGAGTTGAAGTTTGTGGTGAAGGTATGTCATCTGTATAGGAACTCAAAAATAATTTTGCAAGATCCACTTGAGAATTTGTTTTGCTAAATGGAAAGGAACCCTCATCAAATCTGGCATGGCGAGTAATAAAAACTCGACACGTGTTGGGATCCAAACATTTTTACCCTTTATATTGTGTGCAATAACCAAGAAAGACACATTCTATACTTCGTGGGTAGTTTATGATCCGAGTACGGCTGCAAATATGGAAAAACACGGCATCCAAAAACTTTGAAATTATTGTAATTTGGAACAGAACTGAACATCAGCTCATAAGGAGATTTTTCTTGTAATATTTTCATGGGAAGACGATTAATAACATGAGCCGCGGATGAGAAAGCGTCCACCCAAAAAGTTGCTGGAGCGTTAGCACCAAATAACATTGCAAGGCCCGTTTCGGTTAGATGTCGGGGTTTACGTTCAGCACCTTATTTTGTTGTTGAGTGTATGGACAAGACATTTGGTGATGAATACCATGCTCGAGAAATAAGTTTCGAACTTGATTGTTTACAAACTCGGTACCCCCATCACTTTGAAAGACTTTTAAGTTTACAAGAAAATTGATTTTGAGCAAGCTTCAAAAAGGTTTTTAGTACTTCGAAGAAAGCCGACTTGGTTTTTAGGGGGGGTAAAACCAAGTGAACCTCGAGTAATCATCAATGAATATTTCATAGTATCGATAGCCATCTAGAGAAGTGACGGGAGTGGGTCCCCATAGGTCACAATGCACCATATCAAGAACATGTAAAGAACGTTTCTCATTTAATTGAAATGGCAATCGGTGTTGCTTTGAAAGTTCACAAGAAGAACAAATATGCGGTCTAGGTAAAATGGATGTAACATTCAAGCACCCATGTTTATTTAAGACTGAAATAACATCAAATGCAACATGACCAAGGCGTTTATGCCATAATTCAAATGAAGCCTTAGTAGGAGAATAAATCGAAGCAACAAAAGCTTCATGACCGGGGCTCAAAATATAAAGACCGTCCTTATGCTTCCCTTTGGCTAGAATGTCCTTGGTTACCGAATCCTGGATAGCAAAGTAAGACCTATAAAATAAGAAGTCAATCGGGTAATCATTAGTGAGTTTACTAATCGAAAGTAGTTTTTTTCTTGAGGTGTGGAACTATAAAAACATCCTTTAATTTCAAGTGCGGAGTTACTGAAAAAGTGCCAATATGAGAGATAGGAAGCACATTACCATTTCCAAAAGAAACTTTATCATGCTCGTGATATGGCATAGAAGAGTCAAGACGAGCTGTAGTCGGTACCATGTGAGCCGTGGCCCCGGTGTCAGCACACCAATCAGGGGCTAAGTCATTTATATTGCAGTTTGCTTGAAAGGCTTGGGCTAGGTTAGTTGCTGAATAGGAATGCTTTGGAGCATAGGTTTCCAAGTCTGGACATGAAGATGCATAATGACCCTCACGATGACATAGTTGACAATGGGGTTGCCTTCGACGCGCCCTCTAGAAGAGAAAGTGCCTCGGTTATTAAACCGACCGGGTTTGCCTTTATCGCGAGATGGCTGATTCGTCGTGGTAGAGTGACGGGCTGTGAAGGCAACCGGGGATGCAGTGGAGTCGTGGAGGGATAACACAAATAATTCATGACCCTCAGCCCGCACAATTAAATCATGAAAAAGAGGCTTCGGTTGGACGACTCGTTGTACAGTAGAAAAAGTTTCAAAAACCGGACCTAAGCCACAAAGAAACCAATGGCTCTTGTTGGTTTCAGGCAGCGATTGACCAATCACTGCAAGCTTATCGTGGATATGTTTGAATTGTTTAGCATAATTAGAGACCGAAAGATTACCCTTTTTCAGTTGGCGTTGAGAGTCTTTGATTTGTTGGGATCGTTCCATGGAGTCATGGATGTAGGCCGATTCCAAGACCTGCCATATCTCCCGAGACGAGGAGAGTCCAAAGCTTCTACCATAGCTTCTTCCGACAAAGAAAATTGAATAAGAAGAAGCACTCGTTGATCAGTTTCAAACCACAAGACATATATCGGGTTAACTGTTTCTTTGCCATCGGTTAGTAGGGTTTTTGAAGGGGGTGGATAGGAGCTATCCACAAATCGTAGCCAGTTCTGATGAAGTAATAATGGAGAGATTTGATTTCTCCATAGAAGGTAGTTAGAAGAAGATAGTTTGAGGGTAAGCATATGGAGCAAGGTGGCCATAGGGAGAGAAGATTCTGAAGAAGAGGCCATGAAATCAGATTTGAAAGGAAGGGCGATGAGGCTGCTGATCGGCAACGAAGGATTAGGGTTTAAAAAAAAATAAGAAGGAACGAGATTAGGATGATACCATGTTAGCCTTCGATAATTTCCCCTTGAATATCCTTATGTACTGATTGGTATATAAACAAAATTACAACATGAATTTAGGAGTAATACATGGTAAGCTATAAAAAATTTTTGACTAAATAATAAATCTATTTATGGTGGAGATTTATCGTTAACACCAAGAACCCTAAAGGAACAAGATCAGTGGCTGAGTATCTCCATGATATGAGGGCTATCGTCGATGCCTTGTGTCACACCCTCAAATTCCACTAACGAAGTTTTTACAGTTTGGCGTGTGACAAACTAGGATCTCAGACATCAGTTACATCAAACGACACAATATAGGACTTAAAAAGTCATAACATAAAAGTTCAGAGTTAATGCGGAAGCGTTTAAACCAGAAAGTAAATGCGCAAAACGACGCGCCAAAATTTAGTTTCATAAAAGTAAGTGAATTGTTTTAACGGTTTGCATATGAGTGAAATGATAGTAGGACTCCATGCATGTCCTAGTTGTGTAACCTGTGCCTTAGCGACCTGAGAAAACATGTACGAAAAGTGTCAACACGAGGTTGGTGAGTTCACAAGTTTCAAGTTTGCAATAAGAGAGTGTTTGCCAGATTATGTACATTCAATATGCATATCTATAGGTAGCTAACCTATGTTCATGTCTTACTAAAGCGCTCGCAACCGAAGCATGACTGGTTGTTTGCCACCTGCCAGGTCTATCAACTCTGGCCAAAAGAGTAGGCTAACATTTCACCTGTTCGACCTCCAATCGAGTTAGTGCGACTAACGCGGGTGGGGCTAATCAAACCCAGTAGTAATACTAAACATTACCTCGCTTGTCAAATTACCGGTCCGATGTGTTGTGAGGACTTTCAGTGATAGTGTGTTACACTTAGCCTCAATAGTAATATCATATGAATTACAATAATCAAAATAGTTTGCGTCATGTTTTCTCCCCCAACGGGAAAAACATCCCAACGGGAAAAACATGTAAAATGATGTTTGTTTGTGTACTTGTTTCTCCCCCACTGGAAAACAAGTAAAAGTATGATTGCTTACGTGTATGTTTCTCCCCCAACGGGAAAACAAGTAAAAGATGTTGATTTGTGTACATGTTTCTCCCCCAACAGGAAAACGAGTAAAAAGGGGCCATGAAACTCACATGCGTTGCGTAGTATGTAGTATCACACAAGTATGAGATTGAAACCACAAGTGTTAGCCTGAAACGGATCACGTATGTCCTAGAATTATAAACATAACAGTTAGGGATACAATGGGATTTGTGACGACGACACGGAAGGTGAGAACGTCTTAACACATTCTAAGGATCAATGAGTAGACAAACGTGTCTACGGGAATATAGATTTCTAAATAAATAAGATGAGTGTGTTACGTATCGAACGTTAATAACGAATAATATTAATTAATAAATATTCGTGCGTTTTGTTGCATTAATATAATGGCTAGCAAAATAATATAATAATATATTATTTTTTAATTCGTAGAAAAATATACGATAATCACTTACGTGGCAAAATAATAAATGTATTATTTTTATTCTAGATTATAAACGTGAGTAAATAATATAAACAATTATATTATTATTTAGTTTGAAACGTTATGTGAGATCAATAAACGAGGCGAAATAAGATATATTATTTGTACTAGGAGTTATGGGTTGAAAATAATATAAACATTATTTTATACGAAATCGTGGTTTAAAAACAATATAGATAATATTATTAAAAGTGGAAATACTATAAATATAAGTTATAAAACCAAACCCGAACCTACGGGTCGTTTCCGAGTTCTAAATATCATATTATAATATTCAAATATCGTTTAGAAATATTAAATTAATAAACAAGAATCTGCCAAAGAATTAACCCACACACGACCGTGCCTAAGATAGGCACGACCGTGCCTAGGCTAGTGAGCGCGACCGTGGTGGTCTGGAGCGCGCCCGTGATTGGTCAAAAGACATAACCGGGGTCTGTTCATTAGGCACGACCATATCTGTGGTTTTCAGGGCATGACCTTATCTGGCTAGTAGGCACGACCAGGTCAGGTACGGGGCACGACTGTGCTCGGAGAGGCACGATCGCGCTAGAAGATTAGCGCGATCGTGTCAGGTCAATTTCAGAAACAAAATTGCTAGAATCTTATAAGATTAATGTTGGAAATCAAAGGGCTTTTGATAAATAAGGTATTGCGAACATAACCATATATTTTAATTGGGTTGAGGTTCTGTCTACGCCAGAGCTCGATTAAAATGAAAAGTATCAAAAACTTAGTTCTGATTCGAGTCCAATTCAGTGATGTAAGCCCTGAATAAGTTAGGGTTTTCAATCTAAACGCTAAAACGAAGATAAGGATCTGTTCAATTACCTCAAACACTGACGAATTGATAGAGCTCGACTGTGATGTGTTCCGGCTTGAATTCCGGCGACTCCGACTTCGTCTCCGGACAAAATGGAATACGCGAGAGCTTGAAAAAGGTTCGTACGAGGTGTGGGAGTAGTTTGTTTGCGCAGTAACAATTCCAAATGATCGGATTGGAGTGATATGATAATGAGATCGATGGTTTTGAAATGATTACCCATAATGGAGTTTAATTCGAGATAATGCGGGTGTTTAAGACCTCAATAATGGTCGTTAATGGCTCGATCGTGGTTGCCGGTTACGAATTCAAATGAATTAGCTAATTAAGTTTGGTTTACGTTTCAACTGGGCAAGAGGCGTGTAACGAACCAAAATCCGCGTTTCGTTTTCAAATAAATAAAGCATTTTAATAAATATTATGGTGAAAATAATATTAATGAAATAAGTTGAAATTAGTGGGTTTCAAGTTAATAATGAAGTTATGTTAGTTTTAACTAACTATGGGATGAAATGAGTGAAATGGAAGTTAAAGGGCCAAAAGTGTAAATGGCAAAATCTGCCATATTGACTAGCAAAAGTCAAAATAAACCTCATTTGGTTGTTTGGTCGTTCAAGAGAAGAGGAAGAAAAGAGAAAAGTGTGTTGAAGCCATTTTCGTGCAATTGAAGCTTGATTAGTGAAGGTTTTGGCTCACACAATACCTTCCTAACATCAAGTAAGTGATTCTCTTCCTCTTGATTTCACCATGTATGTGTTCTTTGTGGGTTTTGGGTGAAATCCGAAATTATGTATGCATGTGATGAAATGGTGTTAGATTGTTGATAATCTAGCTAAACTAAAGTTAAAGAATGATGATTAACATCCTAGAACCCTTTGATTTTGATTTTGAAAAGTTAGGGTTCATATGGTGGAAATTGGGGGTGTTTGGATCATGATGCTAGAATGGTGAATTAATGAAGATTAAGTGTTTTTAAGATGCTAGACACTTGAACAAACACCAAATTAACTTAATAATAATTTTTGAAAGAAGAATTAGTGTTAAGATTAAGTTAATTAAACTCAAGTATGTGAGTTTGTGGTGAAAGAGGGTGTTTGGCTATGAGGATAACCCAAACGGGTCAATTTGGGTTGGAATTGGGAAATTGGGTTGTGAACTCAATTGTAATGAAATGTCGGTATATGTTAGATTACTAAACTAGGCGAATGTGTTTAGGTAATCAAATTGCAAAGCTTGAGAGCGGTGCGGGATCTTCTAACCCGAAAGGTAAGTGCCTATGCACTTACTTAGTATTGATGATAAATGGTGAATGTTGTGAATTATGTGTTATGTGATTGTGTACATACTTACGATATGATAAATTGTGAATGATTTAGTATGTACAATGAATGAATGTAGTTATAGTGTTAAGCTATAATGGAAATGGATCATGTGTTGATCATAAATGAAACGGGGATAAATGAATTTTATGCAAGGTTGTATGTATAATGTGTAAAGTTGCATAATTAGTTATGTGGTATGAATGAGCATGAAGTTGTATGCATAATTGAAGGAATGTAGTTATAGTATTTATACTATAATGGATATGTTGATATGGAGTTATGGTCTATGAACCATAATGGATAGAATGCATATGGAGTTATGGTCTATGAACCATAATGGATAGAGTGGATATGGAGTTATGGTCTAAGTACCATAATGGATAGATTAGTTATGGAGTTATGATCTCGTATCCTTTGGGATATGAAGTTATGGCCTACGAGCCATAATGGAAATGGAAAAGTGATAATGAAATGAAGAAAGTAACTTGTAGGTGATATACAAGTGTATGAAATCCTTAATTGGCCAAATGGGTGTTAACGGGTCAAATGGGTGAAAGGTGTGAAAACAAGTTGTAATCATTTGTTTGTTATGTTTAATACATTACAATTGTAATATGTTGACGGAATGCTAATGTATGGAACTATAATTGACCAAATAGAGGCAAACGGGTCAAATGGGTGAAAAGGATGAAAACAAGTTGTAAACACTTGTTGGTTGTGTTTATCTCATTACTAATGGTTATAAGTTTATGTGGTTATGCAGGGAAAGCTCCGAAATAGGTCAAGGTCAACGTCCAAGCTCGGAGGGTTCTCGTATGCATTTTTGGTATTTTGAGGATTTTCGTAAAATCCTTGTAAAGTGGTGTAATTTGGCACAAAAGTTATGTTTTGATGTAATCATATGTTGCCATGATGTTTTTGGTCAAAAATCTAAGTGTTGGTAAAGTTTTGATGTTAAGTAAAATGAAAAAGGTTGGAAAAATGGTTAAGTGTGAAAACTGCTGAAAGCTGGAAACATTCTGAGAGAAAGGGTTACTCGCAGGCCGCGAGAGTCTAGGTAGGATTCTCTCGCGGTACGCGAGAGGGTAAAAAAAAAAAAAAAAAAAAAATTCCTGGGTTAAGACTTCCGCGCGTTAAAGTTTTGTTTTTTTAAAAGTGGTGTGTTTCAAGGCGCGACCGTGCCTATGCACCAGGCGTGACCGTGCTTGAGTACACGGCGCGACTGTGCTCCTGCACTGGCGCGACCGTGCTTGGTTGAGTTTTGGTAAAATACAGAAATAGTCCTTGTGGTTTGAGATGATTAAGATTTGACAGGTTTGGTCCCTGTAGTTTATGAGATAACAGAGTTTAAGTTAACGGAAATTTGTCAGGTGTCATATCATCCCCTGGTTGAAAGAATTTTCGTCCTGAAAATTAAAAAAAAAATTCCGAGGTGTCACATCATCCCCTAGTTGAAAGAATGTTCTTCCCGAAAATTAGAATAGTATCTTAAGAGTTTGATGTGGATTGCTTGAACATATGAGGATACTTGCACATCATCTGATCCTCGCGCTCCCATGTGAATTCCAGTCCGCGTTTCGAGTTCCAACGAACTCTGACAATAGGGATTTTACTGCATTTGAGCGTTTTGACTTCCCTATCCATGATTTCTACCGGTTCTTCAATGAAACACAATTGTTCATCGATGTGTAGTTCCTCAAGAGGAACCGCGAGTGTTTCGTCTGCTAGACATTTCTTCAAGTTCGAGACATGAAAGACATCGTGTACACCACTAAGTCCTTCCGGTAGCTCCAGTTGATACACTACTGGGCCAATTCTCTTCACTATTTTGAACGGTCCAACATAACGAGGATTCAGTTTGCCTCGCTTCCCGAAGCGAATTACACCTTTCCAAGGTGAGACTTTGAGTAGAACCATGTCGCCTACTTGAAACTCTAATGGTTTACGACGCTTATCGGCGTAGCTCTTTTGACGATCACGAGCTGCCGCCATACGGTTTCGAATTTGAACGATCTTTTCAGAGGTTTTGAATATAATTTCAGGACCTGTAAGTTGGCTATCCCCAACTTCAGCCCAACAGATAGGAGATCGGCATTTACGTCCGTACAATGCCCCGAATGGTGCCGCCTTGATGCTAGTATGATAACTGTTGTTGTAGGAGAACTCCACTAAAGATAAGTGAGACTCCCAAGTGTTACCAAAATCGATCACACAAGCTCGTAGCATGTCCTCTAAGGTTTGAATGGTACGTTCCGTTTGAACATTTTCCTGAGGAGGGTATGCTATGCTCATGTCCAGGCGCGTGCCTAGAGTTTTTTTTTGCAAGGATTGCCAGAAACCTGATGTGAATCGAGCGCCTCGATCCGAAATAATAGGAAATAGCATTGTGCCGAGAGATCACTTCCTTCAAGTTAGCACGAGTAAGTTTCTCCATTTGTTGGTTTCTTTGATTGCTAGGAAGTGAGCGGATTTTGTCAAACGATATACGATAAAGTTCAGCGGTAGTATAGAGATAAAGTTCATGTAAATTTGTTCTCATTTCCACATTGAAATCTTTGGTTGTTGGAGTAGACTAGAAGGCTTTTGGTATTCCACTTTGACCTTTGAGTAGGTTAGGCACTTGCTCATATAGGTGACTATATCGGCTTTCATCGTCGGCCACCAATATAACACCTTTAGGTCATGGTACATCTTGTCGGAACCCGGATGAAATAGAGTATCAAGATTTGTGAGCTTCATCCATGACCAGTTCTCTTAAGTTCCCATACACTTCCAGGTAGCGAATGCCATCCGATTTGACCTCAAGTGTTTCTTCCATACCGTGTGTGGCTTACAACGGTAGGTTTTCCTCTTTAAGGGCTTCGAGTTGAGAACTTCGGATTTTGTCAGGTAATCCGGTGTGAATGGTAAGCTGTAATGCTTCGAACTCGTTTGGGTTTGGTGTCCTTACGGCTTAGGGCATCGGCTACCACATTAGCCTTCCCTCGATGGTATCTGATTGCACAGTCATAGTCTTTGAAGAGTTTGACCCAACGGCGTTGTTGCATGTTCAACTCTTTCTGTTCAAAGATATGCTGAAAACTCTTGTGATTGGTGTAAATAGTGCATTTGGTACCGTACAAGTAATGTCTCCATATCTTTAGTGCAAATACTATAAGTCATGAGTTGTGTAGTTTTTCTCATGTATTTTCAGTTGACGAGAAGCGTAAGCGATGACCTTCTCACGTTGCATCAGCACACAACCAATAACTTGAATTGATGCATCACAATACACCACAAAATCATCCGTTCCTTCCGGAAGATATAGGATTGGTGCACTGCAGAGTTTATGTTTAAGAAGTTGAAATGCTGATTCCTGGGTATCACCCCAGTCATAAGGTTAACTCTTCTGAGTTAAAGCTGTGAGGGGTTGTGCAATCTTGGAGAATCTTTCAATGAAACGATGGTAATAGCTAGCCAATCCTAGAAATTATCGCACCTCTGTCGGAGTTAAGAATTCACACTTGGAAACTTTTGCATATAATTGTTCTCGTTTTAGCAATTCTAGAATCAAACGAAGATGTTCCTCATATTCATCCCTATTCTTGGAATAGATGAGGATGTCATCAATGAAGACGATGACAAACTGATCAAGGTAGGGTTTACACACACGGTTCATGAGGTCCATGAATACCGCAGGTACGTTTGTTAGACCGAAAGGCATGACCCTGAATTCATAGTGACCATACATAGTCCTGAATACAGTCTTTGAAATGTCATCGTCTCGGACTCTCAACTGATGATAGCCGGATCTAAGATCAATCTTGGAATAAAAGCTTAATCCTTGGAGTTGATCGAACAGATTTTCAATGCGTGGTAGAGGATAACGGTTCTTGATCGTCACTTTATTCAGCTCTCGGTAGTCGATGCACATGCGGAAAGTGCCGTCCTTCTTCTTGACAAACAGGACTGGAGCTCCCCATAGCGATGAACTAGTTCCTATGAAACCTTTATCTAACAACTCTTGTAGTTGTGTAGATAATTCTTATAATTCACTGGGTACAAGTCGGTAGGGTGCCAGAGCAATAGGCGCTGCTCTGGGTGCTAAATCAATTTGGAACTCGACTTGACGATGTGGTGGAAGACCAAGTAAGTCCTCGAGGAATACTTCCGGGTAATCACGAACGATCGGAATGTCGTCAATCTTCTTCTCCTCAGATGGCTACTCGGTGACGAGAGTCAGACTGGCAGTATGACCTTTACGCAAGCACTTCTGCACTCTCTTGAAGGATATGATACCTATGACTGCACCACTCCTTATGCCTTGGGCAGAAAGGGTTTCTCCATTCGAGAGAGGAAGGCGAACAATTTTATCATGGCAGATAATCTCGGCTTGGTTTTTAGATAGCTAATCCATATTGTCAATTACACCGAAACTGCCAAGTGTGACTGGCATAAGGTCAATGTCAAGTTCATGAACAGCCAATCCAAATTTACAAACCTTAAGAATGCAAGTTGCTTCAATTATCTGCCCATCAACTATATCTATGGTGTACTTACCTTCTAGTAGGGTTGGAGTACGACCGCACCAGTAAGAAATTTTTGAAGTCATGCTGAGACTTCTAGTGGTATCAGTGCTTATAAGGTAAGCGTCGGTCAATGCAAAGGCTAAGGGAAGAGGTTCACATGTAGGAAAAGAATTTTATGAGATACATATTCCAGTAATACTAGGGATAGGTTGTCTGTTTAAGTGGTCGTGTTCAACCGATGGTTGGTTGGATTAAATCTCTATTTTCTAATGTCATTGAAATATCTGGATATGTTGGGTTATAAATCAAATTAGGCTGAGGATTAGTCACAGGATGAGGTAACAAGGTCAAATGAAATCTATTTTTGGGGTGTAGGGAATAACGTGTTAGTTTAGGAAGAATTCCCAATTTCTGCTTACCTAGTTGGAGTCGGTGGCTTTACCACAAGGTTCTATTAGAGTTTCAACCGAGTGAGTTTCATTGATCAAGTCTGGATGAGAGTCTTAAGTTCACTAAGGCTCTTACATGAGTGAAATCAAATGATGGATCCTATGGATGATAGTTCAGTGTGTTCGTAAATACCTTCAACATGATAGTAGCGTCTATCAACTGTTAAACAGGTTTAACGATACCAACTAGTCGTTGAGTGGGTTACGAGAATTTCTACGGACAATGGAAACTTAAGTCTGTAACTCACAGATTAGGACCATTTATCCACACACAAGGTTCTACCAGGATTTTCATGCACCTCAAATTACTATTACGTGTGCACCCGTAATGATAATTTGCTTTGCATGCTCACCCTAGTTTTCCCTGTCCTGTGTCAAAATGTCCTTTAGTTTGCATTGCCGAGTACAGAGTGTTGTCAGATATGATAAGTCATCGAGAGGCTTAGTCATCAACGATAAGTTGATCAACTATAACTCATAACAGGATGAGTAGTCAGGAATCGTTTGATCTGAGTATTCACTCAAGTTAGAACATAATACGAGAGTTCAATCCAGTGGATTGTAGATAGGAATATGCACATGAAATGCGACTTCGAGGAGTGAAACTAGTTCATGAATATGAGTTACTGGAAGAAGCATAGTAGCCGTCCTTCCAACTGAGTCAGAATAGGGTTTGGGTATGCAATGAGTAAAGCGTTCTCATCTTCGTGGTCAATCTATCTTCAACATAATATCGACCAATGACGCGAGCCCACGGCTCGGGAAAGTGATGACATCTACGTGTCAATGGATTCTGCAAATGATGCGTGCAACAGTCTGCCTTCACACGGCGTATTGTTTCTAGTGGGTACAGTAGGGACTCGCCTCCGACGATCCCAACTCCCAAAGAGACATGTGCTAGTTCTGTGTTTCGTCCCCAACACGAACTTGAGAAGACCCACCATTCTCTGATTGTGTCCTCGATAGGCTCAAGCCGGTGTTATCTTCGGCTCTGATGGTGTAATAAAGGTGCAGATGATGGTGGTGTGAGTGACTCAGCCGAAGGCTCCGTCTCGCTACCCTCGAACGGGAGTGGATGTTGTTCTGATGATTCCCCGAGTGTCTCCACTAGGAATGATGATGCAATGCGAATGACGTGTTCCTCGTCAGCAGAGGGTGATATGAATGATGTCAACATGATTACAATACAATGTATGTATGGATGCTATGTGTATCATGTATGAGTTTCTGTGTCGTGTAACTAATGTGTTTGGGTTATAGTCTAGTATGCAATCCTAGTTCTCTATAACCAATGGCTCTGATACCAATCTGTCACACCCCCAAATTCCACTAACGGAGTTTTACCGTTTGGCGTGTGACAATCTAGGATATCAGACATCAGTTACATCAAACGACACTATATGGGACTTAAAAAGTCATAACACAAAAGTTCAGAGTTAATGCGGAAGCGTTTAAACCATAAAGTAAATGCGCAAAACAACGTGCCAAAGTTTGTTTAATAAAAGTTTGTTTAATAAAAGTAAGTGAATTTTTTTTAACGGTTTGCATATGAGTGAAATGATAGTAGGACTCCATGCATGTCCTTGCTGTGCAACCTGTGCCTTAGCGACCTGAGAAAACATGTACGAAAAGTGTCAACACGAGATTGGTGAGTTCACAGGTTTCAAGTTTGCAATAAGATAGTGTTTGCCAGATTATGTACATTTAATTTGCATATCTATAGGTAGCTAACCTATGTTCATGTCTTACTAAAGCGCTCACAATCGAAGCATGACTGGTTGTTTGCCTCCTGCCAGGTCTATCAACTCTAGCCAAAAGAGTAGGCTAACATTTCACCCGTTCGACTTCCAATCGAGTTAGCGTGACTAACGCGTGTGAGGCTTGTCAAACCCAGTAGTACTACTAACTATTACATCGCTTGTTAAATTAATGGTCCGATGTGTTGTGAGGACTTTTAGTGATAGTGTGTTACGCTTAGCCTCAACAGTGATATCATATGAATTACAATAATCAAAATAGTTTGCGTCATGTTTTCTCCCCCAACGGGAAAAACATGTAAAATGATGTTTGTTTGTGTACCTGTTTCTCCCCCACGGGAAAACAAGTAAAAGTATGATTGCTTGCGTGTATGTTTCTCCCCCAACAGGAAAACAAGTAAAAGATGTTGATTTGTGTACATGTTTCTCCCCCAACAGGAAAATGAGTAAAAAGGGGCCGTGAAACTCACCTGCGTTGCGTAGTAGGTAGTATCACACAAGTATGAGATTGAAACCACAAGTGTTAGCCTGAAACGGCTCATGTATGCCCTAGAATTATAAACATAACAATTAGGGATACATTGGGATTTGTGACGACGACACGGAAGGTTAGAACGTCTTAACACATTCTAAGGATCAATGAGTAGACGAACATGTCTACGGGAATATAGATTTCTAAATAAATAAGATGAGTGCATTACGTGTCGAACGTTAATAACGAATAATATTAATTAATAAATATTCGTGCGTTTTGTTCCATTAATATAATGGCTAGGAAAATAATATAATAATATATTATTTTTTAATTCGTAGAAAAATTTACGATAATCATTTACGTGACAAAAATAATAAATGTATTATTTTTATTCTAGATTATAAACGTGAGTAAATAATATAGACAATTATATTATTATTTAGTTTGAAACGTTACGCGAGATCAATAAACGAGGAGAAATAAGATATATTATTTGTACTAGGAGTTATGGGTTGAAAATAATATAAACATATTATTTTATACAAAATCGTGGTTTAAAAAAAATATAGATAATATTATTAAAAGTGGAAATACTATAAATATAAGTTATAAAACCAAACCCGGGCCTACGGGTCGTTTCTGAGTTCTAAATATCATATTATAATATTCAAATATCGTTTAGAAAATATAAAATTTATAAAAAAGAATCTGCCAAAGAATTAACCCACACACGATCGTGCCTAAGATAGGCACGACCGTGCCTAGGCTAGTGAGCGCGACCGTGCTGGTCTGGAGCGCGCCCGTGGTTGGTTAGAAGACATAACCGGGGTCTGTTCATCAGGCACGACCGTGCTCATGACCGGCACGACCGTGTCTGTGGTTTTCAGGGCATGACCTTGTCTGGCTATTAGGCACGACCAGGTCAGGTAAGGGGCACGACTATGCTCGGAGAGGCACGACTGCACTAGTAGATTTGCGTGACCGTGTCAAGTCAATTTAAGAAACAAAATTGCTCGAATCTTATAAGATTAACGTTGAAAATCATAGGGCTTATGATAAATAAGGTATTGCGAACATAACCACATATTTTAATTGGGTTGAGGTTCTGTCTAGGCCAGAGTTCGATTAAAAAGAAAAGTATCAAAAACTTAGTTCTGATTCGAGTCCAATTCCGTGATGTAAGCCTGAATAAGTTAGGGCTTTCAATGTAAACGCTAAAACAAGGATAAGGATGTGTTCAATTACCTCAAACACTGACGAATTGATAGAGCTCGACTGTGATGTGTTCCGACGACTCCGACTTCGTCTCCGGACAAAATGGAATACATGAGAGCTTGACAGAGGTTCGTACGAGGTCTGGGAGTAGTTTGTTTGCATAGTAACAATTCCAAATGATCGGATTCGAGTGATATGATAATGAGATCGTTGGTTTTGAAATGATTACCCATAATGGAGTTTAATTCAAGATAATGCGGGTGTTTAAGACCTCAATAATGGTCGTTAATGGCTCAATCATGGTTGCCGGTTACGAATTCAAATGAATTAGCGAATTAAGTATGGTTTACGTTTCAACTGGGCAAGAAGCATGACTGTGCCTGTGCACCAGGCACGACCGTGCTTGAGTACACGGCGCGACCGTGCTCCTGCACTGGCGCGACCGTGCTTGGTTGAGTTTTGGTAAAATACAGAAATAGTCCTTGTGGTTTGAGATGTTTAAGATTTGACAGGTGGTCCCTGTAGTTTATGAGATAACGTAGTTTAGGTTAACGAAGTTAACGGAAATTTGTCGGGTGTCACACCTTGGCTCTTGTACAAAGTCCAGTAGATGAGGAGGATCTCATCGTCCATATTCTGGCCCAACTAGGAGACGAGTTCAACAATATCAATGCTGCCATACGGGTCCGCTAAAACTCGCTCTCATACTCTGAACTCTTTGATAAACTAGTTGATTATTAACGAGTTCTCAAGGAAACTGAATCAGTCACCGCACCTATTATCTCCTCAGTTAATTATACCCAGCGCCAAGCAAGCAGGTTCCAACCTAACTCCGGATTCAACAACAAATCAAACCGGTTCCCGTCCGGAAATCAGTCAAGATCAAATCGGTTCCCTGGGTCAAGTTCATTCCATCCTAATGGAGGTAATAAACATGGTAAAAATAATCTATTTTGCAACTTTTTTACCATCACAGGTCATGACACGAAAGAATACCGGAAATTGGCTCTTCTACTCCGTGAAAGCAACATCACAGTCACGAGCACCCCCACCTGTTACACAAACTGTCAATGCCACCATGTCCCAACAAACAACACCATCCAATGCATGGATGGTTGACAGTGGAGCTTCTAATCACGTTGCCTCCGACCGCTCCTCGCTTCACTCCTTCTCTGAGTATGGAGGCCCGGACGAGATCGTCCTTGGTGATGGTAAATGCCTTTCTATATCTCACACCAATCACACACGTTTACACACTCCTACTCATTCCCATTCCTTATCAAATGTTTTACTCATTCCTAAATTACGCGACAATCTCATATCTGTTGCTAAGTTGTGCAAATCTAACACCGTGTCGGTTGAATTTTTCCCATTTCATTTCTTTGTTAAGGATCTTTGCACGGGGGCGTGCCTGTTGCGGGGGAGAATGCTAACGATGTCTACTGCATCCGAACACCTCCACAACTCAACTCAACTACCTTTATTTCCTTTCACTAATGGCACCACAAGCTTGGCCACCCCTCAATAAAAGTTTTCAAGACTCTACTCAAGGACATAGGCATTAGTTTAGACACATTGTCTAGTTCTGATTTTCATTGTCATTCTTGTTCTATTAATAAGAGTCACAAATTACCTTTTGGTGCAAACTCCTTTAATGCAAACAAACCTTTAGAAATTGTATATTCTGATGTTTGGGGTCCAGTTGAAAAATCTATTGATGGCTTTACATATTATGTAAGTTTTGTTGATTATTATTCCAAGTATGTATGGCTTTACCCCATGAAATACAAGTCGGACGTCTCTCAACTACTCCCGCAATTCAAAACGCTTGTTGAGAAGTACTTCCAAACGTCCTTGATCTCTCTCTTCACCGATAATGGCGGCGAATACCATGGGCTACTGCCGTATCTCCTATCTCATGGCATTTCCCACTTCACCACTCCACCGCATACCCCCCAAACAAAACGGTGTCGCGAAAAGACGTCACCGCCACATTGTTGAAACGGGATTGGCACTTCTCCATTATGCTAATCTCCCTCTCCGTTTTTGATCCCATGCCTTCCAAATAACCGTTTACCTCATCAATCGCCTACCAACACCTATCCTTGACTCTAAATGCCCCTTCACTCTTCTCTACAACACTCCCCCATCCTACTCTAAACTAAAACCATTCGGGTGTCGATGCTACCCATGGCTTCGACCCTATTACACTTCTAAACTCCAACCTCGATACACAAGTTGTATCTTCCTATCTACTCATCTAAATCCACCTAAAAATGCTACGACCCTCATAACCGACGTCTCTATCACTCCCGCCATGTCCAATTTATTGAAAAAGATTTTCCTTACAAAACCACCACCATTAATGACTCCCTTCCTACTGTTGATAATTTCCTTACTACACCCACATCAAGTTTCCCTCCCAACTTAAAATCCCCCACTCTCACAACCCAGCCCCACACCCACTTCCCCTGCCACTCCACTTCCGAACACTACTACCACCGCCTAGCCACCTATTGCCACATCCCTCCCACATCCACCTACTGCCACATCCCTCCCACATTCTAATGTTCCCTCGCCACCTGTTTCCACTCCACCAGCCTCACCCCTCACACATCCATCAACTTCACCATTACCTCCTACGTCCACTACATCTCCGCTGCCCAACTCCGCAACGTCCACAACCTCCTCTTCTACCTCCCCTCCACCTCGCCAACGCAAACCAAACCCAAAATATTTCAACAATAATTTTGTGAACCAAACCACCCTACATCCTATTCCTCCTCCCCTTGAACCGACCACCCACACCCAAGCTCTAAAAGACCAAAAATGGCGCAACGCCATGGACACCGAATTTAAAGCCTTACTTCAAAACGGGACTTGGGATATTGTTCCAAACAACTCCGAACACACCGTTGGCTGTAAATTGGTTTTTTGAATCAAACGATATCCCAATGGCTCAATTGACAAGTAAAAAGCACGTTTTGTCGCCAAAGGTTTTCATCAACAATACGGGAAAGATTACTTCGACACATTCAGTGTCGTTACCAAATCCATTACCATATGTGTCATTCTTTACATTGCCTTATCCCAAAATTGGCCGTTACATCAACTAGATTTTCATAACGCCTTTTTTACATGGCACCCTCCATGAAGAAGTCTATATGGTGCAACCTCCAGGATACATTCATCCTCAATATCCCAATCACATTTGCCGATTACAGAAATCGTTATATGGTCTAAAACAAGCACCTCATGCTTGGTACACCGAACTAACTCAATTTCTTGTACAATTCAGTTTTGCAAAATCTTTAGCCGATCCCTCACTGTTCATTTACAACCGAGACTTGATCACATGCTATTTCATTGTATATGTTGACGGTATCGTTCTCACCGGCAATAACATCACCTTTCTGGATCGGTTTACAGCCTCATTTGCCAATCGATTCTCATTAAAGGACATTGGTCCCTTGTATCATTTTCTAGGAATTGAGGGAAACCCTTTACCGGATGGTCTCTTCTTATCCCAACATAGACATATTCATGATTTACTCTCCCACTTTCACATGGATGGTGAGAAAGAGGTCCTCACTCCTTTTAGCTCCACCGAAACCCTCTCTCTTAATGATGGCTCACCCACCATTGATCCTACTCCATACCGTAAACTTGTCGGTTCACTCCAATATTTGGCATTTACTAGACCGGACGTCTCATTTGCGGTCAACAAGCTCTCTCAATACATGCATGCCCCAACATAATTACATTGGCAAGCTCTAAAGCGGGTACTACGGTACCTAAAGGGTACCATCCACTATGGTTTATTTCTCCGCCGTGGTACGTCTCTCACCCTCTCAGCTTTCTCAGACTCTGATTGGGGTGGGATAACCGACGGAGGACATTCTACTACATCATATATTTTGTATCTTGGTTGGAATATCATATCTTGGAGGTCGAGTAAGCAAAAATCAGTCTCTCGCTCTTCTACTGAAGCGGGGTACAAAGCTTTAGCCAATGAAGAAACAGAACTAGCATGGGTACAAAATTTATTGAGTGAACATGGAATTAACAATTCACAGCCTTCCCGCCTTTACTGTGATAACACGGGTGCAACATACCTCTGTGCAAATCCAATTTACCACTCCCGAATGAAGCATGTTGCTCTAGACTACCATTTTGTATGTGAACGGATTGCAAACAGGTCTCTCAATGTGATGCATATTAGCTCCGCTGATCAACTAGTGGGTGTGATTTGTTGCAAAGCAAACATCTTATTTCCATATGTATTCGTGCATTTTAGATAGTTTTTGTATTCGCTTTTTATCCGTTTTTAGTTCGTATTGAGTCTGTGCTATGATTTCAGGAGCTCGTGTGGAGTAGAAAGTGATATCGTGAAGAAATCGAGGGCGAGAAGAAGTCCCGGGAAAAGATTGAAAAAGTTGGAATTTCAAGATCTCGTTGTACGCGGAGAGTTTGTCCCAGTTCTGCGCGGTACGCGAGAAAAGGAAATCAGGCCCCGACTAAATTGTCCTTCGCGGTACGTGAAAGACCAGGAAATTTATCTCGCGGTACGCGAGGGCCCTAGAAATCCGCAAAAAACCCTAATTTCAATATAGATAGAATTGTAATGCCATTATGATAGAGAATCGACTTTTGTCCGTCAAGGTGGGAGCTTTGGGCGATTTCTGGAGTGAGAGAAGCAATTGGAGTCAAATCTTGGAGCTTTAGATATCCTATTGGTTAGATATCGATTATTCGATTGTTGAGATTGTTGATTGATTGGTTTGATTTATGCTATGTTCTTAGTTGTTGCTACAGATTTATTGTGTTGGACCATGTTTCTTTGCTAAACACTTGATACTACCTAGGTTAAAGATGATTACTTTGTGATTTTGGATTTTATCAATTTTTTGATCTTAATTGTTGGTTTAATATTAAAGTACCGAACTTGTTTATGATTGATCTGATGTGTATGCATGTTTATGTCTGATTTATGATCAAGTATTGTTCCATATGTGTCTTTGTTAATGTATTTCATGTATAGATGCATATTAGGTTGCTTACTGTGTGTTTGTGACTAGTTTATGGTTTTGAACGTTCGAATCCATAGGAACGATAGTTGAGAGTTTAGAGGATATAGATGTTCTACCTACTTCGATAGTTGAGAGGTGAGAAGTAGTCGGTTAGTCTTTGGTGTTAGGTGTCCAGGTGTAAATGCTCTGAGAGGAGGTTTCCCCTAGGGTTCTTAGTATCTTTGCTAGTCCGTGTTTTATCAAGAGTCCTCGAGTTACCCCTTGCATTCTTTGAATGTATTGAGACCGTGAGACTGAGAGGTGATATGTTCTTTTGGATACTTTAGTGTTATTGGAGAGACTGAAAGGTGATCCAACCAACCGGCGCGCGTCACACACCCCTTAGGGTTTCCTTTCTAGGTCACACCTTGAGAATGATTAGGGATCCTGTAGGTAGTCTGAGGGTGTAGTATTCATAGATCCTAGTTCCATCATTAGTTTCCTTAACCGAGAGAAATCCAAAGTTCACAAGTAGGATTCTTAACCTGGGTAGTGCCTTCCGTATCCTTGAATTCGTTTAAAGTCTTTTGCTTTATAGTTGACTTTCGTTAGTTAGTTAGTTAGTTTGATAGATTGAGAATCACAATACAAATCCCCCTCCCCCAATATAATTTAGTTTAGTTAGTTGAGTCAGAGTCTAGGTTAGTTGTCACTAGTGTCTCGTGGGTTCGATATCTAGACGATCATTAGACTTTACTGCAGTCGATAGGTACACTTGCCTGTTTTGTGGTCTAGTATTAGGATAGTCTAGAATTTTAACTAGAGTGTCTAGGTTAGGCTTTATTATAGTTTTTATAGACCGTCCAAGCGACATCAAGTTTTTGTCGCCGCTGCCGGGGATACTTAGGGGATAGCGTATCTAACTTTGATTGAACTTAACTGATTATTTGGTCTTATTTGTGTTTTGATTCGTAGAGTATCTAGTTGTCCGTGAATTTTGTTTGCTTATTCGTTTGTGTTTAGTTATTTTTTGTAGGTTTATATTATTATTTTGTTATATCTCACCTGCTGCTTTGAGAAGAATGTATAGACATCAGTACAACAGGTTTGGAAGTTCGTGGACATATGATGGGGAAATCCAGGCGATAGAGGAGTACATAGAATCACAACGTCTGAGAAATCGAGAACGTTTGGTCTACGATTTTGACGGGAACTTTATTGGAACTGAAATTTTATCAGATATAGTGATTCTGGAAACCCCAGAGCTGGAGCCGATAAAGGACGAAGTGCAAATAACAGTGACAGGAACCTCCAGGTAAGTATTCTGCCCTTGATTTCAATAGTGATGAAATTTATACTGATTCCATGCAAGATCACGCAATTCCATGTAAGTCTTTACACTTGTCTGGTGAGAGTGATTCGTTGCAGGAAATACAACCCGAAGAAGAAATCAAGGATGAGCAAATAAAAGTGCAAGAGATCATGAGCACTCGGTGGCATTTGTTAAGCAAGGCCGAGCAACTGCACTTTCTGGATGAGAATGGAAGGCTTGCATATAAACTAACGAGTCTAAGGTTAGCAAAATAAAACCGGAGACTTTAACAGAAGAGGTGCAACTCACGAGTCTACAAAACTCCGCACCAGACCCACCTTCGGTTCATACACAACAGAGTTGCGGGCCAGAACCCATCGAGGATAATTTATTCAGTGATGATGAAGCAGAAATAGAAGAGTCCTTGGATGACAATGCGGGTGATGGTGCATGTAAGTTTTCGGAACCCGGTCTAATTGAGTATAATTGTGATAGTCCTGAGTCATTTAATTTCTGGGTGACGAGCTTGAGTCTTCGAATATACTAGATACTTTACGCTTGTTCTTTGAGAATAATATGATGCATGATCTAGAAAATGAAGACGAGTGTTTCAAAGAGGGCTTAACAGAGTTGTCCGAGATGAAGGATATTAGTGAGACTCAGTCTAGTGGGCCATTAGCTGGGTTTGAGGATGAGATGATGGAAGGAGAGCATGCTCCATCCTGGGAGGGTGAGTTTAGTGATGAGTTGGTGAATTTGCCGACTCTGGAAGAAGAAGGAGATTTGGACCCACTTGGCGAATTGAAGCTTCTTGAAGAACTGTCGCACAACGAGCCAAGTGTGGGGACGTTGAAGGAGCCTGGCTATGAGAGCCATGAGGACGTGTTAAGGTTTGAAAATTTGGCTAAAGGAAGGAAAGAAAAGGCACAAGGAAAACCTAAGGATCAAGGCCGGTTGAGGATTCGGAGATGGTACAATCAGAAGCAGAAGAAACTGAAGTGCAAATACAACCATTCTCCCCTCTACATGCCACATATCAGGTTTGCTCCAAGTAAGTTTAAGTATCGGTGGCCCGACCCGTTTGAATATTTCAAAACAATTTTAAAGTCTACCATCAGAATGTGTCAAATCGGTGGTAGAGAAATCATATTAAATGGACCAGACTGGGGCGGAATAAAGGAGAAGCCTCCTGATTAGGTTTGGTTATCGGGCAAGTGCCCGGGTGTATAGTGTGTACATGTCTTTTTGCTTATTTTCATTTATTTTGGTGTTTTTCGGTTTACGTGATTTGTTTTGTGTTTGTTTTGCAGGGATTCACATCTGATTTGGCAGGGAAAATCATCAAGCATGAAGTTTCGGGTATGTTTACACTAGTTTTTTTCATTGGAACTTGTTTGTAGAGGAAATTAGGGAAGAAGGTTTTAAGAGGTCAAAATTTTTCCAAGTATAAAACCCCTCATAACTTTCTGAGAACAAGGGCTCCTCGCGGTACGCGAAGGACAAGAATTAAGGCCGTGCCAATTTTCACCTCCTCGCGGTACACGAGGAGTTCCCCCTATCCTTTCGCGGTACGCGAGGGACCCCTGTTCTTTTCCCACTTCTTTGGTTTCCCTTGGTTTCCCATGTACCATCCTCCATTACACCACCTTCACATCCCATTATCTCATCCATCATCTCATTACCATTGCCACCACCATCCATCCTATCCACTACCACCACCACCACCGTTGGAGACCGAAGGTTCGTTCGTGATCGATTTTACCTTGCTGATGATATTCATGTCTATGTGTTTGTCAACCATCGATTACATTTCCCTGCTCTATCTTGAGTCTTATTGGGTCATTAGAGTCTTTTTTTTATTTGGAGTCTCTATTTTGAGTCAGTTTAATGTTTTTTGAGTTAAATTGTGCAGGTATTGATCCTTCCGCCCGTACTCAATCTCCATTCGGGTGGTGTCGATTCAAATTGTATTTACATGTGTAAAGAGCAAGCCTACAGAGTCGTGTGTGCAGACACGAATGAAATGCTTTACGGTTGCACAAGTGGAAGAGCAGAGCTGGACAATATCGTTGCTACATTACCAGCTAAGTCTTTTCCATTTTATTTTTGTTTTTTAGTTTCTTTAGTTTGTTTTCCATTGTTTCTCATATCACATTGGGGACAATGTGCACTTCAACCGTGAGGATGGGAGACTTCGTCTATCTTAGTTTGTTTACGTGTTTTATTTTAAAAAATATACAAAAATACAAAAAATTTGAAAAATTTTCAAAAAAATGTCCTTTGAAATCAATTTTTTTGCAAAACAAAATGAAAAATGATAGTAGAACTGGATACTGCTGTTGAGTTTAAATAAAATAAATAATAAAAAGCGAATCTAACTTGTGATGTTTAGGTAGACCCAGCCAACTTGAAAGCTTAAATATCCTGTGAGTGTTAGCTACGATTAAAAAATGAATTAAATCAAGATATCTTATGGGTTCTCATCTTAGGGGTGTTAGTAAAAGTGAAACTGTTAACATAGGGTAATAGGTACCATTATAAGCTAAAATCTATATGTTTTTGAAATTACTTGGCATACCACTCTCTTTTTATGACAATAAATCTGAGATTCAGTGGCGCCCGCAATCCATAAATCCATAATCATGAGGTTAATTAATTAGAAATCTAAGTTTTTCTTATGTGTTACCCTTCGGAATGGCAACCTGGTTGAAACACCTCTAAGTGGAATATTAGGTACTTCATTGCTTAAGAACTGCAGCCTATGTGCCACACGCTGAGTTACAACTTGGTTGAAGCACCACTAAGTGAGGTTTGATAATATTGTTAATAAATTCTCATTTTATTCATCCATAATTCACATATATTTTGAAAACAGATAAATTTTAATTTATAGTGGTGGGTAAATCTACATAGTTTAACTCGGGCCTAGACATGACCGTGAGACGGGATTAGGTTGAGATGTAGCTTTTGGGTGTGAGACCCATAGATTGATTGATATGCTTGGTAATATGACATTAGAACACAAATCAGGGGCTTGATAGTCGGTGGTTGGGTTTAATCGGACAGAAATATCGATTGTTGCTTCTTAACGCGTAAGTATATCGTGCTAATGAAATAATAAGATGTTAAGCTTGTTTTCCAGTTATGATTCCATTGCAGACTTTTTTGGGGACGAAAAAACGGTTAAGTGTGGGGATGTTTGATGTGTTGCCAAGCAAACATCTTATTTCCTTATGTATTCGTGCGTTTTAAATAGTTTTTGTATTCGTTTTTATCCGTTTTTAGTTCGTATTGAGTCTGTGTTATGATTTCAGGAGCTCGTGTGGAATAGAAAGTGATATCATGAAGAAATCGAGCACGAGAAGAAGTCTCAGGAAAAGATTGAAAAAAGTTGGAATTTCAAGATCTCGCGGTACGCGGCCCAGTTCTGCGCGGTACGCAAGAAAAGGAAATCAGGGCCACGACTAAATTGTCCTTCGCGGTACACGAATGACCAGGAAATTTATCTCGTGGTACGTGAGGGCCCTAGAAATCCGTAAAAAGCCCTAAATTCAATATAGGTATAATTGTAATGCAATTATGATAGAGAATCGACTTTTGGCCGTCAAGGTGGGAGCTTTGGGCGATTTCTGGAGTGAGATAAGCAATTGGAGTCAAATCTTGGAGCTTTGGACATCCTATTAGTTAGATATCGATTATTCGATTGTTGAGATTGTTAATTGATTGTTTGATTTTTGCTATGTTCTTAGTTTTTGCTACTGATTTATTGTGTTGGACCATGTTTCTTGGCTAAACACTTGATACTACCTAGGTTAAAGATGATTACTTTGTGATTTTGGATTTTATCAATTTTTGGATCTTAATTGTTGGTTTAATATTAAAGTAGCGAACTTGTTTATGATTGATCTGATGTGTATGCATGTTTATGTCTGATTTATGATCAAGTATTGTTCCATATGTGTCTTTGTGAATGTATTTCATGTATAGATGCATACTAGGTTGCTTACTATGTGTTTGTGACTAGTTTATGGTTTTGAACGTTCGAATCCATATGAACGATAGTTGAGAGTTTAGAGGATATAGATGTTCTACTTACTTCGATAGCTGAGAGGTGAGAAGTAGTCGGTTAGTCTTTGGTGTTAGGTGTCCGGGTGTAAACGCTTTGAGAGGAGGTTTCCCCTAGGGTTCTTAGTATCTTTGCTAGTCCGTGTTTTATCAAGAGTCTTCGAGTTACCCCTTGCATTCTTTGAATGTATTGAGACAGTGAGACTGAGAGGTGATTTGTTCTTTTGGATACTTTGGTGTTGTTGGAGAGACTGAAAGGTGATCCAACCAATCGGTGAGCGTCACACACCCCTTAGTGTTCCCCTTCTAGGTCACACCTTGAGAATGATTAAGGATCCTGTAGGTAGTATGAGGGTGTAGTATTCATAGATCCTGGTTCCATCATTTGTTTCCTTAACCGAGAGAAATCCAAGGTTCACAAGTAGGATTCTTAACCTGGGTAGTGCCTTCCCTATTCTTGAATTTTTTAAAGTCTTTTGCTTGATAGTTGACTTTCGTAAGTTAGTTAGTTAGTTTGAAAGATTGAGAATCACAATACAAATCCCCCCAATATAATTCAGTTTAGTTAGTTGAGTCAGATTCTAGGTTAGTTGTCACTAGTGTCTCGTGGGTTCGATATCCGGACTTTCATTAGACTTTACTGCAGTTGATAGGTACACTTGCCTGTTTTGTGGTCTAGTATTAGGATAGTCTAGAATTTTAACTAGAGTGTCTAGGTTAGGTTTTATTATAGTTTTTATAGACCGTCCAAACGACATCAGGATGTCCTCACCAAACCCTTATCATGGCAGCTTTTTATGAAGTTTCACTCCAAGATTGGAGTTTCCAACGGAGCCTCCATCTTGCGGGGGCGTATTACAGATCACTGTCCACCAAAGGAAGAATCAAAATCAAATTCAAACTAATTTAAATTATATTTGACTTTTCCATTATTATTGTATTAGCTGCCCGTGTCCATAATCGTACCCTAAAATCTCTCCTTTCTTGTTCTAAAAGAATTGTATATATTCTCTTGTTAATGATAGATCAATGAATCCTTTTTCCCAAAGATTTATGTAAACATTATATTTCATTTAGGGTCTCATCGCCATTACCATTTGCGAGCTCCTCATCCCCTTAGGCGTGGCAGATGGGTTTCAGGTGGTCAGTACAACTTTACTAGAAACTTGCCAATGGTACCTTACTAGAAACTCGCCAATGACTGATCTTGTTGCTCCTCGTCTTCTAGCTTCCAAGAAGCACACTAATCCGGCGAGTTTCTAGTAGGGTAAAGACAAAAAAGTTAAAGCAATTCTGGAGTGATTCAGTATGCTTTGACAATTCAAGAAACTCGTTGGCACCATTGGCGAGCTTCTTGGAAGCTAGAAGACAGAAAAAATAAGAAACTCGCCGGTACCATTGGCGAGTTTCTAGTAGGTCAGGCAAGGTTATACTACCCACCTGCAAGCAAGCTAACATGCCTAAGGGGAGGAGGAACTCGCCAATACCATTGGCGACGAGCCCCTATTCGTAACAACTTCAAAATGGAGCCCCATATGAAATAACAGTTAATAGTGGGTCTAGTTAAAAAACAAATTCCTTACACACATTGTTGATCCAAGAAATATTATTTTGCCCGGAGTATAAGAAGTCCATATAATCAGTGAGCTCTTTTACATACTCATAGTGGTTGATGAGGGAAATAACAAACTGTTAAATAGAATTCTGAATGGTAAATCTTTTCATAGCCACTAATCCTTAGTTTCAACGTTGGAAGGATCAGAAGTAAAGCTTTACCAATAATACAAAGATAAACACGAATGGTCTTGTTTCAATAAAAAAAAGTTTGAATCATTTAGTTTGTGATATTCGTGTGGCTATAGGAAGCACATCGGTCATCCCAAAATTCAGAGTCGAGTTACTATCTTGTCCCTTTTTTCATCCATCGAGTTGGTATTGTACCACCATTCAGCTAATGGAATTCGTTTAACCCACCGCACAGGACAATCCATTATCTTACATCGAAGGTAAGATTCCAAACATCTGTTCAATACCTCGTCTTAGGATAACAATGTTTTAAAAATCATTAGATCCTTGTGTTTGATAATGATGAAAATAATTAACTTGTATAATTCTTTGGTAACGACAAATAATCATATATCACACACATGTATCTAAACACTTAAGTTTATCAAGTGTGCATGATCAACAACAACAAACTACTAAGTCATATGATCCACAAGCCACAATGTCACAAATAACATGCAAATCAAGGTGGTGGCTATACAAGGATGATTTCATCAAATGTTCAAGATCAAGGCTCAATCAACAACATGAATATGTTGTGAAAACTAGAGAGATTAAAATACATAAACTGAAATCAGAGTAAGATTTATAAAAATACTATTTTTATGAAACCCTAGTCATTTCCCAAAGATACTTTATAAAACAAAGCTATGTTTTTATAAAACCTAAATGTTTTATGAAAATGGTTTCTAGAAAAAAATTAAACTTTGAAAATGAAGTAGGTTGGTGAATCTTCCATTTGTGGAAGTATCCCAACATAAATATGCAGGGAAGACACAAATGATCAAAAATGGCTAAAGGGTAAAACCAAAGTGGAAGTCTTTGCTTTATAAAATATAAAAATAAAACTCACATTTTTTGTGTAAGTCTTTCAAGAGTAGTAATGGGTCAAAAGAATCATTTGGAAAGGTTTGAAACAAGTTTTCATAAGTGGAAATGACTTTGTAGTGTAAAATTAAACAAACCCCAACGTTCAAAACTTGAGAACAAAAAGTGGACTGGCAGCCACGGATGATGGCCGGTCGGCCGCCATAATGGGTTGTCTCAAGCACTTTTGCCTCTTATGTTTGCCTATAAATTGAGGCCCTTGTCCAACCTTTTCACTCAATCCTTTTGCTGTAACACTTTCAAATATATCTCTCTGTATGTTTCATCATATTCAAACATCTTTGAAGAGAGATTAAAGATCAAGATTAAGTGAAGATCAAAACCAAACCAAACCAAACCAAACGTACCCAGTATAATCCCACACATAGCTAACGCTATTAGTAGGGTCTGGGGAGGGTGTGATGAGGGCAAACCTTACCCCTATCCCAAGGGATAGAGAGGCTGCTCCCGTTTAGACCCCGGCTCCATTAAGTGAAGATCAAAGAGTAAAATAAAAGAAGGTGTGTTTCAACTTTCATTGTTCTAGTCATTCTTGTGCTTGTAATTTGTGTGGTAGTTTGTGTTGGGAATCCGTGTACCGGTTTTTAACTTTTAAAAACGTATTAATTTACAAAATCAGATTTGCGTTTGGCGAAAGCGGTTGTACACGTTAACGGTTCTAAACCGAGATCCCGTCAGTGATCTGATTACACACAAAAAGACAATTAAATTAACCAACCATAGCGGGTTAGAAAGTTATTCTTTCGACCATTTCTGAAAGACTCGCACTTTGAATCAACGAGCGTCTCGATAGTGACACGTACACGAAAACCCGCAACCAACGAACTCGTCAAATAGATTCTTGCACAAAGCTGGTTCAAGGTGAACCAAGCTCACGGCTCCAACGGCTCCCGGAGGTAGGCGGCGGCTCGGGGTTGTTGGTCTGGCGACGATAGTAGTGGAGGCTAGTGGTGGTGGAGTGTCGTGGTGGTGGTGCGACGGTTTTCGGTAGTCGGTCGGTGGACAGGAGGATGGGGCCGGCCGGTTGAGGTTTGCACAAAGGGGAGAGGCCAAAAATCTTGGTTTAGTGTTTTGATTAAGTTTGTATTTATAACCTCCATAATTACAAACCACACCCCAGGTAATTAACAGTTAATTCACTTTCTAATTTATAGTTATTTACATTTAACCCTCACACTTTGCTAATTACACCGTTTAACGTTTAACTTTTAAACATAAAATTGTTTAATTCTTCATCTTTTAATTATTTCACTAAATAATTAATTAACGAAATAAACCATTAAATATTTCACTAAGTATTTGTCTACCGAATAATAAATCCGCGTTTCGTGAACTATAACGTTTACGACTAAACGTTATTAACTGCTCGTTGTTAAAAGTGTAACTCTTTGGATCAACCTCGATGATCGGACATCCAATATCCAACAGTTTGATACCACTTTGTTGAGAGAAACTTGTAAGGGGCACTCACTATACGTGTGTATGTAAGTTAATTACCATCACAATCATGATAAAGTGTATGATTCGGTTGGGTGACACTATCTTGACATAGTGAGTTGAAGAAGGTGATCATTACCTTTATTTAGTGAGACGTTGTACAAGGTGATTACTACATTTGACTAGTGAAATGCTTAGTGTACCGACGATCTCTTCCATTGAATAGAAATGTTTAATGGAGCAACTCTCAATTTATGAATTTGGGAAAGGGCGTATAGTAGATTAGTTAACATTTACTTGAACCTTTATAAATTCGGTTTTGTCTTTCTAACCCTTAAACTCTTTACATTATTGTTTGTTTAAGTTATTTAAGTTTTAAAAAGTGTTAACCCATACAAGTTAGTTTTAATCAATCAAATTTTTAAGAAAACTTATTCACCTCCCTCTAGTTTTCTACACTTCAATTTGGCCATCACTTTAGGGGTTATAAGCAGTGCATAATGCTAATTGAATTCCTTCCAAAATTGACTGAGAAAAATAGGGTCTCTATCAGAAACAATTATTGCAGGATAACCATGTAGTTTAAAGACTTGATCCATGAACACTTAATGTTAGGTATCAAGAGTCGTTATCGCAGCGGAATCACACACACACACGCACACACTCGATAAACAAAAAGTAAAAGACACGAGAGATTTATAGTGGTTCAGCCCCAATTGGCCTACGTCCACTTTACAACTAGGGTTCTTTATTATTAGGTGCTCAGAGATAGAAGTTACATCATAGGTTCTATTTATAATACTAGAATTAGGGTTAATGACTTAATTAACAAGAAACTAATAACCGGGCTAAAGCCCAATAGGGCCGGCTCCCTCCTTATTCCTATGCAAGCCTTCACAACCCAACAATCTCCCACTTGAAGGCCTTGTAAATACTCCAGCCCGCCATCAAGCACACAATAACCCAGATTCAGTAACTCTAGTATCCTCCATATCCAAAGTCTCCCGAGCCTTCAGTTCCCATAAACAAGCTCAGACTTCATCAAAATCCACCCTAGTTTCAGCCCCCCTCTCATCATGTACATGAAGGGGAAGTTGAAGCTCCCCCGAGCTCCAACCCAACAGTCATTTCTGACCCATCCTCTATCTCAACTGGTTTACACATTCCACCAGTTCCAGAGATACACCGAGAACCCTTAGCACTCTCCACATCTAGCAAGTGTTTCCCCGGAGAGATTTTATCAATCGGATTACTGGCCTTCAAAACCCAACGTTGTTTTGTAACTATGCCCGGAACACGCCCTGTGCTCCCACTGTCACCAAACCCCTGAACGAGTTTAGACCTTTGATTCCGCTCAACTTGAGTCACCTTAACACCAGGCTTCACCCTTGCAAAATGAACCCATTTTGCTTCTTTGACTCAGCGAACCCGACTCTGTTATGCTTAACCGGGACGGTTACTCCCTCATCAGATACTTCAACCATATACAATGATCCCTTCTTGTTTCCCCGAGCAATAACCAGATATCCATTTGTCAATTTCCATTTGCCACCACTGAACTTTACTTCCATTCCCTGTTCATCCAACTGACCGATAGAAATAAGCTTCGTCGTCAGACCTGGAATCACCCTGACTTTCTTCAAGTTTCATGTAGTCCCCAATGGAATTTTCAGACCAATATCTCCCACGCCCGTTACTTTAAAAATGTCACCGTTACCTAAACGTACCTTCCCAAAGTCGCCTACCTTCAGATTCACCATTGTTTCCCCGGTGTGTATGGCATGAAACGAAGATCCAAAATCCATAACCCAAGAATCAATGTCAGACTCCACACAACAAACCAATGCATCATCAGACTCTTCCTCTGTTTCCACATTGTTCACTTCCTTCCGCCCTGATCCTTCCTTTTTCTTTCTCAGACATTCACTTTTCACATGTCCAACTTCATTGCAGCTCCGACACTTCACATTCTTCCGAGTTCTAGACGAACTCCTCCCCCTACTCCCACTGCTCATGTTATTTTCCCTTCCCCTGCCCACATTGAATATATTAGAAGAAGATCATCCACTAGTGTTCCTCCGATTCACCTAGAATACTATCCCGGATCACGTCAAACTTCAAATTCCCAGCTCCACCAGAATTAGTGATCGATGTCACATAACCTGACCAACTGTCAGGCAAAGAGGATAACATGATCGCGGCTTGAGTATCATCATCAAACTTCATCCTAACGGTCGATAACCTGGACAAAATTGAATTTATATTATTTATGTGATCAGGTACTAAGCTTCCCTCATTCATTCTCATCATGAACAACTCTCTCAACAAGAACACCCTATTACCGGCGGACGACTTTTCATACATATTTGACAGAGCCGTCATCATACCATGTGCCGTGGTTTCCTTCATGATATTGAATGCTACACTCCTCGTCAAAGCCAATATGATCTTACCTCTTGCCCTTTTGTCATTAGAATTCCAAATCACTTCATCAGCTTTACTTAAACCACCCGGTTTCTCTTCTAATGTCATCTCCAAATCGTTTTCACCGAATAACGCCTCTATTTTCATCTTCCACCATGCAAAATCAGCCTCGTTAATCTTCTAGATTCGAACTCTCCCATCTTCATCCATTGCAAACGAGAATCAGAAAAAACCAAAATTAAACCAACCAAAGCTAAACAACCTCTAATAAACCTAAAACCCTGAAACACCCGAACCGGCGCTTCACCTACAAAACCTTGAGTGAAATCAACAACTTCAAGGGTCCAAAACAGGAAATTCTAATCACATAGTACAAAAAAACGCTTCCGAACAGCCCCTTCCCTTCCTCTTCTCTTGTGACACCACCTAGGGTTCTTATAACTATAAACGCAGCAGAAAAAATGAGCAGTAACAGCAACCGATCAGCCCTGCTCCTCCCTTGCTTGCAGCGATTCCTAGGGTTTGACCAAACCCTAATCGCTAAGGCTAAGCAACCGTCAAACCAGCTGACATCAGCCCTTCAACAGATCCGAACAGCAATAAAAAAATCAGACAGCAACAAATAACCCTTCTCGAACAGCCCTTACCCTTCTGATACTAGTTGTTAGGTATCAAGAGTCGTTATCGCAAGAGAATCAAACACACACACACAATCGATAAACATAAAGTAAAAGACACGAGAGATTTATAGTGGTTCAGCCCTGATTGGCCTACATCCACTTTGCAACTAGGGTTCTTTATTATTAGGTTCTCAGAGATACAAGTTACATCATAGGTTCTATTTATAATACTAGAATTAGGGTTAATAACTTAATTAATAAGAAACTAATAACCGGGCTAAAGCCCATTAGGGCCGGCTCCCTCCTTATTCATGTGCAAGCCTTCACAACCCAACACTTAAGCCACTTGAATTGCAGTGAAAGGGTGTTACAATGGGAAAAAGTGGCCATATTTGGTGAGTCTATCCACAATGATAAAGCTAGTATCCTTGTTTTGGCTTTTGGATAGACCACTAATAAAGTCCATAAAAATGTCAGTGAAATGTGGGATGGAATATTTAAAGGCAGTAGTAATCCTGGGGTTGCTACTGGTTCATATTTAGCTCTTTGGCAGTTAGCACAAATCTTGACAAATTGAAAAACCTGTTTTGAGCAGCCTTTCCAATAACAAAAGGTCTTCACTTTTTCAAGGGTGGGTCAGAAACCCGAATGTCCCCCACTAGGAGAGGAGTGAAACAACAACAAGATGTCATTTCTAAGTAGTGGGTCATGGCCAATGAGAAGTTTATTTTTCCTTTTTATGAGGGTACCATCACAAGTAACATGTGTCGCAACCTTCCCTTGTGCACATTGCTTGATCAAGAATTGCATATTAGAGTCTTGAACCCAAGAGGCTTTAATTCTATCAAGTAACACATGATCAACAACAGTCATGGCCATAACAAGTAATGCCATACCTGAAACTCTAGATAATCCATCAACCACTACATTCTCAACTCCTTTTTTATATGTAATCTCATAGGTGTATCCCAAAAGCTTAGCTAACCAAGATTGCTATAAGGGTGTAGTGATCTTTTGAGTTAACAGAACTCTAAGCGTATATGGTCAGTTTTGATCATAACCTCCTTAGGAATCAAGTAGTGATGCAATTGTTTGATAACTAATATTATTCCCAATAACCCCTTCTCATAAACAAATAATAATTGTTGTTTAGCGGACAAAGCTTTACTGAGAAAGGCTATAGGATGATTATCTTGCATAAGGACCGTCCTTGAGCCTTTTAAAGATGCACCAGTTTCTACCATAAATGTCTTCTCAAAATTAGGCAATGCCTTAAGGCATGTTTAAGTTGATCAAAAGATACTTAAGCATCCTTATTCTATGTGAAAGCATCTTTCTTGAGAAGATTAGTTAAGGGTGGTTTGGCTACTAACCCAAATGATCTGATGAACCTTCTGTAGTAGCCAGTTAGTCCCAAGAAACCCCTTATTTGTTTTAGATTTTATGGGATTGTCTCCTGATATCTTGTTAGGATATGTGGATACACCCTTCTTAGAGATAATAGAGTGAATTACAAATTACGTCCTCTAATAATTACCAAATTTCAGAATACGTTCTTTAACTAAGGAAATTACAAAAAAACGTCCTTTATGTTTAAAAAACCTTGCACGTTACGTCCTTTATACTAACGGGTGTTCAATTTCATCGTTAAATCCAGTCATGGTGAGAGTATTTTCGTCCAATTACCATTTTAGTTAAAAAAATTAAAATAACCCCTCTCTATCTCTTGATTAAATCCCATTGCTGAATGCTAAAATGCAGTGATGCCACCCTACCACTACCTGAAACACGCCCGCCACCACCACCTCCGGCCACCCACCACCACCACCACCTCAAGAGCTCAAACCATGTAAAAAATATCGCCAGAGATGGAGAAAAGGTTATGAACAAATAGAATAGGATTTTCATCACCATGTTGGATGTTGATGCTATACATTATCTACCTCTTCTAATTTCAAATTCACAACAGAATTCCCACTATGATCCTACTTACCCAAACACAAAAAAAGAATAAATGGGTTTGGTAATTAGAAACCTAAACTTGAGTCAAAGTACATGGGTACATTTTGTACACCTATACCACTTCCTTCATAGCACCACCCTGGACATCAGCGCCTTCTCCAACACCACCTGCGCCAGTCTAGATACTAATCTTTGGATGTAGTCCCTTAACCGCCTCTCCGTTAATCTTTGCAATTTGTTGGTACATTCCACCATTAATCATCATGTAATATCTTAAAGCTCCATAGTTACCTCCCAACCAAACCCACCGTCATCTTCATCTGCACACCACCATCTTTATTGTTTGGTGTATTTAACACCATTCTTAGTCACGACCAGGAATGGAAATTTTCGTCACTAATATTATACCGTAGAACCATCATCATCATCCCCTCATCTCCACCTTAGAACACCAACAAAAACCATAATCACTAAATTTCCGTCACTAATATTAATATCCAATTCAGTAATCTCAAAACCATATTATGCCATAACTTACTCGTATATGCTTCCCATAAATCAATCACGTCAGAAAACTCACAGCCCCCTTCATAGCGGGAAAACTCACAATCCTTATCTTCCATTGAATCTAGCTTAGATATGTTAGTGATTTTTCAGATCTGAAATTCGAATAGGGGTGGAGACGAGAACTTGCAGGACCTGTAATTCCGATGAAGGGGACCAAACCATCCTGCACGACCTGCAATTCCGATGAAGGGGACCAAACCTGCACGACCTGTAATTCCGTCAGTAACCATTGTGTTAAGGCGGAAAATGAAGACAACGGGTTTGGTTGGGTGGAGACGGAACTACAAAAAAAGCCATTTAGTGGCACACTTTTTTAATGGTATTTAGGTTTTGTGCCACTAATTTAGGTTTTTAGTGGCACATTACGGGTGCCATATTTGCTTGACACAAGCTTTTAGTGACATTTAACTTTTATGCCACTAATTTAGGTTTTTAATGACACTTTACATATGACATATTTGATTGACACGTACTTTTAGTGACGTTTAACTTTTATACAACTGATTTACACTTTTCCCTCTTCTAAAAATTTCACTCTAAAAGTGAAAGGGTTCAAAACTCGTCTGTCTTCCTTTACATTCATGTATGTATTTATAATTACAATAATAACACTTTACTACCTTGTACTATACATTAATAGCTTAATAGGCTTAGTCTAATATACCCCATCAGTTTAAGGAGGAGGTTGACGAATACTTAGACTGGAACGGAAATCATTAAATAAGAGTCTGGGTAGGCCTTTCGTAAAGATGTCAGCCAGCTGGTAGCATGATGGAACGTGAAGAACCCGAATTTGGCCTCGATGAACCTGCTCTCTAACAAAGTGAATGTCGATCTCTATGTGCTTTGTGCGTTGATGCTGAATAGGATTACCAGCCATGTATATGGCACTAATATTATCACAGTAAACCAAGGATGTGCGATGAGGAGGACAACCCAACTCAAGAAGGAGGTTACGTATCCAACAAATCTTGGCAACCACATTGGCCACCCCCCTGTATTCAGCTTCAGCACTAGAGCGGGAGATGGTGGTTTGTCGTTTCGATGACCAAGAATCAGATTGTCGCCTAGGTAAACACAATACCCTAAAGTTGACCGTCGGGTATCAGGGCAGCCGGCCCAGTCTGCATCAGTGTAAGAGGTCAAGATAGACGGCGAGGTAGGACCCATGTGTAGCCCCATTCGAATAGTCCCTTTAATGTATCTCAAAATCCGCTTTAAAGCGTTAAAGTGACCTGTCCTGGGATCGTGCATATGCATGCAAATTTGTTGAACTGCATATGATATATCGGGAAGAGTGAATGTTAAGTATTGCAAGGCCCCTGCCAAGCTCCGATAGGTGGTGGGATCAGAAATTGGTTCCCCAGCGTTACTTCCTATTTTGCCGGCTGTGTCAACCGGAGTGTGCACAGGGTTGCAATCAGCCATCTTAGCCCGGAGAAGGATATCAAAAGCATATTTTTCCTGTGATAAAAATAGCCCAGTAGAGTTACGAGTGACTGAAATACCGAGAAAGTAGCTCAGTGGTCCTAGGTCTTTCATTGCAAATTCGGATGATAGCCTAGTGAGCAAGTGTTGTTTAAAAACCGGTGATGACGTAGTCAAAATAATGTCATCCACATACAGCAATAAGTAAGCTGTGTCTTTCCCATGTCGGTATATAAATAAAGAGTGATCAGAGGAACTATGGTGAAACCCCAGGGTGGTAACGTGGTCCGTGAAGCGTTGATACCATGCTCGAGGTGCTTGTTTTAGACCGTAGAGGGACCTTTTCAATCGGCATACATGATGGGGGAACGACTGATCTCGAAAACCAATCGGTTGATGCATATAAACTGTTTCAGAAAGATGTCCGTGCAAGAAAGCGTTTTTAACATCTAGTTGAGTGATATCCCACCTGTGAAACAGGGCAATACTCAAGACAGCTCGAATCGTGGCCGGTTTAACCACGGGACTGAAAGTTTCATCACAGTCTACGCCCACCTGTTGAGACCTGCCATCACAAACTAAACGAGCTTTGTGGCGCTCAAGAAACCCGTCAGATTTGGTTTTATGCTTTAAAATCCACATACATCGAATTATATTCATGTCGGGACGACGTGGTATCAAGTCCCAAGTGTTATTATCGATAAGAGCATTAAACTCATCTGTCATTGCATGTTTCCATACCGGGTTGGCTAAGGCATCGTTGGGGTTACGGGGAATAGGTTCGAAGGTAGTGGAGGCACTGAATTTGAAGGGCTGTTTTAGTTTGGTGATTCCAGACATGCTTCAGGTGTGGATGGTTCTGGTGGGTGGCGGGGGAGGTATGGGATCGGTTGGTGGGGAAGCAGGTGTGGGATCAGGTGGTTGAGAAGTGGGTGTGGGATCGGCTGGTGGAGGGACCGATTGGATTGAAGGCTTAGGTCGGCGGCTATATGTGTGTAGGATGGGTGGGGTGGATTGAGGAGAATTGATAATGGGTGGTGTAGGAGGGTTAGGCGGAGTCGTGTGCGTCAATGGGGTGGAAGGTGGGGTGGTGTTTGGTGTAGGTGAGGAAGGTGGGGTGGGGTTGGGAGGTTGTGTGGGAGTTGCAAATGAGTCCCAAAGGGTCGGGTGAAGATCATTAGAGACTTTTGAGTGAAGGAAGTCATAAGAGGGTGAGAGGAATTTAATTTAGCAAAGGGGAAAACGTGTTCGTCAAAAAGAACATGACGGGAAATGATGATTTTGTGTGAGGGGAGATCGTAGCATTTGTAACCCCTATGATTGGATGGGTAACCGAGAAAGACACATGGGAAGGACCGGTTTTGAAGTTTGTGGATAGATGTAGATGGGATAAGGGGATAACAGAGACACCCAAAAACCCGTAGGTGATCATAGGTGGGGGCTTTTTGAAAAAGGATGGACATGGGGGTGGAATGTTGTTTTGTTTTAGTGGGGAGAATATTTAGAAGGTAAGTGGCCATTTGTAAGGCGTGGTGCCAAAATGTGTTGGGAAGGGACGCATGAGTAAGAAGGGTCCGTATGATGTTGTTTATGGACCGGATTTTGCGTTCGGCTTTGCCGTTCTGTGGGGAAGTGTGGGGGCAAGAGAATCTAAAAGTCATGCAGTTTAGATTGCAAAAGTCGTGGAATGACTTATTATTATACTCTGTTCCATTATCACATTGGAAACACTTGATTTTACGTTCAAATTGTGTATGAATAAAGTTTTGAAAGGTAAGAAAGACAGAGAACACATGGGATTTGTTTGTTAAAGGGAAAGTCCACAAATAATTGGTGTAATCATCAAGGAACAACACATAATAACGGTGTCCCCCCGTGCTACGTACAGGGGAGGTCCATAAATCACTATGAAGTATATCGAATGGTAAAGAAGTAGACGAGCAAGAATCATAAAACGGTAGTTTGACATGCTTGCCAAATACACATGATTGACAAAGATGTTTATTAGAAAACTTGGAAACAGAAATAAAATTGTTCTTATTCAAAACACGTAATAATGAAGATCCCGGGTGACCTAAACGATGATGCCAGAGATCCTGAGATAGGGCTGCAAAAGGACTAGTGACTTGAGCATTTGGTGAGGAAAGCGGGTAAAGATCTCCGGTGCTGTCACATCGGAGGATAGGAATCCGCGTCTGGTAATCCTTCACAAGAAAACCAAATGGGTCAAATTCAATAGAAATTTTATTATTAGTGGTAAGGCGACGGACGAACAATAGGTTTTTGATAAGTTGTGGGTCATGTAAAATGTTTTTAAGTTGTAATGGTGGGTAGGGTGGTTTTAGTGTGGTGTGACCAGTGCCGTGAATAGGTATATGGAAACCGTTGCCAACAACAATATGGTTCGACAAGCTATTATTGACATAAGTTGAGATGTTACCTGTTGTATTGGACATGTGGTTGGTGGCTCCGGTGTCAAGATACCAGTTCTGGTCCGGGTTGAGGGTCATGGTGTGTAATGCTTGCTCAATGTTGGTGGGCGTGTAATGGTAAGAAGCAGCATAGGCCTGTGATGGAGCTGCACCCAATATACCTGCTGTTGAACCGGGCCGAGGCTGTATTCTGTTGAAAGGAGTAGTGGGGTATGGAGCCGGAAGGGTGTTCCAAGCCGGTGCAGTCCAATTCATCCAGGGCTGTTGGTAAGGGACAAAGCTGCCATTGTAGTGTCCGTGTCCTCGATTACGTCCCTGACCCCGGCCACGCGCACCCCTGCCCCTGCCACGGTAATAACCATCTGACTGCCCCCTGCCAAAGTAGCGAGGCTGCTGATTGGAGGTAGAGTACTCCCGCCGGTCACCAGATAAGGAAGGGGCTGAAGTGGGACGGGAGGCAGAAAGGGTAGGAGAGGGGCTGTGTGAGGTATGTAGGGCAGTACCAGATGGGTGCTGATGAACCTTGCGAGTTTCTTCCAGGCATAGCATAGAGCGGGCAGTGTAAAAATCAGGGAGGGGTGTGGACTGTTGAAGCAGGGTGGCAATGCCATCATATTGTTCACTCAGGCCAGAAATAAGTTGCAGAACCAGGCGCTGATTTGATACAGGGGCATCAACGTTTGTTAACTGGTCTGATATATTTTTAAGTTCCAGAAAATAGGAGGACATATTTGGGAAATTTTCCAGCTTGGTATTAGAGAACCTATGTTCCAGATAAAGTGCCCTAGATGGCTTGCTGTCGAGGAAGATGTGTTCCAAGGCATTCCAGGCGTCGGCAGCGGTTGTGTTTGGAGTTAGGATAGTAGTAAGAAGGTCTTTGGATATGGTACCATATATCCATTGTAGAACAATGGCATCCAGGCGTTTCCACTGATCATCGTTGTCTTCTTGTTTGAGAAAGGATTCTGGGGGGATAATGTGATCAAGAACCTGGAAAGCACAGCAATGTATCTTAAATAATTCAACCCACGAAGTGAATTGACCATTTTCAGTCTCCAAGATGATGGGTATATAGTTATGGATGTTTGTAACTGTGACAGCAGGGTGGATCAGGGAAGAGGCAGGAGGTGGTGGAGTAGAGGAAGAGGGTGGGGGGAGTAGAACCTGTCATGATCGAAACAGGGAGGCAGGAGAGATCCGGCAGGGGAGGAGGAGATCGGCAGAGGAAGAAGGACGATGGTTTTAGGTATTCAGAGAGGCTCTGTGTCACACCCCGCCAAGGCGGAAACGCGAGGCACGACGTTCACCGGTTTCCAAAGCATATGATTACCGCAAACACATACATGATAAATGGATACATAAATGAGTTTAAAGTTTTACATTACAAAATGTAAAATGAGTTTACAAAACATTAAGATTTCACAAATATGACTCAATTCAATGAGTTATACAAGGGAAATCCTCCTTGAGTAGTATCCATCGTGCATGCATGTAATCTACATTGCTAACCTTGAAATCACGTTCAGTTACCTGAAAAACATACTTAAAATCGTCAACACGAGGTTGGTGAGTTCACAGGTTTAATCAAATAGTTCTTTGCAAAATTTCATTGTTCGTAAATAGTTTCAGTTGTATGTGATAAACAGAATAAGAATTGTTGACCCATTTGTAAACTAGCTAGGAATACAAATAATATGTTCCTACATGAGGCGTAACCAAACCATGACAATTGTACACGCCCCTAATTTCGTTATCCGGTTCTATGCGGCCATAAATCCTCCAGATTGTGGTTAGCGCGACTAACCATGACCGGGAGACGTCACTCTCCATAGTACTATTCATAGGACCCTAGGCTACAGTTAATGGTTACTACGTTGTTCCAGGGGACTTTTCCGGCCTCAAATTGTTGTTCTCATCTCATGTAAACATACAAGTCGTGTCTTATTCTCTTGTTATCCCATAAAATAATTGTAAGTATGTTTTTCCCCCAAATATTAAAAACAGTAAAAAAAGGGGCCGTGAAACTCACCTTGAGTTTGTGTATATACTTGTGATAAAACTTGTTGTAGTCAACCTTGACTATTCGTACCCTAGATACCAAGGGTAAATTGTTGTTAAGACCAACGTCTTAATTGTAAATTGTTCACCGACCTTGTAAATCTGGTCGTTTTTGTTTGAATATCTCCACATGTTTTGTTATAAAATGGTTTTGAGTTACTGCCCAAATGAGACTGATGTACAGGTGTCGAAACTTCTTAGTTTCGATTGGGCATTTGTGTGTCGAAACTACTTAGTTTCGATGGAGTATATGTGTGTCGAAACTACTTAGTTTCGATGGAGTGGTCAGGAGTCGAAACAACCTAGTTTCGATTGAGAAAAGGTATCGAAACTACCTAGTTTCGATTGAGTATTTGCTATCGAAACTAACTAGTTTCGATTGAACAGCTAGTATCGAAACTCCCAGTTTCGATTGAGTAACAGGTATCGAAACTACTTGTTTCGATTGAGTATAGGTATCGAAACTTCATAGTTTCGATTACTGGACTTCTGTTTGACAGAATCAGTCCTGCATATTAATGTTTTAAAACTTGAATTTGACACACTTTTCTTGTTATCTTACTTGCGATTGAACCTTTTGTATGCTTAGATACGGTTTTTAAAGAGAATAAAGTAGATGGTTTTGAGTTTTTACCTTAAAACAGTGACGATGATGATGAGAGAAAACAGAGATGATCTTGAATCTTTTGCTAACTTTTCTTTAGAAATACTTGAAATTCTTCTTAAAACACTGAATTGTGGTGGATTTTGCCTTAAAACTTGACTTCAATTTGAAGAGATATGGGGAGATTTTCGTAAGAAAATGAGATAAATAAAAGGTTTGTGAGAGTTTTGAGTGATGAATTGATAGAAATTGAGGGTGGTATGGCCTTTATCTGCATTTCGCAGGTATGGTATGGGTTTTCTCTGCACTTCGGCCAAGAAGTCAAGGGTAAGTTGGGTTTAATTAGTATAATAATTAGATTTAGGTATTAATATCAATTATAGTTTTAAAGGGGTAGATAAATCCGGTTTAGATCCTCCACGGTATTATAAATTTATTCTGAAAATAATTTATTGTTCTACGTAAAGTTTGTGGAAATAAAATATATATGTATATATATTTCTCTGGTTATTTAAATTAACCACTAGTGTTCGAATTTGTCGGTTTATATAACACGTGAACCGGTAACTCTTAGAATTACCAAAATGTGAAATGAGACAATGTTCGGTCTTTGTTAGACCTTAATGTCTTTATTTGTGAAATTAAATAAATCACAAAAATAAATATAACGTAAACTTGTTTATAATGTGTACGGATATTGACCTGAAATGTCGGGTTGTCACATTCTCCCCATGTTAACAGAATTTCGTCCCGAAATTCAATTTGTGTCCTCTTGAACTGGTGCATCCTCAAACAAGGATGGGTATTTTGTTTTCATTTGGTCCTCTCGTTCCCATGTATACTCAGGACCACGCTTTGAGTTCCAACGTACTTTAACCAGTTTGATCCGACTACGTCTCAGCTTTTGAACCTTCCAATCTGATATCTCAATTGGTTGCTCGATGAAATGAAGTTTATCGTCAATGTGAATTTCATCAGGCGGTATGATCAAAGTCTCGTCTGATAGACACTTTTTGAGATTTGACACATGAAACGTATCATGTACATTGTTTAGTTCTTGTGGTAACTTGAGCTTGTAAGCTACAGGGCCAACTCTAGCCAGTATTTCAAAAGGTCCAACGTATCTAGGGTTGAGCTTACCACGGTTACCAAACCTTGCAACGCCTTTCCATGGTGAGACTTTTAACATTACTCGGTCACCAATTTGAAATTCTAATGGTTTTCGTCTGTTGTCAGCATAGCTCTTTTGTCTATCTCGGGCCGCTTTCAAACGGTCCTTAATTTTGAAAATCTTATAAGTGGTTTCCTGGACAATCTCAGGGCCTGTCAAATGTTTTTCACCAACTTCCGCCCAACATAACGGTGAGCGGCATTTACGACCATATAAAGCTTCAAACGGAGCTGCCTTAATGCTCGTATGGTAGCTGTTATTGTAGGAAAACTCAGCTAATGGTAAATGAGTATCCCAATTTCCTCCGAAATCCATTACACATGCACGGAGCATATCTTCTAATGTTTGAATGGTCCTTTCGCTTTGACCATCTGTTTGTGGGTGATATGCCGTGCTCATGTCAAGACGTGTGCCCATGGCTTCTTGTAATGATTTCCAGATTCTAGACACAAATCTGCTATCTCTATCTGATATAATAGAAATTGGCACTCCATGCCTAGCCACAATTTCCTTGATATAAAGCTTTGCAAGTTTCTCGGTTTTATCCGTCTCTTTGATAGGTAGGAAATGAGCTGATTTTGTCAATCGATCGACAATTACCCATATGGTATCATAACCACTGGATGTCTTGGGTAATTTTGTGATAAAATCCATAGAAATTTGTTCCCATTTCCATTGGGGAATTTAAGGTTGTTGTAACAAACCAGACGGTTTCTGATGTTCGGCTTTTACTTTTGAACATGTTAAGCACTTACTGACATATGTGGCAATATCTCCTTTCATATTGGGCCACCAATATAATTCTTTTAGATCCTTATACATTTTATCTGAACCTGGGTGAATGGAGTACCTAGACTTGTGGGCTTCGTCCATAACTAACTCCCGTAAGTTACCAAAACGTGTCACCCAAATTCTATTCATGAAGTATAAAGTGTCATCTGACTTTGGCTCCAATTGCTTTATCATTCCTCGTAAAGCTTCATTCTGAATGTTTTCTTCTTTGATTGCCTCATGTTGTGCCATCCGAATTTGAGTAGTAAGATTCGTATGAATTGTCAATCCTAAGGCACGAACACGAAGAGTTTTAACTCGTTCTTTGCGACTTAAAGCGTCCGCTACGACATTGGCTTTCCCGGGATGGTACTTGATATCACAATCATAATCGTTTAGTAGTTCTACCCAGCGACGTTGTCTCATGTTAAGTTCCTTTTGATCATAGATATGTTGGAGACTCTTGTGATCAGTAAAGATAGTACATCTTGTACCGTAAAGGTAATGTCTCCAATTTTGAGCGCAAACACAACTGCACCCAATTCCAAGTCGTGGGTCGTATAATTCTTTTCGTGCACTTTTAGTTGTCGTGAGGCATATGCGATGACTTTGTCTCTTTGCATTAACACACAACCAAGTCCTTGGTGTGATGCATCGCAGTATACGACAAAATTTTCGATTCCCTCCGGAAGGGATAGGATTGGTGCACTACACAGCTTCTGTTTCAGTAATTGGAAAGCTGACTCCTGCTTGTCACTCCAATCATACTTCTTTTCTTTCTGGGTTAATGTGGTTAAAGGCAAGGCTATTTTTGAAAAATTCTCGATGAATCGTCTGTAATAACCGGCCAAACCTAAAAATTGACGTACTTCTGTCGGAGTCTTTGGTGCTTCCCAGTTTTTGATCGCTTCAATTTTAGATGGATCAACGTGAATTCCTTCCTTGTTGATGACATGACCAAGGAAATGCACTTCTCGGATCCAAAACTCACACTTAGAGAATTTAGCGTAAAGTTTCTCGTTTCTGAGTAGTTCTAAGATTAATTTCAGGTGATGTTCATGATCCTCCTTAGTTCGTGAATATATTAATATGTCATCGATGAATACAATCACGAATTTATCCAAGTATGGCTTGCACACGCGGTTCATGAGATCCATGAAGACAGCTGGTGCGTTCGTCAAACCAAATGGCATAACTAGGAACTCGTAGTGACCGTAACGAGTCCTAAATGCTGTCTTTGGTACATCTTCTTCTTGGATTCTTAATTGATGATACCCTGAACGTAGATCAATTTTTGAATAGAAGCTAGAACCTTGTAGTTGATCGAACAAATCGTCTATTCGAGGAAGTGGGTATCGGTTCTTGATTGTAAGCTTGTTTAATTCTCGGTAATCAATACACATCCTAAAGGTTCCATCCTTTTTCTTTACAAATAGGACCGGAGCTCCCCAAGGTGAGAAACTCGGTCTTATGAAACCTTTATCAAGCAACTCTTGTAGTTGATTTGATAATTCTTGCATTTCAGAAGGTGCTAATCGATACGGCGATCGCGCAATCGGTGCGGATCCTGGTACCAAATCGATTCGGAATTCGACTTGCCTCGGTGGTGGTAATCCAGGTAAGTCTTCAGGAAAAACTTCGGGGTAATCCCTAACGATTGGAATATATTCAAGTCGACGTTCCTTGGGTTTCTTTTCGACGACGTGAGCCAGAAACACGCAATAGCCTTTACGTAAACACTTACGAGCTTTCATGCAGTTTATCATCCTTAACGTTACTCCACTCTTCTCACCTTGAATCGAAAGAACTTCTCCGTTTGAGAGTGGGATTTGGACAATCTTCTCAAAGCAAACAATCTCGGCATGATTCTTTGACAACCAATCCATGCCAATAACAACGTCAAAGCTTCCTAAATCAACGGGTAACAGATCTATACTAAATGTGTGGTTTTTAAGACATAAGGTACAACCCTGAATGACTTCTTAGGTATTAATTAATTTTCCGTTCGCTAATTCAATTGTATACTTTTGGTCTAGTTTACTGGGCTTAATACCGAGTAGGGACTTAAAGTCATTTGACACAAAACTCAAATCAGCACCCGTATCGAAAAGTATAGAGGCATAGTGATTATTTATCGGGAACGTACCAGTGACAATGTTTGGATCTTGTCGTGCGTCACCAGCCCCCATCACAAATGCTCTTCCACGGGCCTGATTGTCGTTTCGGTTCTTCAACTTTGGACAGTCTTTTCTGAAGTGCTTTGGATCTCCACACTCAAAGCATCCCTGATTCATCCTCCCTGTTCCTGGGTTGCCCTTTCCTGTTACTTGATTTGTCTTATTAGAGTTTGCATTGCTCCAACAGTTATGGGCTAGGTGCCCATACTTTTTACATTTTCCACATTGAGTACACCTTCCACTGTGATGATATCCACACTTGTCACACCTTGGTAGTGCTCCAAGGTATCCATTTTGTTCCACAGTGTTGGCGACAAAGGCTTTCATAGTTTCAGGTCTCTTGTAACTTTGATTCCTGTTTTGATTACTTGGTTTTCCAAACCATTTCCTCTTTTCCCCCGACCTTCCTTCTTCGGTCTCCTTCTTCTCAAACAAACCATCACGTACAGCATTATCCCTCAGCTTGAAAGCTAGAGTTATGGCGCTCTTGGCATCCATAGGGTTCGATGAAGTCACCAGACTTCGGATTTGAGGTGCGAGACCCCACAAGTATCTTTCAACCTTCTTGTATTCTGGGGTAACCATGTGTGGAACCAAGATTGCTAACTCATTGAATCGGTCAGTGTAGCCAGCAACATCATCTCCTGTCATTTGCAAATTCCACATTTCAGATTCGATCTTTTGTAACTCATTTCGAGGACAATATTCCTCGATCATCATGGCCTTCAGGTCTTCCCATGACAAATCATATGCTGTATGCCTTCCCAAAGTCTTTATTTGTGAATTCCACCAGGTTAAAGCTTTATCAGTGAGTGAGCATGTAGAATACTTCACCATGCAGTCAGCGGTGCATTCACTGATATCAATCACTGATTCCATCTTCTCTATCCATCTCATTAGCCCAACTGCACCCTCGGTGCCATTGAAGTTACGGGGTTTGCAATATAGAAAGGCCTTGTAGGAGCACTTTCTATTTGGAGCATCTGTAGAATTACAAGTCATAACGTCAATAATTCGGATCATGACCATGTGTTACGGCTTATTTATTCTATTACCTCCGGAACCTCCAGCTGTACCGCTTCCTCTTGCACCTCCTGCACCGGTACCACTGCCGTTTCCTCCTCCACTATTTCGATTCGCCTCATACTGTTGCATGGCAGCAGCTACTCGCTGTGCTATAAGTTGTTCCACATTTGGAGAAATTGTCTCGTTGTTGTCTCTAGTAGTGTTACGGGGTGTGCTACGCTTTGGTGCCATGACGCTCTTTCTAACACATCAATTAAAAAGAAACTACATTATATGACAATAATGATAGCACATGGCATAAGGATACGACAACATCAAAACATAAACCATTATATACATAGTTAAAACATTCATAGTACATTGTTCCCAAAAGAAACGGATACAAAAGTGATGGGTTCTCATGACCTCATCAGTACTAAAGTTTTAAACTACATAATGTACTATGGGCACAACCCGCCCATAATAGGTTTAGAAGAAGAAGTGAGAGTACAATCCAATCATCATGGCAAGTCCTGCCATAACAAAGCTTGCTCTAGCCACAAATTCTGCAGCCAAAGTCCTTTCCTCCAGTGCTTCCACCATGTCTCGGACAGTGACAGTGAACTGCCAGTCCATGTCGGCTCTCAACTCCAGATAGTTAGTGGCATCCTGTACGTTTCGGGTGCGGTCATCTAGAGTCTGAACTCGAGATCCGAGTCCTTGACGAAGTCGCGTGGCTGCATCCCCCTGTGCCCGGATGTCATCTAGGAGATCATCAAGACGCTCCTCATGCGTACGAACGCGTGCTACTAGTGTAGGCACTGTGAGCTCTATGGCTTCCCCAGTGTGGGGTAGGGGTGTTGGGGAGTTAGAAGACTCTCCAAGCTCAAAGGTATATGGGATGCTCTCCATCTCCCTCCAACGTGCCAGGGTACGAGGCATCCAACGGATGGTTCCCACGGTAGGGTGGTAGCAGGGTCGTTTCCTAGATGGCTCTTCATCAGTCTCTAAGTCCTTCGGGTCACGGGCTGCTAGAGTCCTCTTGTGCGGAAGTCGAAACTTCTTTCTAGCGCTTTGTACCTTCACTGGTCCTCGCTTTTCTTTCGGTAGACAATAGGCGGTTCTCCCAAGGCGACATTAGGTGGCGTGGAACTACGGATTTGTACTCGATTTTTGGGATGTGAGGCGGAACGTTCCTCGTTTGATTCAGTGTCAGAGACGGGATCAGAATGTGAATGTGACGACATGCTTATGACTACAATATCCATATGACAAAATGACTGGTTATACAATGCTTATGCAATGAAAACGTTTTAGTGAGTCATTTAGATTATAGACTAGGTTCCAATTTAGATTCCTAGTTCGCTATAATCAATGGCTCTGATACCAAGTTCTGTCACACCCCGCCAAGGCGGAAACGCGAGGCACGACGTTCACTGGTTTCCAAAGCATATGATTACCGCAAACACATACATGATAAATGGATACATAAATGAGTTTAAAGTTTTACATTACAAAATGTAAAATGAGTTTACAAAACATTAAGATTTCACAAATATGACTCAATTCAATGAGTTATACAAGGGAAATCCTCCTTGAGTAGTATCCATCGTGCATGCATGTAATCTACATTGCTAACCTTGAAATCACGTTCAGTTACCTGAAAAACATACTTAAAATCGTCAACACGAGGTTGGTGAGTTCACAGGTTTAATCAAATAGTTCTTTGCAAAATTTCATTGTTCGTAAATAGTTTCAGTTGTATGTGATAAACAGAATAAGAATTGTTGACCCATTTGTAAACTAGCTAGGAATACAAATAATATGTTCCTACATGAGGCGTAACCAAACCATGACAATTGTACACGCCCCTAATTTCGTTATCCGGTTCTATGCGGCCATAAATCCTCCAGATTGTGGTTAGCGCGACTAACCATGACCGGGAGACGTCACTCTCCATAGTACTATTCATAGGACCCTAGGCTACAGTTAATGGTTACTACGTTGTTCCAGGGGACTTTTCCGGCCTCAAATTGTTGTTCTCATCTCATGTAAACATACAAGTCGTGTCTTATTCTCTTGTTATCCCATAAAATAATTGTAAGTATGTTTTTCCCCCAAATATTGAAAACAGTAAAAAAAGGGGCCGTGAAACTCACCTTGAGTTTGTGTATATACTTGTGATAAAACTTGTTGTAGTCAACCTTGACTATTCGTACCCTAGATACCAAGGGTAAATTGTTGTTAAGACCAACGTCTTAATTGTAAATTGTTCACCGACCTTGTAAATCTGGTCGTTTTTGTTTGAATATCTCCACATGTTTTGTTATAAAATGGTTTTGAGTTACTGCCCAAATGGGACTGATGTACAGGTGTCGAAACTTCTTAGTTTCGATTGGGCATATGTGTGTCGAAACTACTTAGTTTCGATGGAGTATATGTGTGTCGAAACTACTTAGTTTCGATGGAGTGGTCAGGAGTCGAAACAACATAGTTTCGATTGAGAAAAGGTATCGAAACTACCTAGTTTCGATTGAGTATTTGCTATCGAAACTAACTAGTTTCGATTGAACAGCTAGTATCGAAACTCCCAGTTTCGATTGAGTAACAGGTATCGAAACTACTTGTTTCGATTGAGTATAGGTATCGAAACTTCATAGTTTCGATTACTGGACTTCTGTTTGACAGAATCAGTCCTACATATTAATGTTTTAAAACTTGAATTTGACACACTTTTCTTGTTATCTTACTTGCGATTGAACCTTTTGTATGCTTAGATACGGTTTTTAAAGAGAATAAAGTAGATGGTTTTGAGTTTTTACCTTAAAACAGTGACGATGATGATGAGAGAAAACATAGATGATCTTGAATCTTTTGCTAACTTTTCTTTAGAAATACTTGAAATTCTTCTTAAAACACTGAATTGTGGTGGATTTTGCCTTAAAACTTGACTTCAATTTGAAGAGATATGGGGAGATTTTCGTAAGAAAATGAGATAAATAAAAGGTTTGTGAGAGTTTTGAGTGATGAATTGATAGAAATTGAGGGTGGTATGGCCTTTATCTGCATTTCGCAGGTATGGTATGGGTTTTCTCTGCACTTCGGCCAAGAAGTCAAGGGTAAGTTGGGTTTAATTAGTATAATAATTAGATTTAGGTATTAATATCAATTATAGTTTTAAAGGGGTAGATAAATCCGGTTTAGATCCTCCACGGTATTATAAATTTATTCTAAAAATAATTTATTGTTCTACGTAAAGTTTGTGGAAATAAAATATATATGTATATATATTTCTCTGGTTATTTAAATTAACCACTAGTGTTCGAATTTGTCGGTTTATATAACACGTGAACCGGTAACTCCTAGAATTACCAAAATGTGAAATGAGACAATGTTCGGTCTTTGTTAGACCTTAATGTCTTTATTTGTGAAATTAAATAAATCACAAAAATAATTATAACGTAAACTTGTTTATAATGTGTACGGATATTGACCTGAAATGTCGGGTTGTCACACTCTGATACCATGAAAGGGTTCAAAACTCGTCTGTCTTCCTTTACATTTATGTATGTATTTATAATTACAATAATAACACTTTATTACCTTGTACTATACATTAATAGCTTAATAAGCTTAATAGGCTTAGTCTAATAAAAAGTATCTCCCTCTAAAAAATTCAGCTTTCCCTCCCTCCAAAAATTTCCCTACTCGCTACATTTACTCCGAAAATTGAAGTCACCGCCATCTTGAAAGTCGTCGACACTTATGAGATAGATTGAATCAGTTTGCTGCCTTCCCTTCATTCCAAAAAGCTCTCCGTGTCCGTTCAACGCCAACAAATTCCGGCTGATTGTATTAACACTAGCAGGTACGTTTTCGTCAAGCCTTATTCTTAGATATCCGGTACGAAATCTTGCCCCAAGTAGCTGATTGTATCATGGCATAAAGGGATCTGGTTACACTCTGATTGTATCATCACCCAAAGGTATCAATTAGTGATTTCATTCAACGCCAGCATGTGCGTTTTCGTCGCACACCTTTTGAGATAGGGGTGGTTGTATTTAGGTCAAATTATCTTGAGCGAATTACAAAGAAGTCGAAGGCAGAATTAGGATTGGTATTAGTGAAATTAATTTCATGTTGGAATGAAGTAGAGTGATAGAAATGGGCAAATCTCCAATTACTAAGAACAAACTAATTAATAATATTCCAGAATGAAAAAAACCCTTAAACAAAATATAAATATAAAGCCTAAAACTATCCGACAGTTTTTCGGTTTTCCCCCACTCCCTTACTAATAGGAAACTGTATTTGACTTGGTAATGGGTCTGGGTTCGTATCAATACTTCCTACCTGGAGAAACGACTTGACCTCAAGTCAGAGCTAAGGGAATTGTAGTGCCATGCTATAAGCCATTCAATTATTGGTCGACCCGCTTGTACTATCCAACTTGTAGTATCCGGCTCCGGTTTCGGTTTCCCAAACGTCGTTACCAGGGCAGTGAAGTTTTTTTTATCTCCTTGGGATAATCCAGCAACGTAAAAGTACCCATTTTGCAATGGTGACCCGGCCCATATTTGTCCTCACATCGGAAATACTCACCCCGTAGGACCCGGTCTGTTTCTCGGTGTCTGGGATGCAAAGAGGGGATTTCTGTGGTGGAGTGGAATGGATTTGTGGTTGAGTATTGGCTGAGAGTTTGGATTCTGGGTGGGTTGTGGTACTAGTTTTTGGCTGGTTGGTGGGTGAATACGAAACCTGGGTGAATAGTTTGAAGTCTGTTTTGAGTTGGGAAGTCCATGCGGTTTTCTGTTCGGTGCGGGAACGGTTAAACATGGATTCAAAACTGAGTGCTAGACTCATGGCTTTACAAATTGTTCTGGGTTTGCAAGTCCACATGCCAGTCTTCACCTTTTCTTTAAGCCAATTTAGAAAAACACCCAATAAGCAATTATCCGGCCAATTTGAAGCATGAGTGGATCGTTTAGCGAACTCTTGGCTATACTTGTGCACCGTACCCGTTTGTTTAATACCTCACAAATATTCATCCGGGTTTGGGAATGCTGCCAGTCCAAAATTCTTTCGCAAGGCATGAGCCAAATCCTCCCAAAACTCAAATGTTGATCTGTCAAAGACACGAAAATAGGTCCAAAGCATTCCCCGCAAGGTGCCTTGAGGCCACATCCACTTTCTCCTCTTCGGGGATGTGATAATAGCGAAAATACCTCTCTTCTTTGAGGATCCAGCCCCGAGAGTCACCATTGCCGAAAGTAGGAAAATCAATTTTGGTGGAGGGTCGATAAAATTGATTAAATCACCAGGAGTTCTCGCCTTCATCCTGTCTTCCCGACCTGCTAATTTTCTTCCCTTGTGATAGCGCATGAAGCTTCAAAGCAGCAACATCTTCCTTCAAAGCTTCCATGGACTCTAAATCGGCCACAATTGCTGCTAATTGAACAACAATAGAACATGAATTAGAACATGTTTCCTGAATCATCTTCTCTTCGATTTCCCGGCAATGGAACCAATGATAGAAATTGGAAATCGAAGGCTTTGTTTCCTGAAGGAACGATTACAAGAACAGCTACATCCGAGAAGGAAAATCTCCAATTACTAAGAACAAACAGATTAATAATATTCCAGAATGAAAAAAACCCTTAAACAAAACATAAATATAAAGCCTAAAACTATCTTACAGTTTTCCCCTACTCCCTTACTAATAGGAAAATGTATTTGACTTGGTAATGGGTCTGGGTTCGTATCATAGAGTCAACTGATTGTAGGCTAAACAATTGTGCACTTGCTATGGTGGTAGTTTGACCTAGGAGATTATATTAATTTTCTCCATGGAACACATATGAACATCACTAGATGTAGAACCTTTTAACTCAAACAGTCTGCCCACTGCCTTAAATTTCATAGTTAGTGACTTGAAATGCCAAATAATGTTATTAAAGTCTGCAACCACTGTATTCCGAAAACCATATCTTAGTTGCTAAGGGGAATTAATAATACATCAGTTGTAAACCAGTTACCATGCATAACCCACCTAAACTCCTCACATAATTATGTGCAAGTGTAATAAGTTTATGTAAAATAACTTATTAACCATAATACTGATAAGTTTTATCAACTTTTTTTAATCTAACAAAGGTTTACTAAATAATAATTTTATCAATTAATGTTTTATTTCTTTCTTGATCCCATACTTGTCAATAGCGACTCTAGCGCGCGCTATAGCGCGCTACATAGCGAATCGTTTACCGGCCGCTATTTGCATTTCTCGACCACATAGCGGACTAATAGCGAAGATTCCCTTTTTTTTTTTTTAATGTTTTTAAACAGTTTTTTACTTGATTAATATAAATAGGGTTGCTAATAACCCTAATATATGAAGATTTAGATGATTATTGATTATAATTGCTACATATCCTACAATAGTTGAATATAAAATATTTTTAAAACTTTCTACTAGTGTATCGCTAAACGTGAAATAGCGCCCGCTATTTACCGCTATTCGCTACGTAGCGTATAGGTGGCTTGTCGCTATCTACCGCTATTCGCTATTGACAACTATGCTTGATCCCAAATTTATATAATTTGATCATAGATAGCAATAGTTCTAGTCCCAAAGATATTAGTATATGATTATGTATTTTATTATTATTATTATGAATTTGACCGGTCAAAATAGGATACCACGAATATAGATAAACAATATAATAATAATACGTGACTCAATTGAAAAATATAATAAGACAAACATGAGTTTGGCACGCTGTGATATTGACCGGAAAACCTCAATTGTCTAAAAAATAATTCAAAAATCATTATAGTTTGTCACTCGTGACTACTGACTAACACATTTATTTGTACCAAAATTAAAACTAAGGCTCGTCGAATAAACATTGATTGGTGTAGTATGTAAAATAAAAATTAGAATTTAGATGACGAAATCTCCTGTTACATGTTTAAGTTTAAGGATTTTTAAAAAGTTTCTATCTAGATTTTAAAACAGTTATTTAACTAAGTATTAACATTTAAAGTTTAGTACTTTGATTTTTAATTTCTATTTATTCATTGTCAGAAGTGAATTTAATTTGATCTCTTGAACCATTCACCAACTCTTTATTTCCAGCAGTTTTATTTAGGCAAATTGGATTTTAATAATCTAAACAATGATTTATTGGTCGATAATAATTCATACTAACAGTTTGACCGGTGATAGTCCCAACTTTCACTTTGTTGTCAAGGACAGCCCTAGTAGCATAATCATCATAGATTCAGACTCGATTTACACTTGTTTTCGTTCAAAACGATGCTTTTGAATGAAATGGAGAAATGTACAAGCGAAATCACGTGAGAATCAAGTTGAAATCTATTATGATTATACTACTGGGACCGCCCTTGACAACAAGAGTGAAAGTTATGACTATCACCAGCCAAACTGTTAGAATCGATTATTATCAGCCAATGGGTCATAGTTTGGATTCTTAAAATCCATTTTGCTTTTTATTTATTACTTTCAACTACTCATTCTCCAATTCTTCTGATCTAGTTTCTTTAATCTTGACTCTCGAGCTCATATATAAACACATGTTTGTTAGTTGGGAATGAGAGAGGTAACAAATAAAGACAATTAAAAAATAGCTTTTCAGAATGTTCACCACACATTGATCACCTGAATGGTAGTGTTCTTCTGCATTCCATAATATATTGTACCTATTAATAGAGTTTAGAATAGGATGTTAGCAAACTATAGGGTGTGCATTGCTAGCATAGGGTGTTAACAAACCTGGTAGCTTCCTTCATGATTGACTCAAACGGCTTGGTAGCATATGGTGTTAATAAACCAACACTTCTATCAATAATTTTTCAGAATGTTAACAATTCTCCTCATGAGATACTCCTTGGTGTATTCCAAAACTGTAATGATGGGCTTGTCTCTTCCATCTAGTATCTTGGAATTGAACACTTCACACATGTTGTTTAGCAACACATCCGAGACTGCCGCTACCAGAAAAGTGTGATCTTGACCAATGTTTTGGTGGGATTTTAAACAACCATAATTGTGCATCATTGTTGAACCTTTTCGACTCATCCATTTCCTTTTCAAATTGAACAACTGTTGTAGATGTGGCCAGTTTCCAAAGCATATCTTTGTAAACCTTTCATTTGAATGTTTGTTTCATACTCTCATTAACGTGTCTGAGACATAATCCATGCTCAGCACATGGGAAGACCTTTGCCAGAGCAGGAATAATGCCCTGTTAATACAGGAAAAAACACTCATATTTAGAGAACATGCTAATAAAGTCAAAGCAATAAACTTGGGTTAACTAAAGCACTAACCTTTTGCCCGTCACTTATAAATGTAAAGTTTAAGTTGGTAAACAAATCCAAATCACCACCATGGAACACACACACACACATGAAAGCAGTAAAGAACATGGGGTTTAACGTGGTTCGGTCTAAACTGGCCTACATCCACGGGTAGCAACTAGGATATTCTTTATTAGAGGTGACACAAATTATAAGTACAGAGCATTGTATTTATAGAAACTAAACTAGGGTTAGGAAACTTAATCCCCAAGTAAACCTAACTAGGGCCTAAACCAATTTAGCTCAGCAACTAGGCTAGGGCCTGCTGCCCTGTGCCTGCCCCAAAAGGCCTACGAACCCAACAATTTCCCACTCGGAGGCCTTGAATGCTTTCGTCTGCTCTCCCAAGTGTACTTCTGTAATATGTCAACGGAACTTCATGCTCCTCCTAGTTACCATCACCTTCTCATCAATTAATATGAAGGCCCATTGCAGCTCCCCTGAGCTTCAACTCATCAGTCACGACCAGTGACTCGTTCTCTGTCCCTTGCTACTCCCACTGTAATCAACCCGTTACACTGTTGGCATCTGAAACATCATGAGAACCCACACTCTCCATCATAAGCAAGTAATCCACTGGAGAGACTTTTCCGGTCAGAATGCTGGTCTCTTTAACCCATTATAGCATTGGAGCTGTAACTGAAACATGACATGTGCTCCGACTATCACGATGCCCTCTATCTGGTTTAACCTTCCGAACTCGTTCATCTTGAATCTTCACTTTGACTATGTGTTGCTCACTTGCAAAGCAAACCCTCTTCTGCCCACGAGATTCTGTGAACTGAACTTTGTTTTCTTTCTGAACCGGGATAACCTCTCCCTCAAACGGTATATTGACCGTATAAAGCGAACCCCTCTTTCTTCCTCGAGCCATGACAAGATTACCTTTAACCACCTTCCACTGACCGTTCCCAAACTTAACTTCGTGTCCTTGTTCATCCAACTGTCCCACAGAAATTAACCTTCTCTTCAAACTTGGAATTACCCTGACATCCTTCAAAGTCCATGAACAGGTTGAAGTCTTCAGATCTATGTCATCCATGCTCGTAACCTCAAGAACATCATCGTTTGCCAGTCTTACCTTCTCAAAATCCCCTTCTTTCAGATTCCGCAATGCTTCACTGCTGTGGGTAGCATGGAATGAAGCACCAGAATCCATCACCCATGAATCTATAGCATCCTCTACGCAACAAACCAATGCGTCCTCTACTACAAGCTGATTCATCTCCTTTCTATTATCCTCTTTCTTAACACCCGAACACTGATTTCTAAAATGTCTTTGTTCCTTACAGTTCCAACAAGTTATATCATTACGAGTCCTAGACTGATTCCTCCTCCTGCTCCCACTACTTCTGCTATTCTTTCTTCCTCTACCAACAATCAGTAATTCACTCGATGTTTCACCAAAACTTCTCCTTCTGACGTCCTCACTCAGAATAAGATCACGAATCCCCTCAAAAGTAAATCTGTTGGTACCCCCTGAACTGGAAATTGCTGTAACAATTCCGGACCAACTGTCTGGCAAAGAAGATAACAACAGCAAATCTTGAACTTCATATTTGAATTTGATACCCACGCAAGTCTGGCCAAAATCGAATTTAATTTGTTTATGTTTTCTGTAACGTAACTTCCTTCTCTCATCCTTGTATTCACCGGCTCTTGAATCAGAAAAACCTTATTAGCAGCCGAAGGTTTTTCGTACATGTTAGATAGGGCTAACATCATTCCATAGGCTGTGATTTCCTTCTTGATGTTGAATGCCACATTCTTTGACAACGCCAATGTGGTGACTACCATGGCTAGCCTGTCTTTTGATTCCTAATCTGCTGGTTCCACCTATTCTGGTCTAACCCCTGATAGCACAACATCTAAATCTTTCTGAACCAGTAACACCTCAATTTGCATTTTCCACCGACTAAAATCCACACCGTTAAACTTTTCAATTTGTACCTTCCCATCTTCTACCATGATAAACACAATGACATGACTAAAAGAAACTGAATCGAATAAACAAAACCAGAACTGAAATAAACTTGAAACAATAGCACCTGATTAACAGTCACTGGGTTATGGGCTCGTTTATCTGATCTTCACAAACGACTTTCTAAAATACGCTGGTCAAATTGATCTCTACGCAAACCCAAAAAAAGAAAGTCAAAAACGAAAAAGCAAACTGCTGTTTGACTTTCTTTTGGCTAGTCGACGTTGACAAGAGTTGTCAGGCACGGTCAACAGCAACTTCTAATGACTTCTGGACAGATCTGTGTTTTACTGTAGCGGCGGCGATTACTGTAGCGTCAGCGGTACTGTTCGCTCGTTTACTGTTCACACAGTACTGTAGCGCGGCGGCACGGCGGAACCCTAATCTGACGGCGGCAAACAATCAACGGTAATATTTGTTATACGTGTTGGTATAAAATTTAGTATACACGTTAAAGTTTAATTAAAAATATTTATTCGTAAGAAATTTAATGTGAAGTTGTGGAAAATATACCTATTTGTTACTGTTGTTGAAAAATGATCACATACGTAAAACACCATTCTGTTGACTTGACCATAGTTACCAAGTTCGCTAGTATACCCGCGATCCCCGTATTGGATCGCGGTGTTCCCAATCGGAATTCGCATCGTACCCAATCGCTCCGGTACGACGATCCAAATCGATTCGGTACGTTGATCCAATTTGTTCCGGTACGGCGATCTAAATCGTTCGAATTCGGTGTACCAAACATGAATTCCAACCGTTTTCGGTACGGATTGGAGATGAATTGGGATCGACTGTCTGTTCATTTTCTGTTGTGATGACCCAAGCAATTTCTGTTGAGATGAATTAGGATTTGAACTCCGTAGGTAGGGATTAGCATTGGGGGAACGATAATTTACTCTTTATGGGGGGAACGATGAATTAGGGTCTGATTTTTAATTCAATCAAATTATTTCTTTAACTTAGTCTCATCCTTTTTTGCTGTATTGGCTCCATTCAAGGTAATCTCCTCGGTTTCTGTTTTTAATTCAATCAATCAATTTATTTCTTTAATTGTAATTAATCATCAATTTTACCTTATATATACCTTACAAGTAATACCAATTTTCATGGTACACCATATAAATCCGTTTTCTAATTGATTTTGGTACTTTGTATGTTGGAATTTTGGTAATTTAGATTTGGAATTTGATAATTTTCTTTTTTGAATTGTGTACACCGAACCGAACTACATGGTACACCGTACCGGTTCGTACCGAAATGAACTTACCCCCCTCCGTACCGAATACGTTAACTCTAGCGAATTACGTACCCGAACCGCGTACCCGTACCGGAGCGAACCGCGTATTAGGTAAATATGGATTAAATTGTGGAATTTTAAACCATTTGAAGTTTTGAACTATCTAATAAGATGAATAAAAAAATATACCTATCTGTTACTGTCGTTGAAAAATGGTCAAATATTCAAAGAAGACTGCCAATCCATTGACTTGTCTTTAGATGGTAATAAGATGAAAAAAGTTTGTCATTATTTTCATGCTTTGGACCATCAATGGAGGAGCAGTCCATACATTTATTCTTCTTTATTACTTTAATAATTTTGCTGCCATCAGGTTGCACTGCACTAGATACCATATCTGCAAATCAAGAAATCAAAGATGGTAACACCCTTGTTTCTAAAGGGGAAATGTTTGAATTGGGCTTTTTCAGTCCTGGGAAATCGAAGAACCGATACCTGGGGATATGGTACAAGAAGATATCATATGGCACTGTTGTATGGGTTGCTAACAGGGACACACCAATTACAGATACATCAGGCATGTTGAAACTTAGTAGACAAGGAAACCTGGAGATTCTCAGTGGCGGCAACCCCATGGTCTGGGCATCCAATTCAACGGTGTCTGGCGGGAGTAATAATCCTGTGGTTGTGCAGCTTCTGAATTCAGGAAATCTTGTTGTGTTGAATAAAAATAAAATGATTTGGCAAAGTTTTGACTATCCTGGTGACACATTTCTACCAGGAATGAAATTCGGGAAGGACTTGGTAACAGGGTTACAGAGGTCCATGACATCTTGGAAGAGTCCTGATGATCCTTCTGTAGGTGTGTATAGTAATATATTAGACACAAATGGATATCCACAATCTTTAGGGAGGATGGGACAAGTTTTAAAAGGAAGGTTTGGACCATGGAATGGTCTCGGATTTAGCGGTTTTCCTATTGAAAAAGAAAATCAGATTTACGCCACAGAGTTTGTCATTAATGAGAAGGAAATCTATCATAAATACGAACTTAAAAGTTCAGTTGTTCAAAGGGTAGTTTTGACATGGGATGGCAAGACACTGATTTTGCAATGGATTGAGCGAACTCAAGACTGGATTGTGTATGCAAACGCTGCAGTAGATACTTGTGATCGGTTTTCACTCTGCGGTCCTTATGGAATCTGTAGCATTAACAAGCATCCACCTTGTACTTGTATGCAAGGTTTTGAACCAAGTAATCCAGAAGAATGGGAGGCATCTGATTGGGCAAGTGGGTGTATACGCAAAAAGCCTTTGGATTGTAGGAATACAAATGGGGATGGGTTTTGGAAACTTGCAGGAGTGAAGGTACCAGATACACGAAGATCGTGGTATAATGTGAGCATGACACTTCGAGAATGTGAGATGGCATGCAAGAAGAACTGCTCTTGTACATGTTATACAAGTTTAGATATCAGAAATGGAGGAAGTGGATGTTTGCTATGGCTTGATGAGCTTTTGGACACTAGAGAATATGATGTAAATCAAGATATTTTCATAAGAATGGCAGCCTCTGAGTTAGAAGGTACACATTTGTAAGTTTTTAGCTTATATGCTAAGTGCTAAACTATTATTATTTCTTAATGAAAGGTGTTTTGGACTCCGAGTCCGGTTTCAACAAAAAGAAAAGAATACTTATAGCGGTGCTTTTAACTTCATCAGCTGTGCCACTTCTCTTTGCAGTAGCATATGCATGTAGAAAGATAAAGAAACGACCTAACATGAAAAGACAAGGTAACACAAAAGAGCAAGTAATGTTGACAGTTTTACATGTTTATAGGATAGGAAATTTGAAAAAAAAAATCATGTAACAATATCATTTTGTAGGAAAGTGGTATGCGCATGATGAAAAGAATACAAGTCTGCAGATGGCACATCTTGATGATTTAGAATTTTTTAGCCTAAATGATGTAGCAAGGGCCACAGGTAACTTCAGTGACTTCAATAAGATTGGAGAAGGCGGCTTTGGCCCCGTTTACAAGGTAATTTTTTATGCTTCTTAAGTGGAGTGCACTGCATATCACTGACATGAACTAAAAGTGAAAATGTACATAATTATAATCTCTTAGGGTGTGTGGGAAGATGGAAGAGAAATAGCTGTGAAGCGGCTGTCAGAAACATCTCAACAGGGGCTTGATGAGTTCCAGAATGAGGTCATTTGTATTGCAAAACTTCAACATCGGAATCTTGTGAAGCTTCTTGGATATTGCATTCATCAAAATGAGCTGATTTTGATTTATGAATACATGAGTAACAAAAGCTTGGACTGGTTTCTCTTTGGTTTGACTCGCTCTCCATGATCCCTAATAGTATCTTTCTTTCAAAGTTTATATAATAGCTCTTGACACAATAGTTACCTTTTGACAGATGAAACCAGAAGTTTGACACTTAACTGGGCTCAACGATTCAATATAATACATGGGATAGCTCGAGGTATTCTCTATCTACATCAAGATTCCCGCCTTCAAATTATTCACAGAGATCTTAAGGCGGGTAATATTTTGTTGGACGGTGACATGAATCCAAAAATATCCGACTTCGGCCTTGCTAGAACATTCGTAGGACATGATACCACTATTAAGACAAAGAAAGTGGTCGGCACATAGTAAGTATCTTCCTTAACTTTAATACCTTTTCCCCATAAAAAAGGGAAGATGAGATTGAATAAAAAAAGTGGTAGGCACATCTGTAAATTTATCTTCTTTAACCTGTTTGCAGTGGTTACATTTCTCCGGAGTACGCAATACACGGTCGTTTCTCAATAAAATCTGATGTATTTAGTTTTGGTGTTATGGTTTTGGAGATTATTAGCGGGAATAAAACTAGAGAGTTCTGTCATGGAGACCATAATGATAACCTTCTTGGACATGTAAGTTGAGTTTAAGCCCAAATTCCAATATGTTAGATTAGAAATAAGTGATTGTTTTAAATATATATATTTTGATTTGATATGATGTAGGCTTGGAGACTCTATAAAGAAGGCAGGTCCATTGAACTAATGAGTGGATCTTTACAAGCCTCATGTGTGATTGCTGAAGTACTAAGATCAATACATGTTGCATTGTTATGTGTGCAACATCATGCAGAAGATAGACCAACGATGTTCTCAGCGGTTCTGATGCTAGTTAGTGAGAGAGCATTACCCGAACCTAAACAACCTGCTTTTTTCAATGAAGAGAGATGCCACAAACCAGAATCACTTCCATCGGTTAATGAATGCACGATAACACTATTGTATGCTCGATAGAAAGAACATGTGTTTTCCTAGGAAGATGTTCCTTTAATTTTTTTCTCATTTTCTCCTTTTGACAGTTTGTAGTTTAAGGAATCACCCCCTAGTATCATAGTTTAAAAAAACGGTTGAGGCGTGCGCCTCGAGGCGAGGCAGTGAGAAAACGAGTATAAGGCGACGCCTCAGGGGACATTTTTGTATGTACGCCTCAAAGGGTCGAGGCGTTCAAAAAAACGTTAAAGGCGTACGTCTCGAGACATGCCTCTTGCTGTTTTAGGGTTTAGATGATGAAATTAGTTAGGAAAGTTCTATATTTATAAGATATATAATTTTTATATGCTGTTTTAGACTTTGTATAATGAAATTAGTAAGGAAAGTTCTATATTTATAAGATATATAATTTTATATTTATATTTTAATTCCGTCTTGGTTCGTCTCGAGGCTTACGCCTTGTGAGGCAAAGGGAAAACGCCTCGAGGCGCGATTTCGTTATTTTAAACCTTGCCTAGTATATATCTAATAATTGTACAAGTTGAGATACAACCCTATAGTTAACTTTTTAACCATTTAATTCATTTATGAGTTATGAATGATGGTGTTTACGTTTTTCTAGATTTATAAGGCTGACTATTAGCTCCCAAAAATCCACAACAGCTAGAGCCGAGGACTCGAGTAGCAGTGCAAGCGGGGGACTCATTCGCAGGGGCCGCTCAACTTATTTAGTGGCCCCAAAAGAACTAAAAGTTTGGGGCCCTTTTTTTAAAGCTTCTCGTTTAACTTTTTTGGCCCTTTTTGATGCACTCAATTCATGTTTACGGTTACGGTTTGACATTTTAATCTAAATAATCAAAACAAACTAATCAATTCTAAACCATACTAATCAATAAAACCAAATAACCAAACCAAACTAATCTAATCAATTAGGGGGTGTTTCAAAAGTTTTTTTTATCAAAATAACTTATTGACTTGTTACTTTTGGAAAAAAGTTTTTAAAAAAGTGTTTGGATTAACTTATTTGGTGAGAAAAGTCAATAAATCAATAAGTTGTTTTTTAAAAAGTGTGGCTTGACTTATTCATGTAAAATAACCAAAAATGATATTCTTTTATATGTTAATGTTGTTTTTTAAAAAAGTGTGTGGGATTGCTTATTATACTATTATATATATTTTTTTATTGCCTTTCAAAAAAAAATATATACTTTAAAATCACGATTATACTTGGAATAAAAAAAATAATTGAATAAAATATTATAAAAAAAAGAAAATGAAAATAATTCATAAAAAATATATACTTTAAAATCACGATTATACTTGTTTTTAATTTGTTTTTTTCAAGGACCTTCCCTGTTTTTTCTTTCAAGGTTTTTCTAAATTCGTCCACCCAACCTTATTAAAGTGACCACCGATTTTATTCCCTTTATCATGTTCAACCAAGCAAGCATTGATAAACTCCTTGAATGTAGTATTATCCCACATGAATTTTTTTTATTTTTTTTAGTTGATGTTTCACAATCAACAACATTTGGGTGGTTTGGATCCATTATCTGATACATGGCAACAAATCAATATAGTCCTAAACAAATTCACAATATATATCCATGATTCCATAAAATATAGAAATCACATTCTATAGTCACAATTTAGAAATCACATTGTATAGTCACAAAATATAGAAACACACATAGAAATCACATTCTCTATTCTACTTTTCAAATATAGAAACACACACGGAGAATCACATTCTATAGTCACAAAACTATATCCATTACTTTTGGTTGAACCATACATATGACATAAGCTTCATTATCAAGGATTCTATGAAAAAGAACCAAATCAGAATTCAAACAAATCACACACAGAGAAATCATTCGTTAGTGCTGGAAACAAGAACCAAATCCATCTTATAACTATCATAATCCATTAAATCAACAATTTTTTACAATATCTCAAATTACATCTAACAATGTGCAAAACTTATTTTGATTACATAGCATGACCTTGTTTCTGTATAGAACTAGTTCTAGCCCACAAATTCATAATTCAAACTAATCACATGAATCAAACAAATCACAAAAATCACACAAATATCTGAACTTATTTTGAGAAATCACATAGAAATCGAGATCGTACATAGACGAGGTGGTCGTCGGAGCTGCAGAAGGCGAGCAGCAGCACAGGCAGTCGTCGGAGCAACAGAAGCGGCGGCGACGGTCGTTGGAGCAGCAGAAACAGAGGCAGCAGCGAACGAGAGATGAGAGGGAGGGACGCGATTTTGGGAGCAGCTGTTGTGTCGTGGGGGTGTTGTGGGAACTGGGAAGTGATTAGAGTTGAGGATATATCAGTAAAATTACCTTTAAAAGTCATAAGGTGAAATGAAAAGTAAGAGATTTTTACTTCTTAAAAACAACTTGTCACCCCTTTTTTAAAAGTTATTTTGAAAACTCCTTTTACTATATCCAAGCAAACTTATAACTTATTGACTTATTACAAAATGTAATAAGTAGGTTTGAAAAGTAATCCCAAACACCCCCCTTAATCTAAATTTCTAAAATAACCAAACCAAACTAATCTACAAAACCAAATAACCAAATTAATCTAATCAATAAAACCAAATAACCAAATTAATTTAGATTTAGACCAAACCAAACTAATCAGTTTGAGTAAACGGTGAAACTAACCTAATTAAATAAAACGTACCTGCTGTTTTGAGGCCAATCTTAGCAATGAGCACTTCAAAAAGCCAATCCGAGCAGTGAGGCGTGAGCACTTCAAGTTCAAAAGAATCAAAACGGACAGCCAAATAGAAGTGATTACTTCAAAAAGAATCAAATCCAACAATCGTGAGAGCAAATGTTCACTTCAAAACGAACAGCCACGAGCAACAATCGATTTTTGGAATTGGGGTAAATCAGAGATATGCGATCGACTGTATGCAAAACCATATATAGAATCGTGAATCATTATTAATCGATCCCTAACGGCTCTCTTCCCAACAAATGATTGATATTCCATCACTATTCGTGATTTTTGCATGAATCGTCCAATCCCTAATCCGATTCAGATCTGTCTCGTATACCTTATTGGGCCGGCCCTGCTCATCCGATTCAAAACCGTCTCGTTAGTGATGCATGTGTGCGACGAGAAGAAGAAAGACGGGAAGAGGAGAATTTTTACCAAATTCATGCAATAAAAAAAGAATCTCAACAATAGAAGTCATCAAACTTAAGATTTTGAGTGACTAACGGCCATCTTTTTCTCCGTTTATCCCCATTGTTGAGCTACAAAGCTTTCTTATGGGTTTAATGATATTTCCAATAAATTAAATTTCATATGATGCTTGAAATTTCACATCTTATGTTTATAAATGGATGGAAATCATCGATTTGATTCAATGGCGTAACCAGAAAATATTTTCACTGGGTCGGTTGACTAGCGATATAAATTTTAAACACGGGGGCTATTGCAAAATTTTATGCGGGCGATCGAGATTTTAATGCGTATATAATACTAAAAAAATTTCATGGAGGGCGGCCGTCCCATGTCCACATATGATTTGATTGTTTAGCATGATTTGATGAATTGTGAATTTTAGTGTTCAGGACTAATTTGAGGTTTTTGAAATATGATTTGATTGTTTAGCATGATTTGATGAATTATGATTTTAGTGTTCATGACTAATTTGAGGTTTTTGAGTAAGTATCTAGTCATGCATGTGGTTGACATGTTCTTGAATGGAAATAATGTTTCCTCTTGGTTCATAGATAATAAGTTTGATGTTTTTAAGAGAGGTGGGAGTGGTACCCTCCCAACCAAACTACCCTTCTAAATTAGACCAATTAGAAAATGGCACCTCACTTACCCAAACTACCCTCCCAAACTATCCTCAATGGTGGGAGTGGTACCCTCAAACTACCCTCATTCATAAAGCTTCACTGCACTACCCGCTTAATTTGAATAGCGGATATATATACCCGCTAAAGCTTCAATGCACTACCCGCTGCTACCCGTCTTAGTGGGAGTGGTACCCGCCTTACCCGCTGTATACCCGCCGGGCACTCCCACCTCTCTAACATCATAAAACTATTTAATTTGGGTTTGATCCATGAAAAGGGGCTACACATAAAGGGTTGGGTCGAATCGGGAAGAACACTTAAATCTAAAATTCATAATCTTTTTAATTTACAGATTCAAGGCAGTTTTGTGAAAATCATATAAAATCATAGAAAAATCTGATTGAGGTGTTTGTTTTTTTTTGTTAGAAAGCTATACGAGTCTTCTGCGCTTTTATTTTGAATATTAGAATCAGATATGGCCCGGAAATGAATCAAAATCATGAATTTCTGAAGGGTATACTTGCTGTGTTAAATATTGGGTTTATGAATTATTAAACCTACTTATTGACTTATTACTTTTTGTAATAAGTCAATAAGTTATAAGTGTGTTTGGATATGATAAAAAAACTTTTTAAAATAAATTTTAAAAAAGGGATAATAAATTGTTTTTGAGAAGTTACAATTTTTAACTTTTTATTTCTCTTTATTACTTTAAGGGGTAACTTTCCATTAATAAGTCATTTTCTATTAATAAGTCAAGTCAAACACTTTTTAAAAAACAACTTATTGACTTATTAACTTTCTCCACCACATAAATTAATCCAAACACTTTTTTTAAAAACTCATTTTCAAAAAGTAATAAGTTAATAAGTACTTTTGACAAAAAAAACTTTTGGGGTTAATAAGTAATCCCAAACACCCCCGAAATAAGCCTAAAAGGAATTTTTGTACCAATTGACAGAGAACATGTGGTTCCAAAAAAACTAAATGGGTGAATTAATAGTGCTTATAAGGTATTGAAATTCAAAGTTGATGCTTATAATGTTTGTTAAAAAAAAATTGTAGCCCCAAAGCACGGATCTCTTGTGTAAATCTCTTCAAATGTACCCAGAAATCATAAAATAATCAATTGATTTGAAAACTCCGACCAGAATGAGTAGAAAGACTAATCAAAGCATCACAACAATTAAACAAGCCATAAACAAACATAAACCCTTGATTTCCATTGATTTAAGCATGAAATAAGATACAATAATGCTCATGCTTTGCTAATTAAGAACCCTAACACTACTAGAAAACTTTCCGGTCGTAAAACGCCTTTTGTGACCGGAAAGACGGTCGCAAAAACCTCCGTCGCTAATCCAAATTTGCCACCGGAATTGCAACCGGCGTTAAGCTGCGACCGTTCTTTACGACCGAAAATGCAGTCGCAAAATTTGCGACCGGTTTGAGAACGCTCTTTTGCGACGGGAATGTTGCGACTGATTTGCGACCGCTGTCTTTGCAACTGATTTGCGACGGCTCTCTTTTGCGAACCCTTTTTTTGCGATCGTTTTGCGACCAGATTTCGGTCGCAACTCAGTTGCAAATTTGATACACAATTTAAAAAAAAAATCCGTTTTTTCAAAATTCTTTATAAATCTATTTAAATTCTTAGAAATATTCAAATACAAATCAACCCAAATGCATAAAAAATCTAATAAAATGAATATATATTCAAACTAACATACAAATTCATGAATTTCTAAAAAAATCAAGTAATTAAACAAAGAAAGTTCTAAATAAGTTACAACAAATTATGAGAAGTTTTTATTTCGTTTTATCTTGATTACGTACACCGTGATCTTAAAGGACTGCAACATCATTCAGAAGCTTTTCATGAGAAGGTTTTTCTTTCGTTTTATCTTGATTGTGTACACCGTGATCTTAAAAGACTGCAACGTCATTCAGAAGCTTTTCATTGTGGTGTGAGAAATTTCGTCACCCATGCCTCCTAAAAACACAACGAACAAATGAAAGCTCAACAAATGAAAGCTTCTTGGGTTGAGTTGCTTCCGGTGTTCCCTATTACCTGAGATGGTAAGATGGCGGGTCAAACTCAAAACGGGTCAAACCCAAATCGACCCAAATTAGCTGGCTCATTTGACTCGTTTAATATAGCCATAATTTTAATATATATATATATATAACCCAAATTTATGTGTATGTTAAAAATATTGTTTTCGTTTTTTTATATATCAATATGTGTAAAAGATGCAATATATAAAAGATTTTAAAAATAAACGAGTTTATATATCAATATGTGTAAGAGATGCCAAATATAATTTTTTTTTAAATAAACGAGCATACAAGCCACAGCTATCTCGAGCGTTTTACAAGCCGAGCTCGACCTCAACATTTCAGCTTGTTTACAGCCTAATGACAAGTGAATGGGTTGAAATTTCTGCAAAGCGGTAAAAAGAGTGAAAATAAGGAAATGGTGTTTTGACCTTAATTGATGTGCCAAAGCAATTGATGGTGTGACCAATGAGCATAATGTGTTCATCCGAACTCATTAACTGGCCTTCACCGGTGGTGCCGCCAACAATGATACCATCAGCACCATCTTCAATCGGCATATGCACCAGGGCATCATAAGCCTCTAGATCAAACCTCCCATCCGGTAAGTATGGAGTCTTAATCGCAGTTATTAATCTCAGTGACTTAATTTCATCTGTAGAGGTCCCACAACATAGCAAAGGGATGTAACATTATAATATCATAATCAAAAAGAAATTTGAACACTAATTTTGAAGGCATGGATACCTGTTTTTAACTTCGAAACTGTGCACTGGTAGAAGTATATGGGCTGATTTTTTCCCTACCCATCCTGACCCATCTATTCAAATTTGGTCTGATTTGGGCTTTGAATAAAAGTATATGGGCTGTTTTGGGTTAATTATTATTTCTAAGGGGTTAGGATGGGCAAACTTAAATGTAAGAATAAATACAAGCGGGTCAGGATGGGTTCTTCTCCTTTGGTCGTAACTCATAACCTAATAACAACCGTTGTTGATCTCTTGATCTAATTCCCGTCATTCTCTTCTTCCTCTCGCTACCTTGATTAGTCATCTCCGTTTGATTTTTGTCTGGCGATTCGAGTTTGATTTAAGACTTCCAGGTATGATTCATCAATTCTTGTCCAGCGATTCGAGTTTGATTCTTGTCCAGCGATCTCCGACCTCCCTGCGATTTCGATTTCTTCATATGGGTTTAATCATCTTCTTCGTGGTTTCTTCATCTGAACGCTAAATGGATATCAACAATCTGATTTCATTTATTCATCTATTCTGGTTTATAAGTTTTGGATCACTGAGCAAAAATCAATCAATGTTTCTGGCGTGATTCATCAATTTTGGTTTTTAACTTTTGTTTCTGATTCATCAATTATGTTCTTTTATTTCAATGATGTAAATGATTATAATTTTAAGAACTACTGTTTTAAGTTTTGGTTTTTGATTCATTAATTATGGTTTCTAAAGCAAAGTTCGTATAAAGAAGACGATTGAGCATAAATCAAATGCAAAAAATGGTCTATGAATGAATCTGTTCATCTCAATTATGAATCAGATGTTTGATTTTTTAAACTACCCGTTCTGACCCGAACCCATTCTGACCCGAACCCATTCTGACCCGAACCCATTCTAACCCGAGCCAAAACGACCTTTTTTTAAATCAGCCCATCCTGACCCGAACTCATCCTCACCCAAACCCGTTCTAACCCGCCACCCGCCCCGGCCATTTTGCCAGGTCTAGGGATTACAGCTGCTTTTGGGGATATCCATCTTGCAGACCTGTTTAATAGACAAAATTTAACCAAGAAACAAGTCATTAATAGTCAAAATTCAAAAAGACTAACAAAGTGTTGAACAAGTAACATTGAGTTAGCTTCTTCAGGTATTCTTTTGGCATGTGTAGGGCTTTAAACAAGTTCTGCTTCTTCAGATTGGGTTTTCATTTTGTGATTTTGAGCAAAAACTAGGTCAATCATACTTGAAAGTTGAAACCCTAACTAAAATATGCAAATCTACATTTATTAATTACAGTCAATGAGAACATATCAATATACTTCTAAATTCTAAATAATACTAGCAAATCTACATATCAATTACATTAAAACGAAGCAATTACTTCTGTATTCCATAAATCTAAAATTGAAATAAACCTAATTAGAGTTACAGGGGATAAATCAAATTATAAAGTAAGAGAACTTTTATATGCGTAGATAGAAGGTAGAAACCCTAACCTGAGCAGCCTTATAGGCAATGAGAGTGCTCTCGGCTGCCTTTTTCCGTTCGCCGCCGGTTTTAAATTCGGCAAGGTACCGATGATAATCTCCCTTCATCTTCAAATAAAACACCTTCGAGGCTTCGAATCACCGGAAGACGCAGACGGAACGAGTTTCGAATCAAGCAGTTTCAAAATCCCGCCGCAGATGTCTGAAAGCTCCTTCTCGATCTTCGATCTGTAATCCTTGATGACAGACACGTGGTCCTGGTTACCGTGTGACTCCACCTTTTGCTCGATCAAAGAGATTATGCGCCATGAAGCACGACGAGCGCCGATGACGTCCTTGTAAGCGACGGAGAGGAGATTGCATTCCTCGACAGTGAGTTCTTCGGTGTCGGAGAGTGAGGCGGAGACCTTCTCCATGAATTCAACGATCTCTTCGTAGCGCTCGGTCTGCTCGGAGAGCTTGGCCATGTAGACGTTCTCTTCACGCGCCGATGATGCCATGGTTTCAGTTGAACGGAAGAAAGGAGAGGAATCTAATTAGGTTTTGAAATTGAGTTTTTAGATAGAGATAGAAAAAGAGTAAAAAATTGGGGAGAGAAGTGTGGACTGCTTTGCTTCGTATGTCCTCCACCTAAGTTCGATCACCTGCAGAACGGTGAGCAAATGGTTTTCACACATGAGCACACATAACATTTTTTTTTAATTATTTTTAGGTTTTTATTATTTAATATTTATAATTAGTTTTATAAATATTTTATTTTGCACTTATAACTTTTAAAATATTTGTTATCAATGAAAATTAACGTTTGACCTTGATGATTGAATTGCGACCGAAACTAAGCGGTAGCAAAATTTGCGACTGAAAATTTCCGACCGACACTAAGCAGTTGCAAAATTTTCGACCGAAACTAATCGGTCGCAAAATTTGCAACCGAAACTAAGCGGTCGCAAAATTTACGACGATTTGAAACTGAAAATAAACGGTCCAAAGTTTGCGACGGATTTGCGACTAAAAATAAGTGGTCGCAAAATCTGCAACTGATTTGCGACTGAATCTTATTCGTTGCTAATTTTGCGACTGTTATACAATCGGTTGCAAATCAGTCGCTAATTTTACGACTGGGATGTGCGGTCGCAATTGCCTAGTTTTCTAGTAGTGACAGAAAACACGGACAAAACTGTAAATTTGAGCTCTGATTGAACAAGTCTAGCAACTCTATCAAACAAGAACAAAAACCGATTATAAGTACAAGAAAAACGACTAGTGTCGCCTGGGAGGCTGACGTCACTAGCTAGTGTCGCTTGAACAAACTCAAGCGACACCACTATTGTCGCCTAGGCCAAAAACTTGTTAAAATCTTATGTTTAGCTTCGATCTTTTGTATATTTAGTATACAACAGCCTTTATGACTCAACAATCTCCCCCGAGGCTATTGCATACCAAACGCTTAATCTTCTTGTAGTCTCTTCTTTATGTCAGGATGTTGGCTCTCATCTTTATCATCACCTTCTTCATTCTCTTCATAATCCTCCTCTTCCTCATCTACTACCTCCAATGGCCCTGTTTCTTTTAACCCAGAAGAACCCTAGACATCCTTATTCAATATAGACTAAAACCCTCACCACTAGTACTTGCTTGAACATCCTTTATAGAGCTTACTGTTGAGTATCAATAACTTTTTATAGTATGCCCACCGTAGTTCTCAACTCTGTAATCTCCCTTTCTCGGTCATCCTCTCGATCTTTAAAATCCATGACATGTGTCTTCAAGTAGCTTATTTCCCTGGCTACAGCTTCAGTCAACATATTGAATACGTCCTCGTCCAATCTGGCCTGGGAGTGCTTGGCCTTTTTCTGCGGTCTCTCATGTTCATGTTAATTTGCTATTCTTTTTTCCTTTACTCACCATCATCTTCTTCCTTGAATGTATTTGACCCGGTTGTTGCATCGAACCAAACTGCGCAGGCGGAGGAGACCTGGCGCGAGTCTTTCTTGGCTGTTTGGAAGGATCCACCTCCTGTCTCAGACTCATCTCTCAGACGTGGCCCTGATGGCGCTTGACGTTCTCTCAGACTTGCTCCTGATTTCCTTCATTATCTTGTTGTTGAATATCAGCAAGACGTGCCGGTGTATACATGTGGTCAAACAGTCTTGTATAAGTACCAGAGAAGTCGATGTGACCTTCTCTCATATCAGTAAAAATTCTTTTACCCATGTGCTTCCCATTCATTATATGCTGCTAATGCCAATATTAGCCTTACTGTCTCTATTCTTTCTACTGGGGCAAAGACTTCCTCAAAGTCTATCCCTTGCTGTTGCACGTAACCCTTTGCTACTAATCTAGCCTTATGCTTTGTAACCTTTCCACTTGCATCCCTCTTGGTCTTGAATACCCATTTCAAGCCAATTGCCTTGTGGTCACTTGGTAAGTCTGTTAGCTTCCAAGTCTCGTTCTTATTTATGGATTCTAACTCAGCTTCCATTGCTTCTATCCACTTCCCATCTTCAGTTGCTTCCTTATAATTTCTTAGTTCTTCCTCAGCTAAGAGAAGTTCTTTGTAGTCTGCTTCTACTTCTCTTGCTTGTTTAGTAACTTCTGTTAGATTTCTAAAACCTTGTAAAGGTGTATGATCAAATGGTCTTGCTGATCTTTCCGTAGATGGTTCTGAAATATATTCTGCTGAGTTTGGTACATAGGTATATGTTGGTGGAATGAAAGGTGTACTTGGTGAGTTTATAGGTGACTGCCTTATTTCTTGTCTATTGCTATCACCTGCTAAATCATCATCAAGGTTTATGGGTTCTATTTCAATGTCTTTTGGCAGGTTAGTAGCATCTCTTTCTGCTACTGTGAAATCTACCCATTCCGGTTCTTCACTCCCAACTTCTTCAATATACTCCTTCCAATTCCAAGAATCCTTTTCAATGAATTTCACATCTCTACTTAGACAAATTAATTTCGTCTCTGGATCAAATAATCTGCATGCCTTTGATCCTTCCTCTATTCCTAGGTACACCATCGGAATGCTTCAATCATCCAATTTCTTTAGATGTTGTGATGGTACCTTAGAATATGCTACGCAACCAAATATTCTCAAATACTCTAAATTTGGTTTCCTACCCTTCAAAGCTTCATATGGCATACTGTCCTTTAGAGCTTTAGTAGGTACTCTGTTTAATACATAGATAGCATGTCTTACTGCCTCTCCCTAAAAGTTCTGAGGCATCTTCATTGCCTTTAACATGCTTTGTGACGTGGACAACAATGTCCTGTTTCTTCTCTCAACCACTCCATTCTGCTGTAGCGAGTATGGTGCTGTCAATTGTCTTGTTATCCCGTTGTCTTTACAGTACTGTGAGAACTCATTAGAAGTAAACTCTCCTCCTCTATCTGTTCTCAACATCTTCAACTTGGTTCCTACTTCATTTTCCACCCTTTGCTTTAACTCCTTAAAGGTTTCAAATGCTTGATCCTTTGAGTTCAGAAAGTACACCCATATGTATCGTGTACAATCATCTACAAGTAAAAATATGTACTTCTTTCCTGAATGTGTTGGTGGTGATATAGGCCACATAGATCTCCATAGACTAAGTCTAATGCTTCCGACGACATAAACTTAGCTTGTTTCGGAAATGGAGCTCTATTGTGTTTTCCTAATAAACATGCATCACAAATTTGACTAGCATGGTTTACCTTAGGAATCCCCTGAACCAAATTCTTCTGTGTCATTTGTTTAGTTGAATCAAAGTTCACATGACCTAACCTTGCATGCCATAACCATGCAATCTTCAAATTGATGTTGTAAAGTCTATTTTTTGAACGTGTGACTCTAATTAGAAGCTTTTGTTCTTGATCATGCAGAAGTAGTAAGTCACGTTCCATAGTCACTTTACATCCATTTTCTATTAACTGTCCAAGGCTCAATATGTTGCTTTTCAAACTTGGAATGTAATAAACTTGGGATAACACCCTTTGTTCCTTGTTTTTACATTCAAGTACTATTAAGCCTTTGCCTTTTATCTCTACATATGACCCATCTCCAAACCGAACATTTCCAATAATATTTTCATCCGATTCTTGAAAATGCTCTTGTACACCAGTCATATGGTTACTTGCTCTGTTGTCTAAGTACCATAGACTTTCATTTGCTGTCGTATATTTGCTAGGTTCTATTTTCTTGTTTAAGAAAATCTTTTCTATTTTCTTGTCTTCACTAACTGCCATTAAGAGCGTAGGTTCAACATCATCTTGCACTAAGTTAGACTGTTATTGTGCATGTTCTTGCTGTGGGCAGTTCTTCTTGACATGTCCAAACTTGTTAAACCCGTAACATTGCACCTTGCTTAAGTACCTTGCTGACCTTCTCCACTTCTTGCAGCTCTTATACTTGGACTTATGAGAAGAGCTTTCTCCCTTCTCGTATTGCTTGGACTTTCCATCACGCCAGCTCCCTCGTGATGCGTTGAATTTACTAAACCTCTGTTGTCCACGGTTTTCAAAACAGTTCCCATGACTCGAGTTGTTGTCGTGTTTTGTGAATAGTAGTTGAGTATGATTAGTATTGTTTATTTATTATAAATAGATGGTTAGGGTCCATGTAATTACAAGTCAAGAATTATAATAAACAGAAAGAGTCGATCTTGGTTGAGATCAAATTTTGTGTCCGTGTTCTTTGGCCCGATTTCCAACACTATATGCATCAATAAATTTTCTTAAAGATGAACTTTGAGGAATTACATATCTCTTATTAATGTATAGTGAATCTACATAGAAGGTACACATTTTATTTCTCAAGTCTTCTGCAAGAATTTTATCACACATCACTTATGACTTCATTGACATCATTATTAATTAAAAAAAGCAAACAATAGTTTTATCTTGCATTCATCAACTCATGAAGGGTTGTATCTCAACTGTCAAAAGGAGAACTCGTGAAGGGTCGTATCTTCCGGGCATAAAGACATGTTTGCTATCGAGCATACACTAGTGTTATCGTGCCTTCAACAACTGATGGAAGGTGTGATTCAAGTTCATGATAGCTCTCTTCAGGCAATGTTCCCTCACTAACTAACATCAAAACCACTGACAGCATAGTTGGTCTATCTTCTGCATGATGCTGCACACATAACAGTGCAACATGGATTGATCTTAGTACTTCAGAGACCACACAAGAGGCCTCTACAGATGCATTCATTAATCCAATGGACCTGCCTTCTTTGTAGAGTCTCCATGCCTACATCAAACCAACACACATATTTATTTTTGAAAATCCCTAGTTCTGGTCAAAATATTTGGGATTTGGTATTACAACTTAACTTATATGTCCAAGAAGGTTATCACTATGGTCTCCATGAGAGAACACTTTGTTTTTCTTCCCACATATTATCTCCAACACGAGAACACCAAAACTAAACACGTCAGATTTTATAGAGAAATGTCTGTGTACTGCGTACTCTGGAGAAATGTAACCACTATAGCCAGGTTAAACAAAACAGATTTACATATTAGTATTAGAGTTTCTCATTTAGTTTCATCCTCCTCCTTTTATAAGTGCAGAAGCATTAAAGTTAAGGAAGATTCTTACTATGTGCCGACCACTTTTTTTGTTTTAGTAGTGGTATCATGTCCTACAATCTTTCTAGCAAGGCCAAAGTCGGATATTTTTGGATTCATGTCACAGTCTAGTAAAATATTGCTTGCCTTGAGATCTCTATGGATAATTTGAAGGCGGGAATCTTGATGTAGATACATAATACCTCGAGCTATCCCATGTATTATATTGAATCGTTGAGGTCAGTTAAGCATTGAACTTCTAGTTTCATCTGCCAAATGGTGACTACTATGTTAATAGTTATTATATTAACTTTGAAAGAAAGATACTATTTGAAATCATGGAGAACAAGTAATACCAAAGAGAAACCAATCCAAGCTTTTATTAGTCATGTATTCATAAATCAAAATCAATTCATTTTGATGAATGCAATATCCAATAAGCTTCACAAGATTCCGATGCTGAAGTTTTGCAATACAAATGACCTCATTCTTGAACTCATCAAGTCCTTGTTGGGATGTTTCCGAGAGCCGCTTCGCGGCTATTTCTCTTCCATCTTCCAACACACCCTAAAAGAATAAAAGTTTATGATAACTTACATTTATGTAGATTTTACATTTTCGATTTTGGAATGAGCAATGCATTCTATTTAAGAAGCTTAAACAGTTACCTTGTAAACGGGACCAAAGCCACATTCTTCGATCTTATTGGAGACATTGAAGTTACATGTGCTGCCCTACTGATTTGGCAAAGAAATGATGTGATGCCCTTAAACCAACGCCTGAACTTTGCACCTTTCTCCTTGCACGGTTTTTACAAGTGGAGATCTCCCTTGTGTTTTCCACGGAGAATACATGCCCCTCCCTTTTGTTCGTCATTATGGTCGAGATTCCCGAATTGGTTGGGAATTTTATCATGGAGTGAGAAGTGCAGACGACCACCTCCGAAGGCATAGATGCCTAGTCGTCTGATCATGATGCTGTAGCTAGAATGGGTCGTACTACCAAAAAGGTCAGCCTTTCTGTACATGATCCGTGTCCTTTCCCAAGCTTGACTTTCAGCTCTACCTCTCCAACTGGTTGGACTTTTTCTCCTGAGAAACCGATCAAGGGGACATCTGAACTCCTTAATCCTCTTTTGACCTTCTCTTCTAACCGGAGAAAACAATGTTCATAGATTACTTCGGAGGCACTGCCTCCATCGATGTAGACTATGCGGACCTCTTGCATTTCTACTTGTGCCCATATAACTATAGGAGAGGAGGAATACCTTTCTCTGGGAGGGAAGGGAAGTTAACTTAGTTGGCTCTTTGCAATATCTTTACTTCACTCAACCACATGTCTTAATTGTGGTCAATCGGTTATCACATTTCATGCATATGCTCCAACTCAAATTAACTAGCATGCTCTAAAGAGGGTTCTTCACAATCTCAAAGGTACAATTCACCATGGCTTAATTTTAAATCATGGCTCTCTACTCCCGCTAACGGCTTTTTTCGACTTCAATTGGGGAGGCATCGAAAATGGAGGTCACTCCACAACAACTTATCTTGTCTATCTTCGCTCCAATTTTATTTCCTGGCTCCGCATGTCAATAATTTGTCTCTCGGTTATCCACCAAGGTCGAATGCTCTAGCCAACGCTTCCGTTGAACTCTCGTACATTAAGAACTTGTTGCATGAACTTAGCATAACATCATTACCTCCTCCAAAATTATACTGTGACAACATGGGTGATACGTACTTATGTGCCAATCTGGTCTACCAATCTCGTATGAAACATGTGGTGTTATAACATCACTTCGTTCGTGAACATGTAGCCAACGGGTCACTTCAAGTTTTTCATTTTCACTCCTCAGATCAACCGCTAATATGCTTACAAAACCACTTAATCGGGTCTTTGACGGTCCTCCATCTTGCTGGGGTGTATTAAGGATATAGCTAATGATTTTTCCTCCATTTAATTTAGTCAACGCAATCCCTTAATTATTTCCTTTGTCGCCTCTTCTTTGTAATCTACATATCTCGATGTACAATAGTTCGTACATATACAATTTCAATTCACTATTTCATACTATTGTAATTTCGTCTTTGTGGATCTATATGCAGCAATTAATTTTCTTAAAGAGGAACTTTGAGGAATTACATATCTCATATTAATGTATAGTGAATCTACATAGAAGCATTTTATTTCTCAATTTTTCTGCAAGAATTTTATCACACATCACTTATGACTCGATTGAGATCAGTATTAATTTAAAAAAAACAAACAATAGTGTTATCATGCATTCATCAACACATGAACGTATCTCAACCGTCAAAAGGAGAACTCGTGAAGGGTCGTATCTTCCGGGTATAAACACATGTTTTCTATCAAGCATACAATAGTGTTATCATGCCTTCATCAACTGATGGAAGGTGTGATTCAAGTTCATGATAGCTCTCTTCATTGAAAAAAGTGGGTTGTTTAGGTTCAGGCAATGCTCCTTCACTAACTAACATCAAAATCACTAACAACATAGTTGGTCTATCTTCTGCATGATGCTCCACACATAACAATGCAACAAGTATTGATCTTAGTACCTCAGAGACCACACAAGAGGCCTGTAAAGATGCACTCATTAATCCAATTGACATGCCTTCTTTGTAGAGTCTCCATGCCTACATGAAACCAACACACATATTTATTTTTGAAAATCCCTAGTTTCGGTCAAAATATTTGGGATTTGGTATTAGAACATAACTTACGTGTCCAAGAAGGTGATCACTGTGGTCTCCATGAGAGAACTCTCAATTTTCTTCCCACATGTTATCTCCAACACGAGAACACCAAAACTAAACACGTCAGATTTTATAGAGAAATGTCTGTGTACTGCGTACTCTGGAGAAATGTAACCACTATAGCCAGGTTATACAAAACAAATTTACATATTAGTATTAGAGTTTCTCATTTAGTTTCATCTTCCTCCTTTTATAAGTGAAGAAGTATTAAAGTTAAGGAAGATTCTTACTATGTGCTGACCCCTTTCTTTGTCTTAGTAGTCGTATCATGTCCTACAAACTTTCGAGCAAGGCTAAAGTCGGATATTTTTGGATTCATATCACAGTCTAGTAAAGTATTGCTTGCCTTGAGATCTCTATGGATAATTTGAAGGCGGGAATCTTGATGTAGATACATAATACCTCGAGATATCCCATGTATTATATTGAATCGTTGAGGCCAGTTAAGCATTGAACTTCTAGTTTCATCTGCCAAAAGGTGACTACTATGTCAATAGTTATTATATTAACTTTGAAAGAAAGATACTATTTGAAATCATGGAGAACAAGTCATACCAAAGAGAAACCGGTCCAACCTTTTGTTAGTCATGTATTTATAAATCAAAATCAATTCATTTTGATGAATGCAATATCCAATAAGCTTCACAAGATTCCGATGATGAAGTTTTGCAATACAAATGACCTCATTCTTGAACTCATCAAGTCCTTGTTGGGATGTTTCTGAGAGCCGCTTCACGGCTATTTCTCTTCCATCTTCCAACACACCCTAAAAGAATAAAAGTTTATGATAACTTACATTTCTGTAGATTTTACATTTTCAATTTTGGAATAAGCAATGCATTCTATTTAAGAAGCTTAAAGAGTTACCTTGTAAACGGGACCAAAGCCTCCTTCTCCCATCTTATTGGAGACATTGAAGTTACATGTGGACCTGGCTACTTCATATAGGCTAAAAAAATGTAAATCATCAAGATGTTCTATCTGCAGACTTGTATTCTTTTCATCATGCACATACCACTTTCCTAAAAAATGATATTGTAACATGATTTTTTTTTAATTTCGTATCCTTTATACATGTAAAACTGCAACATTACTTGCTCCTTTGTGTTACCTTGTCTTTTCAAGTGAGGTCGTTTCTTTATCTTTCTACAAGCATATGCTACTGCAAAGAGAAGTGGCACAACTTATGAAGTTAAAAGCACTACTATAAGTATTATTTTCTTTTTGTTGAAACCGGACTCGGAGTCCAAAAGACCTTTCATTAAGAAATAATAATAGTTTAGCACTTAGCATATAAGCTAAAAACTTACAAATGTGTACCTTGTATCTCATACGCTGACATTCTTATATAAATATCTTGATCTGTATCATATTCTCTAGTGTCCAAAAGCTCATCAAGCCATAGCAAACATCCACTTCCTCCATTTTTGATATCTAAACTTGAGTAACCTGTACAAGAGCAGTTCCCTTTGCAAACCATTGTATCGTTTCCTTTTGAACCACTTCATTCACATTCAATCGGTGCATCCCTTTGCCAATCGGCGTCTCTGTCTTCATACAACGTATCCATCGATTTGTAGGTTGTAGGGTTTTCAATTTGAAACAACTAGTCCTCCTAGTTTAAATAATACAAATACTAAACTAAATACAACAATAACCTAATTACATGTTAAGTCCCTATACTATATGAAAGTGATTAACACACATTCACCCCCTTAATCACAATCACATTGTTGCAGGTCTTGAACTCTGAGTAATTCCCACATTGTAGTAACCTTGACTCTTGCTTATGCTTTGGTCAATATGTTTGCCCTCTGCAACTCTCCACCGATGTGTTCTACATTGATGTGGTTGTCTTCAACACACTCTCTTATGAAATGATAACGTGTGTCTATGTGCTTGCTCCTTCCATGAAATACTGGGTTCTTCATTAATGTTATAGCTGATATGTTATCAACTAGTAAAGTAATCTTTTCTTCCTTCCAGCCTGTTATTCCACTGAGCAGTCTCTTTAACCATAATGCTTGACATGCTGCTGTTGTTGCTGCCATAAACTCAGATTCACATGACGATAATGAAACTGTCTGTTATTTCTGAGTGCTCCATGCTATAGGTGAGTTCCCGAAGTAAAATACTATCCCTGTAGTTCCTTTTCCTTCTTCAGTGTTAACTCCATAACTACTATCACTATAACCTGTAATCTTGCAGCCTCCGAATTTCCTGTAAGTTATACTGAACTCCTTTGTTCCTTTGATATAACGCAACACTTTCTTGATAGCCTTCAGATGATGTTCCTTTGGTTCTTGCTTAAATCTACTAAGTAATCCAACTGAGTAGCATAGATCTGGTCTTATATGCAATAAGTATCTTAAACAACCAATTAAACTTCTGTATTCTGTTTCATCAACTTAATCTCCTCCTTCGGTCTTTGTCAGCTTAGTTCTTGGGTCCATGGGTATCTTTGTCTCATTACTATCCATCATGTTGGCATCCTTGAGTATCTTGTTTATATATCCTGTCTGTTTGATTGATATCTCACCCCTTGATTGGGTAACTTCTATGCCAAGATAGTATGCTAACAACCCTAAGTCACTCATTTCAAACTTCTCTTCCATTTGAGATGTGAAATGCTATATCTCTTTCTTTGGAGTTCCCGTTACTATTAGATCGTCAACATAAACTCCAATTAACAAGGTTGAGTCCTTGTTCCTCCTTGTGTATACTGCTTGTTCCGAGTTACACTTCTCAAATCCTAGTGACTTCAAAGTTTGGTCTAACTTCATGGTCCATGCACGTGGTGCTTATCTTAAACCATATAGTGCTTTAGAATGTTTATATACTTTCCCTTCACTTACTGTCTTCACAAATCCCTTCGGTTGTGAGACATGAACTTCTTCCATTAAGTCTCCATGCAAGAATGCGGACTTTACATCTAGATGATGTACTTCCCATTCATTATATGCTGCTAATGCCAATATTAGCCTTACTGTCTCTATTCTTGCTACTGGGGCAAAGACTTCCTCAAAGTCTATCCCTTGCTGTTGCACGTAACCCTTTGCTACTAATCTAGATGTAACATCCCAAAAATAGTAAATAACTAAATAAATAACGCGATCGAGATTTAATCGTCAAAAATGAAAGGAAAATGGATGGGCTCGGGCTCGGCTCCAATGGGCCGAGGGAAAACCCATCTATATAAGTGCCAAGAAAACCTCAACTCTCTCGTTTGCAACATCTAGAGAGAGAAAGGAGAGCTCGGGCCTAGAGAGAGAAAGTTGATGGATCGACCCGGAATTTGAGGAGCACGTTACTACTGAGCTCGTGAGCAAAACCTCCGAATCAGAATCACAATCAAGGTAACGATTCGACCTTAAACTGAGTTTTTGTTCGTTTTGGGGTTTTTCAGGTTTTAGCTAAATAGATGACGTTTTTACGGATGAAACTTGAAATAAGCTTAGGATTAACATCTAGAATGAAAACCGCACATTTTGAACAAAGAAAGTTGTAAGATTGGCACGATCAGATTCGCATGCGAAAGTTAGGTTTTTCACGCAAGAAGCAGATCTTACGTACTTATTAAGTACGCAAGAAGAGCGTTCTGCGTACTTGTCAAGTACGCAAGAAGCAAAACATGCGTACTTATCAAGTACGCAAGAAGCAAAACCTGCGCACTTATCAAGTACGCATGAACAAGGCCCTGCGCACTTGCTAAGTGCGCAGGCAGCAAGCAACAGGCCGGTTAGTAAAGTCAGTATTGTCACCTAATACAAAATGGTTTAACCGTTAGAGTTGGGATTAAGTCTGATGTATGTGTAATTAACCACTCTAGATCGTGTGCGGCACTCATTGGACCGCGGTTAGGACAGGACGAGACTAGCTCATCAGGTGAGTTCTATGTGCCCCCTTCTATGTTATGTGTAAATCATTTTAAATGTTTTGGGGCTAAAGTGTATACACTAAATGAATAAATTCTATGAATGTCAATGTGATCATACGTGGTATACGAATATATATATATATATATATATATATATATATATATATATACCTATATATGAAAATGAATTATGAACAAAGAATGAACGTTATGGACGCTTCGATGACCACGGCTACTTCGGTAGACGGACGACCACGTGACTATTTTACAACTGGGACAAAAACGTTCCTTCGCAAGCTAGGACGTATAAAAGGTACTCATGGACGGTCGAAGCAAATGCCTTATTACATGTAGAACGGTTGCATATATAATAGCCACGTGGGAAACGGATGCCCTAGGGTAGACGGGCGAATGAACGGACTACGACGGTAGGACGGTTTAAGAGCGGACGGACAAAGGTTGCCGGACGGATTTATGTTTTTACGGATGGTTTTCTAGAGTCGGACGGTTTATGAAAAGGGCTACGACGGTAGTTCTCACTGCGTTGTCTTTGTGACATTCGCGACAAGTATGACGGGTTGATCACCCATATGTGTATGACCAATGAATGTTCTCCCCAAAGTAAGTATGTATGTACATATGTATATACTCAGTATGAATGATATGTGAGAACAGTAAAACAAAGAATATGCAAAAGCACGTATATTATATATATATATATATATAATACTTAACGATAAGATAAATGTTATGTCTGATTGTTTTTAAACTAGAACTCACTAGCGTTAGCTGACTTTTAGTATACATTTCAGGTAAAGAAAGGAAGGGCCGTGCGAAGGCGTGATGGTTACCCGGCACGAGACTGACATCCCACTTTTATATATGTTAAGACAATATTATGTTTTATTTGTTAAGACTTCCGCTGTTATGTTATGTTATGTATTCGAATGATGTTTGCTTCCGCTACTTCTGAATGTTTTTAATTTAAGTTCAGTATTTATGACTATGTTTATGAGTAATTCCAACAAGTGAGGTTACCCAGGAAAGGGGCCTTACAAGTTGGTATCAGCGCAATAGTTTGAGAGATTCATATATCCCTAAATGTCTGGACTCAAGCTGATTATGGGACCAACGCACGGATGTCTGTATGGGTAACCAACGCCAACGCCATCACGGTAAGTAAGTAGTAAAGTTAATGCACTTGGATAAGAATAGATACCTTAACTTAGAACCAATAGATGTCAATGTCACAACCGATTTGAAGAGTTTTGAACCCGAAAAGCAATGTAAATTAGTAATCACAAACCGATCACTGTAATTAAAATTTTACCTTGCTCGTACTGTTCTAAAACTATGATCTGAAGGAATGGCATTGTTGTATTCCCATTATAACTATCAGGAAACTAGGAACTATGGCTGGTGGAGGAAGAACAGGACACTGAGGCAGTCGCATTGGCCAAGTGGGTAGACCTCCATTGAATCAAAGACATGAAGAGGAAGAGAGTGTGCACACAGAACACACTGAGAGTGTGCACAAAACAGATGTGACCCCAACTGGGAACGACAATCAAGGGACTCTACAGTTGGAACCCGAGGTCAGGGATGCTATTGCCCGCGAAGTTGTACTCACTCTGAAGAAAGTATTGCCTGATCTACTATCCGAAGCACTAAAGAAAAGTAGAGAGGAAGATGAAGGAGACCATGAAGAGAAAGTGTATGACAGTGATGGGGATGAAGTAAAGGTGGGATCAAGCAATCGTGGGTGTACTTACAAAGGTTTCAAGGACGGAGACCCACCCAAGTTCGATGGGAACAAGGATTCAGTGGCTACGTTCGAATGGATTGAGAGGATGAACGCTGTAATCAACATCAGCGAGTGTCGACCAGACCAGGCTGTTAAGTTTGTTGCTCATTCTTTCACCAATGAGGCACTAAGTTGGTGGAGGAACATTCAGAGGACAAAGTCGCCAAACGCTCTTGCCAGAATGACATGGGAAGACCTGAAGAAGCTGATAATCCAAAAGTTCTGTCCCAGAACGAAATTGATCGAGTGGAAAATGAATTCCTAAACTTCAAGGCTAGCAACAAGACGCACCGCCAGTATACTTCCAGGTATAATGAGCTTGCTTAACTGGTACCCCACCTGGTAGAGACTGAAGAGCGACTGATCAAGTACTATGTGAAGGGCCTACCTCAAAAGGTCCATGTTCATGTGAAAACTAATCTACCCTCGACCTTCGAGTCGGTAATCAATCTGTCTGGAATCGTCTATGACGATTATGCTAACGAGGACATAGCTCCCGATGCTCCGAAACGGAAATGGGAGAACTCATTCAAAGGAAATGGGAAGGGAAACTACACCACTGAGGTGAAGAAGCCTAGGGCAGAAGAGTATGAAGTTTGTAAGAAATGCTCAAGGAAACACCAAGGCGAATGTTTAGTTGGCACAACCATGTGTTACAAATGTGGGAGGCCTGGGCACTACTCCCGAGACTGCATAAAGGACGTCAAGTGCCAACGTTGTGGAAGATATGGACACCTGACTAGGGATTGCAGGAAAACCAGACAATCCGGCTCGGGAAAGGAAAATGAAGCTGAAAGGGAACAGCTGAAGGCTAGGACTAGAGCCTACTCCCTGACCGAGGAGGAAGCAAGGGGAAACCCTGATGTTGTGTCAGGTACGTTCCTAGTAAATGATGAACATGCTTCTATTTTATTTGACTCTGGTGCTAGTAAAAGCTTTATATCCAATGCATTTAGTCGTAAACTAGATTGCACTATCAACACCATAGTAAAGGCCTTTAGCGTACAAACTGTTGTTGGTAAAAATTTGATAGTATTCCAAGTAACAGAGGATTGCATCATAGAAATAGAGGGCCATAAGTTTCCTTCTAGATTATTCCTTCTCACCTTAGGAGGATTCGTTATAGTATTGGGTATGGATTGGCTAGCTGCCAACGAAGCTCAAATCATATGTAAACGTAAGAGGATACACCTCAAAGCTCCTAGCGGCAGTACAATTACGGTTTATGGGGACTGGAATTGCACGATGTCGAACGTCATCTCGATGATCAAGGCCGAAAGTTACATGAGGCGCGGTTGCGAAGCTTATCTGGCGTACGTTATTGATGATAGAATGAAAACTAAAGAACTCAAGAATGTACCCGTGGTGTGCTTTCTGGAAGTATTCTCTGAGGATCTACCTGGGTTGCCACCCGATCGGGAAATAGAATTTCAGATTGACTTACTGCAGGAGCTGAGCCCATTGCCAAAGCCCCCTACCGATTAGCTCCGTCAGAAATGAAAGAATTGATATCTCAACTAGAGGAATTAACAGAAAAAAGATTTATCAGACCGAGCATTTCACCATGGGGAGCTCCGGTACTATTTGTAAAGAAGAAGGACGGCAGCATACACATGTGCATTGACTACCGCGAATTGAACAAGAGGACAGTAAAGAACAAATACCCACTGCCTAGAATAGATGACCTTTTTGATCAACTGCAAGGTGCGAGTTGGTTTTTAAAGATCGATCTTAGGTCAGTTGAAAGTAAGAGAAGAAGACATACCAAAGACCGCGTTTCCCACACGTTATGGGCATTATGAGTTTCTCGTGATGTCCTTCGGATTGACCAACGCACCAGTAGCGTTCATGGATTTGATGAATAGAGTATGTCAACCAATGTTGGATCGATCAGTGATAGTTTTTATAGACGACATACTTGTATATTCGAAAAGCGAGGGTGATCACCACTGGAGAGGTTCTGGAGGTGCTAAAGCAGGAAAAATTGTACGCAAAATTCTCCAAATGCGCGTTCTGGCTTAGGGAAGTCCAATTCCTAGGTCATGTGATAAACCCAAACGGAATCATGGTAGATCCTGCAAAGATTGAGGCAGTAAAGGAATGGAACGTCCCGAAGACACCAACTGAGATACGAAGTTTTCTGGGATTGGCAGGCTACTATCGGAGGTTCATTCAAGATTTCTCAAGAATAGCCTCGCCACTAACTAAACTGACATGGAAGGAAGTAAAATATGAATGGGGTCCAACCCAAAACAACGTGTTTGAGGAACTTAAGACACGATTAACCCAAGCTCCAGTCTTGGCACTACCCGAGGGAAATGAAGACTTGGTAGTCTACTCTGACGCTTGGGTCAAGGTTTAGGATGTGTACTTATGCAACGAGGAAAGGTAATTGCTTACGCCTCGCGACAACTAAAGATTCACGAGGTTAACTACCCAACTCACGATTTGGAGTTAGCAGCAGTAATTTTCGCATTATAAATATGGAGGCACTATCTGTATGGAGTTAAATGCACCATTTACTCCGATCACAAGAGCCTGAAGTACTTTTTCGAACAAAAGGAATTAAACATGAGACAAAGGAGGTGGTTAGAGCTACTAAAAGACTATGACTGTGAGATATTATACCATCCAGGCAAGGCCAACGTGGTGGCTGATGCTTTAAGCAGAAAGGAAGAATCGGAACATATACGGATCAAAGCGTGTCAGCTGATTATAACGCCAGATTTGATGAGTGAAATATCAAAGGCACAAGATGAAGCACTATTAGGAAGAAATATAAAACGGGAAAGAATAGTAGGACAACAAGGGAATTTAGATGCAAATGCACACGGTGTACAAACTAGGTTTGGCCGGATGTGGATACCTAAGATTGGCGAGCTTAGAGCCAAAATACTCGATGAGGCCCATAAGTCTCGCTATTCTATCCACCCTGGGACAAACAAAATGTATCAAGAATTGAAGAAAGAGTACTGGTGGCCCGGCATGAAGAATGATGTGACTGAGTACGTAAACAAGTGCTTAACATGTTCACTAGTTAAGGCCAAGCACCAGAAACCATGCGGTAAAATGCAACCTTTACCAATACAGGAATGGAAGTGGGAGGAGATCACGATGGACTTCGTTACCAAGCTACCGCGAACAACTAATGGCAATGATACCATTTGGGTGATCGTCGACCGCTTGACGAAAAGTGCTCACTTCTTGCCAATACGTGAGACTTCTTCGTCAGAAAGTCTAGCAGAAATATTTATCAAGGAAGTTGTGAGCAGACATGGTATGCCGCTGTCGATTGTGTCCGACAGGGATACTAGATTCACGTCGAGGTTTTGGAAGAAATTCAACGAAGCAATGGGCAATAGACTGAACATCAGCACCGCTTACCACCCTCAAACCGATGGTCAATCTGAAAGGACCATTCAGACCTTGGAGGACATGCTCCGGGCCTGTATCATTGACTTCGGTGGGAGCTGGGACAGCCATCTACTATTGGCGGAATTTTCATATAACAACAGCTATCACTCAACTATTGGCATGCCGCCATTTGAAATGTTGTATGGGAGGAAATGTAGGACCCCGGTTTGTTGGGGGGAAATTGGACAAAAGGATTTGCAAGTCTCGAAGTGGTCAAAGCTACTTTCGAGAGATTTGATCAAATCAAGGCTCGAATGAAAGCCGCAAAAGACAGACATAAATCATACGCGGATAAGAGAAGACGTGATATAGAGTTTCAAGTAAGGGACATGGTACTGTTAAAGGTATCACCATGGAAAGGAATCATCCGATTCAGAAAACGTGGCAAACTAAGTCCAAGGTTTATCGGACCTTTCAAGATTTTAGCGAGAGTGGGTCAAGTTGCTTACAGACTCGACCTACCCGTTGAGCTTAGTGGAATACACCCTACGTTCCACGTGTCGCACCTACGTAAGTGCCTAGTTGACGACACAACTCACATACCTTACGACGAGATCGAAGTGGATAACAGTCTAAATTATGTGGAGGAACCAATATCCATTATTGACCGAGCTGAGAAACGACTACACAATAAGTCGATTCATCTAGTTAAAGTACAATGGAAGCACAGAAAAGGGTTAGAAGCGACATGGGAGAAAGAAGACGATATGAGGGGAGTATACCCTCAATTGTTTAACGTATAAGCGGTTTCAAGGACGAAACCCCTTTAAGGAGGGTAGACTTGTAACATACCAAAAATAGTAAATAAATAAATAAATAACATGATCGAGATTTAATCGTAAAAAATGAAAGGAAAATGGATGGGCTCGGGCTCGGCTCCAACGGGCCGAGGGAAAACCCATCTATATAAGGGCCAAGAAAACCTCAACTCTCTCATTTGCAACATCTAGAGAGAGAAAGGAGAGCTCGGGCCTAGAGAGAGAAAGTTGACGGATCGACCCGGAATTTGAGGAGCACGTTACTGCTGAGCTCGTGGGCAAAACCTCCGAATCAGAATCACAATCAAGGTAACGATTCGACCTTAAACTGAGTTTTTGTTCGTTTTAGTGTTTTTCGGGTTTTAGCTAAATATGTGACGTTTTTACGGATGAAACTTGAAATAAGCTTAGGATTAACATCTAGAATGAAAGCGCACGTTTTGAACAAAGAAAGTTGTAAGATTGGCACGATTAGATCCGCATGCGAAAGTTAGGGTTTTCACGCAAGAAGCAGATCTTGCGTACTTAGTAAGTACGCAAGAAGAGCGTTCTGCGTACTTATCAAGTACGCAAGAAGCAAAACCTACGTACTTATCAAGTACGCAGGAAGAAAAACCTGTGTACTTATCAAGTACGCATGAACAAGGCCCTGCTTACTTGCTAAGTGCGCAGGCAACAGGCCGATTAGTAAAGTTAGTATTGTCACCTAATACAGAATGGTTTAACCGTTAGATTCGGGATTAGGTCTGATGTATGTGTAATTAACCAATCCAGATCGTGTGTGGCACTCATTGGACCGCGGTTAGGACAGGACGAGACTAGCTCATCAGGTGAGTTCTATGTGCCCCCTTCTATGTTATGTGCAAATCATTTTAAATGTTTTGGGGCTGAAGTGTATACACTAAATAAATAAATGCTATGAATGTCAATGTGATCATACGTGGTATACGAATATATATATATATATATACCTATATATGAAAATGAATTATGAACAAAGAATGAAACGTATGATTATAAAGAATGAATGAAAGAAGGACATAACGTGAATGAATGAAATCTTGTTTTATATTATATATATTGCATGTTATGAATGTATGTAAACGTTATGGACGCTTCGATGACAACGGCTACTTCGTTAGACGGACGACCACGTGACTATTTTGCAACCGGGACAAAAACGTTCCTTCGCAAGCTAGGACGTATAAAAGGTACTCATGGACGGTCGAAGCAAATGCCTTATTACATGTAGAATGGTTGCATATATAATAGCCACGTGGGAAACGGATGCCCTAGGCCAGACGGGCGGACAAAGGTTGCCGGACGGATTTATGTTTCGACGGACGGTTTATGAAAAGGGTTACGACGGTAGTTCTCACTGCGTTGTCTTTGTGACATTCGCGACAAGTATGACGGGTTGATAACCCATATGTGTATGACCAATGAATGTTCTCCCCAAAGTAAGTATGTATGTACATATGTATATACTCAGTATGAATGATATGTGAGAACAGTAAAACAAAGAATATGCAAAAGCACGTATATTATATATATATATATATATAATACTTAACGATAAGATAAATGTTATGTATGATTGTTTTTAAACTAGAACTCACTAGCGTTAGCTGACTTTTAGTATACATTTCAGGTAAAGAAAGGAAGGGCCGTGCGAAGGCGTGATGGTTACCCGGCACGAGACTGACATCCCACTTTTATATATGTTAAGACAATATTATGTTTTATTTGTTAAGAATTCCGCTGTTATGTTATGTTATGTATTCGAATGATGTTTGCTTCCGCTACTTCTGAATGTTTTTAATTTAAGTTCAGTATTTATGACTATGTTTATGAGTAATTCCAACAAGTGAGGTTACCCAGGAAAGGGGCCTTACACTAGACTTGTGCTTTGTAACCTTTCCACTTGCATCCCTCTTGGTCTTGAATACCCATTTCAAACCAATTGCCTTGTGGTCACTTGGTAAGTCTGTTAGCTTCCAAGTCTCGTTCTTATTTATGGATTCTAACTCAGCTTTCATTGCTTCTATCCACTTCCCATCTTCAGTTGCTTCCTTATAATTTATTGGTTCTTCCTCAGCTAAGAGAAGTTCTTTGTAGTCTGCTTCTACTTCTCTTGCTCGTTTAGTAACTTCTGTTACAGTTCTAAAACCTTGTAAAGGTGTATGATCAAATGGTCTTGCCGAGCTTTCCGTAGATGGTTCTGAAATATATTCTGCTGAGTTTGGTACATAGGTATATGTTGGTAGAGTGAAAGGTGTACTTAGTGAGTTCATTGGTGACTGCCTTATTTCTTGTCTAATGCTATCACCTGCTAAATCATCATCAAGGTTTATGGGTTCTATTTCAATGTCTTTTGGAAGGTTAGTAGCATCTCTTTCTGCTACTGTGAAATCTACCCATTTCGGTTCTTCACTCCCAATTTCTTCAATATACTCCTTCCAATTCCATGAATCCTTTTCAATGAATTTCACATATCTACTTACACAAATTCGTTTCGTCTCTGGATCAAATAATCTGCATGCCTTTGATCCTTCCTCTATTCCTAGGTACACCATCGGAATGCTTCGATCATCCAATTTCTTTAGATGTTGTGATGGTACCATAGAAGATGCTACGCAACCAAATATTGTCAAATACTCTAAATTTGGTTTCCTACCCTTCAAAGCTTCATATGGCATACTGTGCTTTAGAGCTTTAGTAGGTACTCTGTTTAATACATAGATAGCATGTCTTACTGCCTTTACCCAAAAGTTCTGAGGCATCTTCATTACCTTTAACATGCTTCGTGATGTGGACAGCATTGTCCTGTTTCTTCTCTCAACCACTCCATTCTGCTGTAGCGAGTATGGTGCTGTCAATTGTCTTGTTATCCCGTTGTATTTACAGTACTGTGAGAACTCATTAGAAGTAAACTCTCCTCCTCTATAGGTTCTCAACATCTTCAACTTGGTTCCTACTTCGTTTTCCACCCTTTTCTTGAAGTACTTAAAGGTTTCAAATGCTTGATCCTTTGAGTTCAAAAAGTACACCCACATGTATCGTGTACAATCATCTACAAGTAAAAATATGTACTTCTTTCCTGAATGTGTTGGTGGCGATATAGGGCCACATAGATCTCCATAGACTAAGTCTAATTCTTCCGACGACTTAAACTTAGCTTGTTTTGGAAATGGAGCTCTACTGTGTTTTCCTAATAAACATGCATCACAAATTTGACTAGCATGGTTTATCTTAGGAATCCCCTGAACCAAATTCTTCTGTGTCATTTGTTTAATTGAATCAAAGTTCAAATGACGTAACCTTGCATACCTTGCATGCCATAACCATGATTAATCTTCTAGGCTTCCTAACAGACAAATAGGTAAACCAATCTTCAAATTGATGTTGTAAAGTCTATTTTTTGAACGTGTGACTCTCATTAGAAGCTTTTGTTCTTGATCATGCAGAAGTAGTAAGTCACGTTCCATAGTCACTATACATCCATTTTCTGTTAACTGTCAAAGGCTCAGTATGTTGCTTTTCAAACTTGGAATGTAAAAAAATTGGGATAACACCCTTTGTTCCTTGTTTTTACATTCAAGTACTATTGAGCCTTTGCCTTTTATTTCTACATACGACCCATCTCCAAACCGAACATTTCCAATAATATTTTCATCCGATTCTTGAAAATGATCTTGTACACCAGTCATATGGTTACTTGCTCCGTTGTCTAAGTACCATAGACTTTCATTTGCTGTCGTATATTTGCTAGGTTCTATTTTCTTGTTTAAGAAAATCTTTTCTATTTTCTTGTCTTCACTAACTGCCATTAAGAGCGTAGGTTCAACATCATCTTGCACTAAGTTAGACTGTTATTGTGCATGTTCTTGCTGTGGGCAGTTCTTCTTGACATGTCCAAACTTGTTAAACCCGTAACATTGCACCTTGCTTAAGTACCTTGCTGACCTTCTCCACTTCTTGCAGCTCTTATACTTGGACTTATGAGAAGAGCCTTCTCCCTTCTCGTATTACTTGGACTTTCCATCACGTCAGCTTCCTCGTGATGCGTTGAATTTAGTAAACCTCCCTTGTCCACGGTTTTCAAAACGGTTCCCACGACTCGAGTTGTTGTCGTGTTTTTTGAATAGTAGTTTATCTTGATTGTTAGTTGGGCCTCCTTTCTTCAGTCTAAGTCTCTCTTCATAGATTTTTAATCTTCAAATTGTCTCATCAAGGGTTATTTCATCTAGATCGGTAAATTGTTGGTTTGATGCGACAATTTGGGTAAACCTATCTGGTACGGCATTTAGAAGTTTCCGTACTAGCGTTGGTTAACCAAATGTTGTTCCTAAACAGCTCGCCTTTGTGACAATACTATTCATTTTTCATGTAAATGAATCTATCGTTTCGTCTTCCTTCATTTGCAATAACTCAAACTCCGTTGTGAGTGTTTGCAATCATGCCTTCTGCACTCGATCTACACCGATATGTCTGGTTTTTAATGCATCCCAGACTTCCTTTGCTGTCTTGCAACTTGCGATTTATAATATCACATCCTCCGGTAGTGCTTGATACAGATAAGCCATTGTGGCTTTGTCCTTATTGACATCGCGTTATGTGTTAACACTAGTTTCTATTGTTTTCCATAAACCATTAGCCTCAAGTATTAGCTTGATGAGTAATGCACATATTGTATCATTTGTTGATTTTAATATAGGGCATTGGTAATGGGTCAAAGAACTGGCATCTTTGTGAATTATTATCTCTTTACCACTCGTCCCTGCTGGTGGTGTCTCCGGCATGGTAAACTAACTAGCTTTCTCAAAAACTCTAGGGCAAGTATCTACGCAAGATTGGTTTTCTCTAAAACCACAATTATGATTCCAATAGTTCTCACTAACTAATCTAAGAATCGGTAATAATTTCTAAACCTAACCGTAGGTATAGTAATTTTCTATAAAGTAGACTTTAGTTCGAAAATATAGAACCTGGATTTCACGTCTTCCTCGTATGAAATCTGTTCTTGTGATCCGACCTTTTGATCATCTGTTTTCCCTTTTGAACTTTGTTCCTAACGTCACCGCAACACGTTCTTGAACCCTTTAGTCTTTCCTTTCGAGCACGCCTTTGTCTCGGCTATGTTTGGTACCGCAACACGCCTTCGTGCGGTCTCCCTTGTGAAGCCTTAATCCAACAAACAGTTCCTTTGATTGTTCCTGCCTCTCGTATCCAAATACCAAAAAATCTGCAATTTCATATTTTTTTTTCTCCGATGGTTCCGCTTCTTGATTCCGGTAATCCTAAACGTAAACCTTTGCGTCCTTTCCTTTTTGCCTTATGTTCGTCCCGAGTACAATAATCCTCAACGAATCTGCAACACTAAATAGTCTCCTGTTTGTGGCAATTTCCTGTCCACAGTTCCAATTTGAACACTATCCCGATCGTTCTGCACTTACACGATCCGCAACCTTCAATTAATCGAACCTTCTGACTGTAAATAATCCCTACACAGCCTTCAATTAATTCTGCAATCTTCACGTTTTGGTTCTTGCTTTTAACCCAAAAAAACGGCGACTGTTATAATCCAAACAACCCCTCGTGTTCAATAATCTGCCTGTATCCCTTCAATCTCGATCAAGCTTTCAATCAACCTCTGAAATCCTTAAATTTAATGTTCCTGTGTTTGTCCCTGTTCTTGTTTCATTCCCGATTATCGTCGACTGTAATCATTGCCTGCAATTAATCGATTTTAAACAAAACCGATTCCTCCACTGATCGTCTTCTGAAATCACGTCTGATTGAAAAAACAATCTTGTTTGCAGCGAGTATGATTCTTCCAACCGAAGCTCTGATGCCACTGTTGCCCTTTAATTATGAATCAAACTCCAAACGAAGAACAAGAATCAAACATCGAACATTCAATCTGCTGTAATAATCAACTTGTATTAAAACGAATTTCTGGTTGTAATTACAGACTCCATTAACTCCTATATATAGCCCCTAATCAAACCATTGTATAATTTCCTTTTGAACCGCTGCATTCACATTCAATCGGCGCGTCCCTTTGTCAGGCGCGTCCCTTTGTCAATCGGTGTCTCTGTCTTCATACAACGTATCCATCGATTTGTAGGTTGTAGGGTTTTCAATTTGACACAACTAGTCCTCCTAGTTTAAATAATACAAATACTAAACTAAATACAACAATAACCTAATTACATATTAAGTCCCTATACTATGTGAAAGTGATTAACTCACATTCTTCAGGATTTCTTGGTTCAAAACCTTGCATACAATTACATGGTGGATGCTTGCTAATGCTACAGATTCCATAAGGACCGCAGAGTGAAAACCGAAAACAACTATCCACTGCAGCGTTTGCATACACAATCCAGTCTTGGATTCGTTCAATCCAATGCAAAGTCGGTGTCTTGGATTTCCTTTGAACAACTGAACTTTTAAGTGCATATTTAGGGTAGATTTCCTTCTCATTAATGACAAACTCAGGGGTGTAAATCTGATTGTCTTTTTCAATAGGAAGGCCACTAAAGCCGAGACCATTCCAAGGTCCAAGTCTTCCTAGTACAACTTCACCCTGCCACCCTAAAAATTGTGGATATCTGTTTATATCTAATATATAACTATACACACCTACAGAAGGATCATCAGGACTCTTCCAAGATGTCATGAACCTGTGTAACCCTGTTACCAAGTCCTTCCCGAATGTGTCACCAGGATAGTCAAAACTTTGCCAAATCATTTTATTTTTATTCCACACAACAAGATTTCCAGTATCAAGAAGCTGAACCACCACCACCACGGAATCATTATCCCGCACAGATACCGCTGATCTGGATGACCAGACCACAGGGTTGCGACGGGCACAGAGTATTACCAGGTTTCCTTGTCTGCTAAGTTTCAACATGCCTGATCTATCTGTAATTGGTGTGTTCCTGTTAGCAACTCATACAACAGTACCATATGATATCTTCTTGTACCATATCCCCAGGTATCGGTTCTTCGATTTCCCGGGACTGAAACATTTCCCCATTAGAAACAAGGGTGTTACCATCTTTGATTTCTTGATTTGCAGATATGGTATCTAGTGCACTGCAACCTGATGGCAGTAAGATCAAAGCAATAAAGAAGAATATATGTAAGGACTGGTCCTCCATTGTTAATCCAAAGCATGAAAGCAATGCCAATTTTTGTTCATCTTATTAGATACTTCAAAATGGTTTAAAATTCCACCATCTACAGTCAAGTCAACTGAATGGCGGTCTTTTTACGCGTGTGACCAATTACATACTCTACAATTGAAACTGACGTGGATAGTGACTGCTTTTTCATTCATCCTCTTTGGAGGCGGCTGGCCACGTGGTCATGCTTAAATACGGTTTTAGTGGACCGGACTAGAATCGATGGAGTTAGTGGACCGGACTAGAATCGATACAAAACAAAACTATTGGAATAAAAAGGCAAATTTAAACTTTTGAACTAAAATGGTTATTTGTATCAAAATACAGAGACTAAAACCGTATTTAACTCTTTGTTTTTTTTACTTAAAAATATCTCATTCCAATAAGCTTTCAAATTCAATTCAGGACCACATGCTAAAAATAAACGTACGTCCCAAATAATTATTAAAGAAAATATATGCATTTAACCTGTTTGATTTTCTAATAGTTTTGTTTTTATGTAATAATTTTCGTTCGTTAACTTAAAAAAACGGAATGCACGTCTGTTTCTAGTTTCTTTTGATGAACGTTCCGGTTTATTTTTTTTAAACGGAGTGGTATTTAAAATCGAGTGTTTTATTAGACTAATTTTTTTTAATTTTCATTTTCAACCCTTACACTACTCGGAATATATGCATTTAACCCGTTAAATTTTGTAATAATTTTGTTTTTATGTAATAGCTTTCGTTCGCTAACTTAAAAAAAGATGGAATGCGCGACTGTTTTTAGTTTCTTTTGATAAGCGTTCCTTTTTTTTAAACCGAGTGGTATTCAAAATCGAGTATTTTAAGGAATCGTACGCTATAGCAAGCAATCATACATTTGAAATTAAGTGACGTGAATAGTACTTGCAGCCTATTGGTCGGTTACGCCACTTGACGAGTATGGTTTGGTGTCTAGTTTTTTTTACTTAACCGAAATTTACTTTATCTTTTAAGATTACGGTTTGGAAGATTTACACTAAAGGGGCCTAGCCCAGTTGGTATTAGCGCGCACATGTATTCCATTCTTACCCCATCCACCCGGTTTGAACCTTGGGGGTGGTATATATTTCTTTTTTGTTATTTTTTAATCCACTTTTTGTTATTTTTTTTCGTTCAGATTAATGATATTTTTTTTTCCGTTCAGATTAATGTTTTGACTCGGTTATAAACATCTAGTCGAAACGTAGTCAGCAATAAACATGCCGTAACGATATATTCTAAATTTAAAAAAAATATTATGATGTTTTGAAAAAAAAAATAAAAACATATCATATTTGACCTGTGGGTTTTGATCGTTATTATAAACATTATACTAACTAAATAATTAAAAAAATATTAATAAGCTAATGAGGGGCAGTATATCTATTTTTTTTTTCTTTTAAAACTATAGTTAAAAAGAAAAAGATGGGAAAAAGGAGTAATTTAAAACAAATATTTTCTTTTTCAGTTATTCATATTCGCTATTTTTAAAATGCATGTTATTTGTTTAAGTTTAATATATCGCGGTAAAAAGCATAATTTTTTTGTTCGACACTTTGAGATTGACAATTGTGAATCTGTGATCGATTTGTTGTAAATGAGTTTTAACTTTTAACAACATTTTAGGTCAACACTCCCATGAAATGATATGTTTTAGAGTATCTTGGAAAAATAGTGAAAAAAAATAAAGTTTTTTATTGTTAAAATAAGGGGATGTTATAGATACACCCAAAATTATTATTGACACAAACCCAATACGGGTCGTATTAAACAACAAAAGTTACCGCCCCTATAAGTGGTCATTCATCTCACATACGGGCGTATAGAAGAATACGGTCCAATGTCATACGGGTCGTGATGTCCTATACGACCCCACATATGGGCCGTATTATACCATACGATCCGTATTGTTTTTTTTTAATTAAATAATACACAGATAAAATTATTACTACAATATTTTATATCATTAAAATCAATAAAAGTTGGAGCAAAAAGAACCTCCCAAACAAAAAGAAATCAATCGAAACAAGTGCTGTGTTTGTAATTAGATCCAAACAACATGAATGAACACAACGATTTAAATCTCTATGATCTATGGTATCCGCATTGGACACATACCCATAGAATTTGTAGTTGGATTCAAATAATATACACAACGAATCTGAAAACTATGACATCTTATTAGCATAGTGATTGAAAAAACTTAAATCCCGCTGACTGAATGTGATAAGAAATTAAGTCGTTCCTATAATAAAGATGTAAAGCAAGGAATACACATGGATATTGTCTTTCACATATAAATTATTCGAACATTAAAAAGTCAAACACCATGTTTCTTGATGTTTGAACACAATAAATCAATCGAAACACGTGCTCTGTCATCTAGATGTGCCATGTCTCAATTTCTCATGGTATGCAAACCGATTCCATCATTCTTATACAATTTGAATATCCATGATCTATGGTATCCGCATCGGACACATTCCCATGAAATGTGTAGTTTGATCCAAACAATATGAATAAACACAACAAGTCTGACAACTATGACATCTTATTAACATAGTGATTGAAAAAGTTAAAATCCCTAAATGTGATAACTAAGATCAAAAGCGCAATTATACTTCACGCATGCTATTTCACTTGTAAATGCTTCACCAAGCCGACGGTTTCACATGGTGAATCCGAGAACAAGAAGATTAAGTCCGTTGGTGACAAGGGACTTCTGTCTGCTTATGATTTTCTTTACCTACCAATTTATTCAAGCTTCATGGGTCTAATAATGTTTTGTCATGTTTGAGAAACTGTAAAAAGGTAGAGAATTCCTTCCTTTTCATCCTCAACTTTGCAGCGACTCTCCAAAAATTCATTCCTTTTCATTCTCAACTTTACATTCATTCTCCAAGTTGTTTACTATAACCTTTTTGCCTATGTTTTGTGTCACACCCGTAACACAGGACAGTCATCTACCAGAGTACTACCTCTAACAGATATGTTCCCAGGTAAGAGCGACAGGTCTAGGAGAGATTTATACACCGCTCTTTCCTAGACAGAACATTCCGTTCATCAGATAACTACATACCGGTTGATGGTCGCCTTCTAGTTACTGTGACGTTGATATCGACTATATAGATCGAAAGACTTAACATCATAACTTATTTCATTTCATAAGATAACGTTTGTACAATAGGGACTGACTTGCAAAATATAACATAACCGACTCTGGACTTATAGCTCATGAAGAATCATGCCATCCACTCAGGCCTTATGGTCACACAGGACCTGCCCTCAGTCATCCCTATCTCAAAACATCTTTACATCTCCTGGAATGCCAACTACCAGCTAGGTTTCACCTGTGATCAAAAACATTTGAAAACATTTTGGATGAGCTTAACGATGGTGAGTTCATAAACAAAATCATATATATGGTTATCTTTGATTCAAGGATGAATGCCCCGTATGGGTCTTACAACCATCCCCTCCAATCCATCACCCAGTAACCTCTACTTTACTCGGGTTCTGAGTCTATAACATACATATATATACAGAGACCTTCCGGCGCGCTGGACCCATAGGTACCAGATCTCAAACAAGAGGATCAGTCTTGTCCCTAGGTCCCACCCCATTCATGACCATAATAAGTACTTATTATAGGATATATGCACGGATAGTATTGGGATCGCAAATAAAAATTATTTACAAAACATTTATAGAGCACAGTTAAGAGGAACTCACCTTAAGCAGAACCTCCTTTCTGATCAGTTATAATAATCAACGCCTCGACAGAACCGTAAATCATATCCGACATTTTCATAAATAACATCCCCATCTTAGGTTTATAGGAAGAAACCTCAGGGTGTTCAGAAACCTTACCTTGGCGCTATCTACGGCAGTTTTGCGGACGAATTGCGAGAAACCGGATTTTCAAGAGCGGACCAGAACTTCAGGAATCGGGCTACTAGAGCTTAGGTGTGTATTGATGAAGGTGTTTGTGTGTGGCAAAGTCTGAAATCGAGCCATCTATTTATAGGCTGATTTCGGCCTCATATCGGACTGACATGTAGGGGGATGTAAGTCCGACTTCCCCTTAGATAAGTCAGCCCTACACGCGTCGCCCTCCTATTGTGCTGCCTTCCTTTTTACAGCTTTCGGGCCGCAATGGTTTGGGATATTGGTCCGACATGGTGTCACGCGTCGGATTTCAATCGGTGAGTTATAGGACACATGTCACTACCTCATTCATTCCTACCTCAACACATGTCGGACCGATATGCAATGGATGTCGGTCCGATGTCCGCCTCATTTTTAGAATTTTCACTTTTTGCCCTTTATCTTTGGAAAACTTTCAATTTAACCCCTGAACTTTATCTTTTGATACTTTTGGCCTTTATTTTACTCGGGAATTATCCGGGTGTTACAAATCACCCCTCCTTAAAAGAATTTTGTCCTCGAAATTCAACATCGGTCAAACAAATGAGGATACTTTGTTTTCATTTGTTCTGTTAATTCCCAAGTTTTGTCGGCGCCCTTCCGACCTTGCTAGTGTACCAGTACCATTGGTATAGTTTTCTTTCTCAACTTTCGTTCTTGGGTCCCTAAGATCTTGACAGGTTGCTCAGTGAAATGGAGCTTATCATCGATGTGTAAATTGTCTAATGAGATTACCTGATCGGGTTCTGCTAAGCACTTGCGTAAACATGACACGAGAAACGTGTTATGAATATCCTACAATGCTTCAGGCAATTCAAGTTTATATGCTACAGCTCCAACTCTTTCTATGATCTTATAAGGCCTAATATACCTTGGCACTAAATTTCCACATTTCCTGAAATGTACAACACCTTTCCAAGGTGATACTTTCAACACAACATAGTCGCCTACTTGGAATTCTAACGGCCGTCGTCATTTATCTGCATAACTCTTCTGTCGATCTTGTGCAGCTTTCAACCATTGCCTAATCTAGATTATCTTATCAGTTGTTTCCTGTAAGATTTCTGGTCCAGCTAGTTGGCTATTTCCTACTTCAGTCTAAGAAATTGGAATTCTACATTTCCTATCGTATAAGGCTTCAAATGGTGCAACTTTTATACTTGAATGGTAGTTGTTGTTGTAAGAAAATTCTATCAATGGAAGATGATTATCCCAGCTACCTCCAAATTATATTGCACACGCCCTCAGCATATCTTCTAGGGTTTGGATTGTTCTTTCACTTTGTCTGTCGGTTTGAGGATGATATAATGTACTTATGTTAATTCATGTCCCCAACTCTTTCTGGAAACTAGTCCAGGATCTGGAAGTGAACCGACTATATCTATCAGAGATAATAGATTGCGGTATACCATGGCGACTCACAATTTCATTGATGTAGAGTCGGGCTAACTTATCCATTGAATAGTTCTCACTGACAGGAATAAAGTGTGCCGATTTGGTTAGTCTCTCAACCACAACCCAAATAGCATCATGCCCTTTCTGGGTTCTCGGCGGTTTTGTGACAAAGTCCATAGTAATCTTATCCCATTTCCATACAGGTATCTGTAACTGTTGTAGTTGCCCTGCGGGTTTCTGATGTTCGATTTTGACTTGAAGGCAAGTTAGACATTTTTCTATATACTGAGCTATGGATCTCTTCATATTCGGCCACCAATAATGAGTTTTCAATCCCTTATACATTTTATCAGCTCCAGGATGTATCGAGTATTTGGATTTGTGAGCTTCATCCATTATCTTCGTTTGGATTTTCCCAAGTCTAGGAATCCAGATTCTGCTACCAAATCGTAGGATTCCATCATCGTCTTTGGTTAGCAACTTTTCTTTACCAACCATGCGCTCCTTTTTGATGTTATCTTCTTGTAGTACTTGTGTTTGAATTTCCTTGATTTGATACATCCAATCTATCTTGATTTCTAACCTTAAGGCTCTTATCTTGATAGGCTTAATTCTCTCCTTCCGACTTAATGCATCTGCTACAACATTAGCTTTCCCGGGATGGTATTTAATCTCACAATCATAATCATTAATGAGTTCCATCCATCTCCTTTGTCTCATATTCAATTCCTTCTGATTGAATATATGCTGGAGACTTTTATGGTCTATATATATCACACACTTAGTACCATATAGATAGTGTCTCCAAATCTTTAGAGCAAACACTATGGCACCAAGTTCGAGATCGTGTGTGGTATAGTTTTTCTCATGAACCTTTAGTTGTCGTGATGCATAGGTTATCACCTTTTCTTGCTGCATCAACACACAACCTAGACCAATTCGGGAATCATCACAATAGATGACGAAGTCATCATTCCCTTCGGGTAATGCTAAGATCGGTGCTGAACTAAGTTTTTGTTTAAGGGTTTTGAATGCCTCCTCTTGCTTCTGACTCCATTCAAACTTCACAGCTTTCTGAGTTAAGGTAGTTAATGGAGTAGAAATCTTGGAGAAGTCTTGTATAAACCTTCGGTAGTATCCGACTAGACCAAGAAAGCTCCGAACTTCAGTCGGTGTCTTTGGGGTTTCCCATTTCATTATTGCTTTGATCTTGGTTGGATCTACTTGTATTCCCTGATGGTTTATAACATGCCCTAATAATTTTACCTCTTGTTTCCAAAACTCGCACTTGGAACACTTAGCATACAGTTTCTCTTTTCTAAGAGTTTCCATGATTATCTGAAGATGTTTGGCATGTGCTTCTTGCGTTCGAGAGTAGATAAGGATATCGTCTATGAACACTGTAACGAATTTGTCCAAAAATGGTTTACAAACTCGGTTTATTAGGTCCATAAATGTTGTGGGGGCATTAGTTAAACCAAATGACATAACTAAGAATTCATAGTGTCCATATCGGGTTCTAAAGGCGGTTTTAGGTACATCTTCTTTTTGTACCTTCAACTGATGATATCCAGATCTAAGATCTATTTTTGAGAATTATTTAGCTCCTTGCAACTGATCGAACAAATCATCTATTCTTAGAAATGGATATTTGTTCTTCACAGTGAGTTTGTTCACTTCTCGATAATCTATGCACATCCGCATGCTTCCGCCCTTCTTCTTTACAAACATTACCGGTGCTCCCCAAGGTGAAGTACTTGGACGTATAAAACCTCTATCTAATAATTCTAGAATCTGCTTCATCAATTCTTTCAACTCAGAGGGTGCTAGACGATACGGTGCTCTGGCCACGGGTTTAGCTCCGGGAATGAGTTCGATTCGGAATTCGATAGGTAATTCTTCCGGAAATACATCCGGATGATCACATACTATAGGAATGTCCACAATCTGTCGTTCTGGTTTAGCATCTAAAGCATAAACTATGAATACACTACATCCTATATTCACACATTTTTTAGCCTTGGCTACAGAAATTGTTTCAATCTTATTCTCATCACTATCGCATTGCATTAACATAGACTCTCCGTTAGGCCTATAAATCCTAACAATCTGTTAGTCAAAATCGATCTAAGCATGACATTGGTTCAACCAATCCATTCCAATGATAACATCGTACTTGCTCATACTCATTGGCATTAAATCAATCACTGAATTTTCGTTGCCTAGAGTCATCTTGCAATTCACATACGGTTTGGTTATCCTAATTTGCTCACCACTTGCCGTCTCAACTACGTAAGCACGCTCAAGTGGAGTTGGTTTCATGCCTAAATGCAAACTAAAGGCATCTGAAACAAAATTTTTATTCGCTCCCGTATTAAACAGGATATTAGCATAAATATCGTTAACTAGGAACGTACCAGCTACCACCTTGGCATTGTCGTTCCTCCTTCCTTCGCTTATCACAAACACCCGACCTTTAGCCCCTACCCCGGTTTTTTACTGAACAGGTTTTGCACAATTTCTTGCTAGATGTCCCATTTCATTACAATTGAAACATCTAAGGGATGGACAAGATGTTGTAGTATGCCCCGTCTTTTGGCATTTGTAGCATCTTATTTCCTAAGAACTTTATTTCCCTCTCTCCTAGGGAACTTAAAATTTCTTGGTTTAAACCGATACATCACTTCCTCACTCTTTTTCTTTGTTTCTACAGGTTTTACCTCCACTGCTTTCTCAGCCTTATCCTTGGCTTCTTGAGCGGCCACATCATCGTAGACCGTGGAACTTAACGCTAAAGCTGCATCCATTGTTTGAGGTGTAGAGGTTTTCACCAAGGTACGCACTTTTAGCGATAAACCCCTGATAAAATGTTTGATTCTTCGAGGTTCGGGTGTCACCAGATGTGGCACCAGTTTAGACATATCATCAAACTTTGTCGGATACTCCTGATGCATCGTAGTTCCAGCCTCCATACGTTGAAACTCCTCTTCTATCTTATCAAGTTCGTTCTGAGGACAAAATCGTTGCAGAACCAGTTCCTTGAACTCGTTCCATTTCATGTTGTCCATAACTTGTTCCCCTCGGGCTTGCTTCACAGATTCCCACCAATCCAATGCTGTGGTTTCCAAGGAATTGGCAGCAAACTTGATTGCCTGATCGCTTATACATTCACTGAGCTTGATCACAGCTTCCATCTTTGTGATCCATTGAGTACTATCGATAACTCCCTTCTTGCCATCGAATGACTTGGGTTTGCATCCTTCGAAGGATTTGTAGTTGCATCCTTCGTGATTCTCAGTTCTCGTTACTGAGCTAGTATTGGTGTTTCCATTTGCACCTCTGCTATTGTTATTGGTTCCTCCTCTAGCATTTCCAGTACCCATTCTTCTTGAAAGAACTTCGTCTAACAATCTGGGTAGTGTGTTTCATAAAGCTTTAGTCACTTCACTTGCCACAACATCTTGAAACTGGGCCTCAAACATGACCACTTCTTCCGTATGGTTATCGTTCTTGTTCGTTTCATGATGGTCGTTAGTATCAGCGTTAATTTCAGCCTGCTACGGTTCCTAGTAACTGGAGTACGATCTGTTCCCCTACCTCTTCCAACCATTGTTACCTATACACACAGATGTATGACATCAGAATTTGTATAACCGGTTATGATCCAGAAAATCAGAAATTAAAGACATCTGGCCAAAAATGTAATTAATATCTGTTTTCTCGACATCTCCTGTTATATTCATAATGATAATCAATATCTCTATTTATGTCCTGTGGCATTCCAGCTATTCTTAGAGCTCTTAGTTTAAGTCTAGATACTAATCTTTACTATTAGTATCTAAATATCTTAAACCACGGCTCTGATACTAACTTGTCACATCCGTAACACAGGACAATCATCTACCAGAGTAGAACCGCCAACAGATATGTTCCCAGGTAAGAGCGACGGGTCTAGGAGAGATTTATAAACCGCTCTTTCCTAGACAGAATATTCCGTTCGTCAGATAACTACATACCGGTTGAAGGTCGCCTCCTAGTTACTGTGACGTTGATACCGACTATATACAACGGAAGACTTAACATCATAACTTAATTCATTTCATAAGATAACGTTTGTATAATAGGGACTGACTGGCAAAATACAACATAAACGAATCTAGACTTATAGCCCACGAAGAATCATGCCATCCACTCAGGCCTTATTGTCACACAAGGACTTGCCATCAGTCATCCCTATCTCAAAACATCTTTACATCTCCTGGAATGCCAACTACCAGCTAGGTTTCACCTGTGATCAAAAACATTTGAAAACATTTTGGATGAGCTTAACGATGGTGAGTTCATAAACAAAATCATATATATGGTTATCTTTGATTCAAGGATGAATGCCCCGTATGGGTCTTACAACCATCCCCTCCAATCCATCACCCAGTAACCTCTGCTTTACTCGAGGTCTGTGTCTATAACATACATATATACGGAGACATTCCGGCGCTTTGGTCCCATATGTACCAGAACTCAAACAAGTGGATCAGTCTTGTCCCTAGGTCCCACCACATTCATGACCAAAATAAGTACTTATTATAGGATATATGTACGGATAGTATTGGGATCTTAGATAAAAATTATATACAAAACTTTTATAGAGCACGGTTCAGAGGAACTCACCTCAAGCAGGTCAGTTATAATAATAACCACCTTGACAAAACCCTAAATCATATCTGATATTATCATAAATAACATCCTTATCTTAGGTTTACACGAAGGAACCTCAGGGTGTTCAGAAACCTTACCTCGGCACTATCTACGACAGTTTTGTGGACGAATTACGAGAAACCGGATTTTTGAGAGCGGACCAGAACTTGGGGAATCGGGCTACCAGAGCTTAGGTGTGTGTTGGTGAAGGTGTTTGTGTGTGCCAAAGTCTGAAATCGAGCCATCTATTTATAGGCTGATTTCGGCCTCGTATCGGACCGATATGTAGGGGGATGTCAGTCCGACTTCCCCTTAGATGAGTCAGCCCTACATGCGTCGCTCTCCTATTAGGCCGCCTTCCTTTTTGTGGCTTTCGGACCGCAATGGTTTGGGATGTCGGTCCGACATGGTGCCACGCGTCGGATTTCCATCGGTGAGTCATAGGACACGTGTCACTACCTCATTCCTTCCTTCCTCAACACACGTCGGACTGATATGCAATGGATGTAAGTCCGATATCCGCCACATTTTTAGAATTCTCACTTTTAGCCCTTTATCTTTGGAAAACTTTCAATTTAACCCCTAAACTTTATCTTTTGATACTTTTGGCCTTTATTTTACTCGGGAATTATCTGGGTGTTACCTTTTGGGTCTAAATTAATACAATGAAGTTGTTTACATGCATTGTGATCAACCCGACGGTTTCAGATCAAAAGTAAAACATTCGGTCTATTTCACATGTGAAATACATCGTGTTTGACTTATGACCAATCTACATGTGAAAGACAATATCCATTCTTTCCTATAACCCTTAATAATAATTGTCCTAGGGGTGGCAATAGGCTGAGTTCTGGCCTGGTATTGTAATCCCAGACCCATACCCGGTTGTAAAATCTTGTCCCATATCCGACTCATTACCCGTCAGGCTTGAGGTGATATTGAATATATTAAATATAATTTTAATTTAAAGAGAAACAAGAGGAGACAAATAAGGAATTCATTTCAAAACATGTTGAAAATCTTAATGCTACCCTTAGGTCATTAATTAATATTATTAATGTTCTAAATTATTTATTTAAGTTCCATTATTGATTTTTAGCTATTGATTAAATGATTTAATGGTCAAGATAAGTTCTTTTTGTTCTTGCACTTATTTAGTATTCTGAAATGAACCATCCTCTCTCTCTCTCTCTCTCTATATATATATATATATATATATATATATATATATAGGTAAAAGTTATGCTAAAAAGACTCTATATCCTAAGAAGGCTAAGAAGCCATGAAAAACTGACATGTGTCAAGATAAGTTCTTTGTTCTTGCACTTATTTAGTATTCTGAAATGAACCATCCTCTCTCTCTCTATATATATATATATATGTAAAAGTTATGCTAAAAAGACTCTATATCCTAAGGAGGCTAAGAAGCCATGAGGTGCTAAAAAGACTATATATATAGGTAAAAGTTATGCTAAAAAGACTCTATATATATATAGAAGAATGATTGGTACAAAATACATTTATTATAAAAAGTGTAGGAACCAACGAGGTGGTTACACGTGTATATGAATGGAAATCAATAAAAGGATAAAAGATGTCTCATTTGACTTTTTTCATTAAATACTAGTTTTCACCCATTGTTTTTAAACTCAAATAACTTTTACATACTTTATTATTTTTTTTAAAAGAAGTATACCACAAAACAAGAAATTTATCCTCTTTAATATTAGTATAATATTGGTATATTTTTTAAAAAGCAGATTTTTTTAAAAATTCATCTAAATATGACACTCTGATAACAACATGTACATTTGCGATAACGACACACAACAAAATATATCAGCATAGTATAAAATGAGATATCAACACTCTTTTCTGTGTTGTTATCTCATTTTACATTGTGTTAATATATTTTTTTCTGTGTTATTATCACATATATATGTGTTGTTATCAGTGCAGTTCTATTTTTACATGAATTTAAAAAAACATTCTTTTATAAAATATAGCATTACTATACTTATATTAAAGAGGATAATATTCTCAATTTTATTGTATAATTTTTTTTAAAAAATAATAAAGTATTTAAAAGTTATTGGAGTTTGAAAAAATGAGTGAAACTATTATTTAATGAAAAAAGTCAAATGATGATGTCAATTTCCTCTTTTACCCTTTTAGTGATTTTTACTTCTAAATAATTACAAAATTAACTCTTAATTAATTTTAACCATTAAACTAGTATGATCAAGTGCCCAGATTGTTTCATACATTTTTATGTTAAATATGTTTTGTACATGATCCTGCTTCTCCATACACACACACACAAAGGGAGAAGTTCATTTTAGAACACTTAAATATTGCGAGAACAAGGGAAACAAACATAAATAGTTTATTTTTTGTATTAATGGTTCATATTTTTTAACAATTTTACTTTTACATACAAATGTGTATGTTATCTATATAAAAATCATTAAACTAACCTTTTCACATATTTTTTTAACTTTTAAATTTTACCTACACATGCGCATATTATGTGTAGGTAATATAACCTACACATGACTTGCACATGTGTAGGTACTATAATTAAGTGAAATATGTGTATATATGTATATATATATATATATATATTTATTTCAAAACAGATGAATAAACATTACATTTCAAACATTTTTTCTATATTTTAACTTTTTTAAGATTGAAAAAATGAATGGTTCATTTTGTTCCCCATGTTCTCGCAATATTTAGTGTTCTAAATTGAAACTTCCCCGATATATATATATATATATATATATATATATATATATATATATATATATATATATAGGAAGGTTCCTTACAAAGTGGGTTTTGCCTAAAAAGTGTAGGAAGCAAGGAAAATGCGCCACGTGTACGATGCTAATTCTACGGGTGAGGGGTATTAGCGTCATTTATACGCACAGAAAAATAGCACGTTTATATGATATATATTGTTCTACTTTAACATTTATAACCGTCATGTTATACGATATAACTGTGCTGATAATGGAAACCAGCACAAATTTCGAGAATCATTATATTTTTATAAAAAAATCTCATTTTTTTATATAAAAAGTATAACAATACTATAATCAAATTAAAGAGAAAAAAATGTTCGATTTTATTGTGTAATATTTTAAAAGAAATAATAAAGGATAAAAAAGTTATTTAAGTTTATGAAAAATGGTGGAACTAATATTTAATGCAAAAGAAAAGTCAGCCCAATGACAAAATATTTATTTTACCCCTTTAGCCATTAATTGACTTATACATCAATCTTAGCAATTAGAATAGTTTGATCAAACATGTAAATTACTTCCTACATTTTTTAGGCAAAACACACTTTGTACTTGAAACTTTCTCTATATATATGTAACAAGGTTAGAATCCCGTGTATTACACGGGCTGAATAAACGTAACGTTATATACTTCATAGTAAAAAAATTATGTCTTTAAAATCCCGTGTATTACATGGGTTGAATAAAATATTACGTGACAGTTATAGATTATGTTAAGTTAATTTTTAAATAATTTTTTTAGTTGAGTATTAATTTTTTTTATGTAACTGATAAGTATTAATTCATAATAAACTTTAGAAACCCGGTGTATTACACGGGTTGAATAAATGCAATGTTATATATATTTAGTAATAAATAATTAAATATTACATATTTATGAAAAAACGTTTATTTAAAAAGAATTATAAAAAACATTATTATTTAATAGGGGAGAGAGAGGCGAGAAACAAAAAATTATAAAAACAATTAAAAATTTTTGTATAATTAATAGGTGAGAGAGGCGAGAAAAAAAGTTGAGCATGCATAAAAGAGTGACAAATGTCCAATCAAAAACTTTATTTATTATATAGTATAGATGTAAACTGAATTATTAACGACTTATGATAAATAAAAACAGAAACTGTTCTGTTAATTCTGTGTTCATTTGTTCCAAACTTCCTGTAACATTATACAAAGTGCAGACATAGATTACAAAACACAAATCAGTGTTATGTGTTTTTCAGACATTGATTCTCCAACAGAAAAGTAGGGTTCAAAGTTGGAGATCAAGTGATGTACACCAACGGCTTCTTTGGTGATGAACTTTGGCGTGTTGACAAGCTAGGTTTCTCACCGTAACCGCCATTCAGGCTGTGCCAGTTTACTTTGTGGTTAGCGGATTGTGACCCATCTAAGATACCTATCATGTATCATCTTGCAATATTGAATATTAAATGGTTTTGAATTCTTGTATTTTCAAAAAAATTTGAATGAGTACTATTATGTTGATTTGGGTCACATGTTGTTGATGTTGATGTTGAATTATTGATGGTATTGTTGATAATTAGTATTATTATATTATGGTTTGGCCAACAGTAGTTTCTGACTTTCTGGTTTATTCATGTTTATATTCAACAGCCCATTTTAACATGTACCCATTTTGGTCACAAGTATTCACCTGAACCAAAATGACCATATTTTGAAACAAACCCCTTCTAACCCGAACCCGGTATGACCCCTCAGCCCCGTCCCTCCCGTTAATAAATAGATTTAACCTTGACACTTTATTACGTTTTGATTTCAGGGTCCAAAGACCCTAGTTAACCAGAGAGATCTTTATCAGCCTTATAAAACTTAAAAACTGCAAACACCATCATTCATAATTTATAGATAATTACAAAGGGGTGATTCCTTAACCACAAACTGTGGAAATGAGAAAACGAGGAAGAATTTACAAGTATTTGAACATCCTCCTAGCATAAACTCATTGCTATCGAGCATATAGTTGTGTTATCGTGTGTTCATCAACTGATAGAAGAGATTCAAGTTCAGGGTAGCCCTTTTAAATGAAAAAAGCAGGTTGTTTAGGTTCAGGCAATGCTCCCTCACTAACCAACATTAGAACCACTGACAACATCGTTGGCCTATCTTCTGCATGGTGCTGGACACATAGAAGTGCAACATGTATTGATCTAAGTACTTCAGTGACCACACATGAGGCCTGTAAAGATGCACTCATTAACCCAATGGATTTGCCTACTTTATGGAGTCTCCATGCCTACATCAAATAAAAACACGTATTTAAAAAGATCCCTAGTTTTTGTTCAAGATATTGGATTTGGTCTTACAACTTTAACTTACATGTCCAAGAAGGTTATCTCTGTGGTGTTCATGAGAGAATTCTCTGTTTTTCTTCCTGCTAATTATCTCCAACACTATAACGTCAAAACTAAATACATCAGATTTTATAGAGAAACGTCCGTGTACTGCATACTCCGGAGAAATGTAACCACTACAACCAGGTTAAACAAAATAAATTTATAGATTAGTATTCGAGTTTCTCGTTCAATATCATCATCCTTCGTTTATGGGGAAAAAGTATTAAAGTTAAGGAGGATTCTTACTATGTTCCGACCACTATAATTGTCTTATCTGTGGTATTAGGTCCTACAAACTTTCTAGCAAGGCAGAAGTTGGATATTTTTGGATTCATGTCACCGTCAAGCAAAATATTACATGCCTTAAGATCTTTGTGGATAATTTGAAGGGGGGAATCTTGATGTAGATAGAGATTACCTCGAGATATCCCATGTATTATATTGAATCGTTGAGGCGAGTTAAGCATCAAACTTCTAGTTTCATCTGCCAAAAGGTGACTACAATGTCATGTGTGATTATATGAAGTTTGAAAGTAAGATACTAAGTGAAAATCATGGAGAGAGAGTTAAACCAAAGATAAACCAGTCCAAGCTTTTGTTAGTCATGTATTCATAAATCAAAATCAACTCATTTTGATGAATGTAATATCCAAGAAGCTTCACAAGATTCCGATGCTGAAGTTTTGCAATACAAATGACCTCATTCTTGAACTCATCAAGCCCTTGTTGGGATGTTTCTGAAAGCCGCTTTACAGCTATTTCTCTTCCATCTTCCAACACACCCTAAAAGAAAAGGATTACGATTAAAGAGTTTATAATAGCTTATAATTCTGTAAAAAATACATTTTCGATTCTGTTATAAGCAACATAAAAGAGTCACCTTGTAAACAGGACCAAAGCCGGCTTCTCCAATCTTATTGGAGTCATTAAAGTTACATGTGGCCCTGGATACTTCATATAGGCTAAAAACTTGGAACTCATCAAGATGTTCCATCTGCAGACTTGTATTCTTTTCATCATGCACATACCACTTTCTTTTCATCATGCACATACCACTTTCCTACAAAACGATGTTGTTACATGATTTGTTTTTTCAAATTTCATATCATATCAACATGCTCCTTCCCGTTACCTTGTCTTTTCATGTGAGGCAGTTTATTCATCTTTCTACAGGCATATGCCAATGCAAAGAGAAGTGACACAGCTGATGAAGTTTACAAGTATTATTTTTTTTTGTTTTGAAATTGGAATTGGAGTCCACAAGTCCTTTCATTAATTAAGTAAAAATAATAATAGTTTAATCATATAAGCTAAAAACACAAATATAATCCAATCTTAGAAGAAAATGGTGTACCTTCTAACTCAGAGGCTGCCATTCTTATGTAAATATATTGATTTACATCATATTCTCTAGCGTCCAAAAGCTCATCAAGCCATAGCAAACATCAACTTCCCATTTCTGCAATTCAAAGGCTTTTTGCGTATACACCCACTCACCCAATCAGACGCCCCCCATTCCTCTGGATTTCTCGGGTCAAAACCTTGAATACAATTACAAGGTGGATGCTTGTTAATGCCAATGGCGAAGGATAGTGAGGGGGGGGGGGCCCTCCCCCGATTTTTCGCTCAGAAGTGTTAATATATACGTATTCGGCCGAAAAATTTATAGTTCCGGCACCCCTGATAGGAAAAAAAATCCCGGCCCCCTTGCGTAGCTCTACCACTTGTTAACGCTACAAATTCCATAAGGACCGCAAAGTGAAAACCGATCACAACTATCCACTGCAGCGTTTGCATACACAATCCATTCTTTGATTCGCTCAATCCAATGCAAAAGCAGTGTCTTATGAGGTTGATATTTACAAGGGGAAGTAACAATAGTGAAGAGGAGAGGATCAAGCTAAGACTATGGGTTTAGGTATTTGAGAAGGGAGTCCCTTCAAATGACTTATGAGGTTGATATTTACAGTGGTCTTCAAGTGGTTCCTCGTTCTTCAATATGTTCTCATGACTTCTCCAGAAGAGGAAACTTGGCATGTAACTTTCTCCTCTTTGGTTCTCCATCTCTTTCTGATTCAAGTAATTTTTTGACTTTCCTTTCCGTAGACAGCAACTATGCTTGTTTTGTCCCTTTTCTAGGTCAGGACTTTCTTTATCTCGTTCACCGAGGTTTAACTATTGAGAGCATGATATCTTTTGATTATTGTGTCGGTGTCGTATTTGTTAGTCAGGAGGGAGAGTCCTCTCCTTCTGTTCGTCCTGAGGATCTTCTTTCGGGAGTGGTCCCCCTACTCTGTTCTTGAGGTGCTTAAGGGATCTTGTTTTTTGTTTGACTAAGAGGATGGATAAATGAGAATGAATCCTTTTATGTCACCAACCCCCTGGTGTGGGCCTTTTGTGAAAATATTGACATAAATGGGTCGGACTCCTTCTCTTCTGATGTGAGCCATCATTGCCTAGCGCCGGCTCCGGTAGGTTTTCAACCGTCTCTTCTTTCATCAACAGGTTAGTCCCCTTTTTATTTTTATCAAAATTTTTTACTTATAGTTTTGATTATCACAATAGTTGGTAAGAATGATATGAGTGTTCACTATTCAAAGCTTAGCCAGCGATCCTTGGCCGAACATTGCGCTCACTATCATATCGGGGTGGAGTATGGTCCTACTGTTACAGGTCAGTTTTATGACTCAGGATCCTGGATCTCAAGTAAGTTTAGTATCCCGAACATTTACGGTACTAACCGATTGTTTTCTCTTTGTCTTTGACTTGTATTCGCAGGCATTCAACAAAGGACTTAGTCCATCCACCAAAGACGGAGATTGAGAGAGTGATTAGTGATCCGCCTGAGGGTTATATAGGTTTGTATATCAGCTATTTTCAATTCTCCAATCTTCACTTGCCTTTTACTTTGTTTTTTCTTTGAGCCGTGGAGTGCTACATCTCCAAGTTCATCGGTTAGTGCCGTATGGTCATAGCACGGTCACTCATTTTGAAATGCTCTATCTAGCACACGGCGTTAACCCTTCTGTCCCCATGTATCACCATTGAGATGCTTAAAGATGGGAGCCGCCGATGTATTCATCATACAAAGCCCTATTTGAAACGCCGGAAAGAGAACTTCTTTTGGGCCAAAAAGTCCGTCGTGCCTTCCGAGATGCCCTATCGTGATCCTCAGGGTCCTTTGGACCTTCTTCCGCTTCGTCACTCTACTTATGACTCCAAATTTTTTGCCAAGCTCCAAAGTCTGTTAACATATGCTCGAGCTTATGGTGAACATGTCCTTGTTAAAGCTGGTGTTAACCGCTTGTGGTCTATCCCTAATGAGATTCCTTTGATCACGAGAAGAGGCGTAGGTAAGTGTGGTATGGGCTTTTCTTGTTATTGTGTGCTGCCTTCTTGTGTGCTAATTTTTGTGTCATATGTTTACAGATTTGAGTTTGCTAGATATCTTATCGGATAAAAGCTTGGATGGTGTGGAGTATGGGTCTTGTCCGCTGGGTGAGGGAGGGAAGCCGGTTCTCGAGGCGTTTGAGTCTGTTTTTAACACTGATGGTGGGTTTGAAAGTTTGCTTGCTTGTGAGGGTATGCTTGGTGATCCTCCTAAGGATGGAGGATCCCTTCCTTAGTAGGGAGATAGTAATCCTCTGGTTTCCGTTCCAGTCTAGCCGACTGCTGCTAGGGCCGCTGTTTTGAAGAAAGAGGGTATGATGAAGAAGGTGCCCGCTGTCTCGTATGTCAGTCCATCAAAAGGACTCATGCGTTGTTGAGAAGGCTTGGAATTATTGATCCAACGGATGATGAACAGAGGATTTTAGACTCTATTTTGAATGTGGATGGTGAGGGGGAGTCTTCCCATGATTATGACCGTCACTCTGTTTCCAACACAAATCTTAAAGGTGGAGGTATGGTGAATGGGGAGAAGTTTGTTCCATCATGGTCTATTACCAACAAAGATACCTTTATTGATCCTGTCATATGTCGTCGAGTGATTCTTCATCTTGCTCCTCTGGCGAGAAGTTGGTGATTGGCGGTATGCAAGTGGATGCTCTTATTGGTGAGGCCTACCATCAACAGGCTAGGATGAATTCGCTTTTTCTCTGAGATCTCTGACAAAGTTGTTATCCATAAGAACAACCTAGGGAGGCAGTTTTCTCGAGCTTCCCTTTGGTGGAGCCGATATACTACCGAGGCTGCCTTAGTCAGATCCCTGAAGGAGAAACTTGATGTGTTGGAGGCCCGTCGTTGGGATGATTTGATTAACTTGGATCAAGTTAGTGAAGATTTAAGGAAAAGCTTGGAAGAGGTAAATGCTTTGAAAGAGAAAAACGCAGGACCGGAGGGGGCCGTCATTTCCTTGGATGTTGAAACGAAGATCTTGGAAGAGGAGAAAACGGAATTGTAGAGTTGGTTGCTGAGCTTTTAAAGGAGAAACGATGGTTTGTGGAGGATGGTTTTGTCCATGTTGTTGGGTTTCTGCTTCGTAGTGCTGAATTTGTAACCCCTCTTTCTGTCGTGCAAAAAGCTTCCCCAACATTGTGTATACATGAAGGTGTGTCTGTAAGGTATAGCGCTGCCCAGCAACAGATTCTCCTTTCGTTGGTGAAAGGCCATGACCTTCAAGCCAAACAACATCTAGTCAATGTCGTTCGTGCCTACGAGAAGACCCCGTATCCCTATCTTGCTGCCTTGGCTACTTATGCTGATAAGTCTATTATGGAGATCCAAGAGGTGGAGCCCTATGGTTTGAATAAGGAGGAGGCACTCGGTTGGATCGCTGCAAGTAAAAAACCTAACGTGCTTGCTAGCTAGGCGAGTGCAAGTGCGCGGACGCCATCCCTCATGGCTTTCAAGGTTCTTCCTACCTCTCCTTCCCCAAAAATGGTCGAGGTGACTCCCTCTGTTGCAGGGGCGGTTAAGGAGACTCCATCCATCGTGGAGGGGGGTTTCACTCCTTCCCCAAAGATGGTTCAATGACTATGGTTCAACCATTCTATTCCTAGTTAGGTCCTGGGTAGTTTTTAAAACACCTGAGTCTATTTTGAAAATGGTGGGTAATTGTTGGGAAAATGATTTTCAAAGGGTCATGTTATTAGTACTCCCATTTAGATGTTTTGACCCCTTGCATACGGGTCATATGCATCCATACGGGTCATATATGAACTCCAACACAAGATAAGTTTTGCATCAGTCACATCAGTCATTTGTGTCTCTCTATACGGTCTATATACATACATACGAGTCATATGCGTATAGTGCCCTATATGACTCATATACATCATATTCACACATACGAGTCATATGTGTGGAGTCCAAAGAAACAAATATTCGAGAATATCATTTGACACGGCGGAATATTCGTGAATAAACTAGCACGTCGGTATGAAGAGATATAAGATTCCTCGAGAAGCGAGCGATTGACGCAATATTAGATTCCTCAAAATTCATGCCCATTATTTGACACGACACAATATTCAGTTAAAAACGATTATATAAACTGAGTTAAAACATTCATATTTCAAAGTTAAAAACATTCAAAGTTCTTTCTCATTTATATAAACCGTTTTTCGTTAACAATGTCTTTTTTTAATAACAATAATTTTTTCGATGGTGAAAATTCCTACAATACGGGGGGTGAAAATTCCAACAATACAGGTTGTGAATATCCTTACGATCTGGGCGACGAACGTTATTACAATATCGCTGCTGAAAATCGTTACAATCTGGGCGGTGAACATTAATACAATATCGGTGCCGAAAATTCTTACAAGATGGGTGGTGAACCGTCTTACAATCCGAGAGGTGAACATTATTACAATATCGGTGCAGAAAATTCCTACAATCAGGGTGGTGAACCTGTAAACAGCGAGATGATGGCTGTATCTCCTGAGAAGATCGAATTGTATAAGACTGATAAGGTATAAAATTCCTTAAATTATTTGTGGTTATCTTTATTTGAGACTAACCATAATATTGTTTTTCAATCCAGACTTTCCATTCTCACGAGGAGTTGGTGGACGGCTGTACTGCGAGGACTCGAGAATGGTTACATCTTAGTCACCCGGCGAACAAAGAAAAACGTTGTCGGCGAGGTCTCCCTCGTAATGCACAGACAAATGCGGGACGGGGTGAAAGCCAGGAGCAAGTTACATTTATCGACCTGTTTTACTTGAGATCTTTGATTGGAGGCACTTGCTGCAATTTTGCTTATTGCATGGCGACTTACTTCTCTAAAATAGACGAGGGGAAGGTAAAAATATTTATTTACTTATTTATGATTTTTTTATTATATAATTTTAACGTATTTTTTTTACTTTCAGTGTCAGGGGCATATCACTTGTGGCGCTTACATCACCACCATTGTTGCGGGATTAGGACTTCTGACTCATGATGTTAAGCGGTCGATGCATGAGACGTGTGATATGGTTAAGCGGGTCGATGCGAGGTCAGAAGAGACATGCTATGATGCGATGGATGGTGAGGTATGTGAGAGATACGGGTGACCCCGCTCGTATTCCAGATATGGGTGGTCTACCGGATCTAGATCAGCCTCCGTTGCCATAGTTATATTTTATTTGTCTTGTGTGTTTATATTTATCTATTCAGGTAAAACTCAATATTTTGATGTACTTAGATGTTTGTGCGTTTATCTTTTAATGTTTAAATGGTTGTTTGATTGGTTGTTTATGGTATAATTCAAACACGATTAAAACTAAAACTTTTCCAACCACATGAATAAAACATAATTAAAACTAGTTTATAACATGATTAAAACTTAATTAAAACAACAATAAAACAAAATTAAACGTAGTTTAAAACAAGATTACATCCTAAATAAGACATCATTAAAACACAATTTAACCTAGTTTAAAACTTAATATTCGTCGGTATCGTGATCCCAGTAATCGGAGTCGGTATCGTGCTCGTCTTCAAATGGGTTATAATCAGGCGTTTCAAGCACGTACTCGTCTTGCTCCGGATCACAAGGCACGTACTCATCTCCTGGTCTTTCTTCGTCTATGATGTGTGCGGTGTGATATATAAAAATATATAATAAATATATTTTTGAGATGGTTTCATGAGATTAGGTTTTAAATTTATAAAATGATAATTACTTTAACTTAAAAACACACACAATAGGGAAGTGTACCTATCGCAGCGTAATATAGTTTAGGTAAGAACCACGTATCGAACCAATGGACACGGTCGAGTTTCAATACTCAACTTTTGTTATTGTTTAGCAGGATTAATTAGTGAGTGAGTTTTTTGTGCTTGTGAAGCAGATAAGTAAATAATAGAAAAGTAAATGACGGTAAAGTAAAAACGTGCGTGATGTGTGTAACAGAAATGTAACGATCAGAATAGTAAATAACAGAAAAGTAAATATCTCGGAAATGATCAGGTCACGAAGAGTATTGCTTCAGGCTTTAAATCCGCTTGGTACGTGATAATGCTAAGTTGACTAATTCAGTGGTACGGGTCACCGTTAGAGCCTCGTCCTCACGACATTTGATTCACGAATTATAATCTTTAAATTAAAATAGTAGTGCCTCCAGCTAGGGACAATAGTTACCCTCAACCCTTTGAATGGTCATTTCTAGGTTGGTTTAATACATTGAACTTAAATGCTTTATATTAAAGTTAAATAGGTGATTTTATTTTGTTCACCGGGAGGCGGTGTAACAATGAGACCGAGTATAAAGACGTATCGTTCCCAACATGAGTTCACCAACTCTTGGTCGCATAATAAGTTCGTATAAATACGTACGACCTTAGAAGTGTAGACCAAGCCTTGGTTTATCAATCTTAGCTTGTATAAAGACATACTTTTTAAAAAGGTTTTACGATCTTACTTTTTAAAATCAAGACATTCACAAATATAAAGACAGATTTAGACAATAATAAAAGCCCACCAAATGGTGGTTTTAAGAGCGAATAATTAAAGACATAAACATACCACTAAATTAATACGTCAAACATTAACATGCACCAAACATCATCTTCACCCTAGCAATACAAAGAGTTTAGCCACGAATGGCCATACTAACTAGCGTAACGCTAGATGGGTACTCAGGTTATAATCAAATTGCTATTCATCTTAATGATCAACAGAAGACTACGTTTACCTGCCCATGTGGTACTTTTGCATCCGTGTGAATGCCATTTGGGCTGTGTAATGCCCCAGCCACCTTTCAAAGGTTCATGATGAGTATCTTTTCAGATATGATTGGGGACTCTCTAGAAATCTTTATGGATGACTTTTCAATCATTGGTCAGTCATTTGAAACATGTTTAGAACAATTAACCAAGGTATTGAAAAGATGTGTCGAAACAAACCTGGCCCTAAGTTGGGAAAAGAGTTACTTCGTGGTGCAGGAGGAGATTGTTTTGGGACACATTGTGTCAAGTAGGGGAATGGAGGTAGACCGTGAAAAAAAAAGTAATTTCACCATTACCTCCCCCTACAAATGTCAAAGGGGTAAGATCGTTCTTGGGGCATGCAGGATTTTATCGCCGGTTTATTAAGGGTTTTAGCACAATAAAAAAACCACTATGCAATTTACTCTTAAAAATATGTCCCATTTGTTTTTGATGAAGAATGTTTAAAAGCATTTAATATTTTAAAAGAGAAATTGGTAGACACCCCGATCTTGCAAGCACCTAATTGGTCACTACCTTTCGAAATCATGTGCGATGCAAGTGACTTTGCAATCGGGGCAGTCTTGGGGCAAAGGGTGGATAAGAAACTGGTGGCAATTTACTATGCCTGTAAGACCGTGGATGGGGCACAATTGAACTACACTACTACTGAAAAAGAGTTACTTGATGTTGTTTATGCTCTTGATAAGTTCAAGTCCTACATCTGGGGAAGCAAGGTGATCGTGTATTCAGATCATAGTGTCGTGAAATCTTTGAAGGAGAAAAAGGATGCCAAGCCTAGGTTGATCAGATGGGTACTTTTGTTGTAGGAATTCAACCTAGAGATCAGAAACAAGAAAGGCATAGCGAATGTGGTGGCAAACCACCTGTCACGGGTTGTGAATGCTGAAAATGATTCTAATGAAAGAATTGGAGAGACCTTTCTGGATGAGCAACTGTTAAGTGTTTCTACTGACCCGTGGTATGCTAACATTGTCAATTATTTGGCTGTAGGGAAAATTTCCAGAGCATTGGGCAAAGAAGAAGAGGAAGCACTTCATGTCTCAAGTGAAGCAATACCTCTAGGATGAACCAGATTTGTTCAAAGTTGGGGCATATCAGATGATCCGACATTGTGTGCCTGAAAGTGAAATCCAGTACTTATTAGAACATGCCCACTCTTATGCATGTGGAGGGCACTTCAGTGGACAGAAAACAGGACATAGGGTCCTATCTTGTGGGTTCTTTTGGCCCACAATCTTCAAGGATGCAGCAGAATTCGTGAAGAACTGTGTGCGGTGTCAACAATTAGGAAGCATCACCAAGCGTAAAGAGATGCCAATGCAACCAATCATGGTCGTCAACATATTTGATGTGTGAGGCATAGATTTCCAGGTTTGGTGTCCCTCGTGTGATCATCAGTGATGGGGGTTCACATTTCAAGAACTTTAAATTTGATAAACTGCTAAAAAGGTACGGTGTGAACCATCGGATCGCCACTCCATATCACCCACAAACGAGTGGGCAAGTGGAGGTGTTGAACAGACAAATAAAGGAGCTTTTACAAAAGACGATACGACCTAATCGTAAGGATTGGTCTACCAAACTTAACGATGCTTTATGGGCCTACTGAACCGCTTACAAAACTCTGATCGGTACCACACCCTACCGGCTAGTATATGGAAAGGGATGTCATCTGCTGGTTGAGATAGCTCACCGTGCTTTATGGGATGTAAAATCTGTTAACTTGGAGTATGATAATGCAGGTAAAGAACTGAAGTTGCAACTGTGCGAGCTAGAAGAGCTAAGGGATGAAGCTTACGAATGCGCATCTGCATACAAAGCAAAAATTGAAAGCAATGCATGATTCAAAACTATAGAAGAAGGAGTTTGAAGTAGGCAAGAAGGTGTGGTTATACAACTCAAGACTGAAGCTATTCCCTCGGAAGCTGAAGAGTAAATGGATGGGTCCGTACCTGGTCATCCGAGTTGGACAGTTTGGAGAAGTCGAGATCAAGGACTTTGATGTTCACCTCAGACAGGTCGTGAATGGGCATACACTGAAGGCCTACTTAGAGGCAGATGAAATCAATGACACCAGGGAAGAATCTGTCAGTTTTGTTGTGCACGCATTTTCATATGAATAACCCAAGTAAGGTATACCGCGTCTGGCTGAAGTCATTAAACTTAGCGCTCTTAGGAGGCAACCTAAGGTTAGTTAGCTTAATTTATTGTCTAGATTAAATGAACATTGTGGGTGTGTTCTCTAGAAACCCTCATGAGACTCAAGTCGTCCACTCGGACTACCGAGGGGTTTAAAAGGCTTGATGCATACGCTACATTCATCCATGATTCCTACGAAAGTGAGTTAGGTTTTTAGTTTGTTGAGGCTTGTGTTAATGCAATGGGGACCCGGGTCACCGCTAGAGCTTCGTCCTTACGACATTTGATTCATGAATTATAATCTTTAAATTAAAATAGTAGTGCCTCCCGCTAGGGACAACAGTTACCCTCAACCCTTCGAATGGTCATCTTTAGGTTGGTTTAAGATATCGAACTTAAATGCTTTATATTAAAGTTAAATAGGTGATTATATTTTGTTCACCGGGAGGCTGTGTAACAATGAGACCGAGTATAAAGACGTACCATTCCCAACATGAGTTCACCAATTCTAGGTCGCATAATAAGTTCGTATAAAGACCTACGACCTTAGAAGTGTAGACCAAGCCTTGGCTTATCAATCTCAACTTGTATAAAGACGTACAAGCTTTAAAGGAAGTTTGATAAAAAAATTTTACGATCTTACTCTTTAAAATCAAGACACTCACAAATATAAAGCACAGATTTAGACAATAATAAAAGCCCACCAAATAGTGGTTTTAAGAGCAAATAATTAAAGACATAAACATACCACTAAATTAATACGTCAAACATTAACATGCACCAAACATCATCTTCACCCTAGAAATACAAGAAGGTTAGCCACGAATGGCCATCAAAACTAACGTAACGCTGAGTTTTGTAGGCTCCCCTATTACGGAACAAGGAGGAGGAGCCCCTCTACTCTCTACTCACTACTCTAAACTACGAAAATGCTCTATCTGGATAGCTGGTGTGTGGTCTTGAGGTGTATAAGGGTGTATAATGGATGTCCAAATGAAGAACTCAAGCCACCTATTCATAGGCCTCAAAATGAGCAATGCACGGTCGTGCATTGGTTTGCACGGGCGTGCAAACACCTCGGGAATCAAACAGGGTACAAGTGACAGTGTACTAGAGCCTTGGAGAGCAAGTTGGGCATTGCACTACCGTGCAATGGGATGAACGGCCATGCATTCCTTTCTTGCCTCCTGTTTTGTCTTTTTGCTGCTTGTTTTGACTAGTTGTTGACCTGGTTTGACTTCTTGGGGGTCAAAGTTCGGGAATGATCTTCCAAAATTCTTGATTTCTTGGTGTTTTTGACTGGTTTCATCATGATTTATATTTAGAACACCGAATAACCTGCGATTATGAAATATAAACATTTTAAGTATCAATTGCATGGTTATTGTTCTATTAGTACCATAGTATGGGGATTATTATGTATGCAAAACATGTATAAATGATGGCACATCATAACACCCTACACTTAAACTTTGCTTGTCCTAAAGCAAACTCATGCATGATCATACCCATAACTAAAAACTTTACAAAGGTAGTGGGGTTCCAAGTAGTTAGAAGCCCCGGGATAACTCATGAGTCGATTTATTCTATTTTTGTGCTTTTCTATGATGGAATCCATGACAAGGCTACTAGAAATTCAATTATGCATAATCTATCACTCCTCACAATGTTCACTCAACTCTAGGGTTATATATATGTGGATAATGTAAGTTAAGTGGAACACTCAAGTTTGAATCGAATTATGCAATGGTTATAAGCTTGTATGCAAATCAAGTCTCCATCAATTAACTAAGTAGTATGCATGAACCAATACGACTTTAAAAGGGTTGTAATGTGGCTAAAAATGAAAATAAAGGGTGAAAATGAAAATATTTTTTGTATTTTTAGGGATTTAAAGGGTTTTAAAGGCTGCAGCTATCGTAGAACACACAGCTACAGCTTCATGGCTTAAGATGGAAAATACTATCCCCCTCTACAGTACTCAGATCATGAGGGTATAACTAATCTGATGCCTCGTTTATGGTCAGATTTCCAAGACCAAGATCTCTTATCTTTCTCAACTCTTCCCTCACTGCGTAGTACACATTGCTGCCATTTCGTATGGTTCTTTCGGCTTGTAGCCTAACAGCTCCTACTTTGATCAGATGCGTATACTTATGTTGGGAATAAGTTTGTTTCTTGTTACACTTTCCATCATGGCTCCAATTGCCACACTTCACACATTTGTCGTATCTTTTGGCTTTTTTTTTGTGACACTTTATGACAGGCCGCAGAATGGTGGCAATTGTTCTTGCTTGCGCCACCGTTTTCTTATATCACTTGTTGCTTTGAAAATCTTCTCTCGGAGTTCAGTTGGTAATTCAGGCTTTGCGAAATGAAGGCAGAAAAGCAAATTAAAATCAAAAGAATGCATGCCCAACTCTTTAAGGTCTAACCGGTAAAGGCCAACTTCTCTCTTTCTTTTTCTTTTCTCTTTATTCTATTTTTTTCTTTTTGTATCAAGACAAATTCTTCAATAATTCTTTTTACTCAATTTTCTTAAAATAATTTTTCCATAAATTCCTTGTAGATAGTTTGGCTGTTTCTTCCTAATACATCCACCTTCTTGTATATTCGAATTCTTTGGGTAAAATAGATTCTTTACAAAATTGCCTCAATGGTTGTAAACTTGAAATAACGACATAAGATAGTCTAATAATTTCCCATTTTGAAGACAGTTAGTCAATAACCGGTGTTTACGAAAAGTTAGTTTGGTGACAATTGTGGGTAGCGGAAAAGAAAAGGCTAAGGCTTAGAGGGCTATAGGCGGATAATATTTTTGGGATTTTTGGGTTTTAAGGGTAATATATAAGGGTAATAAAGTCCTAGGTGGCTCAATCATTTTCATGCTTCCACTAAGTTCATGGTCTCGATATGTATAAGTCATACAAGTTCTCATTATGCATAAAATCCGATCGAATAAACACTCAATATACCAAACGAAAGACCTTGCGAAAAATAATGATAATAATGCTCATGAAAAGGCTCAAATTATTCTCACATTGAAACAGATGGGATAGGGTTTAGTGATTTGCTATACATAATATCCATTTGTTTCTACTTGCCATATCTTCATTTTATTAAATTAGGTGCGAACTCAAAGAGGTTTAGATTTTAGGGTTTAAAATTTTTGAAATTTTTTTCTGGTTTTACAAAAAGGTAGGTTTTAGTAATGTTTTAGTCAAATGGGTAGAAAATCACAAGTTACGTTTTACTTCTTTGAGGTTACAAGTAGTCCTGAATCTCTAATTCCCCACCCCACACTTAAAATTGTGCATTGCCCTCAATGTACAAATGCATGTAATGGAATGCTATGCAGAAATTTAAATGCATGAAGTTTTAATGGAAAAAAAAACTGGTACTCCCCCGGTCATTTCGGTGTATAACCTAAGGCCAAAACTTATTGCTGCTGTTAGGTTGTGCCTATCAGCTGTTGTCAGCGTTTTGCTTCAAAGACTTCATCGAATTTCCCAGAATTTTTGATATGCTTTCCAACACCCCAGCTTATGGAGTGTAACTCCTCAAAGAAGTAGAGAGACTATCTGGTGATGCTATGCTATACACAAAGAAAAACATAAAAACATAAACAGAAATAAAAGGTAGTAGTTAAGCTACTAAGGTCCTAGTATCGAGAAGGCATACACGGGGGCTGAAGTATTAGAAACTTGAATTTAGAAAACCAAACCTGAGGTACATGCTTTATGCCGTATGTACCAACTTCTCAATTTATTTATGACCATCGGGTTGTCTCCTGGAAGCGCCACATTTATTTAAGGGTCGTTGGTTAGACCCATACGTGCTTCGTGAATTTCCAATTTAGTGCTCGCAGTGGAATAATCTATCAAATGGGTGGCTTGTAACCATTTGATAACCATGCGTACAATGATAATAAGATGATCAAGGAATTAATGGAGTCCATCCTGGAGAGAAAAACAGGGTAAAAAGTGTTCAAACTTGAAACGGTCATAACTTGAGCTACATTTGGAGTTAGAGGGCCCCCGACCAGGGGACGAAAATATTTTGATGAGCCGGATCATGTGGCAAACGGCCGTAGGCAGTTTTTCCCAGTGGTCCGAGCAAAAATCCCCCATTAAGTGGCCTAATTTCATAAATCAATGATTTTCCCCGATTTTCTAATTTTTATACCTTCAACTTTTTAGTGTTAAAACGGGTGAATCATTGATTTATATATTTTCAAAGTATATTTTTAGTTTTAATTTTAGTTTAGATGGATCAATTTGAAATTTTAATAATTTTCGTAAACCTGCCAAATTTAGAATGTTTTATAGAAGAGCACCTAAAGAAAATGGTGTAATTAAATCACGCTACCACCATTTGTAATTTCCTGGATCAAACTTCAAGAAACCCATGTAGTGAAGGAGACGGTCACCCCGGTATGATAATTTTGTCACGTAATTTTTGTTAGGTGAACGTTGCTTCCTCCATGAGAAGTGGTCCTTAGATTGATGTGCCTTATCCTGTGGCATATGTGATTCATGGGATGATTCACTGATATGCTTGGTCACAGGCCAGCTATCTTTGTTGCAAGGAAGGGGTCCCACCATTGTTATTTGTTTGTTGGTGAATACTTCCTCTTGCATAATCTCTCCGTGGATGTTGGACTGCTCCATACATCCTTCTTATGCTTCCATATTTAGGATTCCCAACAGTTCTTCTTTAGATATTCGCCCTTCTGGCTCCTTTGATTGTTTAGCTTCCAACTTCTCAGGAAAGTCAAGAAGTGATTGTAAAGTTGAAGTGATTGTAAAGTTGCAGTAACCTTTTCCTCCAAATCATCCGGTCTCACTTCCGATTGATCCATGCTTGTAAAGATGGAAGGTTCTTGCTCCTTAGAGTCACTTGACCTTAATTTAGATGTTGGAGCTATGACTTCCGATTCTTGGACGTTGAAGGAATCATCTTGTTGTTCAGTTGGATAGCTCTTTAGGATTTGAAGCTTAATTTCTTCCAAATGACGAAACACTTGTTGTTCACTTGGAGAGCTCTTTAGGAGTTGAACATTAATTTCTTCCAAATGATGAAACATATTTTCTGGGGTCCATGAGTCGGAATCTAGAGCTAAGTGTTGAATTTCTTGGGGCGGTGTGGTTTCCATATATGGTTGCCAGTAGGGTTGGTGAAAATCTATGGAATACCCTTGATAGTGATAACAATCTTGAGTGTAGTGGGGTTCCCCACAGATCTCACACCAAACCTCCAAATAGTGGTACTGATAGTCGTCTTGGTATCCTTCATAATAACTCTCGTAGTTTTCATCCATGAAAATTGCTGTAAAAATCAATCAAAACAAACCATAAAAATAAAAAAAAGGCTAATCCGTTAACTCGATTTTTTCTTGAAATCACCGTGTCCCCGGCAACGGCGCCAAAAACTTGATAGCGTGCAGTGTGATAAGTAAAAATATAATAAAGATATTTTTGAGATGGTTTCACGAGATCAGGTTTTAAATTTTAAAATGATAATTACTTTAACTTAAAACACACACAATAGACAAGTGTATCTATTGCAACGTAATATTGTTTAGGTAAGAACCAAATATCGAACCAATGGACACAGTCGAGTTCCAATACTCAACTTTTTTATCGTTTAGCAGGATTAATTAGTGAGTGGGTTTTGTGTGCTTGTGAAACAGATAAGTAAATGATAGAAAAGTAAATGACGGTAAAGTAAATAACAGAAAAGTAAAAACGTGCGTAATGGGTGTAACAGAAATGTAACGAACAAAATAGTAAGTAGCAGAAAAGTAAATATCTCGAAAATGATCAGGTCATGAAGAGTATTGCTTTGGGATTCGAATTAGCTTGGTACGTGATAATGTTAAGTTGACTAATTCAGTGGTATGACTACTACAAACTTGTGACCCAGGTCACCGCTAGAGCCTCGTCCTCACGACATTTGATTCATGAATTATAATCTTTAAATTAAAATAGTAGTGCCTCCCGCTAGGGACAACAGTTACCCTCAACCCTTCGAATGGTCATCTTTAGGTTGGTTTAAGATATCGAACTTAAATGCTTTATATTAAAGTTAAATAGGTGATTATATTTTGTTCACCGGGAGGCGGTGTAACAATGGGACCGAGTATAAAGACGTACCGTTCCCAACAAGAGTTCACCAATTCTAGGTCGCATAATAAGTTCGTATAAAGACCAACGACCTTAGAAGTATAGACCAAGCCTTGGCTTATCAATCTCAACTTGTATAAAGACGTACAAGCTTTAAAGGAAGTTTGATTAAAAAGATTTTACGATCTTACTCTTTAAAATCAAGACACTCACAAATATAAAGCACATATTTAGACAATAATAAAAGCCCACCAAATAGTGGTTTTAAGAGCTAATAATTAAAGACATAAACATACCACTAAATTAATACGTCAAACATTAACATGCACCAAACATCATCTTCACCCTAGATATACAAGAGCCACGAATGGCCATCAAAACTAATGTAACACTGAGTTTTGTAGGCTCCCCTATTGCGGAATAAAGAGGAGGAGCCCCTCTACTCTCTACTCACTACTCTAAACTACAAAAATGCTCTATCTAGATAGCTGGTGTGTGGTCTTGAGGTGTATAAGGGTGTATAATGGATGTCCAAATGAAGAACTCAAGCCACCTATTCGTAGGCCTCAAAATGAGCAATGCACGGCCGTGCATTGGTTTGCACGGGCGTGCAAACACCTCGTGAATCAAACAGGGTACAAGTGACAGTGTACTAGAGCCTTGGAGAGCAAGTTGGGCATTGCACTACCGTGCAATGGGATGAACGGCCATGCATTCCTTTCTTGCCTCCTGTTTTGTCTTTTAGCTGCTTGTTTTGACTGGTTGTTGACTTGGTTTGACTTCTTGGGGGTCAAAGTTCGGGAATGATCTTCCAAAATTCTTGATTTCTTGGTGTTTTTGACTGGTTTCATCATGATTTATATTTAGAACACCGAATAACATGCGATTATGAAATATAAACATTTTAAGTATCAATTGCATGGTTATTGTTCTATTAGTACCATAGTATGGGGATTATTATGTATGCAAAACATGTATAAATGATGGCACATCATAACACCCTACACTTAAACTTTGCTTGTCCTCAAGCAAACTCATGCATGATCATACCCACAACTAAAAACTTTAGAAAGGTAGTGGGGTTCCAAGTAGTTAGAAGCCCCGGGATAACTCATGAGTCGATTTATTCTATTTTTGTGCTTTTCTATGACGGAATCCATGACAATCCTACTAGAACTTCAATTATGCATAATCTGTCACTCCTCACAATGTTCACTCAACTCTAGGGTTATATATATGTGGATAATGTAAGTTAAGTGGAACACTCAAGTTTGAATCGAATTATGCAATGGTTATAAGCTTGTATGCAAATCAAGTCTCCATCAATTAACTAAGTAGTATGCATGAACCAATACGACTTTAAAAGGGTTGTAATGTGGCTAAAAATGAAAATAAAGGGTGAAAATGAAAATATTTTTTGTATTTTTAAGGATTTAAAGGGTTTTAAAGGCTGCAGCTATCGTAGAACACACAGCTACAGCTTCATGGCTTAAGATGGAAAATACTATCCCCCTCTACAGTACTCAGATCATGAGGGTATAACTAATCTGATGCCTCGTTTATGGTCAGATTTCCAAGACCAAGATCTCTTATCTTTCTCAACTCTTCCCTCACTGCGTAGTACACATTGCTGCCATTTCGTATGGTTCTTTCGGCTTGTAGCCTAACAGCTCCTACTTTGATCAGATGCGTATACTTATGTTGGGAATAAGTTTGTTTCTTGTTACACTTTCCATCATGGCTCCAATTGCCACACTTCACACATTTGTCGTATCTTTTGGCTCTTTTTTTTGTGACACTTTATGACAGGCCGCAGAATGGTGACAATTGTTCTTGCTTGCGCCACCGTTTTCTTATATCACTTGTTGCTTTGAAAATCTTCTCTCGGAGTTCAGTTGGTAATTCAGGCTTTGCGAAATGAAGGCAGAAAAGCAAATTAAAATCAAAAGAATGCATGCCCAACTCTTTAAGGTCTAACCGGTAAAGGCCAACTTCTCTCTTTCTTTTTCTTTTCTCTTTTTTCTATTTTTTTCTTTTTGTATCAAGACAAATTCTTCAATAATTCTTTTTACTCAATTTTCTTGAAATAATTTTTTCATAAATTCCTTGTAGATAGTTTGGCTGTTTCTTCCTAATACATCCACCTTCTTGTATATTCGAATTCTTTGGGTAAAACAGATTCTTTACAAAATTGCCTCAATGGTTGTAAACTTGAAATAACGACATAAGATAGTCTAATAATTTCCCATTTTGAAGACAGTTAGTCAATAACCGGTGTTTACGAAAAGTTAGTTTGGTGACAATTGTGGGTAGCAGAAAAGAAAAGGCTAAGGCTTAGAGGGCTATAGGCGGATAATATTTTTGGGATTTTTGGGTTTTAAGGGTAATATATAAGGGTAATAAAGTCTTAGGTGGCTCAATCATTTTCATGCTTCCACTAAGTTCATGGTCTCGATATGTATAAGTCATACAAGTTCTCATTATGCATAAAATCCGATCGAATAAACACTCAATATACCAAACGAAAGAGCATGCAAAAAATAATGATAATAATGCTCATGAAAAGGCTCAGATTATTCTCACATTGAAACAGATGGGATAGGGTTTAGTGATTTGCTATACATAATATCCATTTGTTTCTACTTGCCATATCTTCATTTTATTTAATTAGGTGCGAACTCAAAGAGGTTTAGATTTTAGGGTTTAAAATTTTTGAAATTTTTTCGGGTTTTACAAAAAGGTAGGTTTTAGTAATGTTTTAGTCAAATGGGTAGAAAATCACAAGTTAAGTTTTACTTCTTTGAGGTTACAAGTAGTCCTGAATATCTAATTCCCCACCCCACACTTAAAATTGTGCATTGCCCTCAATGTACAAATGCATGTAATGGAATGCTATGCAGAAATTTAAATGCATGAAGTTTTAATGGAAAAAAAACTGGTACTCCCCCGGTCATTTCGGTGTACAACCTAAGGCCAAAACTTATTGCTGCTGTTAGGTTGTGCCTATCAGCTGTTGTCAACGTTTTGCTTCAAAGACTTCATCGAATTTCCCAGAATTTTTGATGTGCTTTCCAACACCCCAGCTTATGGAGTGTAACTCCTCAAAGAAGTAGAGAGACTATCTGGTGATGCTATGCTATACACAAAGAAAAACATAAAAACAGAAACAGAAATAACAGGTAGTAGTTAAGCTACTAAGGTCCTAGTATCGAGAAGGCATACACGGGGGCTGAAGTATTAGAAACTTGAATTTAGAAAACCAAACCTAAGGTACATGCTTTATGCCGTATGTACCAACTTCTCAATTTATTTATGATCATCGGGTTGCCTCCCGGAAGCGCCACATTTATTTAAGGGTCGTTGGTTAGACCCATACGTGCTTCGTGAATATCCAATTTAGTGCTCGCGGTGGAATAATCTATCAAATGGGTGGCTTGTAACCATTTGATAACCATGCGTACAATGATAATAAGATGATCAAGGAATTAATGGAGTCCATTCTGGACCAGCTGGACAGAGAAAAACAGGGTAAAAAGTGTTCAAACTTGAAACGGTCATAACTTGAGCTACATTTGGAGTTAGAGGGCCCCCGACCAGGGGACGGAAAGATTTTGACGAGCCGGATCATGTGGCAAACGGCCGTAGGCGGTTTGTCCCAGTGGTCCGAGCAAAAATCCCCCATTAAGTGGCCTAATTTCATAAATCAATGATTTTCCCTGATTTTCTAATTTTTATACCTTCAACTTTTTATTGTTAAAACGGGTGTATCATTGATTTATATATTTTCAAAGTATATTTTTAGTTTTAATTTTAGTTTGGATGGATCGATTTGAAATTTTAAAAATTTTCGTAAACCTGCCAAATTTAAAAGTTCTATTGAAGAGCACCTAAAGAAAATGGTGTAATTAAATCACGCAACCACCATTTGAAATTTCCTGGATCAATCTTCAAGAAACCCATGTAGTGAAGGAGACGGTCACCCCGGTATGATAATTTTGTCACGTAATTTTTGTTAGGTGAACGTTGCTTCCTCCATGAGAAGTGGTCCTTAGATTGATGTGCCTTATCCTGTGGCATATGTGATTCATGGGATGATTCACTGATATGCTTGGTCACAGGCCAGCTATCTTTGTTGCAAGGAAGGGGTCCCACCATTGTTATTTGTTTGTTGGTGAATACTTCCTCTTGCATAATCTCTCCGTGGATGTTGGACTGTTCCATACATCCTTCTTATGCTTCCATATTTAGGATTCCCAACAGTTCTTCTTTAGATATTCGCCCTTCTGGCTCCTTTGATTGTTTAGCTTCCAACTTCTCAGGAAAGTCAAGAAGTGATTGTAAAGTTGAAGTGATTGTAAAGTTGCAGTAACCTTTTCCTCCAAATCATCCGGTCTCACTTCCGATTGATCCATGCTTGTAAAGATGGAAGGTTCTTGCTCCTTAGAGTCACTTGACCTTAATTTAGATGTTGGAGCTATGACTTCCGATTCTTGGACGTTGAAGGAATCATCTTGTTGTTCAGTTGGATAGCTCTTTAGGATTTGAAGCTTAATTTCTTCCAAATGACGAAACACTTGTTGTTCACTTGGAGAGCTCTTTAGGAGTTGAACATTAATTTCTTCCAAATGATGAAACAGATTTTCTGGGGTCCATGAGTCGGAATCTAGAGCTAAGTGTTGAATTTCTTGGGGCGGTGTGGTTTCCATATATGGTTGCCAGTAGGGTTGGTGAAAATCTATGGAATACCCTTGATAGTGATAACAATATTGAGTGTAGTGGGATTCCCCACAGATCTTACACCAAACCTCCAAATAGTGGTAGTGATAGTCGTCTTGGTATCCTTCATAATAACTCTCGTAGTTGTCATCCATGAAAATTGCTGTAAAAATCAATCAAAACAAACCATAAAAATAAAAAAGGCTAATCCGTTAACTCGATTTTTTCTTGAAATCACCGTGTCCCCGGCAACGGCGCCAAAAACTTGATAGCGTGCAGTGTGATAAGTAAAAATATAATAAAGATATTTTTGAGATGGTTTCACGAGATCAGGTTTTAAATTTATAAAATGATAATTACTTTAACTTAAAACATACACAATAGACAAGTGTATCTATTGCAGCGTAATATAGTTTAGGTAAGAACCAAATATCGAACCAATGGACACAGTCGAGTTCCAATACTCAACTTTTTTTATCGTTTAGCCGGATTAATTAGTGAGTGGGTTTTGTGTGCTTGTGAAACAGATAAGTAAATGACGGTAAAGTAAATAACAAAAAAGTAAAAACGTGCGTAATGGGTGTAACAGAAATGTAGCGAACAAAATAGTAAGTAGCAGAAAAGTAAATATCTCGGAAATGATCAGGTCATGAAGAGTATTGCTTTGGGATTCGAATTAGCTTGGTACGTGATAATGTTAAGTTGACTAATTCAGTGGTATGACTACTACAAACTTGTGACCCAGGTCACCGCTAGAGCCTCGTCCTCACGACATTTGATTCATGAATTATAATCTTTAAATTAAAATAGTAGTGCCTCCCGCTAGAGACAACAGTTATCCTCAACCATTAGAATGGGCATCTTTAGGTTGGTTTAAGATATCGAACTTAAATGCTTTATATTAAAGTTAAATAGGTGATTATATTTTATTCACCAGGAGGCTGTTTAACAATGGGACCGAGTATAGAGACGTACCGTTCCCAACATGAGTTCACCAATTCTAGGTCGCATAATAAGTTCGTATAAAGACCTACGACCTTAGAAGCGTAGACCAAGCCTTGGCTTATCAATCTCAACTTGTATAAAGACGTACAAGCTTTAAAGGAAGTTAGATTAAAAAGATTTTACAATCTTACTTTTTAAAATCAAGACACTCACAAATATAAAGCACATATTTAGACAATAATAAAAGCCCACCAAATAGTGGTTTTAAGAGCTAATAATTAAAGATATAAACATACCACTAAATTAATACGTCAAACATTAACATGCACCAAACATCATCTTCACCCTAGAAATACAAGAAGGTTAGCCACGAATGGCCATCAAAACTAACGTAACGCTGAGTTTTGTAGGCTCCCCTATTGCGGAACAAGGAGGAGGAGCCCCTCTACTCTCTACTCACTACTCTAAACTACGAAAATGCTCTATCTGGATAGCTGGTGTGTGGTCTTGAGGTGTATAAGGGTGTATAATGGATGTCCAAATGAAGAACTCAAGCCACCTATTTATAGGCCTCAAAATGAGCAATGCATGGCCATGCATTGGTTTGCACGAGCGTGCAAACACCTCGGGAATGAAACAGGGTACAAGTGACAGTGTACAAGAGCCTTGGAGAGCAACTTGGGCATTGCACGGCCGTGCATCTTCTTGCCTCCTGTTTTGTCTTTTAGCTGCTTGTTTTGACTGGTTGTTGACCTGGTTTGACTTCTTGGGGGTCAAAGTTCGGGAATGATCTTCCAAAATGCTTGATTTCTTGGTGTTTTTGACTGGTTTCATCATGATTTATATTTAGAACACCGAATAACTTGCGATTATGAAATATAAACGTTTTAAGTATCAATTGTAAGGTTATTGTTCAATTAGTACCATAATATGGGGATTATTATGCATGCAAAACATGTATAAATGATGGCACATCAGTGTCCATTCCCAAGCATGGCTTTGAGCTCTACCTCTCCAACTGGTTGGACTTTTTCTCCAGAGAAGCCGATCAAAGGGACGTCTGAATTCCTTAATCCTCTTTTGACCTTCTCCCTTAACCGGAGAAAACAATGTTCATAGATTTCTTCGAAGGCACTGACTTCGTCTATTTAGACTCTGTGGACCTCTTGCTCTTCTACTTGTGCCCTTATAACTATAGGAGAGGAGGAATACCTTTCTCTGGGAGGGAAGAGAAGTTATCTCTGTTGGCTGTTTTTCAATATCTTTCCTTCACACAACCACATGTGTCATATGTGGTCAATCGGTTATCACATTTCATGCACATGCTCCATATCAAATTAACTAGCAAGCTCTAAAGAGGGTTCTTCACAATCTCAAAGGTATAATTCACCATGGCTTATTTTTAAATCACGGCTCTCGGCTCCAGCTCATGGTTTTTTCGACTCCGATTGGGGAGGCATCGTAAATGGTGGTCACTCCACATCAGCTTATCTTGTCTATCTTGGCTCCAATTTTATTTCCTTGCTCCGCATGTCAATAATTTGTCTCTGTTATCCACCAAGGTCGAATACAAAGCTCTAGCGAACACTTCCGTTGAACTCTCGTACATTAAGAACTTGTTGCATGAACTTAGCATAACATCATTACCTCCACCAAAATTATTTTGTGACAACATGGGTAATACATAATTATGTTCTAATCTGGTCTACCACTCTCGAATGAAACATGTGGTGTTATAATATCACTTCGTTCGCGAACACGTAGCCAATTGGCCACTTCAAGTTTTTCATATTCACTCCTCAGTTCAACCCACTAATATGCTTACAAAAGCACTTATCAGGTCTTTGATGGTCCTCTATCTTGCTGGCTGTATTAAGGATATAGCTAAAGTTTTTTCCTCCAATTAATTTAGTGAACACAATCCCTTAATTATTGCCTTGATTTATTCTTATTAATTATTTCCTTTCTTGCCCTGATATGTCTTAATTTATACATGTTTTGCATAGATAATAATCCCCATATTATGGTACTTATTGAATAAAAACCTTGGAATTGATACTTAAAACGCGTATGTTTTATAATTACAGGTTAAACTGCATCTCAATAGAAACAGAACGAAAACGAGCCAAAATAATCAAGAAATCAAGCTTTCTCGGAGGATGGGAAGAATCACCCGAGATTTGACCCGAAGAAAGTCAAAATTGGTCAACAGAAGTCAACAATCTGCATTAGATAAAAGAAGGAGGAAAAACAAGGATGCGCGACCGTGCATCCCATTGCACGGCCATGCAAAATGCTTTATTGTGCCCCAGGATGCTCTCGTACCCTGCCATCTGTACATGTGTCCTTTTGGGCCTTTGCATGACCGTGCAACCCAATGAACAGCCATGCATTGCCCATTTTGGATCCTATAAATTGATGGCTTGGGACTTCATTCAACACACCACAATCCTAGAGTTCGTAGTTGTAGTTTAGAGTAGAGAGTAAAGAAGCTCTTCTGCTTTGTTCGCAACAGGGGAGCCTAGGAAACTCAGGATTATGCTTGTTCGTATGGCCATTCGTGGCTAAAGCCTTTGTATTGCTTAGGTAAAGATAAAGTTTGGTGTATGTTAATGTTTAACTTATTAGTCTAATGGTATGTTTATTTTCTTTAATTATTCACTTTTAAAACCATCTTCATGATGGGCTTTTTATTATTATCTAAATTAGTCTTTAAACTTATGAGTGTTCTTGATTTTAAAGTGTAATACCGTAAAACCTTTTATCACACTTATCTTGAAACTTGTACGTCTATATACAAGCGGATTTTGGTAAGCCAAATCTTGGTTAATATTGATTAGATCGCACGTCTTTATACGAACTTGTTATGAAACCAAGAGTTGGTGAACTCACGTTGGAAACGGTATGTCTTTATACATGATCCCATTGTTGCATCGCATCCCGATGAACAAAGTTTAATCACTCTTTTAATAAAAATAAAGGTATTTAAGTTTGATGTATTAAAACAACTCGGAGGTAGATCTTAAGCATACAAATGTATGGATCTATTAAAGAGTTGAGGGTAATGATGTCCTTGACCGGGAGTCTTACCATTTTATTATTAAGGAACACAATTCGTGAACCAAATGTTATGAGAATGAGGCTCTAGCGGTGTACCGTTCACACATTTGTATTAGTCATACCCTCGGATTAGTTAACATAACATTATCATATACCAAGCGGATTTGAAGCCCAAAGCAATACTCGTTGTGATCTGATTATTCTCGAGCTATTTACTTTCCTGTTATTTACTATTCCGTTATTTACATTTATGTTATACACTTCATGCACATTTTTCATTTTCTGTTATTTACTTTACCGTCATTTACTTTTTGTTATTTAATTTTCTGCTTCACAAGTACACAAAACTGACTCAGTAATTAAACCGGCTAAACGATAACAAACGTTAAGTATTGGAATTCGACCGTGTCCATTGGTTCGAAACTTGGTTTTTACCTATATTACGCTGCGATAGGTACACTTGCCTATTGTGTGTGTTTTTAAGTTTAAGTATTTATCATTTTATAAATTTTAAAACCTAATCTCGTGAAACCTTCTCTAAATATATTATTTAAAACCGCACCATTTCCGACTTTACGAGACCATCACTTGAAGCCTTGGGGTCTAGTATCACAAGGCCGACAGTTGACGTAACAACTTTTAGATCAAGTCACATGTCATTTATATGATCCAATCATCATGTACTTTCCATGGATTACCCGATGAAGACCCTCAAGCCCACATCACAAATTTCCTCAAAATTTGTGACACTTTAAACTGAACGGAGTTTCGAATGACGCTATTCGACTTCGAATGTTTCCCTTCTTCTTAAGGAAACGAGCTAAGGTATGGCTAAACTCTCTTCATACCGAGTCAATCACTACGTGGGATGATCTAGCTTAAAAATTCTTTTCGAAATATTTTCCCCCGGCAAAAATCGCAAAATTGAGGAACGATATTACCACTTTTGCTTCGGAAAATGGTGAGTCACTATATGAGGCATGGGAACGTTTCAAGGATATGTTGAGGAAATGCCCTAACCATGGGCTAAAAGGTTGGCTACATGTATCATCATTCTATAATGGATTGCACAATCAAGCTCGTCATACACTCGACGCTACTGTAGGTGGTATTTTTGGAAACAAGAGGCCACATGAAGCTTACAACATAATTGAGGAAATAGCTATGAACAACTATCAATGGTACAATCCAAGAAGTAATAGGGAGCCAGGCAAGATGTTCACTGTATCGATACTGTCACTTCACTTTCTGCTCAAGTAGACGCCATCACCACTCGACTCGATCAAATAAGCAAGGGCAAAGTAAAAGCTGAAACTGTTGGAGAAACAAAAAGTACCACTGTCGATGTTGAGCAAGTTTACTTTATCGGAACCAATCGCCTGCAAAACAATCCTTACAGCAACACTTACAATCCTCGATGGAGGAACCATCTGAATTTCAGTTGGAAGAAGAATAACAATCAAGGGTCTTCAGGTTTTTTACATCAACAATTTCAACAAAGACATCCTCAAAACTTTCAGCCTCGTCAACAATTTCAAGGAACTAACAAGCCAAGTAATGGTTTGAGTTTAGAGGACACGATAACTAAGTTAATAACTACAAATGAAAGTCAAGCCCTCTTAGCTGATGCTCGTCACAAACAATATGAGGAGAAGTTTAGTCTACACGAAGTTGAATATAGAACACAGAAAGCAACTCTAAAATCCATTGAAATATAACTAGGACATATTGCAAAACTCTTATCTAAAAGACAGCTAGGATGTCTTCTAAGCAACACTGAACCCAATCCAAAAGAGAATGTTAATGCCATCAGAAACAGTCAGGTTATCCATAACCAAAAATGCCAGAAGAAGAAGTCCAAACACCACCAAAGGAGATATTCACAAGAGTTCCGCTTCGTCCGCCTACCATAGAATCAACCACACAAAATTTACTATCAAAAGAAGCTTCACAACCCATTCTAGTAAACACTCATGCTAAAATTCCAACAAAAACTGCAATGTACCCTCCTAAGAATATGCCACCAATTAGAGGAACAAAGAGAGCTTACAAATCTCACATACCTTACCTAGGAAGGCTGGTGAAGCAAAGGACTGACGAACAATATGAGAAATTTATCGAGTTGTTAAGCCAAATACATGTTAACCTACCTTTCATGGACATAATACAACAAATGCCCAAGTATGAACATTTCTTGAAAGATTTCCTCACTAACGAAAGAAACATGGAAGAAGCAGTTAAAAGAACTAACGAATGTGTCGCTTTTCATTGAACGATGCCTTCCAAAGAAACTCTCTCATCCCGAAAAGTTTTCTATACTATGTTCTATCGGACCACTACCTTTGACTTTCGCTCTCGTTGATCTAGGAGCAAGTGTGAACGTAATTCCATATAACATGTTCAAAAAGTTAAAAATCGGAAATCCGCAACCTGTCAACGCAACTATCGAACTTACGGATGGCACTATCAAGTCTCCTATGGGAGTCATCAAGATTTTACTTGTAAAAGTTGGCAAGTTTGTCTTCTCTGCCAACCTCATGGTGTTAGAAATGGGGTCGGACTATTCTGTACCTTTGATTTTGGGTCATCCATTCTTAGCCATTGCTAGGGCAGTCATCGACATGAACGAAGGTATTATGACACTTCGTGTTGAAAAACAGTCGGTAACTTACAACATCGGGGGTAACGAATGTTTATCCAATGATCCATTTGAAATCGCACATTTCATCGACACCAATCTGGATTACCAATTGAAGAAAGCTAAAGAAATCAATAAAGGAAAGAAACCTGATCACGGCAAGGACCTCAACAGTACTAAATGGATTGATAACTACCGGACCAGCAACGGAAATTAACAAGGAAAAGAACTTTGAAGGAAGGAATGGGAGATACGGGGAAGATCCAAAGCCCCCACCCAAAGGAAGACTGATGATGCACGTACGGGTCTGGCTAACGACCCTTAAATAAATGTGGCGCTTTCGAGAGGCAACCCGATGATCATGAATAAATTGAGAAGTTGGTGCATATAGCAGAATACATGGACCTCGGGTTTGGTTTTTCAAAGTTTAAGTTTCTCGTATATCCGCCTTCAAGTATGCCTTCTCGATACTAGGATCCTAGTAGCTTAACTACTATATTTTATTTTCCTTTTCTGTTTTATGTTTTTCTTTCTATGTCAAGTAGCATAGCATCACTAAGTAGTCACTCTATTTCTTTTACGAGTTTTTTTCCACCTCTACAGTTTTACTTTTCTGTTTACTTACCGTCATTTACTTACCGTTTCTGTTTTATGTTTACTTACCGTCATTTACTTTTCTGCTTCACAAACACACAAAACTCACTCACTAATTAAACCGCCTAAACGATAACAAACGTTGAGTATTTGAATTCGACCGTCTCCATTGGTTTGATTCTTGATTCTTACCTAAACTATATTATGTTGTGATAGGTACACTTGCCTATTGTGTGTTTTTAAGTTGAAGTGTTTATCATTTTAAAAATTTTAATACCCGATCTCATGAAACCATCTCTAAGTATATTATTATATAATATACACTTAAAACACAACGCTATCATGCCTCTTCTTTGTAATCTACATATCTCGATGTACAATACAATTTCAATTCACTATTTCATACTATTGTAATTTCGTCTTTGTGGATCTATATGCAGCAATAAATTTTCTTAAAGAGGAACTTTGAGGAATTACATATCTCATATTAATGTATAGTGAATCTACATAGAAGAATTTTAAAGTCTTCTACAAGAATTTTATCACACATCACTTATGACTCGATTGAGATCACTACTAGTTAAAAAAAAAGGCAAACAATAATGTTACCGTGCATTCATCAACTCATGAACATATCTCAACCGTCAAAAGGAGAACTCGTGAAGGGTCGTTTCTTCCGGGCATAAACACATGTTTTCTATCGAGCATACAATAGTGTTATCGTGCCTTCATCAACTGATGGAAGGTGTGATTCAAGTTTATGATAGCTCTCTTCATTGAAAAAAGCGGGTTGTTTAGGTTCATGCAATGCTCCATCACTACCCAACATCAAAACCACTAACATAGTTGGTCTATCTTCTGCATGATGTTGCACACATAACAATGCAGCACGTATTGATCGTAGTACTTCAGAGACCACACAAGAGGTCAGTAAAGATGCACTCATTAATCCAATTGACATTCCTTCTTTGTAGAGTCTCCATGCCTACATCAAACCTACACACATATTTATTTTTGAAAATCCCTAGTTCTGGTCAAAATATTTGGGATTTGGTATTACAACTTAACTTAAGTGTCCAAGAAGGTTATCACCGTGGTCTCCATGAGAGAACTCTCTATTTTTCTTCCCACAGATTATCTCCAACACGAGAACACCAAAACTAAACACGTCAGATTTTATAGAGAAACGCCAGTGTACTGCGTACTCTGGAGAAATGTAACCACTATAGCCAGGTTAAACAAAACAGTTTTACAGATTAGTATTAGAGTTTCTCATTTAGTTTCATATTCCTCCTTTTATAAGTGAAGAAGAATTAAAGTTAAGGAAGAATCTTACTATGTGCCGACCACTTTCTTTGTCTTAGTAGTGGTATCATGTCCTACAAACTTTCTAGCAAGGCCAAAGTCGGATATTTTTGGATTCGTATCACAGTCTAGTAAAATATTGCTTGCCTTGAGATCTCTGTGGATAAATTGAAGGCGGGAATCTTGATGTAGATACATAATACCTCGAGCTATCCCATGTATTATATTGAATCGTTGAGGCGAGTTAAGCATTGAACTTCTGCTGTCATCTGCCAAAAGGTGACTACTATGTCAAGAGTTATTATATTAACTTTGAAAGAAAGATACTATTTGAAAACATGGAGAGCAAGTCATACCAAAGAGAAACCAGTCCAAGCTTTTGTTAGTCATGTATTCATAAATCAAAATTAGTTCATTTTGATGAATGCAATATCCAACAGGCTTCACAAGATTCCGATGCTGAAGTTTTGCAGTACAAATGACCTCATTCTTGAACTCATCAAGTCCTTGTTGGGATGTTTCTGAGAGCCGTTTCACGGCAATTTCTCTTCCATCTTCCAACACACCCTGAAAGAATAAAAGTTTATGATAACTTACTATTCTGTAGATTTCACATTTTCGATTTTGGTATAAGCAATGCATTCTATTTAAGAAGCTTAAAGAGTTACCTTGTAAACGGGACCAAAGCCGCCTTCTCCAATCTTATTGGAGACATTGAAGTTACATGTGGCCCTGGCTACTTCATATAGACTAAAAAAATGTAAATCATCAAGATGTTCTATCTGCATACTTGTATTCTTTTCATCATGCGCATACCACTTTCCTAAAAAATGATATTGTGAGATGATTTTTTGTATTACCTATAAACATGTAAAACTGTCAACATTACTTGCTCCTTTGTGTTACCTTGTCTTTTCATGTTAGGTCGTTTCTTTATCTTTCTACATGCATATGCTACTGCAAACAGAAGTGGCACAGCTGATGAAGTTAAAAGCACAGCTATAAGTATTCTTTTCTTTTTGTTGAAACCGGACTCGGAGTCCAAAACACTTTCATTAAGAAATAATAATAGTTTAGCACTTAGCATATAAGCTAAAAACTTACAAATGTGTACCTTGTAACTCAGAGGCAGACATTGTTATATAAATATTTTGATCTGTATCAAATTCTCTAGTGTCCAAAAGGTCATCAAGCCATAGCAAACATTCACTTCCTCCATTTCTGATATCTAAACTTGAGTAACCTGTACAAGAGCAGTTCCCTTTGCAAGCCATCTCACATTCTTCGAGGGTCATGCTCACATTATACCATGAACGTCGTGTCTGGTAGCTTTACTCCTGCAATTTTCAGAAAACCATCTCACATTCCCATTCCCATTCCCACAATGTAAAGGTTTTTTGCGTATACACCCACTTCCCCAATCAGACGCCTCCCATTTTTCTGGATTTCTTGGTTCAAAACCTTGCATACAACTACATGGTGGATGCTGGCTAATGCGACAGATTCCATAAGGACCGCAGAGTGAAAACCGAAAACAACTATCTACTTGAATATTATCATACACAATCCAGTCTTGGATTCGTTCAATCCAGTGCAAAGAAAGTGTCTTGCCATCCCATGTCAAAACTAGCCTTCGAGCAACTGAACTTTTTGGTGCATATTTATGATAGATTTCCTTCTCATTAATGACAAACTCCATGGAGTAAATATGATTGTCCTTTTCGATTGGAGAGACACTAAAGACGAGACCATTCCACGGTCCAAGTCTTCCTAGTACAACTTCACCCTGCCACCCTAAAAATTGTGGATATCCGTTTATGTCTAATATATTACTATACACACCTAGAGAAGGATCATCAGGACTCTTCCAAGATGTGATGTATCTCTGTAACCCTGTTACCAAGTCCTTCCCCAATTTCATTCCTGGTAGAAATGTGTCACCAGGATAGTCAAAACTTTGCCAAATCATTTTATTTTTATTCAACAAAACAAGATTTCCTGAATTCAGAAGCTGCACAACCACAGGATTATTACTCCCGCCAGACACCGTTGAATTGGATGCCCAGACCATGGGGTTGCCGCCACTGAGAATCTCCAGGTTTCCTTGTCTGCTAAGTTTGAGCATGCCTGATGTATCTGTAATTGGTGTGTCCCTGTTAGCAACCCATACAACAGTGCCATATGATATCTTCTTGTACCATATCCCCAGGTATCAGTTCTTCGATTTCCTGGGACTGAAAAAGCCCAATTCAAACATTTCCCCATTAGAAACAAGGGTGTTACCATCTTTGATTTCTTGATTTGCATGATTTCTTGATTTGCAGACATGGTATCTAGTGCAGTGCAACCTGATGGCAGTAAGATCAAAGCAAGAAAGAAGAATAGATGTAAGGACTGGTCTTCCATTGTTAATCCAAAGCATGAAAACAATGCCAAATTTTTATTCATCTTATTATTAGATAATTCAGATGGTTTAAAATTCCACCATCTACAGTCAAGTCAACTGAATGGCGGTCTTTTTACGTGTGTGGCCAATTTTCCACAAACAGTAACAGATAGGTATATTTTCCACAACTTTACATTAAACAAGCCCAACCCTTCTTTTCTTCTGTTATTCTGATTGCAACAAAAACATAAGACGTTAAAAAATGACCAGTTAAGAAAAAACAAACACCATATAACAGATATAACGTCAACCTAAAGAAGAGGGTTTTAACCCTTTTCATTTTTTCTTAGTTACGAATGGGAATAGGGCTAACAATTAGAACAATGAAATCGGATAAAAGGAACCAAAAACCATACCTTCGGCTCAGGCACAAACGCAGGCAATGGAGACCGACCTGAAAGAGAAACGACGGGGAGCCGCTAACCAAAGGTCGAAAGTTCAGTTTCTAAAATCGAAGGCAGGATGAAGCGAACTTGGATGCTGAACAGCGGTGGATTCCCCCTTCGTTAACACACAACATGCTATCAAAGGACGGTTCCATAATTGAGATGCTAGGTCTGAAACATGATCTTCTGGACCGATAATCATCAGGGCAAACAAAGGCACAATTGTGACGAAAGAGGATGCATACCTTTGATTTTGACGGAAAAGAGGAACAGGTATCGAATCAGAAAAGTGACCACAACCGTTGCAGACTCTGTCGAGCCCTGTGACAGCATGCGCACCGCCACCGCTACCCTCACGGCCGTCGATTAACACTGCAACTGCTCCATCGTCGACCCACAATCTCTAGGTCGTGATTCTCTGGCGTTAAATTGTCTGCGTCAGCCGGATCCAGGGTTCCTCGGCTAAGATTTATCATACACACGTATCATTCTACCTTCGTCCCCCTACCCAAAATAACAACAAATTTTTAATATTTTCAAGATTCTAATTTCTGGGTCTTCATCAACACATCATTTCACTCCAAATTCATATCTCAAAATCTGATCTTGATCAGTTTTCAACTTATTTAAGAGGTTCACCTTATATTTTTTAAGAGGTTCACCCTAGTTTTTCTATATAGCTTTCTACTACAATATCGAAACTCGGGGGTTCCGGTGAACGCCCCGGCCCTATGTAGATCCGCCAATGCTGGCGTGCAACCCTAATGTCAGTGTGGCGTGAAAAAGGGGAAAAGGACATATAGCAAGGAACGCATGTACATTATCCATTGAAACTTGTAATGTCATAGATACTATTCCCTTCCATTTCTTTTAAATACAAGTATAATATAATTTCTTATTAAAACAATGATTGAACTTTGAACAGTGTTGAATAATCCGTTGCAGCGGGGTGGCGCGTTGCAACGACTCGGTTGTAAACATCTAGACGAAACGTAGGTAGAAATAATCTTGTCGTAACGATATATTCTAAATTTTAGAAAAATATTACGATGTTTTGAAAAAAATCAAAAAATATCATATTTGACCCTTGGGGTTTGGCCGTTATTATAAACATTACAATAACTAAATAATTTAAATAATTAAAAAAATATTAATAACACTCATAAAAGGGTTGAACCGGTTAGAGCACTCATAATAGATTTGATAAAATGTCCCTTATCTTTATATTTTAGGATAAACTTAAAAAAAAATATTTGGATTACTCGACCATCCCATTCCTTAAATAACTCCACATCTTTATAATTTAAGTTTCAAATTTAAGATAGCTAAAGTAAGAGCATCCACGCAAGTATTGTTATATATACTACTAGGTTAGTACCCGTGTACTACACGGTTGATAAAAAGAAACATATATCATTTATAAATGTCAAGCAAATTTATAAATAAAATAGTAATTTACTTTACATAGGGAAAAAATGCGATCTAATTCATGGGTTGAATAATGAGAACGATATAATTCATAAATCTTTAAATAACTCTTATAACTGAAATTACATATAATAATGAAAAATAAAATTACAATTATAATTCACAATATGTAAGACGGTTACACTTGGTGTCATAACACTATCTTCCAATAACGCTTGAATGTAAATGAAGCCTCAATAAGCTACACATAATATGATATTTCTAAAAGTCAGTAAATTTATATAAACATGGTGACTTACTACATTTAGAATATCAGGAACCGTGGACTCCTTCATTGTATCTATAGCATTACGCATGAGCGCCTGCAAATGGTTTAACATATAGCATTTGTTTAAAGGGGAGAAAAAGGAGTTTTTACAATTCTGAAGTTGTCAACAGACACGCGCCCGTCTTGTTTGGTTCCAAAGCATAAAAGAAAAGTGTAGTAAAATGGGCATTTATGTAGTATATGAACCACTGCAAATTTCATTAGGAATAAGAAAAGTTCAGTCAATTTGTTTAATAGTCAAGACTACCACTACAAAATTCATTTATATTTTATGCTAGTCAAATGGTTTAATAGCCAAATGAACCTGTATAACATTGATAAATTTGGTAAACTACATGAACCTTAATTGTCTTAATTGATTGCATAAAAATTGACCAACTGACTGAATAAAAATCACAATAATCAAATAATTAGTTTTAGAACAAAACAAAATACAGGCTAAAACATCAACTAATATTTGTTGTAGTTCATTAGGATTAACCAAGGCATGTAAAGATAAGGCTGTCAAAATCTTTGCTAAACTACTTTCATAGAATTAGCCTTCTCTTGTAGACCATAAATGGTTAATAAAACTGCACCATGGCCAATAGATTTGCATAAAAAGTTATCCAAATGAATCAACTGTACCATGGTCAATAAAACTGCATAAAAACTTACCCAACTGTCTGCACAAAAGCTGACCCAAATGACTCAACTGACTGAATAAAAACACAATAAAAACTGCATGAAAACTTACCCAATTGACCTAGTAAAAACTGCATAAAATCATACCCAAATGACTCAATTGACCACATAAAAACACAGTAAAAACTGTATAAAAACTTACCCGATTGATCCGGTAATAACTACATAAAAACTTAGTCTTGACTGCATAAAAACAGAGTAAAAACTGCATAAAAACATAACCAATTGACTCAATAAAAACGACATAAAAACTTACCCAATTGACTGCATAAAGTCTTACCCAAATGACTCAATTGACTGCATAAAAGCACAATAAAAACTGCATTAAAACTTACGCAATTGGCTGCATACAATCTTACCCAATTGAAGGCATAAAATCTTACCCAAATGACTCAATTGATTGCATAAAAATATAGTAAAACCTGCATAATAACTTACCCTATTGACCCAGTAAAAACTAAATGACTCAATTGATTGCATAAAAACATAGTAAAAACTGCATAATCAGGGTTTAGTTAAGCATCATCAGAGAACCTACCTCCACACAGCACACCGATTTTGTATTTTAAATTATTTCCGGTAAAATATCTTCCGGGTATTTAAGATAAATCGTCATGTTTAACCCGAATGTAATAAATTTCATACCATTTATACTAAAACATATTTGTGCAAATAGATTTTCTTTCTGTTTTTGTGCAAATGAAGGAAGCATTCACCGTACCGTTATTTATTTCAGCAAACTTCTTGTAGGCCCCCTTGTTTTTGTTCTTATCAGGATGATATTGAAGAGAGAGCCTACAAAAGCATAATGAGTATTAAATTTTCAACAGCTGGTAGAGACTGATATAGCATTCTAAAAATATCTTTCTCCGACTATGAAAAAACCTTCAACTTTTTTCATCATTATAATACGAAACAACAAATATATCATTTGGTGAAAAGAACATACTTGTGGAAAGCTTTCTGAATTTGCCTCGGACTTGCATCCTTTTCGACTCCTAGTACCTGGTTATTTCATTCAAGAAGCATCATTATTAGATATGATGTAACAAACATCTAGAATCAGACACATATTAACTCATGAAATTTGTTTTCCTGTATATAATGTTGGCTATAAGAAAGCTAATAATTGATCTTCTCGAACAGAATATCCAAAACTTCCTTTTCTACTACCCGTGGGTTTTGAAAGAAGAATGTGATACTCTAAAGAAGGAATAGCCAAAATCTATTTGAAAGAACTTCAATATTGACTCAATTGATTGCATAAAAACATGTTAAAAACCATTTACATATGAATTGGTTTATTAGGGTTAGTTTCATCTCCAACGGGCCAAAAGTCGCCCAAAGTTTACTTTTAATTCGTAGAATCTCCTAAATAATTTAATTCAAAAAGTATATTATTATTAAAATAATATAGTTCTTGTAATCATATCTTCGATTCCCCAATCAGAGAAAACTTTGTAAAAGGTTCAATTACAGGCCAATTTCATATATACACCTCTTAAACTTGAAAATATCGTGTATTAGCCAAAACATGCTTTAAGAAGGGTGTATATAAAAATCCCTCTAAAACATAAAAAGCATAAAACAAACTTTCAAGCATTATGAAGTGCAGAAAATTTATTGTACATTGTCCATTACTGGATCCACGGGCTCCTCGTCATCCTCTTGTCTTGCTTAACTTCTCATTTCTCCATTGTTCTTGAAAATATACAAAAAGGATCAAGATTTTAAAATACAGAAACATACCCAGTAAGATCTGGAAAACCCAGATAGGAAATGATGATTCAAATAGGTAATGGGTTGAAACAACGTCATCTAGAATTAGATGAGATTCTAATTCTCAGTATATTAGTCCTTGTCAATAACCGACTTTCATCCGTTTCACATGCCAGGAACTGTTTGTAGCAGTAAGATTTCACATGCCAGAAACATCTCAGGTCATTTTTTTTTCCATAGACCAAATAACAACACATATCTAACCCATTAACAGTTTACAAAATTACAAATATAATTATCATTTTCTCAAATTGCTAAAGGGAAAACGAAATTAGGGTTACCCGCATTATGCTTTAATCCTAAAAGGGGCAACCGATTAGGGTTTTAGAAATTGAATGAAGGAGAAACAAAGAGTTTACAATGTGGTCTTTGAAGAATCCGAGTAACAGACCTAATAAACAAAGCCCATTAATCTTCAACAAATCATCACACATACATTCAAATCTGTACATACACAACATAACACGAGCGATTATATGAGATTAGATATGAATATACACAGAACTTATAAGACAAATCAAAATTACCGTACGATTAGAAGAATGAGAGGAGGGAGTTGAAGCAGTGACCAATTGAGAAGCAGACAGGGTGGAGTCAGATTTCACAGAGGTGCAAGTATGTGGTGGCGGTAGTGGCGTCGATCATGTTTAAGACTGGTGAAATTAGGGTTTGCTGTCTTTTCAGAGAACGATAGAAGTAGAACGGGTTAAAACAAAAAATGGGTCGGACTTAAAGGTCCGCGTGTCCCAAAATAAGATGAAAATAGTTTAGACGGGAAAACCAATTCCAAATGCTCTAGAAATATGTCATGTGGCAATAAAAACCTTGATTTATTAGAGTAGATATTGTTAAATTATAAGGGAAAAATAATAAGATTTAGTTAAAAGAGTCTTACATTAGATTCTTTAAACCTTATAGTTATCCTTAAAATTATAAGGAAATGTACACTGAAATCTTAAATATACCAATTCCTTAACAATTTTTTTTTAAATTATAAGCATAAGGAATGAGTTGTAAGAGCTTTTAAAAAATGAATAATTTTTTTACGGAATGGTGGTTTTTAGTTAAATTATAAAGATAAGGATAAAGAAACTTATAAGAATGCTCTAAATTCTTATACACACCATATACCAACTACTCTCCCTTTCCCCTTCTTCTCCCCCACCCCCTTCATTCCGGCTTCTTCTTCCTGCTATGAATACAATTGTTACTTTCTGCTCCCATTTGAGATTGGATCAAATTCTTAATGTTGCGTGTGGTTTAGTACTTCAACAAATTGGTTTTAATTTACTGCATTACTCTAACTAATTTTTGTAGATCAAGTTCTTAATTTACTGCAAGCACTCGTTTGTGTTTGTGATAAGTTACACATGTTGCTTTTGGTGTCTCAGATGAGCAAATGGCGTAAAACAGTTACTAAAATTAATTTTAGAAGAAAAAGATAATAAGACAAAATAATTATTAGTTAAGATTGTAAATAGAAGAAACAGAAGGAAATAATAAAAAAAGAATATAGAGATAAAGATGAGGAATGAGATGTAAGAGGTTTTTATAAAATTAGAGATAAATTTAGGAAATGATTATTTTTAGTTAAATTATAAGGATGTGGATAAGGAAGTCACTGTGAGAGCATTCGCATAAGCTTTTTTATCTTTATCTTTATAATTTAACTAAAAACCATCATTTCATAAAAAAATGTTCATTTTTTAAAAACCTCTCACATCTCATTCCTTATCCTTATAATGTTAAAGAAATTATTAAGGAATTGATATATTTAAGATTCTAGTGTATATTTCCTTATAATTTTAAGGCTAGAGATAAGGTTTAAAGAATCTATTGTAAGACTCTTTTAACTTAAATCTTATTTTTTTCTCTTATAATTTAAGGATATGACATATATATATCAACACTGATGTGGAAGCCCTGAGTGCTCTTAAATGAGCGGCAATATATCTAATTTTTTTTAAACTATATTAGTTAAAATATAAAGAGTAGAGGGACATAAAAGAGTAATTTAAAACAAATGTTTTCTTTTTCAGATATTCATATTCACTATTTTTAAAATGCATGCTATTTGTTTAAGTTTAAAATTGTAGTTTAATATATCGTGGTAAATTGCTAATGAACCCCTGATCAATTGGTTTAGGAGGAGGCACCCTCATGGCTTTCCAATGTGGTGGTCATGGGTTCTAGTCTCACTTTGTGCAATATGCTCAGGTGGGTAGGGGTTTTACCATAGTGGGCCTTTGGGTGGTGTGTTTCCCCTAGAATGGTGGGCGAGTCGGGTCACCAGCGCTGTGGCATGAAAAAACCTTTATTTATTATATAGTATAGATGAGTTTTAACTACATTTTAAGTCAACACTCCCATGAAATGATATGTTTTAGAGTATCTTGGAAAACTAGTGAAAAAAATGAAGTTTTTTTATTATTACACCCGAAATTATTATTGGCACAAACCCAATACGGATCGTATCAAACAACAAAAATTACCGCCCCTGTCAGTGGTCATTCGACTCCCATACTGGCCGTATAGAAGAATGTGGTCCAATGTTCGGGTCGTGATGTCCTATACGACCCCCACATACGGGTCGTAATAAACCATATGACACTATTGTTTTTTTAATTAAATAATACACCGATAAAAATATTACTACAATGTTTGATATTGTTAAAATCAATAAAAGTCGGAGCAAGAAGAACCTCTTAAACAAAAAGAAATCAATCGAAACAAGTGCTCTATTTGTAGTTAGATCCAAACAATATGAATGAAGACAACGATTTAAATCTCCATGATCTATGGTATTTGCATTGGACACATACCCATAGAATTTGTAGTTGGATCCAAACAAAATACACAACGAATCTGACAACTATGCCATCTTATTAGCATAGTGGTTGAAAAAACTTAAATCCCTCTGATTGAATGTGATAAGAAGTCAAGTCATTCCTATGACAAAGATGTAAATGAAGGAACACACATGGATATTGTCTTTCACATGTAGATTGGTCGAACATCAAATAGTCAAACATTATGTTTAATGATGTTTGAACACAATAAATCAATCGAAACAAGTGCTCTGTCATCTAGATGGAGGTATATCTTGACTTCAGTGCCATGTCTCAATTTCTCAAGGTATGCAAACTGATTCCAACCTTCTTATACAATTTAAATCTCCATGTTCTATGGTATCCACATTGGACGCAAACCCATGAAATCTGGAGTTTGATCAAAACAATATGAATGAACACAATGAATCTGTCAACTATGGCATCTTATTAACATAGTGGTTGAAAAGGCTTAAATCCCTTTGATTAAATGTGATAACTAAGATCAAAAGCGCAGTTGTACTTTATGCAGCCTATTTCACTTGTAAATGCTTCACCAAACCGATGATTTTGCATTGTGAAGCCGAGAAGAAGAAGATTAAGTCCGTTGGTGACAAGGGACTTGTGTCTGCTTATGATTTTCTTTACCTACCGATTGATTCAAACTTCATGGGTCTAATGATGTTTTGTCCTGTTTGTGAAACTGTAAATGTTGAGAATTCCTTCCTTTTCATTCTCAACTTTGAAGTGACTCTCCAAGAATTCCTTCCTCTTCATTCTCAACTTTACAGTGAATCTCCATGTTGTTTACTATAGCTTTTTGGCCCCGTTTTGGGTCTAAATTAATACAATGAAGTTGTTTACATGCATTGTGATCAACTCGACGGTTTTGGATCTAAATTAAAACAACCAGTCTATTTCACATGTGAAATACATGGTGTTTGACTTACGACCAATCTACATGTGAAAGACAATATCCCCTTAAGCTCCGTGTCTCGGTCACGCCATCATTGGATTCTCATTTCTCTGACCATATCAAGAGCATTATAGGTTTGAGTTTGGTGTCTCGCACACCAAATCCCTCAAACCATTGCTCTGATACCAAGTTGTAACACCCAAAAATTCGAACCAATTTAAAGTTTTTAAACACTACGCGGAAGCGGTCACAAATACAACATTTAACGTATCCACACGTTTTAGTTTTACAAACATGAATCAAACAACAATATTTCCCCCAAAAGTAGTTTAATCAAAGGTTAATAAAAAAGTTAACCACAACTTGTTATGACCCCAAATAGTTTGTACAGACTCCCCACGAGAAGGTTAACAAAATCATTTACAAAACACGTCCACGAGAATCCAATCCACATGATGCGAGACCCGAGAATCACTCCGGAGCTTTCCTACATACAAAACATCAATTTGTATATGGTTAGTATAGATCTCCACAAATCCCCTCATGGGTAAAACCCAAGAAAAAGTCATTTTTTTAAAATACAAATTTCTGTCATGGTAGTGTTCAGATGTTCCCCTGAACACGGTTGTGTTCTGAATGAACACAGTCGTGTTCCCTTTCAGCACCAGAAAAATACAAGGTTTCTGTCATGGTAGTGTTCAGATGAACACAACCATGTTCCCTGCCAGCATCTACTATTCTCACCATTTCTCCAAATTTTTGCATATAACAATTATCTAACGTGTATTTACTTGTTTTCCGACCACACAATGTCTACCACATTAACCAACATTAATTTGTTAGTTTATCCACCACTAATACTCGTTTTCCATTCCGACCCGTTTGCATCTTTGTGCAACACGACACCAATATAACATGTATAACAACAATACACACACATATGTTTACTCCCACCCCTTTATCACCTTTTAGTTACAACGTCTTGGTGCGAGAACCACAACTCGTCTTACACGTACCTGGAGTATTTGACTCCAAGTCCACACTTTGAAGTATTCCACACTTCTTATTAGGTTTACGACCTCTTGGTGCGAGTACCACAACTCGTCTTACCCGTACTTGGAGTATTTGACTCCAAGTCCACCCTTTGAAGTATTCCACACTTCTTATTGAGTTTATGACCTCTTGGTGCGAGTACCACAACTCGTCTTACCCGTACTTGGAATATTTGACTCCAAGTCCACCTTTTGAAGTATTCCACACTTCAATACACCATTTCACCAAATTATCACATTTTGTTTGACTGTTTACCATATAAGTCAACTTACACCAAATTCACCACGTTTACAAATTCGTTTGACTATTTACCACATAAGTCAAATTACACCAAATTCACCACGTTTACATGTTAGTTTGACTATTCACCACATAAGTCAAATTAAATCAAATTCACTACATTCACATATTCGTTTGGCTATTTACCACATAAGTCAAATTACACCACATTCATATATTCGTTTGACTATTTACCACATAAGTCAAATTACACCAATTTCAACATAATAGTTTGACCTTATACCACTAAAGTCAAATTACACCAATTTCACTATTATCCACAATGGTTGACTTATACCACATTAAGTCAATTTAATCCAAATTCACCACATTCTACATTTTTAGTTGACTCTAACCATATTGAGTCATTTACACCATTTAACTACCTTCAATTATTTAGTTGAGTTAATTTTCCACCTTAAGACAACTACACCAATTTTTACCACATCTCATCCATTAGTTTGACTAATTGCCACATTAAGTCAACTACATCAATTCTACCACATACCACATTCAAGTTTGACTAATAATCACATAGTCAAAATCAATATACAACATGTAAATAGAATTTAACACATAATCTACTTACATGTAACTACTTATCTACTACTAAGTAAGTCCAAAGCACTTACCTTTGCCAATGAAGATTCCACCCGTTCTTCAAAGCTATCACCTTTAACGCCTTGATCACCTAAACAATCCACATGTTTAGTAATCTAGTAAACTCCTATTAGATCACCAATTTGAGGTTTGACACCCACCCAAAATCTTATGATCTTCACCAATTAACTTGGTTTAATTAGCTTCTTTCAAGCTTTCAACCTTTCAAGATAAAAACGAACCCATTTTGACCCGTTAAGGTTTTATCCAATTTTCACCCAATTATCCAAGGTTCTTGATTTATCAAATCAATTGAGGGTTTCTACTAAAACTTGTGTTTATTAATTCCATAAACACTTACCAACCACCAATTCATCATTTAACTTCATCAATTTAAAAACCCCCAATTTTCATGTCAAGAACCCTAATTTCATGATTCTCGAATTGGACGTTAGAATCATGTAAAACATGATTCTCCAACATTTACAACACTAGATTAAGGTTTATATACAACTTTTAACCATAATCACCACACCGGTTAACCCAATTTTCATTTTCAACAAAAACCCTCTAAAACTCCATTAATGGAGGTTCAAGAGATGGAATGAGCACTTACTTGATGTTTGGAAGAAGATGAACACCTCAATTCATCCGGATTATTCATGCAAACACCATGATCTTCAATCTCAACTCTTCCCTCTCTTCTCCCTTCTCAAAATCGTATACACACACAAGTGTGTGTTTTTGCATGGTCATGTCATTTAGCACAAATTGAGTTTGTGTTAAATATAAAATAGCCCCTCCATCTATCAAAATGACTCCTTGTACCCAAAACTAGTTATTTCTATCAATTAAAAGCACCATCCAACTTTCAGTTATTATTATAAACACCCCCTACAATATATTTAATATAATATAGGACAAACCCAAAAATTGGTTCGTTACAAATCACTCCCCCAAATTTTGGGTTTCGTCCCCGAAACCCGATCCACCAAAAGATTAGGGTAACACTCGAGTATCTATCCTCATATTCCCGATTAGTTTCCGCCCTTATCTAAGGATCCCGCTGAACCAACACTTGGTTAATGCGCTTATGCCATAAGCATTTCACCTAACTACCTAAGGTAGTCACCGGTTCCTCTAAATGAAACATCCATCATCTATCGCCTCAATACTGATATGAGAAGCAACATCCACTTCTCTCACACATTCTTGTGGATGAACCACGGGGAATGTATCATGGAGTCTACACGATCCCCCGAGTAACTCCTAACGACATACCACTTTACAAACTAAAGTTAAGTCTGAACGTTTCCACTAAACGGGGACTTGGCTTCCCACGTTTTCGAATCCAGTACACCCCCTTATTAAGGGAAACTTTTATATTGTCAAAGTTCCCATATGAATTTAAATAAACCTCCTCCCTAAATCCACTTAGGGTTTTCTATCCACCTTGAGTGGATTTTTCAATCACACTCAATAAACAAGTTCTTTCACGCAAAGTCTTGAATTACACCAAGATGCCTAGTTTCACGACATTCAATACCACCCAACCAAACGATATTCAACACCGTACACCATTTAGTAACTCATTCAATCGAATATAAGTACTCAAATGGTAGATAAGATGACACCATCTTTTAACTAAAGTTCTCCAACCACTCGGAAGGGTAGGTTCCCTTTTGGAATTCGGCCTTAACCCGTAGGCAAGTAAGACACTTTTAACCACATACTCGATTGTGTCTTCTTTCATCCCCATTCACCAAAAGTTAAACTCCAAAACAAACATACAATAATCCCACGAGTCTTTTAAGCCTCAATCATCACTCCAAGAAGTTCAAGGACTTCAAGAACACCATGAAGTTTGAGGACTACGACTCAAACTTCTAACGCTCGCCCGCGTAAAGATTCATCAGTTTCCCCTCACCAAGTTCTCTCCTTTATTTGCTACAATAGAGCTCACATCTAACAAGGAGAATATTTGATACTCCTATCTCGTAGTATATAGACATAACCGAGTCTAATGCACGAGGCACAAAGACAACTGACGAGGCATACTGTCTTCCTATGGAAGGACATGTCAAATGCCATAGCCAAATCCTCTTTCATAATTTTAAAGGGAGGATCCTTATCCGATCCAAACACCATCATAATTTCCAATGACTTAATCAAAATTCATCCTTTGAGATTTAAGGATCTCAATCATACAATCCCATTTTGAAGTTCGAAGACTTCATTTTCAATCACCGCTTGTGAAGCTCTAAGACTTCCAACGCCTCTTATGAAGTTCTAGGACTCCAAACACCATTTACCCATTGATTACTTCAATCATTGTCGGGTCAACATAAATGTCTTCAGAATTCACCTCCTTATCCAAAAGGATTTCCACAAAAGCCGAAATGGTACACCGAATCATTCCGAAGAAAGGCCTTTCCTTTCAGGGAATTTCATGAAACTCACGATGATAATGAGCTTGAACAACTTTGCTTCGAAGATAGAAACTACTATCATCGAATAAATGACCACCATATTAGCATACATGGGTCTACACACCTTTCACATTGATCCACATAACCGCGTAACTTCTAATAAGCTAGAAAGTTACATCTGCAATCCCATAGTATTCATAACGGAAATGATACCATTCATTGGATAACGTCCTCCTCTACCTTCATTGTTGAACTAGGACTTAGATACGTGTTCAAACCCGATAAATATACATATACATTCTTCCATCCTTCTTTTCCTCAAGTGAAATGTTACACCCCAAGAAGTGACATTCGGGTATCGAACCCGTATGAACTTCTCCGTGACTGGAACATCACGTATTCCATTGCTCCGGTTGGTGTCAATGGCATACACAAATTCATGCACCACGTGTTTCACCGTCTCTAGGCGAGAATGGGTCGACACATCACCCTTTAGCCATACACGACATTGATAAGGTTACCAAGTAACCACACAATTTGCACTACAATCATAGGACTCCAATCTATGTGATTGTTTCACCCACATCCTTCAATGTAGATCGCCTCCAAATCCACCGATTCACAAAGAATCTCATTCGACAAAAGTACCAAAAGACTTCAGTCCCGTATTTGGTAGTTAGAAATGTTCGGCTCGACAACCTTAAGATTTCTATTTTCTCCCCCTTTCATTCATGTGCTTTAAACTCGGGACATTCACTTCGAATGCGTCCCGAAGCACACATGATTAGGACTAGAACACTATGGCATAGTGTGTCCTATCATTCCACCTGTATATCTTCCCACACATATGGCTAGATTATTTGGCTTTCCTAAAGCCACCACAAAACTCCTCACACCCCACTAGTTTCCCTATTTTGTTTTCCTTGCATCACATAATAATCAACTCCACCCGATCTGTACACCACGAAGGAGAATCCACTCTAAAAGTCAACCGATAGTATCGAGAAAGCCGATCTATCTTCATTCCCTCCGATATTCCAAGATTTGGGCAAGACCACACTTAGTCATACGACATGCCCATAATCTTTTAGTTAATCCACCGGTCTAACGTACGTGAAGAAAACTCCCAATTGTGAGATCCACAACAGTTTATGGAACAAGCTAACTTAAGAACGTCTCTTGAATTCACCTCGTTGCATTATCCTCATGCTTTTATACTTTTCTCCCTAAGGGAACTTCCAACCGAATATCCACCATTTTTCGGAGTCGACTATCCGCAAGTAGTACTCCATCCGCCCAACACAATGGATTGCTTCAAAGCCAATACCATTATAGTGATATTGTTTTTAATTGTCACACCCCAACCGACGGCGGAATACGTCGGGGCAGACGTGTAGACTGTTTATAAGCACATGATCAAACTAAAGTTTCATATTTCATTAAATTCAAATTTCATAGCAATTGTTTCATCAAAAAAACAAAGACAAACAAGAAATAAAGTACTTTAACAAAATTTTATTGATTAACTAGGTCTGCAAATCCTATGTGAAGAATCTTGAACATGACTCTCAATTATTGGCACATGAAACATGATGAAAACATAGTCAACTAAAAAGTTGGTGAGCATACATAGGTTTTAGCGCAACAAGTGTTATCAAAAGTTTGTATACAATTCATATGATGCACGGTTTAATAAGGCAAGTATGGAGAACCACTATAGTTAAACTTGAAAGGCCCCTTCGCGGCGTGACGGATCTCTAGACTCGCGGTACAACACGGTGATAACGTGCGGAATCCATTGATCACCGTGCAACGTGTAAGCAATCAACAACACTATGTAAATAATCCTCTTTGTATTTCCACACAAAATATCAGTTTACAAGTTCTCTATGTTTTCTGTTCTACTCTGTTCTCTAGCCTCTTTTCTAACTGAAACTGATATGTAAACCTATTTATAGGGAAACCACAAAGCACCACAAGAGAACTTAGTAAGTTCTCCCAGAACCTCCTTAGGCGAACTTAGCAAGTTAGCCCCTCAAGTTTGCCTAAACATTCCCTTAGGCGAACTTGACAGGTTCGCTAACTTACAATATAGAATTTCAGCGACAGTTATAAAACATGCTCTAACAAAACCGGGGTGCACAATCAAACCTTGTGACTATTAGGCATAACACCAATGTTATCCTTAAGTGTTGTCGGCAACAATCACCCTAAACGGGTGGGTTGGTCAGACACAATAGATCTATCACTGTATACCGTCGGATTATACTGAGTTAATGATTTGCACTTGCACTATGCACAAAAAGTATGTAAATGGTGTTTGCACTAATAGTGTTCAAGCATAAGACACAAATTGCACACATGATCATAATGTTTGAATTGTAATAATTACAAATAGTTTGAATGTAATCATGTTTCACCCCAAAGATGTAAATATGAAAAATGGGCTATGTAAACTCACCTGTAATGGTAGTTTGGAAATCACAAAATCTTTTTGGTTTTCCAAACATAAGAAACAAAAAATCTTTTGGTTTTTCTCTGTAGACACTCTTATGAAATGAAATAAACTGTAAAACTGTAAATCACATATTTTGTTGAATATCATGAGCAAGAAGATCAGATCAGTATATGATATATCAATCACACATCTTGGATATAAAATCCGTATAACATCAAATGGTATCCTATGTCATTCATTCAAACCTTGATCAATTATGCTAATATCCTTTCAAGATTATCATATTTCATGTAATGATACGCGATAAACATTCAAAGAAAACAGGATCAGGCTATGACACACAAATTCAGATTGTCAATATTATAATATTTGAAACTAAAAGCATCTCATTCCCACTTTCTTGTGAGTTAATGTACCATTTAAGTATGAAATACAATGTGTACCTCACAAATATGCCAACAGAAATATAAATTGCATTATATTCAAGACATATAAGACTTTGTGAAAAAGAATATATATATATCAATCTCAGGATGAAATTACATCAATTAGCACATGAAAATAAGCAGATCCCGAAGGATATAAAGAATCAGAATGATTCAGAATCGAATGATTCAGAATCGAATGATTCATATTGCTTGGTTTGGATGAAGTATCAAGATTCATATCAACAAAAAGATTGTACCGATGGAATTCTTCAATGTAAGAATGATCAAGGAATCGATTGATTCAATGAAACAGGGTAGCGGATCCAACTGTTATCTGGATGTATTCAATGGAATCAAGATAAATGATCAAAGGGCTAGCATATGTTCTAACAAATGTCTTCAGAAACATATCTTAGTCCAACTTCACATTGCATGTTTTTTGGGGCATGGGTAGTGAAGTGAACCAAAAAATTTTGCTAATCAACATAATCCGATACTAGTGTCATGAAATTCTTAAAGCCTCATATTCTATATCTGATAATGATCTTTTAACACCTGACATATCATGGGTTCAAATCACAGTTGTGACATAGATCATTATGTTTTCACACTACTAATGGTCTAGAAACGCTTCTAGCCTACTGACAATTCAAATTACATGCATACACAACACTATAATTTCCTATTTGTGTAGTCTCTGATGTTTAGATCAAAACATATATAGTTAAGATAAATAAAATAAACATAAAGCACCAACAGTCAATCTAAGATCATGTGTGAAAGATACTCTACTGATGTACTATCATTTCTTCTCATACCTCAAATGATGTCAATTTTCTATTTTTAAATTTGTTTGGATTTTTCAAAACTTTGTGAAAGAAAATAAAACTTCCATGAAAATGGTTTTGAAAACAATTTTACTTGGTTACTCAGGATTTAGCATTTCAATCAATCCAAAACTCAAACCAGTGTAATCGAATGCCTTTGCCTTTGTCACCGACACAATACTGTACTCCCCATGTCTTGTAGACTCCCCCTCAACTCGTGAAATGGTTGCATCAACGAGTTTATGCTCACCATCATCATCCTAAGTTTCAGGTTGTCTTTTGGACTTGGTCAAACTCTTTCCAAAACAACATTATGTGGGACATTATCCCCCCCCCCGAGCATCAAGTCGTTGAATCAAATAGATTTATCAGTTATCAAACAACTCTTTGCTCCTGCAGATGTCATGCCATGTCATGTGCTATGAACAACCACTATTAACAACCCAAATGATATTAATAGTCCCTCTTGGTTAATCCTGCACATCTAACAAGAAACATTAATTTGACAATGAGACCCAAGCCATGGTGGTCCTGGGTCGTCCATCTATATCAAAATAAATGACTTCACGCAATTCACAGTCGAATCTCTCATCATTTTTTGGTGATTGCTCCGACGAATCCGAAACAGAAACATTAGATTTCCAAACATACTTCTGTTCATGAAGTTCTTTTTGCTTAAAATGTGAAGTGTTTGAACATTCTCTGTTATTTGAAAAATGTTTTGATTGTGAAAGATCTTGATGTTCTAAAAGTTTTCCCAATCTTCTGTTTCTCCTCCGTCTTTGAGGTCTAGAAAGCCTAACCTCGGATTTTGAATTACCCTTCGGTGTATCACGAGGTTTAACCACATTTGGTTTAACGAAAGGCTTACCAGGAGTTCTTACCTTTGATGGAGTAACATGTTGGTTACCTTTGGCATTGTGAGGACAATTGATCTTAATGTGACCCACAAGACCACAGTAAAAGCAAGATCTCGTCTCACGATATTCTCTCATATAAGGAACCTTCACGTGACAAGATGCACTTGAAGAAGATTCTCCTACATGAACTTCTTTTGGCTTATTTTCTCAGGAACTACAGATTTTGCAACAGGTTTTGATTCAGGCTTCACATTCGCAGGAAATACATGCCTCTTTTCTTTATTTTTGTAAGGGCAATTCACCACAATGTGTCCCATCTCATTACAATGAAAACATGTACGCCGTCCTTATAATCCCTTACATATGGAACTCTCCTTGAGTTTGAAGAACTTCCAAATGTATACTTTCCAAATGAGTTAGAATCAACACCTTCTTGGTTTTGCTTCACATCCTTTGATTCTTCTTTCTTAACCTCTTTCGGTATCCCCTCTACCTTAGCTTCATCAAAATATTCATCATCACTCTCATCATCATACACCATGTCCTCACCAGTAACTGGATTAACCTTGAGGACGGTTTTTGGTTCCAACTCTTCTTCAGTGTAACATCCTAAAAATAATAAAGCGAATAAATATAGCGAGACCGGTGGTTTAGTTGGAATATTAAACAAAAAGGGAGCAGGCCTGGGCCCGGCTTCAATGGGCCGAGGGAAGCCCATGCGCATAAGAGGCAAGGCAGCCCTCTTCCCTGCTCATTTCCTCAACTCACGCAGTTTTTAGAGAGAGAAAGGAGAGCTCGGGTCTAGAGAGAGAAAGTGACGGATCAACTCGGGAATTCAGGAGAACGTTGCTGCTGTTCTCGTGATCATATCCTCTGAATCAGAAATCCAATCCAGGTAACGATTCGATCACATTATGAGTTTTTGTTCGTTTTGGGAGTTTTCGGGTTTTGGCTAAAGATACGATTTTTGCATATGAAACTTGAAACAAATCACGTATTTGAACTCAAGAACGATAAAGGAAGGTGTTTAACGTAAAATGCTCAAGGTTTAATCGATTGGAAATAAGTTGGCTGGAGCAAGGTTCTGGTCAGGGAAGATGCAGACCCATGACTCGAAACTATAGTTTCGATACATACAGACCCGTCGAAACTACTCTAGTTTCGATAGTCATGTTTGACTCGAAACTATCTAGTTTCGATAGCAGCCAATGACTCGAAACTACCATAGTTTCGATAGGAACTCAGGACTCGAAACTACCTAGTTTCTAGTGTCACCTTGAACCTAAACTAAGATTTTTCATAAGTTAATGACTCGAAACTACCATAGTTTCGATAGGATCTCATGACTCGAAACTACCTAGTTTCGATAGAAGGATTATGACTCGAAACTACCTAGTTTCGAGTGTAAGACCATAGCTCGAAACTACCATAGTTTCGATGCGACCCACCTCCCGAAACTACTGAGTTCAAGAATAGTAATGTCTAGTGTCATTTAGGAGCCCTACCTTATATGTATGACTTTATTATACAGATTGTGGGCGACCTTAGTGACGTTTCGAAACCAGCTATTATACTTCAGGGACCCGCCTATCAGGTGAGTTTTATGTGCCCCCTTCTAAGTTATGTGCAAATGATTTATAAATGTTTTGGGGCTGAAGTGTATACACTAAATGAATAAATGAAATGAATGTCAATGTGATCATACGTGATATATTAAGGTATATGTGTAGATACATATGAATGCGAATAATGAATTACGAACAAAGAACGACACGTATGTTTACAAGGAATGAATGAATGAATGGTATAACGTAAATAAATGAAATCTTGCTTTATAAATATATATATTGCATGCTAAGAATGTAAGTATACGTTATGGACGGAAACGAAGCTAACGACTACTACGGTAGACGGACGACCACCTGACTATTATGCAGCTAGAGAAGGAAGTCTAGAAAGGTAGACTAAATAAAGGCCACTACGGTGGAGTAAGTCGCTAAATCAATATGCGGCTGCATAATTAGTTCAAGTGGGAAACGGATGCCTTAGGGCAGACGGGCGAATATGACGGACTACGACGGTAGGACGGTAAAGAAGGACGGCCGAAGGTTGGTCGGACTAAAGTTAAGGCGGACGGTTTCTAGGACCGGACGAGTAAAAGGGCTACGACGGTAGCTCAAGGGCGTATGTCTTTGTGACATACGTACCGTAAGATGGGTTGATCACCCTTATGTGTATGACCAATAAATGGTAAAGAAAGTAAAGGTGAATGCATATCTATGTAATCACGTAAGAAAGATAAAGAAAGAATGGTAAGAAAAGTGAAAAGAAAAAAGGGTGAACGCATATATATATATATGTAATCATATTAATAAAGAAAAGAAAGATGAAAGAAAAGCAAAAGTTATGAATACGTATTTATATGAATAACTTTATAATAATGTTTACTTATGAAGTAAAGAAAAGAATGTTTATATTTAAACGCATTAAACTAGAACTCACCAGCGTTAGCTGACTTTAGTATACATTTCAGGTAAAGGAAGAAAAGGTCGTGCGAGGGCGTGAAGGTTACCCGACACAAGACTGACATCCCACTTTTGTTTGTTAAGACAATGTTGTGTTTTTGATTGTTAAGACTTCCGCTGTTATGAAATGTAATTGAATGATGAATGTTTATAATTTAAGTTCAGTATTTATGATTATGTTTATGAGTAAATCCAACAAGTGAGGTCACCCGAAAAAGGGGCCTTACATTCAGTCACTGTCTCAATGCTATGAGTTGCGTAATTACCATTAAACGGAGGACAGAAACCAACACCCCCAACAACTTTATCATCTTGCTGTGGACAATAACCAACTCCTCCAACTACTTTCTCACCACTAGCTTTCTCATTATAATATTCCAACAGAAAACTGGAATTCTTATAACCCTCAAGCTTTCTCATCAATTTGGTGACTTCACTATGTGACTAGGCAAGTTCATTTATTTTCTTTTCATACTCAGAATATGCCACATCAATGTGAAAAGCTTGTTCATTTACTTTTAATTGTAAAACTTTGATATCATCTTTCAATGATTCAATTCTTATATTTAAAAGCTTCTCATTTTCTTTCAATGTTTGATTAGTAAAGTAGCTTGCCTTCAAGTCACAGATGAGATTAGTATTGTCATCACACAATCTCAGAGTTTTTAAATCAGAATCAATGCATTTAGAGCATAGAACAAAAACAACCTCATGTACCTGTTTAGAATCAGCCATGAATCCACTGGCTTCAGCAAACATCTCAGCTACTTTCTCTGTTGCCTTCCCTGCAGCTACATTGTCATTCATCAATTCTTCACTAGTCACCTTTGCTGTATTTGCTTTGTCTTCAGTAACCACTTCTTCATTCACACTATCCTCTTCAACTGTCTGGAAGCTTTCTTTAGTCTTCACATCACTTTCGGTAGATTGAGTGCTTTCACCAGATTGAATACTCTCACTATCGCTTGATTCTGCAGAAATGCCAATTTCAGAATCACTCTGCTTCTCAAAGTCTTCTTTAATCAAGGCCATGAACGCTTGAGTAGTAACTTCTTCATTAAGTACAACCTTGACACTCTCGTCATCACTTTTGTCACTAACTTCATTCACATCACTTTCTTCATAAGAGTGAACTATACCAATCAAGTCCACTAAAGACATATTGGTTAACTTCTCATTTTTCTTGATGAGCACTGAGTACTTCTCAAACTTAGGTGGAAGAGCATCCAACAGCTTTTCATTCACCTCAGTATTAGTGTAAGAACACATTTTACCAACTTTCGCAAAAGATGTTAGTATCCAGTACCGATATCATCAACAGTTTCATTCTCCAAATACTTGAAAAACATGAATTGTTTCTTCAGAAAATCTCTCTTACTCTTCGAAAAATTCGTCATCTCGAGAATTTTGTGAAAATGTCCAAGAAAAATTTCCCTCCAAAAATATATGGATTTTGGTGATCGAAAATTCCAAAATCACAATCTTCTCAAAAACAATTCAAAACACTCAAATAAAGGTCCCCTCAAAAAAAAATTAAGGGAATTTTTTTTAATCACTAGCGAACTTGATAAGTTCGCCTGAACTACACTGAACGAACTTCTGCTAACTGAATCAGCAAGTTCGCCTGAAACGCTGAAAAATCAAGAAGAAACCAAACACGAACCAACTCTGCTGAAAATTATGATTTCTGATGTATATGATCGAATATGACAAATCTGAACCGTAGGAACATGTAGGAGATGATTAGAAACAATCCTATCAGATCAATTTCTTCAAACGAATCCAAAATCAATCGAAAATGATCAAAATTTCTACATTTTTATCAAGAACATTAAAAAGATGAAAAACTCTTCAAAATCAGCGATCTTTGATGTTGATTGCACACGAAAACATCACGAGTCTGCTGCCAATCGAGAGCAAAAGCTCTGATACCAATTGAAAGGCCCCTTCGTGGCGTGACGGATCTCTAGACTCGCGGTACGACACGGTGATAACGTGTGAAATCCATTGATCAACATGCAACGTGTAAGCAATCAACAACACGATGTAAATAATCCTCTTTGTATTTCCACATAGAATATCAGTTTACAAGTTCTCTCTGTTTTCTGTTCTACTCTGTTCTCTAGCCTCTTTTCTAACCAAAACTGACATGTAAACCTATTTATAGGGAAACCACAAAGCACCACAAGCGAACTTAGCAAGTTCGCCCAGAACCTCCTTAGGCGAACTTAGCAAGTTAGCCCCTCAAGTTCGCCTAAACATTCCCTCAGGCGAACTTGACACGTTCGTTAACTTACAATATAGAATTTCAGTGACAGTTACAAAACATGCTCTAACAAAACTGGGGCGCACAATCAAACCTTGTGACTGTTAGGCATAACACCAATGTTATCCTTAAGTGTTGTCGGCAACAATCACCCTAACCAGGTGGGTTGGTCAGACACAATAGATCTATCACTGTATACCATCGGATTATACTGAGTTAATGATTTGCACTTGCACTATGCATAAAAAGTATGTAAATGTTGTTTGCACTAATAGTGTTCAAGCATAAGGCACAAATTGCACACATGATCATAATGTTTGAATTGTAATAATTGCAAATAGTTTGAATGTAATCATGTTTCATCCCAAAGATGTAAATATGAAAAATGGGCTATGCAAACTCACCTATGATGGTAGTTTGGAAATCACACGAACAAGTTGTTGGTTGCACAATGCCTAGCTAACCATAAGGTTAACCTAGGTTTGATGGTATAAACGCATCAATTGTGTGTTCAAAAGATTAAAGGGAATCCGAGTGCACAAAGGGATTGATGTGGATTTTTCCTTAATTAAATAAGATAAATAATTATTAAGTTTCAAATACTAACTTTATAAATGTTGATAAATATTTGTATTATAATTTGAATAAGTGAAAGAATAAATAAATGATTTTTCCTTCGTATGAATAGTGTTCTTTTGTTTGTAATTAAATAAATAAGTAAATAAATGAATAACTAAATAAATAAGTAATAAATAAATAAATAAATAAATCCTTTTATTTATTTAGTTTGAATTCCATGAAAATGAGTGTTAAATAATGATTTAATTAATCAATATTTAAATCAAAATTTAAGTATAAAGTTTGTATTAAATGATTTTATATAATAAAAATAAATTAAATATAAGAATGTATAATTCTTTACAAGGCAAATGGTTTTCATAAAAATAATCATATTTAGATTCCAAATATAATTTATAAACCAAGAATTTTAAATAATTAATTTGTTAAAGTAAATAAATTAAATAAATTTAAAGTTTATTAGGTTTTTTTTATCCTAAAAGTAATTAATAAAACTGTTTCTCTTGAAAATCCAACAAATTAAATTAATAAAACCGATCTGGGTATTCAAGGGTTTATAAAATAATTTTTATAAAGTGATTTGAGGCTTAAAAACGAGTTTTAAAAATAAATAAGGGTTGCCCGGATCGAACCCGGGTGGGTTTTGGGCGAGCGCAAGCGCGCAACCAGTGGACTAGTGTTCCATCCGTGTTCTAATGAGGGGTTCAATATGTTTTAATCATAAACCAGGGTGGAGCCGGGTTCAGTGCAAGTAAATGCGCAAAAAGGGTGCGGGGTGTGGGTTTCGAACCCACGCCACCTAGTTTAGGGATCATGTGCATTAACCGGCTGAACTAGGTGGTTTTGCTGCTCGTATAAACAAACCAGAAGGTTAAATATGCTAAGTCAAATGAATCAAAATCCCCAACTCGCAAATGCGTTTGCCGATTCAGGGATCCACATCCAATTAGGTTTGATTCCCCTTTTCAATTGAAATTGACAGAGGGCTTTCGATCGGAATTTCATTACGAATCGAATGCAATAAACCTTACCTGGAATGGTTGAGAGACGAGGGAGAACGACTGAGACTTAGGGTTCGGTGTTCTTCATACTTGATCGAGCTCCAGAGGTGGAATGCGGTTGAATTGAGAGTTCGGGGAGTGTAGAGGGGATGTCGCGAAGGTGTTAGACTTGGTATACAAGTTTAATTTCAGAAGAAACGTGCGAATTGATTTGATTTATTTCGAATTCAAATCGTTGAAATGGTTAAATTGAATCATTAAACCAGGTCGAAACTGTTGTAGTAACGTTCTTGCACGATCGATTGCAGTTAATGCGCACGAATTCGAGATTCTTATAACCGATTTCGACTTGTTTGACTTTCAGAAAGTCAAAATTAGTCCTAATGGTTCAACCAAAGGAACAAGGGTCAAATTGATAAGGTGGGGGTGGGGGGGTTCAATTAGGGTTCAAACGAGATTTAAGGGGTTCAAGACTTATTTATTTGTTTGAAATTCATTTTAATTATTTATAAAATTGTTTTTATAAAATTTATAAAAACCTAATTATTATTTGTTAAATTATAAATATTTTATAAAGGAAAAGTTCCATTTTTATAAAATTACAAATTGTATAAATGAATAAAATCAAATATATATTTATTTACATATATTTTTATAAATAAAAACATATGTATATGATAAAATAAAAGATGTACATACATAGTTAAAACTCACAAGTTTTAGTTTTTGATTTAATTATTATAACAAAGTATATATATATATATATATATATAATAGAAAATAATATGTAAATGCAAGATTGATAACTCTGAAATGATACACATTAAAATAATAATTAATGTGACATTTTGTATTGAAGAAGTACGGAATTGAAATGGAATGTCATTATTGCATAAAACAAGGTAAAATGATACAAGAAAATCATGGTTGTTACAGTATCCCCAAGTTGAGGGAATTTCGTGCCGAAATTCAACTGATGGAGGTTACTGAATCAGTAAAGAGATGATGGTTTTGGATTTTCGATGAGTTTCGACTGTCGGTTTGAGGAGTACAATCGATAACAAGATTTAGGTCTAACACTTGAGGATCAGGCATGAATGGTGATAGTGAATTTAGTTCAAAGAGAACTAAGGAGAAAATTGTCAAAAAATATTTTGGACTTCAATGATGAAATGCATCACTTGAAATGGGAACGATGAGAATTTGATGATCAAGACTTGTTTGGGATGTAGTCTAATATGTTCAAGATATGTTACCCGACAAGAGGTTTCACAAACATTGGTCAAGGTCAAAATAACATAAAATTTTCATGTGACACGAGCAACGCTACTTCTGACAATATGTCAGGAACACTTATATATAGGAAGTACCAGCGGCATATCCACCATGACCTTATCATATCATATTAGTTTCATTACTATATATCACGATAGGTTTTATGTCATAACACACGACATAATTCACTATGTTTTCCATGCACTGACTTCTATAGTTACGTGTGCACCCGCAATTACTCAAATCGTCGCATGGTCCGTATAGATCATCCATTGTGTGTAGTTCAAGAGAAGACACAAAAATACTTAGTTCATGACTATTGTTTTCACGTATGAGTTGGTAATAATTAACTGTGTCTCTAAATAGTAAAGTCAATCCGGAAATAAAAGAATAACAATGTGGCACAACTCCATACATGGGTGTCTTAGGTAGATGGCATAATCCTCTAAATTACTCATAAAGTTTACAGCTCCCTCGTGTTTGAACAAGAATACGTCAAACCCCGAGTAGCTCAAAGTTTAAAGCTTTCAACTTTCATGAATAAAGTGAATAATCATGCCTTGTGTATAATGTGATCAATCAATTGCAATAATGTAAACAATCTAGTTTTGTGTATAATGTAAACATGCAAGTTTCATGTATAATATAGTATCATGTATATTGTAAACAAATAAGTTTCATGTATAATGTGAACAATTTAGTATCATGTATATTGTAAACAAGTAAGTTTCATGTATAATGTGAACAATTTAGTATCATGTATATTGTAAACAAGTAATTTTCATGTATAATGTGAACAATTTAGTTTCATGCATATTGTGAACGTTCATATGAAAATAATTGAATCTCATGAGTAATGTAAACTACCGAATTTTTGTAGGCGATCGAGTTTTGTGAACATGTGTGTTGCTTGGCGTTCATGTATCATGTAGGTAGTTGGGTTTTAAGTTTTTCCATTTTGTTAAGGTTTATATGGGTGGTTAATGTTTACGCGAAATGATCCATCTACTTGAAGTGACTAGTAAGGTCGTACATTTCCGAAGGTGCAAGATAGTGGAAAAGTCTTGCAGGTATTTAGAATAATGAGAACACAGATAACTGATTTGTACCTTTTGTTTGTAAACAAAAAAGTAATCAAAATTTACTCTTTATTTGTATATTAATAAATTAAGTGGAAATAATAGTTGAATGAATAGAAAATGGGATAAATAGGTAAAAAGGGTTTTATTTTCTTTAACTATCATAAAGAAAGAAATGTTTCAAGAGAAAGTAATAGTCAAATCATTTAGTAATCTAGCCAAGATTTTAAAAGTAATTAGTTTAATGAAATAAAGGATCGTAATAAAATAATTAATTAAGATGATAAGATATTTGTAAATATTTTTATAAAACAAATCGTATTAAGTTTCTTTACAAGGTGAAAGGGTTTATAGATAACTTATATTCCAGATAATATCTCTAAACCAAGGATTTGATAGATGTTTTGTTTGAACAAAATAATGGTGTTATATAAATCAAATAATTAATTTACAAAGGAAGGTTTTAGGTGTCAACTACTGAGACAAGTCAAAATGAAGAAATATCAAATCTGATGGAAATATAACGGGTGTATTTTATGTTTGTATTATTAAGTCAGCGAGTAATATCATTTAAGTTGTAATATAAAACTTAACGTTGAATGATAAAATGTCAAACGCTTATTCCAAACATAAAGTAGCAGTTTCAAACTGGAATTTAAGGACAAGAATGAAAAATCTGGTTAATGCCTTAGGTAGCTTTCCACTAGGAAGTAGATGAGCATCAAGATGAACATTGTTATGGTTACTCGTATAGCAAACCGGGACTCAGCTCTAGCTATCTCCGTACGTGCATCAAATATCTCTCGATTTCCTTCCATCATATCAATGTGGGTACCAAGATTTGCAATCAGGTCCTCCTCGTATTTTATTTTTTTTGTACTTGACCCAAAAGGTTGTCTATTTGCTGACCTAGTAGGTCGTGTCTTATCCCGTGCTCCATCCCTTGCCTCATAAACTCTGTGGTCCTCACATATTGGTGAGTGGCATCAGCTGGGACTCCTATGGCACTGGTGGGTGCCATGGTCTGCCTTGCTCCTTGGTTCGGGTGGTATGGGTCAGGTGCTAGATAGGGGTCTCTCAGAGGGGATGGCAGCTGGTTGTGTCAGTGAGGTGCCTGATAAGGGTCTCTTGATGGGGGTGGTTCAGATGCTCGGAGTCTCAGGCCTGTGCTCCTAAACCAATATGCTCTTATGTCAAACCTGGATCTAGCAGCTGGGGGTGTCGGTGACTGACGGTGTGGTGATGGTGATCTTATGTCTTCCTCCTGTTATGACTCTGTCTCGGGGTAGTATACCGGGGAGGGAGAAGGGTAGGAGTCCATGTCTAGCAGGAAAAGAAAAAGATTGTAAGTGATAATAAAATACTAAATGTTAAGTACAGAAGTTTTCATGAGTTCAGAGTCTAACTAGTCATAACACCAAGTTTTCACAATAATATATTAGGAGTAACACTTGACCTATAAGTAGTGTACCCACGAAGAGAATTCCCAGTAAAAAGGGGTGGGTCACAAGGGACGCACTTAAGTACCCGATCTTTCCTTAGACAGAATCTCTTATGGGCCTACACCCACTCTTCCAGCCATCATGTATTACTAACACTACTGTTTGGGCTCATGGTCGTGATGAGAATCATTATGGACCGGGCTTTGAGGTCCGAAGGTGAGGTTCATTTACTCCAGTAGGTTTCTTCTTCTTGAAGGGTAAGTGGGCTCCACTGGTTCTTATTAATGGGTATTTAGGTTCAAGAATTTGAATTTTGTTCACAAATGATGATGGTGACCTATGTCTCAATGTGTAAGGGTGAGAGTGTATGAAGTTTTAGATATGAATAAGTGTATGGCAAAGCTTAGGATAGCATTTAGTGGAAACAAATAGGTAACACGTAGACTAATCAAACAGTGTGGCAATTAAGGTATTATATGAATATCAGTTTTGTAAACATGTAAGTTATCAAGTAACGTAGCACATAAAATGATATATATTGTATCATACAGTGTAATACCTAGGGTGACATGTAGGTTAATCACACAAGGGTATCCTAAGGTTATAGACTAGGTCATTGGTTTCTAATAACCTAATTCCCTATAATCATGGCTCTTATACCAATCTGTCGCACCCCAACGACGGCGGAATACGTCGGGGCAGACGTGTAGACTGTTCATAAGCACTTGATCAAACTAAAGTTTCATATTTCATTAAATTCAAATTTCATAGCAATTGTTTCATCATAAAACAAAGACAAACAAGAAATAAAGTACTTCAATAAAATTTAATTGATTAACTAGGTCTACAAATCCTATGTGAAGAATATTTAACATGACTCTTAACTATTAGCACCTGAAACATGATGAAAACAGCGTCAACTAAAAAGTTGGTGAGCATACATAGATTTTAGCACAACAAGTGTTATCAAAAGTTTGTATACAATTCATATGATGCACGGTTTAATAAGGAAATTATGAAGAACCACTATAGTTAAATTGGGGCGCACAATCAAACCTTGTGACTTTTAGGGATAACACCAATGTTATCCTTAAGTGTTGTCGGCAACAATCACCCTAACCGGGTGGGTTGGTCAGACACAATAGATCTATCACTGTATACCGTCGTCTTGTACTGAGTTAATGATTTTCACTTGCACTATGCACAATGTAAGGCCCATTCCTAGGTAACCTCACTTGTTGGATTTACTCATAAACATAGCCGTAATTACTGAACTTAAATTTAAAACATTCGAATTCAATCATTACATAACATGACAGCGGAAGTCTTAACAATTAAAAACATAACATTGTCTTAACACATATACTAAAGTGGGATGCCAGTCTCATGCCGGGTAACCTTCACGCCATTGCACGACCCTTTCTTCCTTTACCTGAAATGTATACTAAAAGTCAGCTAACGCTGGTGAGTTCTAGTGTAAAGACAATCATACATAATATTTATCTTATCATGAGTATTATATATATATATATATATATAATATACTTAACATTCGAGCCTTTACATATTCTTTGCTTTATTATTCTCACATAACATTCATACTGAGTACATACATATGTACATATATACTTACTTGGGGAGAACATTCATTTGGCCATAAACATAAGGGTGATCAACCCATCATACCTGTCGCAAATGTCACAAAGACATCGCAGTGAGAGCTACCATCGTCACCCTTTTTCATAAACCGTCCGGCTCTAGAAAACCGTCCGTCGATACATAAATCCGTTCGGCAACCTTTGTCCGTCCGCTCTTAACCCGTTCTACTGTCGTAGTACGGTCATTCGCTTGTCTGCCCTGGGGCATCCGTTTCCCACGTGGCTATTATGTATGTAACCGTTCTACATGTAATAAAGGCATTTACTTTGACCGTCCATGAGTACCTTTCTTATACGTCCTAGCTTGCGAAGGAACGTTTATGTTTATCCCGGTTGCAAAATAGTCATGTGGTCGTCCGTCTACCGAAGTAGCCGTTGTCGTAGAAGCATTCATAACGTTTACATACATTCATAACATGCAATGTATATATAATATAAAGCAAGACTTCACTCATTTACGTTATGTCATTCTTTCATTCATTCTTAATAATCATACGTTTCATTCTTTGTTCATAATTCATTTTCGTATATAGGTGTATATATATATTTGTATACCACGTATGATCACATTGACATTCATAGCATTTATTCATTTAGTGTATACACTTCAGCCCCAAAACATTTAAATTGATTTGCACATAACTTAGAAGGGGGCACATAGAACTCACCTGATAAGCTAATCTGGGTTGTCCTAAACAAGGGTCCAATAACGTCACTTTCGATATGAATTAGGTAGTTAAATACACATTAGACCCAATCTCGACTCTAACGGTTTAATCATTCTAAACATACTGACTTTACTTAACCAACTTGCTGCCTGCGCACTTAGTAAGTGCGCAGGGCCTTGCTCATGCGTACTTGACAAGTGCGCAGAGCATTCTTCTTACGTACTTGGTAAGTACACAGGATCTTCCTTCTGCGTACTTGGTAAGTACGCAGGACGTCCTTCTTGCGTACTTGATAAGTACGCAATACCTGTTTCCTAGATAAAAATCCAAAATTCTTGCATGCTAACCCGATCATGCCAATCTTACAATTTTCTTTGATCAAAACGTGCGTTTTTCATTCTAGATGCTAGTTCTAAGGTTATTATCAGGTTTCATCCATAAAAACATCTCCTATTTAGCTAAAACCTGAGAAACCTCAAAACGAAAAAAAACTCAGATTATGGTCGAATCGTTACCTGGATTGGAATTCTGATTCGGAGGTTTTGCTCACAAGCTCAGCAGTAACGTGCTCCTTCAATCTCGTGTCGATCCGTCGACTTTCTCTCTCTAGACCCGAGCTCTCCTTTCTCTCTCTAGAGTGATGAAATGAGGTTGAAATGGCGAGGTGGGCTGCCTTGCCCCTTATATACCTCGGCTTCCATCGGCCCGTTGGAGCCGAGAGCAAGCCCATCTGTTTTTCTTTTGTTTTATGACGATTAAGTCTCTATCGTTTTATTATTTACTTATTTATTATTTTTGGGATGTTACAAGTCTACCCTCCTTAAAGAGGTTTCATCCTCGAAACCGCTTATACGTTAAACAAATGAGGGTATAGTCCCCTCATCTCGTCTTCTTGTTCCCATGTAGCTTCTGACCCTTTTCTGTGCTTCCATTGTACTTTGACTAAAGGAATCGACTTATTGCGTAGTCGTTTCTCAGCTCGGTCAAGGATGGCTATCGGTTCCTCTACATAATTTAGACTGTTATCCACTTCGATCTCGTCGTAAGGTATGTGAGATGTGTTGTCAGCTAGGCACTAGCGTAAGTGCGACACGTGGAACGTAGGGTGTATTCCACTAAGCTCAATGGGTAGGTCGAGTCTGTAAGCAACTTGACCCACTCTCGTTAAAATCTTGAAAGGTCCGACAAACCTTGGATTTAGTTTGCCACGTTTTCTGAATCGAATGATTCCTTTCCATGGTGATACCTTTAACAGTACCATGTCCCCCACTTGAAACTCTAATTCCCTTCTTCTCTTATCCGCGTATGATTTCTTTCTGTCTTTAGCGGCTTTCATTCGAGCCTTGATTAGATTTGACCACTTCGAGACTTGCAAAATCCTTTTGTCCAATTTCCCCCCAACAAACCGGGGTCCTACATTTCCTCCCATACAACATTTCAAATGGCGGCATGCCAATAGTTGAGTGATAGCTGTTGTTATATGAAAATTCTGCCAATGATAGATGGCTGTCCCAGCTCCCACCGAAGTCAATTATATAGGCCTGGAGCATGTCCTCCAAGGTCTAAATGGTCCTTTCTGATTGTCCATCGGTTTGGGGGTGGTAAGCGGTGCTGATGTTCAGTCTAGTGCCCATTGCTTCATTGAATTTCTTCCAAAACCTTGACGTGAATCTAGTATCCCTGTCGGACACAATTGACAGCGGCATACCATGTCTGCTCATAACTTCCTTGATAAATATTTCTGCTAGTTTTTCTGACGAAAAAGTCTCACGTATTGGCAATAAGTGAGCACTTTTCGTCAAGAGGTCGACGATCACCCAGATGGTATCATTGCCTTTAGCTGTTCGCGGTAGCTTGGTAATGAAGTCCATCGTGATCTCCTCCCACTTTCATTCCGGTATTAGTAAAGGTTGCATTTTACCGCATTGTTTCTGGTACTCGGCCTTAACTAGGGAACACGTTAGGCACTTGTTCACGTACTCAGTCACATCATTCTTCATGCCAGGCCACCAGTACTCTTTCTTCAAGTCTTGGAACATTTTGTTTATCCGAGGGTGGATAGAATAGCGAGACTTATGGGCCTCATCGAGTATTTTGCCTCTAAGCTCACCAACCTTAGGTATCCACATCCGGCCAAACCTAGTTCGTACACCGTATGCATTTGCATCCAAATTTCCTTGTTGCCCTACTATTCTTTCCCGTTTTATATTTCTTTCTAATAGTGCTTCATCTTGTGCCTTTGATATTTCACTCATCAAATCAGGCGTTACAATCAGCTGACACGCTTTGATCCGTATAGGTTCCAATTCTGCCTTTCTGCTTAAAGCATCAGCCACTATGTTTGCCTTGCCTGGATGGCACAATATCTCACAATCATAGTCCTTCAATAGCTCTAACCACCTCCTTTGTCTCATGTTTAATTCCTTTTGTTCGAAAAAGTACTTCAGGCTTTTGTGATCGGAGTAAATGGTGCATTTAACTCCATACAGATAGTGCCTCCATATTTTCAACGTGAAAACTACTGCCGCCAACTCTAGATCGTGAGTTGGGTAGTTAACCTCATGAATCTTTAGTTGTCGTGAGGCGTAAGCAATTACCTTTCCTCGTTGCATAAGTACGCAACCAAAACCCTGACCCGAAGCGTCAGAGTAGAATACCAAGTCTTCATTTCCCTCAGGTAGTGTCAAGACTGGAGCATGGGTTAATCGTGTCTTAAGTTCCTCAAACGCGTTGTTTTGGGTTGGACCCCATTCGTACTTTACTTCCTTACGTGTTAGCTTTGTCAGCGGCGAGGCTATTCTTGAGAAATCCTAAATGAATCTCCGATAGTATCCTGCCAATCCTAGAAAACTTCATATCTCTGTTGGCGTTTTTGGGATGTTCCAACCTTTTACGGTTTCGATCTTTGTAGGATCCACCATAATGCCGTTTGGGTTTATGACATGACCTAGGAATTGGACTTCCCTAAGCCAGAACGCGCATTTGGAGAATTTTGCATACAACTTTTCCTGCTTAAGCACCTCAGAACCTCTCTTAGGTGGCAGTGGTGATCACCCTCGCTTTTCGAATATACCAGTATGTCGTCTATAAAAACTATCACTGATCGATCCAACATGGGTCGACATACTATATTCATCAAGTCCATGAACGCTGCTGGTGCGTTCGTCAATCCAAAGGACATCACGAGAAACTCATAATGCCCATAACGCGTGCGAAACACGGTCTTTGGTACGTCCACTTTTCTTACTTTCAACTGATGGTAACCCGACCTAAGATCGATCTTTGAGAACCAACTCGCACCTTGCAGTTGATCAAAAAGGTCGTCAATTCTAGGCAGTAGGTATTTGTTCTTTACTGTCCTCTTGTTCAGTTCGCGGTAGTCAATGCACATGCGCATGCTACCGTCCTTCTTCTTTACAAATAGTATCGGAGCGCCCCATGGTGAAATGCTCGGTCTAATAAATCCTTTTTCTGTTAGTTCCTCTAGTTGAGACATCAATTCTTTCATTTCTGGCGGAGCCAATCGGTAGGGGGATTTGGCAACGGGCTCAGCTCCTGGCCATAAGTCAATCTGAAATTCTATTTCCCGATCAGGTGGTAACCCAGGTAGATCCTCAGGGAATACTTCCGGAAAGTTGCACACCACGGGTACATTCTTGAGTTCATTCATTTTCATTCTATCGTCAATAACAAATGCCAGATAAGCTTCGCAACCGTGCCTCATGTAACTTTCGGCCTTGATCATCGAGATGACGTTCGGCATCGTGCAATTCCAATCCCCATAAACCGTAATTGGGCTGCCGCTTGGAGCTTTGAGGTGTATCCTCTTACGTTTACATATGATTTGAGCTTCATTGGCAGCTAGCCAATCCATACCCAATACTATATCGAATCCTCCTAAGGTGAGAAGCAACAATCTAGAAGGGAACTTATGACCCTCTATTTCTATGATGCAATCCTCTGTTACTTGAAATACTGCCGAATTTTTACCAACGACAGTTTGTATGCTAAAGGCCTTTACTATGGTGTTGATAGTGCAATCTAGTTTACGACTAAATGCATTGGATATAAAACTTTTACTAGCACCAGAGTCAAATAAAATAGCAGCATGTTCATTATTAACTAGGAACGTACCTGACACAACATCAGGGTTTTCCCTTGCTTCCTCCTCAGTCATGGCGTAGGCTCGAGTCCTAGCCTGTGGCTGTTCCTTTTCAGCTTCCTTTTCCTTTCCCGAACCAGATTGTCTGGTTTTCCTGCAATCCCTAGTCGGGTGTCCATATCTTCCACAACTTTGGCACTTGACGTCCTTTATGCAATCTCGGGAGTAGTGCCTCGGCCTCCCGCATTTATAGCACATGGTTGTGCCAACTAAACATTCGCCTTGGTGTTTCCTTGAGCATTTCCTACAAACTTCATACCCTTCTGCTCTAGGCTTCTTTACCTCAGCGGCGTAGTTTCCCTTTCCATATCCTTTGAACGAGTTCTCCCATTTCCATTTCGGAGCTTCGGGAGCTGTATCCTCATTAGCGTAATCGTCATAGATGATCCCCGACAGGTTGACTACCGACTCGAAGGTAGAGGGTAGGTTGGCTTTCACATGGACACGGACCCTTTGAGGTAGGCCCTTCACATAGTACTTGATCATTCGTTCTTCTGTCTCCACCAGGTGGGGGTACCAGTTGAGCTAGCTCATTGAACCTAGAAGTATACTGGCGGTGCGTCTTGCTGCCAGCCTTGAAGTATAGGAATTCATTTTCCACACGATCAATTTCGTTCTGGGGACAAAACTTTTGAATTATCAGCTTCTTCAGGTCTTCCCATGTCATTCTGGCAAGAGCGTTTGGCGACTTTGTTCTCTGAATGTTCCTCCACCAACTTAGTGCCTCATTGGTGAAAGAATGAGCAACATACTTAACCGCCTGGTCCGGTCGACATTCACTGATGTTGATTACAGCGTTCATCCTCTCAATCCATTCGAACGTAGCCACTAAATCACTATTTCCATCGAACTTGGGTGGGTCTCCGTCCTTGAAACCTTTGTAGGTACACCCACGATTGCTTGATCCCATTTTCACTTCATCCCCATCATTGTCGTACACTTTCTCTTCATGGTCTCCTTCGTCCTCCTCTCTACTTTTCTTTAGTGCCTCGGATAGTAGATCAGGCAATACTTTCTTCAGAGTGAGTACCACTTCGCGGGCAATAGCATCCCAGACCTCTGGTTCTAACTGTAAAGGCCCTTGATTGTCGTCCCTAGTTGGGGTCACCTCTGTTTCGTGCACACTTTCAGTATGTTCTGCGTTCACACTCTCTTCCTCTTCATGTCTTTGATTCAATGGAGGTCTACCGACTCGGCCAGTGCGACCGCCTCGGCATCCTGTTCTTCCTCCACCAGCTATAGTTCCTAGTTTCCTGATAGTTATAAAGGGAATACATCAATGCCATTCCTTCAGATCATAGTTTTAGAACAGTACGAGCAAGGTAAATTGTTAATTACAGTGACCGGTTTGTGATTACAAATTTACATTGCTTTTTGGGTTCAAAACTCTTCAAATCGGTTGTGACTTTGACAACTATTTGTTCTAAGTTAAGGTATCTATTCTTATCCAAGTGCATTAACTTTAGTACTTACTTAACGTGCTGGCGTTGGCGTTGGTTACCCATACTGACATCTGTGCGTTGGTCCCATAATCAGTTTGAGTCCAGACATTTAGAGATGTCTGAATCTCTCAAACTATTGCTCTGATACCAACTTGTAAGGCTCCTTCCCGGGTAACCTCACTTGTTGGATTTACTCATAAACATAGTCCTAATTACTGAACTTAAATTTAAAACAATCGAATTCAATCATTACATAACATGACAGTGGAAGTCTTAACAATTAAAAACATAACATTGTCTTAACACATATACTAAAGTGGGATGCCAGTCTCGTGCCGGGTAACCTTCACGCCATTGCACGACCCTTTCTTCCTTTACCTAGAATGTATACTAAAAGTCAGCTAACGCTGGTGAGTTCTAGTTTAAAGACAATCATACATAATATTTATCTTATCATGAGTATTATATATATATATATATATATATATATAATATACTTAACATTCGAGCCTTTACATATTCTTTGCTTTATTATTCTCACATAACATTCATACTGAGTACATACATATGTACATACATACTTACTTGGGGAGAACATTCATTTGGCCATAAACATAAGGGTGATCAACCCATCATACCTGTCGCAAATGTCACAAAGACATCGCAGTGAGAGCTACCGTCGTCGCCCTTTTTCATAAACCGTCCGGCTCTAGAAAACCGTCCGTCGATACATAAATCCGTCCAGCAACCTTTGTCCGTCCGCTCTTAACCCGTTCTACCGTTGTAGTACGGTCATTCGCCCGTCTGCCCTCGGGCATCCGTTTCCCACGTGGCTATTATGTATGCAACCGTTCTACATATAATAAAGGCATTTGTTTCGACCGTCCATGAGTACCTTTCTTATACGTCCTAGCTTGCGAAGGAACGTTTATTTTTATCCCGGTTGCAAAATAGTCACGTGGTCGTCCGTCTACCGAAGTAGCCATTGTCATAGAAGCATTCATAACGTTTACATACATTCATAACATGCAATATATATATAATATAAAGCAAGACTTCACTCATTTACGTTATGTCATTCTTTCATTCATTCTTAATAATCATACGTTTCATTCTTTGTTCATAATTCATTTTCGTATATAGGTGTATATATATATTTGTATACCACGTATGATCACATTGACATTCATAGCATTTATTCATTTAGTGTATACACTTCAGCCCCAAAACATTTAAATTGATTTGCACATAACATAGAAGTGGGCACATAGAACTCACCTAATAAGCTAATCTGGGTTGTCCTAAACAATGGTCCAACAACGTCACTTCCGATCTGAATTAGGTAGTTAATTACACATCAGACCCAATCCCGACTCTAACGATTTAATCACTCTAAACATACTAACTTTACTTAACCAGCCTGCTGCCTGCGCACTTAGTAAGTGCGTAGGGCCTTGCTCATGCGTACTTGACAAGTGCGCAGAGCATTCTTCTTGCGTACTTGGTAAGTACGCAGGATCTTCCTCCTGCGTACTTGGTAAGTACGCAGGACGTCCTTCTTGCGTACTTAATAAGTACGCAATACTTGTTTCCTGGACAAAAATCCGAAATTCTTGCATGCTAATCCGATCATGCCAATCTTACAATTTTCTTTGATCAAAACGTGCGGTTTTCATTCTAGATGCTAGTTCTAAGCTTATTATCAGGTTTCATTCATAAAAACGTCTCCTATTTAGCTAAAACCCGAGAAACCTTAAAACGAACAAAAATTCAGATTATGGTCGAATCGTTAGCTGGATTGGAATTCTGATTCGGAGGTTTTGCTGCTCACGAGCTCAGCAGTAACGTGCTCCTTCAATCTCGTGTAGATCCGTCGACTTTATCTCTTTAGACCCGAGCTCTCCTTTCTCTCTCTAGAGTGATGAAATGAGGTTGAAATGGCGAGGTGGGCTGCCTTGCCCCTTATATACCCGGGCTTCCATCGGCCCGTTGGAGCCGAGCGCAAGCCCATCCATTTTTCTTTTGTTTTATGACGATTAAGTCTCTATCGTTTTTTTTATTTACTTATTTATTATTTTTGGGATGTTACACACAAAAAGTATGTAAATGTTGTTTGCACTAATAGTGTTCAAGCATAAGGCACACATTGCACACATGATCATAATGTTTGAATTGTAATAATTGCAAATAGTTTGAATGTAATCATGTTTCACCCCAAAGATGTAAATATGAAAAAGGGGCTATGTAAACTCACCTGTAATAGTAGTTTGGAAATCACACGAACAAGTTATTTGTTACACAATGTCTAGCTAACCACAAGGTCAACCTATGTTTGATGTTGTAAACACATCAATTGTGTGTTCAAAAGATTAAAGGGAATCCTAGTGCACAAAGGGATTGATGTGGATTTTTTCTTAATTTAATAAGATAAATAATTATTAAGTTTCAAATACTAACTTTATAAATGTTGATAAATATTTGTATTATAATTTGAATAAGTGAAAGAATAAATAAATGATTTTTCCTTCGTATGAATAGTGTTCTTTTGTTTGTAATTAAATGAATAAGTAAATAAATGAATAACTAAATAAATAACTAATGAATAAATAAATCATTTTAATTATTTAGTTTGAATTCCATGAAAATGAGTGTTAAATAATGATTTAATTAATCAATATTTAAATCAAAATTTAAGTATAAAGTTTGTTTAAAATGATTTTATATAATAAAAATAAATTATATAAAAGAATGTATAATTCTTTACAAGGCAAATGGTTTTCATAGAAATAATCATATTTAGATTCCAAATATAATTTATAAACCAAGAATTTTAAATAATTAATTCGTTAAAGTAAATAAATTAAATAAATTTAAAGTTTATTAGGTTTTTTTATCCTAAAAGTAATTAATAAAATTGTTTCTCTTGAAAATCCAACAAATTAAATTAATAAAACTGATCTGGGTATTCAAGGGTTTATAAAATAATTTTTATAAAGTGATTTGAGGCTTAAAAACGAGTTTTAAAAATAAATGAGGGTTGCCCGGATCGAACCCGGGTGGGTTCTGGGCGAGCGCAAGCGCCCTACCACTGGACCAGAGGTCCATCCGTGTTCTAATGAGGGGTTCAATATGTTTTAATCATAAACAGGGTGGAGACGGGTGTGGGGTGTGGGTTTCGAACCCACGCCACCTAGTTCAGGGGTCATGTGCATTAACTGGCTGAACTAGGTGGTTTCGCTGGTCGTATAAGCAAACATGAAGGTTAAATACGCTAATTCAAATGAATCAAAATCCCCAATTCGCAAATGTGCATGCCGATTCAGGGATCCATATCTAATTGGGTTTGATTCCCTCCGGGGCTTTCGATCAAAATTTCACTACTAATCGAATGCAATAAACCTTAACTGGAATGGTTGAGAGACGAGAGAGAACGACTGGGACTTAGGGTTCGGTATTCTTCGTACTTGATGGAGCTCCAGAGGTGGAATGCGATTGAATTGAGAGTTCGGGGAGTGTAGAGGGGATGTCGCGAAGGTGTTAGACTTGGTATACATGTTCAATTTCATAAGAAACCTGGCAATTGATTTGGTTTATGATTAGGGACGGTTTCGTATTGTATTTCGAATTCAAATCATTGAAATGGTTAAATTGAATCATTAAACAATGTCGAAACTGTTGTAGTAACGTTCTTGCACGATCGATTGTAGTTAATGCGCACGAATTCGAGATTCTTATAACCGATTTCGACTTGTTTGACTTTCAGAAAGTCAAAATTGGTCCTAATGGTTCAACCAAAGGAACAAGAGTCAAATTGATAAGGTGGGGGGGGGGGGGGTAAATTAGGGTTCAAACGAGATTTAAGGGGTTCAAGACTTATTTATTTGTTTGAAATTCGTTTTAATTATTTATAAAATTGTTTTTATAAAATTTATAAAAACCAAATTATTATTTGTTAAATTATAAATATTTTATAAAGGAAAAGTTCCATTTCTATAAAACTACAAATTGTATAAATGAATATAATCAAATATATATATATATGTATATTTACATATATTTTTATAAATAAAAACATATGTATATGATAAAATAAAAGAGGTACATACATAGTTAAAACTCACAAGTTTTAGTTTTTGATTTAATTATTATAACAAAGTGTATATATATATAATAGAAAATAATATGTAAATGTAAGATTGATAACTCTGAATTGATATACATTAAAATAATAATTAATGTGACATTTTGTATTGAACAAGTACGAAATTGAAATGGAATGTCATTATTGCATAAAACAAGGTAAAATGATACAAGAAAATTATGGATGTTACATTAATCAACGAATAAACTCCTAATATTTTAGTCATTTGGCTGGCACACCATGAACCCCTTGTAAAGACAAGATTTTCTTCCTCCATGTAATCGACTACGTTTGATCATCCTGCCCTTAAGGCTTCATGCGGTTCTTCAAAGTACCGCCTCAATGAGCTCCTATCTTCCTTGAAGGAAAATTGACACGACATCATACAAAGCTTTAGCCATCCTCTACTAGAATGTTGCTTTCCATTTCTCCCGACTAAACCCAAGCTCGTCCCCATCCTCGAGGTGATACACCCATAAACTCTTTCATACGTGAGTCTTTAAATCAACTTCTATCTACAATTTCGCCCACTAAGTTATGATTCCCCCCAATCATCCCTGGCTGTGAAGTAATAAGTTTGTAGGTGTTCTACCTACTTATAGGCCTCTATTCATACTCTATAGTGCTCTACTTCTTTCTATGTGTATATTAATTTCCCACGCACAAACATATAATATATACATATACACATATATTCACCTTCACGTACTCATTATCGATGTTCATCATCATATGGTTATCATGAAGGTATTTGCATATATTACATTAAGAATCAAACTGGTCAGGCATGATTGATAATGTAATAAGCCCAATTACATTCACTATCATATAACTAATCCCTTAACAACTTTTGACACAATTAGTTCACATTGGACACTAATTAAACATACAACATAATAATCAATACTAACCTTTCCCCTTAAGCTCCGTGTCTCGGTCACGCCATCATTGGATTCTCATTTCTCTGACCATATCAAGAGCATTATAGGTTCGAGTTTGGTGTCTCGAACACCAAATCCCTCAAACCATTGCTCTGATACCAAGTTGTAACACCCAAAAATTCGAGCCAATTTAAAGTTTTTAAACACTACGCGGAAGCGGTCCCAAATACAACATTTAACGTATCCACACGTTTTAGTTTTACAAACATGAATTAAAGAACAATATTTCCCCTAAAAGTAGTTTAATCAAAGGTTAATAAAACAAGTTAACCACAACTTGTTATGACCCCAAATAGTTTGTAAAGACTCCAAATGAGAAGGTTAACAAAATCATTTACAAAACATGTCCACGAGAATCCAATCCACATGATATGAGACCCGAGAATCACTCTGGAGCTTTCCTACATACAAAACATCAATTTGTATATGGTTAGTATAGATAAGTAGCCCTAGGGACCTCTCCACAAGTCCCCTAATGAGTAAAACCCAAGAAAAAGTTATTTTTTAAAATACAAATTTATGTCATGGTAGTGTTCAATGTTCACCTGAACACGGTTGTGTTCTGAATGAACACGGTCGTGTTCCCTTTCAGCACCAGGAAAATACAAGGTTTCTGTCATGGTAGTGCTCAGATGAACACAACCATGTTCCCTGCCAGCATCTACTATTCTCACCATTTTTACAAATTTTTGCATATAACAAGTATCTAACGTGTATTTACTTGTTTTCCGACCACACAATGTCTACCACATTAACTAACATTAATTTGTTAGTTTATCCACCCCTAATACGAGCACCACTACTCGTTTTCCCTTCCGACCTATTTCGACCGGTTTGCATCTTTGTGCAATACGAAACCAATATAACATGTATAACAACAATACACACACATGTTTACTCCCACCCATTTATCACCTTTAGTTGGCTTACAACGCCTTGGTGCGAGAACCACAACTCGTCTTACACGTACCTGGAGTATTTGACTCCAAGTCCACCCTTTGAAGTATTCCACACTTCTTATTGGGTTTACGACCTCTTTGTGCGAGTACCACAACTCGTCTTACCCGTACTTGGAGTATTTGACTCCAAGTCCACCCTTTTAAATCAATTTAATCCAAATTCACCACATTCTACATTTTTAGTTGACTCTAACCATATTAAGTCATTTACACCATTTAACTACCTTCAATTATTTAGTTGGGTTATTTTTCCACCTTAAGCCAATTATAGCAATTTTTACCACATCTCATCCAGTAGTTTGACTAATTGCCATATTAAGTCAACTACATCAATTCTACCACATACCACATTCAAGTTTGACTAATAATCACATAGTCAAAATCAACATACAACATGTAAATAGAATTTAACACATAATCTACTTACATGTAACTACTTATCTACTACTAAGTAAGTGCAAATCACTTACCTTTGCCAATGAAGATTCCGCCCGTTCTTCAAAGCTATCACCTTTAACGCCTTTATCACCTAAACATTCCACATGTTTAGTGATCTAGTAAACTCCTATTAGATCACCAATTTGAGGTTTGACACCCACCCAAGATCTTATGATCTTCACCAATAACTAACTTGGTTTAATTAGCTTCTTTCAAGCTTTCAACATTTCAAGATAACAACCAACCCATTTTGACCCCGTTAAGGGTCTATCCAATTTTCACCCAATTCTCCAAGGTTTTTGATTCATCAAATCAATTGAGGGTTTCTACTAAAATTGTGTTTATTAATGCCATAAACACTTGCCAACCACCAATTCATCATTTAACTTCATCAATTTGAAAACCCCTAATTTTCATCTCAGGAACCCTAATTTCCTGATTCTTGAATTGGATGTTAACATTTACAACACTAGATTAAGGTTTCTATTCAACTTTTAACCATAATCACCACACCAGTTAACCCAATTTTCTTTTTGAACAAAAACCCACTAAAACTCCATTAATGGAGGTTCAAGAGATGGAATAAGCACTTACTTGATGTTTGGAAGAAGATAAACACCTCAATTCATCTAGATTCTTCACGCAAACACCTTGATCTTCAATCTCAGCTCTTCCCTCTCTTCTCCCTTCTCAAAATCGTATACACACACAAGTGTGTGTTTTTGCCTGATCATGTCATTTAACACAAATTAAGTTTGTGTTAAATACAAAATTGCCCCTCTATCTATCAAATTGACTCCTTGTACCCAAAACTAGTTATTTCTATCAATTAAAAGCACCATCCAACTTTCAGTTAGTATTATAAACACCCCCTACAATATATTTAATATATTATAGGATAAACCCAAAAATTGGTTCGTTACATAATTGCCCTAGGGATGGAAATGGGCCGAGATCTGGCCAAGTATTTGTAATCCTAGACCAATACCTGGTTGTAAAATCCTGTCCCATACCCGGCACATTATCCGTCAGGTTTGTGTTGGGTAAATTCCTATTAGGTATCGGGCATACGGGCGGGTATCGGGCATACCCGTGGTTATCGGGCATACTCGCGCGTAACGGCCATCATCCGTCTGGTATGTGTCATGAACATTTGTATGACCCTATTTTTATATTATTTTAATAACATATTAAATATGAATAAACTACATATATTAATATCATCAAATACATATTTAAAAATAAAAAAATAATTTTCATATAATTAACCTACTAAAATGTAGCATTAAAATTAAAAGGTTAAGGGAAAATAAAAAAAAATTAAAACTTTTCCGGTATATGATTAGTGTATATGGTTCGGGTAAACGGGTATGTGATTTCGGGTAATCGGGTCGGGTATCACCTAATCCTAAACCCGTCCCATCCTTCGAAATACTTTAAAACTAATCCCATACCCGTCGTGTTTCGGGTATACCTGTCCCAGATGTTTCGGATTTCGGGTATACCCTTTGGGCTTTGGATTTTTTGCCATACCTAAACTGTCCTCTTCGTTGTAACAATGGAGTTCAGGTTTCGAGGATTTGATACGCAGAGGTAGAACAATCATGTGTTCTCTACGTCCTCTTCTTTAAACTACACATACTTCTCCGATCGGGCGATGATCCGTACGTGATCACTCATTGTTTGTTGTAGTACCGGTGGATATGGTGCCGATCGGTTTCATAAACAGGACAAAATATCAGTGTAGATATACCTCTATATAGATGTCTAGGGCATTACAAATGAATAACCTCTCATAGAATCTGATACATTTCATACAAATACTGATGGTGTCACATTTCAAGTGCACTCCATTATCTATCACAAAGTTCCTCTAACAAATTCACCTTCTCTACCTTTACTTCAAGATATTCAAGACTATTTTGAATAAAGAAACAAGAAAAAAGAGACACCCGTTATTATTAAAGCGGAGAAAATAATTGTGTAAAGCCGCATAAAGTATATCTGCGTTTGATCTTAGTTATCTTTGTGTAAGTTGGTTTACGATGTGTATTATTGTGTTCACACGTAAACCAACTAAAACTACCTAATTCAAATCAAACAATGTTACAGGTAGTATGTTTCAATGCGGTTGAGAGCATATGGGTAGTATGGTTCTGTACAGTTTAGTTAATACGGGTCGTATGGCACCATACAACCCGTATTCCATTGATCTGTCATTTTTAATATATAAAAATATAATATATTTTTACTATGGTTTTACGAGATCAGGTTTTAAATTTAAAAAATGATAATTACTTTAACTTAAAAACACACACAATAGACAAGTGTATCTATCGCAGCGTAATATAGTTTAGGTAAGAACCAAGTATCGAACCAATGGACATGATCGAGTTCCAGTACTCAACTTTTGTTATCGTTTAGCCGAATCAATTAGTGAGTGGGTTTTGTGTACATGTGAAGCAGAATAGTAAATGACAAGAAAGTAAATAACGGTAAAGTAAATAACAGAAAAGTAAAAACGTGTGTGATGTGTGTAACAGGAATGTAAATAACAAGAAAGTAAATATCTCGGAAATGATCAGGTCACGAAGAGTATTTTTGGGCTTCGAATCAACTTGGTACGTGATAATGTTAAGTTGACTAATCCAGTGATATGACTACTACAAACTTGTGACCCGGTTCACCGCTAGAGCCTCGTCCTCACGACATTTGATTCACGAATTAAAATATTTAAATTAAAATGGTAGTGCCTCCCGTTAAGGATAACAATTACCCTCAACCCTTCGAATGGCCATCTCTTGGTTGGTTTAATACATCGAACGTAAATGCTTTGTATTAAGGATAAATCGGTGATTATATTTTACTCATCGGGAGGCGATGTAACATTGGGACCAAGTATAAAGACGTACCGTTCCCAACATGAGTTCAGCAATTCTTGGTCGCATAAGAAGTTCGTATAAAGACGTACGACCTTAATAATGTTGACCAAGCCTTGGCTTATCAATCCCTGCTTGTATAAAGACGTATAAGTTTCAAAAGAAGTTTGATTAAAAAGGTTTTACGATCTTATATAAAGACGGATTTAGACAATAATAAAAGCCCACCAAATGGTGGTTTTAAGGACGAATAATTAAAGACATAAGCATACCACTAGATTAATACGTGAAACATTAACATGCACCAAACTTCATCTTCACCATAGCAGTACAAGAAGCTTAGCCACAAATGGCCATGCTAACTAGCGTAACACTGAGTTTCGTAGGCTCGCCTATTGTGGAACAAGGAGGAAGAGCCCCTCTACTCACTACTACTACTCTAATATTGCTAGAAACGAACTATTCTCTCTATCTTTGGTTTTGTTGTGGTGTATTGAGGTGTAAGGAATGAAGAACCTAACCAATCTATTTATACGTCTCAAAATGAGCAATGCACGACATTGCATTGGATTGCACGGGCATGCAAACACTTCGGGAATCAAACAGGGTACAAAGAAGACTGTACTGGGCTCTGGGGAGCAGAAGAGGCCAATACACGAGCGTGCATCCCCCCTCTGCTGCCCAGTTTTGTCTTTTAGGTGATGGTTGACTTCTTGTGGTCCAATTTTGACTTCTTGGGGGTCAATTCTCGGGTTTGGTCCTCCGAAAGCTTGATTTCTTCATGTTTTAAGTTGGTTTTTGCTCTGTTTATCTTGGGAAACTGAATAACCTGCAATTGTAAAATATAAACGCTTTAAGTATCAATTACAAGGCTATTAATCAATTAGTACCATAATATGGGGGTTATTATGCATGCAAAACATGTATAATTTAGGGCATATCATAATACCCCACACTTAGACTTTGCTTGTCCTCAAGCAAACTCATGCATGATCATACCCATAACTAAAAACTTTACAAAGGGTAATGGAGCCGCAAGTAGATGGAAACTCCGGGATAACTCTTGAGTTGCTTATTCTATTTTTGTGTTTTTCTATGATGGAATCCATGATAAGCCTACTAGAGCTTCAATTATGCATAAACTTTCACTCCTCACAATGTTCACTCAACTCTAGGTTTATATATGTATGGATAATGTAGGTTAAGTGGAACACTCAAGTTCGAATCGAATTATGCAATGGTCATAAGCTTGTATGCAGATCAAGTCTTCACCAACTAACTAAGTAGTATGCATGAATTAAGAGGACTTTAAAAGGGTTGTTATGTGGCTAAAATAAAAATACAGGGTGAAAATGAAAATCATTTTGGATTTTTAGGGATTTAAAGGGTTTGAAGGGCTGCAACTATCGTGAAACACACAGCTACGGCTTCATGGCTTAAATTGGAAAATACTAGCAGGTCCATCTACAGTACTCTCTTATCATTCTCAACTCTTTCCTCACTGCGTAATACACATTACTGCCTTTCCGTATGGATCTTTCGGCATGTAGCCTAACAGCTCCCTCTTTGATCAGATGCGTATACTCATGCTGGGAATGAGTTTGATTCTTGCAACACTTTTCATCGCGGCTCTAGTTTCCACACTTCACACAGTTGTCGTATCTTTTGGCTCTTCTTTTGGCAGGACTTTTTGACAAGTCGCAGAATGGTGGCCATTGTTCTTGCTTGCGCCACCGTTTTCTTACATCACTTGTTATAGGTCCAGATTTCAATCAGGAATCATTCAAAAAATCGATTACACACACACAGGCGGAATCTATGTGTATGGTGGTGAAACAGAGGGTAGAAACAGAATTGGTGAAGATAAACAGGTAAACCACACATGAATCAACACAAATAAGATATGAAATTGTAAGAAATACAAATGAATTTACTCCAAAAGTGTATTGATTAAGAAAACTGTGAAAGAGAGAATTTCAGGGTTACAACCGCTATCCACACCCTAGAAATTCTCAAACTAGGCTATTTATAGTAAGTTGACAGGCATCGAAACTAGGCTTACCGAAACTACTAGTTTCGGTGAAGTATTTACAAGTGATAAGCCTGTCGAAGCTAAACTATCTATCAAAACTACTAGAATCAATGTCTTCAACTCTTCTCAAGCAGTTGGCCCTTAACTTGGTTGCTGAAAGTGAGGTTTTGCATTGATAGACACCACCCTTTAATATGCCTTCGCATCAGCTTCGTCATCATTGCTAAAGATCTTGATAGGGTTGTTGAATAACACTTGAAGATCCTCAGGTTGAAATTTTAGTAGCTCCATGGGCTCAAAAATGTTGATATCCACTATTCCTTCACATTCAATAACTGCACTTCCAATGGTAGGGTTGTAAAACCAATTTCTAAAGTTCTGTAGCTGCATAGGTACAGATCGTGGCAATATGATAGATTTGACAGTTTATGCCGGTTTGTACCTAAGGCTTACCTAAGGCCTTTGAGTTCTAGGATGGATTCTTGTCTTTGAGATAACTCTTCTTGGATTAGCAGTGGTCATAGATCTAAAATCATTGAAGGTTTGATTTCTCAAGAAGGTCTCAAAGTCTTTTGCAATGCCCACATTTCCTAGATTTTATAGAGGTAGCTTGGAAAGAGCTCTTAAATCATATTTAGGGAGGGAGCTAAAGTCATGAGGATGAAGTGCTCCACTCCTCCTTTGTATCTTCTAACAATAAAAAGTGAACGTTCCTTGTCGTACTTCCACCCGACTGGTGGCCTTTTTAGCTCTTGGTATTCTGCGAACCATTCATAGTGCTTTGGTGGTTCCTGAGCTTGTATGTCTTTGAACCAAAACCTTCTAGGATCTGAGGCCTGGACAGATGGAGTATTGGATCCTATGACAGTTGGTGATGGAGTAGCTGTTGGAGTTTCTGTAGATGTGCCTATTGGCCTAACAGTGTTTTCAAACTCAACAAAGGTCACTGTGATGTCTTGATCTTCTAGCTCAAAGCCTGTTGGAGCATCAAATTCATTTCCTTCTTCAGTAAAGTACTTGAGCTTGTCTCCCTGATCTTCTTCTAAGGTAACAATTTCAGGATAATCTTCAATTGTTCCAAAGTCATCAACTTGCTTTAGCAGCTCATCTAGTTCATGATCTGATCCAATTTCTTCTTCATCTAATACCACAAGTTCAATATCAGCATCTTTTCTCTTTCCTTTTTCTCTTAATGCTCTCCTTTCATTGAAAGATGGAAGATCATAACCTGTTTCTTCTATCTTGACTTCCACAACATCCTTTGTCTTGACAGCTTGGCCAGTCAAGATAGTTAGAGCAGATTGAGGATTAGACACAAGAGCAGGAGAAGAGGGTCCACCAGCAAAAGTGGTCTACCCCTGAGCCGTGGAAGGTGTTTCCTGTTGAGAAGACTTAGTCAAAGAGGCCTTGATTTATTCAACAGCATCAGATAAGGCCTTGAACTCTTGTTGTTGCTGAGAGATTGTCTTTTGTTGGATTTCCAGTTGGGTTTGCTGAACATCAAGTTGTGTATGTAGGCTACCAACTTCCAGCTTAAGATCCTTCACTTCGACTCACTCAGTTCTGTCTTTAAGCTCTCTATTACTTCATCTCTTTTTGTAACTTTGTCCTATAGTTTTTTCACTTCTAGGCTTTAGGTTTTAACTCTTGGGACAGATTGTGATGGATCAGGGACATGAGATGCAGGTGGTGTAGAAACAGGTGTATGTGAAGAAGATGGTTGTGGTGAAGGTGGTGGAATACGAGTAGGTGAGTGAGTGGGGGTGAGGTGTTCAGGAATATCAAACAATGATTCATCAGAAGATGTTAAGGACTCCAGTCCTGTCTTGATTTTCTTTGCAAGAGGTTCTTCTTGTTCATAATCAGACTCGGAATCAGCTCGTCTCTTGGAGGAGGATGTCGGAGGTTCAGTCTGCTCTTCATCTTCTGACTCATAGTCTGATTGATCATATTTAGTGCCATAGATACCTTCATCCAAGGTGTCACTAGACTCATCTTCAGCTTCAACACTTTCCTGAACTTCATCATTAATATTTTCTTCAGCTTCTATGTTTTCCACATGTTGCTCTTCAATAATAGGCTCAAAATTTTCTATCAGTTGATCCATGAAAGGAGCCTCCAAGATAGGCGGTTCAGCATCTTGCTCTATTTGTTGGTCAGCATCAACATCTGGCTCCTGGTTCCTTGATCTTGTTCTGCCTCTTCTTCTTCAAATGATGAATCAACTTGTAATTGTGGATCTATATCAGGAATAATCTCTTCTTCTTCACCCAAGATATGACCAAACAGAGAAATGTCAGCAATCACTCCGTTGGTTCTTTTGCTTGAACTCTTTATGTAGCTTAAGGTCTTCGCAGTCATGTGATCAAATACAAATATATTGCCATCTTGTTGCAAGTTAGGATGGAAATGATTAATTATAATTTGAAGGAACCTAGGGTAGACCAAGAACTTTTCTTTCACTCCTCCAGTGAGGTTTTCCTTTAACTGCCCAAATACTAACCCAGAAAAATTGTAATCTCTCCCTTTAATCAATCCTAAGACTGCTGATGCCACCATTGCATTGGCTAAGTCAAAACCACCTTTTCTGATAGACAGGCAGTGAATGAAGACATGCACAATGTATCTGCATAGAGGTGGAAGGGCATTCTTGATAATCTGTCCGCCCTTGAATTCATCTGGATGCCCCAGTCATCTGAAACATTCTTTAACATAATAACTTGGAAAATCCACCGGTGCTTCATGATTATCATTGAAGTGCAACACCTCTCTGATAGTTGCCTCAGAGAAAAGAACTTCTTGATTATGAACTGTGGCCCTGATATGCTCCACATTGTTTATAACAGTTGTAGTTGCAGTGCTCCAGAATTACCTTATAGTAGTTTCAAACACAGGTAGATTGTGACTTATGGCAAAGCTGATGTTGGAGTTGGCTAGGAAATCAAGCACAGGTAAGAAGTCTGCATTTTTAGGACCAGTAGTGTTCAACACAGCACACACATTGTGCCTTTTGACAAATAGGAGATCCATATCTGTACAGAAGCAACACAAGAAAATTTTTCATACATCAGTCCAACACTTGGAAAATTTTTAGAAAGGCCTGATCGAAACTACTAGTTTCGGGTGACAAAGCATATCGAAACTACATAGTTTTGGGCACCAAAGGGTATCGAAACAACTAGTTTCGATTGAAAACTTGTTCAAATTCTGAAAACTTGTTCAAATTCTGAAAACATTTTTTAAAAAAACATACACCCTTTAATCGACACAACTAGTTTCGATGCCTGAAATTTGAACAAATATACAGACTCAATAATCAAAAGAAAAGGATCCAGAAATTATACACAGACTCAAAGAATCAAGATCAAACAGGCAAAAATTGTTAAAACTAAGTAAAAGAGGACAAGAAAGAGCCTGTGAGAATCGAAACTTCATCTTACCCAAAGTATCAACTTTAATCTGCAAGAATATACAAAAGGAGGTAAGATATCAACAATGATGACTTTATAGACAAGATCTAAACCCTAATTGTCCCTTAAAAAGAAGTAATAGACGTAAAAGTGTCGAAAAACTCAAACCCTAGGCTTGTTCATCTGAAAATCATGATAGAGACCACAGAAAATTTGTTACCTGATGATGACGACGACGGAGGATCAGATAAACAACACTGATTAAGCAACTTAGACCGTTTTGAGATTTTGTGTGTGAAGATGAAAGTGTGAAGAGGTATCGGAAATGAGAATGAGAATGAGCATAAGAGAAAACCTGATTATGAAGACATTTAATTTGAGCATGAAAAAAAGACTAAAATGCCCCTGTCGAAACTATTAGTTTCGATAGAACAAAGTAGTTTCGGGTGGATGGTAGTTTCAGGTGGTTTGAGTAGTTTCGATGAAATGAAGTTTCGGGTGAACAGAAGATACATGATCAGAAACAAAGGAAATATGTACACAATTTAAACAAGCTAATAAGGAAGATTAAGAAATTTATAAAGAAAAAGGAAAAGTGAAACAGTAAAAAATATAAACACTTAGCCTTGGAAAAGATCCAACATTAGATCATGTCTGGTCAAACCCTTGAAACACTTCATATTGCACTCAGCTACAGTGAATCCCTGAAATTAGCCGATATTTGTGCAAGATAAACCCGAACATTTGCTTGTACAATGTTTTCATGTGATTAAGAGGTACCATTTTAGCATGAAACACGGCGTACCCCACATTTTGAAATAAAATGGTTTTGAAAGCCTATCAATCCTTAAGAAATACCCGTATTCATCTTATCATCTCTTACAGGTTAACCAGTGTACCATCTTGGTAAATCAAAATCACCGCCAAAAATAAAATAAAATCCAAATGGATATAAGAGGTTGTAAAATGAAAAATATCCAAGTGGATATTAAAAGGTACGAACATTCTATATCTTTGCGTAAGCAAAATAGAAGAAGTCATAAAATTATCCAAGCGGATAGGAAAAGTTTGAACACCCGAGATCTTTGCGTAAGCAAAACAGACGTGGTCAAATCATCCAAGTGGATGGGAAAAAAGATGAACTCCCGAGATCTTTGCGTAAGCAAAACAGACGGGGTCATCGGCGGTAACTCTCGTTACTTTGACGGTCACCTGGCGCATGAATCATAATCCAACACATAAACCTATATCTGATTAAATCGGTTTTCTTAGCTTATAAATGGGTTAGATGTTTCAAAAATGGGTTCAAACACACGTGTACGAAAGAGAATTAGATTTTCACACTACTAAAGAGTTATAACCGTATGTCTGGCCTACCGGCTATTCCTCAATAAGCACCATCGCTTATGGTCCATTCCATATTCAAGAAGTGCGATCAGACTCTATCATTTCTCACAAGTTCGGGACCGATTTTCCTGAAACAAAAACATGATACTCACAGTGAGTTTTTCTTAAGTAAACAATGAACAAATCAAATATTTTCTTTCCTTTTTGACTATACAAAGCAAATCTTTTTCTTTCAAACTACAAATTCCAATTTCTCCACCAAAAGTTTTGCTTTCAAAGGTAAATAAAGAAAACAACTATACAGAAAGGTAAAATCTTTTTTGGAAATATTCCCGATTAACAAGTTTAAAAGGAAAGATAATATGCACAGGGGTTACTGAAAGTTGATCATGCCTAGAATCTCCACCAATTTCTCAAATCTGGCAGAATCAAATGCTTTTGTAAAGATATCGGCGGTTTGCTTGTCAGTTTTGACTTCAACGATTTTGATATGTTTCTTTTCAACACAATCACGGATGAAGTGGTGTTTGATCTCAATGTGTTTGGTTTTAGAATGTTGAACGAGATTTTTGGTGATATGGGGAACAGCGGTGTTATCACACAGGATGGGAGTTTCATGGAAGGTGATCGCATAATCAAGCATTTGATGGTGGATCCACCTTACTTGTGAAAAACAAAGGGTTGCGGCGATGTATTCGGCTTCGGCTGTGGATTGGGAAACGGTAGTTTGTGTCTTACATTGCAAGGAGATGAGGCGGTTGCCAAGGAACTGACAACCTCCAGAAGTGGACTTTCGGTCTAAGTTGCATCCCCGTAGTCTGAATCTGAATATCCCAAAAGATCAAACAAGTTACTTTTGGGATACCAAAGCCCAAGTTTTGGCTTGTACTTCAAATATCTTAAAATACGTTTGACAACAATTAAATGAGAGAGTTTAGGATTAGCCTGAAAGCGTGCACACAAGCACATTGCGAACAAGATGTCTGGTCTGCTAGCAGTGAGATACATAAAAGATCCTATCATTTAGCGATACAGGTGTTGATCAATGTTTTCATCATCCAAATCAGGAGACATATAGTGTCGAACTTCCACAGGGGTCTTATAAGGATGAGACTCAGTTATTTTGAGCTTGGCCAGGATTTCTTTGACATACTTCTCTTGATGGATAAGAATTCCTGACTCAGACTGAGCTACTTGCAAACCAAGAAAGATCTTCATTTCTCCCATAGAACTCATTTCAAACTTAGAACGCATCACTTCCTCGAACTATTTACATAACCGATGATTTGTGGATCTGAAAATGATATCATCAACATAGATTTGCATTAAAATGGTATCCGCACCATCCTTTTGTTTGAACAAGGTTTGGTCAATTTCTCCTCGTGTGAAACCATTATCAAGCAGATGCTTATATAACATCTCATACCATGCACGAGGTGCTTGATGAAGATCGTACAATGCCTTGTCAAGTTTATAAACTCTGTCAGGATAACTTGGATCAATGAAACCCGGTGGCTGCATGACATAAACTTCCTCTTGAACTTTTCCATACAGAAATGCGCTTTTGACATCCATCTGATGAACTGTGAAGTCCATATAGGCTGCGTAGGCGAGAAACATTCTGATGGCTTCCAAGCGAGCCACTGATGCAAAGACATCTTCAAAATCAATTCCTTCTTCTTGATAAAACCCCTGAACCGCCAAGCGGGCTTTATTTCGAATCACGATTCCACCTTCGTCCCTTTTGTTGCGAAATACCCAACGAGTGCTGATTGGGACTTTGTTCTTTGGAAGGTCTACCAGATTCCACACATGTAACTTGCTGAACTGCTGCAATTCTTCTTGCATGACCTCCACCCAACTGTTTTCAAGCAAAGCAGCTTTGATATTCTTAGGTTCAACTTGAGATATGAAATAAGAGAAGAAACCGTCATTAATTTCTTCGATGGCACTACGAGTTCGGACTCCCACTTTGAGTGGACCAATGATGTTGTCTGTCGGATGATCCTTGTGAATTCTCAACTGTGGAATCTCATCTTCTTGCACTTGTTCATCCAAATTGGTAATGTTATTGTCAGAGAGATTAACTCCATCATCAATAGGATCTTCAGTAGATGATTGTGGAGCAACATCTATTATTGGAGGAGTTTCTTCCTCAACAGTTTCACTTGTTGCTACAGAGTCCGAAGAATCCGGAGTTGGTGATGAAGAGGAGCTTGAAGCAGAAGAAGAAGAGGTACCTAGGATATTCATAGACATAAGATGATTAGTTGAGACAGATATGTTAGTGAAATCAGGAAGATTAAATGATTTAAACAAAGAATCGACATCAAAAAGCCAATCAGGACCGTCCCCAGCGTCCGTATGATTGCTTTCATGCCAGTTGATATCAATAGATTCTAGCACAATCCTTCGTCTCTTGTTGTAAACACGAAAAGCTCTTTGGTTAGAGGAATAGCCCATGAAATAACACTCATTCGCTTTGGCTTCAAACTTGTTCAGCTGATCAGAAGTATTCAGCATTGTGCAAACACACCTAAATTTCCTGAAGAAATCAATAACAGGCTTGCGCTTGTACATAATTTCATAAGGAGTCTTGTTGTAGCTTTTGGTGATGAGAACTCGGTTCTGCACAAAACATGTTGTATTAAATGCCTCGGCCCAAAACGTGACAGGAAGCTTTGAATCAACGATCATAGTTCTTGCTGCTTCTATCAATGTACGATTTCTTCGTTCAGCTACACCATTTTGTTGTGGAGTACGAGGTGTACTGAATTGCCGAGAGATACCCTTACATTCATAGAAAGAATCAAGAGTGACGTTCTTAAACTATGTGCCATGATCACTGCAAATTGTCTTCACACTTAGATTGAACAGATAATTGATTTGTAGCAGATGAATCTTCAGAGTCTCTGGCGTCTCATCTTTCTTTGCCAGGAAGAATACCCAAGTAAACCGAGAGAAATCATCAATTTACCACCAAACAGTAAGATTTCCTTCCATGACTCATGACACTCACATGACCGAAAATATCATGTGAAGCAATTGAAGGGGGGAGTCAATGGAATTAGTGGTTTTGGGTTTGTGAGAAGATTTGTGTTGCTTGCCCTTGGAACAAGAAATACAATGTTCCAAGGGTGAGAAATCTTTCAAAGGCAAACCGGTGACAAGGTTTCCTCGAACAAGGCGGTTCATTGTCTTGTAATTCACATGTCCTAATCTCTTGTGCCAAAGAAAGGACTCATCTTCTGAAGCTTTAGAAAGGAAGAATGATTCGATTCCTGATGGATTATTCATATCCAGACTGTAAGTATTGAATCTTCGAGGAACACGCATGAGGATTAGGTCTTCGGGAATAACCACTCCAGGCTTCAGAATCAAACATTCTTTGGAGTTGAAGAGGGCACAAAAGTCTTTATCACAAATCTGAGACACACTCATCAATCTTTCCTCCTATCAGTCTTTATCAGCTATGGGACGAAATTGACATTTTCCAAGCTATTTACACCGTTAGACACAGTTCCTTGACCTCCAATCTTTCCTCCTCTTGGATTGCCTGCAAAGGCGACAAAATCTCCGTCTATCGGATGATAATCTTGCAATAAAGAAAAATGACCACTCATATGTCTTGAGCAACCATTGTCGACATGCCAGATATTGTCTCAAGTCCACCTCAATTGTCCCTACACAAAGTGAATTATTTAGACATTTGTACCCACGCCATTGCTAACTTGGAACTTCTTAATTTTACAAAATGCATTTCGGAAATCATAGTCAAAATCCTCCTTTAAGGTATTATCAAAAAGATCATTATTCTTAATTTTCCAAATCCTTTTCGACCAATTTTTGGCATTTTTAATCCTTTTACGTCGCAAAGTTCTACTATGTTTTGATTTAGATAAAATATTTGAAGCACAATCAACTGAATTTTGAAAAACAGATGGAACGTTTTCTTTCTCAAAACGATATGTAGACAATTTACATGTCCTGAAAACATGATTGGATTCCCCACAACTAAAACAAACTTTATCACAAGTTGGCTTAGCCTGATAATTGTCATCACATGATGATGATGATGATGAAGATGATTGTGATGTTGAGACCTAGAGGCAACTCTTTCTTCAATATTTCTTTCTTGAAGACTTTGATCTTCCTTTAATTTGAAAAATTCCAGATTGCTCATTGTTTCTTATGGAATGTCAATCACAACAACTCCTGCACTTTTAAAATTTTCAATACAACTCATAGCATTTAAGATTTAGGAACAAAAGGCAAAGCATTCTTAAACTTAGAAATAGCATTTATCAAACTGTCATGCTCAGAAGGCACAGAACCAAAATACAAATTTTTAATGTGTTCATAAATATCTGGTTTTGACATGGACATATTATTATATTTATCTGACTCAAGTTCATTTAAAATATTTCCCTTACTAGAACTCTCATCATAATCATCTTCGGAACCTACACAATCTGACTCTGCACAGGAAGTAAAACTGTCAGAATCTGAAGTTTGGATATAATCATTAGCAGATAAATTGCAAACAAAGGTGTGGGAACATGAAGAACTGACATATCAGCAAATCTACCAGACTTGGAATAAGGAGGAGGGTGAGAGTTATACCCAATTCCTTCTGTGACCTTTTTATGAATTTGGTTATCAATGATTCCAAAAAGAATTTTCTGATCCATACCCATGTGTTCAACTTGAAAATTTGCCTTTTCAGCCTTTTGAAGTCTTTCAGTTAAAATTTGATTATTATTCTTTTGTGTAGTGAGTTATATAATCAAAGATCGGTTTTCTCCAGAAATATCACAAATTTTCTTTAAGTAAAGTTTCTCATTTTTAGCCACAGAATCATACATCATCTTTATATGATCTCGTTCATCGACCAAAGCCTGGTTGATGAATCTATATTTCTGAATCTCATTTAAACAGGATTTAGCACTGCAAAGTCTAGACATTACCTCAGCTGGTACGGCGGTGAGATCCTTAGTTGGTTCAATCATGACACATTTCTCCTTCTCTTCAATGTCTGCCATCAGTGCCTTGTCAGCTGTTTCTCCTTCATGTTCTCCCCAATGATAATGTTCATCAGCTTGACAGACCAGAGCTGTTGAGTTGTAAGTTATAGTGGATTTGGGAGAAACGGCAGCTTGCTTTCTAGAGGAGTTCTTCTTTTCATGTTGCTCCTTTGATGATGACTCCTTGCAGTTCCTAGCAAAATGACCTAGCCGGTCACAGTTGTAGCATCTCACCTTCTTGATGTCAAACCCTAGAGTCTTTCCTTGCTTAAATCTATCCATCCCAGTCCTCTTGATGAATCAATATCCATGCACCAATCAATATCCATCTTTTCCAAATCATCTGGGTTGATCTGCTCCAAGTCATCAGGTTGAAAGCTAACATGTGTCAAGTTTCTAGAAATTAGGGCATCATTGCATGACATGAAAGCAGTCATGATTGGTAGATACTCATCGGGAATAATAGTGGTTGGCTTCTGGGAGTTGGATGAACTCCGGAGATCGAAGGTGGGACATCAGTTTGAAAGTAAGCCATACTAGTTTTGTTGGATAAAGTGGATGAACCTTGACCTGCAAGAAGAGCTGTGTTTCCAGACTGATTAGTTGGAGTGACAGCACCCTTCTTTATCTCCAACTCATAAGACTCCAGAATGCTGAAGAGTTCTTGCTGTGACAGGTCACTTAGCTTTTCAGTTTTCTTGATCATAATCCGATACATATTCCATTCCTCGGGCAGTGAATCAAGCAGCTTCTTGTTTAACTCAATGGTGGGATACTTTGTTCCCAAAACTTTCAACTTAGAGACAATGCTTGAGAAACGGTTATTCAACTCAGACATAGGTTCACCACGCACACTGCTAAACATTTCATATTGCTTCTTGATTAAGTCCCTCTTGCTTTCTCTAACCTCAGCACTTACCTCATACCTTGTACATAAGCCAACCCAAAGATCTTTGGCAGTGGTATACTGAGCAAATATGTTAAACACATCCATAGGAAGAGCCATAACAATAGAGCCATAAGCCTTGTTATCTCTGACAATTAAGGCAATATCCTTATCATCATATTCAGACACAAGCTTGGGACGTTGAACATCTGCAGTGGTAGTAACTGGCTTGTGTGGACCATCAGTGATTGACTGTAAAAGGGTGTGGTTATGGAATTGAAAGAAAGTCTTCATTTTCTTGGTCCAGTCATCAATATCTCTAGTGGACACCAAGACATGTGGTTTGTTTCCTCCAGCATATTCATTGGAGCTTGAAGTTGTCATAATCTCATAAAAAAGTCAAACAGTAGCTAGTTTCGAGTGGACAGGGATGGTCGAAACAACTAGTTTCGAATGAAAAAGCTGATCGAAACTCCTAGTTTCTATAGAACAAAAACTTCCAGAAACTTCTAGTTTCGATAGTGAAAACAGAAACCCGAAACAACAAGTTTCGTTGAAGAAGACTTAGCAGAAAATCCAGCAAACTTAGTAGAAACTACATGTTTCGATAGAAACTAGTTTCGATAGACCAGTAGTTTCAGGTGATCAATCTGCAAAGGTTAGTTTCGATAGTACAAGACAAAAAGCTAGTTTCGATAATACCTTCTCCAGACAAAAAGTACAGACAAGAAGTTTCGATGACCCACTAAAAGCAGAAAATGTCTCCCAGTAGTTTCGATACCTCCTTCTTCAAGCTTCATCAGACTCCATTGATGAAAAGCTACAATAATCAATAATGAAGAAACAACAATCCAATCCAGCGAAAAGCTTCCAAATAATCTTCTGAACACAAATCAATCTTCAGATTCGAGAAACTCGAAAAAATAAAGCCAAAAATGATGAAACAGTGCTTCCAAAACTCCGATGCAGAAAAACCTCAATAATATCCAAAAAACACCTAAAATCGATCAAAATAACCTGAATATAGTTAGAAATCAAGAGCATAAAGCTCTGATACCAATTGTAGGTCCTAAGCAGATCCGCAAACACAGATCTGTGAAGAAATCCATCAAATGATCTGAATCAAGAGGCGGAATCCCTTGATCCGGTATCACTCTCGAATTAAAAAAAAGGTAGAGACGGGTGTGGGTATCACATACACGAACATAAATATATAAAAGTGAAAAGAACAGATAATTGGAGCATAAAACGTATGATTCTTTGATTGATATGAAAATTAAAAGACTCCTCACACACTCTACAGTTATCGCACCCCAGGGTAAGCTCCCCCTAGGGTGGTGATTCCCACTACAAACACACACTCCTCCTATGAAGTATTCTACTATATATAGGAGGCCAAGCACATGCGCCTTGTTTTCCAAGCCACCGCCCAAACATACCTAAAAAACAGGTATCGAAAGTACATAGTTTCGATTGAAACAATGTTCCACCGAAACTAGTAGTTTCGATTGAACAAATGTTCAACCGAAACTAGTAGTTTTGATATTGTAGTTTCTATTGACAACATCAGTCTCAATTTTATACCCAACAATCTCCCCCTAGACTGATGCTATCAGTTCTTGTCCGACTCTGTCTTTCGTCTTCATAGATTGACAGATGATCCAATGCCTTTTGTTGTGATTCTCCCCCTCAAGTGTAGACCCTCCTATCTTGTAGGCAATTGATAAAGGTTTGAATCCCAAGTATTTAGTAGTAAATAACCATCTTTCTACAAAGATTCTTGACATTCTCGAACACTTGATCAACTTGTGCCTTCTCTCCCCCTAAAAAAAGGTCAATTTTAAGTGGAGGCTCACTTTGTCTTGCATCTTCATAACTCTGCTGATAATCCGAAGCCTTTCGTGATGATTCTCCCCCTGAAGTGTAGAACCTCCTATTTCTAGGCAAAAGATAAGTGATCGAATCACCATGTAATCAACAACCAATGATCTAGTTCATCACAAATATGCTTGACTTTGTTACCCACTGCTCAAACTTGAACTTTAAATAAAGGAATTACAGCTGGCTCAGGTAGAACATCATGTATATTGCTGAAGACACGAAATTATCGAAAACCCGAAAATGTTGTCTCAAAGTTTTCAGCCAAAACTCCCCTCCATCTATGTAATATCATGTGAAAAAATTTATCCAATATCCTGCTTCACTTTTTTTTTAATATCCTGGAGAGTACTTGGACAGTTCTGCCTGTAGATTCGATAGGCTATACTTCAGTCAAAACAAGGCTAGTTTCGGTAGAGACAGTACCCAAACAAGAAGTTTCGATATGGAGATTCTTCAACCGAAACTAATAGTTTCGATAGGAGATTCTTCAACCGAAACTAGTAGTTCCGATACCCTCTAGTTTTGATAGCCTAGTTTCAACAGCCTAGTTTCGATGTTTTCTACTTCTGATTTAGGGCTTCATCAGTAGTTTCGATAAAACATGTTCAGCCGCCACCTAGTTTCAACCAAAATCTTCAGCCTCCAACTAGTTTCGATAGAACATCTTCAGCCTTCAGCTACTTCGATACCCCTAATACAGGTCTGAAAAATGCTTCAGAAAGCCTTACATCTTCAGTTTTTGACACTGTGAATGTAGAACATCAGTCACGAACATGCTACACATCGATTTCTTCATGTTTAACGTCTCATTGGTGGGTTTTTCTTGATATTGGAGCAGATTCGAGAGCAATAAAGAACCAACATGGCTCTGATACTACTTGTAGGTCCATATTTCAATCAGAAATCACTCAAAAGATCGATTACACACACACATGCGGGATCTGTGTGTATGGTGGTGAAACAGAGGGTAGAAACAGAATTGGTGAAGATAAACAGGCAAATCACACACGAATCAACACAAATAAGATATGAAATTGTAAGAACGACAGATGAATTTACTCCAAAAGTGTATTAATTCAGAAAACTGTGAAAGAGACAATTTCAGGGTTACAGCCGCTATCCACGCCCTAGAAATTCTCAAACTAGGCTATTTATAGTAAGTTGACAGGCATCGAAACTATGCTTACCGAAACTACTAGTTTTGGTGAAGCATTTACAAGTGATAAGCATGTCGAAACTAAACTATCTATCGAAACTACTAGTTTCGATTGAACAAATCTCAATCAAAACTAAGCAGTTTCGATGGCCCAGACTTAGACATAAAACAGGAAATTACATTAAAATGAAATTACAAGAAAATAAACTAACTAAACAATTGTCAAAAGAAATGTTTTGATGATAACAGCTTATACAAAAATAAGACTCTACATTTGTTGCTTTGAAAAATTTCTCTCGGAGTTCGGGAGATAATTCAGGTTTACGAAATGAAGGCAGAAAAGCAAATTAAAATCAAAAGAATGCATATCCAGTTCTTTAAGGTCTAGCCGGTAAAAGACTCACTTCTTTCTTTTTCTTTTCTTCTTTTTCTATTTTTTTCTTTTCTTTTTGTATCAAGACAAATTCTTCAATAACTATTTTTTCTCAATTTCCTTGAAATAATATTTCCATAAATTCTTTGCAGATAGTTCGACTGTTTCTTCATAATACATCTACCTTCTTGTATATTCCAATTCCTTCGAGTGAAACAGATTCTTTCCAAATTGCCTTAATGGTAATGAACTTGAAATAACTACATAAGATAATTTTCCCATTTTGAAGACATTCAGCCAATAACTGGTGTTTACGAAAAGCTGGTTGGTTGATAAATTTGGGTAGTAGAAAAGAAAAGGCTAAGGCTCAGAGGGCTATCTAGGCGGATTATATATTTGCAAATTTTTTGGCTTTAAGGATAATATATAGGGGTAATAAAGTCCTAGGTGCCTCAATCACTTTCATACTTCTACTAGTTTTTGGTCTTGATATGTATCAGTCGCACAAGTTCTAATTATGCATAAAATCCGATCGAAAAACACTCAATATACCAAACGAAAAAGCACGCGAAAAATAATGATAATAATGCCTGTGAAAAGGCTCAGATTATTTCACATGGAAACGGATGAGATAGGGTTAGTGATTTGTTATGCATGATATTCATTTGTTTCTACTTGCCATGTATTCGTTTTATTTAATTAGGTGCGAACTCAAAGAGGTTTAGATTTTAGGGTTTAAAATTTTTGAAAATTTTCCAGGTTTTACAAAAGGTAGGGTTTTGTAATGTTTTAGTCAAATGGGTAGAAAATCACGAGTTAAAATTTTATGCTTTGAGGTTACAAGTAGTCCTGAATCTCTAATTCCCCACCCCACGCTTAAAACTGTGCATTGCCCTCAATGTACAAATGCATGTAATGGAATGCTATGCAGGAATTTAAATGCATGAAGTTTTAAGGGAAAAGAAACTGTTACTCCCCTGGTCAATTCGATGTATAACTTAAGGCTAAAACTTATTGTCGCTGTTAGGCTGTGCCTATCAACTGCTTGTCAACACGTTGCTTCAAAGACTTCATCGAATTTCAAAGAAATTTGATGTGGTTTTCGATTCCTCAAGTTATGGAGATGGAGTGTGATTCCTCGAAGAAGTAGAGAGACTATCTGGTGATGCTATTCAACCTGACACATAAAGAAAAACATAGAAGCAGACAAGGAAAATAAAAGGTAGTAGTTAAGCTACTAAGGTCCTAGTATTGAGAAGGCATACCAGGGGCTGAAGTAATAGAAACTTAAATTTGAAAACTAAACCTGAGGTCCATGCTTTCTACCATATGCACCAACTTCTCAATTTATTCATGATCATCGGGTTGCCTCCCGAAAGCGCCACGTTTATTTAAGGGTCGTTGGCCAGACCCGTACGTGCTTCACCAGTTTTTCTTTAGGTGGGGGCCATCGACTTCCCCCGTATCTCCTAATCCTTCATTCAAGTCCTTCATTTTTGGTAGCTTATCAAAGTATTCATCCATCTGGTTAGTGTTGTCAAAATCCTTGGCAAGATCCAGTTTCTTTCCTTTGTTGAGTTCTTTGGCTTTCTTCAGTTGGTAATCCAGATTAGTATCGATGAATTGTGCAATTTCAAAGGGATCATTGGATAAGCACTCATTTCCTCCGATGTTGTAGGTCACTGATTATTTTCCGATACGAAGTGTCAAAATTCCTTCAATCATGTCAATGACGGCTTGGGCAGTAGCTAAAAATGGACGACCCAAAATCAAAGGTACGAAATAGTCGGGTCCCATTTCTAAAACCATGAAATCGGCAGGGAAGACAAACTTGCCGACTTTCACTAGTAAGTTCTCAATGACTCCTATATGTGATTTAACTGATCCATCCGTGAGTTCAATACTTGCATTGACAGGTCATGGATTTCAAATTTTTAGTCTTTTAAATATGACGTATGCCATTACATTCACACTTGCTCCTAGATCAGCGAGCGCGAAGGTTATCGGGAGTGGTCCGATAGAACATGGCAGAGAGAACTTTCCAGGATCTGAAAGTTTCTTTGAAAGACATCTCTCAATAAGAGCGACACAATGGTTGGTCCTCTTCACCGCCTCTTCCATATTTCTTTTGTTTATAAGGAAATCCTTTAAGAAACGTCCATATTTAGGCATTTGTTGTACGATATCCAGGAAGGGAAGATTGATATGGATTTGAATTAGTAGTTCGATGAATTTCTCATATTGTTCGTCAGTCTTTTGCTTTACTAACCTTCCTAGGTAGGGTGTGTGAGAATGGAACGTTCTTTTTGTTGGAACTTTTGGAGGAGTATTCACTAGAGCAGGAGGTGGGATTACATTTGATTGCGATCCTTGAGTAGTTGTTTCTGCGATGTGCGGATGAAGTGGTACCCCAATGAATATTTCTCTCCTTGGTGATTGAACTTCTTCTTCTGGCATTGGTGGTTCTGGATAAACCTTGCTATTTCTAAGAGTGATAGCACTTACATTTGCTTTTGGATTGGTTTCAGTATTACTCGGGAGGCATCCTAGTTGTCTTTCGGATAGGAGTTTTGAAATTTGTCCTAATTGCGTCTCAATGGACTGAAGAGTTGCTTTCAGCGTCCTAAACTCAGCTTCGTGAAGACTAAACTTCTCCTCATATTGTTTGTGACGGGAATCCGCTAGAAAGGCTTAACTTTCAGTTGCAGATATTTACTTAGTTACCACGTCCTCCAAGCTTAACCCGTTACTTGACTTGTTAGTTCCTTGAAATTGTTGACGAGACTGATAGTTTTGAGATTGTCTTTGTTGAAACTGTTGTTGCTGTCCGAAACCAGATTGTCCTTGGCTGTTGTTATCTTTCCATCTGAAATTTGGATGATTCCTCCATCCAGGATTATAAGTGTTGCTGTAGGGGTTGTTCTGTGAGCGGTTTGTTCCGATAAAGTCAACTTGCTCAGTATTGGCAGTGATGCTTTTTACTTCTTCAGTAGTCTCAGGGATCGCTTTGCCTTTGCTAAGCTGATTGAGTCGAGTGGTGAGGGTGTCTACTTGAGTAGAAAGTGAAGTGACGGTATCGACAGAGTGAACACCTTGCCTGGCTCCCCTATTAATTTTTAGATTGTACCATTGATAGTTGTTCATAGCTATTTCCTCAATTAGGTTGTAAGCTTCCTGTGGTCTCTTGTTTCCAAAAATACCACCTGCAGTAGCGTCGAGTGTCTGACGAGCTTGATTGTGCAACCCATAGTAGAATGATGATACTTGTAACCAAACTTCTAGCCCATGATGTGGACATTTTCTTAACATGTCCTTAAAACGTTCCCATGCCTCATATAGTGATTCACCATCCTCCTGGGTGAAAGTGGTGATATAATTTCTTAGTTTTGTAGTTTTTGCTGGCGGGAAGTACTTTGACAGGAATTTCTGAGCTAGATCATCCCATGTAGTGATCGATCCGGTGGGAAGAGAGTTTAGCCATGCCTTAGCTCGTTCCCTTAAGGAAAAGGGAATCATTCGGAGGCGAATTGCGTCATTCGAGACTCCGTTGAGTTTGAAAGTGTCACAAATTTTGAGAAAATTTGCAATGTGGGCATGTGGATATTCACCGAGTAATCCATGGAAAGTGCGTGACGACTGTATCATGTGGATAACATGAGATTTAATCTCAAAGTTGTTAGCGTCAACCGTTGGCCTAGTGATACTAGACCCTAAAGCCTCCAACGACGGTCTTGCGAAATCAGAAATAGTGCAGTTTTCAACTGCCATTCTTCTAGTACGGTTTTCTCGTATTCGACGGTGAAAGAATCTTTCAGGCTCTGCTAAAGGTTGATATAAACCAATAGTGGGGCTATGGATCATACACTACCTGCAACAAAATGTAAAAAAAAAAAGATGGAAAATGATAAGGCTAATCCGTTAACTCGAATTTTTCTTGAAATCACCATGTCCCCGACAACGGCGCCAAAAACTTGATGTGTCGTTTTTAATATATAAAAATATAATACATTTTTACGATGGTTTTACGAGATCAGGTTTTAAATTTATAAAATGATAATTACTTTAACTTAAAAACACACAGAATAGGCAAGTGTACCTATCGCAACGTAATATAGTTTAGGTAAGAACCAAGTATCGAACCAATGGACACGGTCGAGTTCCAGTGCTCAACTTTTGTTATCGTTTAGCTGGATCAATTAGTGAGTGGGTTTTCTGTGCTTGTGAAGCAGAATAGTAAATAACATGAAAGTAAATAACGGTAAAGTAAATAACAGAAAAGTAAAAACGTGCGTGATGTGTGTAACAGGATTGTAAATAGCAGAATAGTAAACACTAAGAAAGTAAATATCTCGGAAATGATCAGGTCACGAAGAGTATTGCTTTGGGCTTCGAATCAGCTTGGTACATGATAATGTTAAGTTAACTAATCCAGTGATATGATGTGACCTTTCAAAATTTTTGTTGTAATAATTGTCACATAAATATTAACATTCTATTTCAAATCATATACACGTATATTTAATCAAATTTATACAAATTGGCGTACAATTTATGTATTTTTAAAGTAAATTTTAAAAATATTTTAAGGTTATAAACTATGTAAATTATGTTATTAAATTAAATAATTTATATAAATAAATCGATGGTTTTCAATTTTATTAAACTAACCATTTAAAAAGATGGATTTTTAAATAAAAACATAAGTTTTATAAATCTTATAAACTTAAATTTCATTTTAGTTTAAAAGAATTTAAGTTAAATAAACTTAATGATTTAAATAAATAATTTAATGCATTATTTCAAAAAGATAATTATTTAAAAAAGATTAGTTTTATTAAAGAAAGTGGATTTATAAAATATATAAGTATAAAATAAATTAATTGAAATTGAAAAAGGAATCTAATTAATTATTTAAATAAAAGTTCAGGGGTTATATTGTAATTAACCAAACTAAAAGGATTTAAAATTTAAAATCGTTGAGGGGCTGTTTCTGGTCAAATGAAACCACAGGGATTCATCCGTAATTAATTCAAGGACTAAATTAAAACAAGATCAAACTTCAGGGACCAGTTTTGCCAATACCCAATTCGTATTCCCGGTCGCCCCCTTCCCCCATTGTCCGGCGGTCCGAGCTTTTCTCCGGCGACCCCCGCGACAAGGATGTTTCCCTGCACCTCAACACCCGACAAAAGCATCCCCGACTTCGTCTCCCCCACGCGATCAAAACCCCTCGACCAATTTGTCTCCCCATCATCCCAATCGTCTGATTGTGTTCATAGCCGAAAGTTCACACCTCTAATACGGCCCCGACAGTCAACCTCCACGCCTGCAAGTGATCTCGTTAGCTTCGTCTCGTCCAGACGAATGTCCAGACACACTCAATTACATGTTTCATTATAAGGATTGGGCTCGGCTATAAATGGCCCTTACCAGACCTGTTCGAGCTCGCCCACCCCCTTCCACCCACTCACACTCCAAATTGAGACTGCCATCGCCTTCGCCATCCTCAGACGAAGCTGTGACCAGATTATAGGACTCGATCCATTTCAAATTCTGGGATTTCAAGATCTTGGTATTTTTGAACAAAAGCTTTGCCGTCCAGACCTGTTGCAACCTGATTCGAGCCTCAATTCGATTCCCTTGTCTTCTACTTATCCCAGGTAAACGATTCGAAGTGAAATCAAATCATTCGCACGACAGTTTCCGGGCAAACCCAAGTCCTCGGACATGGTTTGCCGGATTGCCGAGAACCAGCGACCAGTTTAGATGTGTGTATATCAATTAAGCGATACACACATAACCAGCGATGGGCAGTAGCCCGGCTGGTTATGCGTGTGTGTGTCTAAGGCGCAGGTCGCGGGTTCGAAACCGGTTGGCCTTCGGCCCATTTTTTTTTATTTCTGTTTTTCATTTATTTATTTTATTTAATTATCCTAATTTATTTTAATACTTTTTTTATACAATAAATACTAAAACGAGTCGGTTTACTCGATCGTTTAATTTAAAATCGATTAAATTACATTTTTAATAAACCATCCCATTTTTTTTTATAATATTTTTATAAACTTATTAAAATACCTTTAATATATAAAATGTCCTATATTTTTACAAATCTTGGAATATTTTTATAAACTTATATAAAATGTCCTATATTTCTATAAATCTTGTAACATTTTCATAAACTTATTAAAATACATTTAAATGTCCTATATTTTTATAAATCTTGTAACATATTTATAAACTTTTTAAAATACATTTAATATATAAAATGTCCTATATTTTTATAAATCTTGTAACATATTTATAAATTTATTAACATACATATAATATATAAAATGTCTCATTTTCTATATATATATGAACCTAGCAATATTTTTAATAAACTTGTTTAAATAAAATTTGTCAAATAAAGACTTTTCTTTTAATTGTTATTATATAAATACATTAAATATAATAATACTTGTTTAAAACAATATATATATATATCCTTATAAGTTAAAGTTATATTAAAGCCTATATACATTTAAATACAAATACACACCTATACGCATACAATAATACCCATTTGTCTACATAGGGTATCAACGTGCTTAGGCTTCCACATACTTATCACCTACACGCGTGGAAAAATACCCGCTTGCAAGGTGAGTTACATAGCCCCTATTTTTACATTTTTATACGTTTTGGGGTGAAACATTATACATGCTACTCACATTGTTTGTACGTGTTATACATGAGACTATATGTTTATTCTTTGGATGTACATACATTTAAACACAAGACAACCAACTATAATATTGATAGATCTATTGTGCCTGACCAGCCCACCCGGTTAGGGTGTTTATTACTGCATACTCGGATATAACCGCGTGTTATATTCAATCATACCGGATATAGTGGGTAACTATATTCAAGCATACCGGACTTAGCTGTTGTGCTCTGTTCAAGCGCGTCAAACTCGGTTTGAATTGTGATTAAATAAATGTTACATCCTATGCTATGTTTAACAAGATAAACAATGAGTTGCAAAACGATTTACACTACTATTTACTGGATTTACTAAACCTATGTACTCACCAACTTTTTAGTTGACACTTGATTTAAATAATGTTTCAGGTTTGGATATGTGACTACTTGCCGAAGGTTTCTCCACTTAAGGAACATGGACCTAGTTAAATAAATCAATGTTTTGAACTAGACTAGGTTATTTGGAATGTATTGTATTTGGATCTTGTTGTCTTTAAATTAAATTAATGAATTATGCAACCTTTAGCTATCATGTGCTTTTGAACAATCATCACATTGTCCGCCTCGATGATTCCGCCATCGGTCGGGGTGTGACATATGACTACTACAAACTTGTGATCCGGGTCACCGCTAGAGCGTCGTCCTCACGACATTTGATTCATGAAATAAAATCTTTAAATTAAAATGGTAGTGCCTCCCGTTAAGGACAACAATTACCCTCAACCCTTCGAATGGTCATATCCCGATTGGTTTAAGACATCGAACGTAAATGCTTTGCATTAAGGTTAAATAGGTGATTATATTTTGCTCACCGGGAGGTGGTGTTACAATAGGACCAAGTATAAAGACGTAAAGTTCCCAACATGAGTTCACCAATTCTTGGTAGCATAAGAAGTTCGTATAAAAACGTACGACCTTAATAATGTTGACCAAGCCTTGGCTTATCAATCTCTGCTTGTATAAATACGTACACGTTTCAAAATAAGTTTGATTAAAAAGGTTTACGATCTTACGCTTTAAAATCAAGAACACTCACAAATATAAAGACGGATTTAGACAATACTAAAAGCCCACCAAATGGTGGTTTTAAGGACGAATAATTAAAGACATAAGCATACAACTATATTAACACGTCAAACATTAACATGCACCAAACTTCATCTTCACCCTAGCAATACAAGAAGCTTAGCCACGAATGGCCATGCTAACTAGCGTAACGCTGAGTTTCGTAGGCTCCTGATGTGCACGTGATTAAGTTATATATATTATATATATATATATACATATATTTGTTTTAGAAATGGTTTCACGAGATCAGGTTTTAAATTTATAAAATGATAAATGCTCAAAACTTAAAACACACACAATAGGCAAGTGTACATATCGCAGCGTAATATAGTTTAGGTAAGAACCAAGTATCGAACCAAGGGACACGGTCGAATTCCAATACTCAACTTCTCTGATCGTTTAGCCGGTTTAATTAGTGAGTGAGTTTTGTGTGCTTGTGAAGCAGAAAAGTAAATGATGGAAAAGTAAATGACAGAAAAGTAAATGGTGGTAAAGTAAATAGTAGAAAAGTAAAAACGTGCGTGAAGTGTGTAATCAAAGTGTTACAAACAGAATAGTAAATAACAGGAAAGTAAATATGTCGGAAATGATCAGGTTACGAATAATATTGCTTTGGGTTTTGAATCCGCTTGGTACGTGATAATGTTGAGTTGACTAATCCAGTGATATGACTACTACAAACGTGTGACCCGGGTCACCGCTAGAGCCTCGTCCTCACGAAATTTTATTTGCAAATTTAAAAGCTTTAACAAATGGTAGTGCCTCCCGTTAAGGACAACAATTACCCTCAACCCATCGAATGGTCTTCTCCGGGTTGGTTTAAGACATCGAACGTAAAATGCTTTATATTAGAGTTAATAGGTGATTATATTTTGCTCACCGGGAGGCGGTGTAACAATGTGATCAATTATAAAGACGTATCGTTCCCAACATGAGTTCACCAATTCTTGGTCGCATAATAAGTTCGTATAAAGACGTACGACCTTACTAGTGTTGACCAAGCCTTGGCTTATCAATCTCTGCTTGTATAAAGACGTACAAGTTTCGAAAGAAGTTTGATTAAATTTTTTTTATGATGTTACACATTAAAACCAAGAACACTCACAAATATAAAGACGGATTTAGACAAAAATAAAAGCCCACCAAAATGGTGGTTTTAAGGACGAATAGTTAAAGACATAAACACATCACTTGGATTAATACGTTAAACATTAACATGCACCAAATTTCATCTTCAACCTTGCAATACAAAGAGTTTTGCCACGAATGGCCATACTAACTAGCATAACGCTGAGTTTCGTAGGCTCCCCTAATGCGGAACAAGTAGGAAGAGCCCCTCCACTCACTACTCTCTACTCTAACTATGAAGTACGCTCTCAAATGAGGTCTGGATGGTTGTTGTAAGGTGTGTATTGGTGTGTGGAATGAAGAACTCAAGCCATCTATTTATAGGCCTCAAAATGAGCAATGCACGACCGTGCATTGGATTGCACAGGCGTGCAAACACCTCAGGAATCAAACAGGGTACAAGTGACAGTGTATTGGAGCCTTGGGGAGAAAGTTAGGCAATGCATGATCGTGCAATGGGATGCATGGCCGTGCAACCCTCCTTTGCTCCCCAGTTTTGTCTTTTAGCTGTTGTGTTGACTCATGTTGACCAATTTTGACTTCTTGGGGGTCAATGCTCGGGTTTGGTCTTCCAAAAGCTTGATTTCTTCATATTTTAAGCTGATTTTTCTCTATTCATCTTTGGGATACCGAATAACCTGCAATTGTGAAATATTAACTTTTTAAGTATCAATTGCAAGGTTATTGATTAATTAGTACCATAATATGGGGATTATTATGCATCCAAAACATGTATAATTTAGCACATATCGTAGTACCCCACACTTAAACTTTGTTTGTCCTTAAGCAAACTCATGCATGATCATACCCATAACTAAAAACTTTTCAAGGGAAATGGAGCCCCAAGTATTTGGAAACTCCAGGATAACTCTTAAGTTGCTTATTCTATTTTTATACTTTTCTATGATGGAATTCATGACAAGCCTACTAGAACTTCAATTATGCATAAACTTTCACTCCTCACAATGTTCACTCAACTCTAGGGTTATATACGTATGGATAATGTAAGTTAAGTGGATCACTCAAGTTCGAATTGAATTATGCAATGGTCATAAGCTTGTGTGCAAATCAAGTCTCCACCAATTAACTAAGTAGTATGCATGAATCAAGAGGACTTTAAAAAGGGTTATAATGTGGCTTAAAATAAAAATAAAGATAAAGGGTGAAAATGAAAATCTTTTTGGGTTTTTAGGGATTTTAAAAGGGTTTGAAAGGCTGCAGCTATCGTGAAACACACAGCTATGGCTTCATGGCTTAAAATGAAAAATACTATTAGGTCCCTTTACAGTACTCGGATCCTGAGGGTATAACTAATCCGAGGGCTCGTTTATGGTCAGATTGCTAAGACCAAGATCTCTCATCAGTGCCAACTCTTTCTTTACAGCGTAGTATATATTACTGCCTCTTCGTATGGTACCTTCGGCTTGTAGCCTAACAGCTCTTACTCTGATCAGTTGCGTATACTCACTTTGGGAAAATGTTTGGTTCTTGCTACATTTTCCATCGTGGCTCCAGTTGCCACACCTCACACATTTTTCGTATCTTTTGGCGGTACTTTTTGACAAGCCGCAGAATGGTGGTAGCTGTTCTTGCTTGCGCCACCGTTTTCTTACATCACTAGTTGCTTTGAAAATCTTCTCTCGGAGTTCGGATGGTAATTCAGGTTTTGCGAAATAAATACAGGAAAGCAAATTGAAATCAAACGAATGCATATCCAGCTTTTTAAGGTCTAACCAGTAAAAGACCAACTTCTTTCTCTTTCTTTTCTCCTTTTTTCTATTTTTTTGTTTTATTTTATTATTATTATTATTATTATTATTATTATTTTGTATCAAGACAATGTCTTCAACAATTCTTTTTCCTCAATTTTCTTGAAATAATATTTCCATAAATTTATTATAGATAGTTCGGCTGTTTCTTCCTAATACATCTACCTTCTTATATATTCCAATTCTTTTGAGTAGAACAAATTATTTCCGAAGTTGTCTCAATGGTAATAAACTTGAAATAACGACATAGGATAATTTTCCATTTTGAAGACAGTTAGCCAATAACCGGTGTTTACGAGTAGCTGGTTGGGTGATGAATTGTGGGTAGTAGAAAAGAAAAGGCTAAGGCTTAGAGGGCTATCTAGGCGGATAATATTTTTGGGGTTTTCGGTTTTATGGATAAGGGTAATAAAGTCCTAGGTGCCTTAATCACTTTCATACTTCTACTAGTTCATGGTCTTGACATGTATAAGTCACACAAGTTCTAATTATGCATAAAACCAAACGAAAGAGCATGCGAATAATTATATATTGCGCTAAAAACTTGATGCTGTGTAATAGGCTTGATTTTCCTAAGATGAAAATGGATGGGGTAGGGTTTAGCGAATCGTTATGCATAATATTCATTTGTTTCTACTTGCCATGTATTCATTTTATTTGATTAGGTGCTAACTCAAAGAGATTTTAAAATTTAGGGTTTAAAATTTTGAAAATTTTCTGGGTTTTACAAAAGGTAGGTATTTGTAATGTTTTAGTCAAATGGGTAGAAAATCACAAGTTAAAATTTTACTGCTTTGAGGTTACAAGTAGTCCTGAATCTCTAATTCCCCACCCCACACTTAAAACTGTGCATTGCCCTCAATGTACAAATGCATGTAATGAAATGCTATGCAGGAATTTAAATGCATAAAGTTTTAAGGGAAAAGAAACTGGTACTCCCCCTGTCAATTCGGTGTATAACCTAATGTCAAAACTTATTGCTGCTGTCAGGTTGTGCCTATCAGCCGCTTGTCAACACGTTGTTTTAAAGACTTCATCGGATTTCAAAGAAATTTGATGTGGTGATTGATTCCTTAGTTTGTAGAGATGGAATATGATTCCTCAAAGACGTGGCGGAGCTATCTAGTGAAGTTATTCTATACACACAAAGGAAAACATAAAAGCAGACAAGGAAAATAAAAGGTAGTAGCTAAGCTACTAAGGTCCTAGTATCGAGAAGGCATACCTTGGGGGCTAAAATTGAAACATTTCTAATTTTTCTTACCTTTGTTTTCGGATCAATGAATCATATTTTGAACCCAATTCTAGTGCAATGTTTTATTTCATTCGTGCAATCATCTAAACCCTAATTCTCAATGCAAACCCGTGAGATTTACACTTAAACACATCACTCAAACCATATATACACAAATATATATATATATATATACACATACATGTATGTATAAATATATATATATAAATACACCTATATGCTAATATCCATAGTTATAATCAAGGACTACATTTTGGTTCGAACTCTTAACCATTCTGAACCCTCAATTCTAACTGTCACTCGCAAATTTGGAACTTTGATTTATTTTTTACTCAATTCAAGAATGTTTGACTAAGTTTGACTTTCATAAAGTCAAACCAAGCCGATTCCTATCAACCCAAGGCTAAATCGATTAGGCTCTTGTTGGATTGATCATCTATGGTTAATCAAACAAAGATCGGTCCAATCCCGGCCCAATCATCACGCAAACTCGTCCAATTTAGCGGGCAAGATTCAAATTCAAACGAATTTGACTCCTCAAAGTCAAACCGTATCAATCGATGTTTAATTCGTTTAATTGACACGTAATCAACCCCGTAAATAACGTTCAATCAACCCTTGAATGTATTCAGACCACAAACGCGACTCTATTCGCCCAAAACCAAACCGTTTATGTGTAAATCAAGCCCGACGACTATTACGGCCAACTCATAATCAAATTGGCTAAATTAGACAAAATTAATCAAATCAATTCAGCCACAAACCTTCACGCACCCTCATACAAACCCTCTGAAACCGTAATCGCATTCCACTTCACTTCTGGACAGCAATCGAGTGTCAAGAACCTCAAGACAGAAACCGTAGCCGACTGCATTCGTGCCCAAACCAAAACAAGTAAGATTAACCTCTTTCGGTTCGTAATCGAGTCCTGATCCTTATCCCCTTATCAATTCAGAGTTACAAGATCTATCGATATCGATTTTGATTTAAGGTTCATGCTCGGTTCATACGTATTTAAATCTGAAAAAATTTCCTAATATAATAAATGTTTTAATATTTCTAGATTCAATACTTAACCAGCGAAACCGTCTAGCCTAGCCGGTTAAGCCATTGCACAGCTGGACTAGATGGCATGGGTTCGAAACCCATTCACCGTCGGTTCTTTTTTGCGTACTTAAAACCCAAACCCGGCTCACTGTAGGATTCATGTTAAGGTTGTTCTGTTCCGGGTTGGAGCAGGGATGCGTCCCTCAGTCTGGTGGTTAGAGCGTTTGCGTCACACAGTAGCCACCCGGGTTCGAACCGGGTGGACTGTTTAATTTTTTAAAACCCGTTTTAAGGCTCCAAAAACTTTAAAAAAATTATTTTTATAAAATCTACATTTATTAGAACAGAATAAAAGAAGGTTTACAATTTTTACATAAAAATCCCTACTGTCAGAGCCCATCTTGAACAAGAAGGAAGGATTGCTGAAGCGGTATATGTGTCAAATTATGACACTGATTCTGACTCAGCTTCCCTTCGAGTAGACATCTTTGCTGCTGCATATGAATCAAGATCCACTGTCAAAGAAATGCTGATAGAGTTTACAAGTCCTTAGTGCAAAATAGATGAAGCTAATGACCTTCCCTTATCAATCTCTCAAATTGCCAATGAAGCTGAGGCTAAGATTCCCACAGCAGCACAATCATCTGTTGTTGTGATCAGTGAAGCCGAAGCAGAGGCATCCAACAAAGATAAGGGAAAGGGAATTATAACCGAAGAAGACGAAGAGAGGTTGTAAAGAGAAAAGAAAGAGAAAGAAGAAAGAAGAAGAAGAAGAAGAGAAGAAGAGGAGATGGCTGAAACAAAGAAAGCTCAAGATAGACTCACAACCATTCTCCTCAGAGAACAACAAATCCAAATGTATGCAAAACAGTTGGATGAGCTCAAAGTAAAGATTCCTGCAGTTTATCAGATTGAAGAAGATGAAGCTCTTGCTCTTCAACTGCAGGAACAATTTGACAAGGAAGAAGAAGAACTAAAGAAGAGGAAGAATGAAGAGGCTAAGTTCAGAATAACTGATTCTGAACTAGCCAAAGAAATGAGAGAGGAGTGGGTAAAGGCTCTAGTTTCTCAAGGTGAGGATGCAGACTACCTTGAGAAACTATCAAATAAAGAAATCTACAGAGCCTTCATGGGTCAGCAAGGTCAAATGGCAAAGAAGAAAAAGGCTGAAGAAGAAGAAAAAGCCAAACAAAAGTCCAAAAAGACCATTGCCTTTAATAAACGGACCCACGAAGAAAGGAAGGTCATGATTGACTTCCTTAAGGCTAGAGGAGAGAGTGGAAAGAGGTTAGGTCCCATGAATTTCATGAACCTGCAAGCCCTCTATTTCAAAGTCAAGAAGGATGAGGAAGAAAGATTGGAGAAGAAAGGCTCCAAGAAAAGGGTAAACATTCAAGAAGAAGAAGAAAGGAAATCAAAGAAACCCAACACTTCCTCAATCCAACAACCTTCCACTCTCCTTCCTCGACCTCCCTCCTCTCCTCCCTCAAAGTCCAAATCCACACACCCAGCTCCTACTCATCAACAACCTCCCAAAAAGAAAAATAAACCCACTTCCAAACCTGAAGACTCAAGAGAAATAATCAGATGGTCATACAGCCCTGAAGACCAATGGTTTGAAGTGTTTAGGGGGAGGACAGAAGCTAAAAGATGAATCTATACATCTGTTGATGAGATACTACAGCTTCCAGATTCTGATCTAAAAAGAATGATGGAGCTGGGTGAATCCTCTGAGCCTGAGAATGAAGGTGAGAGACATCTATTGCTGGCAATCAGACATTACTTCAACCCCAGCAAAGATGATGTCATTGATGTCAAACCTCTCCAATCCCACTCTCCATTCATCAGTTGGTCCTACAATGCTGAGAAGAATGAGTTCACTCTAACAGATGTTAAAGGATAGAAGATGAGGTGTTCAAGCAAAGCTATCTTTAAAATGGCAAGCAAAGACATCAAGACTCTATCTGAGCTTCCTCTTAACAATCCCAGCATGGACCAGAGAGGATATGAGGTTGAAAGGATAGTCAGAAACATTCAAAAGCTTCAGCAACAAAGGCAGTAAGAGAATTTTGGTAGCATCAGTCTAGGGGGAGTTTGTAGAAACAAAGACTGATGGCTACAAAATTCTCTAAGTACAAATGCTGCTGATCTCAGAGTTTGCTGCTGACCAACAAAATGCTGCGGATACTTGTTCTCCTGCTGAAGAACAAATCTGATGCGGATAGCCTTATCTGCTGAAGACCAGAGTTGATGCGGATAGGCTTCTCAGCAGCATCAACACTTGATGCTGCTGACAGGCAATTCATCAGCAGCTTTGGATGGTTACATCTTGCTGCTGATCATCATCTTTGCTGCTGACAGCCTTGTGCCTTGAAGACAAATAGTTGCAGCTGACTATCCATACCAAGTGTCACTGACAACTTTCTACAAAAGCAACTGACACACTCAAAGCAGAAGGAACCTCAATGGCACAACCAATGACGGACAACAATGCTCTTCTCCAAGCATGCAGGTAATGATGCATAAAGAAGACGCTTCAATAAAGTTAACTAGTTTTAGACTAAACGTGTAATAGTTAGCTACATACAACAGATCAACGGTCTGTGTTAGATTTGATCCTTAGAATCAAGGGGCTGTCTTGATTCTAAGTGAGTATAAATACTGTGTAAACACTTCATTGTAAGTGCGCTTTTTTGTGCTTTTTGACTGCGTTTAAATTGTAATCGTTTATCTGCAAAAGCTTAATACAACAGTGTTCTTATTAGTATTCTTTCTGTTTACTCGATTATACTTGTGTAGTTGATATTATTTCCACCCATTTCAACTAAGAACAGAACCATCTTGTACTTTCTCGATCCTACAGTATAAGTCACACAAGTTCTAATTATGCATAAAACCAAACGAAAGAGCATGCGAATAATTATATACTGCGCTAAAAACTTGATGCTGTGTAATAGGCTTGATTTTCCTCACATGAAAACGGATGGGGTAGGGTTTAGCGAATCGTTGTGCCTATCAGTCGCTTGTCAAAACTTATTGCTGCTGTCAGGTTGTGCCTATCAGCCGCTTATCAACAGGTTGTTTTAAAGACTTCATCGGATTTCAAAGAAATTTGATGTGGTGATTGATTCCTTAGTTTGTAGAGATGGAATATGATTCCTCAAAGACGTGGTGAAGCTATCTAGTGAAGTTATTCTACCTGACACACAAAGGAAAACATAAAAGCAGACAAGGAAAATAAAAGGTAGTAGCTAAGCTACTAAGGTCCTAGTATCGAGAAGGCATACCTGGGGGGCTAAAATTGTAACATTTCTAATTTTTCTTACCTTTGTTTTCGGATCAATGAAACATATTTTGAACCCAATTCTAGTGCAATGTTTTATTTCATTCGTGCAATCATCTAAACCCTAATTCTCAATGCAAACCCGTGAGATTTACACTTAAACACATCACTCAAACCATATATACACAAATATATATATATATACATACATGTATGTATAAATATATATATACAAATACACCTATATGCTAACATCCATAGTTATAATCAAGGACTACATATTGGTTCGAACTCTTAACCATTCTGAACCCTCAATTCTGACTGTCACCCGCAAATTTGGAACTTTGATTTATTTTTGACTCAATTCAAGAATTTTTGACTAAGTTTGACTTTCAGAAAGTCAAACCAAGCCGATTCCTATCAACCCAAGGCTAAATCGAATAGGCTCTTGTTGGATTGATCATCTATGGTTAATCAAACAAAGATCGGTCCAATCCCGGCCCAATCATCACGCAAACTCGTCCAATTTAGCGGGCAAGATTCAAATTCAAACGAATTTGACTCCTCAAAGTCAAACCGTATCAATCGATGTTTAATTCGTTTAATTGACACGTAATCAACCCCGCAAATCACGTTCAATCAACCCTTGAATGTATTCAGACCACAAACGCGACTCTATTCGCCCAAAACCAAACCATTTATGCGTAAATCAAGCCCGGCGACTATTACGGCCAACTCATAATCAAATTGGCTAAATTAGACAAAATTAATCAAATCAATTCAGCCTCAAACCTTCACGCACCCTCATACAAACCCTCTGAAACCGTAATCGCATTCCACCTCACTTCTGGATAGCAATCGAGTGTCAAGAACCTCACAGTAGCCGACTGCATTCGTGCCCAAACCAAAACAATTACGATTAACCTCTTTCGGTTCGTAATCGAGTCCTGATCCTTAGCCCCTTATCAATTCGGAGTTACAAGATCTATCGATATCGATTTTGATTTTGGGTTCATGCTCGATTCATACGTATTTAAATCTGGAAAAATTTCCTAATATAATAAATGTTTTAATATTTCTAGATTCAATACTTAACCAGCGAAACCGTCTAGCCTAGCCGGTTAAGCCATTGCACAGTTGGACTAGATGGCATGGGTTCGAAACCCATTCACCATCGGTTCTTTTTTGCGTACTTAAAACCCAAACCCGGCTCACTGTAGGATTCATGTTAAGGTTGTTCTGTTCCGGGTTTGAGCAGGGATGTGTCCCTCGGTTTGGTGGTTACAGCGTTTGCCTCACACAGTAGCCACCCGGGTTCGAACCGGGTGGACTGTTAAATTTTTTAAAACCCGTTTTAAGGCTCCAAAAACTTTAAAAAAATTATTTTTATAAAATCTACATTTATTAGAACAGAATAAAAGAAGGTTTACAATTTTTACATAAAAATCCCTATTTTTATAAATTTAGTTGTTGAGAATTCAATTTAAATTACATATTTTTGGAGCAATTAATTTAACTAATATTATAAATTTTGTGACAAAGCTTTATAAATGTTTCTTGCAAAGTTTTATAAAATTTAAGTTGTATAGTTAAAACTAATAAAACTATATCTACAACATATATAGTTTTATATACTTAAAGAATACATGTAAATTTTTAATTAAATTTATTTATTTTAACATACCTATTTCAAATGATAAATAAATAAACAAATTTATTTATTACCAATACACATGGAGTTTGAATTATATTTAAAGTTGATAATTTGAACACATATTTACACCTCTTTATAAATAAATAAATAAAGTAAAAATTATTTATTTAAAATATAAATATAATTTTCACACTATTTTTCTAACTAAATAAATAAATAAAAATTGTTTAATTTATTTAGTTGTTCAAACCCAAACCCTAATTCAATTATTCTAAAACTAATTTCTCATTTTATAGAACACCCTTTTCAATTACAAGCCACTAACACCTACAACTTCAACCCTTTGTACACACATCCATTTCAATCATAAACTTGAGCATAGACTATTGTATACATTATTAATCTAGATACATATACATTACACACTAGGTTAACGTTGTGAGATTTCAAGGACCTCTTTGCTACCTGGTCTCTCGTGCTAGCCCCACCTTTGATTCAAGTGAGTATTACATAGCCCCTTTTACTCTTTTACACTTTTTGGGGTGAAACATGAACTCTATACACACAATTGCTTACATTTACACAAACTACACAAATACAAATCCTCTTTACATTCATGTATGCAAAATTTGAGCTTTATGTTTGAGTGCTAGGTGTGTTAACTGTTTGTGTGCAATTTATGTGCAATCATTAACTATTCAAGCCGACGGTAAACAATGATAGATCTATTGAGTCTAACAAACCCACCTAGATTGGGGTGATTGTTACCGACTACACTATTTGCATGCTAGTTACAAAGGTTTGATTGTACTTTAGTTACACAATAGTTGCTCCCCATAAATGCCTTATTTTATCATGTTATGTAAGGATTTATTTATTCACATCTATATATACTACCTATGTAAAAACCTGTGTATGCTCACCAAGTTTTTAGTTGACCTTATTTCATTCATGTTTCAGGTGCTAACGTGTGAGTTGATCAAGACATGCTACACTTAAGTTTGGACTTAGTTAATTTTGAACAATGAACAATGTGTATTTCGTTTATGTACTCCGATGTATTCCGTCGTCGGTTGGGGTGTGACAGATTGGTATCAGAGCCTTGGTTATAGGGAATTAGGTTATTAGACACTTTTGACCTAGACTATAACCCTAGGACACCCATACAATGTTATGCTACTACATGCTACATGATTTCTCCTTATGTGAATATTTCTACATACTATCATAAGTAAAAACACTACATGATACAATATTTAATAATTTATGTGTCACACTGCCTGAAAATTTTTATGCTATATTCATGCTATCCATTTGATCCTTTTAAATGCTATCCTAAGTTTCAACACACACTTATACACACTTAGCTTTTCATGCACCCTTAAACTCACACATATAATGTCACCACCTCTTGTGATCTAAATCTAAACTATTGGGCCTAAAGCCCATTAATAATAAACTAGAAGCCTACTTACCCTCCAAGAAGAAGAAGCCTCCTACTACAATATATAAGCCTCACTTTCGGGCCTCAAAGCCCACTCCACAACAATTCTCATCATGACCATGAGCCCAACAATAGTGTTATTAATACATGATGACTGGAAGAGTGTGTAGGCCCATGAGGGATTCTGGCTAAGGAAAGACACGGTACTTAAGTGTGTCTTAGTGACTCACCCCTCTTTCCTGGGAATTCTCCTCAGGGATGCATTGCTTATAGGTCAAGTGTATTTCTAAAATACTATTGTGAAGACTCAGTGTTATGACTAGTCAAACTCTAAACCTATGAGAACTCCTATATTTAACACTTAGTATTTTATTATCACTTACAACCTTTTCATTGTTTCTCTGCTAAACATGGACTCCTACTCTCCTTCCTCCCTGGTATACCGTCCCGGAGCAGAGTCTGATTGGGAAGAAGACATCAGGTCACCCGTGTATCGGTCACCACCACCCCCAGCTGCCAGGCCAAGGTTTGATGTAAGGGCAGGTTGGGCTAGGAACACCGGCCCAAGACTTCGAACACCTAGATCACCCCCATTAAGAGACCCGTATCTGGTGCCCGACCCGTATCATTCTAACCCTTGGGTAAGGCATACCATGGCACCCACTAGTGCTATGGGAATTCCAATCAATGACATTCACCAATATGTGAGGACCGCCGAGTTTGAGAGGCAAAGGATGGAGCATGAGGCAATGCACGACTTGCAAGGACAAAGATTGGATAGCCTAGCAAACCAATTTGGGCACCAAAAGGAATTAATCTCCATCCTCAAAAAAGAAATGCTTGAGAATCGCACGAAAACAGCTAGAGCTGAAGCCAGATCGATTACCCGAATGACCATAGCGGTGCTCGTCTTGGTGATTATCTTCCTTTTATTGGGAAGCTACCAGAGACGTTAACATAAATTTATATTTATGGTCTTTAAATTTTCAGTTTGAGAACCATTTCCCCTATGTTTTGAATAATGGTTACCATTTCAGCATTTAATAAATTTTATATTTTTTTACTCTAAAGTTATTATTCATTGATTTAATACGTTGAATGTGAATTTCATCAATCATATTTTCATCAAGATCCTCCAAGTATCACCTTCTTCATTCAACACGATTTAGTACACTACCGACAATCTTCTTCGTAAACAAATTATTTAAACAACCTCGTTATTTTCAAACCAAACATTTATCAAACTTTAAAAGAGTATCAGAAATATAAATTCCCCATAAACATTTTCACTTTGCAAGGGAACTTAATACAACCTATTTTATAAAAATATTACTTTAAATTGATAAATAAGTATGATTTTCCTCATTAAAGTAATTATTTCTAAAACCTGACTAAATTAATATACAACTACTTGATTAGCCAATAATTTCTCTTAAAAATACTCTCCTTATAATAACTGAAAATTTAAAGAAAGTTTTTCCTATAAACTGTCTATTTATTTAGATTATGTAACTCAATGGTTTCACTACTTTATATATCTACAACCAAGAACAAATTACAATTTTCTATTTTCAAATGAAGATCAGTATTTGTAAACACATTTCCCCGAATGTTTTCAGAACCTCCTCGTTATCTTCACTTGCCGCTTCAAGAGACGATCCATACCGTGTAGACGTTAACCATCCCCATCAACCTAAATGAGATTTAAAGAGCTAGAACCTAACTACCACATTATACATGAACGCCAAACAACACGCTTCTCCGCAACACTTGATCACATACGAAACTCGTTAGCACATGCCACACACGAAATTCAATAACTTACGTATGCACATTTACAATATACACAACATAATCACATAATACACGAAACTTAGTTATTTTCAATGTATCCAATACTACACTGACTACATAATACATGGAACTTGATTATTTACAATACACGCTCTACTGGATTGATTACGGAATACATGAAGCATAGTTGTTTGCAATATACACTAAATTGATTGCATGATACATAACAATTGATTATTTGATATACAATACTTGATGGATCACATTGAACATGAAACTTATTTTGATTACCAAGTACATGATACTATATGATACTGAGTTGTTAACACCATACATGAAATTCATTTCTTACAATACACGTGATACTATATTGCTTACATTACACATGAGAGCTTATACATGATGCTAAGTGGTTTATGTTACACATAAAACCTATTTGATTACAAGCTACATAACACTAGATCATACATGAGACTTGTGTGTTTACATTATACATGAAACCAAGTTGCTTACAATTGTTGCAATTGATTGATCACAATATACATGAAGTATGGTCATACACTTTGTTCACCAAACTTGAAAACATTAACACATTGAAGCTACTCGGGGTTTGACATATTCTTGTTCAAACACGAGGAAGTTGTAACACTTTAAAACAACTCGGTGTTTGACGTATTCTTGTTCAAACACGAGTAAACTATGGAACTTTAAGTTATACTACTTTATTACCCATTAGTTGCTGACTGACTTGCCTATTTAGGGACATAGTTACTTATTTGCATCTCATATGTGAAATTAATAAGACATGTTCTCTCCTCTTAACCCGTACACAACGGGAGGATCTATACGGACCATGCGATGATTCGAGTAATTACGGGTACACACGTAATTATAAAAAAATCGGTGCATGGAAAACATAGTAAATCCTGTCGTGTGTGGTGACCTAAAACTATCGTGATATGTAACAATGAAACTAATGTGATATGACAAGGGCATGGTGGATACACCGAGGGTACGTCCTATATATAAGTGCCCTGTCATATTATCAAGAGTAGCGTTGTTCGTGCCACGTGAAGTTTCGACCTAGGCCAATAATTGTGAAATACTTACAACTCTTAAACATATTAGGCTACACCTTAAACAAGCCCTGAACATCCAATTTCCATCAATACCATTTCAAGTAATACATTTCATCTTAGGGATCCAAAATATCATTCAACAGTTCTCTCCTTCAATTCATTACCATCATTCATATCCGCCCATATATATCAAAATCCGCATCCTGTCACTATATATTCCTTAAACCAACCGTCATAACATATTGAAAATTCAAATCCCTCACCTATTTCCTGATTCAGTAACCTCCATTAGTTCAATTTCGGGACGAAATTCCCTCATCATGGGGATACTGTAACATTTCTAAATTTTCTTACCTTTATTTTCGGATCAATGAATCATATTTTGAACCCAATTCTAGTGCAATGTTTTATTTCATTAGTGCAATCATCTAAACCCTAATTCTCAATGCAAACCCGTGAGATTTACACTTAAACACATCACTCAAACCATATATACACAAATATATATATATATATATATACACATGTATGTATAAATATTTATATACAAATACATCTATATGCTATTATCCATAGTTATAATCAAGGACTACATTTTGGTTCGAACTCTTAACCATTCCGAACCCTCAATTCTAACCGTCACTCGCAAATTTGGAACTTTGATTTATTTTTGACTCAATTCAAGAATGTTTGACTAAGTTTGACTTTCAGAAAGTCAAACCAAGCCGATTCCTATCAACCCAAGGCTAAATCGATTGGGCTCTTGTTGGATTGATCATCTATGGTTAATCAAACAAAGATCGGTCCAACCCCGGCCCAATCATCACGCAAACTCGTCCAATTTAGCGGGCAAGATTCAAATTCAAACGAATTTGACTCCTCAAAGTCAAACCGTATCAATCGATGTTTAATTCGTTTAATTGACACGTAATCAACCTCACAAATCATGTTCAATCAACCCTTGAATGTATTCAGACCACAAACGCGACTCTATTCGCCCAAAACCAAACTGTTTATGCGTAAATCAAGCCCGACGACTATTACGGCCAACTCATAATCAAATTGGCTAAATTAGACAAAATAATTCAAATCAAATCAGCCTCAAACCTTCACGCACCCTCATACAAACCCTCTGAAACCGTAATCGCATTCCACTTCATTTCTGAATAGCAATCGAGTGTCAAGAACCTCAAGACAGAAACCGTAGCCGACTGCATTCGTGCCCAAACCAAAACAAGTAAGATTACCCTCTTTCGGTTCGTAATCGAGTCCTGATCCTTAGCCCCTTATCAATTCGGAGTTACAAGATCTATCGATATCGATTTATATTTAGGGTTCATGCTCGGTTCATACGTATTTAAATCTGGAAAATTTTCCTAATATAATAAATGTTTTAATATTTCTAGATTCAATACTTAACCAGTGAAACCGTCTAGCCCAGCCGGTTAAGCCATTGCACTGCTGGACTAGATGGCATGGGTTCGAAACCCATTCACCATCGGTTCTTTTTTGCGTACTTAAAACCCAAACCCGGCTCACTGTAGGATTCATGTTAAGGTTGTTCTGTTTCGGGTTTGAGCAGGGATGCGCCCCTCGGTCTGGTGGTTTAAGCGTTTGCCTCACACAGTAGCCACCCGGGTTCAAACCAGGTGGACTGTTTAATTTTTTTAAAACACGTTTTAAGGCTCCAAAAACTTTAAAAAAATTATTTTTATAAAACCTACATTTATTAGAACAGAATAAAAGAAGGTTTACAATTTTTACATAAAAATCCCTATTTTTATAAATTTAGTTGTTAATTATCAATTTAAATTACATATTTTTGGAGTAATTAATTTATCTAATATTATAAATTTTATGAAAAAACTTTATAAATGTTTCTTGCAAAGTTTTATAAAACTTAACTTGTATAGTTAAAACTAATAAAACTATATCTACAACATATATAGTTTTATATACTTAAAGAATACGTGTAAATTTTTAATTAAATTTATTTATTTTAACATACCTATTTCAAATGATAAATAAATAAACAAATTTTTTATTACCAATACACATGGAGTTTGAATTATATTTAAAGTTGATAATTTGAACACATATTTACACCTCTTTATAAATAAATAAATAAAGTAAAAATTATTTATTTAAAATATAAATATAATTTTCGTACTATTTTTCTATCTAAACAAATAAATAAAAATTGTTTAATTTATTTAGTTGTTCAAACCCAAACCTTAATTCAATTATTCTAAAACTAATTTCTCATTTTATAGAACACTCTTTTCAAGTACAAACCACTAACACCTACAACTCCAACCCTTTGTACGCACATCCATTTCAATCATAAACTTGAGCATAGACTATTGTATACATTATTAATCTAGATACATATACATTACACACTGGGTTAACGTTGTGAGATTTCAAGGACCTCTTTGCTACCTAGTCTGTCGTGCTAGCCCCACCTTTGATTCAAGTGAGTATTACATAGCCCCTTCTACTCTTTTACACTTTTTGGGGTGAAACATGAACTCTATACACACAATTGCTTACATTTACACAAACTACACAAATACAAATCCTCTTTACATTCATGTATGCAAAATTTGAGCTTTATGTTTGAGTGCTAGGTGTGTTAACTATTTGTGTGCAATTTATGTGCAATCATTAACAATTCAAGCCGACGGTAAACAATGATAGATCTATTGAGCCTGACAAACCCACCCAGATTGGGGTGATTGTTACCGACAACACAATTTGCATGCTAGTTACAAAGGTTTGATTGTACTTTGGTTACACAATAGTTGCTCCCCATAAATGCCTTATTTTATCATGTTATGTAAGGATTTATTTATTCACATCTATATATACTACCTATGTACAAACCTGTGTATGCTCACCAACTTTTTAGTTGACCTTATTTCATTCATGTTTCAGGTGCTAATTTGTGAGTTGATCAAGGCATGCTACACTTAAGTTTGTACTTAGTTAATTTTGAACAATGAACAATGTGTATTTCGTTTATGTACTTGGTTTGTGTTTGTTTTCATTGAACACGTTATTAATTTAATATATTACAATTTAGTCAACCTTCAGCTCATGAACAGTCTACATGTCCCGCCCCGATGTATTCCGCCGTCAGTTGGGGTGTGACAAAAATAAAAGAAACTTTAAATTTGGAAAAACCAAACCTGAGATCCATGCTTTTTTTGCCGTATGCACCAACTTCTCAATTTATTCATGATCATCGGGTTGCCTCCCGGAAGCGCCTACGTTTATTTAAGGGTCACTGGCCAGACCCGTACGTGTTTCATCAGTCTTTCTTTGGGTGGGAGCCATTGACTTCCACCGTATCTCCTGTTCCTTTATTCAAGTCCTTCAGTTTTGGTAGCTTATCAAAGTACTCATCGATCCAGTCAGTTTTCTCAAAGTCCTTCTCAAGATTCAGTTTCCTTTCTTTGTTTAATTCCTTGGCTTTCTTCTGTTGGTAGTCCAGATTAGTATCGATGAATCTGGCGATTTCAAATGGATCATTAGACAGGCATTCATTTCCCCCTATGTTGTAGGTCACTGATTGTTTTCCGACACGAAGTGTTAAAATTCCTTCATTCATGTCGATGACGGCACGGGCAGTAGCTAAAAATGGGTGACCCAAAATCAGAGGTACAGAATAGTCGGGTCCCATTTCTAAAACCATGAAGTCGGCAGGGAAGACAAACTTGCTGACTTTTACTAGTAAGTTCTCAATGACTCCTATGGGTGATTTGACTGATCCATCTGCGAGTTCGATAGTTGCATTGACAGGTCGTAGATTCCCAATATTTAACCTTTTAAACATGACATAAGGCATTACATTCACACTTGCTCCTAGGTCAGAGAGTGCAAATATTATAGGTAATGGTCCGATAGAACATGGTAGAGAGAACTTTCCAAGATCTGAAAGTTTCTTTGGAAGGCATCTTTCAATGAGAGCGACACAATGATTAGTCCTTTTTACTGCTTCCTCCATGTTTCTTTTGTTTGTAAGGAAATCCTTCAAGAAACGTCCATACTTAGGCATTTGTTGTATGATATCCAGCAAAGGAAGATTGACATGGATCTGGCTTAATAGTTCGATAAATTTCTCATATTGTGCGTCATTCTTTTGCTTTACTAACCTTCCTGGGTAGGGTATGTGAGAATGGAACGTTCTCTTTGTCTGAACTTTTGGAGGAGTATCCACCGGAGCAGGTGGAGTTACCTTTGATTGTGATTCTTGGGTAGTTGTTTCTGCGATATGTAGACGAAGCGGTACTACTGTGAATATCTCTCTTCTTGTTGATTGAACTTCTTCTTCTAGCATTGGTGGCTCTGGATAAACCTTGCTATTCCTCAGAGTGATAGCACTTACATTTGCTTTTGGATTGGTTTCAGTATTACTTGGGAGACGTCCTGGTTGTCTCTCGGATAGAAGTTTTGCAATTTGTCCTAATTGCGTCTCAATAGACTGAAGAGTTGCTTTTTATGTTCTAAATTCAGCTTCATGAAAACTAAACTTTTCCTCATATTGTTTGTGACGGGAATCCGTTAGAAGGGCTTGACTTTTAGTTATAGAGATTAACTTAGTTATCGCGTCCTCCAAGCTTAACCCGTTGCTTGGTTTGTTAGTTCCCTAAAATTATGCACGAGGTTGATAGTTTTGGGATGGTCTTTGTTGAAGCTGTTGTTGTTGTCCGAATCTAGATTGTCCCTGATTGTTGTTATCCTTCCGGCTGAAGTTTGGATGGTTCCTCCATCCAGGATTGTAGGTGTTACTATATGGGTTGTTTTGTAGGCGATTTGTTCCGAAAAAGTCAACCTGCTCGGTGTTAGTAGTGATACTCTTTACTTCTTCAGTAGCCTCAGCGGCGGTCTTTGTAACATCCATGATTTTTTTTTGTATATAAAACTGAGATATATAACAAATGATATACACTTTTTGTTATTAAACATATCATTTATTCTATTGGAGAGTTTAAAAAAAAACTCATAACCACGTGTTTACATCTACTAAATGTATATATGTATTTATTTTAAATGAATATGTAGACATATATATATATATATATATATATATATATATTGTGTTAAACTAATTACACAAATTGTAATTTTTATAAAAAATAAAATAAAATACAATTCATTATAAATATAGGTAATTAAACAAATAAAAATTTAAAAGTTTATGATTTTTATAAAATAAAACCAAATGTCTTATATATTAAAAACTAAAAGAAAGTGGTTTTGAACCCTAATCACTTGAACCTCTTGATCTCGAACCCCATCACTTCAATTCAAAAACCATTAATCAAATTCCACCTATTTTGACTTCTATATGACCAATTTTGACTCTTGTAAAGTCAACAACCTCAATCCTTTGAAATTCAAGGCTATAATCAATCAAAGATCGAAATCCAATACATGCCTAGTATGACTAATGGATTCTAGATAGATCATTGACCATTTCCAAGTCTAAACTACAACCCAAATTATCAAATCGCGGGTACAAATTCGAAATTCAAATCGGTTGACTATCAAGAGTCAAACCGAGCCAATTTTGTTTCCAAATCAAAGAATTAAACGAGTATAACGCCGCAATTCACGCGAAACTAATCCCCACACGTATTCAGACCTCATACGAGTCTTCATTCATCGTCAATTAAGGATTCAATGCTCGGACCATTGTTGACAACTGTTTCCTATTAACTCGGATCGAATCGAGCATTTTAGTCGAAATTGAGGCATACAATACTCACACACACTCTGGCGACACCCGTTACAAACATTTGAAACCCTCATACTCGAGAAATTCTGACTCTGGGGCACGATCAAACTCCGGCGAACCCGAACCTGCGCGCCTAGTCAAACACCACCACCCCCTCGGCCATTTCAGGTAAATCTTATACCCTTAGACTCGTGTTAATATGGGGAATGAAAGCCCCATAATTATTGACTCGTATCTGTGCTCAATTGAGATCATTTTGGGGTTAGGGTTCGGGTATACGAATTGGGGAAGAATGGTTCTCAGACTTTTGTGATAAAATGATTAAACCCAGAAGACTATCAAGGCTTTAAGCCCAGTCCAACCGGTTAAGACCCTTGACCTCTGCGTGCTAGGTCGCGGGTTCGAAACCCACGCCCGAACCCACTTTTTCTTTTGTTTTATGTGATACCAAATCAGACATTTTTACCGGTGTAGATTAAATCAAACCAGAATCAAGTTGTTTCAACTATCAGCCCCTTGTTCCAGTGGTGAAACCTGTGACTCACACACAAACCACCCGGGTTCGAACCGGGTGGTCAGAATATATTTTTTTAAACAGTTTTGAAGCTCCAAAATTTATAAAAAAAAAATTATTTTTCCTTGCAACCACGTTTACAAAATTTTATAAAAATTAAAAACGTATTTAAAACAAATAAATTTTATCTAAATATATAATTTTGCAAAGGTCTTAAAAAGAACATATCTAATTATTTATTATTCATATAAATTGCAATTTCAACTCACTTAGTGTTAAATGGTATGTAACACTAGTTTTTTTATAAACTAATATATATTTACCCTAATTCGACGCATTTTCATGACTAAATAACTAAATAAGTATAGACTTATTTATTTCGTTTATATTTAAAACAATATAATTTCATACTACGTTTTAAATAAATAAATCTAATTTAATTAGTTAATTAACCCAAAACTCTAAATCATTATTTTAAGGACACTATACCCCGACTTTAATAATTATAAAACAATTATTCAAGAACAAAACGCAAACACCTACACAATCCTTTTACATAATTCGACACGAACTCATTACACAATTTCCTATACTCACATCCATTGAAGCCCTAGACTTCGATTTTGATATTTTATTAATTCATCTTCATACGCAATACACTCTAGGTTAACGTTGTGCGTTACAAGGATCACTTTGCTACCTAGAGTCTCGTGTTAGCTACACATTTGATTCAGGTGAGTTTACGTAGCCCCCTTTTTATTTTGTACTTTTGGGGTGAAACATGATTTACTTTTGAAACTTTTTGCATAGACTTAAAATACAATTCAATAATATGATATTATGTGTTATGTGCTTTATGCTTGAATGCTATGAGTTAAGACTACATATACATGACTTTAGTACAATCATTAACTTCGTACAAGCCAACGGTTAACATTGATAGATCTATTGAGTCTGACAAACCCACCCGGTTAGGGTGTTTGTTACCGACTTTACATTAGGGTAACCTGCGTGATATGCCTCAGTCACAAGGTTTGATTGTACACACTTAGTTTAACTATAGATTCTCCATAAATGCCTTATACACGTGTATCGTATGAATTGTATAAAATACTTTAAACTTGGTTATGTGTCAAAACCTATGTATGCTCACCAACTTTTAGTTGACCTCGTTTTCATCATGTTTCAGGTACTAATGCTTGAGAATAAGTGCAAGATGCTTCACTTAGGACCGATGGCCTAGAATTTAAATTAATGAAACTATTTATGTATTTCCATTTTCTTTGTAACGTTGGATTTATGTTTATTTGTGACATGAAATTGGATGTTTAATTATTTAAACTTTAGAAAACCTTGAGCTTTTGAACAGTCTACATGTCCCGCCCCGACGTATTCCGCCGTCGGTTGGGGTGTGACAGATTGGTATCAGAGCCTTGGTTATAGGGAATTAGGTTATTAGACACTCTTGACTTAGACTATAACCTTAGGACACCCCTACTATGCCATGCTACTACATGCTATATGATTATTTCTTATGTGAATAATTTTACTTGTTATACTTTACAAATACATCATATGATACAATACTTAATAGTTTATGTGTCACACTACATGATAACTCTTGTGCTTACATTCATTATAACCTACATGCTACTTATGTGTTTCATTAAGTGCTATCCTAAGTTTAACACACCCACATGCACACCAAATTCTTCATAACACCTTTGAACTCATATACATGATACCATCACCTCTTGTGAACAAAGACTTAAACTATTGGGCCTAATACCCATTAATATTAAACTAAGAAGGCCCATCTATCCTACAAGAAGAAGAAGCCCACTAAAATGCATAAACTTTACTTTTGGGCCTCAAAGCTCAGTCCACAACAATTCTCATCATGACCATGAGCCCAACAATAGTGTTATTACTACATGATGGCTGGAAGAGTGTGTAGGCCCATGAGGGATTCTGGCTAAGGAAAGATAGGGTACTTAAGTGTGTCTTAGTGACCCACCCCTCTTTCCTGGGAATTCTCCTCAATGATACACTACTTATAGGTCAAGTGTACTTCTAAAATACTATTGTGAAGACTCGGTGTTATGACTATTCAAACCCTAAAACCGATGGGAACTCCTATATCAAACACTCAGCATTTTATTATCACTTACAACCATTTCGTTGTTTTTCTGCCAGACATGGACTCCTACTCTCCTTCCTCCCCGGTATACCGTCCCGGAGCAGAATCTGATTGGGAAGAAGACATTGGGTCACCCGTGTATCGGTCACCAACACCCCCAAATGCTAGACCAAGATTTGATGCAAGGGCAGATTGGATTAGGAGCACCGGCCCAAGACTCCGAACGCATGGATCACCCGCACCCAGGAACCCGTATCAGACACCCCATCTCCACAATCAGTTACCACCCCCACTAAGAGACCCATATCTAATGCCCGACCCGTACCATCCTAACCCTTGGGTAAGGCATACCCCGACAACCACTAGTGTTATGGGAGTTCTAACCAATGACTTTCACCAATATGTAAGGACCTCGGAATTTGAAAGGCAAAGGATAGAGCAAGGAGTAATGCATGACTTGCAAGGACAAAGAATGGATAGTCTAGCAAACCAATTAGGGTACCAAAAGGAGTTAATCTCCATCCTCGAGAAAGAAATACAGGAACATCACACGGAGACCGCCAAAGCTGAAGCCAGATCTGCTACTCGTGTGACCATAGCGGTGCTCATCTTGGTGATTATCTTCCTCCTAGTGGAAAACTACCAGAGACGTTAGGAGAAATTTCTATTTATTGTCTTTAAATTTTTGGTTGAGAACCATTTCCCTATGTTTTGAGTAATGTTTAACATTTCAGCATTTAATCAATTTTATATATTTCAACTCTGAAATTATTATTCATTGATTTGACTCGTTGAGCGTGAATGACACCCATCATATTTTCATCAAAATTTCTCAAGGACCACCTTCTTCTTTCAATACGATTTAGTACCCTACCGACAATCTACTTCATAAACAACTCATCCTATTATATTTAAACAAACCTCGTTATCTTGTTCAAACAAAATGTTTATCAAACTTGTAGATGGTATCAAAAATATAAATTCTTTATAAACATTTTCATCTTGTGAGAAAACTTAATATAACATGTTTTATAAAAGCATTATTTCAAATTAATAAATGATTATGACTTTTCTCGTTAAAGTAATTATTTCTAAACCTCGGCTAAATTAATATACAACTACTTGTTTAGCCATTAATTTCTCTTAAATATAATAATTAAAAATTTTAAAAAAAAATTCCCATAAATTGGCCATATATTTAGATTATTTAACTCATTAGTTTCACTACCTTATATATCTACCACCAAGAACAAATTACAAACAAAGACAAGTTATTAATAAACACATTTCCTAGAGTGTTCTCAGAACCTCCTCGCCACCTTTCACTTGCCACTTCAAGAGACGATCCATTTTGCGTAGACGTTAACCATCCCCACAAACCTCAGCGATATCTAAAAGAACTAGAACCTAACTACCATATTTTACACGAATGCCAAACAACACGTTTCCCCGCAACACCTGATCACATACAAAACTCATTAGCATATGCCACACACGAAACACAATAACATACGTATGCACACTTACAATATACATAACACGAGCATCTAATACATGAAGCTTAGCTATTTTCAATATACCCAATGCTACACTGACTACATAATACACGAAACTTGATCATTTGCAATACACGCTCTACTGGATTGATTACGGAATACGTGAAGCATAGTTGTTTGCAATATACATACACTAAATTGATCATAAGGTACATAACAATTGATTGTTTGATACACAATACTTGATCGATCACAATGAACATGAAATTTGTTTTGGTTACAAAGTACATGATACTATGTGATACAAAGTTGTTAACACCATACATGAAAATTCATCTCTTACAATACACATGATACTATGTTTGCTTACATTACACATGATGCTAAGTTGTTTAAGTTACACATAAAACCTATTTGATTACAAGTTACATAATACTAAATCATACATGAGACTTGTGTGTTTACATTATACAAGAAACTAAGTTGCTCAAAATTGTTGCTATTGATTTATCACAATACACACAAATAATGGTCATACACTTTGTTCACCAAAGTTGTAAGCTATAACACCTCGAAACTGCTCGAGGTTTGACGCATTCTTGTTCAAACATGAGTAAACCAAGAAACTCTAAGTTACACTACCTTATTACTCTTTAGTCGAGAACTGACCTGCTTAAGGACATAGTTAATTTTTAGCAACTTTTATGTGAAAACAATAGACATAGTGAAATTGTGCCCCTCTTGACACGCACACAACGGAATGATCTATATGGACCATGCGATGATTTGAGTAATTACGGGTGCACACGGAATTATAAGAATCAGCGCATGGAAAACATAGTAAATTTCGTCGTGTGTTATGACATAAAACTTATCATGATATATAGTAACGAAACTAATAAGATATGACAAGAGCATGGTGGATACACTGCTGGTACTTCCTATATATAAGTGTTCCGGTCATATTATCAGAAGTAGCGTTATTCGTGTCACGTGAAGTTTTATGCCGTTTTGACCTAGACAATAGTTGTATCTCTTATCCACTGACAATTCTTGAGCATATTAGGATACATCTCAAGCAAACCCTAATTATCAAATTCTCATCAAACCCATTCCAAGTAACGCATCTCACCTTTAGATTCTTCGACAGATCTCTCCTTAACTCTCTTGAAACTAAAACCCACTGATACCTTTCATACTTAACTTAAGCTTTAGACTTAAATCTTATTATCTATCATACTTCTCAAATCGATAATCAAAACTCAAACCCACTTCCTTCCAGATTCAGTAGTCTCCATTGGTTAGATTTTGGGACAAAATTCCCTTAACAGAGGGAGATTGTAACATCCATGATTTTTTTTTTGTATATAAAATTGAGATATATAATAAATGATATACACTTTTTGTTATTAAACAGATCATTTATTCTATTGGTGAGTTTTAAAAAAAACTCATAACCAAGTGTTTACATCTACTAAATGTATATATGTATTTATTTTAAATGAATATGTAGACATATATATATATATATATTGTGTTAAACTAATTACACAAATTGTAATTTTTATAAAAAAAAAATAAAATACAATTCATTACAAATATGGGTAATTAAACAAATAAAAATTTAAAAGTTTATGATTTTTATAAAATAAAACCAAATGTCTTATATATTAAAAACTAAAAGAAAGTGGTCTTGAACCCTAATCACTTGAACCTCTTGATCTCGAACCCCATCGCTTCAATTCAAAAACCATTAATCAAATTCCACCTATTTTGACTTCTATATGACCAATTTTGACTCTTGTAAAGTCAACAACCTCAATCCTTTGAAATTCAAGGCTATAATAAATCAAAGATTGAAATCCAATACTTGCCTAGTATGACTAATGGATTCTAGATAGATCATTGACCATTTCCAAGTCTAAACTACAACCCAAATTATCAAATCGCGGGTACAAATTCGAAATTCAAATCGGTTGACTATCAAGAGTCAAACCGAGCCAATTTTGTTTCCAAATCAAAGAATTAAACGCGTATAACGGCCGCAATTCACGCGAAACTAATCCCCACACGTATTCAGACCTCATACGAGTCTTCATTATTCGTCAATTAAGGATTCAATGCTCGGACCATTGTTGACAACTGTTTCCTATTAACTCGGATCGAATCGAGCATTTTAGTCGAAATTGAGGCATACAATACTTACACACACTCTGGCGACACCCGTTACAAACATTTGAAACCCTCATACTCGAGAAATTCCGACTCTGGTGCACGATCAAACTCCGACGAACCCGAACCTGCGCGCCTAGTCAAACACCACCACCCCCTCGGCCATTTCAGGTAAATCTTATACCCTTAGACTCGTGTTAATCTGGGGAATGAAAGCCCCATAATTATTGACTCGTATATGTGCTCAATTGAGATCATTTTGGGGTTAGGGTTCGGGTATACGAATTGGGGAAGAAGGGTTCTCAGACTTTTGTGATAAAACGATTAAACCTAGAAGACTATCAAGGCTTTAAGCCCAGTCCAACCGGTTAAGACCCTTGACCTCTGCGTGCTGGGTCGCGGGTTCGAAACCCACGCCTGAACCCACTTTTTCTTTTGTTTTCTGTGATACCATATCAGACATTTTTACCAGTGTAGATTAAATCAAACCAGAATCAAGTTGTTTCAACTATCAGCCCCTTGTTCCAGTGGTGTAACCTGTGACTCACACACAAACCACCCGGGTTCGAACCGGGTGGTCAGAATATATTTTTTTAAACAGTTTTGAAGCTCCAAAATTTATAAAAAAAATTATTTTTCCTTGCAACCACGTTTACAAAATTTTATAAAAATTAAAAACATATTTAAAACAAATAAATTTTATCTAAATATATAATTTTGCAAAGGTCTTAAAAAGAACATATCTAATTATTTATTATTCATATAAATTGCAATTTCAACTCACTTAGTGTTAAATGGTATGTAACACTAGTTTTTTTATAAACTAATATATATTTACCCTAATTCGACGCATTTTCATGACTAAATAACTAAATAAGTATAGACTTATTTATTTAGTTTATATTTAAAACAATATAATTTCATACTACGTTTTAAATAAGTAAATCTAATTTAATTAGTTAATTAACCCAAAACTCTAAATCATTATTTTAAAGACACTATACCCCGACTTTAGAAATTATAAAACAATTATTCAAGAACAAAACGCAAACACCTACACAATCCTTTTACATAATTCGACACGAACTCATTACACAATTTCCTATACTCACATCCATTGAAGCCCTAGACTTCGATTTAGATATTTTATTAATTCATCTTCATACGCAATACACTCTAGGTTAACGTTGTGCATTACAAGGATCACTTTGCTACCTAGAGTCTCGTGTTAGCTACACATTTGATTCAGGTGAGTTTACATAGCCCCCTTTTTATTTTGTACTTTTGGGGTGAAACATGATTTACTTTTGAAACTTTTTGCATAGACTTAAAATACAATTCAATAATATGATATTATGTGTTATGTGCTTTATGCTTGAATGCTATGAGTTAAGACTACATATACATGACTTTAGTACAATCATTAACTCCGTACAAGCCAACGGTTAACATTGATAGATCTATTGAGTCTGACAAACCCACCCGGTTAGGGTGTTTGTTACCGACTTTACATTAGGGTAACCTGCGTGTTATGCCTCAGTCACAAGGTTTGATTGTACACACTTAGTTTAACTATAGATTCTCCATAAATGCCTTATACACGTGTATCGTATGAATTGTATAAAATACTTTAAACTTGGTTATGTGTCAAAACCTATGTATGCTCACCAACTTTTAGTTGACCTCGTTTTCATCATGTTTCAGGTACTAATGCTTGAGAATAAGTGCAAGATGCTTCACTTAGGACCGATGGCCTAGAATTTAAATTAATGAAACTATTTATGTATTTCCATTTTCTTTGTAACGTTGGATTTATGTTTATTTGTGACATGAAATTGGATGTTTAATTATTTAAACTTTAGCAAACCTTGAGCTTTTGAACAGTCTACATGTCTCGCCCTGACGTATTCCGCCGTCGGTTGGGGTGTGACAGTCTTGCCCTTACTAAGTTGATTGAGTCGAGTGGTGAGGGCCTCTACTTGAGCAGAAAGAGATGTGACAGTATCGACAGAATGAACTCCTTGCCCGGCTCCCTGGTGTTTCTTGGATTGTACCATTGATAGCTGTTCATAGCTATTTCCTCAATTAGGTTGTAAGCTTCTTGTGGCCTCTTGTTTCCAAAAATACCACCTGTAGTAGCGTCAAGTGTCTGACGAGCTTGATTATGCAACCCATTGTATATTGATGATACTTGTAACCAAACTTCTAGCCCATGGTGAGGACATTTTCTTAACATATCCTTAAAATGTTCCCATGCCTCGTATAGTGATTCACCATCTTCCTGGGTGAAAGTGGTAATATCATTTCTTAGTTTTGCAATTTTTGCTGGCGGGAAGTATTTTGACAGAAATTTCTAGGCTAGATCATCCCATGTAGTGATCGACCCGGTAGGAAGAGAATTTAGCCATGCCTTAGCTCATTCCCTTAAGGAAAAGGGAAACATTCGGAGGCGAATTACGTCATTCGACACTCCGTTCAGTTTGAAAGTGTCACAAATTTCAAGGAAATTTGCAATGTCGGCATGTGGATATTCATCGGGTAATCCATGGAAAGTGCGTGACGACTGGATCATGTGGATAACATGAGATTTAATCTCAAAGTTGTTAGTGTCAACCGTTGTCCTAGTGATACTAGACCCTAAAGCCTCCGATGACGGTCTTGCGAAATCTTGATGTGTACGTGATTAAGTTATATAAATATTTGTTTTAGAAATGGTTTCACGAGATCAGGTTTTAAATTTATAAAATGATAAATACTCAAACTTAAAACACACATAATAGGCAAGTGTACCTATCGCAGCGTAATATGGTTTAGGTAAGAACCAAGTATCAAACCAACGGACACGGTCGAATTCTAATACTAAACTTTTGTTATTGTTTAGCTGGTTTAATTAGTTAGTGAGTTTTGTGTGCTTGTGAAGCAGAAAAGTAAATGACAGAAAAGTAAACGGCTGTAAAGTAAATAGCAGAAAAATAAAAACGTGTGTGAAGTGTGTAATAGAAATGTTACGAACTGAATAGTAAATAATAGGAAAGTAAATATGTCGAAAATGATAAGGTTACGAATAGTATGGCTTTGGGTTTCGAATCCGCTTGGTACGTGATAATGTTGAGTTGACTAATCCAGTGATATGACTACTACAAACGTGTGACCTGGGTCACCGCTAGAGCCTCGTCCTCACGACATTTGATTTGCAAATTTAAAAGCTTTAACAAATGGTAGTGCCTCTCGTTAAGGACAACAATTACCCTCAACCCATCGAATGGTCATCTCCGGGTTGGTTTAAGACATCGAACGTAAAATGCTTTATATTAGACTTAAATAGGTGATTATATTTTGCTCACTCGGAGGCGGTGTAACAATGGGACCATGTATAAAGACGTACCGTTCCCAACATGAGTTCACCAATTCTTGGCCGCATAATAAGTTCGTATAAAGACGTACGACCTTACTAGTGTTGACCAAGCCTTGGCTTATCAATCTCTGCTTGTATAAAGACGTACAAGTTTTGAAAGAAGTTTGATTAAAAAGGTTTTACGATCTTACAATTTAAAACCAAGAACACTCACAAATATAAAGACGGATTTAGACAAAAATAAAAGCCTACCAAAATGGTGGTTTTGAGGACGAATAGTTAAAGACATAAACACATCAATTGGATTAATACATTAAACAGTAACATGCACCAAACTTCATCTTCACCCTAGCAATACAAAGAGTTTAGCCACAAATGGCCATACTAACTAGCATAACGCTGAGTTTCGTAGGCTCCCCTATTGCGGAACAAGAAGGAAGAGCCCCTCCACTCACTACTCTCTACTCTAACTATGAAATACTCTCTCAAATGAGGTCTGGATGGTTGTTGTTAGGTGTGTATTGGTGTGTGAAATGAAGAACTCAAGACATCTATTTATAGGCCTCACAATAAGCAATGCACGAGTGTGCAAACACCTCGGAAATCAAACAGGGTACAAGTGATAGTGTACTGGAGCCTTGGGGAGAAAGTTAGGCAAAGCATGACCGTGCAATGGGTTGCACGACCATGCAACCCTCCTTTGCTCCTCAGTTTTGTCTTTTAGCTGTTGTGTTGACTCCTGTTGACCAATTTTCACTTCTTGGGGGTCAATGCTCGGGTTTGGTCTTTCAAAAGCTTGATTTCTTCGTGTTTTAAGCCGATTTTTGCTCTATTCATCTTTGGGATACCGAATAACCTGCAATTGTGAAATATTAATGTTTTAAGTATCAATTGCAAGGTTATTGATCAATTAGTATCATAATATGGGGATTATCATGTATGCAAAACATGTACAATTTAGGACATATCAGCTCCCTTATTGTGGAACAAGGAGGAAGAGCCTCTCTACTCACTACTACTACTCTAATACTGCTAGAAACGAACTATTCTCTTTATCTTTGGTTGTGTTGTGGTGTATTGAGGTGTATGGAATGAAGAACCCAAGACATCTATTTATACGCCTCAAAATGAGCAATGCACGGTCGTGTATTGGATTGCACGGGCGTGCAAACACCTCGGGAATCAAACAGGGTACAAAGGACACTGTACTGGGCTCTGGAGTGGAAGAGGCCAATGCACGGGCGTGCATTGGGATGCATGGCCGTGCATCCCCCCTCTTCTTCCCAGTTTTGTCTTTTACCTGCTGGTTGACTTCTTGTGGTCCAATTTTGACTTCTTGGGGGTCAATGCTTGGGTTTGGTCCTCCGAAAGCATGATTTCTTCATGTTTTAAGCTAGTTTTTGCGCTGTTTATCTTGGGACACCGAATAACATGCAATTGTAAAATATAAACGCTTTAAATATCAATTGCAAAGTTATTAATCAATTAGTACCATAATATGGGGGTTATTATGCATGCAAAACATGTATAATTTAGGGCATATCATCCATATATATATATATATATATTAATTTTAAAAAGTTTTATTTATTGTGATATTGTCTTTCACATGTAGATTGGTCACAAGTCAAACACCATGTCTTTCGGTGATCAAACGTAATCTTCTTATTATCGGCTTCACAATGAGCACCTAGTGTGTGGATCAACAAATTCAGAGCAAAAAGGACCTCCTAAACAAGAAGCCAAGTCGTTTCTATGACAAACTTCGTCCGGGTTTCGTTGATGTTTGAACATAATAAAGTCAAACACATGCACTCGTTATGTTCATTCATATTGTTTGGATCCAACTACAAACTCCATGGGTTTGTTTACCTTGAGAAATTAAGACAGGGCATTGAAGTCCAGATATACCTCCATCAAGGAAACATGGTGTTTGACTTTTTAGAATGGTGTTTGCTTATTATTTTCTTTACTTACCGATTGATTCAAGCTTCATGGGCCTATTAATGTTTTGTCATGATTTTCTTTACCTACCGATTGATTCAAGCTTATGATTTTCCTTTTTTTTCTCAACTTTACAGTAACTCTCAAAGAATTCCTTCTATTTCATTCTCATCTTTAAAGTGGTGATCGACTGATTTACTTTTGAAAGAGAATATCCAAATTTATGTGACGATACATAAGAACCTCTCATAGAATCCCTAAAGTCAAACACCATGTTTTCTTCATTTGTTACTTGTAAGAAGTCGGATTTTTTTATTGGTAAACGGAGGATTGAAGTGAAAATGTGGAACTAAAGTCAACACCGACTGTTTTTCAGGCATACGGGTCGTATCAATTTCATGCTAATAATTATATAATTATGGGATGAGATGTTTTCATTTTTTTATATCTTAAAATAGTAAAAATTGAATAATAATTGAGGGGGTAGGATGGTCAGAAAAGAAAATGTTAAAATCCCTACTAATTTCATCGTTTACATCAAGTCCGATCACTGAAAGACATGGTATTTGACTTACGACCAATCTACATGTGAAAGACACTATCCAAGCTTTCCTACAAAACCTAATAATAATTGTCCTATTCGTTGTAACAATGGAGTTCAGGTTTTGAGGATTTGATAAACCGTACGCGATCACTCATTGTTTGATGTAGTATACAATAACTTTTAGAAATCGAAGAGGCGTGTTTTATTTTTTAAACCTAAATATGATTTTACAGACGGACGAAGCGTAGTACCGGTGGATATGATACACTTCACACACATTTCTATAGAGCCTTCCTGATCTCATCTGTCATTCAAACCATGTTGGACTCATAAAGCTTGAATGAAAACAACCAATGCCCCTTGATTTACATCTTTGTCAAAGGAACGGCTTGGCTTCTTATCACATTCAATCAGAGAGATTTAAGCTTTTCAACTACTATGCTAATAAGATGTCATAGTTTTCAGATTCGTTGTGTTCATTCATATTGTCCGGATCCAACTATAAATTCCATGAGTATGTGTCCAATGCGGATACCATAGATCATGGAGATTAAAATTAAGACATGCATTGAAGTCAAGATATACCTCCATCTAGATGACGAGGGCATCAGAAATGAATAACCTCTCATAGAATGTGATACCCTTCACACACATACACTTTATTGTACCATACTCCCCGTAACATTGATTGATTTGACTCAATCAGTGTGCCAATTATTTTTTCCATGTATCCATCTATCTAGTTTTATTGAGTTCACAACAAATAAAAAACTAAAAAGTAAAATATATACATCATATGGGTTGTATTGCATCATACGACCCATACGCATTCAACTGTATTGTACCATACTACCTGTAATATTGATTGATTTGACTGTTTTTGAAGCATACGAGTCGTATGGTAAATACGGCCCATATGCGGCACAATGATTGTGTGTGCGTATAACGTGTACATAACGACCACCTAAAATAAACTTGCCACTTTAAATAATATTATGTGACGTATAGTTGTGACACTCGAGTAGTACACATATGCTCAATCTCTATCGGATCTCATTTTCCACAGTTTTTTTCCTTCAGTTCTCTCTCTAGAATTGCTTTCTTCTTCACCATTTCTTCTTGAAAATTTGAAAGAAATAGCCATGAGAGAAAATCTAAGGGTTTTTCAAGAAAAGAGTTGTTTCACTTTTCCGGCGAGTTCACCGGAGAAATCAACCACTCTTCTCTTTCCACATAAACATCTTTCAGTGATCTCCGACGGGTCTACCGGCTCTTAACCTGCAAGTCATGGTATGAAATGGAGCGGTGGTGCCGGAGAAGGAATTATTCTCGAAGATAACTTATGCTACTAAAGAAGAAGCCACCTTCTTCCTCGAATCCCACAACTACGATCTCGATTCCGTCGTCTCCACCTTCTACGAAACCACTGTCGTCGCGCCCCGAATACGCTCACTTGTCTTCTATACCTGGCTGAAACCCTAACTGTCCTTCTTACTAGAAAAAGAAGTCCTATAGTTTACAACTCTTCTTTCTATAGTAATTTGACCTCTTGCTCCACCCATCAGTCTTCTATGAAGAGAAAAAGAAAAAGCTCTTCCCTATCTACTCGTTATTCGGAGGTGAGTCATAGAACACCAAAAGATGTGCTATCTTATGGGCCTAACATAGGTCACATAATCAGGGACCGACAAACTAGAAAAATAGCTATTGCTATCGATACCATATTAAACCAAAAGCAAATGAACTCAAGGAGCACCTCTGAGAGTGAGACATTGTATTATGTCTATGTAGCGATCGGACAGAAACGCTCAATTGTGGCACGATTAGTTCAAATTCAGAAGCGAATGCTATGGAATATTCCACTGACTCAATTAAGGCTTTCCGGTCTTTACTCCCTAGGAAGCTAGACTTTCTTCTCTACTCATTTTGGAGAGCTAATCTGATTTCTATCTCTTCTAAGTTCTCTAGGGAAGGTAGGGATTACTTGAGCTTACCCATCACTTAATCCTTCTATTTCTAGGGGATTCCTAAAGAGTAGAAGGAGTCTTACTGATAGGCTAACTTCACTCCTTTCACATTTAAAGTAGCTGCACAAGATCTAAGTCACTAGTAGTATAGCCGGTCCTCTAAGCAAAGGTTACCTAAATAGCTTCTTCTAACCACTCCCTAATTCTCTTTCATCGATTGATATGGGAATAGCAAGCAACCCATCCACTTCTATTATAAGGAATCAGACTCTATAGAGCCGCTTCTTTTTCTTTTCACTTCTTTTCTATCACTTATGCCTTTTTCTCAACTTTAGTGTGAAACCTGCGTAAGGAAAGAAACTTGAGGTAAGAACATAGATAAGAAAAGGATGCGAAAGCTACTGACCATAGAGAGTAAGGATGCTTTAGCTACTTCCTATATATAGGAAGGATGTGAAAGCTACTAACTTATATTAGAGTTTGCTTCCTTTAGCTGACTTATCAGAGATCGAGAGAATTGCCATAAAGTGAAGACAGAAACCACGCAAAGGTGTACTAGTACCAAAAGTGAGTAGACAAGAAGAATTTCATTGGGGGGCCGTGCTTTGAGACTATATTACCTATAAGATATCAGTAAGACGTGATATGAGGAAGTTAATGGAAAAGTAAAGCATAGTCCTTAGGTACAGGATCAGAGGAGTCAAAGAGGAGATGCCCTACCGGGGAGGTGGCGGGCTATCATTAGAATATAGAAAGCAAGCAAATGGGGGAATTCTCCACCTTGGCTGGTACCAGAGTCGTCTTAGATAGATTCTCAAAAAATAAAAAAAAACTGTGGATGACTAACACGTCGACCACTCAGAAAACGCCACATGGCTAGTACGGTAGATACCGACCACATATTTTAATAGTTATATAATATAAAGATATAAGTAAATTATTCAAAATATTTAATATTTTATATGACTAATATTGGCCCCGTTATTATCTTGCTTATTCAACAATACCTCTAACCGCTTTATAATCACATAAGGTGAGCTACCCTTAGACGTGATTATCTTAAAATGTGAAAAAAAAACTAAAAATAAATTAATTTTAGGATTTGAAAATTACAAACCGGTGTGAATTTAATTTGCGAAGTTTGGTCATCGCCACACGGTTTACCAGATAACCTTTGCGTTACCGCACATTGGATGATATGTGGCAAATGATGAAGTGTACAGTTTGTTTGAATTGTTTGTTATCCGCATAATGTAATACCAAATTTTAAATTAGAAAACAAATTTTTTTTTCTATAATATTTGATAATGCCTTGAATAATACAAACGTGGTTGCAAAACTAAAACTAAATTTCAACCTATTTACAACGACTTTTTTTCATCGTCGATGTGTTGCAAACATTATTAACTTGATTATGCAAGACGGACTTGAAAAAATTCAAGATATAAGAAAATCTTTTTAATGTGTAACAAATTATCCGAGTATGAATTTAGAGGTGACATGTTTACGCAAACGATAAGACCGATGAAAGCAAAATTTCTAAAATATTTTATGGAAATGCCTCCCGTTATTACTTGTGCAGCCGTATTAAACCAATGCCTAAATGTTACGGGGTTGAAACTTTAATTAAAAGCATAACTTCTGATTTGGATTTGGATGGTAATGGCTTGTTTATGCATCAAATGCAATAGCTAATTTTAACCAAATTCAAAATCGTTTGATTTTTCTCTATTAAAAAATGGTTCAACAACAAATATACATGATTCAATGGGCTCAACATCAAGTAGTAGCAGAAGTAGGAACCTAATGCTTAATTTATATAATACTTTAAGAAAAATGAAAATAGTAAACATGCTCAAGAACACCCAAGTAGCGAGCTCGTAAGGTATAGTGAAAGGGATTTTTTATCTGGCGTGACTCCACAAAATTTTGAAAATTGTAATATTTTTTCTTGGTGGAAAGGACAGAAATCTCAATTTCTGATTCTGGTTGCTATGTCCCATGATCTACTCTCGTCCAAGCTTCTGCAGTAGCTTCGGAATCCGCTTTTATGTTGGTGGTAAGGTTTTATCTAGAAGAATAAGGCTCACTCCGGTAACGATTGAAATGTGCATTTGTTTTAAATACCACTTGGATGTTGCGAAATAGAGAAAAAAATAATTCAAGTCTTCAAGGAGAAAATGAAGTAGACGAAGAAATACACAAGGATGAGGTAGCACGAGGACAAGTGCTCCCACTTTTCAATGAAGAACTCACTTTCAATGAATCACTACGCGACAACAATAGTTTTAGTGAGGATTAAACAACAAAAAATAAAATGCAATGCAATTTCGGTGTTTTTTTGTAATGTATTGCAGTTTATGTTTTTGTAATTTCTATAAATAAAAAAACTTTATTTTGTTTAATTTATATTTTGTAATTTTTTTGATGCAGGAGTATCTGTGCGTTCTCTCATGGGTATCTAGAAGAAGGCATGGTGGGTCTTTTGATTCGGCCATTGGGTCAATCGATTGTGGGGCTCACAAGGGACAAGTGGGCCGACGAGTTCATAGATTAGGTGGCGGATTCGAGAAGGTGTTAGGTGATCTCCAAGGTCATTAGTATCTTTTATTTAGTTTTGTGTTTGAAATTTAAATTGTATAGATTTAGTTTCCAAAGTTTATCTAATTTGTATTATATGATAGGATGTTAGGTTATCATTATAATTATGTTTTGTTCATTGTTAAAAGAAATCGAATAGCTTTACGCTTTCACTCACCGAATTCTTGGTTAAATCCCATCGATGTACTTTAACTGTTCTTGAGCTATTTGGTTACACATCCGTTGTGAATCAAGAGATATCAAAGATATTAGTTATCAAATGGCTTTGCGTGGAAGAGAAGAACCTCTTAGATTGGACAGACGAGTCAACAATAGAGTTATTCACGACCCACGTGCTCGGGGAAAGAGATCAACATTCTACTCGTAGAATCCCTGACCTAGGTAGTGGTGGAGTTGGTCCTGACCTATGGGATCTCAAGGTAAACCGATTCCGGTAGCACGTCCATAATCTTGAAATACAACAACAGATCAAAGGACTCCGACAAAGAGTCCGCGATCTGGAGTTGCAGCGGGAGATGTACAAGGCGGAAACTGAGTTGAGCATTGTCGTCCGGGACAATGGTGGGGAAGGAGATAAGCAGTCGCTCAACCATCACCCACCCCGATTCTTTGAACCAATCTATGCAAAGGGTGTATCAAAAGATAGACCCAAATTTGATGAAGACAGGGACAAAGAGGAGTTTTAGACCAGTTATGTTATTATAATAGTAGAGGGTATTCAAGTGTAATATTATTCTCTATAAAAAAGAGACCCCTGAACCCTAGTTTATAACAAACAATCAATACAATACAACATTTCATTGGCTCAACTATTGAGCCTAAATAAAAATAAACAGTAAGACCAAACTAGTACAAAGAGTCCTATCAATAGAATAACGTTCAAATTAGGCTTAGAAACACTTCTGGACTATAAATGTCCAAGAAGAAAGCCAAAAAGTTCTAAGTGTTCAGTTGGGCCTATAGTGTGTAGTAGAGGTGCACATTACCAGTTTTGGGCCGGAACCGAAACCGGTATATTTTAGACTGGGTTGAAAACGGGTCGGGTCCTAGGAGGAACCGGAGCCGTTTTTTGAACCGGGTTCTGGGTTGAAGAACCTTACCCTGTGGAACCGGGTAGGGTATGGTCGGGTCCGGAACCGGAACCGGTTCCAACTGGGTCCAATTTGTTTTAATAATTATAATAACATAAAACAACATAAAATGCATTTTTTTATTTATTTTTAATAGTTCCCAAACAAAAAAAATACACATTCCTTAAAAATAACACAATTTTAAACACCATCTTTTTATTTTTATTTTATTCTTCGTCTTCATCGTCTTAGTCGTACCTGTCGTCTTCGCCGATCCGAAACTATTGCGAACGAACCGCTGTATTGTAGGCGAATTCTTCATCGGATATGCCGGAAGATAGTGCATCATCCACCTCTTCGTCGTGTACTTTTGTTTTAAGTATTATTTCTTCTTCGAGTTTTGTTTGGTCTTGTATACGATCGACTGCGTCCAAGTGATCCTTTAAGCAAATGTGCATCTCTACCGACTCTAGAGTGAATCTTGTTTTTCGTAACGATAAAAACCTGCTACTTAGAGAAAATGCAGATTCCGAAGCTACCGTAGAAGCTTGGACGGTTAGTAAGTCATGGGCCATAGCGGCAGTGTGGTAAAAGTCGGCCAACTCGGCCTTAGAATCGGTACTTGGGGGTGTTCCGTAGCGATTTTATACAAGTCTGTGGGTAAGACTCGGATTCGGTCAACATCGGGCTGAATCAGTCAAAATCGGGTAGGAATCAGCAAACTCGGTCAGAATCAGACAACTCGGTCAGAATTGGTGAACTCGGTTAGAATCGGTCAACTCGACCAGAATCGGTCAACTCGGCCAGGATCGAGCAAATTGAACAGTTTTTATTCAATTTAATGCAAAATTTGATAGAAAAGAACAAAAATAGAAAGACCAAGGGTATGGAAGTATCAATATTTGATGGGGTTAATATCAATGAATAATATGGAGATACTTTTGAACACGAGAATTAAATGTTGCGTATGTCTAAAATATTTTAGAATGAATATTATTTTTTAAAATACTTTAGTATTTGAAGTTTAAACGTGTACCCTTTTGATTTATTTTGATATTCACGTATTTTGTTATAAATATTAGTAAACTTATAATATTTGACATATATATAATCTCCCAATAATTAATTTCTTTATAAATTACCATGTTTGAGTACTCCCCACCTAGGCCAAGTACTCACATCTCCGTAGTAAATCGACCTGGGAGCGCCTAACGACTTCTGCAACATTGCATAGCGCATGGAATCGGAAATTGGGATTCATTATATTTCCACCAAGCCAAAATATCATAATTGTGATAATATTCGGCAGACATAGTGGATATAAAATCCAATCCATTATACCTTCTCAGCTCACTTGAAGGGGTGTTACCCCTTTGTTGTTTATTCGTCTCATTTTGAACGATATTTAATAAAGCCACCACCGGGTCCCTAATAATCGAGCTACCAGCACTTAAACTCGATGCACTCGACGCTTCTATGTTTAGGTCGGACCAATATCTTATTAAATAAAATTCATATATTGACTGAAGATTATATTGAAATATATTTTTTTGTTTCTTTGGAAAAATCTGGGTCTTTTTCGTGCAAATCCAAATTGTCTATTCTTTCATCTATCAAACATTCAACCCCCGTAACATTTAAAATCGGGTTAAAAGCTGCGGCACAAGTAAAAACGGGTGGTAGTTATTTGAAATATGTTTTAAAAAATTTCTTTCATCGGTTCTATCATTTGTTTAAACATATCATTTTTATTTTCAAAATATTGTAAATTTAAATCCATTAAATATAATTCCAAAGCCACTAAATTACTAGTGGGATAATAAACCCCCGATAATTTTGTAGTTTCGGTTTTGAAAACGTCAAAAAATTCAGTTAAATTTTTAATATTTTCCCAACACAATTCCGGAAACGGTTCGGATCGACCACTTTCCGAAAGACAATCATGAAAGCATTTTAAAGTTTCTTTCCGTCGTAAAGCACATTAAAAAATTTTACAAATCGAATTCCACCGAGTAGGTACATCCCAATTAGGTCCTAGAAAAACCCTTTCCGTATCCTTACAAAGTTTTTTATAATCGGTATATATTTTTCTACTTTTTTTTAAAATGTCTTGTAACATAAATCTAAAACCGGTTTTGAACATGTCAACGTGTTGAGCGGCGAGCTCATCTTGCACAACCAAATCAGTTTATATTTTGTTCTTAATTTTTCAACACATCAAGTGTGAAAAAATGCGCCGTTGCAAATCAGTTTATATTTTGTTCTTAATTTTTCAACTGCGCTAGTATTGTTTGAGGCATTATCGACTTCCATTGAAAATATTTTGTTTTCTAATTTAAAGGTTGTTATTACATAATCTAAAGTTTGAAACAAGTATTCTCCGGTATGTGGATACGGAAAAAGTTCAAACGCGATCGTACATTTCATCATTTGCCAATAATTGGGATCTACCCAACGAGCGGTGACGCAAAGGTACGATTTGGGTAAACCATGTGGAGCCGACCAAAAATCACTAGTTAAATTCACACCGGTTTTTAAATTTTCAAAAATTCCAATTAAATCTTTTTTTTTTTGCATTTCTCCACGTTTTTAAACAGTAACATCTAAGTTTAGTACGACTTACGTATGTGTAACGAGGTTGAAGCGTCTCTCAAATCATGTTTGTCAACCGAGGGTTGTCGAAGTGGTCAAACGGCAAAGCTTCGTCATTCGATCCTGGACCGTATTTACGTCTTAATGAAATATTCGACCATCGCTACCCAATTGTGTTTGTTCAGAGTCCTCATCTACTTTCAAAGCATTGCAATATTTATTCACAGTGTGCTTCTTCAAACTCGAGTTCAATTCTTTATTCAAAAACGTGCCACAAAACTTGCAACGAGCCTTTTGAGACCCGTCACTCATCTCAACCAAATCCCAATGGCACCAAATTTATTGGTTCCTATTATGCGGAAGCACCCAAACAACGGATGATTGTGATTGTGAATGAGCCATAATAAGAGTAGAAAGTGGAGAAGGAGAGTAAAACGTGTGTTATGCGAGTATTTTTTTGCGTTTTTTTCGTTTGGTTTTGCGTTTTTAAGTTGGGTACTCAACCAATTCATTCAACATCTTTTTATACTAACTTTGGGGGGGGGGGGGGGGGGGGGGTGGGATGGGGGGGGCTAAAAAAATCGGTCCCAATGGCTATACAACCATTTAAAAACGGCTATTTTTTTCCCAAACTGAGTAGGAACCACAGGGTTTTTTCGGGTCCAAACCGGGTCCACCTTGAGCCGGGTAGGAACCGAAACCGGTTCCGGTTCGAGTAGGCGGTTCCAGTTCTGGAACCGGTTTTCTTTGTGCATCTCTAGTGTGCACATACCACTTTCCTACAAAATATTCATAAGGGGATCGTTCATTTTCATGCTAGGTCTAGTAATGTTTCGGTCCATTAAGAATCAAACTAGAAGCCCAACATCATTAGAATCCATGCCCATGACCAACGCTTAAATACCTATTTGCTTTATCCAAAATAGTCAAAGTAGTTAAGTTAGTTATGTTATAGACTGTCGGATTCCCAACCGCCAGCTTTCTAAAAGATGCGATGGTTGGAGGTGTCGTTTGATATGTATATGTATGTAATGTAATCTGAATTAGTAACTACTTGTGATCAATAAAAACAGAAACTGTTCTGTTAATTCTGTGTTCATCTGTTCTAAACTTCCTATAACATTATACAAAGAACAGACATAGATTACAAAACACAAATCAGTGTTATATATTTTTCAGACATTGATTCTCCAATAGAAAAGCAAGGTTGAAAGTTGGAGATCAAGTGATACACCAGTGGCTTCTTTGGTGATGAACTTTGGCCTGCTGACAAGCTTGGTTTCTCACCATAACCGTCATTCAGGTTGTGCCAGTTTACTTTGTGGTTAACGGATCATGAACTTTGGCCTGTATCATTTTGTAATGCATATTAAATGGTTTTGAATTCTTGTATTTTCATCAAAATTTGAATGAGTACTATTATGTTGATTTGGGTCACCTGTTGTTGATGTTGATGTTGGAATTATTGATGGTATTGTTGATAATTAGTATTATGGTTTGGCCAACAGTACGTAGTTTCCGACTTTCTGGTTTATTGATGTTTGTATTCAACAGCCCATTTTAACCCATACCCATTTGGTCACAACTCGTCCTCACCTGAACCAAAATGACCATTTTTTTGAACAACCCCTTCTAACCCAAACCCGGTATGACCCCTCACCCGTCCCTCCCGTCAATAAATGGATTTAACCTTGACCCTTTATCACGTTTTGATTCCTGGGTTCAAAGACCCTAGTTAACCAGAGAGACGATCTTTATCAGCCTTATAAAACTTAAAACTGCAAACGCCATCATTCATAATTTATGGATAATTACAAAGGGGTGATTCCTTAACCACAAACTGTCGAAAGGAGAAAACGAGGAAGAATTTACAGGTATTTGAACATCCTCCTAGCATAAACTCATTGCTATCGAGCATATAATTGTGTTATCGTGTGTTCATCAACTGATGGAAGAGATTCAAATTCAGGGTAGCTCTTTTCAATGAAAAAAGCAGGTAGTTTAGGTTCAGGCAATGCTCCCTCACTAACCAGCATTAGAACCACTGACAACATCGTTGGCCTATCTTCTGCATGATGCTGGACACATAAAAGTGCAACATGTATTGATCTAAGTACTTCAGTGACCACACATGAGGCCTGTAAAGATGCACTCATTAACCCAATGGATCTGCCTTCTTTATGGAGTCTCCATGCCTACATCAAATAAAAACACGTATTTAAAAATATCCCTAGTTTTTGTTCAAGATATTGGGATTTGGTCTTACAACTTTAACTTACATATCCAAGAAGATTATCTCTGTGGTCTCCATGAGAGAAATCTTTGTTTTTCTTCCCACTAATTATCTCCAACACCATAACGCCAAAACTAAATACATCAGATTTTATAGAGAAACGCCCGTGTACTGCATACTCCGGAGAAATGTAACCACTACAATTAGGTTAAACAAAATAAATTTATAGATTAGTATTCGAGTTTCTCGTTCAATCTCATCGTCCTTCTTTTATGGGGAAAAAGTATTAAAGTTAAGGAGGATTCTTACTATGTTCCGACCACTTTAATTGTCTTAGCTGTGGTATCAGGTCCTACAAACTTTCTAGCAAGGCCGAAGTCGGATATTTTTGGATTCATGTCACCGTCAAGCAAAATATTACCTGCCTTAAGATCTCTGTGGATAATTTGAAGGCGGGAATCTTGATGTAGATAGAGAATACCTCGAGATATCCCATGTATTATATTGAATCGCTGAGGCCAGTTAAGCATCAAACTTTTGGTTTCATCTACCAAAAGGTGACTACAATGTCATGTGTAATTATATGAAGTTTGAAAGTAAGATACTATGTGAAAATCATGGAGAGAGAGTCAAACCAAAGAGAAACCAGTCCAAGCTTTTGTTAGTCATGTATTCATAAATCAAAATCAGCTCATTTTGATGAATGCAATATCCAAGAAGCTTCACAAGATTCCGATGTTGAAGTTTTGCAATACAAATGACCTCATTCTTGAACTCATCAAGCCCTTGTTGGGATGTTTCTGAAAGCCGTTTTACAGCTATTTCTCTTCCATCTTCCAACACACCCTAAAAGATAAGGATTATGATTAAAGAGTTTATAATAGCTTATAATTCTGTAAAATTTACATTTTCGACTATTTAACATAAAAGTCACCTTGTAAACTGGACCAAAGCCGCCTTCTCCAATCTTATTGGAGTCATTAAAGTTACATGTGGCCCTGGCTACTTCATATAGGCTAAAAACTTGTAACTCATCAAGATGTTCCATCTGCAGACTTGTATTCTTTTCATCATGCACATACCACTTTCCTACAAAATGATTTTGTTACATGATTTTTTTTATAAAATTTCATATCCTATAAACATGCTCCTTCCCGTTACCTTGTCTTTTCATGTGAGGCGGTTTATTTATCTTTCTACAGGCATATGCCAATGCAAAGAGAATTGGCACAACTAATGAAGTTAAAAGCACCATTACAAGTATTCTTTTCTTTTTGTTGAAACTGGAATTGGAGTCCACAAGACCTTTCATTAATTAAGAAATAATACTAATTTAATCATATAAGCTAAAAACACAAAAATAGTCCAATCTTAGAAGAAAAATGTGTACCTTCTAACTCAGAGGCTGCCATTCTTATGTAAATATCTTGATTTACATCATATTCTCTAGTGTCCAAAAGCTTATCAAGCCATAGCAAACATCCACTTCCTCCATTTCTGATATCTAAACTTGTATAACCTGTACAAGAGCAATTCCTTTTGCAGGCCATCTCACATTCTCCAAGGGTCATGCTCACATTATACGACGACCGTCGTGTGTCTGGTACCTTCACTCCTTCAATTTTCCAAAAACCATCCCCATCCCCATCCCCATCCCCATCCCCATTCCCACAATTCAAAGGCTTTTTGCGTATACACCCACTCACCCAATCAGACGCCCCCCATTCCTCTGGATTTCTTGGTTCAAAACCTTGCATACAATTACAAGGTGGATGCTTGTTAATGCTACAGATTCCATAAGGACCGCAAAGTGAAAACCGATCACAACTATCTACTGCAGCATTTGCATACACAGCCCATTCTTTGATTCGCTTAATCCAATGCAAAAACAGTGTCTTGCCATCCCATGTCAAAACTATCCTTAAAACAACTGAAGTTTTCAGTGCATATCTATGATAGATTTCCTTCTCATTCATAACAAACTCCGAGGAGTAAATCTGATTCCCTTTTTCACTAGGAAAGCCACTAAAGCCCAGACCATTCCACGGTCCAAGTCTTCCTAGCAAAACTTTACCATGCCACCCTAAAGTTTGCGGATATCCATTCGTGTCGTGTATATTACTAAACGCACCGATAGAAGGATCATCAGGACTCTTCCAAGATGTGATGTATCTCTGTAACCCTGTTACCAAGTCCTTCCCCAATTTCATTCCTGGTAGAAATGTGTCACCAGGGTAGTCAAAACTTTGCCAAATCAGATTTTGGTGGGTACTATTTTTATTACACACAACAAGATTTCCAGTATCTAGAAGCTGCACCACCACATGATCATTACCCTGCACAGATACCGCTGAATTCGATGACCACACCGCGGTGTTGTGGCGGCCACTGAGTATTACTAAGTCTCCATGTCTGCTAAGTTTGAGCATGCCTGATCTATCTTTAATTGGTGTGTCCCTGTTAGCAACCCATACAACAGTACCATATGATATCTTCTTGTACCATATCCCCAGGTACCGGTTCTTGGACTTCCCGGGACTGAAAAAGCCCAGTTCAAACATTTCCCCTGCAGAAACTAGGGTTTTACCATCTTTGATTTCTTGATTTGCAGATATGGTATCTAGTGCACTGCAACCTGATGGCAGTAAGATCAAAGCAATAAAGAAGAATATATGTGTGGACTGGCCCTCCATTGATGATGAAAAGAATGCTAATTCTTTATTCAACATATTAGATACTTTAAATGGTTTAAATTTCCACCTCCTAAAGTCAAGTCAACTGATTGGCAGTCTTCTTTATATGTAACCATTAGTCAACGATAGTAGCAGATGTATATTTTCCATGAATGGCGGTCTTCTTTATGTGTCACCATTAGTCAACGATGATAGCAAATGCATATTTTCCAGAACTTTACATTAAATTTCTTATGAATGAAACTTATTAAAAACACAATTAATGATTAATCTATATCTATAGTGTATAATAACTAAAAAAAAATTCATGTCAAGTGTCACCTCAATATTTATTTTTATCTTTTTTTTTGCTTTTTTTTTATTAAATACACATTTATGTTTTAATAATAATATATTTTTAAAGAAAATATTAATTATACTAATAAAACACATATATTTTAAATTATCCCTTATTATTATAAGAAATTTTGAAATCTAATCATATAATTTTTATTTTCAATCAAATAGTAAATAAAAATCAAATTATATTAAATAGTTTTTAATGTATTTTCAAAATCACGTTCACTTACTTGCCACATATTTAGGTTTTTTTATATTACACAATGTATTTCAACATTTATATTTATAGTATCTAGTGTAGCGCAAAGTAAGATCAAAGCAATAAAGAAAGCATAGAGTGATGGTTAAGTTAATGACAAATTTACAATCGAGCCTTCTGGTTGAATGGTAGACTTATTACTTTTTGAACGAGAGGTCATTGGTTCGAGTCTCGTTTGGTATAAAAATGTTTCAGGTTGAGCCATGAGGTATCTTCCTGCGTGGTGTGGGTCCCGGTCACCACGCTTCTGTTTTTCGGACGAAAGGGTGATCCGTAAGGGTGTCTCGGAGCCCAAGCTGGCATCGGCGGTCGCTTGGGGCCCATTTTCGCCAGGGCCCAAATTTTTTTTTGTGTGTGTATATATATAAACTTTTTTTTTAAATTAGAACCAAAATAAGTAGATGAAAATTTTGTTGAGAGGCTCATAAATAAAAACCCAAAAAAATATTTAAATATAAACCTATTATCAACTATTTAACTATTATCATATTCATTTAAATCAATAACTTAATTTTGTTGAGAGGCACATAAACAATACTCTTTTTTTTAAATGCTAATGTCGATTTTTAATTAAAAAAGAATAATTAAATAATCATATGAAACAATTAACCACGTTATTTTGACAGTCGTTTTTTGCAATCCCAAAATTGACGATTCAATATCCACGATTCAATCTCAAAATTATTCAATCGGTAAGTGAATATTAATTGATAGTCATATTGTTTTTTTATTTTTAATTTATGTAAATATTAATCTACGGATTTTAGTAAGAATATTAATATGTGGATTTCGACAAACTCCAGAAGGTATTCATTTTTTTTATTTTGATTTTGCTATTCATTTTTGATTTTGGATTTTGGTATCATCTTATACAGTAAGTTTGTATTTGGATTTTAGTACCATCTTGTATAGTATATTTTGATTTTGGATTTTAGTATCAAAATTAACGTTGTTGAAGTCGTACTTACGATCGAAAATGTCTCAAGAAAAAACTTAATTGATTGACAATGATAGCTATCGAAAACGATATATTAGATAATATCAATTGTGAATAATTGATCAACAACTTTACTTCGAAAAATGCTAGGAGGGTCTCTCGATTCGTTTAACTTTGTTTTGTATTTGTTTATCGCTACAATAACGTTTTTTTTGTTTATTATTACAATTATCATCGATCTTTGGAAAAAATATATATATTTAAGGGCCCATTTTTTAGTACTCGTTCGGGGCAAACGAAATCTAGGAGACGTCCTTGGTGATCCGTTTACCAGGATGATCCCGGGTGTCCGAGCCGTAAAAAAAGTTAATGACAAATTTTCTATATGAACGGTTAGAATTCCATCACGTAAAGTCAACTAATTTGGGTAGTCTTTACCTATCAACAGTTTGGCACTTACTATGGTGACTATTTCTCAACAACATATACGTGTGTTTCACAACTACGGCTAATTCCTCCTAAAGGTATTTCATGTAAACAAAAGGTATTTCAAGAATATAAATTAAATTATTTATACTATACTAAATATATGAAAAACATCGAATTTTGTTATGAGCATTTTTTACATTAATTTATTTATGTGTACATAGTTGTTTAATGTTTATTCATAGTAGCGTATTTTATACAAATAAGACTTTTTTATAAACTTAAATTTAAAGACTATAATAGATTAACAATATTAAATATATAATATTAGTATCATTTAAATAAAAAAAATGAAATTTGATATTACATTTAAATATGATCTTAAACCATTGGTTACATGGTGTTTGAATTATTCCACGCTGAGGTTCTTTAAAAGGATAATTCCGTATTCTACATATTCATAAATTTATATACATCATTGCTTTATTTTTAAGATTTAACAAATATTTTCAAAATTTTTTAACAATTATAATATTATTAAGTATGTCTTCAATGCCCACATTTTTAACTTTGGGTTTATATACATAATATAACATATTTTTAAACTTTAATAATAAAAATTTTAACATAAGTAATACCCTTTCATTTATTTAATATGGTAAAATAAAAATAATTATAGAATCATTAATTTTAAACATATATTAAAATAATTTTACATAATATAATTTCTTCAATTTAATTTTCAGACCTTAATAAATTACCTTATTCATTTTTAATGTAGATATAACAAATTTACATCAAAATTCTTGTGGCTTAAACATATTAAAAACATGATTAAACTCCAACGTATATCTTAAATTTTATATAAAAAAATGTATAACAGATAGTGCAATTGTAAATAGTTTTTCTAAGTTATCATATCCTTCCAATAAATATTCTAATAGTGTATTGCGAAGTTCGTAACTAATTTATATTTAAGTAGCGGGTTAAACCCGCACTTAACGGCGGGCCAGAATTTTTATAGAAACATAGATAATCACTAACCGACAAACCAAAATATGCCACTACTCATTGGTTATGGTTACTGATCATGGCCATCAGCTTTTAATAAAGTATATAATTTGTTTATGACGTTCAAGTAATTTTTAAAAATCTAATGAACTAATTAAATTATAAATTAACTAGGGAACCCGCGCTCCGTGGGAATGTAGTAAATCGCGGTAATATTACACTACGTGACGGGGCTAGTAATTTTTCCTTAGTTATAGTCGTATTTGGTGGTTGTATATTTTAAAACATTAATAAAACAGAAGTGTTAAAACTTGTAACATAAAAATATAAATAAAAAAAGTTGAGGAAAACAAAGCTAAAAAAACTCGATTAATAAATAACAAAATAAACTAAAAACAAAAAAAAAATTAAAATAACAAAAACTGGATAAAAAATTGGAATAAAATCTCCCCTCTCCTATGATCGAACCCGAGTGGATGGGATAGTGGAGGCGCTGACTTACCACTGGGCCCGGTCTTCGCGGCGAGACACGTATTTATCCTAAAAAAACTACAAAAAAAGTGAGAAAAAAATGTAAAAATAAAAATATAAGCCTATTAAAAAACCACAAAAAAAGTAAAAAAAAACCTAGGGTTCGAACACGGGGTGTTAGGGGCATGAAAATAAGAAGTTGGATATTTGAACCAGTTGGGCTAGCTCTTTTTATTGTTAATCTTCAAACCTAAAATTTTAAAACACCAAAAATGAAGGGAAAAAAACACGCGTCAAGATTCGAACCCAATTGGGGGGATTGAAGGCGCGCGCAATATTACCACTGGACAACCCATTAGATCTTGAAATATTGCCGAACAAAAATCATTAATACAATACCATTTTCGGTGAAAAAAAAAACCGGTCAAATTCACCGAATCAAACAGCGAGAAGTGGCCTAGCCGCCCATTGTCTCTTCACTGTTCACGTACTCACAATCTCTTCTTATCTGTTTACTAATTTTATTAGTAATGAAAATATTAAAATCTAGTAAATTAATTAAAAACAAAATTACACATTTCATGTTTTTTATATATCAAAAACTGCATATTCGATTATTTAACTATAATGATTACACATCTCGTCCTTTTTTAAATTATTGGATTCCGTCCTCATCACTAGCTATCGTCAAAAGTTTAATTATTTTTATATAACATGACTATTTTAACTTTACTACTAAAAAGAAAAATTAATAAATATTAAAAGGGAAGTTGGAGCTGTGAGTGGATATTACTGTAGAAGTTCTACCAGTAGGTATGCATATGTTACAACATGTTGATGCATGTTTTTTTATATTACAGATTTAGCTTTTGTTTAAAAAGTGTAGGGAACGGAAACCAAAATATCCCTTTGGATCAGTGGTAGTTTGGACTTACAGCTAGCCATGGGCCTGAGTTCCAATCTCACCAGCCACTCCTGTCTGGTTTTAATGTATTTAAAGTTTTTTTTCTTGCGTTCTAAGATGTGTTAAGGTAAAGGATTTTGCTTTATTTAAGTAGTATTCATTTCCGTCGCAACGTGCGCGGCCTCTTTCTAGTAAATATTAAAACCCAACCCTACCTAAACTCATTATGTGATCGGTCATTGAAAATCCATCAAGTCATTGGTATACAATTTGATTAAACAATTTGGTTTTATTATGTGTTTCATTAAACAATTTGGTTTTATTATATTCGATTGAAAATTCATCAAGTCATTGGTATTGTACCACTAATAATTGGTAACGGGTTGAATCTATTATAATTGAATTGGTAATTGTTTACATAACATCTTGATTGTGTCATTATTCGGTTTAGTATCGTTAATCAACACAATTAGGTAACTTAGTCTTGTAATTATTTATCATTACAAGTTATCTAGTAATTCATGTCTATGTGAATTCCAATTTGGTAGTAACTAGTTATACGACTTGCTTCTAAAACCTGAATGTGGGTGTGATCTGCTTTTGATTATTGTCTACAACTCTCGTTTAAGTTTAAGTTTATGTTCTTGTGCATTCTAAGAAGTTTCAAAATAATCTTGGCAATCAATCAACAATTCAAGTTTAAGTTTACTAGTTTTATTAATTTTGTTTAAATAACCAACTTGGATTCAACGCTGACCACATCCCGTATATGTTACCCTTCTTACCCTAGATACTAGGTTATTTAGGTTTTTGCATGACTCAAACGACGATCATCAAAATGGCAGCGTTGCCGGGGAGATTGTGCGCTTAGTGTTTAGTTTTTGTTTGTTTTTTAGTTTTAATTGTTTATATTTGTTGTTACAAGGGTTACGCTAGTTGTGCAGGTTATTGCTTGTTACATGCATACAACGTTTTTGGGACGAGCTTCACTGTGAGTTTTTTATCCGAGATTGAAAGATCAGCACGACAAAACCGAGTCCTACATATGACAGAAGTTCTAGTTACTCCAATGAGACAAGGCAACAATCAATCATCAACAGTGAACCAATATGAATAGAGAATAAAAACCCACTAAACAACCAGAATCCACATCAACCAAATAACTCTTTACGAAACCAGAACCCATTGAATAATCAAGATCCAAACCAAGGGCCACTTCCAAACAACCCACAAACAAACTTCCAGCGAGACTTCCAAGTCCAAAACAACCAGAATATCAACAACCATAATCAGAACATCAATTATGGTATTCAATATGACTATGAGGAGAGTTACGACGGGGGAAGCAACCACAATGAGCATACCTCTTGGAATGATAGCTGAAATGACGGTCCTCCTCCTAATCAGCAGTTTATTGGAGGCTATGGTGTTAGACAAGGTTACCCGCCATAACAGAACCAATACCAGGGCCAAAGAGGATGGAACGGTTAGCCACAAGTCAACAATAAATACAGTGGTGGTTGGGGTAACAATGGATACAAAATGAATTATAGAGCCCAGTGCATAGGGTTGATACCCACTTTAAAACGACCATCACAAGAAACCCTCGCCAGTTAAACCACCAAGGCTGAGGGGAAGGACTTTTGAAGTTCGACCACAATATCTTAATATCAATCCAATTTTTAGAGGGGTTGCAATTGAGGAACCATATAGTTACCTGTCAAAGTTTGAAGCTATCTGCAGTACGGTTGGTAGCCAGTGCGTCACACCAGAAGAAGTTAAATTAAACTTATTCCAGTCTACGCTAAAGGATAGGGCGAATCAGTGATTTCTCACATTGCCATCAGATAGTATTACACATGGGAAGAGTTGCAGCATGAATTTTTGGATGAATATTACCCCATGAATAAGACCAATGATGCTCGTAACGTCATCCAAACTTTCCAAAAATGGTAAGGGAAACCACTACACGAGGCGTTCACGAGGTTCAAGGAATTATTGTGAAACTGTCCCCGTCACAGGATTAACAAATGGGAATTGATCAAGGACTTCTATGATGGTTTGAATCATGAGGATATCAATTTAGTTAGTTATAGCAGCAATGGAACCTTCTTGACCGACCATGAAGATGATGTTGGGGTTTCGTACACGGGTTTCAAAACAAATTTTGATATAAACGCAGCGGAACAAAACGTACGAACCAGTCTAGGCCAAAACCCTAGACTGCCCACCAGGAGTTCAGATGCAAACATAACAGAAACAAAACACAACCATACTTAGTTTAGAGTTCTACTTTCCCAGATATAAACAGCTAACCAAATGGAAACACCATAGATCAACGAACGTAGTCACTAGATCTGCTACTCCCAGGACAACCAAACTCCTTTGGTTTCCTCCTAAACAAACAACATGCAAAAACCGGTTTGCAAACCCGACTCACGGTGCAAGGTCGGTCTGTTTGATGGTGGCGGCGATGGATGACGGACGGTGTATGATTGACGACAACAGCGATGGACGGCAGCAGTGTGAAACATCCCACTTATTTATTATTTTATCAGAGTATTATATTGCAAAAAATGTTCCCAGTTTGTCAAAACCTTGCCATTAAATGGCTAAGGTAATCTTTTATTTATAATATTGTTTTACAAAAGATGATATAATTACATCATTCTACATAGGGATTTCTAACTCCGACTGCTCCGTACTCAGGAAGCCTCATTCCACGTGCTTCTTTCCTGCAGTGTTTAAAAAACATTTTTGAATTAGCTTTCGCTAAGTAAGTACACTGCATCTTTTCGCTAAGTAAGTACACTGCATCTTTTCATTTCATTATGAACCCATTAGGTTCTTATTATTGTTCCCGTTTTCTCGGGCTCTCTGTGCCCCCATGAACATCTTCGGACGTACATCCGATCATGGTGTTTGTATATTTTATGGGTGTGCTAACCCCCTCGCAACCATCTTAGGCCGTACCTCCGGTCCGAGTATTGACAAGGTTCTTATACTCGTCAGTATAGACCCCTCGCATTTGTCACGAATACTCATATATTCCATAGCCCAGTAGGCTTGTAATCTTTTCTCCTTCAGCCCCGTAGGCCTGGAGTTCTCTTCTTTATTATTTATTGAGATCCACCTTACAGGCTGGGTATCTCATTTTATTTGGGACCTTGAGTATCTTAGACTCATAGCCTCCCAAATGTATCAAGCATTTGTTTTCATTTCATGTATATGCTTGATTTATTTTCTCCAATCAGTACTCACCTTAAAACTTCATAACGGTTTCTCCACGATATATTAAAAGGGTTTATATATATGAAGTACCAGCGGCGTATCCATCACCCCTTTAACACTTCGTGTATTTTAGGGTTTAGACTCATTCCATCATACTTATTCATGTTTGCACGTATCATCGTGTATTCAGGTATTCATCATGCATTTCACATTTTCATACTCATCATGTATTTCATGTATTCATATTCATTATGCATGATATACTTTCATCATATATTCATATTCGTCATATATTGTAAACTGGGGTGATTATCCTTCCAGAGCAGTACCTCCAACAGAGATGTTTCCAGTAAAGAGTGACGGATGTAGGAGAGATTTATACACCACTCTTTCCCTAGACAGAACATTCCATTTGTCAGATAACTACATACCGGTTGGAAGTTCTCCCGTACGTTTACTATATTTTCATTACTGTCTTTTAGTCTATACCCCTAAACATTCATAATGGTTACGCCACGAAGTATCAAAGAGATTTATATATAGGAAGTACCAGTGGCGTATCCACCACCCTTTGGATATGTCGTGACTACTCCATTATTCCCTTTTAGTGTTTAGACTAATCCGTCATTACCCCGTACCCTCGTCATATCACATATCACATTTCACATAGCACATATTTATTTAAACAAGTATTTCACATAATCGTGTCTAGGGTACGGGTCCAATGTACTTACTTTATCCTCGGGTAGTTCCTAAGTTCGTTCCTCATTTTAACGCTTCTCCGAACTTGAACCGTACTCGCAATGTACCGCACTCGTAACCGTCACTCCGATCTCCTTGGTATGCGTGTGTGTGTGAAGTAGTGATGATGGTTTTTGTGTTTTCAAATGAACGGCCAACACCATCTATTTATAGGGCCGAGTTGAGGCTCACGTCGGACCGACATTAGAACCATATCGGTCCGACATCCCCTATGTCGGCTTATTTGGCTTGTTGAGCATGGATGTCAGTCCGCTATCAAGACACATGTAAGAATTTAGGGCTGAGTCATAGGACACGTGTCAGTACCAGAAATTGCGTCGCAATAGCGGCCATCGGACCGTTATCCAACTGATGTCGGTCCGATATCCGATGCTTGGCTCGCTTCGAACCGATGGGAAGGATGATGTCAGTCCGACGTCCATCCAGATTTCAAAATTTTCATTTTCAGGCCTTGAACTTCAAGTCCAATGTATTCTAACCCTTCTATTTTAATAAAAGGTCATTTTAACCCCTAGGGTTTCATCCAATGACCATTTTAGTCCTTCAACTCGTATTTTCTCAGAATTTGGGGTGTTACAACTCTCCCCCCCTTAAATTAGGTTTCGTCCTCGAAACCTGTTAATCTTTGAATAATTGAGGATAGTTTTTCCTCATTTCATCCTCACTTTCCCAGGTCATTTCCGACCCTTTTCTGTGCTTCCATTGCACTAACACTTGTTTGATTGTTTTATGACGTATCTGCTTCTCTTTTGTGTCTAGGATCTTGATAGGTTCTTCAACATAGGTTAATTTATCATCAATCTCTATCTCTTCTAAAGGAACGTGTGCAGCCTCATCCGCCAAACATTTCCTTAAATAAGATACACGGAACGTGTTGTGTATCTTATTCAATTCTTCGGGTAGCTCTAACTGATAAGCTACTTTTCTGACTTTCTTAATGATTTTGAAAGGACCAATGAATCATGGACTTAGCTTTTCACGTTTCTTGAATTGGATTAGACCTTTCTAAGGAGATACCTTCAACAAGACATAATCTCCTTCTTGGAATTCTATTGGTCTACGTCTCTTGTCTGCATATGACTTTTCTCTATCTTGTGCAGCTTTCAAACGTGCCTTAATTAAGTCAAGCTTTTCTGACATGGCTTGAACTATTTCTCTACTGACCAATTTCTCCCCAACATATAAGAGTCATACATCTTCTTCCACATAGCATCTCGTATGGTGGTATACCAATACTGGAATGGTAGCTGTTATTGTATGAGAATTATGCCAATGGCAGATGGCTATCCCAACTTCCACTGAAATCAATTATACAAGCACGCAACATATCTTCAAGAGTTTGTATCATCCTCTAACTTTGACCGTCGGTCTGAGGATGATATGCCGTGCTGATCAATAATCTAGTTCCCATCTCCTCATGGAACTTTTTTCCAAAAACGTGAAGTGAAATGAGTATCTCGATCAGATACAATCGAGACTGGCACTCCATGTCTGGAAACAATCTCTTTGATGAACAAATCAGCTAACTTTTCTGAAGAGTATGTTTCACGTATTGCTAAGAAATGAGCACTCTTAGTTAGTCGATCTACAACCACCCAAATGGTATCATAACCTCTAGCTGTCTTTGGTAGCTTGGTTATGAAGTCCATAGTGAGATGTTCCCACTTCCATTCTGGGATTTCTAATGGTTGTAATCTCTCATACGGTTTCTGATGTTCTGCTTTAACTTGTAAACAAGTCAAGCATTTTGCTACATATTTCATGATATCAAATTTCATTCCGAGCCACCAATAATCTCTGCGCAGATCTTGGTACATTTTTGTAGTACCCGGATGAATAGAATATCATGATTTATGAGCTTCATCAAGAATCTTAAGTCTAAACTCACCTGATCGTGGTATCCACATGCGACCAAATCGAGTCTTGACTTTATATTCATTCTCTTCTAGAAACTTCTCCTGACCAGCCATTCTTTCTTTCTTAATATTCTCTCCTTTTAATGCTTCCATTTGTGCGTCTCGAAGCTGGCTCATGAAATCAGGAGTTATCACTAACTTATATGCTTTCACCCGAATAAGATGATGTTCTTCCTTGCGGCTTAGAGCATCGGCTACCACGTTAGCCTTTTCGGGATGATATAAGATCTCACAATCATAATCCTTAACCAGTTCTAACCACTGTCGTTTCCTCATGTTTAAGTCCTTTTAGTCAAAGAAATATTTAAGACTCTTGTGGTCTGTGTAAATCGTGCACTTCGTTCCGTACAAGTAATGCCTCCGGATCTTTAGTGTGAACACCACCACAGCTAATTCCAGATCATAAGTTGGATAGTATGCTTCATGTGGCTTTAGCTGTCGAGAGGCATAGGCTATCACCTTTCCTCTTTGCATCAAAACACATCCTAATCAAAGCTTGGAAGCATCAGAATACACCACAAAGTCTTCTATTCCTTCTAGCAATGCCAGAATCGGAGCTTATGTCAATCTTTCTTTCAATATCTGGAATGCCTTCTCTTGTGCCGCATTCCATTCGTATTTCGAATTCTTTCGAGTTAGCTTAGTTAACGGGGTGGCTATCTTAGATAAGTCCTAGATGAACCTTCTATAATATACAGCTAATCCCAAGAAAACTTCTAACTTCTGATGGATTCTTAGGTGGAGACCATTTCATTACGACCTCTACTTTTGTCAGGTCTACTGAGATACCTTCTACGTTTATAACATGACCCAGAAATTGAACTTCCCTTAACCAAAATGCATATTTTGAGAATTTGGCGTACAATTTCTCCTTCCGTAAAGTACTAAGTACTTCACGAAGGTGTTGTGCATGCTCTTCTTCATTCTTTGAATAAATCAGGATGTCATCAATGAAGACAATAACAAATTTTTCTAACATTGGCCGGCATACACGATTCATGAGGTCTATGAAAACTGCTGGAGCATTCGTCACTCCAAACGGCATCACTACAAATTCATAGTGTCCATAACGAGTTCTAAATGTTGTCTTAGGTACATCTTCTTCTCATACTTTAACTTAATGATAACCGGATCTTAATTCGATTTTTGAAAACCAACTTGATCCTTGCAGTTGGTCAAATATATCATCAATTCTAGGTAAGGGATATCTATTCTTGATATTTAGTTTGTTTAATTCACGGTAGTCTATACACATACTCATACTACCGTCTTTCTTCTTCACGAACATAATTGGTGCACCCCAAGGGGATACACTAGGTGACGGATGATCCGTAGGATAACCCTTAAGTGGTTTAAATAATGTAAACTCCTACACTTAAGTCGGTTACTTGTTAGAATTAGATGACTATGGTGGTTTAATGTTTCAGGTACAAAAGAGTTTAAGTGGATGCATTTAACCCAAGGATTGAAGCAAGCGGAAAGAGACTCAGCTGCTATTGAAACAAAGAAAGAAAAGAGATAGATTGAGCTGGGCTCCACCGTAGCTTACGGTGGCCACCGTAAGCTACGGTGGCATCTGAGGACATTTCTGCACCGTAATCCAGTTTTCAACCGTCGTAGGATTCTTGTTCATCACCGTAATCTACGGTGGTCACCGTAGCTTACGGTGGTCCCCAGCGCAGAAAGTGTAACTGCCATATATATTGGTGGTTTGGATGACTTTTCGGATATCTGATCATTGGGGGCGATTCAGAACTTGGAGGAGGCGAATTTAGGGTGTCAAAACATTATTTTGGGTGTTTCTATTATTACTTTTCCATTTTTGATTCGTATGAACAACGGAATTGAGGTGATGATCAACCGAACGATGTGTGGCTAAGTTTTCATATGTTTTCCTCCGGATTGTAAGGTTTATCTTTTGAATGTTTGTTGATGTTTATGTTATTTGTTGGACAATAATCTAATCATTTTGGTTGTGTTATTGTGGTGTTTATGTGTTTGATTGTAATCGTTGATATTGTTTAACATCGTTTTCTAAACCATCAGTTCTTGGTGCCGCTGGCAATCAAGATTTATTGGGAGGAATTCGGGGTTGGATATATTTAATTGATCATCGGGTGACAATCTTGCGTTCTTGTAAGCCAAGCACTTGGTCCCCTTTTATCACAATCAAACATATTTTCATGAACTATGTCTATGTAGTTCTTCCTAATTAAACATCAGTATTATCATTCATGGAAACCTGAAACAGGGGGAAGACATACTCTCTCATTTCTGAATTACAATCTTTTGATTTGCGATTAATTTAGATAATTCTAGTTTTCAAAACCAACAATCAAAATTTTGAAAATTACATTTCTGCAATCTAGTTTAATTTTAGTTTACTATAAAAGCTACTTAGATAACACATTTTCCAAAAATTCCTCGTGTTTGATACCCACTTACCGCTAGCTATTTAGTTGTAATTGGTTTATTTTTGAGTGAGACTTCGTCCTCACGTCAAATTGGCGCCGTTGTCGGGGAGTAGTGCGTAACGTGTGTTAACTTTCGTAGTTTTTTGTTTGTTATTTTTGGGTTTACGCTGGTTGTGTTAGTGTGCAGGTACTTACAGGTGTATGCATACTAGAGGCTCCAAAAAGTCATCACCATTAGCATTTGATCCGGAAATTGAACGGACACTTTCACGGAACCGAGTTTTACTTAGGGAGAACAAAGTCATTGGGTCTCCTACTACACCGAAAAACATCATGGATCCACCAATTCTCACGACGGGTCAAACACTACCAACCACCACACCTCCTATTCCACCAAGTCCTATAACAAGTGAGAGCAAACCCACAAATACCACTGTTCCTACAAGCACACTTCCACCAAATCCATTGAGCTACCAAACGGCATCAACCTTTCCACCATTTAGCCATTTCTTCCCGACTCAAGGTCAATCGTCCTCCCAACAGAGTCAACCATTCCCATTTCAACAAGACCCACCTATAACCTTTACCACCCCGGTTCAACAACAACAACCACCATCGAGGTTCCAATATCAACAATCTCCCGCGATGCCGTTTATGAGAGTGCAAGATGATGAGTTTGATGACGGTTATGAAGATGATTATGAGGGGTATGATGAAGGTGAATATACCCTTGGGGGTAATGGAAATCAAACGGGATTTCAAGGAGGGGGTGGATTTGTGCGAAGACCGCAAGATATACCGCAAGCTCCACAAGGTCAACCTCGACAAGTTCAACAATATGAGCAACAAGTGCCTCAACAACAATTTCAACCTCAACCATAATTTCAAAAACAAATTCCTAGACAAGTTCAACCTCGAAGACAAATGCCTAGGCAAGTCGGTTTGCCACCACAAGTATCGTTGGGCGTGCCAAGAAGATATAATCGGGAGGCCGTGAGGGGTATTGAAGCACATTTTAGGCCGGTTATTACCAACAATCCTTCACCGGTAGTTATTCCTCAAAACAATCAAGGGAGGACGTTCGAAGTTAGAACTAATTCCCTCCAAAGTTTACCGAAATATAAGGGATTAGCAACAGAGGAACCTTATTTTCATTTGGAGGCATACGATTCGATATGCAATACTATCGGTGGGCAAGGATTTTCATCGGATGAAGTAAAGTTGGTATTGTTTCAATTCTCGTTGGAAGATAAAGCGAAGAGATGGTTTTATACGTTGCCATCCGCCTCAATTTATACTTGGGCTGAAATGCAACAATGGTTTTTGGAAGAGTTCTTCACCGCTCAAAAGACAAATGATGCAAGAAAGGCATTACGAAGCTTCCAACAACAATCGGGTGAGATGTTTCACGAAGCTTCCGAACGGTTTAATTTGATGATAAAAAATTGCCCTCATCATGGGATCGAATTGTGGGAATTGTTGAACGCGTTTCATGAAGGGTTGAATTCCGAAGATGCTCGTGACTTAATGTCTATCACGAATGGTACATTCGGTACTAATCACGAGCAAGACGATTGGGCGTTTTTGGAACAAATGGCGGTCACATCAAAGAGGAAGGCTCAATCATCTAGGAGAGCGAGACCGGCCATTACTAGAACCCAAGTGCATGCGATGGAGGATGGTAATGTGCAAACCACTAATCAAGTTTATGATGTTTGCACTAACTGTAATGAATTGGGTCATAGGGCGGATGTTTGTTTGGTGGGTGTTGTTAAGGGCAATATGAAGAAGTGAATGCTATTCAAGGCCAAGGGGGCGGTGGTAGAAATTACAACATGAACTCGAATACATATCACCCCGGGTTACGAAACCATCCTAATTTGCGTTATGGAAATCCGGCTAATCAAGCCAATCCGAATTTCCAAGGAAGTCAAGGAAATTATGTTCCTCGCCAACAATTCAACAATCAAGGCTTCCAAAGGCAATTTCAACAACCGGGTGGTGACCAAAGTGGCTATTCGGGTCAAGTTACTTCAAGTGGGAATGAAGTGATGGATATGCTCTGGATGATGCAACAAGATATGCAAAGGAGGAATCAAATGGATGAGGCTCGGTAGCAAAAAGATGAAATTCGTGACAAAGCCATCCAATCTTTGACTACCCAAATGGGTCAACTTGCAAGTGAGGTGGCCCTTTTAAAAAAGAACAAAGGTCAACTACCAAGTGACACAGTGACAAATCCCAAGAACATCAAAAGCGTGAACATTAATGTGGTAAGTACCGTTCCCAATAGTGAATTTAATGAAACATTTCTAACCTCTTCGTGTCAAGTGAATGCAGGTATAGGAAAGGAGGCCGAGGCGGAAAATGACAAAGAGCATGGGGCACCAATCGTGCCAATCCGAGTAGAAAAATTAAAAATTCCTCATGCATTGTTGGACTATGGGGCGGGCATGAGCGTGCTACCAGGCGAGTTGTATGACATGTATGACTTTGGCCCACTGCAAGATATAGACACCATGGTGAGCTTGGCAGATGAAAGTTAGAGGCGTCCACGGGGAGTCGTTAGGAATGTTAAGATTTAGTTGGGAGAATTTGAGTACCCAGTGGATTTCCTGGTCCTAGACTATGCTTTTACTAAAATGGCAGCGCAACAAAGGGTAATCTTAGGTCGACCGTTTCTATACACAGCAAATGCTCAAATCAATTGTAGAGACGGGGTTATCACCATGACAAAAAATAACTGTAAGTTATCATTTGATGTTCAAACTAGAGTGATTATTTATGAGTCCAATGAGGGGAAGGGTGGTGAGTCTAGTGATCGTATGACAAAAGTGTGTCAAAGAATGAAAATAAATCACCCACCGGATCGTGAAGAAAAGCATACGGGATCAAGTAGGAGTGTATTTGATTACCCACCGAATCGAAACGGGACGGATGCATTTTACTCAATGGCATGATGTAGTGATGGAGATGGCCGGAATCGTTTCTTTGAGCCACCATAAACGGGGGTGGCACGGTCTGGCTGAAGACCCGAAAATTTAGCGCTGCTCGGGAGGCAACCCGGGGTTTTTCACTGACATTGTTATTTCTTTATTTTTCTATGTTTCAGGGCTATGGCAACACTCAAGTGTGAGGAAGATGTGCGGATAGTTGTGTGAAGGTGGTGATAGGAAATCGGATCATTTACAACATCTGTTGTGTCAAACTTCATCAGGTCCATGTACTCTTTCCTTAGACTTGTCATGTTCTTTAGCCTTCATGTTCTTTAGCCTTGAAATATTGGTAGTTAGTTTGTTTGTTTGTTAAAAAAAAAAAAAGTTTGGTGTGTTTTGAGCGATCTTTCTCTTCAAAGCCATACATTGGGGACAATGTATCCCAAGTGTGGGGATGGGGGAAATTTTTTGAAAAATTATGAAATCAAGCGAAAAATGGTCTAAATTTGAAAAGTTAAAGTATTGAAACCACATAACACTCCGGCAACCCCGTATACCCTTTTTCTTGGTGAGAGTTTGAGCCATCTATTTGAATTGTTAGAAATATTTTCTTTGATGAGAGTGGCAATGGGTGGGGGTGCATTAGAACTTGTGCTTGAACTCGGTTTGAGGCCTTAGCTTGATATGTATGTGAAAAGGATAAGGGCATTTAGGCAGCCTCGTCACGATGTGTGTGAGTGTGAGATTCGAGGGTTGGGCCTCATAAATTACACATATGAGCATGGTAGCGAGAGGGGCAGGGGTTTGGTCCATTAGTAACCATATTTGAGCTTATTGCCTATCATTTGATAACCCATGCCTACCGCCCAAAATATCTTACCTGTTTGAGAAGACCCGGTTTAGTAGTTTAGTAGTTTTAGTACGTAGTGTTCAATGTTTGTTTTGTTTAAAAAAAAGAGAGAATAAGAGAAAAAAAAAATCTGAGAAAAATACAAAAAGAATGAGAATAAATGTGGTAGTAGTTTGAAAGGAAAAAAAAAAGCGAGGCTTTGTAGTTAGTTAATTAGTTGAGTTTATTTAGATGTAATAATAAGACCGGGTCGGATCATTAGCTACTACATATATATTTCCATGTCCTACCCATATGCCTAGCCACGTTCCAACCCTTAAGTCCCTTTGATTCACGTGCTCATTTTAGTAAATTATTTAGGCGAAGGACCGATTTAAGTACAAGCCTATTATTGTGCAATCACCCATTTGTTTTAAGTGTGTTCTAGCTCATCCTTGCTAGTTATTATTTGTCGCCGAGAGGAGAGTCATTGTGAGGGGTGTGTTATGCGGGGTTTAAGAAAAAGTTAGTAAATAAGGAAGTTTGGTTGCTTGATTTGTATTTGATCGCTTGAGAATTGATGAGTTGTTTTGATAAGTTACTTGGGGGCAAGCAACGGTTTAGTGTGGGGATGTGACGGATGATCTGTAGGATAACCCTTAAGTGGTTTAAATAATGTAAACTCCTACACTTAAGTCGGTTACTTGTTAGAATTAGATGACTATGGTGGTTTAATGTTTCAGGTACAAAAGAGTTTAAGTGGATGCATTTAACCCAAGGATTGAAGCAAGCGGAAAGAGACTCAGCTGCTATTGAAACAAAGAAAGAAAAGAGATAGATTGAGCTGGGCTCCACCGTAGCTTACGGTGGCCACCGTAAGCTACGGTGGCATCTGAGGACATTTCTGCACCGTAATCCAGTTTTCAACCGTCGTAGGATTCTTGTTCATCACCGTAATCTACGGTGGTCACCGTAGCTTACGGTGGTCCCCAGCGCAGAAAGTGTAACTGCCATATATATTGGTGGTTTGGATGACTTTTCGGATATCTGATCATTGGGGGCGATTCAGAACTTGGAGGAGGCGAATTTAGGGTGTCAAAACATTATTTTGGGTGTTTCTATTATTACTTTTCCATTTTTGATTCGTATGAACAACGGAATTGAGGTGATGATCAACCGAACGATGTGTGGCTAAGTTTTCATATGTTTTCCTCCGGATTGTAAGGTTTATCTTTTGAATGTTTGTTGATGTTTATGTTATTTGTTGGACAATAATCTAATCATTTTGGTTGTGTTATTGTGGTGTTTATGTGTTTGATTGTAATCGTTGATATTGTTTAACATCGTTTTCTAAACCATCAGTTCTTGGTGCCGCTGGCAATCGAGATTTATTGGGAGGAATTCGGGGTTGGATATATTTAATTGATCACCGGGTGACAATCTTGCGTTCTTGTAAGCCAAGCACTTGGTCCCCTTTTATCACAATCAAACATATTTTCATGAACTATGTCTATGTAGTTCTTCCTAATTAAACATCAGTATAATCATTCATGGAAACCTGAAACCGGGGGAAGACATACTTTCTCATTTCTGAATTACAATCTTTTGATTTACGATTAATTTAGAATATAGTTTTCAAAACCAACAATCAAAATTCTGAAAATTACATTTCTGCAATCTAGTTTAATTTTAGTTTACTATAAAAGCTACTTAGATAACACATTTTTCACAAACTCCTCGTGTTCGATACCCACTTACCGCTAGCTATTTAGTTGTAATTGGTTTATTTTTTAGTGAGACTTCGTCCTCACGTCACTAGGGCGTATAAATCCCTTGTCTAAATTCCTTCATCTCAGTTGGTTCTTACCGGTACGGAGCCTTAGCTACCGGTTTAGCTTCAGGAATTAAATCTATTTTGAATTCGAATTCTCTTTCAGGTGGGGCACCTGGAAGATCGTCTGGGAATACTTCTAGGAATTCTTTTATTACTGGAACTTGATCCAGTTCTTTCCTTTTCATCTTTACATCAGCTACGTAGGCTAAGAAGGCTTGGTAACCTTGTCTCCCATAGCTACTTATCTTGGCTATCGTACATAGTGTGATCTGGTTCCATCGTTCACCAATGACACTAACTTCTTTTCCTATAGGCGTCATGAATCGTACAATCTTCTGATTAGATATAATCATTGCATCATGTGAAGATAACCAGTCCATTCCAATGATCACGTCGAATTCTTGCATCGGCATCGGAATTAAGTCGATGATATATTCTTCTTTTCTTATCAGTAGTCGGCAATCTTGGCATATTTCAGTCACTACGCAGTTGCGATTACTCGCGATTTCGACTTCTAATGCCTTAGCCAACTTACTTCTATTGAACTTTCTAGAGTTCGCATATTTTAAGGAAATAAACGATCGACTAGCTCCTGTATCAAATAAAACACAAGCAGGTAGGGAATTCAAGAGGAATATACCTGATACAACGTCAGGAACATCTTTCGCTTCCTCTGTAGTGATCTGAAAAGCCCTACCCCTTGGCTTCGGAGCCTCGATCCTCTTTACTTCATTTTCTGCTACTCTTGACCCTTCTCCGGTCTTTTCCATCTGAAATTTTAGCTCAGGACATTCCCTGCTAAAATGAACTGGCTTATAACAGTTGTAGCACAATCTGGTTCCACTTATACACTGCAATGTAGTGTGTCCTACCTTCCCACATTTGTTACAAGTCGTGGACTTGAATCGACACTCCCCCGGGTGCCTTCTTCAACAAGTCTTGCAATTTTGGATACTTTTCCTTTGGGAGGAACCACCTCCCGGTTTATTAAACTTAAACCTCTTAAGAGGCATAGGAGAAGGATAACTTTCTCCTTTCCTCTTCCCGTCTCGCGTTCCCGAGCCCAATCAATCATTTTCTCCAAGTTTACGCACTTGGATGGATGGATAAACTCTCTAATCTCTGTTTTTAAAACGAGATGGTATCTCGTCATCCACATCTCCGGGGTTGTCAACAAAGCCGGACAGAACCGGGCCTTGTCAAAGAAGATCCCTGTGATCTCATCCACAGTCTCTGTTGTCTGACGAAGCTGAAGAAACTCCTCAGTAATTCTTTCAATTGCTGCTCGAGGGCAATAATGTTTTAAGAAGAGATCTTTGAACTCTTCCCATCTTATCTCTTTGATTCTCTCTCTACCTTTTTCTCTCTGCACTACTCCCCACCAATCATCAGCTCGTTCTTTTAGTTGATTGGTGGCGAAGGTGACTTCATCTTCTTTTTCACAGTGGCATGTATCGAATGCTCTTTCTATTGAGGCGATCCACCTCTGACTTTCTAAGGGATTGAAAGCTCCCTTAAATTCTAAGGGTTTGCATGTCATGAAATCCTTGTATGTACAACGAGTTGACATTATATCAACTTTTGGATTTCCTCCTTCTCCATTATGAGTAACATCCTTGTGGCTTTCAAACCAGCCCTCTAATGAGCTTTGTAGATCTACTTGTAAAATTGGAAAATTTGCATCGAATGCCTTTCCTATTTCTATTACAATTTGTCTTTGGAAGTTTTTCGGGACTTGCTCGACTTTGTTCTCATCATGAAGTGGAGAATCAGCTCTCCTGTGGCTTCCCTCATCATGTACTTCATCATTTTGATGTTCAGCCATTTGCCCGAACATGATGTCATTTAATCTCTCATTTGTTTACCCTAATCATAGTTTAGGGTTTTTATACTACATGACTTTTATTAGTTTAACCCTATTCCAGTATTCTAGGGTTTCACATAAGGCCTCATCTATGCATTTTACACATATGCACATTCATTCATGCATTTTAATCATGCATAATCACATTCCCGGCTTACTATCTGCTGAAATAAGTTATCATATGTTGTTTGCGATATCATGATGGTCCCATACATTAGCTCCATTACTGGCTAGGCGTAAGGCAATGTATGTTACTTATCATGATACTCCCAACTATCACATGGAGCTTATCTCATACAAATTTCTGCCCACGTATATTCATATATTTCTGTTCTAGCATTGGAATTTAAACATACCAGCATCCTTGGACGGTCTCGGATTGAATCCCTATTTATATCATGAGCACTTATGGTTTGAGTTTAAGTACCCCGTCTAATACTTAAATCCCTCAAACCGTGCTCTGATACCAACCTGAAACATCCTACTTATTTCTTATTTTATCAGAGTATTCTATTGCGGAAAATGGTCCCAGTTTGTCAAAACCTTGCCATTAAATGGCTATGGTAATCTTTTATTTATAATATTGTTTTACAAAAGATGATATAATTACATCATTCTACATAGGGATTTCTAACTCCGACTGCTCCGTCCTCATGAAGCCTCATTCCACGTGCTTCTTTCCTTTAGTGTTTAGAAAACATTTTTGAATTAGCTTTCGCTAAGTAATTACACTGCATCTTTTCATTTCATTACGAACCCTTTAGGTTCTTATTATTGTTCACGTTTTTTTGGGCTCTCGGTGCCCCCGTGACCATCTTCGGATGTACCTCCGATCATGGTATTTGTATATTTTATGGGTGTGCTATCCCCTCGCAACCATCTTAGGCCGTACCTCCGGTCTGAGTATTGGCAAGGTTCTTATACTCGTCAGTATAGACCCCTCGCATTTGTCACGAAGACTCGATCATTCCACAACCCCGTAGGCTTGGAATCTTTTCTCCTTTAGTCCAGTAGGCCTGGAGTTCTCTTTTAAGTTCTCTTCTTTATTATTTTTTGAGATCCACCTTACAGGCAAGGTATCTCATTTTATTTGGGACCTTGAGTATCTTGGACTCATAGCCTCCCAAATGTATCAAGCATTTGTTTTCATTTCATGTATATGCTTGATTTATTTTCCCCAATCAGTACTCACCTTAAAACTTCATAACGGTTTCTCCACGATATATTAAAAGGGTTTATATATATGAAGTACCAGCGGCGTATCCATCACCCCTTTAACACTTCGTAAGTACTCCGTTATTCTATTTTAGGGTTTAAACTCGTTCCATCATACTTATTCATGTTTGCACGTATCATCGTGTATTCAGGTATTCATCATGCATTTCACATTTTCATGCTCATCATGTATTTCATGTATTCATATTCATCATGCATGATATACTTTCATCATATATTCATATTCATCATATATTGTAAACTGGGGTGATTATCCTTCCAGAGCAGTACCTCCAACAGAGATGTTTCCAGTAAAGAGTGACGAGTGTAGGAGAGATTTATACACCACTCTTTCCCTAGACAGAACATTCCGTTTGTCAGATAACTACATACCGGTTGGAAGTTCTCCCGTACGTTTACTATATTTTCATTACTGTCTTTTACTCTATTCCCCTAAACATTCATAATGGTTACGCCACGAAGTATCAAAGAGATTTATATATATGAAGTACCAGCGGCGTATCCACCACCCCTTGGATACGTCGTGACTACTCCATTATTCCCGTTTAGTGTTTAGACTAATCCGTCATTAACCCGTACCCTCGTCATATCACATAGCACATATTTTTTTAAACACGTATTTCACATAATCGTGTCTAGGGTACGGGTCCAATGTACTGACTTTATCCTCGGGTAGTTCCTAAGTTCGTTCCTCGCTTTAACGCTTCTTCGAACTTGAACCACACTCGTAACAGTCACTCTGGTCTCCTTGGTATGCGCGTGTGTGTGAAGTAGTGATGATGGTTTTTGTGTTTTCAAATGAACGGCCAACACCATCTATTTATAGGGCTGAGTTGAGGCTCACGTCGGACCAACATTAGAACCATATCGGTCTGACATCCCCTATGTCGGCTTATTTGGCTTGATGAGCACATAGCGGTCCGCTGTGTGCATGGATGTCGGTCCGCTATCAAGACACGTGTAAGAATTTAGGGCTGAGTCATAGGACACGTGTCAGTACCAGAAATTGCGGCGCAATAGCGGCCATCGGACCGTTATCCAATTGATGTCGGTCCGATATCTGATCCTTGGCTCGCTTCGTACCGATGAGAAGGATGATGACGGTCCGACGTCCATCCCGATTTCAGAATTTTAATTTTCAGCCCTTGAACTTTAAGTCCAATGTATTCTAACCCTTCTATTTTAATAAAAGGTCATTTTAACCCCTAGGGTTTCATCCAATGACCATTTTAGTCCTTCAGCTCGTATTTTCTTAGAATTTAGGGTGTTACACAGTGGTGGTTGAGCAGGGTAGTGGCGTCCAGCGCAAAAGCGAGAGAGAGGGAGGTGTGATTAGGGTTTTCCTTTTGTTGTTGTGAGTTGCTTCTATTCTTAATCCCCTATTTATAGATCCTCCTAAACTTGAGGATTATGTTAGGGTTTTAATAATTAACAATTAATTATTAAATAGACACAATAATTACTAATTAATTATTAATCCAATAATAAAGACATAATCGAACATATATTTGATCACCATGTAGGCGCATTCCCAAACGGATGTTTGTTGTTTACACGATAATAAATTAACAATTAATTATTTAAACTTTAAAAAAATTAAACGACCAAGAAATATAAAACATACTGAAACCATTGTTTATGTGAAATTTACTTCACTAAGAGTTGACTCGATTACTTGTGAAAGAATATGATCATATTTGGGATTTAGGATTGCCTAGATTACTTTAGTAAGAGCTGACATAACTGTAGTAGAAAACAATACCTTTTCATCCAAACTAGAAGAAAAACGTACTCAATTTGATCAACTATAAGGGGTAAGGACTTGTGTAATATGCGTACATTTATAATTGTAAAAATTTAGTTACGTGTGAAACTAAGTCACATTGTCTAAGTTTCAACAGCTAGTAATCTCTACACAACGTACCCACACGTATTTTATAGGAAAGAAGCCCTAAAGACTAGACAGTTGAAAGAACGTAAATACGAAACAGATAACATCCCAACCATAAAAGGCATAAGCTTTCTAATCCTTGCTCTTTAGAAACATCCACTAAACTCCTACAAGGAATTTTTTTAGTATCTGCACAGAATAGTGATCCTCTTTGTTAGACGAGAATGTTCTACAAAACATATCACCCACATTGCCCTGTAAATCACTCACACTCTCAATTCGATTTTTATTCAATCTACCTTTTATAACATTATAAAATACTTAGAATTTGTGTCCTCTCTACACCATTGAACATCAGTTTCTCTACTATTACAGACTACTGAATATATCATATTAGCCTACTGTGAATATTTAAGAAAAATACAAGTAGCCTAGTGCGATTTTGCTTCAATATTGTTTATGTCCAAATAGGACCCAAGATAGTCAACAAAAGTTAGTTACAAAGTCAACAGGATGGCTGGGTAACATATTTGACTGGTTTGACTATTAAATTAAAAGTTTGGGGACTAAAGTTGTCAATCACTAAAAGATAAAGTTTGATCTGTATGTGCACTGCTTGTGTGTTTACAGGGACTGGATGTGACAATTAGAATCTTAGGCTGTTAGTTTCAGCTATTAGTTAGTTAATCACTCTGATCGGGGATTCAATTCTTCTTTGTGAGTTCGTTGTTCTAGTTCTGAATTCTCTTCTATTTTGTAATCATTTGGATAATTGAATAAGAAATTGTTTGGTTGATCTTATATTCATTCTTTTTAACATTCATTTTGTATTATCTTTGGTTGTTAAGGTTGATTCAATTCTGTAATATCGTTAACAATTGGTATCAGAGCCTTGTGCTCGAATTCGAAGGGGTTCCGATCGAATTTGAATCAAGAAGGTGAGAAATGGTGTCAACAAAGTTTGACCTAGATAAATTTGATGGAAAGAGCGATTTCGGGCTCTGGCGATTGAAAATGAGGGCATTGCTTGTTCATCAGGGGGTTGTGGATGCCCTAGCCGGAGAGGCCAATATACCGGCTACTCTGAATGACAAAGAAAAGAAGGATGTTATGGAGAAGGCCTATAGTGCCTTGATTCTTTGTATGGGCGATAGGGTATTGAGAGAGGTCTACAAGGAGGCTACAAAAACCGGCATATGGTCAAGGCTTGAGAGTCTGTACATGACAAAATCTCTAGCCAATAGACTCTATCTCAAGAAGAGATTGTACACATTCCATATGGCAGCAGGTAAATCTATTTATGATCATACTGATGACTTTAATAAGTTAGTATTAGATCTAGAAAACATAGATGTTACCCTAGATGATGAGGATCATGCAATAATTTTTCTAACTTCTTTGCTATATTCTTATGACCATTTTGTTGATACCCATTGTATGGGGGGAAAACTCTCAACAGAAGAGGTATTGGCTGCCATTAATTCAAAGTAATTAAAGAAGAAGGGGAATGTGGCTGAAGAGGTTGGTGATGGGTTGTTTGTCAAGGGCAGGACTGATCAAAGAAGTTTCAAGAACAAGGAAAGAATTCCCTCAAGATCCAAGTCAATATTTAAAAGAAAGTGTTACATTTGTAACTCTGAAAAGCATTTGACGAGAGAGTGTCCCGAGAACAAGAAGAAGAGGTTTGAGTCTAATTATTCCAAGAGTCAAAGTGGTTTTGTGACTGAAGGATCTACTGATGGTTATGTGTCGTCAGATGTGTTAGTAGTATCTAAAGGAGGCGAGAATGATGATTGGATAATGGACCCAGGGTGTTCATATCATATGACACTTCATAAGGAATTCTCTAAGGAATTGACCATGTAATATTTGGGTTTGGTCAAGTTGGGTGATGACATGCCATGTAGAATCCATGGGTATGGTACATTATTATTCAAGTTGGAAAGTGGGACAGAGGTTACTCCGGATAATGTGAGGTTAATTCCTGAGTTAACTAGGAATTTAAAAATCTGCTCACCAAACTAACAGAATATCCCAAAGTTGGTCTTATGCATACCATGAGATACATAAGACTGCCCACTGCACTAGAATAAGGAATACCCGCCATTTTCTCCACCTAATCATCAGTTCTAGAAGAATCTTGCTTGGATAATTTAAAATGTTGCCCCATAGGAGTTATAACTGTCTTGCTTTGATCTATGAAGTAACTGTTCAATACTTTCTTTAAGTATGACCTCTAAGAAAGTTTAATCAACCTATAACTTCTATCTCTAGTAATCTCCATACTAAGAATCTTTTTAGCATCACCCAATTCCTTCATATCAAACTCCTTTTTTAACAATTCCTTGGTAGCAACAATCTGATCCTTATTCCTACATGCTACCAACATGTCATCAACATACATGAGTAAGTACAAAAAAGCCCCTTCTTCATACTCCTTATAATACACAGAATTATTATAGTTGCTTCTGTAAAACTCATGAGTTATCATATACACATCAAACCTCCTATACCACTGTCTAGGAGACTGCTTCAATCCATAGAGTGCTTTCTTTAGCAAACACACTATATCACCCTGATTGCCATGTAAAAATGCAGTCCTGACATGTAATTGTTCAAGCTCCATATTAAATACCGGACATAAAGACAACAATACCCTAATAGAAGCATGATTTACCACTTGAGAAAATATTTCAGTATAATCCACCCCTGCTTTCTATGTGAACCCCTTGGCAACCAATCTAGCTTTATACCTTGGTTTCTCAACCCCTTGGATTCCTTCTTTCCACTTATAAATCCACTTGTAACTGGCCAGCTTCTGATTACTTGGTTTATCAACCAACACCCAAGTACCATTGTTGTGTAGTGAATCCATTTCTTCAGTCATAGCTTGGATCCACTCCTCTTTCTGATTAGAATTTACTGCTTTATTATAAGTCATAGACTCACACACACTTTCAAATTCTGCCACATTAAAGGCAAATGGAGATAAATCCTCATTTGTTCTGTACCTAGAAGGAGGTACTGTCTGTCTTCTAGGTCTGTCCCTAGCAAGACTATATGAACTAGTGATTGCATCTGTTGTACCTTGTTGTGAGTTAATAACACTTTCACTCCCAGCAGGCTCCACCTCAACATGAACTCCCTGAGCATCAACCTGCTCATCCACACCTTGTTCACTATGGTTTCCAATAACATCCTTATACAAGAATTCTTCCTTAAATGCCACATCCCTGCTTAGTATCACTTTGGGACTCACATTATCCAGCCTCCAAAGCCTGTATCCTTTAACTCCTTCTGGATACCTTAAGAAGACACATTTATGTGCTCTGGGCTCTAACTTGCCTTGTCTGATGTGTGCATAAGCTAAGGACCTAAATACTCTAAGATTCCCATAATTAGTCTTCTGCCCTGACCATTTCTCCATTGGAGCTACCATATTAATAGCAGAAGATGGGGACCTGTTGATTAAGTATACATCAGTTGTAGCTGCCTCTGCCCAAAACTGTTTTGGTAGCCCTGACTCAAACAACATACACCTAACTTTGTCAAGGATAGTCCTATTAATCCTTTCTACTAACCCATGCTGCTAAGGGTTACCTGGAACTGTCAGATGCCTTGCTATACCAAATTTCTTGCAATAATCATTGAATTCCTTGTTACAGAACTCAAGGCCATTATCCGTCCTAAGTTTCTTAACTGTCTTCCCAGATTGATTCTCCACTAACACCTTCCATTCTTTGAATTTATCAAAGGCTTAATTCTTGTGTTTGATCACATAAATCCAAACTCTCCTTGAGTAATCATCAACCAGTGACAGATAATATAATGCCCCTCCTAGAGACTGAGTTCTGGTAGGCCCCCACAAATCTGAGTGTACATAATCCAAGATTCCTTGAGTTTTACTAGGGGTGAGCAAAAAACCAAAATAACCAAACCGAAAAAACCGCACCGAAAAAACCGACCCAAACTAAAACCGACGGTTTTGGTTTTGTATTTTTTGAAAACCGAAAATTACGGTTTGGTTTCGGTTTTGTATCTTTTGAAAACCGAAAAACCGAACCGAACCGAACATATACATATACTTTAATTATATATTGTGTGCATTCACATTTCATAATATATAGTATATTATGTTGTTTGCTTGTATGTTAAGAGTGCATACATATTTTTGCTACACATATTTGCATCAATAATAGGTTGTTATTTATGTTTATTGAGTTTATACATTATAATGTTCATTTTTTATGTTGAGTATTTAAAAAAAAAACTAATAATTTTTTTATTCTAAAATATGTGATAATCATTAGTTAATAAAAAAAATTTAAGCCCAATATTTCAAAGCCAAGTTCATTATTTTGGGCTATTTTTCTTTTACCCCCAAAAATTTCAAACCCATTTGGTTTTAAAACCGAAACCGAACCGAAAAAACCGAACCCAAACGGTTTTAAAAAACCCAAAACCGAACTTTCGGTTTTTGGTTTGGTTTTACCCCAAAATCGACCCATGCACACCCCTAAGTTTTACTTTCACCCTTCTTGAACTTTACCCTGTGGGCCTTTCCCAACATACAATGATCACAAAAATCAATTCTGCAATCCTTTAACCCATCAAGCAACCCTTGGTTTTTCAATTCACACAATCCTTGATCACTAATGTGACTAAGCCTTTTGTGCCAAAGCATAGCTTGACTTTCACCCTTGCTTTGTACCACCATAGCATCCCTTTGTTCTACTCTACCATCTAGCACATATATATTGCTTTCCCTTCTTATGCCTGATATAACCACTATAGAACCTTTGACTACTTTAGCTCTTCCACTCTTTAAACTCACAATATACCCATTCTTTTCAAAATTGACCAATAAGATTAAATTCCTAGTTAACTAGGGAATTAAGCTCACATTATCCAGAGTAACCTTTGTCCCACTTTCCAGCTTGAATAATACTGTACCATACCCATGGATTCTACATGGCCTGTCATCACCCAATTTTACAGAACCTAAATCTTGCATGGTCAATTCCTTATAAGGTGTCATATGATATGAATACCCTGAGTGTATTATCCAATCATCAAACTTTCTCAAAGGTCATACTTAAAGAAAGTGATGGAGAATTACTTCGTGGATCAAAGCAAGACAATTATAACTCCTATGGGACATCATTTTAAGTTGTCTAAGCAAGATTCTCCTAGAACTGATGACGAGGTGGAGAAAATGGCAGGTATTCCTTATTCTAATGTAGTAGGCGGTCTTATGTTTCTCATGGTATGCACAAGACTAGATTTGGGATATTCTGTTAGTTTGGTGAGCATATTTTTAAGTAATCCACGTAAACAACATTGGGAGGCTGTTAAGTGGATTTTGAGGCATCTAAATGGTACAAGAGAAGTTAGCATTTTATCTGCATCTAAAGACAATGGTGCAGGGGTTTGTGGATGCTGACTTTGCTAAGGATCTGGATAGATGCATATCAGTCACTCGATATGCATTTCAAGTGTATGGTAGTCTAGTGAGTTGGAAGTTCACTTTGCAACATATAGTAGCTTTGTCAACTACTGAGTCTGAGTATGTGGCTCTCACAGAAATAGTAAAGGAACCAGTTTGACTTAAAGGTTTTGTTTCTAAATTGGGGATAAATGTGGAGAAGGCTTTGATTTTCTGTGATAATCAAGGTGCACTACAATTGTCAAAGAATCCAATTTTTCATGAGAGGACTAAACACATAAGTGTTAAGCTTCATTTCATTAGGGAGGTGATAAGCTCCAAAGAGGTAGAAGTGGAGTATATTGACACTGTAGTCAATGCTTCAGATATGTTGACCAAAGTGGTTCCAGGTCATAAGTTCAAATTATGCTTGGATCTTCTTCATATTGGTGATTAGAAGAAGGGTTTAAGTTTTTTGGACATAAAGGTGGAGATTGTTGGATGTTATATCCAAATAGGATCCAAGAGAGTCAACAAAAGTCGGTTGCAAAGCCAACAAGATGGTTGGGTAACATATTTGAATGGTTTGACTATTTCATTAAACGTTTGGGGACTAAAGTTGTCAATCATTAAAAGATGAAGTTTGATCTGTATTTGCACTACTTGTTTGTTTACAGGGACTGCATGTGACAATTAGAATCTTAGGCTGTTACTTTAAGCTATTACTTAGTTAATCACTCTGATTAGGGATTCAAATCTTCTTTCCGAGTTCGTTGTTCTAGTTCTGAATTCTCTTCTGCTTTGTAATCATTTTGGATAATTGAGTAAGAAATCGTTTGGTTGATCTTATCTTCATTCTTCTTTACATTCAATTCGTATCATCTTTGGTTGTTAAGGTTGATTCAATTCCGCAATACCATTAACAAATATGATTTTCTATTATGTATTTAAAAACTTAAAATTATAAGTAAACTAGAAAAAAAAAACCTAAATGAATTTTGGTCATTCCATGAAGAATGAGCTTCTTGGCACTCATAAAAACATGTACATGGTCAAACAACTAATATATTACAGAACTACAGAACAACAAAGGGACTTTATAAATTGAAGAAGCAACCTTACTTAGTTTCGTGCTTCATCTTTGGAAATTTGTTAATGGAGTGCAAGTTAGTAAACAAAGGCAGCAGAGTTCCTGATCTAGAATCTAGAGCAAGTTGTTGTCGTTATATCAACTAACATATCCCAAACTTTAGAACTACATGGAATGACAAAAAAATGCTATTACTGGTACAAAACAAAATCAAAGAAACAAAGACATTACCTTGATTCTTTACTAAGAATCTATACTATTTAATAAAAAAAAAATTTCATGCCACGTGTCGCATCCATATCAATTCTCATCATTTTTTTCCCGCCTCACTCTATTATTAAATACACCTTTATTTTTTAATAATAATATATTTTAAAACAAAATTATACTAATAAAACACATTTATTTTAATTTATCCTTTATTATAAGAAATTTTGAAATCTAATTATATTACTTTTATTTTCAATCAAATAGTAAATGAAAGTTAAATTATATTAAATAATAATTAATGTATTTTCGAAACCCAATTATATATTAATTTTTACATATTTTGAATTTGGTTTTCTATCCTTAATATATATAATACATTTTTACACTTTTAAAATATATATATAAAGATTTAATAAATTTACGTATTGATATTTTTCACCCCGTGTGTATTACACGGGTTCTAAACTAGTTATCCAATATTGGCACCTTTGTTTTCTACTAGAACAAGCATACGGTGACTGTCTTCCACTGCTTGAAAATGAGACAAAATTAGGTTGATGTTTAAGTAGATTTCTTGGGACTTCAATAACGAAAGCCATTTAGTTTATCTTTCAGCAACTCTAATTACAAAATAGGAGGTTCATCAACACTCCAAGTAAATTATGGAATTCTAGGGTTCTATAACATAATGTTAGGGGCCATCAAGTTGAACAAAAACAGACTCCATGCCATTACTATTACAAAACAAAATCGCATGGAACAACCTTGATATCCAATTGCACCAAAATCAAATTTACTTAACAACCACTGGACCAGGAATCGAACACTAAAATGTTCCAACCCATGGACAAACGAAATCGAACACCAGATCACCTGAACATGTCGTGAGGATAAAGCTCGTGAAGAAACTTACACTCTGTAGGAACCTAAAGATGAGAACAGAGAGGGTTCCTCAAAATCCGCTCCTAACGTCGTAAATAAAGGTGAGACGAGGGGTTGAGACGGAGAGGTCGGTGAAGATGTTAGGGTTTTAGAATCACTTTTTTGACGCAATGCGTCTAAAAACGCCATTTTTAGACGCGGTTTTGTTTTAAACGCGTCTAATTATGAATCTTTTGAGACGGTTAGCTCCTTTAGACGCGGTTTTTTTTGTGGATTTAGGAATGCGTCAAAAAATAAAACTAACCGCGTCTAAAGTTCAGTTTTCAACTAGTGAGCCAACCGCTTGTAAGCGCGCATTTTTTATTATTTTTTTGTTTTATTTTTCGAAAGGCATTTTTTAATTATTTTTTTGTCTAATCAGATTTTTTTGTGCATAAAACACTTTTAGTAGAGAATCAAACACAGAGTTAACTTTGTCTTGGTGGTTGCGCCGACTGCTTGGTGTTCACTCACACTCACCCGGGTTCGAACCTTCGGTATGGGGGTTATTTTTTATTTATTTTTTTAATTTTTTTTATTCGATTTTCTCAAGCTTTTATTAAGCTTATATTTTTGTTTTTTTCTTTCGTAATTTGAATTTTACGTTAAAACCCTTAACCCGCCCATTTTATCACCATTACCGTGAGTTACTACCCAACCGCAGAGCGTGGTAATTCCCCATAGTTGGAAACATTCTAATAACCAGTGAGAGAGACTACATTTCATAAAATATGAATGTGCTGTGTATGGTATCGACCCCAAATTAAGAAGAGAAAGGCAAAATATGAACTTGTGGTGCATTTAGTATCCAATGAGAATTGCACTGTGCTATTTATAAAAACATATATGATAAAAAAAAAGCATGCGTAACAAAATTAACTATAGCAGATGTCAAACTTTTATTTAAGTAAAAATGTTCGGCAGGGAATAAAAAAGGGCAAAATAAGAAATAAATAATTAATGTTAATTATATATGTGATATAAAAATATAAAATCTCATATATAATTAAATATATAATTAATGTTAATTATATATGTGATATAAAAATATAAAATGACACATAAGATACATAATTAATTATTAACTTGACACTTATAGAAATTCTGTAAAACTTATTTACAGAATAAGAAATAAATAATTAATGTTAATTACATATATAATTAATGTTAATTATATATGTGATATAAAAATATAAAATCACACATAAGATACATAATTAACTTGACACTTAGGGGGTGTTTGGTACAGAGAATGAAATTGTAGAGAAATGGAATAGAGAAATGGAATTGCAGAGAAAGGGAATTGGTCTGGAGAATGAGAATTGACTGTTCTGTTTGGTAGTACAGAGATTTCAGTAGAGAAATATAGCTGAGAATCATTTCTCTTGTTTGGTACATAGGAAATAAACAGAGAATTATATCAACTTTATCATTAGCACAAGTCTTTTTTTCATAACAAATATTTATTAAAAAATAAAAAAACATATAAAAAGATGCATAAATTCTAACCAAAATATGCATTGATAAAACCAATTGACATACAAAACATAGTTTTTAAGCAAAAAACATCAACCATAGTTACTAGTAAAAGTACTTCAACCATGCTGAAACCAAAAAAGGTACTTCAACAACCACGGTGAAACAAAAAAAATTACTTCAACCATACACAACTATCCCATTGAACCATCGGTATACAACTCGACCATCTCAATTTTCTCTTCTATTGTCAACGCAAGAAAAGAACGTCCTAGATCCACATCTTTACCAATCAAATGAGCTGCTTTGAACCGTTTTTTCGTAGTGATACCTGGTAAAGCTTTCAACTCATCACTAACCTTTTCATAGATTTCACGAGCCTCCATACCTTCTTTGCTAAGTTGTTCACCCACCATCTCCCCAAATCGAAGCAAAACTTCCTTGATATCTTTGCAAGACTCTCCATATATCTCATCTGCATCCGTGCTTCTACCTCTTTTGCGCTTGCTTGTTACACTTCCTGTTTGTCCTTCAGATCTATCAACATTTGGAACGACTTCATCAACAAAATCAAAGTCTTCAATATCAACAGGTGAGCTTTTTTGCGTCTCTTGAACAACATCTTCTTCTCCAAGGTCAACTGCTTTACTACCAGTAGCTCTATCCTTACCGAATATGGTACACAATTTGTCATAGAAAGGAAATGCCTTGTCACGAAAATTCACAGCACCTTTGTGAGACTACAAGACAATTACAAATAAATTAGACTAAAATTTTAAAATCTAAAAAATATATTTTTTAGAATATACCTTCACGTATTCATTCCAAACACTATCATCGGCAATAATACAACATTTTTGTTCATCCCAACCAAACCCACTTGTATGCACCATATCATATACAATGCTAAAGTGTGTCTTCCATGTCTTCATCCTAGACTTTATATGTGGTTCTGCTTTGAGGCCAGAGTTAGGAAGACTTACATCTAGCAATTGTTGAACACCATTTAAATAACCTGGTTTGAATCCATTGTCAGCACCAGCATACTTTCCGGATGCATGTATCTCCATTAATGCATCAATTAGCTTTGCATCTTCATCATTTGTCCAGGTATGCTTGCTCCGAGTAACTCCTCTCACTATATTTGAATCTGCCATGTCTACGTACAAATGCATAATTATACAATTAAAAATCATAATTCATGTAACTACAAATACAAATATAACAAGAAACATTAATAAGAAACAAATAAAGTGCATAAATAAACATTAATAAGAAACATCCTTGGTTCTACAAATAAAAAATACATAATTGTCAAACATAATTAAGAAACATTGTTGGCACGCTGCGCACGCATCGCAGTCCAACTATTAAACATTTCATTAGCAAGAAGGTCTCTACGATCGGTCCATTCTTGTGAGGGCTCGATCATAGAAATAACATTGTCATGGTCATTTGCAGGTTGTGTGTGATTTACTGGGATTTCGTTATCAAGAGGGTCTTCACTCATTGTTGTTCGTATGAAATTGTGCAATAAACAACAAGCAATGATGATACGTGGCATGGACTCTATGGGATGATATGAGTTATCACGCAAAATAGCCCATCTATCTTTAATCATTCCGAAACATCTTTCTATAACATTCCTGGCCGATGAATGTCTCATATTAAAGAACTCCTTAGCATTCGTAGGAGGACGAGACCAATCGTTAAGATGATAACGTTGACCTCGATATGGAGTTAAAAATCCTTCACCATTTGTATAACCGGCATCACAAAGGTAGTATGTTCCTACAATTAACCATAAACTCTATGTTAATTATCATACTTACATCTATGTATATTCTTTGAAAATTGTCTATCACATACCCGGAGTTATTTTAAGACCATTGGGTCTACTGATTGCATCACGCAAAACTCTACTATCAGCTGCAGAACCCTCCCATCCCGCTAAGACATACGTAAATAAAAGGTCTCTCGTACATACTCCGAGTACGTTAGTACAAATCTGCCCTTTTCTTGTCCTATAAGGTTTTCTATCAATAGCAGGGACTTTAACTTTAATGTATGTTCCATCTAATGCTCCTAAGCAACCCTGAGTTAAAAGAAAACATTACTTACTAATTTATGTTAGCAAAAAATATATTTAATAAAAAATGTGTTTGACTAACCTTAAACCATTTCCATCTTTCATCAGTTTCATTATCTGGCACTGGCACGGGTGACTTGTAGAGTTCTTTGTGTAATCGACATATAGCATTTAAGACTAACTTGAAATACCGACTTACAGTTTCCCCGGACCGATGAAATCTGTTGACTATTATCCTATTCTTTGCATTATGAGCAAGGGTATGTAAAAACATAGCAACTTGCTCATCGACTAGCATGTTTTTACTATTCTTTAGTCCCCCTCTAGTTTCTAGCATATCACAAAGTGTTGTAAATGCATGTATATTCATTCTTATGTTAACAACACTCGTAACATCACTTTCATAAACCATCCTCACCATGTTTTCACGCCTATTATGGTAACTCATTAAATATTTTGTACGTAAAGTCATTGACTCAATCGACCGACGCAAATGATAAGTACACAACATCCACCAACGAATCGTAACATAAATGACATAAAATGCACCTATGGCAACTATTCTTTGTCTGGAAGGTGATCTTGCCATCTACACATAAAAATATAAGAAAATTCAAGAAAAGCAAATAACTCCAAAATATAATCCAAATATTAGCAACAAAGTGATTGAACATCCAAGATTACATCAATATATATGTTATTTTGGATGAAATTGAACATCCAAGTTTCCATGTGAGTTACAAGTCAATGTTATACAAGATCCCTAAGGTTTCCATGTGAGTTACAAGTCAATTTCTAGATAAAAATGGTGTAAAAAGTGATGATTTGTTGATATGTAGAAATCTGAGTTTTTTGGTCAGATTTGAGTTTGTAAATATAGATTTATTTATCAACAAAACAATTGAAATAAATTATGCATAAGGTTTTCAACTAAAATGCTAATTATCAAAGGTATCTAAAACTAGACTCTTTGAAATTAATGTTAGACTCAAGAAACGATCAATTTGCATCTGTTATGATCAAAATATTGTTTGAACAAAACAGCATTACAGATTTCATCAGCAACAGCATTCAAGCAAAACTAAGATTTTTCATAAGTTAATGACTCGAAACTACCATAGTTTCGATAGGATCTCATGACTCGAAACTACCTAGTTTCGATAGAAGGATTATGACTCGAAACTACCTAGTTTCGAGTGTAAGACCATAGCTCGAAACTACCATAGTTTCGATGCGACCCACCTCCCGAAACTACTGAGTTCAAGAATAGTAATGTCTAGTGTCATTTAGAAAGTATTCAATGTAATTATTCAGTATCTATGGCTATGTTTATGAATAAATCCAACGAGTGAGGTCACCCGGTAAAACGGGGCCTTACAACCTAGCATCTAAATATCATTCTAACATAAAATTCATGATTCAAACTCATCAATTTCATACCATATAATGTTCAATTCCAACCTAGACATCTAGGGCACCAAAGATTTCATCAAGAGTCGAATTAAACATAAACCATTGAAATCTAACATATCTAAATCGATTACCAACAACATACAAACATCCCACGATAACAATCGACATCAGCAGCTGAGTTTGGATCGAGGTTTAGGTCTGGTCGAGCATAAGAAAGTCGAAAAAATGAAAGTTTCATACCTAGGATCGTTGGAATCGAAGCAAGGATCGCGAATACGAACTCGGTTCTTGGATTGGAGATGATTTGTGGGTGATTAGAGGCTGCAAGTCGATCGAACAGCAGGGAGAGGCGTGAGTTTGCTGCTGTAGATCGAACAGCAGGGAGAGGCGTGAGAGAGTGAGGCTGAGAAATGAAACCCTAGAAATCCAATTCTCCGCTTTTTTTAGAGAAACAAAATCAGAGAAATGGAAATGGTTTATTTCCATTTCTCACCTCTTTCTTTCATAAACAAACAAGAGAATTCTTTCCAATTCCATTTCTCACCCCTCAATTCCCTCTACCAAACACCCTTATAGAAATTATGTAAAACTTATTTATTTTTCTGACGTAAACAACAAAAATATAAATATAAAACAAGTAACATAATTAACTAAAACAATTAATTTTATTCGATAAAGAAAATCACAAATAAGGAAGATCCATTAATATTAAAGATCTCATGCATATGAAATTTTGTATATAAAAACATACCCGCCACCACCACCACTGAACCCACACCCAACGACCAACGTTCTCTCCAATATCACAATCAAAACAAGATCATGGAACAACATTCAACAATCGCCGCATCAGCAACTAAGCAAAAGATTGTAGTGATCATGGGGTCAACCGGCGCCGGAAAATCACGTCTGTCAATGGACCTAGCTTTTAATTTTTTCAAGAACTCCGAGATCATCAATTGCGATAAAATGCAGGTGTATAGTGGGCTTGATATTACCACCAACAAAATCACAATGCAAGAGCAGTTCGGCGTCCGCCATCACCTTCTGGGCGCGATTGACCCGAAGAGATTGGTGTTCACCCCTTCAGATTTCCGATATGTTGCATCCGAAATCATCTCGGATATTAAATCGCGTGGTGGATTGCCTCTTGTGGTCGGCGGGTCGAGTTCTTTAATTTACTCGCTAGTTACAAAACGGTACGGTTAGAGGATACAAAATATTAGTTAAGATTTGAGGGTTTGTGGTTTAAAAAACTCGCGGCTCGCTCGAAGTTCGTTCGGAAAGAGTTCGGTTGAAAACGAGCAGAGCCCGAGCCAGGGTAGGCTTGGCTCATGGCTCACTCGTTTGGTTCATTAAAATTAAGAATATTAATAACAATCGTAATAATAAATAAAGAGTTGGAAAAAAACAAAACTAATACACATAATAGTTTAAATGTGTCGGTATATATCGATCTTTAAAAAGGTTTAAAATAATATTTTTTTTACAACCTTAATACTATTTTATTTATTCTAAATTTGTGATGCAAAAGATAATTGTATTGAATTGCATAATTAGAGAACAATATGAGCCACATATATAGACTAGAGGTTAAACAAACCCTAAAGTTAAAATGATTATACTACCCTTAACTTATATTTATCAATGTTTTTAAACTCGGACCGGACCGGTCGGTCGGACCGGGAACCGTGACCTCCACCGGTCCGGTTACATGCTCTGAGACCGTTTGCTGGTTGAACCGGGCGGTCCAAGCGATTCAGCGGTCGAACCACGAACCTCGAACCGGTGGTCGAACCGGGTAGTTTAATTTTTTTATTTTTTAACTATTTTTTTATCTTTTTTATCCTATAATCCTCCTACTTACTTCTATTTATAATTTTAACCCAATTTGGCTCTTTCCTTTGAACTTATACGCTGTCACAGGTCCTCCAAAACCCTAATCAAAATTAAAATTGAAGATTCAAAAGAATTAAAATTCCTACAGACCTACAAACCTCGTCCTTGATTCAAAATTGTTTAAATGATTGTATATGTAGTATTTGGAATTGTTTATATTTTTCTATATATTTTTATGAATATTTATATTATTTATTGCGTCATCCGGTTCTTGAATCCAATCCGACCGGTTCGACCAGTGAACCTCTAAGACGTCCGGTTCGTTGTCCGGTCCGGTTCTGAAAACATTTATATTCTCTAACAGGTACAATCCGAATTCGGACGTGTTTAACGGGCCTAACCCGCATGGTGTAATTAGCTCGGAGCATCGTTACGATTGTTGTTTCATTTGGGTGGACGTAAGCTTACCTGTTTTAAATGAGTATTTATCAAAGCGCGTCGACGAGATGCTGGATGCGGGCATGTTCGAGGAGTTAGTGGAGTACTTCCGGTCTGGGGAGCATGAGAGGGTGAACCCGTTTAGTTTAGGTATGTCTATTGGAGTGCCCGAGTTTGAGACCTATTTCAAGAAATTCCCCGAAACTTTCGGGCGAATTAAGGAGGCGGATTACGATGAGAATGTGATGGAAGCGTACAACGAGGCTGTTAGAAGGATCAAGGAGAACACGTATCAACTTGCGAAGAAACAAGTGAGTAAGATCATGCGGCTGAGGGACGCCGGGTGGGATGTGAAGAGAATAGATGCCACAGAGGCGTTTAGGGCGGTGATGACGGCGGAGTCCGGCGGAGCAAGGGTGGGGGAAATATGGGACAAACAGGTCGTGGAGCCAAGTGTGAAGATTGTGAAGCAATTCTTGGATGAATATGATCAATAGGTTCTCAGGCTATTTATATCCGGTTCTATATATTCCACTATACGAGTTATCATTTTTCTTTTTCTTTTTGTAATTGGCGTTTACTTTTCCACGTGATAAATGCCACGGCACGACCAATTTTGAAGCAATAAGAATATAAGATGCCTTTATTATGATAGATTTCTAAGTCTTTATTTTTATTTTTTATTAATTTTTTCACTTTCAAGATTTTTAATATTATTAATTCTGATGTGTAAAAAGGGTATATGCAAGAACAAATAAATACCCTAACACACCTCTGAAAATTTGATATCAGAATTGAATGCCGTATAAAGCTTGGAAGGGGGTCATTTATATAGAGGAGTGCCACGAGGTGTTGTACGACCACTCAACGAGTGTGATCCACTTGCACGAAGTGTGGGGTTGTCCCACGGTTAATTACCTTATATAAGTCTCCAAACATCCAATTTTGTAGTATCTACAACAAACAAAATTTACAATTTGGGCGAGCTGTTTCAACTTTACACAATTACTCCTATACTCTATTGAAAAATTGTAAAATATGATTTTCACAATATTAGAAAAATGAGTTCTTCCTAAGTTTGGATACAATAACTATAAGTAATTGTGATTAATATAATTATTAGTTTATGGGTTTTTGTTCTTTGATGTGAGAATTTCACAACGAACCAAATCGTGTCCAAAACGAATATAAGATAAATGAGATATCGATACTCAAAGTTGAGTGGTTGGAATGAAAAATGTGAAACTTGGGTAGTTCAATTCGAGTAGAAATTTGTTACATTTTTTGATTAAATGCTAACAAATATTTGTTATAAAGCAATATGAGTGTTTTGTTTTTTGACTCTTTAATCCATGTCATGAATCATACGGTGGTTTTGGTTTGTCTCCTAAATCCATATTAAACTATTTTTTTTGTGGTTAATACAATTAAATATGAAGTTATGGTGTGAATATAAAATGAACATCAAGGTTCATTTTATCTAATTAAGGAAAAGATCACACATTAGAAATAGAAAAAAACTAGAAAATCATTTGGTTAACAAGTTTCATAGAATTTAGAGATGAACACTCACTAATTCTTCCTTGTTTTCTTCAACTTCATCTTTTTTCCACAAACTCATGAACACCATTAACCCGGTGATGTCTCGGGCGCGTGAGTCTTTTCCCGCAGTGCATATACTGTTCCGGTTGTTGTACCGTGAGAGATAGACACGTTCATATAAGAGGATGTGTGAAATCTATTTAAGGGACACGTGTTAAACACGAATTCTCAACCAAAACCGTCAACGATTTAGTGTGCTCATTGTTGCAGTCAATGAGCATAGTTGAAGACTCAACGTGGTGAAAACTCGAGTCAAGGATATACTACAAGAAGGTGCGGTTGAAGTTATCTTACGAAGACACCGGTTCGAATAATTTATTTATATAAATTTGCATTTTATATTTATTTTTCATTCGGTTTTTTATACGGTATTGCACTAGTTTGTTTCCTATGTATAACGAGAGTATCGTTATTAGCATTGTAATAAAAAAGTGACCCACTATTTCTACAATATTAAAACAGACTTTCATGAAATTGTTGATACAATTTTAAAACCTTTTATTAAGGATTTTGGCTTCACAAAATGTTAAAATTAAAATAATTTTTTTGAGATTCTAGGTAAAATTTTGCAAATATTTGTTTTGGAAAACGACTGGCATAGTACGTCGTGTTGTTTGGATTTTATAAAGATTGGAGCACAATCTTAAATCTTAATACCGTGATACAAAACGAATAGTTTGATTCAACCGTTTGATTTATATTAATAAAATGATTTTTGGAATCGCTTATTTTCTAACAAGCGTGTTAGAAACGGTTTGTTGTGATAAACCATAGTTTTTAAAACAATTTTTGTTATCATTTATTTTATAGCGAGCGTGTTAGAACGGGTTTATCGTTATAAACCATACGTTTATTGTAAACATTAAATTTTCTAACTAGTATGTGCCATACGTTTCTTATAAACGTTAAATTTTCTAACGGGTGTGTTAGACCGGGTTTATTGTTATAAACCATACGTTTCTTGTAAATGTTTATTTTCTAACAGACGTGTTAGACCGGGTTTATTGTTATAAACCGTATGTTTCTTGTAAATGTTAAATTTTCTAACAAGCGTTTTAAGCCGGGTTTATTGTTATAAACCATATGTTTCTTGTAAACGTTTATTTTCTAACGGGCGTGTTAGACCGGGTTTATGTTATAAACCATACGTTTCTTGTAAACATTAATTTTTTTAACATGCGTGTTAGACCGGGTTTATTGTTATAAACCATATGTTATTGTAAACGTTTATTTTCTATCGGGTGAATTAGAATCGGTTTATTTTATAAACCACGTGTTAAACGATTTGTAATCTTTTATTTTATAACGGGCGTGTTAGAATCGGTTTAGTGTTATAAACCATACGTTTCTTATAAACGTTTATTTTCTAATGGACAAGTTAGAACCGATTTATTTTACAAACCACATGTTTAAACAATTTGAAATAGTTTATTTTCTAACGGGCGTGTTAGAATCGGTTTAGCATTATAAACCATATGTTTAAAAACGTTTCTTGTAAACGTTTAGTTTTCAAATAAACGTGATTAGAAACGGTTTGTTGTTATAAATCATAAGCTTTTAAAAACGTTCGTAAATTTTTAGTTTCTAACAAGCATGTTAGAAAGGGTTTTGTTACAAACTATAAAGCTTTAAAGTGGTGGCTAAACGTTTAGTTCTCTACTGTGCGTATTAGAAACGGTTTATAAAAACGGAAAACTTAAAAACGTTGTGGAAACGTTTTTAAATTTCTAACGAACATGTTAGATAATGTTTTATTGTATAAAACTATTTTTGTGTTTATGGGTCTTGATTTTTATAATCAAAACCATAAAAATAAAAATAGTTTACTTTAAAATCATTCTATAATATTTTACAAAACTAAGAAATGTTTTGAAAGAATAAAACATGTGTTTTGCATATGAATTTGTTCGTTACTCGTGCAAGAAGTAGCATGTCTTGAATCAAATAATAGTCTCGTTGAGACTATTTAGTGGAAAACCAACTCAGTGTTGTTGTGAATAAAATTAATTGTTCAAATATAACTATTTGTGAATAGGTTATTATATAAACAACGTTGTTGTTTTGTTGTGGTCATTTTGTGACCATTCAAGTTTAGAGTTTCAAGATGAAACGGGGAACTTGGTATGTGTGCATAGAGTTCTATTGAGGGAGTACCTCAAGGCATACCACGAAACGATATCATTACGATGATTTCGGTCTGATTATGAAAGTGCTGAAGATAATAACACTTTGAGGCTTGATGTCTAGATATCATCTATGTATCCATTTAAAATATTATCAATAAAAGTGTTTTGCATTTTATGGATTTTATTTCAAATGTTATACTATTATTTTGTGTTTAATATCTTCAGATAGCACTTGCGAAAGTGTGTAGCTGACGACACAGCTCACGTGCCACTATCGGACATCGAGGTTAATAACAGTCTAAATTATATCGAAGAGCCCGTGGCAATTCTGTATAGAAAGGAAATGCGTTTACGCAATAAAGTGATCCGTCTGGTAAAGGTTCAGTGGAGACATAGAAAGGGGTAGGAGGCTACATGGGAAGTCGAATAGGAAATGAAGGAGTCTTACCTTCAATTATTCAACTTATAACATGTTTCGAGAATGAAAAATTTTGTAAGAAGGGTGGACTTGTAATATCCCGAACACCGAAGCGTTTTTATGATGTCGGGGTTGAAAATGAAAAAGGCAAGATGTGTAGGGGTAAAGCGTGCAAAGGCCAAAGTTGGGGAACACCCCCTAACCCTAGTAGTTTAATCAGCCACCCTCCCTTCACCTTCTTCACCTAAAAATATAGAGAGGGAAAGATAGAGATTTCTAGAGAGAGAAAGTTCAAGAAACTACCATTTTTGCTTTAAGATTTCTTCCATTCTTCTTCTCCGGTGATCGGGAACATGAATACACGAAGAACTGCAGCTTTTGAGGTAAAGATCGAACCTAAAACCTCTGATTTTCAGTTTAAATGGGTTTTGGGAAAACTAGGATTTTAATCTCAAAGTATGGGTTTTTACATGTAACGTGGGGGTATAATGTATAGATCTGGCCTCATAGAAGCCAGATAAACGTTTTGGACGTAAAAAGTTACGAACTTGGATAAAAATGAGGTTGTTTGAAGAAGATCTTCAAGTGGCGACACTAGTTCATATGGCTACACTAGTCACGACCATTTGAAGAAGATGATCTTCAGGAGGTGACACTGAGGTATGGCGACACTAGATGTGACGACACTATCGGTGGCGACACTAACGATGGTGACATTAACGATGGTAACATTAACCATGGTGACACTAAGTCCATAATGAAAATTATGGCGACACTAGTCACCAACGACACTGTCCCCATGTGACACTGTCAATGGGCGACACTAGTGTTGGGCGACAATGTAGATGACAATAGCTCAGATTTTACGGTTTCCGCATGTTAACCTTTTGCAGATCGTTTAGCACGAGGCCTAGCTTAGACTTCCTGACCACGAATTAGTCTAAAATAGTCAGGTGAGTCAAGAACCCCTATTTACTTGTTTAGGGTGATATGCATACATAAATGAATGTTTTATGATAAAGACATTTTAAACGAATATGATATGTATGTTTAACGAAAAGAAATGTTTATGAAAGATGATGTTTACTAATGAAACGTTCGAAATGAAAGGTTTATGAAACAAGTATGTTTATGGAAAGAAACGTTTATGAAAGATGATCTTTACAAAAGCAAAACGTTTACGAAAGGAATGAAAGGAAATGGTTATGAAAATGAATGGTTTATAAAAAGAAGTTTTGTAAACAAAATGTGAATGAAAGGGTTTAAGAAAGAATGCTACTTTTTACGAAAAGAAAAATGGTTAAATGTTTTATGAAGTTAATACATGTCTAATATGCTAAGAGAATGATTTGACAAAAATGAAGTCTGGACGTAGCGATCCGGTCCACGTGACTGAACCTATCACAAGTCTTATGGTAGTTTATGAACAGCGAACCATAGTGCCATAAGCATAATAGGGACGATGCCTATGTGCCATGTTAATGGTATTACCGTTGTACAACTAGCAATGGGAGTGACGACGGGCACTCAGGGTTAACGTGACCTGTAAAGGTTAAATGATGATCCAACGACGTTATGGGCATGAGAGCCATAGCTGTCGTTGCAAACTGTGGGCTTATGCACCAAAGAGCCATATGGCAGTATAAGGTATTGTGGGCTTATGTGCTAGAGAGCCATAGGGCAATACAAGGGAATTATGAATATTGTCGGTCAATATGCCATGAATCATAGGGGCAATATAAGAATGGCGCTGATTTAGACACTAAATGTATGAATTGTATGTATGTTAAAGTATGTTCCATTAAACTATGTTTTGACGAAGGTTATGGATGATGATAAATGATGAATGATGAAACCATGTTTTCCTTTGTAACGAATGAACCCTATTTTATACGATGAAACCATTTTCCTAATATGAATGAAAACTTGAACTTACCAGCGTTAGCTGGCTTTTAGTATGCATGTCAGGTTGAATGTAGGTCTGTGTACTGACGGATTCATGCTTGGCTAGGCGAGAAGAGTTACCCGGTTACCAAGTTCAAGCATCAATTATGTTTATGCTACGAAACTTTTAGTGTGTAAAGAAAATGTTTAAATTACCTTGAAATTCGGTACAATGTAATAAGATATGATTCCGCTGCATGAATGGATGTTAAGTTTAAGTACTTTGTGTTGAGGAGTAAATCCAACAAGTGAGGCTTTCCATATTCGGGGCCTTAAAAAATTGTGACTTTTGTATAATACAATTGATTATAGTTTGTGTCAACTTATATACGTGTGTGTGTGTCCGTGCGCGCGTGGTCCAAATGAAAACCATCAACTTATGCGAAAACCAAGACTTCAATCACATAATTTATAAATTACTTTTTCTTTTAATTGTCTAAGGGGTACTTAAGTATCTATTACATATATGTTAAACATATATACAAGAATGAAGAGTGTTACATATAAACAACACATAGTGTTACATGTCAACAGAAAACAAAATGAGAAATTGTTACATATATGTGTTATATATATGTAACACTATGTTATGATTTGATCCTACCTCGATACACACACGCACACACATAGAGGGAGGATCAAATAAAATGTGAGATTTATGTAAGTATGCTAAGAAGGAAGAAGAGGGTGACATGTGGCACATTACCAAAAATAAGGGGAAGGACATTTTTGTCTTTGAAATTCGAAGGTTTCCATCCTTTTCATTCTCCATCGTCATCCACATTCCCAGCTACCAGCACATTCAAACCACCTCATTTGCACCTCCTCTACCGTCATACTCATCTCCATCTGAAACGCCCCAAACCAGGTACAACTCATAGTTGGCACAAAACATAATAACATAGTTCTTAAACTGGAAATCAAAATCTATTACAGTGGAAGTCTTGTTTAAGCATTCATAAAATCTATAAACAAATTAAAAACTTTAAACTAATCATTGTTCAACATAAACTGTCGAGAAAGGAAATGTTAGTCTTCAGTTCAGCAACCCGATAGTCTATGCTATCGAGCCCTCACAGCTCCTTTACTCATACTTTCTCTTTAACTTTGCTACCTAAAATGCATACTATAAAGTCAGCTAACGCTGGTGAGTTATATATTTATTTTAAACTATACACTTTAACTTTCTTTTAGTAGCTTAATTTTATGAAATAAAATAAGATTTATTTCTTTACATTAAATCCAACTCTACCTTTTACTTTAAAACCTTCCAATGTTACAATTTATAAAACCGTATTGTTATTGTCTTTCATTAAAACTTTGCATTTAAGGAAACCAGTTAAGGTGTCCTCCTTTACTCTTTCATGCTTTCTTTTCACTTGTACATGACAAGTGACTTTCACATACATTAACTATCATATATGAACCATTATCCGAGGACAAGGTTCCTTTCTCGCTTACACCTCAGGGTAAGAGTCCTTTGCTTGCTCACACCTCGGGAGAGAGACTTCTACTTTGCATGCCTGTAGAAATTTCTACTTTACCCTACTATGCAATTATACTACAACCCATATTATAATGCATTTAAACACACAACACATAGACAAATTGCACATATTAATACATAAACATATAACATGACATCTGCCACCGTCACTGTCAAGTTGTATCGAAGTACAACTTTTTTACCTTTCTTTACTTTCATTCATTACTTTCTTTAAAATATCATTTCAAAGGTAATACTATACTCTTTATCAGTTTTCTCTTTCTTTTATAAAAATACAATTTTTATAAAACAATGTTTTGTCTTTCAAAACTTTATATCTGTATGCACGTCAGCCCTAAGAAAAAAAACCTTAAGAAAAAAAGGCAATAACAACTCACCTGTTAAGCTATCCTTCGTTGTAACATTCCTACTTTTCATGTAATTGTAACGTTTATCGTATTCATGAATCTATATCATTCGGAATCATTATATTATCATATTATACTTCAAAAAATTCATTTTAGTACTTTAGTATGTTAATTAGTGCTTGCACATCGTCGTTCACCTTCTAAACCTACGTTTACTTCGTACCGTCCACTACCAACAACCACGTTTTAAATAACTTTGATGTCCTATTTCATAAGCTAAGAGGATACACTTCATAGTTGAGAACAACTTTCATGAACAAAACTTTCCTTAAATAGATCTTGAATGTTGTAAAACGATCAAATTTCGCATGTGTAATTTCAAAGCCTTACCAACACACTTTCTTCACCTATCATCAATGCTAGCCCAATGTAGCAACCCTAAGTGCCTAATGAAGTGATTCCATTCATTCTAGAAATCAAACAACTTACTTCACTATTTACCGACTTAAAAGTCCGTATTTCAAAAACCAGACGTTTTGTGCACCAGTTCGTCACTTAGTAACTTGAGGGACCTAGATGTCCACTTCTTAAACTCCAAAATTTCTCAAGAAAGGGGCTGGTCTAAGGGGTTGGCGGCTGTTATGGGGCTCCATCTCCTTGAATTAAGCTCCAAGACATTCCTTTTATACATCTATGCACGCTCTAGTATAAATAGATGGCTTAGGGTGTTTGTTTCTTTGCTCATTCTCTACAAACTACTCTCAAACCTCTCCCACTTGTGCAATTCTTAGCCTCTAAATTGCTGGAAAAATCATGAAGCCAATCCAAGGAAGAAGAAGAAGCAAGTAAGTTGTGCTACCGAGTCACTTTTCCATACTTTCATTCTTGTATTCATTCTATTCCATCTCCTTCTATTCTTTTGTTATTCTAACATCATGATAACTTGATCATGATGAATCTTAGCTTTATTCTGTATTAACTAAAATTATATTCAAGCAAACTAACGTAATCAATCCATCATAGGATCTCGTTTGCAATGGCGGCTATGCCGCCACATTTTTTGAATCCTCCATACGTTCTTCGGTAATAGTGTGCTTTGCCGATACCTTAGAACGTATGGGTTAACATAAACCTGTTGTATCTCCTATATATTAACGCTACATACATCGTTATAATTTTTATTTACGCGTTCGGTAACCTTAAAACCCTAAACGGTTCACTTAAGTGCAACCATTGAATCTGGTCAGCAACTGTTCTGACTTTAACTAAGCATAACGTTGTCATATTTAAACGAAACTGAGCAAACCCAAACTCCATGACGTAGTTCTTTGAGTTGGATTTCCGAGCATAATTAGCTCGCTTTCTAATTCAAAAGCATGACTCCGCGGTAGCCAAAACAGGACAGGAGCGTTTTTCAGTACCTTCTTTCTTGTTTGACTGTTTTGGCTATGATCCGAGTCTCAAACGGAAAAACTTTCTTAACGAAAATTTTGCGAAATGATTTAAACTAGTCGCCTGTAAATTTTAATGATTACAACACGTCGTTTGATATTTTTAGCGAGCACGTTTCTATTCAGCTCATCTGCTTTCCAAATCTGAAAATAAACGACATTAACAATTTCCTATTCTATCTTCTTCTTTCTCGCATCTATTAACGTTCTAACTTCCGATAAACGTCATCCAACCCCTAATTGACTATATACTAATCTTTTAGGGCGTTGATCTTTATCCTAGAACTCTCAAGCCTTGCGGGTCAATCATATCTCAACACAAAAGTGAGTTCTTCATAGCCCCTTTTCCTTTTTAAGTTTTGGGGTGGAAACATGTACCGTTGAACATTCATAACAAACTTTTTCATACAAATCAACTAAAAAGTTTTCATATACTTGTTAGAATTAAATGGTTATACATGATTGCATATTCGTAAATCGTAAAGCCCCTCACGTGATTCATACACAACCATTAACTTTTATAAGCCAATGGTAGTACGATAATGGATCCATAGGTCTGACATACCCATTCATCAGCGGGTAGGGTGGTGAATGATCGAAATCCGACATATTCATGATTTGGTAGGTTCCAAATCTCTTTGGGGGCAATTTGGTCAATAGGGTTGGTTGTGGACTTCATGTATGGATTTAATTGACTTGTATATCTAAATTGTTTGTATTTGATTTGTACATATATCTTTGTGTGTCAAAACCAATGAGACTCACAAACTTTGTAGTTGACACTTGATTTTACATGTTTTAAAGAAACGAAAAGTAAGAGTTTAGCATTGAAGATTCATTACCATAGGATTGCATGATGGCATTAGAAGATGACAAAATAAAATAAATCTATCATTTGTGTTTTAATTTTATTTGAGACTATGTAACGAATTATGGGTTTTTAATAAAATATATTTAGTATTTCTTTATGCCTTGTGTTCTTGTTATTCAATTTCGTCGCGCTCCCGTGATTCTGCCTTTGGCGGGGTGTGACAGATTGGTATCAGAGCCTTGGTTATAGAGAATTATGTCACTTTAGTAAAAAGACCTAGACTATAACCTAAGTTCCCTCACATTAGGAAACTTTGCATCACACACTTTCATCATTACTAACATCTCATTTCTAGCCATGCTTCTTACTCCGCTGACGTCTCCGACAACACTCACATTACCTCCGAAAGCCTTTGACCTGCCTACCGGTGAACCACAAAGCCCAATCAGCTGGAGTCGATTGATGCGAAGCCCAAGGAGTGAAGATGTGTTAAGATTGGAAGATCTGGACCAACCACTCAGCTCAAGCCCAAACATTGCAAGCAAGAATAAAGAGGAGGAACTAATGTCGGATGCTACAAGCAAAAATCAAATCATTGACATTTCAAGCGACTCGGAGCTTGATGAACCAGAAATAGAAGATGAACTAGTCAAAGAGGCTCAATTGCTTTTCAAGAAAAGGAAGCTCGATCCATAAATGCTTTCGTCGGAACCTAGGGCCCAATCGATGGCTTATTAGGAGTATGTGTAAACTGGAAGAGTGGATGCCTGTACACTAACAGTTCTGTCTAGGAAAGACGCGGTGTATAAATCCCTAAAGGACCCGTCACCCTTTTGTGGGAATTCTTGGGGTGAGCATCGCTTATAGGCGAGAAACAGACTTCCTAATAGGCTAATGATCTGGACCTAAAGCTTTTGATTAGTCCAACTATTATTCCTAGAATTATCTATTATTGTCCATTTCTTTTACTTCATTATTGTAAACGTTTATCATTATATATAATATTTCATTTGAATTTATCATTCTCTTGTTTATTCACTTACTTATATTCGTTATTTTCTTAGAATGCCTCCTCGTCGCAACACCAATGCAACCTCCAGCGTCAACAACAGCACTGCTGAACTTGCTGCACTTATTACTCAGCAGCTAGCGGCCGTCATTCCCTCTATATGGTCGCACAGATAAATAATTCGGGAAACTCCAGTGCTAACAATGGAAATAACAATGTTTGTACCTACAAATATTTCACCTCCTGCACCCCTGCTAGTTTCTTCGGCACTGAGGGGGCCACTGGTCTCCTCCAATGGTTCGAAAAGATGGAGAATACCCTTGATATCAGTGGTTGCCCCAAAAACCTAAAGGTTAAGTATGCTTCAAGCTCTCTCCATAAGAGAGCCCGGACCTGGTGAAATGCAGAAATGCGTACAAGGGGTAGGGATGCTTCTCTAGCTCTTTCATGGGATGACTTTAAGGTAATCATGGTGGCTGAACTCTGCCCCCAAAATGAACTCAAGAAGATTGAAATCGAAATGTTGAATCACTGCATGGATGGGGCAGAACATGCTACCTATACCACTCGTTTCCACGAGCTTTGCACTTTAGTCCCTCACATGGTAACCCCGCTCAGCCGTAGAATCGACCGTTATATTGGTGGCTTGCCAGCAATCATGAGGGACCACGTCATGGCCTCTGCTCCTTTTACACTTGAAGCTGCTATCCGATTATCTGGTTCCTTAACGGATGACATGGTTAAATCTGGTTTATTAGTTAAAAAGGATGCTAAAATGGTCAAGGAGGAACCAGCTAAGAAGTTTGATTCTAGCAAGAGGCAAAGAACTGTGAAGAGCTTTGCCATGGTGACACCCGCCACACCGGTGACCCAAGTTGCTCCTACCGTTCAAGTCCCGGTCAAAAAGGGATACACTGGGATAGCACCACTATGCCCCAAGTGTAATTATCACCACCTTGGGAACTAATGCCATCAATGCAACGGCACCTGGCCTAAAACTGTCGTATACCTTCTGCAGCCACTCTCAGTAAAGCCATTGTCCTAGCTGCTGCTAACAATGGTTGGGCCTGCTATGGGTGCAGTGTTACTCATCATCTCAAGAACAATTGCCCGAAGAACAACACCAACCATGCTCCTCGTGCCCGTGCATTTGCCATTGGCATGACTAAAGCTCGCGAGGAACCAACCGTTGTCACTGGTACGTATCTCCTTAATAACCATCATGCTTTAGTTTTATTCAACACTGGTGTGGACCGAAGCTTTGTGTCAGCTGAGTTCGAACCTTTGCTTGAAATTAGCCATGTTGTGTTAGAACCTGCTTATAGTATTGAACTAGCTGATATAAAACTAACTCATGTTCACTCCATTATCCGAGGTTGCACCCTAACCCTCAATGGCCATTCCTTCGCTATTGACCTGATTCCCATGGCTCTTAGAAGTTTCGACATTGTCGTCGGAATGGATTGGCTATCCGACAATCACGCGGAAATCGTTTGTTCTGAAAAGCTCGTTCGTGTGCCTTTGCCATCAGGAGATACCCTAAAGATCTTCGGGGAAAAGCCTTGCAAAAATCTCAAGATCATTTCATGCATGAAAGCCCGAAGCTACTTAAGGAAGAAATACTATGCTTTCCTAGCCCACGTTGTGGAGAAAAAGCCTAAAGCGAAAAAGATCCAAGATATCCCCATCATCAAGGATTATCCCGAAGTTTTTCCCGATGACTTGCCCGGACTTCCTCCTGTCCGACAAGTCGAATTCCGTGTAGAACTCGTGCCCGGAGCTAACCCTGTTGCTAAGTCTCCTTACTGCTTAGCTCCTTCCGAGATGCAAGAACTATCTAGCCAACTCCAAGAACTTCTTGACAAGGGATTCATTAGACCGAGCTTCTCACCTTGGGGAGCTCCGGTCCTATTCGTTAAGAAGAAAGATGGATCGTTCCGCATGTGCATCGACTACCGTGAGTTGAACAAACTCACCATCAAGAATCGGTACCTGCTACTGAGGATTGATGACTTATTCGATCAGCTTCAAGAAGCAACCTACTTCTCAAAGATTGATCTTCGTTCTTGCTACCATCAACTTCGAGTTTTAGATGAAGATATTCCGAATACTGCTTTCCGTACCCATTATGGACACTACGAGTTCGTGGTTATGCCTTTTGGCTTGACCAACGCACCTGCTGTGTTCATGGACCTTATGAACCGTGTCTGTTGACCCTACTTGGATCAATTTGTCATCGTCTTCATCGATGATATCTTGATTTACTCCAAAACCAAATCCGAGCATGAACAACATCTCCGACTAATCTTGGAACTCTTGAAGAAAGAGCAACTTTACGCCAAATTTTCCAAGTGTAAACTTTGGCTTAGAGAGGTTTAGTTCTTAGGTCACGTGATCAATGACAAAGGTATTCACGTTGACCCTGCCAAGATTGAAGCTATCAAAAATTGGAATGTACCAAAAACACCCTCAAAAATCCGTTCAGTTTTGGGTTTGGCCGGGTATTATCGAAGGTTCATCTCGAACTTTTTGAAGATTGCCTTGCCTCTTACAACACTAACCCAAAAGAATAAACCGTTCTATCGGGATCAAAAGCAAGAAGATGCCTTCCAACACCTTAAACAGAAGTTGTGCGATTCCCCTATCTTGAGCCTTCCCGATGGTACTGATGATTTTGTCGTTTACTGTGATGCATCAAACCAAGGTCTTGGATGCGTTTTGATGCAACGAGAAAAGGTCATAGCCTACGCATCGAGACAACTTAAGACCCGTGAGAAGAATTACACAACTCACAACCTTGAATTAGGTGCTGTGGTCTTCTCTCTTAAAATCTGGAGACATTATCTCTATGGCACGAAGTGTATCATCTTCACTGATCATAAAAGCCTCCAACACATCTTCGATCAGAAAGAACTCAATATGAGGCAAAGACGTTGGGTTAAGTTACTCAACGACTATGATTGCGAAATCTGCTATCACCTCGGTAAAGCCAATGTGCTAGCTGATGCAATCAGCCAAAAAGATCGTATCAAACCCGTTCGTTATAAGGAAATAGGAATGATCATCGAAACAAGCCTCAAAGCCCAAATTCTTCAAGCCCAGCAACAAGCTCTTGCTAGGGATAATTTAAAAGGAAAACTGGATTGTGGTGCTGAGAAGCAACTTGAGCCCAAGGCCGATGGAGTACTCTACTACATGGCCCGTATATGGATCCCTGACTCCAACGAACTTTGTAAGCTGATCCTTGAAGAGGCCCATAAATCTCGATACTAGGTTCATCCTTGAGCCGATAAAATGTATCAGGATCTTTGAGAATTCTATTGGTGGCCTGTGATGAAGAAAGACATCTCTTTACGTTGGAAAATGCCTCACCTGTCTTAAGGTTAAGGCTGAACATCAAAAACCGTCTGGTCTCTTGCAACAACCGAAAGTCCCTATGTGGAAATGGGAACAAATTTCCATCGTCTTCATCACCAAACTCCCGAGAACTTCGAGCGGGCATGACTAGATTTGGGTCATAGTTGACCGTATGAACAAATCCGCTCACTTCCTTCTGATCTGTGAAGATTTTAAGATGGAGAAATTATCAAGACTTTACATCAACGAAATTGTGAGTCGCCATGGCGTCCTTTTATCCATTATTTCTGATCGAGATAGTCGTTTCACTTCTCGATTCTGGCAAGAATTGCAGAGAGCCTTAGGAACTTGTCTGGATCTTAGCACGTTGTCTGGATCTTAGCACGGCCTATCATCCTCAAACGGATGACCAAAGTGAGAGAACAATACAGACTCTTAAGGAAGATTCTTCGTACGTGTGTCATCGACTTTGGTGGAAGTTGGGACCATCATTTGCCACTTATCAAGTTTTCATACAACAACAACTACCAAACGAGCATCAAGTGTGCTCCTTTTGAGGCTCTATATGGTAGGAAGTGTCGATCTCCGGTGTGTTGGACCGAGATCGGTGACACACAAATTACCGGTCCTGGGCTCATTCAAGAAACTTCTGATAAGGTCTTTCTAATTCAAGAAAAACTCAAGGCCTCTTGTGACCGTCAGAAGAGTTACGCCGACAACCGAAGGAAACCTCTCAAATTTCAAGTCGACGACAAGGTCTTACTCAAGGTTTCCCTTTGGAAAGGAGTTGTCCGATTTGGGAAAAAAGGGAAAGTTGGCTCCTAGGTACGTTAGACCTTTTGAAATTCTGGAAAGGATAGGCCCCGTGGCCTACAAACTCAAGCTACCATCCGAACTCAACAACGTTCATGAAACGTTTCATGTGTCAAACCTCAAGAAATGTCTGGCCGATGATAACCTTAATATTCCTTTAGATGAAATCCGCATCGATGACAAACTTCATTTCGTTGAGCAACCCGTGAAAATCATGGATCGTGAAATCAAGCAACTCAAATGAAGCCGCATACCTATTGTTAGGGTCTGTTGGAATTCGAAATATGGACCTGAGTTCACCTGGGAACGCGAGGACCAAATGAAGCTCAAATACTCACACCTTTTCGAAAATCCTATAGCCTCAACTAGTTGAATTTCGGGGACGAAATTCCCTTAACTAGGGGAGACTGTAACATTCTTACTTTTCGTGTAATTTTAACGTTTATCGTATTCATGAATCTATATCTTTCGGAATCATTGTATTATCATATTATACTTCAAACAATTCAATTTAGTACTTTAGTATGTTAATTAGTGCTTGCACATCGTCGTTCGCCTTTTAAACCTACGTTTACTTTGTACCGTCCACTACCTACAACCACGTTTTAAATAACTTTGATGTCCTATTTCATATGCTAAGAGGAATCATTTCATAGTTGAGAACAACTTTCATGAACAAAACTTTCCTTAAATAGATCTTGAATGTTGTAAAACGATTAAATTCCGCATGTGTAATTTCAACGCTTTATCGGCACACTTTATTCACCTATCATCAATGCTAGACCAAAATAGCAACCCTAAGTGCCTAATGAAGTGATTCCATTCATTCTAGAAATCAAACAACTTACTTCACTATTTACCGTCTTAAAAGTCCGTATTTCAAAAACCGAACGTTATGTGCACTAGTTCGTCACTTAGTAACTTGAGGGACCTAGATGTCCACTTCTTAAACTCCAAAATTTTGCAAGAAAGGGGCTGGTCTAAGGGGTTGGCGGCTGTTCTGGGGCTCCGGATTAGGCTCCAAGACATTCCTTTTATACATTTATACACCCTCTAGTATAAATAGATGGCTTAGGGTGTTTGTTTCTTTGCTCATTCTCTACAAACTACTCTCAAACCTCTCCCACTTGTGCAATTCTTAGCCTCTAAATTGCTGGAAAAATCATGAAGCCAATCCAAGGAAGAAGAAGAAGCAAGTAAGTTGTGCTACCGAGTCACTTTTCCATACTTTCATTCTTGTATTCATTCTATTCCATCTCCTTCTATTCTTTTGTTATTCTAACATCATGATAACTTGATCATGATGAATCTTAGCTTTATTCTGTATTAACTAAAATTATATTCAAGCAAACTAACGTAATCAATCCATCATAGGATCTCGTTTGCAATGGCGGCTATGCCGCCACATTTTTTGAATCCTCCATACGTTCTTCGGTAATAGTGTGCTTTGCCGATACCTTAGAACGTATGGGTTAACATAAACCTGTTGTATCTCCTATATATTAACGCTACATACATCGTTATAATTTTATTTACGCGTTCGGTAACCTTAAAACCCTAAAAGGTTCACTTAAGTGCAACCATTGAATCTGGTCAGCAACTGTTCTGATCTTTAACTAAGCATAACGTTGTCATATTTAAACGAAACTGAGCAAACCCAAACTCCACGACGTAGTTCTTTGAGTTGGATTTCCGAGCATAAATAGCTCGCTTTCTAATTCAAAAGCATGACTCCGCGGTAGCCAAAACAGGACAGGAGCGTTTTTCAGTACCTTCTTTCTTGTTTGACTGTTTTGGCTATGATCCGAGTCTCAAACGGAAAAACTTTCTTAACGAAAATTTTGCGAAATGATTTAAACTAGTCGCCTGTAAATTTTAATGATTACAACACGTCGTTTGATATTTTTAGCGAGCACGTTTCTATTCAGCTCATCTGCTTTCCAAATCTGAAAATAAACGACATTAACAATTTCCTATTCTATCTTCTTCTTTCTCGCATCTATTAACGTTCTAACTTCCGATAAACGTCATCCAACCCCTAATTGACTATATACTAATCTTTTAGGGCGTTGATCTTTATCCTAGAACTCTCAAGCCTTGCGGGTCAATCATATCTCAACACAAAAGTGAGTTCTTCATAGCCCCTTTTCCTTTTTAAGTTTTGGGGTGGAAACATGTACCGTTGAACTTTCATAACAAACATTTTCATACAAATCAACTAAAATGTTTTCATATACTTGGTAGAATTAAATGGCTATACATGATTGCATATTCATAAATCATAAAGTCCCTCGCGTGATTCATACACAACCATTAACTTTTATAAGCCAACGGTAGTACGATAACGGATCCATAGGTGTGACATACCCATTCATCACCCGGGTAGGGTGGTGAATGATCGAATCCGACATATTCATGATTTGGTAGGTTCCAAATCTCTTTGGGAGTAATTTGGTCAATAGGGTTGGTTGTGGACTTCATGTATGGATTTAATTGACTTGTATATCTAAATTGTTTGTATTTGATTTATACATATATCTTTGTGGGTCAAAACCTATGAGACTCACCAACTTTGTAGTTGATACTTGATTTTAGATGTTTTCAAGAAACGAAAAGTAAGAGTTTAACATTGAAGATTCATCACTATAGGATTGCATGATGGCCTTAGAAGATGACAAAATAAAATAAAATAAACTTATCATTTGTGTTTTAATTTCATTTGAGACTATGTAACGAATTATGGGTTTTTAATAAAATATCTTTAGTATTTCTTTATGCCTTGTATTCTTGTTATTCAATTTCGTCGCGCTCCCGTGATTCTGCCTTTGGCGGGGGTATGACATTCGTGTACTAGAAACTGGTCCGATAAACGTCACCTTCTATCTGAATTAATAATCAATACATCATTAATCCTAACGTTTCATAAATCTAAGCGAAACAAAACAATTTCGCTTCCAAGGTCTAAGCGAAACCATACCAGTTTTGCTTCTTTTAGTCTTCGCGAAACTAAAACCAAACGAAACTATTCATTAAGCGAAACTGCATGTCTGAGCGAAACTGAACATAGCGAAACTATGTCAAAGCGAAAATAAGTCTAGTTTCACTTCTTTAATACTTTCGCTTGGTCGTCTTCCTTAGCAAAAACCTAGGGTTTCTGCATGGAATGGCGGCCAAGCATCTAACTCATCAAGACCACAACTTTTGATGTCCAAAACATCCCTTTTTCATTCGTTACGCTAGATCCATGGTCGGTTTCTCGTTTAATACGTAAAAACCCAACCTTTTTATGGGAAACTCATGAAACCCCCATTTAAACGAAAAACTTAGATCTGGGCTAGATGGTTACCTGTTTGAGCTCGAATCCTTGATCCTTAGCTTCTCCCGATGATGACGTACTATCCTTGATGCTCGGTTTTCCTTCTTTACGACTTTCTCTCTCTAGCTCCTTTCTCTCTCTCTCCTCTAGATGTTTAGCTGAAAAAGGAAGGAAATGGGGAGGAGGTGGGGGTGGAGGCTAAGCCCCTCCCCTCCTTTCCTTTTTCGTCCTTTGACGCTTTCGCCCTTCTCGTTTTTTCTCTTTATTTACCGAGTCGCGTTTATAAACACGTTTTTATTACTTATTAATTTTGGGATGTTACACCATCATCATCATCCCAACGATTTCTCTCTCTAGGTTTTCTCTCAGATTTTGCTTTGGTTTCCAGATTTTCATTCTTTCAGAGCTTCGAATCTCTTTAGATCTTCCCAAAACTCAAATCTGATGTGAGAAATCTGGAAATTGTCATCATCCAAAAGGGATTGGGCTGGAAGATGGAAGGTTTTTGGTTCAGAATGTGTTGGTTTGGTTTTGATTTTGTTGTTTTTAGTTCTAAATGTGATGTTTTAGTTCAAAATATGTTGTTTTAGTCAAAATGTGTTGTTTTTAGTTCAAAATATGTTGTTTTAGGGTAAAATATGTCGTTTTAGTTCAGAAAGTACTGCTTTAGTCTTGAACGTGTTGTTTTAATTCTGAATGTGTTGTTTTAATTCAAAATGTGTTGTTTTAGGTCAAAATGTGCTATTTTCTTTCATAATATGCTTTTTTTAGTTCAGAATGTGTTGTTTTAGGTTAGAATGTGATGTTTTTAGTGTTGAATGTGTTGTTGTTTTTCTTGTCAAAATGCACTGCTTTATTTCAAAATATGTTGTTTTAGTTCGTAATGGGTTGTTTTTAGTTAAAATGTGTTGTTTTATGTTCAAATGTGTTGTTTTAGTGCTAAATGTGTTGTTTTAGTGTTGAATGTGTCGTTTTAGTTAAAAACGTGTTGCCTTTTTGTTCAAATGTGATGTTTTATTTCAGAATTGTAGCATCCCTAAAACCGAATAGCTAATGGGTCGGGTTGATGGGCAACCCGAAGCTCTAATAAATGACATGGTTAACTTGAATCGTGAGTAAAGTTTGGACCCATGAGAGTTAGAGGACCCGATTAGCCGAGTAGTGAAAAGTTCGTGACCGAAAAACGCGAGATAGAACTAGAGGGACCCGGATTGTAAAACTTGGAGGTTTAAAAAGAGATTTAGAGGAAAACCCTAGGCCATTCGGCCTAGGGGAGTTCGCAACGGCAGACGCAAGAAGAGAGGAGGAGAGGGAGAGCTAGCCGAAGGAGGAGGGAGCCGGTTAGGGATTTTAGTTCTTGAACGTGGTAATCCTCGTCCTCATCTCATTCTCTTATCATTTTCGTCGTTGCATGGAACCCGGTTAGGGTTTTTAGTTCTTGAACGTGGTGGTTCGGGGGATAGCGTGAGACGACGGTAACACGTAGCAACGGGTTGGGCATGGTGATCGGCTGTGACGGTGGTGATTGTGGCCGATGATGGTTCGACGGTGATGGTGGTAGGATAAGTCAACGATGGTGATGACCCGGTTACGGGTGATGGCGTGTGACGGGTATGGCCGGCGATAGAGGAAACGGGGTGACCCGTAGGGGCAGCATCCAACAACTGAGAGGGAGAGAGAGTGGTGCGTCAAGGAGTAGCAGCGTGGGGATGGTGGTGCTCGATGGCTGTGGTGACGACAGTGGAGTAGTGGAGTCGCTCGGTTAGGGTTTTACGCGACGAAGGTTGTGGCGCAAGGTGGTGGTGCATGGTCCGCGGTGCACGGTGGAGGAAACGGAAGCCGGGTAGGGTTTGACAACAAGGCAGATGACTCTGACGAGTAGCATGGTGGTGCACAAGTTGGAGACGTGAGACGGTGAGGAGACGGGAGACGGTGAGGAGCCGGTTATGGATTCCCTTTTTACATGGTTTGCATGCGGGTGGCAAATCCGGCTCATGTACGTGTATGTTCGAGAGATTAGGATTTTTGCATGGTCACGTACGTGCATGCATGAGACCCCGTTTGGAGTTTATGAACTATAATATTGCATGGTCTTAACCCGAGGTGTTTATGAACTATAATATTCCTTAATGGGTCGGCGTGGTCTATGTAGTGTCTAAGAGAATATGTGAGGTAGGGATAAATGAGTTACTGACGGGTGTCGTGTTAAGGGTTAGTCGGGGTGAGTCGAGATATAAGCTAAACGCTTATGAATATGGGTATGAAACGTTATTCTAGTGCTTTGTGTGGGGTGCAAGTGTAGTTAATGGGTCATGTAAATGAGGTATGATGTTATGTGTTTTATACCTTTGTTGTGTGTTTGTATTGTTGTCTCTATGACACGGCAAACGGGATTGTGAAGGACGAAGTCCTTCGAGAAGACACCAAAGGTGACAATATTCAACAGGTTAATGATGAGCTCGGGGTGTTTCGAACACCCTGACTAGGGTAACCCTGACGAGGGTGCATGTGACGAGGTATATGTTTGTGTGCATATATATGTGTTAAATTGCACGCAAGTGTTGAGTTATATTTATTGTTCATGAGATGATATTAATGTGATATGTAGATGATATTAATATGGTGTGTAGAGTTAGATTAACCATTGAGTCAGGATGATGAGGTGGTGTTTACAACTGTTGTGTCAGTTGACTTGTGAGAGTCTTGGTTAAGACTGGTTAAGTCGATGTCTAGGGATTGGTTGTGTTAACCAGGTTTTTCGGATTAATACGGATGGTAGATTACGAGTAATTAGTACAAAAAGATTGAACCGTGTCGGTGAGATTTACTGGGTTATATTTGTGGGATGAGTCTTGGGTGGTGAACCTTATGGGATATCATACGGTAACAGTGGTTACGTATATGATAATAAATTATTAAAACTATTTTATAAGGACCGGAGTGTCCTGAGTGGAGATAAACAATAAATGTGACGAGATGGCTTTTATTTAAATTAAACTATTAGAACTCACTCAGCGTAGCTGACTTTGTGTGTATGTTAGATTGTTTTGTAGGTGAGCTTCGGGGTCGACGTATCTTGGCTTGTGAGCGGTGTTACTCGGATCGGTGTGCGGGTATTCGTGGGGTAAACTTAATACCGATAATGACTTTAAAGTGTAATAATTATTTTAGAAAGACTTTCGCTGTATGTTTGAGTAATAAAAAGAGTACTTTTAAAGGAAATACCTAGTGATGAGGACCAACTGTAGGGTGTCCGGTTTGGGGGCCTTACAAGTTGGTATCAAAGCCGAGGTGTAAGAGAAAATCGGTGTTTTTATAACAATAAAATACTTTAACTTAAACTGAAAATGGGACGAGGGTGAAACGAATGCCACCACAAGTAACCGCGAGCCAAGAGGTACGTCTTTTGAGTTATTCATTAATTGTTAGAGTATTAATTGTGTAGTGAAACACTACGTGGAGTTGTGTGGTAGGATTAGGTGGAATTATGTTTTGTGAGTTGGGTATTGCGGAGTAGCATTAAATGTAACTATGTGAGATAATTTGGTGTGTCGGCATGGTTTAGTGATTTTGTGTGTAACCATGTGTAATGTGCAATTGTGATAAATATGATGATTTGCTAGTTATTGCGTGGTGTTATGCGGGTTATGTGGGATGCATGTGCATCCAGTGTGTGTGAAAGGTAGAAAGCTAGTGTGAATATGATAGAAAAGGTTTAGAATCCGAGCAGTAATATGGACCACCAAATCGCATTTGATCACCATGATTTGGAAGTCTATGATTACTCTCATATTCTGAATTTGTTGCCCATAGTAATCACTCCAACGTTCTAACTTGAGCAAGTGCTGATGGCTAAAACAAAGCGTACGAGATCGGTCGGACAGGGAGCTCTGGCTAGGAGGAATGCAAGTCGACAGGATAAGCCGACAGCTGTTGTAGGTGGAACGGACAGTGACATGGGAGTAGTGTTGGTGCTTCCCGCATTGAGTATGACTAGAGCTGCGGTCGGCGACACGCCACGTGGTGCTTTCACCGGAGGGACCGGATGGAAAAGAAGGGCGGTGTCAGCAATGCGTGACTTCCCTCCAGGATATGGACCTGTATGGTTGAGAGATCGACCACTTACGACAACTAAGGGAACTTTGTTTCAAGAGGACCCGGTGAACGACCCGGGATCCGATGAGGAAGAACCGGTGGAGGACGCATCAGATGCACCTGATGTGGTCCGGTAGTGAATTTGTGAGCGCTCTTTGAGATACTTGATTTCTTGATAACTAGTGGGTGTGACAGTTGTCACGAGAGACTAAGGGGTTATTTGACGTTATGACTGATTAGACGTTTACGTGGTGTAATGCTTGTTTCAAACATTGACTATTTGATTTTGACCTTGATTGTGAGTCTTACCGCGTGATGATTTGAACATAATTAATGATAAATGTGTTCGTGATGGCGTATGATTATATTTACAGCAGTGGTATATGTGCGGTAGGGGTGATTATGTGATTACATTCCGAATGATATGAGTCTGTATTAAATGCAACCTTGATGTGGTACTAGAACATGATTGACTAGAATGAGTGGATAGACTTGTATAGACAGGATTTTTGAATTGGTATGTCTCTACGGTCTTAAGGTAATGTCACCTATGTACTAATGTTTAGGTGGTGTTGGAAGTGCAATGAGTATATGGTACTTTGTGTAAATGTTTAGGACGAGGTCCTGTGGGAAATGATGATTTTATATATAATGTGTGTATGAGTGATTAGGGTGTTGTCTTGTGTCCAGACTAAGTAGTGTGTCGTCCTGAACTATTGGTACAACCCGTATTGGGGTACGACCGTGTGAACTCTGTGTGAGTGTGTGGTGACGTGTGGCAGGGGCTACCGTTGTGATGAATAGAAGCTGGAGTTCAGGAGTTTGTGTGTCTGTAAGTGACAAGGTCATATTGTATACACGTAGATTTGCTCAGGCCTAGCTAGTTGTGTGTGCACTTTGTGCGAGTTAGAAGGGTGGGTTACTAGTACGTATGTAGAACCTTGCGTGTTCTTTAGTTATGTTGTGTTGGTATGTGTCCTTGTAGTACACGCTTAGTCGTGCATAGGACCGATGGTCGGTGTGCTCAAGTATAGTATTTCTATCTTGATGATTTTCTCGATATTGATACATCGAGGTGATGCGAGAAGTTTTGACGTCTTCCAAGACGATCGGTGAGGTGCTCTTATGAGATGCCTATGCTTATATCTCGGGAATTCGGAGCCCAAAGCCAAGGTTTGGAGCTGTGAGAGTTGATGATGAAAGTGTTATGTGGACGCTTGATCAGAGATAGTTATGACGTGGTCGAGGTGACGACGCTGGAGACTTCAGCACATAGTGGACGAAATGATGATAAGGTCTCCATGGAATACATCCCATATGAGGAGTTCTGTCAATATAAGATACAAGAGGGTTGTAAATTTTTTCTCTGAACAAGACAAGGGGTGGATGAGGCTTGTGATAAGACGGACTTCATGTTCGCACTTGATAAGTGGGACGCGGTCGGTGATCGCATGGTAATGATAGAGCAGCAACGAAGAAAGTGGAATGAAAGGAGAGTGAGTGCAAGATTTCACATAAGTGACTGGGAAGGAAATGCTTACGATGGTAAACATATGACTAGTTAAGGTGAGCTCCCGGGGAGCATTCAAGTGAAGCAAATGTTTGGATGTTGAAACAGATATGACAATGGTAAGTGAGCATTGAGAAACATCGAGAGCTAATGGAAATGACATTAGTATTGGGTGTATGTGCATACTTAAGGGGTGTATTGCACGTGGGATAATGAAGTAAAGAGATACTATAGTAGAGGAATTTTGTGGAAACCAGTGTAGCCTTGCACAAGCTCCTAGAGATCGTCAGAGAAGGGCGAAAGTAATACCCTTATGGGTAGGGCAGTGGTATTGAGTTTGAAAAATCATCGCAAGGTGGCGATCATAGCATGAGAGAGAGAAGTGTGATGGGCACACGATAGTAAAGCAGCAATTGCTCCTATACGAGAAAGACAAGAACCTACTTGGGAGGATGATCGTCGGAATAACGAGATATGCAGGACTATACAAAGGACAACGACAAATGCGTTGATGGGGTGTATATGGAAAAGCAGCCATTTGGCTAATGACCGGAAAGACGAGAGGTGCGGGGATGTGTAAGTGAAACCTACGATTCCCAAAGTTGGAAGCGTGCGATGAAAAAGACTTCTGTGAACACCAAGGGTTGGTGGCCGTGTTGAATAGTAATAACCAAGATGATACATATCTAAAAGGGAACGGGTAGCACCTAAGGGTTTAGTGCACGAGTAAAAATGGAAAGGATGAGTTGTGTTGGTTAGTACAGACGCAGGATTCGAGGACGAATCCTCCTTTAAGGGTAGGTAGACTTGTAACATCCCTAAAACCAAATAGCTAACGGGTCGGGTTGATGGGCAACCCGAAGCTCTAATAAATGACATGGTTAACTTGAATCGTGAGTAAAGTTTGGACACACGAGAGTTAAAGGACCCGATTAGCCGAGTAGTGAACAGTTCGTGACCGAAAAACGTGAGATAGAACTAGAGGGACCCGGATTGTAAACCTTGGAGGTTTAAAAAGTGATTTAGAGAAAAACCCTAGGTCATTCGGCCTAGGGGAGTTCGCAACGGCAGACGCAAGAAGAGAGGAGGAGAGGGAGAGCTAGCCGGAGGAGGAGGGAGCCAAGGTTGTGGCGCGGAGGTGGTTTACGGCGGTGAGGCCCGAGAGACTGTCAGGTAATCCTCGTCCTCATCTCATTCTCTTATCGTTTTCGTTTTTGCATGGAACCCGTTTAGAATTTTTAGTTCTTAAACGTGGTGGTCCATGGGATAGCGTGAGACGACGGTTAAGGGTAGAAACTGGTTAGGTGTGGTGATCGGCTGTGACGGTGGTGGTTATGACCGACAATGGTTCGGCGGTGATGGTGGTAGCATAAGGCAACGCTGGTGATGATGGTGATGACCCGGTTACGGGTGATGGCGTGTGACGGGTATGGCCGGCGATAGAGGAAACGAGGTGACTCGTAGGGGCAGCGTCCGACGACCGAGAGGGAGAGATGGTGGCGTGTTAAAGAGGAGCAGTGTGGGGATGGTGGTGCTCGGTGGCTGTGGTGACGGCAGTGCGGTAGTGGAGTCGCTCGGCTAGGTTTTGCGCGACGAAGCTGGTGGCGCTAGGTGGTGGTGCATGGTCCGCGGTGCACGGTGGAGGAAACGGAAGCCGGGTAGGGTTTGAAAATGAGGAAGATGATGGTGACGAGTACCACGGAGAAGGCAGACGGTGAGGAGTCGGTTAAGGCTTCTCTTTTTGCATGGTTTGCATGCTGGTGGGAAATCCAGCTCGTGTACGTGTATGTTCGAGAGATTAGGATTTTTACATGGTCACGTACGTGCATGCATGAGACCCTGTTCGGGTATTCGAGTTCTAAGCGGATCCATGACGATCCGGTTCAAGCGAACATGTGAACTAGGGTTTTGACAAAGATGAAGAGACGAGCAGAGGAGAGTGGGCTTGGGAATTTAATTATTATATATGTTGTCAACGCATCTTTAGAACGTGTCATGTGATCCCGCGTTTGACATGTTCGGGTTGTGAACAAGCGATCGAGGTGTAGAGCTAGGACTTGGACTCGGCGTAACCGGTGAGTTTCTAATCCCTCTTTAAATGCTTTTAATGTTTTGGGGCTATCGTACATGCTTACAAGAGATGTTTATTTTATTAAATGTGTTAAGAGTTTTGGGTTTTAACCCGAGGTGTTTATGAACTATAATATTCATTAATGGGTCGGGTGGTCTATGGAGTATCTAAGAGATTATGTGAGCTAGGGATAAATGAGTTACTGACGGGTGTCATGTTAAGGGTTAGTCGGGATATAAGCTAAACGCTTATGAATACGTGTATGATACATTATTCAAGTTCTATGTGTGGGGTGCAGGTGTAGTTAATGAGTCATATAAATGAGGTATGATGTTATGTGTTTTATACTTATGTTGTGTGTTTGCATCGTTGTCTCTATGACATGGCAAACGGGATTGTAAAGGACGAAGTCCTTCGGGAAGTCACTAAAGGTGATAATATTCATCATGTTAATGATGAGCTCGGGGTGTGTCGAACACCCTGATGAGGGTGCATGTGACGAGGTATGTGTTTGTGTGCATATATATGTGTTAAATTGCACGCAAGTGTTGAGTTATATTTATTGTGCATGAGATGATATTAATGTGATATGTAGATGATATTAATGTGGTGTGTAGAGTTAGATTGACCGTTGAGTCGGGATGATGAGGTGGTGTTTACAACTGTTGTGTTAGTTGACTTATGAGAGTCCTGGTTAAAACTGGTTAAGTCGATGTCTAGGGATTGGTTGTATTAACCAGGTTTTTCAGGTTAATACGGGTGGTAGATTACGAGTAATTAGTACAGTAAGATTGAACCGTGGCAGTAAGATTTTCTGGGTTATATTTGTGGGATGAGTCTTGGATGGTGAACCTTATGGGATATCATACGGTAACAGGGTTACCTATATGATAATAAATTATTGAGTAAATCACTATTTTAGTACCTGACGTTTGTCCATTTTAACTAATTGAGTCTCTTATGTTTAAAATCATCGCTCTGAACCCTGCCGTTTCATTTTTGCATCTGTTTGAGTGCTTTTGACTAACTCCGTTAAATTTTTTGTTAATTTTTTAAGTAGAAAACCAAAATACCCTCCAGGACTCAAATTATTAAAATTACTTTTATTTTTACCAACTCATTATCTTCACCCTTTGTCTTCACCATCACCACCCACCACCACCACCTAATACAAAAAACCAATTAAACTCAGAACTCCCAAATAGGATCACAAACAAGCTATGGTATGTTGACATCTATTTGACTCAAAGTTAAACCTTAATCTAGTTAACAAGCTAAACGAAAACTTAAACAATCACAGAAAAACAGTTAAATTAAACATATGGAAGAAATTATAAATCCAAACCTTGAGATAGATAATACCACCTCCTAGACCACGATCATCATCTCCTTGGGTGAAGTCCATTCAAGCTTCATTCCCACGGAAACAAGACCCTTTCCACTCTAGGGTTTCATTATTCGGCGAAATCGTTCCGACGAACGAAGGCAACAAATTCACCGCCTTACCGAAACTGTTCATAACAGGCCATGAAATTTGACGCGATAGAACAGGTAAGACATCGTTAACTGCAAACGGCAGCTTCAAGGAATCCCTAAATTCCGATTGAAAACCTAAACCTAAACCCCCTAATACTAGAATATGCAGTACTCTCCATAACCACATTGTTGATTGAATCGGTACAGGAGGATGATGAAGTTGGGGGTTCTGAAAAATCGGTCAAGTGTTTGTTAACGAATTTGATCCATTGAACTGTTGGGAATGATTTGGATGATGAAGTTTGGGGGTGAATTTTACAGTGAAGTCAAAGTTTGTAAAGCGTTGTGGGAATCGGAGACGGTGTTTGTTTTTTGGATTTCTTTTATATAATTATATTAAATCTTTTGTTGCCGGAGGAGGAGGTGGTTGTCGGAGATAATGGTGGTGGTGAAGACAAAGGGCGAAGAGAGTTGGTTGGTAAAAATAAAAGCAATTTTAACAATTTGAGTCGCTGAGGGTATTTTGGTCTTTAATTTAAAAAATAAATAGAAAATTTAACGGAGTTAGTCAAAAGGACTCAACCAAATGCAAAAATGAAACATGAGGGTTCAGAGCGACGATTTTAAACATAAGGGACTCAACTAGTTAAAATGGACAAACATTAGGAAGTCAAATAGTAATTTACTCTAAATTATTAAAACTATTTTATAAGGACCGGAGTGTCCTGAGTGGAGATTAACAATAAATGTGACGAGATGACTTTTATTTAAATTAAACTATTAGAACTCGTTCAGCGTAGCTAGCTTTGTATGTACGTTAGATTGTTTTGCAGGTAAGATTAAGGGTCGACGTATCTTGGCTTGTGAGCGGTGTTACTCTGATCGGTGTGCGGGTATTCGTGGGGTAAACTTAATAACGATAATGACTTTAAAGTGTAATAATTATTTTAAAAAGACTTCCGCTGTATGTTTGAGTAATAAAACGAGTACTTTTAAAGGAAATACCTAGTGATGAGAACCAACTGTAAGGTGTCCAATTTAGAGGCCTTACAATAATATTCGAGAATATGTTGTTTTTGGCTTTAATGTGCAGATTTTAGTTAGTAAGACCGTTACTAAGAAAGAAAAAAGGTGTGCGCAAGAACCTAAGAAATAGAGAATGTGTTGTTTTAGGTTGTTTGTTTTAGCTTAGAAAAATACAGCAAATAAAATAGAGCATAGAAAAATACAACATATAAATATAACTAGGAAATTTACCCGCCTCGCGTTGCGGCGACGTCGAATTACTCACGGTACCTCAATGGTAACGGCGTTCGCTATAGCCTCAAAAAAATTACTATTCATTTCTTAAGGTTTTTCAATAATAAGGAGAATAGAGAAAATATACATCATAGAAAATTACAACACAAAAACTCAGCATAGAAATTTCCACACAGTTTCGATTATTTTTAAATCGTCATTTTTTATATTGCAATATTATAATCAAATTAAAGAGAGAACATTCTCTATTTTATGGTGTAATGTTTTTATAAAAAATAATGTCGTATAAAAAGTTATGAATGTTAAAAAAATGTCGAAACTTGAAAAAAGTCAACAAAAATGGTTATTATAAAAGTATTTATCTAACCCCTTTTTTTTCCACTTGAATCTCAGCTTTTGATTACAAAATTTGATGGCTAAAATTAATTTCTAGCCTACTTAGTTAAAATCCGCTTTTTAGGGGGATCATCCCCGGCCTATATACATATATAAATTATAATTTGTAAATAATTTTTAAATTGTGTGATTGGTTTTCTTAGTTTCGTATAAGGCTAAGTGTAATGATCTAGCTTCATTTTTTAGAATTAAACGATACCTCAACGTCACATCACCATCTTTCACTTATGTAATGCGTTTACTTCACTTTAACTTATTTAAAAAAAATTAATACATTTAAGAGAGAGAGAGAGAGAGAGAGTCCGGCAATGGATTTGCATTGTGTGGCAACCATCCACCGCATTATTTGATTTGTGTGGCAATGGAGTGAAGGTTTAATGGTGTTGTTTCAACATGCTTCACTTCCACATCCCCCTTACCGTATGTGAAGGGTGTTACCGTTACATATAGTCTAAGTTGATGGTTTTCATTTGATGCTTACCTTATATATATATATATATATATATATATATATATATATATATATATATATATAACTGTGATCAACCATTATATACATGGGCGAAGCTTAGTGAGGGCCCGCCTCCCTCCCCCCTTGATTTTTCGCTCAGTATTGTTAATTTATATGTATTCGGCCAATTTTTCGCTCAGTAGTGTTAATTTATATGTATTCGGCCGAAAATTTTATAGTTCCGGCCCCCTGATAGAAAAAAAAATCCCGGCCCCTGCGTTTTTCTTCAAGATTCGTCACTGATTATATATAACTAGTTTAAAAGGCAACTTCTTAGGAATAGTATTTTTCTTGGACCGCAGTGCCACGTGTCACTTTGCTATTTGTTAGTTTTTTTTTTAAATCCTGACTTTTTCCCCTTCATATATACACTTTTCTACACACTTGAAACCAAAAAGGACTTTGATTGAGATGGTAGAGCGTGTTTTCCCTCCCCTTGGTGATCTGAGTTAAAATCTACATAAATGACAAAGGTACCGAATTCGACTTTGTTTCACATTTGTTTGAATCAATTGACCTCAATTTGTATAATTGTTGTTTTTTAAGCAAAAATAGTGATGAAAGTGACGATGAAGAACGACAAGAAGACTCGCAAGGCTTTGAAGATCGCTGCTAAAGTTTGTGGTAAGATCTTGATCAAAATCTTTTCAACAACTATTCTCAATTTTTTCATTCTATACTACGAAGGAGCATTTATATTGATACGAATACGGCCATTGATATTCTAAATATCATTTACTACTTAAAGTTTCGTTTTTTGCCTGTATATTTTGTTAACATTACAAATTCATACAAAAGATAAAAGTAGTTCTATATTTTAATTTTATGGGTATATGTAGTTAGATATATATATTAAATTATTTATCACGTCATTCGTTTTTTAAAACTGGTCCAGTTAGTTGAGTGCTAAAACAGTGTCCGGTTATAAAAACATTGGTAAGATGTTCCAAAAAATTATTTCTGTTAAAAATATTTTATATCACGCAATTGATGACTATTTTGTGTTGTTTTAATATTCCTGAATTTGGATTTGAAATCGATGAACAAGGGTAGATTCAGTGGGTTTGGTGGAACCGGAAAAAGAGCAGATAACGGTGACCGGAGAAGGAATTGACTCCGTTGAACCGACTTGCTTGTTAAGAAAACGCGTCGGCCACACAGAGATAATAAGTGTTGGTCCAATTGAAGAGAATCAACCGGACAAACCTCCTGCTGCCGCCCCACCAGAGACGAAGGAAACTCCGGTGCCATTTGAGTATCGTTATGCTTAACCCAATTGTTTCTCACTCATGCCCTTGCATGTTGTCCATGAAGACCCTTGCTCTAGTTGCAGCATATTATGAAGTTGAGATTTCATCAATAAGAAATGAAATCAAATTACAATGTTGATCAGTTCTTGAACATGATAACGGAAAACACTTATGTAAAACATACATGTTAAGCTAACCGATGATAGGGAAGACGTCATGATCTCTGATATGGATCGGGTTCCCGTTTAAGATGTACGGTTAGGATGGCTAAGGTGAGTTCGTGAGAACTCACGGTTAGTGGGAGAGAGAGGGACGAATTATTTAGTGGTGATAGATTTCTTGATTTTATGATTAGCCTATTCCCTCTAATTAACTCTCTATTTATATGTACAACCAAGGGAAAACCTATTAAGAGTAATTAGGCCCATCAGCTAATTACTATAAATAAATAATTCAATTGATCATTTAATAATGAGATAAATGATTATAAGATCACATAATAAAACAGTGTCTTACATTCTCCTACTTAGCTGAGTAATCATTTATTATGAGCATTAGTAAGTCTGCAGATTTAATACTTATTTTAGTTTTAAACCAAAACTGTAGCAGAGAAATACAGTCATTGAATCAGTATTCAACTCAAAACCCCCATTAATCATACTACAATCTCAATTTAAGACTCAAGTAAACTTAGGATCAAATTGACAAATAAGCCATTTAACGTTGATTTGTATAGTTATTGTCTATACATCTTTAGGCATGCATAAACGTATTTAGAGACAAACAAATTAAAATAATTGAGGAAATTTTGTTAATAAACGTAAGTAAGTACAATTATGCTACTAAATAAGGTCTTTAGAAACACATCTTCGAAACATGTTCTTCTAAAACTTTAGGTGGGAGACCTTTAGTCATCGGATCTGCAAGCAATAACTTTAGTACTTATATACTCAATACAAAGATTATTTTCCTCAACTCGCTCACATACGAACAAGTACTTTGTATCAAGATACGACAACTGAGTTATCACAATAAAGCTTCAACGGTCTAGAATGGAATTAACTATTTTGAGTCTAGTGATCAAATTCTTTAGCAACATTCCATTACAGGTCGCGTTATACACAGCTATTTATTCTGCCATCATAGTGGATGTTGTTGTCAACTGTTGCTTATGACTCTTCCATGAAATAGGTCCGCGGGCTAACATAAAGATATACCCCGAAGTGGATTTCTTGTCATCTTTGCACTTAGCAAAGTCAGAATCAGAATAACCAACCACTTCTAAATTATCACTTCTTCTATAAGTCAGTTTATAGTCTTTCGTCCCTTGCAGATATTGAAGTATTTTATTAGTTGCTTTCCAGTGATCAAGGCTAGGATTAGTCTGATAAACGCCTAGCATTCCAGCAATATAAGCGGTATCCGGAAGAGCATAGACTTGAGCATACATGAGGCTCCCAACTACTATTGCATAAGGTATCATTCTCATTTGCTCTTACTCAACCTCTGTTTTCGGATATTAGAAAGAACCAAAAACATCTCCTTTAACTACTAGAGCTACATAAGAAGAGCAGTGTTGCATGTTGTAACGTGTGAGGACCCGTTCAATGTAGGCTTTTTTAGATAATCCAAAATGCCCTTAGATCTATCTCGATGTATTTCGATGCCTATAACGTAAGAAGCCTCTCCGAGATCCTTCATGTCGAAGTTATGCGAGAGTAAATGCTTCGACTCATGCAACATATCTAAACTATTACTTGCCAATAGAATGTCATCTACGTAAAGGACGAGTATAGTAAAGTTGCTCCAACTCATCTTGAGGTAGGTGTATTGATCCACTTGATTTTTATGGAAACATTGTTTCTTCATGACTTCATCAAACTTTAGGTACTATTGACGTGATGTCTAATTCAAACCGTATATGGATGTCTTCAACTTACAAACTAGATGTTCTTGACCTTCAGGTTTAAAGCCTTCAGGTTGTTTCATAAACACGTCTTCATTCAAGTCGCCGTTGAGGAAAGCAGTTTTGACGTCCATCTGATGTAGCTCTAAGTCAAAGTGAGCTACTAGGGCCATCACGATCCTTAATGAATCCTTTCGAGAAACAGGAGAAAAGGTCTCTTGATAGTCGATTCCTTCTTTCTGAGTGAAACCCTTTGCAACCAATCTCGCTTTATAGCGTTCAATGTTTCCAATCGGATCTAGTTTAGGTTTGAAGAACCATTTACATCCTACGGGTTTAGCACCGTTGGGTAATTCAACTAAATCCCAAACAACATTTTTCTTCATGGAGTCAAGCTCGTCAACCATACCTTTGTTCCATTCAGAGGACTGATCACTGCTAACGGCTTCATGATAAGAAGTAGGATCTATAAACTTTCCAGCATCCATTTAAGCTTCAGTCAGGAAGGTAACATAATCATCAAAGTTAGTAGGTCTTTTGGATCTAGACGACCTCCTGAGTTGATTATCGGGTTCGGCATTGTCTTCATGTCGGTCGTTTGATGTGCCTTCATTCTCTGGTATAAAAGGAGTAGCATTGTGATCTGAGTGAAGAGGAGGTGGTGTAGTGATGTGCGGTGCAGCGTCGTGTACAAGGGGAGTAATCGAAGGTATGGTAAGTGCAGGATCGTGAAAGTACAAGATGGTTCTGTTCTTAGTTGAAATTGGCGGAAACAATAACAACTACACAAATGTAATCGAACAGGAAGAAAGAATACTTTTAAGAACACTGTTGTATTAAGCTTTTGCAGATAAACGATTACAAGTGAAACTCAATCAGAAAGCACAAAAAGCACACATACAATGAAGTGTTTACAGATTATTTATACTCACTTAGAATCAAGACAGCCCCTTGATTCTAAGGATCAGATCTAACACAAACCGTTGATCTGTTGTATCTTGCTAACTATTACACGTTTTGTCTATATCTAGTTAACTTTATTGAAGCGTCTTCTTTATGCATCATTACTTGCATGCTTGGAGAAGAGCATTGTTGTCCGTCATTGGTTGTGCCATTGAGGTTCCTTCTGCTTTGAGTGTGTCAGTTGCTTTTGCAGAAAGTTGTCAGTGACGCTTGGTATGGATAGTCAGCTGCAACGATTTGTCTTCAAGGCACAAGGCTGTCAACAGCAAAGATGTTGATCAGCAGCAAGATGTAACCATCCAGAGCTGCTGATGATTTGCCTGTCAGCAGCATCAAGTGTTGATGCTGCTGAGAAGCTTATCCGCAACAACTTTGGTCTTCAGCGGATAAGGCTATCCGCAGCAGATTTGTTCTTCAGCAGGAGAACAAGTATCCGCAGCAGATTGTTGGTCAACAGCAAACTCTGAGATCAGCAGCATTTGTACTTAGAGAATTTTGTAGCCATTAGTCTTTGGTTCTACAAACTCCCCCTAGACTGATGCTACCAAAATTCTCTTATTTCCTTTATTGCTGAAGCTTTTGCACATTTCTGACTATCCTTTCAACCAAAGGAAAAAGCTTCGAAAACAGCCGTCTTGTACTTTGAAATACAGCCTGCAGTCGTCAAAGTTGTCTGAGTCTTTCTCCATTGGGACCATCTCCCCTTTTTGGTTGCATCAGTGGACAAATGTGCATCAGTTTGGGTGGCCACTGATACAAAGGAGGGAGTAAGAAAAGTTGGGCATTGATGTGCCTCTATCATATTCACCCTGGCCGTCAATTCCAAGATATGAAGTTTCAGTTTGTCTTCATCCACAGTTGTGGAATCCTTGGATCCAGATGGGGCCTTAGGCCTAGCCTCTTCATCCCCATCACCCATGGTTTCTTGGCACCTGGGATTCCTCTCAGTGAGGGGAGTTTCCAAGGAAACATCCTCACTGTGAGTTGCCGTGGTTGAGGACTTAGCAATGTTGTCACTGTCCTCCTGGTTATTTGATGGACCAGCAGTAGTGACAGCCTCTTCCACATCCATTCTGTCATAACTCCTAGAGTGGACCTTCAGGGTAGAAGAACTTGGGATGGGTGTGTTGGAAGCAAGATCAATTAGTACCTCCGAGATGGTGGTAGTTGGAGAAGGTACATCATCTTGATCAGGTTCCTCAACACTTAAGTTCAGAAGAGAAAGGAAAGGCTCAGGGGGGCTGTTCTATAGATCCGAGAAGTGATCCTGATCCTAATAGAGAGATATCCAAAGGAGTCTCCCTAATAATGTGGCTTTCCCTTATGATATTCTCACCAGAATGTTGTGATTCTGAGTGAGGGCTGTTAGGTTGGGTTTGGGCCTTGGAGGCAAGAGAAGTAGGAGTTCTCTTGCCCCTTTTCTTAGTATATGTCGTTGCAACCGGGGCCCTGTGTTCCGGTTGAACGATAACATCCAAAACAGGTGTAAGTAATGTTTGTGCCTGTGCATCCTTAGTAGTATGCACAGGGGTTCGAATGGTTGAAGCAGACTGTTGTTCAGGATGTGAAGTGGAGGGTGTGGGATCAGTATCAGCTGGGATTGCTGAACTGTCACCCGGGGTACTCTGTATGTTCAGCATTGTAGATAACAATTGAACATTGACCCCTGAGAACTTTTTGTAAACAGTTCTCATGTTATCACTTCAGATCGGAGAAAATGCAGATCTTCGTGAAAACCCTAACGGGTAAGACGATCACGTTTGAGGTTGAATCCTTCGACACAATCGACAACTTGAAGGCAAAGATCCAAGACAAGGAAGGTATTCCGCCAGATCAGCAGCGTCTAATCTTCGCCGGAAAAAAGCTCGAGGACGGCAGAACCCTAGCCGATTACAACATCCAGAAGGAGTCAAATCTTCTCCTCGTCCTTCTTCTCGGCGGTGGCGTGAAGAAGCGCAAGAAGAAGACCATGGAAGACGGAGACAAGTGCGGAGCTTACCTGATGACATTCGTTTCTTTTCTGAGATATGCATTGGAGAAGAGTGTGGCTTCCGAGATGGTGATATCCTTGCCATCTTCCTTGGCTTTGATTTGGGGAATCCCTTGTTCGGTAGAGTAGACGGCGGTACTCCAGAAATCCTCCATATGAGGGATATGTGTGACATGGTTGGTTGTGAGGGAAAATTGGATCTTTGATCAACATAAGAAGTCGATCATATCATTGAATCCTTCGAATATCTTTCACTTGGTTGGGTATGACAGTGAGGGATGAAGGGCTTTGAAAGTGATGGTGGCTTGAAAGAAAGTGATGGGGACTTGAAGGAAAGTGATGTTGGTTTAGGGAGAAGTGGAAGGTGAAGAGGTGGAAATTTGATTTGTTTTATAACGGCAGAGCAGAGAAAAAGCAAAATGACTTGTACAGTATAACCCAATTCACATTTTATTGTTACAGCTGTAATGCACCGAGGCAGTCATGGTAAAGACTGACGTGAATTTTAACAACGGGTAAAGGTTAATTTGGACTTAAATTTACCAATCAGCAGCAAACTTGATTGCTGTGGATGCGGAAGGTTAAGTCTGTCAGTAGTAAACTTATCTGTTGCTGATGGATTTAATAATCCGCATCAAGGATGTTGCTGCTGGCAATATTAAAGAAATCCGCAGGAAGCCTGTTCCTGCTGATAACTTAAAGCAGTCAGCTGCAAATCTTTTGCTGCTGAGGATTAAACCTGTCAGCAGCTGAAGGACAAAAATGCTGCTAACTTATAACTTTTATTTACAACATAAGACAAAACACAAAAATAGAGTGGAGAAGAATTTTAATCAAAGTTCATCATACCAATTGATTCAACTAAATATTTAAATCTAGCTTCATCAAAAGGTTTTGTAAACAAATCAGCATATTGCTCATTCGTATGAACTTTGGTTAAAATAATCCTCTTTTTCTCAGCTTGATCTCTTATGAAATGATACCTGATGTCAATGTGCTTTGTCTTTGAGTGCTGAACCGGATTGTTTGTGATTGAGATAGCACTCATGTTGTCAATGTGAATTGGAGTTGCCATGAAAGTCATCCCATAATCCAACATTTGATTTTGTATCCAGATGACTTGTGCACAGCAACTTGAAGCTGCAATGTATTCTGCTTCAGCTATAGAAGTTGAAACATATGTTTGCTTCTTGCACTGCCATGAAATCAATCTCCCTCCCAGAAACTGACATCCCCATGAAGTGGACTTTTTATCCAAGTTGCATCCCCCATAGTCACTGTCAGTGTATGCATATAGATTAAACATGTCATTTTAGAGTACCATAGTCCAAGTCTTGGGGCACCCTTTAGGTATCTAAAGATTCTCTTGACAGCCTGAAGATGTGAAACTTTTGGAGCTGCTTGAAATCTTGCACAGAGGCATACTGCAAACATGATTTCTGGCCTTGAGGCAGTGAGATACATGAGAGACCCTATCATTGCATGATACTGATGTTGATCAGTGTCTTGGCCATCTTTGTCTGGAGTCAGTTGATGATGCACTTGCATGGGGGTTCTTGCAGCAGAGCAGTCATCCATTTTGAATCTTTCCAGAATGTTCATTACATATTTGGATTGGCTGATGAAGATTCCATTTGGGACCTGTTTGACTTGTAGACCCAAGAAGAAATTTAGTTCACCCATTGAACTCATTTCAAACTTTGAGTGCATCAGAGTCTCAAAGTCTTTGCACAGCTGTTTCCTTGTTGATCCAAAGATGATATCATCAACATAAATTTGAACTAGTAAGATTTCTCCCCCTTCATCTTTGATAAACAAGGTCTTATCTATGGCACCTCTTCTGAAGTTGTTGCTTAGTAGATATCCTGACAAGGTTTCATACCAGGCTCTTGGTGCCTGATGTAGGCCATACAGAGCTTTGTCCAGTTTGAACACTTGAGTAGGATGTGCAGGATCTATAAAGCCTGGAGGCTGTGTGACGTATACTTCCTCACCAATCTTCCCATACAGAAAGGCACTTTTGACATCCATTTGATAGACAGTGAAATTCTTGGATGCAGCATATGCTAGGAAGATTCTGATGGCCTCTAGTCTGGCAACAAGAGCAAAGACTTCATCATAGTCAATCCCTTCTTCCTGGGTGTAGCCTTGAGCTACAAGTCTGGCTTTGTTCTTGACTACAATGCCTCTCTCGTCTTGCTTGTTCCTGAAAACCCATCGTGTGCCAATAGCATATTTACCTGGTGGAAGATCAACAAGTTTCCAGACATCCTGCCTCTTGAATTGCAGCAATTCTTCCTGCATTGCTTCAATCCAGCTGCTGTGTTTGAGTGCTTCATCTATCTTCTTGGGTTCCACCTGAGATAAGAAACAAGAAAACAGGCATGTATTGGCCTCATTAGATTTGCTCCTTGTGAGAACTCCTTGGTGTATTTGACCAATAATATTCTCTTGAGGATGTTCTTTGTGGATCCTCTGTGCTGGTACCACCTCCAGCTGTATCCCTTGCTCTAGATTGCTTTGATTTTGATCAGGGGCCTCTTCATTCATGGTGGAAGAGTCTTCAACCGCATTATCCACATCAATATTTTCAGCAAGAGCATCAGCAGCATCTACAGCATTTACCGAAGAGTCTTCATTTAGATTTTCAGTTTCAGACAGGCTGTTGCTGGTGATATTAGACCGTCTTGTTCCTGCTTCACTTGCTTCAATTGCTTCCACAACTGATGGAGGATCAATTGATGGTCTTCTCAGACTGACAGAAGATTTTGAAAAATCCAGTCTGTAGTCAGTGGATGAAGTGGAGGCAGGTGTTTGTGTAGACGTAGACTCCATATTTGAGAAGGTGAGAGGCTCAAATATTTGGGAGAATGAGTCTATGTTAAAGAGCCAGTTTGGTCATCTTCCCTGCTCACAGACAATGTGTTCTCTGCATTCCACATTTGCTGATTCTTCAACAATTCTTGTTCTTGAATTGAATACTCGATAGGCCTTTGATTGAGAGGAATAGCCTACGAAATATCCTTCATCAGATTTGGCACCAAACTTAGGAAGAATCCCATGTGTGATGAGAATGGTGCATGGACACCCAAATGGTTTTAGGAACCCAATATAGGGAATTCTTTGAAACCAAAGTTCATAGGGTGTTTTGTTGAGGGGTTTGACAATTAGAACTCGGTTTTGCACATAACAGGCTGTGCTAACTGCTTCTGCTCAGAATGTGAGTGGCAGTTTTGAGTCAGCCAACATAGATCTTGCTGACTCAATAAGAGTTCTGTTTCTTCTTTCAGCAACTCCATTTTGTTGAGGAGTTCTTGGAGCACTGTATTGTCTTTCTATCCCCTTGCTTTCACATAAAGAGTTCAAGGTGTGGTTCTTGAACTCTGTGCCTTGATCACACCTTATGATCTTCACCTTTTGATTGCTTTGATTCTCTACCCTGAAAATGTAGGATTTGAGAATTTCAGCAGTTTCATCTTTAGTTCTCAAGAAGTATACCCATGAGAATCTGGTGTAGTCATCAGTTATCACCAGACAGTACGACTTCTTGCCCATTGACATGACATTTGTAGGACCAAAGAGATCCATATGCAACAGTTGCAGTGGAGTGTCATTTGTATTCAAGGTCTTGGGCTTGTGAGAGCTTTTGTGTTGCTTCCCCTTTAAGCATGCAATGCAGTGGTCTTCCAGCTGAAATTCTTTGTCAGGAATCCCTCTGACAAGATTATTCTTCACCAATTTGTTGATAGTTTTGATATTAACGTGGCTTAATCTCCTATGCCAGAGAGCTGATTCATCAACTGAGGCCTTTGATAAAAAGCAGGAAACACTCCCAGATGGAGTGACTTCATTCATGTCCAGTACATAGAGATTTTCTTTTCTCTGAGCAGTTAATAAAATGCTTTCTGGAGGAGGTATGGATAAGCCTGGAGTCAGTACAAAACATTCTTTATCTGTGAAGAGCATCCAATGCTTTTGGTCGCAGACCTGGGAAACACTCATGAGATTGAAGTCCAATTCTTTAACATAGTTGACCTTATCAATGCTCATTCTTTCGTTGGACACAGTTCCTTGTCCAGTAATGGATCCTCCCTTTGAGTCACTTCCAAAGGTAACATATCCTCCATTGAAATGTCTGAAGTTTGAGAGGATGGATCTGTTGCCTGTCATGTGCCTGGAACACCCACTGTCTACCACCCAAGTGTTATTCTTGTGACCAGGTTGTCCCTGCACATGATATATTTCTAATTAGTAGAAGGAACCCAAGAGTCTGCAGACTTGAAAAAGATGGTTGTTAGTTTATCCTTTTCAGTATGTTTGCAGTCAATGGAACCAATGACAGTGCTTGAAGATAGTTTGGCTTTCCATTGCCTTGTTGGTGATTTTCTAGTTTTCCTCACACTATCAGCAGCAGATTTTGCTACTGATGTTTCTGGCTTGTTGACAGCAGATCCTGCTGCTGATAGCTTTGTTGAAGTGTCAGCATTCTTTGCTACTGTAGGCTTTGACTTGGATTTTGCCTTATCAGCAGTGGACACTCTTGCTGCTGATGTCTTTGCCTTATCAGCAGCATATTTTGCTGTGGAGGATTTTAGCTTGTCAGCAGCAGATTTTGTTGCTGCTAAAAGCTTTTGCTTTGTTTTCTTGGGCTTAACTAGACTAACAACCAATGTATGCTGATCCTTCATTACCCTTTGTCTTTGAGGGGCTTATGCAGGATCTGGTTGAAAGGGTTAAACTTACAGTTTGCAGCAAAGTGGTCTGATTCACCACAAATGATGCAAGTTTGTTGAGATTTAGGCAGTTTCACTCTTGAGGGAGATAGAGACTTTCTGAACTTTGTTGCTTTGTCTTCGTAGCTTCTTACCTTCTTATTTTTGTTAGTCTTTTCAAAGGCATGCTGCTTTGAATGTCTTTGGTATTCCAGGTAATGAAAGCAGGTGCTGGCAGTGTGGTTATATCTGCCACACACAAAGCATGATTTTGCCAATTTGTCTCTTGAAAGGTAGATATAGTCCTTTCTTTGGAACAGATCCTTGAAGTTCCATGGATGAGCTTCGTTATGTTCAAAGGTGGCTTCTTCTAGGGTCCTTTGAACATATGGAACTTTTTCTTCAGGCTTACGACATATATCAAATACCTTTCTCTTTGTGATTGGCTTGAACTGAGGCTTGGGGTTTGTGGGTTCTGATGTCTGTCCTTTCTAGCTTTCTTCCATCTGGAGGATAGCTGATCTTGATCTGTTTGAATGGTACAGGGGTTAAAACAGCTGGAAGAACAGCAGGAACTACAACTCTATTCAGAACAGCTTCAGATAGGACTGCACTGGTTTCATCATGGTCTGAGTGAGTTGACTCAGATTCCGATGAGGTAGTGCAGTCTTCGATGAAAGGTTCATCCGTTGAAGGATCAAGGTTTCGGTTTGCAGTGTCAAGATTTTCAACATTGAAGCTTGGTTCGTATATGGCAATATAGTCAGCAGGAGGAGGAACAGCATTGTACTGATCATTGTTATACCCAAGTCCAGTTTTTACCTTCTCATGGACTTGAATATCTAAAAGTCTTTGTAACTTTTTGGAGGAAAATTCATATTTTTCAATATGAACTTTCTGTTCTGCCAGTTCAGCTCTGGTAGCTTTTAGTTTGACCAGTAGATCATCAATCTGAGTTTCAAGATTAGTTTGTTCGTGTTTTAGCGATGAAATATCTTTCTTAAGGCAGTTAATCTTTTCTTTATAAGTATTTTCAACCTTTTTGAACTCAGATTTCATCTGATGAAACTCTTCATTTTGATCTATAAGGTTTTGGTTGTGCTTTCTATAACCCAAAACTTTATCAATACAGGCTTGAGAACAAAGATGTTCAAATACCTGAGGTGGTATCTCTGTAGTGTCTGCCATTAGAGCTTGATTGCTGACGGGCAGTTCTTCATATTGAAAGCTCCAGTCGAACTCAGAAGCTCCAACAGTTGCACAGGCTGCAGTTTGAACTGGAGGAGTAGCTTGATGTTGTTGTCTGGGTTAGGCTTGGTGAGCTTGTCTTGACTGAGAAGTGACTGGATTTTCTCTTGGTGCCTTGCATTCTCTAGCAAAGTGACCCAGTAGGTTACAGTTGTAACATCTGAGTTTGTTTTTATCCAAGCCAACTCTGGTGTTGGAGTTGTTACATGGAATGGGTCTTCCGGTTCTAGAGTAGAACCTCTTTGCTCTTATAGAGAGCATGGCATATGAGTGATGTATGTCCATTTCTTCTAAATCATCTGGATGAAAGCATTCCAGATCCTCCTTGATAAAGGACATATTATTTGAGCTTTCAGAAACAAAAGCAGCAGAGGTTGATGTTTGAGAAGGAGCTTCTAGGAGAAATGGTGAGCTGTTTGTTTGAGAGATTGGAGTTTGAGGATGGGTGATGATGGGAGGATAGTAGTTACTTGAACTAGAACCCGAGTGCTCAGAATGGAGGCCAGAAGAGGTGGTGGTGGATGTTGAGGCTGTTTGGTAGCTTGAGCTTCTTTCTTTTGCCTGAATCATCTCTAGCTCATAGGTTTTTAGCATTCCAAAGAGCTCAGTCATCTGGAGAGTCTTCAGATTCTCCGTTCTTCTGATTGACACTGTGTAAAGTGTCCAGCAGCTTGGTAGAGACCAGATGAACTTCTTGAGAATATCTTCATTCTCTAGCTTCACCTTTGAGCACTGCAGCTCCCCTACAAGATAGGTAAATCTGTTGTATAAAACAGTTAGAGACTCACCTTCCTTCCAGACGAAGTTTTCATACTGCTGCTTCAGGATGTCTCTTCTGTTCTCTTTGACTACCTCCGAGCCAACAAACATTTTCTCAAGAGCTTCCCAGAGCTCTTTGGCAGTTTTGTAACTTCCGAAGTTATGAAAAACTTCATTTGGAAGGCACATTTGGATAGCTCCTAGTGCCTTTAAGTCCACCTCCATCTTTTTTATATCCTCTTCTGAGTACTTGGAGGGATCCTTTGGAACTGATGGTCGTCCAGAGTCAGCAGATGCCACCATGGGAATGTAGGGTCCATCCCTGATGGATTTCCACATTCCGTACTCCTGATAGCAGAAAAAACTTTCCATGCGATTTTTTCCACATGTCGTAGTCTTCTCCAGACACCAATCTTGGTGGTCGGTTGATGTTGCCGATGTCTTTAAACCCGTTGCTTTGTGCCATTTTTGTTCTTGGTGACATGATGAAAGAGAGAGAGTTTAGAAAAGAACCAGAAGTGATTAAACAAGTGTGAGTTTGTTTAATCTGAGCCAAAGCTCTGATACCACTTGTAGGATCGTGAAAGTACAAGATGGTTCTGTTCTTAGTTGAAATTGGCGTAAACAATAACAACTACACAAATGTAATCGAACAGGCAGAAAGAATACTTTTAAGAACACTGTTGTATTAAGCTTTTGCAGATAAACGATTACAAGTGAAACTCAATCAGAAAGCACAAAAAGCACACATACAATGAAGTGTTTACAAATTATTTATACTCACTTAGAATCAAGGCAACCCCTTGATTCTAAGGATCAGATCTAACACAGACCGTTGATCTGTTGTATCTTGCTAACTATTACACGTTTTGTCTATATCTAGTTAACTTTATTGAAGCGTCTACTTTATGCATCATTACGTGCATGCTTGGAGAAGAGCATTGTTGTCCGTCATTGGTTGTGCCATTGAGGTTCCTTCTTTTTTGAGTGTGTCAGTTGCTTTTGCAGAAAGTTGTCAGTGACGCTTGGTATGGATAGTCAGCTGCAACGATTTGTCTTCAAGGCACAAGGCTGTCAGCAGCAAAGATGTTGATCAGCAGCAAGATGTAACCATCCAGAACTGCTGATGATTTGCCTGTCAGCAGCATCAAGTGTTGATGTTGCTGAGAAGCTTATCCGCAACAACTTTAGTCTTCAGCAGATAAGGCTATCCGCAGCAGATTTGTTCTTCAGCAGGAGAACAAGTATCCGCAGCAGATAAGCTTGTCTGCAACAGATTTTTGGTCAGCAGCAAACTCTGAGATCAGCAGCATTTGTACTTAGAGAATTTTGTAGCCATCAGTCTTTGGTTCTACAGTAAGCGACGAATCCCCCCCCCCCCCCCGCGTCTTGTACTTCCTGTAAATCTGGATAAGGATTTTAACTGCTCCCACTGACCTTAAGATCCTCAAGGAATTTGGCATGCTTGGTGTCTACAAATCGCGTGACGTGAGAAAGATAGTAGAATCTATAACTATTTGAGTGATCGGGATAACCGATGAAGTAACAAGTGATAATTTTCATGTCAAGTTTCTTTAAGAAAGGATTATAGAGTTTAGCTTCGGCAAAACAGCCCCATACTTTCATATATCTTAGACTCGGTTTCCTTCATGTCCAGAATTCATAAGGAGTTTTAGGGACAGATTTGGAAGGAACTCTATTGAGTATATGAACAACTGCTTTTAAGGCCTCGGTCCAGAGGAATGAGGGTAAACCTGAGTTGGCTAACACACTGTGTGCCATGTTTATTAGGGTCATGTTTCTTCTCTCAGCAACCCTATTCTGTCGAGGAGTACCGGGCATGGTGTACTGGTTCACGATCCCCTGGCCCTTATAAAACTCATAAAAAGGACCAGGAGAATAATCATCGATAAAAGTGATAAATGAAGTATGTCTACCATAATATTCATCTTCTCTATATGATCTCACAACTTTTATTTGAATATCAAGTTGTTTTTCAACTTCAGTTTTATAATCTTTAAACGTCTCAATTGATTCAGATTTTTCCTTAATAAGATACAAGTACATATAACGAGAATAATCATCGATAAAAGTGATAAATGAAGTATGTCCTGTTATACCAACAATGGGGTAAGGGCCACTAATATAGTGTGAATGAGTTCTAATAAATTAGAACTCCTAGTGGCACCTTTCTTATTTGCTGATGTCATTTTACCTTTAAGGCATTTGACACATGTTCCAAAATCATTAAAATCAAGAGATTGTAACACTTCATTCTTCACGAGTCGAGATAAGCGTTCTCGTGAAATGTGGCCTAAGCATTGATGCCACAACATGGATGAAGTTTCTAAGTGTCGTTTTCGTTTAGTCTTTGTTATGTTCTCATTGATATTATATGATAACAAAGACTTGGAAAATTCACCGTCTAGTTCTAATCTATAGAGACCACCATCCAAATAACCACGTCCAAACACTTGAGAATTTAACATAATAGAAAGTTTGCCATGACCATGAGAAAAAACATGTCACAACCCGACCAGGGGTCTAGGCGTGATGATCGAGTACCAAAACAAAACACAGCGAAAATAAAGGGAAATATATTTTATAAATGTCATAAGTCCAAACTAAGACAAACTTTACATTTACAATAGTACATATCATCTAAATACTAACTAAAAATAAAATAAAGTGATGAGTTCTATTTCCCATCATGGCTATCTCAGGTGAAGTCTATGGCTCGACATAAGTCTTCTAAGGAGTCATCTATCTTCAAGCAAGCTTGTGTCTAAGTTGTTAGTTTCCAAACTCGAGAAGGGTACCTGAATACATGCTTAAAAATATTGTGTCAACTAAAAAGTTGGTGTAACACCCTGAAATTTCCCGTAAGAATTGAAGAGCTAAAAATATTAGAAAATGAAAGTCCAGGGGTTAAAAAGGTAATTAGTCCAAAGTTAGAGTATCAAAAGTGAAAATTTTGTATTTTTGGACGGCAACGGACCGTCAAAGACCATAACGGTCCGTTACGGGTTGAACAAGTAGTTGCGTAGGAGATGACACGTGTCCAGATGACTCAGCCCTAATTTGGATGCGTAACGGACCGTCACCAAGGCGTAACGGTCCATCACACCGTAATGTGATCAGAGGCCGCCACGTGTAAGATGACTCATACGCACTAGGTCGGTGACGGACCTTCACCAAACCATAACGGTCCGATATGGCTAGGTAGTGACGGACCGTCACCAAGCATAACGGTCCGTCATGATATGAGAATTGGCTTATAAATAGATTGTCTCAGTTGAATTCTCACAGCTTTTACACCATAAAACACACACAAATTTTAGAGGTTCAATCTCGAGCCCCGGTTCACTTGTGAAAGTCCAGTTTCTAGCCTTACCCCTTCAAATAAGCCGTAGATAGTTCCAAGGTAAGGTCCCAACAACTTGGTTACTTACCATTAAGCTTTGATTATATAATATTAAGTTTATTATAGATCTTAATTAAGAAATATTAAACAGTTAAATATACGTCGAAGTGCTGTACGAAGTATTTGACATATTATAATATATTGCCCAGGTGAGTTCCTCTGAGCTTAATGTGTATTGTTACACAGTTTTTATTTGAAATAGTCACCCTATTCCATGTATATATAATGCGTAATAAGTACTTTATACGTTCTGTTATGGGATGGAACCTATGAGTGGATTATTTAATTTTACTTGTGTAGGAGGACGAGTAGGGTGGGATAGTTTATTCAGTTTATACTGTGTGGGAGGACCAGTCGTGGAAAGGTTGCCAATTATATATATACCAAAAAGCTCACAAGCAGTGTTTCATGTGGGTGGGATGGGGGAATGCTGATGATTAAATAATAACCATTTGTGGTAAAGGTTCATGAACTCACCAACTTATGTTGACTCAGTTACTATTAAAGATTTTGTAGGTGGATCTGTTAGTGACATTCCAGGTAGTTAATAGATGAGGATAGTCATTTGGCTTGTCAGAGGAATTGTAACGGTCATGCTTGGTAGAGCCGTCTTGTGGATATTTTGAGTTCCGTGACAGGAACTGACGTTTGTTGGTTTGGTAAGTTTGTAATAGAAGTTTGTTTTATAATGTAAAACAATTTCGTTATTAATAAATGAGGTTTGATGGTTTAACGTCCGCTGTGTGTTTTTGGTATCAACGTCACAGTGACTAGAAGGAGACCTTCTGACCGGTATGTAGTTATCTGACAAACGGAATGTTCTGTCTAAGGAAAGAGCGGTGTATAAATCTCTTCTAGACCCGTCGTTCTTTCCTGGGAACATATATGTCGGAGGTACTACTCTGGTTAGATGACTGTCCTGTGTTACGGGTGTGACAAGTTGGTATCAGAGCCTCAGTTTAAGGGATTTAGATGCTACAGGAATACTATCTAGACTTAAACTAGGATTCTATAAGGTAGCTGGAATGCCATAAGAAATGCCATAGGTTTAGATGTTGACTTTCATTATGAATATAGCAGGTAATATCAAGGAAACAGATAATTAAATGCATTTTAGCCAAATGTCTTTAATTTATGATTTTCTGGATTATTACTGGTTATACGATTCTGATAGCATACATCTGTATGTAGGTACAAATGGCAGAAAAAGGTAGAGGACGAGGAGGTAGTAGAGGTAAGACACTGAATACTAGGTCTCGTACCCGTAATACGAGGAATGTTGACCCAAATATAGAAGAAAATACCAATGCTGAACCTGAGCAGCATACTGAGGAAGTTATCATGACAGAATCCCAGTTTCAAGGAGCAGTGGCATCTGAGGTCACCAGAGTGCTCCAAAATACTTTACCTGGAATCCTAGATGATGCTCTCAGAAGGATAATGGATTCCAATGCTCATGGAAATAGAACTGAAGGAGCAAGTGGTGCAATTCCTCAAACAGAAAATACTCACCACACTACCCCAGTAGGAAACAATATTGGTACAACCCGAACCCCCGAAACTATTGGAATAACAAACCAGAGCATGGGTGGAAGAAATCAATGGTGTACTTACAAGAATTTTAGTGACTGTCACCCTAAACCTTTCAACGGAAAGAAGAATGCCATTGCAGCCATGCAATTGGTAACTTCTATGGAGGCTGTAATCAAAATGAGTGAATGCAGACTCGACCAAGCAGTTAAATTTGCTACACACTCATTTGAAGAAGATGCACTTGACTAGTAGGGATCAGTCAGACAAACCAAAGGAGAGGAATAGACAGACAGGATGAAATGGGAAGAATTGAAAGCATGTATAGTAAAGAGATATTGTCCACAGAATGCAGTGGACAAGATTGAGATGGAGTTTCACCGGTTTGAAGCTGGAAACCTCACCCATCAAGAGTATACCAGCAAATTTAATGAGATGGCCAAACTGGTACCACATCTGGTGACTCCTGAATCTAGGAGGATTAAGTGCTATGTTCAAGGTTTACCCCCTAAAGTTTGAACCTCAGTGAAGACTACTGCACCTGAAACCAAGGATATAGCGGTACAACTTAGTGCAGTAATGTATGATGAGATAGAAGCTCAGGAGATGGCCAACAAGAGAAGGTTGGAAAAGACAACCTACGAACCCACAAATAACAAAATCCCAAGAAGAGAAAAAGATAATTCGAGAAGAGGTGTACAAGGGATTACATGCCATAACTGCCAGCAAGTGGGACACTTCATAAGAAATTGCCCAAGTATCAAATGTCATAATTGTAACGAATTAGGGCATTTTAAAAGTAATTGTCTAAAAACATCTCAAACAAAGACAGGCGGTGGATCCAAAGGACGCATATTCATTTTTGGAGGAAGGAAAGATGTAGAAGAATAGGTACGTCTGTTATAAAATATTATGTGTTTTAGAGATAAGAAAAGAGATAAACCACCCTAGTTATGAAATATACCCAAAGAAGAATCATTAGTTAAAGAAGTATTTTCGAATTTCGAGGACGAAATTTCCTAAGGATTTGTAACAGCCTGAAATTTCCCGTAAAAATTTAAGAGCTAAAAATATTAGAAAATGAAAGTCCAGGGGTTAAAAAGGTAATAAGTCCAAAGTTAGAGGATCAAAAGTGAAAATTTTGGATTTTTGTACGGTAACGGACAGTCACAGACCATAACGGTCCGTTACAGGTTGAACAAGGAGTTACGCAGGATATGACACGTGTCCAGATGACTCAGCCCTAATTTGGATGCGTAACGGACCGTCACCGGGGCGTAACGGACCGTCACCAGGCGTAACGGTCCGTCACAACGCAATGTGATCAGAGGCCGGCACGTGTAAGATAACTCATGCGCACTACGTCGGTGACGGACCGTCACCAAACCATAACGATCCGTTATGGCGACGCAGAGATGGACCGTCACCCAGCATAATGGTCCGTCACAATATGAGAATTGGCCTATAAATAGATGTTCGAGCTCAGTTGAATTCTCACAGCTTTTACACCATAAAACACACACAAAAACTTTAGAGGTCCAATCCCGAGCCCCGGTTCGCATGTGAAAGTCCAGTTTCTAGCCTTAGCCCTTCAAATAAGCCGTAGATAGTTCCGAGGTAAGGTCCCAACAACTTGGTTACTTACCATTAAGCTTTGATTATAAACTATTAAGTTTATTATAGATCTTAATTAAGAAATATTAAACAGTTAAATATACGTCGAGGTCCTGTCCGAAGTATTTGACATATTATAATATATTGCCCAGGTGAGTTCCTCTGAACTTAATGTGTATTGTTACACAGTTGTTATTTGAAATAGTCACCCTATTCCATGTATATATAATGTGTAATAAGTACTTTATATGTTCTGTTCTGGGATGGAACCTATGGGTGGATTATCTCATTTTACTGGTGTGGGAGGACCAGTAGGGTGGGATAGTTTATTCAGTTTATACTGGTGTGGGAGGACCAGTCGTGGAAAAGTTGCCAATTATATATATACCAAAAAGCTCACAAGCAGTGTTGCATGTGGGTGGGATGTGGGAATGCTGATGAATAAATAATAACCATTTGTGGTAAAGGTTCATGAACTCACCAACTTATGTTGACTCAGTTACTATTAAAGATTTTGTAGGTGGATCTGTTAGTGACATTCTAGGTAGTTAATAGATGAGGATAGTCATTTGGCTTGTCAGAGGAATTGTAACGGTCATGCTTGGTAGAGCCGTCTTGTGGATATTTTGAGTTCCGTGACAGGAACTGACGTTTGTTGGTTTGGTTAGTTTGTAATAGAAGTTTGTTTTATAATGTAAATCAATTTAGTTATTAATAAATGAGGTTTGATGGTTTAACTTCTGCTATGTGTTTTTGGTATCAACGTCACAGTGACTAGAAGGCGACCTTCTGGCCGGTATGTAGTTATTTGATAAACGGAATGTTCTGTCTAAGGAAAGAGCGGTGTATAAATCTCTTCTAGACCCGTCGTTCTTTCCTGGGAACATATCTGTTGGAGGTACTACTCTGGTTAGACGACTGTCCTGTGTTACAGGTGTGACAGTTGGTGAGTTCACGAGTTTAGATAATAAAGCATTTATATTGAGAATTCAACAATGTATGGTGCAAAATTAAACAAGTTCACAATCAACCTTGTGCCCACAACCCGTAGACATCTAGAAATAATACTAATATACCCCTAACTCATACCCCTTATTGTTATGGGTCTAGTTACTCATGTCTGCCAACATAAGTTTAAACTGTTAAACGAATATATGTCACAAGATATATATTATCATTCTATGATTATCATTCTATGATTATCATTCCATGGGAGGTTGTCCCGGTTACGTAGGGCCCATGGTGTGCGGGGGTTTCACGAGATAGTACTACCCATATATTCGCTGGCTCCAAACGAGTTAATGATTGTGTGCTAGAGATCAGGGATTCGTTACGGCAGCTAGAACGACCTTATTTAATTATTAAATAAAGTATGTAAACAGTATAGAAGCATGTAATCACCCCAAAAGTTTAAGTAAAAGAGGGGAAAAATACATGAACTCACCTGGTAATCTTGTATGTGCCACATCAGTATGCTAATGTTGTGAGCTTGCTATCGTGTGTGTAGTCATTAAGAAAAATCCTAATTATAATTGTGACTTTAGTATATTGCACTAGAGTAATGTCATGAACCGTGTGGTTGAGCTCGACCAATTCGTAAAGTGTCGGGGTCGTTTTGGTAAAAGTCTCGTGTTGTAAACCTCTATTTATTATTCTAATAGTTGTACTATAAAAGTGTTTGATTAACTTAGTATTTGTGTATAATGGTAATACTTGTATATACGCTCTAATGAAAGTAGTAAAATAATGTTTCGACCTGAATCAAAGTAATGCTAAATATTATAATAATGGTTCGATTCAAATAAAGTAACACTAAATAACATTTACTTACGTGATGTATATATATGTAATATATATGTAAAAATAAATACATATTCGAGTAGCTATATTCATTTTGAAAAATAATAATCAAAATTTGTAGTTTCATATCTTTATATCAAAAATAACTATTTGGGGTTTATAAAATGTTTGTGTGTGTATATATACACACACACATAATATATGTATAAAGTATCGTGTCAAATATCGTTTTCGTAAACTAATGCTACCTAACTATAGTTAAGTATGTAGGTACGTATGTAAGCAAAATAAGGTTGTATATGTTAGTATGTTGAAAATTTATAATTCATGAAACTTTAATTACTATATAACAAGTCCTAAAACCTTATAATGTATAGTTGTGTGAGTAAATACTTAGTATTCTTGGATATTACGTTTATATTCAAACAAGTATTTAAGACTCCTAATATATGTATATATATTTTATAATGTGCGTTTGGTACTAATAAAAATGTAATATGGTAATAACACGATGTATCAAAAATAAAATATTGTATTTTGATAATATTATTAGTAATGATAATAAAATTAGCATTATTGTTGATAACTATAACAATTAATAAAAGTAACATTGTTACTTAAAATGTATGTTTCATAGTTGTACAAATAATAATGGTAATAATAACAAAAATTATTTGTAACTTTAATCATATTAATGGAAAGCATAATATAAGATTTATAGTAGTTGAAAATGAATAATATTAATGTTAATATTAATATTAATATTGATGCTTATAAATAGTTATAGTATTTTGTTAAAAATAATGTTAGTGATAATTATAATAATATTTGTAATAATAACTAATAAAAAAATAATAATATAACTTCCATAATCATAAAAGTACTAATATTAATAATAAGTGTAACGTTTTTAGTAAAAATATCAATTTATATAATACTAATGTTGTTCGGTTCCAAGTTGTAATGAAAATATTTATAATGTTAGTAACAAAAAGATGTTATAAGTTTTATCTTAAATGCATTCTTAGTAATATTAATAATAATGATAAAAATATTACTTTCTTAATAATAAAACGACTTTAATATTATATGTAATACTAGATTTTAAAATAGTTTTTATAATAAATAATCTAAATAAAATAATAATAATAATAATAATAAGAATAATATGTTATCATAATACTAATATTTATAAATATGTTTACATAAAGTTAGACATCGTATGTTTTTAATATATATATATATATATATATATATATATATATATATTAATACACCTAAGAAAATAACTCTATAGATTTGTCTATAAATATATTCATATATATGGAAAAGGTTCAGGTAAAAAGTACTCTAATTCTAAGAAGGGTGAGAAGGGCTCTGCTTTGGACACCTGTCATCGCCTCAATTTTGGACGGAGGGGTAGTTTTGGAATTTCATTCTTTATTTTGGAAACACAATCCCTGGTCTAATTAATGATTAGAGAATTTGATATCGGCGGCGTGTGATTCTAAATTCCATTATCTGATTCTTTCGATTATCAATCCAAAATCGATCTTAAATTCTTACGTAATCGAAGATCGAATTTATTGATTTTTTTCTGATTGCGCATTCGATTTATTTAATGGCGTTTGCTGATGTTCAATGTGGTACTTATTCGATTTTGTTCTCTATTTAGTGAATTCGATGATAGATATTCTTGTGTTAAGCATTTAATTTACTGTTTGTTTATCACCAATTGTGTTAGGTTAAAATATTATCATTGTGTATTTTGTATCATCATTGTGTAATACAGATTTAGAATGTGTAATATAGTTTTTTTTTTAATTCTTTGTTACCCACATCCATATCTTTGTTTGTTTATACTAGAGAAAGTTTGTATAACAGAAAAAGCATGTAATACGGAATTTATTATTATCATTATGTATTATACAATGTATGTTATTATAATCATAATCCACTAATCCTTTGTGTGTTATACACAATCGAATATGATCATAGTGTTTTAGTAGACAATATGTACAATACACAATGATGCTATTACACAATGAACAATAGTAGTATATAATTGTCTAATGTGTAATACAGAATGTGAATACACATATTGTAATAATGTAATCGTCGAACAAACCCTAGTTTTTTTTTAAACACACAAAATGTATAATACAGAATGCATTTTCATTATTGTGTGTTCATAACAGATACTGATGATATTACATAATGATGATATTACACAACGAACAATAGTAGTATATAATTGTCTATTGTGTAATACAGGATGTGTAATACACATATTGTAATCCATTATGTGTTATACACAGTCGATTATGATCATAGTGTTTTTGTAGACATTATGTACAATACACAATGATGATATTACACAATGAAGAATATTAGTATATAATTGTCTATAACCCTATATGTTACTATCGCTTCATTGTTTATATTGTTTCTTTGTCTCCTTTGTGTCTTATTTTATTCTATTTATATATTACTGTATTTGTATTGTGTCTTATGTTACTGTGTCTGCATTGTGTCTTATTTTATTCTGTTTATATGTTTTTGTCTCTTCATTGTGTCTAATGTTTCTTTATCTGCATTGTGTCTTATGTATTATTTTATATATTTCTGTTTATATTTGACATTGTGTTTTACTTATGTAGATGTCCAAATTTTCAATGAACTTGGTAAACAACGTGTATCACCAAATTCTAGAAAAAAAGTATTACACACCTGTTGTGAGCCAGTCAGTTAAACCTGTTGTTGGTATGGTGTTTGATTCTATTGACCATGCCTTTTCCTTTTATGAAAAGTATGCTCTCTCTAGTGGTTTCTCAATTAGGAAGACCTCATCATACAATCCTAAGGGTGTTATTGAGTTGAAGTACTTTGTTTTTTCGAAGCAAGGTTTTAAAAAAGGAAAGATCGTTTGATAAATTACATGATGGTAAAGTAAGGCGTAGGAAACCATCTAAGAGGATTGGATGTAATGCATACATTAAGTTGCGGTTAAATGTTGATAATAAGTATCAAATTTATGGTTTTCAAGAAGAGCATAACCATAGTTTTGTTAAAAAAGAAGATATTCAGATTTTGACTTCTGTAAGAAGGGTTGATCATGTAAAAGAAAGTGCAATTCAGCGTTGTCTACCATCAATATTGGGCATGTAAGAGCATTTAACATTTTGAAGAGTTTGTATGGTGGTTTTGAGGATCTAGGTGCAACAAAGAATGATTTTAAGAATTTTAAGAGGGATCTAAATGTATATATTGGTGAGTATGACGCGGAGATGGTAATTCAACGTCTTGAGAGGAAAAAGCAGTATTGTCCCAATTTTTCGTTTAATTATACTATTAAAGAAGATGGAACTTTAGGTGGTTTACTTTAGGCTGATGAGGTTTCGAAGAGAAATTTCTTGGTATTTGGTGATGTTATAGGATTTGATGTCACTTATCGATCAAATAAGTAAGATTTAAATCTTCATTGTGTTTTATTAATAATTAGGTAATATATGACATTTCTTTTAACTTTTTTGTTTTCAGGTATGATATGGTGTTTGTTCCCTTCACTGGTATAGATAACCATAATAGGAATGTTACCCTTGGTGTTGCGCTTCTTGGATCTGAAACTGCTGAATCATATAGTTGGTTATTAAGGTTTTATGTCAAGGCTTTTGGTTGTGCACCTAAAGTATTTGTTACTGACCAAGATCCTGCCATGAAGAAGGCTATTCAAGATGTTATACAAAATAGTCGTCACAGATTATGTATATGGCACATATGGGAGAAACTGACTTCCAAGGTATCATTATTTTGTTTTGATTAGTTCTTGGTTCTATATTATGTCTTTATGTTACTGTATCTGCATTGTCTTATGAAAGACACAATGCATTGTGTCTTGTGTTATTATATTTGGATTGTGTGTTATACTGTATCTACATTGTGTCTTATGCTATTGTATGTACATTGAGTGTTATTCTATTGTATCTACAATGTGTCTTATGCTACTGCATCTACTGTGTTTGCATTGTTTCTTATGCTACTGTATCTACTGTATTTGCTCATATTTGTTGTATGTTTGGGCTTATGCTACTGTATCTACTGAATTTCCATTGTGTCTTATGCTACTGTATATATATTGTGTCTTTATGTTACTGTATCTACATTGTGTCTTATGAAAGACACAATGCATTGTGTCTTGTGTTACTGTATTTACATTAGCATTGTGTCTTATGAAATACACAATGCATTGTGTCTTGTGTAACTGTATTTACATTGTGTCTTTATGTAACTGTATCTGCATTTGTGTCTTATGAAAGACACAATGCATTGTGTCTAGTGTTATTGTATTTGGATTGTGTCTTATGCTACTCAATCTACATTGTGTATAATGCTACTTTATGTGCATTGTGTCTTATTCTATTTGTATCTACATTATGTCTTATGCTACTGTATCTATTGTATTTGCATTGTGTATTATGCTACTGTATCTACATTGTGTCTTATTTTTTTCATTTTCAAATTTTTGTAGCTTGGACCAGTTATGTGTAATACCACAGATTTCAAAAAAGAATTGGCTGACATCGTATGGACAGATTCTATTACACGTGTTGAGTTTGACGAGAAATGGCATTCAATTCTTTCTCATTATGGCTTAAGTGATCATGTTTAGTTGTATGTATTTATAATTAGGGATGAGATCGGTACCGTACCGGTAGCGAAAGTACTGGTCCCGAATTTTGTTGAAAAACGGGTACCGATACCGGTACCGAAAATATAGAATCGGTACCTGTATTTCGGTACCCGGTAGCAGTTTGGTACCCAAATACAGATTTTCATAAATTATTGGTTTTCATAATAAGAAGTTGAGAACTAATGCTACCTATGGCAATATCATCATCTTTTAAAATATCGTCTATGTAACATCCCAAAAATAAACGACGAAAACAATAAGCGGAATGAAAATAAATAATGGAGTTCGAAGAGGGAGGGGGCTCGTGGGCCATCTTCCATGGTCCGAGAAGGGGTGGGAGGTGGGGGTTTAAACCCTAGCCTCCACACACACACATATTCTCAATATCTTTGTTCAAGCTCCACCCCATTTGTAGAGAGAGAAAGTCGTAGAGAGAGAATGCTTCGGATTTAGCTAACGATCGATCCTCTACCTTGCTACACCGCTCAAGTAAAGATTTGCTGAAGGAATTGATTTGAGGTAAGAAACTCTCATTTTGCTATGTTTTTCTCGAAATGGGTTTTTACGGGTTTTGGCTCAAAAAGATAGGGTTTTTATGGGTCCAACGATGTCATACTTCAGATCTGGATTCACGAGGGGAAAATACACCTTTTGAACGTTAAAAGTTCCAAACTTGACGAATCACTCGATCCAGATCTGAAACCATGCAAAACTAGGGTTTTGTGGTATGAACTGAAGGTTCACGGCTGGGGGATACTCGGGTAGGGTTTCACGGCTGGGGACACTCGATTAGGGTTTCACGGCTGGGATTCTTGGGTGAGGTTCACGGCTGAGGGTTCTTTGGCCTAAGTTCACGGGTGAGCCCCCGAGAACTTTCCTTGAACCGTGAAACACCTAAATTCACGGGAAAGAGCCGTGTGCGCCTAAGGATTCGTGAACTCCTAAGTTCACGGGAAGAAAACCGTGTAACCCTAGGTTCTCGGGATAAAGGGATGAAATGTAAAGAATTGTATGAGAAGCTAATACTATGTTGCGTACGTACAGGTTAGGAGATCTTTTAGAGACCTTTGACCGTGTTCATCTCAGGTGAGTTCTAGAAGCCCTTCTTTAAATGTTTTAATTAAAGGGTTTTGGGCTGGTGTGCATACATACGAAATGATGTTTACGAAATGTTGTTTACGAAACAATGTTTACGAAATGATGTCTACGAAGTGAGGATTATGAAATGATGTTTACGAAGGATAATGTTATGAAATGTTTTGCCAAACGAAGTTTATGAAAGGTTTATGAATGAAACATTATTTAATAAAACGTACAAATGCTTTAACTAAAATGGGGTAAAGGTTTTGTGAAAGTCACGAATGAACGAATCTTTCACGAGTTCCTACGGGAGCTAGGGTATGTATGTATGTATGTATGTATGTATGTATGTATGTATGTATGTATGTATGTATGTATATATGTATTGGCCTTACCCTTACGGGAGGCCTTTGTGGCTGGCTAACGGTTGTACAACTGGTTGAGGATGGGGTGACGACGGTCACCCATGGGATTACCGGGATCCCGATGGAAGGTACTATTCCTTGCGTGAAAATATTGCCTAAGGTATGTTTAGTCTTCCTAGAGGTAACGAGCCTAAGGAGACTTTTGTAGGGTCTACCTAGAGGTAACGAACCTTAGGAGACATATGTTAGTCTATCTAGAGGTAACGATCCTTAGGAGACCCGGGTGACGGATGACTTAGAGGTAACAAGCCTTAAGTTCATCCGTTGGTATGCGATGTATGGAAATGATGGTTACGAGAAGGCGCAGATTCGGTTCATGTTGCCTTGTGTTATGATGCTATGTTACGATGTTTTTACGATGTTAAGTTATTGCATGTTTTACGTACGCTTTTGTTAAATAAATGTATGTTATGTTTTGGCAAAATGTTTATGATAAGGTTTTATGTAAAGTTAGAACTCACCAGCATAGCTGACTTTTAGTATGCACATTCAGGTTAAGGACAGGTACGGAGGGACGGTGATGCTTGGCAAGTGATGAAGAGTTACCCGGTTGATATGATGACCGGCATCCCGTTAGGTTATGTTTATGTTATGTAATTAATGTTTTAGACAATGTTTACGCTTCCGCATGTCTGACAATGTTACTGTTATGTTTAAATGAAAGTTTTTCATTGCGTTATTTGATATTCAAGTTTAAGAATTGTTTGTGAATGAGTAAATCCAACAAGTGAGGCCTCCCGGGTTTGGGGCCTTACAGTCTATGTTATCCACAATTGGTTTTCCCGACTTTCTCACCCAATCTTGAGTGCAAATCAAAGATTCAACAATATTGAATTTTTTTGTAAATGGGCTCACTATTACAAGTTTCTTCACCTGAGGGCCTAGATGAGTTGAGCTTGAGAAAAAAATATTCAAAGAATTTAAAATACATTGAGATACATTGAGAAAATAGAAAAAAAAGAAAATAGAAAATAGAAAAAATTATTGAAAAAATAACAGCACCTAATCATTAAAATACATTGAGAAAATAGAAAAAAAAATATTCAAAGAATTTAAAAATAAAGAAATTATTATTTTTAAATTAAAAAAAATATTCAAAGAATTTTCGGTATTTTCGAGACTAAAAGGGTATTTTTCGGTAAAGTACAGGTACCGGTACCAACCAGTACCGATACCGAAATCTAAGAAAATCAAGTCCCGGTATCGGTACCCGTTTTTGTTTTTCGGTACAGGTACTGGGTATCAAAAGCTCATCCCTATTTATAATATTAGATAAGACTGGATACCTGCGTTTTATCTTGAGAAGAATTTGTCTGGGCTTATGCGTACTATGTCAAGATCAGAAAGCGAGAACCATTTTTTTAATCAATTTACTAATCCAAAGTCGACTCTAGTTGAGTTTTTTAGTCACTTTGAGACAGCAATCGAGGCTCAAAGGTATGAGCATAGAAAAATGATCATGAAACTCGATACACTGAACCTGATATTTGGAGTTCATTTGTTCTTGAAAATCAAGCTGCACAAATCTGTACACGAACAATTTTTTTGAATCAGCAGTTGGAGATAGATGATGCTATTAATAGTATGCTTCTGTTACCAGGCAGAAAGTTGGTGATTTAATGAAGTTTGAAATTGAGGATTTGTTGCAGCCATGCACTTCACTTTTTGAGGTATTAGTTTCTTCATATTTATTGTTCATTGTGTCTTCTTATAATACTTTTTTATCTTACTGTTTCTCAATCTATATTACACAATGGATAGTACACAATGGATTATGTCTTCCGTATTGTGTCTTTGGTTTTGTCTTTTAGAATATGAGGCATTGTGTCTTATGAAAGACACAACGCATTGTGTCTTGTGTAAACTGTATTTACATTGTGTCTTTATGTTACTGTATTTGCATTGTGTATAATACACAATGATTGTGTATAATACAGAATGGATTATGATTATCGTGTGATATACACAATGTGTATAATACACAATGTTAATAGTGTTTTAAACACAATGTGTATAATACACAATGGAATATTACATAATGTGTATTATACACAATGTGTATAATGCATAATTGTCTATAATACACAATAGATTTACTATTGCACAATGTGTGTAATACACAATGGATTATTATATATAAATAACCCATTGTGTATTATAAACAACCCAATGTGTCATTTGAGTTTTGTATAATATAAATTCAGAATATGCAAATATATAATCATAAATAAATTTCACAACTCTTCTGACTCCAGACCATCTTTTTGTTTTTTGATTTTGACTTTCAATGTCCCTTTTGATAAATTTTGGTCCATGATTCTCTTTTTTCTTTTCTTCCTTCTCTACTTTTTTCATTGATTTTTCATTCTTCACCATTCTTGGCTTTTCTCTTTGTTCTTTTTTCTTTTCTTCCTTTGCTCTTTTTTTATTGATTTTTCAAGTAAATTTTCACATTCAATCAATTTATGGAAATCAAACGTCTCAAGCTTGAGTTTTTCTTTATTGAACTTTTGATCTGATTTCTGTTCTCTTTTTTCTTTCTCATAAAGATAACAAATCTGTATTAATCATGAAATAAACAATAGTAAGAAACCCTGTAAAATACACAATGTATTATGATCATAGTGTTTTAAACACAATGTGTATAATACACAATGGAATATTTCACAATGTGTCTTATACACAATGTTTATAATACACAATAGATTTAATATTAAACAATGTGTGTAATACACAATGGATTATTACATATAAAGATCCTATTGTGTAATATAAACGACCCATTGTGTCATTTGAACTTTGTATAATATAAATTCAGAATATGTACAATGTATAATACACAATGTTATTACACAATCATGATACATGATGATATAATAATACATAATGGACTAAGATCATAGTGTTTTATACACAATGTTTGTAATACACAATGATTCTGATCATTGTATATTAAACAATGTGTATAATACACATTGTGTATTATGTGTATAATACACAATGGAATATTACACAATGTGTATAATACACAATGTGTATAATACATATTGATAATATATACATTATGTAATACACAATGTATTATGATCATAGTGTTTTATACACAATATGTATATCATATAATGCTGATGTATTCATTGTGTATAATACATATTGTGTAATATTACACAATGTGTTTAATACACAATGATTGTGTATAATACAGAATTGATTATGATTATTGTGTGATATACACAATGTGTATAATACACAATAATGTTCATTGTTATTCAGAAATATCTTTCATGTTTAAGGTTTAATGTATTTACCACAAGTAACATGATTGGTCCAGTAAAAAATTCTCCTTCTTTTCCTCCCCATCCTTTTCGTGTTCTTCTGAGACATTCCAGAACGTATTCACACCAGTTCAGCTTTTTAAAATCTGTTTTTGTTGTTAGCGATGTCAGAAATCGCTGGTTGACGGTGTTGCTCTTCATTGTTTTACCCATTATTGACATAAATACTATCAAGAAATTGAGCTTGAACATTCTCCCCGAGTCTTTTTTTTTTCATCAGATAATCAACCAAATCACTAACAGAAATTTTCTTTGACATCTCAACATCAAACTGACTTCTCCATTCTTTCACCACTGGATCATTTGTTTTTGATTTACTCTTTTGATTGACTTGTATTTCACCATTTGGTATTTCAAACACTTCATTGATCAGAGAAAGTGTTAATTTGTACTCATTGGATCCATCATTTAAAATATCTGTTGATGCATCATAATTTTCTAGCAGCCAATATATAAAGGAACTTGGTATTGTGTGTAACTTTAGTAACAATGTTTTTCCAAAACCCAAAAGCTCAACTACCATTTTCTAAGCTTTTGTTAATTTTTCAATAAAAGTGATGAGGTTTCCTCGTGAACACCTCATCAATAACTTCTTGCCAGCAAAAGGAAAATATTTTTGTATTGTTTCTAATACAGTCTTACTTTTCTTTTGATCTCTTATTTTATCTTCACCTTCTTCGAGTTCTTTTCTTTTTTTCTAGAATCCACCTTTAAACCAAGTTCTTCTTCCACCTTCTCTTTACCTTTTCCCGTTTTAATTGATTCTAACTTCTTCCTACTTTTCTGAGCCTCATCTTCCGTTTCAACAACCTTTTGTTTTTTCCTTTAGACAAATTTCTAATGAGTATATTATCCTCCTCTTCTTTATCCATTTTGTCTTTTTTTTTTTTTTTTGTAGGATCATCCTTCTCACTGCAATTCAAAGAATTATATAACTTGTTACACAATTATTAATAAAAAGAAAGTTAATACAATAATATTTTTGTACATTAACATTCACTGTTAATTTCTTCATTTTCGATGATAATCGGGTCTGACTCATCATTAATAAATCTACTGAAACATTTCATTTAAATTCTTTCACTTTGTCTTTTGCGTGTTGTACCTATCCAAAGAAAAAATGTTATTATTTAAACATAATGTGTTGATATATACAATGTGCATAATACACAATGATCATATTAAACAATGATGTTACACAATGATGTTATATACATTGTGTATAATACACATTGGATTCTGATCATTGTGTATTACACAATCATGATACACAATGATATGATAATACACAATAGATTCTGATCATAGTGTTTTATACACAATGTGTGTAATACATAATGATGTTATATACGTTGTGTATAATACACATTGGATTCTGATCATTGTGTATTACACAATCATGATACACAATGATATAATAATACACAATGGATTCTGATAATATACACAATGTGTGTAATACACAATGATGTTATATACATTGTGTATAATACACATTGGATTCTGATTATTGTGAATTACACAATCATGATACACAATGATGTTACACAATGATGTTATATAAATTGTATTACACACATTGTGTATTATCACATATAAACAACCTATTACACACTTTATATAACACATTTCTGCATAACACACAATGATCATAATGTTTATATTACACATTGGATTCTGGTTATTGTGTATTACATAATCATGATACACAATGATGCTATTACACAATGATGCTATTACATAATGTATATAACATCACAGATTTTTATACACAACGTGTGTAATACACAATGATGTTATATACATTGTATATAATACACATTGGATTCTGATCATTGTGTATTACACAATGATATAATAATACACAATTGATTCTGATCATAGTGTTTTATACACAATGTGTGTAATACACAATGATGTTATATACATTGTGTATAATACACATTGGATTCTGGTCATTGTGTATTACACAATCATGATACACAATTATATAATAATACACAATGGATTCTGATAATGTGTATCATACACATTGGATTCTGATCATTGTGTATTACACAATCATGATACATAATACAATCATGATAATACACAATGATCCACAAACCCTAGTTTTTCAAAAACACAAAAAATGTGTAATACAGAATGCATTTTCATTATTTTGTGTTCATAACAGACGCTGATGATATTACACAATGATGATTTTACACAATGATCATATTACACAATCATGCTATTACACAATGATCATATGACAAAATCCTGATAAATAGTGATAATACACAACATATCGACCAAATGATCCGGAAACCCTGTTTAAAAATTCATTAGACACAACGATAATACATTAAACACAATGATCAAGAAACCCTAATTTTAAAATAGTTTAGACATGGATTTAGACACAAATTATCGACAAAACCTAGTTTTTTAGAAAATGTACCGATAGTTGAAGTGTTTTTCTTCATATCTTCTCCGATTACTTCTAGTTTCTTCGATTCTTTGTTTTCGCCTGATTTTTCTCCGATTTCGTCTCTCGTTCTTCTCTCGTTTGTTTTGTGAAAGATGAACGATTTGTAAGTCAAAGTACGGTTATACCCTCTTGCGTGCGCCTTACTGTTGTAAAAGTTCTTATTTATTTCAAAATTGCCACCGTTATAAAAAGTCACCGTTGATCAGATTTAAAATCCTAATCCAATGGATTACAATCCTTCTTACCCTTCTTAGATTAAGAGTCCTTTTTACAATAACCCAACCCTCATATATATAAGTTTTGTATATAAATACTAGTAAGAGGTAAATATGTCTACATTTTTACAAGTATATATTTGTATATTGGGTGTTATTATAGATCTCGTATGTTTCAAAAATACTCGACTTTGGTTTATGATTTTATTTCCATTTGTATAAAATAGTTGTAAAGGTTTTTATAAACTTAGTTTTTCTAGATAATATATTTATAATTATAGATGTATTTATATATGTTTCATATTTTTAAGTAAAACACGTTATATTTATAACTACATATACATACTTGTGTTTATATAATCGGTTTCTAACTAATCATATAAGTGTAAATAAATGTATATTTATATTTCTAAGTAATATGTTTTATATTTATAATTAGATGTATATATATATATATATACATATTTTATATGTTTCTTTTTGTATGGACGGAGACCCGGTTGTTACAAATACATGAATGAGGTTCGGTTTTACAACTAAATCCCGAGTAGTCGGGATGAAGTCGGTTTAGCTCAACTAACTAATACACACGTTTACGCTTTACAAATTACAAAAATAAATAAAAATTTAACACGTGTTAATACCTCACTACTCGAACGTGAACCCGCTCGTTTGACGACCCGTTTGACTCGGTTTCGCATCCGGATCGTTTCCTCGGTCGCCGTTTCTGCCGTTGACCGTCTTTGACCCGAATTGACCAGGTTTGACCTGCGTTGACCGAAACCTGAGAATGAAACCCGGCCACTTTAATCAATCGTCTAGCCGGAAAATGTTAAACATGAAAATTAACATCAAAGAGTGACACACCCGGAAATAACAAGAAAGTGGAAGAGAACTCACTGGAAAATGGATCAAGAAACGAGGAGACGACACCACCACCCCCACTGTGTGCTACCGCCACCACAGTTGAACCAAGCAGCCATCGCCACTATCTGGTCTATTGGAAGCCATCATCATCACCAAAACCCTCGGATTCATAGATCTGGACTGGATACATACACGCGAGAGAAAATTTAGATGATTGGGTGCTAGTCAGAGGGTCAACGGAACCCTAGGTACGCCGGATCCGCCACGGGTTCCGCCGCCTTAGCCGGAATACCGTGAAGCCACCATCTTAAGTTGGGAAACTCGCTTGCAAAGGGTAGACCCACTCGCCGCCACCCCTGATTGAACGCTAGTTGGCCCCGCCGCCGCTAAGTCTTCCTTTAAATCACCATCTCCACTGCTTGGCGCCGTTCGTTTGAAGCTAGGGGGCCGGAGAGTCGCCGGAGGGGCCGCCGGGAGTGTGGCTGGCTCCCTCCCCCTTCTACTCTCCCTATCTTAAAACTCTCTCTCTCTTTAATATGTGTGAAGGTGTGTTTTGTGTGGGGAGGTTTGTTTATGTCTGATGAGTAGGAATTGAGAAAGACAATGAGATATACGAATAATTGAAGGATTTTAAGAAGGATAATAAATAAAATAGAAATAGGTATTAAATCTCGTCAATGAATTGATGGTGGAGTGATAAGGGAGATACATGGTGTTTCTTGTGACCCATGTTCGATCCCTGCCCTCCCTCATTAGTTTCTGCGGCTAGGGGTGTTCAAAGTCGGATATCCGAAAATTCGGATATCCGAATTTCGGATATCCGAAATTTTCGGATAGTGGATTTCACTATCCGAATCCGTATCTGAATTTTCGGATATCCGAAATTTCGGATACGGATTCGGATAGTGAAACGGATATCCGAAAATATAAAAAAAATAAAAAAATATATAAAAATAATATTTTTAAATTACAAAAACAATTAAAAACCTTAAAAACATTAGAAAATATACATATAAAAATATATAAATATAATATATCGGGTTTTGATTCAAATTTTCTTATTTTTAAATAATAAAAACAATTAAAAAATATATATAAATATAATATTTCGGATATTCGGATATCCGAACTATCCGAAATATCCGAAAATCACTATCCGAATCCGAATCCGAAAATTCGGATATCCGAATTTCGGATATCCGAAATTTCGGATATCCGAATTTTCGGATAATTCGGATTCGGATTTTCAGATAATTCGGATTCGGATATATTTGAACACCCCTATCTGCGGCATACAAATGAGGCCTAGCTCTTAGGCTGATGCACCTGAGTTATACCCACGCCGATCCAGGGTTCAAGTCTCGGCTCTCCCTCAAGCCCGGAAGGGGCCGTATTGGGTGGGATTTTTCCTTGGATGCTCTCCAACTCTGACGCCAAGTGGGCCCGGTTAAGATAACATATTGACCGGAGTTGAACGAGGCTCTCCCATATGACAGAGGGTGCGACGTCACAGCATTCAATGTTCGCCGTTCAAAAAAAAAGTTATTAAATCCCATTCTTGGAATTATCAAGATTTTGTGGAGATTTTGAAAGATTTCAATCATATTTCAAAAGATGTCTTTGGGAAAATAAATAAATAAATAATAATAATAAAATCTTGTAGTGTCTAAAAGTGGTGGGCAAAAGCAGTATAAATTAGATTGGTTTTTACAAAGCGCGTGTTCTTTTGAATCTCTATAATTTATTTTAAATCCAAATTTTTGTTCTATAATTCCTCTAATAATAAGATGTGATAAAAAATGTAATTTAAATATTTATTTTGTAAGATATCCGATCCGATTGTTGTCCAAGTCATTATGTGACGACACCACATGTCTCACCCGTGTTTGCCAAAATAAACATTGGACGCTCCGTTTAAAAATTATTATTAAGAATAACAACTAATAAATATAAATAACGATTTAATTTACTTAGTCTCGCAGTTCTAAAATAGTCGGATGTCGCTCCTGTACTGCGTGTCTAACTGCGTATGTTCGGATTAAACGTTTCGCCTTTCGAAGTTAATTATTATTTTTTAATTCTTATAATTTAATGTCGTGGCAATATCTATCACTTAAATATTTGTTTTGTATAAACTCCGTTTCGGCTGTTGTCCAAGCCGGTACACGTTGACACTGCGCGTGTGAAACGCATTCGCTCAAACAACCGATTCGCGCTCCGATAATTTTTATTATTTATTAATAATAATATTATTAACAATAATAATTAATAATTATATATTTTATTATGCTATTTCCTAAAATAGTCGGTATCATCTGTACCGCGTGTTCACACGCGTCTGCTTCGAGGTAAAACGTGTCGCGTCCAAACTAGTTATTACTTTCTAAATAATAATATTAATATTTTAATACAATATATAGTAAATAAATATTTGTTTATATTATCTAGTTGTACCGGGTTTAGCAAAACCCGTTGATGTCTACATCGGTATTTGTGGCAGTCGTGCATCCATCGTCGCATATCTCATGTAAAAACTCCTAATCAGTCGTGCGAACTAAATACTAGTATTTATGAATATTATTTATTTGAGGTTTGACGTCTAAATATTTTATCGCATCGGATAACCGATATTAACCCGTACAAGCGCGTTAATCATTCTAATAGTTCTCCGCTAAAACGGATTAGTTCGTAATCATTATAAATTATATTGAATCGTGTAATGATCCATTAAAAAAGTTTATTAGTTCGTTTTGGATTCGGTTCGTATATTGGGCCTTTAGTTGGGCCGTTAATGGGCCGACTCTGTTTATCTACAGTTGGGCCGAGCCCAGTGGCCCTAGTTCAATGTATAACCACAATGTGTTTATTGGGTTCTAAATGGTAGCCAAAGTTTTCGAGTTTGCTATCCGGTAGTTCAAGTATCAAAATTGTAACGCCCCAAACCCGGGAGGCCTTACTTGCTGGATTTACTCATTCACACACAGTTCTTAAACTTGAATGTCAAATAACGCGGCGGAAAATACTTCATTAAACATAAGCATTACATTGTTCAACAGGCGGAAGCGTAACATAGTCTATTACATAAACATAACATAAGCTAATCATAACGGGGTGCCAGTCTTCATGATCAACCGGGTAACTCTTCTCGCTTGCCAAGTATCACCGTCCATCATCCATACCTGCCTTAACCTGAATGTGCATACTAAAAAGTCAGCTATGCCGGTGAGTTCTAGCTTTATATAAAACCATAACATAAATATTTTGCCAAAAACATAACATACATTTGTTTAACAAAAGCGTACGTAAAAACATGCAATAACTTAACATCATCAAAATATCGTAACATAGCATCATAACATAAGTCAACATGAACCGAATCTGCGCCTTCTCGTAACCGTCAATTCCATACATCGTATACCAGCGGATGAACTTAAGGCTCGTTACTTCTAAGTCATCCGTCACATAGGTCCCCTAAGGCTCGTTACCTCTAGGTGGACCAAACATATGTCTCCTAAGGCTCGTTACCTCTAGGTAGACCAAACATACGTCTCCTAAGTCTCGTTACCTCTAGGTAGACCAAACATATGTCTCCAAAGGCTCGTTACCTCTAGGTAAACAGAACATAACTTAGGCACTATTTCCCCTCAAGGAATAGTACCTTCCATCGGGATCCCGGTAATCCCATGGGTGACCGTCGTCACCCCATCCTCAACCAGTTATACAACCGTTAGCCAGCCACAAAGGCCCCCCGTAAGGTGAGGCCAATACATACATACATACCTTAGCTCCCGTAGGAACTCGTGGCAGATTCATTCATTCGTGACTTTCATAAAACCTTTACCTCATTTTAGTTAAAGAATTTGTACGTTTTATTAAACAAAACATCATCTCTTTCGTAAACCTATCATAAACTTCATTTGGCAAGACATTTCATAAACATCATCCCGTGAACTTCATTTCGTAAACATCACATCGTAAACATCATTTCATAAACATCGTTTCGTAAACCTCATTTCAAAACATCGTTCCGTATGTATGCACACCAGCCCAAAAACATCTAATTAAAACATTTAAAGGACTTTTAGAACTCACCTGATAAGCTAATTTGGGTTGTCCTAAACAAGGTCCAACAACGTCACTTCCGATCTGAATTGATTAGTTAAATACACATCAGACCAATACCGACTCTAACGGTTTAACCATTCTAAACATACTAACTTTACTTAACCAGCCTGATGCCTGCGCACTTAGCAAATGCGCAGTGACTTGTTCTTGCGTACTTAATATGTGCGCAGACTTTGCTTCATGCGTACTTGATAAATACGCAGTACCTTCTTCATGCGTACTTGATAAGTACGCATGACCCTCTTCATGCGTACTTGATAAGTACGCAGGATCCTCTACTTGCGTACTTGGTAAGTACGCAGGATCATCTTCATGCGCACTTGATAAGTACGCATAAACTGCTTCTTCGCAAAAACCCAAACTTTCGCCTTCGGGTCTGATCACGTCAAGATCCCGAAATTGTTTACTTTAAAACATTTGCTTTCCATTAAGGAACTCAAATCTATGTTTATCTTTCAGTTTTATCCATGAAAACATTACCTTTTCACCCAAAACCCGAAAAACCCAAAAACGAACAAAAACTCATATTTAGACCCGATCGTTACCTGAATCGAGTTTCTGATCCGGAGGTTCTTCTCACGAGCTATGGAGCAACACTTTGCTGAAATCTCGGGTCGATCCGCCAACTTTCTCTCTCTACGGTTTCTCTCTCTAGAACTTGCAAATGACATAAATAGGTGGTGACCTTGGCTATTTATAGGTAAGGCTCCCCTTCCGGCCCGCCGGCCCATCCGCCCCAACCCGACATGCCTCGTTCGTTTATTCTGTTATTTTAACTGTCGTTTTATTTTTGGGATGTTACAAGTCTACCCCCCTTACAATATGTTTCGTCCCCGAAACCTATCATAAATTAAATAGTTGAGGGTACGACTCCCTCATTTTCGTCTCCGTTTCCCAAGTGGCTTCCGATCCCCTTCGATGCTTCCATTGGACTTTAAACAATTGAATAATCTTGTTACGCAAACGCTTCTCCTTTCTGTCTAAGATGGCCACGGGTTCTTCGATGTAGTTAAGGATGTTGTCGACCTCGATGTCAGTAAGTGGTACGCGAGCCGATTCATCCGCCAAACACTTTCGCAAGTGTGATACATGGAAGGTAGGATGAATCCCACTTAACTCATCAGGCAACTCTAACTGATAAGCGACTTCACCAACCCGTGCCATTATCCTGAATGGTCCAACAAACCTCGGACTTAACTTTCCTCTCTTCCTGAATCGTATGATCCCTTTCCAGGGTGACACTTTCAACATTACTCTGTCCCCAACATCAAACTCGATAGGCCTTCGTCGTTTATCCGCATAGGATTTCTGACGATCTTGTGCGGCCTTCATTCGTGCTTGGATTTGATCAAACCTTTCCGACGTTTCTCTTACGACTTCAAGACTTCCTAATTCCTTTTGTCCAATCTCACCCCAACAAACTGGGGTCCTGCATCTTCTCCCATACAACATTTCACAAGGCGGCATGCCTATAGTCGTGTGATGAGTATTGTTGTAGGAGAATTCGGCTAACGGCAGATAACTGTCCCAACTGCCGCCAAAATCTTTAATACAAGCGCGAAGAATATCCTCCAATGTCTGAATGGTCCTTTCGGACTGACCATCCGTTTGTGGGTGGTATGCCGTGCTGATATTAAGCCTCGTGCCCATCGCCTCGTGAAATATTTTCCAGAACCTCGATGTCAAAGGCATCCCATGTCAGATACGATCGTCAAAGGCATCCCATGTCATGCTACTACTTCGTTAATAAATATTCCCGCTAACCTTTCAGGCGAGAACGTCTCGCGAATAGGTAGGAAATGAGCACTCTTCGTTAAACGGTCCACAATTACCCAAATGGTGTCATGACCTTTAGCTGTGCGAGGTAGCTTGGTTATGAAGTCCATGGTAATGTGTTCCCACTTCCATTCCGGTATATCAAGTGGTTGAATCTTTCCATACGGCTTCTGGTGCTCGGCCTTTACTTGTGAGCAAGTTAAGCACTTACTTACATACTTTGTCACCTCATGTTTCATTCCAGGCCACCTGTATTCCTTCCTCAGATCTTGGTACATTTTATTGGTACCAGGATGGATAGAGTACCGAGACTTATGAGCATCATCTAAGATTTTGGTTCTAAGCTCGCCACCCATAGGTATCCATACCCGTCCAAAACGTGTCCTAACAAGGGTGTTATATTCCAACTTGTCATGTTGGCCAACCATTCTTTCCTTCTTTATGTTTTCTTCCTTCAGTGCTTCACCTTGAGCTCTTTCAAATTCTCTCATCACATCTGATGTTACTATCAACTGGCAAGCTTTCACTCTAATAGGCGTAGGCGCATCCTTTCGGCTTAGAGCATCAGCCACCACGTTTGCCTTTCAAGGATGGTACACGATCTCACAGTCATAGTCTTTCAATAGTTCTAACCATCGTCTCTGTCTCATATTAAGCTCTCTTTGTTCGAAGAAGTACTTCAAACTTTTGTGGTCGTAGTAAATAGTAAACTTCACCCCGTAGAGGGAGTGCCTCCAGATTTTCAATGCAAATACGACAGCGGCAAGTTCCAAATCATGAGTCGGATAATTAGCTTCGTGAATCTTCAACTGTCGTGACGCATATGCGATCACTCTCCCGCGTTGCATCAACACGCATCCCAATCCCTGACCCGAAGCGTCAGAGTATACCACTAAGTCTTCATTTCCCTCGGGAAGGGCCAAAACTGGGGCCTTGGTTAGCTTCTACTTCAATTCCTTAAACGCCTCATCCTGGGTCGAACCCCATTCGTACTTCACCTCCTTCCGAGTCAACTTTGTCAACGGCGAAGCTATTTTTGAGAAATCCTGGATGAATCTCCGATAGTAACCTGCCAATACCAAGAAACTGCGGATTTCAGTCGGCGTCTAAGGAATGTTCCATTCCCTTACCATCATTATCTTTGCTGGGTCAACCATAATGCCGTTCGGGTTAATGACGTGACCTAGGAATTGGACTTCCCTAAGCCAGAACGTGCATATGGAGAACTTAGCATACAACTTTTCCTTTTTCAGAGCCTCCAACACCTCCTTTAAGTGACATGCGTGATCACCCTCATTCTTGGAGTAGATGAGGATATCATCGATGAACACGATTACCGATCGGTCCAGCATCGGTCGACACACCCTATTCATCAAATCCATGAACGTTGCGGGTGCGTTCGTCAATCCGAAAGACATTACGCGGAACTCGAAATGTCCATAACGCGTGAGAAATGCAGTTTTCGGTATGTCTTCTTCCCTCACCTTCAACTGATGGTACCCGGACCGAAGGTCGATTTTTGAGAACCAACTTGCGCCTTGCAATTGATCGAACAGGTCGTCGATCCTTGGTAAAGGGTATTTGTTCTTCACCGTACGTTTGTTCAACTCGCGATAATCAATACACATTCTCATTGAACCATCCTTCTTCTTCACAAACAACACCGGAGCACCCCACGGCGAGATGCTCGGTTGGATAAATCCCTTCTCAAGTAACTCGTCTAGTTGTGCCATTGACTCTTTCATCTCCAATGGTGCTAGTCGATATGGAGCCTTAGCCACGGGCTGGGCATCTGGTACTAAGTCGATTCGGAACTCAATCTCTCTGTCGGGTGGTATCCCAGGCAAATCCTCTGGAAACACCTCCGGGTACTTGCGTGCCACGGGCATGTCGTCTAGTACCTTCACTTCCTTACACTTGTCAATCACATACACCAGATAAGCCTCGCATCCGCGCCTCAGGTAATATGTTGCCTTGATCATTGAGATGACGTTAGGCATTGGGGCGTCACGATCTCCAAAAATCTCGACTTTGCTACCATCCGGAGCCTTGAGTCGTATTATCTTTCGTTTACATATAATTTGTGCTTCATTGGCAGTTAGCCAATCCATTCCTAACACGACATCGAACCCACCCAAAACCATGACAAACAACCTGACAGGGAACCTATGACCTTCTATTTTTATCGTGGAGTTGTCAACTACATCGGTCACTCTCGCAGTTCTACCCTCAGCGGTTTCTACGCTAAAGGCCCTTTTCTAACTTACTCACAGTGTACTTCACTCGATTACAAAAAGTCACAGATATGAAACTCTTACTGGCACCCGAATCAAATAACACAGAAACAAAAGTGTTGTCAAGGATGAACGTACCTGACGCCACGTCGGGGTCTGCCCTGGCTTGTTCTTGCGTTAGTGCGTACGCACGAGTCTTTGCTCGGGGCCTCTCTTCTTTCTTCTCTGGGCCTTTCCCTTTCCCGGTTTCACCCATTATGGGCTTGGTGCATTCCCGGCTCATATGACCGCTTTCACCACAATTATAACATTTAATGCTTTGCCTGCATTCCCGGGAGTAGTGCCCAGTCCTGCCACATTTGTAGCACAGATTTGTCCCTATCCGACATTCACCCGTATGTCTCACCCCACATCTTCCACAGACTGTCGTCTCGCCTACCCTGGCCTGTTTGTCCCGAGCCCCAAACAACTTCCCACTCGATCGCTTAGCGGGAAAACTCAGCTTCCTCTTGGGCTCTTCAATGGCAACGAAATTCAGCGCCAGATCATCAAATACCACTCCACTCAATTCTACTACTGAATCGTAGGTAGTAGGGGCGTTTGCTTTAACATAAGTACGGACCTGGTCCAGCAGCCCTTGAATGTAGCATGCAGTCTTTCTTTCCTCAGTCATGACAAGATGTGGCACCAGACGTGTCAGTTCATTGAACCGGGTGGTGTACTGCCGGTGCGTCATGCTCCCGGCCTTCAAACCCAGAAATTCCCTCTCTACCTTCTCAATCTCGTTCCTTGGGCAGAAATTCTTGATCACCAAAGTTTTCAAGTCAGCCCACATCATCGCATCCACAACCTCGCTCCCTTTTGCTTGACGTACACCTTCTCACCAATGGGATGCTTCCTCTCTCAAGGAGTTAGCAGCAAATTTTACAACTTGATTCGTTCGACATTTACTCAGACGAATGGCAGCTTCCATACGGATCACCCAATCAAACGTAGACACCGCGTCTTTCTTTCCAGTGAGGACCGGTGGGTCACATGCTTTAAATGACTTGTAGTCGCATTCGCGTGCAGGCGGCGCGTTGTCAGTCTCGTTGTTCTGGGCACCAATTGCCGCGCTAGACCCACCTTCCCCATTAACCTTCTTCAATGCTTCAGCTAACAGACCTGGCAGAGAAGTCTTCATGAACTCGGTGAACTCTCGAGCTATAGCTGCTCTCACTTCTGGTTCAAAAGTGAAAGGTTGTTCTTCAACCAGTGTCTGCTCAGTTCCATGCACACTAACCGCCGTTCAGTGTGAACACTTCCTTCTTCACTATACTCTTGGCGCGCAGGGGTCCTGCCACGCCCACCATTTCGACCGCCGGTACGACCACCGGTACGGCCCCCACCACGTCTTCCGTTTCCTCTCCTTGCCATTTCGTTCTATAAGACAAGGAATCCAATGTCATCACGCTAGTTAACAAATAAAATTCAACAAGCACTGTAAGATGTTAATATACACTGGCCATCTGCAATTAACCATTACACAACCTTTCGATTTCTATTTGATCACCTTTGTAATTCCATCAGAACACAAGTCCTTACCTAACCCTTTCTAAGGCATACTACATACACATACTCTACTTTTCATACCTGATGCTGTGGCTCAAGTTACTCGTACTGGCATCCGCTTTCGGTCCCATTCACAGTTTAAGTTCAGACACTAGGAGTGTCCGAATCTCTCAAACTATTGCTCTGATACCAACTTGTAAGGCCCCAAACCCGGGAGGCCTCACTTGTTGGATTTACTCATTCACACATAGTTCTTAAACTTGAATTTCAAATAACGCAACGAAAAATACTTCATTAAACATAACCATTACATTGTTCAACATGCGGAAGCGTAACATAGTCTATTACATAAACATAACATAAGCTAATCATAACGGGGTACCAGTCTTCATGATCAACCGGGTAACTCTTCTCGCTTGCCAAGCATCTCCGTCCATCATCCATACATGCCTTAACCTGAATGTGCATACTAAAAAGTCATCTACGCTGGTGAGTTCTAGCTTTACATAAAACCTTAACATAAAAATTTTGCCAAAAACATAACATACATTTGTTTAACAAAAGCGTACTTAAAAACATGCAATAACTTAACATCATCAAAATATCGTAACATAGCATCATAACATAAGTCAACATGAACCGAATCTGCGCCTTCTCGTAACCGTCAATTCCATACATAGCATACCAGCGGATGAACTTAAGTCTCGTTACCTCTAAGTCATCCGTCACACAGGTCCCCGAAGGCTCGTTACCTCTAGGTGGACCAAACATATGTCTCCTAAGGCTCGTTACCTCTAGGTAGACCAAACATACGTCTCCTAAGGCTCGTTACCTCTAGGTAGACCAAACATATGTCTCCTAAGGCTCGTTACCTCTAGGTAGACAGAACATAACTTATGCACTATTTCCTCGCAAGGAATAGTACCTTCCATCGGGATCCCGGTAATCCCATGGGTGACCGTCGTCACCCCATCCTCAACCAGTTGTACAACCGTTAGCCAGCCACAAAGGCCCCCCGTAAGGTGAGGCCAATACATACATACATACATACCTTAGCTCCCGTAGGAACTCGTGGCAGATTCGTTCATTCGTGACTTTCATAAAACCTTTACCTCATTTTAGTTAAAGCATTTGTACGTTTTATTAAACAAAACATCATCTCTTTCGTAAACCTTTCGTAAACTTCATTTGGCAAGACATTTCATAAACATCATCCCGTAAACTTCATTTCGTAAACATCACATCGTAAACATCATTTCATAAACATCGTTTCGTAAACCTCGTTTCGCAAACCTCATTTCAAAACATCGTTCCGTATGTATGCACACCAGCCCAAAAACATTTAATTAAAACATTTAAAGAAGGGCTTCTAGAACTCACCTGATAAGCTAATTTGGGTTGTCCTAAACAAGGTCCAACAACGTCACTTCCGATCTGAATTGATTAGTTAAATACACATCAGACCAATACCGACTCTAACGGTTTAACCATTCTAAACATACTAACTTTACTTAACCAGCCTGATGCCTGCGCACTTAGCAAATGCGCAGGGACTTGTTCTTGCGTACTTAATATGTGCGCAGACTTTGCTTCATGCGTACTTGATAAATACGCAGTACCTTCTTCATGCGTACTTGATAAGTACGCATGACCCTCTTCATGCGTACTTGATAAGTACGCAGGATCCTCTTCTTGCGTACTTGATAAGTACGCATGAACTGCTTCTTCGCAAAAACCCTAACTTTCGCCTTCGGGTCTGATCACGTCAAGATCCCGAATTTGTTTACGTCAAAACATTTGCTTTCCATTAAGGAACTCAAATCTATGTTTATCTTTCAGTTTTATCCATGAAAACATTACCTTTTCACCTAAAACCCGAAAAATCCAAAAACGAACAAAAACTCAGATTTAGGCCCGATCGTTACCTGAATCGAGTTTCTGATCTGAAGGTTCTTCTCACGAGCTATGGAGCAACACTTTGCTGAAATCTCGGGTCGATCCGCCAACTTTCTCTCTCTACGGTTTCTCTCTCTAGAACTTGCAAATGAGAGAAATAGGTGGTGACCTTGGCTATTTATAGGGAAGGCTCCCCTTCCGGCCCGCCGGCCCATCCGGCCCGACCCGACATGCCTCGTTCGTTTATTCCGTTATTTTAACTGTCGTTTTATTTTTGGGATGTTACAAAAATAGATAACACGTAATTAAAAAATCAGGCCCTAAATTTGGGGTTGTTACAAAACAAAACCGGCAATGTCTAAATTTGGTCCTGATACTAGATTCCGAGTAATCTCAGGAATATATAAGGTATCATAAAGTTTAATACATAAACCAGTTTTCATTATTAATTCTAAGGTTCCCACAGCTTCGACAACTAGTTCTTCTCTATTTCCCATTTTAAGTATTCTTCGGTTTCTTTCCAGCTTCTGGATTGTAAGGAATCCCTGTAATGAGTTGGTTACATGAACCATAAAACCAGAATCAAACCACCATGTATTAGTTGGAACATCTAAATTATAGGACTCAAGTATCATATAAAGATTATTTCCTCTCTTACTCAGCCACAATGTCCTGCCTTACGGCAAAACTTGCAGTGAGACTTCCCTTTGAAGTTCTTAGAGCTGGAAGCAGCACTTGCATCTTGTTTATGGACCTTAGTAAATTTCTTCTTACGAAAATTGCCCTTCCTCTTCTTTGAATCAGCATTCATGAAATAACCAACATCCGGTTTCTCTAGCTTCAGACGCTCTTCTTCTTGGACGCACATTGCAACCAACTCACTCATCGTCCACTTATCTTTTTGTGTGTTATAGTTGATCTTGAAAGCTTCAAAATATTTAGAAATAGAGGTCATGATAAAGTGTACCAGGAAACCGTCACTGCATGTCTAATCCTTTGAGCTTACGGGACATGTCGTTCATCATCATGATGTGCTCACGAATACCGCTAATATCATCATATTTTGTAGTCACCAGCTTCAGAATTAGTGTGCTAGCATGCGTCTTAGATGTACCTTTCAACTGATCCTCCACAGAATCCAGATAAGTCTTAGCATCTTTAGAATCTAGTATAGCTCCTCTGATGATCGGACTGATGGAGTTCTTCATTAAGATAAGAGCCATGCGGTTACACCTCGTCCATTTCTCATGCACTATGATTTCTTGAGCAGTACTTTTGTCAGTGAGTACAGCTGGTGCAGGCTTGTCGAGTGCGTGATCGAATTCCATCAAGCCGAGAGACAACATCAGTGAATCTTTCCAAGAAGAAAAGTTCGCACAAGTCAAAGTTTCGATTCCCAAGTTAGGGGCTACATTGGATTTTATATGAGAAAAAATAAGATACTAATAACTAAAGAAGAACTTAGAGTGTCTATGTGGTAACTTAGACTAAGGTAGGCGGAAATAAGGAAAGCCGTGAAACTGTTAAGCATGATTTTTTTTCATACGGTTTTAACAAAAAAATTGTTCTCCGATTTTAATTCTAGTTTAGAGAATGAAACAAGAACTGATTAATCAACATAAGCTCTGATACCACATGTTGATCAGTTCTTGAACATGATAATAGAAAACACTTATGTAAAACATACATGTTAAGCTAACCGATGATAGGGAAGACGTCATGATCTCTGATATGGATCGGGTTCCCGTTTAGGGTGTACGGTTAGGATGGCTAAGGTGAGTTCGTGAGAAGTCACGGTTTATGGGGGAGAGATGGACGACTTCTTTAGTGGTGATAGATTTCTTGATTTTATGATTAGTTTATTCCCTCTAATTAACTCTCTATTTATATGTACACCTAAGGGGAAACCCATTAATGATCCATTAAAAGTAATTAGGCTCATCAACTAATTACTAGACATCTATACATACTAATAAATAAAAGTTTGGGTTGCCACATGTC